>BSBN01000976.1:5000000-7500000 GCA_027924645.1 Cunninghamia lanceolata | reverse complement strand
AATGTTGAACACGGGGGAAATATTGATCCCACTCGGTAACTCTGCCTCATATGCATTTTCTGAGTCATGCTTCTTTAGGATCGTACATAGTCCAAATTTCTTTATTTTCAACTTATTATATGTTCCCATTGGGAACCTTTCTTTTCTCAGATCAACCATAACTTTGTCTCCAATCCTTAATTCTTTAAACCTCCACTTCTGGTCTGTCATTTCTTTGTATTAAGTATTCATCTTATTAATATATGCTTCCTTACCTCTTCATGCAAGTTCTTCAAGTGTTTTGCAAAGTCTTCAACCTTAGCACTACTCTTCTCTCCTCTGTCTATCTTTCTCAACTCAGAAGCATTTCTTGGACTGCTTCCATATACACTTTGGAATGGGGATTTACCAATACTTCTCTTGATAGAATTGTTGTAAGCAAATTCTATCCGTGGTAGAATCAAATCCCATCCCTTGGGCTTATCTCCTACTAAGCATCTCAGCAGGTTGTCCAAACTTTGATTCACTACCTCTGTGTGTCCATTAGTCTGCGAATGATGTGTAGAACTGAACTTCAACTCAGTCTTCAATTTCTTCCATAAGGTCCTCCAGAAATACCCAGCAAACTTGGTATCTCTGTCCAAAACTATACTCCTTGGTAGACCATGTAGTCTAACCACCTCTCTGAAAAAAGTTTACAATGTGAATAGCATCACTGGTTTTCTAACACAAAACAAAATGTGCCATCTTTGAAAATCTATCAACCACCACAAATATTGAATCATGTCCTCTATGTGTCCTTGATAAACCAAGAACAAATTCCATGTTGATATCCTCCCATGGTCCCTTTGGTACAGGTAATGGATGATATAGCCCAATATTCTGACTCACTCCTTTGGCCATCTAGCATATACTCTACAACTTTGCACAAATTTCTTCACATCTTGGTGCAACTATGGCCAATAATAATTCTCACTAACAAGAGCAATAGTCTTATCTCTACCAAAGTGTCTAGCTAACCCTCCACTATGCTTATCCTTAATCAGGTTCTCTCTCATGGAACTCCTCAGAATGCACAACTGGCTTCCACTTAACAACATACCATCTTGGATTATATAATCCAACCATCTTTTCCTATCCAAGGTAACATGCTCCAAACAAGCCTAGATCTTTAGGGTACAAATTCTTGAGTTCATTGAACCCAACAACCCTTATCTTCATCTTTGTCAACAAAATTTGTCTTCTTCTCAAGGCATCTACTACTCTATTGGATTTCCTACTCCTGTGCTTCAAAAAAAAAGTATCCGTAAAAACTCAACCCATTTTAAGTGCCTTTGATTTAACTTTCCTTGACTATTAAGACACTGCAAAGCCTAATGATTAGTATATAAAACAAACTCTTTTGACGACAAATAATGTCTCCATTTCTTCAAAGCCTAAACTATAGCATAAAACTCCTAATCATAAACATAATACTTTTTCTTGGCATCATTAAGCTACTCACTGAAATAGACAATGGGCTTACCTTCTTGACTCAAAATATTTCCTATAGCACTACCACTAGCATCACAATCTACCTGAAATACCTTGTTGAAATGTGGAAGTACCAAAACAAGTTTCTCTGTGACTTTTTGCTTCAATGTATCAAAACTCTTGGCTACTCCAGTAGTCCATTTAAACTCTTTTCTATCCCCTCTCATTGTCTCCATTAGGGGTGCATAAATGCTACTAAAATTCTTGATAAATTTTCTATAAAAACTTGCCAAACCATGAAAATATCGTACCTCTGTAGCACTCCTTGGAGTAGGCCATTCAATGATATCCCTCACCTTCTCTGGGTCCATTTTAAGACCCTTAGCTAAGATAACAAATCTTGGGTACACCAACTCCTTCACAAAATTACATTTCTTCAGATTAATCAACAACTTTTCTTCCCTCATCTTCTCAAAAACTTTCTGAACATGCATTAGGTGCTCCTCCAAAGTCTTATTAAAAATCAAAATATCATCTAAATAAACAATGACAAATCTACCCAAAAATTCTTTAAGTACCTCATTCATGAGCCGCATAAATGTACTCAGTGCATTGGTTAGCCCAAATGGCATGACTAACCATTCGTATAGGTCCTCCTTAGTCTTGAAGGTTGTCCTTCATTCATCACCTTCTCTGATTCACATCTAGTGATATCCACTCTTCAGATCAATCTTAGTAAAGTACTTGGCTCCACTCAAACAATCCATAATATCATCCATCCCTAGCAATGTTGTACTTGATTGTAATTTTGTTGATCGCTTGGGAATCTGTACACATTCTCCACTCCCCATCTTTCTTCGGTGCTAGTACTATAGGTATTGCACATGGACTTAGGCTCTCTCTTATCAATCCTTTCCTTAACAGCTCGTGAACTTGTCTGTTCAGCTCTTCATTCTCTGTAGGAGTCATTCTATGGGTTGCCTTATTTGGCAAACTAGCTCCTAGTATCAAATCCATTTGGTGACTTATCTTCCTCACTGGTGGTAAACCTTCTAGTACATTATCAGAGACAATGTCCTAAAATTCTTCCAATAGATCTGTGACTTATGTTGGTACATCTTCACACTTCTCCTGGCTAATCTTAGGAATCAATGCAAAGCAATGACGCTCATGCTTCATACCATTCAAAAATTTCCTACCATCTATCAACCAAATTATAGTAGCACTACATACCTTTTCTTCTACCTCCTTCAAGGGTTTCAACTTATGACGAACTTCATCCTTTGTCAGGGAATAAGTGTTTGCATGGCCATCATGGACAACACACCTATCCTACTGCCACAACCTTCTCAAAAGCATATGATATGCATCCATTGGTATGATGTCACACAACACCTCATCATGGTAGTCTCTAATCTTGAACGTCTCCAATCTTGAACATGACTAAACACTGTTCATTGACCAAAGCTCTATGGTCCTTCTGCAACCATGTGATCCGATATGGATATGGATGCCTTCTCCTTGTCAACTTCAACTTGTTCACCATCTCCTTAGAGACAAGATTATTAGTGCTTCCACTATCAATAATAATATCACAACACTTACCTTCACACTTGCACCTTGTGCGGAATAAACTCTTCCTCTAATCTAGTTCTTTCTCCTCATTTAACAAGGTTCTTCTAACAACTAGGGTTTCTCTCCTTTCAACATCTTCAGAATGATCAGACTATGCTTCTTCATCTACATCTGCAACTCATGCATTACCTTTAGGTCTTCTATTTGTCCTTCCTTGATGTTGCGAACACTCGTATGCTCGATGTCCTTCTTCGCCACATTGGAAATAGGTTCCTCTAAAACCTCCCCTTCCATGTCCCTTCTCAGGTCTTCCTCTTCCTCTCCCTCTTTGCTCACCATTATTTTGGTCACGAGGACAATAGGCATTATCTCCCTTCTGATTTCAACTGGTGCCTGCTTCTTCACTTTTCTTTTGATCTTCATTTCAGCCTCCATAGGATCTTCCACTAGTCCTTCCACCATGACCTCTTCCTCTTTGCTTGATTTCAAATCTTTTATTCGTCTTCTCTTCCACCTTCAGTGAAATCTGGCACGCATCTTCTATGGTGGTCATTCTGACCAGGCTCATCTCCTCTTGAATACCTGTCCTCAACCCATTAATATAATCTGTCCTCAACCCATTAATATAATGGGCTACCTTCTCCTTGTTGGTCTCTGCATGGCCTGTTCTAATTATAATCTTGTAAAACTCTTATGTATAGTCCTTAACAGACTTATTACCTTGCTTCAATCCTTGCAGCTTCTTCAACTCCAACTCATAGTCCATAGGAATGAACTGCTTCTTTAGTTTATCCACCATCTGATCCCATCTGGTAATCTTCCCTTTTCCTTTTCTATTTCTCTCCAACTGGACCTCCTTCCACCAAATACTGGCATGGCCCTTCAACTTTATTTTTGCAAACTTGACCCGTTCTAGATCCTCCACATCTTCATATTCAAAATATTCCTCCATATCATTTATCCAATCAATAAGCTCTTCCCTATTCAGATCTCCAAAATAGGTAGAAGCTTCGATCCTAGGCCCCTTTCCGATCTTTGAAATGGCCCTCAACAACCTAACTTCCATAGGATCTCCTGCACCATCATGTTCTTCCTCAGAGAACTCTTCTTCTTTAGCTTCATATTTTCTTTCTTCTCTTATTCTTGACTCAAACCCTCTTCGCAGCTCCTCTTACAATGCATCGATCTGTCTCTATAGGGCTCTAAAACCCTCTTCTGTCAAAGCACTTCTCCCACCACGATTTCTTCATGGAGGTATTTTGATCTCTATAGCAAACCCACAACCTCAAATCCTAGTACAAATTGCCTCACAGTTGGCGATCTGTCTACACACTCAGGAACCCTTGCTCTAATACCACTTGATGAGGGTGGACTCCACCCAAAACACATACAACAACAATTTATAAACTTCAAATAGATAAGAACAAAAGATCTCAACAAAGATTAGTTAAACAATCTGCAAACTAATTCAGAATTTCTTCATTAAACTTGCCTGTTGTTTAGGGGAAAATTAAATTTGTTAATGCTCTAATGTTTAGATGTTTAAATCTGCCTCTCCACTATACATTGAAGGATCTAGGGTCAATTGGCGAGCACTATCATACCCTAGGTCACTTGCAGATGTAGGGAAATTTGGATTAGGGAATTTAATTATTAATTTTCCTTTCCTTATGCCCAATTAACAACTAAAACCCTAATTATGCAAATACGGCAACAAATTGACAAAAGACGGAAAAAGCTCTTACAGACAAGAGTAAAATACCAAATCACATATTACATGTTTTCGGGGTTCCAAAGCGGAATAGTCAAGGACACTAGAGCGGATGCCCAAGTCCAAGGTACCAGTTTCTTTGCGAGATCTGGACCTCCTTCCGACACTGATCAACCCTGTAACTTCTATTTCCTGAAACTCAGATGCGGAGGACACTAGAGCAAGCGCCCAAGTCTTGGAAGTGCTCCTATGTCCTATTTTTCTTCAGATCCTGAATCCCTGATGTCTGCCAATCCTTCCTACAACTCCACTTTTCCCAAATGTGACACCTATAACCTGCAATCACAAGACTTGGTTTGGGGGTTGTGGTGTTTAGAGGCTTGCCTCAGTCAAGCCCCGGAGGACACTTAAGTCTTCAAACACCGTTGTCAAACAAAAAATATGTGCCCTTGTGAGGTAGAGGTAAACACCAAAGGAATCAATGATGAAAACACAATATTATGTCACCTTGTAGTGAAGCTCTCATGGAAGGAAGATGCTCTTCATGCCAAGAGGAAATTGATGCTCAAATCTATAAATATCAACACACAAAACACACAAGTATGCTCTTGCAACACAATGGAAAGCCTTGAATCACCTTGAGAACACAATAGCTTGCTAGTAATCATCTAGTTTACAAATGAATGCCTAATCATGCTTATATATGCAACTACAAGCATTCTCGCCAAGATTTTAAAAATCAAAACTTACCATGTTAGCAAAAGGACCAAATAACGGTCACAAACTGACACCCAAAAATTAGGACTGCCCCAAAATAGGGCAGGACTAGGGCACAGGCGTCCAAGTCCTCCCCCCTATTTTGGGCAGGGTACAGCTCAAGGGGTCCACCTAGGTCCAATTTGCCATGGAACCTAGGTCTCATTCCATCGGGGTGCCAAAATATGAACTAAGATGTCCTAAATGCATACTAAAGACCTGAGACCTAAATCTTATGAGGAAAAGCCCCCAAGGGGACATTTTTTGGTGTTACATTTAGCCCCCACTTTAATGAATGTATAAATGCGAGGCTAATACATGCATTAAAGTAGGGTCACAAACACAGCTAACACACCAAGCACGGAGAAGACACACCAATCACATAGAAGACAGTAACAGGCATGGAAAACATGGAGAAGACAGTTACAGTCATGCAAAACACGTAGAATATAGTCAATGCATAGAAGACACATTAATGCATGGAAGACAAAAATGATATCTTTTCTTTCCTTTTTCTCATATATATGAAATGCAAATGCAAGTACTAGAAAGTAAACAAACCTCCCATAATATAGGATGCACTACCCTAGGGTGCAGGTCTCTGTATACATGGGACAACACACACGCAAGACATGCAAAACCTCCCAAAAATGCAGGAAGCACTACCCAAGGGCGTTGGTCTCTGCATATGGGGCAATAAACACACAACACAAAACAAGCACGCCAAAACACACACACTTGAAGACATGGAGAAAAAATGGCAGACAAGCAATGGCGTGTTCCCTATTTCTAGGATCATCACTATCTCAAGCACATTATAGGCACAAACCGACAATTGCGCTTCGCCACAACAATCACCAAAGACACGCTTAAAGATTGAGTCACAGAACGGCTCCTCGCCTCCGCAGAGGACTTTTGAAAATGATAGGATGTGCAATCTGCTCTGAGAAATACACCATCCCCACCTCCACAGAGGGCTTACATGATTGATTGATTGATTGCAAACAAGCTCAGGATGCATGATGCACTACCCTAGGGCGCAAGTCTCTGCATCTAAGGTCAAACACATTGCTAACATCTATAACAAATAGCTTACCTTATATATGCCCCCACCTTAATGTGGTTGATACCAGTTATCGATATCAAGCACGTTAAGGTAGGAAGAAAACACAAAAGGGAACACCGACTTTTGCAAAGTCCATGCCCCCCGGAGGTGACATGTACTTTACGATCACCAAATGTTCCCACAAACACATCCCTGCAAGAAACATGTTAGTGTCTGCAAGATTATGATAAATAACATCAATGCATATGATTAACCAAATAAAGAGCCAAGGTTATACAACGAATTTAGAGTTTGAGGATAACTGTGAGGCTATATCACGAAGCTCTTCGAATCGAGTACCGCCAAGGCTGGATTCAAAGGCAAACAAAGGTGCATATAACAGTAGTATTGTTAAGGTTTGCAAATGCGAAAGAAACATCATCAAATTCACTACACGGAAAGTGCAAGTGCTTCCACTAGCCAAGCATCAGATAAAATATACAACCCCATCATCATATTAGGAACTAAGTCCAATTTTTGATTTCTCTTGAAAGGGACATTAGGTCCGCATCAGTATAAATGTTTGTCATCATCTGCCCACTAGATGGAAACACTAGAGGAAGGGAAACAATAAATAAGAGAGGAGAAAACAAGTGTCTTAGGGATAGTCACGTAGGAGGGTGCCCCCAAGTCACCAACCACAACACTATGTCCGTAAGACACAACACGCAACAATGAAATCAGAGAGAGAGGCAATATAGAAGAATGATGATATAAATAGGTCACAATAGAGGTGGTCTCCTGGTATCCTGAACCTTACAGGAGAATCTGAGGTCATCCTAGGAGGCCTAAACAACACATAACACATCACAAGGGAAGCACATCGCGAGAGAGATAAAGGGTTAGAGATACTTAACTGTAGGGTCCTGGTAGGCTAGCGGGTATCACGAATCTTGATCTTTATCTTAATGGTTAAGGTGTTATCACTTCTTCTCTCTTCCATATGTTCATGAGTTTGTGAGGGTAACCATGTAGGAAAGGTTTCTCTTAATGATGGTTGAGAGGGGATGTTGCCATTGTCTGTGTTAGCTATAGGAGCATTTGGAATGCCATTTAAATGAGCTTGTGGAGGCATCCAAAAGATACCCATTTTAGTCCTTATATAGGGTGTTGGAATGGCTTGAATCAAAGGGATAGCTTGTTCTTCCATAGTATGTAGGATTTCATTTCTTTCCAAAGTATGTGATGGTTCATGATCGATTTTCTTGTTTAGAATGTAATTGAGAATTTCTTGAACATCAAATGGCAAGTTATCATTAGATTCAAGCAAATTATCACAAAGAGAATCTACATCATCCCAAGCTTCATCCTATTTAGGGAGAGTGGGAAGGGATGGTAGAGTAGTGTAGAGAAATGTATCAATGATGTCTTTTTCCTGTGCCAATATATCCTCACCAAGTGGAGTTATGTTGGGACAAGTCTCTTTGTTTGATAAATCACCCATTGCTATGTCATTATCATAGTTCTCAGAGAGGATTTGCATTATATCATCATGAAACGAAGGGGGAGTAGGGGTAAAGTTATCATCACTAATTTCCCCATGATTGTCTTTAGCTATAAAATTTTTGAGATTCTCCATGATTGAAGGACAAACATCCACAGTATCATGAAACTTATCAAAGTAGGCTATTAATCGAAGAATATCACATGTAGCACTATTGGTTATGTCAATGCCATAGATGTATGTGATTTGATGCAAGACTTGAGGATATTTGTTAGTGAATTTGTAAAAATTATCATAGTTCACAATGTACTCATATAAGTCTTCTAAAGATGTACCTTTAGGAGAATCCATGAATGCCAAATATACACAAGATTGCTTGATTTTTGTATTCTTTTCAAAGCAAATGAATGAAACAAAGGATGCTGTGAGGATTTAAGTCAAGGGAAGAAAGTTATATGTCTGATATCAGTCAAAAACAGTAAATTTATCCTTCTCAACACACTCTTGATACGATTTCAAGTTAATGCCAAGTCGAAATATAGTGAAAATATGTCAAAATAGGCACTTTTTTTCACCAAAATTCAATGCAAAAGAGCATAACAAAGGGTGTTGTGAAGAAAATAATGATGGATAAAAAATAATATTAGTAATAATAGCCACTTGGTTCCAAGACATCCAACACAACACACTTTTAGCGCCACTTAAGGTCAAAACCTAGTGAAAATATAGCAAAAATAGACTATTTTTCACGATTTTTCAATTCCAAGACCTAGTAAAAGGGGTGTTGTAAAGAATTTTAGGAGGTATAGAAAATAATATCAATAATATCAATCACCGCAATCCATAAAATTGATCACAACACGCTTGGAGTACAAACTAGGTCAAACCCTAGGGCAAAAATAGCCAAAATGTGTAGTTTTTTACCAAATTTTCACTACAAGAGCCCGATAAAAGGGTGTTGTGAAGGTTTTTATGAGGGGAAGAAAATTATTACCCTGATAACGGCAAAATAATTCCAAAATACTTTTCACAACACACCTATGGTGCAAGTTTATAAAGTCGATAAGGCCAAATTTAGTGAAAATCGTTGTTTTTGAAGCCCTAGGTTTGAGATATTGAGACAAAATTCTATGTGAATGCTTTGAAGTCTGATTTATGATAAAAATTAAATACTCTCAGATCTGAAAATTATTTTCAAGCTTGAACATGCAAAATGCCCATGCAAATTTAATGAGAATGCATCAAAATTGCTAGTTTTTGTTGGAATTTTCTTTGCAAAATTGCAAATATTTTAAATCTAAATGCAAACTCACACTAAAATGCAAGACTACAGCCAAATGTTAATTTTAATGAGCCTCTAAAATTAGTAGAAAAATATGATAAAAGATTTTGCCTAGTAACCCTAGATTTTGGAATTACTAGGTTATATAAAATTGTCAAAATTTCTACAAAACCCTAGCAATTAAATGATGAAAATGTAATGCAAGATTTTAAATTTTTGTATTTTTCTATAGTTTATATCAGATTTGATGCAAAAATCATGAATTAGGAAAATTTAGAAAGAAATGATGCAAATTAGTAAGCCCAACAATGCAATTTTTTTATATTTTCCCAATTTTTCAATTTTTTTGAATTTTTCTCAATGCAATAAAATGATGAATGAAACCAATCCAAATCTGAAGACAAACACTCAGAAAGTTGCAATTTAAGTCGAAAAACACAGGTTCACCAAAATGTTTAGGGAAAAATTAGATTTGTTAATGTTCTAATGTTTAGATGTTTAAATCCGCCTCTCCACTATACATTGAAGGATCTAGGGTCGAGTGGTGAGCACTATCATACCCTAGGTCACTTGCAGATGTAGGAAAACTTGGATTAGAGAATTTAATTATTAATTTTCCTTTCCTTATGCCTAATTAACCATTAAAACCCTAATTATGCAAATACGACAACAAATTGACGAAAGACAGAAAAAGCTCTTGCAGACAAGAGTAAAATACCAAATCACGAAATACATGTTTTCAAGGTTCCTAAGCAGAACAGTCGGGCACACTGGAGCAGGCGCCCAAGTCCAAGGTACTAGTTTCTTTGCGGGATCTGGACCTCCTTCCGACACTGATCAGCCTTGTAACTTCTATTTCCTGAAACTCAGATGCGGAGGACACTAGAGCAAGTGCCTAAGTCTTAGAAGTGCTCCTGTGTCCTACTTTTCTTCAGATCCTGAATCCCTAATGTCTGCCCAATTCTTCCTGCAACTCCACTTTTCCCAAATGCGACACTTGTAACCTGCAATTACAAGACTTGGTTTGGGGGTTGTGGTGTTTAGAGGCTTGCCTCAGTCAAGCCCTGGAGGATGCTTAAGTCTTCGAACACGTTGTCAGACAAAGAGTGTGTACCCTTGTGAGGCAGAGGCAAAAAACAAAGGAATCAATGATGAAAACATAATATTATGTCACCTTGTAGTGAAGCTCTCATGGGAGGAAGATGCTCTTCATGCCATGAGGAAATTGATGCTCAAATCTACAAATATCAACACACAAAACACACAAGTCTGCTCTTGCAACACAATAGAAAGCCTTGAATCACCTTGAGAACACAATAGCTTGCTAGTAATCATCTAGTTTACAAATGAATACCTAATCATGCTTATATATGCAACTACAAGCATTCCTGCCAAGATTTTAAAAATCAAAACTTACCGTGTTGGTAAAAGGACCAAATAACGGTCACAAACTGACACCCAAAAATTAGGGCTACCCCAAAATAGGGCAGGACTAGGGCGCAGGTGCCCAAGTCCTCCCCCACTATTTTGGATAGGGTACAGCTCAAGGGGTTCACCTAGGTCCAATTTGCCATGGAACCTAGGTCTCATTCCATCGGGATGCCAAAATATGAACTAAGATGTCCTAAATGCATACTAAAGACCCGGGAGCTAAACCTTATGAGGGAAAAGCCCCCAAAGGGACATTTTCTGACGTTACACCGTAAAAGGCTACAAATCTCAAATATGATTTCTAGGGTCATATTCCCACTTATTGCAAAAATATGGACTTCCTTACAATAGAAATATCTAACTTATAGAGCCTTTTGATATCTATCTGACCTCTTGATTCGCATGAATAGGAATTGCCAATCACTTCCTTCAACCACAACCTCCAGAACTATCCCAAGATAGGCTTTAAATACACATCAGAACTAGTTAGGTAATTTCCCCAATGTCAACTTTCTTTAAAATATGTAACTCCCATTTGAGTGCCAAAATGAACCCATCTACCCTTTTCATGCCCACGAAATAATTTTCAAATTTTAAAATTTGGTAGCACAACTTCCGGGAACCATAACGTTTGATCTGGGTGTCCAATTGACGAATTGTTTGAAGCATTGGAAATCCCATGAAGTGAACTATGATGTAGAAAATTTGTAAATGGATTTTCATAAACTTTTTGGGGCATTATGGGATGTTTAAGTACCTCAAATCTGATTTTGAAACTTTTTTTGGGACCTCACAAAATTGAAACTTTAATATCTTGAAATACAGACATGATCTTGAGCTAAATTTACCAAGAATGCTTATTTGAATATTCTAAAGATTTGGGGAAAGTTTTGGGCTCAACCACTTCTCTGATATAGGGTTACTAAAAATAGTAAGTTCTAGTATTCTTAGTCCTGTTGGAAACTTTGAAGGTTTTAAATCATTATTCAAGCAAATGGGTATCTGAAAACATAAAAATTAAAAAGAACAAAAAATAAATCATCATTTTTGGGGTGATGTAAGATTGCCCTTACACCACATGATGCTCTTGCATCAAATATATAGCATTAAATTGTGACCACAAACCTAAACTTTTAGGATGATGACCATATGCATGCAAATACACAACATGAGACCTCGACTAGAATGAGAAAGTTTGATCATATGGACTAACTTCCTTTGTGATAATGCAACACACATGACACCAAGGTGGGAGGAGCACAAAACCTATTATATTGATAAATGCAACAATTTGAAAGAAGCCAATGAGAAAATACAAGTTGATGAATTCAATATGCGACACTAAACCAAAGGTCAAAAAGAAAAGTGACCAGGTTGAAATGTGAAAGAATTAAAATTTAATAAGACTTCACAAAAATATGACCCAAGTAACAACTAGAACATTTGTGACCTAATTCTTCAAATAAACCAAGATGACAAAAACCATTGTGAAAGTTGATCATGACCAAGAGTCCTTGAGGAGAACTTGATGACTTGATTTAAACCAATTGACACAAAAGTTTGTGACACAACCCTAAATGTGACAAGTGACCTAGTAGAATGCAACCAAGTGAACTCAAAATTTAGAATGTTAGTTTATAATTTTGAATGCACAAATGCCAAGGTAATTGGACTAGATTGCTCCCAAATCCTAATCAAGGACTAAACACATGATCAAGGACAACATGGACTTAAGATCAAACATCATGCTCGAAACACAACTCAAACATGTTCATTCTAGACCAAAACATGAAAGGGAAATGAAAGCTAGGATGAAACGGAATGGTCCATATTCTTGAAAAGATAGGGGCATGTTGTGAAGGTCACAACAGTGTCTTTTGTAGTTTGCCAAAGGATAGGCTTGAAGCCAACTAAATCAAATAGAAATTTTACTCAATTGGATAAATCATAAGTCAATGTAATAGAAGATTTAAATAATGTTCACATGCAATTGGATTTTGATCTGTGTTCAATAGTACATAGATATACAAGTTGTAGACATTCCAAAAGGGTATGGTATAATGTTGTTGAGAATATACTGGTCCAGATATTTGAATGGATACTTTGCAACAAATTGCTCATACATGTGGCTTCCTTGGAGAGGTTAGAAAAATTAGATCAAAATTGACAAAGAACCAAAGATGAAGCATTTTATTACTGAGTACAACACTCCTAATGAGTTGTACACTAAAACTAAGTTGGGTGTTTATGCACTAGAGAAATATAGGAATGAATATGAAATTATGATGATAGGTATGGATCAAACAACAATGAATGATAGCATCATGATGATCTTATGCCAAATATAAGATTGATTGAGGTAAAAGATGAAGTTGTTAAAACACATCAAAAATAAAAGTTACCTTATCTAGAACAAATAAGGAACAACTTGTTCATTATCTAGATCAATCTTAAATCAGCAATGACAAGAGGGAGAGTGCTCACAGTCAGGACATGGTTGTATTTTGTGAACACTTTCAAATTTTGGTTAGGAAATTGAGTGAAGATAAGTAGATACTAGGAAAAAAATCAATGAAGCATTTAACATAAAGAAGAAAGTAAATGAGAAGTCAGGGAATAGAGAGCAAACTCATATGCATGTGATCTCTTTCCACAACTTGCATAACATACATGTTGAAATAGAAAAACTTGTTGGGCTATTTTAGGGATTTGCCTCAATCAAACCCCCATTTTGGTTTTCCAACCTCCACGGAATAGTAAATGGAATAAAAGAGAAAATCTTACATGTGTGCTCTTATCCTAAGTGCATCTAGGAGTTAAGAGCATTAGCAACAAAACAAATCTATAAGTATTTCCCTAGTCTACAGGGAAATACCCTAGTGTGTGTAAAATCAAATGGGTGGTGCTCTACACCACAAATATTTTCCAATGACACAATATACTCGTAAAACAATGCAATAAGAACTTAAAAGCAACACCATTTCTACTTGATTTGCACTCCCCTCACCTCTCTCTACCCATCCTTTCTACCTAACCCCTCCTCCACCCTTATCCTTTCCTCCTCCTCGACTACACACGCAATTGTCCTTACTCTCTTCTTATTGGCCCTTCCTCACTCCCACTCCTAATTTCTTTCTTTTCTCCCCTCCGCTCCTCCCCCTCTTTCTCTCGCTCTCTCCCTCTCCTTTCTTGTCTTCGTCTCCGGCCCTCTTCTAACTTATTTTTAGTAGCTTAATAGATGCTATTGTGCTATTCTTTTACATTTCTTGATTTTATGTTTTGATCTCGCACGTTCTGTATGAGATTTATGTGTGTGCAAGCTTGGTGTATATATATATATATATATATATATATATATATATATATATATATATATATATATGTTAAAACCTTTATATTGATCTATTTTATTTTCCTATTTATCTCTTACTATATTTATACTCCTTTTTCGAGTTTAATATATCTTTCTATTACCATATTAATATTAATATATTTATATATTTTTACGTTTCTATATTAATATATTTTTATATATTAATATATATTTTTACGTTTCTATATTATTACGTTTCTATATTAATATGATAGATTATTTATATAATTTTTTCGTTTCTATTTTAATATATTTATATATTAATTTTAATATATTAATGTATTTTTCTTTTATCTATTTTATTACAAATAGTAATATATTCATATAATTTTTTGTTTCTACTTTCTTTTGCATGTATGCTTAGATATATTTATATATCTATTTATTTGTTCTTACTTACTTTTTCCTTAATAACATACATTCGTGCTCTTTTCTTCTTTTTATTGTTTTTGTTTTATATTTCTTTAGTTTTAGTTGTCATTCTTATACATTTTTTAACTTGTGTTGTCCCATGTGGTGCTTCATCCCTTGTTGCTCATTTTATTTTACCTTAATTTTCTCCCCTCAGCCACTACCCTTTGTTTTCCGTTCCCCTCTTCCCCTCTATTTCCTTTATAAGGCTCAAGTCTGCTATCTATTTTTCAATACTCCTCTTCCTAATGATGGATCATTGAGTATGATCCGAAATGTTGATTCAAAAACATACACAAGGGAATCCAGAAGCACATGCAAACACCATTTCTTGTTAAAAGAACAATGTTACCTGATTTGGTAGATCACACAAGAGGCTGTGAACTCCTTGAAGGTTGAAGATGCAAATGAATGGCTTCAAAGCCCTTAGAAGATATCCCCACATCCAAGAATTAAGAACTCACAATATCAATGAACACCCACAATCACCAAGGTCTTGTCAATGATCCAAGAGAGTCGTATCTCCTTGAGAATCTATTCTAAAATGCTTGTAGACGTGAGAGAGATTAAATTCTTCCTATTTTCACCAAAGAGAGAGAGAGAGAGAGAGAGAGAGAGAGTTCTAAGAGGAAGCTACAAGAGAGAGAGAGAGAGATCTTTTCTCCAATATTTCTCTTTTGCATGCCAAGAGGGAATCTCCCAGGGTCAGTACACTACAGGGACCGTTCTACTATCTCATCAGTGTTACCTTTGATGAGATTCCAAGAAATGAGCAGAAGAAGCAATGTTTAAATTTTGGGAACATTCTGGATGCTAGTGCAACGCAAAGACATCCGCGCATAGCGCTTGCATCCTAAGAATATTTGTCCAAACTTTGTACGTGTTCTCAAAAAATTATAATAAATAATTGCGTAGAATGAGTTTTGCCAAATATGAGTGATGAACGAAAAATTACGATAAATCTCTAGGTTAAATGACCCTAGAGACATGCTACAGGCATGGGCACTAAAGTGAGTGAAAATGCATCATGAAATTATGAGGGTACTCAATTTTCTACAATACAAATATATTAATTGTTAAATGGAAATTAAAAAATGTGTGATCGCATGCCTATTTTTACTAAATAAACACTACAAGTACAAATAAAATTAAATTTGAAAACAATGTCTGCTCGATAAGGTGTCAGAATGATAACTTGATCCTTTTTAAGTAATGAAGGTGGGAGTGTAGTTCGATGTGTGAAGAGCTAGAAAAGTGAGAGTGTGGTAGGAGATAATCACTCTGGTTGATGGATCTTGGATTTCACCAAGTTTTATCTCAAAGTTAGGGTAGGTTGATTAATGATAGTTTTCCCTTCCTCATTTTCTCTCTCCACGGTGTTTGGTTTGCTGTCAATTATGGATTTTGGTGGTGTTGGGATGTCTTGGCTAGAAAGGAAGTATAGAAGAGGATGGTGAAGGGTAAGAGGGTGGTTAATGGGGTCCCGAGGAGGCAGATCAGAAAGAGAGGAAATAATCCAACTCTGGGAGGCAAGATGATAAGGAAATAGACGGTGAGAAAGCACCTGAAAAAAATCTCTAGAGAAGAAGCTATGGTGGAGTTTATAAATATAGGAGTAACAATGAAATGAATAGAATAACCAAACTTCCACAAGATGAATGTGCACAAAGAAAGAGGCTGAAAACTATCATAAAATGTATGAGAATGTAAAAAGAAGTCCTTGTATATGTAAGACAAGGAGGAAGTGAGAAGGTGAAACTCGAACACTGACTAACCCTCCACGATGTGTGACACATGTAGAACACTTGGGACAAGTGTGAGAGCATGTGTCAAATGTCTATGAGGTGAGACAACTAAACCACTAATGAATTAAGCTAGTGTGAAACTAGATAGATGTAAACTAGATGACTAAAGACACCTTTCACACTAACACCCCCCTTAAGTGATATTTAGGGAGAAAATCACTGAAAAATGGGTTGCAGCAACATGGACTGATGAGGTACTCATGTACAAAATGACAGTCTCTCACAAACAGAGTAAAGGAGAAAACCCTATGGGACAAATGGACTGAGGGTCATGTGAAAAACAAGAGACAAGCCCAACAACAAAGGTTATATTAGGGCGAGTATGTGTCAAATATAAAAGACTACCAACTAACTGTCTGTAGAAAGATGCATCAACACAAGTGTTGTGCAAGTGGTAGTCAAAACAACACTAGACTGAAATGGTGTAGGATATGGCTTGCAATCAGCCATGCTAAAACAATGAAGCATATCAATGGCATACTTATGTTGGCATATGGAGATTCCCTCAATAGACTGAAGAACCTAAAGACCAAGAAAATAGTGCAGAAGCCCAAGATCTGTCGGGTCAAAATGCTCCATCAAAGAGTGTTGAATATCCTGAAGCATGGACGAGGAACTACTAGTCAAAAGAAAATCATCTACATGTAGAAGACTAGAATCAAAAGGTCATTGCCATGTCTCTCAATATAGACAGTGTGATCGGAGTGGCAACATGTGAAACCATATGGAAGCAAGAAGCTATCAATCTTCTCATACCAAGCCTGAGGGGCTTGTTTGAGACCATATAAAGAACGTCAAAGCCTACATCGAAGTGAAGAGTCCTACACAAATCTTGGAGGTTGCTCCATGTATATCTCCTCATAAAGATCATTATGCAAGAAGGCGCTCTTCACATCCATCTGAAATACCTGTCAACTCTGAGATGCAACAATAGAAAGAACAAGGCGAACAAAATCTATCTTGGCTATAGGGGCAAAGGTCTTGGAGTAATCAATACCCTCAACCTATGAAAAAACCTTAGCAAAAAGACGTGCCTTGTATCTTTCAATAGAACCATCAGCTGCATACTTGGTGCGGTAAACCCGCGTGCACTGAACCATCTTTCTTCCCTTAGGAAGAGATACTAAATCCCATGTATTATTCTTTATCAAAGAAGAATACTCCTCTGCCATAGTTGAATCCCACTCTAAAATACCCAAACCCTCTAAAAAACTCTACAAATCTAGAGATATGGCATAACTCAGAAGACTAGAGCTAAAAGTATGTGAGCGAGTGTGGCGATAAGTCATAGGATCACCAGCTAAAGATCTAGCCTACTGAATAGTACTGTGTGCCCACTTAGGCAAAACACAAATGGGTGGAGGTGGAAGTGGTGGTGGAGATGGTGGATTAGGACCAACATCTAAAGGATCCTCAAGTGCTAGGGTGTCCTCATGAGATGAAGAGGGCAGAGTAGGTAGTGGGGAAGAAGAAGTGGATGGAGGATCAATATGTATGAAAGACTCATCAAACTAGACATCCCTTTGAAAGAGGACATCTCGAGTAATAGGATCAAACAATCTATAGGCTTTCACATCCTTACAATAGCCAACAAAGATTAATGGTTGACTCTTCTTCTCCATTTTCTTATGCCGAGCATCCAGTATGAATGCCCAAGCTTCACTAACAAATACCCTAAAGAAGGAAACATTAGGATTGCTAGTTGACCAAGCCTCCTCTGGAATGATATTCTGAACTTCCTTGTGTGGAGTGCGGTTCTAAATATAGTTAGCACAATTGATTGCTTTAGCCCAAAAAGTTGGGGCCATTGACCAAGACTGAAGCATACAATTTGCCATTTCCTTGAGTGCTCTATTCTTTCATTCAGCAACACCATTCTACTGAGTGTAGGGAACCGAATACTGATGTCGAATACCATGCTTAGTGCAATAGTCCTGAAAGATCTGATTCACATACTCCCCCCATTATCTGTGTGTATCTGCTGAATATAAGAACCTGACTGCTTCTCCACGAACACCCTGAAAGTGTTGAATACATCACTTTTGTACTTGAGAAAGTACACCCATGTGTGGCGAGAAAAGTCATCAATGAAAGTAAGTATATACTTGGCCCCTAAAAATGAAGGAGTTGGGAATGACATGAGGTCACTATGAACCAACTCAAGTAAGAAAGTAGCACAATGGGCTTTACCCTTAGGAAAGGGTTCTTGATGATGTTTGCCAAGTACACAACCTTGACAAACACCCTCTGTGCATGCAACCTTAGGGAGACCAAGTACCATCTCCTGTGTAGTCAACTGCTGAAGATACCTATAATTGGGTGTCCAAACCTCTCATGCCAAAGTCGACTCAAAGAGTCTACATGGGCAATGTGTGATGAACCACTAGATGTCTCAAAACTGTGAAATCTGTACAATCTAGACCCATGATCTACTCTACCTGAAGAAATGATCTTCTCTGGATGTTGAACATCACAAACAACATCATGTGGAGAAAACTCAATAGTCTTCCCATCCCCATTATGACATATCTGATAAATGGAGAGAAGATTGATAGACAGTTCAGGAACAAGGAGGACATCCTCAATGCAACCATCTACCAGTTGAACTAAACCTGACCCCATAACTGGAATCTGTGAAGAGTTTCCCACTGAAATATGAGAAGTAGTGCTATCAAAAAGAGACTCAAGAAGATGAACTGAATGAGTCATGTGATGTGAGGCTCTTGAGTCAATTATCCAATTTGATGTGGATGAATTCAAACCTATAACAGTAAGGGCATGGCCTTTGCTAGGTTTGGGAGTATCAATGTTGTGTTTCTTCATGGCTTCTTCCAAAGCCTCAATCCTTCGATGACAAATCTTGACATCATGATTCTACATCCCACAAAATGTACATGGCCCTCTGCTTTTCTTTTTGAAAGAATTTTTACTTGACTTAGAAGTTGTTGTGTTTGAAGTATCAGGTTTGGTCTTCTACTTAGATGAATTCTCTTTGCTTGAAGATGATTCCACCTTTGACTGTTTTGAATGATTATTACCTTTACCTCTAGATGCATGAACTACTAATGCTTGACTTTTTGAAGAAGTGCTAGATCCATGGAGAGTAACTTAGATTGTTCTCTCATAAGTTGATCACAAAACTGTTCAAAAGTAGGCATAGTAAATGCTGAACCAAGTGCATCCATTGTAGAGTAAAAGGTAGAAGCAAAGACCTAATAGGGGCCTTTTAACTTTGACAAAACCAAGAAGACACATTCATTATCTGTTTTTGTTTTACCACAACCTTGAAGATGAGAAAGCAAAGACTTGAACTTGACTAAGAAATCTTCAATTGAAGGGAAGACATTAGGTGACAAAGTTGTTAATTTAGCACCAATTGAAGTATTTTGAACTCATCAATTGTACCAAATAAAGTACTAAAATTGTCCCACATTTGCTTAGGAGTTGTACAATTACTTAGATGAAATTGCAAGTTATCATATACATGGAGGCCAATGATTCCCATTGCCTCATCTAACTTATTGCAATATACAAATTGTTCATACTCCTTATTGAATTGCAGTTGTTGACTATTTAGCATTTACCATAACCCTTTAGATTGAATAAGTTGTTGTACCCTAGTTTTCCATGTGTGATAATTATGTGGTATTAACAGGTCAATTTTAGGATCCATGTTGAAAAAACGATGAGGCATGTAAAATGTGCCTTACAAACCCCCCAAAGTTTGATTAAAACTATAAAAGCCCCCCCCACCCCCCGCCCCCCCAAAAAAAATTTGGCACTTTATAATTGAGTATGGGTTACAAGGAAAATATTGATGTTACATAAATTTAGCATAAAAATGCTAAAATGAGAAATTCTGCCTCCGGTTACAATTAACATTGATAACCTTCTCCTAATTTGAATGCTTATAATGCAACAATACTATTGCAAACAAACAATACATGGAAACTAGGAGTTACATTTGTTGTTAAAACTAAACACTAAATGTAAAAATGACATAAAATGTTAGTAGAAACTGAAAATCCTAGCAGAAGCAATGCTAAGAATAGCATAAAAGTTCGCTGGCAAAAGGGTGAAGAGTTTGGCCATCAAAATACACCATAACTCTCAGCAACCAACTCAGTCAATTCACTAACACAGTCAATGCATGGCAGGCGGAGGAGTGGTTAGAGGTAAATGCCACTTGTAAGGGTGGTGACAAAAAAAAATGTAAAATGATTACAAACTCCTCCAAATTCCTTCCACAACCAATCAAATATTTCCCTCAGCTTGTAATAGACATTTAAAATACCATTTAACCACCAGCAATGTGAAGGGACCCTGACCCCGAAAATGGGTCGAATTGTTGGCTGAGTGGGGTAAACGAGGGGTGGCTAATGTGGAAGAGAGGCCGACAAGGGCCTAAAACTTTTCCTAAGTTTGTGAAGGACGTTGGAATGTCCAATCAGTTGTGGATACCAAATGTGAGCTCTAAGATCTACCTTCTGTTAACAATGAAAATCTTATTCCCTGCAAACATAAACAACAAAGACTTCAATGCTGGATAGTAGAGGTCGATGGGAGGAGAATTAAATGGCAGCTACTATGAACAAATGAAAAGATCAAAATCAACCAAGTAAATGGAAACTGCGAAGGTTGAAGGCTGCCAAACAGTCTAATGACGTCCATAGATCATAGCGTCCAAGCAAAGACTTGGAAAGTAGGACTAATCCATCACTTTGACGTCGACCTACAACAAAGACTTGGCAAAGAGATCTTAGCGACCAAAATTAGTAGGGGCTGCTCTTACAAAACATAGCTGGTGTCTTATGGATGGTGCCGCCCAAAATGGTAACTATAAACCTCAAATAATAGCGACTAGCTGTTGTGTTAAATCCACTACAAAAAAATAATTCTACAAGCAATAAAATCTCCAATGATCTGCAAATAGAAAATCAAAACCGTGACCTTGGATTGCAGGGAAACTTTTATGTTGGCAATAAGGAGAAGGCAAC
Organism: Cunninghamia lanceolata; assembly: GCA_027924645.1. Taxonomy (NCBI): domain Eukaryota; kingdom Viridiplantae; phylum Streptophyta; class Pinopsida; order Cupressales; family Cupressaceae; genus Cunninghamia; species Cunninghamia lanceolata. The sequence continues at coordinate 7,478,658 of BSBN01000976.1, read as the reverse complement.
TTGTGTGAAGAAGATGCTATTGTGGGATATCTGAAGTGAGGCCTTCAATGTGTAAAGTTGTGTCCTTGAATAGGAAACCGCAAGCTCCAAAGGTAGGTCGATGAAGAGAAAATTGTCGCCTTTGAAAATCTCAAACCAGGAGAGCCAAGGAAACCTGCGAGTTGAACCAGTGACTAAGACGCCAAAGAAAATGCCTTCGAACTAGAGAAGGGGTCTGAAACCTTTGAAAAAAACACCCGAGCGAAATTAGGCATGCTAAAACTGTTGGCTAGAGAGGCAAACAGAGGCCAATAGGCCAAAATGTCGACCTCCTGATGAAAACTTTCGCTCAAAAACTATGAACTATGCCTGCAAATCTGCAGTATGCAAAACAAATTTGCATTTTCTACCAAAAAATTTTGCTCAAATCTACAACACACCTATGATAGGGTTGATTGTGCGGGATGAATGGGAAGGGAATTGCAATTCTAGGCTCTGATACCATATAGGAGCAGCAATGAAATGAATCGAATAACCAAACTTCCATAAGATGAATGTGCACAAAGCAAGAGGCTGAAAACTATCATAAAATGTATGAGAATGTACAAAGAACTCCTTGTATATGTAGGATAAGGAGGAAGTGAGAAGGTGAAAGTCGAACACTGACTAACCCTCCATGATGTGTGACATATGTAGAACACTTGGGACAAGTGTGAGAGGATGTGTCAAATGTCTATGAGGTGAGACAACTAAACCACTAATGAACTTAACCTAGTGTGAAACTAGATAGATGTAAACTAGATGACTAAAGACACCTTTCACACTATCAAAAAATGGTTTCGAGGGAGAGATAAAAAACCCTATAGTAAGGGACTGGTTGGGATGACTTCTTGTTACATCCCTCCTTTTAAAAACAATGATGCTATTTACTTTCTTACAGATTTCAGTAAATTACTATGTTGTGAACGACTTGAAAACTGAAAATTTATCTTACAAAGTTGTTTTATGAAATTGCGGAATCTATTGATTACGAACAAGTGATATGTAGACTAAAAGTCTTTATATTAAATGCAATGATGTATGAATATATTATATTTGGATCATAGATGCTTTGACCACAAAATTGTATGCAAGTTTGTCGATGCAGGAACAGGTGGACCGTGTCCGACGGGAAGAGAAAGTATCTTCGAGAGGGAATATAGACTCTGGAAATTAACCACGGGTGTTTGCCACTGAGATCGTCGAACAGATAGATAAACTTGTGAACCAACAAGTAAGTCTTGTTTGTCGGTTTGGGTAGTTTAATTGATGTCGACGACAAAGGTTAAAGTATAACTACCTAGTCGGAAGTCGTCTTGTAGAGTCTTAGAGTCGTCGATGGCGTCGTAAGTTCCTTATAGCAAGTTGACGTGATTGAGATGTTTAATATTTACGTCTTTAAGTATTTTATTGAGTCCTCTTGTGGCGAGATTGCAAATCTTGTCTCGAAGTCGAAATTGCGAGAAGTCGGCTTTGTGCGTCTAACGTTGTTAGAACTTGTTGGCGTTACGTTCAATCCGTCGCGATTGACGTAATACGCGTCGAACCCGTGAATTTCTTCTATTCTGGTAGATCAACGAATGTCTAATTGATGCCATAGCGTGAAATAATTCATTTTAGTTGTCGTTTAAACGTGAGTCTCTTCCTCCAACTTTGACCGCGAGTTGTTATTATTCTGACCTTGGGTTTCTAAGTAAAATGTTCTTTGTCCTCTCTCCATCTTGACCCCAACGATGCTCAGACCATTTCGTAACCTTCGCCGTGACGAGCTTTAGCTCTTCAATTAAATATTTAGCTAGTCTTGGAAGGTTGATGCTTTTGTCCTAGTTAAGTCGGGCAGTTATGTTCTTTGGCAAGCCTCATCACCGAAGGGACTTAATCTTTCTTATGGTCGTAATAAGTAATGAGGTCGGTTAAACTTCTTGTGATCATGTTAAGTGAAGTAGGTAAAAGATTGTTATGTCGACTCAAGTATTTAAGAGTGTGACGATTGTGTGTTTGTAAAAAGAATCCTCTTCTTCGTAGACTTTAGTAAATGAAGCGTTGGCGGTTAAGTTCGGTGTAATTGCTATATTTTGGGATTGCCATCATCAAGACAGCGAAAGGCATCAGTTAATACGATGGTGGGAAACTTTAACTAAACCACCGATGGGTCGAAAGTTTTCCAGCGTGGGACGTTTGATATATGAGTGGAAGTCCTTGAGAGAAGGAAAATCATTAATGAAAGATCCTTTATCTCGCGTGGAAGAGAGGGAGTGCAAGATGGAGGCCGTCGTGGCTCTGCAGAAGGGAGATTTCGACGGAGGAAATGGGTGAAAGGTCGGCGAACGTGGGAAAGTGAGTAGCCGACCGAGCAAGTGGAAGAAGGGTTTTTTTTCGCGGTTCGTTGAGCGAAGTTGAAAACGGTATCGGGAGTTGTGGACGGAGGGCAGTGAGGACTGCGAAGTAAGGAGAGTTTCCGGGGGTGTGGAGAGTAGTTTTTGGCAGGTAGTTGTGAATGGTAGAGTGGAGAAAACGGTAGAGAGGAGAGTGTAGAACGAGGGCAGGAGTAGTCGAGAGAGTTTGTGAGCTCTGACAGAAAGTTTTAGGAAGTGGGAATCACTGTATAAGAAGAATAGAAAGGAAAGTCTGTCAGGGGGAGTGAAAGAATAGGAAGTATTGCAGAGTTTGTTAATGGTAGTGAGTTAACTAAGGGAAACAGAGTGAGAGCGATGGATGCTCTGGTGTAGCGTTCGCCAGAGAAGAAACTGTGAAACCTGCCTTGTCTGGAGCTGTGTTCGGCAAAGAGGAAGTTAGGTTGAGGTGGTTGGTCATTGAGTTAGAAGCTGATAGGAAGAGCTGTGTAAACTGGAGGAGGACGACCAGCCAAAGGAGAAGTGAAGTTGCCGCAGTAATCTCACTTTTGACAACAGGTTCTTTCCATTTCTTTTTCTGTTTCTCGGTATAGACCAGTTAATGTGTCTTAAATGCACAAAGATAACTATGTTATAATAAATGAAATGTGAAGACAATGTTTGCTACTGAGAACCAGTGTGTGAGGTTATTGTTATAAACACTTCATTGCTGTTTAATGGTAATAGAAACCTTTTAAACGATAAATGCTGCTGTCCGTCAGTGTCCAAGAACCTAGATAATAGATTCTTAACTCTTTGGTTGACGATGTACGATGATAAATCTTAGCTCTCAAGGTGCAGTCACTTAAGATTGATCACCGTATGAAGCAAATGTGAGCTGCAAACTTCAAACCGTCGGAAAAGACGTAAAATATTTAGAGTTTCCTTTAAAACAGAAATAACCACGTAAAAACCATTCGAGAGTACTTAAAACAGTAGCTGCATTGTGAGAAATCGCGTTGCTCCACGAGCATGTAGCGTGGGAGATTAAAACCACAGAGATAAATCTTATTTGACTTAAAAGTGAAGTAGGGAGTTAGTTTACTTGTGTCGTAGAATGCCATGCTTTTATGATGGGCATGTAGAGTGGAATACCCGCATGTGGAATCTTGATTATTGTTGCATGCGACGATTTTAGTTTCGTTTTTGTAGGCCTTATGAGTCTAGAAACCTTGAATTCTGGGATAACAGGATATTGTTGTAGATATTCGAGTGTTTTGGGCAAACATGGGAAAATAAGTAAATAATTGTGAAACCACTTAGGGTGGTCGTTAGTAAACAGTGTTTTACACGAATATGAGTTTATGAAACCAAGAACTCGGGATTAGGGTAAATATTGCGCCAAGCGCCATTCCAGGAGGAAATCCTAAAACCCTTGAGGTCATCAAGGTCGTCAATTAGTTCAAATTATACAAATGGAAACTGTAGGATTTCGACCAGTTCAAGTCGAGTAGGGTGGGTGAACCAAGTTCAAGCGTTTGTAGAACGCTACCTAAGTACAAATCCTTTGGCCAAGGTGGTGTACTATCCTCAAGTGCATCGAACGTTCACCGTAACTGGATGGTGTTTCTTGTGGAGTGTCGTGCATGACTAGAGGGTATCTAGGGATCTGCGCGATAACAAGACACGTAGGTTACAACACCAGAGCTCAGATGGCAAACACCAATGGTTATCCTAAGTCTATCCTCTTGAGTAGGGTAGGGCCACTTCCGGTTAGGAAGGAGTGCGGGAGACCGACGGTCTGTGGTTGGAGGTTAAGCTCCTTGAAGATACTTTCTCTTCCTAATAATGAGGAAATGCCGAGTCTTGAACGTGAAGGGTTGACAATCGAGATGCATGATAATGGTATGTTTCCGATATTTGTTATTTCAAGAAAATTTCATTTGTTAGAAAACAAAGTGTACTTTGAATATCATTTCTTTCAGTCTTTATGAGAATGCAATCATGTTTATGATAAATTAAACAAAAATGTTGTAATGGTTTATAGATGAGAAACTTTTGTATTTGATTACTATGTTTTAAAAAAAAAAAAAAAGTTTAACCATCGTGAAAACTTAGTTACTTCTTGTCATTTTGGTTTTGGTCGTTACACTTCTCAAGTTGGCGAAGGAGGTCAATGGAAAAGAAGGAGAAAATGTTCGTGAGGCTATGGCGTATCTATTACTAGACCTTGACAGCTCCTGTGGGCAATGGAATGTCTTTGGGGCAGCCCAGTCACTTAATATAGCAAAAATGCTTTCAATATTAGCCTCTTGAATCCTGGTACATGAGGACATGATAGAAGCTACAAAGCAGAGTGCTAAGAATATGGAACTGGTTATGGGGCATATGCATGATGTGCTGGTTAGGGTGTTGAAGACTAGAAATGTGGGTGATGACTTTGCTGGCAAATTTGGGGTTCCGGTTCCTAAGCATGCTTGGCCTTCTTTCTCTTGTGCATGTGATTTAGGGAATGATGCAATGGACCTGTTTGACATTGGTGATGCTTAAGTACTATTGTTTTATATGTCTTTGTATAATTTTGTGCAGAGTGTTGGGCTGGTGTAATTTGCCCCTCTCTGTTGTTTCTAAGACTATAAGGGTTGGGTCAAGGCATGGTACTTAGGGATATAGATGAATATAGACTACTGTTAGGGGTTGTGGGTGTTCAGGTTGTGATGTTTATACATTTTTTTCTAGAAACGGTTTAGATACTTCTAGGTTCTACCCATTTTGATAGGGTTCTCGGTCCCATAAAGTAGGTTTTTAATATAAAAATTTGAAAACAATGTTTAAAATTTAGATTCTAAAATGGAACATTAGAAAATAATAATATGTTTATTTATTAATTTTAAATAGAAATTAAAAATGTGTATCAGTGATACACAAATAAAATATCATCAACAATAATTTGGAATATGAAATATAGTATAAATACCTACTAAGTTGTAAATCTTTTCCAATTGTCAAATCATCTACTCACTCTAATGGCCTTCATAATTCCAATCTTTGTTTTCTTCTATCTACATACTTCTAATTAACTACATCTCATCACTACCATTGCATGTGTCATTCATTGTCCCATATGTACTAGTATTGTTTGAAGTGTTTCACAACCCTCTTCTTTTACATATGGACCTCTAGATTTCCACTTCCCTTTCAAAAGGAAGACTTGGATATCATATCTAGTTGTATACATCCTCAATCAATTTTCTAAATTCTTGTCAAGTTTATTTTTTATCTTTGATTTCAAGAACCCCAATGCATTGAAGACTCTCTTGTCCTCCACCAACCCCAATATCATGGTTTGACATAGATCATTAAGTTTAAAATATTTTGACATTGAATCACACAATATTTCACTCTAACTTAAGGTTTCCCAAGGTTTTGTTATTAATGCATCTTGGAAGAGACTCCCCATGAGTTTAAATTGTTCCATCATTGATGTTGCAAAATAGGTTGATTCCTTTGTAAGATTAGATTTATTTATAATTTCTTCTATAGGTTATCCATTAGATTCTAAACTTTTGAAAAAACTTATTGGCCAAGGTCTTTATCTTGTTATGAAAATCAGATGCTCAACAGTTGATCTAGAATTAAGGATACATAACATACATGGCTTCTCTTATGTTGTAAAATGTCCCCCTAGGACTTTTGCCTCCTAAGTTTAGCTCACGGGTCCCTTGTTTTTCATCATGCATGTTAGATTTAACTCCCGAGACAAAATGGCGTGAAACCCATGTCAAATGGGGCTTGAGGGACATTGTTGAGCCTTAACCTTGACCCAAGGGTGCTTACGCCCTTGTCCTACCCTATTTTGGTGGGGTCCAAATTTGAATGTCAATTTTCTGACCGTTAAAAGGTTTCCTTACCGACATCTTAAGTTTGAATTACGAAATTTGTAGCGGGAATGCATATATAATCATGATTAGGATTTCATTTGTAAACTAGACGGATAATGTGAACTTGTGATCTTATGCTAAGTATATTCAAGGCTTTCATTGTGCTACAGAGAAGACTTGTGTTGTTATTGTGTTTTGTTGCAATTTTAGCTTCATCAATCCATCTCCTCATGGCATGAAAGAGTTTCAACTCCATGAGAGCTTCACTTCCAAGGTGATATCTATTTGTGTTTGAATCAATCATTTATCAATTTGTTTTTGCCTCTATCCTGCAAGGATACGCACTCTTTATCAAACAACAGTGTTGGAAGGCTTGAATGCCATTCTGGGGCTTGACTAAGGTGAGCTCCTAAACACCACAACCCCCAACCCCTCTTCTTGTGATTACAGGTGACAAGTATCGAATCGCAAAGAGTGGAGTTACAGAGGAGTGTTGTAGAGGATAAGGATTCTGGATCTGATAGAAAGAAGCAGAAAAGAGCATAGTCGAGGCTTGGATGCTAGTCCCTTTTCCCTCCAGGTTTGTAGAGCTTGAAACCTCCAGAACAGGGATAATAAGTGTCGAAAGGAGTCTAAAAAATCCTAAAGAAAATCCTACCTTGGGCTTGGGTGCATGTCCCTTTGTGGTGCAGGAGCACCTATCCTATAGTGGCCTACATGAGGCATTTAGTTGTTTTATGCTTAGTTTTATGTTTTCAATAAGGTCCTAATTAGACATTCAATGTAATAAGGTCTATTTGACCAAGATATGCTATTTTTAGATCAGTTGGTTAGAGTTAGTTAGAGTTTGTTGAACAGCTGTAGTTCCCAGCCGCTTGGAGGCAAGTCTGTACTACCAGTGGTAACTAGATAAATACCCTGGGATTTGATGGACGAAGGCATCTAGGTTTTATGGTAGTTGAAATCAACCTATTGCATTGTGCTGTTGGAAAATAGAGTACTATAACCACATCTTTTGAAAGCTAATAAGATCCTGTTACATTTGAATTCACTGTGTAATTGATTTCCTATATTGAGGCTGGATGGATTCTTTTATCCATTCCCCCAGTTGATTCTACGAATCGGAGGAATGGTCATGTACAGTAGTTTAGAGTTTAGTTTGCATTGTCTATTTGTTTGTAGGATCGCAGGTCAGATGTGTTGAGAACCCTAGCATGGGTATGTGCTAGGTCGTGCAGGTCGGAAAGAGTTTGAGAAACTGCCCAGGAAACGGATCAGCCATCGCTGGAGATTGCACGGATCAAACTATGAAAATTCATGAAGTTCTCAAAATTATACAATTTGTGTATATATCCCCTTTGTATGCGGGATATACATTTCCTGTGTATATCGCAAGGTGCTCATGGATGCAATTACTGTGTACATCACCTTTGTAGGTTCTGGGTCAACAAATAGTCAAACATACATTGGACAAGGGGTATGGTGAGTGCGTACTCGGTGGAAGCATCGGTGGGAGAATAAGGATCGGAGCAAGGATTCTAAGTGGAGCCGATGGTATCGGGTGTTGCCGATAGGAGTATGTCGGAGTGACAAGAGTGTCGGCAGGAAACTTTAGGGATTCACCGATGAGGAAAGTCTTGGCGATGAGAGCTATCATTGGGGCATCGGTGTAATGGTTACCAAGTGTATCGGTGTGAGGTTGGATATCGGTGAAGGGGTTCAAAGTTGGGCCGACGGTAGAGGTCTAGCCGATGGTAGAGTCTGGCATTGGTAGTGTCAGGAAGACAAAGGAGATCGGCAAGAGGCTTAAGGTGTTCGCCGATAGCGAATATCCCGCCGATAGGCAAAAAGTTGATTCTTCATCAGCAAGAGGATAGCAATCGGCAGAAGAAGTAAAGGTGGTGCCGATGGGAGGATGTGTTGCCGATGGACAAGTGAAGTGGAGATTTGTACATACAATGCCGATTGTATGTTATTCCAAATGTATGTTAAGGTTTTCATAGAGGTTGGTATAGCTCTCTGCATCATAGTGGTATCAGAGCTCAGCAAAAGGTCTAGGCTATTTGTGTGTTGATTCTATCCCTGAGAAGACAGAGGTAGAGGAGTGAGAGGTTGACAAGATGCCTCCTAAAGGTAATGGTACTGCACAGGAGTTGCAGGAGATGAAGGAAAAACATGCCAGAGAGATGAGGAAGATGAAGGAGCTTGCTGAAGCACTTCAAGCTAGGCTTGTAGCCTTGGAGAAGAATAAAAAGAGGGAAGTCGAAGACAGTGACTCAGAAGAAGAGGAAGATGATGCTGAAGAGTATGAAGAGGTAGCTGAAGATCATAGATTTGCAAAACTGTTAAAAGCAGTGCAGAGTGAAAAACCTAAGGTAAAGGTTGATGTTTCAAAGTATAATGGAAGTTTGGATGAAGATGAGTTACTTGATTGGATTGTTGCATTAGATAATCACTTTGAATGTGAAGATGTTGCTGAGGATCAGAAGGTAAAGATTGCAAAGACCAAGTTAGGAGGTCATGCTTTGGTATGGTGGGATTATGTACAATCCGAGAGAAGGAAACAAGGAAAGTCAAAGATCACTTCATGGGATAAAATAGTAGTAAGGATCAAAGGTAAATTCTTGCCCAAGGATTATGAAATTCAGATGTTTAAGAAGCTGCAATTTTTAAGGCAAAAGGAAATGGATGTGAAGGCATACACTGAGGTGTTTTACAAGTTGAGTATGAGATCTGGTCATCATGAGAATGAGATAGAAAAGGTGGCTAGATACTTGGCTGGTTTGAGATTGAACATACAAGATGAGTTAGTTTTAGCTAACCTAAGGAGTGTAGAGGATTGTTATCAAATGGCAATCAGGATTGAAGAAAAGATGAATAGAAGACAAGATAAGTCCATGAGAGGAAGAGGCAGCAATATGAGGGGAAGAGGATGAACCCCTACAATGAGGCAAACCAATGAGGATCAAGAAGACACTGGTAAAGGACAAGAGCAATCTGATTTCAGAGGAGGATGGAAAGGTACCAGAGGCAGATTTGGAGGTGGTAGAGGTTCTACTACATTTTCTGGTAAGTGTTACACTTGTGGTGAATATGGGCATCCATTTTTCAAATGTCCAACAAAAGCAACAAGTTCAGGAGGAGAAAAGAGGGCAAATCTGATCCAAGAAGCTGATAAACAAAGTGCAAGCAGCTCAAACACTTAGCAAAGTGTGAAGGAGACTCCTGATAATTATGGGTATCCAGAGGAGGGAGAAGCATTGATGTTAAGAAGGACAATCTTGAAGACATCAAAGGATATGATACAAAGAAGAGCTCTTTTCAAGACCACATGCAAGAGCAAAGGTAAAATATGTAAGGTTGTAATTGATTCTGGCTCAACAAATAATATGGTATCTCAGGAAATGGTGGATAAACTAAATTTAGAAAGGATTCCACATCAAAACCCTTACAAAGCATCTTGGGTGAGTGATAGTCAATCACTTTTGGTGTATGAACAGGCATATGTTGATTTTCAAATTAGGGATTATCATGATAGAGTTTTGTGTGACATATTGCCCATGGAATGTTGTCACCTCTTGTTGGGTAGGCCATGGCAATTCGATAGGAAAGCATTGTATGATGGGTATGCAAATACCTACACCATCAAGAAAGATGGGAAAACTATTGTGTTGATACCATTACAGGAAGAAGCTGCAGCATAGAAGGCTACACAAATCATTTTAGTGGGAGAGAAGGAGTTTGTGAAGATGCCTACAGCAGTAGGCATAAAGGCAGTTGAGGATATTGCAGGGAAAGAAGTTGTTAAGGACAACAGTTGAAGAAAGGTTCAGTTTTGACTGACAGAGGTCAGCCATAGACCAAACAACAGGTTTATGAGCAGCCACAAATTGATTGGCAAGACAAGGATGTGATTCTAGTTGGGACTCTTGTTTGTCCTATAAAAGTTGAAAGAAAGATAGATTTGAACATTGCAGAAGTTCAAGAAGCAATTCCTAAGGTTATTCAATCAGGTATTCAGACAGAGGTGCTGGTAAGACAAACTGGCAAACACAGGGTATGTATGAACAGAGCCTACATTGACAGGCATGAGAGTTTACTTACAAGACAATAAGTTATAGTTCTAAAAACTTGGAGCAGCCAAGAGACAGCAGAGTATAAAGCTAGAACAGGTCAGAACACTGAGATGGCAAAGAGTAAAGGTGGAATTCTTCCACAACCCAACTCATGGGACATGAGTTCTTTTTCTGTTGGGGAGTATGGTGCAAGAGCACCTATCCTACAGTGGCCTACATGAGGCATTTAGTTGTTTTATGCTTAGTTTTATGTTTTCAATAAGGTCCTAATTGGACATTCAATGTAATAAGGTCTATTTGACCAAGATATGTTATTTTTAGATCAATTGGTTAGAGTTAGTTAGAGTCTGTTGAACAGCTGTAGTTCCTAGCCGCTTGGAGGCAAGTCTGTACTACCAGTGGTAACTAGATAAATACCCTGGGATTTGATGGACGAAGGCATCTAGGTTTTATGGTAGTTGAAATCAACCTGTTGCATTGTGCTGTTGGAAAATAGAGTACTATAACCGCATCTTTTGAAAGCTAATAAGATCCTGTTGCATTTGAATTCACTATGTAATTGATTTCCTGTATTGAGGCCAGATGGATTCTTTTATCCATTCCCCTGGTTGATTCTACGAATCAGAGGAATGGTCATGTACAGTAGTTTAGAGTTTAGTTTGCATTGTCTGTTTGTTTGCAGGATCGCAAGTCAGAGGTGTTGAGAACCCTAGCATGGGTATGTACTAGGTCATGCAGGTTGGAAAGAGTTTGATAAACTGCCCAGGAAATAGATCGGCCATCGCTGGAGATTACGTGGATCAAACTGTGAAAATCTGTGAAGTTCTCAAAATTATACAATTTGTGTATATATCCCCTTTGTATGCGGGATATACATTTCTTGCATATATTGCAAGGTGCTCGTGGATGCAATTACTGTGTATATCACCTTTGTAGGTTCTGGGTCAACAGATAGTCAAACATACATTGGACAAGGGGTATGGTGAGTGCGCACTCGGCGGAAGCATCGGTGGGAGAATAAGGATCGGAGCAAGGATTCTAAATGGAGTCGATGGTATCGGGTGTTGCTGATAGGAGTATGTCGGAGTGACAAGAGTGTCGACAGGAAACTTTAGGGATTCACCGATGACGAAAGTCTTGGCGATGAGAGCTATCATTGGGGCATCGGTGTAATGGTTACCAAGTGTATCGGTCTGAGGTTGGATATCAACGAAGGGGTTCAAAGTTAGGCTGATGGTAGAGGTCTAGCCGATGGTGGAGTACGACATTGGTAGTGTCAGGAAGACAAAGGAGATCGGCAAGAGGCTTAAGGTGTTTTCTGATAGCAAAGATCCCGCCGATAGGCGAAAAGTTGATTCTTCATCGGCAAGAGGATAGCGATCGGCAGAAGAAGTAAAGGTGGTGCCGACGGGAGGATGTGTTGCTGATGGACAAGTGAAGTGGAGATTTGTACATACAATGCCGATTGTATGTTATTCCAAATGTATGTTAAGGTTTTCGTAGAGGTTGGTATAGCCCTCTGCATCACTTTGCCCCTGACATTTTAGGATCCCAAACTTCAAAATTTGGTGTGTATCTGATCTTCATTTACCTTCTCTGTGTGCGGGCATTTGTCAAAATTGTTTGTTTGTTTACGATTTTGCATAATTAGGGTTTTGAGCATAATTGGACATTACATTAACACGTTAATCATCAATTTCCAAATTTCCCTATCATTACATGTGACAATCAACCTGTAGGTGAATCCTCTTGCAGAAGTTGTGATTTAACTCGGTTAACTGCCCTTGAATGTGTGTAGTGAAAGGAGGATTTAGGCATATCATTCATCAAATCCTTGTCCCCCTTTTTCATACATAAAATTTTGGTGATCCCCTGTTTTTATTGAATTTTGCACCTTGCTAAGTGTTGTACTTTAGATTTATATTCATTCATTTCATTATCATCTTATTGCATTCGACATCTACAAAAAAAATTGAAAATTTTGAAAATTTTGAAATTTTTGAAAAATTTTGGCATCCTAGGCCTGCACTAGGGCATAGTTTGCATCAATTTCATTTGATATCATCTAATCTCTGATTTTTTCATCATATCTGATGAAATTACAGCAGTACATCATTCTATAATCATTTGCATTGCATTTTCATTCTTAAATTGTTAAATTTTACTTGAAATTGTGCATTTTTCATATAACCTAGTTTTTGCGAAAGCTAGGGTTTGTGGTTAAAATATTGTTTTAGATTTTACTACTCTTTTAAACATTCTTTTAGGACTAATTTCTGATTGTAATGTTTCATTATAATGTGTTTTTGTATTTACATTCCAATTTTTTTGCATTTATACATTGTGTATTTCAACAAAAATACCTTCATCCTAGTGTTTGTTCTATTAGTTTATGCACTGAGTGTTGTATGTTTTTGCATGAGTCTTATAACTCACTTCCCTAATAGAAATATCCCTTTCAGGAGAAATATTATACTAATGGCTTCTAGTGCCCCTGAAACCAACGATGTTCCTACATCTGAAAATCAATTGAACACCTTTACAAAAGGAGAAACACAAACTTTGCAAGATATCATTCCTCCTACAACTACAATGGAAGAACACATATTTCATGATGTTGAGGACCCTATTGAGGTGATAACACATGTATCTGATGAGAAAATAAACAAACTTGATAAAGAACTAGCTGATTTTCAAGCATTTATGGAAAATGAAAGGATAACAGAAGAAGTTGTACCTGTGATTCATAACATAAGAGAGTTATTAAAATAAGTACAAGATGGTGTTAACATGCTTCGAGGCTTAGTGCATATAGGGCATCATAATGTTATGCCATTTATTGAATGTCTGAAGGTTATTAATAACATGTCATCATTGTCTCATACACAAGTATCGACACCTATGAGAAAATAAACAAACTTGATAAAGAACTAGCTGATTTTCAAGCATTTATGGAAAATGAAAGGATAACAGAAGAAGTTGTACCTGTGATTCATAACATAAGAGAGTTATTAAAATAAGTACAAGATGGTGTTAACATGCTTTGAGGCTTAGTACATATAGGTCATCATAATGTTATGCCATTTATTGAATGTGTGAAGGTTATTAATAACATGTCATCATTGTCTCATACACAAGTATCGACACCTATATCGACTACTAGAATGACTACCTTTTCATTAACAATTCTTACTTCTAATGCACATGCTTGTAGTAATGCTACCACTAGTATTGGAGTATCTAATGGCAATAATTCACAAAATTATAAAGTTGTGGGATTCAACTATTAAAATAAACCACCTAGGGTGACTTCTTTTATGAATAATCACTCTCAACCACCACTCAATCCCATGTACTCTCAACCACCTTCCAGTCACAATCAATCTCCTCAAAATTTCATGACCGCAGCTTCAAATTTTCAAACCACATCTCCTAGTGATGCCCTCCTAAACCAACTCTTGCAAGGTATGACTTATATACAACAAAAGGTGACGAGCTTGACAAATTCTTCACAACCTAATATACCAACTTATCATGCCTGTAATCCTCTATCTTATGCAATCTTGAGAACTCCTATGCCTGAGAAGTTCAAAACTCCTTTCTTTGAAAAATATGGTGGAAAAGGTGATCCTAATACTCATGTGGCAGCATTCACGGCTATGTATAGTGATTTCTACTTTGAAGGACTTGTTAGCAAAACTTTTTCCATGATCTCTCAAAGATACTTCTTTGGAATAGTTTTTCTCTTTACCTTCAAATTCAATACACTCTTTCTCTCAGCTAGTTGATCAATTCTTACAACATTTTCAAGGAAACATTGGACCTCAAGTCTCTTTGATTGATTTAGTTCATTGCAAGCAAGGTCTGAAAGAGAAGTTAACTGAGTTTATTAGTCAGTATCAAGCTCTTTATGCACAAATTCAATACCAGATGAATGATGAGGATGTTTTGAAGATATTTAAATTACAAATCTACAACCTAACATCCGTAATAAGATCCTCTTGATGAAGTATAACTCTTTTCAACATTTATGCACATCCCTTCATGATTACCAACTTTCATCTAGTCAGTATGAAAACCAAAACTCATCGGCTCAAGTTGGTCAATCCATGGTGAACCTTCACAAAACAATTTTAAGAGGAATAATAAGAGTTTCATCAAGGTTAATGGACAAAATTCAAACAACTTTTCACAAGTGTCTGCTATTACTAATCTGAAAATGGCACCGTTTCAGTATCGACAACAGAAAAGACAATTCACTCCGATGTCTAACTCCTTACATTCTATCATGAATCAAGAAGTGAGTAATAATCTCTTAAATCTTCCTTCAATCAAACCATTGGATAGTAGTAGAATGTAAAGACCTCACTTCGATGCTAATTCTTTTTGTCATTATCATCGGCAACAAGGACATGATACTGAACAATGTATGCATCTTAAACATGAAATTCAAGACCTCATCAACCCGAATGTTATACAAGTAACTGGTGTGAATGAAAATGGAAATAAGTCAGTTGCTCCTCTAAATCAGAATTTACATATCTTTACTAATCCATTCCCTAGACATAATCAGAACAATATGATGGAACAAAATATAGTAGAAGTAGAAGATGACTATTTGGATTATGATGAAATAGTTGGTATGATGGAAGTGGATAAGGAGAAAATTGAGAATTCACCTCGTCTACGACGAAATGGTATTTATGCTAAGGTTCCTCCACTGTTATCCCTTCAGGGATTGGGAGCTAACCAAAATGCAAGGCAAATTGAACAACCCAAACAAGAAATTATGACACAGGAAAAGGTTGATATAGTGGAAGATAGTCCTTTTCACTATGAAAGACTGACTCATCGGAATAAGAAATCAAAGGATAGGAAAATAACAAGGTGGTTATCATTAGTGGGAAATAGTAATGATTCCCCTACTCGCAAACAAAAGAATATTTTGAATGTACAACGATTTGACAAACAAACACTGATTGGTTGTCCTGAAAATATGAATCAAACAAATGTGAACTGTTCACACTTTTTACAAAACTTGATGGAGCACCTTTATAAGATGCTCACAAGTTTGAGCCTTTCTTAGCAATAGGTAAGTATTCTAACCCTGGTGGTCACCTATGTCATAGCATTACTTTTCTCGTTTATGTGACCTCCCCTCTTGTGTTGTGCTTCCCCTGTGATCTGTTATGTGTTGTTTAGGCCTCCTTGGATGACCCTTGATACTCTTGTAAGGTCAAGGATACCAAGAGACCACCTCTATTGTGACCATTCTTCTATTTGTATCATCATTCTTCTATCTTGCCTCTCCTCTATTTTCATTTTTGTGTGTTGTCTCTTAGGCGCATAGTGTTGTGGTTGATTACCTAGGGGCATCCTCCTATGTGATTGTTCCTAAGACACTTTTTCTCCTCTCTCATTTTATTGTTTACCTTCTTCTAGTGATTCTACCTAGTCGGCAGATGATGAAAACAAACATATACTAATATGGACTGCATGTCCTTTCAGCAAGCAAAGAAAAAATGGACCTAGTCCATATATGAAGATGGTGTTGATTTATATATCTGACGCTTGGCTAGTAGAATCACTCCGTGTGATATTTGACGTCTTATTTTGCTAACAAATCATAACAATATATCTGATCCATGCACTTTGATTGTTTTGGGTGTCTCACCTTGTTGTTACACTCAGTTCTAAGATGCTTGCAGTATAAATCCCATGGCTCTACTCAAACTTGAACCTATTTGTGTAGCCTTGGCTTCTTTATTTTCATGTATAGCTTTCATGTTTTTCTTAGATTAAGATGTGCTTATGGGAACATTCAGTGACCGTGAGCACATGTCACCTTTGGGGGCATGGGCTTTGTGAAAGCTCTTATTCCCTTGTGTGTTTTCTCTCTACCTTAATGTGCTTGATATCGGTACATGATATCAACCACCTTAAAGTGGGGGCATATAAGGTAAGTTGTCTAATGATTTTGGTACTAAATAAGCATGTTTGTAAGCCCTTTGCAGAGGCGGGATGTTGTATCTCCAGTGCGGGTGCACATCTTTATCTATATTTCAATGAAAAAACCCTCTGTGGAGGTAGGATATCGTCCATATCCTTTTATTCAAAATTCCTCTGTGGAGGCAGGGATGGTGTATCTCTTGAGATAGTACACATCCTTTTATTTCAAAAGTCCTCTGAGTAGGCAAGGTTGGATCTGAGACTATCCTCCCTTAAGCATGTCTTTGGAGGTTGTTATGGCATAAGCCCAACCATCAGGTGTGCCTGTAGCATGCTTAAGATGGCGGGGTCTTAGCAACAAGTTCCTTCCATCGCCTTGTTTGCCATGTTTAAGACGTATAGTATGTCTTTGGCATGCTATATGACACTCATGTTTCCTATGTGTCTTCCATGTGTTTTCCCCTATGTGTAGTTTCAAGGGTGTGGTGAAATGCCCCTCCTACACTCGGGCTTTGTATGGCATGTTTTCTCCCAATCATAGTCTCAAGGGTGTGGTGAAATGCTCCTCCTATGCTTTGTGTTTTGTATGGCATGGTTGTTCTCAAGTGTAGTCTCAAGGGTGTGGCGAAATGCCCCTCCCCCACTTTGGGATTTGTTTGGTGTGTCTTATCCCCCATATGTAGTCTCAAGGGTGTGGCAAAATGCCCCTCCTACATTTTTGGGTTGTGTACATTGCATTTTTACTTTCCATGTATCTACATTCATTTATATATATGAAAATGAAAAAGAAATAATCATTGCATTCATCGTGTTTTGCGTGTCTTCAATACTATCTTATCTATGTCTTGCATGCCTATTACTATCTTCTCTATGTTTTACATGCCTGTTACTTTCTTCACTGTGTTTGGCATGTTTGTGATGTGTTTTCTCTAATGTCTACCTGAGACTGGGGGCTGGAAATAGTTCCTCAATCTTCGTGTATGCATTAGCTTCAAGTGCTTGGCATGTTTTTTGTATTTTAACTGTACTTTAATGCATGTATGGCTTGTAATATCATACATACATTAAAGTGGGGGATAAATTTTATGTTGTAAAATGTCCCCCTAGGACTTTTACCTCCTAAGTTTATCTCCCATGTCCCTTGTTTTTCATCATGCATGTTAGATTTAACTCCTGAGACAAAATGGCTCGAAACCCATGTCAAATAGGGCTTGAGGGACATTGTTGAGCCTTAACCCTGACCCAAAATAGATCTTGGGGTAAGGGTGCTTGCGCCCTTGTCTTGCCCTATTTTGACAGGGTCCCAAATTTGAATGTCAGTTTTGTGACCGTTAAAAGGTTTCCTTGCTGACATCTTAAGTTTGAATTACAAAATTTGTAGCAGGAATGCATATATAATCATGTTTAGGATTTCATTTGTAAACTAGATTAATGCAAACATGTGATCTTATGCTAAGGATATTCAAGGCTTTCATTGTGCTACAAAGTAGACTTGTGTTGTTAATGTGTTTTGTTGTAGTTTTGGCTTCATCAGTCCATCTCCTCATGGCATGAAAGAATTTCATCTCCATGAGAGCTTCACTTCCAAGGTGATATCTATTTGTGTTTGAATCAATCATTTATCAATTTGTTTTTTCCTCTATCCTACAAGGATATGCACTCTTTATCAAACAATGGTGTTGGAAGGCTTGAATGCCATTCCGGGGCTTGACTAAGGCAAGCTCCTAAACACCACAACCCCCAACCCCTCTTCTTGTTGTTGCAGGTGACAAGTGTCAGATCATGAAGAGTGGATTTGCAGAGGAGTGTTATAGAGGATAAGGATTTTGGATCTGAAAGAAAGAATTAGAAAAGAGCATAGTCGGGGCTTGGGCTCTAGTCCCTTTGCCCTCCAGGTTTGCAGAGCCTAAAACCTCCAGAATAGGGATAATCAGTGTTGGAAGGAGTGTGGAAAACTCTGAAGAAAATCCTTCCTTGGGCATGGACGCGAGTCCCTTTGCCCTCGACATTTTAGGATCTCAAACTTCAAAATCTGGTGTGTATCTGAACATCATTTACCTTCTCTGTGTGCGAGCATTTGTCTAAATTCATCTGTTTGTTTACGATTTTACATAATTAGGGTTTTGAGCATAATTTAGCATTAAATTAACACATTAATCAATATTTTCCAAATTTTCATATCATTACAAGTGACAACCAACTTGTAGGTGAATCCTCTTGCAAAATTTGTGATTCAACTCTGTTAACTATCCTTGAATGTGTGTAGTGAAAGGAGGATTTAGGCATATCATTCATAAAATCCTTGTCCCCCTTTTTTATACATAATAGCTTCAAGTAGTTCATCTTAAGGGAATCATTCTCTAATGTCTATGGAAAGAGATCTTGTAATTTCCTTTAAAGTAGTACTTACAAATTTAACAATATTGTAAAACTATTCCCTTGTAACAAGTTTTTCTTCGGTAGTGCACCTGAACCTAGAAAAATAGTGCATTCGTATCTCATATCCCTATACAAAGACACATAACTCCCTACTTGCATTAAATTGTAAAATTTAGTAGTATTTTTGACATTTGTCATCAAGTGCCAACTATTAAATTTTGGACTTATGAATGACTACTTTGATAGATATAGATTATCAAGGGCCATGCATATCATTTTACATAGCTTTGTGTATTATGAAATATACATAGTTCTTTCTTGGGATTTTTTCATAAGAATTTTCATTTCCTCTAGCATGGGAAGAATACCAAATAAAGTCAAAATGCCTCTATGTCACTTAACCTATATAAGAGGTCAAGAGATTTGTCTATTGTGAGGTAATGTTGGTACATTACTCTAATCAATGATTGATATACTACAAAAACTCTTTGCACTGACCCATGCAAGGAGACCCATCTAGTATCAACATCCTCAGGAATCTTGTTTCTTGCATTTATTCCCTCAACAAAATGTTAAAATTTTAAAAATTGTATGGGTCTTCAATAGAAGTATGAGTGGAGCTCACAGACTAGATCTTCAACTTTTCATACTACAAAAAACTTTCTCATAATTTTAAATGCAGTGAATAGAAATCATGTATGGTTAACAAGAATTTTGTAGATTTACAAAAATACTATTCCTATGACATTGCATTACTAAAGCTCCATCTTCTCGTACACACACCAACTTTTTGGTAATTATATAGTCATCCATACCTCCAATTTCATCCAAATATTTCTTAACTAGCTCAAATAGATTATGTGATGTGCATTCTCCTTCATTTTATGAGCATAGAGTAAATGAGGTTGGCATATGTGATTTTCTATAGTATACACATCCATACATACCCAAGAAGTATTATCTACTATTGTAACATCTAAAAATAATGTAATAAAGTTGACTCTTTTATTTTTTCTTGTACATCCCATTATATTACCTCACAAAGACAACTTGCCCATTCCCATCCATTTTTATTTACCAATGTGTGTTAGAAGAGTTAGGAACACCTATAAAATACAATAAACTATTATATTCTAGGTAATCTATCACAGGATTCCCTCTAATCAAAATATGAAAAGCAACACTCAACTAAATAGTTTTGTTTATTTGTGTTTCTCCCATCATATTTCTAAATTGAGATTTAATTGAACCTTCATATCCAACAATCTTTATCTTTTTTTGAATATGCTCATCATATTCCATGGCATTCTTAACATGAAGGATTCTTCCTTTGTCCATCTTATCACTAATTTTTCCTTTCCATCTATAATTTATTTTTCATAAAATTTATCAACATGTTTTCTATGGTGTCAACTTATAGTTGCACCTTCTTGTGCCTACCATATTTCTAACTACAAATCTTACACCTACATTCTATGGGATGTTAATCTATGTTTACATTCTCCATTGGTTCAATGAATGGGTACTTTGACACCCAATCAATATGAAAATTCCTTGACATATCCCACTTGTACCCTATCTTTGATTTGGCTTTCCTTTTCCCCTTCCATATAAGATCTACATTTTTGTTATCACTTGTTGAGGTGGGTTTATTAATATTATCATTCCCTCTACCCTGAGACTCTTTTGGAACATCATCTATGTCATTGTCATCCAACTCATTATTGTTTAGAGTAAAATTTGATGAAGAGGATTTTGTGTTTACTTTGCTAGTTTGTGTTGATCCTCCTTTCACCACTAAACATTCAAGGACTTCAGCCGAGTAGGAAATCTACTATCAGGCCTTCAGTCACTTAGAACATTAGGAAAAATTGGTAATTGAGTGATTTTGTTGTTTGATTAAGTCCACCTATGCTCAAAACCCTAATTATGCAAATTCAGAAGCAAATGGATAAATTACAAAAAATGCTTGCATACAGAGATATCAAATGACAATCAAATGCATACCAGATTTTGAAGTTTGGAAAATAGAAAAGTCAGGGACTAATGAGTGGGTGCCCTAGTCTAGTGCCATGCTTTTTGTCGAGATTTGGGAATCTTGTCTGCAACCTGTTCCTGCTATTTTGGAGATTCTTCAGTTGCGAGATCTGAAGGACTAATGAGCGGGCGCCCGAGTCCAGGTCCCTATTTTCTTCTTTGATCTACTATTCTGATAGTTTGTATTGCTCTCCTGCAACTCTACTTTTTCTACTTCTGCAACTTGTAACTTGCAATCACAGAAAAATGGGTTGGGGGTTGTGGTGTTTAGAGGGTTGCCTCAGTCAAGCCCCGGAGAGATATTCAAGTCTTTCGAACACCGTTGTCAGATAAAGAGTACATATCCCTATGGGATAGAGGTGAAATCCAAATGATAAATGATTGAAAACACAAATGACATCACCTTGTAGTGAAGATCTCATGGAAGGAAGATGCTCTTCATGCCATGAGGAGATGGATGCCAAATCTGCAAACACAAACACAATAACAATGCTCTGCTCTACAACACAATGAATATTTTGAATGCTCCAAAATCATAAGAATGCCAAAATTATCTAATTTCCATCTAGTTTAAAAATGAATCACTAATCATGCTTATATATGCAACTACAAACATTCCCACCAAGAATTTTGTAATTGAAACTTACTGTGTCGGCATAGGACCTAAATAATGGTCATAAACTGACACTTCAAAATTGGTCCTGACCTAAAATAGGGCAAGACTAGGGTGTGGACGCCCAAGTCCTCCCCCCTATTTTAGGTAGGATTATTGTTAAGTGCATCCTTTGAGTCCAATTTTCCATGAAACTTTAGGGTTTTCTCATTGAGATGTCAAATTATCATGCAAGATGCTCTAAATGCATAAACAGGATCCAGGAGCTAAACCTTAAGAGGGAAAAGCACCCAAGGGGACATTTTCTGATGTAACAATTACAATCTTCCTGTGAGGTATTCTCTTGTTCATTAATAGATGTTACAAATATTGATGTTATAGGTTGATCTAATGGATCACAAATATTGCCAAAGTATGACATTATGTTTCTACTTTTTGATGAGCTCCCTTTACCACTTTCAAGAAATTGGCTTCTACTCGACATCTCTCGTGAATTGGAAGTTGCAAAAAAATTTCCTTGTGTTTAAGGTTATGACTCATTGTCAAAGACTCAACACTAACAATTTTTTATATCATCTATATTATGTAACAGTGAAACCAAATAGACAATATCAACAAGAAGGGATCATAGAATATAGATCCCTAGGGCCTAGATGTATCACTACTCATTATCATCTATAACAATGAAACCAAATTGGAAAATAGATAAATAAATATGAGTAATCTTATATTATAAAACAACAAATAAATTATCACTTTCCTTTCAATGACTCGCTAATGCATGTAGTTGTCTATGGCTCATTGCAAAATGAATTCAAGGTGGTAGGCATGTTAGAACACTCTGATATACTAAGAGAGGGGTGAATCAATATATGCCACAATTTAATCCAATTCAACTTTATCAACCAAATTTTTCTACTACCTTAAACAGATAATAAAGAAAACTATGTAATTCAAAACACAATCACAACCGCACAACCATAACACCAAATTTACATGGAAAACCCTGGAAGGGAAAAACCATGGTGAGCAAGTTGCTTGGATCTATTTTCCAAATCCAACCTCATGAATAAAAATAGGTTTACAATAAATTTTATGGGCTACAACCCAAAGGAAGCTACAACTCCCTGATACTCGCCGATACACAGTTTTATGGGCTCCAACCCAATTTCGGAAGCAACAACTCCCTGATACACAATTTTATGGGCTCCAACCTAATTTGGAAGCAACAACTCCCTGATAATCTTTTTATGAGCTCCAACCCAAAAGAAGCTACAACTCCCTAAAGTACTACAACACTTACAAGAAGAGGCTCCAACCTCTATACCAAAACACTTGACAAATTTTAGCGGTTCAATCACCTATGCAACATCATCTCCTTTGACATTGACATATGACTTCAACACCTCTTCTCAAACAACTCTGCTATCTTCAACACACCTCCACAACACAACACAATACTACATCTGTTATGAATCATGCATTATAGTCTCCAGAGTTCATTCTCAAATTTTCAATCATATATCTTTCTACACACACATACACTCACTCTCACATTCACACACACTCTCTTACCTTCATCCCCACTCACTCTTACTTTGCAAAAAACTTGATCTTTCATTTATATTCTTTGCAAGTCTTCAAAACTTCACCTTTTTCGGCCTAGATGAAACATGTAACATGAAACGTGCAACGACCTTGTTTGTTGGCTCCCAAGTCATCTACAATAATGTAGGAATTAAATCCCATACACTGCTACACTTGACAAGTGTTGTCATTGATGGCAACTAAGACTATTCCACACATCCGCATAACATAATTTGTTCATACCGAAAGTCAGAATAAGAATTTATCTAAGTTTAGGTAGCCAGAAGCAGAGCATGTCACAGAGTTTGATATCTTGGTCCGGATCTCTCCGATAGTAAATCCTCGTATGCTGCGGATCTTAGGGAGTCATAAGGATTGTCAGGACAATCTAAATCTAGAATTTTAACCTCCGGTGATGAAGGATTCAAAAGTTATTAGCATCTGAGTATCGGGTTCCAGTTTGTCAGTGCAGACAAAAGAAGAATAGGCCGACTTTGTAATTGATCTTGGTTCCAGATATATGAATGTTGCTAGTTGGGCAATTTGCATTAATCAGCAATAGTCACCAACATGATTGATGATTTGTGAATACAAGTTTTTGGTCTACGTTACAAGTTGTGCATGGATTTGGCTGACAGAGCAAAATCTTCAATAAAAGTTCTAAGTGTTCTTGAAGCTGACTGAGAAATTATTGAAATTCATGATGTGGATATATATAGCTGATGGATTCGAGTGATTTGTGATGTGTGGTGATGCGATGATGGAATAAGTGCAAATAAAGGTAGAGATAAGTGCGAAGGTGAAGATCTAAGCTCGGATTATGATAGAAGAATAAAATAGGGAAAAATAAAGATGAAGTGTATCAAGTCAGTATTTTGTGCTTAACCAGAACTGAATCTTTGCATTGGTAGATGCTAATTATTAGTTCAAACACATTGTAATCTTCTTTCTGTAGGCAGTGAGCCTGTCGTAGGTAGTGAGCCTTCCTTTGAGCAGTGAGTTCTAGGCAGTGAGCCCAAATGCATGTGTATTCCCCTTTTGTAATACTTTTAATAGAGTATAATCTTTGTGGGTTAACCTCCACCATGGTTTTTCCCTTAATCAGGTTTGCATGTTAAAAATCCTGTTGTCAAGTGTGTTATTTATGTTTCTGCTCATGTGTTATTGATTCTTGCTTATATCATTAATCTATTATAAAGTGGTAAAAAGGAATTAACTATAGCAAGTATTAAAGTTTCAAGACAACTGATTCACCCCCCCCCTCTCAGTTGTCAGCCCTAATTCCAACAATTGGTATCAGAGCCAAGTTCCTTCAAAGAAGTTTAACAACTTAAGGAAGATCTGGGAAGGAATAAAAATGGATTCATACAATCTTCAGGATCAACTTAAACTTGCTCTAGAAGATCTTGATCAGTCTAGAGCAGATGTCAAAGTACTACAAGAGAACCTTAAAAATGTTGAAGACTTCATTGAGATCTTAAAAAAAAATTGAGCAAATCTAATGAAAAGAGAAAGGAGCTAGATAATGGCATGGATGAGGCTCTAAAGAAGAATACAAAGGAATGTGAGAAGCTAACCAAAGAAGTTTCTGTTCTAAAACATGAAATGGAATCTGGGAGGATGAGGATAACCAAAGAGATTGAAGAAAGGAAGAAGATTGAAGAAGACCTGAAACAAACTCTGAAAGAAAGAATAGAAGAATGTTGCAGACTGGATGAAATAGCTAGCCATCTAGAGTCTGATTTACAAGAAAGCAAAAACAATGAGAGAGAACTTGAAAGGCAAATTGTCATTCTCAGACATGACCTAGAAGATGCAAATGAATACAAATAAAAGTTCAATATAAGCTCAGCTAAACTTGAAGAAATACTTGAAAGTCAGAAGAAGGCTAATGATAAGCATGGTCTTGGGTATGAGAAAGGTGAAAGCTTCGGATCCGAACAAAGAAATTTTCAGTCAAGAAATAGGAGAAACAGACCTAGAAGACCTCTGGTAAGATAACCTAATGCTCAAAGATATCCATATTTCAATGGAAATTATTTCAATTGCAATAAATTTGGTCATAGAGCTACTCAGTGCAGAAGCAGAGTAAATCAAAGTAGTCCATCCTTCTCTGGTCAATGCTTCAATTGTAAGAGGTATGGTTATAGATCTAATGAATGCAGAAATATGATGATAAATAACCCTAACAATAAAGGAAATGGCAATTTTTTTATGGCTACTGCTTTGCATGCAATGGATTTGGACACATGGCCAATCAGTGCAGATCAAGAGTCAATCAAGTAAATAAGCAAAGAAATGTTGTATGCTTTAATTGCAATAGGTTTGGTCATATTGCAAGATTCTACAGAAGTAGGAACAATGATGAAAAAGGTCTGGTAAACAGAGATTAGAAACCAAACAAAGGAAAGGGAAAAGTATGTACGAATGAGATTCAGAGTGAAATAAACAAAATTTGGGTGAAGAAAGGTGTAATGAACAATGGTGATGGGTCCATACTAAAATCAGGTGCTGATAATCCTTCCGAAAATTAAACTAGAAGCTCTGGCTTAGGGGGACCTACAATAAAAATCTAATTCCCCCAGCCAGTAAGTGGGTACCTGAATTTGGCACAATGAGAGAAACTAATTTGGATTATTATACATCATTTGAAAGGATTTCTGGAAGATAAGAAGTGGATCTGATGATTTACGGAGCAATTGAAGATCAACTATATGCAGAAACAATGTAATTGGATGTGTTAGGGAAGAGCATTTATTACAAAGGCAAATTAGTTTTTGCAGAGTATAAAAAGGTCATTCTCTATTCATTTGAATCACTTTGCATGTAGAGAGAGTAGGAAGAATAGTGTCTGAGCAGAGATTTTAAGGATTTGAAGTGCGACTCATGAATTTGCCTACCAACCCTAATTTCATGAAAAAGGCATTTATCTGCGATTCAACTTTGAACTTGAAATCTTTTGCAATGGCTACACCTTTGGTTGTTGATATTACTGAAAGGCCTCGACCCAAATTTAAAAGGTACCACACAAATCAATAGAAGTCGACCCATTAGGTGCATTTTCAGGTGTTCCATATGGTGTGCTACATGTTGAAGATATTAGGGTCTATATTCATGCGAACATAGATGAATTTGGGGACTCAAGGTATGCAGATTTGTTTGAGAGTCATCTCAGGGATGAAAATCACGACCTTAAAATTGAGTATAAGGTACTGCATGATAAAATTTTCATTCAGATTATGGGGTTTCCAACATTTGATGAAGATGAATGGGTCCAGTATGTTTTAAGCCGAATGCATGATGAATTTTTGTGGCTGTTGAAACCATTCAAAATTACAAAGGATGCTATCAGGATTGTGACTGGGATGAATTCAACTGGTGGTTTATCCATGCTAAAATCTATGAAGAAACAGACTGTAACTAATGCAACTGGTGCCAAATTCAACAAAAGGGCAATGACTATCAATGATATTATTGATCCAGATGTCAAGTTTGCTTCAATGGTAATTGGCTACAAAATTTATCATTCCAGCAGGGAGAACTCTGTCTTTGGAACAGCCATATATGCTACATACAAAATGCTAAAGGAAAATATAGATTATGACTTGTGTGAATTATTACAGAATCAACTAATTAAAAACTTGAACAAAATCAAGAAAGATTAAAAAAACACCTTTAAATATGGTACATTGGTTCTATGTTTATTTTTCTACTTTATGAATGAGGTACCTGGAGTAAAAGGTGTACACTGGACTAATGACGAACCAGTTGCTATTTAGATCAGAGATCATCTACACAGTATTGGTGACCATAAAGCACAGAAAACTGTAATGTGGGGTTACTTCAAGAATTTTCAGGGTATGATGCATTCTAGGGAAAGAATCCCTAAAACTATTATTGAGAAATACAAGGAGGATATTTATTTCATGGTAGACACTAATCAGTGCTTAATTGAAGTAGTAGAGCCCAGAACTATTTGGATCATGCCAACGGGATATGAGGTAGATGGAAAAATCTTGAATATGTATGCTCAACATCTCTTAAGCAAGCCAAAAGACACAATAGTTGAAAGATTTGGAACATATGAGGAGCTAAGTGTAAAACTGCATGATGAACTCAAAAAACATGAAACCAAAAGGAAAGTAAGAAAAGAAGTTGAGTAGTTGGCCGAAAATCTAGGCCTCACAAAGGAAGTTGTGAAGCAATTTAGGGAAAGAACTGAAAAGGCAAAGAAGGAGAAGTAGGATAAGAAACAAGGAAGTGCTCTGGTAGAATCCTCCTCCACATCAAGGACTACTAGAAGCTCTTCTGCTACTTCTGTTTCCCCAAAACCTGCAAATCCTGAGAAACTAGAAGGAAAATCATCTGGCAAAGGAGGAAAGATAAAGAAAACAAAGGCCACAAGAACCTATAAGAGCACAAAAGTTGATGAAGAAGAAACAGATTCAGATGCTAAGGTAAAGGAATTGAGAGCCTCTGGAACAAAAGATGCCAAGGTGACTAAGGAGAATCCCTTCAGAAGCAAAAGGGCAAGCAAAAGGCAAAAGACAGATACATATGTTGAGAAGCCCACACTTTCTATGGAAGATGTAATAAAATCAGTCACTATGGATAGAAATTTGAAACCCACAACTGAATTTTATGATGAATACAGTGATACAGATAAGAGGGTGTTAGAGTAAGCAACTATTAGATATTTGAATATCTATAATAAGGCCCTGATTGAAATAATTTCTGAGATCCCTCAAAGTCTTCAGACATTTTGGAGTTGAGGAAAGAAAATGCAAAAAGCAAGGATATAGAGCTTAGAGAACATGTATTGATAAAACTATGCCCTCAAATCACTCAAGTTCAAATGAATATGATATTCAAAGAAGTGAAGGATGAATTCAAAAGCAAGAAGAGAATGAACAAACTAATGCTTGGAGAATTAGACAAAATAGTTAAAGAAACACAGGAAATACTTGTAAGTGCATTGAAGAGACACAATCTTCCATTTGTTGAGGAGGAGACTGATGATGGGATTGATTCATCAATCCTTGATATTGAAGAAATGAAAACTGATGAGCAAAAAACCAAGGTTGATGACTCCTTTGTTCTTAAAGTGGAACAAATAAACAAGGAAGATACATAGATGGTGGATAAAACTGATGATGCAGGAGATACTCTAACTCTTCCTAATCAATCTGAAAAAGAAGACAATGTTGAGAATACTGCTGCTACACAAGATCCTCCAGAACATATTACAAATGGTGAGGACAAAGGAAAGAATCCCCCTGCAGATGACACAGAGAAAGGTGAAGCCGAGAAAGAAGAAGTCAAAGGTAAGGAAGATAAAGTAGAAGAAGATGGTGCAAATGTTGATTCACCCAAACAAAATAGTCTTGATACTGAGAAAACTCAAGGAAAGGAAGGTGGTCCAGAAATTGTGGCAAGAGACACTACAAATGTAGTAAAGATTTTCTTGAGTAAAGATATGCTAGAGTTTGATGAACCAGAACTGATTCAAAGACTAATAAACCTGGATACTCTCTCTCCAGTCCAAATGATGAAGATAACATCTTTCACACAAGCCAAGGCAAGAGAAAAGATATTGAAAACTCACATAGAGGACAGTGACCTGTTTGACCTTGCATCCGATATATTGGAGAAGATAATGCCAACCTTCCAGAAGAATCCATCTGATTCTCCCTCTAGAAATCTGAAGAGCCTTGTAAAATCTGTAAGTACACACTTTGAGTCCTTTGAGAAGTTTGCAGAGATTAAAGTTCAGAATGAATTTAATAGCTAAAGATTTGATGCACTTAAAGGCATGATTGGGGTAGATAGATTGGTGCTAGATAACAGTATAAAGAGTATTCAAAATGCTCTTTCAAAAGGAGGTAGTATATATAAGTTTTTTTTATCTACTCCTAAAGTCATAGAGGACATAGAAGATAAAATAAAGGACTCCAAATAGAATTTGTCAAGTATGTCCCAAGATTTTGATCCATTGACAGTATCAGTGGCAAGTATGGAGTGTCAGCAATCATCCTGATGGAAGAAATAAAGAAGTTGACAGGAGAAAAGGAGAACATTGAAGCGAGAATGGGTGAGCTCCGGGGACTGATTTTCCTTAAGATAGAAGCAATGTTTAATGTTGTGATAGAAGCCCAAACTATTGCACAAACAGGTGATCCCATTGACCTCCGGAAGGCTAAAGCATAAGCATTTTTGTTCAATGGCCACATTTCAACTTTGAATAATATGAAGAAGAGTTGGGATACAGAGTTAGCCCTACTGAAGAATATTTTTGGAGATATACTTAAGTATATGTAAATATAACTTAAGAATTGGTTGTACATATGCGACATTGTATATAGAATTTTTGGGTGAATTTTGATTTATGGATTCCATCCTTTGCCATTGATGTCAAAGGGGGAGTGAAGAGCAATGAAAAATGAGGAATCCAACAAAGGGGGAGCTTTGGAAACAATGGAGAGTACAAGTGTACAAAGTAAGGGGGAGTAGCTCCGACACTTAGTCATTTTTCACTAAGTGTTGCTATCAATGCCAAAGGGGGAGATTGTTGGCAACAGACACTGCTAAGCTTGACAAGTGTTGTCACTGATGGCAACTAAGACTATTCCGCACATCTGCATAACATAATTTGTTCATACCGGAAGTCAGAATAAGAATTTATCTAAGTCCAGGTAGCCAGAAACAGAGCATGTGACAAGGTCTGATATCTTGGTCTGGATCTCTCTGGTGGTAAATCCTAGTATGCTGCGGATCTCAGGGAGTCATAAGGATTGTTAGGACAATCTAAATCTAGAATTTTAGCCTCTAGTGATGAAGGATTCAAAAGTTATTAGCATCTAAGTATTGGGTTCCAATTTGTTAGTGCAGACAAAAGAACAAGCTGACTTTGTAATTGATCTTGGTTCTGGATATATGAAAGTTGTTGGTTGGGCAATTTGTGTTAATCAGCAATAGTGGCCGACATGATTGATGATTTGTGAATACAAGTTTTTGGTCCGCATTACAAGTTGTGCATGGATTTGACTGACAAAGCAGATTCTTCAATAAAAGTTCTAAGTGTTCTTGAAGCTGACTAAGAAATTATTGAAATTCATGATGCAGATATATATAGCCTATGGATTCGAGTGATTTGTGATGTGTGGTGATGCAACGATGGGATAAGTGCAAATAAAGGTAGAGATAAGTGCGAAGGTGAAGATCTAAGCTTGGATTATGACAGAGGAGTAAAACAGGGTAGAATAAAGATGAAGTGTATCTTGAATCAATATTTTATGCTTAAACAGAACTGAATCTTTGCATTGGTAGATGCTAATTATCAGTTCAAACACATTGTAATCTTCTTTCTGTAGGCAGTGAGCCTACCATAGGCAGTGAACCTTCCTTTGAGCAGTGAGCTCTAGGCAGTGAGCCTGAATGCATGTGCATTCCCCTTTTGTAATACTTTTAATAGAGTATAATCTTTGTGGGTTAACCCCCACCATGGTTTTTCCCTTAATCAAGTTTCCATGTTAAAAATCCTAGTGTCAAGTGTGTTATTTATGTTTCTGCTCATGTGTTATTGATTCTTGCTTATATCATTAATCTGTTATAAAGTGTTAAAAAGGAATTAACTACAGTAAGTATTAAAGTTTCAAGATAACTGATTCACCCCCCTTCTTAGTTGTCAGCCCTGATTCCAACACACACGCGGCACAATCATCTAAACATATCATGTCAGCTCCACAAACACTTATCCTTTCACACATTAGCTCAAGACCTAATGCGGTACTGGAGAAGAGAGATATCATCATGTGGTTCATGACACAAGCACTTTGTGATCTTTAAAGTCTTCGTATATACTCCTTTTATCATTTCATGCTCCTTCTTGCTGGCACAAGCAATCAAACACTAATGTCGGTATCCCTTACATAGTTTGAATACATTGTCTTGATATAGAACATTGAAAATCATACTTGTGGTACTCCACAACACTTGAAACTTGAATTGAGCAAACATACAAACCATATGAACTTAACTTTCAAATAGAAAAGCCAAATATTATAGTGCGATGAAATGCAGTGGCTTTTACTTTCTCCCTCTGATAACCCTAAACAACAACATGATTTGCCTTAACTCAGCTAACTCTGGAGAAACCTCTGCGGTACTTTGTATCTTTTGAAACTTGAATCATGCATGCATCTTACCTATATCTAACTATCCTCCAAACCACAACATCATATCTTCAAGTGCAGAGAAGTGCGGAGAATTATGTTGTACCTTAGAAACTGTAACAACATTGTACCACTATCTTCACTCTGCTAGCTCTGGAATGCTCTACGGTACTTTTATGTTCTAAAACTTGAAACATGTGTACTTCATAGTTGTCTCTATCTAACCTCCAAACTACAAGCCTAAATCTTCATCTACGATAGAATGTGATACAATCTTCTGAGCTCCTTCAATACAAATCCCTATGCCTTTGACAATCAAAACCTTGTACATTTTCCTTCATATCTTATGTAATGCTTTTCATCAAGAAACAATGAATGCAACATTCACAACACCATAGACAACAATTACAACTCTTTTCATCAAAACAAGAATCTACTTCTTCATGTCAGCATATCCTTCAACTTGATAACTTTCACTTGTACATGAACTTCGAAAGATAAGGTACAATTATGTATAGATGATACTGATCCAACATCAGTCTCATGACTTTCATCACCATATCCTACACCTCACAAATCCTTTGATCATCACTCAATTGTTTGCTCCTCTGATCACCACTCCTTTGACAACATATACACATCACTAAGCTTTCCACATTACCACTCTTTTGACATCAATGACAACATATGCAATAATCTCCCCCTTTTTCATTGACGGAAACACTAACTTGATATACTAATTTTTCTCCCGCTTTGACATCAAGGGAAAAGGGCTAGTGGTCTTCCTCTATACTGGAAAAACCATACAAGAGAGCCCCCTATCTATGTAATCCTTGTCATCCTCCTTAGTCTCTTATCTTTCTGGTCCCCCTGAGAGGTAACCATCATCAATCCAAGGATAATCAATAAATCTTGAACTACTCCCCCTGGATAGATGCATCATCTATGCATCTAGTTAGAAGGAGGGGCAACAACCCCTAACTTTTGTCTGAGATATTCAAATGTGTCCTTAGGAAGTGCCTTTGTAAAGATGTCTGCAACCTGATCCTTTGTAGGTACATATTCCAATTTTACCTCTTGATTTGTAACCTTTTCTCTTAAAAAGTGATACTTGGTAGATATGTGCTTGGTTCTAGATTGCATCACTTGATTCTTTGAAATATTGATGGCACTTGTATTGTCACATAGGATAGAAATGGCCCATCATACAATACCTTGATATCCTTCAGTGTTTACTTCATTCACAATACTTGAGTGCAGTAGGATGTTGTAGCTATATACGTTGCTTCTGATGTTGAGAAGGAAACTAGATCCTATTTTTTACTAAACCATGAGACCAATCTATCTCCAAAAAATAAAGCTCCACCACTGGTACTTCGCCTATCATCAACACTGCCAGCCCAATCTACATCAGTATATGCACTTAGGTAAAAATCATTACCTTTTTGATACCATAGTCCAAAATCTGGAGTGCTTTTCAAATATCTAAAAATTCTTTTGATTGCCTTCACATGTGTTTCTTTTGGAGCAACTTGAAACCTTGCAACCATGCAAACAACTTGCATAATGTCAGGCCTTGATGTTGTTAAGTACAGTAGGCCCCCAATCATAGACCTATACAAATTTTGATCAACCTGAGGTGACTCATCATCTTTACTCAAATGGAAACTTGTTACCATAGGAGTACTCACTGGTTTGCAATCTTCCATACCAAACTTTTTCAACATCTCCTTGACATACTTTGCTTGAGAGATAAATATACCTTCATCTGATTGAGTAATTTGGAGTCCAAGAAAGAATGATAGCTCACCTATCATAGACATTTCAAATTCCTTTTGCATCTCTTCTACAAACTTCTTTACACATTTCGTCATTGCCACCAAAGATTATATCAACATATACTACTACTATTAATATTTTCTCATTCATAATTTTGATATATAGATTGCTATCTGTGGTACCTTTCTTGAATCCTTACTGGAGTAAGTACTTGTCCAACCTTGCATACCAAGCCCTAGGGGCTTGTTTGAGACCATATAAAGCCTTCTTAAGTCTGCATACCATGTTCTAATCTTTTGATAGCTGAAATCCTTCAGGATGCTCTATATAAACTTCTTCTAAGTCACCATTCAAGAAAGCAAATTTTACATCCATTTGATATACCTTAAAGTCCTTGTGAACTGTAAATGCAAGAAACATTCTGATTACTTCCATTCTTGCCACAGGAGAAAATGTCTCCTCAAAGTCAATTCCTTCCACTTGTGAATAATCCTTGCAGACCAACCTTGCTTTGTTTCTAACCACTTCTCCATCTTCATCACATTTTTGTTTGCAGGTCTTCGCACCAATTACCAAGTCTAATTTTTCTCTGTTTGATTGAGTTCTTCTTCCATTTCTTGGATCCATCCTTCATTGTTGCTAGCATTAGAAAAAGTTTTAGGTTCTATCTTAGATAACAAAGAGAAGGTTACTTGTTCATTTGTCCTTGCAAATCTTCTTCTAGTTTGTACTCCTTCATTCTTCTCTCCAATTATCTGATCTTCTAAGTGATTCTTCTAAACATAGTTGGCAGGAGTCTTGGTGGCTTTCTCTTGTGTCTCTTCCTCTTCTTCTATGCAAGTAGGTTCATCTGAATAATAGTCTTCTTGTTCATGTGTGAATTGATGTGACTCTTCATCAACCCTAACATTTGCACTCTCAACTATCTTCTCAGTCTTTTATTGTAGCATATGTAGACTTTTCTTCTAGTTGAGTATCCAAGAAAAATTCTGTCATCAAATATTGAGTCAAATTTTCCCAAACCTTCTTCATCTCTTTTGATATAGCATTTTCTTCCAAAAATTTTGAAATACCAGATAGAAGCAGGTCTTCCTTTCCATAGCTCATATGGTGTCTTAGTGTTGTTCACTCTTAGTTGTCCTCTGTTAAGAATATAGACAACAGTATTGATTGGTTCTTTCAAATATGCATCAAGCAGCTTGGATTTATTCAATGTTGTTCTTTCCATCTCCTGGATAGTTATATTCTTCCTTTCCACTACTCCATTTTGCTGAGGAGTTCTTGCAGCAGATAGGTGCCTCTTTATTCCATGTTCTTCATAATATTCCTCAAACTCATTTGATGTGAACTCACCACCTTTATCAGACCTTAAGCACTTGATTCTATAATTTATTTCATTTTCAACCATGGACTTCAAAATATTAAACCTACTCAAGGCTTCTAATTTTTCTTTTAAGAATGTAACCCATGTCATCCTAGAGTATGTTGGCAGTGAGCTACCCCCTTGTCAATGAGGCATTCAACGCTGACCTCAGGATTCATGACATGGTAGTGAGCCTCCCATGGATCTGGGTTAAGTCTGGCATTTGTAGAGAGCGTTGATAGCTCGAGCTTTTGGTGCAATGGCAAATGATTCCAACAATTGGTATCAGAGCCATGGGTCATGGGTTCAAATCCCTCATGTTGCATTGAGGGGGGGATTGTTGGCAGAGAGCTACCCCCTTGTCAGTGAGGCATTCAATACTGACCTCGGGATTCGTGACATGGAAGTGAGCCTCCCATGGATCTGGGTTAATTCTGGTATTGTACTGAGCATTGATAGCTTGAGCTTTTGGCGTGACAGCAAATAATTCCAATAGAGTAATCATCAATAAGAAAATAAAATACCTCTCACCTTGGAGACTCTTTGTCTTGGTAGGACCGCACAAGTTAGTATGAATCAGTTCCAATGGCCTTATAGAAGAATACTCCTTAGTCTTGAATCTTATCCTTGTCTACTTCCCAATCTGATATTCTTTACACAAGGTACTAGCAAGCTTGATAATCTTTGTCATGTCTCTTACTTCTTGTATGGAGTTGTTTTTCAAAAGAATGTCAAAGTTGTGTTACCTAGTTTTCACTACTAGCTAAATCAAGTAGAACTTTCCAGTTTTTGAAAAGGAGAGGAAGGTACATTTTGTTGCTGCTACATTATATCCATGTGCACATTTGGTACAAGTTGAGATTAAATTGTATTGTTGCATTCAGATGTTTTCAGAACTTAAGAGATTGTACAAATCTTTTAAAAGATCAGCAATATGTATTGAAAAATAAGTGTATAAGATCTCACACAAGTCGTGAGACTAACTGTCTCAATGCAAAATGAAAAGGACAAACTATACATTTATAAAAGACCAAAAAAGAAAATATGCATGTGAGGTAGGGTGACTCATCATTGCCTAAATGATGAGCCTTCAGACTGTTGCCGCGTCTTGTGTCGTCCTAGATTGTCTGTGTGTCCCCGCATCCAGCTGCTGTCTCCTTGCTGCCCCCTAGTCATCTACATAAAGTTTTGAAAAAGAACTGATGTTAGAGCAATGACGGGGCATCATACATCACATGATATGCATCTATAAACGTACAATTTGCATTTTCAAATGCAGTAAACCAGTTAACATCAAAGAGCCTGTTGAGAAGACAAATCAAGTATATCGACTGCAGGTCCTTTATTTTCTAACAAGTTTGCTTCATGTGCAGATACAGGTGTAATTATGTTTCTGTTTGAGTCATTATTTACGTTATGAGTGGAGGAAATGTGGCTCCCATAAGGGTTGGGCCCAGCTCATGGACCTTACAGGACATCTCAAATACAATGTACAAATGCAAGACAAACTGCAAGTAAAGAGGAGACAGTTCAAAAGGCCGATCTCAGCTTTCAAGAGGTTTCAGTTATGGTAGGACAGCAAGCAGTCACCATGAAAATAACAGTCATAAAAAGAACAATAGTGTATGCCTCAACACAACAGTAAAAAGAAAGCAATCATGATGTAAAGAACAACATTTATAGTTAAGAACATCATGGACAGCAGTCACATGACTGCATTCAGATCATATTTGACACTCTCTCACTCATTCAGAACAGCAGAATCAATGAAATGCAAATATGGCGTGTGTTGGGAGTAAGTGATCACAGTTTCTAGATGTTCCCACTATGCCAAAAAGAACAGAGGTCAAAGTTCTATGTTAAAATCAAGAAGTCACAAACATCGAAAATGAAGGGACTGTCAGATGCTGCTGTAGAGTTGAATCAAGTGATAGGCGACTAAGATATACATCTTCATTCAAAAGAATATTACATGCTTATATATTACACAGAAGTCTTCGTGAAAAGCTACAGGTATAATTGGTGCAGCTGATGTATAACAGCAAGACAATGAAGTAATCAGTAGTCACTATCCGTGCATGGTAGCAGTCATCATCTTGTCAGGGTGCATGGATGCCAAGAAGGTGTTTCAGAAAGCGGGAGTGCTACCAAGGTAGTCTACAGTGTCTATGGTATTGTGAAACCATTTCAAAACATGAACATCACTTTATCACTATGCTATTCATAGTATAGAGGCAGAGATAAAGGTGCAACAGTCCATGGGGAAAGGCAGATCGACTAGCAGTTATGTCATAAGATGGAGCTTGTTCACAGTCAAGAAATGCAGATGCAAAGGAAAAATACAAACTTTCAACTCATTTCAAGCCACAATATACTCAGAAATGCTCCAAATCGAGCCTCAGGTCACAATAGAGGGTAAAATGCAGTTTGTTCCAAGCAAGAATTCACAAAAATAATGAATGAAGCTGACAGAAAATGGAGTTTCAAGATCATATACAGCCATCTGACTCATTAAATATAGAGTTCCCAGAAAAATATGAAGATTTACCTTTTGTCTGCCACAGAAATGATGAAAAGAAGAAACAGAAATTTTCCAAGTTCAGGTATACAGAACCATTTGAAAGAGGACACAAAAAAAAATGGAGTTTCAAGATGATGCTACAGCCACCCAGAGAAAATACAAATTTTGAATAGAAGCAAGGCATGTATATTAGTGTTTCAAGTTTTGGTCAAGGCTGGAGCTTGTTCACAACCAAAGAGATGCGAAAAATAGGGAAAATGCAAGAAGTTTTAACTCTTTTTCAAACATAATACTCAGAAAATATCCAAAAATCATGTTTCTGGCAGCGATTTTCAAAGGAAAATGCAAATTTTTTCCAAATTCAAATGCTACAGAAGCCCTTCAAGTCGCATCAGCATTTCAAAATATGCAAGCAATTCAGGAAAAGAGGTTCTTTCAAGTTTTTGTCAAAGCAGCACACTGGAAAAGATAGATTTTCAAATTTACAACACATAGAGGTGTCAGTTTGCAGGTTTTTTTCAAGTTTTATCATGTGTTATGCTCATTTGAGCCAGAGGAATACAGGTATAAGGAAAAAAAATGAAAGCCCTTTGAACCTCTTTCACACAAAAGCCCTCAGAATCATGTGCTTTTCGCAGTGAATATATAGAAAGAAACTCAGAAAATGGAGAGGATTCGACAAGGATAAGACTTATCTCTGTGTTGTTTGCCAAATGCTATGCTAAAACCACAGAGATCCCCTCAGCAACCTTCCAACGGCGGCCTCACCCAACCAACGATGGATGCAGATAGTTGACCATCATAAAACAGCAAAAAGATACATCAAGGCTCAGAAAAATGACCACAGAGGTCTGAAATCGCACCAAAAATTGATAGAGAGGAGTCAGAAAACCTCCAAAAATGTAGCTTACCTCACATTTCACCCAGTTTCATGGCATTTTTCACCTTCAAACCCTCATGGCGGTGCGGCAGCGAGCCCAACAGCAGAGGCGAATGAAAAAATGAAGTCTTTTCTAGGTTTTCTTCCTTTTGGGTCGAATGACCTATTTTGGCATTTGTTTATTTACTTTCATTTTTGAAACATCATTTTTCATCTATTTTGCGCCATGGTGAAGACTTCTAAAAGTCTTAAAACCTAGCAATTATGCAAGGCGGGGACGTGAGGCAATTTCTTTTTGCCTTAGTTATTTGCATATGGGTCGAATGTTTTATTCCGCCAAGGTATATCATAGCTAGGAGATATAAGGTGATGAATAAAATGTATGTTGGGAGATACAAGGTGGATGAAGTATGCCCACAAGGCATGATGATGCATTTGTGAGTCATAAGGTTTGTTTTCAAAATATATTGCACCGAACCGTACATCATATTGATAGAAATGTATGCGGAGTAGGAGATGGCTAGAGGTTATGAGATGTGTTGACATGGTCTTGAGATGCGAGTGAATATGCCATGGATGGGAGTCATGTTATTGTGCCTGGGAGTCATGTTTTTATGTCCTTTTTTTGTAAAATCAGAAAATTAGGTGATTATGTCACAAATGTTGTTATTTTTTGCATAGGTCTGTATGATTCTGAATTGTAAAACATCTACTAAGGTGGTGTAATTATAAGC
The DNA here is from genome assembly GCA_027924645.1 of Cunninghamia lanceolata. Lineage (NCBI taxonomy): Eukaryota > Viridiplantae > Streptophyta > Pinopsida > Cupressales > Cupressaceae > Cunninghamia > Cunninghamia lanceolata. The sequence goes on along the minus strand of BSBN01000976.1, from coordinate 7,440,337 downwards.
CTCTTAATTAAATGTTAATTAAAGGCAGAAAATGTGTCATTATGTCATCTATTGGGATATTTTTCAGTTATTTATGATGCTGCAGAAGATTATGACACAGATCTGACATATGTCAGAAGCCTCAGAGAGCATTTAAAGGCATTCTATGACATTTTTAGGTGCCTTTATGATAGTTGATGGCATGCCTTGACCATTTATGCCTTAGGAAGCCCTTTTTGGGGACTTTAGAGAGATATTTTGTGGGTATTTATGAGATGCATGGGAATGGAGGTAGTGGATGTCTATCTGTTTACAGCTATTTAGGAAGTATATAGTCTTCTTCCTTATTCATTTTTGGGGAGGTTCTGATTATTCACTACTCTGTATATTGTAATTTTCTGAGTTCTTTTACAGAAGTGAATAGTTTTGTAACCCATTTTCAGAGATATACAGTATTGTAACACTTTTTAGCAGTAATAAGTACTTTATACCTTCCTATTTCTTTTGATATTGTGTGTCCTTAGTGTTAGTACAGATCTTGGTGATGTTCTTTGTCCTTGGAGCTGTCTTTCATGTTGGTGCCTTTATACAGGGATTACATATTTTTTGCAGGTTGTGAGATGTACAAGGAATAACAATCAGTTTTGGATAGTGAGAAAAACCTATTTCTCCTTTGCAGGACTGTTGTTATTTAGCCTCCTTACAAAGTAATGATGCAAGGATTATGATTTGCTAGGTTGTGTAAAGGATTCTTATTATTACTGGTTCTAAAGTGTATCATTTCTGTGTATTTTCTGATGATCTTTTGGTGCATCACCTTAGACAGTAGGTTTCATTTTCATGTAATCTTTCTTACCCTTTTCTCTGCAAAGACCTTAGTATAAGTAGTTTAGGTGGAGTATCAACAGGAAGCCAGCCTTCTCTGGAGGTTCTTTCCATCACAGGTGACCCACAGACCTGGAAAGATCCCATGTTTCTCTAGATTGCCAAGTTTTACAACTCAACAAGGGTGCAAATTTGAGAGACAACAATTTTTGGCACGCCCGGTGGGACTGTCGAATTAGAAACAATTCAAATACTACATTTTATTGCTGGTTTTGATGTGCATCTAGTGATTTTCAGACCTATAAGAGGTTAAAACCTACATATCTGGCGACTCTAAGCTTTGGTTTAGCAAGTCAGTATATTTTTGCTTATGAGAAGGATACAAACCAGAAGCAGTTCTTCATCTTTTGAATATTTGCAATTATCCCCACCTAGGAGAAGAGGGATAACAGCTGAGAAGCCCAAAAAGACTTGCATCTATTCTAGAAGAGCCAAGTCTACTCCTCCTTCTGTTGGAACTCATACTGTCCCAAGAATCCCAGTTGCAATGCTTCCTGTAGTTAGGAATCAGCCTTTTGTTGCATTCAACCAGAGCAGCCCCCTGAATTTAACTCAACATGATGCTATTCCTGTTGCTGCCTTGAAAAGTTTACCATATTTTAATGGTGAAGATCAAACTACTCTGGCTGAACACATAAAAGACATTGCAAACCTATGTGCTGTCCATCATGTGACAGAAGAGAATGTCGCAATCAGGTTATTGGCAGCCTCTCTCAAAGGGAAGGCTTTGCAGTGGTTCAAAAGCTTGTCGGTGAACTCCATAGATTCATGGGATCGTCTGGGAGAGGAGTTGTGTAGTTTCTTTGAGGACAAATTAGATCATTTGTCATTAGTGGAGCAGTTGTCCACAATAAAAAGAGCTCCTCACGAAGTTATGTCAAACTTCAATCACCGTTTTCAGAAAACGTGGGATAGAATCCCACCAACGGTAAGGCCTACAGCTGACCATGCAGTCTTATATTATTTAAGAGCTTTAAATAATGACATTTCTGTCATGATTCAATCCATCGGAGGAAATTCCTTACCACAAGATTATGCCATAGCCATAAGCACTGAAAACAGCCTCATACAGGCTGGTAAAATCGTCCCTAGGCCTCCTTTGCCAATTTTTCCAGCTATTCAGCCACCAATGCCAATGCATGTGCCTCTTATAGCTGTTATACCTGCTGTGCTAGCGTTACCGGCACCTAATGCACAACCAAATAAGTCAGAAAATGCTGTCCAAACTCAGTCTTTTAAGTTGCAAGAAATCAAAGGACTATTGCAGTCTTTTAGTAATGAGATTGTGAACCTCAAGAGGCAGGAAGTTCAAAATTTCAAACCTTATCAGCCCCCATTCCAGTCCAATTATCAGCAAAATCAGCAAAATAGGCCACCTTATCAACCTATTAATCAAGGTCCAAGGCCAACCTTTAAGTCTAGACCTTATCAGGCCTACAATCCAAACGTTGTCAGTTCTTCGAAGGAGGTTGTGCCCACACAAAACAATTTTGCTCAAGAATATAACTGGTGCTTTCCTTGTAACCAGCCCCATAACCAAAATACATGTGCCAATGGGGTGATTAACCAAGCTCTAATGGTTCAGAACAGTCCAACAGTGCAGTCTAATGTGCCTATAGAACCTACTATTCAGCAGCAAGGAGAACAGGCACATGAAACGACACTCCTAAACTGGTAGGGAGAAGAATTCTACGGTATGAACCAGGTTGGTGCTTCAATTGCAGACAATACATGCAGTAAGAAAAGGGTTATTGATGAGGGGCAGCAAGCTAGTAAGGTTCAAACTCATGGGCATCAAGTGCCGAACATCAGTCAAGGTGTTTCTAACCCATCAAGGGCTGAAAAAACTCAAGTCCTATCAAAGGATCCACCTTTGATAGGCAAGGAACAGCTTAATCCATCAGTTCAGCCAACTTGCACTCAAGGTGACGTGGCTGCCCTCAAAAGCCAAGCTAAATCAGGTACATCTGCTTTCAATATCCTTGAGCATATGAAAAAAGTAAATGTATCCATGACTATGTGGGATTCCCTGAGTATCCCTGGCCAAAAGGACCTGCTCCAATTAGCCTTGTCAAATTTAAAGCTGTCTCAAGAGTCTGATCTAGGTAAGTCCAAAGCTGTTTTGACAAGTAACCTTGAGAAAAATGTAGAACAGCAAACTTCAGAGGTTAAACCCCCACCATTTTATGTATCTTTGATCATAGGGGATCATCTAGTTCATAACTGCATGATAGACTCAGGTGCTAGTAGTTCCGTCATGCCCAAACAGATTGTTGACAAGCTGGGCATTGAATATGAGCCATTAGAAAAGGGAGTTGTTCAGCTGGATGGAACCGCTGTTAATACAGCGGGTGTCATCAAAGGATTGAGTTTAACTTTGCATGCCTGCCCAAATTTTTCTATCCCGCAAGACATATGTTATTGAGTTACCGCCTTATTTTGCCATTTATTTGTCAAGGGATTTTATAGCAAAGATAGGAGGTTACCTATCCTTAGATTGGTCTCATATGTTGTTTAGAATAAGGTACGGCACTAAGGTGACTATCAAATTAGAGCCCATTGCCAAAGACCATATTGAGCCCTACACTACACGCCCCGTCAATGCCAACTTGGTTGTAAATGAATCAGAAATGGAATAGCCTGCTGTTCAAGAAGGCAATACACTGATTGAAGGCATACCGGAGGTCCTTCTTGATGAATGGGCAGATCAAACTCAAGTGGTTGAGCCATGTGAACACCTGGATGAGGTCGGTTTGGGCGTGTATATGATGCACGAGGCTAATTTATTTCTGCCCAACATTGAAAAAAGTGCAAAACAGCAAAATGGGCAGCAAGAAAATGAAGTCTGGGAGCTATTTTTTGACGGCTCAAGGAGTAGAATGGGTGCTGGAGGTGGATGCATGCTTGTTTCCCCTAAGGCTGAAATGTACTATTCAGCTTTCAGATTCTGTTTCAGCTGCACTAACAATGTGGCTGAATATGAAACTCTAATTCAAGGCCTAGAATGGGCAAGACAAAGAGGTATTGGCTGTCTGAAAGTTTATGGGGACAGTGAACTGGTTGTAAATCAGGTGAGAAAGCTTAATGTCACGAAAAATGACCTGCTCAAGTCTTACAAGCATAGAGTATGGGACCTTTTGGAAGGTTTTGATGCATTCAATCTGATCTCCATACCCAGAAATCATAATAAACACATTGATAGGTTGGCTGCTGTAGGGGTAGAATTTGACATTCCCAAGGAAATCAGCAATGGTAAGAAAAATCAGCATATTAAGATCATTGTTAGGCCTGTTGTGCCAGATAATAACATACATTGGCAGGTGTTTGATAGTGATCAGCAGATTATAAACTTCTTAAGAGAGGAGTCTAAATTTTCTCATGCAAATCAGGGGAAGCTACATCACCAGTACGGTGACCAAATCATTTAGCTGAAAAACAACAAGATGCCAAAGGGTTTGGTCACCTTAGAATCCATCTTTAACACTGATGATGAAGCTGTAAAACCTAGGTCCAGCCTACAAGTTCAACAAGACTATTATGAAGAATTTGAGATCTTTAAGGGCAAACTCCTTAAATTGGGCAAGGTATGTACAGCAAAGGAAAGACGTGCATTTATTTAGCTATTCCAAGAATTTAGTGACATTTTTGCATGGGAATATGGCGATTTAAAGGGGTTTGATCCCCAGCTTGCTCAACACACTATTGAGTTGGAACCTGATGCTAAGCCGGTAAGGCAGAAATAGAGGCCTTTGAATCCTAAATTAGAGCCTCTCATGAAGATGGAACTGAATAAGCTGATTAAGAGTTGCATAATTTTTCCTATAAAGCACACCTCATGGGTTTCCAACCTTGTGCTGGTTAGGAAGAAACATGGGGAGATAAGGCTGTGTGTGGACTTCCGTGACTTAAATAGAGCTTCTTTGAAGGACCGTCATCCTTTACCTTCCATGGAGCAGATACTCCAAGTAGTTTCAGGATCAGAAAGGTTTTCCTTGCTAGACGGCTATTCTGGTTACAATCAAATTTTAGTCAAGGAGGAAGACCAGTACAAAATAGCCTTCACCACAAAATGGGGGACTATGGCTTACAAAAAGATGCCTTTCAGTTTGTCCACCGCTGGAGCAACCTTTCAAAAGGCAATGGATATGGCCTTTCAGGGGCTGATGTACAAGATCGTCCTAGTCTACCTTAACGACATTACCGTCTTCTCTAAAGAAGCCAAAGATCATCTCAATCACGTAAGGTAGATTTTTGAGAGGTGTAAGGAGTTTGGGATATTACTTAATCCCAAAAAATGTGTGTTTGTTGTCCATGAGGGCAGATTGCTTGGTTACGTGGTGTCAAAGCAAGGCATCACCATTGATCCCGAGAGAATAAGTGCAATTTTGGCTCTGCCTTTACCAGCACACAAGAAGGGCCTACAAAGTTTCATTGGTAGGATCAACTTGTTAGGAGGTTCATCCCTAATATTGCTGATTTGTTAAACCCATTGACTGCTATTTTGAGGAAGAACATGTCTTTCAGCTGGGCTAGGGACGGAAAACAGAGTTTTGAGCTTATCAAAGAGTCTTTGGCTACTGCACCTACACTGCTAAATCCTGATTTTTTCAAGGATTTTACCTTGTATGCATATGGTAATATTGATTCTATTTTAGCCATGTTGGTATAGAAAAATGAGCAAGAAATGGAGCAGCCTTTAGCTTTTTTCAGTCAGGCATTGAAAGACTATGAGCTGAGGTACACTTTTGTTGAGAAACATGTACTTGCTGTTATAAGAAGTTTAAAAAAGTTTAAACACATGTTATCAAGTAACAGGATTCATTTAATGGTCTCTCATCCGAGCGTGAAAGACTTTCTGCTAAGTAAAGATCTCAGTGATAAGAGGGCTGGTTGGGTGACTAAAGTCATGGAGTATGATGTGGACATTAAGGTTACCAAGTTGGTCAAAGGAAAAGGGCTGTACGAACAGCTTGCTGATGGTGTTATCAGCAAAGAAGAACGTGATCAAGAAGTTGTTCTATCAATGCAAGATCAAGAACAAACAGCTGTTTCAGATCCTGTTGCTGATTGAGTGCAAGAAATGGTTCATTTCTTACAGACCGGTGAGTGTCCTCAGGGTTTGGATAGAGCCAAACGAAGGTATTTTAGATTGCAGTCCACACCTTATGTGCTCATTAATGACTTGCTTTTTAAGAAGGATTTTAATGGAGTATTGCTGAGATGCATTGGACCTAACCAAGTAGAAAAGGTGTTGCATGAATTTCATGAAGGGTCAACTGGAGGCCATTTTTCACCTAGAGCAATAGCTCTTAAGGTAATGAAAGGTGGCTATTATTGGCCCAGTTTGTTTAAAGACGCACACTTATGGGTCAGAAAATGCAAGGAATGTGCTCTGTTCACCGGAAAGGAGAAGTTGGCAGCCTTACCTTTGCAGCCAGTTCAGGTGGAGCAGCCCTTTATGAGGTGGGGTTTAGACTTTATTGGGGTTATAAACCCTTCATCCAGTGCTGGCCATAAGTGGGTTCTTACAGCCACTGATTATTTCACTAAGTGGACTGAAGCAGTCACACTTAAAGAAGCTAATGAATCTGTTGTTTTGAACTTTTATGAAGAGCTGGTTATCAGATTTGGTGTGCCTGAGTCCATCATCTCAGACAATGCCCTTGCTTTCATTGGTTCCAAAATTTCTAATTGGGCTGTAAGGAATGGCATTTATCTCAATACATCCTCAAATTACTATCTGCAAGGCAATGGCCAAGCAGAATCTACAAATAAGAACCTGATCAGAATCATCAAGAAGACCATGGAGGGCAACCAGAGATCCTGGCACACACAGTTGAAATCAGCACTATGGGCTGATAGAATCACTACAAAATGGTCAACGGGGCATTCGCCTTTCATGTTAGTGTATGGCAGGGAAGCAAGGCTTCCTATCACACTTGAGTTACCAGCACTTGATTTGGTAAATCAGCTGGACATGCTAGAGGAAGGCCCTATGACAGTAAGGCTAGCTCAATTGGTTGAGCTTGAGGAAACCAGAAATGATGCTATGAGAAACATAGAGCATCATCAAGCCCAAAAGAAAAGGTCTTTCAACAAAAGGGCATCTCCAAGAACATTCCAAGAGGGTGACATAGTGCTGAAGTGGGATGTGCTGAAAAGCAAACCTAGGAAGCACTCCAAGTTCGACGCTTTTTGGAGTGGGCCATACATTGTTTCAGAATGCAAACAACATAATGCTTTCCATCTGTCTAAGCTGGATGGTGATGTCGAGCCAATCCCAGTCAATGGGATTCACCTCAAACATTGCTTCTGAGGTAGGATCTCGACTATTTGTACATATTTCATGAAGTTCGATTGTTGAAAAAGTGCTGCTGCACAATAGATTAGTTGCAGATTTCTTTTCCCTAAGTGTGTTTCTGCATAGTTGTTAGTTTTTCTTCAGTCTGGCTGTGCAAGGTTTGAAACTGTTGTAATGTATTACAGCTGTATGAAAAGATAGCCATCATATGAAACAGTAAATACATGTATTCACTGTCACATATCATACCTGTCCTCATAGAGCTGCAATAAATCATAGCAGTTAGAAGGGGGTATTCTTGTTGATTAATCCTTCTAACTCATCAAGTAGCAATGATTTTTATTCACCATCACTGACCATACCCATGCACTTGATGGTTTAGAAGAGATAGCAGTCAAAAGTCAGTTGCAGCAAGAAAGGAAGAGGCTTTTTCAAGGTTTTATCGAGTATGTGTGACTCTATGCCCAATGGTTAAGTTTCAGGCCACTGGTCTGATGTTTAGTAGGCAAACATATAGCAGATGTCGCCAAAGATGTTACCTAGTTTTCACTACTAGCTAAATCAAGTAGAACTTTCCAGTTTTTGAAAAGGAGAGGAAGGTACATTTTGTTGCTGCTGCATTATATCCATGTGCACATTTGGTACAAGTTGAGATTAAATTGTATTGTTACATTCAGATGTTTTCAAAACTTAAGAGATTGTACAAATCTTTTAAAAGATCAGCAATATGAATTGAAAAATAAGTGTATAAGATCTCACACAAGCCGTGAGACTAACTATTTCATTGCAAAATGAAAAGGATAAACTATACATTTATAAAAGACCAAAAAAATAAATATGCATGTGAGGTAGGGTGACTCGTCATTGCTTGAATGACGAGCCTTTAGACCGTTGCCGCGTCTTGTGTCATCCTAGATTGTCTGCGTGTCCCCACATCCAGCTGCTGTCTCCTTGCTGCCCCCTAGTCATCTACATAAAGTTTTGAAAAAGAACTGATGTTAGAGCAATGATGGGGCATCATACATCACATGATATGCATCTATAAACGTATAATTTGCATTTTCAAATGCAGTAAACCAGTTAACGTCACAAAGCCTATTGAGAAGACAAATCAAGTATATCGACTGCAGGTCCTTTATTTTCTAACAAGTTTGCTTCATGTGCAGATATAGGTGTAATTATGTTTCCGTTTGAGTCATTATGTACATTATGAGTGGAGGAAATGTGGCTCCCATAAGGGTTGAGCCCAGCTCATGGACCTTACAGGACATCTCAGATACAATGTACAAATGCAAGACAAACTGCAAGGAAAGAGGAGACAGTTTAGAAGGCCGATCTCAGCTTTCAAGAGGTTTCAGTTATGGTAGGACAGTAAGCAGTCACCATGAAAATAACAGTCATCAAAAGAACAGTAGTGTATGCCTCAACACAGCAGCAAAAAGAAAGCAATCATGATGTAAAGAACAACATTTATAGTTAAGAACATCATGGACAGTAGTCACATGACTGCATTCAGATCATATTTGACACTCTCTCACTCATTCAGAACAGCAGAATCAATGAAATGCAATTATGGAGTGTGTTGGGAGTAAGTGATCATAGTTTCTAGATGTTCCCACTATGCCAAAAAGAACAGAGGTCAAAGTTCTATGTTAAAATCAAGAAGTCACAAACATCGAAAATGAAGGGACTGTCAGATGCTACTGCAGAGTTGAATCAAGTGATAGGGGACTAAGATATACAGCTTCATTCAAAAGAATATTACATGCTTATATATTACACAGAAGTCTTCGTGAAAAGCTACAGGTTTAATTGGTGTAGCTGATGTATAATAGCAAGACAATGAAGTAATCAGCAGTCACTATCCGTGCATGGTAGCAGTCATCATCTTGTCAGGGTGCATGGATGCCAAGAAGGTATTTGAGAAAGGGGGAGTGCTACCAAGGCAATCTACAGTGTCTATGGTATTGTGAAACCATTTCAAAACATGAACATCACTTTGTCACTATGATATTCATAGTATAGAGGCAAAGATAAAGGTGCAACAGTCCATGGGGAAAGGCAGATCGACTAGTAGTTATGTCATAAGATGGAGCTTGTTCACAGTCAAGAAATGCAGATGCAAAGGAAAAATACAAACTTTCGAATCATTTCAAGCCACAATATACTCAGAAATGCTCCAAATCGAGCCTCAGGTCACAATAGAGGGTAAAATGCAGTTTGTTCCAAGCAAGAATTCATAGAAATAATGAATGAAGCTGAAAGAAAATGGAGTTTCAAGATCATATACAGCCATCTGACTCATTAAATATAGAGTTCCCAGAAAAATATGAAGATTTACCTTTTGTCTGCCACAGAAATGATGAAAAGAAGAAACATAAATTTTCCAAGTTCAGGTATATAGAACCATCTGAAAGAGGACACAAAAAAAAAATGGAGTTTCAAGATGATGCTACAGCCACCCAGAGAAAATACAAATTTTGAATAGCAGCAAGGCATGTATATCAGTGTTTCAAGTTTTGGTCAAGGCTAGAGCTTGTTCACAACCAAAGAGATGCGAAAAATAGGGAAAATGCAAGAAGTTTTAACTCTTTTTCAAAATAATACTCAGAAAATATCCAAAAATCGTGTTTCTGGTAGCAATTTTCAAAGGAAAATGTAAAATTTTTCCAAATTCAAATGCTACAGAAGCCCTTCAAGTCGCTTCAGCATTTCAGAATATGCAAGCAATTCAGGAAAAGAGGTTCTTTCAAGTTTTTGTCAAAGCAGCACATTGGAAAAGATAGATTTTTGAATTTACAACACATAGAGGCGTCAGTTTGTAGGTTTTTTTCAAGTTTTATCATGTGTTGTGCTCATTTGAGCCAGAGGAATATAGGTATAAGGAAAAAAAATGAAAGCCCTTTGAACCTCTTTCACACAAAAGCCCTTAGAATCGCGTGCTTTTGGCAGCAAATATACAGAAAGAAACTCAGAAAATGGAGAGGATTCGACAAGGATAAGACTTATCTCTGTGTTGTTTGCCAAATGCTATGCTAAAACCACATAGATCCCCTCAACAACCTTCCAACAGTGGCCTCACCCAACCAACAATGGATGCAGATAGTCGACCATCATAAAATAGCGAAAAGATACATCAAGGCTTAGAAAAATGACCACAGATGTCTGAAATCGCACCAAAAATTGATAGAGAGGAGTTAGAAAACCTCAAAAAAAGTAGCTTACCTCACGTTTCACCCAATTTCATGGCATTTTTCACCTTCAAACCCTCAGGGTGGTGCGGCAGTGAGCCCAATAGCAGAGGCGAATGAAAAAATGAAGTCTTTTCTAGGTTTTCTTCCTTTTGGGTCGAATGACCTATTTTGGCATTTGTTTATTTACTTTCATTTTTGAAACATCATTTTCATCTATTTTGCGCCATGGTGAAGACTTCTAAAAGTCTTAAAACCTAGCAATAATGCAAGGCGGGGACGTGAGGCATTTTCTTTTTGCCTTAGTTATTTGCATATGGGTCGAATGTCTTATTCGGCCAAGGTATATCATAGCTAGGAGATATAAGGTGATGAATAAAATGTATGTTGGGAGATACAAGGTGGATGAAGTATGGCCACAAGGCATGATGATGCATTTGCGAGTCATAAGGTTTGTTTTCAAAATATATTGCACCGAACCGTACATCATATTGATAGAAATGTATGCGGAGTAGGAGATGGCTAGAGTTTATGAGATGTGTTGACATGGTCTTGAGATGCGAGTGAATATGCCATGGATGGGAGTCATATTATTGTGCCTAGGAGTCACAAATGTTTTTGTCTTTTTTTTGCAAAATCAGAGAATTAGGTGATTATGTCACAAATGTTGTTATTTTCTGCATAGATCTGTATGATTCTGAATTGTAAAACATTTACTAAGGTGGTGTAATTATAAGCCTCTTAGTTAAATGTTAATTAAAGGCAGAAAATGTGTCATTATGTCATCTATTGGGATATTTTTTAGTTATTTATGATGCTGCAGAAGATTATGACACAGATCTGACGTATGTCAGAAGCCTCAGAGAGCATTTAAAGGCATTCTATGACATTTTCAAGTGCCTTTATGATAGTTGATGGCATGCCTTGACCATTTATGCCTTAGGAAGCCCTTTTTGGGGACTTTAGAGAGATATTTTGTGGGCATTTATGAGATGCATGGGAATGGAGGTAGTGGATGTCTATCTGTTTACAGCTGTTTAGGAAGTATATAGTCTTCTTCCTTATTCATTTTTGGGGAGGTTCTGATTATTCACTACTCTGTATATTGTAATTTTCTAAGTTCTTTTGCAGAAGTGAACAGTTTTGTAACCCATTTTCAAAGATATACAGTATTGTAACACCTTTTGGCAGTAATAAGCAGTTTATACCTTCCTATTTCTTCTGATATTGTTTGTCCTCAGTGTTAGTACAGATCTTGGTGATGTTCTTTGTCCTTAGAGCTGTCTTTCATGTTGGTGCCTTTATACAGGGATTACATATTTTTTGCAGGTTGTGAGATGTGCAAGGAATAACAATCAGTTTTGGGTGGTGAGGAAAACCTATTTCTCCTTTGCAGGACTGTTGTTATTTAGCCTCCTTACAAAGTAATGATGCAAGGATTATGATTTGCTGGGTTGTGTAAAGGATTCTTATTATTACTGGTTCTGAAGTGTATCATTTCTGTGTATTTTTTGATGATCTTTTGGTGCATCACCTTAGATAGTAGGTTTCATTTTCATGTAATCTTTCTTACCCTTTTCTCTGCAAAGACCTTAGTAAAACTATTTTAGGTGGAGTATCAATAGGAAGCTAGCCTTCTTCAGAGGTTCTTTCCATCACAGGTGACCCACAGACCTAGAAAGATCCCATGTTTCTCCAGATTGCCAAGTTTTACAACTCAGCAAGGGTGCAAATCTGAGAGACAACAAGTTGATGTGTCCCATCCTTTTGTGTTGCAACCAACATTCATTTATCTGTCCTAGAATACAACTCCTTCCATTAACACCCTTTAGGTTGTACAAGTTATTTTTTGTCGCAGAACCTTTTGCCTCCAGTTTACCAAAATTTGCTCTTATGATTTCACATCCTTTTCCATGAAATATGAGGTTGTATCCTTTGCTGCCATATTGCTTACACTGAGAAGATTGTGATTGATACCTTCTACATATAGAACATCTTTTGTTTTAGATTTTATATCAATACTTATGGTGCCCTTTCTAGAAATCTTTGCAAATAAATTGTCTCCAAAATTGATTGATCTTCCATTCCACTTAACAAGATTGATGAACTTGCTCTTATCACCTATCATGTCACTTGAACATCCACTCTTTATTACCCAGATATTTCTTTGCCCTTGAGCATGAAATGTTGTTTGGACAATCATTGAATTTTCAACCTCATCAAGTTTGTTTCCTATCTTTTGGAAGTGTCACTCTCCTTGTCTTGCTTAGTAACATCTACCATTTGAGTTTCTGATTTTGCTAATCCACTTCTATAATATCTTGCTATATGTCCAATATTGTTGCAAATATGACATATCACATTGACATCCACTAATGAAGCAAGAGGATTCCTACTTACAAAATTCCTTAGATATTCATTCTAGACTTGCACTCCATAGCCTTATGACCATATTTATTGCAAATAAAAAAATACCCAAAAAAGGCATGATTGAACCTATTTATGAAGATTTGTCTTGCATGGAAAGGTCTTCCATATCTTCTTCCTTGAGATATGAATGGAATGATATCTGCTTCTTTGTTAAGAAAAGTGTCTCAACCTTGCAACTTCAAAAGGTTACTATTCTTCCCAGTTTTAGTCTTTTCGAATACCCTTTATCTTAAAGAATGATCTAGAACTTTCAAAGTTTTGAAAAGGGCTAAAAATGGTGGGACTTACTATTTTTAGTAACATTACATTTGACCTCGAATTGACATGAAATTTTCCTAGAAGGTTCGGAATAGCTAAGTAAACATCTTGGGTGAGTTTCGACTCAAGATCATATCTGGATTATGAGATATTAAAGTTTTTGTTTTTTGAAATTGCCGAAAAAAGTTTTGAATTCAGTTTTGAGGCACTTAGAGGTCCCTAAACACTCCAAAAATTGTTGTAACTGACAAAGTAGATCTAAAGAGAAGGGAAAGAAAAAGGATAAGAAGAAGGAAGAAAAAGGAAGATCCAAATCCTATAGGAGATCTAAGTCTATCAGAAAGTCCAAGGCCCTGTGTTGGAACTGCGACAAACCTGGTCACTTCTGCAAGGAGTGCAAGGAGGAGAAAAAGAAAAAGAAGAAGAATTATGATTCATATCTTGACAAGTCCTCCCAAGATGAAGGAGAAGCATTTGTCGCTACCTTGGCAACGCATGCATCTGAGGATGTGTGGCTTATTGGCTCTGGTGCATCTTTTCACATGACCTTGCATCAAGGTTGGTTTTCAAAGTATGAAGAATATGATGGTGGAAAGGTGTACTTGGGTGATGATTCTCACCTAAAGATTGTTGGCCATGGAAGAGTCTTGATTCGATTCCCTGATGGACAAGTGAAGGGAATCAATGGTGTTCTACATATTTCTGGTTTGAAACAAAACCTTCTTTCTGTAAGTTGAATGATGTGGGTGTGCATGCTGTTTTCTCGAATGGAGGATGCAAGATGACTAGAGGATCTATGGTGTTGGCTAAGGATGTTCGGATTACAACTCTGTTTCATCTTGATGCATGCACAGTTTAGTGCAATAGTACCTCTATTTCAAAGAAGAGAGATTCAGAGTCTTCATCCTCACCATTGGAACCAGCAACATGTCGCAAGTATGTGCTAATCAGTGTTGTCATTGATGTCAACATGCTTGTGTTGTCATTGGTTTCAACTGTATCTTCTAATGTTGTTGATTGTTAGTTTATTGAGTTATTGTGTTAAGATTATCTAAATGGCTTGCAGAAGTTCTAATGATGTTAACATATTGTTCTTGTTGCTGGATTTCCAAGTGTTTTTGAGAAAATTTGATAAATACTGAAGACAATATTGTGAAGAAGTATTTTAGCTTACACGAGACTGTCTGAGTGTTTGCTCCACATTTCTTCTATGTTAATTACCAAAGTTTGTGGTTTAGATATGTTTTATAGAAGTGGTTTATGATGTTAAATCCAGAATTTGGTGCTCCAGAATGCAATGGTTTGAGATTTATGTTCACCAGTTTGAAGACTGTGCCTGGTAGTGTTTGCAGTGTGACTGAGAGAAAGTATTTTGCTCCACATTTCTCTGTAGATTGGTTTTTGGTCTTGCATTTCTGGATGAGTGTTCATAAGGTCCATATCTATGTCCTATCTAAAGGACTTGTGATTTGATGCTCTGGAATATAGTTTGCTTAAGTAGCAGAGCTTGGCAGTGTTGGTTGTGAGCAGTCTGTGAACTGTCTTCAAGTGAGATTTGTTGTAGCTAAATTTGTTGGCTCCCAGGTGATTTCATGTTCTTCGTGGATGTTTTCATATCATTTTAAAGGCTTGTTCTTGGTCTGCAATTTATGGTTGTGTTCTTGGTAGCGTGTGTCTAAGTGTTCTTGGTGTTTACACAAGTTTAGTCGACTTGGGTGCTAACACTAATTACAGATGTGTTTTGTAGATTGTGGAAGCATGTTGAAGGGTGTGAAGATGTTTTTAGGTCCGAGCTAAGCTGTGAAATGTTCTACTTTCATTCCTTTGCTCCATAGGAATGTTTAGGTCTAGACCTAATTTGAATTCTGTATGTTTTTCGACCTTGGAGATTGTTTCAATGTTTGTAGAGTGTGTTGCCGACCTTGGTGAATGTTTCAAGGTTGATGAATGATATAAATAAGTGTAAAGGATTTGTGTGTGTATGTGAGTGGGTGTGAAGATATGATGTTTCTGTTGTGAATTTGAATCAGAGGCAGTAAGGACTTTCATGTCGTAGAAGACCTAATGTAGTGAGTAGAAGTCATCTACAATTCTCAGAGAGGCTGCGAAGGTGATGTTTGTTGCACTTCATTGGAATTGAAATCAGGCATGTGGTAGATGCTATATCATATCAGTTCATGGCAGTGAGCCCTTTTGGTAGTGAGCCTATTGCAATGAGCATTTTTTTGGACAGTGAGTCCTTGGGTAGTGAACCTCTTTGTAATTCGGAATTGATACTACTTTATATTGTGAGCTAATCCTCACTATGGTTTTTCCCTTTAGGGTTTTCCACATAAAAATATGGTGTTCTCTTGTGCATGATGTTGATGTGATTAAGTTTTGTTATCTATTTTTCATATTTAATCTTCATAATAGAATAAAGGTTTAAGTGAATTGATGTGGATGTGATTATGTTTGTGAGGGTTTAAAGTTTTTGATACAACTGATTCACCCCTCCCCCCTCTCAGTTGTCTTGTGCATTCAACAATTGGTATCAGAGTGAGGGTTCCTTGGAAGAAAGCCTAATAGCTTAAGGTAGATCTAGGATGGCGCACAAGAAAGACATTCCTCATTTTTGTAAAGACCCAACCCAAATTTTTTTTCTTTTTTTTCATTACACAAACTTAAAGACAACGATTGTCTCAACACGCAAAAAGAAACATTTGGACTATATTCTTATGGCTTGCATACTAGGTACTTACTTTGTTGCCTAGACTGCCTACATATCCTGTATCCACTAGATCAAGGCCATAAAGAATTTGATTGCACTCACGAAATATGTAGTTCTATTTGCACTAGGTTTATGCAACTGCCAAGTGGGTACGCAACCCTTTTTAGGGTCTAGTTTCCCCAGACAGTTCCTTGTTGATTGCCACCCACTCAGGTGGAAAAGGGACGAAACCCTAAGAACAACTACCAGGAAACACCTAATGAGGGTGTTTGATGTGAAATGTTTTAGTTTTCAAGAAATTTAAAGTTTACTAATCGATAACCTCTCCCCAAAAGATCTTTCGTTTAAACAACAATATTTATTCAACAAGTTCCCACAGAAGCTTTTTAGGTGTCATGTTCAAACTACTAGGATCCACAAGTCTAAAAATTTTAGGGAAGAGAATTCAATCATCAAATAAGGCCTACACTACCAATTCAATAATTATCTAACAACCTTATAAGTGAAAGCTAACCATAACTAATAAGTAAGATGAAATTTCTACTCCAAGAGCATCCTTACCCCTCATTGTTGATTCTAAAGAGAGAGATTCTCTAACTTGATTTGAACCCTCAAGAACTTTACCCCCCTTATCTAAAATTTACTTTAACTTATGCACCTAGGCTCTCATGTTCATGATACTGCAACCATCTTATAAAGGTAACATAGATAGATATCTTGCATCCAGCCATTACACATAGTTCTACTTAGTTATTAGGAACCTTATGATATTTCTACCATAGTCAAATAGTAATTCAACTAGGTTATAACCTCTACATACTACCCAACCTACCTTTTATTAATTGGTCGAATGATTCAAGTATGAATTAAGGAATTTAATATACACAAGAGATCGTGAGGACTAGAATTACCTCTTAGTTGAGCACTACTTTCTATTACGAGAAAGTAAATTATAACAATTTGAATTAATATTACCTAAATCCTAGTTATTTGTTAACATAAGAGTCCTAAGACTAATTTTAAAATAATGTTAAGGTTTTCTTAATTGAGACTCACACAAGTGCTATTAAAGAGTTCCCTAGGTATTTTCAATCATTAACCTTGTAAGATTTCAACTATGTATTAGAGAACCCTTTTTCCTCTAAGCAAGGTTATTCTTTAGAAATAATGTAGTTAACACAACCTAATGCCAAGTAAACTGATTCCTTTCTAAAAGGATCAAGAAGAGAAGATTTTCTACGTGAGTTCTTTATAGCTTTATATTTTTAGTGCAACATACTAGAGGGATTTTCCTACCCCTAGTACTTTAATTGAAGAGATGTTCCTTATTACTCCCCAGTGGTTTATAGGGATGATGCCCAAACATCGTTGTTGTAGTTAGGCCACGGGCACAATAGTTCATTGTGATGGCTTGACCCGTAAATGTGAACTAGAGGTACCCTTTATTCATCGAACGTACTAGAGGGATTTCCCTGCCCCTAGTACTTTGATTGAAGAGATTTTCCTTATTACTCCCTAGTGGTTTATAGGGATGATGCCCAGATGCCATTGTTACAGTTAGGCCACAAGCCTAGTAGTTCATTGTGATGGCTTGACCTGTAAATGTGAACCAGAGGTACCCTTTATTCACCGAACGCTGCGATGGTTTAGGGTTTCTCTTTATTAATTTGTTTGCATTTGAAAAAAAGAATTGCATCTAAACTTCATTTGCTTCATCCATTCCACATGTTTGTAATTACAAAGTAATTTGAAAGAAAGAATTATTGAAAAGAAAATTTGTCAAGGTTGCCCTTATTTATTTTAACTAGAAGGAATAAATTGTTTTGTGAGAGTTCCTAAGACATTGAAATTAACTAAGTAAATTGATCATATTGTAGTAAGGATCCTCATCTGTCATTTTGTGAATTAGACCATAGTAATAGTAGGTGGAACTTATTTGAGTTTATTTATAACCTTTAGATCTTAGTTGATGATTGATTTAATTCATCCATTTGATTAGAAATTGTGACTAATTTTGTTGATTGAAAATTAAAATACAATTCATTTGACTCTTAAAAGTTAGATGAGACTGCATGATTAAAATAGAATTTGTTTAATTGCAAGTTATAACAGAACTAGGAATAAACAAATTGGTTTGTTGCCTTGTCTTCTATCTTTACTAATAAATTCCTAAAAAAAATCATATTAGTTAATCATCCATCGAAACCCTCTAATAAGAATAACTCATTGGGTGTAATCCTATCTTTGCTAAAAAGTTCCAATATTTATTTGATTTGATCCATAAGTAGATTTGTAAATCTAAATTTTGAATAAAAACTTAGTTTTAATAAGCAAGATAACTCGACACTAAATTAAGTAATTTATTGAATTAACTTAAGGTCAAATTGGATAATTTGTTTTACTAATTTAATAAATAATGTTTAATCAAGTAAGTTCCAAAAATAGATTTAAGGTTAAATTAAATGAATTGTTTGTTTTATATGAGCTAAATGAAGATAAATTAATTTATTAAACATAATAAAAGAATTAAATAAATTAATTTTAATAAGTAAACAAAAAAGGTTAATTCTATGGATTTGCTTCAAATGAAGATCTAAATACTTTACCTTCTAACTCATTATTATTTCCCAAAAATCCTATTAATTGGACATTCGGATAAGAATAACTTATTTAATGAAAACATATTTCCTTTGAATTGGTCCATAAGTAGATATAAAACTAAATTTCATAAATTAAAAATAAATTAAATAACTATTTTATTAAAAGAAATAACTTAACGTTTAAATTAATTAAATTGTTAATATTAAAGGAAATAGATAAAAGTTGATTTAAATAAATTATCATACGAAATAAATAAAATTTAGTAAATTGATTTATTAACGAAATAAAAGAAAATTAAATTAAATAATTTTATTTTATTTGACAAAATAATAAAATAAATTATATAAAAAAGATTAAACTTTTTTTAACGATTTTATAAGAGAATATATATATAGGGGTTTCAAACCCCCCGCCCCCTCATGCTCCCTGCGTGGCCTTGCACTCTCAGGTCGCCCCTTCCGTCCTTGGGCTCGGCCAAGGCCGACCCTCCTTTAACAAAAAGAAATATAATTTTTTTATTATTATTATTATATTTTTTTATATGTATTTTTCTTTAATTTCATTTATTAAAATATACATTTAAATGAAACCTTAATTATAGACACACATATATATATATGTGTCTTTAAGCAAACCTCGTTTAAAATTTTCAACATTAAACTCTAAAAAAAGGCATGCATGTGCATTTTCAAAAGAACACATCAAAGATCCTGCCTATTCTTCCATAACCCAATTAGTGCATTCTTAGGAAAAACTAGTGTGAGTAAAAAAAATCAACAGAAGCCTCAGATAAAATAAAATAACAAACATATTAGAAATTAATTTTACCTCCAAAGCTCCCAAGCCAAGACTTTTTCCTCTAAAAGAATCCTTTGAAAATAGAGAGCTTTTTCTGAATCTTCAATTCTTTCCCCTTGAATCCAAAAACACACAAAAAACAGAACCAATCCAATGCCGTGCCAAAAAAAAAAAACCCTCCTTCTCCCAACAAAATAATTCTTTATCCCCTATTATCCTCAATCATGGGAGAAATCATCTCCCAATTTTCTCCAGACCTAGAGGAATTTCCTCTGTCTTCTCCGCTGAAAAATAATTTGATTTTCCTTGAAATGCCTAAGTTTTAGGCTTGATTTAGGACTTGACCTATTTATTTTATTATTTTAGTTTTAATTTAAAATTATAAAATTGAATTACTATTCCAAAATCTACATTTGATTTATTTGTTAGCTTTTACTGTATTAATTTAATTAATAGTTATAATATAACACACACACAGCTATATATATATATATATATATATATAGAGGTTAAGTAGTTTTGAATAATAAACAAATTAATAACTAGTATTAATATCCAAACTAATGATGATATTTATAAAATAATACATTTTTAACATACAATTAAATACTTTAGGTTCTTTAATCAAAGAGGTGTTTATTTAATTATTGATTGTTTAGAGTTTTTAAGAGAGGTGATGACAAGTTTGATGGAACTAAGTACGCCTTCTGGAAGGTAAGAATGCAAAGTTATCTTATTTCTCTTGGTTATGATGTTTGGAGAATGGTTCAAAAGGAATACACTATACCTGAAAATAGTTCGGAATCTGCAGCTGAGATTAGGACTTATGAGACTAATGGTAAAGCTAGAAATGCCCTACTAAATGCTCTATCTAACACTAAACTGGCAAAAGTTTTAGATCTGGATACTACACATGAGATCTGGAAAAATTTGAAAAATATCCATGAAGGTGATGAATCTGTTAAGAAAGATAAGTCGCAAAATTTGAAGTTCAAATATTAAACTCTATAGATGTCTGAAGACGAGAACATGACAAGTTATATGCAAAAGATTGATGAAGTTGTCAATGGCATCAAAGGTCTTGGTGGAGAGATGGATGATAAAGAAGTTGTAAATAAGATACTCAGAACACTTCCTAAATCTTATAGTCATAAAGTGTCTTCCATTGAAGAATTGCAAGATATGGACAAGCTTTCAAAAGATAAATTTCTTGGTAAACTGACTACTTTTGAGATGAGAGAATTTGGTACTACTAATGGTCCTATGAAAGTTGAAACTACTTTTAAGGGCAAATCAGAAAGGACTGTTAAATCAGAGAATTATGATGTGGAGTCAGATGAGGAAGACTTTGATGTGATTGAGGTAAACTTTGTAAGCAGAATGAAAAAAGGGAACCGAAAAGTTCAGAGGTAAGTTACCTTTCAAATGTTTCAGTTGTGGTAAGATTGGTCATTATGCTTCAAGATGTCCTGACAAAGCTTTGAAGATCAAGAACAAAGAAGGTAAAGGTAAGATGGTAAGAAAAAGTTGCTATGTTGAAGAAAATGATGGTGTAACTGATGATGAATCTGATTTTGAGGATGGTAATGCCAGTGAATGCTTGTTTATTGCCCTAAAAGAAGAACCTGTTACTAATAACCTTGCAATCTATGTGAAGGAAGGATGTCCAGAAGAAGAGAAAGTGATGTCTGCATTTCATGCTAGAAAGGAAAAGGATGAATGGATCATTGATAGTGGATGTTGATGCAGAGGAACTTTGAATGGGAAAAGATAGACGAACTAGACAAGGTTCTACTTCACCTACAAGCCCAAAAACGAAGACCTTTATGCAAAAGTGGGAACAGAAGAAGGAAACTCTAGTATGATCATGGAAAGGTTGTATTGGGGTACCAAATGACTCATCCCACCCATTGGTTAAGGCAGATCACTCCTGGAACATGCACTTGCTTCACAAATCCTCTAAATGGCTTGTCTCCCTAGAAAAAGAGAACAGTCCTCTTATCTTTTTGCACACACCTTCAAATGTCAACCTAAGACATGAATTGGATACCCATTATGCCTCCCCACAGCATACTCTAAGATGGGTATAGGTTACTTTGGAAAATGTGCTCTAAAAACGGACTGGTAATGCTGCTACAAGGGTTCAAACTCAGAAATGTCACTGTGAAATGCCACGAACAGTCATCCATAACTTCCACACAACACAAAATGAGGTCGATTGCTTTGGTCAAATTGTAGATAACATAGTTACAGTCATTTTCCCCAAGTTACATAAAGATCCAACGGTGGAAACAAGAGTTATGGCGTTTTTCCCAACACAGGTTACTCTAAATCAGGGTTTTGATAGTTTTTTACAAGAATTGACATATCTTACACAAAACAACATGAAAATGCATGAAACAAAAAGGAAATGGAGGGTGACTGATAGGAATATCACTTACAACCAATTTGGCACCATTCATTGTCAGTACAGGTCCGTACAACTACAGAAAACAGTCAATTTCTGAAGAAATACACAATAAACAGTGTCTTTATTTATTCAAACTCCAAACCTACAATCACCCACGCCATCTCCAAAGATTACAAAGCCTTTTAAAGGCATTTCATGCTTGACTCCTCAGTTTCCAACTTCTTTCAATGAAGGAAACTAACCTATGACCTTTGATATTCCCAAAACTGTCTTTTTTAGCAACATGACTGTTTTTTCCAAATTTGTATTGACAATCTTTACATTCTTGACACAAAACATTAAATGTTGTCCTCCTAATGACCTTGACACATGAACAATTAATCAATATAACCTTGATACAATGTTGAAGCATACGATTTAATCAAAACCAAGGTGCTCCTGCACCATACTCCTCAGCATGAAGAAAACTCTTGTCCCAAGAGTTGTGTAGTCTGCTTCAAATGACTTTTGCCTCTTTATGTCTTCAACCCTGATTTGATGCCTTCTCTGCTTCCTTTTTACTTTTCAACTGTGACTCCTATTAATGGAGTTTGACTGGCTACCTCCAAGGTGCATCAGAAGTCCACTCCTTCCTGCTACAACAACACTTCTGTCCCTCACCTGGGAGTCCTCTCTTGCCTCTCTCCCCAAGACTATTGGCGACAACCAATGGACCATCTTCTCTGGCCCTCTTGACAGACCTTCCTGTCTGCCTACAGCAGTGAGTGAACTTGCACCTGCAACTATAAAACTTCTCAACAAGAATCAGATAGCAAAAACCAATGCTCATCCTGAACTCCTGGTGTAGATTGCCTCCTTCGGCGCTCTATCTACACGCTCAGAATCTTCTGAGCTCTGATACCAAAATGATGCAGAGGAACTTTGAATGGGAAAAGATAGACGAACTAGACAAGGTTCTACTTCACCTACAAGCCCAAAAACGAAGACCTTTATGCAAAAGTGGGAACAGAAGAAGGAAACTCTAGTATGATCATGGAAAGGTTGTATTGGGGTACCAAATGACTCATCCCACCCATTGGTTAAGGCAGATCACTCCTGGAACATGCACTTGCTTCACAAATCCTCTAAATGGCTTGTCTCCCTAGAAAAAGAGAACAGTCCTCTTATCTTTTTGCACAGACCTTCAAATGTCAACCTAAGACATGAATTGGATACCCATTATGCCTCCCTACAGTATACTCTAAGATGGGTATAGGTTACTTTGGAAAATGTGCTCTAAAAACGGACTGGTAATGCTGCTACAAGGGTTCAAACTCAGAAATGTCACTGTGAAATGCCACGAACAGTCATCCATAACTTCCACACAACACAAAATGAGGTCGATTGCTTTGGTCAAATTGTAGATAACATAGTTACAGTCATTTTCCCCAAGTTACATAAAGATCCAACGGTGGAAACAAGAGTTATGGCGTTTTTCCCAACACAGGTTACTCTAAATCAGGGTTTTGATAGTTTTTACAAGAATTGACATATCTTACACAAAACAACACGAAAATGCATGAAACAAAAAGGAAATGGAGGGTGACTGATAGGAATATCACTTACAACCAATTTGGCACCATTCATTGTCGGTACAGGTCCGTACAACTACAGAAAACAGTCAATTTCTGAAGAAATACACAATAAACAGTGTCTTTATTTATTCAAACTCCAAACCTACAATCACCCACGCCATCTCCAAAGATTACAAAGCCTTTTAAAGGCATTTCATGCTTGACTCCTCAGTTTCCAACTTCTTTCAATGAAGGAAACTAACCTATGACCTTTGATATTCCCAAAACTGTCTTTTTTAGCAACATGACTGTTTTTTCCAAATTTGTATTGACAATCTTTACATTCTTGACACAAAACATTAAATGTTGTCCTCCTAATGACCTTGACACATGAACAATTAATCAATATAACCTTGATACAATGTTGAAGCATACGATTTAATCAAAACCAAGGTGCTCCTGCACCAGATGTCCAAATCACATGACAGGAGATAAGAGTAACTTTGTTAAATTAGAAAAGTATAAGGAGGACTAGTTAGAGTTGGTGATGATGCAGGGTAAGTGCACAAAGATAAGGGACCAAATGGGGGTCTTAAGATGCCACTTTATTTTTGAAATAAGGAAAGATTGATGTTCGATGAGAAATTGAACATAGTTACACTCAAAATTTGAAAATACAACAAAAACAAGAGTTGTAGTGCTCCAAATATAGTTTCTAAACTACTATTTTTTTTCAAAAATGGTTGAGATTAAGGGGTTCAAAAAGGGGGAGCACACAAATTGGTCCTGTTTTTCTCAAAAAAACATAACATAGCGTCTGGTGTGTTTACCCTAAAATGTTAACTTTTTTTTAGTATTTCAAAAATCATTTCGGTGAGAAATTAGCTAACACCATGTAGTTTATCCCTGATTTTTCTGATAATTTTTCATGAATAATTGATTTTTTACTAATTTTCAAAGTGGACACATCCTAAAAAATAGAAAATTAAGTGTACTTCCTCCTAAAATTTTTGAAAACTAATCAAAAATCAATTTTTGTTTGGATACATGTAGAATGGAGTCTAGTTTCTAAAAATGTAACTTATTTGAAATTTTGATGAACGGTTAAAAAAAGTCAAAAATACTAGACACTGGTTTTGATAAAAAAAATGAATACACTAACAAAAGAAATTAAAGATAAAACCCTACGTATACTCAAAATGTGAAAAAAATTATATGGTTAGATAGCTAACAAAGAGATTAAGATTATGGTGGTATTTTTTTTACTTTTCATTGAAAAAAGTGCAATCCTGATGGGGGGCACGCTCCAAATTATCTGAATTTTGTTAGAGTTTGGAAAAACACATCCTTGGACAACCTAAACATGGTCCAAGCCTTTGGGTTGTAAGCCCAAGGCAAATCCAAGCCTTAGGCTCGATAATTAACAAGCCTAAGCATAACACGAGTGCATTATAATGCACTCACGTTATGTGAATATGTGCATTCACATAATGCGAGCGCATTATAACGCGCTCACGTTATGGTGAACTAAAACATCTCTCTCTCTCTCTCTCTACCTACTACCCTCTCTCTCTCACCTATCTACTTCCTAGTTTTCCTTTTCCTTTCTAATTTCCTAATTTTTCCCTATTTTACTATTTTCCACCTCTCCTCTCATCATTCTTCCCATCCAATCAACTTTCATTTTATCTTGTTTCCATTTCATCCTTGCAATTTATATCCTCATCCCTCTTTGTATGTCCTAGTTTTCTTATTTCCATTTGCTTTGTTGATAAGGGAGAGGGAGATGGAGGGGGGAGAGAGGGAAGAGAGATGGAGTTAGAGAGATAAAGAGAGAGATTCCTAGTTTTCTTGTTTCCATTTCATTCATCGATAAGGGAGAGGGAGAGATAAACTGGAGAGATAGAGTGATAGAGGAATGGAAGGGGAGAGAGAGGAAAGAGATAGGGAGATAGGGAGATAGGGAGGTAGAGAGAGAGGAGACATATAGGGAGAAATAAAGGAGACAGAGGGGATAAATAGAGAGATAGAAAGTGAGAAAGATGTTGAGAGATATAGGGAGAGAGAGAGATTGAGAGGTAGAGGGACAATAGAGAAAGGGAGATAAGGGAGAGATAGGGAGATAGAGGTTTAGGGTTGCTTGGGTTTAGGGGTTAGGGGTTAGGGGTTAGGGATGAGGGGAATTATTTAGGGTTTAGGGTTTTTGAGAGATAGAGAGAGAGTGTTCTTTTGACATGCAAACCTAAACCCCTACCCCTAAACCATAAACCCAAGAAACCCTAAACCTCTATATCCCTATCTCTATTGTCCCTCAACCTCTGAATCTCTCTCCCTATCTCTTTAGACATCTCACTCGCTCTCTATCTCCCTATCTCTCCCCTCTATCTCCTCTATCTCTCCCTATATATCTCCTCCTCTACCTATTTGTCTCTCCCTATCTCTTGTCTCTCTCTCCCCTATCATTCTTCTATATCCTTATCTCTCCCCTCTATCTCTCCCTCTCCCTTATTGATGAAGGAAATGGAAACAAGAAAACTAGAGGGAAGAGTGAGAGATAATGGGGAGAGATAGGGAGATAGAGGAATGATAGGGGAGAGAGAGGCAAGAGATAGGGAGAGGTAGATATGTAGAGATAGAGAGAGAGGAGATAGATTGGGAGAGATAGAGGAGACAAAGAGGAGAGATAGGGAGATAGAGAGTGAGTGAGATGTCTAGAGAGATAGGGAGAGAGATTGAGAGGTAGAGGGAGAGGGAGATAAGGGAGAGATAGGGAGATAGAGGTTTAGGGGTTACATGTTAGGGATTAGGGACATTATTTAAGGTTTAGGGGTTTAGAGAGAGAGATTACTTTTGACATGCAACCCTAGACCCTAACCCTAACTCGTAAACCATAAACCTTAAACCCTAAATAATGCCCCTAAGCCATAAGACCTAAACCCCAAACCCCTAAACCCTAAACACTAAACCTAAGAAACCCTAAATAATGCCCCTAAACCCTAAACCCTAAACCCTAAACCCGAGCAACCCTAAACCTCTATCTCCCTATCTCTATCATCCCTTTACCTCTTAATCTAGATCTCCCTATGTCTCTATCCATGTCCCTCACTCCCTATATCCATCTCTCCCCTAGGTCTCCTCTATATCTCCCTATTAGTCCTCTCTCTCTAAACCCTAAACCCTAACCCCTAACCCCTAATCCCTAAACCCTAAACCCTAAGCCTGAGCAACCCTAGGAGAGAGAGAGAGAGAGAGGAGATGAGGGGATGAGGGGAAGGAGATAAAGTTAGAGAGATTGTTTTTGGCATGCAACCTAAACCTAGCAACCCTAAACCCTAAATAATTCCCCTAAACCCCAACCCCTAACCCATAAACCCTAAACCCTAAACTTGAGCAACCCTAAACTCATAAACCCTAAGTAATTCCCCTAACCCCTAAACCCTTAACCTCTCTCTCTCTACCCCTAAACCCCTAAACCCTAAATAATGCCTCTAAACCCTAACCCCAAAACCCTAAACCTAAACCTATATCTCCCCATCTCTCCCTAATCTCCCTATCTCTATCATCCCTCTACCTCTAAATCTCTCTTCCTATGTCTCTAGCCATGTCCCTCACTCTCTATCTCTATATCTCTCCCCTTGGTCTCCTCTATATCTCCCTATCAATCCTCTCTCTCTCTATCCCCTAAACCCTAAACCCCTAAACCTTAACAACAAACCCGTAAACCATAAACCCTAAATAATTCCCCTAAACCCTAACTCCTAACCCTAACCATAAACCCCTAAACCCCTGAACCCCTAATCCCAAAACCCAAAACCCAAGAAACCCTAAACCTCTATCTCCATATCTCTCCCCTATCTTCCTATCTATATCGTCCCTCTACCTCTCAATCTCTCTCCCTATGTCTCTGGACATGTCCCTCACTCTCTATCTCCCTATCTCTCCCCTTTGTCTCCTCTATCTCTCCCAATCTCTATTGGTCCCCTCTCTCTCTCTTTCTAAACCTAAGAAACCCTTAACCCCTAAACCCTAAACCTAAGCAACCCTAAACCCCTAAACCCTAAATAATTTACCTAAACCCTAAACTTGAGCAACCCTAAACTCATAAACCCTAAATAATGCCCCTAAGCCCTAAACCCTAAACCCTAATCTCTCTCTCTCAAATGACACGAGTGAACCAAACTCCAATGCAACAGAGAAAGAGAGTGGGAGAGAGAGAGCGAGAGAGGGAGAGAAGGAGAGGGAGAGGGAGAGGGAGAGGGAGAGATACAAAGAGAGAAAGAGAGTTTTTCTTTTGCAAAATGTGCTGGCGTTATAACGCGAGTCACATTATGGCTTGGTATTACCAATCCATAATGCTAGAACATTATAACACGTTTGTGTTATGACTTGTATGGGACCAAAAAGTCATGTGGCAACTTTTTGGTCCCTCATCTTTGTGCATATACCCTGTAGCTGGTAAGATTTGTGGAAAAGGGTCAATTACTTTTGATGGAAAGCATAATAAAGATGATGTTCTTTATGTCAAAGGCTTAAAGCATAATTTTCTAAGTGTTGGATAGATGTGTGACAAAGGATACAATTTGATGTTTAAGGATAATGGATGTGAGATAAGGAAAAGCTCTGGAACAATAATTGTTGCTGGTAAGAAGACTCATGGTAATGTTTATCAATTAAAAGGTATTGATAATATTTGTTTGTTGGCTTAGACAAATGAGAGATGGTTATTGCATAGGAGAATGTGTCATATTAACTTTGATAATCTAGTGAGAATAAGCTTAGTTCAAGTTATAAGAGACCTGCCTAAGATTGTGAAGCCTGCTAATGTTATTTGCAAAGAATGTCAATTTGGGAAGCTAACAAAGACTAGTTTCAAGAGTAAAGAACAAACCTCTACCAATGTGTTGGAGTTGGTGCATACAAACTTGTGTGGTCCTATAAGAACAAGAAGTCTACAAGGTGACAGGTATTTCATGCTACTTATTGATGATTATTTAAGAATAACTTGGGTTACTTTTCTTAGAAAACAATCAGAAGCCCTAGATAAGTTCAAGGAATTAAAAGCAATGGTTGAGAATGAAATGGATTTGAGAATCAAGTGTTTGAGGTCTGATAGAGGTGGTGAGTTTACTTCAAATAAATTCAATGCTTTTTGTGAAGAACATGGGAAAAAGAGACAATTGTCTACCCCCCAAACTCCTCAGCAAAATGGAGTAGTTGAAAGGAAGAATAGAACAATTCAGGAAGCCGCTAGAACAATGATCAAGGAAGCAAACCTACCAAAAGTATATTGGAAAGAAGCAATTCACACTATTGTATACATCCAGAATAGAGTGCAAGTCAAAGGAAATGGAACAAAGACACCTTATGAACTGTAGTATGGAAGAACTCCTACTGTCAAGTATTTCAATGTTTTTGGAAGCAAATGCTATATCAGAAGAGATGAAGAGTTAGGAAAGTTTAATGCTAGATGTGATGAAGGCATATTCCTTGGGTACTCCACTAAAAGCAAAGCTTACCGGTGCGACAACAAAAGGTTGAGAAAGATTGTTGAAAGTGCAAATGTGAAGGTAGATGAAGATATTCAGAAAATCTCATAGCTGAATGGATATGAGTCAGATGAGTCTATTGATACAGAAGCAGATGAAGAAGACAAAGACAAGGAAGTTCAGATTGATGAAGAAGAAGCTCTAGAAAGAGTTCCTAAAACCCCCAAGTATATGCAAAAGAATCACTCAGATGATCAAATCATTGGTGATAAAAGAAAAGGAGTTTTGACAAGAAGAAGAGTTGTGGAAGAATAGGTAAATCTCTATTTTATTTTAAAGGTTGAACCTAAGTCAGTTTATGAAGCATGTAAAGATGAACATTGGGTCAAGGAAATGGAAGAAGAATTGATGCAAATTGAAAAGAACAAGACTTGGGAACTTGTCTCCAGGCCTGCAGATAAGAATGTGATTGGAACAAAGTGGGTTTTCATAAACAAATTGAATGAGAATGGAGAAGTGGTAAGGAACAAAGCAAGACTTGTATGTAAAGGCTACTCAAAAGTGGAAGGAATAGACTATGAGGAAACTTTTTCTCTAGTGGCAAGGCTGGAGGCTATTAGGTTGTTTCTGGCTTATACAACACACAAGGATTTCAAGGTATATCAAATGGATGTGAAGTCATCTTTTCTGAATGGTGAGTTGGAAGAGGAAGTATATATAGAGAAACCAAATGGATTTTAGTTATCAGACAAACCAGATATGGTATGCAGATTAAAGAAAGCATTCTATGGACTAAAGCAAGCTCCTAGAGCTTGGTATGCTAGGTTAGACAGGTATTTGTTGTAGCAGGGATTCGGTAAAGGGTCTATAGACATTAATTTGTACATCAAGGTAAGAAGAGATCAAATCATGATTATTGAGGTCTATGTGGATGATGTAATCTTTAGTGGAAATGAAGGTATATGTAAGAACTTTGAAGATGAGATGTAAAATGAATTTGAGATGTCAATGTGTGGTGAGATGAACTTCTTTCCTGGGCTGCAAATTAATCAGACAGATAAGGGCATTTTCATTTCACAATCAAAGTATGTCAAGGAGTTGAAGAAGTTTGGAATGGAAGAATCTAAACCAGTTATACTCCCATGACAACTGGTTGCAAGCTAAGCAAAAATGATGAATCCCATAAGGGTGATCAGAGCAAATATAGATCAATGATTAGAGGTTTGATATACCTAACTGCTACCAAACTAGATATCATGCATGTAGTATGTCTTGTGGCCAGATTTCAAATAGATCCTAGAGAGTCACATGTCATGGTAGTAAAAAGGATATTCAGGTATTTGAAGGGAACTCTAGACCATGGTTTGTGGTATCTTAAGAACAATGACTTCACCCTAAGTGTCTACATAGATGTAGATTGGGTTGGATGTGTAGATGACAAGAAAAGTACAAGTGGTGGTGTGTTCTTTCTTGGAGACAGAGTTGTGTCATGGCAAAGCAAGAAGCAGGATTCAATATCCTTATCTACTGTAGAGGTAGAGTACATTATAGCAGCATCATGGTGTACATAGGTGCTATGGATGAAACAAACTCTGAAGGATATCAAAGTTGAGTATGATGATCCAATTCCTATTTTATGTGATAATACTAGTGCCATTAACATTTCAAAGAATCTAGTGATGCAGTCAAGGATAAAGCATATTTCTATCAGGTATCACTTTCTGAGAGAGAAGGTTGCAGAGAAAGAAGTGAAGCTTGAGTGTGTGCCTACAAAAGACCAGGTTGCTGACATATTCACCAAGGCTCTTTCTAAGGATACATTTGAGTATCTATGGGAGAAGTTAGGGGTTATTGCCCCTCCTTTGTTGAACTAGATGCACAAGGAAGTGCATCAGTCTAGTGTGATTCAGGAATCATTCTTTTCTAGACTAATAATGGAGGCTACCTCTCAAGGGGAGCAGGTAGTGGCATTGAAGAGTGTTGTGGTCAAGGGGAGGCATTCAAAGCAGTTGAGATCAATGCAAGTATGTGCAGTATCATACTCAGGGGGAGAAAGTTTGAAAAAGGTGTGCCACCCTTTTCCATTGATGTCAAAGGGGGAAAGAGTTCATGTGAAAAACAAAGGGGGAATAAGATGTATAAAAGAAAGGAGGAGAGTGAGACTAGTACAAAATTGTGTCATGATGGTTTTTCACATCATATGTTTCCATCAATGACAAAGGGGGAGATTGTTGCAAGTATGTGCTAATCGGTGTTGTCATTGATGTCAACATGCTTGTGTTGTCATTGGTGTCAACTATAGATCTTCTAATGTTGTTGATTGTTAGTTGATTAAGTTATTATGTTAAGATGATCTAAATGGCTTGCAGAAGTGATAATGATGTTAACATATTGTTCTTGTTGCTGGATTTCCAAGTGCTTTTGAGAAAATTTGATAAATACTGAAGACAATGTTGTGAAGAAGTATTCTGGCTTGTACGATACTATCTGAGTGTTTGCTTTGCATTTCTTCTATATTGATTACTAGAGTTTGAGGTCTGGACATGTTTTAGAGAAGTGGTTGATGATGTTAAATCTAGAATTTGGTGCTCTGAAACGTTGTGGTTTGAGAGTTATGTTCACAAGTTTGAAGACTATGCCTAGCAGTGTTTGTAGTGTGACTGAGAGAAAGTATTTTGCTCTGCATTTCTCCGCAATTTGGTTTTTGGTCTTACGATTCTGGATGAGTGTTCATAAGGTTCATATCTATGTCCTATCCAAAGGACTTGTGATTTTATGCTCTGGAATGTAGTTTTCTTGAGTAGCAGAGCTTGGCAGTGCTGGTTGTGAGCAGTCTGTGAATTGTCTTCAAGTGAGATTTGTTGTAGCTAAATTTGTTGGCTCCAAGGTGATTTCATGTTGTTCATGGATGTTTCCAGATCATGTTAAATGCTTGTTCTTGGTCCACAACTTATGGTTGTGTTCTTGGAAGCATGTGTCTAAGTGTTCTTGGTGTTTACACAAGTTTAGTCGACTCGGGTGCTAACACTTATTGTGGATGTACTTTGTGGATTGTGGAAGCATGTTGAAGTGTGTGAAGATATTTAAATCTGAGCTAAGATGTGAAATGTTCTACTTTCATTCCTTTTATTTGTGGGAATGTTTAGGTCTAGACCTACTTTGAATTATGTATGTTTGCCGATCTTGGAGATTATTTCAAAGTTTGTAGAGTGTGTTGCCGACCTTGGTGAATGTTTCAAGGTTGATGAATGATATAAATAAGTGTAAAGGATTCATGTACATGTGTGAGTGGGTGTGAAGATGTGATGTGTATGTTGTGAATTGGAATCAGAGGTAGCAAGGACTTTCATGTGGTAGAAGACCTAATGTGGTGAGCAAAAGTCATCTACAATTCTTAAAGAGACTGCAAAGGTGATGTTTGTTGCACTTCATTGGAACTGAACTCAGGCATGTGGTAGATTCTATAATATCAGTTCATGGCAGTGAGCCCTTTTGTTAGTGAGACTCTTTGTAATTTGTTATTGATAGTACTTTATATTGTGAGCTAATCCTCACTGAGGCTTTTCCCTTTTAGGGTTTCCACGTAAAAATTTGGTGTTGTCTTGTGCATGGTGTTGATGTGATTAAGTTTCTATTATCTATTTTTCATGTTTAATCTTTATAACATAATAAAGGTTTAAGTGAACTAATGTTGATGTGATTGTGTTTGTGAGGGTTTAAAGTTTTTGATGCAATTGATTCACCCCCCTCAAATGTCTTGTGTATTCAACACAGTGAAGAGGACTATTGCATCTACTTCTGATGGTCATGTTTTCTGGGTACCTAAGGGTGCTCATTCTATGGAGATGAAACTTCCAACTGAGAAGACAATGTTATGGCACCAAAGGCTTGGTCACATTGGCAAAAAGGGTTTGAGGACCCTGAAAAATAAAAATCTTGTTGAGGGTATGAATGAATGTAAACTTGGGTTTGATTTTTACGAACATTGCATTTATGGAAAACAAAACCATGTTTAGTTTTATTCCAGTTCTCACAAATCTTCTAATGTGTTGGACTTGATTCATTATGATGTGTTTGGTCATGTTAATGTTCCTTCAATTTCAAAATCTATTTACTTTGTTTCATTCATTGATGATTACAGTAGGACATGGGTGTATTTCCTTAGAAGAAAATCTGAAGTCTTTAGTAGGTTCAAAGAGTTCAAAGCCCTTGTAGAGAATCATAAGGATAGAAAGATTAAGTGTTTGAGGACTGACAATGGTGGTGAGTTTTGTTCAACATATTTTGACAAGTTCTGTAAAGAATAGGGGATTGAGAGGCATAAGACAACACCATATACCCCTCAGCAGAATGAAGTTGTAGAGAGGATGAATAGAATGTTGATGGAGAGGGCAAGGAGTATGCTAAGTGGAGTTGGCCTTGAACAAAAGTTATGGGCTGAAGTTGTTGCTACTGCTTGTTATCTGGTTAATAGGTCTCCTACATCAACGCTCATTAATAAGACACCTATGGAGGTGTGGTCTAGTAAAAAGCCTTCATTAAGACATATTCAAGTATTTGACTGTGAGGTATATGCACATGTGCCTAAGGAGAAGAGGTCTAAGTTGGAGAACAAGGTTGTGAAGTGTATCTTCATCAGTTATGGCATCAGTGTGAAAGGGTACAAGCTTTGGGATCTAGTCATTGAGAGAGTTCTGTATACAAGAAGTGTGATCTTCAGAGAGCTCAATCCTTCTTCTATTGTCTTGCAGCCAAAGAGAAGAAAGAGGATGTGGTTCAGCTTCCTTTCACCCCTGAGAAAGTTGAACCAAAAACATATGTTGGACCTAATAATGAGGAGAGCTCTAGTAGCTCTAAAAGTTTAGAAGAAGATGAAGAACCTCAACCTCAATCTTTGAAGAGGTCCACACGGATAAGACGGTAACTTGCTAGGTTTGTTTATTCATTGCATGATTCCAATTGTATTTTTACTTTGATTTCTAACACTGATGAGCCTAGAACTATGAAAAAGACTCTGGGTATGAAAGATGTAGGTTCTTGGAAGGAGGCCATGGAAGAGGAGATGACTTCTTTGGAAAAGAATAATACTTGGGACTTGGTGCCTTTTCCTGGAGGATGAAAACCTATTGGATGCAAATGGGTGTTTAAAAAGAAATTTGGTGTAGATGGCAGTGTTGAGAAATATAAGGCTAGATTGGTTGTGAAGGGGTATTCTCAGGTGGAGGGAATTGACTATGGTGAGATTTTCTCTCATGTTGCAAAGATGACATCTATTCATTTCCTGTTATCTCTTGCAACACCGTATGATCTACAAGTGGAATAGATGGATGTGAAGATAGCATTCCTTCATGGTGACTTGGAGGAGGAAATCTATATGTCACAGCCAGAGCACTACGTGGTGAAAGGTAAAGAAAATCTGGTTTGCAAGTTGAAAAAATCTTTGTATGGTTTGAAATAGTCTCTTAGGATGTGGTACCAGAAGTTTGATGCCTTTGTGTTGAGTATTAGATTTTTGAGATCAAAATAAGATCATTGTGTTTATTATAAGTTGGACAATGATCACATTCTCATTATTGCATTATATGTCAATCATATGTTACTCATTGGGAATGGTAAAAGTTTGATTTCTAATTTAAAGTCTCAGTTGTTAGCATAGTTTGAGATGAAAAATCTAGGGGTAGTTTGATACATTCTAGGGATGGAGATCAGAAGAGACAAAGCAAACATAAAACTTTGGTCAGGCCAGAGTAAGTATGCCAACACTATGTTGGAGAGATTCAACATGGTGGATTGCAGACCTTTGATTGTTCCTATTACAATGGGGACAAAGTTATCTATTGCAAATTATCCAAAGTCTCCTTCTGAGGCAGAGGATATGAGTAGAATTCCTTATGCTAGTGCAGTTGGTAGTTTGATATATGTGATGGTCTGTACAAGACCATACATTGGCCAAGCAGTGGAATGTTGCAAGTATGTACCTAATCAGTGTTGTCATTGATGTCAACATATTTATGTTGTCATTGGTGTCAACTATGCTCTTACTTTGTTGAGCATATTGAGAAAATTAGCCCCTCCGGTGATAACAATGTGTTGTAGTAGAAACAGTGCATTACATGCAGAAGAACAGTCCAAAAGAATACTCTACATTTCCTATAGAATAAATATCTTTACCTGTGGATTGGAAGTTGTTTAGAAGCATGTCTGAAGATGTTATATTATGAGTTTGAGCCTCCAATATGAAGAATTGAGTGAGTTATGTTCACTAGAGTGAAAACAGCTTTTTTCTGTGTGTTTGGTGGTGACAGGGAGAAAGTGTTTTGCTCCGCATTCCTCTACATTGAAGTATTTTGGTCTGCGGTTCTGGAAGTAAATCTATGATTATGTTAAATGCCCTTAAGTGTAATGGTTCGTGATTTGGTGGTTCGCAAGCTATCTTTTACTCATGACAATGGCTGACAGTGTTGTTCTTATGCTCTGGTTTGAAGAATCTTATTGATTAAGTTGTTAGAGATCGTGTGGATGTTCCTGGTGATTACAATGTGCTTGTGGATGTCTCCTAATCATGCTCCTACATTTGGATTGGTCTGCAAGGTGGAATTCAGATCGTTCATGAAGCATGTTCTTTAGAATACTTGTGTTAACATCAGTCTTGGCCCACATGGTTGAATTCATCATCTATGGAGATGCATCAAAGATTGTGATAGTATGTTGTAGCATGGAAGATTGTGTTTGAGTCCCAGCTAAGGCGTGGCATGATCCACATACATTCTTACATCTTTTCCTTAGATAAATTTGTATTAGGTCCAGACCTATTTTATGTATGTTTGTAATGCTGACCTTGGAGATTGTTCCAACAGTTGATTGTAATGCCGACCTCGATGATCATTCCAAGGTTGATGCAGTATATAAATGCTTGTAATTGAGTCATGAAAATGTATCTAAGAGTGAAGATGTGAAGATAAAGTGAAGTAAGGTAGCAGAGCAGAGCAGAGATGTTTTGTGCTTCAATGGAACTGAACCTTGGCATGGAGTAGATGTTGTTATCTCAGTTCAACTTTTTGGTAGTGAGCCATCCATAGGCAGTGAGCCTTTCTTTGCAGTGAGCAATTTGGGCAGTGAACCCTGTAAGTAGTGAGCCTCTATTTTTTGGTATCGATATAACTTATATATTTATGTGGGCTAACACCCACTGTGGTTTTTCCCTTTTAGGGTTTTCCACATAAAAATATGGTGTCTCCTATATTGTTTATGCTTTTGTGTTGAGCTTCTCATCTGATGCTTTCATGGTTATATCTGAATATAAGTAATTGATAAGTTGATGATTATATTTGGTTAAAAGTTTTAGGATAACTGATTCACCCCCCCTCTCAGTTGTCCGGTGCAGTTCAACAATTGGTATCAGAGCAGGTTCCTCTGAAGAAAGCCTAACAACTTGAGGAAGATCCAGGATGTCTTATAAGAAGGAAGCTTCGCATTTTGATGGGATAAATTATGCCCTTTGGAAGGTATGAATGAAAAGCCATCTTCTTTGTCTTGGTTATAAAGTATGGAAAGCTATAGAAGCAAAATATACCATTCCTCAAAATGGTTTGACGATTGAAGATGAAATCAAAGAATATAAGGTGGGTGTCAAAGCAAAGGATACTCTGATAAGTTCCTTAAGTGACTCATTGTTGACAAAAGTTGTAGAACTTGAAACTACAAATGAGGTATGGGAGAAACTAAAAAATATGTATGAAGGAGATGATTCTATAAAAGAAGCCAAGCTACAAAGTCTAAAAGTGAAGTATGAGGGTTTGAAGATGAATGAAGATGAAAACATAATAGCCTTTATGCAAAGAGTTGATGAACTTGTCACTGGAATAAAGGGTATGGGAGGAACTCTCAGTGATAAGGAAGTTGTGATGAAAATTCTCATATCACTACCAAATTCATATAGTCACAAGGTAGCTGCAATTAAAGAATTCACGACTATGAAAACTATTGACAGAGATCAGTTACTTGGAAAGCTTACAGCCTTTGAGATGAGAGAATTTGGTGATTCCCTACCTAAAGTTGAATCAGCTTTTAAAACCACTACTTCAGGAAAGATCTCCAGAGCTGAGAAATACAAGGTGGATGATGACTTTGATGAAATTGAAGCTAACTTTGCTGATAGGATACAAAGAGGCTCTGGTAAGTTCAAAGGTAAATTACCTTTAAAATGTTTCTCTTATGGTAAAGTAGGTCATTATGCTTCCAGATGTCCTGAAAGAATTGAAAGAAATAAGAATAAATATGAGAGCAGGCCTAGAGTTCCAAATAAATGCTACTATGCCAAAGATTTTGATGATGAAGGGGTGACTGATGATGAATCTGATGATGCTAATACTAGTGCAAATGAATGTTTGTTTATTTCTATTAAAGAAGATCATGTGTCTACTAATTCTGCTAGTTGTGTGAAGGATGAAAAACTAGTAGAAGAAAGTGCTTTGGATGTTCAGGTTGAGAAAGATAAGGATGAATGGATTATTGATAGTGGGTGCTCACATCACATGACCGGTGACAAAAATAAGTTTGTAAGTTTGGAAAAGTATGATGGTGGACTGGTTAGGTTTGGAGATAATGCAGCTGGTAAGATTTGTGGAAAAGGATCTATTTCATTTGATGGAAAGCATAATACTGACAATGTCCTATATGTAAAGGGTTTGAAACATAATCTTTTGAGTGTTGGTTAGATGTGTGACAAAGGATATGATCTGAGATTCAAAGATAATGGGTGCAAGATCATGGAAAGTTTCAGAACTGTGATTGCTACCGGTAAGAAAACAAGAGGTAATATCTATCAATTGAGAGGAACTAATGATTATTGTTTATTGGCTCAGGTAGATGAAAGTTGGTTATGGTATAGAAGGATGTGTCATATAAACTTTGATAAACTGGTAAAGATAAGTTCAAGTCAGATTGTGAGAGATTTACCAAAAATTGTGAAACCTTCCAATACAATTTGTAAGGAATGTCAGTTGGGAAAGTAGACAAGGACAAGTTTCAAGAGCAAAGAATAGTTTTTTGCCGGTTTGTTGGATCTAGTGCATACAAATCTCTGTGGTCCTACAAGGGTGAGAAGCCTACAAGGTGACATGTACTTCATGTTACTTATTGATGATTATTTTAGAATGACTTGGGTTACTTTTCTAAGAGATAAATCAGAAGCCCTAGAGAAGTTCAAATCTTTCAAGGTAATGGTTGAGAATGAAATAGAGTTGAAGATCAAATGCTTGAGGTCTGATAGAGGAGGTGAGTTCACATCAAATGAATTCAACATTTTCTATGAAGAGCATGGGATAAAGAGACAGCTATCTGCACCTAGGACTCCTCAGCAGAATGGAGTTGTGGAAAGGAAGAATAGGATAGTTCAGGAGGCTGTTAGGACAATGATGAAGGAAGAAGGTCTACCGGAAGTCTTTTGGAAAGAAGCTATTCACACTATTGTCTACATTCAAAATAGAGTTCAAGTGAAAGGTAATGGTACTAAAACTCCCTATGAATTGTGGTATGGAAGAATTCTGATGGTAAAATATTTCAAAGTCTTTGGAAGCAAATGTTATATCAGGAGAGATGAAGATCTAGGAAATTTTGATGCAAGGTGTGATGAAGGAATCTTTCTTGGATACTCTACCAAGAGTAAGGCCTACCGATGCTACAACAAAAGGCTCAAAAAGATTGTTGAGAGTGTAAATGTGAAGGTAGATGAAGGCAAGGAAAGAATATCAAAACTAAGTTGTTATGAACCAGATGAACCTGTGACTATAGTAAATGAAGAGAAAACTAAGCAAGAAGATAGTTAGGATGAAGAAGAGGCTTCGAAAAGTGTTATCAAGACTCCCAGGTATGTAAGGATCAATCATTTTGAAGATCAGATTATAGGTGACAAGAACAAAGGTGTGCTAACAAGAAGGAGAGTTGTAGAGGAACAAGTCAATTACTATTTACTTTCAAATATTGAACCAAAAACTGTGAATGAATCACGTAATGATGAAAATTGGGTAAAGGCAATAGAGGAAGAACTATTACAGATAGAGAAGAATAAAACTTGGGAATTAGTTCCTAGACTTGTTGACAAAAATGTTATTGGAACTAAATGGGTTTTCAAGAACAAGCTGAATGAAAATGGAGTTGTAAGGAATAAAGCAAGACTTGTATGCAAAGGATATTCTCAAATTGAAGGGATGGATTTTGAAGAAACCTTTGCCCTAGTAGCTCAGATTGAAGCAATCAGAATGTTTCTGGTGTTTGCAGCTCACAAAGATTTGAAGGTATATCAGATGGATGTGAAATTTGCCTTCCTGAATGGTGAATTAGAAGAGGAAGTATACATTGAGAAACTAGAGAGATTCTAATTGTCAAATCAAGGTGATATGGTATGCAGGTTGAAGAAAGAATTATATGGACTCAAACAAGCTCCTAGAGCCTAGTATGCAAGGTTAGATAGGTATTTATTGCAATTGGGATTTAGTAAAGGTATTGCAGATAGAAATATGTACTTTAAAATCAATGATGATCAGATCTTGATTGTTGAGGTCTTTGTTGATGACATTATCTTTGGAGGAAATGAAGGTATGTGCATAAGATTTTCTGGTGAGATGAAAAGTGAATTTGAAATGTCCATGTTTGGTGAAATGAATTTATTTTTGGGTCTATAAATTAATCAATCAGATAAAGGAATCTTCATATCTCAGTCTAAGTATGTGAAAGAGTTGTTGAAGAAGTTTGGGATGGAAGACTCTAAACCAGTATGTACTCCTATGGTGACTGGTTGCAAGTTGAGTAAAACTGATGAATCATCTAAGGCTGATCAGAAAAAATATAGATCCATGATTGGAGGATTGCTTTATCTAAATCAAACTAGACCTGATATTATGCATGTAGTTTGTCTTGTTGCAAGGTTTCAAGCTGATCCAAGAGAATCACATGTGATGGTAGTTAAGGGAATCCTGAGGTATTTGAAAGGTACTCCATATTGTGGCTTATGGTATCCAAAGGACAATGATTTCACTCTTAGTGCTTATACAGATGTAGATTGGGCCAGAGATGATGACAGAAAGAGTACAAGTGAAGGTACCTTCTTATTGGGCAATAGATTGGTCTCATGGCTGAGCAAGAAACAAGATTCAATATCTTTGTCAACTGCAGAAGTAGAGTATATTGTAGTAGCATGTTGTTGCAATCAAGTATTATGGATGAAGCAGACTCTGAAGGATATAAGAATTAATTATGAAGATCCAATTGCAATCTTTTTGTGACAATACAAGTGCCATAACATTTCAAAGAATCCAGTGATGCACTCAAGAACAAAGCACATATCATTAAGGTATCACTTTTTGAGAGAGAAGGTGACAGAGAATGAAGTAAAGTTGGAATATGTGTCCACAAAGGATCAGATTCCAGACATTTTAACTAAGCCTCTACCTAAAGATACCTTTGAGTATCTTAGAGAAAAGTTAGGGGTTATTACCCCTTCTATCCTAAACTAAGATGCATAGGAATTCATCAATCCAGTGGAGATCAAAATGTCATTCCTTGATCTGGATTGATGTTCTGAAGGCTACCTATCAAGGGGAGTAGCTAAATGTTTCTGGTAAAGTAGATGGATCAGAGCAGCAGCGTGCAAGTATGTGCCCTTTGCCATTGATGTCAAAGGGGGAGAGAAATCATGTGAAAAACTTAGAGGGAGAAAGAATGCAGATGTGTAAAGAGAAAGGGGGAGAATTTTGTCTTGGTGGTCTTTTTAGTTTTTCACATCATATGTTGCCATCAATGACAAAGGGGGAGATTGTTGCAAGTATGTGCCTAATCAGTGTTGTCATTGATGTTAACATATCTGTGTTGTCATTGATGTCAACATATTTGTGTTGTCATTGGTGTCAACTGTGCTCTTACTTTGTTGAGGATATTGAGAAAATTAGCCCCTTCAGTGGTAACAATGTGTTGCAATAGAAACAATGCATTACATGCAGAAGAACAGTCCAGAAGAATGCTCCGCATTTCTTGTAGAATAAATATCTTTACCTGAAGATTGGAAGTTATTTAGAAGCCTGTATGAATATGTTATATTCTAAGTTTGAGCCTCTGGTATGAAGAATTGAGTGAGTTATGTTCACCAGAGTGAAAACAACTTTTTTTCTATGTTTGGTGGTGATAGGGAGAAAGTGTTTTGGTCTACATTCCTCCGCATTGAACTATTTTAGTCTGTAGTTCTGGAAGTAAGTCTATGATGATGTTAAATGCCTTCAAGTGTAATTATTCATGATTTGGTGGTCCACAAGCTATCTTTTACTCATGAGAGTGGCTGACAGTGTTGTTCTTGTGCTCCAGTTTGAAGAATCTTATTGATTAAGTTGTTAGAGATCGTGTGGATGTTCCTGGTGATTACAATGTACTTGTGGATGTCTCCTGATCATGCTCCTACATTTGAATTGGTCTGCAAGGTGGAATTCAGATCATGCATGAAGCGTGTTCTTGAGAATACTTGTGTTAACATCAGTCTTGGCCGACCTGGTTGAATTCATCATCTATGGAGATGCATCGAAGATTGTGATAGTGTGTTGTAGCATGGAAGATTGTGTTTAAGTCCCAGCTAAGGCATGGCATGATACGCATACATTCTTGCATCTTTTCCTTAGCTAAATTTGTATTAGGTCCAGACCTATTTTATGTATGTATGTAATGCCGACCTTGGAGATTGTTCCAACGATTGATGATTGTAATGCTGACCTTGATGATCATTCCAAGGTTGATGTAGTATATAAATACTTGTAATTGAGTCGTGAAAATGTATCTAAGTGTGAAGATGCGAAGATAAAGTGAAGTAAGGTAGCAGAGTAGAGCAGAGGTGTTTTGTGCTTCAATGGAACTAAACCTTGGCATGGAGTAGATGTTGTTATTTCAGTTCAACCTTTTGGCAGTGAGCCTCCTTTTGGTAGTGAGCCTTCCTTTGGCAGTGAGCCATCCATAAGCAGTGAGCCTCCTTTTGGTAGTGAGCCTTCCTTTGGCAGTGAGCCATCCATAGGCAGTGAGCAATTTGGGCAGTGATCCTCTATTTTTTAGTATTGATATAACTTATATATTTCTGTGGGCTAACACCCACCGTGGTTTTTCCCTTCTAAGGTTTTCCACGTAAAAATCTGGTCTTCTATGTTGTTTATTCTTTTGTGTTGAGCTTCTCATCTAATGCTTTCATGGTTATATCTGAATATAAGTAATTGATAAGTTGATGATTATATTTGGTTAAAAGTTTTAGGACAACTGATTCACCCCCCCTCTCAGTTGTCTGGTGTAGTTCAACATGGGAGTCCTTAGTTGGTTTATAGCTAATCCTAGACGGGTACATTGGGATGCAGTGAAGAGAGTGTTCAAATATTTGTGAGGTACTTCTGAATATTCCTTATGTTATCATGGTTATCCTACAGGACCTCAGCATTCACTTTGTATTCATGGATTTGTGGATTCAAATTGAGCAGGTGACATTGATAGTAGGAGATCCACTAGTGCTTATGCATTCACTATATTTGGTGGTGCTATTAGTTGGATGAGTAAGTAGCAACCTGTGGTCTCTTTGTCCACTACTGAAGCTAAGTACATGGTAGAAACTCATGCTTGTAATGAAGCCATTTGGCTTAAGAGATTATGTTCTAATGTTGGTTTTGATGCAAGGAAGATTACTATTTGTTGTGACAGTCAGAGTGCCATATGTTTGGCAACAAATCCTACTTTCCATGCAAGGACTAAACATATTGATGTCAAGTACCATTTTGTTTGTGACATGGTAGAGGATGGGAAGGTAAACTTGGAGAAAGTTGACACTTTTACGAATGTTGCGGATTCCTTGACAAAACCTGTGAGCATAGAGAAGTTCAGATGGTGTTCAGAGTTTATGGGCCTCTCGGCCCCTAGCAATTAAATCATGGTGTTGATACTCCCTTTTCTTTTGCAAGGTGTTCGACAAGTGGGAGAATGTTAAGAAAAGTGTATCAACCTTGAAACTTTGAAAGATTACTATTCTTCCCAATTTTGGTCTTTTTGAATACCCTTTATCTTAAAGAATGATCTAGAACTTTCAAAGTTTCCAAAAGGGCTAAAAATGGCGAGACTTACTATTTTTAGTAACTTTACATTTGACCTCAAATTGACCTAAAATTTTCCTAGAAGGTGCGGAATAGCTAAGTAAACATCTCGGGTGAGTTTCGACTTGATCATATCTGTATTGTGAGATATTAAAGTTTCTATTTTTTGAAACTGCCGAAAAAAGTTTTGAACTTAGTTTTGAGGCACTTAGAGGACCCTAAACGCTTAAAAAATTATCGTAACCAACAAAGTGGGTTACAAGGTTATAGATCTCTTCACGAGCTTTCTGACACATCAAACGGTTTGTCAATCAGACACATAGATCAAAATTTATGGCCTCCGGAAGTTGGACCTCCTATTTTTGGGAAATGTAAAATGTGTTGGAC
This sequence comes from Cunninghamia lanceolata, assembly GCA_027924645.1. Classification (NCBI taxonomy): domain Eukaryota; kingdom Viridiplantae; phylum Streptophyta; class Pinopsida; order Cupressales; family Cupressaceae; genus Cunninghamia; species Cunninghamia lanceolata. Next base: position 7,397,246 of record BSBN01000976.1, on the reverse strand, counting down.
GCTTAAAAGAGTTGTAAAAGGGAGAGTAACACGTGTTGGTGTGTGTTTTGGCACATCACAAAGAATCTTTGATTGGAGATAATTTGGTTACCACTTTTGGGTGGTTTTAGCTCATGGTTTTGTAATTACCAATGATAGTTTACTGTATTGTATCTCCTATATATCATGAGCTTGAGATGGAGGTTGTGTGTAAGAGTCTTATACATATTGAGTTACCTCCTGGATCTCTGGTTGGTTATACTCCTATGAAATCTTGCTCTGCAATTATATTTTAATCTTCTTGATTCTTGAATAATATATTGGGCAGCTTTGGAGTGTGGGGTTTTTTACCTAAAAGGGTTTTCCCCATGTATATCTTGTGTTGTGAGTTTTGTATTTGCATTTGATGTTGTTATTATCTTTCTATTAATGTACATCTTAATCTGTAACTATAAAAGTAAAAATTTGCATAAATCTTTCCTCAGTAGATCAGTGTAGGAAGCCTTTCCGCATACATTGCTTCCTTTCATTCTTTAAGGTCATCCAGATTTCCAGACTTTGCTTTCTCCAATTCCTTTTTGGGTGAAAAGATTTATTTCTCAAGTTTTGTGCATTCATTTGTCTTGGCTTCAATTATAGCTTTTTGTTCTTTGTTCTCTTTCCTTACACATTCCAAGTCTTTTAGAGCAAAAATAATTTCACCTTCAAAATCAGCTTCACATTCTTCATCTATAGTCTTGTTAGAAATATCAAAGATTACCAAGGCCATGAATAGGGACTCTCCTATTTCATCATCTGATGAGTAGTGATCTACTTCTTATGAGGAGTTGTAGTCTTCTTTGGAAAGGAAGTTCCTTTTGAAGTTGCTCCTTTTGAAACCCCTGCTACTATTTTTATTTTTTCCAAAAGGACATTTAGAAGCATAATGAACAACGTTTCCACATTTAAAACATTTGAAAGGTAACTTACCTTTATACTTGTCTGAACCCTTCTTGAGCTTTCTCACAAAGTTTTCTTCTTCTTCCTCAAACTCATGGTGTAGACTAGCTGTTCCTTCTTTCTTCGTAGATTTGAAATTAGCTTCTCTTTTGGATGTACCTTGGACTTCATTTCTCATCTCATAGGTAGTGAGGGACCCAAAAATCTCTTCCATGGTAAGTGTCTTCAGATCTTTGGATTCTTCAATAATAGAAACTTTTGAATCAAACTTGTGAGGGAGAGTTCTCAGGAATTTCTTCACAACCACTGAATTAGACACTTCTTCACCTAGCCGTCTGATTCCATTGACCGCTTCATCCACTCGGAGCAAATAGTTAGAAACATTTTCCTCTCCTTTCATTTCTCAAACATAGCTCTATAAGTTTGTAATCTTTCTTGCTTTACACTGACATTTCCTTCATAGAGAATTTTGAGTTTATCCCATATCTCCTTGGCCATCTTACACTACACTACCTTGACAAACTCTGAATTGGTTAGACCACTTAAGATAGCATTCTTGGCTTTAGCATTATTTTCATGGGCCTTCTTCTCATTTGAATCTATAATAGGATGAACAGGTTCAGTATAAGTATCCATTATAGCTCTCCAAACATCATACCCTAGCAAGGTAAGATAGGCTTCCATCCTTACATTTCAGAAGGTGTAGTTAGATCCATCAAATAGCGGTGCTTTGTTAGAAGAAGAGGACTCTTTCTGAACCATGTGTTCTAAACCAAGATCTACCTTCAACTGTTAGGCTACACCAAGGAACCTTGCTCTAATACCAATTGTTAGAAGACTCTGATATACTGAGAGGGGGGTGAATCAATATATGCCACAATTTAATTCAATTCAACTTTATCAACCAAATCTTTCTACTACCTTAAACAAATAATAAAGCAAACTATGTAATTCAAAACACAATCACAACCATAACACCAGATTTAAGTGGAAAACCCTAGAAGGGAAAGACCATGGTGAGCATGCTACTTGGATCTACTGTCCAAATCCAACCTCACAAATAAAAATAGGTTTACAATAAATTTTATGGGCTACAACCCAAAGGCATCTACAACTCCCTGATACATAGTTTTTGTTTAGTGGAAAATTGGATTTGTTATTGTTTTAGTGTTTTGGTGATTAAATCTGCCTTTCCACTTTACATTCAAGGACCAAGGGTCGAGTGGCGAGCACTATCATACCCTAGGGTCACTGTGTAATGTAGGGAAACTAGGATTAGGGTGTTTAATTGTTAATTTTCTCTCCTATGCTCAATTAACCATTAAAACCCTAATTATGCTAAAACAAAAGTAAAATGATGAATTACGGAGAATGCCACTACAGACGGAAGCAAAATACCAAATTATAGAGTACCTGTTTTTGAGGTTTCGAGGTGGAACAGTCAGAAACACTGGAGCAGGCACCCAAGTCCAAGGTACTAGTTTCTTTGAAGGATCCAGACCTCCTTCCGACATTGATCAGCCCTGTAACTTCTATTTCCATAAATTTAACTTCAGAGGACACTAGAGTGAGCACCCAAGTCCTAGAAATGCTCCAGTGTCCTACTTTTCTTCAGATCCTGAATCCTTGATGTCTGCTAATCCTTCCTGCAACTTCACTTTTCCCAAATGCGACACCTATAACCTGCAATCAAAAGACTTGGTTTGGGGGTTGTGGTGTTTAGAGGCTTGCCTCAGTCAAGCCCAAGAGGAAACTTAAGTCTCCAAACACCATTGTCAGATAGAGAGTGTGTGCCCTTGTGAGGCAGAGGCAAAAACCAAAGGAATTGATAATGAAAACACAATATAATGTCACCTTGTAGTGAAGCTCTCATGGGAGGAAGATGCTCTTCATTCCATGAGGAAATTGATGCTCAAATCTACAAATATCAACACACAAAACACACAAGTCTGCTCTTGCAACACAATGAAAGCCTTGAATCACCTTGAGAACACAATACCTTGCTAGTAATCATCTAGTTTACAAATGAATGCCTAAACATACTTTTATATGCAACTATAAACACTCCCGCCAAGATTTCATAATTCAAACTTACCATGTCGGCAAAGGACCCAAATAACACTCATAAACTGACACCCAAAAATTAGGGCTGCCCCAAAATAAGGCAGGACTAGGGCGCGAGTGCCCAATTCCTCCCCCCATTTTGGGCAGGGTACGGCTCAAGGGGTCCTCCTAGGTCCGCTTTGCCATGAAACCTAGGTCTCATTCCATTGGGATGCCAAAATATGAACTAAGATGTCCTAAATGCATGCAAAAGACCCGGGAGCTAAATCTTATGAGGGAAAAGCCTCCAAGGGGACATTTTGTGATGTTACATTTAGCTCCCACTTTAATGTATGTATAAACGCGAGGCCAATACATGCATTAAAGTAAGGTCACAAACACAGCAAACACACCAAGCATAGAGAAGACATGCCAATCACATAGAAGACAGTAATAGGCATGCAAAACACAAAGAAGACTGTTATAATCACGTAGAACATGGAGAAGACAATCAATGCATAGAAGACACATTAATGCATGGAAGACAGAAATGATATCTTTTCTTTTGTTTTTCTCATATATATGAAATGCAAATACAAGTACTGGAAAGTAAACAAACCTCCCATAATACAGGATGCACTACCCTAGGGCACAGCTCTCTGTATATATGGGGCAACACACACGCAAGACACACAAAACCTCCCAAAATGTAGGAAGCACTACCCAAAGGTGTTGGTCTCTGCATATGGGGTAACAAACACACCGTACAAAACAAGCACGCCAAAACACACACAATTAAAGACACGGAGAAAACATAGCAAACAAGTGATGGTGTGTTCCCTATTTCTAGGTTCATCACCATTTCAGGCACATTACAGGCACACACCGATGATTGGGCTTCGCCACAACAATTGCCGAAGACATGCTTAAGGGTTGAGTTAGTCACAAAACCACTCCCCACCTCCGCATAGGACTTTTGAAAATGACAGGATGATGTAATCTGCTCCAAGAAATACACCATCCCCGCCTCCATAGAGGGCTTAAGATAAAAAGGATATACATGATATCCTGCCTCCACAAAGGGCTTACATGATTGATTGATTGATTACAAACAAACTCAAGATGCATGATGCACTACCCTAAGGTGCAAGTCTTTTCATCTGAGGTCAAACACATTGCTAACATCTATAACAGATAGCTTACCTTATATGCTCCCACCTTAAGGTGGTTGATATCAGGTATCAATATCAAGCACATTAAGGTAGGAATAAAACACACAAGGGAACACTAACTTTCACAAAGCCCATGCCCCCTGGAGGTGACATGTACTTTACGATCACCAAATATTCCCACAAACACATCCCTGCAAGAAACATGTTAGTGTTTACAAGATCATGATAAACAACAACATCAATGCATATGATTAACCACACAAAGAGCGAAGGTTATACAATGAATTTGGAGTTTGAGGATAACCATGGGGCTATATCATGAAACTCTCTGAATCAAGTACCACCAAGGCTAGATTCAAAGACAAACAAAGGTGCATAGAGCAGCAATATTATTAAGGTTTGTAAATGTAACAGAAACATCATCAAATTCACTACGTGGAAAGCACAAGTGCTTCCACTAGCCAAGCATTGGATAAGATATGCAACCCCATCGTCATATTAGTAACTAAGTCCATTTTTTGATTGCTCTTGAAAGGGACACTAGGTCCGCATCAGTGTAAATATCTGTCATCATCCGCCCGCTAGGTGGAAACACTAGAGGAAGGGAAACAATAAATAAGAGAGGAGAAACAAGTGTCTTAGGTAAAATCACGTAGGAGGGTACCCCCAGGTCACCAACCGCGATGCTATGTCTGCAAGACACAACACACAACAATGAAATCAGAAAAAGAGGTAATATAGAAGAATGATGATACAAATAGAAGAACGTCACAACAGAGGTAGTCTCCTGGTATCCCAAACCTTACAAGAGAATCTGAGGTCATCCCAAGAGGCCTAAACAACATATAACACATCACGGGGGAAGCACATCACAAGGGAGATAAAGGGTTAGAGATACTTACCTGTAGGGTTATATCTTGGAGCTCGCAAACCTCTTAGAGAGGTATTCGATCATATTTAATGCAAAATTTGAGTGGTTCTTATGAAGGTCTTGTTTGTTATCATATGATGCTTGTTCATTAAATCCTTGTTTAAATGAGACTTTTTGTTGCTTATGAGAGGGAGAGCCACTATTATTTCTGACTGTTGATTGTCGTCTTGCTCTTTTCTGATTTTTAGCAAGTTTTCATTGTTGAATCTTTCTAGAACGGTAACGAGAGTCATCCTGTACCATCTTACTCATCTGTATTGGTTGTTTTTCTTTCTTTTCTAATGTATTTGAATATCTCTTGATCCATATAAGGATAACGGAGGAGGAACCTCAGTATAAATTCCATTTTTTCGTGGACAAGGTGGATTATCCACTTGTTTCTTATCTACTTCAATCATACCCACAATGCTATCATAGTCCAAGTAATCATCCTTGTCTACTTCAATTAAACCATGTTCCACCATATTGTTTTCAGTATGTTTAGGGAAAGGATTAGTGAAGATTTGTAAATTCTGATTCAGCGAAGCAACCGACTTATTTCTATTATCATTCACACCCGATACCTGGATGATGTTTGAATCAATAATGTCTTGTATCTCATGTTTAAGATGCATACAGTGTTCAGTGTCATGTCCTTGCATTCGATGATAATGAAAAAAGGTGTTAGCATTGAAGAAAGGTCCTTATTTACTAGGATCAATAGGCTTGATCGGGGGAAGTTTCAGAATGTTATTACTCACAGCTTGGTTCATGATAGAATGATAGGACTCAGATATCAGAGTAAGCTTTCTTGGTTGATATGATGCTTTCTTTGGATTATTTGGTCCATTGATCTTGATGAAACTCCTATTATTGTTTCTCTTAAAATTGTTTTGTAATGATTCACCCATGGATTGACCAACTTGAGCCGATGAGTTTTGGTTTTCATACTGACTAGACGAAAGTTGATAATCACAAAGTGCGGTGCATAAATGTTGAAAAGAGTTATATTTTATCAAGAGGATTTTATCATGAATATTAGGTTGTAGATTTGTAATGAATATTTTTTGAACATCCTCATCTTTCATCTGATACTGAATCTGTGCATAAAGTCCTTGATATTGACTAATGAATTTAGTCAACTTTTCTTTGGGACCTTGTTTGCATTGAACCAAGTCAATAAGAGTGACTTGGGGTCCGATGTTTGCTTGAAAATGTTGTAAAAATTGGTCAATCAACTGCAAAAAGGAGTGTATTGAATTTGGAGGCAACAAGCAAAATCATTCTAAAGCAGTATCTTTGAGAGATCATAGGAAAAGTTTTGCTAACAAATCCTCTTCAAACTAAAAATCACTACACAGCTGTAAATGCTGCCACATGAATATTAGGATCACCTTTGCCACCATATTTTTCAAAGCGGGGGGTCTCAAACCTCTCAGGTATGGGAGTTCTCAAGATTACATAGGACAGGGGCTTACAGGCATGATATGTTGGTAGACTAGGCTGCGAGGAATTTGTCAAGTTTGTTACCTTTTGTTGTAAAGCAGTCATGCCCTGTAAAAGTTGGTTTAGGATGGCATCATTGGGAGATGCATTTTGTTGTGAGGAATTAGAACCAAAGTGAGGAGGTGATTGAGCTTGAGATACAATAGGCGGAGGTTGAGGATATGTTAATAGTGGTTGGCCATATTGATAGGTTGAAGATGGTTGTGAGTAGGTAATAGGTGGTTGGAAATGAGTGGAATAGATAGGTGGTTGAGAACAATTATGCATAGAGGAGATCCCTTTAGGAACCAAATTCTGGTAATTAAATCCCACAGCTTTGTAATTAGTGCCATTATATACTCCAATATCATTGGTAGCATTACTACAAGCATGTGCATTAGTTGTTAAGATCGTTGACGTAAAAGTGGATATTCCCGTAGTGGGTATAGGTGTCAAAACTTGAGTATGATATGGTGATAGAGTGTTATTTATCACTTGTGCACATTCGGTCACTGGCATAGTGTTGGTTTGTACAATATGTGCTAGACCATGAATTGCATTCACACCATCTTATCCCTCTTTTATCAATTCTCTTATATTCTGAATTGTAGGGACAAGTTCTTCAGCTATTCTCTCATTTTCCATAAATGATTGAAATTTAGCTAATTCTTTATCCAATTTTTCTATTTGCTCATCAGATACATATCCTATTTCCTCAATAGTATTATCAACATCATGAAAAGTTTGTTCTTCCATTGTGATTGGAGGATGTATGATATTTTGCACAATTTGAGTTTCTCCCTTTGTAAAGAAGGTGTCCAAAGTACCAACTTATTCAAGAGCCCTAGATCCCATTAATCTTTTACTTCTTCTCAGAGGGATATTGTTTTTAGGATATCATGTCATACAGCTTATACAAAAGCATACAACACACAACACACAAACTAAGAGAACAAATCCTAGGAGAAGGATATGATTGACGGCCAAAATGTTTGGTTTTTTGTACCTTTTCCAATGCAAATGAATGAAATAAAGAATGTTTTAAGGATTTGGTTCAAGGGAAGCAAATTATATGTCTGATATCAGTCCAAAACAGCAATAAGATCACTCTCAATACACTCTTGATGCAAATCCAAGATAATGCCAAGTCAAATTATAGTGAAAATATGTCAAAATAGGCACTTTTTTCACCAAAACTTAATGCAACAAAGCATAACAAAGAGTGTTGTGAGGAAAATGATGATAGAAAGAAAATAATATCAGTAATAATAGCCACTTTGTGCCAAAATACCCAACACAACATGATTTTAGTGCCACTTAAGGTCAAACTCAAGTGAAAATATAGCAAAAATAGGCTATTTTCACGGTTTTTCAACTCCAATACCTAGAAAAAGGGGTGTTGTAATGAATTTTAGGAGGTACATCAAATAATATTGATGATATCAGTCACCTCAATCCATAAAATTGATCACAACATGCTTGGAGTGCAAACTAGTTCAAACCCTATATGGATTCATGAATGTTGTAATTGATGGCAACAAAGTTCATCCCACACATCCGCAGGACATGGTATGTCTATACTGGAAGTCAAAGTGAAGAATGTTGTGGTCTGGTAAACAAGAACAGAGCACTCAGCAAGGTTCGATAGACAGGTCCAGATCTCTCAGTAGAAGTATCTCAGTAAAGTGCAGATTTGGGGAAGTCAAGAGGAGTATCTTGACTGATAGATTCCAAGGTTTGAGCCTCCGGTGTGGAAAGGATAAAGAGATATGAATGCTTGAATGTCAGGTTCCTAAGTGACAGTGTGGACAGAGGAAGAACTGACTGGCAGAACATCAGACATTATTCTGGATGTGTTACTGATGATGGAAAAGGTTCTTAAGGCATAATTTATGTTTGGCCGATGTGATTGATGACTTCTACAAGTATATGCTTGATCTGCATTACTTGGTAAGCAAGGATTCAGCTGACAGATCAGAGCTTGTGAAAAGATTGACTATTCCGGGTGCCGACTAGAAAGGTGATGAAATCACTTGTGCGGATATATATATACACGATGGATTTAGTTGTGAGAAATGTCATGGGTGTTATTGATGTGCGAATAAAAGCAGAGCAGAGTAGAAGCAGTAAGGAAGGTCCAGTATGTGAAAGGAAAGCAGCATAAGAGAAGAGGAAAGATGAAGTGCAACAAATCAGTATACTAAGCCTAACCAGAACTGAACTCCAGCATATGTGGATGCTACCAATCAGTTCAAGTATTGTATTACACTCTTTATAAATTGTAAACAGTGTGTCTCTTGTAGGCAGTGTGCCTCTTGTGAGCAGTGTGCTCGGGCAGTGAGCCCTAATTGGCAAGTGTCATTTTTGTTCTTCTATTCTTCTAACAGAGAATACAATCTTGGGTTAATCACCCCGTGTTTTTCTCCCTTAACAGGGTTTCCACGTCAAAAATATTATGTCATGTGTATTTCCATTTCATAGTTATGTTTGCTTATTTGGATTAATGTTGCATTGATTATTAAGAAAGTTAAGAAAGAAGAAAAAAGTAGGATAACTGATTCACCCCCCCTCTCAGTTATCAACAATTGGTATCAAAGCTAAGTTCCTCCTAACAGAGTCTAACAGCTTGAGGAAGATCTAGGAATTCAAATGGATGCATATGGTTTAAGGGAGCAACTCAAGACTGCCCTTGATGATCTTGAACAATCAAACTCTGAAGTTAATGAATTAAAGGAAAGACTCAAACAGGTTAATGATTTCATGAGAGAACTAAAAGACAAATTAAGTCTCTCTATGAAAAAGAGAAAGGAGCTGCTTTAGCAATTGGCAAGACAAAGTGAAGCAAATGATGCAAATGAAGAGTTGAATGAGAAAACCAAGTTATGTGAAAAGTTATCAAAAGAAATCATTATGGTAAGACATGAAATGGAATCAGGAGTTATGAAGTTTACCCAAGAAGTTGAAGAGAAAAGAAAAACTGAAGATAATCTAAGACAATCCCTCCAAGAGAAATCAGAAGATTGTCACAAGATGGATAGAATTATTAGACATCTTGAATCTGATCTTGAAGATGCTAAAGATAATGAAGAAAAACTTGAGGATCAAATTGTCTCTCTGAAAAGGGATCTTCAAACAGCAAATGATTATAAAGAGAAATTCAAGATAAGTTCTGCTCAACTTGAAGTTCTTCTTGGAAGTCAAAAGAGGGTAGATGACAAGTGTGGTTTGGGATATGAGAAAAGAGAAAGCTTCAGATCCGGTCAGAAGAATTTTGGATCAGAAAATCCTAGCAACAAGCCTAGAAGATCTCCAGTAAGACAGTCTAATGCTCAAAGATATCCATCCTTCAATGGATACTGCCACAACTACAATAACTTTAGTCATAAAGCTAATCAGTGTAGAAAGAGAATGAATCAAACTAATTCATCCTTCTCTGGACAGTGTTTTAACTGCAAAGGGTATGGTCACAAATCTCATGAATGTAGAAATATGTAAATGAACAAATCATTCAATGGTAGATGCTTTACATGAAATAGAATAGGTCATATGGCTAATCAATGTAGATCAAGAGGATATCAATCAAATATGCAAAGAAATGTTGTTTGCCAAATTTGCAATAGATCCGGTCATATTGCAAAATTTTGTAGAAGCAAGATTCAGGACAAAAGAGGTCCGATATATCATAATCAGAATCAAGATAAGGGAAAAAAAAAGTGAATGTGGATGAAGTTCAAAGTCAAATGAACAAGATTTGGGTGAAGAAAAGTACAGAGAATGTAGAGGATGGATCCGCACCAGACTCTGGTGCTGATATTCCTTTCAGAAACTAAAAAGTGAGCTCTGGCTCAGGGGGAGACACAAAGAAAACCTTATTCCCCCAGCCAGTCAATTGGTGCTAGAACTGGCATAAGAAGAGTTGCGGATTGAAGGGTTCATAAGGGAAATATCCAAACAAACTATGGTAAAGATTTGGAAGATCCGCATAATGTTTAAAGATCAGGATTGATCCGGTTCTCCAAGTCATCCGAATAAGGCAAACCGGAATAACTTAGGTCAAGCATTTATTGCAACCTAACATTAGGGTTTGCGGAGTAATATAAGGGTTTCTCATTAATCACTTGTTCATTCTGCATTCAAGAAGAAACGAAAAGTGAAGCTCTGCAACAAAATTCCTCAAGTTCATCAAAGATCATTTGCAGAAGTCAATTCATCTAGAAATCGATCCGGCCAACTCCGTGAAATTGAAAGGCGCAAAAGGTATTCTCTGTTATCAAATATCTCTCTCTAAATCCTTGAATGATGGGTACTCCAAATATTGTAAAAATCTCTGATAGGCCTCACCCCAAATTCAAGAAACATCCATACAAATCTTTGGAAGTAGATCCCCTAGGAGCATTTTCTAGTGTTCCGCATGGCGTATTGCATACAGAAGACATTAGGGTTTACATACATGCAAGTATTGAAGAATTTGGGGAATCAAAGTTAGTAGATATCTATCACAAACAGTTGTTAGATGATTCTTTTGAGATTAAACCTCAGTATAAAGCCATCCGGGATAAGCATTTTGCATAGTGCATTCATTTCCCCTGTTTTGAAGAAGATGAATGGGTCTAGTATTTGTTGAGTAGAGTACATGACAATTTCCTATGGTTGAATAAACCATTTAAGATCACCAAAGATGCAATTAGGGCAGTAACTGGTCTGCACTCATCCAGTGGAATACCTGTTCTCAAGTCTGTCAAGAATCAGACAGTAAGTGATGCAACCGGATCAAAATTTGACAAGAGAGCTATGACAATTGAAGACATCACTGAACCGGATGTCAAATTTGCTTCCATGATAATTGGTTACAAGATTTATCACTCCAGTAGGGAAAATTCTGTACTAGGAACTGCAGTCTACACTGCCTATCAAATGCTAAAAGAAAATGCTAACTATGATCTGTGTGAACTTCTTCTCAGCCAACTATTGGAAAATCTGTAAAAGATCAAGAAGGATAAGAATAATTCCTTCAAGTATGGTGGCTTGATACTCTGCCTATTCTTCTATTACATGAATGAGCTTCCCGGATCCAATAGCTAGGTATGGCAGAATGACAGACCGGTAGCCATCCAAATCAGAGACTATTTGCATGGGCTTGGGGATGCTAAAGCAAGAAATACAGCCCTGTGGGGATATTTCAAGAATTTTTAGAACATGATGCATGCAAGAGAAAGGATTCCCCAGTCTCTTGTTGAGAAATACAAAGACACAGTTTGTTTTATGGTAGAGACTGATCAGTGCCTAATGGAAGTAGTAGAACCAAGAACTGTATGGATCATGCCCATGGGATATGAAGTTGATGAACAAATTGTGGAGCTGCATGTTCGACACATGTTAAGTCAGCCAAATGATCCAAAGGCAGAAAGGTTTGGAACCTTTGAGGAGCTGAGTGTAAAGATTCATGTGGAACTCAAAGAACCAGAGATCAAAAGGAAGGTGAGAAAAGAAGTAGAAAATTTTGCCCAAGGCCTTGGCATCTCAAAGGAGGCACTTGATGTCCACAGGAAAAAGATGGAAAGGGCTGAGGAAGAGAAGAAAGCAAAGGGAAGTAAGGAAAGTGCTTCAGTAGAATCTTCCACCTGGACAAGATCATCAAAGAGATCAGCACCTGCCTCAGCCAAAAGCTCAAGAAGCTCAAAACTGGAAGTCCAAACATCCAGAAAAGGAGAAAAGAGAACAAAGAAAAAGGCAACAAGGTCCTATGTTAACCTAAAGGATGATGAGGAAACTGAATCTGATGAGGGGATAAAGGAAATAAAAAGGCAAAAGAAGAAAGGATTCGGTGAACCTTCCACACGTCAAGACAAGGAAGAAATGTCAGAGGAATTTGTTGAAAAGCCCACCCTGTCTTTAGAAAGTGTAATCAAATCAGTCACTGTGGATGGAAACCTTCAACCAATGGCCGAATTCTATGATGATTATAATGAGGCTGACCAAAAGATCTTGCAGGAAGCTACAGTTAAGTATCTGAACATATATAATAAGGCTTTTATTGAAATTATATCTCTTATTCCCAAAAGCCTAGAAAAGGAGTTAGAAATGAGAAAGACTAATGCCATGGCAAAAGAAATTGAGATCTAGGAACAGATAGCTATTCAGCTATATCCCTCAATTGATTCAAAGCAAATGAATATGATTTTCAAAGATTGCAAGGATGAGTTCAGGAGCAAAGCCAGAATGAATCAGCTCATGCTTGGTGAGACTGACAAGGTAGCCAAGGACATAGAAGAGATTCTTCAGAAAGCCTTCAAAAGATTTAATCTTCCTATTATAGAGGACTTGGGTACTGACCCCTCGACCACAAGTATTGCAGAGGAGTCTACTAAGAAAATGACAGAGGCAGAAATAGCTAAGGACTTGGAATCCTCTGTTCCGGAAGAGGTGGCCCTTGAACAGACTAACATTTCTCCTTCGGTTTCCCCTACAGTCTCCAGATCAAAAGGAGAAGAGAGAATACAGGAGAAAGAAGCAGAGGTAAAGTGAAAAGAAGATGCCAGTGATAAGAATGTAGAAGGAGAGAAAGCTCCAGAAGACAATTCTGTGACTGCAGAAGAAAAGAAAAATCTGTCTCCGGTAAGAGACACTGCAGAATCAGTCAAGGACTTTTTGACAAAAGCAACTATGGAGATTGATGAACCAGAACTATTAAAAGGGCCATTAAATTTTGACTCTCTATCTCTAGTGCAAACAATGAAAATAGCTTCATTAGCAAATGCAAAGGTCAAAGAGAAACTATTGAAATCTCACATGGAAGACTGTGAGCTTATAGAGGCAGCATCCAGAGTGTTGGAAAAGATCATGCCATCTTTTCAAAAGGATCCCACAGTCTCTTCCTCCGGTAATCTCAAAACTCTAGTCGGCAGTGTTAGCACACATTTTGATTCTCTAGAGAAGTCAGCTGAAGAAAAGGTCCGAAAGGAGTTTTTGGATAAGAGATTCTCTGAAGTACAGGGTCTGATAACAAATGATAGGAAAGTTATGGATATTGGGATAAAGAGCTTGGAAAATGCTCTTAAGGATGGCGGAAATATGTACAAATTTTGCTTATCTTGGCCCACAGTGACCAAAGATATTGAGAAGAAAGTAAAAGAACAAGAGGATAAACTATTAAGTCTGTCTCAAAGTTTTGATCCTCTCTCATCCTCCATAGTAAATCAAGAGTGTCAGTCTATTGCAATCACAAATGCAATAAAGAATTTTGAGAAGGAAAGGAAGAACATAATTAGCCGGATGAGTGAACTTAGAAGGATCATTATCCCTAAGTTAGAGACCATGCATGAGGCCATAAATGATGCTCACACTACCGCCCGGACCAATGATCCGACAGATCTTAAGAGGGCAGAAGCTTTTGCGTTCCTGTTGAGTGGTCACATCTCAATTTTGGACAAGATGAAGCAGAGTTGGGCAACAGAAGTTGTACAGTTGAAGAATACTTTTGTAGACATACTTAAGTATATGTAAGTACAACTTGTATATATACTTATGCGGATATGTATAGACTGTTTTTGGAAATTTTGGTGTGCGGACCCTACCCTTTGCCATTGATGTCAAAGGGGGAGTGAGGAGCAGTGAAAAATGAGGAATCCAACTAAGGGGGAGTTTCAAAAAATGTTTATCAAAACAGAGCATTAGCCAAGGGGGAGCATAGTGTAAACACTTAGTCATTTTTCACTAAGTGTTGCCATTAATGCCAAAGGGGGAGATTGTTAGCAATAGACACTATATGGATTCATGAATGTTGTCATTGATGGCAACAAAGTTCATCCCACACATCCAAAGTACATGGTATGTCTATACCGGAAGTCAAAGTGAAGAATGTTGTGGTCTGGTAAACAAGAACAGAGCACTCAGCAAGGTCCGACAGACAGGTCCGGATCTCTCAGTAGAAGTATCTCAGTAAAGTGCAGATTTGGGGAAGTCAAGAGGAGTATCTTGACTGATAGATTCCAAGGTTTAAGCCTCCGGTGTGGAAAGGATAAAGAGATATGAATGCTTGAGTGTCGGGTTCCCAAGTGACAGTGTGGACAGAGGAAGAACTGACTGGCAGAACATCAGACATTATTCCGGATGTGTTACTGATGATGGAAAAGGTTCTTAAGGCATAATTTATGTTTGGCCAATGTGATTGATGACTTCTACAAGTATATGCTTGATCCGCATTACTTAGTAAGCAAGGATTCATCCGATAGATCAGAGCTTGTGAAAAGATTGACTATTCCGGGTGCCGACTAGAAAGGTGATGAAATCACTTGTGCGGATATATATACATGATGGATTTAGTTGTGAGAAATGTCGTGGGTGTTATTGATGTGAAAATAAAAGCAGAGCAGAGTAGAAGCAGTAAGGAAGGTCCGGTATGTGAAAGGAAAGTAGCATAAGAGAAGAGGAAAGATGAAGTGCAGCAAATCAGTATACTGAGCTTAACCGGAACTGAACTCCAGCATATGTGGATGCTACCATTCAGTTCAAGTATTGTATTACACTCTTTATAAATTGTAGATAGTGTGTCTCTTGTAGGCAGTGTGCCTCTTGTGAGCAGTGTACTCGGACAGTGAGCCCTAATTGGCAAGTGCCATTTTTGTTCTTCTATTCTTCTAACAGAGAATACAATCTTGGGTTAATCACCCCATGGTTTTCTCCCTTAATAGGGTTTCCACGTCAAAAATATTGTGTCATGTGTATTTCCATTTCATAGTTATGTTTGCTTATTTGGATTAATGCCGCATTGATTATTAAAAAAGTTAAGAAAGAAGAAAAAAGTAGGATAACTGATTCACCCCCCCTCTTAGTTATCAACAATTTTCACGGTTTTTCAACTCCAATACCTAGAAAAAGGGGTGTTGTAATGAATTTTAGGAAGTACATCAAATAATATTGATGATATCAGTCATCTCAATCCATAAAATTGATCACAACACACTTGGAGTGCAAACTAGTTCAAACCCTAGGGCAAAAATAGTCAAAATGTGTAGTTTTTTACCAAATTTTCACTACAAGAGCCCATTAAAAGGGTGTTGTAAATCTTTTTAGGAGGGGAAGCAAATTATTACCCTAATAAAAAAAATTAATGCAAAAATACTCTTCACAACACGCCTATGGTGCAAGTTTATAAAGTTGATAAGGCCAAATTTAGTGAAAATCGTTGTTTTTGAAGCCCTAGGTTTGAGATATTGGGACAAAATGCTATGTGAATGTTTTGAAGTCTGATTTATGATGAAGATGACTTACTCTCAGATCTAAAAATTATTTCCAAGCCTTAATATGCAAAATGCCAATGCAAATCTAATGAAAAATTCTAGTTTTTGTTGAAATTTTCTAAGCAAAATTGCAAATATTTTAAATCTAAATGCAAATTTACACTAAAATGCAAGACTACAGCCAAATGCAAATTTGAATGAGCCTCTAAAATAAGTATAAAAATATGAGAAAATTTTTTGCCTACTAACCCTAGATTTTGGAATTACTAGGTTATATAAAATTGCCAAAATTTCCACAAAAGCCTAGCAAATTAATGATGAAAATGCAATGCAAATTTTTGAATTTTTGTATTTTTTTATATTTTATATCAGATCTGATGCAAAAATCATGAATTAGGAAAATTCAAAAAGAATTGATGCAATTTAGTAAGCCAAACAATGCAATTTTTTTGAATTTTTCAAATCTTTCAATTTTTTTGAATTTTTCTCAATGCAATAAAATGAATAACTATATGAATGAATGAAATCAATCCAAATCTGAAGACACACACTTAGCAAGTTGCAATTTAAGACCAAAAACATGGGTTCACCAAAATGTTTAGCAGAAAATTGGATTTGTTATTGTTTTAGTGTTTTGGTGATTAAATCCGCCTTTCCACATTACATTCAAGGACCAAGGGTCGAGTGGAAAGCACTATCATACCCTAGGGTCACTGTGCAATGTAGGGAAACTTGGATTAGGGTGTTTAATTGTTAATTTTCTCTCTCCTATGCTCAATTAACCATTAAAACCCTAATTATGCTAAAATAAAAGTAAACTGATGAATTACGGAGAATGTTGCTACAGATGGAAGCAAAATATCAAATTATAGAGTACCTATTTTTGGAGTTCCAAGGTGGAACAGTCGGGGACACTAGAGCGGGTGCCCAAGTCCAAGGTACTAGTTTCTTTGCGGGATCCAGACCTCCTTCCAACATTGATTAGTCCTGTAACTTCTGTTTCCAGAAATTCAACTTCGGAGGACACTAGAGCGAGTGCCCAAGTCCTGGAAATGCTCTAGTGTCCTACTTTTCTTTAGATCCCAAATCCTTGATGTCTGCCAATCCTTCCTACAACTTCACTTTTCCCAAATGTGACACCTGTAACCTGCAATCACAAGACTTGGTTTGGGGCTGTGGTGTTTAGAGGCTTCCCTTAATCAAGCCCCAAAGGACACTTAAGTCTCTGAACACCATTGTCAAATAGAGAGTGCATGCCCTTGTGAGGTAGAGGCAAAAGCCAAAGGAATTGATAATGAAAACACAATATAATGTCAACTTGTAGTGAAGCTATCATGGGAGGAAGATTCTCTTCACTCCATGAGGAAGTTGATGCTCAAATCTACAAATATCAACACACAAAACACACAAGTCTGCTCTTGCAACATAATGAAAGCCTTGAATCGCCTTGAGAACACAATAGCTTGCTAGTAATCATCTAGTTTACAAATGAATGCCTAAACATGCTTTTATATCCAACTACAAACACTCCCACCAAGATTTTCGTAATTCAAACTTACCGTGTCGGTAGAGGACCCAAATAATGGTCATAAACCAACACCCAGAAATTAGGGATACCCCAATAGGGAAGGACTAGGGTGCGGGCGCCCAAGTCCTCCCCCCCTATTTTGGGCAAGGTACAACTCAAGGGGTCCTCCTAGGTCCACTTTGCCATGAAACCTAGGTCTCATTCCATCGGGATGCCAAAATATGAACTAAGATGTCCTAAATGCATGTAAAAGACCCGAGAGCTAAACCTTATGAGGGAAAAGCCCCCAAGGGGGCTTTTTTGACATTATAGTTTTATGGGATCTAATCTATAGGAAGCAACAACTCCCTGATATGTTGTTTATGGGCTCCAACCCAAAGGAATCTATAACTCCCTAACGTGCTACAACACTTACAAGAAGAGGCTCCAACCTTTGTACCAAAACACTTGATAGATTTTGCTGGTTCAATCACCTCCGTAGCATCATCTCCTTTGACACTGACATATGACTTCAACACCTCTGCTCAAACAACTCTATTATCTTCAACACACCTCTACAACACAACACAATACTACGTTTGTTATGAATCATGCATTATAGTCTCAAGAGTTCATTCTCAACTTTCTAGATCATATATCTTTCTGAAACACACACATACACTCACTCTCACACTCGCACACGCTCTCTTACCTTCATCCTCAATCACTCTTACTTGAAACAAACTTGATCTTTCATTTATATGCTCCACAAATCTTCAAAACTTCACCTTTGTCGACCTAGATGAAACATGCAATGGCCTTGTTTGTCATCTCCCAAGTCATCTACAATAATGTAGGAATTAAATCTCGTTATGTTGTTCATACCAAGTGATCAACTGGACCTATTTTACATTCTCCTAATCTTTCTTGTTGGTGCACACTTCCACATACATGGCGCAATCACCTAAACATATTGAATGTCAGCTCCACAAACACTTATCCTTTCACACATTAGCTCCAGACCCAATGTGGTACCAAAAAAGAGAGATATCATCATGCGGTTCATGCTACAAGCACTTTGTGATCTTTAAATTCTTCACATATACTCCTTTTATCATTTCATGCTCCTTTTTGGCGCAAGAAATCAAACACTGATGCCGGTATCCCTTACATAGTCTGAATACACTGTCTTGATATAGAACATTGAAAATCATACTTGTGGTGCTCCACAACACTTGAAACTTGAATTGAGCAAACATACAGACTATATGAACTTATCTTTCAAACAGAAAAGCCAAATACTATAGTGTGGTGAAATGTGGTGGCTTTTACTTTCTCCTTCTAATAACCCCAAATAGCAACATGATTTGCCTTAACTTAGCTGACTCTGGAGAAACCTTTGCGGTACTTTGTATCCTTTGAAACTTGAATCATGCATGCATCTTACCTGTATCTAGCTATCATCCAAACCACAACATCATATCTTCAGGTGTAGAGAAGTGTGGAGCAGTATGTTGCACCTTTGAAACTGTAACAACACTGTACCACTGTCTTCACTCTGTTAGCTCTGGAATGCTCTGCGGTACTTTTTATGTTCTAAAACTTGAAACATGCATACTTCATAGTTGTCTCTGTCTAACCTCCAAACCACAAGGCCAAATATTCATTTGCGGTAGAATGCAATACAATCTTCTGAGCTCCTTCAGTACAAATCCATGTGCCTTTGACAATTGAAACCTTGTACACTTTCCTTCATATCTTATGCAATTCTTTTCATCAAGAAACAACGAATGCAACATTCGCAATACCACAGACAACAATCACAACTCTTTTCATCAAAAACAAGAAGCCACAACATCTCATGTTAGCATATCCTTCAACTTGACAACTTTCACCTATCCATGAACTTTAGAAGATAAGGTACAATTGTGTACAGATGATACTGATCCAACAACATGCTTATGACTTTCATCACCATATCCTAAACCTCACAACTCCTCTGATCATCACTCCTTTGTCTACTCCTCTGATCACCACTCCTTTGACATCATAGACACATCACTAAGCTTTCCACATTTCCACTCTTTTGGAATCACTAATCACCACTCTTTTAACATCACTGATCACCACTCTTTTGACATCAATGACAACATATGCAACAAGGAAGGCACTAGGCATAGAAGAAACCAAAGAAAGGAGTCCAAACATAATTCTACAAAGGATGTAAAGATTTAGGAATTGAGTCAATCCAATTCAAGAGAAAAAAGGTGCAAAAGATTAATTCTAAGTTTTAATTGTATTTATATGAATTCGTATTTGTTGAATCCTACATGATTGTAAAATGGTGGAGTAAAAATGTGGTGAATCCTACATGGTTGTAAAATAGTCGATATAAATGTTGGGTGATTTAGACCATGACAAAAAAATATATGTTATGATTTTCAAGGTGATTATGGCCCTACAATTAGCTTGGTGTTATTATGGTATTGGAAAAATTAGTCCTCATATATGGTGAACTTTTAATGCTATTGATGAATATGACAGTTAATTAAAACATGCCTCCAAAATTCTAGGTGATTCCCCATTACAAATGTGTAGTTTATTGTGGAAAAAATATTACTTATATATTTGACTGATAAATCATAAAATCTAGGTGATTTAAGCCCCCTAATAGTTGTAATATATTCACCAAAATTGAATTGGTTGATATGAACTATTGGCCAATTGGTGAAGATTTACCACTAAAAAAATTGTTGTTTAAAATAGACATGCAAGTCCAAAAATGCTTGAATACTTATTTTATGCTATGAAGCAAGTTTCAATTGTTAAAAATATCTTCAAAATAGAATCTTTGATGATGATATACCTAAGATATGATTTGAGACTATCTTGGATGTATTATCATATGTGGACATTATCTTGAAAAAGTGATGGGTTTTGCTTCTTAACATTCACATCTTGTTGGATGCTAGGTGGATTTGATTTTTTGAGCCATTAGATTAATAACTATAACTATCTACTGAACACTACAATCACCCTCATACCCACATTAAAGGATGCACTCATCCCATTCATTTTACCTTCCCTCTGTGCATTGTATAGATCTGTATTGTGCTACTTGTTACTTTATATATCCTTTGAAAGAGAACATATGTATATATAAATAATTATTTGAATGCAACAATGTAGCTAGGGTCTATTTTTCATTGAATGGTACAACATGAAGTGTGGGTGGCTAATGAGGAATGAAAGAAAAGGGGCTTTGTAGGTGGAAAGCTTTGAATTTTGTTTGAGCTATTAGTCCCATAAGGTTTGGTTTTTACCTTGATTCTCTTTCTATACTCTTTTTAAATCTAATTTTTCCCTCCAATTTGGCTATGTATGTTCATTTTAAGCCACCATTGGAGTCATAAAACATTTGGGTGTCCAATAAGTTACTTTGAATCATTTGACGGAGAAACTGTCGGTTTGAAGTTTTTAAGGTTAACCCTTATAACATGATCCTATTAGGGATTCAAAATACATGACTTAACATAGGCTTTGGAAGTCATCCTTATATATCTTTGTTAGGGTTATCTTATGGTGTAATTGAGGTGCTACGATTTTCATGGCTAATTTTGGGTTTGTAGTGACCCATTTAGGCTTTCAAAATTTGGGACTCCAATTTGGTGTTGTAAGTGGGGTGGGGTTCTTTTTGGCCTTGTTGGGGTTGTTTCATGGTGGAATGGGGTTTTCTAGGAAAATTAATTTTTGTGAGTGTTGAGTATTATTTTATGGCTTGGTTGGTGTCTCAATAATAGGAAGAGGAGCTAAAATCAACTTTCTTTGTTCTATATGTTATAAAACTAAATTTCTCCCTCTCCTCCATTGTATTATTTTCATAGTAGACAACATAGCTTCACATGCTAGACAACAAAGGTAATTGTTGTAAAATTGTAGTTCAGCTCATTTGTGCATCATTCTATCTCACCCATATCTGCCTCCTCCCAATAGATTTATCTTCCTATATATTCTTAAATTTCTCATTCTTAATCTAGATCTTTCTTGCACAACACTAGGTTTGTTTATTGTTGAAAACTCTTTGATATTGAATTTTCCTTCTAACTTGATCTAGTATGATATATTGACTACCAAGGATTAAAGAGCAATCTTGTTTCATCTTTACTTTTTTTAGATTACATTAGATATAGTGTATGACAATATTGATAC
Organism: Cunninghamia lanceolata; assembly: GCA_027924645.1. Classification (NCBI taxonomy): domain Eukaryota; kingdom Viridiplantae; phylum Streptophyta; class Pinopsida; order Cupressales; family Cupressaceae; genus Cunninghamia; species Cunninghamia lanceolata. Next base: position 7,375,763 of record BSBN01000976.1, on the reverse strand, counting down.
TCCTCTCTAAGTTGACTAAGAGAGGTTTGTATAGTTAATTTCATTTCATATTTTGGGGGCAATTCTGGATAATAATTTTTTAATTAGATTTTAGTTGAATTGTGTTAAATACTATGTAACAAAAAGATATTATTCCACAAAAAAATTGAGCAATAGTTGATATATTAGAGTTCATAGAGAATGATGTAGACATACTTAATGCTAATATCATTTCTATATGGTTAGTTCTTTTTGCAATCTTGTTGGCACTTTACACATGGCAAACCAAAAACATTCAATATATATGTTTTTGGTATTCATACGAAAGAGTTATTATCAGTTTAGGGTAAAATTTGATGAAGAGGATTTTGTGTTTTCTTTCCTAGTTTGCGTTGATCCTCCTTTCACCTCTAAACATTCAAGGACTTTCAACTGAGTAGGAAATGTACTGTCAGGCCATCAGTCACTTAGAACATTAGGGAAAATTGGAATTGTGTGATTTTGTTGTTTGATTAAGTCCACTTATGCTCAAAACCCTAATTATGCAAATTCAGAAGCAAACAGACAAATTACAGAAAATGCTCGCACACAGAGATATCAAATGACAACCAAATGCGTACCAGATTTTGAAGTTTAGAAAATAGAAAAGTCAGGGACTAATGAGTGGGCGCCCTAGTCCAATGCCATGCCTTTTGTCGAGATTTGGGAATCTTGTTTGTAACTTGTTCCTGTTGTTCTGAAGATTCTTCAGTTGCAGGATCCAGAGGACTAATGAGCGAGTGCCCGAGTCCAGGTCCCTATTTTCTTCTCTGATCTACAATTTCGATAGTCTGCATTGCTATCCTGCAACTCCACTTTTTCTACTCCTGCAACCTGTAACCTGCAATCATGAAAAAATGGGTTGGGGGTTGTGGTGTTTAGAGGCTTGCCTCAGTCAAGCCCCAGAGGGACATTCAAGTCTTCTGAACATTGTTGTCAGATAATGAGTGTGTATCCCTGCGGGATAGAGGTGAAATCCAAATGATAAATGATTGAAAACACAAATGATATCACCTTGTAGTGAAGATCTCATGGAAGGAAGATACTCTTCATGCCATGAGGAGATGGATGCCAAATCTACAAATACAAACATAATAACAATGCTCTGCTCTACCACATAATGAATATTTTGAATGCTCTAATCACAAGAATGCATAAAGTTCACAATTGCCATCTAATTTCCATCTAGTTTATAAATGAATCACTAATCATGCTAATATATGCAACTACAAACATTCCCACCAAGAATTTCGTAATTGAAACTTACTGTGTCGGCATAGGACCTAAATAATGGTCATAAACTGTCACTCCAAAATTGGTCCTGACCTAAAATAGGGCAAGACTAGGGTGCGAGCACCCAAGTCCTCCCCCCTATTTTAGGTAGGACATATGTCAAGTGCATCCCCTAGGTCCCATTTGCCATGAAAATTTAGGGTTTTCTCATCGGGATGTCAAATTAACATGAAAAATCCTCTAAATGCATCAACAGGACCCGAGAGCTAAACCTTAAGAGGAAAAGCCCCCAAGGGGACATTTTCCAGCATAACATTTAGCCCCCACTTTAATGTATGTATTAAATGCAAGGCCAATACATGCATTAAAGTACAGTCAACAAACACATCAAACATGCCAAACACGGAGAAGACACACCAATCACAGAGAAGACAGTAACAGTCACACAAAACACGAAGAAGATAGTTATAGTCATACAAAACACAGAGAATACAACATTGAAGACATGCGAAACATAGTGAAGACAATGATGATTTTCTTTTTATTTTTCATATATATGAAATGCAGATGCAAGTACAAGGAAAGTAAACACACCACCCATAATGCAGGAGGGACTCATCGCCACCGGTCTTTAAGACTGCATATGGGGCAACAGACACACCAAACAAATCAAGCACGCCATACAAATCAAACACGCCATATAAATCCCAAAGCATAGGAGGGACTCATCGCCGTCGGTCTTTCAGACTATGCTTGGGAACAAACATGCAATACACACACACTTGGAAGACACGGAGAAAACACGACAGACAATTGATGGAGTGTTCCTATTTCTAGGTTCATCACCATCTCAGGCACATTACATGCACACACCGATGATTGGGCTTTACCAAAATAATCACCGAAGACACACTTAAGGGTTGAGTTAGTCACAAAACCGCTCCTTGCCTCTCGATGAGGACTTGTGAAAGTGACAGGATGTGCACTCTCCACGAGAAATACACCATCCCCGCCTCATGATGAGGGCTTAAGAAAAGGATGCAATATCTCGCCTCTACAGAGGGCTTAAATGATTGCAAAAGATTTCAAACAAATCTCAGAGTGTAGGAGGGAATCATCGCCACCAATCTTTAAGACTGCACCTAAGAACAAGCACATTGCTAACATCTGGAACAAACAGCTTACCTTATATATGCCCCCACCTTAAGGTGGTTGATATCAGGTATTGATATCAAGCACGTTAAGGTAGGAAGAAAACACACAAGGGGACACGAGCTCTCACAAAGCCCATGCCCCCCGGAGGTGACATGTACTTTATGATCGCCAAATGTTCCCACAAACACATCCCTGCAAGAAAAGTGGTAGTGTCCATATAATCATGATAAACAACAATGCATAGAAAACTAAGGAATGCAAGATTCAAGATAGACAAAGTGCATGGAGCAGCAGTATTGTTATGTTTTGTAAGTGCGATAAGACATCATCAAGATCACACGGAGTGCTTCTACTAGCCAAGCATCGGATAATATATAACAACCCCATCGTCATATAGGAACGAAGTCCAATTTTTGATTTCTCACTAAAGGGACACTAGGTCTGCATCAGTATAATATGTTTTTCGTCATCCGCCCACTAGATAGAAACACTAGAGGAAGGGAAACAATAAATCAAGAGGGGAGAAACAAGTGCCTTAGGGACAATCACGTAGGAGGGTGCCCCCAAGTCACCAACCGCAACACTATGTCCGTAAGACACAACACACAATAGTGAAAATAGAGGAGAAGCAATATAGAAGCATGATGATACAAATAGAAGAAGGGTCACAACAGAGGCAGTCTCTTGGTATCCTAAACCTTACAATAGAATCAAGGGTCATACCAGGAGGCTTGAACAACACATAACACATCACGGGGCAAACACATCATGAGAGATGAAGGGTTAGAAAAACTTACCTATAGGGACAACCTAATTAGAGGTTGTCGACAAGCAAATTGTCATCATTGTCATCTTCCCACTCCTGAATGCTGGAGGAAAGTGGGACATAAGGTACCATAGCCCAATTCTTATTCTTTTCTTCAAGTTGTCCATTCTTAAGATCTTCTTGATTTGATTCAATGTTTGGTGAAATATTTTCTTGTTGAGATGCAAGTTGTTGAGCATAAGCTTGTCATCTCCTCCTCCTTTTTCTTGCTTATCTATTTCTTTTTGTCCTACCACTTATCTCTTGTAAGATAGTGTTTTTCTCTTCCATAGTTTTTGTGTTTTAGAGGACACACCAGGATCAAATCTCATTTGTCTAGGTGGAATATTTTTTTGTCGATGACTACCTCCCGATCCTTGTAAGGATGACAGGGGAGGAACCTTAGCATAGGGTCCTTTTGCTTTTGGTCTAGATTCTCTTCAAATGCGATTTGTTTGTCTCTTGTTGTTTCTTATATAGAAGGACCGGCCACTTGATGTAATAGTTTTGTTTTGTAGTTTCTATAGCTCAAGAAGTTAAAGTCTGTTCGTGGCTCCGGTTCTCTTTCAGATCTTTCCCAAAAGTAATCCAAAGTAAAATGTTGTCTTGTAACTAAACGTTTATACTTATTACGAGGTATAGTAATCACTTGTCCATTCAAAGGAAATTTTACACAGTTATGAATTGTTGAAGGGACAACTTTCATAGCCTTTAACCATGGATATCCTAGTTTGATGTGAAAAAGATCAGAAACAGGGACAACATCAAACCATTGTTCTACATATTTCTCAAAGACAGTGACCAATAAAGATATCTTCCCAGAAGTGTTTATAAAGGTTCCCTTATGTGTCTTAATCATCATATTCGAAGGGTCATAACAACCTTGCATTAATTGATGTGAAAAGAGGAACTCCTCCATGGTGACATTAGTCATGCAATTAGGATCAATAAGGGTTCCATCCATAGGATTTCCCATTATTTTCAAAGTGATATAGAGAGGTCCTTCGGTTTCTCCAATTGTTCTATCATGAGGTGTAAACACAATTTCAGGTTCGGGGACCTTTCTTTTCATGTAAGGCCTAGGAAGGAACCTATTTTTGTTGTTGTGATTAAGCCATGTGTATAAGTTTTCAAATCAATTTAAGATCAGATTTTAAAAGCTTTTCAAATTTGATGCAAAAGACAAGTGCAAAACAATGTATGAAAATGACCTAAAATGTTTGTGGTTTTCAACGTTTTTCAATGCAAATAAGTGAAAGAAAAGGTGTTGTAAGGAAATTGATCAAGTGAAGAAAATAATATGTCTGATATCAGTCTAATAGAGCAATAATATCCTTCACAACACACTTTTGATGCAAATCTAGAATGATGACAAGTCAAAACCTAGTGAAAATCCACTAAAATATGCAATTTTTTACAATTTTTCAATGCAAAGACCCAATAGAAAGGGTGTTGTAAATAATTTTAGGAGGTGTAGTAGATTATATCAATAATATAAATCACCTAAAACCATAAAATCCATCACAACATGCTTGGAGTGCAAATCTAAGTCAAATCCTAGGGAGAATATAGTCAAAATATGCAATTTTTCACCAAATTTCAATGTAAAAGAGTATGAAAAAGGGTGTTGTGAGGAAAATTATGATGGAAAGTAAATTATAACAGTAATAACAACCAATTAGTGTAGAAAAATCCTTTACAACATGCCTATGGTGCAAATCTAGATAGACGATAAGGCCAAAATCTAGTGAAAAATCAAGGTTTTCAAACCTTAGGCATGAAATTTTGCAGGAAAATCACAATGATGCAACACTACAGTTAGAAATCAGTCCTAATGAATCTTTTAAAAGGGTAATAAAATATAAATCAAGATTTTGACTACAAACCCTAGCTAATGCAAAACTAGGTTATATGGAAAAATGCACAATTTCAAGCATTTTTTATCAATTCAAGCATGAAAATGCAATCTACATGAATGATGAATGAAAAATTTCTGTAAGTTAAATAATATTTGATGATAATGACATAAATTTAATGAAATTAAATGCAACTAATTCAAATTATATGAAAATGCAACCTAAAATTCCAATTTTTTCAAAATTTTCATTTTTTTTTTGTATTTTTCCAAATGCAATAAGATGAAGAATGAAATGAATGTAAATATGAAGCACAACACTCAAAAAGGTGCCAAAAATTTCAAAAACACAAGTTCACCAAAATGTTTAGGGTAAAATTTGATGAAGAGGATTTTGTGTTTGCTTTGCTAGTTTGTGTGTATCCTCCTTTCACCTCTAAACATTCAAGGACTTTCACCCGAGTAGGAAATCTAGTGTCAGGGCATCAGTCACTTAGAACATCAAGGAAAATTGGAATTGTGTGATTTTGTTGTTTGATTAAGTCCACTTATGCTCAAAACCCTAATTATGTAAATTCGGAAGCAAACGGACAAATTACAGAAAATGCTCCACACAGAGATATCAAATGACAACCAAAATGCATACCAAATTTTGAAGTTTGAAAAATAGAAAAGTCAGGGACTAATGAGTAGGTGCCCTAGTCCAATGCCATGCCTTTTGGCGGGATCTAGGAATCTTGTCTGTAACCTATTCCTATTGTTCTAGAGATTCTTCAGTTGCGGGATCTGGAGGACTAATGAGCGGGCACCCAAGTCTAGGTCCCTATTTTCTTCTCTAATCTGCAATTCTGATAGTTTGCACTACTCTTCTGCAACTCCACTTTTTCTTCTCCTACAACTTGTAACCTGCAAGCACGGAAAAATGGGTTGGGGGTTGTGGTGTTTAGAGGCTTGCCTCAGTCAAGCCCCAGAGAGACATTTAAGTCTTCTGAACACCATTGTCAGATAAAGAGTGTGTATCCATGTGGGATAGAGGCAAAATCCAAATGATAAATGATTGAAAACACAAATGATATCACCTTGTAGTGAATATCTCATGGAAGGAAGATGCTCTTCATGCCATGAGGAGATGGATGCCAAATCTACAAATACAAACACAATAACAATGCTCTGCTCTGCCACATAATGAATATTTTGAATGCTCTAATCACAAGAATGCATAAAGTTCACAATTGCCATCTAATTTCCATCTAGTTTACAACTGAAACACTAATTATGCCTATATATGCAACTACAAACATTCCCGCCAAGAATTTCGTAATTGAAACTTACCGTGTCAGCATAGGACCTAAATAACGGTCATAAACCGTCACTCCAAAATTGGTCCTAACCTAAAATAAGGCAGGACTAGGGCATGGGCGCCCAAGTCCTCCCCCTATTTTAGGCAGGACATATGTCAAGTGCATCCCCTAGATCCCATTTGCCATGAAAATTTAGGTTTTCTTATCGAGATGTCAAATTAACATGAAAAATGCTCTAAATGCATCAACAGGACCCGAGAGCTAAACCTTAAGAGGGAAAAGCCCCCAAGGGGACGTTTTCTGACATAACATTATCCTAGGATAAGATACATGAAATTCAAACACTATCAGAGTAGGTTACACAAATCTAAGGTTTCATTCTTTATGGTAATCCACAATGTATGGCCATTTCTTGGTGTATGTGCACTCCAATTTGTATATTTTGTATCACTGCATCTCATGAGCATTGGAAAAAACTTGCCAACATATAAGTGATCAAGAGTATTTTTAAAAATTTATGTTTTTAATGTGGAGGACTAAAGAACTCCAAAGATCAATGGAACATTATAATTGTTATAATGAATGTTTAGAATGGGAATATATGTTCTAGTGACAAGCACAAAAATGTAGGAAATCTTATAGAACTAGGTTTATAAAACACGAAAAACATAACCAAAGAGACCTTTGTATCAATCAATAAAAAATGTAATATACATGACTTAAAATTTCCAATGTCTATCTTTTAAGATATATCTGAATAGTAACTGAAATAATCAGAAAGATAATGCAACAAGCTCTATAGATATTTGCAAGCAAAAAAATTCTTATATAGGAAAAATGTTCTATGAGATTTTCAAACTTTGAGATGATAATTGACCACAAAAATATATCATTTACCTAGAGATTAAAAATGGGACCCTTAGTTTGCCAAAATATTCTAGAGAGAAGAAATTGAAATCCATAAGAAGAAAAAATAAGTCAATAAAGTTTTTAGTTTAGTATTTAGTGAAAGTCCTATGAATGAATCTACAACTTACACATCTCAAATGAAACTCCACCTTGACTATGCCAAATCTTCCTGAGATTTTGGGTTAAATGACATACATGCCAAGGCAAATGTTTTTGATAACTAGGATCACTTGTGAGCATGAGCTTTGGTATTGTGGGACATTTCTCTTGTTTTTAACCTACAATTAAATACTTTATTTTTAGTAATTTAAAATTATTTAAGCTATGAGCCTCTTTGGTAATGACATTCTCTTGTTAAATGATTAAAGAAGGTTTCCATAGTTGTTATTTTGAAAAAAAAGTTAAAGTTCAGTTTACAGAGTTTCTTCTAAAATAGTTGTTGGTTTTTAGTTTGTGTAGTTTGTTTCTTTTCCTTTTGAGTTTTATTTCTTTTTTTTGTATTGAAATAATGCAGATTACGGATGTAAGAAAATAGTCCTCAGGGGACTGTAGTAAAAACTATACAAACTACTACAGCCAAACAACAATGTAAAGGAAACAAAGACACCACTATCAAACTATACAACTGGTACAGCCAAACAGTTATGAATAGCAAAGCATAAGAAACAAATACAAAATAAAACTCCAGTCTAAACAAATAAGCCGAGAATTGCTGATGCAGAATCAAGTAACCATGGTCTTAGCACCACTAACATAGAAGGTATAGAAGAGCACTCAGAAATCCTCAGAAATAGCTTTAATGGAGACTGAAGCCCAAAGCCTGTATTAGAGTATGAACAATGAAGAACATGTACACTAGTAAAACCACATGAGACAAACTAGAGAATGAAAAGTTGATAGTTGTTGATCCCCTGTTCTCACTACACAAACACCTGAGCAAACCATAAACTAATTCAAACCAATGCTTTAAATCTGTTGTACCATGGCTGGAGACTTCAAACCGTCATTGAGAATTGAAGCAACGCATCAACTTAGACTTTAAAACTAAAAAGAACTTGAAGTTGTCTTGAGCATAAGATATCACCTTCATGGAGTTGGAGGCATTGAAATTTAATCTTATCCAGATGACCACCAATCTGAGCATGCTTCTTAGTAGCCCCCTGTAGCTGAAAGCAAAGAGAAACAATTTGAAACACGATATCAACGTAAAACTTTAACATTTCTGATTCCTGATGAGGATTATGATTTGAAAGCATTATGAAGCATCTACTTTTCCAGATGTGCAGTAAAATAGCATGTCTCATAGAATCAGCAATAACATTCTTATGCAAGCCTGTGCACCAAATAGAGCTTCCTTCCAACTCAAATAATGATAAAAATAGTAGGTAAGTGCAAAAAAATAACATTCCATTTTTTCTTTGTCCATGAACAGTCCTAGAAAATATGTTTCATGTCTCCATTTTGTTTACAAAAAGGGCATTTTAGTGGCTAAATAATCATACATCTCAACCTATCCCCAACATGTAGCTTGTTATGTAAGATTTTCCACACCATAACTTGAGCATTTGCATCAGATTTTGACCTCCATATTTGAGTACTCAATTTTCTCTAGGTTCTTTCTTCAAATTTGCATTTTCATTTTATGTTGAGCCTTGGGTTCAGTGGTATTCTCAGAAGAAGACTTAGATAAATCTTTTTCAAAGGAAAGCAAAAGAAGTGATATTTTCCCAACCATAGCCAATCTTTGAAGAAGTGACAATGGATAGGAGTACATAACTTCATCACTAAATCCACAGGCACCAGAGATTTTACAAAAAATTAAAAAGAGTTTCAATTTATCATTTAGATTAAACAAGTCCTTAGTAATCTGCCATGTAGACTAGTCTAAGGTAGAAAAATCCCAGATATCGCCAAACTGGTGAATTCCTTTTTTAAATAAAGCATGAGCTTGATTGGGGAAACAAATAGCCAAGGGTTGTCCATGGTATTGGACAAGTTTGTTCCACCAAATGGAAGATGAACCAAAACTGAAACCATGCTGCAAGGAGGGGTCTTTCTAGCTTAAGAACTAACAAACCCGTTGCTAAGCCTTCCAAATGGATTGCAACTGAAATGAAGCCTTAAATTGAAAGAAGGGGGCCATAAGAATTTTATCTAACCATCTGACTGAGTGTCATTTCTTTTTGACCGCAGCAAGATTGATACGATGATGCATGGTCAATATCTTCCATGGCTCATCTCCTAAAACAACTCTGATTATCCATTTGGCAAACAAGCACATACCTTGTGTCTTGGGGTCTAGAATATCCAAACCACCTTTAGATTTTGGCTGGATACAATGTGACCAAGACGAGTATTTATAACCAGCTTTACCTTCCTAGTTAGACCACAAAAATTGTCGAATAATTTTGTTAAGGTCCTCATATCCTTTAGTAGAAGGCATCCAGCATGAGGAATAATAAACATGGGAAGCAAGAAATATATGATTAACCACCTGAATCTTGCCTTCTAGAGATAGATATTTGTTCCCCCAAGCAAAAACTTTATGTTTCAGTTTGGTAATACACCAGTGCCACATCTCAAAAAGAGAAACACCGAGCCCAAATGGAATACCAAGGTACAGTGTAATCTGTCCATGTTTTATCTGTTTCCATTCTTTAGGAATTCACTACGGAATTGGATCAAATTGAATCATGAAAAATTCAGTTTTATGATGTGCCAATTGAGAACCAAACACTGAACAATATAAGTTTAAAATGTCCAAAATATTAATAATCTCCTCTTCAGAATTATGCAAAAAAAGCATATTATCATCAGCAAAATGTGAATTGATCACAACAGCATTATTGGGAATGGAAATGCCCTTTATCAAGTTCATTTGATTTGCTTTCTGCAATAAGTAACCAAGTGCATTAGCTGTAAGAACATATAGAAAAGGAGATAATGGACAACCCTGCCTGATTGAACGTTGTAGGGGGAAGGAATCAGTTAAAGATTTATTAATAACAATTTGTGCATTGGCCTCATTAAATAACATCTGGATGTGCTTACACATTTTGGGCCCAAAGCCCAACCATTGAAGCATTTTTATAATAAAATGGTCCACCAATTGAGCTAAGCTTTCCCATGTGCATTTGTTGATAGGGATTGAGTATTATTTTGTAGTGTGAGAGTAGTTTTTTTAACTTTATGTAGGTAATAGTATTGAAGATTATTTGTAATTGGTGAGTTCTACAATATATTTTTATTTATTTTGTAGTTTCTTCTTAAGTTTGTAGTTTGTACAATTTTAAACTTTTTTCCAAGATTTTTCAATGATATTGATGTGTTCAATAGGCTATAGTTGATATTATTGATTACTTCTTATATATGTAAACAGCTTAATTGTCATAAGTTATGTTGCCATTTTCTTTAATCCCTACAATTGGATTGAGAAACAATGTAATGTGGTAGCAATTAGATTTAAAAAATATTCAGACGGTATTATATGATAGCAGATTGTTTTGCAAACATGAGTTAATGCTATTGGTCTTCGTGTATTTTATATGGTGGATGTCTCCTTGAAAGCAAGGACGTTTCTTAAATGACACAAAAAAGGCCAATAATTCTAGATACACCATTATATGTGCAGTAGCCTTAGACAATTAATTAGGTTCATAGGGCTTGGGACCAATTTATTTTGCACAGACATAACTCAAGTAATGCAACATTGTGAATCACTCACCTCTATTATTTGGGTATACTTTTGGCATTTATACCAAGTAAGTTGCTGTCAAAAAAATATACCAAGTCGGAAGTAGGACTTAAATTTGAAGGTTATTCATTTAAAGGTACAAATAAAATTATATATAAATCAAATATATATACTATCATAATCTTATATAAATTTTGACAGTTTGTTCAAAATCTCTTCTTTCATGTAATAGTTTTTTTAAAATTTTAATTGTATTTTACAGCAAAAATGACTAAATACGGCTATACGGCCATCAAATTTACTCCCAGTTGGAAGAAATCCTGAATTTTGATAAACTTGAAGCTCAGTTACGCCCACACGTGTGAGTGTGAAACTCCAGTTGTAAAAAAAGCTGAGAATAAGGCGACCAGTAATTAATTTGTGCTGACTTTGACTACGGATTACTTAATGGAGCATTTAAAGTAGCGCAAATTTCCTTATTAGAAATATTGTAAGGGACGGTGTACATGCACTCCGAGCTCTATGGAATGCACTCCAAGTTCTATGGATTGAATCTGCGCCTTTCATGTTTGAAAATTTGCGTAACTTTAAGAAGTCATTTTATTTTAAGGTTTGTGTCGTATAAACCGCTATTTACGAGTGGGGGTGGAAAATGAGAAATTGAGAATGGTTTCCTTGTATTTTTGTTCATCTTACAAATATTTGTTTCATTTGATATAATTAAACTTATTTGTACATTAAATATGGAGAATCTCACGGCTTAAATTTTGAGAATCTCAGGGCTTAAATTTCGAGAATCTCGGGGTTTAAATTTGACAGTTGTATAGTTATGATATTTTATATATCATAATTTGATATGCTGCTAAAAATACCTCTTACTTATGAGTTGTATAGTTGCATTTAGACATTTTTATTGTAAAATACAATCAAAATTTTAAAAAAATTGCAAGAAATTCTGGACAAATGTCAAAATTTATATAGGATTATGATGATTTATATATTTAATTTTTATATGATTTATTTATACTAAGGCATGTCATAGTATTTCAAGGGGTTGCTTGACAAATCCTCATTGAGATATATATGTGTTTTTTTTTTTATATTATATTGAGAATCACAATTTTTATGAATTTGTTGGATATTTTTTGGGGATTAATTATGGAAGACAAAGAGTCACAACTTAGAATTCCACAAACTATGGAAGACCAAGAGTCACAACTTAGAAAAGTTAGAATCCCATGTTAGATGTCTCTATGGGAATCTGAACTTGGATCTCCTTAATAAGAACCAATTGTTTCAACCAATTAAGCTCAACCCCATGTACAATTTTTATTTATCTTTTAATATAGCTAAAACTTTTTTTTTAATGGTTATAAATATTGAATTTTTATTTGTTGACTTTAGTTTTTAACACTATGTGAACACTAATTTGTAATTGTTTTTTTTATTTTTTAAAATATAATAGATGTATTTTTATATATTGGTTTGGTTTAGTGATTTGAAAGTTATGATGTAAAAGGATTGAAAAATAGTATTTGGATTTTTAAATTTATATTTAAATGATTTTGAAATATATTGTAATAACTATTAATAAGATTTAGTCTAAGTCAATTAATTTGTAATTGTTTATTTTACTAATAATGTAATTGATATATTAATAATAAATTTAAATATGACTAACAAATTTAATTTATATTTATTTTAAATTTACATACTAATACATATCAATTTTAAATATATTTCTATTTAAATTTTATTACTAATAAATATTTAAAGATTAAATTGTATACACCTAAAATTGGTTTATGTCGAATTAAGTAAATATTTTAATATTTATCTTAATTCTTATTTTCTTCTATCAATTAAATAAATATTCTAAGTTTATTTGATTGGTTCATTATCCCATAATTAAATAAAAATCAATTTATTTAATTAAATTCCCTAAACTCTTCTAATGTTTCACATGATTAAATAATCCTAAATTATTTAATTAATCCTAAATTCCTCTATCCTAAGTCCTAATTCTATAAATCTACCTCACCTTTCCACCTCACCATGTTGCATATGTAATTAAATATTTTAAATATTTAATTAGCTAATATTCTCTCACCCACATGTCCTATTTATCCTCCAATCAAAATTAGTTAACTCATCAATAAAATTAGTTAACTAATTAGTCATTTGAGTTCACTGGTCAATCAATTCAATCAACTCTCCAATCAATTCACTTAACTGATTGGTCTATTATGTCAACTCCCATGTTGCATGAAGGAGCTTGGACACTTGTCCTCTTTCGATTCGCGCACATTCCTCAACCATCCTCAACCGTTGATCTTCTCATTTCTTCTCAACCATTGATTGTCTTCCTCACAAGTCTATAAATTGAACCTCATTCCTCCATTTCTATCATCCAAGCTTTTAGTACAATTACTCTGTTGAATTACCAGTGCGCTTTTGGCACCCCCACTATCATACATTTGCTTGAGATCACTCCCATTACTTTGAAGCTCATCTTTATAGCAATAAAGTATCATAGTCATTTCTCCATCGCCATCTTGAAGAATGAAGCAAGGAAGTGTGTTTCCTGAGGGCAACTTTCATCACAAAAGCTTGATTGAGACTAGGCGAACAATGGAAGCCATAGGATAACAAGGTTTGTGAGGTTTGTGCTTTATTTATTCAATCTTGCTATTCACAATTTCTATTGATGTTCATTGGCTTATTAATGGTTTTATGCTGTTAACCATAATTTTTGATAACATTTATGGCGCCCACCATGGGGCCCTTGCCCCAAATCTAATCCAAAACTGAGTTTTTGAGTGATAGGTTCCGTAAAAGTTTCGTACAGGTTATTTCTTCGCATTTGAGTAGTCCCGAAGCGCATCTGATCCCTATTTCCGCACATTTGAAGATTCAGTGCATATACCCTCTGGAGTTGTGCTTTCATCCTCTGAAATGGCGCATTCATTAAACCTGCACATTTGTCTTTTATTTCCACTTTTAAGATCTATTTCTGCGCATGTATAAATCTACGCATTTGTGTATTGTAATTGCACATATAAGCGCTGTAGCTGCACCTGTGATTCAGACAGACACTGAGTTTTTTTTGTAGTTTTCGGTAACGCAAACATTTTCTTGCAGGGAAGTTCTCAGACCTACTTGCAGGGATAGCAGCTAGTTTAGATCATATAGCTTCACCTATTAGCTCATTGTAGATTTAATTAGAGGAAAAAATAAAATGATGCTCATTCAAATCTCACGTAGTTTTAACTAGGGGAAGTGTAACTGAATCATTGCTATCTTGCATATCATTGTATCTTTGCTACATTGCTATCTTGCTGGAAATGAACCATTGCTATCTTGTAATCACTTCAAAGTTAACAATCATGTGAGTGCCCAAGTAGTGTAGCGCATCTAATTTTTTTCATTTTAATTAGGATTGAAAGAACCACTGTCTTCTGTATCTTTGGCACAAAAACAACCAATTTAGAGCAAAGTATTTCACAAAAATTCCCAAAATCAACAAACATTCCAGGTATCAAAACTGAGTTAGGGCAAAGCAAATTCTAAATCAATCCAATCTCAAAGCAAACTTAGAAAGTCTCCACATTCAAGGATCTATCATCCTTCGAAACTTCTCTAGGGGCTTGTGCAAGACTAGTCAACATCAAGTAATCAAATATCAACATCCTTACTTAGACTATCATTTTGTATCTACCATCTTTTTTGACATAATTGGTTTAGGATTTTCCCTTGTTCAAACCTTGTCACTATAAGTTTTCACTTCAACATCACCCCATCCAAAAGCTCACTTTTGTATGGTCCTAACAAGATCTCAACACCAAAAACAATTACAAATGGTAGGCACCTCTGAAAAAATTGTCTCCACCCCTCACGACAATGATGAGGAGATTACTCAGGAAGAGCTGCTACAAATGCAACAAGACTAAAAATTCCAACGGCTGATGGATAAGGTGCTCACCCAAGACCCTACTAGATTCCTTCTTTACCTAGCTAGCCAAGGAGCAAAACTACCTAAGGATTTTGATGTCAATGCATTAAGAGAAACTGATGAAGAAGGAATCCCTAAGGATAGTACACGAGAAGAAAGAACCGCAAACAAAGGGAAGGCAACCATTGACTCTACCAATGCTTTAGGCTTAATAATGCAACAAATCCAAGCCTTACAACAACAGTTCACGGACATGCAAACTGGCACATCAATGAAACATTACTCTCTTGAGGATATTTCACCGTATCCTTTTGATAAATCATTGGTCATGATACCTTTTCCCTCTAAATTTGAGGTACCCAAATTTGACAAGTATCGAGGAAAAGGTGATCCAAGAGACCACATCAGAGAGTTTAGTGCAACATGCATAGAAGTCGCCCACAATGATACGTACCTAATGCGACTGTTTCCTAGAAGCTTGGAGGACAAGCATTGGAGTGGTTCTCTAGACTACCCCCTGGCATCCAAACATTCAACAAACTCGTGGACAAGTTCATCCTACACTTCTCCTATAATATTGAGCATGACATCTCAATTTTAGATCTTTGTAACACCAAGCAAGAAGGTGGAGAATCATTCACCGCATTCTTACAAAGATGGAGACAGTTGGCAAGCAAATGTCTGCACCAAATACCTAAAAAATAAATGCTAG
Source organism: Cunninghamia lanceolata (assembly GCA_027924645.1). Lineage (NCBI taxonomy): Eukaryota > Viridiplantae > Streptophyta > Pinopsida > Cupressales > Cupressaceae > Cunninghamia > Cunninghamia lanceolata. The sequence continues at coordinate 7,360,129 of BSBN01000976.1, read as the reverse complement.
AAATGTTCATTCATAACTTCCATGCTGATCTCAGCTATCAAATCCAGATACAATGCCCTTCTTCCTTTAGCAAGGTCATTGAGATGGGCTTGATTATTGAGAAGGAATTGGTAGAGAAAGGACAAATCAAATTGTACAAAGACACTCCAAGTACAAATACCAACACGAAAAAACCACGCTTCTAGACCAAGAACAAAAATGTTGTAAATGATGGGGTGGTGGATGCCAAAACTTTGGCGTGAAAACAACCAATTTTCACTTTAACAAGCCCACAAAACAATCCCCAACAAAACAAACCGTGAAACACTGAATCACGATTTACAAACTATCAACCTAGGAGAAAATTCACACCTCTAAGAGAATCATTGGAAACCAACCTATGGAAGCTTCTAGTAGGTCAACTCATAACACTTTCGGTCGTGCGAGATTATGAACCAAAGGTTAAACCTCCTTGGTGGAATGACAATGATTTCTGCGAGTTTCACCAAACCAAAGGACATAAAACAAATGATTGTATAACACTCAAACATACAATTCAAGACCTGTTGGACCAAAAAAAGGTGTCACTCAACGAACATGCCTCTAATGCTGATCACTTGGCATTCAAGGATCCACTTCCCAATTATGAGCAGGGTGGGGGTTCCAGACAAAATAACAATGGCAATAATAACACCAATTATACGAACGTAGGATTTGACTATGTGGTCAACCATATTTCTGAAAGTGAGTCACACGTTAATACCCTAAATAATACTCTTGATTGTAAAGTAACCACTCGCAGTGGAAAGATTACTCTTAAGGGAGTCCCATCCAAGCCGTCTACTTCGTCCAATCAATATAATGTCCTGGATAAACTCCACAAAACTCTTGCACATATCTCCATCTTGGAGCTTTTGCGTTTGTCCCCATCTCACAGAGCCATATTGGATCAAGATCTTTTCAAAGCCGCCGTGCCAACAGACCTCATCGAAGAGAAATTCTAGACCATGGTAGGTAACATTACCACACCTCACTCCCTATCATTCACTAAAAAGGATGATATGTCTCCCACTCAACCTCATAGTGCCTTTCTCCTAATTGAAGCCTTCATCCACAAGCACAAAATCAAGAGGGTTCTAATTGATGGAGGGGCCGATTTAAATATTTGCACTTTAAAGCTAATCCTTGCATTGGGGTTTTCAGATAAAGCTATAGATCCAAAAAGTAAAATCACCATCAAAGCCTATGATGAAGAGGAAAGAACTTCAAAAGGAGAGTTTGTTTTACCTATCAGAGTGGGACCTGTAGTAAAAGATGTAGTGTGTCAAGTCCTTGATATGGAGCTTGCATATAACATTCTCCTTGGGAGACCTTGGATACATGCTATGAAGGCAATACCTTCAACCTACCACCAGTGTATAAAGTTCCCCTTTGAAGGTCAAGAAATCACCATCCAAGGTGATTCTAATCCATTTCAGTACTGTAACACCATGCACTCTAAACCTAAATTTGTGATTCCCCATAACCGTGCTTCTACCTCATCTTCATCCTATGTTGAGCCAACTCCACTCCCTTCCACATCAAAGGTGCCCAAAACCAACTTCAAAGTCAAAGATAAAGGCCTAGGTGAGTACACAATTGCGTAATCCTTTTGTTTATCACAGCTCCCTATCTCCCCCAGATCCTATGGAAAGCCTTCCATGAGCAAACCAAAAGAAACAGCAACTACTAAAGGTCCATTTGTCAAATGGGGAAGCCTTGATGATGAGAGTGATGAAAAAGACATTCTACAATGGTTATACAAATATGAAGACCATCTCTCCTAGCAACAGGACCATCACTCCATAGTACAAACTGCACAGTATGGTCAAGGATTCTCAATACTACAAAGAATGGGGTATGAAGGCCATGGTCCCATTAGATTGAGAAAGGAAGGTATCACTGAACCTATCCAACCTCTTACATTAACAACTAGAGACACTACAGGGCTAGGCTACACCAGCAAAGCAAAGACCAAGGGATCAGACAAGCATAAAAATAAACAACCAGAAACATTTGCTACTAACATAGTAGATCAAATTCACCAACTACAAGGATGGAGTGAGACAGACTCTAATGAGTATGAATGGGATAGTCTCTCTGAACTATCTTGTGACGAAAAAGATATTGATGTGGTCCAAAAGTATGACCCTACCCATGCAACTAATGAGGGACTAAGTCCAAGGGCTAGACCGTTAGAGTTCAATCCGCATAATAACGATAGTGAAATTCGCAAGGAAAGAATGATACCAAACTTGATAGATCAACTAGTGGAGAATACCATCACGGGCATTGTCAATGCTTATATTGAGCATCTTAACTCCTCAATCTTGACCATCAATGTCCTAGAACCCAATGAACCAAATGACCCTCTACCACTGGTATATCTAGAACTCATAGATTGGGACCTCCAAGATACTACCCCTAAGCTAGATACCTTCCAAAACAATGCAGCCGACTTTCTAGAGCTTAGGGAACATATACCCGCAGGAGATCACAGGGCTGGCTATGCCATAGAACTCAATGACAAGGCCTATTTTGGAGAGAGTGCCAAGCCTTCTAGTCTCAAAAATATAAAAATGAAAAATAGATCTAATGGTGAAAATTGCTCTGTGGCAGTATTAGATCATGAAAATAGTTAAAATATGAAAGACATATCCAATGTTGAAAACCTCTCTGAGGAACCAAAGGATGGAAGGCTTGACCCTCTCCCCAACCTAACACATCAGGAGAGATCATCGATCTTGATAGAACTAGCAGAGCAGATCAACGTCAGCATATGTGATAATCCAAGGATGATCCACATGGCACAATCTTTAACTACACAGGAGAAACCAGAGTTCAATGAATTCTTCAAAAGGAAACAAATAAACTTTTCTTGGTCATATGCAGATATGCCAAGGTTAGATCCGAATCTCATAATGCATCACTTATCCTTAGCTCCAGGGGCCAAACTAGTTAAGTAGAAACTCAGAAAGATGCACCCGCAAGTTGCCCTCATGGTAAAAGAAGAACTGAAGAAGCTGCTAGATGTTGGGTTCATCTGACCAATAGACTATCCTGAGTAGATCTCCAACATCGTGCCTATTGCCAAACCAGATAGGAGAGTTTGACTATGTAACAACTTCAGAGACCTCAATAAAGCTTGCCCAAAAGATGATTTCCCACTGCCAAACATAGACATCATTGTAGATCTCACAGCAGGACACTCAATGTTGTCACTAATGGACGGTTTCTCAGGATATAACCAGATCAAAATTGCACCTGAGGACTAACACAAGACCACATTCACATGTCCATGGGGCACCTATTGTTGGTGTGCCATGCCATTTGGATTGAAAAATGCAGGGGCAACATATCAGAGAGCTATGACCACAATCTTTCATGACATGATGCACACCATAATGGAAGATTATGTGGATGACATATTAGCCAAATCCCTCACAAGGGAAGGACACCTAGCAGTGTTAGATAAAATCTTCACAAGATTGGAGCAGTTCAATGTGCACCTCAATCCAAAGAAATGCATATTTGAAGTCACATCTAGCAAGCTTCTAGGGTACATCATATCAGGAAATGGAATCGAAGTAGACCCATCTAAGGTGAAGGCTATCATGGAAATGCCACCACCCAAAAATATCAGTCAACTAAGGTCTTTATAGGGTAAACTGCAATCTATCAGAAGGTTCATTTCTCAATTGGCAGACAAGTGCCACCCATTCATACACCTCCTACATAAGAATATTCCTTTCAAATGGACCGATGCATACGAACAAGCATTTCAATAGTTGAAAGAGTATCTGATGAACCCATCGGTATTGATGCCACCCATCCAGGGTAAACCTCTATTACTTTATATCTCTGCCACACCAACAACTCTGGGAGCCCTCCTTGCACAACAAAATCATGAAGGGAAAGAACAAGCAATATATTACATCAACAGAACATTAGTTGGCTATGAGTTGCAATACATGCCAATTGAAAGATCATACCTCGCGATAGTCTTCGCTTCACAGAAATGGAGACATTACATGTTGTCGCATTCCATCAAGCTAGTAGCAAAAATTGATCCACTCAAATATTTGCTCAACAAAGCTGCTCTTACAGGTAGATTGTCCAAATGGGTTATGCTTCTCAGTGAGTTTAACATGGAATATGTAGACAAGCATGCAATAAAGGGACATGTACTTGTAGATCAACTGGCAGAGGCACCCTTAAAAAATGATAATCCTTTGAATTTTGAGTTTCTAGATGACTCCATCTTCCATATAACAACGACAACCTGGAAACTATACTTTGACAGCTCCTACACTCAACATGGATCAGGGGCAGGTATCTTGTTGGTTACACCTCATGGTAATACCATCCCAAAATCATACAGACTGCTCTTTCCTTGTACCAACAATGTGGCAGAGTATGAAGCCCTGGTCATTGGCATCAAGCAGGCAGTTGAATGGAACATCACAGAGCTTCAAGTATATGGCGACTCACAGTTAGTTATCAACCAAGTGAACGATGACTACCAAACAAAGGATCAGAAGTTAATACCCTACAAACGAATGGTAGATGACTTCAAGGAATACTTTGTTGAGATCACTTTTGAACAAATACCAAGGATAGAGAACAAAGCAATCGACGCCATGGCTAGGATTGCCTCTCTCCTCGACATCTTTGACAACCAATCACATTATGAGTTCTTGGTAGAGCCAATCTCCCATCCTACATACGACTCTCCCAAATCCCATATCATTTGCCACATTGTAGGACTTGACTCTCCCCTCTATGGACAAGTATTTACCTATCTCAAAGACATAATCCTACCACTGGATCTCTCAAGTAACCAAAAATGAACTTTTATTCGTCAAGCATCCCGTTATGCTATTATCACCAATACCTTATACCAACGCGGTCTCGATGGTACTCTCCTTAGGTGTCTCGATAGTGAGGAACATCAAACTGCCCTGAGCAAAGTGCACGACGATATATGCGGGACCCACTCTAGCAGTCCTACCCTAGCCAAGAAACTCATACGCATGGGATACTACTGGCCTACAATGGAAAAGGATTCCTATCATTTTGTAAAGAAGTGCACAAAATGCCAAGTCCATGGGAATCTGATACATGCACTAGCACAAGAGTTGCAGCCTTTATCGACTCCTTGGCCTTTCTGTCAGTGGGGACTTGACTTAGTGGGCAAGATACACTCTCCATTCTCTAGTGGCCATAAATTCATAATCACTGCCAATGAGTACTTTACGAAGTGGATTGAAGCAGTACCCCTCACCAATATCACGGGCAAGCAGATTGCCTCCTTTATCCTAAACTATATCATTTGTCACTATGGTATCCCTTTATCCATCATCACTGATAATGGATGACCATTCAAAAACCAAGATGTCAAAGAACTATGCGACAAATTCCATATCCAACACCACTTTTCCACCCCATATTACCCCCAAGGAAATGGCCAGGCAGAGGCATCAAATAAAACCATTTTAAAAATCTTGAAAAAGACTATCAATGATGCCGATCGTGATTGGCACGTCCAATTGAATCCCGCATTGTGGGCCTACCGCACAAGTATTTGCACACCCACATGTGCAACACCATACTCCCTGGTCTACGGATCTGAAGCCATCTTATCCATTGAAGTCAAGATCCCATCCTTGTGAGTATCGTTAAAAGGCCTCATAACATTTGAAGAGTACCGAGTATCCAGACTTCAAGAGTTGGAGCTGCTAGGAGAGAGAAGGCAACAGGCCTTTAACCATCTCAAAGCTTATCAACAAAGGATGTCCAGAAGTTACAACCATAGAGTAAAACCCCAGGTATTTCAAGTTGGTGATCTGGTACTTAGGGAAAATCCCCAGAATCAACAAGATAGAAAGAAAAAGGCAAGTTTGAACCCAACTAGTTGGGTCCCTACATCATCATTGCTGCCTACGGGTTAGGTGCTTATCAATTGGCTACATCAGAAGGTAAACTGTTTATTGATCTCATCAACAACATGCATCTTCACAAGTTCTATACTTAAACCTCAATGCAAGGGAGTAAAAAAAAATGATGATAAATTTTTTTTTTAAAATGGCAAAAATAACAAAAAAAATGAAAAATTTGGAAAAACAACAAAAAAAATCATCCTCTGGTGAGAATCTGGCAAACAGGCGCCTTGGATAGGTACCATGGTGAAAATCTGGCAAACAAGCGTCATGTGTACTTTTAGCTTTCGTGCAAATACAAGCAATTGGTGAAAACCTGGTAAATAGGTGCTCCTTGTGATAAACCGCCTTCTCCATCCTTTTCAACATTGTTCCTCGTTCTTACCTCCAAAAAGTGAGTGGCCATCCGATCACCTCAGTGTACCTACCATGGTTTGTTGTTCACTCATCTTTATTGCTTTCTGCCTTGTGTCCATCGTATCATCTGTCTTGCAAATCCATAGAACCATCGTCAAACTATGTCACCTCTGAGATATCATGTAGGCAAGGCCATCTTATACTGATGTGCCCCCGAGGCTACCTCTTTGCTCCATCCTGTTGTTCCATCTGCGTCCAAATCTGTGTCCATCGCCTAGGTCTAAGGTCCACCAAGTTCACCCCGAACTACATTTCCTTTGCATCGTCATGTAGGCAAGGCCATTTAGCAATGAGCCCCCGAGGCACTAGGTTAGTCCTTCAGGGCTTGTCTCTTTGTCTTTATTTGTCAGTTCTTCCATAATAAGTCGATCCTTTATCTGACTAGGGGCAAGTCCTTGACCTAGTTGCGGAATTGGATTCTTGAATGCTACATATTCTAAGAGGACACCCTTCACTAAGACAAGCGCACTCGCGGCAACAACGTGCTTCCAAACTGAAGTCTTGATGCAACAACATCAACCTATCCACAACAAAACAAAACGAAGATCAAAACACATCAAAATGATTTTATCAATACTATGGTAAGAGAGCACATCTAATGCAAGAATGTTTTGTGAAAAGGTTAAGTTAGAGAGTCTTAATTTTTGGTATTATGTCTTTCTACGCTACTCGAGGATGCCAAAAGCTAGAGATGCTATGATGGGGGCATGATCATTTTCTTTGTTTGTTGTTTGTGGATTAATCTTTAGTAATGTGACAACTTTTTGTCTAACGACATAATCAACAAAAAGATCATCGAGGACTTCAGAGCTCTAAACATGAAAAGGGGCAATCCTTTTTTGTTGAAATGCAAGATATACTCAGGTCATCTAGATTCAACTTTGACTAGATGTTTGTATTAGCTTGCTATATCAAAATCTATATAAGCAATAATGAGGTCATCTCGGTTCAATTATACCTAGATGCTTGTATTAACTTACAACATTCATAAAAAGTACCAACAAAAAAAATTCGCCCAATGATGAAATAAGCACTTCAAAATACTTGCAAAAATCAAGATGGAAAAATCATTCCATATCCATATCAATATCATATCCACTTACATTTGACATCCATATCCCATGCAATAAAGATTCCTAAGCAGAGTATCAGTACAAATAAAAGCTTGTTAGTCCTTCTATCGAGTCATTCTTCTATCAGTCAGTCTTCTATCATTGTGTCATTTCTGTGTCGATTGAGTACATTTGGACATAGCAAAAACATGTCATAAATTTGCATATCATACCACATGAGATAGTCATTCACATGATTAAATCATTTGCATACATAATAGATACATCGAGTCATCCAGGTACATTTGCATCAGCATATCATTCGACAAAAAAAAAATCAAATACATAGACAAAGTACATATAGCTCATCTCATGAACTGCATCATCATATAGCTAAGCACATCACATTTGGCATATTAGGTGCATACATGAAATCATCTAAATTTGTATCAGATCATATAGACATCAACAGTAATGTGCCTCCATCAAGACATCACATAGCATCATATAAACATCTAAGTCTGCATTAGATAACATCGCATAGCATCACATGAAACACCATAAAATATAATACATCCATAACATATACCATAAACAACTGCATATAGAGCACATAAGTTGCACTGTCATATCAATATATCAAATAAAACATGTCCAAATGTACAAAATATCAAAGTCCATCTTTATCTAAGTCAATGTAATATATAGTGTATACATCACAAAAATAATGATACATGTCTCGGTATAGCATAATGCAAGTATATACATATCATTCTATCTGAGCCATCAAAAAGTGTATACATAAAAGTCAAAATCTGGTACAAGTGTAACTGCAGGCTAGCCATGCTACTATGGGCCACTACTCCTAGCACTGCCCTCTCCATCCCCTCCTCTACTGGCCCCAGACTGCTGTGGGCCCATCATAGAGGCTCCTGAGAATGAACCCCGTACTCTGTGTGAAGCCACAGACTGGCTCTTGTAGCTAGGTGCCCTCTGCTCTGCTGGTACGGCACCATGGTACAACTCCCGATAACACTACGTCTGAGCCTGCACTCTGACAAGCTCCCCCTATACCTATGTTAGCTGCCCCTGTACCTATGCTAGTTGTGCCTATACCTGTGTAAGCTATGCCTGTGCTTGCTGGACCTATATAACTAGGAAGATGGAAGTACCATCTATACCTAGAGCTACCACTTCTGAGTCTCTCTCTGCTCTGATGGCTCACACCCTTGCCTCTGCTTCATCTCGCTCTCTAGTGAGCCCTGAGATGACATCTGCATCTGACTCTCACTAATACTCGGCCATCTTGAGTTGTGCCCTCAGTTGTCTAATCTATCCCCTCAACATGGAGATAGCCTGCTGCTAAGCATATGGCTGGATCGGACCCTGCGGGTCCTGAACCTATCCCTGCACCTGTTGTTGGGGCACCTGCTGTTGTGCCACCTACTATGGTGGTGGCATCTAAACCTGCTATACAACCTGTGGTTGCACTACCTGCTGCTGGTGTGAGGGTCCCTCCCCAGACCTCCTCCTTTGTCTCGGTCTGCCTCCATCTCCTCCTCCTCCTCCTCCTCTATCTCCTCCATCATCTCCCTCTCCACGACCTCCTCTACCCCTCCTTCATCTCCTCTACCTCCTGTCAGCCCCATCCTTGTCGTCTGAATCCTCCTCGTCTATGCGAGGAACCAACTCTCCAGGTCTTGAATATCTAGGAAATGGATGAGTGGCAAACCACTCCTCATAATTTGTAGTCATCCCCGCATCTACTATCTCTCTCCTCATCGGCCAAGCTGCATAAGGAATCTATCGAAAGTCTGCTAGAGCCTCATCATAAGATGCCATTGGACCCCACCTCAACCTCTCTGCATGGGTCCTCACAAATAGAGCTTGCCCTGTACTCTGCCAAACTGCCTCTGGACCCTGCTAACAATTTGATGCTCTAGTATGTATTACATCCTCTCGATGAGCCATCGTGTCTGGAAATAGTACGGGAGCTCGAAATCCTCATCATCCCATACCTCGCAATCTATGTAGGAGCACCAGATCACTGCATCTACATTGTCCAATGCATGTCACCAGTACTCAAGCTTTCTTAGCTTGTGCTGGGAAATCATTCCTGCGTAACCATAACTATATGGCTCATACCGTTGTCTCGCAAAAACATAGATCGGCCGTGTGATCGCTATATGCTCCCACAACCATAACTACAAAAGGGAAACACCTGCTGACAAGCTAGCCCCTCTGTGATACACAACCTTGTGCATATCCTTGTATAGGTGTGCAAGCACGCACACACCCCATGAGTATCAAGTCTCGTCTATAATCACCTCTCCATAACCCTCCCCCAGCCAATCGGGAACCCGTGTGATCTCCTATCGGGGCATACAACGCCTCCAATCAATCCTACCACTATCCCCAGGAAGTAGTCATAACAGTCATGTATGTCCTGCCATGAAATCACATGCTCATCAAGCTCTGGGTCATCAAAAACATGTCTACACTCTACCAATCTTGCATCGCGCTTCGGATCATACCCTACCAACTCTCCCTGAATAGGGAGATGTAGAATCCTGTACACGTCCTCCAGTGTAATATTCATCTCCCCAGTCAGCAGATGAAAGGTCCCATCCTTGCTGTGGAATCGCTCCACTGCCGCAGTCAACAAATTGAGGTTCGCGTGAACCTCGAGCATGAAAAATACATAGTTCAGACCCATCGCGCCGAGAGCCTCTCGAGCCATCTCAATCAACATGTACCACTGCAACAATGGTAGAGGGAACTGCTCCCATGACATGAGTACGTTGCGTATATCCTCTTGCAACTAAGTACAACATAGCATCAAGCAAAATCCATGTCTAAGAAAACCTATACAAAGCAATCAAACTATCCTATCGCTGGCTTAAACATCTCAAATTGATCAAAACAACATATCATCTCTTGACTAGATTCTAGAAATCTCAGAGATCGCTTATCAATTGACGCATCGATCAAGATGCCAATTGAGTCAATTTCGTTAAGCTAGCTAACTATCCTAGTGCAAAATGCACTGAACCAGGTCACAAATGCGCTGAATCATACCAAATGTGCAGCTTCACTATGCATGTGCCGGTACTTGTCACATATGCACAATTATGGCATATGCGTAGCTTTTTGTGTCACATGCGTAGTCTCCTGGTGAATGCGCCGATTCATATCCTACATGCGCAGTTCTATCATATGTGTCGCTAGATCATCCATATGCGCAAACCTATACCACATGCACTGACTTCCGGCGTGCATGTGCATAACTTTTAGATGCGCCGATTCCTATCCTACATGTGCAGTTCTATCATATGCGCCGCAAGATCAATCATATGCACTGCACCAGGTCAGATGCACTGTTTTGGAGCGCATATGCGCTGAACTGCGAATCAGCGCATTTATCTAAGTAAACTTTCCCTAGCATTTATTGCGCTAATAAATGACCCTAGGTGAAGTTTTTTGAGCTACATATTGGTGGTCTTGCCTCTGCTGGCTGCCCAAACTGTCGGACTCGCTCAAAATGGTGCTCCTCACGTGGAATATCCATATCTCTATTAACTGCTCTAGCTCCTCTGCTCTCCTAAGCTCTCAAATGCAAATCACCAAAGGACAAGTGTGCAAATGAATAGGACTTGTGGACCCAGCTCCTATATATAGCAAGTGAACCATAATTGACTGTGTGACAACCATGACTACTTCCCAAACCTATTTTCCCCCATTTCTCTGAACCGTCACCCGTTTTCTTCAACTTAACCTATTTTTCACCTTCTTCATCATGAGATTGTCCATTTTGCGTCCTTATGCCTTCTTCCTGTCCAATCTCCCGATGGGGCATCCTGTTGTTAAACTTGTACCAGGGGCAAACTGGGGCATGTATCATTATTAGAAATTAATTCTTTGAAACAACATGATAAAACACATTACATCAAAGAGGGGCAAAATGCATACACCTAAAATTGGCTCATGTCGAATTAAGTAAATTTTTTTTTTATTCGTAAATGTAGAATTTTGTATTGATCAAAAGGAAATATTTACAAGCAAGTGCCTATAAGTTGTTTACTTGCGACCATCCAAATTGGCTTTCAAAGCAAAAAACCACTAATACCTTGCAGAGTCATATGAGCAAAAACCACTGAGACCTTACCGAGACAACTAAGCAAAATTGCCATTAGGCTTATTGTCCCACTAGAAGCTAGACTGTATACATATGCCTACTGAAAGTGATCACAGAGAGCTGGGTAACAGAACCCAAGTTCTTAAAGAAGGCTGAGCCCCACTGCCATGGATTGGAGCCTGCCGACCCATTCCCCTTCCCCGAAGTCCCCATCCTCGTTCAACATGTTCTGGAGGAAGCCATAAACCTGGAGAACTCGGTCCTGGTATTCAGTCAATGCCATGCCTTTTAGGTCGAGAATGAGGGGGAAGACTTTCACCACCTCCAATGGATCTTTAGGGGAAGTAATGTCATTCAGGCAGGGGATACCCACCCCAGGGATGACTGCACCGAGTATGGAGTTGAGGCCACCGAGGATTTTCGGCTTGAACAGCTTTAGCATTAGACTCTTCGCCGCTCCTATTGGCACCCCTGCATCCAGGATTGAATCTAGAAACCGGGAGGAGATGTGTGAGCCTACCCTATAGAACTCCTCCGCAGACAGGAAATCTAACCCCAAAATGATCTTAACTGCCGGGAGAAGAAGGCCTTCATGCCTCCGCATGATTCACTTGAGCCTTAGGTCCGTGATGGCTCCTTTGAAGGCCATCTGCCAGACTGAGCTCTCCAACTGAAGAGGTGTCGACGTTCCCAGGTTCAATAGTCCATGCACAGAGATCTTTGCTATGAAACCGGAACCTTCCTCCATTCTGCCCGCTCCACCAATGCAAAGATCAACTACCGATCTGTCTAGCTGGTTGATTGAAGAGAAATTCGAAGGCAACTGTCTGTCAAAGTCGAGGGATGTCCATATTCATTTAATTGCTGTCGATATTCATTAAACAGAGTATTGGGAGGATGTGGAGCGTGCAACGGGACATTTCGGCGAGGCTACTTGCTCTACAATGATGACGGAGTATCGACCAGGCTTAAATGCCATAATGCAGACTTATGGCAGTGACCCAACCAAGATGTATTGGATTGGGTGCCCACCCTACCACCCTAGAATTAAGTAAATATTTTAATATTTATCTTAATTCTTATTTTCTTCTATCAATTAAATAAAAATTCTAAGTTTATTTGATTGGTTCATTATCCCATAATTAAATAAAAATTAATTTATTTAATTAAATTCCCTAAATTCTTCTAATGTCTCACATGATTAAATAATCCTAAATTATTTAATTAATCCTAAGTTCCTCTATCCTAAGTCCTAATTCCATAAATCCACCTCACATTTCCACCTCACCATGTTGCACATGTAATTAAATATTTAATTAGCTAATATTCCCTCACCCACATGTCCTATTTATCCTCTAGTCAAAATTAGTTAACTCATCAATAAAATCAGTTAACTAATTAGTCATTTGAGTTCATTGGTCAATCAATTCAGTCAACTCTCCAATCAATTCTGATTGGTCTATTCTGTTAACTCCCCCGTTGATCGTCTTCCTCACAAGTCTATAAATTGAACCTCATTCCTCCATTTCTATCATCCAAGCTTTTAGTACAATTACTCTGTCGAATTACCAGCGTGCCTTTGACACCCCACTATCATACATTTGCTTGAGATCACATTAAAATATTGTAATTTTGAAGAATAAAATAAAAAATGTAATAACATTGCCAAATATTTTTCGTCATACTGTAAATTTTTAACTTTTGACTAAATAAAATTGAAATCCTAGATTTTTAACAATTGAGTAAATAAAATTGAAATCCTAAAAATAATATATTTTTCATAAAATAAAATGTGTAAAACCTAACCCTAGTTGGGTGTGGAGAGATTTGAAATGATATTAAAATGTAATAATATTGAATACTATTACAATTTAAAATGTATTAAAATATTGTAAGTTTGAAGAATAATTACACAATATAATAACAATAACATATTCATATTTAGATCACTACATAAAGAACATGATTTTAATTATTTTAATTAATCTAATATTGTGGTTTAGTAATAACACAAATATTTCCTTAACTATAAAACTAAACTTTACAAAGCCTGCATATTTGTATTATTGTATTATGGGAGAGCCCTGGCTCTACTTGAGTGTATAGAGATTTGAAATGTCTATTAAAACGTAATAATATTAATACTATGATAATTTAAAATGCATTAAAATATTGTATGTTTGAAGAATAAAATAAAAAATGTAATAACATGGCGAAATATTTTTCAGGATACTGTAGATTTTTAGTAAATAAAATTGAAATACTAGATTTTGATTTTTAACTCTTAAGTAAATAAAATTGAAATCCCAAAAATAATCTAATTTCATAAAATAAAATGTGTAGAACCCTATATTTTTTGTCCCTTTCACAAAAAAGTATTTTTTTTGAAAAATGTGTAGAACCCTATATTTTTAATAGTATTATTAATATTATAACTTTGTCCCTTTGACAAAAAAGTAATTTTTAGCAAAAAAAAAAACAGTAAATTCATAAAAACTGATAATTCTTCCCTCTCATAATTATCGTCATCCATTTAGGCAATAATTTGTTTACTTGCCACATCGATAAAATAGCAAAATTCTCTCCTCATTTATAGCTTTTTTTTGTTGCACTCTCCCACAATCCGCAGAGAAGAGGTCATTTTTTTTTCAATGACAATACAGATAAATCATTTTTCAATAATTTTTTGTTAAAAATTTATCATGTTGACATATCAACATAGGAAAAGTACAAATTTAAATCAAATTTCCCTGACAAGAAAAATCATCTTGTCTTTTGATTGGTTTACAATCAATAGATTAATAAATAGATAAGTGCGAACTCATTGCAATAGTACTCTGCAAGTACTAATAAAATAATTCTTTAAGTATAGTAAATTAAATAGTTCTAAAATTAAATAAATAACTCTCAATGAAATAATTTTTATATCATATCTATACTAGTATTATTCTAATGTTTTTTTCAATATTACTTTTTAGGAGAAACACAGACTAAATAAATTAAAATAGAGTCATACTCAAAGATACTAAATAAACTACTATAAAGAAAAACAGACTAAATAAATTAAAATAGAGTCATACTCAAAGATACTAAATAAACTACTATAAAGGGTCACACTCAAAGGGATCTACAATATAAATATATATCAATATGAGTTTTTTTTTTTTAACCATACATAGTGTATTTCTATATTAAAAATATAATACTAAACACATTATTTAAATTAGAGTTTAAAGTCAAAGAAATAATTTATATAAATACGTGCACATCTATATTAAAAATATAAAAATGGAGTGTTAAACCCATTATTTAAGTTAAAGTATAAAGTCAAAAGAATTAATTTATTTAAAATATACTCTTGGGGTGCACCTGCACGCATACAAGAGATGCCGATTTTACGGCATGGGCATCAGAGTTTTTATCATGGAAATAATTATTAGTGCTGAAAACAACATCTAGTCAACAATGCTATTGCTGAATTGTTGTTGGCCTTTGAGGGGAATGGGAGGCCAAAGAGCCCTGAAACAACAAAACAGCCACCAAAAGATGCCTCAAGAACCATATATGAACTAATTTACACAGCAGATTGGAGACGAGAAAATCTGCATTTCAAGCTTAGAATAGTTTTTGGCTACTGTGGGCTTAGAAGAAATTCTCCAGTTTTTTCTTTGTTTTTTATGTTAAAACTTGCTTTAGGTTTTGCAGATAGCATCATTCAACCCATCTCTTGCAATTAGCCTCACCCTAGCCCAATTTTGTCACAGATAGCAGCCCAAAAATAGATTGTACTAGATCATTACCCACTTAGCTCCATCCTTGTATTTTTGGAAAAAACCAAAAAAAGACACAGAAATTGTACTAAACCCTCATCTTCTTTTTGCAATTGAAGATTTTGTAGCAAGCCAGACATGCCAACAGAAATCCCACAGCATGGAGATTGGGAAAAAGAGCCCAGTGATAGACAAGATGCTGCAATAAGCACTTTTGGGTCTCGGTCAGAAGGAAAATTCAAGGTCAAGTCCCATGGTTTATGGATAAGATTCAAGAGCAATCTGCAATGTAAAGCCAAATGGTCAGAAGTGAATGGATCACTGGGGGACTTGGGCACCTTCATTCCCATTGTAATTGCCCTTACATTAGTAAATGGGCTGGATTTAGGCACCACTCTCTTGTTCACAGGGATGTATAACATCATAACAGGTCTGTTTTTTGGTGTTCCCATGCCAGTACAGCCCATGAAATCCATTGCTGCAGTGGCAATTAGTGAGGGGAAGCATTTGAGAATTCCAGAGATAATGGCAGCAGGAATCTGCACTGCAGGAATATTGTTTGGGCTGGGAATTACAGGGCTAATGAGGCTAGCTTATTGGCTCATTCCCTTGCCTGTGATCAGAGGGGTGCAGCTCTCACAGGGCTTGGCCTTTGCATTCACAGCAGTAAAATACATAAGAAATGAGCAGGATTTGGCAAAGACAAAAGCTGGGGGTGCAAGGCCTTGGTTGGGCTTGGACGGACTTTTATTGGCTCTTGCATGTCTTGGCTTCATACTGCTTGTAAACGGCTCTGGTGATGATGATCATGACTCAAGTAAAAAGACAGAGGAAATTCCACAGGTTTCAGTCCCAACTGATGAATTTGAGAACGGCCAAGTAAGGAAATCGGTCTGGAACTTCAGGGTTTTACATGCAATTCCATCTGCGCTTATAGTTTTTGTGCTTGGTATTGTGCTTGCCATTGCTAGAAAGCCTGAGGTCCTTAGGCAGCTGAAATTGGGCCCATCCAAACCTCATTTGATAAAAATCTCAAGGCATGAGTGGAAGACAGGATTTGTCAGGGCAGCAATACCCCAAATCCCTCTCTCTGTCCTCAACTCAGTGATTGCTGTCTGTAAATTATCCACAGATTTGTTTCCCAACAAGGAAGTGACTGCAACTAGGGTGTCTGTGAGTGTGGGGCTGATGAATTTGGTGGGCTGTTGGTTTGGGGCCATGCCTGTCTGTCATGGAGCAGGTGGCCTTGCAGGGCAGTACAAATTTGGGGCTAGAAGCGGGGCATCTGTGGCATTTCTAGGAACTGGAAAACTGATTTTGGGTCTTCTTGTAGGGAAGTCCTTGATTAAAATACTGACCCAATTCCCCATTTGTTTGTTGGGTGTGTTGCTGCTCTTTTCAGGTATTGAGCTCGCCATGGCCTGCAGAGACATGAATTCTAAGAAGGATTCATTTGTCATGCTCATGTGCACAGCTGTTTCACTCACTGGATCCAGTGCTGCCCTGGGATTTGGTTTTGGAATTGTTCTGTATGTAATTCTTAAATTCAGGGAGATGGAATTTTCAGATTGCATGACCATTTTCCGAACATTGTTCAGCAGAAAAAATTTCTCATACAACACCTGAACAAGACGACAGACACAATCCAGACATTATTTAGTAATTATTCTTGTTTGGATGTGTTATTGGAAGATTGTTACCTAGCACACAATCAACAGGTGAATAAATAATACAGATGATAGACTCCAAATAGCAGCTTACTAAGTCATGAAGTACCTTGCTATGGAAGTGTGGTCATTCATGCTATATTCAACTTCCTTCAACTAGCTTCTCACTTGCTACAATACCAAACTTAGCAGTCCCTGACAAACATTGTATGTACTTCATTAGCTAAAATGTGTGAGATATGGTTGTCTTGGCAGTGTTTCGCTACTTTTGCTTGCTACTTCAGTGTAATTTCACTTTAATATGGTAATAAGGTATTATCTATATGAAAAGCATCAGAGGACTTACCCCAAATGAATTTATGTTCTTATAGTTTGCAAAATGATGGTTGTCTTTGTATTTTGCAGAATGCATTTCATTTGGCTAATCCTTGTATGGCATTCCATACTTGACAATATCCCAAAATAAACTTTTAAGTAATCCAGGTTGTTAGAATGAATGTTTATCAGAATTTTAAAGCAAGACAAATGATTTATAAGAATTTTTACCTAGATGCAGCAAGTACTTCATTGAAAGCAGTAAATACATCATGTTTTCTTCTTCAGTAATATACAGAATTTGTCCAGCAAATTCTTGAAGAGCAAATTATTGAAGCAATTATTATTTTTTTAATCTAAATTTCAATTGTATGACATGCCATCATTTTCTTGATTACCTATGAACAACTAAACTACTCCAACCAAACTATACATGATAAAAATTGAAACAACTAAGTTATTGTAATTAGCATTCAATTCTAATCACACACTTAGGACCTAGTCAGCCTCTAGGAAGGGTGATGATCTGCCTCTATCCACTTGGGAAGAGCAGATCAACTCTACTAGGTCTGATTCGGTTTACTAGTAGCAAATCAACTAATGAAAAACTATAGAAATAAACAGAAAATTGTGAATAAATAGAGATATAAATATTATTTAAGAAGTTGATATTAGAATGAGAAACAATATACAAAGAGAAACCTAATGTTAAAATCTGGGAGCTTCGGCCTTGAACGCCAGCACCTTGCGGGGATGTCAACGCACGACACTATAGTCCTAACAGCAATAAAAACTAGAAATCTGTACAGTACAATAGAACTACAAGCCATTATAAGTATTTATCCTTGGTCTACAGGAAAAGTACCCTAGTGTGTGTATGGTAAAATAGGTGGTGGTCTACACCACAAGCATTTGCCAAAATGATGTTATTTGAAAGCAACAACAATGAAAATAACACTATTCTATGACAATAGAACAACGTTATCCGATCTCGATGTTGTAGAGGAGGTTGATAGCTTCTTGAGGGTGCACTGTGCTGGTGAACAACTAAAACCCTTGCAAGAAAGAGCCTCTTTCTAGCTCCAAATCCAATCAATATTTCACAAAATCAACCAAGAGAGATGCCACAATGTGACAAGCATCCAAACCTGCAAAGTCGTGAGAACGCTTCAAATCTATCAATGGTCCTTGAGAGAAGATTTATGTGTGTTTTTCAAAGCCAAGAGAGAGATTTGTATTCCAGAAGTCCCAAAAATGTTCAAGAAGACTCCTTTTTGTCAATCTTCCTCTTTTTGCATGCAAGAGGGGAATTTGCCAAGTCGGGTACACTACAAGGACCGTTCTAAGGTCGCGTGAGTGTTACCTTCCCCTAAGATTCCCGAAATGGGTGGGAGAATATCTGTTTAAAAGTCTTGGCATATTCGGGACGCAAGTGCAGTCCATGGACATTCGCACGTGGCACTTACCTCCTAAGAATATTCCTCCAAACTTTGCATGTGTTCTTAGAAAAACATAACAATTATCTTAAATGCATTTTTGGCAAATAGCTAGTGATGAGGGAAAATAGGCTAAAGGTCAAGTTTGATGACCCTAAAAGCATGCTATGGGTACAGACACTGAAATGAGCAAAATGTATCGTGAAATTGTGAGGGTACACAATTTTCTACGTTACATTTTGCCCCCACTTTAGTGAGCTGATAACACTAAGAGATAAACTATGCTAAAGTATAGAAGTAAAATGCTAAAAACAAATAAGCATGTAAAGGATACTATAGAGGACACAAAAAATTCTCCAAGCAGAAGAATGATGCCCACGGACCGAGAATCTGCAACACCATAGTGTTAGGTACCACAAACCTGCAAGATCACCTTGTTAGGCAAAATAAACAATCTTGCAAGATCCAAAAATGTGTCAATCCGAAAAATACTAAAAGATAAAAATAGTGGTGGATAGACGCCCCCTGTGTTTATGCTAGCTTAGTGGAATAATGAGGCAAAAGTAGAGAAAAAATCCGCCACGTTGAAATTTTTTTTTAAATGTTGAAAAACATGTTTCACAGGGTTATTGAATAAAATAACATTGAAGCAAAACATGAATAATAAGAACATAGGTGGAGTCAAGATTCCAACGCAACAAATGACGTAAAAATTTGACTTCCCAGGCCCAAGATATTTTGAATGAGGAGTGATTCAGGAAAAAATTCAAAAATTTTCTACCAATAGTAAAAGAATTTTACTTTTTACTATTCATTTGAAAGTGACTTTTATAGTAATTTGAGTGATTTGGAAAGTGAAGATGCCTCATAGATGAGCATACCGAGCACCATGGCTGGACGCACTAAGGGAGCACCTGGAACAGAGCGTTGTGATGTGCGAGGTATGATAAACTTTTTTTTGTCAATTTTTTTCATTGTGTTTTCATGTCAAATAGAAGAATTTCACAAAGCGTTAGTGTTCTTTTCAGACATAAGCGTCCAACCAAGGCGCTTGTGTCTGTTAGGCACGTCGTCTAAGGGATGCGTTGGTGTCTCAGAAAGGCGCCAGTGTCCAGAAAAAATGAATTTAGAAAATTTTGAAATTTAGAATTTTTTAAGTTTTATGAAATTTGATAGTAAATTGATAAGATTGCACACTTGATAAACACGTCCTCTGGTCATGCGAAAGCATACAGGAGGATCATGTTTTTCTTTTTTGTGGGACTAGCAGATCACACTATCACTAGAGGAGGTAGTGTTACTGCGGGCCATTGAGTTGTGGTACATTTATACTATGCCAGGAATGCGATTCCATGAACGCATGCTCATGGCATTGATGGAGAGGTGGGATGCAAACACCTCTGTCTTCCGTCTTTTGACAGGAGAGATGACGGTCAAACTTAAGGATGTGTACTAAATTCTACGGCTGCCAGTTTGAGGACGAGCCATTTCTATCATTATCGAGAGATCAATCAGTTACATCGTACAAGGCCAGATGTATGCCCTCAGATGGACCATCCCTAGGGATCACTCAAAGAACATACACCCGCAGTGGTTAGTGCATGGAGGAGATGTGATCCCACTAGTCCGTCATGTGATGATTGCTACTATCGTAGTCCATGTAACACATGATGGGTGAGGTGGATGATTCCACAGGGACCTTATTCACACCATCAGAGAGATTGATGGATAGAAGATGGTGTTTGTGTGGGGTCATGCCATGCTCGCATATCTATACCATGACTTGAGATGTTACGTCCATTATGAGAGTACTAGCCTGATGACCTACACCTTACCACAAGTGCGGACATTTGGGCATATCACATGCTCATGGCTAGTAGGGGTACCTACCACCACTATTTGGATACAGCCTCGAGCTCACGCATATGTTCTGAGGAAGCATGGCAGTTTGGGAACATTCTATATTGGAGACAAACTTTTGACAAATTAAAGGCTACAAATGTAGTATGGCGGCCTTATAAGTAGATGACACGGTAGGTAGGGCACACACAGTAGCTAGCTAAGATGTAGAGGGACCAACTTCTAGTGGGTCGTCTCGATCATATCATTGTGCCCTTCTATTATGACAAAGTTACCAAGCAGTTTGGGCAGATACAGGGTATCCTGATTGTGCCTCCTACATAAATTTGATCACATTAAAGTATAATCTGACCCGGGGATCAGCCTCATCCTACGATCACAAAGGTAGATGTCAGTGATCCAGAGACTAAGGACATAGATCATGATGCAGTTGCCGATGTGGACGATGTAGGGGCGACTATTGGATACACATCATGGTGGACTGCCGTGAGATTGGCCCCCATTTATGCTGATAATGTGCCTACTAGAGATGTATGCCCCCAGTAGAGTAGGGGCTAGAGGAGGAGATGGCAGAGAGGATAGAGTGAGGGACAGGAGGAGGAGGAGAAGGAGCAGGAGCAGCCTGCACCAGTAGTAGGGATGCAACAAAAGTAGGGTGAGGCTAGTGCTATCATATAGGAGAGGACAAGAGCCCAACATCGGGAGACATAAACTACACCTCAGTCGATCCCATACCCAGCCAGACAATGTGAGGAGAGTCAAGAAGCGCAACTGCTACGAGGTCCACTGTAGTACCAGTGGCAAGGGTAGGTACGATGACTGTCATTCAATCCAGAGCGACACTAGCGGGCCTCCTAGATCTCGATAGGCAGACCGGGGACCCAGGTGAGAATTGTTATTTGTATTATTAATTTTGATAGAACACTAAACATGTATATGTATTGTAACATCAGAAAATGTCCCCTTGGGGGCTTCTCCCTCATAAGGTTTAGCTCTTGGGTCTTTAGTGTGCATTTAGGACATCTTACTTCATAATTTGGCATCCCAATGGAATGAGCCCTAGGTAACATGACAAATGGGACCTAGGAGGACCCCTTGAGCTTGACCCTGCCCAAAATAGGGGGGAGGACTTGGACGCCCGCACCCTAGTCCTACCCTATTTTGAGGCAACCCCAATTTTTGGGTGTTGGTTTATCACTGTTATTTGGGTACTATGCCGACATGGTAAGTTTGAATTTACGAAAATCTTGGCGGGAGTGTTTGTAGTTGCATATAAAAGCATGTTTAGGCATTCATTTGTAAACTAGATTTCAACTAGATGGCAATTGTGATGTGCAAGTGTTTTCAAGCTGATTCAAAGCTTTCATTGTGTTGCAAGTGCAGATTTGTGTGGTTTATGTGTTTGTGTTTGCAGATTTGAGCATCCATTTCATCATGGAATGAAGAGCATCTTCCTCCATGTGATCTTCACTACAAGGTGACATTATATTGTGTTTTTATCATCATTTCCTTTGGTTTTTGCCTCTACCTCACAAGGGCACTCACTCTCTATCTGACAATGGTGTTCGGAGACTTAAGTGTCCTCCAAGGCTTGATTGAGGCAAGCCTCTAAACACCACAACCCCCTCCCAAAGTTTTGTGATTGCAGGTTACATGTGTCGCATCTGGAAAAAGTAGAATTGCAAGAAGGCATCTTTAAGTGTCAGAATTGCAGAATAGAAGGAAAAACAACACCCTGGACTTGGGCGCCCACTCATTAGTCCTCTAACTTTCATGACGAGAAAATCTCTGAGACAGCAGGGAAGAGTTGCAAACTGAATTCCCAAATCCAGACAAAAAGTAGGGCATTGGACTTGGACGCCCACTCTTTTGTCCCTGACTTTTCCACCTCAGAACCCCAAAAATAGGTACTCTATAATTTGATATTTTACTTCCCTCTGTAAGAGGTTTTTCTGTTATTCTTTCGTTTACAGTTGTATTTGTGAAATTAGGGTTTTAATGGTCAATTGAGCATAAGAGAAGGAAAATTGATAATTAAATTCCCTAATTCAAGCTTCCCTACATCTCACAGTGACCTAGGGTATGATAGTGCCTGGCCACTCGACCCTAGATCCTTGAATGTATAGGGTGAAAGGAGGATTCAAACATCTAAACACTAAAAACACTACAACAAATCCCTGTGATGAGCTCCCTTTTTTGCTCTGTTTTTTGCTTCCACCCACTGTTTTAATGTATTTTTCTCCATTTTTTTGAAAAAGTCGACGCTATTTATTGGGATGGCATTGTTTTTGGCATTTTTTGCACCGACCAGAACAAGTCGATGCTAAATTATATGTCAATTCGTGCCTAATTTAGCACCTAATTTAATGCCTAATTTAGTGCCTAATTTAGCTCCTACTGTTGCACCTAATTTAATGCCAAATTTAACGCCTGATTTAGCGCCTATTGTAGCGCCGTTATTAGCGCCTGATTTAACGCCTTATGTAGCACCTGATGTCGCACCTATTTTAGCACCTAATTGAGCACCTAATTATGGTTACTTGGGTTTAGGAGTATTATTTAGGGTTTATAGTTTTGGGATTAGGGGTTAAGGTTTAGAGGTTTAGGGTTTAGGATTTAGAGAGAGATAGAGGACCAATAGGGAGATATAGAGGAGACCGAGGGGAGAGATAGGGAGATAGAGTGTGAGGGACATGGCCAGAGACATAGGGAGAGAGAAGTTTAGGGTTTAGGGGTTTAGGGTTTCTTGGGTTTAGGTTTATTGTTTAGGAGTTAGGGGTTCAGGTTTAGAGGTTTAGGGTTTAGAGTTTATAGAGAGAGAGGAATGATAGGGAGATATAGAGGAGACTGTGGAGAGAGATAGGGACATAGAGAGTGAGGCAAATGGCCAGGGACATAGGAAGAGGGATTGAGAAGTAGAGGGATGATAGAGATAGGGAGATAGGGGATAGATAGGGAGATAGAGGTTTAGAGTTGCTTGGATTTATGGTTTAGGGGTTTAGGTTGCTCTGTGTTTAGAGATAGCTAGAAAGAGAGAGAGATGAGACAAATAGGGAGAGATATAGAAGACATAAGGGAGATAGACTAGAGTGAGCGAGATATCCAGAGAGATAGAGAGAACGATCGAGAGGTAGAGGGACAATATTAGAGATAGGGAGATAGGGGTTTAGGGTTTCTTAGGTGTAGGGTTTAGGGGTTAAGGTTTAGGAGCATTATTTAGGGTTTATGGTTTAGGGTTTAGAGCTTTAGGGTTAATTAGTATTTAGAGAGATCACAACCAATAGCTGGGAGATATAGAGATCGTGGGGTACGTGGCTGGAGGCATAGCCAAAAGAGATTATAGGGATATATATGGAGAGTGAGGGATGTGGCCAGAGACACAGGGATAGAGATTGAGAGGTAGCAGAATGATAGAGATAGAGAGATAGGGAGATAGAGGTTTAGGGTTGCTTGGGTTTACGGTTAAGGGTTTAGGGGTTTGGGTACGTTTAGGATTTAAGGGTTTAGGGTTTATGGGTTAGCACGGGGGTTAGGGGCATTATTTAGGGTTTATATATGTTTTAGGGGTTAGGGGTTAGGGTTTAAGGTTTAGGGGCATTATTTAAGGTTTAGAGGTTTAAGCAGTTGCTTGAGTTTAGGGTTTAGGGGCATTATTCAGGGTTTACAGTTGCATGTCAAAAGAAGTCTCTCTCTCTCTCTCTCTCTCTCTCTCTCTCTCTCTAAATCCCTCAACCCTAAATAATGCCCCTAATCCCTAACCCCTAACTCATAACCCCTAAACCCTAAACCTGAGCAACCCTAAACCTCTATCTCCCTATCTCTCCCTTATCCCTCTACCTCTCAATCTCTCTCCCTATCTCTCTAGACATCTCACTCACTCTCTATCTCCTAGCTATCTCTCGCTCTGTCTCCTCTATCTCTCCCAACCTATCTCCTCTAGTCTCTCTCTACCTATCTATCTCTCCCTATCTCTTGCCTTTCTCTCCCCTATCATTCCTCTATATCTGAGCTACCTCTCTAGACATCTCTCTAGTGATCACTCTCTATCTCCCTATCTCTCCCCTCTGTCTCCTCTAGCTATCTCTCCCTAGCTATATGTCTCCTCTCTATCTCTCTCTACCTAGATATCTCTCCCTATAATCTAGTCTCTATCTCTTGGCACTCTCCCTCTATCATTCCTATATCTTCCTATCTCTTCATTCTATTAATTCTCCCTCTCCCTCATCGATGAAGGAATTAATGAACAAGAAAACTTATAGGACTCTCTCTCTCTCTCTCTCTCTCTCTCTCTCTCTCTCTCCCTGTCTTTGTATCTATCTGTCTCCCTTATCATGAACAAAGCAAATGGAAACAAGAAAACTAGCTATAAGGACATGAAAAGAGGGATGAGGATATAAATTGGTAGGGTGAAATGGAAACAAGCTGATAAAACTAAAGTTCATTGGATGGGAAGAATGATGAGAGGAGAGGTGGAAAATAGTAAAATAGGGAAAAATTGGTGGGACCTAATTAAAGGGAAATTGGAAAGGAAAAGGAAAACTAGGAAAGCTGGGAAAAGGATTTAACTAGCTAGGAGCTGGTAGATAATATATAGGTTAGAGAGAGAGATAGAGACAAAGAGTTGCTTGGGGTTAGTGGTTAGGGTTTAGGGGCATTATTAATTTAGCATTTATGAGTTTAGCATTGCTCAAGTTTAGGGTTTAGAGTTTACTACTAGGGTTTAGGGTTTATGGTTTAGGGGTGTTTTTAATTTAAGGTTTAAGGTTTATGGTTTAGGCTTTAGGGTTTAGAGGTTTAGGGTTTAGTGTTTAGAGAGATCAGAGGACCAATAGGGAGATATATAGAGTGAGGGACATGGCCAGAGACATAGGGAGAGATATTAAGAGGTAGAGGAATGATAGATATAGGGCTAGATAGGGAGATTATAGGGAGATAGAGGTTTAGGGTTGCTTGGGTTTAGTTTTTAGGGTTTAGGGGTTTGTGGTTTAGGATTTAGGGGTTTAGGGTTTCTTAGGTTTACGGTTTATGGCGGGTCAGGGCCGGGTTAGGGCTTAGGGGCATTATTTAGGGTTCATGGTTTAGGGGTTAGGGGTTAGGGTTTAGGGTTATTAGGGGCATTATTTGGGGTTTATAGATCTTCTAGGATGATCTAGATAGTGTGGCTATACACATTGCTACACATGTTAGTGGCTAGTTAGACACATGGAACATCAACAACCACATGTTATGCTTCCATACACGTGTGCCACCTAATGACATTTGTAATGCAAAACATGATCATATAATTGGCATTGTATGCGTCTGACGACACATGGTCATGATATTCATGTACGCCACATGCCACAATGATCTACTAGTTGGCACCATACAAGTTTGAGTACATTTGTTCTCATCCCATCCATATAAGAAATGCACCATACAATATGTTGGATATTTGTCAACATCTACATGGAGAATAACTGATGGTATTCTTGAACAAATGCCTACTTTGTACATTTTGTAGATTAAAAGTGAGGTTTATATAACAAAATTTCATCTTACCTCTATGTATATTTCCTTTGTTCATTTTGAATAGAAGTGACATATATGTAATTAGAACCCTTCTATATTTGAATGTGTTTTGGTTTACATATCTATTTTCCTTTATGTATTCTATGATCTTATTACATTAATAGATAATATAGGATTATCCCTCAGTTCACCTTGGGATCGAATTAGATGAAAGAACATTTGAAGTTGACTGTAAATTAACAACATGGTGAGCATTTTGTTGATTTTCTTGCTTATTTTCACCCTTTTGAAAACTAAATTTTCCTATTGAAATTTTGAAGGATGCAGAGATCGATATTTAAGTGCATTAGACTTAAGAGTTTGATAGTGTATTAAATTCATCATTAGGAATTTGATAGTGTATCTTTGTTGACAAAGTTTGAAATCCAATAACATAATCATGATTGCACTCATTAATTTGATCCTTGTTTCATGCTCTCTTATTCCTAATTCAATCTATCTTAATAGTGAAGGAAAATAAATACATGGGCAACCCATAGAGAAATTTGTCATCAATTTTGTTCCTCAAAATTGTCTCATGATATGGTGAAGGAAAAACATATCAAAGATAAATTGTGATCATTATTCATTGACCCAAAAACTAATGCACTATTAGAAATGTAGACACCTAAATCTTACCATGGCCTAACATCATACCAGATCTATCCCACATCTCCTCTTATAATATTAATTAAATAAATCATATTTATTTAATTAATCACTTTGATAATTCCTCCTAATATCAGTTTAATAAGTCACACTATTTAATTAATAAATCTAACCGTTCTTCTAACATTAATTAAATATTAACCCTTCCTCTAAAGTCTCATCCTTAATTAAATAAATCCACATTTATTTAATTAAATCAATCACCCCCAACATTCCCCCACAACTAAATAAATACATATATATCATGGGCATTGTGAAACAATCTTGACTATTTTTGACTATATGAGTGTTTTTGTCCATTACCATTGTCCCGCAGGTTAATTGATTATCTTTTGTGGTTATGTGGGAACAAGAGGAATGAAATATGGCACATACCACATTCCTACAAAGCATAAAAGAACAATTTGCAGCTTGGTGGTGGGAAGTAGTTGATATGAAGAAGCTACCACTACCCCATGGATGGTTCATCTCACGCTTGCGGCTTGGCGGTGTTTATCTCACGCTTGTAGCTAGTGGTGTTAGTCTCGTCCCATGGTCCCGTAGAGGTTTGAAAAGTAACCGGCGGCATTGTGGTATTAACACTTACCGTGTTCCCGCAATGGTTTCAACTGAGGCCCATGGTAGAGCGGCAAGAGGAGAATGTAATGGGTTTTCGCCCCGTCGTCCCGCAACTGTCATTCATAACATTGGTGGTTAGGTAGTAAACAGAAGTGTAGTGGTAATAATTTATCGCGGTCCCACAAGGGTCAATCTAAGCATTTGCAGTCTGGCGGTAAATGATGAAATAGAAGTGTAGTGGTTGTAAGCCACCACTATCCTGCAACAGGCATTCATAACATTTGCGGGTGGGTGGTAAATAGAAGGACATCAGGTAATAATCTCCCGTGGTCCCGCAGGGGGCAATCTAAGCATTTGCGGTCTGGTGGTAAAGGATGAAATAGAAGTGTAGTGGTTGTAAGTCCCCGCTATCCCGCAGCCGGTCTGGGAGAGTCTTGCGGTGATGCGGTAAAAGAAATAAATGACAAGCACATTCAATGCGGGGTTGCGGTTATCGAGAATTGCTGTCAAATCTTGAGAAAGGAATTGAATGCTGAGATTTCATGATCTCATGGCATGAACCAAAGTAATGGTGATATGATGAACTCCTTAGATGAATAAGATTCAAAGATTTCTTGGCATTTGCTCATTTCAGAGAATTCAGACGTAACTTGGAGAAGGCGCAACTCAGCTCAGTGTGTTTTCTACAAACTGCAATTGACCGGGTAAGTTCATTCATGCACTCTCTGATTAGAAGTTGGTGTATATTTCACTCTATTTTTTAGTTTCTGGGGTTCTTGTAATTACATCTTTTGTTAATATAAAATCTCTTTTAAAAAAAGGCTGGGGCTAAGCTTTTCTATTATAGTGTTCTTTTATTCCTATGTCTACCTACATTAATTGGCCATGTCAAGTTCATTTGTTCTTTCACTTTGTTTTTTAGTTGCTGGTATAGTAAGTTGAATTTTGAAAAACCCCAGCCTGTTCAAGTCATTCAACATGGCACCCAAGAGGTCTGAGTCTGCTAGTAAAGGTGATGACCCTGTAGTTCCCAAGAAAAGACCACTTCAACAATCTCTGCTAGAAGTATTGCCTCGGTCCATAGACAAGGGTCCAAAGAAGTTGTTCACAGACGCAACAGAAGGGTGTCGGGATGCTACAATCCCTATCTCTGGGTGGGATTTGTTTTGGTATTTTTATGCAAAAAGGGATGGCGAGGGACCAATGGGAAATCCATGGAAATTGGATTTGGCAAAGTTGGTGGTGCCCGCTGTATTTATGGATGTGGAATTGATTAGGGCACTAGGACAATTTTACCATCCTGCCACTAAAATAGTCAGAATGCCAAATGGATTGCCATTGGCGACAGTAGACAGGAATACAATTGTTCACTGTTTTATGTTGAACAAGCAAGCTCTCACTCAAGTGGATTTGCAGAGATTTGAATGAGATTACACAAGCCTGAGGAAAACACTTAGGAGAGATGAATTGCCAATATATTTGAGAAGGGGGGCCAACAACAAAAAAATTGAGATTCCATCAAATGCTATTGAGCCTTTCCCTGTGGAAGAATTTGCTGTATATTTCAAGAGAACCTATTTTGCACTATGCCAGGTCTTGGGAATTGATGCACAAGGAAGAATGCCAACTAGCCTAATGATGATGGCTATGAAAATACAACATCCAGAGGTGAATGCTAAATACAACTTTGCATCTCATATTGAGAAAAAAACTGCATGAAGGATTCTTATGTGTGAAGGAGAACAAGCAACCCTTAGATTTCAAATTATATTCTTGATTGTGTCACTTGATTTTGTATCAGAACAAAGGAAGATGGTCAAGCAAAATGGATCTAAGTATGGTTGATGAGAAAGGACAAAGATTGCTGACAAAGAGTGTAGACAACAGTACTCACAACTTCTCTCCAATAGACTTGAGGAACATTAGCTTCCATCATCATGGTCCTAGTAGCTTCTTGAATGGTCTGGTTCTTTCTCTCCACAACTCCATTCTGCTGAGGAGTCCTAGGAGCAAACAACTGTCTTCTTATTCCTTGCTTTTCTTAGAATGCATCAAACTCCCCGAAGGTAAATTGTCCACCTCTGTCAGATCTCAGACACTTTATCTTCACACCAATCTCATTTTCCACCATGATCTTGAACACCTTGAATTTGTCAAGAGCTTCTGATTTTTCTTTCAAGAAGGTTACCCACATCATTTGGGAATAATCACCAATCAGCAACATAAAATATGTCTCCTTGCACACTCCTAATTCTACCAGGACCACAAAGATCAGTATGCACAAGTTCCAATAATCCACTTGAAGACTGTTCTTTACTCTTGAATGAAGTTCTGTTCTATTTACCCAATTGACATCCTCTACACATGCTATCCATAGGTTTCACAAGTCTTGGAAGATCTCTTACAGCTTGAGTGGAACTTATCTTGACAATGTTATCAAAATTCACATGACACATCCTCCTATGCCATAGCCAACTCTAATCAACCTGAGCAATCAAGCAACTTTTACCAAAACTACTTAAATGAAAGATATTACCTCTAGTCTGAGTACCAGATGCAATTTCAATTCTGGAGCTTTCCAAGATTCTGCATTTTTCATCCTTGAATTGGAGATCATAACCCTTGTCAACCAACTGTCCAACACTGAGAAGATTATACTTCAATCCTTCCACATACAGAACAACATTAGTGTTATTCTTACCATCAAAAGAGATGGATCCTCTGCCACGGATTCTACCAGCTGAGTTATCTCCAAACTTCACAAATCCACCTTCATATCTTTAAAAGCTTACAAACTTACTTTTATCACTAGTCATATGATGAGAGAATCCACTATCAATCGCCCATTCATCCTTTTCAACAACTTGAGTAGCCAAGACACTTTCCATATTTGCACAGCTAGCAGATTCAATAGACACCAAATCTTCTTCTTTGATAGCAATAAACACCCAAACACTTTCAATAGAATCTCCATGATCAGATTCATCATCTGTGACTCCTTCTCCAGCTTCTTGGACATAGTAACATTTCTTTTAATTCTTATACCTGTTAGGGTTTGGCTTTGAAACCCTCTTTGGGCATCTTGAGGCAAAATGACCAATCTTATTACAAGAAAAACATTTTAATGGCAATTTTCCTTCATACTTATCGGATCCTCTTGGCACTCTTTTGGCAATAAGAGCTTCAAGTTCTGTAGCCTCAATTTCATCATCTTCAAGATCCTTCCTTGCTTTCTCAAATCTGTTTGATCTTCTTGAGGAGTTTCCACTCGAATCATATCTTTGCTTTCCATGAATACTGGCTCTAAATGTAGATTCAAATTTGGGAAGAGAATCACCAAACTCACTCATTTCAAATGTTGAAAGCTTTCCAACCAAATGATCCCTTGTAATAGTTGTCATAGACCTGATTTCTTCAATGGCAGCAGCTTTATGCTTGTAAGCCTGAGGTAAGGATCTGAGCACTTTGGCAACAATCTTTGATTCTTCCAATTTTCCACTAGCACTTCTAATTCCGCTCACAAGTTCATTCACTTTCTGCATGTAGGAAGTAATGTTTTCATCTTCACTCATCCTTAAAGTTTCATATCTACCCTTCAGGCTTTGTAGCTTGGCACATTTGACATGTTCATCACCTTCATTCAAGGTTTCTAGCTTCTCCTAGATTTCGTGTGCGGTTTTCAATTCCAAGACATTTGTCAATTCAATATCAGTTAGGGCACTCAACAATGCTTCTATAGCTCAAATAATGTTCTCTGCATCTGACTTCTTCTAGAGTAGAAGGACCTTTTTCTGGAATCACATACTCATCCTTAGTTATCAACCAATAAGCTTCACCCATGCATTGCAAATGACACTTCATGTGCATCTTCCACATAGGGTAATTCATTCCATCAAACCTCGAACTATCCTTCTTGTAAGTTGACATTTTGGATCTCCTCAAGCAGTCAAGCTTCTTCTAGAGGAACTGGCTCTGATACCAATTGTTGGAATTAGGACAGACAATTGAGAGGGGGGGTGAATCAGTTGTCCTACAAAATTAATCTTTCCTTCCTTTTAATCTTCTTTCACAACTTACAAATAGATTAATGATGTAACCATTAAACCATGAAACAATAACACATGAGCAGAAACACAAATAACACACTTGACACCGAGATTTTAACGTGGAAACCCAGTTAAGGGAAAACCACGGTGGGGGTTAACCCACAAGATTTGTACCCTGTTAAAAGTACTAAGAAGAAAAGAGAAGGCACATGCCTTAAGGCACACTACCCAGAGCTCACTGCCTAAAGAATTTATGTTTAACACAGAAAGAATTAACTGATAAATAGCATCTTCTTCATGCCTGGTTTAGTTTCATTGAATGTTCACAAAACTTCTGCTCTGCCCTCAAATACTTCTTCTCTAACTCTTCATCCTAAACAACTCTTGTTCTTCTGCTTCTCCTCTACTCTACTCTGCCTCTGATCCTTTCTTTAGATTTGATTATCTTTGCACAAGGATATTTTCCATGCCTCAACTACACACCTTTGTATGCTTCATCAGCCTTGGAATAAACATCAAGGTCGGCTTGACTTAACGCGGATCACTATACTATCGGCCAAACATATCTGAGACTTGAATCTACCTCCAACAACATGCCACGCTCTAGAGAAATGCTCTTAGATCATCCACAACATGCTTGAATCATCCAGTCAGCCAAGACTGGGAAGAACAACAACACCAAGAGAGAAATCTTCAATGACGAGCTCAAACTTCAATGCGGACCTCCAAACCATACACTGACTTCCCAAACATGCCTCTAGAGTCACAGCACAACAATCCAGACCTCTTTCCTATCACTCTGTCTCTTCTGAACACTACAAAACCTAGTTCTACTCAAATGGCCAAAACTTCTTCAGATCTTCATGCGGACCTCTCAAATCTTAACTGGAGCTTCTTCAGACAATCCTCTACACAACCATATGGTCTGCATACATTGATCTTTATTAATTTTCTCAATATCCTCATCATTCCAGTCTTCTAAATAGGTAGCAAAATAGGAAACAGTTGACACCAATGGCAACAAGGATATGTTGACATTAATGACAACACTGCTTAGGCACATATTTGCAACACTATCTAGGAACAAAAAAATGCATAACAGTGTTCGATTACCTCTATCTTTGGCTGTCGAACTCAGATTTTCACGTTGTTTGTTGTAATGGCATCCTGGTTCCACCCCTCATCAAGCCTAATTATTTGTGTCTCAGCATTATTTGCAAAAGTAACCCTACGAAAGCATTCTTCATCAAGCTTTCCCTGAAATCCACGTGTTTAGATTACCACATTGTTTCTTCTTTTTAGACTAAGCAAGAAGAAACAAGGGGGCCATATATCTCCTATGATTTATACCCTAATCATGTCTCATCTCTCACCCCTTTAGCATTTATGACTAAATCATTCATTTGTTGTTTGCAGGCTGATTGGATTATGGGTCTAACACATCTTCCTTTGCAGGTTGTGGTTCCTAACCTTTGTGATCTTGCATGATTGTAGATTCGGGGCTTTTTCCTCTCACTTGACAACATTTGACGTCCTCTACAATATCCTTTTAGGTATCATTTTTGTGATTACAGTATTTAATTTCCTTTAGTTGCATATGCATGTAATGTCATATGGCCACTAAAGTGGTGGTTAAATGTTATGTCGTAAATTTTGCTCCTGCTTAGGATAGCACAATTTCACTAAGTTTACTCCTACCTTTTAGTGTCCCTTAACCCCTTTCATTATTGGACCTATCTAAACCCTGATTAATGTATATCTTATCAAAGAAATGTCGCATTTTGAAGTAATTACCAACAAAACTTGGAAAGAAACTATGGATTCCAAACATTTAGGGCACCCTTAAGCATAATCTAGAGTAAAATTTGGGACCTGGACTTGGGTGCCCACGCCCTAGTCTTGTCCTAAATCTCAAGATTTCAAATTTTATTTCAGTGTTGGCTTATGTCATGTGCTTTGAGATTCCAAATTTAAAACTTCTTTCCCATGTGATGTCGGCACTTTATTTCAATTTATTTCGTTTCTAAGGTTGGGTATTTAAAGAGAATTGGCAAATCATTTTATCACACACAACTATTATGCAAGCTTACTATGGAAAAATTCTACTGCAAGTGCTATTGAAGGTTTGCAAAGTGTTGAAGCTCATTGAAGAATTGGATCTTTGCTATCTTGGAGATATGTTGTGAAGATTAGGAATCAAGATCTTGAGTCTATCTTGCTCTTCCTAGGGTTTGTGTAACCTTTTGTACGATTGGGAGAAGGGTTAAAGCCTCCAACTTGAGTTTTGGAATCCTCCATAGATATGGTTGCCTCGCCTTCTTATTCTACAAGTCTTTATTGATGTCATCTCCTTGAGGTGAAGTTGTTTCCTTGAGTGAAACATTAGGTAGATCTATTCCTTGATGCTTGAGTCATTTAGGATCATGAATTTGTTTATGCTTAAAGTTATGGTTTATGAGCACACACACCTATATACTTTGACATTGGCTATTGTTGAGGTAGCAATACCAAAGATGGGGTTTGACTAAGACAAAATCCTATATAGCCACAACATACCTTCTCCATCTTTTGTTTGTGCAGGTCAAATTTGAGAAGATCCAACAGAAAGGAGTGAAGAGGAAACATGTATTACATTCATAACTGCCACGAAAGTTACAGGTTCATCTTCAGAAGACTCACAAGATGATTTCAAAAGCACACAAGTCTTTCATGACCTCAGATCTAGGATTTGGAATCCTCAAAAGAGACTTAGACACTTGGTGTAGACAGATTTGTGAAAGGAGAACTTCCAGGATGATTTCAAAGGCACCCAAGTCCACCAAGCCCTCAATGTTTAGGTACACAACCACTGTGGTCTCCTGTCTATATTTCTATAATCATTTTGTAGGTTTCTACTTCCAGAATTAATCTGTTTACATCTATCTTGCAACTAGGGTTTGGCTTGTCAATAACTAGTTAGGGTTTGCAAAACTCTAGTTTAGACATCTTTTCATGTACAACAATAGAGGGATAGGATACTTGTAGCTCAACACTCTCATAGTACTTGAGCTCAATTCATATTCTGAATGTTGGTGTATGAAAAGGGAGGTTTGAGCTAGTTGGACATGCTAATCATTCTTCTCCTTTTTTCACACCAAATAGTGGCTAATGAGGAATGAAATAAAAGGGGCTTTGTAGGTGGAAAGCTTTGAATTTTGTTTGAGCTATTAGTCCCATAGGGTTTGATTTTTTACCTTGCTTCTCTTTCTATACTCTTTTTAAATCTAATTTTTCCTCCAATTTGGTTGTGTATGTTCATTTTAAGGCCCCATTGGAATCTTGAAAAATTTGGGTGTCCAATAAGTTACTTTGAATCATTTGATGGAGAAAGTGTCGGTTTGACGTTTGTAATGTTAACCCTTATAACATGATCCTAGTAGGGATTCAAAATACAGGACTTGCCATAGGCTTTGGAAGTCATCCTTATATGGCTTTGTTAGGGTTGTCTTATGGTGTAATTGAGGTGTTACAATTTTCATGGCTGATTTTGGGTTTGTAGTGACCCATTTAGGCTTTTAAAATTTGGGACTCCAATTTGGTGTTGAAAGTGGGGTGGGGGGTTTTTTGGCCTTGTTGGGGTTGTTTCATGGTGGAATCGGGTTTTCTAGGAAAATTAATTTTGTGAGTGTTGAGTATTATTTTATGGCTTGGTTGGGGTTTCAATAATGGGAAGAGGAGCTAAAATCAACTTTCTTTGTTCTCTATGTTGTAAAACTAAATTTCTCCCTCTCCTCCATTGTATTATTTTCATAGTAGACAACATAGCTTTGTAAATATACATGACTTACCATTTCCAATATCTATCTTATAAGATATATACCAATAGTATCTGAAATAAATAGAAAGATAATGCAACAAGCTCTATAGATATTTGCACGCAAACAAATTCTTATACACGAAAAATGTTCTATGAGATTTTCAAACTTTAAGATGATAATTGACCACAAAAATATATCCTTTACCTAGAGATTAAAAAATGGGACCCTTAGTTTGCGAAAAATTCTAGAGAGAAGAAACTGAAATCCATAAGAAGAAAAAACAAGTCAATAAAATTTTCAATTTAATACTTAGTGAAACTCCTAGGAATGAATCTACAACTTACACATCTCAAATGAAACTCCACCTTGACTATGCCAAACCTCCTTGAGATTTTGGGTTAAATGGCATACATGCTAAGGCAAATGTTTTTGATATCTAAGATCACTTGTGAGCAATGAGCTTTGGTATTGTGGGACATTTCTCTTGTTTTTAATCATGTTGTAAGCATTTATATGGATTAAATACTTTATTTTTAGTAATTTAAAATTATTTAAGCTATGAGCCTCTCTGGTAATGACATTCTCTTGTTAAATGATTAAAGAAGGTTTCCATAGTCGTTATTTTGAAAAAAGTTAAAGTTCAATTTGTAGAGTTTCTTCTAAAATAGTTGTTGGCTTTTAGTTTGTGTGGTTTGTTTCTTTTCCTTTTGAGTTTTCTTTCTTTTATAAGTGTGATGGTCCACTAATTTAGCTAAGCTTTCCCATGTGCATTTGTTGATAGGGATTGAGTATTATTTGTAGTGTGAGAGTAGTTTTTTAACTTTATGTAGGTAATAGTGGTTAAGATTATTTGTAATTGGTAAGTTCTACAATATATTTTTATTTATTTGGTAGTTTCTTCTTAGGTTTGTAGTTTGTACAATTTTAAACTTTTTTCCAAGATTTTTCAATGCTATTGATGTGTTCAATAGGCTGTAGTTGATATTATTGATTACTTTTTATATATGTAAATAACTTAATTGCCATAAAGTATGGTGTTTCGGAGCATTTTACACCTGGGTGGTCCCATGAATTTTGTATTTGCGAATTCTAGGAAAGCGAGTGGTCTCATGAAGTTTTTTAAACAATAGTTTATGCTAAATAATTTAGCATAGATTTTTTAGGACGCTAGGGAAAATTCCCTCCAAATTTTCCCCTAAATTAAATGGCACGAATGAAAAAACTATTAGTTAACTCCCTAAGTTGGTGGGGGAAAGTTTCAGCCCCACCCCATCTACACCCCCTGAAAAATAACCACCTAAACAATAGCTGCTCCTATTTTGGAGGAGATGATTCTAATTCAAGCATTAGCAGACTTTTTAAAATTCCATGGGACCTTTTTGCTCCACAAAAATAGATCCTCTAGCAGCTCCATGGGACCGCTCTCTTAATGCTATTGATCTTCGTGTATTTTATATGGTGGATGTCTCCTTAAAAACAAGGATGTTTCTTAAATGACACCCAAAAAAAAAGCCAAGGTGTTTCTTAAATGACACCCAAAAAAAAGCCAATAATTGTAGATACACCATTATGTGTGCAGTAGCCTTGGACAATTAATTATATTCATAGGGATTGGGACCAATGTATTTTGCATAGACATAAGTCTAGTAATGCAACATTGTGAAACACTCACCTCTATTTCTTTTTTTTTAAAAAGGGGAAAAAATTTTATTCAATCCAAAGCGTGATACAAGGCAAGAGCCATAGGCTCAACAGAAAGGAAAACAACCAACAAACAAACAACAACACTACATAGTCCTGTCTTCCAACAAAAATCTCTCCAGAGTCCCCAGATAATCAGAAGGTAACTCATTCCTACCACTAATATCCCAACCATCCCCTTTCTCCGAGGCCCACTTTGCCAAGCAGTCAGCCACATTGTTCCATTCTCTAGGGATGTGACAGAAGGAGACAGATTCCTAGGGACTGCAAACACTTAAAATCTGTTTGACCATCGAAGCTAAATGCCAACTAACACCATCCAATCTTTGGTTGTTCAACATATCCACAACAATCTGAGAGTCAGATTCACAGATAATCCTCCTCCAGCCAAGAGAGCAACCTCGCTCAACAGCAATCTTAATAGCAAGGGCCTCCATCAGGTGATTAGAGTAATGCCCTTTGTAGACAGAGAAGCAAAAAACAACATCCCCATATTTACTTCTACCAATACCCCCAATACCAGCATGCCCAGGATTCCCACGAGAAGATCCATCAGTATTAATCTTCAGGACTCCATCTGGAGGAGGTGCCCACTTCCCATCACGATAGACCCGTTTCTTGACATGACGGGGCATAAGACCAGTACGGCACCCCCTACTAGTAACACCCAGGCTCAGATCCCGCACAACCGCAACATCCCCGGGATCAATACTTTCAGACATATCACATTTAGCGGAAATAGTCTTCTGAAGCCTATTGATAATCTTCGTCCACAGTTGACCAGTATCCAATCTGGAATCACAAAAAACTCTATGGTTCCTTTCCAGCCAAAGGTTCCAAAGAATGAAAATGGGCCCAATGAACCAGGCCACCTGAAGAAAAGGCGTCTTCGCAAGAGGCCTGCCCAGGCTCTCCCAAAACTCAATAAGAGAGGAAGCATGAATGCACCCATGATGCCAAGCCTCCCACCATCTGTGCCAAATCTCATGAGAAAAGGGGCAGTGAAAGAACAAGTGGGAAGTACATTCTTCACTGCACAAACAAAGAAAACAAATGGAAGGTCCCTGAAACCCCCGTTTACGAAGATTCTCCCAAGTGAGACATTTCCTCTAGGCAACCAACCATAAAAAGAAGTTACACTTGGGCCAAGAAAAGTTGTTCCAAACCTTCCTCCACCAGGGCACCTCAGTAGGACCATATAAATTCATATCAAGCACAGCATAACCTTGAGCAACAGTATAGATCCCATTTGGGCTAGGGCTCCAAGCCAACTTGTCCCTCTCATTCAGAGTGCTGCAAAACCTGCCTTCCAAGACCTTACACAAAGCAGCACGATCCTCCTCAGAGCCACCCACAGGCCACTCCTGCGGATCCTTCCAGCAAGACACCTCCAGATGACCAATACGCTTAACTGTTTTAAAATGCTCCACCTTAGTCCAACCAGCATTAGAGAACATCTGGCAAAGAGGCAGAAGCTGAGGGAAACTAGACAGAATGGGAGGGTGACCATCCCAAGAGTCCAGCCAAAAAAAAGCATCAGAGCCATTATTACAGATCCAGAAGAGACCATTCTGAACAAGCTGAGCTCCCTTTTTAAGAGTATCCCAAATGCAAGAGCCTTTGCCCAACAAAGCAATCCGTGGCACCTCCTAGCTCTCAGCCCCAGGAACATACTTGCAAGCAAGAATCTTGGCCCAATCCTGATCCTGACTATTGCACCATCTCTAGTACAGCTTAGCCGCCAAAGCCGTAGCCACAAGAGCCATAGACCTAAGGCCAAGGCCCCCAGCATGCTTCAGCCTACAGACAGACTCCCACTTGACTAAACTCCATTTCGAGGAAAGAAGGTTACCCGACCAAAGGAATTGCCGGGAAAGAGCATTAAAATTCCTTACAAAGGAGGCAGGAGGAATCTGCACACAACATTTGTAAATAGGGAGAGCTTGCACCATAGCTTTTAGGAGAAGCACTCTACCAGCAGAAGAGAGCCATCTGTAAGTCCAATGACTAACCTTACTCCGGAACTTATCCAAAATCCCCTGCCAAAAATCACGACGCTGAGAACCTAGAGCCAAAGGAGTCCCCAGATACATCAGGGGAAGAGAACCAATTTGGAATCTAAGAATCTTGGCAATCCTGTTCTGAATGAGACAAGGAGTATTAAAGAAATAGATGGAAGATTTATCATCATTAATACTCTGACCAGAAGCTCTCAAATAGATGTCTAAAGTTCTCCTGAAGTTCACTGCCTCACTAATTCTAGCCAAGCCCATCAGTCCAGTATCATCCACAAATTGAAGGTGAGAACAGGGAGGGAGATCATTGGTCCAGCTCCAACCATGAAGAAGACCCAGCCGCACCTGAGATTTAATAAATCTACCAAGACCCTCCGCCATGATAATGAAAAGATACGGGGACAGAGGGTCTCCTTGCCTAAGACCCCGAGAAGCACTAAACCAATCTGAAGAATCCACATTAAGAAGAATAGAGAAGGAGGATGAGGTTACACAACTGAGAACCCAGCTCACCCATTCCTCGTTAAAGCCAAAAGCCAAGAGGATATTCTGAAGAAACTCCCAGCTCACCCGATCATAAGCTTTAGCCATGTCAAGCTTAATGAACATCGCCTTCTCCTTAGAGGAAGCCACAGAGTGAATAACCTTCGTAGCAATCACGACACCATCCAAAATTTGTCTCCCTTCCACAAAAACTCCCTGCTCAGCAGAAATCAATGCACCAAGGAGGGGTTTGAGTCTCTCAGCAATCAACTTGGTAATTATCTTGTAGGTGACATTGCATAGGGCAATAGGCCTAAACTGATCCATCCGATTAGCCCCCTCCTTCTTAGGTATGAGAGCCAGAAAAGTAGAATTCAAAGACTTAAGCATTTGTTTGTT
This sequence comes from Cunninghamia lanceolata, assembly GCA_027924645.1. Lineage (NCBI taxonomy): Eukaryota > Viridiplantae > Streptophyta > Pinopsida > Cupressales > Cupressaceae > Cunninghamia > Cunninghamia lanceolata. The sequence continues at coordinate 7,320,302 of BSBN01000976.1, read as the reverse complement.
CCTAAGAGATTCCTGAACCACCTCAAGGAGATCAGACTTAATTATTTCCCAAAATTCCTGGAAGAACTCAATCAGAAACCCATCTGGGCCAGGAGCTTTACCTTTTTTCATACTAAACACAACTTTCTCCAACTCAGGTAACAAGATTGGACACAGAAGAGCCTTATTCATCTCATCTGAGACCAAGCAAGGAATACAATCCAAGATAGCCCTCTCCTTAGATCTGGCAGCAATATCCTCCTTGGAAAAAAGATTAGAAAAATAGTTGACAGCTTCCCTGGAAATTTCACCACAGGATGAGAGTTGAGTCCCATCACTCGAGATAAGAGTGGAAATAGAGTTCCCCTGCCTATGGGCCTTAACCGAGTTATGAAAAAAAGTGGTGTTCCTGTCCCCCTCCTGAAGCCAATCAATCCGAGATTTTTGCTTCCAGAAAATCTCCTCCCACAGCTCCCACTCTTCTAAGCCCTTGAGGGCCAGGGACTCCGCATTCAGAAGGTCAGAGGATAGCCCATAGTCTCGAATCTGATGAGTGACACTATCCAGCTTGGACTGAGCAGCAAGCTTCTAAGCATGCAAGTTCCCAAAACATTGATAATTCCACCTCTTAAGCCTGTACTTCACATGTTGAAGCCGTTTACTAAAAGTGTACATGGCCCTCCCATGGGCAGGAAGCCCTTCGTACCACCAATCCAGCACAAGATCCCGAAGAGATTGATCTCATAACCACATCAATTGAAATTTGAAAGAAAGATTCTTAGTGACCCCATAAGAGGAGGCACAGAGTTTGATAGGCCAGTGATCGGATCCCCTCCAATCCAAGATTTCAGAACTGGTAGTCCACCTGCTGCTCATCCAATAACAGGAAACCAGAAATCTATCTAATCGTTTTGAGATAGCCTCATCACCACACCTCCTGTTGTTCCAAGTAAAAACTCCATTGATTAGCTTCACGTCAACAAGGTTAAGGGAACCAATATTATCTCTGAGCAAAAGAGAAGAAGGATCAAGCCTGGCTAACCCTCCTCGTTTTTCCTCCATACTGATAATAGCATTAAAGTCACCAGCCAACATCCATGGGAGAAACGGGTCCAGAGAACGGACAAAATTGATATGATCCCAAAGATGAGTCTTACCTGGAAGATCAGTAGGAGCATAAATATTAGAGAAAAGACATCTTTCACCAGTTTCAAAAATGGAGGCAACCATAGAGATGGAAGACTGACTAGAAACCCACCATAAGGGGGAAACTTTCCTCGGGTTCTAGAAGCAAGCCACGCCCCCAGAACTGCCCAACACCCCCACCCCCTGCCAGTAGCCTTGGGGCCAGATACGCAGAGCACAATTATTCAAACCATCCACTGTAAGCTTGGTTTCTTGTATAAAGACCACATCCGGAGCCTAAGACTCAATTAATCTGCGAACAGCCTTTTGTCTAGGGATGCTGTTCAACCCCCTTACATTCCAAGATAAAACTATCATTTAGGGGGATGGGAGAAGTGGGAATCAATGGGTTTCACAGACCTAGACTCAACCAAAGTATCACCCATAATCTTAACCTTCTCTTGATCAGTTTTCCTTCCACTCCTTGACTGTTTATCTAGAGGCCCCTTTTTAAAAGGTTTTTGATGCAAGCCTAAGGCAGGAGGAGCCTTAGCACCCTTCACAGGATCCACGGTTCCCTTTGTAACTTAGGGGCAAGGAGCCGAACTAGCAGAACCCACCGGAAATTGTGACTCCTGGAGGCCACCAATAATCTGAACCTGAGGAGGCAAGTCCAAAGCCAACTGACCAGCCTGAAGAACCCCTGACGATAGAATCAGCTCCTCCTCCTTCGCACCCACCACCTGAATCTCTTCCTGACCTTTAACCCCAGAAGAGAGCTCAACCGGATTACCATCTTCTTGGACAACGCTATCAAGAACCTCAAACCTGTTAAATGTGCCATCATTCTGTCTATCCATCCAGGATCTCTTCTTGCCTTTGCCTTTATTCCAGGAATTAACCCGGATAAATCCCTCCTTATCAACAGGCCCATCCGACACTGGGGCTTTCCCCTTGTCCATCCTAGGAGGTCCAGAGGCAGACATGGGGGAAGATTTCAATCTGGGACATCGGCGGTGTAGATGACCATACTCATGGCAAATTCTACATCTGAATGGTAGGGTTTCATAATCTAGCTGTTGGATCCAGGAGGAAGAACCCATACAAATTTCCATAGAGTCTGGTAATGGATTATTCAGATCAACTTCGACACAAATACGAGCAAAAGAAATTACCTTACGATCTTGAGTCTGTGAAGCCGATCCAACAGGTTTCCCAAGAAGCAAAGAGATTGAATGGAGGATATCCTCCCTCTAGAATTCCAATGGAAGCCTCGGCAAGCGAACCCACACAGGCACCCACGAAGGGATCTCTTTAGCAGAGTTGAAGCCCAGATGCCAAGGCTTGATGAAGAGCCCAACCTGGTTAAAGAAATAAGGGCCACCTTCAAAAGCCCTATACCTGTCCGACATGCTTGAAAAAATAACCAGAAAATAGTTATTAGCCGCTAAAAGAATCTCCATATCTCCTTCAGGGTTCCAAACCCGACGTGCCCAGGATTCCAACATGGGAAGAGAAAGGCGAAGGCCCAAAAATTTGCAAATAAGAGCATGCTTGCACTAGTAATCAACATCCTCTGAAACTTGCTCAGGTTGAATAACCAAAACCGGTCGTTCTTCCGATCTCTCCAAACATCCATTTACTTTTTTAATCCGAAGCAACCCTTTTGAAGAGGAAGTACCCTCTCCAGAAAGAGGAAACTCAGTCCGATCCTTGTTACTGGCATGCATCAGAGAGGATGGATCTCCCATCTCCAAATCCAGGGAAGAAGCAAAACCCTGATTCTCCATGGCTAAAAGAGCCCAAGCGCCAGACAAAAGAGGGAAGGAGGCAAGGCAGACGGTCCAAATGACTAAACCGCTGCACACCCCCCGGCCAAGCGACCCACGCACCAGACAGCGCCCTGACCAACGTCCAGCCACGAAGGGAAGGAGCCCACACCCCTACCCAAACCCCTCCGGTCTCCTGCGAACCTAGAAACGACCCCCCGCGAGCAGAAACGGCCCGCCAAACACACGCAGATGCCAAAAAATGGAGCCAGCTAGGGCACGCGGGCCCTAGCGCTCACCAGAGCTCCGCGCATCGTCATTCCTTTCTAATTTTTCACCAACCCAGATCGTGAAACACTCACCTCTATTATTTGAGTATACTTTCGGCATTTTTTTTTTATATTGAGATATTCAAAATACAAATAAAATCAGTGCTCAGTAGAGCAAGTAAAGAGGAAAGGGCCTAAAACAACAATGTACATACCAACAAGAAATAGAGCTGAAACAAAAATAAACTGTTGCACCTCCTCTTCAACCTGGACAACTTCAAACCGAACTGGGACATAGAAACCAGCAGAAACCCTGAAAGCTGACTACCCTAGACCAATAACCATCCATAGTAAGAGCAAAGTGAATAAAATCATGTCTAATTCTGCATTTAGTATATGTAGAGTACAAAAAAGCAGCATTAAACAAGCTACAAACAGCTGAAAAAACTGACTAAGCTGATGTCAAGAAAAAAAAAACCAAGTTGGAAGAAATCCTAAATTTTGATAAACTTGAAGCTCCGTTACGCCCACACGTGTGAGTGTGAAACTCCAATTGTTAATAAAGCTGAGAATAAGGCAGCCAGTAATTACTAGCACTTGCACCCATAGGAGGTTCAAGGAATATGCCAATAGAAACAACCGACGACCTTAGAAATTTTTTCGGTTCAATTTCATGGCGTGAGACAATTTTGAGCACTATAATGCTCACATATAAAAGCCTATTGGCTAAATATGTGCTGACTTTGACCACAGATTACTTAATGGAGCTTTTTAAGTTGCCCAAATTTCCTTTATCCCAAATATTTTAAGGGACGGTATACATGCACTCCGAGCTCTATGGAATGCACTCCAAGTTCTATGGATTGAATATGCACGGAGTCATTTTATCAGCCAATAGGCTTTTATATGTGAGCATTATAGTGCTCGGAGTCATTTTATTAGCTGATAGGCTTTTATATGTGAGCATTATAGTGCTCGAAATTGTCTCACGCGGTAAAAATTAAAAAAAATCACGCCGGAAATTTTTCTAAACTCGTCGGTTGTTCCTATCAGTATATTCCTTGAACCTCTTATGGGTGTAAGTGCTAGTTTTAAGGTTTGTGGCTTATAAGGGTGGAAAATGATAAAGATTTTTATTTTTTATTTTTTATTTTTTTTTATCTTACATTTTATTTTATTTTTTTCTTTTTATCTTACGAATATTTGTTTCATGATTAAATTTATTTTTAGGATTATGGAAGAGGAAGAGTCACAACTTAGAATTCCACATTAGATGTTAATTTGGGTTTCCTCAACAAAAACCCAATATTTCAATCAATTGCGTTCAACCCCTTTACAATTTGTATTTATCTTTTAATATGGCTATAAACCTTTTTTTTAATGGTTATAAATATTGGATTTTTATTTGTTGGCTTTTTTTTTTTTTTGACACTTGTGAACATTAATTTGTAATTGTTATTTTTTTTTAAATTTAATAGATGTATTTTTATATATTAGTTTGGTTTAGTGAGATGAAAGTTATGATGTAAAATGATTGAAAAATAGTATTTGGATATGTAAATTTATATTTAAATGATTTTGAAATATATAGTAATAACTATTAATAAAATTTAGTCTAAGTCAATTAATTTGTAATTATTATTTTTTATTAATAATGTAATTGATATATTAATAATGAATTTAAATATGAGTAACAAATTTAATTTATATTTATTTTAAATTTACAAATTAATACATATCAATTTTAAATATATTTCTATTTAAATTTAATTACTAATAAATATTTAAAGATTAAATAATCTAAAAGTCAAAACATTTTAATATTCATTATATTGCTCTATTAAGTAAAAGTATGTGGCACTTATAATTTAATTATATTTATATTATTATTAACTTTTAATACATAATCTTGAGGATACTTAATTTCAAAATTAACTTGGTAAAATATTTAACATGTGAAATTTGAACAAAAATATCATCAATATATGGAAGAGAGTACATAATATTGAAGATTATATGTTAAGGGCCGAAATGCAAAGATTCCATTAATGAACAAAAGTAGGAATTAAAATATTTTTTTAGAAAGTAAAAATGCCCTTATAACTAAATTAGAAATTAGTTTAAGTTGATTCATCTCTAAAACAATATGCCATACCTTATCTATCAACAACAACACATACTATTTCTATGGCAAAAGTTATAAATAAAATAAAATACTTCTTAAGTATAATAAATTAAATAGTTCTAAAGTTAAATACTATTTTATAGGAAGAAAATGAACTAAACAAGAGACGCAATGAGTCATGTTCCTGCCTCTATGTGTTGAATGTTGTAGTATATCGTCAAAAAGGAAAACTCAATAAGATGAGAACAGCTCACGCAAGCAATGATTTCATATGTCCAATTTAGTCTGCAAACCATCAAATAGAAGATTGAGAACAAAGGAAAGAGCATAAGATGAAAAATGTGCAATGGAATCTTGGATACAAGATAGTCTTAACAGATTATTTCTTTTGCATTCCTGAAATGACTTGAGATGATGTTTATTCTAAACTCAGTTACTTTAGGATTTTCCTATAGCACAGAGTTGGGTGTTTTTTGTTGCATTTCTTGAAGGATTGACATCACAACAGACAAATGTTACTTGGTATTAATATTGAGTCTTTTGGATACCTGTTGGCACATATAAGCTATTAGCTTTGTGTTGAGGCTTGAATGCATTTCTCTCTTGTTACCGACACATGCAGCTACCTTTATGCACACACCAAAAATCCAAAATGTCTCTCTTGGCACAGAATATGGGGTCAAAGATCAAGCATTACCATCAATTGGCTAAATTAATTGAATCAAGAAAGTGTTTACTAGTGCAAAGGAAGAAAGAAAGAAACTGATGAAAAAAATAGGTCAGTTGGACTTTGAGTACATCGGTTCTTAGCAAATCAGGAGTGCATATGAGGATTCAAATGAGCAAAAATGTCTAAAGAATCAAAAGAACTGAATAGTTAGTATATAGTAAACCATATAAATTTACAATACAAAGCATTTCTGTAAAAGTAAGGGTCCATGCCAAAATAAGGACTGCTGATAGAGGGAAAAGAATGGTGCCAATGGAGAACAAGGGTTTGTTTTCTATCAGTGTTATTTTTTTAACAGAAGAAACATATGCTATTTTTAGATATTAAGGATCTCAGTATCCATTAGGAATGTCAGTTAAATAATGAAGCTTTTAATCATGTGAGTTTCAAAGTATATCTACAAGTACATTGCAAGGTAAAACACTGAACAACACTGGACTTATTTAAATTTATCAAGTAGAATGAATTCAGACTGTTGTATAATGCACTCAGATCTGCTTGAACACCTTGTCATGCTACATGGGTGTTGCACGTGGTTTTGCATATCTTCATGAGGAAGTTTCACCTCATTTTGTGCACCGAGATATTAAAGCTAGCGAAATAGTCCTCGATGGGGATCTCAATCTTAAGATTACAGATTTTGGTCTGGCTAAACTTTTTCCAGATAATATAACACATATTAGTACATGAGTTGCTGGAACAATGTAAATCTTGTTTAGACTTTTAGTCTTACATAGAAATGAAGCCTCAAAAATAATATATTGGCTATACATTAATGGGCTTGTCTTTCTTGGTTAATTATTTCAATTACAATAAAGATGCCAGAAAAAAGTGAATCCAATTAATGCATATTGTAGAACTCAAAATAAAGTTTGAGTTCTATAATTCTCATTCTATCTTTACTTTAATTTTGGTGCAGGAGCACCAAGGGCTCGGAGCCCATGTGTATATATGTTTGCATTTTGTTGTGATGTTTTGAATTTTCAAAATAGGGCAGAGCGGGAAGGAGTTTATACCTATTCACTTTTGAAATTCATCGGGGTGAGAGAGGAAAGAGTTACACCGACGGTTGTGTTCGAAAGTGGCATCGGCATAAGATGCATCTTGGTTCGCCGAGGATATTGTATTTTGGTCTATCGGCAAGAGAGACGTCGTCGGGATAACAAGTATGGAGTCTACCGACGCTATGGTGTCTCACCGATGACCAAGTGAATTAGTCTGGCCAAACAGAGAAGTATACCGGCAGGAAGTTATACTGACGGGATAGAATGGTCGGCAAGACTAATGATATCGGAGACTGATGGAATAGTTTCACCGACGACCAAATGTTTGGCTGACGGAGAGTTGCCATAAGCATATCGGCATGAGATTTATTGTCGGCAGGAGAATGGACGGGGTTGCCGATGGGAGGAGTCTCGACGATGGGGACACATCGGCAAGAGGATGGTGAAGTTACACCGATAGAACATCGGCAGGAGAACGGTGAAGTTACACCGATAGAAGGAGCATCGGCATGACCGACGATATCGGCGAATAGGTTTTAAGTTATACCGACGGGGGTTAGTCTTAGCGAAAGTAAATTTGATGCAAAACACATCGGCGAGAGAAATAACATCGGCGGAGGAACCGAAGGTTTGGCCGATGCTAAAGTCACGCCGATAGTTGGTTTAGAAGGTGCCATCGGCAAGATGGAGTTTATCGGCAAGAGCAGTTTAGAAGCTGCCGATAGTTGACGTCTCGCCAATAGGCGAGAACCAAACCGCAAACAGTTACGTCGAAGAGAAATGGTCCATCGGCGGAAGGGACTTAGGCTAGGCCAATAGTCATCCGTTTTGCCGACACAATGTGTTGGAGAGACATCATGGTAAGTCTGGCCGACTGTCAAGAAAATGCAGAATTCAACCAGCAGTTAGAATACGAACCGTCTGGTAACTGAACCGTCCTGTAACGGACATGGAATTTATATAAAATGTAACATTCTTCCTATAGAGAAGGGAGAGAGGAGAAGAATCGAAGAAGTGAATTTTGGTGTGTGAAGCACTTTAATGTAATCAGAATTTTTGAATAGAAATAAAATACAGCAGTTCGATCATCTGTATATTCTGTTCTGTTTTCACTTATCATTCTGAAATAGATTAGTCATTTCTGTTTCTATAGTTTTGTTCTCTTTTGCAAACCATGACTCTGTATTGATGATGCCTCAAGTTCCATTGTACAGTATGGAGGCCATCTTGCAGAGCCATGATTTTTGTTTGTTTTTCTTTTGTGGGGTGGTCAGATTGCCGGCTAGAAGAAATGCATGCTTGTTCTAGGCGAGCTCAGTGAGGAGTCCGGCTAGATAGACAAGTAGGATAAATAGATTTGCAGAGGTGGAAAAGTAGAGAGAAAGAAAGTGAGCACCAAGCAGTCCAGACCCTTGAACAGAGTGAGAAGGGTGGGCAACGGGCTCAGAAAGTTATGTGCCATTGAGGCAGTATCTGGGAAGCAGTGAGGACAATGTATGAGTCCCACACCAAGCAGAGAAGTAGAGTTTTCCATCTCTGCAAGGAGTATGTCTTTTAGCACTTTGAATTGGTAGGAAGGCTAGTGTTGTCAACAGTCTTGTACACCTACAGAATGCAGAGCAGGCAGCCTAGAGTCCTCCCTATCAAATTGGTATCAGAGCGGTAAGATTTGGGTTATTCCTAGATAGGAATAGAAGAGTTGTATGTCATCACCGAGTTCAAGTGAGTCTGTTAGTTCATCCAAGAAAATGGTGACTAATGCAGAGTTAGCAAAGAAGGTTGAAGATCAAGAAGAGCAGAATAGACTCCTACAAGAAAGACTAGCAGAAATGGAGGGTAAGCTAGGCTTAATGTTGCAAAAGACTGAGGAAGTCAGCCAGAGAGTTAAATATTCTGAGGATAAGGGAAAAGGTGTATCTGTAGAAGATGAAGAGCCCACACCTGATCCTAAATTGGAAGAAGAACCATTCTTGAAAGCTTTGAAAGCAATGAGTGGTAAAACATTGGAAGGAGTACCACTTTTCAGTGGGAAAATGGACCCAGATTTGGTCATGGAGTGGATAGAAGGACTTGAAAATCACTTTGAATGTGATGGTGTAAGCGAGGCACAGAAAGTAAAGGTGGCCAAATCCAGACTCAGGGGAGCTGCCTTAACCTGGTGGAAATTTGTGCAGACTGAAAGAGCAAAAGAAGATAAGAAGCCCATAGCTACTTGGAACGGAATGGTAGCTAAAATCAAAGAAGCATATATGCCAGAAGATTATGAAATACAGCTGCACAGGAAGAGACAGAATCTGAGACAAAAGGAATTAGATGTCAGTGCATACACTGAAGAATTCCAAAAGCTATGCTTAAGGTCCAAAGTAATGGAGGATGAAAGCATAAAGGTAGCAAGGTACCTTAATGGTCTGAAGTGGAATATACAAGAAGAAATCATTTTATTGTGCCCTACCATAGTGCAAAAATGCTATCAGCTAGCACTGAAAGTGGAGGAAAAGAATAAGAGGAAACAAGACTCAAATAGCAGAGGAAGAGGAAGAAGCAGAGATAACAGAGGACACATAGGAGGTTTTGGTGGAAGAAATACTGACAATAGATCCCAAGCAGAATCCAAACTCACAGAGCAGAGTGGGGAGTCGAGTGGTAGAGGAAACCACAAAGGAAGAGGATCTAACAGAGGAAGGTCAGGAGGATCAGGCAGAGGATCCTATTTCACCAACATGAAGTGTTACAACTGTGGCAATCTAGGTCATCCAGCATATAGGTGTCCAGAAAAGGCCACATCCTCTTCTCAAGGAGGTGATAAGAGAAATCACTATGTCCAAGATAATGCATCCAGCAGCCAGTCACCTGAGGTCAATCTAAACTCAGAAGATGGAGAGAACTTGATGATAAGGAGAACTTTGATGAAGGAACCAGTAAAGTCTAAACCAAGCCAGAGGAGAGCACTATTCAGAATCAAGTGCAAGATTTTGAATAAGGTATGTAAAATTATCATAGACTCAGGATCCACTGATAATATTATTTCTGATGAGGCAGTTAAGAAACTGAATTTGAAAAGAATTACTCATGCAAACCCATATAGAGTCACATGGTTGAATAAGGGTCAACATGTGGTAGTAAATGAACAAAGTTGGGTAGAGTTTAGTATAGGTGGCTACAAGGATAAGGTATTATGTGATATACTACCCATGGATGCATGCCATCTCTTATTGGGCAGACCATGGCAGTATGACCGAAAAGTAGTACATGATGGTGAGAAGAATGCCTATTCTTTTCAGAAGGATGGTGTCACCTATAAGATTCAGTCATTGGAGGATGAAGATGCAGTTCAGACAAAGAGTCCTAATATCTTGGTTGTGAGTGGAAAAGAGTTTCTGAATACTCTTAAGGAAGATGGTATTGGTTATGCCATCATAGTGAAACCAAAAGAAGGACAGCAGGGGAAGAAGACAGAGATTCCCAAAGAAGTGCAGCCTATACTGGAGAAGTATAAAGGCATAATCAGTGATGGTACACCAACCACATTGCCTCCACAGAGAGCAATAAGCCATCAGATAGACCTGATTCTAGGAGCATCTTTGCCAAACAAGGCACCTTACAAGATGACTCCAGATCAGCACAAAGAGATTTCCAGGCAAGTGCAGGAATTGCTAGATCAAGGATTGATCAGGAAGAGTATTAGTCCTTGTGTAGTCCCCACAGTGTTGGCACCCAAGAAAGGAGGATCATGGAGATTGTGTACAGATGCCAGAGCCATAAACAAGATAACTATAAGGTATAGATTCCCAATTCCCAGAATTGAAGATCTCATGGACTGTATTGGAAAAGCAAAGTATTTCACCAAGATAAACCTGAAGAGTGGTTACCACCAAATAAGAATCAAGGAAGGTGACGAGTGGAAGACAGCCTTCAAGACCACAGAAGGACTGTATGAATGGCTTGTTATGCCATTTGGTCTATCAAATGCACCCAGCACCTTTATGAGACTCATGAATGAAGTCCTAAAGGATTACATTGGTAAATTTGTTGTTGTTTTTCTAGATGATATTCTAATTTTTAGTCAGACCAAGGAAGAACATCTAGAACATGTAAATATTGTTTTGCAAAAATTACATGATGAACAACTAACCATCAATCTGGAGAAGTGTGAATTCATGAAGCAGGAATTGGTATACCTTGGTTTTGTGGTGTCCCAGGGAGAGTTGAAGATGGACAAGTCCAAAGTAGAAGCCATATTGAGCTGGCCTACTCCCAGAGCAGCCACAGAGGTGAGAAGTTTTCATGGCTTAGCCCAGTTTTACAGAAAGTTTATCAGAAATTTCAGTGGAATATGTGCACCTATGTTGGATACAATTAAGGGTGGAATGAAAGCAAAATTCAGATGGACACCAGCTGCAGATAGCAGTTTTGAAAGGTTGAAGAAAGAGGTAGCAACACAACCTATTTTGTTGTTGCCTAGTTTTGATAAGCTATTTACTATTGAATGTGATGCAAGTAATATAGCTGTAGGAGCAGTGCTAAATCAGGAAAACAGACCTGTAGCCTTTTTCAGTGAGAGGCTGAATGAAGCAAAGAGTAAGTACTCTTCATATGACTTAGAGTTGTATGCTCTAGTCCAAGCATTGAGGAAGTGGAGACATTATCTCCTACCTAAAGAATTTGTGGTCTACACAGATAACCAAGCTCTGAGTTTTCTGAACTCACAGGATAAGTTAAGTAGCAGGCATATCAAATGGATGGAGTACCTGCAGTCTTATACCTTTACAATTAAGCATAAGAAGGGGCAGCTGAACAGAGTTGCAGATGCTTTGAGCAGAAGATTGCTCACAGTGCAGGAAGTGCAATTGATAGAATCTTTACCAAGATGATGAAGATTTTGCTGAGGCATACAAGGTATGTCAAGATTTTGAGAATCACTTTCACAGTGAATTTGCAGATTTCACCTTACAGCAGGGATTGCTATTCAAAGGTGGACAATTATGTGTGCCAAGAGGATCTATGAGAGAAAATCTCATACAGGAGAAGCATAATGGCAGTCTGAGCGGCCATTTTGGTCTGAACAAGACACTGGAGCTAGTCCAAAGGTTCTATCATTGGCCAAGGATGCACAGAGACATCAGAAGGTATGTAGAGCAGTGTACCGTATGTCAGAAGGCCAAGGGAACCACTTCTAATGCAGGACTGTACCAACCCTTACCCATTCCTTCCAGGCCATGGGAATGTGTAAGCATGGATTTTGTAGTTGGTTTGCCTAAGACTAAGACTGGTTATGACAGCATATATGTAGTTGTGGACAGGTTTAGCAAGATGAGTCATTTCATTCCCTGCAAAGTGACTCATGATGCCAGTCATATAGCACACTTATTTTTCAGAGAAGTGATCAGAATTCATGGACTTCCAGCAAGTATTGTGTCTGACAGAGATGCTAAATTCATGGGGCATTTCTGGAAAACATTGTGGCAGAGATTGGGAACAAATTTGTCTTTCAGTTCAGCATATCACCCACAGACAGATGGTCAGACAAAGGTGGTAAACAGGACATTGGGCAACCTGTTAAGGTGTATAACCAAAGAATATGGACAGAGTTGGGATCTTGTCATTCATCAGGCAGAATTTGCCTATAATGACAGTGTGAATAGGACTACTGGTAAGAGTCTATTCGAAATAGTCTATGGAATGCATCCCAGAGGTATATGTGAACTCAGGAATATGGGAAACATGGAGAACAGAAGTGGACATGCAGAGGATTTTGCACAATCCATGAAAGAAGTGCATGAGCAGGTGAAGAAAACCTTGACAGAGAACACACAGAAGATCAAGGACAGAGTAGATGTCCACAGAAGGGATATTCAGTTTGAGGTTGGTGATTTGGTCATGGTTGATTTGAACAAAGCCAGATTACAGAAAGGGATACCAACCAAATTACAGATGAGACGGATTGGTCCTTGCAGAATTCTGAACAAATATGGCAACAATGCCTATAGGATTGATTTGCCAGCAGACTTGGCAATTTCCCCAGTGTTCAATGTTCAGGACTTGGTGCCATATAAAGGTCCTCATTCAGCAGCAGGGGAATCTCGTGCAGAAGCTACACAGACAGTGAATGATGTCACCTTGCCTCCAAAAATCACACCACAGGCTGAGAGAATTTTGGATTCTCGCGTGCAGAAGCAGACCAGACATGGTGTGTACATGGAGCACCTGATCAAGTGGAAACAGTTGCCTGAAGCAGAGGCTACCTAGATTGTAGAGTCAGAGTTCAAGAAACGGGGCATTGATTTTGCCTTGTTGTCACCGGAGGTGACTTGACTTCTTCCACACAGGGGGAGTATGGTGTAGGAGCACCAAGGGCTCGGAGCCCATGTGTATATATGTTTGCATTTTGTTGTGATGTTTTGAATTTTCAAAATAGGGCAGAGCGGGAAGGAGTTTATACCTATTCACTTTTGAAATTCATCGGGGTGAGAGAGGAAAGAGTTACACCGACGGTTGTGTTCGAAAGTGGCATCGGCATAAGATGCATCTTGGTTCGCCGAGGATATTGTATTTTGGTCTATCGGCAAGAGAGACGTCGTCGGGATAACAAGTATGGAGTCTACCGACGCTATGGTGTCTCACCGATGACCAAGTGAATTAGTCTGGCCGAACAGAGAAGTATACCGGCAGGAATTTATACTGACGGGATAGAATGGTCGGCAAGACTAATGATATCAGAGACTGATGGAATAGTTTCACCGACGACCAAATGTTTGGCCGACAGAGAGTTGCCATAAGCATATCGGCATGAGATTTATTGTCGGCAGGAGAATGGACGGGGTTGCCGATGGGAGGAGTCTCGACGATGGGGACACATCGGCAAGAGGATGGTGAAGTTACGCCGATAGAACATCGGCAGGAGAACGGTGAAGTTACACCGATAGAAGGAGCATCGGCATGACCGACGATATCGGCGAATAGGTTTTAAGTTATACCGACGGGGGTTAGTCTTGGCGAAAGTAAATTTGATGCAAAACACATCGGCGAGAGAAATAACATCGGCGGAGGAACCGAAGGTTTGGCCGATGCTAAAGTCACGCCGATAGTTGGTTTAGAAGGTGCCATCGGCAAGATGGAGTTTATCGGCAAGAGCAGTTTAGAAGCTGCCGATAGTTGACGTCTCGCCGATAGGCGAGAACCAAACCGCAAACAGTTACGTCGGAGAGAAATGGTCCATCGGCGGAAGGGACTTAGGCTAGGCCGATAGTCATCCGTTTTGCCGACACAATGTGTTGGAGAGACATCATGGTAAGTCTGGCCGACTGTCAAGAAAATGCAGAATTCAACCAGCAGTTAGAATACGAACCGTCTGGTAACTGAACCGTCCTGTAACGGACATGGAATTTATATAAAATGTAACATTCTTCCTGTAGAGAAGGGAGAGAGGAGAAGAATCGAAGAAGTGAATTTTGGTGTGTGAAGCACTTTAATGTAATCAGAATTTTTGAATAGAAATAAAATACAGCAGTTCGATCATCTGTATATTCTGTTCTGTTTTCACTTATCATTCTGAAATAGATTAGTCATTTCTGTTTCTATAGTTTTGTTCTCTTTTGCAAACCATGACTCTGTATTGATGATGCCTCAAGTTCCATTGTACAGTATGGAGGCCATCTTGCAGAGCCATGATTTTTGTTTGTTTTTCTTTTGTGGGGTGGTCGGATTGCCGGCTAGAAGAAATGCATGCTTGTTCTAGGCGAGCTCAGTGAGGAGTCCGGCTAGATAGACAAGTAGGATAAATAGATTTGCAGAGGTGGAAAAGTAGAGAGAAAGAAAGTGAGCACCAAGCAGTCCAGACCCTTGAACAGAGTGAGAAGGGTGGGCAACGGGCTCAGAAAGTTATGTGCCATTGAGGCAGTATCTGGGAAGCAGTGAGGACAATGTATGAGTCCCACACCAAGCAGAGAAGTAGAGTTTTCCATCTCTGCAAGGAGTATGTCTTTTAGCACTTTGAATTGGTAGGAAGGCTAGTGTTGTCAACAGTCTTGTACACCTATAGGATGCAGAGCAGGCAGCCTAGAGTCCTCCCTATCAAATTTCATCATAAATATGAGATGATAAATCACCTATAGAATAAATGCTATACAGCGAGGAGCTTAGTGTTTAAATCTAGCTATGCAAAATGCATGAAAGAAAAGTAATTTACTATCAATGACATAGAACTAGTGTAAAGACTAACAAATAATTTTGTATTTTCTAGTTGTCTCCTAGCTGGTGGTTATCTTGCTCTAGAATATACCATGCGTGGACAATTAACAAATAAGGCAGATGTCTATAGCTTTGGGGTTCTTGTACTTGAAATTATCAGTGGCAGAGGCAATATGAACACAAGCCTACCAGTTGAGGAGCAAATCCTTTTGGAAATGGCAATGAAAAGAAGTTTTCCATTATGTGATTCCTTTCTGCTAATGAATTTTAGCATCTAAATTTTCTTTTCTAAATTATCCTCCGTGTGGGAATTTATAAAATATGACATGTTATGTCGTGATGCTGGGAGAAGTGAAAAAAACAAAGTAGTGCACACTTAGTACTACAAAAGGAATATGCTATTTGTTTTTAAATAGGATTTAATCGTGTCAATAATGACTAAGTTGCAAGGTATAAAATATGATTGAGCAGTCTCAGATACTAGTCCTAGATACCAAGAATGGGATATATTTTATCATAAGCACTCTGGCCTTTATGATGCCTGGGCAACATTTAAGTTTAAAACTGTGCTTCAAAAAGTATAGGTGACTATGGGTACAAAAATTCAGCATTTATATGGTAATGTATTATTTGATTACAAGTACATTCTATATCAATTCAGCTTACTATAAGAAAAATTGACTAAAAATAATATATGGTTACAGTCTTCTAGATTTTGGAAATATCTATTAATTTTTTTATCAAGCATATTTCCTCATACTGTTAACTGCTTCATATATTAGTTAAAAAATAGTTGATTGGCATGCCAAATGGAAAAAAATGTCGCATGACCTTAAAAGGATTTAATAAAAGGACTAGAAAATTGTAGAATTTTTCTTTGAATTCTTGGTCTTGGATTATGAAAAATTTCTACAATTTTCTCTTTCACTATAACATTAGTCCCTGCCTAGAACTGTAGGGCTGATTAAATGACACAATTTAAGCATTGCAGAATTGAAAATGATATAATCTGGGCTTAAATAGTTAAATTATTTGCATGGAATTGTGTTGTCAGCATCAATCTTCTAGCATAAGCAGCAGTACGAAGCTGAAGATTGTAAGCTGAGGATATGTCTGGATCCTCATGCACTTTACTGCCCACGTAAACAATATAAACTGGCACTACATACTCATAAAGCAAGTAAATTCATAAAAATAGAGCAAAAGTAAGCAAATTCATAATTACATAGTAAGAGCAAGCAAATTCATAAATAAGCATAAAAAATAAAATCTTAAAGCAAACAACAGATTTAGAAGCTAGGGAGATCTACCTTTTATGCAACTGGGGTACATGAAAACTCTCAATGTCCTCCCTGTCATTTAACATTTTGCATTTTGTCAAACTTTATCAATGAAGAAACAAAATTGGCAATCTAACCACATTAAGAACTAACTATTAATATTTCCTCACTGGAGCTGTTGTTTTCCTTTTCTCAATGAATCTGTATTTGGAATGAAGCTATTTTTTTTTTTAAATCTATTGGACTGATTTTTAGTTCATCTTCTGCAATAGATGATCAAAGGTACTTTTTTGGATTTATTTTCTAATCAACACTTTCCTCTTCTGGTGTTGAGGGGATGGGGAAGAGGGTCTTTTGTTGACAGAATCCTCCAATGACTCAATATTATTCATGTTTGGAATGGTACAGCAACATGTGTAATTTGAAAACATAATTCGGGTTCTTGCTTCTACAAGCAAGGAAAGGCTTGACAAGAACATTTGTATCTCTTTGGTCTTTGACTTGATGGGTATTCAATGCTTAGCTGTAATGGGCAATGAATGACCCTTTTCTTCAAATAATGATTTCTTACTTTATGACTATGGAAACCTTGCATCTGATGAGCATAGGCAAGACATGGTCAAGTTCAAAGACTGTTTTCGGATATGCCACAAATTATGTGGTTATAGAAGCATATACACCCAATATAAATAGTCAATGCCTCAATTTCTTCAAAGCAATGCAACTGCCATGGGTTGGGTAGAGATAGAGGCACATGCAGTAAATTACAACATTATAGAAAAAATTGGCATAAAATCATAGAAAGAAGAAAGTAGTCAGCAACTCATTGCAGATTTGAAACCAATTTAATCAAAATAATTCATTTTCCCTATCAAAAATTGTAGAGATCTCAAATATGAAGCCCTTCGGCAAAGATATATCCTAATTTTAACCGCATTCCAAATTTGAAGAAGATTCCCATAATAAGTATTTGTGGTATCCTTCAGTAAAAATGCAATCTCTAATGGTGGAAGTAACAACTAAAAGTGCTTCCAAGTTCCACCATATATCCTGAAAGCAATTTTCCAAAGCCAATTGAAAGAAATATTATATCTCCCAGTGTTTAAAGTATCCAAAAACTCAGTAAAGCTTTTTAATCCTGCAAGAACACCTAGTGTGTTTCTCGTGCAAATCATATAAGTTTCCATACATATGCTGTGCATCTTAAAAGTGCTGCCTTGAAATGCTCATTGTCGACTAATCTATACAAATTTTATAGGTTGTCACACTCTCCTTGGTAACTGAGCAATATAGCATTGTGGACCCCAAGCAGTATCAAAATGATTTTACGTGGGCCATAAAGGCAATTCCATTGGCACTAGTGAAGGAGGTGTATCGGTGAAGAATTTAATGGTTTTTAAAATCATTAAGCTACCTCAAATACGGGAAGTAAAATCAAACGGTTTTATTAAAATCATTAGTTTTTACTGGGGTGAATTTTTTAGTCTCAATTGTTGTGCATTTCAAAAAAAAATCGTTCATCTTCTACTGTTAAACAATGCGATTCTTGCAGTAAGATGAAATCCAAAGCAAATCATTGGTGGTGATTTTTTTAATGGTGATAAAATCAAAGGTAATTGCCACCTGTCTCAGAGGTGCACAGCTGTAGCCCAACAATTTTACCAACACACGCGTCCTCTTGCCAGGTGTAGCGCAGCAGGTGTAAGTTCGCTCATGCACTTACTTTTCAATGATGTTTTTTTGTTTTTGCGTAGATCTGGTTAAGGAATGTAATCAACAAAAGCCATGCCTAAGTTAATGTTTGCAACAGGAGGATTTAAGCATAGGGCTGCTGTGTTTTACTGAGTAATGGGTGCCTTTATACATATTACTATGCTCATCCATATGGTTCATGTGGTCTGGGGAAATGCAGGTTAAGCACCTCTGAAGTTCCATC
Organism: Cunninghamia lanceolata; assembly: GCA_027924645.1. Classification (NCBI taxonomy): domain Eukaryota; kingdom Viridiplantae; phylum Streptophyta; class Pinopsida; order Cupressales; family Cupressaceae; genus Cunninghamia; species Cunninghamia lanceolata. The sequence continues at coordinate 7,301,898 of BSBN01000976.1, read as the reverse complement.
TTTGGCAGATGAAGAATGCTATAGCAGTAAATTTATTATTAGAAGCAAACGATAGAAATTTATGCCAGCTAACTTGTGTCTTGCAATCCCGTCAGAGTTTACTCTCGTGGTTCCTTATACATCGATAAGGTGAGGAATTCTTGCCGATTTCAATCATTATGTGAAGATAAAAACTCATATAGCAACCAAATGTTGGCACCTAAAGTGTGTAGATTCTCACTACTCTCATGCTCTTATCCACTCTGTCCTGTAACAGGATCTTGGATTGGTGGGATATCCACTTTCCAAAGACAAGCGTTGGTCTTCAAAAGGTTTAGCAGGCCTCCCTTGAAGCTGAGAAAGTCTATACATTCTTCACCAGGCTGGCCAAGAGGGTATTAGATGGATTCCTCCGGAGCACATTCCATACACAGCCTTGTGCCCATTTCAGGTATTGAGGATGCAAAGGATGGAAACGGTTGTGTAGCCCCACCTTTGGAAGAAGCAGATAGGAGTCTATATATGTTGTTACTTTCATGCACTGTGTAAAATCTGTCAAAGCGTGAGGATTGTTTCCATGATGTTTGGTGTTAAAGAATCGATTCCAATCTTTGTTGGTTGTCTTGATTTAACATATCCTCTATGAAGTAGATAAATGTGTAATTTTTTTTAGATAAATGTGTAATTAGTAATATTTTGCAGGGAAATAGAATTAATCGATACTTCATTTAAGCTAACCATCTAACAGTTTTTTTTCCTTTTTCTTTTTAGAAGGCATGCTGGCATCTCTAACTTTGGAGACAACAAAATCTTTGCAGTAGACTTCCCTAAGGAAACAACAAGAAATTGTATTGCAAACGGTTGAAGCTTGTAGAGAAACTTTTGGAAGTAGTACAAGAAAATTTTACAAATTTTTGGAAATAATATTGAAAACTAGTGGAATATTCTGGAAAACTGAGGTCTTGCCCACATCTTGCCGGAATTGTTTCCAGAAGTTTCTAGCCATTTGTTTTCGTTCTTACAGTGAATAGTTGCTATTTTCTGTGTTTTCTCCCTTTTCATCTTCTACAAAGTAGAGGTCAGAAGATTTGGAATCATCACTTGCATTTGCAACGGATCCATTCCTTCTTTACTTTTCCCATTTTCAAACTGAAAATCATGGGTCTTTGTATTCTCTTTTTCATTCTTCTTATTACATGCTTTGTTGCATTCTAGGTAAATATCATTCTTTTTCTTTGAATTCCTTCCTATCCTTCCTATCAAAGTTGTTCTCCTCATAGATGCAACGATTCCTTCATCAAATACCCTCACAGGCGACCATCTCCAAATACAACTGCTCTAAAATAAATTGAAAGCTCGTTGAAAACTTCAAAACAACTCTGGGTTTGGAAATTAACAAATTGAGAACTTAGCACTAGTTTCATTTTCAATTTTATTAAATAATTTCTACTTTTTGTTGAAGGAAAACCCTTCTGGTGGAGGACCTTAAGATTTAAAGAAGGTATATTACATAAAAGAATGAATTTTTTTCTTTAATTTCCTTTTAAATTAATTATCTCATTTAAATTTTCCATCGAATGGGTAATGCCCAATGACCTTATCCCTAGATAACAACATTAGAATTGACTGTAAATTTTATTGCAGCTATAGATGTTTTATTTGGTATCTTGATTGCCTAACCATGAATTTGACTGTTGAAAGGAGGGCTTACAAACCATTTTTATTTATTTTTTAATATTTACAGGATGGTGTATTTTACATGAGAATGATGGAGCAGTGAAGAGCGTGGAATTCCAAGCATACCTTGAGCCAGAGGTCCCTTTAATTCTGAAATCCATGGCCATGGCCTGAAACCAAGCTTGCTTGTCACCCACCATGACCTTGATAGCATTCCCTTGTAGGTCCTTCACAAAGATATCTGGGAATGTGGGAGGCAAAAGTTTGCTTGTTGGCTCTGTTAAGTTGCTGGGAAAATATTGAAAACATGATTCGAAGCCTCTGTGCAGAGCACAAATTTGAGAGCGATAGGGCAAAAGATGTTAAAAGTCTTCTACATATCTTCATTAGTAACCACATTGGAAGCAATGATAGCAGAAACATAAGAGGGTTTCTGAGCATAATCACAGCAAATGCAAAAAGCATAAATGAAAACCAAGGTCGATGGTGGTTCTTGCACGCTTCTCAATTCACATTAAATTCTCATTCATCACAATTGATGTTTGCACAGCGTATTCATTTATGTCAATTACTGTTCCGTAAATCAAACAAGATTTTGGGGCCTCAAAATTAATACGGTGAATGTACATGTATATTTGTTTATTGGCATCCTTCGAAAATTCAATAATTTTTTAAATCATTATTTCATTTTTTACCCTTACTGTTCACAACATAGACGAATCAAAGAATAGATAAATGATATTTTCTTAAATGATTAAATAAAAAAAAATTATGAACTATATTATTCTTGTTAGAAATTTTTAATTCTTTGATATGATTGGACAGATAGTTTAAAAAAATGCATCTAGCCGATGCATTAGTATACCTGCCGAAGTCAGGAACTAAAAATTAAAATAGGAGTCAGACTCAAGGATACTAAATAAATTACTATAATGAATCATACTAAACCCATTATTTAAATTAGAGTGTAATTTCAAAAGAAATAATTTATATAAATACCTACACTTCTATATTAAAAATATAGTGCTAAACCAATTATTTAAATTAGAGTCTAAAGTCAAAAGAATTAATTATAAAAATATAGTGCCAAACGCATTATTTAAATTAGAGTCTAAACTCAAAATATATGGTTGGGGTTCACCTGCACGGATATAAGAGATGCCGATTATGGAAATAATTATTAGTGCTATGTTCCAGGAAACAACATTTAGCCAATGATGCTATTGCTGAATTGTGGTTGGCCTTTGAGGGGTATGGGAGGCCAAAGAGGGCTGAAACAACAAAAGAGCCACTCAAAAGATGCCTCCATAACCATATATGAACTAATTTACACAGCAGATTGGAGACAAGAAAATCTGCATTTCAAGCTTAGAATATTTTTTTTGGCTACTGTGGGCTTAGAGGAAATTCTCCATTTTTTTTTTTTGTTTATTATGTCAAAACTTGCTTTAGGTTTTGCAGATAGCATCATTCAACCCATCTCTTACAATTAGCCTCACCTTAGCCCAATTTTGTTACAGAAAGCAGACCAAAAAGAGCTTGCACTAGATCATTACCCACTTAGCTCCATCCTTGTATTTTTGGAAAAAAACCAAAAAAAGACACAGAAATTGTACTAAACCCTCATCTTCTTTTTGCAATTGAAGATTTTGTAGCAAGCCAGACATGCCAACAGAAATCTCACAGCATGGAGATTGGGAAAAAGAGCCCAGTGATAGACAAGATGCTGCAATAAGCACTTTTGGGTCTCGGTCAGAAGGAAAATTCAAGGTCAAGTCCCATGGTTTATGGATAAGATTCAAGAGCAATCTGCAATGTAAAGCCAAATGGGCAGAAGTGAATGGATCACTGGGGGACTTGGGCACCTTCATTCCCATTGTAATTGCCCTTACATTGGTGAATGGGCTTGATTTAGGCACCACTCTCTTGTTCACAGGGATGTACAACATCATAACAGGTTTTTTTTTTGGTGTTCCCATGCCAGTACAACCCATGAAATCCATTGCTGCAGTGGCAATTAGTGAGGGGAAGCATTTGAGCATTCCAGAGATAATGGCAGCAGGAATCTGCACTGCAGGAATATTGTTTGGGCTGGGAATTACCGGGCTAATGAGGCTAGCTTATTGGCTCATTCCCTTGCCTGTGATCAGAGGGGTGCAGCTCTCACAGGGCTTGGCCTTTGCATTTACAGCAGTAAAATACATAAGAAATGAGCAGGATTTGGCAAAGACAAAAGCTGGGGGTGCAAGGCCTTGGCTGGGCTTGGATGGACTTCTATTGGCTCTTGCATGTCTTGGCTTCATACTGCTTGTAAACGGCTCTGATGATGATGATCATGACTCAAGTCAAAAGACACAGGAAATTCCACAGGTTTCAGTCCCAACTGATGAATCTGAGAATGGCCAAGTAAGGAAATCAGTCTGGAACATCAAGGTTTTACATGCAATTCCATCTGCGCTTATAGTTTTTGTGCTTGGTATTGTGCTTGCCATTGCTAGAAAGCCTGAGGTCATTGTGCAGCTGAAATTGGGCCCATCCAAACCTCATTTGATAAAAATCTCAAGGCATGAGTGGAAGACAGGATTTGTCAGGGCAGCAATACCCCAAATCCCTCTCTCTGTCCTCAACTCAGTGATTGCTGTCTGTAAATTATCCACAGATTTGTTTCCCAACAAGGAAGTGACTGCAACTAGGGTGTCTGTGAGTGTGGGGCTGATGAATTTAGTGGGCTGTTGGTTTGGGGCCATGCCTGTCTGTCATGGAGCAGGTGGCCTTGCAGGGCAGTACAAATTTGGGGCTAGAAGCGGGGCATCTGTGACATTTCTAGGAACTGGAAAACTGATTTTGGGTCTTCTTGTAGGGAAGTCCTTGATTAAAATACTGACCCAATTCCCCATTTGTTTGTTGGGTGTGTTGCTGCTCTTTTCAGGTATTGAGCTCGCCATGGCCTGCAGAGACATGAATTCTAAGAAGGATTCATTTGTCATGCTCATATGCACAGCTGTTTCACTCACTGGATCCAGTGCTGCCCTGGGATTTGGTTTTGGAATTGTTCTGTATGTAATTCTTAAATTGAGGGAGACGGAATTTTCAGATTGCATGACCATTTTCCGAACATTGTTCAGCAGAAGAAATTTCTCATACAACACCTGAACAAGACGACAGATACAATCCAGCATTATTTAGTAATTATTCTTGTTTGGATGTGTTATTGGAAGATTGTTACCTAGCACACAATCAACAGGTGAATAAATAATAGAGATGATAGACTCCAAATAGCAGCTTACTGAGTCATGAAGTACCTTGCTATGGAAGTGTGGTCATTCATGCTATATTCAACTTCCTTCAATTAGCTTCTCACTTGCTACAATACCAAACTTAGCAGTCCCTGTCAAACATTGTATGTACTTCATTAGCTAAAATGTGTGAGATATGGTTGTCTTGGCAGTGTTTCGCTACTTTTGCTTGCTACTTCAGTGTAATTTCACTTTAATATGGTAATAAGGTATTATCTATATGAAAAGCATCAGAGGACTTACCCCAAATGAATTTATGTTCTTATAGTTTGCAAAATGATGGTTGTCTTTGTATTTTGCAGAATGCATTTCATTTGGCTAATCCTTGTATGGCATTCCATACTTGACAATATCCCAAAATAAACTTTTAAGTAATCGAGGTTGTTAGAATGAATGTTTATCAGAATTTTAAAGCAAGACAAATGATTTATAAGAATTTTTACCTAGATGCAGCAAGTACTTCATTGAAAGCAGTAAATACATCATGTTTTCTTCTTCAGTAATATACAGAATTTGTCCAGCAAATTCTTGAAGAGCAAATTATTGAAGCAATTATTATTTTTTTAATCTAAATTTCAATTGTATGACAGGCCATCATTTTCTTGATTACCTATGAACAACTAAACTACTCCAACCAAACTATACATGATAAAAATTGAAACAACTAAGTTATTCTAATTAGCATTCAATTCTAATCACATACACTTAGGACCTAGTCAGCCTCTAGGAAGGGTGATCTGCCTCTATCCACTTGGGAAGAGCAGATCAACTCTACTAGGTCTGATTCGGTTTACTACTAGCAAATCAACTAATGAAAAACTATAGAAATAAACAGAAAATTGTGAATAAATAGAGATATAAATATTATTTAAGAAGTTGATATCAGAATGAGAAACAATATACAAAGAGGAACCTAATATCAAAATCTGGGAGTCTCGGCCTTGAACGCTAGCACGTCGCTTGGACGTCAATGCATGACACTGTAGTCTTGACAGCAATAAAAACTAGAAATCTGTACAGTACAATAGAACTACAAGCCATTGTAAGTATTTATCCTTGGTCTACAGGAAAAATACCCTAGTGTGTGTATGGTAAAACAGGTGGAGGTCTACACCACAAGCATTTGCCAAAATGATGTTATTTGAAAGCAATAACAATGAAAATAATACTATTCTATGACAATAGAACAATGTTATCTGATCTCAATGTTGTAGAGGAGGTTGATAGCTTCTTGAGGGTGCACAGTGTTGGTGAACAACTAAAACCCTTGGAAGAAAGAGCCTCTTTCTAGCTCCAGGTCCAATCAATATTTCACAAAATCAACCAAGAGAGATGCCACAATGCGACAAGCATCCAAACCTACAAAGTCGTGAGAACGCTTCAAATCTTTGAATGGTGCTTGAGAGAAGATTTATGTGTGTTTTCCAAAGCCAAGAGAGAGATCCGTATTCCAGAAGTCCCAAAAATGTTCAAGAAGACTCCTTTTTGTCAATATTCCTCTTTTTGCATGCAAGAGGGGAATTTGCCAAGTCGGGTACACTACAAGGACCATTCTAAGGTCGCGTGAGTATTACCTTCCCCTAAGATTCTAGAAATGGGCGGAAGAATCTCTATTTAAAAGTCTTGGCATATTCGGGATGCCAGTGCAGTGCATGGACATTTGCACGTGGCACTTACGTCCTAAGAATATTCCTCCAAACTTTGCATGTGTTCTTAGAAAAACATAACAAGTATCTTAAATGCATTTTTGGCAAATAGCTAGTGATGAGGGAAAATAGGCTAAAGGTCAGGTTTGATGACCCTAAAAGCATGCTATGGGTGTAGACACTGAAACGAGCAAAACGTATCGTGAAATTGTGAGGGTACACAATTTTCTACGTTACATTTTGCCCCCACTGTAGCGAGCTAATAACACTAAGAGATAAACTACGCTAAAGTACAGAGGTAAAATGTTGAAAACAGATAAGCATGTAAAGGATATTGCAGAGGACACAAAAAATTCTCCAAGCAGAAGAATGATGCCCTCAGATCGAGAATCTGCAACACCATAGTGTTAGGTACCACAAACCTGCAAGATCACCATGTTAGGCAAAATAGACAATCCTGCAAGATCCAAAAATTTGTCACTCCGAAAAATACTAAAAGATAAAAATAGTGGTGGATAGACACCCCCTGTGTTTATGCCAGCTTACTGGAATAATGAGGCAAAAGTAGAGGAGAAAAAGTCTGCCACATTGAATTTTTTTTGTAAATGTTGAAAAACATGTTTCACAGGGTTATTTAATAAAATAACATTGAAGCAAAACATGAATAATAAGAACATAGGTGGAGTCAAGATTCCAATGCAACAAATGATGCAAAAATTTGACTTCGTAGGCCCAAGATATGGCAATTTGAATGAAGAGTGATTCAGGAAAAAATTCAAAAATTTTCTGTCAATAGTAAAAGAATTTTACCTTTTACTATTCATTTGAAAGTGACTTTTATAGTAATTTGAGTGATTTGGAAAGTGAAGATGCCTCATAGACGAGCATACCGAGCACCATGGCTAGACGCACTGAGGGAGCACCAGGAACAGAGCGTTGTGATGTGCGAGGTATGAGAAACTTTTTTTTGTCAATTTTTTTCATTGTGTTTTCGTGTCAAATAGAAGAATTTCGCAAAGCGCTAGTGTTCTTTTTAGACATAAGCGTCTAACCAAGGCGCTTGTGTCTGTTAGGTGCGTCATCTAAGGGATGCGTTGGTGTCTCAGAAAGGTGCCAGCATCCAGGAAAAAATGAATTTAGAAATTTTTGAAATTTAGAATATTTGAAGTTTTTATGAAATTTGATAGTAAATTGATAAGATTGCACACTTGATAAACACGTCCTCTGGTCATGCGAAAGCATACATGAGGATCATGTTTTTCCCTTTTAAGGGACCAGTAGATCGCACTATCGCTAGAGGAGGTAGCGTTACTGCAGGACTTTGGGTTGTGGTACATTTATACTATGCCAGGAATGCGATTCCATGAACGCATGCTCATGGCATTGATGGAGAGGTGGGATGCAAACACCTGTGTCTTCCGTCTTTTGACAAGAGAGATGATGGTCAAACTTGAGGATGTGTACTGAATTCTATGGCTGCCAGTTTGAGGACGAGCCATTTCTATCATTATCGAGAGATCAATGAGTTACATTGCACAAGGCCAGATGTATGCCCTCAGATGGACCATCCCTCGGGATCACTCAAATGGTACATTTATACTATGCCAGGAATGCGATTCCATGAACGCATGCTCATGGCATTGATGGAGAGGTGGGATGCAAACACCTTTGTCTTCCGTCTTTTGACAAGAGAGATGACGGTCAAACTTGAGGATGTGTACTGAATTCTACGGCTGCCAATTTGAGGACGAGCCATTTCTATCATTATTGAGAGATCAATGAGTTACATTGCACAAGGCCAGATGTATGCCCTGAGGATCACTCAAAGAACATACACCTGCAGTGGTTAGTGCATGGAGGAGATGTGATCCCACTAGTCCGTCATGTGATGATTGCTAATATCGTAGTCCATGTAACACATGATGGGTGAGGTGGATGATTCCACGGGGACCTTATTCACACCATTAGAGAGATTGATGGATAGAAGACGGTGTTTGTGTGGGGTCATGCCATGCTCACATATCTATTCCATGACTTGAGATGTTACGACCATTATGAGAGTACTAGCCTGATGACGTGCACCTTACCATAGGTGCGGACATTGGAGCACATCACATGCTCATGGCTAGTAGGGGTACCTACCGCCACTATTTGGATGCAGCCTCAAGCTCACGCATATGTTCTGAGGAAGCCATGGCAGTTTGGGAACCTTCTATTTTGGAGACAAACTTTTGACAAATTATAGGCTACAGATGTAGTATGGTGGCCTTTTAGGTAGGGCAGGCACAGTAGCTGGCTAAGATGTAGAGGGACCAACTTCTAGTGGGTCGTCTCGATCATATCATTGTGCCCTTCTATTATGACAAAGTTACCAAGTAGTTTGGGCAGATACAGGGTATCCCGAATGTGCCTCCTACATAAATTTGATCACATTAAAGTGTAATCTAACCTGGGGATCAGCCTCATCCTACAATCACAAAGGTAGATGTCAGTGATCCATAGACTGAGGACACAAATCATGATGTAGTTGTCGATGTGGATGATGTAGGGGTGACTATTGGATACACAACACGGTGGACTGCCATGAGATTGGTCCCCATTTATGCTGATGATGTGCCTACTGGAGATGTACGCCCCCTAGTAGAGTAGGGGCTAGAGGAGGAGATGGCAAAGAGGATAGAGAGTGAGGGAGACGATGAGGAGGAGAAGGAGCAGGAGCAACCTACACCAGTAGTAGGGATGCAACAAAAGTAGGGTGAGGCTAGTGACATCGTAGAGGAGAGGCCGAGGGCCCGACATCGGGTGACATAAACTACACCTTCAGTCGATCCCATACCCATCTAGACAATGTGAGGAGAGTCAAGAAGTGCAACTGCTACGAGGTCCACTGTAGTACTGGCAACAAGGGTAGGTATGATGATTGTCATTTAATCCAGAGCAACACTAGCAGGCCTCCTAGATCTCGATAGGCAGATTGGGGACCCAGGTGAGAATTGTTATTTGTATTATTAATTTTGATAGAACACTAAACATGTATATGTATTGTAACATCAGAAAATGTCCCCTTGGGGGTTTCTCCCTCATAAGGTTTAGCTCCCAGGTCTTTAGTGTGCATTTAGGACATCTTACTTCATAATTTGGCATCCCAATGGAATGAGCCCTAGGTAACATGACAAATGGGACCTAGGAGGACCCCTTGAGCTTGACCCTACCCAAAATAGGGGGGGAGGACTTGGGCGCTTGTGCCCTAGTCCTACCCTATTTTGGGGCAACCCCAATTTTTGGGTGTCGGTTTATGACCGTTATTTGGGTCCTATGCTAACACGGTAAGTTTGAATATATGAAAATCTTCGCAGGAGTGTTTGTAGTTGCATATACAAGCATGTTTAGGCATTCATTTGTAAACTAGATTTCAACTAGATGGCAATTGTGATGTTCAAGTGTTTTCAAGGTGATTGAAGGCTTTCATTGTGTTGCAAGAGCAGATTTGTGTGGTTTATGTGTTTGTGTTTGTAGAATTGAGCATCCATTTCATCATGGAATGAAGAGCATATTCCTCCATGTGATCTTCACTACAAGGTGACATTATATTGTGTTTTTATCATCATTTCCTTTGGTTTTTGCCTCTACCTCACAAGGGAACGCACTCTCTATCTGACAACGGTGTTCAGAGACTTAAGTGTCCTCCAGGGCTTGACTGAGGCAAGCCTCTAAACACCACAACCCCCTCCCAAAGTTTTGAGATTGCAGGTTACAGGTGTCGCATCTAGAAAAAGTAGAGTTGCAGGAAGGCATCTTGAAATGTCAGAATTGCATAACAGATGGAAAAACAACACCCTGGACTTGGGTGCCTGTTTATTAGTCCTCCAACTTTCGTGATGGGAAAATCTCTGGGACAACAGGGAAGAGTTACAGACTGAGTTCCCAGATCCAGACAAAAAGTAGGGTATTGGACTTGGGTGCCCACTCTTTTGTCCCCAATTTTTCCGCCTCAGAACCTCGAAAATAGGTACTCTATGATTTGATATTTTGCTTCCCTCTGTAAGAGCTTTTTCTGTTATTCTTCTGTTTACAGTCGTATTTACGAAATTAGGGTTTTAATGGTCAATTGAGCATAAGAGAAGGAAAATTGATAATTAAATTCCCTAATCGAAGCTTCCCTACATCTCACATCAACCTAGGGTATGATAGTGCCTAGCATTCGACCCTAGATCCTTGAATGTATAGGGTGAAAGGAGGATTCAAATATCTAAACACTAAAAACACTACAACAAATACCTGTGATTAGCTCCCTTTTTTGCTCTATTTTTTGCTTCCACCCACTGTTTTAATGTATTTTTCTCCATTTTTTTGAAAAAGTCGGTGCTATTTATCGGGATGGCATTGTTTTTGGCATTTTTGCATCAACCAGAACAAGTCGAAGCTAAATTAGGTGCCAATTAGCGCCTAATTTAATGCCTAATTTATCACCTAATTTAGCTCCTACTGTTGCGTCTAATTTAATGCCTGATTTAGCACCTATTGTAGCGCCATTATTAGCACTTGATTTAACGCCTTATGTAGCGCTTGATGTAGCGCCTAAATATTTCACCTAATGTCGTGCCTGTTTTAGCCCCTACTTAAGCACCTAATTTATGGTTACTTGGGTTTAGGAGTATTATTTAGGGTTTAGTGTTTAGGGTTTTGGGATTAGGGGTTAAGGTTTAGAGGTTTAGGGTTTAGGATTTAGAGAGAGATAGAGGACCAATAGGGAGATATAGAGGAGACCGAGGGGAGAGATAGAGAGATAGAGAGTGAGGGACATGGCCAGAGACATAGGGAGAGAGATTGAGAGGTAGAGGGACAAAGGCAATAGGGAGAAAGGGGAGAGATAGGGAGATAGAGGTTTAGGGTTTAGGGGTTTAGGTTTTCTCAGGTTTAGGGGTTAGGGATTATGGTTTAGGTTTATTGTTTAGGGGTTAGGGGTTCAAGTTTAGAGGTTTAGGGTTTAGGGTTTATAGAGAGAGGAATGATAGGGAGATATAGAGGAGACTGTGGAGAGAGATAGGGAGATAGAGAGTGAGTCACATGGCCAAGGACATAGGGAGAGAGATTGAGAGGTAGAGGGATGATAGAGATAGGGAGATAGGGGATAGATAGGGATATAGAGGTTTAGAGTTGCTTGGATTTATGGTTTAGGGGTTTGGGGTTTAGGGTTGCTCTGTGTTGAGAGAGAGAGAGAGAGAGAGAGAGAGAGAGAGAGTATTAGAGTTAGGGAGATAGGGGTTTAAGGTTTCTTAGGCGTAGGGTTTAGGGGTTAAGGTTTAGGAGTATTATTTAGGGTTTACGGTTTATAGTTTAGAGGTTTAGGGTTAATTAGTGTTTAGAGAGATCAGGACCAATAGCTGGGAGATATAGAGATCGTGAGGTACATGGCCAGAGGCATAGCCAAAAGAGATTATAGGGATATATATGGAGAGTGAGGAACATGGCCAGAGACACAGGGATATAGATTGAGAGGTAGAGGAATGATAGAGATAGAGAGATAGGGAGATAGAGGTTTAGGGTTGCTTGAGTTTAGTGTTTAGGGTTTAGGGGTTTGGGGTACATTTAGGATATAGGGGTTTTGGGTTTCTTAGGTTTAGGGTTTATGGGTTAGCGTGGGGGTTAGGGGTATTATTTAGGGTTTATAAATGTTTTAAGGGTTAGGGGTTAGGGTTTAGGGGCATTATTTAAGGTTTAGAGGTTTAGGCGGTTGCCCAGGTTTAGGGTTTAGGGGCACCATTTAGGGTTTATGGTTGCATGTCAAAAGAAGTCTCTCTCTCTCTCTCTCTAAATCCCTCAACCCTAAATAATGCCTCTAATCCCTAACCCCTAACTCATAACCCCTAAACCCTAAACCTGAGCAACCCTAAACCTCTATCTCCCTATCTCTCCCTTATCCCTCTACCTCTCAATCTCTCTCCCTATCTCTCTAGACATCTCACTCACTCTCTATCTCCCAGCTATCTCTCGCTCTGTCTCCTCTATCTCTCCCAATCTATCTCCTCTAGTCTCTCTCTACCTATCCATCTCTCCCTATCTCTTGCCTTTCTCTCCCCTATCATTCCTCTATCTCCCAGTTATCTCTCTAGACATCTCTCTAGTGATCACTCTCTATCTCCCTATCTCTCCCCTCTATTTCCTTGAGCTATCTCTCCCTAGCTATATGTCTCCTCTCTATCTCTCTATACCTAGCTATCTCTCCTTATAATCTAGTCTCTATCTCTTGGCTTTCTCCCTCTATCATTCCTATATCTTCATATCTCTCCATTCTATTAATTCTCCCTCTCCCTTATTGATGAAGGAATTAATGAACAAGAAAACTTATAAGACTCTCTCTCTCTCTCTCTCTCATCATGAACAAAGCAAATGGAAATAAGAAAACTAGCTATAAGGACATGAAAAGAGGGATGGGGATATAAATTGGTAGGATGAAAAGGACACAAGCTGATAAAACTAAAGTTCATTGGATGGGAAGAATGATGAGAGGAGAGGTGGAAAATAGTAAAATAGGGAAAAATTGGTGGGACCTAATTAAAGGGGAATTGGAAAGGAAAAGAAAACCTAGGAAAGCTAGGAAAAGGATTTAACTAGCTAGGAGCTGGTAGATAATATATAGGTCAGAGAGAGAGAGAGAGATAGAGACAAAGAGTTGCTTGGGGTTAGCAGTCAGGGTTTAGGGACATTATTAATTTAGCGTTTATGAGTTTAGCATTGCTCAAGTTTAGGGTTTAGAGTTTACTACTAGGGTTTAGGGTTTATGGTTTAGGGGCATTATTAATTTAGGATTTAAGGTTTAGAGGTTTAGGGTTTAGTGTTTAGAGAGATTAGAGGACCAATAGGGAGATATAGAGAGTGAGGGACATGGCCAGAGACATAGGGAGAGATATTGAGAGGTAGAGGAATGATAGAGATAGGGCTCGATAGGGAGATTATAGGGAGATAGAGGTTTAGGGTTGCTTGGGTTTAGTGTTTAGGGTTTAGGGGTTTGCGGTTTAGGATTTAGGGGTTTGCGGTTTAGGATTTAGGGGTTTAGGGTTTCTTAGGTTTAGGGTTTATGGCGGGTCAGGGCCAGGTTAGGGCTTAGGGGCATTATTTAGGGTTTATGGTTTAAGGGTTAGGGGTTAGGGTTTTAGGTTATTAGGGGCATTATTCAAGGTTTACAGATCTTCAAGGATGATCTAGATAGTGTGGCTATACACATTGCTACACATGTTGGTGGCTAGTTAGACACATGGAACATCAACAACCACATGTTATGCTTCCATACACCTGTGCCACCTAATGATAATTGTACTGCAAAACATGATCATATAATTGGCACTGTATGCATCTGACGACACATGGTCATGATGTCCACGTACAACACATGCCACAATGATCTACTAGTTGGCACCATACAAGTTTGAGTACATTTGTTCTCATCCCATCCATATAAGAAATGCACCATACAATATGTTAGATATTTGTCAACATCTACATGTAGAATAACTGATGGTATTCTTGAACAAATTCCTACTTTGTACATTTTGTAGAGTAAAAGTGAGGTATATATAACAAAATTTCATCTTACCTCTATGTATATTTCCTTTGTTCATTTTGAATAGAAGTGACATATATGTAATTAGAACCCTTCTATATTTGAATGTGTTTTGGTTTACATATCTATTTTCCTTTATGTATTCTATGATCTTATTACATTAATAGATAATATAAGATTGTCCCTCAGTTCACCTTGGGATCAAATTAGATGAAATAACATCTGAAGTTGACTGTAAATTAACAACATGATGAGGATTTTGTTGATTTTCTTGCTTATTTTCACCCTTTTGAAAATTGAATTTTCCTATTGAAAATTTGAAGGATGTAGAGATCGATATTTAAGTGCATTAGACTTAAGAGTTTGATAGTGTATCAAATTCATCATTTGGAATTTGATAGTGTATCTTTGTTGACAAAGTTTGAAATCCAATAACATAATCATGATTGTACTCATTAATTTGATCCTTGTTTGAAGCTCTCCTATTCCTAATTCAATCTATCTTAATAGTGAAAGAAATAAATACATGGGCAACCCATAGAGAAATTTGTCATCAATTTTGTTCCTCAAAATTGTCTCATGATATGGTGAAGGAAAAAATTACCAAAGATAAATTGTGATCATTATTCATTGACCCAAAAAATAATGCACTGTTAGAAATGTAGACACCTAAATCTTACCATGGCCTAACATCATACCAGATCTATCCCACATCTCCTCTTACAATATTAATTAAATAAATCATATTTATTTAATTAACAACTTTGATAATTCCTCCTAATATCGGTTTAATAAGTCACGCTATTTAATTAATAAATCTAACCATTCTTGTAACATTAATTAAATATTAACCCTTCCTCTAAAGTCTCATCCTTAATTAAATAAATCCACATTTATTTAATTAAATGAATCACCCCCAACATTCCCCCACAACTAAATAAATACATATATATCATGGCCATTGTGAAACAATCTTGACTATTTTTGACTATATGAGTGTTTTTGTTTATTACCGCTATCCCACAGGTTAATTGATTATCTTTTACGGTTATGCGGGAACAAGAGGAATGAAATATGGCACATACTGCATTCCCACAGAGAATAAAAGAATAATTTGTGGCTTGGCAGTAGGAAGTGGTTGATATGAAGAAGCTACCGCTACCCCATGGACGGTTCATCTCACGCTTGCGGCTTGGCGGTGTTCATCTCATGCTTGCGGCTAGCGGTGTTAGTCTTGTCCCATGGTCCCATGGAGGTTTGAAAAGTAACCGGCAGCATTGCGGTAATAACACTTACCACGTCCCTGCAAGGGTTTCAACCGAGGCCTGCGGTAGAGTGGAAAGAGGAGAATGTCATGGGTTTTCACCCCGTCGTCCCGCAACGGTCATTCATAACATTTGCGATTGGGCGGTAAACAAAAGTGTAGTGGTAATAATTTCCTGCGGTCCCGCAGGGGTCAATCTAAGCATTTACGGTCTAGTGGTAAATGAGAAAATAGAAGTGTCATGGCTGTAAGCCACCGCTATCCCGTGACAGGCATTCATAACATTTGCAGGTGGGTAGTAAACAGAAGGACATCAGGTAATAATCTCCCGTGGTCCCGCAGGGGGCAATCTAAGCATTTGCAGTCTAGCGGTAAAGGATGAAATAGAAGTGTAGTGGTTGTAAGCCCACACTATCCCGCAGCCAGTCTGGGCGAGCCTTGCGGTGATGCTGTAAAAGAAATAAATGGCAAGCACATTCAATGTGGGGTTGCGGTTATCGAGAATTGCTGTCAAATCTTGAGAAAGGAATTGAATGCTGAGATTTCATGATCTCATGGTACAAACTAGAGTAATGGTGATATGATGAACTCCTTGGCTGAATAAGAATCAAATATTTCTTGGCATTTGCTCATTTCAAAGAATTCAGACGTAACTTGGAGAAGGTGCAACTCAGCTCAGTGTGTTTTCTGCAAACTGCAATTGACCGAGTAAGTTCATTCATGCACTCTCTGATTAGAAGTTGGCGTATATTTTTCTCTATTTTTCAGTTGCTGGGGTTCTTGTAATTACATTTTTTGTTAATATAAAATATCTCTTTTAAAAAAAGGTTGGGGCTAAGCTTTTCTGTTATACTATTCTTTTATTCCTATGTCTACCTACATTAATTAGCCATGTCAAGTTCATTTGCTCTTTCACTCTATTTTTCACTTGCTGGTACAGTAAGTTGAATTTTGAAAAACCCTAGCCTGTTCAAGTCATTAAACATGGCACCCAAGAGGTGTGAGTCTGCCAGTAAAGGTGATGAGCCTGTAGTTCCCAAGAAAAGACCACTTCAACAATCTCTGCTAGAAGTATTGCCTCAGTCCATAGACAAGGGTCCAAAGAAGTTGTTGACAAACGCAGCAGAAGGGTGTAAGGATGCTACAATCCCTATCTCTGGGTGGGATTTGGTTTGGTATTTTTATGCAAAAAGGGATGGCGAGAGACCAGTGGGAAATCCATGGAGATTGGATTTGGCAAAGTTGGTGGTGCCCGCTGTATATGTGGATGTGGAATTGATTAGGGCACTAGGACAATTTTACCATCCTGCCACTAAAATAGTTAGAATGCTAAATGGATTTCCATTGGTGACAGTAGACAGGAATGCAATTGTTGATTGTTTTATGTTGAACAAGCAAGCTCTCACTCAAGTGGATTTGCAGAGATTTGAACGAGATTACACAAGCCTGAGGAAAACACTTAGGAGAGATGAATTGCCAATATATATGAGAAGGATGGCCAACAACAGAAAAATTGAGATTCCATCAAATGCTATTGAGCCTTTCCCTATGGAAGAATTTGCTGTATATTTCAAGAGAACCTATTTTGCACTGTACTAGGTCTTGGGAATTGATACACAAGGAAGAATGCCAACTAGCCTAATGATGATGGCTATGAAAATACAACATCCAGAGGTGAACGCTAAATACAACTTTGCATCTCATATTGAGAAAAAATTGCATGAAGGATTCTTATGTGTGAAGGAGAACAAGCAACCCTTAGATTTCAAATTCTATTCTTTATTGTGTCACTTGATTCTGTATCAGAGCAGAGGAAGATGGTAAAAAGAAATGGATCTGAGTATGGTTGATGAGAAAGGACAAAGATTGCCAACTTAGTTTTGGTGTTATAAGTGGGATTCCTGTTGCCAGAATAGTGACTAAATTGTATTTCATGATTTGTTTATTGTCAAGATATTGAATACTCTTGGTATCTTGTTTCCTAGGTTGACTAAGGAAGTTAGGGTAATGTTGAGGCCGCTTGCACACAGACCAGAGCAGGGCCAGAAACATAATTTTGCTGATTGGTTTTTTATGCTAGATCATACTATAATTAGAGTGTATGGTTGCCCCCAGCCACCTCACATATTGCCAAAATTTGTATGAGACATAATTGTATTCATGGAGTTTATGTGGAAAATGATATGGATGGAAAAGGAGGTAATGAAAAGACAAAAGAAAGGTACATTTCTACCTGATGCTACAATTTTTGGTGATTGGTCTATTGGCTCTGACACTCTTGAAAATTTGCAAGCCTTTTTAAAGGTGAAATATTCTTTGAAATTGGGTATTGAGAGGAATTATGGCCCTGAGGGTGATATGAATCTTGTGAGACAATCAATTCTGACTAAAATGGCCGTATCCCATCAGGTCCTGTTTGATGAGGATGTGATAAGAAATCTTGTCACTTTTGATGAGGTATACAGTAGGAAGAGAAAATGGGATATCTTGAAAAAATTTGAAGATGAAAAGAAAAAGCAGAATCCCCTATTTCTTGGATTCTTTGTTGAAGAAAAAGACCCTCTGAAGAGAATTGATGCAATCATTGATAATTTTGAAAGTATTTATGGTAAATCTCATAAGCAGCCTACTAAGGCTACTAAACTTCCAGTGAAAAAGTCTGCAAGGATTCAGATTCATGAGTTTGCTCCTGATGTTATGTCAGTGCAAGATCTAAAGGTCCCATAATCACCACCAGCAAAGAAGTAGAGGACAAAAGAGGTATCTCCACTTGTCCCCTATGAAATGACTGAAGAGGTGGGGAATACTAATGAGGTGGCTAACATCTTGAGGCACATGGGAGTTGAGCAAGAGGTTGATCAGCCATTGGTTGGTCAAACCACTGATTTACATAAGCCTTAGGCTAGGAAGGGTGAGAAAACCCAAGTTGAACCAGAGTTGGAGGAGGATGAAAGAATTATAGCATCCATGAGGTTTATGGAAGATGATGACTTCATCAAAACTCCAGAGTTTAAGGAATTTTGGCTGAAAATAAAAATGAAAGAATATGATGAAAAAGTTGCAATAAATAAAATGGGTGCTGATGAAACACAACATGATCAAATCATTAGACAAACTTTCAAAGAATTGAAAGTAGATGAAATTGATGTGAGTCCATAGGAGGCAAGACAAATGGTGTTGAAAAGTAATATGCTCATCATCCCTGGACTTGAATTGAAAAAGGTATTTTTGATTGACCAAGTTAGAAGTCAGGATGATCCACAACTTGTTTCAAGATTTGATTATGAAGATGGCATAAGTGGATGTGGTTTTAATCCAAAGATAGAGACCCTTGCAATCTAGACTAATCAAAAGAATACAAGCAAACCAAGATTGCTTGATATTGTTCAAGAAATGAGGGGTACAACTGTGGTAAAGACTTTACAAGATACGTCAGCAACAGAAGCAGCTGCTCTCAATGTTCATACTGCTATGTTTACTCAAGCTGTTGTGAAGAGGTTAGAACAAAGGCTAACAGATTATGAGCAAACTCAGAAAGTAATGAAGGATGAAGTAAACAAATTGTATTTTGAAAATGTGAAATTAACGAAACAATTGCAAGTTGTGAATTCTTCTCAAGGTCAAGCCATTGTACCCTATCAACCCCCTATGACACAAATAGCCAGTGATGTCACAATGTCTACTGAAGAATTTAATGCAACAAGATTGAAATTTGAAAAGGAAATTGAAAGTTTGAATAAACAAAATGAAATGACAAAGAATGAGGCAAAGATGAAAGTTTTTGAAATTTTTGAGAAAATTTTGGAGCATAGAGTAAAATTGGTTGTGGATAAGCTTGGGAGTGTGCATGATTGCTACTCTTCTTTATCTCAGGCCATTGAGCAATTGAAGATAAACTTTTCTATTTTAGATTTGTTGTTTAAAAAATGGCAACCCTATTATCATAATTTGGTTACGATGTGCTTAGTAGTGCAAAGGAATCTTGATGCCCCTACAGCTTTGAAGCCCACTGAGAAAATAGTCAAAATGATCATTGATGAATACCAGTATGTGAATGGGGAAAGCCAGAAGATACAAGCAAAGGTTGATTCTTTTACTACGTTCAAGCATAAATTTATTCCTTTCATACTGATAGAAAAAGAGAAAATCAAAAGTCTTGACACATGGAAGATGGAATTCGGTCAAACAGTATTCCAAGTTATGGATTATTTGAAGAAGGATGGAGATATCAGCATTCTTAGTTTCAACATGATATTGGACTAATTAATTGCGTTGGATGCTAGGTATGCAAAATTTGTGATGGATGTTAGAGCTTTGCTTAATAAAAGATGGAAAGATCACTAGGAGAACTTTCTTCAGATTCAGGCTTACCAATGGCCTGGTGATTTTACAATATATAAATGGGAGGAGAAATATCTTAGAGATGAATCATTAGCAACACAGGGTCAGGAGCAGAGGAGCAATGAGCCATATGATGGCGTTAAATAGCACCACCACATCTTGAACACTCTCTTTTTTTCTCTTTATGTTTTCTTCATGTTTTCAAATATATTTGAAAATCTAAATTGGACTTATTAAAGACAAATATTGTAATATCAAGGGTTAGGAATACAAAGAGCCATTTTGAATGTGAAAGGTCTGAAGCTTGTTGCTTCCTTTATAAAAGGAAACCAAGACCTTATGGCTCAGAATCTATCTGGGATTTTGATTTTGCGAAAGAGACATTGCACTGCCTGTACTTTGAAGCAAATCAATATAAAAGCTGCTATTCTCTAGTGGTCAACTTTTGGTTCTCATTTGTTTGTTGAATTGGATTGCTAAT
Organism: Cunninghamia lanceolata; assembly: GCA_027924645.1. NCBI lineage: Eukaryota > Viridiplantae > Streptophyta > Pinopsida > Cupressales > Cupressaceae > Cunninghamia > Cunninghamia lanceolata. Next base: position 7,281,653 of record BSBN01000976.1, on the reverse strand, counting down.
AATTTATTTGGTTGTCTCCAATTTACTTTTTCTTTGTTATTCAAATCAAAAGAGACCCCTGCATTCACATTACAAAAGAGGATAGGTGATATTTATCAAACTAAAATTATAAAGTAATAAGTTATATCTCAAAAGATGTTTATATTATTTAAAAATGAAGGAAGGATATTCTACTGTAGAACATTTTGACACTTTTAATATGATTTTGAGTCAAATAGGTTCAATAAATGTTAAATTGATGAGGAAGACAAATGTATCTTCTCACTTTTTTCTTTACCCAAAAATTAGGAGAACATAATGCTTGTTATAAATGGTAGTGTTGCAAAGGTGACTATGGAATCCTTTATTGTTACAATGCTCAATGGAGATATGAGGAGAAAGTTCAATGATGAAGGTTCTAAGGATGCCTTGCATGTTCCGCAAAGGCCCAAGGACAAAAGTGGATCTAAAGGGGATCAATCCAAGTCAAGAGGAAAATCTAGAATCCCTAGGAAGATAAGAGTAAAGTTTTGGAAATATGGAAAAAGAGGACAAGTGAAGAAGGAAAATAAAAAAATAGTTAATCATTGCCACAATCTCATGATCATTATTCTAGTAGAAAATCCTAGTTTTCATTCATTTTTCATAATGCATTAGTTAATCACACACTTCACATTTGACATCATGCTAAAAAGATCAAATAAGTTTTGTATTTCTTCTAAACTATTTCATTTCTCTATCTTAATTACTTAATATATCAATATTTTATTTTATTATTTAATATTATGATCATGATGTCTTTATTAAAAGTGTTGAAAATGAATAGAAACATGAGATCGTTGATAAATTGAAATATATGTGCAATCAATTAGCTAATATAGATGATAATATGTCCACTTCATTTTTCATTGATGGTCTTACTCAAGCACTTATCACAAGATAACATGGCATAGATACAATTAAGGATATATATGAAAAATAATTAAAGATAAACAAACTCCTCATGTGGCAGGCACCAATCTTTCTCTTTTGAAAATCATTCCCTTGTATATGTTTTCAAAATCCAAATTTGTTTTTCTGTTTTAGGAGCAGGGTTTAAATATTTATAGAAAACATTAATCCAAATCATATGCCAGATTGGGTTAAGTGAAGTGGATGATTTAATTGATAAAATTACATAAGCTCCTTAATCTATTCTGAAGTCACCAGCAAACTTGAAAGTAAATTGTCATTGGTGAAACAAGGTAACACACACTATTTAAGGAACTTGATGAGCTTATCTTTTGACCTATATCACTTAATACTTCCATCACATAAGGATTATCCATTAACAAGTTATGAAGAACATCAATCAATCCATTTAATTAACATTATTGCCAACAATTCATACCAAAGATTGAACAATTTAAGAATATTGCAATAGGTAATATGTCAACAATTGAACAATCCATTTAATTAACATTATTAACAACAATTTAATCATCCTTTTTTAAACATGGATTGCAAATAATTCTAAAAATTTAGAAGTCTTGGTCATTAACATCATTGTCTGCTACAATGTCATCCAGTGTATCATTGTCAATGTTCATATGTTCTTTCAAATATTTAATATTATCATCATCCTCATCTTGAGCTGCATCATCTTCATCATCATTGAAATCTGACTATAGACCATCTATATTGTTACCAGATGTATTTGGATCATCATTTTGTATACCATCCATATTGTTGTCTTCCATAACATCATCCAACTTTGGATTGTTGTCTTCTTGTGCTTGAACATAACCATCTTCAACATCATCATGGATGTCAATTTCTTCAATGTTATCTAATCCCTCTCTCTCATTTTGTTGGCCATCATTGTTTTGCTCAATATCCACTAATGAATCATCAAATACATGCCTTAATATTAGATCATAATGTATGACAAATATCCATTTTGAGTCCAAAATATCTTCATAGAAAAATACCTGCACATGAACGACATACATATATTAGACGTATAGTATAACAATTTTATTAATTAATAAACACATGTATAAATTCGCAATAAACTATGAATTAATAGATTAATGATCACTACCACTTCTTGTTTGAGTTAAAGAAATACCTGCTCACAATGAATTGGTAGAACATAAGGCTCCTTATCCTCTGGTAGGAAACATGAGGAATCTATAGAAAATAATCCACTATGGGTATCATGTCTTCATGTCCTCTCAAATGCTTCATACCATCTACACTTAAAAATACAACATTTAAAAGAGTGGTAATCCAACTCAATAATTTCTTTTATTTTCCCAACATATTGTAGATTCCCTTCAATTATATTCTTATCTTTTGAGCTTGATCGACTGGATTGCTTGAAGTCAACCATGATGCCACAATCGAAGGATCATCTCTTTACATCTACACTTTCTACACGATAATGTCGACCATATGCCCACATTGTTGGATATTTTCTCACCTGTGAAAGACCATTTATTTTAGTGAAAACAAATATAATGATGAATATTAAAATAGTTAATAGTGTCAAAACTGTAAGAAAACAACATTTTGTAAAATTCCAACTGTACCTTTCTTTCACATCCTCTAGACATGTTGATTTCATCTTCTGTTATGTTTGAATATATACCTGCATCTTTTATTTGATTTTGAATTTGTTCAGTAACCCATTCTAGTGTGCAATCTTTCCCCCATTCCCCAAGCAGATCAGTTAGAAGTGGAGTATTCCTTGGGTTCGATCTCTTAAACTGTCTCCTTGCTTCTAACACTTCTCTCTTTTTATCATATAGATCAATCCATTTGTTCATAAAGTGCATGTGGTACAGAATGAACTTGTCAAGTATAGCACTTTCATCTACACCTATTACATGTCAAGATGTTTATTTCAAACTCCAAATGTCATGCTATTAATTTGACAAATAAATTACAGAGTAAATTAATGATTGCGAGAAAAAAAACCACACTGATCATGAATTTACTTACTAATTTCTACTTGAACACCATTAGATTGTGGTTTTTCTCCATCAATAATATCTGATGCCCATTCTTCAAGCATGGCCCATCTTCAAAATCATTACCAAGGAATTCACAGAAGAAGAAAAATGCTTCATTCAATGCATACCCTTTAGCCATGCAACCCTTTGGATGTGCCTTTTGTCAGACATATCTTTTTAGAGTTTTCATATACCTCTCAAAGAAAAACATCCACCTCGTTGATACGACACTCGCCAATTCAATGTCATCAACTAGGTCTATAAGTAAATGGACTTGTAGGTCCATGAAACTTGTAGGGAGCTCCTTCTCAAATATTTCCTTCTTCTATTTTGGCAATTCACATTCATGGATCTCCTTTGAGGTCACCCACTTAATATAAGAATAGTAAATTAATATGAACCTTTAGTAAAAAATTAAAATGCAATATAATATATCTATGTCTCTCACGCATGAACATTTCATATAACCACATACCTTGTAAATGCTGACAATCGACTTATGGCATTCCTTAAGTCAACTGTAAGACAAGAATCCCCCTAATTTCCAATGACATGATATGCTATCAAACACATTTATGAAAAGGTCATTAGTAATTTTTTCTCACACAACAAAATATCAAAATATATTTAGTACTTAATCAATGTTACCAGTAAATGTTAAATGATGATATATAATACCTTCATAAAATTATGAAAATCATGTGTTTTAAATCCTGTGATATGTCCATCAACTATAAAAGCTTTAGCTAATGATGAGCCATAGCCAGTAGGTGTCCTTATTGAATGGATGACATTTTTTAGTTGGTCTAGCTCTTTTTTTTTTTAAAATACATGGAGCTTCTACATATGTTTCATTTTCCCTGTTTGGCCACAAATGTTTTCTATCAATTTTGGTACGCAAAAGAGCAATATCTCTCCTCGAAGACAAGGTGTCCTCTTTGCCTAATATATGTTGAAATATAGATGTAGACACCCAAATTTGTCCATGTCTTGCAACACCTAGTCAAAAATATTACTTAGACATCATGTAACATTTTGTCCTAAATCCCACTCTTAATCCCATTTATACATTAGCCAATTAATTAAATAAATTTTATTTATTTAATTAATTTCACATTCATAATCCCACTTTCCAATTAATTAAATAAATTTTATTTATTTAATTAATTTTCCATTCATATCCCAATCCTATCCTAATCATCTTCCCAATTAATTAAATAAATTTATTTAATTAATTTCCAACTCATATCCCAACTAATTCAAATATTTTATTTGAATTAGGTCCTCACCTCTCACCACATTCCAACACTTGTCCATATCTCAATTGGCTCATGTGTGGTAGTACAACTTTTATTTGAAATCCTTCACATGTACAACTAATCGGACCTAATTTTAGTATTTGTGTACACAGTCATACATGAGCCCTATCCTCCTTTGTACACTTGTCACATGACTACAACTCCCATTGAAGAGTGGAAATAACTAATCAATCCTAGCCGTCCACATCAATCATTTAGCTTTTCAATCTCAACCATCCATTTGAACTAAGCCTTTCCTATAAATCAACCCCCTCACAAGCCATTTGCAAGATGCATTGAGCCTCAAATACCCTTTTTCTACCAAATTTTCTAAGATGCATTGAGTTGGACTATCCTTATGCTGCTAAAACATCTTTAGAGCATTTGCATCTATCATCCATTATCATTATCATCTTCCATCTATCATCTCAATCCTATGCAAATGTTATGCTGCCGAATTGTGAGCAACCAACATATCAAATCAATCAAACAATTCATCTTGCATCTTTGAGGTGATCATAAGGAGCTCTAGTAGCAACAATATCAATCATATACAATAGCTTGGAAAGTGAAAATAATCCGGGTGCATTCATTTCTATCTTTCATCTTTTCATTTCAATCAATCTTGTTTGCAAACACATTTCAATTTGGGCATGAAACGAACAACTTGTTTGCTATCACATCAAAAATTGGGCTAAAACAAACCATTGTCTTTCATCACATTTGGATTTGGGCTTTAAAACAAACAAGTGCTTGCATTGTCTTCCACACATTGAATTTATAAGGTTAATGAACCCCATGCGAGTGTGACCAAGTAAATGTGTATGCTCTCTCCTCGCATCCTAACACGAACTTGGAGATCAAAAACATTTACTTGTGTTGCTTTTGTTTAGCCTTAAAGAGGTCTGCCTTGGTGGGAAAAGAGGTACTCACGCCAAGGGAATGACCTCAAGTGGTACTTTCATCCGGTCCGCTATAAAAATTAGAGGATAAGGCGAAAGCCAAGTCTAACTGGTATTAACGCTCACCATACAGTGCTAATTTGAAAGGAGGTGTACCTTTGTGTATATTAAAACGCCTAGTAGGGTTAGTTAAAGCCTTAAGTGGCTTGCTGGATGCTTGTGGGGTGCCGGTCCCCCAGATTTTCACTAGAACCTCCTTGTGATAGTGGCCTTTCCTTGACTAGGACTTGTTGAAGTGTCTTCACATGCTTTCTTAACCATCATCACATTCTTCCAAACTAACAACTTGCTTATGTGTCTTGTGTGAGTGATTCATGTGTGTATATGCATAATCATTTGTTTGAATATTGCCACATCAAGCTCTAAACACCCAAACACATAAAGACAAGTCATCCTACACATTCTTCCAATAACATTCAAACCCAATCACTTTCATCCCAAACATAGCCTAGTCATCATCCAACCCTTCATATCCAAGTCATTCAAACCATCCTAAACTTATCCTAGTCACATCCCTATCCTAGCCAAATCACTTCTACCACATCATCCAGATCCCTAAACGAGTACTTGCTAAAAGGACTTAAGACAAACACTTGGGTGACAACATGTTTACACTAGAAGACCCAAAAATCAAATTCCAAAGATTCCACCAAATTTTTTATCAAGGATCACAATCCCTAAACCAAGACACCATTGAAACATTACAATTCTTCATCCAAAGAGCTCAACCCCATGCAAGCCAATCACCTCAACTGCAACACTTCATAGCCCAAGTCCAACACCTTTTATCCACTAGTCAAGCTCGACAAGTACATCAATCCTTAGCCACTCCATACCAACCTAATCCACCTCATAGCCACATGTCATATCCATCCACTTTTTATCAACTTAATCCACCCATCCACCAAGTCAATGCCACATCAACCTATGAACATCCACCTCAAGCTTATCCAATCCCTCATGCCACCATTCCAATGCACTACCAAGCCCATCCACAAACCAATCAAGTGATATCACAAGAACAATATCTAAGTCCCAATGGCCTTTTGTATATAAATCAAGTGAGCACAAGTCAACCTTGCCAACAAGATTAAATGCCTGCATCTTTGAGTCCACCTCAAGATCTTTTGTCTACCTATCCTACCATTACATCTAGCTACCAAGACTATCAATGGCCTCCTCAATGAGCACAAGTGAGCCCAAATCCACCTTTGCAACAAGAAGCATATGCAACTCCAAGTGGCCCTTTGTATATAAACCATGCGAGCCTAATACAAAAATACTTAATTACCTTTGACAAGGGAGATAGCAATCTAGCAAATGCATCCTATGAGTGGCCTTCATCATCTAATCACCTGCCAACACATGAGCCTACTAGCCCTATCACAATACCACCATATGATCCTACCCCTAGTCCATTGGTCCACCAAACTTCATCACCTTCATCCTCATGTTCTACCAATCTTCCACCACAATATCCCTTGGATATAATCGTACAACAATTGGTTCAAGCAAATTTGATTGAGCTGCCACCAATAGAACCTTTTGAACCAATCTTTAAACCCCCTTGGTATAATGAAAACCATTATTGTGCATACCATAGGTATAAGGGCCATACAACAACTAATTGTGTCAAACTTAAGAGATTGATCACAAACCTCATAAATTGTGATAAGATTATCCCTTCATCCAATCCAAATCCTAATCCACCCAATCCAATTAGCCCCCAACCTAATCCTAGTCCTAAGCCTACAACATCATCCGCTATTATTGCTCATCCATTATATTGCTCATCCACTCATACACTTGCGAAGGATGTGATCCATTGGCTATTAGCAAGGAATAAACTATCTCCGTGTCAAACACCCATTCATGAGCCTACCAAAGAACTTCCAAAGGTCATGTCCAATCCTATAATCCCATCATGCGGTCCACCTATCCTTGAGCCTATACAAGAGCCCTCAATTAACATGCCTAGCCCTTCAAGCCCTTCATGTGGTCCACAATCCATCAAGCCTATTCAAAAGCCTCCTATCATAAGTCCAATTCAAGAGTCATCATGTTCTCATGTTGTTGAAAAAGAACCTATCCAAGGGTCATCCACTTCCATTCAAGCAACCCAAGAGGTATGTCAAAGGTTTAATCCTAAGCATGTGGAAACATTAAGCCCTAGTCCAAGTCAAGGTCAAATCACTTTTATGCAACCCATCCATAACATGTATCTTTTCCATGATCAAGAGGATAGCTATAATGATGAATCTATCCATAAGTCACTTGATCCTATCCATAATCCTATAATCCATGAACAAGATATCCAAATTTCTCCTAGTCATCCACCATCTAGCCCTATCCATAATGATCAAACATCCACTTGTCATGATGAGACACTTGTCCCCCAAGTGAGTATAAAAGATCAAACAAATAACTTGGATCTTAGTGAACACAATGCTAATCAAGATCTTAATGATCCTCCTTCCACATCCACCATTGATTCCACTTCAAGTCCACCATCATATCCACTTGGTCTTCCCACCTTCATCCATGAATGTTCTTCCTTAGGACAACAACGACCTTTATCCACTTCACCTTCTCCATCCAATAATGAACTCAAGTCTAATGTTCAAAGCACACCAAGCCTATAGTCCATCATATCCTCCAAAACATGAACTACAAAGGTAAAGGCCTAGGTCTTTATGAACAAGGTATTTTGGAGCCAAACCATGTCAAGGTTCCCCCATGCTCATATGGCCTTGGATATACACCCCAAGGTAAATACTTTAAAGATGTTGGTAATTCCTGCATCCCTCCTAAGTCCACTTTCTATCACAAACTCCATCACACCCCCAAAACATTTGTCGCTTCAACTTACAAATGTCAAAAGCATGTGACTGTACACCTTCCACTATCAACTTTACCTCCACTCCTTCCAAATCCTAATATCCCTCCATCCACTTTACCACCATTACTCCCAACACCTAATATCCCTATCCTCTAATCCCCTTATCCATTTATCCATAAACCCATTTTCAATCCATTTATCTATAAGTACCCTTATAATCCTAATCATGACCAACAAACACACATATTGTCTAAACATGAAGCTTTCACTCATTCCATCCATCCCATGGGATTCCAAAATAAACATTTGGATGCCTCTATCCATAAAGCCACAAATCCTACTAAAAGTCCTAAAAATCCTAATGCCTTAGAGCACCAAGGCAAAGAAGCAAAGTCAAGTCCATTCAAAAAGCTATCTAAGCCCATACCTCCAAAAGAAAAGTCCAAAAGAAAAATGGTTTGGGTCCCTAAACAAAAATTAAGCAAATCAAATGAGGCATCCTCTTCCACCTCTCAAAAATCCCAACCATACACTTCCATCCAAAAGTCCCATTCCATCCAAATATCCCAAAAATCCCACAAAAGCAAAAATCATAAAAATACTAAGTCTATGTGGGTACCTAAATCATTACATCACCCATCCCCTAAGCAAACATCTCCATTACTTCCTACACCACCATCCCATCAAAAGGTTCAATGTTTATCATGATGTGTGCAACCATTGGTCATGATTCCCTTCCATTCTGTAACATTCCCACATACCTCCATCTCCACATCCTTCGTCTACTATCCTACATATCTTCCCCATCACCTTCCTATGGTCCATGCTTTTGCATAAGCCTTTCATCCATGATTTTGCATAAATCTTACATAAATCCACACCATAAGCTACTAGCCTACCCTACCATAATTCCACATCATAATCCACTATCTCCCATCCTTACACAAACCTTTCATCCTAATCCACTATCTACCTACTCCATCTCCCTTTCATGAAGTGCCTTACCAACATCTATGAGCATAATGACATGGTCTATGCAATGACATTCATCTCTAGTGGAACTATCACCTTTCATAGCACTAGACACTTGAGTCCCTCATATTCATTACCATGGTGAAAACCTGGCAAACAGACACCATGTGTAATTGTCATCCCATCTAAAAAAAAAAAAAGGAAAGTAAAGAGAAATCCCTTCGTCCAACGATGAAAACCTGGTAAACAGGCGCCTTGGATAAGTACCATGATGAAAACCTGGAAAACAAGCGTCATGTGTAGGTTGATCTTCTATGTCACTCACACTTGGGGGCACATTGTCTCATCCATCTTATCATTTTCAAACTATCATTTTCCATCTTATCATGTCCTACAATTACCATACCATCCTACCATCCTTAGCCATTACATCCACATGCCTATTCCATTGAACCCATTTACCCATCCTTCCGCCTTTTGATTTTGATGAAGACATAGGGGCAAAATGTTGAAACATGTTTGGATATTTCTGTTGGTTTTTCTTCTGAATCAGCATTAGGGTTTGCCAGTTCTAATGCACAGGCAGATTCAGCCAACTGAATATAGGAGGTTGCGTGAGCTCCTCCCCTTCACTTCTGGTTCTGCCGCACCAAGGGGGGTGTCCCTATAACTCAAGATATAACCTTGACTAGCTCAAAGATAGAAAGATCTAACTTGACAACAACAGACAGAATGCTCTCATGTATGGACCAAGATCTGCATGATAGATCACAAGGTTGGCAACATTCTTGGACATAATGTCTGGTTAGGTATGAGAGCATGCAGAGGTTCCTAATCCTAATCCTACAACTAACAGATGGAAGGATGAGATGGTTTGAAATGGTGTTTGGAGTTATGGGACTTTCCTAGACCCATTGAACAGACAGATTCCCAAACCAGTGCCCTATCTGGGCAGCAGAGTCATATCTAAGACTATAAATGTCTCCCCATGACAACATAAATTCATATCCAGAGGACCTAAGAATAATGCTACTGCCTAACAGCAACATGTCCAAGAAAGAGTATCATTAATGATCATACTTAACAGATCCTATGATGCAATCTATTTCCCTTTGTATCTGATCAAAAGCCTATTTAACTACTCCTTGAGCAGACGCAATAAATCAGACACACAGTATGCACATACTGAAAAACTTGGAAGCCCTTGACAACCTTGTTTGAAAGGAAAACAAATGACATACAGGAGACAATCAGAAACAATACACACACAGGTGTTTTTCATTTAAAATCAATCTGCATAGAAGGCCATCACAGAGAAAATCATCATTTACAAGCCAAGATAGATTAGTACACCAGACTAAGGACCGAGTCTGTAGCAAAAAATGCCTTTCAAAATGTGAACACCTTATGTTCAGAGTCAGAGCAGAAAGCCCAAAAACATCCAACCTCTAAAAAGTAACACAGCCAAAACCCTTTATACAGAACCGTGTACATTAAGCAATTAATTACATGGCCAGAAGTCAAAAATTCGCCAGATACATTCACATTCCTTCCATTTGAAAATGGCCTTCACAGATTAAATGCGACAGACAGGGGGGATCTTGAGCTTTGTGCCACCACTTGAAAGTCTTGATTCAAAAATTGGGCGACCTGACCATGTGTACCATTGTCCACATCCCTGCACCGTCGCCATTAAGGGTCTCAACCACCCGCAGTCACCTGAAAAACTATCGCTGCACTCAAAAAAGGAATTCCCGCCAAAACGCGCTCTATCGCAGGTTCAAACTACACAGGGGAATAATCCCACATGCACGGCAAAGAGACAACTTCGGAGCTTTAAAAACATAGTTGCATCTATACCAAGTGTCGAGCGTTTTGCCGCGCTCGACACACGACCCTTCGCCCACAGCCCATCACCATGACATACATTATCGGCCCACCACACAGATCTCCTGCCGACCACAGCGGTCAGGCCGATCACCTATCGTAATCCCCTGTCGGCCAGAGAATACTCCATCGGAGGACCCTTCAAAACCTTCGCCGATCACATCAGTCTGGCCGATGGTCCTTCGCTTCCCACCTCCGTCGGCGAGACACACACCATCGACACCACAAAAAACCCTTAGGCCGACAATACTCCTCACTCTGATAGACATCCTCCAAGTTCTCATCGGCCAGACACATACCGACGACCCCCTGATGGCCAAACTCCTCGCTCCCATCAGCGAGATCAACACCATCGGCCAAGCCCATGAATCCTTCGCCGACTGCTCAACTCATGCCGACGACACCTCCACCTATCGCCTCCGTCGGTGTGACCAACACCATCGGAGCAACACTTCAAACCTACGCCGATGCACCAAGTCACCCCGATGGCACTCCTGATCGGGGTGACTTCCTCTATCGGTGAACCACAAAACATACTGGCTGATAAAACAAGTCTCGCCGATGAACACTTGAGATACCCCCATCGGCATGACCAACACCGTCGGCAGAACCACAATATCCTTCACCGATAAACCAAGCTCTTGGCGATATACAAAGAACACACCATGCTATTGATACGATCGCCAAGACACAAGTAAACTTATGCTGATGGGCAAAACATGATGACCCCTTCCTCAAGAAAGATGATGTGGATGCTGCAAAACACTGAAGGGGCGCCAACACTTAAAATTTTTTGGATTTTAGGGAAGGTGCCTTCATGAAAAATTGCTGAATCAACTGATAGTCAATTCAGGCACCAACAGTGGCTCTGTCTGAGGATGCATGCCTCTTGTAGGCATGGTAAGAACCACAGAACTCTGGGATGCAGACCAGTCCCCTATCCATTGGGCACAGAGTCATGAAGTTACAATGATCTACATCACCAAACACTCTTGATGGCCTAAGGCCACCAAGAAAGGAAAAACCTGTATCTCCCTTTGTCAAATATCTTGTTTTCATCTGCATACACTGGGTCAAGCCTGGGAATGATGCCATGATCTGACCACAAACAAACCTGGTCATCTGCATATTCAACCTTCTGATTTATCTTGTCAATGTCATCCCTGTGCAGATAACCTTTAGCATCCGGCAACAAGTGGATGCAGAATGTATCAGGCAATGCATACTCAAATGGAATATAACACATGTTATCATTTGTATCAGCATTATGCATTGCAAAATGATCTCCTAGCTGGATTGAAAACTGAAAACACTCAAAGTCCACCATGCAGCTAGGAAGATCAGAGCTCATCTCATATGCTGGCCTCTCAAAAGAAAAGCTTTCAAATTTATAATTATGCACATCATGTACACAACCAATAGTAGCACCAAGCTGGAAAAGATCAGACTCTGGCATCTCTTTCAAATCAAGCACATTTTCACAGTCACTTACCTGATGCATGTTGTTTCCTCTTTCATCAGGATGAGAAACAGAATCCAAACCAAAAACAATGTCTAGATCCTCACCATACTCAAATAGATCCTCATCACCATATGTGTCAAAGATGGGTGATCCAGGTACATCAGCTTGATCATAGTATGCCATTTGTTCATGGGCAGCAGAACATGCATCTTCATCACCAATGGATTCCCTTTGTGGAGGAGTATCAGCCTGTGTGTCATAAGCAAAACAACCATCAAATGAAAAACAATCATGCTCTGAACTAGCACTTGTTTCAATCCCTGACTGCTCTTCATGATCTCCATGTGTTTGAAAGGAAGGCAATGGATCACACATAGGACTGCTTCTCTGTTTGCTTATATCTTCTCTGTCTTGAGTACAATACTCACAATTGTCTCCACAGGTCCATTCCAAAATTGCTCATTGCTGTCCACAACCTCGTTATTGTTTTCATGGTCATATGCCTCATCATTGCAATGGGAATCCTCACTAGTCCTTTCACTGGCATCCTCAACTGGTGAACAATCCAGTTGAGTAGTATTGTTAGCATTATGTTCAAATACAGCAGTCTCAACCTCTATGCTTTCATTTTCATTTTCATCTGCACATGATGCCTTAATTATTTGGTCATTTGCAGCTTCACAACTATTTTTCACACCAAGGCCTGGGGACAAGGATATCAACAGGCGCCCATTTCTAAAATTTTCTATATTTTTCAGCAAATTTGTATGCCATCTGCATACCTGTTACCTTGAAATCCCTCAGTATTGCACTAGAGCCCTCCTCAAAAGCCTCAAAGAATATGCCAACACAGGCTGAAATATCAGGTCTGAAGACTTCTGGGATCTGTGAAAGGGCTACTGCAAACCTATGACTGAAAACAACACATGGCTCTTCATCTTGTTTTCTGATTCTCATCAACTCTGCAACAAGATCAGCCGGTTCTTTTGCAAATTCTTCTTTGAAACAGTCAGCAAGCTCATCCCAACAGGCAAAAAATCTCTTTGGAAGGCTCAAATACCAGTCTTTTGCTTTTGCATCAAAGGACCTAACAAAAAACCTCATCCACATATCCTCATCACTAAATGAATGTTTTCCCATGAAACTGTGAAAATTTTGGATATGTGCATTCCCATCACACACACTGTGACCACTAAATCTAGGCATCTGACGGTATATCCTAGCAGGCATATTTTCTACTTTATAATCAACCCATGACAAATCCAGTTGGTCATACAAAGGATCAAAAGGGCTGAGAAGAGGTTTAGCCTTCTGACTGGCAGACATAACAGGGTTATTGCTTTTTAACCGGGCCTGCTCAGCCTCTAAGAATATCAACCTATTTTTTATCTCTTCTATTCTTTTCTCCAACATTTCACCACTGAGTACGGGATAATTCATACTTGGATTCATGAAATTTCTATTTTCAGACATCTTTTCCATTCCTAAGACCTATAGCCTCCCCTGGCATCTAACCTATGCAGCAAAACAGCAAATATAAAGGGGAAGGAACAAGGTACCTTTCTTATACAGATGCTGAAGTCTAAACAACACATTTTCTGTCACAACACACACATCAACTTTTCATGTGCACTTGAATTTTTTGCAGAGTCGCCACCTCTCCAAAGAGGACAAAATTTACAGCAGCTGAAAGCTCATCAAATATGTTTCTGAGTTCATTCCACCAGCAAAGCAAAACTTCACCAGAGACTGCAGGATATAACTTTACATCAACATCCCCAGCAGAGTCGCCATTTTGTTGGTGACTCGGATGGGTCACAAGATATATTACTGGAGATGATTAGATAGTACTTTTACTTCTCAATCCCTAGCAGAGTCACCATTTTCTGTTGGTTTTTCTTCTGAATCAGCATTAGGGTTTGCTAGTTCTAATGCACAGGCAGATTCAGCCAACTGAATACAGGAGGTTGCGTGAGCTCCTCCCCTTCACTTCTGGTTCTGCCGCACCAAGGGGGGTGTCCCTATAACTCAAGATATAACCTTGACTAGCTCAAAGATAGAAAAATCTAACTTGACAACAACAGACAGAATACTCTCATGTATGGACCAAGATCTGCATGATAGATCACAAGGTTGGCAACATTCTTGGACATAATGTCTGGTTAGGTATGAGAGCATGCAGAGGTTCCTAATCCTAATCCTACAACTAACAGATGGAAGGATGAGATGGTTTGAAATGGTGTTTGGAGTTATGGGACTTTCCTAGACCCATTGAACAGACAGATTCCCAAACCAGTGCCCTATCTGGGCAGCAGAGTCATATCTAAGACTGTAAATGTCTCCCCATGACAACATAAATTCATATCCAGAGGACCTAAGAATAATGCTACTACCTAACAGCAACATGTCCAAGAAAGAGTATCATTAATGATCATACTTAACAGATCCTATGATGCAATCTATTTCCCTTTGTATCTGATCAAAAGCCTATTTAACTACTCCTTGAGCAGACGCAATAAATCAGACACACAGTATGCACATACTGAAAAACTTGGAAGCCCTTGACAACCTTGTTTGAAAGGAAAACAAATGACATACAGGAGACAATCAGAAACAATACACACACAAGTGTTTTTCATTTAAAATCAATCTGCATAGAAGGCCATCACAGAGAAAATCATCATTTACAAGCCAAGATAGATTAGTACACCAGACTAAGGACCGAGTCTGTAGCAAAAAATGCCTTTCAAAATGTGAACACCTTATGTTCAGAGTCAGAGCAGAAAGCCCAAAAACATCCAACCTCTAAAAAGTAACACAACCAAAACCCTTTATACAGAACCGTGTACATTCAGCAATTAATTACATGGCCAGAAGTCAAAAATTTGCCAGATACATTCACATTCCTTCCATTTGAAAATGGCCTTCACAGATTAAATGCGACAGACAGGGGGGATCTTGAGCTTTGTGCCACCACTTGAAAGTCTTGATTCAAAAATTGGGCGACCTAACCATGTGTACCATTGTCCACATCCCTGCACCGTCGCCATTAAGGGTCTCAACCACCCGCGGACCTGAAAAACTATCGCTGCACTCAAAAAAGGAATTCCCGCCAAAATGCGCTCTATCGCGGGTTCAAACTACATAGGGGAATAATCCCACATGCACGGCAAAGAGACAACTTCGGAGCTTTAAAAACATAGTCGCATATATACCAAGTGTCGAGCGTTTTGCCGCGCTCGACACACGACCCTTCGCCCACAGCCCATCGCCATGACATACATTATCGGCCCACCGCACAGATCTCCTGCTGACCACAGCGGTCAGGCCGATCACCTATCGTAATCCCCTATCGGCCAAAGAATACTCCATCGGAGGACCCTTCAAAACCTTCGCCGATCACATCAGTCTGGCCGATGGTCCTTTGCTTCCCACCTCCGTCGGCGAGACACACACCATCGGCACCACAAAAAACCCTTAGGCCGACAATACTCCTCACTCCGATAGACATCCTCCAAGTTCTCATCGGCCAGACACATACCGACAACCCCCTGACGGCCAAACTCCTCGCTCCCATCAGCGAGATCAACACCATCGGCCAAGCCCATGAATCCTTTGCCGACCGCTCAACTCATGCCGACGACACCTCCACCTATCGCCTCCGTCGGTGTGACCAACACCATCGGAGCAACACTTCAAACCTACGCCGATGCACCAAGTCACCCCGATGGCACTCCTGATCGGGGTGACTTCCTCTATCGGCGAACCACAAAACATACTGGCTGATAAAACAAGTCTCGCCGATGAACACTTGAGATACCCCCATCGGCATGACCAACACCGTCGGCGGAACCACAATATCCTTCGCCGATAAACCAAGCTCTTGGCGATATACAAAGAACACACCATGCTATTGATACGATCGCCAAGACACAAGTAAACTTATGCCGATGGGCAAAACATGATGACCCCTTCCTCAAGAAAGATGATGTGGATGCTGCAAAACACTGAAGGGGCGCCAACACTTAAAATTTTTTGGATTTTAGGGAAGGTGCCTTCATGAAAAATTGCTAAATCAACTGACAGTCAATTCAGGCACCAACAATTTCTTGACATACCTTCTTTCCAAACCAAGTCCTATCCATTGCCCATTTATCCATCCTATTTAAACCAATCCATCATGTGATCCTATTTTCAAAGGCTTTGTCATGCAAAATCTTAAGTCTATACCTAGAATGGGGGCATGTTGTGCCTATGTGACATAGTCTTTGGAGATCACATCCTAACTCCCTTATGAGGCATACATCCATCCACTATAGTCTATTCTTATATCTATCCATTTATCATGAGCTCTCCATTCCACGGCTTATCCTTTTTATCCATCCAAATATCATGAGTCTTCCATCCCATTTACTATCATCCATCCTTTTATCCATCCAATCCCATTCATCCATCCTTACACCTAGACTTGGTCTTCCCTTGTCATTGGTATCAAGCACAAAGGCTACCCAAATTGTAAATCCATTGGCGTTTTCCAAAACATTTCAAAAAAACTAAAAAAATAAAAATATCCCAAAACAAAAAACAAAAAAATCAAAATATCCCAAAACAAAAAATAAAAAAATCAAAATATCCCAAAACAAAAACACAAAAAAAATAAAATATTTCAAAAAATCTAAAATATTAAATATCCAATGAAAAATCCAAGTAATAAAACCAATCACATCATCCAAAACAATCCACTCTATCAACATTCAATCAAAATCAAATCATCATCATCATCAATTCTTCTTATTAATAACATTCATTCATCCATTTCAATCAATCACTTCTTCCAATCATATCAATCAAATCATTCTAAGCAATGATATTAAATCCAAGTCACACTAATCCATATCAAGCAAGCTAATCAATCAAGGAACATTATCTAATCAAATCAACAAGTTTTGATCCTAATCTTATTATGAACCAAATCAATCATCATCAATGGGATATAGCATTCCCACATCCTTGTGTTGATCTAGGGATATAGTGTTCTTCGCAATGACAACACTATCATCATCAATCAAACAATCAATCATTGGTTTATGACTTGACAAGGGCAATACCTTGTTTGTTTTACATCCTTTGAGCACACTGAGAACACTTGCTTATGCTTAGATTGAGTGGACACTCTAATCATCACACCATCACTATCATCATTCAAACCAATCTAATCATCAAAACAATCAACCCAACAATAGCAAACATCACAACCAAAGTACATCAATCCAACCATCAAAATAAATCCAATCACTCCAACAAATCAAAAGTAGCTCAATCCACCACATATCATCACATCATCAACATTTCATCAATCCCAATCAATCCATTTTCATCATCTCATCAATAAAACATCAGAACTACATCTCATTTCCATTGTTAAGTTCCTTGATCCCATGGACATAGTGTATGTAGGCAGTCTGGAGTATGAAGGAAGTGCCCAGATTCAGGCACAAACAATTTTCCTCTTTCTCCTCTCACCATTTCTTCTATCATCTATCTTCTACATCATCAATAAATAACTTCTTCCAATCAATCTATCATTCAATCAATCCATTTCCTTCAATCCAATCATCCATTCATATCAATCCAATCATCCATTCATATCAAATCCTTCAATCAAATCAAATCAATCCAAAGAATCAAAACAATGATCCAAGTGCAAGTCATCCTTAATCCATACCAATTAAGTTAATCAATCAATCCAAGGTATCCAAGCGCAATCAATGGTCTTGATCCTAGCCTTGTTGTAAGCCAAATCAATCAATCAATCAGCCAACCAACTCAACAAACAACCTTGTGTTGATCTCGGGATATAGCATTCCCTGCCATGACAACACTCTCAACTACCATTAACAAAACAATCAATCAATTTATCATTGGTTTATAGCTTGACAGTGGAAATATCTTGTTTGTTTTTGAATCATTTGTGCATTCTTTCTTGCTTTCTTGTGTGTGTTATCTTTTTATCTTGCATTTGTATCACATCGGTATCAATCCCAGCTAATATTCATATCTTGTGTATGTTGAAATAGCTTTTTGCACTATCCTTTGCATCTAAGGTCACATTATACCTTTTGTGCATTAGGACTTTAATGCTCTAAGTTTACTTCCTCATACGTTTAGACAAGGTTGTATTATGCTAGGGCACAAGACATATCGTCACCTTGGTCCTTATACCTTGGTGCATAACATCTAGTGCTATATCAACCATCATGGTTGCTCACCTTCATTGCAACATAACACATCATCATTTCTTCTATCCATTCCTTTATCTTTCTTTCTTAGCCAATCCCTTTCATTTCGAGAGCCTACTCGTGTTTGTCCAACCCACCTATCCTCTCGAGGGGGCATCCTTATCCTATCTTTCCATCATCATCTATTTTTCTCTATCCATACCTTAGCTTCTTTGAAATGATGTTACTCAACATAAATCTTATCATCTCAAACATCATCACAAAGAGGGGCAAAATGTAGACACCCAAATTTGTCTATGTCTTGCAACACCTAGTCAAAAACATTACATAGATATCATGTAACATTTTGTCCTAAATCCCACTCTTAATCCCATTTATCCATTATCCAATTAATTAAATAAATTTTATTTATTTATTTAATTTCGCATTCATATCCCAATCCTATCCTAATCATCTTCCCAATTAATTAAATAAATTTATTTAATTAATTTCCAACTCATATCCCAACTAATTCAAATATTTTATTTGAATTAGGTCCTCACCTCTCACCACATTCCAGCACTTGTCCATCTCTCAATTGACTCATGTGTGGTAGTACAACTTTTATTTGAAATCCTTCACATGTACAACTAATGGGACCTAATTTTAGTATTTTTGTACATGGTCACACATGAGCCCTATCCTCCTTTGTACACTTGTCACATGACTACAACTCCCTTGAAGAGTGGAAATAACTAATCAATCCTAGCCGTCCACATCAATCATTTATCTTTTCAATCTCAACCATCCATTTGAACTAAGCCTTTCCTATAAATCAACCCCCTCACAAGCCATTTGCAAGATGCATTGAGCCTCAAGTACCCTTATTCTGCCAAATTTTCTAAGATGCATTGAGTTAGACTGTCCTTATGTTGCTGAAACATCTTTAGAACCTTTGCATCTATCATCCATTATCATTATCATCTTCCATCTATCAATCTTCCATCTATCATCTCAATCCTATGCAAATGTTATGCTGCCGAATTGTGAGTAAACAACATATCAAATCAATCAAACAATTCATCTTGCATCTTCGAGGTATTGAATGATTTGGGTTTAGGTTATGCATTTCATTGTTTGATCATTTCCATTTGCAAATCCAATTTTTTTTGATATACAATAGAATCTAGGACATTTTTGAAGACATGCATAGGATCTAATAGGTGAGATATTAATAGATCATTCCAGTAAGGGAGCTCATAAAATATGGATTTCTTTTTCATTCCTTCTGGCATATTAACTACAACTTGTTCTGGTTCTTCAATTGAATCACCTTGATCCAAAAAATCCTCCCAAACTTTCAATTCAACATCTTCATACTTCTTAAGCCAATCACTTGGACCCATAATCATGGGAGGGCCTCTATTTTTAACTTTTCCATCAAATTGATTCTTCAGGCGATTTCTAAACTTATGATCTAGTGGTAGAAAAACCCTGTTATTTGCATAAATAAATTTATGTAGATCTTTAGAATACTGCCCTTGAAATTGTTCTGCACATCTTGGACATGCAAATATCCCTTTTTTTTTAAGCCTGGTAATTCAATAAGTAATGTTAATAGCATCAATAAAATAGTATAAAGCTAAGTATGAAAGTTGGGATGAAAATAAATTATGAGTGTAAATACGTAAATATTTTATCTTACCAGAACAAACACCAAGTCCTGGGAAATCATGAATAGTCCAACATAGCACACCATACAACATGAAGGACCTATTTGATGGGGGATGTGATATGTCATACATTCTTATGCCTTTCCATAGAAGTTGCATCTCATCAATAAAAGGCGCAAGATAAACATCCATGTTTTTAAATTGATGTTTTCCTGGGACAATGAGAGTCAACATAAGGTGCTCCTTTCTAACACTCATCCATGGGGAATATTGTATACTATCAATCCGATTAGCCAAACACTATAATTTGAGCTCAGGAAAGAGAATGGGCATAGTCCATCAATTGCAAGACCAAACCTAATACTACGGGGTTCATCTTTGAATTTTCTTGGCCATTTTTTCTCTATGTTTCATTGCTTTGGAGTCGGCAAGAATTTGCATGAATCCATCTTTACTCCTATTAGTTGCATGCCAGTCCATCAATTGTGCGAGTGACTTGCAATGAAACATTCATTGAAGTCTAGGTATAATTGGCATGTGACGTAAAACCTTCTTTGGAACTATAGGACCTTGTACATCTATAGATATCTCTTCTCTTTGCATATAGGGCATTCTACTTTATTTTGATATTCATCTTTGTATAAAATACAATCATTTTTATATGAATGAATTTTCTTATATTCAATCCCCAACTCAACCAACAACAGACGCGCCTCTCTGCAAGTTGATGGCAACACATTCTTTTCAGGGAATATTTTATTTTTTAGTGCCCTGTAAGATTACCAGAGATTAAATCAATTGAATGTTTGACTTATGATGAACATGTTTGATATGTCAATCTATACTACGACTGTTTATATACAATATATGGTTTTAAAATCCCCTTAAAGAAATATAAACAAAGTTGATGAATGTTTACGAATTATGTACACCAATTAACAATTGCAAAGTAAGAAATAGATTTCAACTCACTTCAGTAGGGTAGTGAATCCTTTGTCTAACCAACCAAATAATAACTTGATTTCTAATAATATTAATGTGCATGATAGTTTTGAGGTTCTACTTGCACTCGATTTGAACACGGGTGTCTTTGCTACTTGCTTGATGGAGTCTTTCAGGTTGTTATCATCAACATTACATTGGTGGTAATTACCCCTACTATCATCATTACTGTCAACCATATGATCATTATTGTCATCATTGTTTTCATCCCTAAAGAAATCTGTAAGTATTTCATTCAATCCTTCTTCATGCACTGCATTTTCACTATCATGATCATCATCATTAAGCCTAGGTGGCATGTCATCAGTGTATGCAGATCTCATCATCTCTTCAAATTTCTCAGCTGGTAGTATTCTCTTCAATAATGCTCTTTTTGCCCTGGTATTGTTTAAAGGATGGTTTGGATCATCCCGTCCAAATCTTAATAACCTAGTTGGAACTTGGATATTAGTTTGTGTTTCATCAACATCTTCTACCTATCAACAAATGCAAGCATTATTTAATGTTTGGCAACAATTGGATAAATAATAAATGTATCAATTTCAAAGAAATATAATCAAATATGGCTTAACAAATAAAAATATAAATTGTATGAACATATATACATCAATTGAATAATGGAACATTATTTATAGAATACCTTTTTTATACAATAATTTAAATAAAACACAATTTTGACAACATAGTTTATAAAACATCAGTCCACACTCATTTATTATTCTTTGGTTTTCTGCTCTTAAGAACATCCTTAGGGAGACCTTGTTCTTCCCTCTTCTTTCGCACAGGAGTGCATTTTAAGAAGGGGTAATCAATCAATAACTCATCCCCAATGGTTAGGTCCATAATAGCCTCAACCATTATCAATCTATCAACCTCTCTTTCCATATCTCCATCTTTATCATTTATAACCTCAACAAATTGACAATTTGGTGTTACAGTAGGGTCCCTTCCCTTACTACTATTTATAAATCTTGTAATATTTTTGTGTGTGTATGCACGTCCATCTATATACATAAGATGAACTCTATTCATTTCTTTTCCACTTTCCAATTGGAGATGATGTGTATACATATTTGAATTTAGACCATATGCTAACATGCTAGGCTTATATTCTACTAGCCTTCTCCATTCACCACTGTAATATGATGGACCATAATATGGCATTAATCTCCTAGTGGTTTGTTCTGAATTGTTTCTATGTTTAGATCCCACATGTACATTTTAGACAATAAAGAGGCCTAGATTTGCTCCATGAGTATTGGAGGGTCGTATCATGTAGTTGTATCCCCAAAATTGAAACACCTCGTACATGCTAGGTAGTTGTTGATCACTAGGCCAAGAGCAATATAGTCGACGATCAAATGTCTCTTTGTAAATTGATCTCAAACTTAGGGGCAAGTCATCATCTCCATCACATTCATTCTCATAGGGCATGTAGTCCACCTTCCCCTTGTCTTTAAGAAAATTATGCATCTTTAAACCGGTTCTTGTTCTGTTGCTTGTTTTCATCAATTCCTCATCTTCCGAGTTGGTATATTGGTACATATTTTTGTTAGATGTATCATCTGATAAATGATCATTGCCCTCTAGGATCAAAGTCGGTGATCTAGGAAACTTTAAACCAAGAACTTTATCCTTCAAGTATCCATTAAGGAAAAAATTAATTATTTAAATAATATAAAAACAATGTTTAAATGAAGTATACATGTTATTTATATCAATTTGGAAAATTCCTTACCATAATTCCTATTGGATTTGAATCAATTGTAGGAGGCATACTACCGACTAGAAGCTCATCATATATGTAATGTGTTTGTACAATCACTCGTTTGAATTGTTTCTTTCCATGACATACAGACCATCCACAAACAACAATTTTCTCAAAGTATTCATCCCATGTACCATAGTCCTGACCAACTTCTTGTTCAGTGCAATCATTTGTTGTGTCTGCAGGATCTATTGTCATATCCTCTTCCACCCACTATCATCTACATGATTTAATAGTTTTAGGTCCACGTCCATGTACATACATTTTTTTGTTTTCTAGTTGAACGTCAGGCTTTGCATTTGCTCCAATCTCCATCTAAAATAATCAACAACATGCATTAATTTATGTCAAGATTGGATAATACATTATAAATTTCAATAATATATTTATTGTGAAAAAAGATGGATGTATCACAAAATTCCATCAGCTCATTACTTCCTAAGGAAATTGGATTTGAGTACTTGATTTCCCGCTTCATCCATTGTGTCCTCATTTGATATGACACAATCTGTTGCCATGGCCTCTTCTGGCCCCTATAATACACAACATAGTAAATAATGTTTAGTACACCAATTATATCATTTCAATGAATATGTTATCCAACACAAAACCTCACTTTAGTCATATATTTGACATATTGATATCATGTTTTGGCCATCCTAATTTTCAAACTTTTCCCTTGATCATAGAATCACATTTAATCACCATTCCTGTGCATTTTCAACCAATAAGTTTGACCTCAGAGGCCTCATGGATAGAAAAATGACTTTAACTCCTCTATGTTGTAGCATTTGTGAATACATAAACACCTCCCTCCTTTGGTTGAGGTTAATTTCTCTTCTTACCTCTAGTGTATCTACAGATTCTGTTGTCATATCTATTTCCACCCACTTTCCTCTCTGCGATTTAGTAGTTCTACGCCGTCCACGTCCTCTCTCCATGGCCTCCTCTAGAAAACTATAATACAAAACAATGACAATAGTCACATAACAACTGTGCACCAAGATAATATTCTTGAATTTATCTCGTTAATACACTCACTTTTCATTAAGACGCACTATGAAAAACAAAATAGGACATTGCAACATTTTGCTCTTCAAAAAATGTTTACACGCGAAATCTTCACAACTAGAGCTCAAATCTTATGATTACAAGATGACTACAAATTCACATCAAAAAGATATTTATTTCATATTTGACTCTCCTTTTTATTTTATGGGTCATTTTAAGGTAATCCATATCTCTCCAAGTGGCCATAAAACCCTCAAAACTATCATAGAACCCTCAAAACAATCTCAAAGAGTCTTTGGCACCAAAATTTTAAATTCTTGATGGAGGGAAGGATAATTTGGATGTTAATTTTGAAATCATGTCGTTAGATCTTTGTTAGGTTAATCCTAGCCATTGGATATTCTTTAATTATATAGGGACTTTATGTTATATTTCACCATTACCTTCCACTCCAAAATTAATAGTTTCCTTTGAAAAGAAAACCCTCCATTAGCTATCATAACCCCAAATATCTGTTGAAGTGAACTTAAACATTATGTGCAATTGTCATTGCTCATATTAAGCACCTACCTCCCTTCTTAGTGGTCCCACATGTGTGATGTATGCGAATGAGTCATATGGTACCTGTGCTAAATGTTTAAAGTTTGAATTTTGCTCATATTGTTGGAAAAAGGCCCAAAAAGATCTTTGATTTTTGAGTTTTATACTCTATAACATGCATCTCCTTGATCTTTTCATCTAATCTATGATAGGTTGTCTTTGCATTTCAATGAGATTAATTCTTGAAAAATGACAACCTAGAGGTTAAAGAGACAAGTTGATACCTTACCTAAGTTGTCATGTTCTTGAAACCTTGTCACTATAAAGAGGAGATATCTAGAGAGTAATGTCACAAGGACATAACCAAGGCATGCACTATCATGAGCCATAGGGACAACTTACTACACCATCCAAAACTCCATTTGAACTAGCTACTATCAATAATTCACATTATTGGGGACTGTCATGAAGAAAACACCATGAATAGGACTGTCATAGTCAAAGTGGAGATGATTGTCTAGTCATTGTATGACTGTCATAATAGCTAGTGGGTTAGTTACCATACTTCAACCTAAAATAGGTTAATGAGAACATAGAAATGAAAATCACAATACCATAAGCTACCACTACAGTCCCAATATCATGTCATCATGATAGTAAGAGAAGAGTTGTTTGGTTTTTCCAAAGCCATATCACTTGCATAAGGATTGTCACCAACCATTTGTGTAAGGTCGTGAAAGCGTGAGTCATTATTGAGCTAATCATAAGAGAAGCATGAAGTCAAAAGGCTATCATGGAAACAAGATATAGTTACTTATTATAAGGACAATCCAAATTTGGTGAGGTTACTTTTTTATCAACTTCCAATCAAAATACATCATTTTGCACTGATTAGCACTAAATTAGGCACACTTTGCGTTGCCTTTTGCGCCCCAAAATGATTACATTTAGGCCTAAAATTCGGCACTAAAGTCGACGGTAACAGCTCGGACTATAGCACCGACTACTGGATCAAAAAAAAAAAAAAAATTCCTGCTTGCGCATACCCCCACCCCCCCCCCCCAAAAAAAAAAAACTTTATTGTTTTTTGGTGTTCATTTTTTATTTGCAGATCGAGCGTTTGGGTTTTTTGTGGTCACCTTTATTTGGGTTTCTCCATTAAATCAAAAACAAAAAATAAATACTTCTCGCCTGAATGAGAAATTCGATAATTACAGAAGAAAGACGCCGCGTGAATTAGAGGAGAAAAAAATAGAAAAAATGCTGCGCGAAGAGAGGAGAAAAAGGGAAAAACAAGCAAGTAGATGAGAAATTCGATTTAGTTTGTGACACCATAGGTAAGGTTACAATTACAATAAAAAAATTTCTTTCCCAAATATATTTTTGTTTCAATTAAATGGAGAGGATTGTGAAGAAAGGGTTGTGAATATTGTTTTGTTTATAGGCGAATCATTCAAGTCTCATGTGGTTGCAAAGGAGGGTAAAATTGCAGACATTGCATTATTTCCTCTGCATCCAAGAGCAGTGAATGCATTTTTCAAACCCCAATGCCTAGGTTCACTTATCATTACCATCAATCCTTCCTAAAAAAGTAGTGGAGTGCTTTAAGACAAGTCTATTGTGAGCAAACTAAAATTAGGGCTTTTGAGACGAGGGTGAGCAAACTAAAACAGAGGTTGGTCGAGACAATATGAGGAGATAGGGCTTTTGAGATGAGGGTGAGCAAACTAAATTTAGGCCCGAAACTATAGATTCCCTCCCAAGGCACCAATTGATTCATAGGAAAACAACTTCATGATTTGCTCTACAAAGTAAAGGTCAAAAACCTTGAGGAATACAGAAAAACTGGACGAAAACTTTCATACCTAGCAGTGTATACTTCATTTGCCTCCATAGATTGAACGGAAATAATTTTCCCTAGGTCGCCTCAAAATGTCAAGCAATAGAGGGAAGAGAGCAAAGGGAGTAGACTCTGGCCACAATGAGGTAATTCATTGTCAATTTATAGATTTGTAAATGTTCCCATTGTTTCTTTGATTTTTAGTTTTTAGTTTTTTATTTGTAAATTTAAAAGAAGAAATTTATTATATATATATATATATATATATATATATATATATATATAGGAACATGAGACTGACAAAGATAAAGAGGCATTGGCTTCCATATTGGGAGTAGAGGCAGTAAACAAATTGGATGGTGTGGACTTGACAATGCTTGCCAAATACATAGAAAAATGATCAGGTAAAGCCCCTGAAACATTACAACCAAATCAACAATGTCAAAGGGAATCAATTGATTCCTCAACCAGTCATGGATCGAGCAAAAGATCCAAGAGGAAATCAATAATAATAACCTCTAAGAATGTGGAATAGGGGACAAAGGCTTCCAATGTCCCACCCACTCCTGGGACACCGACTTCTTTGACCACCACTCCATGTTTTGCATCTTGCATTGGTACCTACGATACCAAGATAGAATACGATGTGGTTTCAGGGGAAGTCTAAATGACAGATGCTGGAAAAATATTTGTGAATAGGTTGAAGGAATCATGCCTTCAACGGTTCAATGACTATCTACATTTGCCATTCTCAAAGATACCCATGCACCTGCAAAAAGCAGTTATCCAAGACATGGAGACTGAATTTGGCATAGGTTGGTTTGTAAAGAAGATAGAGCTACGAATGTCTCAAAACTGCAAGAGATTTCAGTGCAACCAAACAAAGAAGATAAAAAAACTCCCTCTCAAGCAAAGGCTCAAAAAAAGGCTAATTGATGTGAGTTTGAAAGTATGGAAAGAGCTTGTAAAAGCATATGAGAAGTCCGATGCACAGAGGAAGTCCGATGAGGAGAGTATGTAGGTATTTGAGTTTTCTCATAAGATTATATCAAATTTATTAAACAATTTTTAAATTTTATTTGTGCATAGTTAAATTAAATTAGTATATGTTTCAGGACAAGACCTCCAAGGCTAGGCTTGACAAACTTCATGCCACTCATCATAGTGGCCAGAAAGGTTTATAGGCCTTGATCTATACATTTGTAAGTATATTTAATAAGTTAAATGATATTTTTTTTATTTCCTAGGAAAAAGTAAATGATTGCATATTAATTAGTTTAACTAGTCCATGTGCCATGTTTTGACAGGAGGAGAAATATGGCCGGCATCTAAGCCAATTTGAAAAGGAAATGTTACAAAGCAAAAAGTGGACTGATTTTGTAATCTAGATGGAGAATGAGGTATCAATAATTGACTTTCAATAACTTAGTTGGATATTGTTGTGTTAATATGTCAATTTGAATTTCTTGTGTTGAGTTGTTTATTGATGCGTAGGATGAGTTCTAAAGTGCTTCTTTGTTGGCCCTAGTGCCCCTTAAATGTAAGATTTCTCTTAGATGACAAATGATTACTCTTATATCTTTGGGGACCCTTCTTGGTGCCATTAGGATCATAATGAGTATACTAGTCTTGTGTTTGCTTACAAAAAGTGGCTGCAATTAACCTAATCTTGTGGTCATTATCCACAACATTTTGTGTGTGCCATGCTATCTCATATGCTTAAGTTTAATAGGATAATAATGAATAGAAAACCCTTGTTTGCCTACCTCCAACTAATGGACTTGTTGGAACCTAAAATTTCCTACCATTTTTTGCAAAAATTTTAGGTTCCCATGATGAAAAATCTGACAGCAGTACTCAGAAATGCACCTATACAATATACTCCAGTGGCCTAATTTGAAGGGTTATAATTTGAAGCCTATTCATTTTTATGCCAAACCACTTGGTAGGCATACTTATCTATCATATGTGAGTGTACATGCTTGATTTCAGCTTCCCACGATTAGATTGGACAAGGTTTTGCAATGCCAAGTTAAAGGGTTCTCGTGGTATCTGGTGGTACCCACCTAGGGTTAAGGTTTTAAGTCAAGTCTGCAAGCCTATATTTTTATTCCTTTAAACCCCTTAAGGCCTTAAGTTT
Source organism: Cunninghamia lanceolata (assembly GCA_027924645.1). Classification (NCBI taxonomy): domain Eukaryota; kingdom Viridiplantae; phylum Streptophyta; class Pinopsida; order Cupressales; family Cupressaceae; genus Cunninghamia; species Cunninghamia lanceolata. The sequence continues at coordinate 7,253,066 of BSBN01000976.1, read as the reverse complement.
TCTTGTCCTTTGGCCTCTTACACTTTATCTTTTAAAACTGCATTGACTTCCTATATTAAAGGGCAATTGTCTTGAGGTCTTCTTAGAGGGGTGATATGTGACTAGGGTATGAAGACTAGGACTTTGTATGTAATCTTAAGCCCTCCTTTTGGATTTGTTGGAAGCCTTATTCACTGATACATAAGGGCTGTCAAGAATCCTATGATAGTGCATTAGAGAGGCATTGAAATCACAAAGGAGATAAATGTTATTACGCCATCACCCAATGTAGAAGGGATTGTCATAAAGAGCATGATAGTGTTACCTTGTCATAGTCACAAAGGGGATAGTGTTTGTGGTGGTAATTAAAGTCACTAAGTTTACATCCACCTTCCTAGGGTCTGCAGAAATGCCTAAAGTTGAATATGCCTATTTTAAAGATCTTGCCATGAGTATTTTCCATGTTTTTACAAATGGAGACCTCCCCAATCCTCATTTCAAGTTTCAAATGCACAATGAAACAATGGAGGACAATCATATTTGTCATAATAGTACATTAGCATTTTTTGTCTCAAGGTGGTCGTTGAGACTGCCAAGGGGATGGATATAGAGTTGGGATTATGATTTTTGTTTAAAAGCCTTGCGTCATTGACCTAATATTTATTTGTGGCAAGGATCCCAATAGTTTAAAGATTACAAATTATTGTCAAGAAAGGACTATCATAGTTAAGTGTGGTACAGTGATACAATTTCATCTTGGTTGAGTATTGTAAAAATCTCAAGCTATTTAGAATGCATGGGGTATTAGGGTGTGGTATCACTATATAGGTAACCATCAAGTGATTTATTCAACCCAATCTTGGTCTATATAGTACCCAGTATGAAGAGCAAGATAGCGTTGTCCAAGAACTTTATTACGGTCACAAATGAGGGCACTCTTAGCTATTGTAACAATAGTTGGAATCTCTTGTTTTTACCATAACATATGTTACCTAAAACCATGACTCTATGAGTATGAGTTGTTTGAAAGCCAAATTTCTCAACCTTTTCCACCATCCTCCCTACCTATGTCAAAATGGGAGCTTTGGAATAGGGTATGGACATCCATCAATACACAAAGATAGAGGAATTTTGTTAGATGTAGTTACAACTGCCCTGTTAGACATGTATGCAAAATGTGGAAGCATAAACAAGGTACGTGAACTTTTTGACAGAATGCCTCATAGAAATGTGGTCTCATGGACTGCAATGATTGTAGGATATGCACAAAATGGAATTGCTAAAAAGGCTTCAGAAATTTTAAAGCAAATGCAAATGGCTGGTGTAAAGCCAAATTCCACAACCTTTGCCACCATCCTCCCTGCCTGTGTCAAAATGGGAGCTTTGGAATAGGGTATGGACATCCATCAATACATAAAGGATAGAGGAGTTTTGTCAGATGTTGTACTTGCAACTGCCCTGTTAGACATGTATACAAAATGTGGAAGCATAGACAAGGCACTTCAACTGTTTGACAGAATGCCTCAAAGAAATGTGGTCTCATGGACTACAATGACTGTAGGATATGTACAAAATGGATTTGTTGAAAAGGCTTCAGAAATTTTAAAGCAAATACAATTGGCTGGTGTAAAGCCAAATTCCATAACCTTTGCCACCATCCTCCCTACCTATGTCAAAATGGGAGCTTTGGAATAGGGTATGGACATCCATCAATACATAAAGGATAGAGGAATTTTGTCAGATGTTGTAGTTGCAACTACCCTGTTAGGCATGTATGCAAAATGTAGAAGCATAGACAAGGCATGTGAACTGTTTGATAGAATGCCTCAAAGAAATGTGGTCTCATGGACTGTAATGACTGCAGGATATGCACAAAATGGATTTGTTGAAAAGGCTTCAGAAATTTTAAACCAAATGCAATTGGCTAGTGTAAAGCCAAATTCCACAACTTTTGCCACCATCCTTCCTTCTTGTGTCAAAATGGGAGCTTTGGAATAGGGTATGGTCATCCATCAATACATAAAGGATAGAGGAATTTTGTCAGATGTTGTAGTTTCAACTGCCCTGTTAAACATGTATGTAAAATGTGGAAACATAGACAAGGCACGTGAACTGTTTGAAAAAATGCCTCAAAAAAATGTGGTCTCATGGATTGCAACCACTGCAAGATATACACAAAATGGATTTTTTGAAAAGGCTTTAGAAATTTTAAAGCAAATGTAATTGGCTGGTATAAAGCCAAATTCCACAACCTTTGCCACCATCCTCCCTGTCTGTGTCAAAATGCAAGCTTTGGAATAGGATATGGACATCCATCAATACATAAAGGATAGAGGAATTTTGTCAGATGTTGTAGCTGCAACTGCCCCATTAGACATGTATGCAAAATGTAGAAACATAGACAAGGCACGTGAACTATTTGATAGAATGCCTCAAAGAAATGTGGTCTCATGGACTGCAATGACTGTAGGATATGAACAAAATGGATTTGTTGAAAAGGATTTAGAAATTTTTAAGCAAATGTAATTAGCTGGTCTAAAGCCAAATTCTACAACCTTTGCCACCATCCTCCCTGCCTGTCTCAAAATGGGAGCTTTGGAATAGGGTATGGACATCCATCAATACATAAAGGATAGAGGAATTTTGTCAGATGTTGTAGTTGCAACTGTCCTATTAGACATGTATGCAAAATGTGGAAGCATAGAAAAAGTACGCGAACTGTTTGACAGAATGCCTCATAGAAATGTGGTCTCATGGAATGCAATGACTGCAAGATATGCACGAAATGGATTTGTTGAAAAGGCTTCAAAATTTTCAAAGAAAATACAATTGGCTGGTGTAAAGACAAATTCCAAAACCTTTGCCACCATCCTCCCTGCCTGTGTCAAAATGGGAGCTTTGGAATAGGGTATGGACATCCATCAATACATACAGGATAGTGGAATTTTGTCAAATGTTGTAGTTACAACTGCCTTGTTAGACATGTATGAAAAATGTGGAAGCATAGACAAGGCACGCGAACTATTTGACAGAATGCCTCAAAGAAATGTGGTCTCATGGACTACAATGAATCCAAGATATGCATAAAATGGATTTGTTGAAAAGGCTTCAGAAATTTTAAAGCAAATGAAATTGGCTAGTGTAAAGCCAAATTCCACAACCTTTGCCACCATCCTCCCTGCCTGTGTTAAAATGGGAGCTTTGGAATAGGGTATGGACATCCATCAATACATAAAGGATAGAGGAATTTTATCAGATGTTGTAGTTGCAACTGCCCCATTAAACATGTATGCAAAATGTGGAAGCATAGACAAGGCACATGAACTGTTTGACAAAATGCCTCAAAGAAATGTGGTCTCATGGACTACAATGACTACATGATATGCACAAAATGGATTTGTTGAAAAGGCTTTAGAAATTTTAAAGAAAATGCAATTAGCTGGTGTAAAGCCAAATTCCACAACCTTTGCCACCATCCTCCCTACCTGTGTCAAAATCAGAGCTTTGGAATAGGATACAGACATCCTTCAATACATAAAGGATAGAGGAATTTTGTTAGATGTTGTACTTGGAACTGCCTTGTTAAACATGTATGCAAAATGTGGAAGCATAGGCAAGGCACGTGAACTGTTTGATAGAATGCCTCAAAGAAATGTGGTCTCATGAACTGCAATGACTGCAGGATATGCACAAAATGGATTTGTTGAAAAGGCTTCAAAAATTTTAAAGCAAATGCAATTGGCTGGTGTAAAGCCAAATTCCACAACCTCTGCCACCATCCTCCCTGCCTCTGTCAAAATGGGAGATTTGGAATAGGATATGGACATCCATCAATACATAAAGGATAGAGGAATTTTGTTAGATGTTGTAGCTGAAACTGCCCTGTTAGACATGTATGCAAAATGTGAAAGCATAGACAAGGGATGTGAACTATTTGACATAATGCCTCAAATAAATGTGGTCTCATAGACTGTAATGACTGTAGGGTATGTAAAAAATGGATTTGTTGAAAAGGCTTCAGAAATTTTAAAGCAAATACAATTGGCTGGTGTAAAGCCAAATTCCACAACCTTTGCCACCACCTCCTTACCTGTGTCAAAATGGGATCTTTGGAATAGGGTATGGACATCCATCAATACATAAAGGATAGAGGAATTTTATCAGATGTTGTAGTTTCAACTGTCCTATTAGACATGCATGCAAAATGTGGAAGCATAGAAAAGGCACGTGAACTGTTTGATAGAATGCCTCAAAGAAATCTGGTCTCATGGACTACAATGACTGCAGGATATGCACAAAATGGATTTGTTGAAAAGGCTTCAGAAATTTTAAAGCAAATGCAATTGGTTGGTGTAAAGCCAAATTCCACAACCTTTGCCACCATCCTCCCTACCTATGTAAAAATGGGAGGTTTGGAATAGGGTATGGACATCCATCAATACATAAAGGATAGAGGAATTTTGTCAGATGTTGTAGTTGCAACTGCCCTGTTAGACATGTATGCAAAATGTGGAAGCATAGAAAAGGCACGTGAACTGTTTGACATAATACCTCATAGAAATGTAGTCTCATGGACTGCAATCACTGTAGGATATGCACAAAATGGATTTGTTGAAAAGGCTTCAAAATTTTTAAAGAAAATGCAATTAGCTAGTGTAAAGCCAAATTCCACAACCTTTGCCACCATCCTCCTTGCCTGTGTCAAAATGAGAGCTTTCGAATAGGGTATGGATATCCATCAATACATAAAGGATGGAGGAATTTTGTCAGATGTTGTAGTTGCAACTGCCCTTTTAGGCATGTATGCAAAATTGGAAGCATAGACAAGACACATGAACTGTTTGACAGAATGCCTCAAAGAAATGTGGTCTCATGGACTACAATGACTGCAGGATATGCACAAAATGGATTTGTTGAAAAGGCTTCAGAAATTTTGAAGGAAATGCAATTGGCTGGTGTAAAGCCAAATTCCACAACCTTTGCCACCATCCTCCCTGCCTATGTAAAAATGGGAGCTTTGGAATAGGGTATGGACATCCATCAATACATAAAGGATAGAGGAATTTTGTCAAATATTGTAATTGCAACTACCTTGTTAGACATGTATGCAAAATGTGGAAGCATAGATAAGGCACGTGAACTATTTGACAGAATGCCTCATAGAAATTTGGTCTCTTGGACTGCAATGACTACAGGATATGCACAAAATAGATTTGTTGAAAAGGCTTTAGAAATTTTAAAGCAAATGCAATTGGCTGGTGTAAAGCCAAATTCCACAACCTTTGCCACCATCGTCCCTGCCTGTGTCAAAATGGGAGCTTTGGAATAGGGTATGGATATCCATCAATACATAAAGGATAGAGGAATTTTGTCAGATGTTGTAGTTGCAACTGCCCTTTTAGGCATGTATGCAAAATTGGAAGCATAGACAAGGCACGTAAACTGTTTGACAGAATGCCTCAAAGAAATGTGTTCTCATGGACTACAATGACTGCAAGATACGCATAACATGGATTTGTTGAAAAGGCTTTAGAAATTTTAAAGCAAATGCAGTTGGTTGGTGTAAAGCCAAATTCCACAACCTTTGCCACCATCCTCCTTGCCTGTGTCAAAATGGGAGCTTTGGAATAGGGTATGGACATCCATCAATACATAAAGGATAGAGGAATTTTGTCAGATGTTGTAGCTGCAACTGCCCTGTTAGACATGTATGCAAAATGTGGAAGCATAGACAAGGCACGTGAACTGTTTGACATAATGCCTCAAAGAAATGTGGTCTCATGGAGTGTAATGATTGCAGGGTACGCAAAAAATGGATTTGTAGAAAAGGCTTCAGAAATTTTAAAGCAAATGCAATTGGCTAGTGTAAATCCAAATTCCACAACCTTTGCCACCATCCTCCCTACCTGTGTCAAAATTGGAGCTTTGGAATAGGGTATGGACATCCATCAATACATAAAAGATAGAGGAATTTTATCAGATGTTATAGTTTCAACTGTCCTGTTAGACATGTATGCAAAATGTGGAAGTATAGAAAAGGCACGTGAACTGTTTGATAGAATGCCTCAAAGAAATGTGGTCTCATGGATTGCAATGACTATAGGATATGCACAAAATGGATTTGTTGAAAAGGCTTCATAAATTTTAAAGCAAATGCAATTGGCTAGTGTAAAGCCAAATTCCACATCCTTTGCAACCATCCTCCTTGCCTATGTAAAAATGGGAGCTTTGGAATAGGGTATGGACATCCATCAATACATAAAGGATAGATTAATTTTATCAGATGTTGTAGTTACAACTGCCCTGTTAGACATGTATGCAAAATGTGGAAGCATAGACAAGGCACGTGAATTGTTTGACAGAATGCCTCAAAGAAATGTGGTCTCATGGACTGTAATGACTGCAGGATATGCACAAAATGGATTTGTTGAAAAGGCTTTAGAAATTTTAAAGCAAATGCAATTGGCTGGTGTAAAGCCAAATTCCACAACCTTTGCCACCATCCTCCCTACCTGTGTCAAAATGGGAGCTTTGGAATAGGATATGGACATCCATCAATACATATATGATAGAGGAATTTTGTCAGATGTTTTTGGTGCAACTTCCCTGTTAGACATGTATGAAAAATGTGGAAGCATAGACAAGGCACGTGAACTCTTTGACAGAATGCCTCAAAGAAATGTGGTCTCATGGACTGCAATGACTGCAGGATATGCACAAAATGGATTTTTTGAAAAGGATTCAGAAATTCTAAAGCAAATGTAATTGGCTGGTGTAAAGCCAAATTCCACAACCTTTGCCACCATCCTCCCTGCCTGTGTCAAAATGGGAGCTTTGGAATAGGGTATGGACATGCATCAATACATAAAGGCTAGAGGAATTTTTTCAGATGTTGTAGTTGCAACTGTCCTGTTAGACATGTATGCAAAATGTGGATGCATTGACAAGGGACGCGAACTATTGGATAGAATGCCTCATAGAAATGTGGTCTCATGGACTGCAATGACTGCAGGATATGCACAAAATGGATTTGTTGAAAAGGCTTTAGAAATTTTAAAGCAAATACAATTGGCTAGTGTAAAGATAAATTCCATAACCTTTGCCACCATCCTCCCTGCATGTGTCAAAATGGGAGCTTTGGAATAGGGTATGGACATCCATCAATACATAAAGGATAGAGGAATTTTGTCAGATGTTTATTTTGCAACTACCCTGTTAGACATGCATGCAAAATGTGGATGCATAGACAAGGCATGTGAACTATTTGATAGAATGCCTCAAAGAAATGTGGTCTCATGGATTGCAATGACCGCAGGATATGTACAAAATGGATTTGTTGAAAAGGCTTCAGAAATTTTAAAGCAAATGCACTTGGCTGGTGTAAAGCCAAATTCCACAACCTTTGCCACCATCCTCCCTACCTGTGTCAAAATGGGAGCTTTGGAATAGGGTATGGACATCCATCAATACATAAAGGATAGAGGAATTTTGTCAAATGTTGTACTTGCAACTACCCCGTTAGACATGTATGCAAAATGTGCAAGCATAGACAAGGCACGTGAACTATTTGACAGAATGTCTCAAAGAAATGTTGTCTCATGGATTGCAATGACTGCATGATATGCACAAAATGGATTTGTTGAAAAGGCTTTAGAAATTTTAAAGTAAATGCAATTGGCTGGTGTAAAGCCAAATTCCACAACCTTTGCCACCATCCTCCCTACTTGTGTCAAAATGGGAGCTTTGGAATAGGATATGGACATCCATCAATACATAAAAGGGTAGAGGAATTTTGTCAGATGTTGTACTTGCAACTACCCTATTAAACATGTATGCAAAATGTGGAAGCATAGACAAGGCACATGAACTGTTTGATAGAATACCTCAAAGAAATGTGGTCTCATGGACTGCAATGACTGCATGATATGCACAAAATGGATTTGTTGAAAAGGCTTTAGAAATTTTAAAGCAAATGCAATTGGCTGGTGTAAATCCAAATTCCACAACCTTTGCCACCATCCTCCCTGCCTGTGTTAAAATGGGAGCTTTTGAATAGGATATGGACATCCATCAATACATAAAGGATAGATGAATTTTGTCAGATGTTGTAGCTACAACTGCCCTGTTAGACATGTATGCAAAATGTGGAAGCATAGACAAGGCACTTGAACTGTTTGACAGAATGCCTCAAAGAAATGTGGTCTCATGAACTGTAATGACTGTAGGATATGCAAAAAATGGATTTATTGAAAAGGCTTCAAAAATTTTAAAGCAAATGCAATTGGCTATTGTAAATCCAAATTCCACAACCTTTGCCACCATCCTCCCTGCCTGTGTCAAAACAGGAGCTTTGGAATAGGGTATGGACATCCATCAATACATAAAGGATAGGGGAATTTTATCAGATGTTGTAGTTTCAACTGCCTTGTTAGACATGTATGCAAAACGTGGAAGCATAGACATGGCACGAGAACTGTTTGATAGAATGCCTCAAAGAAATGTGGTCTCATGGACTGTAATGACTACATGATATGTACAAAATGGATTTGTTGAAAAGGCTTCAGAAATTTTAAAGCAAATGTAATTGTCTGGTGTAAAGCCAAATTCCACAACCTTTCCCACCATCCTCCTTACCTATGTCAAAATGGGAGCTTTGGAATAGGGTATGAACATCCATCAATACATAAAGGATAGAGGAATTTTGTTAGATGTTGTACTTGCAACTACCCTATTAAACATGTATGCAGAATGTGGAAGCATAGACAAGACACGTGAACTGTTTGATAGAATGCCTCAAAGAAATGTGGTCTCATGGACTGCAATGACTACAGGATATGCACAAAATGGATTTGTTGAAAAGGCTTTAGAAATTTTAAAATAAATGTAATTGGCTGGTGTAAATCCAAATTCCACAACCTTTGCCACCATCCTCCCTACCTGTGTCAAAATGGGATCTTTGGAATAGGATATGGACATCCATCAATACATAGAGGATAGAGGAATTTTGTCAGATGCTGTAGCTGCAACTGCCCTGTTAGACATGTATGCAAAATGTGGAAGCATAGACAAGGCACATGAACTGTTTGACAAAATGCCTCAAAGAAATGTGGTCTCATGGACTACAATGACTGTAGGATATGCACAAAATGGATTTGTTGAAAAGGCTTTAGAAATTTTAAAGCAAAAGCAATTGGCTGGTGCAAAGCCAAATTCCACAACCTTTGCCACCATCCTCCCTGCCTGTGTCAAAATGGGAGCTTTGGAATAGGGTATGGACATCCATCAATACATAAAGGATAGAGGAATTTTGTCATATGTTGTACTTGTAACTGCCCTGTTAGACATGTATGCAAAATGTGGAAGCATAGACAAGGCACGTGAGCTGTTTGACAGAATGTCTCAAAGAAATGTGGTCTCATGGACTTCAATGATTGCAGGATATGTACAAAATGGGAAAAGGCTTCATAAATTTTAAAGCAAATGCAACTGGCTGGTGTAAAGCCAAATTTCACAACCTTTGCCACCATCCTCCCTGCCTGTGTCAAAATGAGAGCTTTGGACCAAGCAATTTGTGGCACTTAATGTTATGTAATAGAATTTACAATTGATAGTTAAATTTATAACAATTTTTTTTATGATCTTTACTAACATTTATTATAATTGTTGCATGTTTTACATCATTGGAATGACATATTAGCTATAACTTTTTTGAAATTTTATTATGGTATGTGTACTTTGATATTATGAAATATGATTATGGTTTAGTTTTTTATGTTTTAATATTAGATATATAACAGAAAAATAAATTATTGCTTGAAATAAATAATAAATTTTTATTTTAATTTTTTTTTACAAAACACGGGTCTTCCAAAAGATCAAGATGATCCTCATGATAGAGATCTAGATCATGTTGGTTCTGGTATAGATCACATGGCAGAGGATGATGATGATGCAGATACAGAAGACACCGAGGCCGATGACGATGATGATGATGACGATGATGTTCATGATGATGATCATGATCATGATGATGATGATCATGATAGTGATGATGATGATGAGGCAGTTGCTCATAGTAGCCAGTGACATTCATGATTATATAGACTGCATCAAGGATCATTGTTGATATATCATTATGATGCCTCTTTTCATAGTCACTATCATATATATCATTTTCACGGCTTGCAGTTCCATATTAATGAGTTGTATCATCAATTTATGTATCATTTTGACTTATATCATTTGGACATGTATCATCTTGACTGGTATCATTTTGAGTTACATAATTTATCATTTTTACTTATATCATTTGTACATGTATCATTTTGACATGTTATTGATCTACTGGCATATTTGACTTTCACTTGTTTTAGTTATATATGATGATGATCTTATCAGTATTGACTTGTCAATTTATATATATTGAAAGTGGTCGATGATTTGGATGGATATTTATTACGTATGATGATTTTAATTTACTACTCAGGATGCATGTTGTCAAATTCAATTAAATTATAGATATTTGACTCACTTGTTTTAGTTATAGATGATGATCATGTTATAATAATTATCTTGTTATTTAATCATATGAGTTAAATAATTAAATTACTTACTCTATAATCATATGAGTTATTTAAGAGGCATGATATATTTAACTAATTAAATTGAAATAAAACATATTAAATTAATAAATGTAAGCAAAACAAGAAGCATTTTTAGAAGTAAAAAAGGAAGCAACAATGGAAGCCAAACTAGAAGCAAACTAGAAGCAATCTTGGAAGCAAAACTTGGCATTATCTAGAAAGAAAAAATAGAAGCAATCTAGGTAGCAAACAAAGAAGTAATAATGGAAGCAATTTTAGAAGCAACAAAAGATGCAATAATAGTATCCATATTAGAAGCAACAAAAGATGTAAAAATGGAAGCAAAATTGGAAGCAACAAGCGACGTTATATCGGAAACAAAATTGGAAGCAAAACTGGAAGCAATAGTGGGAGCAAAACTAGAAGCAAAATTGGAAGCAAAACTGGAAGCAAAACTAGACACAAAATTGGAATCCAAACTGGAAGCAAAACCAGAAGCAAAATTGTAAGTGAAACTGGAAGCAAAATTTGAAGCAAAACCAGAAGCCAAATTGGAAGCAAAAGTGGAAGCAAAATCGGAAGCAAACCTGGAAGCAAAATTGGAAGCAAAATTGGAAGCAAAACTGGAAGCAAAACCAGAAGCAAAACTAGAAACAAAATTGGAAGCAAACCTGGAAGCAAAACTGGAAGCAAAATTGGAAGCAATAGTGGAAGCAAACTAGAAGCAAAATTGGAAGCAAAACCGGTAGCAAACTAGAAGCCAAATTAGAAGCAAAAATGGAAGCCAACCTAGAAGCAAACTTGGAAGAAAAACTAGAAGCAACAGTGGAAACAAAATTGGAAGCAACAGTGGAAGAAAAACTAGAAGCAACATTGGAAGCAACAGTGGAAGCAAAATTAGAAACAAAATCAAAAGCAAAACTAGAACTAAAACTGGAAGCAAACTTGGAAGCAACACAAGAAGCAAAACCAGAAGCAAAATCAGAAGCCAAACTGGAAGCAACAAAATCCGGTGCTAAATCCGGCGTTAAACTTGGTACTAACACCTGATGCTACACCCGGTGCTAAACCCAGTGCTAAAGTGAGATGCAATTGGGTGCCGAGTTTGGCGCCAGCAAAAGTGTCCAATTCATGACTCAAATGCACTAAAATCTGGTGCTATTTTAGGCGCTAATTGCTTGTTTTGTTGTAGTGAAACTAAACAATCCCAATTTTACTCTAAACATGCATATATTGATTTTGGATTTTATTGTGATGATAAGATTTGTCACATGCCTTGTTTGATTTTGTAGTGCACACACAAGAGTGGCTCGACTACATTATTTGAGTCTTTGCTGAGATGGTCCCCAGTGTTCAACCCCAGCAGGGAATGCAGGCTAGTCATAGGCCTCAACAAATTGCAGGGCGACACAGAGATTTTTGAGTTAGTGGCACAACTAAGAGCAGCATTAGAGGAGACATAGGCTGACAGGGCTTTAGTTGTTGCTCAGGTCACTATTATGACATCAAAGCAAGACTAGGCCAGAGCTGAGCGAGATCATGCTATGAGGAGGGCTTAGAGTGTAGAGGCCACCTATGACTCTCTATAAAAATAACTTGATGCTCACAACACACCAGCCACATGTCTCGATCACCCCAGTGTACAAAGCCTAATGGATGAGATGAGCTAGCTGCAAGCTTAGGTTGCTCAGCTATAGCAGTAGGTTCTTGAATCTAGGACAAAGGTGGTAGAGCTGAGATGCCAGGTGAGAGGCATGCAGTCACAGAGTCATAGCCGTTCATTCTCTATAGCATCTCTTCAGGAGCCTTCTATACAATCGCCACCACCAAGACTAGAGGGTTTAGGGTCCCATGGTGGGAGTTGATATTGTATTGTGATATTTTGATATGCCATGTATTTTGATGTAGTGGATGTTTTTGTATATCATTTACATTCGAGATAAATATATGAGATTTTGTGTTTTTTGGATTAAGATACTTGTGTTATGTGATGATATATGTATATTTTATTCATGTGATGTGGATTATTAAAATGTTATTATGAACTTCTTAAAATTGTTTAACTAAATGCTAGAATGATCTAATTAAATAATGACTGTTTAAAATGTACCCAATTAAATTTAATAAAGATCTATTCATAAATGAGAAAAAAAATTATCTAATTAAATACTTATGGAAGATCTAATTAAATAATTATGAATGGATGGATTGATTGATTAATTGTTTTCACAATTAAATAATCAACATGGTAAAGAATGAGGTAATTTTTATATTTCAATGAAAAATACAACTAACATTCAAGACAACATGTAACGTGTCGAGAACAGAAAATAACAAGCTTATAACTACTATGTAAAACATTAAGAATACTAAACAAAGATAATGCGTTGTTTCTTTTAAAAGGAAAATTGCATATTTAACAAAATACACAATTTGAAAAGGGGTCATAAAACAAGAAAAGAAAATGCATTCATGATCAAATGACACAAAGGAAGTTATGAATAAACTCAGAACTCATCTACACAAATGTCACATTAAAGAAAGAAACTAAGCATAATAATGACACAAATGCATAGCATTTATGAACTATTTAAGAGGCTTATCGTCTATCATAAAGAGGAAATACATGCCTAACCCATAGATATTGGTGACTATGTAAGGTCTCAACCAGTTCAGACTAAACTTGCCTTTTGCATTGGTAAGAGCATTCACATTCTTGTAATTTTTGTACAATACTAGATCACCAATGTCAAAGGATCTGTGAATAATACATTGATTATAAGCATGATTTAAGGTCTTTTGATAAGTTTGAAGATGTTTGAGAGCATGGAGACATTGTTCATTGAGCATCTCAAGTTGTAAAAGACGTTGATTGCGATAAGTATTGTCATCAATAAGGCCTTGGAGGGAAATTCACAACAAAAGAGTTTCCAACTCTAGAGGCATAATAGCATCGGCACCATATATGAGATTGTACGGAGTTGTTCTAGTGGCTGTATGAATACTCATGTGATAGGCCCATAATGGATATGAAAGTTGAGTATATCAATCCTTACCATGTTTAGTAATTGTTTTACAAATAATTTTCTCAATGGTTTTAGTAGACGCTTCTGCTTGGCCATTAATTGTGTATAGTATGGCGTAGAGAAGTGATGTTGAATTTTGAATTTTTCCATAAATTGCTTCATGTCCTTGTTCTTAAATGATGTACCATTATCAAAAACAAAGGTGGAAGGGAGTCCAAAATGATATATAATGTTATCTAAGAGAAAGCGACAAATAACTTCAACTGTGGTGGATCGAAGTTGAACGGCTTCAACCCATTTTGTGAAGTATTCGGTTGATGTAATGATAAATCTATACCTTGAGAAGAGGTTGGAGAGATCTTTCCAATGATATCTAAGCCCCATATATAAAATTTCAAAGGGGGTACCTGGGCACAAAGTTCTTATGCAGGAGCTCGTATAAGGTTGCTATGTTGCTAACACTAAGGGCACTTCTGAACAAAAGAAAATGAATCTTGTTCCATGCTTGTCTAGTAGTAGCCCATTCAAAGAAGCTTTTGAATTAGAGCACATCCACCAAAATACCCCCCACAGGCACCAGAATGGGCCTCTTCAAGGGCAACAACGATTTGAGCTTTAGTTAAGCAACAAAAGAGAATACCATAGTAGGAATGATGACAGAGAAGATTAGAGAGAATGATGTAATGCACAACAAGCTTGCGACTGTGAGTTCAAGTGCTCTTTGAAGAACCAGGGGGGAAGGTACTATCACTTAGATAAGTGTATATATGGGAGTACCATTCTTCTAAGTCTACATTATAGCAGAAAAGAGAATTTATTGAACTAGAATCACCAATAGTAGGTGAAGCCAGATTTTGAGTTATGAATTGAAATTATTCGTAGAATCGTCACAAGGTACAAGGGAATCAATGTTTTCTATTGCATCATCATGATGATTGTTCTTATGGGAATATTTTCAATAGAGGAGGAAAACTAATCAAGGAGTGATAAAGCCAAATCATAGTATTGAGACAATTTATCTTATTTAGCTTGGTAGGAGCCCGTGACTTGTTCTATAATTAAAGGAGAATCACCATGAATGCGAATATACTTCATTTTGAGAGACAAAGTGACATGCAAGCCAACTATAAGGGCTTCATACTTAGTGACATTATTGGTACAAAGAACTTAGTTCAGATGGAAGGAAAGAGGAATTAGCTTACAAGAAGGAGGTATCAATATGACACCCTCCCCAGAGCTGGTTTAATATCTAGATCTATTGAAGAACAAATCCCATGCCTGATCATTTTCTAAAGAAAGAATATGATCATCAGGGAATGAGTCCTCATTCATAATAGAAAGAGGAGAAGGGGCTTCAACCAAATGGTCGGCTATGACTTGTCCTTTATCACTTTCTAAGAGACAACTTTAAGGTCAAATTTTGTTAGCAACATAAACCATTTAGAAAGTCTTCCTAAGAGATCCGTTTTGGAAAACAAATGCTTTAGAGGGTCAAATTTAACAATCACATGTGTCTCAGCATGGAGAATGTAATGTCAAAGATTACTCTTTACAAAGACAAGAGCGAGACATTGCCTTTCTAAGATTGTGTATCGAGTTCATAATCGAGTAGGGTTTGGGTGATGTAATAAATAGCTTGTTCCTTACCTTCATTAACATTTTGAGCCAATAAGGCTACTAAAGCATGCAATGAAGCAAAAGTTTATAAGAGAAAAGGATGTCTAGAGATAGATGGCATAAGGATGGGAGGATTAGCTAAATAAGTCTTTAGGTCCTCGAATGTTTTCTGACATTCCTCATTCCGGTCAAAATGAACATTATTTTTAAGAAGATTTGTGAAGGGAAGAGTTCATTCTGCAAGTTGTAAAATAAATTTGTGAATAGCTTGAATCTTTCCTTGTAGGCTATGAATTTGAGAGACATTTTTCAAAGGTGGCATGTTTAGAATAGCATCAATCTTTTTAGTAACCACCTCAATACTACGGTTGGAGACTATAAATCCTAAAATTTTGTTGGAGTTAACTCCAAAGACACACTTATGAGGGTTTAGCCGCATGTTATAGAGACACATACGTTCAAA
Organism: Cunninghamia lanceolata; assembly: GCA_027924645.1. Lineage (NCBI taxonomy): Eukaryota > Viridiplantae > Streptophyta > Pinopsida > Cupressales > Cupressaceae > Cunninghamia > Cunninghamia lanceolata. The sequence goes on along the minus strand of BSBN01000976.1, from coordinate 7,237,398 downwards.
GATATGAAAAATAATATGCACGTGATCTTGGAACAATACGGGCTTGGCCAAAATATTGTCGACATAATATTCCATAATTTTGTGAATAAAATCTATTAGTGTAGGTTTTTTTATTTTCCTTAGGGATATTTATTTTTCCTACACATTACTAAGCTTTATTAGGTTATTAGACTTGGTTATTATGAGGCCACATGGCTAAATCCATCAGTTACATGCGTCACTCTCACCCACACTTGGGTAGTTGAGTCTCACACCCTCTTTTGGATTTTTATGTCACCTCTCATAACTATTTTTTTGTTTTTATCTAATTAGGTATAACCATGTATTTTGGCATTTACCAAGTAGGTAAAACTTTTACCTATTTTGGGTAGTTGGAGTTATTGCACCTCTTGGATGTATTTACACATTATTTTCTATATAGACAACACTCTCCTCTCACCTTAATTAGTTCGGTAACTATTTAGGGAGAGTAATGTGAGCATTCTCAAAATTATCTTACAATTTCTCTCTTGATTCTCTCTCCATTCCACTATTTTGATCTCTGATCATTTGTCGACTGGAGTGTATGTGATCTACGACTGACATCAGATCCTGGATCACTTCTCACTTCTCATAGAATTTAACATGGTATCAAATCCTTTTTGTTTGGTTTAGTTCATTTTTGTGATCTTGATATTTGAGAGATTTGGGACTATTAGATTGCTAAATTTTGTTTCAAAAACCTAGTATGCTCTTCTCTTGCATCCTCGGATGATCTGGAGAATTAAAACAATTTAGAAGAAAAATAAGCATCTGTAATATTTTGGTATGCATATTTGTGTTCTTGTGAGGTCTAGGTGATTGTATCTTTTTAGTAATTCTAGAGGCATTTTCAACTATTTCATAGCATCCAGAAGGCTCAGAAAAGTCAAGAAATCTCTCTCTCTCTCTCTCTCTCTCTCTCTCTCTATATATATATATATATATATATATATATATATATATATATATATATATATATATATATATATATATATATATATATATATATATATCTTTCCATATCTATCTCCTTGTCTCTATATCTCTTCCTCTCCCTCTCTATATCTCCCTCTCCCTATCTATCTCTATCTCTCCATCTCTACCCCCCCTCTCTATCTCTATCTCTCCCCTTCTCTACCTCTCTCTCTAACTCTATCTTTATATTTTCCCTCCCTCTCTATCCCTTTCCCCCTCTTTCTCCCTCCCTCTCTAAATATTTGAGATACAGATAGAGATAGAAAGAGGGGGAGAGATAGGGAGGGAGGGAGAAATATAAAGATATGGTTAGAGAGAGAGGGAGAGATATAGAGACAAGGGATAGAGATGGAAAGAGATAGAGGGAGACATAGATATAGAGAGATAGCATTAGAGAGAGGGATATATATATATATATAGTTAGTTAGTTAGTTAGTTAGTTAGTTAGAGAGAGGGATATATATATATATATAGTTAGTTAGTTAGTTAGTTAGTTAGTTAGAGAGAGGGAGACATAGAAAGAGGTAGGGGAAGAGGGCTCGAGATAGAGAGAGATAGAGAGGGATCTTTATAGATAGATAGAAAGGGAGAGGGAGAGGGAGAGGGAGAGGGAGAGGGAGAGGGGGAGAGATAGAGTTAAAGAGAGGTAAACTATAGAAAGTGGGGTAGATAGAGAGATAGAGAGGAAGAGGGGGAGAGAGAGAGACAAAGAGATCGGAGATAGAGATAGAGAGGGAGAGATAGAGAGAGAGGGGGGAGGGAGATAGGGAGAAAGAGAGAAAGGGAAGGGAGAGAGAAAGAGATAGATAGAGGTAGAGGGAGATATATAAAGAGATAGCGAGAGAGAAAGAAAGAGGAGGGGGAGGGAGAGAGACATATAGAGATAGTGAGAGAGAAATATAAAGAGATATAGAGAGATAGAGAATAAGAGAGAGATAGAGATAATGATAGAAAGAGGGGGAGAGAGAGATATATAGAGGGAGGGATATATATATATATATATATATATATATATATATATATATATATATATATATATATATATAGAGAGAGAGAGAGAGAGAGAGAGGGAGAAAATAGGAAAAGATAAAGAGATAGAGAGGGGCCAAGAGAGAGAGAGATAGAGATAGTGACAGGTGGTAGACATAGAGATAGAGAGAGGATAGAGAGATAAAGATGGAGAGAGAGAGAAATAGAGAGATAGAGAGGGGAGAAATAGAGAGATAGATAGGGAGAGGGAGAGCTATAAAGACAAGGGGATAGAGATAGAAAAAGATAGAGGGAGAGATAGAGAGATAGCACTAGAGAGGGAAATATACAGAGAGAGGGAGACTAGAAAGAGGTAGGGGGAGAGGGAGAATTAGAGAGAGATAGAGAGGGAGACATAGAAAGAGGTAGGGGGATGTTGAACACACCAAGATACTGAGAGGGGGAGTGAATCAATATCTAAGCAATCATCAATTTTAACAATTTCAACTTATTCAGAGCAGGTTAAAACTTAAGCATCACAATATAATCATAAGCATGAAAGATTAACACAATGCACATCAACACATAACAACAGATATATGTGGAAAACCCAAGAAGGGAAAAACCATGGTGAGGATTGACTCAATATATGAAGATCAAATAACAACTTTGTTTTAGGGCTACAACCCAAGGAAGCTACTACTCCCTGAAGAACATTGATTTAGGGTCACTCCCAAGGAAGCTACTACTCCTTGAAGACTTTGTTTTAGGGTCACTCTGAAGGAAACTACTACTCCCTGAATGGAGAACACACGTACAAAATATTACAGTATGGCAATCCTTCTATTGTTTGAAAACTAACATTGAAATTCACACCTTTGATGATTGTACTTCTACCTCTTCACACTTTCTTTTGATGATCTGATTAGTTAAGCACACTCTACACTTGATCATTGTCACATATAAGTCTTCAAGATGAAACAGGATAGCATCAACAACTTTTGCTCTTTCTCTTTCAGTCACACATAAAAAATGCATTCATTTTGCTCTTTATCTACTTGTAAACCTTTTCAATCAACTTGCAATCACACATCTCCTCACTCAATTTGATTTACAATTTATACAAGATATTACATTGCTTTGCAATGAGATATAACATGAAAAATGCATTACAAGTTAGCCAGACAACACACAACATGAAACGTGTAGAAGATAGGTCCTAAGTGAAACCACACGTTACACCAGCAGAAGGCATGTGGCTTGCAGACAGCAACACTTGCTTAACTAGGTCCAAAACATCCTTCACAGCTTCAAACACCAAGGAATTACATCCACACACTTTGCTCGTTTGAAAATAGGACAACATTAAGAAAAAACACATGAACCTTGAAGCATAACATCCACATCAACTTGAAAACTTTGTACGGTACTGGAAACAAGAAATATCTTCATGAAAATTTTTGAGATGAATCTGCGGGACTCATACAACATCTCCAAACACCCCTTTAACTCCGTACATTAAATAAATTGCTCCACACATCTTCAATAATGAACTCTAGCACAATCTGTCATCCAGAACACACTGCAACAAGCTTATCATTTGAAAATTAAGCTGTGGACCACAAAGAACCTTGAAACTACAAGGAAGCATGTAATACACATCTATAAACATGTCCTCAAAATTGCAAGGGCAACCATTCATTTCTAGAGGAATGCAGAGTATTCCAACATGCCTTCAACACTAGCTTACTCTACCAAAACACATGGTGGTACTCTATCATGCATAACTTTCATAGTAGAAGGACAAATGATCTACAAACGTGGAATTATCATCTTCCCTACATCCTAAACATAGTTCCAAAACTGCATGGTCATATCTGTAAATGTGGAGCATTCCATTATCCTACACATAACACCTTCACAGAGACAACACTGTCTTCAACCAGTCAACAATAAAACATTCTTTTGGTAACCCAAACATCATGTCTAACTTGGAACATACATACTTTAGTCCATCAGTAGCATTAGCAATTCATTTGATCATCTTCATATTACTATTTCCCATATTAATATCAACTATATCTTCTCCCTTCTCTTGTTGGATGGGACATGACATCCAACCATGAACACCATCACACCACCATGATAGTGTTGACATCAATGACAACCCTAGGAACCATATGTGTAAAGATCTCCCCCTTTGGTATTGATGGCAACACATCTTCTACTTCTCTCCCCCTTTGACATCAAGGACAAAGGGAAACCACTACCTCAATCAGAGACCACATACCTGCACATTCTTTCTTAGGGCATGACTTCTTCTTGAAACAAACAAACTCCCCCTAACATCATCAACCACTACCTACTCCCCCTAAGAGGTAGCCACCATCAGTCCAAGAACAAGATATAACATGAACTCCCCCTGCATAGATGCACCATTATGCATCTAGCAAGAATAAGGAGGGGCAATTACCCCTAACCTCTACCAAAGATCCTGAAAAGTACCATTTGTAAGAGCCTTTGTGAAAATATCAACTATCTAATCCTTTGTTGGAACATATTCTAACTTCACTTCCTTATCTGCAACCTTCTCTCTCAAAAAGTGATACCTGATTGCTATATGCTTGGTTCTAGAATGCATCATTGGATTTCTTGGAAATATTGATAGCGCTTGTATTGTCACACAAGATAGGAATAGGCTCATCATACAATACCTTGATATCCTTTAGGGTTTGCTTCATCCATAACACTTGTTGTCATGCCCACATTTTCCATGTGGTCACAACACACATCACACGTGTCATAGCCACATCTGTCATGTGGTCATGACATGAAATATCAAAAATTTTCTCACGCTTCCCTAAAAACCCCCTCGCATGCGTAAGCATGCTCGGTGGTGTTCGTTCAAGGCGAAAACACTACAGTTGTCGGTGGGGTACAAGTACAATTGCGTGCATCCAGACGCAAGCAAACCAACAAGGGGGTCTCTACGACGCCGTTAACGTCACTGCTAGATTTAATTCAGGGTTCCTAAATCTAAATCTCGGCAAATTCTGACAGCATAACGCCTTACGGCGTAAGTGGGAATTTCTCAACACTATATTACGCACGTGGTTCACTGATAGATTAACAACTTCCCACGACGCCTTGTTCCGACTAGACCGACTCGTGATCTCCCTATTTAATCATTTTTCAACAAGGCACGGTTGTCTGTCTCCTCTCTTGCTTCCTGACATATACTCCTCCTTCGACTTAGCATTCTCAACAAGGCGGTTCGTTTGCTCTCTCTTCCCTTTTCTCTGGGTCTTAATTTTGATTGTATTTTTATCGCGCTCACCTTAACTATTTCTCTGATAATTTAGTTTGTTTATATTTCGGTCTCTCTCTCTTTCGTTTTCTATGCTTTCTTTATGTTTATCTGGTCCTTTCTTCATATTGGACATCAATCAGGGTTATCACTGTATCTATTGTTGACATTAAACCTAACTTCCGGATGATCCAGGTCACAAAGGCTAGTTTACTACTTCGCTGGACTCGGTCTCCTAGTCCTCTCCGATCTAGGTTTCTCCTCTTGTTCCTAAGCAAATTTAGCGGAAGGGTCCATCAACTTAGTTCTCTTATCCCATGTGGGAAAAGTCGCGCATTTTCTCCTCTGTGTTTTCCAATGTTACTTTTTCTTCTTTTTACTCTCTTACAGGTTTACTTATCTAGATGTTTACTACAGTTGAGATTAAAATGGCCTCACATGGAATGTCTGTGATGGCTTCTTAAGTTTATTTCCAGTGATCTTTTAAGCAAGCTGACGTGTAATTTTCCTCTTCATTTTCCTGGTTATTGAATCGCGTTGATAGTGAAACTTCCGAGAAACTCTTCCCGGAGTAACACAGTATATTCCTTTATGCTCTCGTTAAATTATAATTTTATTTTCTCTTATTTATAATTACTGTTGTTATTATTACTAATAATTAATATTAATACTCTTATTGTAAATCAAATACCATTGTTAATATATGTAGGAGGCTCTCCTCTTTATAAAACCCTTATCATGGATCTATAACAAAATTTCTATTTAATTACGTTTATACTTCACTTACGACGAAAAGATAATTCCCATACCTTGATATTTCATTATTAAAATTAATTTGTAAAACTTTGTCAGGATTTTAAGCGAGGGCCTAGTAAAATGGCCCGTAAAACTTCTCCCATATACATATATATTTATATGTATATGTAAATTACGAAAATGCTCTTTTAAATTTGTTTAGCAAACTCCCCGTAATCCCTTACTCTTATATATATATATATATATATATATATATATATATATATATATATATATATATATATATATATATATATATATGTATATGTACACATGTACATGTACACATGTACATGTACACATGTACATGTACACATGTACATGTACACATGTACATGTACACAAACCCTTTCACTTACATTAAACAAGAGATAATTTTAAACCATGGAAACATACAACTAACTTTCCACATCTTCTACACACTCTAAGGGAGATATGAACTTCCTTCTCCCAACCACATACAACAGATAGCTTGTAACAACCAAGTAAAAGTCCATCACTAACAAATCAGGGAGGTGATTTCCTTCACTCCCAGGGTGTCCATAAGTTACAACAATATCAAGAGAGGTGCTCTCTCTTCAACTCTTATGAAATGAACATGATCTAATTCTCATGACAAAGAAGAATAAACTGTTTCTTCATAAATATAACTTCTCCAAATCCAACCAGAAGCTCCAAGAGGAAACCTGCGTATCAAAGACAAACAAAGAAGAAAACACCACTCATCTAACTCTCCTCCCTTCCGTAGACCCGCAAGAGGGTCACCCCCGAGCTAGGGAGACCATACTCACACCTGGGTAACTCAAACACTCCACTTCACAAAAGGGACAACAACAAACCCAAAGCACACAAACACCCGTGGGTAAATTACACAACACGGAAACTCAACTACAGTGAGTTTCATAAGGGGCAAGAAAGTGGACACACTCGACTCCAGAGTGTCACCCTTATAGATATTTTAACCAACACAATTTCTCTTGGCCTCAAACCAAGTTTGATCACAAATTTTTTTTAAGAAATCTGTATTTGACTCTCAAGTCAAAGATATAGTCACAGATACATGCCCTCAAGGCTTTCAACATCTCAAAAGAAGGAAACAGGTATGCACCCGAGGAGGATCTCTCCTCCCCTACCCCAAACTTGATGAGCATTTCTCCCAAGTGGGAGAAGCTCTGTCAAACAACCCGACAACAAACCCCACAGAAAACACATCTAAAACACAAACAAATAATCATCCTTCACACACTTTACATACACATTCAGATATACGAAAGAAAGGTAAAAATCAAACCAACCTTTCAAGCCCTCCTGGAATGAAACTGTTGCAGAGCTCCACTGAGTTCTCTTCCAACCTTAGCCAACAACTCCCTCTCCCTCTCCTCTCCTCCCAAGCTAACTTTCCTCTTTTTGGCAATGCTAATAAAACTCTCTCAAAATTCAACTAACTCCCTCTCATCCCAAAATTGGAAACAAATAACCCAAATTCTTTTCCAGTTTAGAGGAATGGGGAGGCGACACTTGTCACCTCCTCACCCTCCCCCAAAACCACTATTCTGTCCTCGTGGCTTATGTCACTCACCCATCCCTAGAGTACTCCTTATCCCTCTCCTCATGTCATTTCTCTTACGCATGGGAGAAATAAAAGGAGTTAAAGGAGGAAAAGACAGGTGACCCATGCCTCTTCTTCCCTCCTTCACATGGATGGCCCCACAACACATGGGGGAATCTCACTAATGGAGAAGGTGACTTCAAGTCAATCCTTCAATAATGGATGGGTTTGTAGTCATCTCTTACCTTGGGGATTGAAGAGGGATGGGTTGGGTGTTGGTACCATCCCATCATGTCCCCCCCATACCCCAATTTTCGCCACTTAACTTCATGGGGAAGTTAAGATGACTAGATGGAGGTTACTCAAGGGTTACCCATGCCAAATGGGCCCCTGGACCCATGGGGTATAACCCAGAGTCAACTTTAACCCATACAAGACACCCCTGGTCAAGGTAAAGCACAAGAAAAAGCCTCATAGATTTAAATAAAATAAAGAAATTCAAATTCAATCTTTTTACAACACAAATCATAAACTAGTGTCACATGAGGGTAACCTAACCCACTTGACCATACGAAAGACCACATTACAACATCACATCAAACACAGAGAGATCTTGGTTCCTCGTGGAACCAGATCGGCTTAACAGGGAATAACAAATAACAAGGTGCGGAATGATCTCCGAAATCTGTGGTTCGATTAGTAAATACTACACACTAAATTACAAGATCAGTATCCACATATAATCATCATAGTCGAAGCAACTTAAAAACATGCATTATCATGACATAGTTCTAATTAACATAAATGAAATCATATTACAATTTTCCATCATCACCTAATTAACTTTTCTGAAATGTAAACTTATCCAAACATCACCCAATTAGTTTTTCCGAAATCATAATAAAGTTTAATAGTTTGACAATTCCGGGAACTGCTATCCCACAAATATAAAAAGTAACAATAACAGTAATGTAAATAGTCATAACAACAGAAGTAAAAAGGGTGGTCCTCACATCCTCTCCCCCTAAGATGGTACTTCCTCTTGGAAGTCGTCAAAAAGGTGAGGATAAAGGGTCTTCAGTCTCTCTGCATCTTCACAAGTCGCTGTGACTTCATCGTATAGGGCCCACTGGACTCTAACCTGGTCCAGCTCTCGACCTCGAAGGGCTAGCGTCCGACGAGCCAATATGCGAATTGGCTCCAGCGCCAGCTGTCCGTCTGCCTCTACCTGAAGAGCACTCCAATCCAACACGTGAGATAAGTCAGAAATATATTGACGTAAAACTGATACATGAAATACATCGTGGATACGTGACAGGCTAGGTGGCAAGGCTAGACGATAGGCTACTGGTCCTATCCGCTCCAAGATTTTGAAAGGTCCTACAAATCGAGGTGCGAGCTTAGAGCCCTTCCCGTAACGGATTGGACTCTTGTGCGGTCGCACTCTCAAAAATACTCTTTCCCCCACAGAGAAGCTTCGGTCTATCCTCTTAGCATCGGCATACTTCTTCTACCTGTCCTGTGCTTCCTGAAGTCTCTGTCTAATCTGTCTGACCTGCTGTTCCATATTCTGAACTATCTCTGGACCGATGACCGTTCTGTCCTCTATCCGATCCCAACTCAAAGGTGTTCTGCATGGTCTGCCATATAATGCCTGGAAAGGAGGCATACCCAACGAGCTATGATGCCCATTATTGTAGGCGAACTCAACTAGATATAGGTACTCCTCCCATCTAGACTGATGGTTCATCACATACATGCGAAGCATGTCTTCTAACACCTGGTTAACTCTCTCTGTTTGTCTGTCAGTTTCCGGATGATAGGCTGAACTGAAGTTGAGCTGTGTGCCCAACGCCTGATGTAAGGCTCTCCAGAACGATGACGTAAATACGGAGTCTCTGTCAGATACAATGTGGCGAGGTACCCCATGAAGTCTAACAATCTGATCAAGAAACACCTTTGCCACTGATGGTGCATTGTATGTTGTGCATATTGGTGAAAAATGCGCCACTTTGGTCAGCTTGTCAACTGTCACCATAATAGCATGATGGCGACGTGATGACATAGGTAGACCAACGATAAAATCCATCGAAATGGTGTCCCATTTCCATTCAGGTATCTCGTGAGGGTACAACAGTCCCGCTGGATGCTGATGTTCGGCCTTGACCCTCTGACATTCCAGGCAACAAGCAACAAAATCGGCAATGTCACGCCTCATCCCAGCCCAATGATAAAGCTGTCGTAAGTCAGCATGCATCTTCTTCACTCCTGGGTGTGCTGCATAGGGTGCTCTATGAGCCTCTGATAGGATTACTGTACGAAGATTACCCGCATGGGGTACATAGATGCGCTGCCGATGTCGAAGCATACCATCAGACTCAAGGGTATATCCTGTAAATTTGCCCTCAAGGGCATTCCAATTTAGTATTGCCTGCTGCACCTCAAGAAAACACTCGTCTTCCGGCAGATGCTGTAAGATGCGATCTTTCAAGTCCACCTTCAAGGTCAGGGTCAGGTTCTCGTGGCGCCTTCGACTCAAAGCATCAGCGACCACGTTCTCCTTCCCTTTGATGTAGTGGACATCGAAGTCGTATTCGCATAGGAATTCCATCCAACGCCGTTGGCGGGCGTTCAAATTTGGCTGTGTAAAAATATACTGCAAACTATGATGATCCGAATGGAGTTCAAAGTGTCGTCCTAGGAGAAAGTGTCTCCAGCAGACCAAAGCATGAACGACTGCTGCGAGCTCTAAGTCGTGAGTAGGATAGTTTAACTCATGTGTCTTTAGTTTCCGCGATTCGTATGCGATCGCTCGACCACCCTGCATAAGCACGGCTCCCAAACCTTCTAATGATGCATCTGTGCAAACTACAAAATCCTCTGTAGGATCTGGAACCGCTAAAATAGGAGCATTGGTAAGACGCTCCTTGAGGACTCCAAAGGCCCTTTCACATTGCTCGGTCCAAATGAAACCCTTCCCTTTTCGCTGAAGGGAAGTAATGGGATGTGCTATCCTGGAGAAGCCCTCGACAAACCGACGATAATACCCGGCTAACCCCATAAAGCTTCTAACTTCTGTCATGTTGGTGGGTGCCGGCCACTCCTGAATTGCTCTGATTTTAGATAGATCTACGGAGATGCCATCGCCTGATAAAATGTGTCCCAAATACTGCACCTCTGTCCTGAAGAAGGCACACTTCGCCAAGTTGCCATAAAGCTGCTGCTCTTGTAATTGCTGCAAACCTTGATGCAAATGTTCCACATGCTCCTCCTCAGTCCGTGAATAAATCAAAATGTCATCTAGAAATATGATCACGAACCGATCTAGGTAAGTACAGAACACCCCGTTCATGAGACTTATGAACACTGCAGGAGCGTTCGTCAACCCGAAGGGTACCACTGTGAATTCGTAATGGCCATATCTGGTTCGAAAAGCAGTTTTATGAATATCTGCCTCCGTGATGCGCAATTGGTGATACCCAGATTTTAGATCAATTTTCGAGAACACTCTGGCTCCCTGCATCTGATCAAAAAGGTCGTCAATCCTAGGCAGAGGATAACAGTTCTTCACCGTTACCTTGTTCAACTACCTGTAGTCCATACATAAACGAAGAGACCCATCCTTCTTCTTCACGAAGATAACCGGTGCGCCCCATGGCGAAACGCTAGGTCGGATGTGCCCCTTCTCAAGTAATTCCTCTAACTGCAGTTTAAGTTCGGTGAGTTCATGTGTATTCATCCTATAGGGTACACGAGATATCGGTTCTGCACCCGGCACTAAGTCGATGTGGAAATCCACTTCTCTGCGTGGAGGCATACCTGGTAATTCTGACGGAAATACATCGGCAAACTCTCTAAGGACAGGGTGATCATCTAAAGTAGCCTCAGGTTCATCCTCTGCTCTATCACTGACCGTGATGGCAAACATCTGACATCCCTTCGGCATACAACGCTTAAGCTGCTGAGCGGATATCATACGAACAGCCGTGGGCTTTCGAATGCCCACTATCTCAACCAGCGAACCATGATCGTCTAAACAGCTAATCGTCCTCTGGCGACAATCTAGCTTGGCTCTATGTGCCGCGAGCCAATCCATACCCAGAACTACACCGTAAGATCCTAATGGCATAATCCTAAGGTCACATGTTGTGGTGAATGATCCCAATGTGATCTCACAGTCTTTAACGAAGGTATCTACTAACATCCTGGCCCCTGAGGCCAACTCAACTTCCCACCTAATGTCTTGCCTAGAAGCCACCAGCCTGCAACGCTCCACTAACGATGTAGACAAAAAGGAGTCAGTAGCTCCCGAGTCGAAAAGGATCGAGATGGGGAAGTCTCCAATCGTACCTACTGCCTCGATGACGGAAGCCTTGAAGTCGGCTTGGCGGTTATCAACCGCTGCAAACATGTGGTGGGATCTGCCCACGTCACCTACGGTCTGCTCAGACCCTCCTGATCGGGGCTGTCCCCCTGCTGTAAATCCCTGCGGGCACTCTCTAGCCAGATGCCCTGCCCCACCACACACATAACATGGTCCCCTAACCTGTAACTGCCCTGACTGTGTTCTGCCTCATTGTTGTTGCCCAGTCCATCCAGTGGATCCCTGTGAGCCTCTGTAAGACTGTTGGGACCTCGCGGGTCCTGCCGATGAACCCTGCTGTCTCTGATCTTTGCGTGTACCCTGCTGCTGCCATCCACTATTCTGTCATCCCTGACCCCTCTGTTGGAATTTAGATTTTTGCTGATGTTGCTGTTGCTGTGGAGGCCTAGGAGGTAATGATGAAGGGTTATATCCTCCTCTCTGTGTTGTGTTTTGAGGCCTTCGAAAGTTCTGTTGTTGTTGGGGATTACGATCCTGATACTGCGGGCGTGAATTTTGTCCTCGTCCCTAAATTTCCTCTGATATAAGGGCCTTTTCAACAGCCTCGCTCATGGTCTGGGGATTTGCCATACGAACTGGTCCTGCTATCCCGTGATTCAGCCCTCTGATGAATTTGTGTATTAAGATTTTCTCGTCGTGGAGGTATTCTGCGTAACATGAAAGCTCAATGAATCGACTCTCATACTGAGTAACAGAGAGTCCCCTCTGCTGTAAATCATGGAACTCATCGATCCTGCGCTGTCTATAATGTTCTGACAAATATTGCGCATTAAAGCGCTCTATGAAGGTGTCCCATGTGAGTGTCTCTACGGAAAGTCAACGCTTGCACTCCTCTGTGTGCCACCAGGTAGCTGCGGCATCCCGCAGAAGGTGAACTGCCACTCGTGCTTTAGTGTTGCTTCCATATGGTCGCAACACGAAACACCTGTCTAAACTAATCAGCCAAGCCTCAGCCACAGCTCCCTCTGTAGCACCTGCGAAAGTGGGTGGGTTGAGCCTAAGTAGATCTCTGATGGGGTCCCCTCTGTCTCTAAGTCTCACAACTGGCTCTTCCACACCATCCTCATACAATCCATGATGAACCTGTTCTGCCCTCTGGTTCTCATCTCGTCTCAAAGGTCTCGGAGGACTCCTGCTTCGTGCACGGAAAGCTGACCCTACCTCCTCTACTGTTGTGTCGGGAATCTCAACGAAAGGCTCCACACGTGGCACCTCTAGTGGATCAACGCGGGGCTCCCCACGTGGCTCAATACGTGACTTGGCACGTGGCTCCCTACGTGGCTCCTCTCGCAGATCAACACGAGGCTCTACACGTGGCTCAGGAATCATTGGCGGTAACCTGTCTAACATAGCCTGTAGTGCCTGTAAGATCTGTGGACCTATATCCAATACTGGTGTCGCCTGTGGTACTAGTGGTGCTTGTGGTTCAGGTGGTGCAGGTGGTGCTGCTGTAACTACGGGTGCTAGTCCCTCGGCTGAGGAATCGATGTGCACCTCGACAGACACTGTGTGGTGTGACCGCGCTCGTCGAACACGGGGAGGCATCCTGCAAAACAAGGTAGAAACTAATTACCCAAGTTTAAACACTGGGTGTATTTGGGCACGTTACCATTCTGTTATAACTTAATTATCACAATATATATATATATATATATATATATATATATATATTCTTTACTCGATTTTATACAATCTAATTCTGTTATAAAACAAAATATATATTGATATACATGAACATCTCAAAATATATAAAACAAAATATAAATTTATATACATGTACATATATATTTATGGACACCCTGGGAGTGAAGGAAATCACCTCCCTGATCTTGTTAGTGATGGACTTTTACTTGGTTGTTACAAGCTATCTGTTGTATGTGGTTGGGAGAAGGAAGTTCATATCTCCCTTAGAGTGTGTAGAAGATGTGGAAAGTTAGTTGTATGTTTCCATGGTTTAAAATTATCTCTTGTTTAATGTAAGTGAAAGGGTTTGCTTTACTGTATTAATCAAGTTGTAAATCTTGTCTTATTTGTTCAGAAAAAAAAAAAAAAGAAAAAAAAACTTGAAGTTAACTTGCTTTGGGAAATAAAGAAATTTTATTGTATTAAAAGTGTTCTTGATTGAAAAGAAAAGTTCATTTGTTACATATATTAAATTTGATCTTTGCAATATAATTAAAAGGACAAATTGCTTAACTACTCTAATAGACAGTTTTTTTTATTTGTGTCAATGAGAAATAATTGATTAGCAAGATGTATTTATCTTGTTTGTTTCTGTAAAAAAAAATTTACATCATATTACTTTTTATCTTAGTTGTAAAAATGAATTAGCTGCAGTTCTATTTTCATTATTGGAAGAAAGTATGAATCTGCAGTATATACATATTAAAATGCATTTGTGAGAAAATCTTAATTATGTTACACTTGTGAATCCATACATAAATATATATGTACATGTATATAAATTTATATTCTGTTTTATATATTTTGAGATGTTCATGTATATAAATATATATTCTGTTTTATAACAGAATTAGATTGTATAAAATTGAGTAAAGAATATATATATATATATATAGTGATAATTAAGTTATAACAGAATGGGATTGTGATTTAACCTACATAAATAAATATATATATATATCATTTTTTTAAAATATAATGAAATTTTGAAAGAATTAAAATGCTTTGAGGTTTGCTGTGTATTATACACAGTAGAGGGCAGAGTATGTTGGGCGGTGGGGTGAAACCCCACCGCCGCTGTTATGATAACGTGAGGTGTGGAGAGGGGCGGAGCCCCACCCACACCCCACTTAGTGGGATGTGGGTGGGGCTCTGCCCCTCCCCACATCCCTCTTACCATTTGACCCCCACGTGGAGTTCAACCTCCGCTGCCACCGGTTACCATACGCTGCCCCGTCGTTATGCCTCCCTCTGCCCTCCGTTTTCCCTTCGCCCTCAGTCCCGCGACCACCGCCGTTTGGTTTTATTAACTTGGAGGTGTGGGATGGGGCGGAGCCGCACCCACACCCCACCTCATGGGATGTGGGTGGGGCTCCGCCCCATCCCACATCTCCCTCCTCTGCATCCGCCGCGCGGCCTTCGCCGCTCCTAACACTACCAACGCCGCCGCGGCCATCAAACACGCGCGGCCCTTCCTCTGTGTCCGCCGCGGCTCTTCCGCCGCCTTTGTCTGCAGACTACAACATGATTTTCAATAAGAATTTTAGGGTTAAAACCCTACTTTATGTTTGAACAGAAAATAATAAAATAATAATAGTTGGTGAAATAAAAAAAAAACAAACCACTATTAGTGGTGTTTGAAGTTATATAAATATATAACTGTATATATACATATCTATGTATATATATAGATATTTATTTATATTTAGATATAACTTTATAAATATATAATTATATATACATATCTTGTATATATAGGTATGTATTTATATTTTGTTATAAATTCTATATATATATAAGAGTAAGGGATTATGGGGAGTTTGCTAAACAAATTTAAAAGAGCATTTTCGTAATTTACATATACATATAAATATATATGTATATGGGAGAAGTTTTACTTGCCATTTTACTAGGCCCTCGCTTAAAATCCTGACAAAGTTTTACAAATTAATTTTAATAATGAAATATCAAGGTATGGGAATTATGTTTTCGTCGTAAGTGAAGTATAAACGTAATTAAATAGAAATTTTGTTATAGATCCATGATAAGGGTTTTATAAAAAGGAGAGCCTCCTACATATATTAACAATGGTATTTGATTTACAATAAGAGTATTAATATTAATTATTAGTAATAATAACAACAGTAATTATAAATAAGAGAAAATAAAATTATAATTTAACGAGAGCATAAAGGAATATACTGTGTTACTCCGGGAAGAGTTTCTCGGAAGTTTCACTATCAACGCGATTCAATAACCAGGAAAATGAAGAGGAAAATCACACGTGTCATAGCCACATTTGTCATGTGGTCATGACACGAAATATCAAAAATTTTCTCACGCTTCCCTAAAAACCCCCTCGCATGCGTAAGCATGCTCGGTGGTGTTCGTTCAAGGCGAAAACACTACAGTTGTCGGCAGGGTACAAATACAATTGCGTGCATCCAGATGCAAGTAGACCAACAAGGGGGTCTCTATGACGCCGTTAACGTCACTGCTAGGTTTAAAATATCAGGGTTCCTAAATCTAAATCTCGGCACATTCCGACAGCATAACACCTTACGGCATAAGTGGGAATTACTCAACACTATATTACGCACGTGGTTCACTGATAGATTAACAACTTCCCACGACGCCTTGTTCCGACTAAACCAACTCGTGATCTCCCTATTTAATCATTTTTCAACAAGGCACGGTTGTCTGTCTCCTCTCTTGCTTCCTGACATATACTCCTCCTTCGACTTAGCATTCTCAACAAGGCGGTTCGTTTGCTCTCTCTTCCCTTTTCTCTAGGTCTTAATTTTGATTGTATTTTTTTTTTTCTTTTTTTTTTTTTCTGAACAAATAAGACAAGATTTACAACTTGATTAATACAGTAAAGCAAACCCTTTCACTTACATTAAACAAGAGATAATTTTAAACCATGGAAACATACAACTAACTTTCCACATCTTCTACACACTCTAAGGGAGATATGAACTTCCTTCTCCCAACCACATACAACAGATAGCTTGTAACAACCAAGTAAAAGTCCATCACTAACAAGATCAGGGAGGTGATTTCCTTCACTCCCAGGGTGTCCATAAGTTACAACAATATCAAGAGAGGTGCTCTCTCTTCAACTCTTATGAAATGAACATGATCTAATTCTCATGACAAAGAAGAATAAACAATTCCATTCTGTTATAAGAAGTAAACCATGCAGAACACCTTTGAGTTGGGATCGGATAGAGATAGAGGAAAAACGGTCATCGGGTCCAGAGATAGTTCAGAATATGGAACAGCAGGTCAAACAGATTAGATAGAGACTTCAGGAAGCACAGGACAGACAGAAGAAGTATGCCGATGCTAAGAGGACAGACCGAAGCTTCTTTGTGGGGGAAAGAGTATTTTTGAGAGTGCGACTGCACAAGAGTCCAATTCGTTATGGGAAGGGCTCTAAGCTCGCACCTCGATTTGTAGGACCTTTCGAAATCTTGGAGCGGATAGGACCAGTAGCCTATTGTCTAGCCTTGCCACCTAGCCTGTCATGTATCCACGATGTATTTCATGTATCAGTTTTACGTCAATATATTTCTGACTTATCTCACGTGTTGGATTGGAGTGCTCTTCAGGTAGAGGCAGACGGACAGCTGACGTTGGAGCCAATTCGCATATTGGCTCGTCGGACGCTGGCCCTTCGAGGTCGAGAGCTGGACCAGGTTAGAGTCCAGTGGGACCTATACGACGAAGTCACAGCGACTTGGGAAGATGCAGAGAGACTGAAGACCCTTTATCCTCACCTTTTTGAGGACTTCCAGGAGGAAGTACCGTCTTAGGGGGAGAGGATGTGAGGACCGCCCTTTTTACTTCTGTTGTTATGACTATTTACATTACTGTTATTGTTACTTTTTATATTTGTGGGATAGCAGTTCCCGGAATTGTCAAACTATTAAACTTTATTATGATTTCGGAAAAACTAATTGGGTGATGTTTGGATAAGTTTACATTTCAGAAAAGTTAATTAGGTGATGATGGAAAATTGTAATATGATTTCATTTATGTTAATTAGAACTATGTCATGATAATGCATGTTTTTAAGTTGCTTCGGCTATGATGATTATATGTGGATACTGATCTTGTAATTTAGTGTGCAGGATTTACTTATTGAACCACAGATTTCGGAGATCATTCCGCACCTTGTTATTTGTTATTCCCTGTTAAGCCGATCTGGTTCCATGAGGAACCAAGATCTCTCTGTGTTTGATGTGATGTTGTAATGTGGTCTTTCGTATGGTCGAGTGGGTTAGGTTACCCTCATGTGACACTAGTTTATGATTTGTGTTGTAAAAAGATTGAATTTGAATTTCTTTATTTTATTTAAATCTATGAGGCTTTTTCTTGTGCTTTACCTTGACCAGGGGTGTCTTGTATGGGTTAAAGTTGACCCTGGGTTATACCCCATGGGTCCAGGGGCCCATTTGGCATGGGTAACCCTTGAGTAACCTCCATCTAGTCATCTTAACTTCCCCCTGAAGTTAAGTGGCGAAAATTGGGGTATGGGAGGGACATGATGGGATGGTACCAACACCCAACCCATCCCTCTTCAATCCCCAAGGTAAGAGATGACTACAAACCCATCCATTATTGAAGGATTGACTTGAAGTCACCTTCTCCATTAGTGAGATTCCCCCATGTGTTGTGGGGCCATCCATGTGAAGGAGGGAAGAAGAGGCATGGGTCACCTGTCTTTACCTCCTTTAACTCCTTTTATTTCTCCCATGCGTAAGAGAAATGACATGAGGAGAGGGATAAGGAGTACTCTAGGGATGGGTGAGTGACATAAGCCACCAGGACAGAATAGTGGTTTTGGGGGAGGGTGAGGAGGTGACAAGTGTCGCCTCCCCATTCCTCTAAACTGGAAAAGAATTTGAGTTATTTGTTTCCAATTTTGGGATGAGAGGGAGTTAGTTGAATTTTGGGAGAGTTTTATTAGCATTGCCAAAAAGAGGAAAGTTAGCTTGGGAGGAGAGGAGAGGGAGAGGGAGTTGTTGGCTAAGGTTGGAAGAGAACTCAGTGGAGCTTTGCAACAGTTTCATTCCACGAGGGCTTGAAAGGTTGGTTTGATTTTTACCTTTCTTTCGTATATCTGAATGTGTATGTAAAGTGTGTGAAAGATGATTATTTGTTTGTGTTTTAGATGTGTTTTCTGTGGGGTTTGTTGTCGGGTTGTTTGACAGAGCTTCTCCCACTTGGGAGAAATACTCACCAAGTTTGGGGTAGGGGAGGAGAGATCCTCCTCGGGTGCATACCTGTTTCCTTCTTTTCGGATGTTGAAAGCCTTGAGGGCATGTATCTGTGACTGTATCTTTGACTTGAGAGTCAAATACAGATTTCTTAAAAAAAATTTGTGATCAAACTTGGTTTGAGGCCAAGAGAAATTGTGTTGGTTAAAATATCTGTAAGGGTGACACTCTGGAGTCGAGTGTGTCCACTTTCCTGCCCCTTATGAAACTCACTGTAGTTGAGTTTCCGTGTTGTGTAATTTACCCACCTGTGTTTGTGTGCTTTGGGTTTGTTGTTGTCCCTGTTGTGAAGTGGAGTGTTTGAGTTACCCAGGTGTGAGTATGGTCTCCCTAGCTCGGGGGTGACCCTCTTGCGGGTCTACGGAAGGGAGGAGAGCTAGATGAGTGGTGTTTTCTTCTTTGTTTGTCTTTGATACGCAGGTTTCCTCTTGGAGCTTCTGGTTGGATTTGGAGAAGTTATATTTATGAAGAAACAGTTTATTCTTCTTTGTCATGAGAATTAGATCATGTTCATTTCATAAGAGTTGAAGAGAGAGCACCTCTCTTGATATTGTTGTAACTTATGGACACCCTGGGAGTGAAGGAAATCACCTCCCTGATCTTGTTAGTGATGGACTTTTACTTGGTTGTTACAAGCTATCTGTTGTATGTGGTTGGGAGAAGGAAGTTCATATCTCCCTTAGAGTGTGTAGAAGATGTGGAAAGTTAGTTGTATGTTTCCATGGTTTAAAATTATCTCTTGTTTAATGTAAGTGAAAGGGTTTGCTTTACTGTATTAATCAAGTTGTAAATCTTGTCTTATTTGTTCAGAAAAAAAAAAAAAAGAAAAAAAACTTGAAGTTAACTTGCTTTGGGAAATAAAGAAATTTTATTGTATTAAAAGTGTTCTTGATTGAAAAGAAAAGTTCATTTGTTACATATATTAAATTTGATCTTTGCAATATAATTAAAAGGACAAATTGCTTAACTACTCTAATAGACAGTTTTTTTTTATTTGTTTCAATGAGAAATAATTGATTATCAAGATGTATTTATCTTGTTTGTTTCTGTAAAAAAAAATTTACATCATATTACTTTTTATCTTAGTTGTAAAAATGAATAATCTGCAATTCTATTTTCATTATTGGAAGAAAGTATGAATCTGCAGTATATACATATTAAAATGCATTTGTGAGAAAATCTTAATTATGTTACACTTGTGAATCTATACATAAATATATATGTACATGTATATAAATTTATATTCTGTTTTTTATATTTTGAGATGTTCATGTATATAAATATATATTCTGTTTTATAACAGAATTAGATTGTATAAAATCGAGTAAAGAATATATATATTGTGATAATTAAGTTATAACAGAATGGGATTGTGATTTAACCTACATAAATAAATAAATAAATATATATATATATATATATATATCATTTTTTTAAAAATATAATGAAATTTTGAAAGAATTAAAATGCTTTGAGGTTTGCTGTGTATTATACACAGTAGAGGGCAGAGTATGTTGGGCGATGGGGTGAAACCCCACCGCCGATGTTATGATAACGTGAGGTGTGGAGAGGGGCGGAGCCCCACCCACACCCCACTTCGTGGGATGTGGGTGGGGCTCCGCCGCTCCCCACATCCCTCCTACCATTTGACCCCCACGCGGAGTTCAACCTCCGCTGCCACCGGTTACCATACGCTACCCCGTCGTTATGCCTCCCTCTGCCCTCTGTTTTCCCTTCGCCCTCAGTCCCGCGACCACCGCCGTTTGGTTTTATTAACTTGGAGGTGTGGGATGGGGAGGGGCGGATATTGATGATTTAATTTTACTATGTAATAAGAACAGAGGATGTATTGTTAATTTTATTTTAAATCGTATCAAACTAAGAGATAAGTTTAATTTTATTTTGTATACCCATAACCCATTTCTGGTGTGCCCAGCTATACCATGAAAATTAAATGTTTGATGATCTTGTGCCATGTTTCTTTTTCTTGAGGGTTCAACTCTCAGCTTGGAAAGTCTTAGATCTTGCACTAGGTTGGTTGAAAACTTGAGTATTATATAGAAATATAAAACCGCCTTTGCTCATATGCCTGTAGAATCCTTGTTAAGGAATTTTAGCACCTTTTTTTTTTCCTCTACACCATGTTGGCTGGGTGGTTGAATATTTTCTAAGGTATTTAAACCCCTTCATCCCTGACATTGCCTAGAGTTTCATTTAAAAAAAAAAGGGGGAATAAAGTTTGGGAAGCGTGGGAGTTCCCGTAAGGGGCCACGGCCTATTAAGGCCACCGCACCTCCCATAACCTCCCGTATTTGTCTTTAAACTCAAAATAAAAATCTTACATTTCTAATTTGCTTTTGGTCTTCCTAGCATGAGAAACGTCTCTAGTCTTGAACCTTGAAGTGCCTAAAAATCATTTGATAAATTATTTATGCTTCCTATGATAAAAACCTGCAAAACATTCACAACAGCCACATGTTTCATTAGCATCTTAATGTTTGAGTTTAGGGTATCCTCTAAGTAGCCAGCATGGTTAAAAATACAGTAAGGGTTACAAATGTGATTGAGGGATGTACAGCTCCCAACCGCTATTAAACCTACATGGTTGCATGCACCTTGGCTGCAAGCAAAGGTTATAATGTTAGGACATGATCCATATGCTTCATTAATTCAAAGATTTTGAGAGCATCCTTGCAAAATCAATTTCATGCATATCCTCCAATCATTGCATTCCATTAATGATAAATCTTTGATGCTTTCTGTCAAATAGTTCGTACACCTTGCTCAAAACCATTTTGGTGCATATCCTGCAATCACTACGTTGGGGGTTTAAAAGCCTTTCAAAAAAATCCATTTTGTGCATATTTTCACATTTTGTATACATGTCTACCAGAGCATTTCCAGCTACTTTATTTGTCTATCAAAGCTCCCATCGTGGCGTAACGCCTGCCAATTGTATTAGCTTAAAAGTTTCAAATACCTTTAACAATAAACCCATGTTGGGGTTTCCTATATTGTAATTATTGACATTTTCCCTGTCTTGCTTGCTGTATGTTGTTCATATATCATTTTGAAGATTATATTAGAATTTAGTGTGTTATCTCTGCTGTTAGTGAATTTTGTAGGTACTATATAAGTATTACTTCATAGCCTATGTTAAAGGAATTTCTACATATCATTGCTGTTGGGAAACTTATGATAACTAGTTTTAGTCATTGGTACAAGGTGACTTCATTTAGAAGTTTATTTCAGTTGTTTCTTGCAGACCATACCATTTCTAGACTGCTAGTTGAGTCTAAGTCTGTAGTAATTTGATTGCTGTCCATTATTTCTAGGTATGGTAAATGAATATCAGTTCTGGTAAAATGTGTAGTTTGCTACGTGTCCAGTACTACTGTTATAGCTAATTGCATCATCATTCTTTTTCAGTTGCAAATCAGAATTATATCAATAAACTATGCCTACACTTTCTTACAAGTTGTGCCTACTGCTGTAAATATTTTTTTATATGATAATTTTGGTGTCTAAAATTAGCCATATCACTGTGATAATAATATTTAGAAAGTAATGAGTTTAAACTTATAATTTAGTCCTATAATTTAGTTCATATCTCCCTTAGAGTGTGTAGAAGATGTGGAAAGTTAGTTGTATGTTTCCATGGTTTAAAATTATCTCTTGTTTAATGTAAGATGACAACTTGATTAATTTATCTTGCTTATAAAAAATTAATATAACCATAACCTTCAACTAGAAGATCCTTCATCAAGATATTATAACAGAGTTTACTTAACTAATAAATTTGCATCTCCACGTAAAACCTATGATATTTTATAATTTTCTACTTAATACATATTTCTTATTTTAATATATTCAACCTTTATAAGCTATATTCAATTTAATAAAGAACATGGCAAAAATTAAATTCATAACAGATATATAAACATGTTCCTTCAAAAGAATCATTCTATTAAGACAGATTTTCTATAGGAAAATTAATTTCTTTAAAATATAATTAAGTTATTCCGCACGTTAAGATAAAAACTAGAACTGCAGATAATTTGAGGGCATGTATCTGTGACTGTATCTGTTATTTGTTAGGACATTATATATTAATATTATCTTTGGCTAATTAGTTGGAATGAAAATGTGGGCATGACATTTGGTATCAGAGCCAAGTTTAAACACTGGGCGTATTTGGGCACGTTATTATTCCGCAACTTTGGCTAATTAGTTTCTACCTTGTTTTGTAGGATGCCTCCCCATGTTCGACGAGCGTGGTCATGCCACACAGCGTCTGTCGAGGTGCACACCGATTCCTCAGCCAAGGGACTAGCACCCGTAGTTACAGCAGCACCACCTGCACCACCTGAACCACAAGCACCACTAGTACCACAGGCGACACCAGTATTGGATATAGGTCCACAGATCTTATAGGCACTATAGGCTATGTTAGACAGGTTACCGCCAGTGATTCCTTAGCCACGTGTAGAGCATCAAAACATACACTAGGTTTTGGAAGAAATTTCATGTTTTGCATCAAACCCTATGATAGAGTTTGGAATAAATTTGGAGGTTGGATGTTGTATGCAATTTTTGAAGGACCCTTTCATAAGAATGACATTCATTGATGAGTGGAACTATACTTTGATGCAAACATAATTAGGAGAGATCAAGCTCACTAAGCATTCCAAATAGTTTTAGAGGCTATGACATTTATTACTATGCTTTGTCAAAATATGCAATCAACAAAGATAAATCGTAATAGATCAAAGGCAAATATTATTAATTCCAAGACCGGTCTCTACAGACAACAAATAGTCTTATATCCAATGAGTCCTAATGATACATTCTTAAACAGATTTATCATTTAGAGCTTACTAAATTTGAATCTTGCCTTAATAATGTACATATATCAAATTTAAACATTTTATATTTATATAAGATCTAAAGATAAGTAACTAAATTGAGTAAGGAAATACACCTTCATTCTAAAATTTACTACAGAGCTTAATTAGAAGAAAAATATGATAACATATAGACTTCTAAAATAATTTCAACGCCTTTATGAAAGGAACTATAATGCAGTTTCATCATACACATGAAAGGAACTATAATGTAGTTTCATCATACACAGATTTTATAAGAATTAATTTGACTCCTCTATGGATGTATATAAACTACCAAAGGTAACTCAACACCAATATAATGCAATTCTATCATTTATAAACTTTTAAGAATAGTTCACCACCATTATAATGCATATGCAAGCATTTATAAACTTCTAAAGATCAACCTCTATAGAAAAAAAAGGATCAAAACAATAAGGGATAGGAAATAGTGAGGGGCAGACAAGGCACTTCATCCATAAGGAATGTTGGTTTATAAGGAGGGTGTGTTTGGATAAGAGAGGGAGCCCGGTTGCTCAAAACCCTAATGCGATTCTTGGAGGGAGGAGGCGGAGCGGAGGGACGGTAGCTGAGTGCGAATGGAAAACAAAAGAATTGCCCTTTAAGGATTCAATCCAAGACCGTGGAGGAAATCTCATTTCGGTATTTTTTGAAGGTTTTCGTATCAGTCCTCTATTTTTTTTAAAGCATAAAAAAACAGAGAAGAAAAGGTCCGTTGCAACCCACGAAAAAAAAAAACAAACAAAATTGAAAACCCATCATCGCCCTTTATGTGAATATGCCAGAAATCATTCCAATACAAGACATTTTCATTGCCTCTTCCTTGAATAGTATTTTTACATGCAGAGCGATTTCCTTAATTCTTAGATAAAAGGGTTTTCAAAGAGAGTTCATGCAATTTCTAATTTATAATTTTTTTTTGTGAAAATGAGGGTTTGATTTTATGGAGGTGTAGCATGGGCAAGGTTGGGGGTTTTGGTTTTACGCCTGCCAATGGCGTTAGCTTGGAAGTTTCTAAGGTCTTTTTAAAACATTCATTTTGTGCGCTTCCAGAAATCATTGTTGTTCTAAGACCCCACGTCTTGAACATTATGTCAAATAGTTCGTGCCCTTTCTATGCTTCCACATGTGTACATGGCTGCCGGATTCACTTGTAACCGTACATCTGACTAAATTCCTCTTCTGTTATGCTCTGATGGGCGTCACTACCTTGTTCGAAAGCTTCCATTTGACAACCGTGCTTTCTAACAACAAAGCTATATTTGGGAGCCTCTAATCAATGCCTAAATTTTACAGTCAACCTTGCCGGTCAAGTAATTTTTTTTGAATGACAGTTATCTAATAAATAGTGCCTTTAAAATACTAAGACATACATGTGTACAGGTAAATTATACAGAAAAAAGGGCAAATATATGGATCATCATATTCCTATATAAATTTTGACAGTTTGTCCAAAATCTCTCCTTTCATATGATACAGTCTTTTCAAAATTTCAATTGTAATTTACAACTAAAATGCTTAAATATAGCTATACAACTGTCAAATTTAAGCCCTGCCTCAAATCACATTTGGCTGGGCCATTCAATTAATACACCCCTTTACATAAATCTCTTCTAATGAGTGTTGGTTGCTTAAAGTATTGCTTTACAAAGCATATCTCAATTTTCCATATAATTACTCTTCAACTTTAGTATAGTAAATAAATTGATTTAGTATAGTAAATAAATTGATTCAGTACTTAATGTCTAATTCACCTCTATTGGAAATCATTAAACATCCAAGCCATTTCCATTCTTCAACCAGAAAAATATACTCGATGGTTTGATTGACCAAAACCTGCATAAGAATTTTGTGGCACTTCATGCAGCCTTACATCCATTATAACTATGTCTACTAGAATTGAGAGACACAGTTTATGTATCTTTAACATGCATATTTATGCATTTAACGGTAACTAGGTATATTCATGTTGAAATAATATGGTCTGGTATATGCTTCACACATTAGCATTAAATGTTAGTGTAACTATTTGCATTTTTTTAAGCTTCCGTGAAATGCTTTCAGCAAGGATCCCTTTGCAGTTTAATATTGTGCTCTAAATGTTCAAACGCTAGAGCAAATCAACATGTGGAGGCTACTAGGAATGTTATCTCATCATAGGCTTTAGGACTGGTAGAGTATAATGGCTAAGGTATTCTCACATTTAATACTTATGTTAGAGCACAATTCTAATATGATGTAAGCATAGCTTCTAGACGGTAATACCTTGTTTGGAGAAGGCCAGCCTCTCTATAGCACGGTCTCTCTGAAGTTATTGAATTGAAAATACTCTAACCTTGACAATCTCTATTTGAATGTCTTATATATATACATATAAATCTGTTAGTCTTGCTTAACCTTAGTTCATAAGCTAATCAACATATTGATAATTCCTTGGCTAACAATACCTCTACTTTCGAATATTATACCCTAGTTATTGTTGTAGTAACATCTGATGTGTAATGTTTTTTCAAGTGTGGACTGGTTCAATACTTTTGGATACAGATTGAGTTTGATGGCCTTAGGTTTAGGTGATAGGGAAGCCATGGAGGTGGTTTCCAATGTGGCATTGAGCAAGGGTGTTCACTTGTGGGCCCATTGGAGGAAACACGACTTATGTGTTTTATGGATAGCATGAGAATATGAGATGAGTACTTTTGAAGAGCTACTTCCTTATTGTTGCCCTATCCTCTTACTCCTCTTTTGTGTTGTGCTTTTTCTACACGACTTCCATGTGCTTAAGTTTTACTTCGTGTGAAACTATTTGACTTGTAGTATCGCTTGTGAGGTTGTCTTTGTATGTCTTCTTGTTCTATTGCCCTTATGCTTGTATGGCCATGTGATCATCTCTGAGCATGGGGAAGTGGACTTGTTGGATCCACATGGTTGGGTGGTGTGCACCCACTGCCATTAGGGTCTTGCTATCTGAATTCGATCTGGCTTTGTAGCGGCCACCCTTCACCTTCAACTTGAGCATAGTGTATTCTTCTTTATTTAATTGTAACAATGATGTAAATCATTCTGGTTGCATTGTAGATTGGTATATATGTAAATTGTGAGTCATTCCAACCTAGAGAGTGTTGTGACTACCTTGAAATGACCTTTTTATTGGCTATGTAATCTTATACTTGTATCATTGTAGAGTGCAATTGCATGATACCTAGTTGGAGAGTGTTGTAATCATCTATGTAATGCAATCTTATTGGCTTCACTCGATCTCGTATGATTCGTTAGATGTTATTGACGCATATGTACTTTGGTTCTCGCTTATGAAAATACTCAATGCTCATTTGACGTTTGACCTTGGAAACTCTCTTAATGTTCTTATATGTTTAAATGATCACAATTAGATATCATATGTTCATGTATGTTTATCCTATCTATAGTTGTTAGAATGCTTCTATTACTTCTTTTGGTATGGTTGATGGTTCAACGCTTCTAGTTGTTCTTTCCGTGGGTTGTTTTCACCTGACAAGGTGTCGTGGATGTCTTGTCGCACCACCTTGTTTGTCTTCCCTGCCTTTGTACGATGGGGTCTTAGGCGTAGGTGGAAAGATTTTTGGTTGTTCATGTCATGACCACATGGCAAATGTGGACATGACATGTTTTCTGTGTCATAGCCACATGGCAAAAGTGGGCATGACATTTTGGTATCAGAGCCAAGTTTAAACACTGGGCGTATTTGGGCACGTTATTATTCCGCAACTTTGGCTAATTAGTTTCTACCTTGTTTTGTAGGATGCCTCCCCGTGTTCGACGAGCGCGGTCACGCCACACAGCGTCTGTCGAGGTGCACATCGATTCCTCAGCCGAGGGACTAGCACCCGTAGTTACAGCAGCACCACCTGCACCACCTGAACCACAAGCACCACTAGTACCACAGGTGACACTAGTATTGGATATAGGGCCACAGATCTTACAGGCACTACAGGCTATGTTAGACAGGTTACCGCCAGTGATTTCTGAGCCACGTGTAGAGCCTCGTGTTGATCCGCGAGAGGAGCCACGTAGGGAGCCACGTGCCGAGTCACGTATTGAGCCACGTGGGGAGCCCCGCGTTGATCCACTAGAGGTGCCACGTGTGGAGCCTTTCGTTGAGATTCCCGACACAACAGTAGAGGAGGTAGGGTCAGCTTTCCGTGCACGGAGCAGGAGTCCTCCGAGACCTTTGAGACGAGATGAGAACCAGAGGCCAGAATAGGTTCATCATGGATTGTATGAGGATGGTGTGGAAGAGCCAGTTGTGAGACTTAGAGACAGAGGGGACCCCATCAGAGATCTACTTAGGCTCAACCCACCCACTTTCGCAGGTGCTACAGAGGGAGCTGTGGCCGAGGCTTGGCTGATTAGTTTAGACAGGTGTTTCGCGTTGCGACCATATGGAAGCAACACTAAAGCACGAGTGGCAGTCCACCTTCTGAGGGATGCTGCAGCTACCTGGTGGCGCACAGAGGAGTGCAAGCGCTGACTTTCCGTAGAGACACTCACATGGGACACCTTCATAGAGCGCTTTAATGCGCGATATTTGTCAGAACATTACAAACAGCGCAAGATCGATGAGTTCCATGATTTACAGCAGAGGGGACTCTCTGTTACTCAGTATGAGAGTCGATTCATTGAGCTTTCACGTTACGCAGAATACCTCCACGACAAGAAAATCTTAATACACAAATTCATCAGAGGGCTGAATCACGGGATAGCAGGACCAGTTCGTATGGCAAATCCCCAGACCATGAGCGAGGCTGTTGAAAAGGCCCTTATATCAGAGGAAATTTAGGGACGAGGACAAAATTCACGCCCGCAGTATCAGGATCGTAATCCCCAACAACAGTAGAACTTTCGAAGGCCTCAAAACACAACACAGAGAGGAGGATATAACCCTTCATCATTACCTCCTAGGCCTCCACAGCGGCAGCAACATCAGCAAAAATCTAAATTCCAACAGAGGGGTCAGGGAGGACAGAACTGTGGATGGCAGCAGCAGGGTACACGCAAAGATCAGAGACAGCAGGGTTCATCGGCAGGACCCGCGAGGTCCCAGCAGTCTTACAGCAGCTCACAGGGATCCACTGGACGGACTGGGCAACAACAATCGGGCAGAACACAGTCAGGGCAGTTACAGGTTAGGGGACCATGTTATGTGTGTGGTGGGACAGGGCATCTGGCTAGAGAGTGCCCGCAGGGATTTACAGCAGGGGGACAGCCCCGATCAGGAGGGTCTGAGCAGACCGTAGGTGACGTGGGCAGATCCCACCACATGTTTGCAGCGGTTGATAACCGCCAGGCTGACTTCCTGGCTTCCGTCATCGAGGCAGCGGGTACGATTGGAGACTTCCCCATCTCGATCCTTTTCGACTCGGGAGCTACTGACTCCTTTTTGTCTACATCGTTAGTGGAGCGTTGCAGGCTGGTGGCTTCTAGGCAAGACATTAGGTGGGAAGTTGAGTTGGCCTCAGGGGCTAGGATGTCAGTAGATACCTTGGTTAAAGACTGTGAGATCACATTGGGATCATTCACCACAACATGTGACCTTAGGATTATGCCATTAGGATCTTACGGTGTAGTTCTGGGTATGGATTGGCTCGCGGCACATAGAGCCAAGCTAGATTGTCGCCAGAGGACGATTAGCTGTTTAGACGATCATGGTTCGCTGGTTGAGATAGTGGGCATTCGAAAGCCCACGGCTGTTCGTATGATATCCGCTCAGCAGCTTAAGCGCTGTATGCAGAAGGGATGTCAGATGTTTGCCATCACGGTCAGTGATAGACCAGAGGATGGACCTGAGGCTACTTTAGATGATCACCCTGTCCTTAGAGAGTTTGCCGATGTATTTCCGCCGGAATTACCAGGTATGCCTCCACGCAGAGAAGTGGATTTCCACATCGACTTAGTGTCGGGTGCAGAACCGATATCCCGTGCACCCTATAGGATGACTACACATGAACTCACCGAACTTAAACTGCAGTTAGAGGAATTACTTGAGAAGGGGCACATCCGCCCTAGCGTTTCGCCATGGGGCGCACCGGTTATCTTCGTGAAGAAGGATGGGTCTCTTCGTTTATGTATGGACTACAGGGAGTTGAACAAGGTGACGGTGAAGAATCGTTATCCTCTGCCTAGGATTGACGACCTTTTTGATCAGATGCAGGGAGCCAGAGTGTTCTCGAAAAGTGATCTAAAATCTGGGTATCACCAATTGCGCATCACGGAGGTAGATATTCATAAAACTGCTTTTCGAACCAGATATGGCCATTACGAATTCACAGTGGTACCCTTCGGGTTGACGAACGCTCCTGCAGTGTTCATGAGTCTCATGAACGGGGTGTTCCGTACTTACCTAGATCGGTTCATGATCATATTTCTAGATGACATTTTGATTTATTCACGGACTGAGGAGGAGCATGTGGAACATTTGCGTCAAGTTTTGCAGCAATTACGAGAGCAACAGCTTTATGGCAACTTGGCGAAGTGTGCCTTCTTCAGGACAGAGGTGCAGTATTTGGGACACATTTTATCAGGCGATGGCATCTCCGTAGTTCCATCTAAAATCAGAGCAATTCAGGAGTGGCCGGCACCCACCAACGTGACAGAAGTCAGAAGCTTTATGGGGTTAGCCGGGTATTATCGTCGGTTTGTCGAGGGCTTCTCCAGGATAGCACATCCCATTACTTCCCTTCAGCGAAAAGGGAAGGGTTTCATTTGTAAATATCTATATATATACATAGATATGTATATATACAGTTATATATTTATATAACTTCAAACACCACTAATAGTGGTTTTTTTTTTTTTATTTCACCAACTATTATTATTTTATTATTTTATGTTCAAACATAAAGTAGGGTTTTAACCCTAAAATTCTTATTGAAAATCATGTTGTAGTCTACAGACAAGGGCGGCGGAAGAGCCGTGGCGGACACAGAGGAAGGGCCGTGTGTGTTTGATGGCCGCGGCGGCGTTGGCTGTGTTAGGAGCGGCGAAGGCCGCGTGGCGGATGCAGAGGAGGGAGATGTGGGATGGGGCGGAGCCCCACCCACATCCCATGAGGTGGGGTGTGGGTGGGGCTCCACCCCATCCCACACCTCCAAGTTAATAAAACCAAACGGCGGTGGTCGCGGGACTGAGGGCGAAGGGAAAACGGAGGGCAAAGGGAGGCATAACGACGGGGCAGCGTATGGTAACCGGTGGCAGCGGAGGTTGAACTCCGCGTGGGGGTCAAATGGTAGGAGGGATGTGGGGAGGGGCGGAGCCCCACCCACATCCCACGAAGTGGGGTGTGGGTGGGGCTCCGCCCCTCTCCACACCTCACGTTATCATAACAGCGGCGGTGGGGTTTCACCCCACCACCCAACATACTCTGCCCTCTACTGTGTATAATACACAGCAAACCTCAAAGCATTTTAATTCTTTCAAAATTTCATTATATTTTAAAAAAAATGATATATATATATATATATATATATATATATATATATATGTAGGTTAAATCACAATCCCATTCTGTTATAACTTAATTAGCACAATATATATATATATATATATATATATATATATATATTCTTTACTCGATTTTATACAATCTAATTCTGTTATAAAACAGAATATATATTTATATACATGAACATCTCAAAATATATAAAACAAAATATAAATTTATATACATGTACATATATATTTATGTATAGATTCACAAGTGTAACATAATTAAGATTTTCTCACAAATGCATTTTAATATGTATATACTGCAGATTCATACTTTCTTCCAATAATGAAAATAGAACTGCAGATAATTCATTTTTACAACTAAGATAAAAAGTAATATGATGTAATTTTTTTTTTACAGAAACAAACAAGATAAATACATCTTGCTAATCAATTATTTCTCATTGAAAAAAATAAAAAAAAACTGTCTATTAGAGTAGTTAAGCAATTTGTCCTTTTAATTATATTGCAAAGATCAAATTTAATATATGTAACAAATGAACTTTTCTTTTCAATCAAGAACACTTTTAATACAATAAAATTTCTTTATTTCCCAAAGCAAGTTAACTTCAAGTTTGTTTGTTTTTTTTTTTTTTTTTTTTTTTTTTCTGAACAAATAAGACAAGATTTACAACTTGATTAATACAGTAAAGCAAACCCTTTCACTTACATTAAACAAGAGATAATTTTAAACCATGGAAACATACAACTAACTTTCCACATCTTCTACACACTCTAAGGGAGATATGAACTTCCTTCTCCCAACCACATACAACAGATAGCTTGTAACAACCAAGTAAAAGTCTATCACTAACAAGTTCAGGGAGGTGATTTCCTTCACTCCCAGGGTGTCCATAAGTTACAACAATATCAAGAGAGGTGCTCTCTCTTCAACTCTTATGAAATGAACATGATCTAATTCTCATGACAAAGAAGAATAAACTGTTTCTTCATAAATATAACTTCTCCAAATCCAACCAGAAGCTCCAAGAGGAAACCTGCGTATCAAAGACAAACAAAGAAGAAAACACCACTCATCTAACTCTCCTCCCTTCCGTAGACCCGCAAGAGGGTCACCCCCGAGCTAGGGAGACCATACTCACACCTGGGTAACTCAAACACTCCACTTCACAACGGGGACAACAACAAACTCAAAGCACACAAACACCCGTGGGTAAATTACACAACACGGAAACTCAACTACAGTGAGTTTCATAAGGGGCAAGAAAGTGGACACACTCGACTCCAGAGTGTCACCCTTATAGATATTTTAACCAACACAATTTCTCTTGGCCTCAAACCAAGTTTGATCACAAATTTTTTTTAAGAAATCTGTATTTGACTCTCAAGTCAAATATATAGTCACAGATACATGCCCTCAAGGCTTTCAACATCCCAAAAGAAGGAAATAGGTATGCACCCGAGGAGGATCTCTCCTCCCCTACCCCAAACTTGATGAGCATTTCTCCCAAGTGGGAGAAGCTCTGTCAAACAACCCGACAACAAACCCCACATAAAACACATCTAAAACACAAACAAATAATCATCTTTCAGACACTTTACATACACATTCAGATATACGAAAGAAAGGTAAAAATCAAACCAACCTTTCAAGCCCTCCTGGAATGAAACTGTTGCAGAGCTCCACTGAGTTCTCTTCCAACCTTAGCCAACAACTCCCTCTCCCTCTCCTCTCCTCCCAAGCTAACTTTCCTCTTTTTGGCAATGCTAATAAAACTCTCCCAAAATTCAACTAACTCCCTCTCATCCCAAAATTGGAAACAAATAACCCAAATTCTTTTCCAGTTTAGAGGAATGGGGAGGCGACACTTGTCACCTCCTCACCCTCCCCCAAAACCACTATTCTGTTCTGGTGGCTTATGTCACTCACCCATCCCTAGAGTACTCCTTATCCCTCTCCTCATGTCATTTCTCTTACGCATGGGAGAAATAAAAGGAGTTAAAGGAGGAAAAGACAGGTGACCCATGCCTATTCTTCCCTCCTTCACATGGATGGCCCCACAACACATGGGGGAATCTCACTAATGGAGAAGGTGACTTCAAGTCAATCCTTCAATAATGGATGGGTTTGTAGTCATCTCTTACCTTGGGGATTGAAGAGGGATGGGTTGGGTGTTGGTACCATCCCATCATGTCCCCCCCATACCCCAATTTTCGCCACTTAACTTCAGGGGGAAGTTAAGATGACTAGATGGAGGTTACTCAAGGGTTACCCATGCCAAATGGGCCTCTGGACCCATGGGGTATAACCCAGGGTCAACTTTAACCCATACAAGACACCCCTGGTCAAGGTAAAGCACAAGAAAAAGCCTCATAGATTTAAATAAAATAAAGAAATTCAAATTCAATCTTTTTACAACACAAATCATAAACTAGTGTCACACGAGGGTAACCTAACCCACTCGACCATACGAAAGACCACATTACAACATCACATCAAACACAGAGAGATCTTGGTTCCTCGTGGAACCAGATCGGCTTAACAGGGAATAACAAATAACAAGGTGCGGAATGATCTCCGAAATCTGTGGTTCGATTAGTAAATCCTGCACACTAAATTACAAGATCAGTATCCACATATAATCATCATAGCCGAAGCAACTTAAAAACATGCATTATCATGACATAGTTCTAATTAACATAAATGAAATCATATTACAATTTTCTATCATCACCTAATTAACTTTTCTGAAATGTAAACTTATCCAAACATCACCCAATTAGTTTTTCTGAAATCATAATAAAGTTTAATAGTTTGACAATTCCGGGAACTGCTATCCCACAAATATAAAAAGTAACAATAACAGTAATGTAAATAGTCATAACAACAGAAGTAAAAAGGGTGGTCCTCACATCCTCTCCCCCTAAGACGGTACTTCCTCCTGGAAGTCGTCAAAAAGGTGACGATAAAGGGTCTTCAGTCTCTCTGCATCTTCCCAAGTCGCTGTGACTTCGTCGTATAGGTCCCACTGGACTCTAACCTGGTCCAGCTCTCGACCTCGAAGGGCCAGCGTCCGACGAGCCAATATGCGAATTGGCTCCAGCGCCAGCTGTCCGTCTGCCTCTACCTGAAGAGCACTCCAATCCAACACGTGAGATAAGTCAGAAATATATTGACGTAAAACTGATACATGAAATACATCGTGGATACGTGACAGGCTAGGTGGCAAGGCTAGACGATAGGCTACTGGTCTTATCCGCTCCAAGATTTCAAAAGGTCCTACAAATCGAGGTGCGAGCTTAGAGCCCTTCCTGTAATGGATTGGACTCTTGTGCGGTCGCACTCTCAAAAATACTCTTTCCCCCACAGAGAAGCTTCGGTCTGTCCTCTTAGCATCGGCATACTTCTTCTACCTGTCCTGTGCTTCCTGAAGTCTCTGTCTAATCTGTCTAACCTGCTGTTCCATATTCTGAACTATCTCTGGACCGATGACTGTTCTGTCCTCTATCCGATCCCAACTCAAAGGTGTTCTGCATGGTCTGCCATATAATGCCTGGAAAGGAGGCATACCCAACGAGCTATGATGCCCATTGTTGTAGGCGAACTCAACTAGATATAGGTACTCCTCCCATCTAGACTGATGGTCCATCACATACATGTGAAGCATGTCTTCTAACACCTGGTTAACTCTCTCTGTTTGTCCGTCAGTTTCCGGATGATAGGCTGAACTGAAGTTGAGCTGTGTGCCCAACGCCTGATGTAAGGCTCTCCAGAACGATGACGTAAATACGGAGTCTCTGTCAGATACAATGCGGCGAGGTACCCCATGAAGTCTAACAATCTGATCAAGAAACACCTTTGCCACTGATGGTGCATTGTATGTTGTGCATATTGGTGAAAAATGCGCCACTTTGGTCAGCATGTCAACTGTCACCATAATAGCATGATGGCGACATGATGACATAGGTAGACCAACGATAAAATCCATCGAAATGGTGTCCCATTTCCATTCAAGTATCTCGTGAGGGTACAACAGTCCCGCTGGATGCTGATGTTCGGCCTTGACCCTCTGACATTCCAGGCAACGAGCAACAAAATCGGCAATGTCACGCCTCATCCCAGCCCAATGATAAAGCTGTCGTAAGTCAGCATGCATCTTCTTCACTCCTGGGTGTGCTGCATAGGGTGCTCTATGAGCCTCTGATAGGATTATTGTACGAAGAGTACCCGCATGGGGTACATAGATGCGCTGCCGATGTCGAAGCATACCATCAGACTCAAGGGTATATCCTGTAAATTTGCCATCAAGGGCCTTCCGATTTAGTATTGCCTGCTGCACCTCAAGAAACCACTTGTCTTCCAGCATATGCTGTAAGATGCGATCTTTCAAGTCCACCTTCAAGGTCAGGGTCAGGTTCTCATGGCGCCTTCGACTCAAAGCATCAGCGACCACGTTCTCCTTCCCTTTGATGTAGTGGACATCGAAGTCGTATTCACATAGGAATTCCATCCAACGCCGTTGGCGGGCGTTCAAATTTGGCTGTGTAAAAATATACTGCAAACTATGATGATCCGAATGGAGTTCAAAGCGTCGTCCTAGGAGAAAGTGTCTCCAGCGGACCAAAGCATGAACGACTGCTGCGAGCTCTAAGTCGTGAGTAGGATAGTTTAACTCATGTGTCTTTAGTTTCCGCGATTCGTATGCGATCGCTCGACCACCCTACATAAGCACGGCTCCCAAACCTTCTAATGATGCATCTGTGCAAACTACAAAATCCTCTGTAGGATCTGGAAACGCTAAAATAGGAGCACTGGTAAGACGCTCCTTGAGGACTCCAAAGGCCCTTTCACATTGCTCGGTCCAAATGAAACCCTTCCCTTTTCGCTGAAGGGAAGTAATGGGATGTGCTATCCTGGAGAAGCCCTCGACAAACCGACGATAATACCCGGCTAACCCCATAAAGCTTCTAACTTCTGTCACGTTGGTGGGTGCCGGCCACTCCTGAATTGCTTTGATTTTAGATGGATCTACGGAGATGCCATCGCCTGATAAAATGTGTCCCAAATACTGCACCTCTGTCCTGAAGAAGGCACACTTCGCCAAGTTGCCATAAAGCTGCTGCTCTCGTAATTGCTGCAAAACTTGACGCAAATGTTGCACATGCTCCTCCTCAGTCCGTGAATAAATCAAAATGTCATCTAGAAATATGATCACAAACCGATCTAGGTAAGTACGGAACACCCCGTTTATGAGACTCATGAACACTGCAGGAGCGTTCGTCAACCCGAAGGGTACCACTGTGAATTCGTAATGGCCATATCTGGTTCGAAAAGCAGTTTTATGAATATCTGCCTCCGTGATGCGCAATTGGTGATACCTAGATTTTAGATCGATTTTCGAGAACACTCTGGCTCCCTGCATCTGATCAAAAAGGTCGTCAATCCTAGGCAGAGGATAACGGTTCTTCACCGTCACCTTGTTCAACTGCCTGTAGTCCATACATAAACGAAGAGACCCATCCTTCTTCTTCACGAAGATAACCGGTGCGCCCCATGGCGAAACGCTAGGTCGGATGTGCCCCTTCTCAAGTAATTTCTCTAACTGCAGTTTAAGTTCGGTGAGTTCATGTGTAGTCATCCTATAGGGTGCACGGGATATCGGTTCTGCACCCGGCACTAAGTCGATGTGGAAATCCACTTCTCTGCGTGGAGGCATACCTGGTAATTCTGGCGGAAATACATCGGCAAACTCTCTAAGGACAGAGTGATCATCTAGAGTAGCCTCAGGTTCATCCTCTGCTCTATCACTGACCGTGATGGCAAACATCTGACATCCCTTCCGCATACAACGCTTAAGCTGCTGAGCGGATATCATACGAACAGCCGTGGGCTTTCGAATGCCCACTATCTCAACCAGCGAACCATGATCGTCTAAACAGCTAATCGTCCTCTGGCGACAATCTAGCTTGGCTCTATGTGCCGCGAGCCAATCCATACCCAGAACTACACCGTAAGATCCTAATGGCATAATCCTAAGGTCACATGTTGTGGTGAATGATCCCAATGTGATCTCACAGTCTTTAACCAAGGTATCTACTGACATCCTGGCCCCTGAGGCCAACTCAACTTCCCACCTAATGTCTTGCCTAGAAGCCACCAGCCTGCAACGCTCCACTAACGATGTAGACAAAAAGGAGTCAGTAGCTCCCGAGTCGAAAAGGATCGAGATGGGGAAGTCTCCAATCGTACCTGCTGCCTCGATGACGGAAGCCTGGAAGTCGGCCTAGCGGTTATCAACCGCTGCAAACATGTGGTGGGATCTGCCCACGTCACCTACGGTCTACTCAGACCCTCCTGATCGGGGTTGTCCCCCTGCTGTAAATCCCTGCGGGCACTCTCTAGCCAGATGCCCTGCCCCACCACACACATAACATGGTCCCCTAACCTGTAACTGCCCTGACTGTGTTCTGCCCGATTGTTGGTGCCCAGTCCGTCCAGTGGATCCCTGTGAGCCTCTGTAAGACTGCTGGGACCTTGCGGGTCCTGCCGATGAACCCTGCTGTCTCTGATCTTTGTGTGTACCCTGCTGCTGCCATCCACGGTTCTGTCCTCCCTGACCCCTCTGTTGGAATTTAGATTTTTGCTGATGTTGCTGTTGCTGTGGAGGCCTAGGAGGTAATGATGAAGGGTTATATCCTCCTCTCTGTGTTGTGTTTTGAGGCCTTCAAAAGTTCTGCTGTTGTTTGGGATTACGATCCTGATACTGCGGGCGTGAATTTTATCCTCGTCCCTGAATTTCCTCTGATATAAGGGCCTTTTCAACAGCCTCGCTCATGGTCTGGGGATTTGCCATACGAACTGGTCCTGCTATCCCGTGATTCAGCCCTCTGATGAATTTGTGTATTAAGATTTTCTCGTCGTGGAAGTATTCTGCGTAACGTGAAAGCTCAATGAATCGACTCTCATACTGAGTAACAGAGAGTCCCCTCTGCTGTAAATCATGGAACTCATCGATCCTGCGCTGTCTGTAATGTTCTGACAAATATCGCGCATTAAAGCGCTTTATGAAGGTGTCCCATGTGAGTGTCTCTACGGAAATTTGGCGCTTGCACTCCTCTGTGTGCCACCAGGTAGCTGCGGCATCCCTCAAAAGGTGGACTGCCACTCGTGCTTTAGTGTTGCTTCCATATGGTCGCAACGCGAAACACCTGTCTAAACTAATCAGCCAAGCCTCGGCCACAGCTCCCTCTGTAGCACCTGCGAAAGTGGGTGGGTTGAGCCTAAGTAGATCTCTGATGGGGTCCCCTCTGTCTCTAAGTCTCACAACTGGCTCTTCCACACCATCCTCATACAATCCATGATGAACCTGTTCTGCCCTCTAGTTCTCATCTCGTCTCAAAGGTCTCGGAGGACTCCTGCTCCGTGCACGGAAAGCTGACCCTACCTCCTCTACTGTTGTGTCGGGAATCTCAACGAAAGGCTGCACACGTGGCACCTCTAGTGGATCAACGCGGGGCTCCCCACGTGGCTCAATACGTGACTCGGCACGTGGCTCCCTACGTGGCTCCTCTCGCGGATCAACACGAGGCCCTACACGTGGCTCAGGAATCACTGGCGGTAACCTGTCTAACATAGCCTATAGTGCCTGTAAGATCTGTGGACCTATATCCAATACTGGTGTCGCCTATGGTACTAGTGGTGCTTGTGGTTCAGGTGGTGCAGGTGGTGCTGCTGTAACTACGGGTGCTAGTCCCTCAGCTGAGGAATCGGTGTGCACCTCGACAGACGCTGTGTGGCGTGACCGCGCTCGTCGAACACGGGGAGGCATCCTACAAAACAAGGTAGAAACTAATTAGCCAAAGTTGCGGAATAATAACGTGCCCAAATACGTCCAGTGTTTAAACTTGGCTCTGATACCAAATGTCATGCCCACATTTTCCATGTGGTCACAACACACATCACACGTGTCATAGCCACATCTGTCATGTGGTCATGACACGAAATATCAAAAATTTTCTCACGCTTCCCTAAAAACTCCCTCGCATGCGTAAGCATGCTCCGTGGTGTTCGTTCAAGGCGAAAACACTACAGTTGTCGGCGGGGTACAAGTACAATTGCGTGCATCCAGACGCAAGCAGACCAACAAGGGGGTCTCTACGACGCCGTTAACGTCACTGCTAGGTTTAAAATATCAGGGTTCCTAAATCTAAATCTCGGCAGATTCCGACAGCATAACGCCTTACGGCGTAAGTGGGAATTACTCAACACTATATTACGCACGTGGTTCACTGATAGATTAACAACTTCCCACGACGCCTTGTTCCGACTAAACCGACTCGTGATCTCCCTATTTAATCATTTTTCAACAAGGCACGGTTGTTTGTCTCCTCTCTTGCTTCTTGACATATACTCCTCCTTCGACTTAGCATTCTCAACAAGGCGGTTCGTTTGCTCTCTCTTCCCTTTTCTCTGGGTCTTAATTTTGATTGTATTTTTATCGCGCTCACCTTAACTATTTCTCTGATAATTTAGTTTGTTTATATTTCGGTCTCTCTCTTTCGTTTTCTATGCTTTCTTTATGTTTATCCGGTCCTTTCTTCATATTGGACATCAATCAGGGTTATCACTGTATCTATTGTTGACATTAAACCTAACTTCCGGATGATCCAGGTCACAAAGGCTGGTTTACTACTTCGCTGGACTCGGTCTCCTAGTCCTCTCCGATCTAGGTTTCTCCTCTTGTTCCTAAGCAAATTTAGCGGAAGGCTCCATCAACTTAGTTCTGTTATCCCATGTGGGAAAAGTCGCGCAT
Source organism: Cunninghamia lanceolata (assembly GCA_027924645.1). Classification (NCBI taxonomy): domain Eukaryota; kingdom Viridiplantae; phylum Streptophyta; class Pinopsida; order Cupressales; family Cupressaceae; genus Cunninghamia; species Cunninghamia lanceolata. The sequence continues at coordinate 7,197,228 of BSBN01000976.1, read as the reverse complement.
TTTCTCCTCTGTGTTTTCCAATGTTACTTTTTCTTCTTTTTACTCTTTTACAGGTTTACTTATCTGGACGTTTAGTACAGTTGAGATTAAAATGGCCTCACATGGAATGTCTGTGATGGCTTCTTAAGTTTATTTCCAGTGATCTTTTAAGCAAGGTGACGTGTAATTTTCCTCTTCATTTTTCTGGTTATTGAATCGCGTTGATAGTGAAACTTCCGAGAAACTCTTCCTGGAGTAACACAGTATATTCCTTTATATCCATGTTGTGATCTTACCTTTTTTAGTCTCTTATATATGCATGGCGGGGCTTTTCATTAGGTCCATGCCACGTGACGACGCGATGTAGGGTGTAGCCGAGGAGTACACTCTGAGCCATGTGGATGGCGTGCTCATTCCACACCACATGAGGGCTATTGTTATAGCCTGACGTTGTTCCCTCCTTCCTCGTTTGGTGGCTAGTATCTAGTCACATAGTGTTGTACAGTGTAATTTCGAAGATTGTGGACTTTCTCTATGGTTATTGATGATTTTCTACTGATTGTGAAGGCTGACACTTTTCTTATATTTCATTATGATGGTTTAGCCACACCTTGTGATCTTATTTGCTTGTAGCCCTCGTGGTTACATTTGATTTAGTGTTGAAAATTGCGCGCATTTCTTACTTTATTGTTGAAATTAAATTTTTATCTTTCTTTCTGACTTTGGTGGCTAAACTAGTTATTCTTATTATTTTCGATGTCGGCCATGTGTTGTATTGTGATTCCTCTCCAAGGATGCATGAGGCAAACTTGGTGAGTGTATGCGAGGAAGTAGACGCAGGGAACCTTGAGGATGGGGGTATGTGAGGCTGTTATACAGCTAGGACCCACTACCCACCTATGTGTGATGACTATCTCTTGGAGGCTAACCACCTTATACAACAAGAGAGAGGTCATTATGGCTTATTTGGATGGTCTCACCTAGGGAGTGTAGCCTAGCACCAACAAGTCACTATGTGTGAGGTATGGATTATGTGAGATGGATTTGGCTCTTGGCTCGTGGATTATGTATCATGGATTAGTATGTAGTTTCCAGTATCCAGATGGACCCTTGTGTAGCCTTGTGATGTGAATCCTAGTGATGTATATTGGTGTGTGTGTGTGAAGAATGTATGGCAAATCATGGAAACTGTACCTATGAAATGATAAATTGTGTTACCATGCTTCAAATATGTGAAAAATTATGATCTTTTGTTGAATATGTGATAAGATTTAGTGTGGATATTTAAAGGAAAATGTGAAAAATGCAGCATTCTAACCTATTGATTGTTTAATAGCATAGTAGAAGAGGAATTACAGTGATGGAATGTTTGAAAAGAAATTGAGTACTTTATATGTTTATAATGAGAGGATTTCTTCTCGTTAGGATAGACTATGTTCAAAATGGAGTATATAAGTTTATAGTTAAATAAGAAAAATTCTTTCCGTAGGCAGATCAGTGCATGTTACTTTTATGAAGTGGATCAGCTTTGATGTAGGTACTAACGTGTTATGTCTCCACCCTAGTTTACAACTTCCAGGAGGAAGTCAAGTTTTAGCGGGGAAGGATGTAGTGCCCCTCCATTCTTAGAGTGGATGTGCAGCTTAATGATCAATTTGGTTATACTTCAACCAATTGCTTTCGCAGACTGGTTGCCAGGATTGGAAATGTTATGTCCAGATCTGCACCATGATAGACTGATGTTAAGCAAAGGTTCCATGATAAATATAGAATCTGACATCCCTTGAGTTATCTCCGCTCCCAAAATAAGCACTCCGGTATATCGAAATTAATCTTAATAGTAATAGATTGATCATCATTTTAGGTATAAGGTATTCAAAGTTTCACCAATTTGTGTTGGCGTGTTATACACATCTGTCTTTATGATTATTTGCAAATAACTCAGAGTATACTAGTTTTTGAGACATGTATTTGTTAGAGAATTTCCTTAAATATTTTCAATGGATGTTGAAATGATTTTTGTTATCTTTTGGTGCAGAAAGAGCAAGCATTAGCCATCTGGAAAAGTTTTATTAAACGTTTATTTTTAGAGGCTAAATTTTAGGAAGAAATCTTTAGGAAATAGAAACTAAATAATGTATTAATGGGGGGCGTTACGATAACTTTGGGGGGGGTTCAATTTACTCCAATTGGAAAATTGTTAGGAGGCATTTTGGCTGGTTCTATTGTGAAAGCCAAAAGCCTTGTATAAATTCAATAAATAAGAGATAGCGGGGGCCTGTAGGAGCCGCGGATTTCCATATAATTTAGGGCACTGTAGTCAGAAGTGGGGCAGCCATTCACATGGGTTGTCAGATTGTGTGGGCACCTTAATTTATTCGGTGTGAATTTTGGTGATACTACTGACATTTGGTCAGAAAAACGTGGGCCAGGGGGTATTGGATTCTCTATCTCTACAGTTTTGGGGGGATTAAAAAAAAAGGATGGGGTGTTCTTTTACAGGGAGGAACACCGTACAGATGGCTCTGCATGCTTAGCCTCTCCAATTCTATAATAATAGAACACAAGCAAAAAAAAAAAGGCGGGGGCAGCACAACAATTCCCAGGAGGAGAAGAGAGAAGTGATAGTCAATCAGTTGGATGGGGGGAGAAAAGTAGGAATTGGGGGAAAGATAGAAAGAAAGAGAGGGGGGCGCGTTTTGGGAAGGGGAGGTTCGGCATGTGAGGAGAAATGGCAAAAAAAAGGAGGATCCAGGTATGTTTGTGGCATGAGAAATTTTAAAATTTAATATGAAACTCTCTAGTTGTTTTGAATGTGCTTTGTATTCTCCAGAAAATTCTATTGATATAAGGGTTTTAAATTGGCTCATTCTAGATATTGAGATTCATTTTTGTCTGGGAATTTTAAATCATTTGCTATATATCTGCAACTCCCTTATCCTTTTTCTAGTATTACAAATATCATTGAGCTCTGTTTGCAATAATGCTCTCTTTGCCAAGCTACTTCTGGATTTAGAAACCTGTGAACCAGTTTACTCTTCTGGAATCTAAAATCAATGTAGAGCCTGGGTTTTATTTTTATTTGTTTTCAGTGAACAATTTATTATATTATATTTTATTTTGTATACCCATAACCCATTTCTGGTGTGCCCAGCTACACCATGAAAATTAAATGTTTGATGATCTTGTGCCATGTTTCTTTTTCTTGAGGGTTCAACTCTCAGCTTGGAAAGTCTCAGATCTTGCACTAGGTTGGTTGAAAACTTGAGTATTATATAGAAATATAAAACCGCCTTTGCTCATATGCCTGTAGAATCCTTGTTAAGGAATTTTAGCACCTTTTTTTTTTTTTCCTCTACACCATGTTGGCTGGGTGGTTGAATATTTTCTAAGGTATTTAAACCCCTTCATCCCTGACATTGCCTAGAGTTTCATTTTAAAAAAAACAGGGGGAATAAAGTTTGGGAAGCGTGGGAGTTCCCGTAAGGGGCCACGGCCTATTAAGGCCACCGCACCTCCCACAACCTCCCGTATTTGTCTTTAAACTCAAAATAAAAATCTTACATTTCTAATTTGCTTTTGGTCTTCCTAGCATGAGAAACGTCTCTAGTCTTGAACCTTGAAGTGCCTAAAAATCATTTGATAAATTATTTATGCTTCCTATGATAAAAACCTGCAAAACATTCACAACAGCCACATGTTTCATTGGCATCTTAATGTTTGAGTTTAGGGTATCCTCTAAGTAGCCAGCATGGTTAAAAATACAGTAAGGGTTACAAATGTGATTGAGGGATGTACAGCTCCCAACCGCTATTAAACCTACATGGCTGCATGCACCTTGGCTGCAAGCAAAGCTTACAATGTTAGGACATGATCCATATGCTTCATTAATTCAAAGATTTTGAGAGCATCCTTGCAAAATCAATTTCATGCATATCCTCCAATCATTGCATTCCATTAATGATAAATCTTTGATGCTTTCTATCAAATAGTTCGTACACCTTGCTCAAAACCATTTTGGTGCATATCCTGCAATCACTACGTTGGGGGTTTAAAAGCCTTTCAAAAAAATCCATTTTGTGCATATTTTCACATTTTGTATACATGTCTACCAGAGCATTTCCAGCTACTTTATTTGTCTATCAAAGCTCCCATCGTGGCGTAACGCCTGCCAATTGTATTAGCTTAAAAGTTTCAAATACCTTTAACAATAAACCCATTTTGGGGTTTCCTATATTGTAATTATTGACATTTTCCCTGTCTTGCTTGCCGTATGTTGTTCATATATCATTTTGAAGATTATATTAGAATTTAGTATGTTATCTCTGCTGTTAGTGAATATTTGTAGGTACTATATAAGTATTACTTCATAGCCTATGTTAAAGGAATTTCTACATATCTTGCTGTTGGGAAACTTATGATAACTAGTTTTAGTCATTGGTACAAGGTGACTTCATTTAGAAGTTTATTTCAGTTGTTTCTTGCAGACCATACCATTTCTAGACTGCTAGTTGAGTCTAAGTCTGTAGTAATTTGATTGCTGTCCATTATTTCTAGGTATGGTAAATGAATATCAGTTCTGGTAAAATGTGTAGTTTGCTACGTGTCCAGTACTACTGTTATAGCTAATTGCATCATCATTCTTTTTCAGTTGCAAATCAGAATTATATCAATAAACTATGCCTACACTTTCTTACAAGTTGTGCCTACTGCTGTAAATATTTTTTTATATGATAATTTTGGTGTCTAAAATTAGCCATATCACTGTGATAATATCTAGCTTATTGAAAAATCTGCAGTCCACAGTTTAAATCGTATCAAACTAAGAGATAAGTTTAATTTTACTATGTAATAAGAACAGAGGATGTATTGTGATCTTAAGAATATATGTCAACTTCTAAATTATGCATGTTTACCCTATCTTTATTAGAATTGAGAAAGAAAGCATGTGAGGAAAGTATAATCCCGTAACCTTTTTAATTTAGAAACTAAATCATTTTAACTCAAACTAAATCTTATCTTACTTTCTTTTATTAAATTTTGGCTTGATTAATTTACCTAATAAAGAAGATATGGAAAGAAATTAATTTTCCTATAGAAAATCTGTCTTAATAGAATGATTCTTTTGAAGGAACATGTTTATATATCTGTTATGAATTTAATTTTTGCCATGTTCTTTATTAAATTGAATATAGCTTATAAAGGTTGAATATATTAAAATAAGAAATATGTATTAAGTAGAAAATTATAAAATATCATAGGTTTTACGTGGAGATGCAAATTTATTAGTTAAGTAAACTCTGTTATAATATCTTGATGAAGGATCTTCTAGTTGAAGGTTATGGTTATATTAATTTCTTATAATATAAACAACTCCTCTTACCACAGTAGATTTTAACAATGATTGTTTGTCAAATTAATACCTTCGCTTGATGTGGAAAATAAAATTAAAAAAAAAAACAATTATTTCTTGTAAGCAAAACATCACTTGAATAAATAATATTATTATTGTCAGTGTTATACCTTAGGATATATATCAATTAGAGATAGACTAATGGGAAAATCTGGTTTACTAAATTAGAGATAAGTCTGGTTTGTGAGTTTAAAAGTTGAGTAGAAAGAAAATGTGTTATTTTAAATATGGGTATCTTATGATCTTACTTAGTTGTTATTATCTTTTACTTGCTTTCTTAATTTTAGGAAGTGAATAAGTTACTTTTCAAATATATTAGTAGTGACTCATCATTTTAGATTTAGTTCATTTTTGGTGTAGGAAATATGTTCATACATTCAAATAATGGTAGAAATAAAGTTTGAGTCTAGATTAGAATGTTTAAATGGAAGTATTAATGTTATATTGAAATTGTGATATGTTGGAAAGCCTTGAGATATTAATGTTTTATAGAAAAATAATATAGTATTAGTGGTAGGCCAGGTGTGGTAATGTTGAATTAGATTTATTAATACCTAATGTGATTAATTATTTCATGGCTTACATTGTTTATGGAAATTAGATCTTTTTGGTAAAGAGCTAACAATGGTGATGGTGGAATTGTTGTTGTTTAATTAATTCATGAATTTATTCAGAAACATTATTGCTTTTAGATTAAATAGTTTTACATGTGTTGGAAACTAATCCAATTGCTTGCAATTCCTTATTATATTATCTTGAATTTCAAAGTTTATACCGAGGTAAACTTAGGAACCTTAATTAATGAGAATTGGATCATGAGGGAGCTAGTGAGATTTATGTGAGAATGGTTGGGTGGGGAGAAATTAATCTTGTAGAAAAGAAGACTAAATTACATATTAGAAGTTATTTAGATGAAGATAGATATTTATGGAGTATGATGTCTTCCTTATAAGTTCTTGATGTTATCCCCATCGTGTGATACCATTTATGTCCCGAACTACGGAGTCTCTGCGCTATGCGTACGTAGGCAAGGCCATTGTGGATGAGCCCCCGAGACATTAGGTCGGCCCCCTTAGGGCCCCAGGGATGCCATTTTATGTAATTGATTTTTGTGTATCTAATATCTATGCAGGACTAATGTTTCTTTAGATGTGCAGTATGGGGCCTTTAGCCGTGCAGGACTCAGGAGCTAGAGAAGCACCTTTCCAATTGGCGTAAGGATGATCATCTGGCACCAGGGTAAATGTGTATACATATGTATAATTTAGATTTGATATATTGTATCTAACAGTTTAATTACGATGAATGCGATATACTCTATTATGTAATCTGAACTTACTAATTAAGATTTGTAAATTGTATCTATCACGCTATTATGATTAATATTGTTATCTATCAATATTGTCTGAGATAACCATTACTAAAAGTGTGTGTATGTGTTCAACTAATGTGTTTAGACAAAGAACAAACCATGATTATTCTCATCACATTCATGTATAGTAATGAGTTTCTGTATACGGTTGAATGTGTCATAATTTCAACAATGTGGTCATGTTGTCCCTAGAGATATTAGTTAACTTGCTTGAACAGATCATGTCATAATTTGTACCGTTAATTCCTTTTTAAAAAAAAATTCACCTTTTTACTGCTATAGTTGACTTATCTCTAGGGATGCATGGCGGGGCTTTACATTTGGTATCAGAGCCAGGTTTTCAGCACTGGGATCTCTGGTTAGTGTTGTCGCCATGTTTAGTTATAGTAATACTTCTTATGCATGTGGTAGGAACCCTTGTGTTGTATACCATGCTTAAATCTAAACACCTAGCTTGATGTATTTGATAGATGATTATGTTTTTGACTTTCAACATCATGTGAAATATAGCAAAAAGTAGAGTGGAAGAAAACTGGAAAAGGGAAGTGGATAGCAAGTAATGTATGAATTTTCAAAGGGAATCACATTGGTTATGGAAATAAATGTACTTATGGTAGTAATGAAAATCGTGTATGAGAATATAATCTTCCCCTGTAAAAGTGAGAAACTAGTCACTGTGCATTGGTTGAGTGTTGTGAATACCCCGTACTTGCTTTGTGTGCCCTTGAGATGGTGATACTAAGTACGCATCCATGGGGAAAATGTGTATTTTAGGTGTGGGATAAACCATACCAATATGTGTGTTTGCATGTTTGTCACCCGATTGAGGGCCAACCCTTGTGTGGTTGAAAATATATATATAAAAGAGTAGCCAAAAGTTAGATTCATAGATTCTCTTCTTTTGGTTCTCTAGTCCCTCAGTCTGTGAAGGGGTAGTAGCAGCCACAAAGTTCCTTGGGCGGAGTGTACAGCGTACACTTATGATGGCGCAGAGCAGTCCCTCGCTCAACCGAACCTGAGGAAACGTACTCACTACTTTCCCTTATGATGAATCAAGGTACTTGATTCATATGTGTTGCCTAATCCCCACAGTTTCTGAGCATCTGGATGGTATTTCTTGGATGATCATTTACCTTGTCTTCATGAAAGGTATGATATGCCACATGAGTTATCAGTTGGGAGCTGGGGTCTAGGACCTGCATGGATAACCCAAGTGAGACCATGTGCCCCATGTATATTTTGAGGTCTAGCATGTGGAGGGAGATTCGTTACCCATGCTGAGATAGATTCCGTATCTGCACATGTTCCGACATGATGCAATAGGTATGATGCCACACCCCACCGATGTTCCGACACAGTGCTGGTGATGATGCCATGTTGCTGATGGTAGCGAGCTGGGCTTGAGGACACGATGCCACGTGCCTAGACACGTGAAGGTGCACTATGAGATTGTGTTATAGCCTACTTGTGTCATGAGCGTAATGGGGCCTTGCACACTTGTAGAGGGATACTCATGTTTGCTTTCGACAGTGTTGGGTCGGTTAGCATATGGGTAGATCCTAGCCATGTATACCTCTGGTTACGGTGAGTACCTGCGTGTGCCTTTTCCACGAGGTTGGTACCATCCCATCATGTCCCCCCCATACCCCAATTTTTGCCACTTAACTTCAGGGGGAAGTTAAGATGACTAGATGGAGGTTACTCAAGGGTTACCCATGCCAAATGGGCCCCTGGACCCATGGGCTATAACCCAGGGTCAACTTTAACCCATACAAGACACCCCTGGTCAAGGTAAAGCACAAGAAAAAGCCTCATAGATTTAAATAAAATAAAGAAATTCAAATTCAATCTTTTTATAACACAAATCATAAACTAGTGTCACATGAGGGTAATCTAACCCACTCGACCATACGAAAGACCACATTACAACATCACATCAAACACAGAGAGATCTTGGTTCCTCGTGGAACCAGATCGACTTAACAGGGAATAACAAATAACAAGGTGCGGAATGATCTCCGAAATCTGTGGTTCGATTAGTAAATCCTGCACACTAAATTACAAGATCAGTATCCACATATAATCATCATAGCCGAAGCAACTTAAAAACATGCATTATCATGACATAGTTCTAATTAACATAAATGAAATCATATTACAATTTTCCATCATCACCTAATTAACTTTTCTGAAATGTAAACTTATCCAAACATCACCCAGTTAGTTTTTCCAAAATCATAATAAAGTTTAATAGTTTGACAATTTCGGGAACTGTTATCCCACAAATATAAAAAGTAACAATAACAGTAATGTAACACAACACACATCACACGTGTCATAGCCACATCTGTCATGTGGTCATGACACGAAATATCAAAAATTTTCTCACGCTTCCCTAAAAACCCCCTCGCATGTGTAAGCATGCTCGGTGGTGTTCGTTCAAGGCGAAAACACTATAGTTGTTGGCGGGGTACAAGTACAATTGCGTGCATCCAGACGCAAGCAGACCAACAAGGGGGTCTCTGCAACGCCGTTAACGTCACTGCTAGGTTTAAAATATCAGGGTTCCTAAATCTAAATCTCGGCAAATTTCGACAGCATAACGCCTTACGGCGTAAGTGGGAATTACTCAACACTATATTACGCACGTGGTTCACTGATAGATTAACAACTTCCCACGACGCCTTGTTCCGACTAAACCAACTTGTGATCTCCCTATTTAATCATTTTTCAACAAGGCGATTCGTTGTAACATTGGAAAACACAGAGGAGAAAATGCACGACTTTTCCCACATGGGATAAGAGAACTAAGTTGATGGACCCTTCCGCTAAATTTGCTTAGGAACAAGAGGAGAAACCTAGATCGGAGAGGACTAGGAGATCGAGTCCAGCGAAGTAGTAAACCAGCCTTTGTGACCTGGATCATCCGGAAGTATAATTTTGGGAGAGTTTTATTAGCATTGCCAACACTTTACATACACATTCAGATATACGAAAGAAAGGTAAATATCATAACTAACTCCCTCTCATCCCAAAATTGGAAACAAATAACCCAAATTCTTTTCCAGTTTAGAGGAATGGGGAGGCGACACTTGTCACCTCCTCACCCTCCCCCAAAACCACTATTCTGTCCTGGTGGCTTATGTCACTCACCCATCCCTAGAGTACTCCTTATCCCTCTCCTCATGTCATTTCTCTTACGCATGGGAGAAATAAAAGGAGTTAAAGGAGGAAAAGACAGGTGACCCATGCCTCTTCTTCCCTCCTTCACATGGATGGCCCCACAACACATGGGGGAATCTCACTAATGGAGAAGGTGACTTCAAGTCAATCCTTCAATAATGGATGGGTTTGTAGTCATCTCTTACCTTGGGGATTGAAGAGGGATGGGTTGGGTGTTGGTACCATCCCATCATGTCCCCCCCATACCCCAATTTTCGCCACTTAACTTCAGGGGGAAGTTAAGATGACTAGATGAAGGTTACTCAAGGGTTACCCATGCCAAATGGGCCCTTGGACCCATGGGGTATAACCCAGGGTCAACTTTAACCCATACAAGACACCCCTGGTCAAGGTAAAGTACAAGAAAAAGCCTCATAGATTTAAATAAAATAAAGAAATTCAAATTCAATCTTTTTACAACACAAATCATAAACTAGTGTCACATGAGGGTAACCTAACCCACTCGACCATACGAAAGACCACATTACAACATCACATCAAACACAGAGAGATCTTGGTTCCTCGTGGAACGAGATCGGCTTAACAGGGAATAACAAATAACAAGGTGCGGAATGATTTCTGAAATCTGTGGTTCGATTAGTAAATCCTGTACACTAAATTACAAGATCAGTATCCACATATAATCATCATAGCCGAAGCAACTTAAAAACATGCATTATCATGACATAGTTCTAATTAACATAAATGAAATCATATTACAATTTTCCATCATCACCTAATTAACTTTTCTGAAATGTAAACTTATCCAAACATCACCCAATTAGTTTTTCCGAAATCATAATAAAGTTTAATAGTTTGACAATTCCGGGAACTGCTATCCCACAAATATAAAAAGTAACAATAACAGTAATGTAAATAGTCATAACAACAGAAGTAAAAAGGGCGGTCCTCACACTTTTGTACAACAGGATGTTGTTGCAATGTACTCTACCTGTGCAATAGATAAGGACACTAAATCTTGCTTCTTTCTCTGCCATGAAACCAATCTACTTCCTACAAAGAAAGCACCACCACTTGTACTTCTTCTATCATCAACACAACCATCCCATTCAACATTAGTGTAAGCTCTCAAATCAAAGTCATTACCTCTTGGACACCATAGGACATAGTTTGGAGTTCCTTTCAAGTATCTAAATATCCTTTTCACTGCCTTCTCATGTGCTTGCTTGGGATTGGCTTGATATCTTGCAACCACACATACTGGATGCATAATATTAGGTCTAGAAGCAGTCAAGTACAATAGTCCTCCAATCATAGATCTATAGATAGTCTGATCCACCTCTGGAGACTCATCATCTTTTCTCAAGTGACATCCAGTGACCATGGGAGTACTCACTAGTTTTGAATCTTCCATACCAAACTTTTTCAACAACTCTTTGACATACTTAGCTTGAGCAATAAAGATACCACCAACTAGTTGAGTAATTTGAAGTTCAAGGAAGAAAGACATTTCACCAATCATAGACATCTCAAACTCTTTTTGCATTTCCTCTACAAACCTATTACACATATCATCATCTCCACCAAAGATGATGTCATCAACATATACTGCAACTATCAATATCATGTCTCCTTCTTCCTTGATGTAAAAATTGCTATATGTAGTACCTTTCTTAAAGCCCTACTGAAGTAAGTACTTGTCCAACCTAGCATACCAAGCTCTAGGTGCTTGCTTAAGGCCATACAAAGCCTTCTTGAGTTTGCATACCATGTCCAGATCTTCTAATATATGAAAACTATCTAGTTGTTCAATATAGACTTCTTCCTCTAGATCACCATTTAGAAATGCTAACTTAACATCCATCTGATATACCTTGAAGTTATTATGAGAAACAAGAGCAAGGAACATTCTGATTGCCTCCATCCTTACTACTAGAGAAAAAGTCTCCTCAAAATCAATACCTTCAACTTGTGTATATCCTTTGCATACCAGTCTTGCCTTGTTCCTTACAACTTTGCCTTCTTCATTCAGTTTGTTTTGAAACATCCATTTTGTTCCTATAACATTCTTATTTGCTAGTCTAGGAACCAATTCCCATGTCTGATTCTTCTCAATTTGATCCAATTCTTCTTCCATGGCTTTTATCCATCCATCATCCTTAATGGCATCAACAAAGTTTTTGGGTTCTACTTTTGATAACAAACACAAGTCTACTTGCTCATGTGTCTTAGCAAGCCTTCTTCTTGTCTGTACACATTCATCCTTATCTCCAATGATCTAATCTTCTGAGTCATTTTTCTAAACATACTTTGTTGGAGTCTTAGGCATCTACTCTAGTTTTTGTTCCTTTTCTTTTTTCACTTCTTCTTCTTCATCTATAATGCATGGAAAGATATCAAATTTGAAGTCCTCTAATTCATGTGAGATCTAAGACAGGTCTTCATCTACCTTGACATTTTTGCTTTCAATCATCTTTCCTAACCTCTTGTTGTAGCATCTATAAGCCTTGCTTCTAGTTGAGTAGCCAAGAAAGATTCCTTCATCACTTCTTGAATCAAACTTTCCTAGGTCTTCTTCATCTCTTCTAATATAGCATTTGCTGCTAAAGATCCTAAAGTATCTGACTGTGGGAGGTCTTCCATACCATAGCTCATAAGGGGTCCTAGTGTTGTTGACCCTCAGTTGCACTCTGCTAATTAGATAGACAACAATATGAACTGCATCCTTCCTGTACATATCAGGTAGATCTGCATCTTTCAAAATTGCCCTAGACATCTCTTGTACATTCCTATTCTTTCTTTCCACTACCCCATTTTGCTGAGGGGTCCTAGGAGCTGATAGATGTCTCCTAATACCATTATCTTCATAAAACTTTTCAAAATCATTTGAAGTAAACTCACCTCCTCTATCAAACCTCAAAGATTTGATCTTAGCATCAACTTCATTCTCAACCATAGCTTTGAACACTTTAAATTTATCAAGGGCATCTAATTTTTCTCTTAAGAAAGTAACCCAAGTCATTCTAGAATAATCATCAATAAGAAACATGAAATACCTCTCACCTTGTTGAATCTTTACTCTGGTAGGGCCACATAAATCAGTGTGAATCATCTCCAATGGATTTGAAGAAGAATACTCCTTGATTTTGAAATTTATCTTTGTCTACTTTCCCATTTGACATTCCCTACATACTGTATTTGTAGGCTTGATTATCTTAAGCATATCTCTCACTGCATGAGTGGAACTGATCTTTACCATATTGTCAAAATTGTTGTGTCCCATTCTCTTGTACCACAGCCAACAATCACTAGATTGAGCCAACAAACATGTTCTTCCATTTACCTCCTTCAGATGATAGATGTCACCATATGTCTTGATACCTTATGCAACTAGTTTTCCAGATCCTTCCTTCCTGACTTCACAAGCCTTGGCATGAAAGGTGAGATTATACCCCTTTCTACACATCTGACTGACACTAAGAAGATTGTGTTTTATCCCTTTGACATAGAGGACATCCTTAGTCCTATTCTTCCCATCAATAGTTATAGCACCTTTTCCACAAATATGTGCTAACTCGTCACCACCAAACTTGATAGCACCACCATCCCACTTCTCAAGGCTGATAAACTTCTCCTTGTCACCGGTCATATGATTTGAGCATCCACTATCAATTACCCAAGTCTTGTCTTCTTCTTTTGCATGAAAGGAAGTCCATACAACCATTGATCTTTCATTATTTTGGTCTGTTTGCAAGGCATCCGTCTTCTCATATTTTTCAACATCATCCTTTTTGTGACCAACACTCAAAGCCATGAAAAGTGTTTCATCATTTGAATCATCATGATTCTCATCTTCTGAAGAATAATTGCTTTCTATGGAATACAAACTTCTCTTGAACTTGTCTCTTATGTTACCACCCCTTGATTCTTTGAAAGGACATTTAGAAGTAAAGTGACCAACCTTTCCACAATTGAAGCATTTGAAGGGTAACTTACCTTTGTATTTTCTAGTGCCTTTCTTCAAGCTTCTCACAAAATTTGCTTCAACTTCATCAGAGCTTTCATCTTCAACAACTTCTTCCTTTGTCTTCACATTGGCTTTGAAAGCAGCTTCTTTCTTTGGAACATCACTACCAAACTCTCTCATTTCAAAGGCAGTAAGGGAACCAAATAATTTGTCTACAATGTATGTATCCAAGTCTACATTCTCGTCAATGGTAGATACCTTATGACTATAAGATTTGGGAAGAGATCTTAGAACCTTTTTCACAATCTCATCTTCTTTCACCTCTCCACCAAGACTTGTAATGCCATTGACCACTTCGTTCACCTGGAGCATATATCCAACAATGTCTTCATCCTCTGACATTTTTAGATTCTATAATTTTCTCTTGAAGATCTGCATCTTGGCTTGCTTTACTTTCTTATCTCCTTCATAAATGGTTTTAAGTTTATCCCAAACTTCTTGAACAGAACTACAACTCATTACCTTTGAAAGTTCTGAATCAGCTAACCCGCTCATAATAGCAAAATTTGCCTTAGTATTGTTATCATACAACTTGACTTCATCTGTATCTATAGGAATAATAGAAGGAACTATGTAATGAGACTTGACAGAGTCCCAAACACCACATCCTAGAGAATTAATATAAGCTTCCATCTTTAACTTCCAAAAAGCATAATTTGTTCCATCAAACCAAGGTATCTTGTTGGATCCATTTTGTGCCATCTCAAACCTTCCTCAAGTGGATAAGCTTTTCTTAGAGGAACTTGGCTCTTATACCAATTGTTGAACACACCCAAATACTGAAAGGGGGGATGAATTAGTATCTAAGAAATCTTTAATTTTAATAATTTCAACTTATCTGGAGTAGGTTAAAACTTAAGCATCATAGTATAATCATAAGCATGAAATATTAACACAATGCACATCAACAAATAACACTAGATATATGTGGAAAACCCAAGAAGGGAAAAACTACGATGAGGATTAACTCACAATATATGAAGCTCAAATAACAACTTTATTTTAGGGCTACAACCTAAAGAAGCTAATGCTCCCTGAAGAACTTTGATTCAAGGCCACTCCCAAGGAAGCTACTACTTTGTTTTAGGGTCACTCCCAAGGAAGCTACTACATTGTTTTAGGGTCACTCCCAAGGAAGCTACTCCTCCCTGAATGGCAAACACACTTACAAAAGATTACAGTATGACAGTCCTTCTACTGTCTAAAAACTGATATTGAAATTCACACCTTTGATGATTGCACTTCTGCCTGTTCACACATTCTTCTAATGATCTAATCACTTAGGCACACTCTACACTTGATCAATGTCACATATAAGTCTTCAAGATGAATGAGGACAGCATCAACAACTTCTACTCTTTCTCCTTCAGTCACACATAAAAAATGCATTCATTCTACTCTTTATTTGCTTGCGAACCTTTTCAATCAATTGACAATCACATCTCTTCTCACTTAATTTGATTTACAATTTACACAAGATATTACATTGATTGCATTGCTTGTCAGCTAGATATAACATGAAAAATGCATTTATAAGTCAGCCAGACAACACACAACATGAAACATGTAGAAGATAGGTCCTAAGTGAAGCCACATGTTACACCAATGGAAGGTACATGGCTTACAGACACCAACACTTGCCCAACTAGGTCCAAAACATCCTTCACAGCTTCAAACACCAAGGAATTACATATGTACACTCTGCTCATTTGAAAATAGGATAACATTAAGCAAAAACACATGAACCTTGAAGTATAATGGCCACATCAACTTGAAAACCTTGTGCAGTACTAGAAACAAGAAAGATCTTCATGAAACTTTTCTAGATGAGTCTATAGGACTTATACAACATCTCCAAACACTCCTTTACCTCCACACATTAAATAAATTGCTCTGCACATCTTCAATCATGAACTCTGAGAACAATCTGTCATCCAAAACACACTGCAACAAGCTTGTCATTTGAAAATTGAGGTGCAGACCACCAAGGACCTTGAAATTGCAAGGAAGCATGTAATACACATCCATAAACATGTCCTCAAAACCACAAGGGCAACCATTCATTTTCAGAGGAATGCGGAGTATTCCAATAGACCTTCAACACTAGCTTACTCTACTAGAACAAATGTTGGTACTCTATCATGCATAACTTTCATAGTAGAAGGACAAATGATCTAAAAACTTAGAATTATCACCTTCACTGCATCCTAATCATAGTTCCAAAACCTCATGTCTATATCTGCAAATGTAGAGGAATATGGCACATTCCATTGTCCTACACAGAACACCTTTACAGAGACAATACTGACTTCAACCAGTCAAGAGAAAAACATTCTTCCAGTAACCCAAACATCATTGAACTTGGAACATACATACTTCAGGCCATCAATAGCATCAACAATTCATCTGATCATCTTCACACTTTGTTGGGTGAATATTTTGTCTTCAACTAACTGAAGGTAAAATGGTTATATCGACCACAGTGTAATGAGATAAATCTCTCCTCTCAGCAAGGGGAGGTTCCCTATCAACTATCACAAACTTATTTAAACCAAATACTAACTTAGGGGTGAAACCATATCATCCATTTCTCTTTTTTAGAAATGATGTTTACAAAATGAAAGAGCACTTTCTTGATACAAATTTGAATAATCTAGAAACCCACGAAAGAATAAAGTCTATCGTTGCTTCTTTTACTGATTTATAATTTAGAACCAAGTAGAATAAGGTGCAGCTCAAAGTCTTCACCAAATGCTACGATAAAACATATGATCACAAAAGATAATAGAAGCTCAAAGTCTTTCCAATATCTTTTACTTTGAAACACAAAATCACAAACTAAAGATAATTGTTGTAGCACAAAGTTTCCACAATCAGCTTTAGAACATCTCCCAGATTATTCACACTCACACTACAATTTGATCAAGCAGATAAGATAGTATTAGGAAAAGGACATAAAAACAATTTCCAATACGCCACAAGTTATTTCAACACAAAGATTGAACGATCACTTGCTTTTTATTCACTTGATAAAATTTGATTTACAATTTGAACACAAACTCTCAAAATGCTCTTCAATTTGGCAGAGTTTTGCTTCAATAACTAAAAGATAATATTTACAATGGGGGTCCTCTTTATTTATAAGAGCAACCGAGAGAAAAAATAGGAAAAGAAAAACTAACTATGACTTATTCAACAAAGGAGTCCTTTTTGATTTGGGACTTCCTATGTTTTTACATGTAATTACATATGAGAAAAGTACACGTAAATATGTCCAAAATTATTTCAAAAGTACATCTGAAAAGTAGAAAATAAACTAAGTAATGGAAAAGCTGCTTCAACTTGTATTGCCTTCTTTCTTCATGTGGAAATCATACATGGTGAATACTGATTGCATCCCAAGACTATCTGGACTAACCGTGTTCTTGAAAATCATCCGAGCTCTAACTATTGCATCTCTGACCATGTTGACTGATTTTGCGTGACTAGTTAACTTGGCCTTCAGATTATCCAAAGTTAACTGATTGTCAAGAATATTTTCCACGGAGGTCACTAAAATGTTTTGTCCTCGAACTCTTTCTAAAACATATTTTCAAATTTCTGGATCATCTCTTCTGCAGAAAGAAATTGGTTATCTTGTGACACAAGATTGCATGGCAGCTCCTCCAATTTATGCAAAAGACTAACATCACTCTAATCACTTAGGTTCCTTGCAGTTTCCAGGTCATTGATCAAATCTTTCAGCACATGGCTCTGATATGTCAATGCCTCTTTGGTTTCATTATATGAATCCCTATTTGGAATGACACCAATTGATATCAGAGCGCTTATTTTCAGCTTTCTCATCTCCACCCACTTATCATGATTCTGTTCTAGATGCTGGATATCTTGAGAAATAACATCAATCAAGTCATCAAGTTCCAAATAGGTCTGTAAGCAGAGATATTCCTTGTGTGTACATCCTTCCAAATATTCTTCAAGTACCCTTCCCTTAAGACGAGTCTTTTCAGCTTTTTCGATGATAGGGTCTTCTACAGAAACTGCCTCAGGAGTCACTGATTCTGAATTCAAATATTCTCCATTTTATCTGTCTTCTCATATAGCTCTGTAAGCAGAGATATTCCTTGTGTGTACATCCTTTCCAAATATTCTTCAAGTACCCTTCCCTTAAGACGAGTCTTTTCAAATTTTTGGATGATAGGGTCTTCTACAGAAACTACCTCAGGAGTCACTAATTCTAAATTCAAAGTAATTTTCCTCACCACTGCAGTCAACTGTTCAACCATTGCTTTGTAATGATCCTTCATTTCTTCCTCTTTGTCAAACTTCTAAATCAGAATGTCCATTGCTGACTGCATATTAGTCTTTGCACTTTCATGAGTTTATTTTGCCTAACTCAACTCTAGAGATAGAGTAATCATTCATACTAAAATTTTCCATGGTCGCATCCTGCAGGGGTCTTGCAATCTCCAGAAATTTGTGTCCCTTGTCTCTGAGCATTCTTGAAAGAATCTTTGGCTTCTCCGGGGTCTTGGCTTTCGCAAGCACCAGCTTACTAAAACCAAAGTCATTTGGAGAGATGGCTTGTTTCTTTCTTTTTGGTGTATATGCCGACAACCATGGAGGAAGCACAAAAGTACTCACATTAGGATCTGTTCCCATTATTGGTGTTACTAGAACTGCACTTGCACTGGAAGTAGAAACAATAGGTTGAGCATTAGTAAAAACTGCACCTGACACATTTACATTAGATACCTGTTCAGAATTCATTACATAGTGATCAAATATAGAAGTATCCCCAATATCAAAAGATGAGGAGGACAAGCTAGGAATAGACTCTGAGGAATGAAGAAAATCATCAAAAGTAGTTTGAGGATTGTCAAAAATTGTTTTGGAAGGTGATGGAGATTCAGCAGAGGGGATATCAATGGGTGAAACAGACAGAGGAACTGAAACAGGTGTGTTAGACAAAGGAGAAGAGACTCCCATTTCTTGTTGTACATTCTCCTGTGGAGACAAAACTTCCTCTCCTTATTGTTCTGCAGGTCTGTCTTCAACCTCCATTTCCTCGGTGGCTGGCTCTTCAGTATTCTGTTTCTCAATTTCCATATCTTCTATCTCAGACTCTTTCTCCATAGCCTTTGACTTCTTCGTCACAAATTTGATCCTGGGCTTATGTGGCTTGGAAGAAGAGGGAACATCACTCTTTTTCTTCATCCTATTCTCCACCTTTTTACCTATTTGCTCTTGAATTTTAGTCTCTGATCATGTAAGGAATTCTTTCAAAGCAATTCCCTTATCTGCTAGGCAGTTATTGGTGTTAGCCAATATAGGTTCAAACCTTTTCCTTAGAGAAGTCAATTCTTTCTGAGACCATTGGATAGGAGGAAGAGGAGAACCAACAACCTATTCAGTGTTATATCTGTCATCGATCAACTCTCCATCATCCACTATGTCTTTAGGAATATCAGCCAATCCTAGATGTTCAATCTACTCCAGAGATAACCGGCTATAATCCAACTTTTTGATATCTTCTTCTGTTCTCAAATCCACCTAGACGTCCTCAACCATAGGTTCATGAAACTGGGTCTTTCTCTTGATCTTGTCTTTCACCCCCCTGTAATCAAACCTTGGTCTTCGTTTGAATTGTTTCATGGTTACTAGCTGCATTTTAGTTTCCATCATTTTAGCCTTTGCAACAGTTGATACTGGAAACCTGCCAATTTCAACTGGAAATCTGAAACCTAGTTTCTTGAGCTCTATTTGCTTGTTATGTACAACAATCATTTTTCTACATAATTTCATTAAAACAAGTTTGTCTGAGGGAAACCTTGGCAACATATAAGGATGACCTTGGAAAAAACTAACTCTTAAATATGAGAAAGAAGGAAATTGTAAGAACATACATCCATAATCATTCACCACTGACCAAGCTTCGTTTGAAACTCTTCTTTGCTCCAATTGAGGGTCAAAAAGACATAAGAACACTGCAAAGAAAGCATCATTTACCCTCCTGAACTGATGAATAGAACCCTTCAATGTCAATTGAGAATAGTACTAATACAGGAATTACTCTCCTATCTCCTTCTGACGTCAGACCTGGAAAGATTCTCATGGAGGCTGCTATATACACTAGGTAAGAAGTCATATAAAATTTGAAGGTAGTGGATACCTTTGTCAATTGCTCGTGCAGAGCATTACTAATTTGCTCACCCCAGAAGATGGCTTGTTTACCTTGAAGTATTACCTTGATGAAATGGTACATCCACTCATGAAATAGTGAGGAAGAGGCCAATCCCCTTATCCTGCTAAGAAGAGTTATAAGATCACCAACTTCTTCTACAAAATCAATTCTAGGAAAACTCCTCGGCCACCTTGACAAGTTTGACCTTGAAGTCTTGATCCATTTAGCATTGATTATCTTCTTAGCTTTCTCAAAATTTTTGTCATACTCTTTTTGGGCTTCAACAAAATCCAATTTTATAACTTCTATGATAGCAGGGCACATGAAAACTTTATCAATAAATTCAAGATCTAATTTGATTATCACATTGCCATTTGCATCCACCACTGCCCTATTATCTCTATTGTAAAATTGAGCACACTGAAGAACAAACTCTGTGTTATGGGCTGCCATCGGGAAAGATGACACCAAATGAATGTTACTGTCAATAATCTTCTTCATTGCAGAACTAGGATTATTAGACTTGGTTCTTTCCACAAATTTAGCCATGTCCACATGGTCAATCTCTATATCCTGAATGTCATCGACATTAGAAGTAACCGAGGTGATTGGAAAAACACCCTGATACTTATACTTCATTGCTTTCGACTTCTTTAGAGACAACTCAGTCATCTGAAAAAGCTATCACTAGAAGGATGTTGGTGAAGAGAGAAAATCCGTAGAAGAAACTGCAACAAAAAGCCATGATCATGCAATTAGGGGAATACTGGTAATCTGGGAAAATTGCATGTTGATGATCACGACTATGGAGATACGTTTGAAATGGCTAGAGTGCGAGCGGGTCAAAAAATGGAGGAAAGCGGGTTTGGAAAAGCAAAATTGAAAAAACTGAGAAGGTGAATTAGAAAAAACTGAGAAGGTGAATGCATGGGTGGAAAAATTTGCCACCCTTGCATTAGAGGGACATATTGCGAGTGTCAGGGCGGCCATTTTTATCGACCCTGCAGGTAAGCTAAAAAAGCAAATGTATCGGCGACAAAATTAACCACTTTTGCATGTTAGAACAATATGAGTGTTTGAGCGGCAAATTTTGCTAACATCACATGAGGTATGCCTTGCAAGTATTTGAGCGGCCAATTTTACTGCTCTCGCAGGTTGGATATTTCAAAGTTTTCTGTGTAAGGGTAGTGAAATTCGCTGCCCATACACTTTGGGGGTAAGGCTTCCAAATGCGTAAGCGGCAATTATCACCGACTTAGCACTTATGCAAAAATTCATATGGAAGGACTTTAGGCGGTAAATTTTTCCGTCACTACACAAGACCAAACATAACTTAATATGTTTGAGTGGCCATTACCGCTGACACTACACCTAACAATGGTTATGTAAGTTCGTGTTTCAAGCGGTAAATTTCGCTAACTAAAACACATAATGGTTAATTCTTGTATATCAGAAAAATTTACCGATAAAACGTCAACCATAGAAGGATTAAATAAGGACTAGGGTTTTAAAAATGACTTGAAAAGAAATAAAAATGAAACAAAGGACGATTTGCCTTGAACAATACAATTCCAAGAAGACACGGACAATTACTTCAACGAACAAGAAAAAGAAAAAAAAACCTAGAAAGAAACAATAACAAAAACAAAGGTTTAAAGACTTACTTGTCGAAAAGACCGAAACCCTAAATGCGACCTCGACGACTTGAAATCAGTTTGAATCTGTGATCAATGCAATCGAATAGTCTAAGGAAGGTTTTGAGAATTGACTGGGAGGCTTAGAGAAAAAAAAAAAAAACAAAATAGAATGAGTTTACGCATTAAAAAGGTTAAAAAATCAAGCTCTTAATGTTAACATGAGTGGCCATAAATGCCACTAAAGTTTGTGATCTTGGAGATCTTACTCGGGTGGTAAAAATTTCTGACCCGACATGTGTTAATTGAAATGCAACGGTGGCAAAAAGTACTGCCTATACACATTTACATTTTAGCGAAGAACATGTAACGGTGGTGAAATTCGCCACTCGGACATGTTAAACAAAGGACTATGTAAAAGCGGCAAATTTCACTGACACAACACAAGCAAATAAATAGGTATGCAATAGCAGCGAATTCTGCTGACTTTGCACATAATGTTTCAAAATTTTACTAACACCCCAAAATGATCAAAATTGAAATTTTGATCAGTTTGCAACCTAATCGATTTGCACAAACTTTGAGGAATCGATTTGAGGGAATGTTGCAAACTAGTTTAGGATGCCATATGACTTCGCACGAGGCTAAGAGAATCTTATCTCGATTTGTGAACTTAGAGTGTAGACTATGAAACGGACAAGTTTCGTAGGGGTTGTCTACAAAAACAAGCATAGCTGATTTTGAGAACAACAACTGGCTCTAACTGGGGAACTTCCATCAATCAAAGTTTGAAATGATCGAAGGGAGAAGAATCCAGTCTCTAAGTGCCTTCATCCATGCCATTGGGCCATAGAGTCAAGCTACCAAAAAGAAAAAGACACAAAAGACTAAACAAAAACACAAAAATCAAAACATAAAACTATACAAATGTACAAATGAACTTATCTGATACTTCAAGGATTGAAGTGTTTGAGATGTTGTCCACTATGAGGCAACAAGAATGGTCTTCCATCCAGATACTCCAACAAGAAGCTATTTTCACCACAAAGTTGATGAATGGTGAATAGGCCTCTCCATAAGGAATCAAACTTCCCATGCATTCCTTTTGGTTCTCTCCGCTTGTCCCACAACAAGACTTGATCTCCACTTTGAAACTCACGAGCCCTTGCTTTTTTGTCAAAGAGTTTCTTCACTTGACTTTGATGTTCATCGATATGATCTACTACCATAGCTCGCTGCTCCGGAAGCTCAGTTAGGTACATGATCCTTTTGTCAATAGAACTTTCAAAAGTTCTATCTTCCACTGCCTTTGCCAACTTCAATGCCAGCAACTCCAAGGTAATAGGTATCTCTGCATTCAGACCATACAGAAGCTGAAAAGGTGACATACCTATCACCCTTTTAGGGGTAATCCTATCTGCCCATAAAGCATCAAACAATGCTTTATGCCAAGTTCTCTGATTATCTTCCACCAGTTTCCTGATAATAGTAACTAGATCTTTGTTATTTGATTCCACCTGACCATTTCCTTGCAGATAATAGTCTGAAGAGTGGGAAAGAATGATCCCATGCTCGTAGGAAAAGCCAGTAATCTCGTGGGAAGAGAAACAAGTAGCATTGTCTGATATAACCTTGTTTGGGACTCCAAACTGGGAAATAATGTTTTCCTTAAGGAAATTACATACCACTTCAGAAGTAGCATGCTTAACTGGGATGGCTTCCACCCACTTGGTAAAATAATCTGTCGTGGTGAGAACAAAGTTGTGTCCCACACTTGATGGTGGGTTCACAGTGCTAATGAAATTGATGCCTCGTTGCTGAAAAGGTTCTTCAATCACCACTAGCTTAAGAGGTAGTGCGGCCAACTTAGGTTTCCCAACAAACTGTTGACACAACTCACACCTACGTACCTAATTGTACGCATCCTAAAACAGTGTGGACCAATAGTATCTGGCCCGTAGAATCTTATGAGCCATCACAGGTGTAGAAAAATGTCCTCCACAGGCCAAGTTGTGGAAAGACTCCAAAAGTCTACTTTGTTGCGCTTTATCCACGCAACGGAGAAATACTCCATCAAGGCTTCTTTTGTACAAACCATTGTCCCATAGGACATAGTTAGCCGCCTTCAATTTAACAGTTCTTTTCTCCTTATAAGATAGATGGGAAGGACACTCACCATAGGTAAGAAAATGAGCAATATTTGAATACCACTCATCTATAGTAGTGACAAAAAGAACAGTTGGCATATCCTCAACTTCTTCTTCATCCCCTGTCTCTTTTGGTACATTATCAGCAATCAACTGACACAAACCTCTACCATGCACAAGCTTGGTAGGTTTGATATCAAGATCAAACTCTTGGATCTTAGCAATCCAATTGCCTTTTTTGGTTCCGAACTCCTGTTGAGTCAGAATCGACTTTACTATTGTATCAGGCACCAGAACAATAGTATGTGAATTCAGATTATAGAACTGGAAATGCTTTACCGCCTTAACCATGACATAAGCATGCTTCTCCATATTTGAATATTTCAATTCATGAGCCTTCAAAGGACAACTCATAAATGAAATAGGAGATTCCACACTTTCTTCATTTTGCTGAACAAGAATGGCCGAAAGTGTATGCTCAGAAGCGTAGCTGTATACTACGAAATCTTTTGTATAGTCAGGACAAACAAGGACTAGAGAATGAGCTATAGCCCCCTTGATATCCTCAAATGTTGCTTTGCCTTCCACACTCCAACAAAAAGTAGCCTTACCCTTCATCATGTTGATGATGTGACGGGTTTTCTCTGCAAATTTCGGAATGAACCTCCGCAGAAAATTCACCTTTCTGAAGAAAGATTGAACTGCAGTCTTACTAGCAGGAAAAGTAAGACTTTGGATAGACTTGACTCTTTCTGAGTCAATTTTAGTGCCTTCTCGAGATACAATGTGACCGAGAAGTTTACCTTCTGTAACCCCGAAAACTGATTTCTTAGGGTTGAGAGAAATACCATTTTGTCGACATCTTTCCAACACTTATCGCAAATGATACGCATGATCATGATGTTGTTTGGAGAAAATAGTCAAGTCATTAAGATACACCACGATGAACTTCCCCATCTCATCTCTGAAGGCAAGGTCCATTGCTCTCTGGAATGTGGCGCCAGCATTGATCAAACCAAAAGGCATCCTGCGATATGCAAATGTGCCCCAAGGTGTTGTGAAAGTAGTCTTGTATTGATCTGCTTCACTGACCTCTACTTGATTATATCCTGAAAAACTGTCTAACATAGATAGCATTTCTGAACTAGTTACTGTTTGCAACACTTGGTCCATGATGGGTAAGGGGTAGTTATCCTTTAGAGAAGACTAGTTGAGATTCCTGAAATCAACACAGATATAGATTTCTCCATTCTTCTTCCTTACAGGAACTATATTCGTGATCCAAGTGGAGTGATGAATTGGAAAGATTATTCTTGCATTCAACATTTTCTGAATCTCAGAAAGGATAGTACCTGATATTTTGGGATTGTATTGCCTTTGTTTCTGCTTGTGAGGCAATGACCCAACTTTGAGAGGAATTTTATGTTGAATCTCCTTAGGCCTAAAGGACTCCAGATCATCATAAGAATATGCCAAAACATCAATGTAACGATAAAGGAGCGTAATGAATTTGAACTTCTCATCAGTAGTGCAACACTTCCCAATGTTGACCATTTTGGGATCTGCCTCAGAACTCAAATTTACTTGCTCAAATTCCATAGAAGAACTTGAATCAAGTTGTTGTTGCTACTTAATGTATCTGCCATGCTTATCAAATAGCTTTTCCAGGGAAACCAAACCTTTTGGAATCTTATTCCCTTTTAGTCGAAGAAACTCTTCACCAGTTTGTGAATCTATTTCAGAAACGTATTCCCATGGTGGAGATTCACTACCTTCAAAATAGAGCTCATCAAAGCTATCCGTCTTTTCCAAGAAAGCCATGATTTGGTTATCACCATTGAACACCTGCCAATGGTCAGCATTATCAGGTACACTTGGTTGGAAGACTAGCTCAATTGTGCACTTGTTTCCTTTGAAGTCTTTATGAGGAACCATGAGGGTGGCGGAGATAGCTAATGAATCCACACGATCATTAAACTCTCTAGGCACCGCAGAAATATTGAAAGCATCAAAACCTTCAATGTAATCCCACACGCGATTGTGATAATGTCTCAATCTTTCATTTTTGGTCTGATACAAATTTCTCACTTGACAAACCACTAATTCAGCATCTCCTTGAGCATGAATATTTTTAACATCTTTAGCATAAGCAACCTCTAATCTGAGCAACAATGACTCGCATTCGGCGGTGTTATTGGTATTGTCGAATTGCAGTTTGTATGAGAAAGGAAAGATATCACCTTGTGGAGATATCAAAACAACTCCAGCTCCAGAACCAATAGAGGAACAACTGCCATCAAATTCTAAAACCCAAACCTCATTAGAATTTGATTTTTTGGAATTTCTTTGACCAGAAGATTCTTCTTCATCAGTGAGGGAAGAATCTGGCATTACTATACCTTCACCTGAACTTTCATCTGAACACTCTTCTGATTCTCCATCTGAATTATTTGAGCTCTCACCTAATGAGCTCTCATCTTATGAACTAGGAATATCTTCAGTAGACAGGAAATAATTACCCATTCCTGAGGACTCAAACAAAATTTGGGCTTTGGGATTTGCCGTTTGGGTAACAATGTATTTTGCCTCTTTCTCAGGAAGCAACTTTTGCATGACGCCTTTAACAGGTATCCTTAATTCGGATAGATCCATGTTCAATTCCCCACCCACATCTTTGCAAAAATTACGCTCGAGCATAATGCCATAAGAAGCTGGAACATCAGCTACTAGGACGGTCATCTTAATCCTTTTGTCCGGAAAGGCTGCAAATGCAAATTGGGCATCTTTGATTTGACCCAACAATGGTACTTGTTTATTTTCCATGGAGAAACATCTCCCAAAAGTCTTAGTTAAGGTGAGGCCAAGGGCATCTGCTACTTTGGCAGGCATAACATTATCAGAGGCCCCAGAATCTATTATGCAATCACTCAACTTATGACCATTTACCAATAGCGAAACATAGAAAGGTTCTATTTTTCCGGAGGCAACAAGGGGAGTAGTGACAAGATTATTTTGGGTGGATTTGTTCTTTGAGGAATCATGGGCAACTTTTGGAAAATCTTGTCCTGTAGGGACAATCTTGTTTTTGACGTATTTAGCTAACCTGTCAAACTGTTCAGGATTAGCTTGTAAATACTCAACCTTAGACATTTGGATTTTGGTCTTCCTAGCATGATCTATTATATGAAATAACTGAAATGAACTAGAGACAGAGGAAGGAAATCCATCATTCTGAGTTTTATTAGGGGTAGTACTAGTATGAGGGACAGAAGTAGAAGATACAGGATTGTTAGATGTACTTGCTTATTGCCCATTGGGTCCTTTGATTGAAAAGGAACGGAGTTCCCCGTTTAGAAATTAAGATCACTAGTTGAGGTTCTTCTCTTTCTTTTCCTTTATCAGCTTGTTGAGTTGACTGAATTTGGGACCTAGTAAAAATAGCATATGCTCCATCATACACTTCTTCTTTTTCAGCTTCATCTTGGTAATTCAGAAAGCCAATGGTAGAGTCACCAGCTAATTCTTCTTCTACTTTTGTAAAAAGATTAGCATCATTCTCCTGGTCCAACTTAGGTTGGAAAGAATGATCATGTTCTACTTCATAATAGCCAATTGCTAAGTTGACCGGCGCTGCTTCAATGGCGAGCTTCCCCTGTGTGGGTGGAAGACGATTGTGTTGCCCTTGATTTTTAGCAGCATTGCCTTGATATGAATTGTTGTTAAATGTCCTCCTTGGTATATCCCGATAAGAAGGAGGGGTAGACATGCCTTGGGACATTTGCCTTTTCAGAGCTAGCAATTCATTTGCTAACTTTTGTACCATAGGATCTGTGGTGCTTGTGAAAGAATTATCAGTAGAAGAGGGACCTCTATTTCTGTTAGAATCTCTTCTTATCTTACCGGCAAGGATAAGATCATCTTCCACTTTAGTAGCCAAAATTTGAACTGCAAGAATATCTGCAGGGCCAGCCCGTCTTAATAGAAAGCTCACTTCGAGAAGCTGAGTATTGATAAAGAAACACTTAAGATTTTCTGTTGTTGGCTGAGCGGTGGTAGGAATCCTATTTCTCAACTTATTGAACTTAGCGATGAAATCTCGCATGGGTTCATGCGGCTCTTTCTTCATCTGTGTTAGCTGTGCTAACAAGGCATGTGCATCTTCTACAGGTTTGAACCTAGCCTCAAACTTGGTCTTGAGAGTATTCCAATTGGTTATAGTCTGATCTTGAAGATGGTAAAACCAATCTGCAGCAGCACCTTGCAGTATTTCCACAAAAAGTCTTACTGCTACATCTTCATGCTCAACACCTATTACACCACAAGCTATGCAGAAAGCTGCAATGTGTTCATCTGGGTGAACTTTCCCATCACCATAGAACTTAGGAAAATTCTTCCTCGAACTACGAGGTAGTTCATGCAATGGTGGAGTTAAATTCAAAGGACCAAAAGTATTACCCCAAGGGCCTTGAGCTGCCATGGTGCATTGATTAAAGGGTGACATAACAAACCTATGTGGAGTATAAATAGACAAAAATCTGCTAGTACTAGAACTAGAAGCTTCATCTGGTATTGGAGACCTGGTGTTGGTAGGAGGAAAACTCCTAGTTTGCTGAAGTCGCGGTCATGGAGACAAAAGACCAAAATTATTTTGCTGCATCAACTCAAATACATGATCAATGATACCTTGAGCTCTCTTTCTTCTTGTATACTGTGAGTCTGCCAGAATGTAGTGTACTCAACAAAATTTTGAAAAATATTGAAACAAATGGAGAAGAACTGAAATGCTTCAACTCAGAGCATGAGGCTTCAAGTTGCATGTTCCATCCCCAACAGAGTCACCAAAAACTGTTGGGTGAATATTTTGTCTTCAACTAATTGAAGACAAAATGGTTATATCGACCACAGTGTAATGAGATAAATCTCTCCTCTCAGCAAGGGGAGGTTCCCTATCAACTATCACAAACTTATTTAAACCAAATACTAACTTAGGGGTGAAACCATATCATCAATTTCTCTTTTTTCAGAAATGATGTTTACAAAATGAAAGAGCACTTTCTTGATACAAAATTGAATAATCTAGAAAACCACGAAAGCACAAAGTCTATCATTGCTTGTTTTACTGATTTATAATTTAGAACCAAGTAGAATAAGGTGCAGCTCAAAGTCTTCACCGAATGCTATGATAAAACATATGATCACAAAAGATAATAGCAGCTCAAGTCTTTCCAATATCTTTTACTTCGAAACACAAAATCACAAACTAAAGATAATTGTTGTAGCACAAAGTCTCCACAATCAGCTTTAGAACATCTCCCAGATTATTCACACTCACACTACAATTTGATCAAGCAGATAAGATAGTATTAGGAAAAGGACATAAGAACAATTTCCAATACGCCACAAGTTATTTCAACACAAGGATTGAACGATCACTTGCTTTTTATTCACTTGGTAAAATTTGATTTACAATTTGAACACAAAATCTCAAAATGCTCTTCAATTTGGTAGAGTTTTGATTCAATAACTAAAAGATAATATTTACAATGGGGGTCCTCTTTATTTATAAGAGGAACCGAGAGCAAAAATAGGAAAAGAAAAACTAACTATGACTTATTCAACAAAGGAGTCCTTTTTGATTTGGGACTTCCTATGTTTTTACATGTAATTACATATGAGAAAAGTACACGTAAATATGTCCAAATTTATTTCAAAAGTACATCTGAAAAGTAGAAAATAAACTAAGTAATGGAAAAGCTACTTCAACTTGTATTGCCTTCTTTCTTCATGTGGCAATCATACATGGTGATTGCTGCTTGCATCCCAAGACTATCCAGACTAACTGTGTTCTTGAAAATCATATGGGCTCTAACTATTGCATCTCTGACCATGGCGACTGATTTTGCGTGACTAGTTAACTTGGCCTTCAAATTATCTAAAGTTAACTGATTGTCAAGAATATTGTCCACGGAGGTCACTGTAAATGTTTTGCCCTCAAACTCTTTCTAAAACATATTTTCAAATTCCTGGATCATCTCTTCTACAGAAAGAAATCAGTTATCCTATGACACAAGATTGCATGACAGCTCCTCCAATTTATGCAAAAGACTAACATCACTTTGATCACTTAGTTTCCTTGTAGTTTCTAGGTCATTGATCAAATCTTTCAGCACATGGCTCTGATATGTCAATGCCTCTTTGGTTTCAGTATATGAATCCCTATTTGGAATGACACCAATTGATATTAGAGCGCTTATTTTCAGCTTTCTCATCTCCACCCACTTATCATGATTCTGTTCTAGGCGCTCAATATCTTGAGAAATAACATCAATCAAGTCATCAAGTTCTGCTCTTCTTTTCTCCATTTTGTCTGTCTTCTTAGATAGCTCTATAAGCAGAGATATTCCTTGTGTGCGCATCCTTTCCAAATATTCTTCAAGTACCCTTCCCTTGAAATGAGTCTTTTCAGATTTTTGGATGATAGGGTCTTCTACAGAAACTGCCTTAGGAGTCACTGATTCTGAATTCAAAGTAATTCTCCTCACCACTGCACTCAACTATTCAACCATTGCTTTGTAATGATCCTTCATTTCTTTCTCTTTGTTAAACTTCTAAATTAGAATGTCCATTGCTGACTGCATATCAGTCTTTGCACTTTCATGAGTTATTTTGCCTAATGCAACTCTAGAGATAGAGTAATCATTCATACTAAAATTTTCCATGGTTGCATCCTACGGGGGTCTTGCAATCTCTAGAAATTTGTGTCCCTTGTCTTCGAGCATTCTTGAAAGAATCTTTGGCTTCTTCAGGGTCTTGGCTTTCGCAGGCACTAGCTTACTAAAATCAAAGTCATCTGGAGAGATGGCTTGTTTCTTCCTTTTTGGTGTATATGCTGACAACCATGGAGGAAGCACATAAGTACTCACATTAGGATCTATTCCCATTGTTGGTGTTACTGGAACTGTACTTGCACTGGAAGTAGAAATAATAGGTGGAGTATTAGTAAAAACTGCACCTGACACATTTACATTAAATACCTGTTCAGAATTCATTACAAAGTGATCAAATATAGAAGTATCCTGAATATCAAAAGATGAGGACAAGCTAGGAATAGACTCTAAGGAACAAAGAACATCATCAAAAGTAGTTTAAGGATTGTCAAAAATTGTTTTGGAAGGTGATTGAGATTCAGAAGAGCGGATATCAATGGGTGAAACAGACAAAGGAACTGAAACAGTTGTGTCAGACAAAGGAGAAGAGACTCTTGTTTCTTGTTGTACATTCTCCTGTGGAGACAAAACTTCCTCTCCTTGTTATTCTGCAGGTCTCTCTTCAACCTCCATTTCCTCAGTGGCTGGCTCTTCAGTATTTTATTTCTCAATTTCCATATCTTCTATCTCAGACTCTTTCTCCACAGTGTTTGACTTCTTCGTCACAAATTTGATCCTGGGCTTATGTGGCTTGGAAGAAGAGGGAACATCACTCTTTTTCTTCATCCTATTCTCCACCTTTTTACATGTTTACTATTGAATTTTAGTCTTTGATCCTGTAAGGAATTGTTTCAAAGCAATTCCCTTATCTACTAGCCAGTTATTGGTGTTAGCCAATATAGGTTCAAACCTTTTCCTCAGAGAAGTCAATTCTTTCTGAGACCATTGGATAGGAGGAAGAGGAGAACCGGCAACCTATTCAATGTTATAACTGTCATCGATCAACTCTCCATCATCCACTAGGTCTTCAAGAATATTAGCCAATCCTAGATATTCAATCTACTCCAGAGATAACCGGCTATAATCCAACTTTCTGATATCTTCTTCTGTTCTCAAATCCACCCAGACGTCCTCAACCATAAGTTCATGAAACTGGGTCTTTCTCTTGATCTTGTCTTTCACCCCCCTGTAATCAAACCTTGGTCTTCTTTTGAATTATTTCATGGTTACTAGCTTTATTTCACTTTCCATGGCTCTAGCCTTTGCAGCAGTTGATATTGAAAACCTACCAATTTCAACTGGAAATCTGAAACCTGGTTTCTTGAACTCCATTTGCTTGTTATGTATGACAATCATTTGTCTACATAATTCCATTAAAACAAGTTTGTCTGATTGAAACCTTGGCAACATATAAAGATGACCTTGGAAAAAGCCAACTCTTAAATATGAGAAAGAAGGAAATTGTAAGAACATACATCCATAATCATTCACCACTGACCAAGCTTCGTCTAAAACTCTTCTTTGCTCCAATTGAGGGTCAAAAAGACATAAGAACACTGCAAAGAAAGCATCATTTACCCTCCTGAACTGATGAATAGAACCCTTCAATGTCAATTGAGAATAGTACTGATACACAGGAATTACTCTCCTATCTCCTTCTGATGTCAGACCTGGAAAGATTCTCATGGAGACTGCTATATACACCAGGTAAGAAGTCATATAAAATTTGAAGGTAGTGGATACCTTTGTCAATTGCTCATGCAGAGCATTGTTGATTTGCTTAGCCCAGAAGATGGCTTGTTTACCTTGAAGTATTACCTTGATGAAAGGGTACATCCACTTATGAAATAGTGAGGAAGAGGCCAATCCCCTTATCTTGCTAAGAAGAGTTATAAGATCACCAACTTCTACAAAATCACTTCTAGGAAAACTCCTCGGCCACCTTGACAAGTTTGACCTTGAAGTCTTGAGCCATTGAGCATTGATTATCTTCTTAGCTTTCTCAAAAAAAATTTCATACTCTTTTTGGGCTTCAACAAAATCTAGTTTTATAACTTTTGTGACAGTAGGGCACATGAAAACTTTATCAATAAATTCAGGATCTAATGTTATTATCACATTGCCATTTGCATCCACCACTGCCCTAGTATCTCTGTTGTAAAATTGAGCACATTGAAGAACAAACTCTGTGTTATGGGCTGCCATTGGGAAATATGATACCAAATGAATGTTATTGTCAATAATCTTCTTCATTGCAGAACTAGGATTATTAGACTTGGTTCTTTCGACAAATTCAGCCATGTCCACATTGCGAATCTTTGTATCCCGAATGTCATCAACATTAGAAGTAACCGAGGTGATTGGAAAAACACCCTGATACTTATACTTCATTGCTTTTGACTTCTTCAGAGACAACTCAGTCATCTGAAAAAGTTATCACCAGAAGGATGCTGGTGAAGAGAGAAAATCCGCAGAAGAAACTGCAACAAAAAGCCATGATCATGCAATTAGGGAAAATACTGGTAATTTGGGAAAATTGCATGTCAACGATCATGACTATAGAGATACACTTGAAATGGCTAGAGTGTGAGTGGGTCAAAAAACGGAGGAAAACGGGTTTGGAAAAGCAAAATTGAAAATATCCCAAAGTGAGAAAAAATTGAGAAGGTGAATGCACGAGTGGCAAAATTTGCCGCCCTTGCATTAGAGGGACATATTGCAAGTGTCAGGGCAGCCATTTTTACCGACCCTGCAGGTAAGCTGAAAAAGCAAATGTATTGGCGGCAAAATTAACCGCTTTTGCATGTTGGAACAATCTGAGTGTTTGAGTGGCGAATTTTGCCGACATCGCATGAGGTATGCCTTGCAAGTGTTTGAGCAGCCAATTTTACCGCTCTCGCAGGTTGGATATTTCAAAGTTTTCTATGTAAGGGTGTTGAAATTTGCCGCCCATACACTTTAGGGGTAAGGCTTCCAAATGCGTAAGCGACAATTATCACCGACTTAGCACTTATGCAAAAATTCGTATGGAAGGACTTCAGGTGGTAAATTTTGCCATCACTACACAAGACCAAACATAACTTAATATGTTTGAGTGGCCATTACCGCCGACACTACACCTAACAATGGTTATGTAAGTTCATGTTTCAAGCGGTAAATTTCGCTAACTAAAACACATAATGGTTAATTCTTGTATATCGGCAAAATTTACCGATCAAACGTCAACCATAGAAGGATTAAACAAGGACTAGGGTTTTAAAAATGACTCAAAAAGAAATAAAAATGAAATGAAGGATGATTTGCCTTAAACAATACAATTCCAATAAGACACGAACAATTACTTCAACGAACAAGAAAAAGAAAAAAACCCTAGAAGGGAACAATAACAAAAACAAAGGTTTAAAGACTTACTTGTCGAAAACACCGAAATGCTAAATGCAACCTTGGCGACTTGAAATCCGTTTGAATCCGTGATGAATGCAATCGAACAGTCTAAGGAAGGTTTCAAGAATTGACTGGGAGGCTTAGAGAAAAAAGAAATAACAAAATAGAATGAGTTTACCCATTAAAAAGGTTAAAAAATCAAGCTCTTAATGTTAACACGAGTGGCCATAAATGCCACTGAAGTTTGTGATCTTGGAGATCTTACTCGGGCGGTAAAAATCACCGACCTGACATGTGTTAACTGAAACGCAATGGTGGCAAAAAGTAGTGCCTATACACATTTACATTTTAGAGAATAACAAGTAACGACAGCAAAATTCATCGCTCGGACATGTTAAACAAAAGACTATGTAAAAGTGGCAAATTTTGCCGACACAACACAAGCAAATAAATAGGTGTGCAATAGCGGTGAATTCTTCTGACTTTGCACATAATGTTTCAAAATTTTACTAACACCCCAAAATGATCAAAATTGACATTTTGATTAGTTTGCAACCTAATTAATTTGCATAAACCTCGAGGAATTGATTTGAGGAAATGTCGCAAACTAGTTTAGGATGCCATATGACTTCGCACGAGGCCAAGAGAATCTTGTCTCAATTTGCAAACTTAGAGTGTAGACTATGAAATGGACAAGTTTCATAGGGGTTGTCTACAAAAAAAAGCGTAGTTGATTTTGAGAACAACACACTTCTAATTCTCATATTAATATCAACTATATCTTCTCCCTTCTCTTGTTGGATGGGACATGACATCCAACCATGAACACCATCACACGACCATGATAGCACATTGACATCAATGACAACCCTAGGAACCATATGTGTAACAGGGGAGAGGAGGAAATAGAAAGAGATAGAGAGGAGACATAGAGATATAGAGAGAGGGGTACATATACAGAGGTAGAGAGAGGGAGACATAGAGAGAGGGAGAGGGAGAGGGAGAGAGAGAGAGAGAGAGAGAGAGAGAGAGAGAGAGAGAGAGAGAGAGAGAGAGAGAGAGAGATGGAAAATATAGAAAGTGGGGCAGAGAGAGAAATAAGGGGTCCCTGTGCTTTTACCCTGATGCATGTTGTTAAACCCCTAAATTTAGCTAAGTCTGAAACCCTAAAACCATAAAAATTTGACTACGTCTAAAATCCAAGGGATCCTCCAAATTCTAGAATCTACAATTTAATTCATATAGATCTAAAACCACTCTCATACATACTGCTAGTATATACATAAAATATAACTTAAAGTATAAGAAAGGTAAATGATAAAAGGTAAATACCAACTTATACTTAAATGTTTATTTTATGTATATACCCCTAGTCTCTTCCTAGAGTGAAGGAAGTTCAAGGATTCCCATTTTAACTACTTTAAAATGCAAGTGTGTTATGACACACTCGCATTGTGGCTTGGTAGTTACCAAGCCTAGGCTTGGTAACTACTGAGCCATAATGCAAACACATTATAATGTGCTTGCGTTATGGCTTGTTTAGACCAAAAAGTGGTTTTGGCCACTTTTTGGTCCCCAATGTTTCTGCACATGCCCTTGTTTCTGTGAGGCCGATTATTTACCTTCCATATTTTGATCGTTATACTATCCAGTAGATGACACTATCAGACCTTAGTGACTATGTTTCATTATGCAGACTTGATGTTTTATCTCACTGATTTGATATATGTGATTTGATTCAGTCATATTGGATGATATGTTGTGGTTCGACGTATGGGATATATATTAGCTGTTATTTTGTTATGAGATTCTAGTTATTTATTTGATGTGAACTATTTGACATGTGATTGGATAATGCAGTTTAATTTGGATTAATGTATTGATGTTATTGCTGTATTCGATTGTGTGAATTTAATTCCAGTTGCTTCTGCTATCACTTTTCATGACAGAACTGACACTTGATCGAGATGTGCAGGTTTTACATTCCCTAGCCACAGGAAATCGGAGGTAGAATTCGCACCATGTTACTCCCTGTGAAGCCGATCCATTCCCAAGAGGGATAAGGATCACATTTGAATTTGAATGATGAATTATTGTGCTTGGTTTAATTTTAATTATTTTTAGCCTTAGTACCCTTTTTATTTAAAATGGATTAATAATAAGTGTTGTACAATTTTAATTGATTTTTGTCTCTTGGTATTTATATTATTTTTTTAGGCCATTTAAATGTGGATTTTTAACCCTTTTCATGAACCCTAGGGTCCCAAAAGTTACCCTAGGTGGTCAACCATGAGTCTAGGGTCAACTTGGACTATTTAACCCTAGTTTTGACTCACCTTAGGTCACCCTAAACCATGGTTGAGTAAAAGTGACGAATTTGGAAAAGAGGGAAGATGGGGGATGGGCCTTGCCTTGGGAAGAACTCACCTCCCATCCCAAAGTCTTGGGAATCATTCCCAAGGAAGACTTGGGAGGTCTCCAAGAGTCCTCCCAAACTCCCAAGTGAGTGGGAGCACCACTCAAGACCCTTGTCTTCTTGAGGTGTGAGTGGGAATCCAACTCACCATTTGTCCCCCTCCCACTTGTGTGGAAGCACAAGTGGATGAGGTGGAGATGGAGATGGAGTGAGAGGAGGACATCTGTCATCCTCTTACCTTCTCACTCTTGCAAGTGGCTTTGGAGGAGGGAGGAGATGATGAGAAATGTCACCCTCTCATTCCCTCAAGGCCAAGTTGATGGCCTATAATAGCTCCTCTTGTAGAGGAGTGGGGGTTCTTCTCTTTTCTAGTTCTATTCCTTGTAATTTTTAGGGAATTCTTGCAAATTTCAGTTTCATTTCTAGTTTGGAGGAGTTTGGAGAAATTCTAGAAGTTGGAAGGCTTGGGAAGGCTTGGAGCTCTTCACCAAACTACTTCCATTATAAGGGCTTGTAAGGTAAGCTTCTTAACTTGTTATCTCAACTTGCTTGTATAATGTGTTGTGTTTTAGTTTGTGGTTGTTTTGTGTTTTTGCATTGTGATGTTGGGATGGGTGTTATGGTGAGAGCACCTCCAATGGAGGTAATGCTCAACTTGTATGGGTAGGGGAGAGGAACAATCCTTGGGGGCTCTCCCACAGTTGAATTTGTGCCTTGAGGGCTTTTATATGTGGAGGTTGGTGTTATGGAGATTTTTTTTTTGGCTTGAGGCCATGGGTTGTGATTTATTGGATGGCAAGAGTGCCATGGAGTTGTTTGTGATTTAGAGGATGGTGGTGTTTTGATGATTTTGGCTTGAGGCCATGTGTTGAGATTTTTATCATTTGGGAGCTCTTTTAAGTTGAGAGGTCTATTCCCTACCCTCACCAAACTCATTTTTATGAGTTAAGTTATGTGTGAAACCTATGGGGTTGTTCTGTTTTTGTGTTATTGTGAGTGCTTTTGTTGTGGAATGAAACCTTGTGTGAAACCCCTACCTCCCTAGCTCGGGGGTGACCCACTTGCGGGTCTATGGTAGGGAGGAGAGCTTTAGAAGTGGCTGGTTTGTTGTCTTGTTGTTGTGTTCAATTGCAGGTTTACAAGTGAAGAAGGAAAAGTGGATGAGAGCTCCTCTTTGTGTGGCTTGGAAGTGTTTAATGGCTGTTTGGAGCCTTGGCCATTGTAGCCTTGTTGCATTGTAATTTTGTATGAAGCTACTAAGTTATTGTCATGGAATTGGCTGCAAATGATTAGCCATTGCAACCTTCTGACTTTGGGTTTAAATTAGTTTATTTCCCTTATTATGAAGATACTTAATGCTAAAAGAAAGTATGGAAAGAATTGCATTCCCTGGTTATTTAATGCTGTTACTTCTTAATCTTGTGGAGCTGTGAGGTTGTGAAATGTATGAGAAAACATATACATAGAATTTTCTGTCATTATAGTCAACAAAAGAAAATATGCATGTGTATATTGCTATTCAGAATGTATCTTGGATGAAAGGAAGAGAAAGCTGAAGTTGTTATCTGTTGTGTTTGATTCTCCCATTTCATTAGTTGTTGTTGAAAGAATACAAAATTAGGTTAGAATGTATTCCCACTTTAAATGATGTTCAAAAACAAAAAATGTAACTTCTGTATAAACTGTTTTGCTCCAAACAATTAATTAGTTTGTTCCTTTTTTTCTAAAAAAGAAGTTAATGCCGGTTGCTTATTTGCATTTCTGAATTGGAAATTTAGTTCTTCAAAAAAAATATATAAAAAAAAGAGAAGAAAAACAGTATGTATTAAAACCTGTATTTGTATTATGTGTATATGCTGGGTTGTATATAAAAACAAAAGTGGTATTTTCCTAGAATATATATATATACATATATTTACTGTATATATTATTTAAAACAAATTTATTTAAAAAAAAATACATATATATAAATATATATACTTACGAATATATATATTTATATATATGAATATACAAATATAAATATATGCCATTTATAACATTTAAGTTTTGTTTTTAAATTAAAAAAAAAAAAAACAAAAAAAAGAAGAGAGGGGTCGGACTATGGGTAGCGCCCACAGTCTGACAGGGTTTTACAAGTCACAGGGGGTGTGGGGGAGGTGGAGCCTCCACCCACACCCACAGGTGTGGGTGGGGGCTCCGCCTCCCCCACACCCCCCCACACACACTACACTCACAGCCCTTACCCCCCCGTCCAAACACCCCACTCCCACCACACACAGCCCCAAACACCTCGCAGTCCCGCTGCCTGCCACGACCCCCTCTCCATCCCCCTTCCCACTTTCTGACTTCCACTCCTCCTCCTCCCGCCACCCTCCGCAGCCACAACCTCCCCCCTGCGCACCACCACATAGACACCCCACAGCCAGCCCTCCACTCCACCTCGCAGCGGCCACCACGCCCCACTCCGGCCGCACCTCCCCTGAACACCGCCCTACTCCAATGAACTCCACCAGTTTTTGTTTCCACCGCCACAGCTACACCACTCAGCCCTGCAACTCACACATAGCCCTGACACACACTTAGCACACAGTATAAAAATATATATATATCTTCATTTTTTTTTATAGGCGAGATGCTACCAAAAAAAAAAGAGAATGGTAAACTATTGATGTATAAACCTCCGTGGAGGTTAAGAAGAATCCATGGCTCCATTCTGGTTTGAAACCCTAGCCTGCACAAACGAAGAAAACAAAATCAAAGGGAAGAGTGAATAAGAGAAGAAATTAGGGTAATGAAGACAACTTAAAAAAATATGAATAGGGTTTCAATTGAGAACTTAGTGTTATTGCAAATTAGGGCATTCTTATTTTTAGAAAACAATATTAGTATTTTTTTAAAAAAATAAGTTTTTATGATAGGAATTAGTGAGGAGGAGGGTTTATTGTTTTTAAATTTTTTTTTTTTTTGTTCTTTTACCTCTTATTTCTCATATTGAGTTAATTTGACTCTTGGGGGACCTTTAATTTGTTTTCTAAATTAAATAAGTAATTGTTGCAAATGATTTTCTTAATGTCCTGAGATCGAATTTCTTTGGGAGGGTATTAATTTATTCGTTTTGTAGAATTTTTCCCTTTTTATTTACTGTTTTAATTTATCGAGTTATTTTATTATTAATTTTTACGTTGTTATTTATAATCGATTTTATTATTATTGTTTTACGGGGAGGGTTATTTAAACCCTCCTCCCTCACCCATTAATTCCTCGAGTGAGATATTAAATATAATACCAAATTATATTTAGGGACGAACTCGGTTTCCCGGTTGAATTTAATTGGCGACTTGACGTTTTTGAGTTATCGATTTATTTTAATTTATATCGTTATATCATTTCTAAGTTATTTTAATATTTATTTAATCGTTTATTTTATTAATTTTTCCTATTGGTGTTTTATTTAAAATTTGTTCTTAAGTTATATTTAAATTTTACTTATAAAGTCTTTTTTTGTTGATGAATTAATTTAAAATTTTATTATTGGCGTTTATCGAAAACGCGATGCTACTGAAATTATTCTAGATTCCTAGGGTTAATTTTTTGTGATATTTATTTAATCCTTGATACTTTTCGATCCACCTACCCACTTCAACCGCGCGCCATCTAGCCATTGTTCTGCTTATCAATTTTCGCTAAGCGTTAAGTTGGAGTTC
Source organism: Cunninghamia lanceolata (assembly GCA_027924645.1). NCBI lineage: Eukaryota > Viridiplantae > Streptophyta > Pinopsida > Cupressales > Cupressaceae > Cunninghamia > Cunninghamia lanceolata. Next base: position 7,157,075 of record BSBN01000976.1, on the reverse strand, counting down.
GAATTTGAAATCAACTTACCTAGGAAACTTAGGGGTACAGTTGGAATTGACCTAACCCTAGAAGCGACACACTTTGAGTCACTTTCCCCTAGACAACCTTTGCCATCACGGTTACGTAGACATGTCTACGCCGTTACGTATAGCCACTGAGCATGCAGATGCCTGCGAGGGGCTTCTTAGGGATAGAAAGAAAAAAATTTTGTGGCCTGTGTCATGACCACATGGCGAATGTGGTCGTGACATGGGCGTTTGTGCGTTGTGTCCACGCGGGAGATGTGGGCGTGACAATTTCTGTGTATCTTTCCACTAAGAAAGAAGGTAGAGAAATTTACAATGGAGGCAGGTTGTTTGTAAAGGCCCACGACATATCTATGGAGGTTTGCAGCCTTACCATAAAGGCATAAAAGGTATGTGGTGAGTATAGGCCCGTGCCTGGGCATAAAAGGATTGAGACCCTACACCAAAGGGCTTGAAACCCTTGAGGGAAGGAGATGAGCATACCTCAACTACATCTTGCTTCAACCCCCATTTGATTGTTTTTTTCCCTGGCTCAAGGCATCTAGATTTCCTCTATCTGGAGGTAGAATTCCTTGGTACAAAGGGTTTTAATGATCTGTGTGAAGGCATTTTTCTGTTTGAGCAAAAGAAAGGGCATTTTTGGCATGTGAAGGGCATTCATGCATCAATTTTAATCGAGCATTAGGGAACACTATTCATCCTCAAAAAGCAACATTTGTTGAGGTCAGCAGGTGAAATCATGAAGGCAAGGGGGGAGACCCACCTTTTCTCTTAGCCCCCTGGTCATATGGGGTGGTTTATCCAACCAAAGGGGGATTGACTCCACCTCCATATTCTCCTATTTTTTTAATTTTTTTGGGCAAATTTTTTCAAAAAAATATTTTGTCAAAATTTTTTCAAGTGTTTTAATTTTTAGGAAAATATTAAAATTAATGTAACTCTTTATTGGAAACTCAAAATGGAGTGCCATTTTTTATAAAAGTGATTAATTTTTATGCCTGATCCATTGGAAATGATATTGTACTAAAATTATAAAGTGTCATTTTTCATTCCAAATTGGGTTAAACTATGCACTGAAATTATGGGGGATAAAAAAATATTGAATTATGGGGGGCATATTAATTTGTGTCAAGAACACTTCCATTATGTCATGTCAAAAAACACTTCCATTGAGTTGTGTCCAGAACACTTTCGCTACTCCTTCAACAACTTCAACATTTTTTATGTTTCACATATTGAGTTTTGTCCATAACACTTTCACATCACCTCCACCATCACCTGTTGCTACATGTGAATCCAAAGTTGATTCCTTGAGAACTTCCAAAAATTCTTCATAGCAAAATATTGATATGAGTTCTTTTGCTACTACAAAGTGTAGAGAGGCTTCACATAAGGCTTCTAGAGATTCTTCACAACAGTTCTTCACATGGATTTGGATTGTAGCCACATGGCATGCAATTGACATTCCACACATGGATCTTGCAGGGATTGCATCACTATCACCTGTAGGTGTTTTGTACACCTCTATCTTCTCTTCTATGGGGGAGATCATTTATCATACATTAGTGATAGAAGTAGTCCTTGAGGGGTCATGTTGAGTCCTCCTTCTATCCTCTTCTTATTCACTTGTACAATTTTATCTTTTTTCTCTTTTGGAGGAGATTTTGTCCCATTAGGTTTTCTTTCTTTCTCCACTTTATGAGATATTTCTTTGTACATGGGTACCTAACATGGCCTAGTATCTGAGACCTATCATCATTGTATTGCTTCTCCCTAAGTTGCACTAAAGGGAGTGTTATTGTGAAAATCTTCTTTATCTATCTAGTTATCTTTTAGCTTGTCTAGGTGAGTCCTATTCACACTTAGCTTAAGTTTAATTAGGCTATTTTAGAATTTGTCTCACCTCATGTGGTGAAGACATGTGTTCTCATATTTGTGAGACACCTATTGCATGCAAACTTGCCACTTGCTCAAACATGTGTCATTTGAGCTAGACAAATGTTACACCTTTGGAGGGTTATTCAGTCATTGTGTTTGATTATCTCACCTCCTCATCCTTGCCTATTTAAGAAATACTTCTATGTACATTTTATTCATATTTTGACAATATTATTTGGCTTATTGTGTGCTTTTAGCTTGTGGTAGTGTTCTTTCTTGTTGATCTTGGCTAATCCCAACATCATTAATGTAATGCAGTTTTAAGGAATAACTTAATTTCCTCTTTAAATCAACCTCCATGAATAACTAAAGGCTCTTGAAAACAAGAATGAAGACTTGACATATTAGCTAGATAAGATTGTCAAAGATTGTAATATACTTTTCACTCTTGGAAGTAGCATCAATAATGAAGGGTGCAACAATTATGATAACTATCTCTACCTAATGAACACTCAAGCTACAATGAACCATATTACCAATAAGACTATCCTAGATACTAATTAGCTAGTTGTGGATGAATTTGAAGTGTAATCATAGGGCACTTTTTGGTTCTAAAATGTTTGTCATGTATTGCCAATTTCTAAGATGATTTGTATGCTCAATTCTAATTATGTTGGTTCATTTCTACTATTTTCATATGTAGTATTGTTAATGTTTAAGCTTTGTAACCCTTAGTAATACTCTGGTTACTTTACAATCCATTTTTTCACAACTTTAAGTTAACATAAAAAACTTGTGTACCCAATTGTATTTATATCCTATAATCTATTTCCCAATTCATTTTTTTCCTCCATGGTAAAATCATGTCCTTTAGAGTCATTACATTGGGAAATATATTAGTAACTATGAATTTTTATTTTATCCTACTAATTATAAGTTCATGATATCAAAAATATAGGCTATCTTGATGAAATACCATGAGAGATGAAGATTAATAACATTAAAAATACACATATAATACAGTATTAATTTATTTGCTCTTGTCAAAAACTTAATTATCAAATTAAAAATTTTATTTAAATTAATATTTGAAAAAACTTTAATCTTTAAAAAAAAAAATTATAAATTTGATTAAAGTTCAAGAGGATGAAATCAAGTGGTTAAAGCTTTGAATTCTCAATTTGGAATCCAAATTCAAATCCCCAAAGTGATATCCAAGGTGAAATTTTAAATGGTGACTTTTGGTATTCCATTTCTTGGCTTCTAGTTGTAATTTCTAAGTTTTTTTTTAGATTAATTAGTTGGGGGTTCTATTGGGGTCCCCACCCTTAAAATATATATCAATTGAGAATATAATCAATGTAGACTCTTTTAACATTATATTCTAATATCATCTAGGAAGATGATCTTTTCTTCAATTTAGTCTTTTTTGTTGTTTACTGTAGTCCAACTCCCTTTTTTGGGGAGATATAAGCTCCAATTCGTCTTTCCCTTTACCCTCCACTCCCTTATTTGAGGGGAAATCCTCTTTAGAAGAAAGCAGATCTAGTTGTACAAGCACATGAAACAAACCTAAACATTATGCATAATTATCTAAAGATACAACCATTATCTTCAACACATCCTCCTATAATAGTTCAAAATAGATCACTTTATGTTTCTTAAAGGCACATCCATAGGCTTCAATGATTCTTCATCCTAGGCAAGTACATGAATAGTACACAAATCCAACAAGACCTACTATAGGAAGGAGACAGGATAAGAAACCATGACCTCCATAGCTGATCAATAAACTACACCGTGCATCTCTTGCCCTTATCCTACACTTTTAGATACTACCTTTGTCATGTCTTCCACTAGATCCTTTGAAGATGTGTTCAATGAAACTAATTTGCTAATAGGGGATACATATAGTAAAGGATAGCCAATAACTTAATGCTACAAATTCACATTCAACCACCAAGTTTCCTTACCAACCTTCTGTTTCTTCTTCAAACACTCACCCTATAAGTGATCAAGTCTAAAATAGTCCCAACATTTAAAGCTCTACTTGTAATCCAGTGCTAGCTTCGAACTTACATTCCCTACTTTTAGCCATATCTTAGCAAGAAGACCCAAAGAAAAGTCCAAATCTACTAAAATTCATGCATAGGTAGAATGAGAGTGACTTAGGGGTTAAGAGAGATTGAGAAAATTTTTCCTAAAGTATTGCTAATGCTTTCTAGTGTGGAAGGAAAATAGAAATGCAAAGGCAAATTGTACATTCTAAACCAAACTGGAACAATATTGAAATTTTTAATTAAAGGATTAGAACTTAAGATCTAGGGTTCCATAAAGAGAGAGGCATTCCCCTAAGACCAAAGACCTTTTGCCAATATACAATCTCTATCTGCTTCATATTCACAATAATAATAAAGAAACCTTGAGTATAGGATAAATCACAAGTTCCTTAAGAAAAGGTTTCTAGGTCTTCATTACCTATTAGTGTAAATCCAATAAACTAGGCCAAAAAGAGTTAAACCTACAAATTGGAGCCATTTCTACATAATGCTCAACATTATTGGGATAGGTATGTCATACACCTTACAATCCTAATGTTTGATTTTTTATTTATGATCCTTCATGAAAAAGAGTGATCCACTTATGACTGGCCATTATGCCATGTGTACACCTTATTACGATGTGTTTAAATGTGTGCAAGAGAATATCTTGTCGTGAAGGATATGTTAGAGCATCTATGATGAAAATGTAACATCATAAAATGTGTACACTAGCAGTTTACACTTAGTTTAGCATCTGGTTGGACCTATTTTGTTGCCTTTGTTAATAAGGACCTATTTCAACACCTTTTTGAGCTTAAAATGATAAAATCTCAATCTTGATGAATAAACTTGATAGAATCAACTTAGGACTGGAGTAATCCCACTATATTTGGCACTCCTCGGAGTTTATGGGCTAAAGGTCCAGGGTGCCCAAGCGCCCTGGTCCCAGTAGTGACCTTTAGCCCCACTTATGTAGTGTCGTCTTGGGACACTTCCTTAGTTTGTATTTATCAGCTTCATTGTGTTTTATTTGTCATAAGTGAGTGGGAATGCATATTTAAAAGAGTTTTGTAGTTCATTTTACACCTAGATGTATGCTAGAAGAATAATGTCAAGTTTTCTCTCATATTGTATTCTATGCTAAAGTGTTCTTCATGCTTGGAGTGTTATCTACTTGTGGAAGCTATTGGAATTTGTTTGTAGGTATTGAAAGGAGTTTCAAGCCTTGTTCATCACTCTCCTTTGTTTGTGTGAGATCTTGAGTCAGATTCATCAACTAGGGTTATATATCTTGTGGTAATCATCATCATTATCATTCATATTTCTATCATATTATTACAGATCTGGCATCTGGCCTCCTAAGGCACACACTCTTGGATCTAATCATTGTTGTAGTGGTGGTTGGAACACCAATAGAAGGTTTGACTGAGGCAAGTCCTTATACACAACACAACCTTTTCCTCTTTCCTTGTGTGCACATTGGAGAAACAAGTTTCTGGAGCTAATTTCCCAGAAGAAGGCAGAGAAAATAGGTGATATCTGAGATTCTACAAAACCCTAGAAAAGGCCTAGGGTGCCCAAACACCCTAGTCCTAGGTATTTCTGCTATAAAATCTAGGTTTTGAATCCTTCTCTAATCCTTGTTGTACTTTCTATTCGTGAGATCTGATTTTGGTAGTTAATTATAGTCTGATCTTTGTCTTCTAGAGTTTGGCCACTTGTCCTAGCTTGCTTGCTTGAACTTGGATGAAATTGGTTGATCCATCTATATACAACAAAAAGGTAGAACCCCTATAGTTTGACTTTCCTTTTTGGGTAGAATCCAAGCTCAGTTTATGTCCTAATGTTTATAGAAGAGGGTTTGACCTAGTTTAACTCCTTAGGCTAGATCACACTTTTCCACTAAACATTTTGGTAAACCCGTCATTTATTGCACTTTTGCATCCTTCTTCTCTCAGATCTAATTTTTTTATCACCCTAGATCTGATTGGGAGAAAGTTCATTAATCATTTTGCATTCATACATAGTTAATTTTTTCATAGTTCCAAAACTAGGGTTTGTCAAAACCTTGCACTGTTAGAAAATCTTGCTAGTTTTGAACCTAGGGATTGTAGATTTGAAAGTTTTTTCAGATATTGTTGCATTGATTAGTTTGTTAGAGAATTTGCATTTTTTGTACCTTGTCATTATTTTTGTTCAAAACATTCTTGCATCCTTGCATTTGGAATTTTAAAAAGAAAAGTTCATTCTAGATTTGAAAAAAACATATTTCTTACTTTGTTTGCATTTGGAAAGGATAGATCATTATAGCATAAGTTAATTTTCTGATTTTTTCATCAGATATGATTGGAATTACAGTAAGTATTCATTTCATAGTGTCACATTGTGGATTTGAATCATCTTTATTGCTAGAAATTGTCAAAAAATGTTGCATTTTGTGAAACCTAGTTAATGTTGGAATCTAGGGTTTATGATTGATAGTTTAATTTCAGATTTTGTTGCTGTCATTTGCATTCCAAATCTGATTTTGAATTTTTTTACAACATTACAAATTGTCATCTTGCATTGAAATTTGAAGATAGGAACAATTTTGAGTTGTTGCATTTTGGAAAAAATATTGAAATTTGGGTTTGATTTAAGCATTAGGAGATTTGAGTAGAATTGAATTTGATCAAGGGTATATTATTTCTTCACTTAAACAAAAACTCAAATATTTCTTTTGCTCCATCATTCATTTCTTCTATTGGTGCATCTTGTGTGTTGCTAAAGCTCATAGACGCTTTATGAGCTTTGTTGTAACATCCAAGTTCCAAAAACATAGTAAAACCCGAAATTTACCATAGAGTAATTCAACAAGGTAAAAATGAGAGAAAGAAATTTTTTCTTTTATTTAACATATAATCAAGTAACAACAATTACAAGATTCTCTTACATATTACAATAAATCATATTGTCTTTCTCAATTATAATCTGTGCAAAAGTAAATCAATTACATAAACAAATTCAGAATAATTACTGCTTCTAAATATCTGACATCTTTATCACAAGCCCTGACATGTTTTCTGCTTGGAGTGAGAGAGTATCTTTCCAGTGATTTACCTCCATCCACAGACCGGCGGTCTCCCACACATCTTCCACATAGGAAGTGGCCCTACCCTTCACGAGGAATATAGACTAAAGGTGACCAGTGGTAATTTGCCTTCCCGAGTACATAGTGTTGTATCCTACACAACGCTATCAACCATACAACCCTAGATACCCTCTAGCTAAGTATGATTTCCAATAGGTTATGCAATCCAGATATAGTGAACCGACAATGCATGCAGAAAATGAATGCATTATTTTGGCCAAAGTTTTAATATCAATAACGTTCGTAATGAATGTGGTCGTAGTGTTCACCCACCCCTACTCGACTTGGATACTATCATAATCTCACAGTTTATCCTCACCAACTATGTTTACTTAAATGGTTTTGTCATCTTTCTTGACCATAGTTTACTTGTTTTGGATAAGTCCATATGACATAACTAATCATTTGATTTCATATTTGACTCTAAGGTTTTCTTGACAACCTTGAATAATACAATATTTTAAAATATCCATATCTCATATCTATGAGACTTATAAATGACCGATGGTTTAACTATATCGAGATTAAGCATAATATGGTTCAGTAATAGATAATACCTTCTACACAAGGAGTATGAATACTTTTCTACTTTGTTAAACGTGATGTCATAACAATCACAATATATAAACTCTTATATGATTCCATACAAGATCATTTCTAGTTCAACTTAGTCTAATTCCATCATAATGGTTTACTACAATGTTATACTCTTCAAGATTAAAAGAATAGGTAAAAAAAAGATGGTCCTATGGACCTTACTTCCTCTATCTTAATATTCCTAGTGATCTATCACTTGATTGGACAAAAGGTAGCTTTCAATAGCTTACTAAGAATCTAAGTTTCTTTTGAAAAGGAATCATTTCATTTGACATATGTATAAGTAGTCTAAACCAAGAATGGTTTTTAAATGACAATAACCTCGCTTTATGTTGAAAACATATTACTTACAGCTAATGAATATACCCATTATATTCTCAGTTTTCACTACCATCTTCGAAAGTTTTGCATGTTTTACATATATCCATATCCTAGACTTAATACATGATGAGACTCATTCATTAGAACGACTAGTTTATAAGGCAACTGATGACTAGTTTATCCTTCTTCAATGTATAATATGCAATTATTATTCAATCATTACCAGCAATATGACATGTTTACATAGTCCTCAAACTATAAAACTATATTCAGCTTTAACACCAATGAATAGACTTTAACTATTTTTAGGTATCAGCCAACCATACTAATGGATGCTATCGAGACTCCTGAAGGTTTTTCAACAGTTTAATAAGAGCACTAAGAACGATTCTATTCCATCGACTCCCTTGGTTTTATCTAATATACATTGGAATGAAAGAAAAGCCTTACTAGCACATTCGAATACCCTTAATAAGACAAAAAGAGGACATAAAGAACATATGACATTTCAATGTTATCAATGCATACAGGGCATGGTTGATACCTGGTGGTGGTAGCTTAAAGTAAGAAAACGTTGCAGAGATAAAATCCAATCAATGCCTATAGGAGACCGTTGCCTTGATTCCTCTCTGTACTGGCTATTTTCACTTCTACTAATAACAACGAACCCTCTTGTGTATCCCCCCAATTCCTATTCTTCCCTTGACTCTTATTGAGTCATGGCTTTTAAAGACTTGCATTCGACTCATAATGAGTTGCCTATATTCGTTCTTCTCCATTAACACAATTGGAAACATAATAGAACTTGATGCAGCCCACCATCGATTTGGTTTCAACCGAAACCACATTATCAGCAAAGTCTAACACATGTTGAAGGATGACACAAAATGTGTGGAAGCTCATCAAGTGGGATATTAATACCAAGACTCCTCTTTGGAAGAGGTCGACACAAACAATTAAACTATCGTTTGATCATTAATGATCACTTTAAGTGATCCGCTCCATCACTTATTACAATGAAGGCATTCCAATATATATGCCTACGGCTGTTCATTAGAGTAAGCATTACTAACAACCATGAGGTATTATCCTCAATCGATGCACAAATATGGTTTACATGACATCAATCCTATTCAATAGTTTATGATTTGATCAATAAATAAAATAGTAATAAATCAGAGGCTTACGGATAATGTGAATGGGTCGAGCTTGTCTCCCCTTCACAATCCCTCGTTAAAATTACGTCGACTTGTCTTGACGAGATCGTCATTTGATGTTAAAGGTCAACAATAAAACACTAAGTGACTCAATAATAATAACACAACCATTTTACGATAATGACATACTATTTACGTTAATCGTAAATGGTCATAGTTCTTACTTAGAAGACATTGTTCACTTTACAAATGACTATGTCAACTCACAAACGATTTGACTAGAAAAGAATCGAAAGTTATCGACTACCTATCGATTAGATTCAAAAGTACACTGACAAGACATGACTTACCTCTAATGATACTGGTTCACATTTTCGTTAAACACTCATACTCGTTTTGGCAAATAATCACTCGTAACCCAAGGTCTATATCTCTCTCCTCAAAAGATACTCTCTTTCTCTCTCTCTTTTCTTTGAGAGTCATCTGAAAACCTATAATCTTGTATAAGACTTGAAATCAATAGATTACGATCAATGTATCATTATTCAAATAATAAACCAAATTCTCATAATGCAACTATTAAATCGACAATAACATATTAATTTCTATAATTCCATAAATGACATTCAATAGAATCTATGTCTTTCCTTGACATTAATCTAAACATCAAAATAGATTTACTTATATCCAAGTAAAAGTAAAAAGTATTAGCAAGACAAAAATTGGAGATGTAACATTTATGACCCGGTGCCTCAATTCTAACATTCTTATGCGAAGAAGTTGTTGAATTATGGGTTCTAATGATTTGCATAACGATGATACCAATACATTGGAACCCCAAATTCCTAGGCTTATCACACAAGAAGGTCCATAAATTCTTCCTAATATCCCTACTTTGAATCTTCCTGAAGCATCAAACTTCTATGAATCCATCAACATTGATGACCTTGTGGCTCATGTTCCTGAAGATCAAGTTCAGAAATTAGACACAGAGTTGGCTAATTTCTAGCAACTTGTAAGATCAGAACACATAGTTGAGGAGGCCATCCTTGTTGTTGAAAGTCTACGAAAACTTTTACTTATTCTATCTGCATCTAGTTCTGTTGAAATCATCAATAACGTCACTTCTTGTAATCAAATAGGGAGTCAAGTGTTGGCACCCATACCTACACTCCCTATTCCTACTTATGCTTCTACTATTCTCACCACTACTACATAGCTAAGTAATAGTGCTACCATATGTGTTGGGTTATCCACTGGAAATCCTATTCACCATTATAGTATTGTTCCATATAACTACATAAATTCCACACCTAATGTTACTTCACGTACATCTAAGCCTCCTATCACATTTCAAAAGGCTACTCATACACCATCACCTAGTCCTTCCAATTCATTCCAATCTCTACCTAGTTCAACTTTTGATCCCATCATAAACCAATTGTTGCAAAATATGACCTCCATATAACAACAATTGGCTAGAATGAGTAATAGTCTACCTAAGCCTAGTATGACAACACATTATATTTGTAGCCCTTTGTCCTACACCATTCTAAGAACTCCAATGCCCGAGAAATTTGACACCCCTTTCTTTGAGAAATATAATGGGAAGGGAGACCCTCACAACCATGTTGCATCCTTTATCACTATGTGTAGTGATTTCTTCTTTGAGGATGTGATCTTAGCAAAACTCTTTCCTCAATCACTCAAGGACACATCCTTGGATTGGTTTTTCTCACTACCTCCTAATTCTATAACTTATTTTTCACAATTAGTTAGCAAGTTCCTCGAGCATTTTCAAGCAAACATTGGACCTCAAGTCTCTTTGATGGACTTGGTTCGTTGCAAACAAGAAATGAAAGAGAAGATAACAAACTTTATGGGTCATTATTAAGCTCTCTTCTAACAAATCCAATATTCTATTCCAGATGCTAATGTACAGAGAATCTTTATAGGAAACTTACAACCTCACATCCGTGATAAGATATTGTTGATGCGATATGACAATATGATTCATTCACTCATCTTTGCATGACTCTTCATGATTATCAAATTTTGGTTAGTTAGTATGAGCATAATCCCTCATCAACTCTAGTTGGTCAATATGAGGCCTCTCATAATCATTCTTTCAAAAGCCAAAATAAAAACTTCATCAAGATAAATGAGATTTCAGTGAATAACATAAGAAAACATGTAGTGGTAGCATCATCTCCTACTCCCACCTCTCACAAATTCAAATTAAAAATAAGAAACTTTACAACATTATCAGAATCTCTTTATGCTATCATGACACAACTTTTGTAAAGTAATCTAATCAAGCTTCCACCCGTTAGACCCCTCGATCCAAGTAAGATGCAATCATCTTCCTTTGGTGTGAAGGCCTTTTGTCAATTTCACCACTTTGGTGGCCATGCCACTGAAAGATGTATGCGTCTTAAACATGAAGTTCAAGACCTCATCGACTCAAATGTCATCCAAATTGCTGGTGTGAATGACAAAGGGAATAAATCAGTGGTGGCTCCCAATCAAAATCTTCAAATATACACTGATCCTCTACCTCATCATGAGTCTAATGTTGTTAATATTTGCATGGTGGATGCTCACTCTCACAAAGAGTGATTGGATTTGGAACCTTCTATATCTTTCACTCCACATGATGCTACTATCGAAGCTCCTAATGGGCCTCTTTATATTACTATTTGAATCAATGATAAACCTATTCGGGGTGCTAGGATAGATCCTATATGCATGGTGAATGTAGTAACTGAAGAGTTTCTCTACATGCATGGTTTACATTGAGACACTTATGACATATCAGAGATGGCTATTAAAGAACATGATGGTTCTATCCTTCCAACTCTTGGTACTTTAACTCTTGAAGTTAAGGTTGGGCCAAGAGCTTTGGATGTTAATTTTGTCATCATTCCTACATCAGACTTATTTCGTGTGAAGTTGGTCTACCCATGGCTCTGCTCCATGAAGGCAGTCCCCTCTACGGTTCACAAGTGCTTAAAGTATCCATTTGAGGGACGTGTCCATGTTGTACATCATAGTCAATACTGACCTGTTGCTCACAATGGAAATTTTTCAGTGGGAGTCTCTTGAGCTAGAGAGGATATATTCTTCTTATCATATCAAAAGTTCAAACCAAAGAAAATAATAGAGTTATTATTGAGAATTATGACTCAAGCTTACTGGCCTGGTCATCTTCCCATAGGATGGTGTTTACATTCAGTAACATTGCATTGTCACTGGGACTTTGAAGACAGTCCCATTGATGGTCTGAGAGCCGATGGTGCTGATCAATGCAACTTGCTACCCCACGGTGCCTTTGGCAGGATAGGTCTATACCTAGCGGGGAAGTGGGGGAGCATGACCTGCTAGCCTGCTAGCCCTTAGTGGGACCCAGGCTTAACTTGGTAGGGGAGAAGGGAATGGTATTTGTAGCAGTGACTTGAATCCCTGCAAGCCTGCTAGCCTTTGTTGGGACCCTATTTGTACCTCACGGGGAAGCAGGGGATGGTGATAACTATCAACTTTGGTCTTGGCGGAAAGACATAAAAGCCAATGCCGAGTTGGCAATCCATATCACAAATATATGTGATCCAATGGCACCTTCTGCCCCATGCCTTTTGTGGTAGGTCCTGGATAGACCCCGATGTGTCTTTGGTAGTTAAAACTATTTCATGACCGTTTGTCTACAGGAACTAAATCGACTGGTTCCTGGTATTGCTTGGAATGTAGAACGAATGGTTCTTTGGTAACTGAATGATAACTATCTGCACTGTAACTATGTGATCATCATCAAATGGTTCTAGTTGAGAAGTGAGAGGTCGATCAGGAAAATGTTATGTGGCCAAAGTTAGAATTACTACTGTGAATTGACACCTGTGAAAGCATAGGATCTGTAACTTTATATGTAATGTCTTTTTACTATAATATAAAGAGAATATTGCTTGGTGTGTGGGTTTTTCTCCCATAAGGGTTTTCCCATGTAAATCTGGTGTCCAAATTTTGTGTGATGATTTTTTAATTGTCTATTTAGTTTTCTCATGAATGTGCTTCTTAAGTGAACTATAATTGAAAATTGAATGAACTTTTTGTATCTCTCTCCTGTAAAATTGGCATTAGGAAAGCATTTCTACACTTAGCTTTCCTTACAAGTGGTATCAGAGCTTGGCCAGTTGTGTTATCCTTGTGGGTAAGTCAGGTTTTTTGTGCTGATTTTGTCAAGTGGGAGTTTTGTAGAGAAATCTAGTTTGAAATCTTATTGCAAATTTAAGATGGCGAGCACATTCGAAAGAATAGAGATTGAGAAGTTCAACGGTGGCAACTTTGAGTTGTGGAAACTCAAGATGGAAGATTTGCTCATGGATTGTGATTTATGGGCTGTAGTGTCCTCTACCAAACCATCAGCAACCTAACAAGATGACTAGGATGCAATGGACTAAAAAGCTAAAGGTCTAATTAGACTATGCTTGTCCAATTCAGTTCTCGTGAATGTCCATGAAGAGAAGATAGTGAAATTTTTGTGGAAAAAACTTGATGACATTTATCAGGGGAAATCTCTAGTAAATAAGTTGTTCCTGAGAAAGAAGTTATACTCTTTGAAAATGGAGGAAGGAGCATCTATTGCAGATCATTTAAATGCATTTAATATGATTGTTCCTTAGTTGGCATTTGTGCGTGTGAAAATAGAAGCTGAGGATCATTGCATGCTCCTGTTGTGTTCTTTGCCTGACACATGGGATCATCTGGTGATGGATATTGGGAGTACAACAACCACTTTCAAGATGGAAGATGCAATTGCTTTGTTGCTATCAGAGGAAATGTGAAAGAAGTCTTCTGAGATGGCTAAGGAGGCCCTTGTTGTTCGAGGCAGATCAAAGGAGAGAGGCAAGAAGAAAGACAAGAAGTCTAAATCCAAGTCAGAGGGGAGATCAAAGTCTCTTGGTAAAAAGTCCAAGGTGAAGTGCTGGAATTGTGGGCAGACTATACATATCTGGAAAGATTGTAAAGAGGAGGAGAAGAAGAAAAATAAGAACAATTCTTCTGATAATGAATCTTCTTAGAGTGATGCCAATGCCTTCATTGTAGCCTTGGTGACTTAGGCATCGGATGATGTTTGGCTGATTGACTCATGTGCATCTTTTCACATGACATCTCACAAAGATTAGTTTTCAAAGTATGAAGAATACAAAGGTGGAAAGGTGTATCTGGGTGATGATTCATACCTAGAAATTGTTGGCCATGGAAGAGTTAGAATTTAGTTTCCTGATGAAAGAATAAAAGGAATCGATGATGTAATGCATATACTAGGTCTGGCTTGAAATTTTCTTTCTATAAGTAAGTTGAATGATGTTAATGTGCAAGTTTCTTTCTTGAATGGTGCTTGTAAGATGACTAGAGGCTCTATGGTGCTGGCTAAGGGTGCATTAATTGGCACTCTATACAAGCTAGACACACATGCAGTTCAATGTAATAGTGCTTCTGTAAAGTTGAATAAATATGATTGTGAAGAGAAGGAAAATGTTCTTCCTATGGGTACTAATTCCTTGGAGGTGAAACTCCCAGTAGAGAAAACAATGCTATGACATCATAGACTCAGCCACATTGGTAAAAAAGGCTTAAAATCCTTGAAAAATAAAAACCTGGTTGAAGGGCTTGATGATTGTAATATTGAATTCAATTTTTGCAAACATTGCATATATGGAAAGCAACACCATGTTTCATTTTATTCTAGTCCTCATAAATCTTCTAGAATTTTGGATTATGTTCACTCTGATGTATTTGGTCCAGTTAATGTTCCTTCGTTAGCGAAGTCTAAATATTTTGTCTCTTTCATAGATGATTATTCAAGAACATTTGTCTATTTTCTCAGAAGTAAAACTAAAGTTTTCAGTCAGTTTAAGGAATTTAAAACCTTGGTTGAAAATTAGATTGGAAGAAAAATAAAATGGTTGAGGATAGATAATGGCAGAGTTTTGTTCTCCAGATTTTGAAAAGTATTGCAAAGACCATGGAATTAAAAAGCATAAAACAACTCCTTACAATCCACAACAAAATGGAGTTGCAGAAAGGATGAATAGAACGTTGATGGGAAGGGCGAGAAGTATTCTGAGTAGTGCTAGTCTGGAACAAAAGTTCTGGGCTGAGGTTGTAGCTACAACATGTTATCTAATTAATAGATCTCCCACTTCGGTGCTCATGGACAAGACACCTATGGAAGCATGGTCTGGAGAGAAACCCTCATTGAGACACATTAGAGTCTTTGGCTGTGAGGCATATGCATATGTGCCGAATGAGAAAAGATCTAAATTGGAGAACAAGGTAGTAAAATGTATCTTCATCAGTTATGGGATTGGTGTGAAAGGGTACAAGCTTTGGAATCTAGTTACTGAGAAGGTGTTGTACAACAGAAGTGTAATCTTTCGTGACCTGAAACCTTCTACAGTTGATCTACAACCATAGGTGAAAGAAACAAAAAAGAAGGAGGTAGTTGAAATCCCTCTTATTCTAGATAAGGATGAACTATGTACTCCTAGTGGACTGTTAGTGAGGAGAGCTCGAGCAGCTCTGAAAGTTCTGAGCAAGAAGAAAAACCTGAGCCTCAGCTTGTGAGGAGGTCTACACATGAGAAGTAGAAACCTGAAAGGTTTGGATATTCTATGTTAGATTCTAGTTGTGCCTATGCTTTAATTGCTAACACTGATGAGCCTAGGACTGTTAGAGAGGTGTTGGCTATGTCTGATGCAGATTCCTGGTTAGAAGACATCAAATGAAGAAATGGCGTCATTGAAGAAGAATGAAACTTGGGATCTGGTACCTTTGCCTGAAGGTCGAAAACCTATTGGATGCAAATGGGTGTTTAAAACGAAGATTGGTCTGGATGGCAGTGTTGAGAAGCATAAAGCAATGTTGGTCATGAAAGGGTATTCCCAGGTGGAGGGAATTGATTATGGAGAAATATTTTCTCCTGTAGTTAAGCTAACATCTATTAGATTTCTATTGTCACTTGCAGCAGTGTATGACTTAGAAATTGAGCAGATGGGTGTGAAGATAACATTTCTTCATGGAGATTTGGAAGAAGAAATTTACATGTCCCAGCCAAAGTACTTCATTGAAAAAGGTAAGGAAAATCTAGTTTGCAAGTTAAACAAATCTCTATATGGTTTAAAACAATTGCCTAGAATGTGGTACCAAAAGTTTGGCAATTATGTGTATTTCAAGACTGAAAATGGTTGACTTCTTATTCTTGCCTTGTATGTGGATGACATGTTATTTATTGGGAATAGTAAGGGTATGATTTCTAATTTAAAATCTCAGTTGTCAACACAGTTTGAAATGAAAGATTTAGGAGCAGCTAGGTACATTCTGGGAATGAAAATTAGAAGGGATGGAAGAAATAGAAAATTTTGGCTCAACCAAAGCAAGTATATTAGTGATGTCCTAGAGAGATTTAATATGATAGATTGCAAGCAGCTAGTTGTTCCAATGTTGCAGGGAATGAAGCTATTTGTTGAAGATTGTCCAAAATCTCCTACCAAGATGGAGGACGTGACCAAGGTGCCTTATGTGAGTGCAGTTGGCAGTTTAATGTATGCAATGGTCTGTACAAGGCCAGACAATGCCCAAGCAGTGAGAGTACTTAGTCGATTTATGGCTAATCCAAGAAGACCACATTAGGATGTTGTGAAAAGAGTTTTTAGATATTTGAAGGGTACTACTAAGTATGCCTTATGTTATCAAGGTCACTCTACTGGTTCTTAGAATTCTATAAGCATTTGTGGATTTGTGGATTCTGATTGGGCAGGGGACATTAACAGTAGAAGATCCACCAGTGGATATGTATTCACATTGTGTGGTGGTGCAGTTAGTTGGATGAGCCAGCGGCAGGCTGTAGTCACTTTATCTACTACTAAGGCAGAGTACATGGCAGCAACTCATGCCTACAAGGAAGTCATTTGGCTTAAAAGATTGTGTTCTAATATTGGGTTTGATGCAGGGTAGATTACTATTTGCTGTGACAGTTAGAGTGCTATTTGTTTGGCAAAAAATCCAACTTTCCATGCCAGGATGAAACATATTGACGTGTAGTACCATTTTGTTTGTGATATGGTGGAGGATGGAAAGGTTAATCTGGAAAAGGTTGATACTTTGACAAATGTTTCTAATGCATTGATGAAGCATGTGAGCACAGATACGTTCAAATGGTGTGCTAGTTTGATGGGCCTTGGGGCCTATGATATATAGTAACTTTGAGCATTGAAAGGAACCAGTAAGTTCTTTGTCAAGTGGAAGAATGTTGAGAATTATGACTCAAGCTTACTAGCCTGATCATCTTCCCACGGGATGGTGTTTATATTTAGTAACATTGCATTGTTTCTAGGACTTTGAAGATAGTCTCATCGATGGTCTGAGAGCCGATGGTGTTGATCAATGCAGCCTGCTACCTCACAGTGCCTTTGGCGAGATAGGTATGTACCTAGCAGGGAAGCGAGGGAGCATCTCTCACCAATCTGCTAGCCCTTAGTGGGACCCAGGCTTAACCTGGCGGGGGAGTGAGAAATAGTATTCATAGTGGTGACTTGGATCCCTGCCAGCCCACTAGCCTTTGGTGGGACCCTGTCTGTACCTCACAAGGAAGCGGGGGATGGTGATAACTATCAACTTTGGTCATGGCAAAAGGATAGAAAAGCCAATGTCAAGTTTGCAATGCATATCACAAGTATATGTGAGCCAACAGTGCCTGTTGGTTCGCGCCTTTTGTGGTGGGTCCTGGATAGACCTCGAGGGAGAGTGGGCATTAGTTGAGTACAATCAAAGCGTTGTTCGACGTGTCTTTGGTAGTTAAAAATATTTCATGACTGTTTGTCTACAAGAACTAAATCGACTAGTTCCTGGTATTGCTTGGAATGTAGAACGAATGGTTCTTTGGTAACCAAATGATAACTATCTAAATTGTAATGTGTTATCATCATCGAATGGTTCTAGTTGACAAGTGAGAGGCTGATCGGGAAAATGTTATGTTGCCAAAATTGGAATTACTACTGTGAATTGACACCTGTGAAAACATAGGGTCTGTAACTTTGTATGTAATGTCTTTTTGCTATAATACAAAGAGAATATTGCTTGGTGTGTGGGGTTTTCTCCCGTAAGGGTTTTCCCATGTAAATTTGGTGTCCAAGCTCTGTGTGACGATTTTAATTGTATATTCAGTTTTCTCACGAATGTGCTTCTTAAGTGAACTATAATTGAAAATTAAATGAACTTTTTGTATCTCTCTCCTGTAAAATTGGTATTAGGAAGATGTTTCCACACTTAGCTTTCCTTACAGCTATCGCTTAGTAATATTCCTCTTGGTGATGTTCTTGAACCTCAATTTTTTGAGGCTACAAATGTAATTCCTCCTATACCATAGGTAGTGAATGAAGCTAATCCTGAATCGAAGGTTCTTCCCCATCCCTAAGTGTCTGGTAGATATACCGAGGTTCCCTCTCCACCATCCCTCAAAGGACAATGAGGAAACCTTCGTGCACAAAATAGACCTCACCACAATCGTAATGTTACCTTTGTACCACTTGCCTCCACGGAGACAAGTGGCAAGCAATCAGTTACGTGGGTTTTATTTCCTAAGGTTTCTCAACCACTTGAGGATGCTCCTGTACTTCCACTTGTTTCACAAGTTGAGAAGGAAGAGCAACCCGCATTGAGGAACCCTTCCCTCGTAGTCTCCCAACCTTTGGTGGTTCCTCTTGTTTCTTCTAATGTTCCTGAAGTAAAGGAAGAAAAGGAACCCATGTTGGAAAATACTATGGTTCCCCTCACAAACATCACAAATAAAGCTAAGCGAAATAAGATTGTGAGAGAAAGAAAGAAGCGTCATCATGTCATGGCTTGCCTTGCTGTAGGAGAGGAGAATCTCCCTCCTCACAAGTGTTTATCACGGAAAGGTGCGAAAGAGACATCTACTACTATTGTGTCTCCTACAAAGAAAGATGAAGCTTCACAAGCCACCATGGAACCTATTGTACTATATTCTGATCTAGCGAATCTGAAGATAATATAGGTATGGCTCTTATTACTTATACCTCACGTTCTATACTTCCTCTTGCATCTTGTCCACCTTCCCAAATAGATGACGAGCAAGATTGGGAGGAGGATGATTTTATTTAGGTTGACTCACAAGTGAGGTACCTTATTTTTATGTTATGAGTACATTTGATTGTTTTCCCCCGTGATGTGTTGCTTGATATTTTATTTGTGTTGTTATTGTGTTATTGTTAAGCTTTGTTTGGATTACCCTTGACACCCTTATAGGTGCAAGGATACAAAGGGACCGAAATATGTTGTGACATTCTCTCTATTCGTATCATCATTCTTCTATATGTCATTGTTTGTATTGTTGTTGTGTCCTTTGGGGATGATGCAAGGTGTAGAATGTTTTGGCATTCTCCCTTGTTGACCCAAGGGATGTTTATTTTTGATTTCATGTGATACTTCTTCCTTTGTCTCCGTAGTTCTACTAGAGCTAGAAGATGATGATAGTTCCAAATATATATTTATATAGTCTTGATATATCTCCTATTATACAACCATTCATATACTAACGTCAGTTAAGTATCTATCCCTCTGTGTTATTTTATTGCTTCTTTTATGTTTTGATTTATGTGGCACCTTGTTGCTATGATCAACATCATACCATGACTACACAATCCATTGTGTATCATGTATGTAGCATCCCCTTAGTTTGACTTTTGTGGGGGCAACCCCTTTGTGCAATGTAGTTTTTGGAAACACATATCTTATGGCCATGTGCTTTTAGAAAGCTCTCGTGCCTATTTTGTGATTTGTTCTACCTTAAAGCAATTGCTCCTTGATAGGAGTTAGCAATCACTATAAGGTGGGGGCATGCATCATGATATGCTCTCTTTTGGTTGCATATTTACTTGTTGCCATGGAACTCACCTAGTGATTTGGTGGTCCTCACTAGCTTATGATGTTTCCTCTTTGGTCCATGAGCCACCTAGTGCAACATAGTTGGCTAGCCCATGTGATTCATGCGACTTGTTGTGGTCACCTAGTAATCTGACGGTTCTTACTAGTGTGTGATCCACGCTGACACTTCTTTTCACATGACCTATAGAAACAAAGCAAGCTAGCATTAGAGTCATGTGCCTTGTGTGTTTGTTCCTATGTGTGTTGTTATGCTTCCTTTATGCATTATGTTTAGCTTATGTTTTAACTTGTGTTTGGTGTGTCTTTATCATGTTTTCCATGTGAATGCTTTATGCCTTATGTGTATGCTTTTTGTCTTATGTATATGCTTCATGTCAAGCATGTATGCATTGTGTTTGGTGTGTATTACCTTTGTGTCTTCCACATGTATTCTTATATGTGCTTTTAGTACTCCATGTATGTGTGAGTTATGTTGCAATGTCCTGCATGTTATAATCTTTTTTCTTATGTGTTTGCAACCTTCGGATCCTAAGTTTGGGGGCTATTTGTAGTCCACAACTTGGTGGAATTCTTTGAGCTTCTATGTTTGTGTGTTTGAACCATCCTTCAGTATGAGTTCAAACGTAAGTAAAGTGGGGGCTAAATGTAGCATCGTAAAATGTGTACACTAGTATTTTACACTTAGTTTAGCACCTGGTTGGACCTATTTTATTGCCTTTGTTAATCAGGTCCTATTTTAACACCTTTTTTAGCTTAAAATGATAAAATCTTGATCCTGATGAATAAACCTGACGAAATCAACTTATGACTGGACTAAGCCCACTATATGTTAGAAATGAAGGTGAACAACTATAGAATGGAAATTTGATTACAACTATAACTATTAATCTAATGTAGAACCAAAATGGAGATAGTATGAAATCAACACAAAGAAATAGTAGAACAAAAGATCAAACACATAACACAGTGTTTACGTGGAGAAACCCTTTCGAGAAAAAACTCCACACAAGAAGAGATGCACCATTATGTATTAACTTCAAATAGAGTTTACAATATAACATAATCAATCTCTTCTCTAGTTTTCAATCTAGCAGCGCTTGTAATACTCTCGTAGACAGCCGTAATACAATATCCTTATAAAAGGGGTTTCCTTCTATGGCAAGACAAGCCAACAAAACCTCCACCGTCAGATCTATGACCTAATGATGAACGATCTAGATTTACAATGGTAATTTATATATAAAATTTGGATTCCGATGGTGTTGCCCCTGGACCCCATAGGGGGTACCCCTTGCAACCTCCCTGAATAACCTACATCCATGGGGTATAGGGATCAAACATGCAGCTGAAACAAGATTGCTACTTGGTGAATACTTCATCCCTTACGAATGATTTACAAAAACTATCAGGAGTAACTAATTACATAGGATTTACAAGTTTGATGGCATCTTAATCCTACCATTCTCCCACTTGACATCATACATTGTAAATTCATCCATAGGAAAACATAAAACAACTAAGAATTAGGAGCAAGTCTCATGGCCTTCCTACACCATGTAAATTTTTTTGTGCTAACAGGTTTAGTAAGTGAATCTGCAACATTCTCCTGAGTGTCAACCTTCTTCAGTTCAATCTGACCATTAGTAATCATTTCACAAACAAAATGGTATTAAACATCCACATGCTTCATTTGTGCATGATACATGGGGTTCTTGGCCAAACATATTGCACTCTAGCTATCACAACCAATCTAAATAATCCTACAATCAAAATCATTAACTGTACACAATCTCTATAACCAAACTCCCTCCTTAGAGACATGAGTAGCAGCCATATACTCTGCTTCAGTGGTGGATAAAGCAACAAGGGGCTACCTTTTACTCATCCAACTCAGCTTCTCCAAACAAAGTAAACACATATCCACTAATGGACCTTCGACTATCCAAGTCACCTGCCCAATCTGCATCAACAAAACCCTGTATGTCCAATGTCTTATCCATGCTGTTAGTACCAAAATAAACCAAACAATAATCATAAGTACCACACAAATATCTTAACACCCTCTTTGCATAATTCCAATGTTGTCTACCAAGGTTAGACATAAGCCTAATCAAAACTTTCATTGCTTGGGCAATATCTAGTCTAGTACAAACCATTGCATACATCAAACTTCCTACAACACTAGCATATGGTACATCATACATATCCTCTATATAATCTTCATTCTTAGGAAATATATCTAATGAAATCTTAGTACCAACCAGTAAAGGAATTCTAACTGGATTACAATCCCGCATGCTAAATCTTTGCAAAATAGTATTCACATACTTTGTGATTGAAAGGAAGCTAGGTGTGCGGAAATTGCTTCCTACACTAATCTAAAGAGGAGAGATGAGTGCAAATTTGTTTTAATATTTATACTTACAAAATGTTAAACACAACAATAGAGATATTGCAACAATACACAACACAAGAATGTAAGACAGAAGAGAGAGAGACAAGATATACATGGGGAAAACCCTTATGGGTGAAAAACCCCACACTCCAAAACCTACACAATGTATTATCGAAACAACAAGGTTTACAAAACACTTGCAATGCAAGTCTGTATAGGAGTCTTTGACACTCATATTTGGAGACCAACCAGTAGCATAATAGTACATGTCAATCACATAATACATCTCCTCTCTAAGCACCTGCTTAAATAGAAGTTTACAAGGCAAAAATGTGCTTTCCTTGAGATGGGCATCCAACTTGGCCTCATGGCCCAAAACCCATGCCTAAGGACACTTGTCCAACACTGCAGCATGGTCATGACACTTGTCATATCACCCCATTCCAATATGGTCACCTATTCCCAAGTTGGGCAATGAGAGATGCTCTTACGCATCTTACAACTGTCATAGAATTTGTCATACTGACAGTACTTGCAGCTGCAAGAGAATCTATCATACACTGACTAAAAATAACATATTCTCTTACAACATATCATAACCCTCCTTGGTGTGCCCAAAGATGCCTTCTTCCAAGAAGCCTTGTGACACATGTCTTCACCTATCATATAACATTCCATTTACAACTCTTACACATCATAGATTCTATCATAGGAATCTGTCATAACTGTTTTGGTCAAGATTCACTTACACACTAGTCAAAGTGCCAACACATGGAAAAATACCTCTACCACTAAGTGGGACACCTATCTCCTCATGTGAGGACAAAATTACATGTGGTCACCTTCCACGTAGGATGACACATCACCGTGCCAACTCCCACAAGATGATGAAACATGACTTGCATCCAAAATACATTAATAGGCAATAAATAAATACATGCAATAAATAAATGCAAGGAATTACCAAGGTTGAGACACCTTAATCCCCAACATTCTCCCACTTGTCGAACACCTTGTAAGAGCCAATGGAAGTGACAAGATTTAACTGCTATAGGCCAAGAGGCCCATAGACTCTGAACACCATCTGAACTTGTCTGTGCCCACTGGTTTCGTCAATGCATTCACAACATTCTTCAAAGTGTCTACCTTCTCCAAATTCACCTTCCCATCCTCTACCATGTATCACATGAAGTGAAACTGTACATCAATATGCTTTGTTCTGGCATGGAAAGTTAGATTCTTTGCTAGACAAATCGCACTCTGACTATCATAACAAATCGTAATCTGTCCTACACCAACACCAATATCTGCACACAATCTCTTAAGCCAAATGGCTTCCTTGGAAGCATGAGTTGCTGCCATATACTCAGCTTCTGTCGTGGACAAAGTGACCACAAGTTGCCACTTACTCATCCAACTAATTGCACCACCAAACATAGTAAACACATAAGCACTAGTGGATATCCTATTGTGAATGTCACCCACCCAATCAGAATCCACGAATCCATGAATACAAATAGAATGCAAAGGTCCTATAGGATTACCATGATAGCATATGGAATACTCAGAAGTACCCCTCAAATATCTGAACACTCTCTTTACTGCATCCCAATGTACCTGTCCAGGATTAGCCATAAATCGACTAAGGACTCCCACTGCTTGGGCAATGTCTGGTCTTGTGCAGACCATGGCATACATCAAACTGCCAACAACACTAGCATAAGGTACTTTGCTCATGTCCTCTACCTCAGAAGGAGATTTTGGACAATCATTAACAGATAACTTTGTCCCCAATGAAACAGAAACACAAAATGGTCTACAATCTACCATGCTGAATCTATCCAACACAGTCTTCACATACTTACTCTGGCTTAACCAAAGTTTTTTTTAGCTTTGTATCTTCTAGTTTCCATTCCCAGAATGTACCTAGCTGCCCCTAGATTTTTCATCTCAAATTGTGCTGACAACTGAGACTTCAAATTAGAAATCATATTCTTACCATTCTTAATTAACAACATATCACCAACATACAATGCAATAATCAGAATATGATCATTGTCAAATTTACAATACACACAATGATCTGATTTTGATCTCAGAAATCCAATTGACAACACAAAGGCATCGAACTTTAAGTACCACATCCTAGGAGACTGCTTCAAACCATACAAAGACTTTTTCAACTTGCAAACCAAATTTTCTTTACCATTCTCTATGTAATGCTCTGGTTGTGGCATGTAAATCTCTTCCTCTGAATCACCATGAAGGAATTATGTCTTCACATCCATCTGCTCCACCTTTAAGTCATAAGTTGCTGCAAGAGATAATAGGAACTGAATAGATGTCAGCTTTACAACAGGAGAGAAAATTTCACCAAAATCAATTCCCTCCACTTGTGATCCCTTCGCAACCAATCTGGCCTTGTACTTTTCAACACTACCATCTGCACCAAATTTCTTCTTTAACACCCATTTGCATCCAATAGTTTTCCATCCTTTAGGAAAAGGCACCAAGTCCCAAGTTTTATTCTTCTCCAAAGAAGCCATCTCATTCCATGGCCTCCTTCCAGGAAGCTGCATCTTTCATGCCCATAGCCTCTGTCATGGTTCTAGGCTCATCAGTGTTAGTAAGCAAGGCAAAAGCACAACTAGAATCAAGCAATGAATAATCAAAACTATCAGGTTGCTTCCTTGTTCGTGTAGAGCTCCTCAAAGGCTGAGGTTGAGGTTCTGCTTCTTCTTTTGAGCTTTCAGAGCTGCTAGAGCTCTCCTCATCATCAGTTCTCATAGGGTCTGTTGGTTTAGTCTTCTCAGGGGTAGAAGGAAACTGAACCACGTCTTCTTTCTTTTCTTTCTCTTCTGGCTATAGAACAATGGAAGAAGGTGTTAGCTCTCTGAAGATAACACTTCTTCTATACAACACTTTTTCATCCATAGGATCCCAAAGCTTGTATCCTTTCACACCGACACCATAGCCAATGAAAATACACTTAATAGCCTTGTTCTCCAATTTATACCATTTCTCCCTAGGCACATGTGCATATGCCTCACAACCAAAAATATGAAGATGTCTAACTAAAGGCTTCTTACCAAACCACACCTCCATAGGTGTTTTACCAACAAGAGCTGATGTAGGAGACCTATTTACCAAGTACCAAGCAGTGGCTATAGCTTCAGCCCAAAAATTTTGTTCGAGGTTTGTTCCACTAAGCATACTCCTAGCCTTCTCCATCAGTGTCCTGTTCATCCTCTCTACAACTCCATTTTGTTGTGGGGTGTATGGAGTTGTCTTATGTCTTTCAATCTCATGTTCTTTATAGAACTTATCGAACTCTACTGAACAAAACTCACCACCGTTGTCAATTCTCAAACACTTAATCTTTTTGCTTGTCTGATTCTCAACAAAAGATTTAAAGTCTTTGAACCAACTAAAGAGTTCAGACTTACTTCTAAGAAACTAAATCCAAGTCCTACTGTAATCATCTATGAAAGATACAAAATATATAGTTTTGGAAATTGAAGGAACACTAACAGGACCAAACACATTAGAATGAATAAGGTCCAACACACTAGAAGACTTGTGAGAACTAGAGTAAAAATTGAACACGGTTTTGCTTTCCATATATATAATGTTTGCAAAAGTTGAACTCGAGATTATAATCATTTAACCCCTCAACGAGGTTTTTATTTTTCAGGGTTCTAAGACCCCTCTCACCAATGTGGTTGAATCTCTTATGCCATAACATTGTCTTTTCAGCATGAAGCTTAACTTCCAAAGCATGAGCACCCTTGGGTACCCAAAATGCACTACCATCAGAATTTGATACAACAGAAATTTTCACTACCGGTTCCAATGGTGGGGATGAAGTGACTGTAGCTCTTTTCTTTGAGTCATAAGAACTAATGCACTATGAAGTGCATGCCTCCAACTGAAACAGAGTACCTCTCCGAGTACCCTTTGTAAGTACCATAGATCCTCTAGTCATCTTGCATCCGTCCTTCGAAAAGACAACCTGCACACCTACATCATTCAACTTACTTATAGAGAGCAGGTTCTGTGCCAAGCCTGAGATGTGCATGACCCCAGTGAACCCCTTCACTCATCCATTAGGGAATCAGATTGAGATTCTTCCATGACCAATAATCTTCAGATGAGAATCGTCACCCAAGTACACTCTTCCACCATCAAACTCTTCATACTTCGTGAACTAGCTTCGATGCGAGGTCATGTGGAATGATGCACCAGAATCAATCAACTAAACATCATCAAATGCATGGGTGGCCAGGGCTGCGATGAAGGCATCACCATCATCTTGTGACTTGTTAGAATTTAAGTCTGGGACATTCTTCTTCTTCGTTTTCTTTTCCACTTTGCATTCCTTTTAGAAATGCCCAGTTTTTCTACAGTTCCAACAAAGAGCCTTGCACTTTCCAGGAGATTTGGATCTCCCATGGGATTTGGATCTACCCTTCTTAGCTTTCTTGTCCTTCTTTTTTCCTTTCTCCTTGGGTCTTCCACAAACTGCAAGAGCCTCTTTGGCTGCTTCAGATGACTTTCTCCGCATCTCTTCAGATAACAATGAAGATACCACTTCATCCATTTTGATAGTGGATGTGGTACTCCCAATAGCCATAACAAGATGATCCCATGAGTCCGGCAAAGAACAAAGCAAGGTCATACAACGATCCTCCTCCTCCATCTTCACACCAATAGAAGTTAACTATGCAACTAACATGTTGAAAGCATTCAGGTGATCTGCTACATATCCTCCATCCTCCATCTTTAGAGAACATAGCTTCTTTCTCAGAAAATGCTTGTTCACCAGGGATTTGGCCTGATAAACATCTCCTAGCTTCTTCCAAAGATCTTTCATGGTCTTCTCCTCATGGACATTTAACAGGACAAAGTCAGCTAGACTGAGTCTTATCAGACCCTTAGCTTTCTGATCTTTGAGATCCCAATCAGCTTGTGCCATTGCGGTTGGTTTTACATCAGAAATAGGTTCCCATAGGTCTCGATCAACAAGCATGTCTTCCATCTTAAGTTTCCATAACTCAAAATTTGTGCCATTGAACTTCTCCACCTCTATTCTTCCAGATATCCCTGCCATCTCCTTCCTGCAACAAGATTACAGAATACTCTGTACAGACTCCCACTCAACCTAAGATTAGCTCAAAAAACCCCTACCCAACAGCTAGAACCAAAACTGGCTAGGCTCTAATACCAACTGAAAGGAAGCTAGGTGTGCGGAAATCGCTTCCTACACTAATCTAAAGAGGAGAGATGAGTGTAAATTTGTTTTAATCTTTACAATTATAGAACATTAAACACAACAATGGAGATATCGCAACAATACACAACACAAGAATGTAAGACAGAAGAGAGAGAGACAAGATATACGTGGGGAAAACCCTTACGTGTGAAAAACCCCACACTCCAAAATCTGCACAATGTATTATTGAAACAACAAGGTTTACAACACACTTGCAATGCAATTCTTTATAGGAGTCTTCGACACTTGTATCTGGAGACAAAGTGGCAGCATAACAATACCTGTCAATCACATAATACATCTCCTCTCTAAGCACCTAGTTAAATAGAAGTTTACAAGGCAAAAATGTACTTTCCTTGAGATGGGCATCCAACTTGGCCTCATGGCCCAAAACCCATGCCTAAGGACACTTTTCCAACACTATAACATGGTCATGACACTTGTCATATCACCCCATCCCAATATGGTCACCTATTCCCAAGTTGGGCAATGACAAATGCTCTTACACATCTTACAACTGTCAGAGAATCCGTCATACTGACAATACTTATAGCTGTAAGAGAATCTGTCATACACTAACTAAAAATAGAATATTATCTTACAACATGTCATAACCCTCCTTGGGGTGCCCAAAGATACCTTGTGACACATGTCTTCACCTGTCATAGAAAATTCCATTTACGACTCTTACGCATCATAGATTCTTTCATAAGAATCTGTCATAACTGTTTCGATCAGGATTCACTTACACACTAGTCAAAGTGCCGACACATGGCAAAATACCTCTACCACTAAGTGGGATGCCTATCTCCTCATGTGAGGACAAAATTACATGTGCTCACATTCCATGTAGGATGACACATCACCGTGCCAACTCCCACAAGATGACGAAATAGGACTTGCATCCAAAATACATTAATAGGCAATAAATAAATACATACAATAAATAAATGCAAGGAATTACCAAGGTTGAGACACCTTAATTCCCAACAGTGATAACCATAGCTTTCTGTTTACTTGATCCCTTTTTTATCTCCATTCCCAAAATATATCTGGCTACCCCTAGATCTTTCATGTCAAATGCACCTGAAAGTTGATCTTTCAATTCACTGATCATACCCTTAGTGTTATTGAAAAATTACATATCATCCACATACAAGGCAATAATCAGAATATGGCCATCAATACATCGAATGTTCACTTCTAACAAAGCCCAATTTCAAAACAAATGAATCAAACTTCTGGTACCACATTCTGGGGGACTATTTTAAACCATAAAGAGATCTTTTTAACTTGCATACCCAGTGTTCTTTCCCTTTTACCTCAAAACCTATAGGTTGTTGCATATAAATTTTTTCTTCTAGATATCCATGCAAAAATGTAGTCTTAACATCCATTTGTTCAATTTCAAAATCATAAGCTATAGCAATGGATAAAAGAAATATAATAGAACATAATTTAGCAATAGGAGAGAAAACTTCACCGAAATGAACTTCCTCTCTCTGGGAGTAGCCCTTGGTTACTAGTCTAACCTTGTACTTCTATAATGAACTGTCTACTCCAAACTTCTTCTTGAAGACCCACTTACATCCTATGGCCTTTCTTCCTTTGGGCAAATGTACAAGATTCCAGGTGCAACACGAGTCTAAATCCATCATCTCCTCCTACATGGATAGCTTTCAAGACTCACTATCATCTGCATGAATAGCTTCCTTGTAGGATCTAGGTTCATCGTTAGTACTCAATAAATAAAATACATAACAAAAATCTGGTGGGCTATACCTATCAACTGGGTTCCGTTGTCTTGTGGATCTTCTCAAGGGTGGAGTAAGAGATTCTTCCTCATGTTCTTCTGTATGCTCAACTTCTTCTATAACAACAGAGTCTTCCTCATTTGAACTTTCACTTGAATCTTCTTCTTCTCCATCCTCTAATCCATCAATTTGTTCTTCCTGATGTGCATTTTCTTGTTGTAAATCAAAATGCACTATCCTCTTCCTTTCTTTTTCTTTTGGTTGTACATGATCAAGAGTAGCTCTAAGTTCCCTGAAAAATCACATCTTTAGAAAAATAACTTTTTTGGTTAGAGGATCCCAAAGCTTATAACCTTTTACATTCTCGCCATATCTAATGAAGATGCATTTCTGTGCTTTTGGATCCAACTTAGATCATTTTTCCTTAGGCATATGAACAAAAGTCTCACAACCAAAAACCCTTAAATGTTAAACAAAAGGTTTGTTATCTATCCACACTTCATAAGGTGTCAAATGAAGAGCCTTACAAGGAGATTTGTTTAACAAATAGCAATCAGTACTCACAGCTTCTACCCAAAAGCATTTATCCAACTATGCATCACTTAACATACTTCTGGCTCTTTCCATTATTGTTCGGTTCATCCTTTCTGCACACTATTTTGTTGTGGTATATATGGAGTTATCTTTTGTCTTATGATACATGCATGCTTACATAACTCATCAAATTCCTTAGAGAAATATTCCCCTCCATTATCAAATCTTAATATTTTTATCTTAAGTCTTGATTGGTTCTCTACTAAGGCTTTAAACTCCTTAAACTTAGTGAAAACTTTAGATTTATGCTTCATAAAATAAATCCATGTAAATTTGGATACTTCATCAATGAAGGTAACAAAATAATGAGATTTTCTGATAGAATCATTATCCACAGGTCCAAACACATTTGATAAATAATTTCTAATTTCTCTTTTGCTTTATTGCTTCCTAAAGGAAAAGAATTTCTATTCTGTTTACCAAACACAATGCTTATAGAAATCAAAGTGCTCATTAGAATAGGAGAAACCATCCAACAACTTTTTATTCATAATTGTTTTTAAAACATTTTCACTTGTGTGGCCCAATCTGCAGTGCAACAACATACATGTATTTTTAGTAGTTTTAGTTACATTAGTGGATCCACAAACTGTAGTGGCCTTAAGCCTAAACAAGGTTCTCATCCTTGTTCCCCTGGCTACCACCAAGCTTCCTCTCACCAATTTATAACCATGCTTATTAAATGTTACATGCAATCTTGAATCATTCAACTTTGAAATAGAGATAAGATTTCTATCCAATCCAGGAATATGTAAAACACCAGGGAGGGTTTTAATCCTCCCATCACTGAAACACAACTGTACCTTTCCTCAGCCAACAATCAGATATGTAGAGTTGTCCCCAAGGTAAACATTACCTCCATCATATTTCTCATATGTGGAGAACCATTCCTCATGAGGGTCATAAGATATGAGCAACCTGAGTCAATCAACCACTATTCATTAGACATAACATTAAATGCAGAAAGTAAAACTTCATCACCTACATTTGAAGACTTTTTGGTATTTGTTTGGGTTTCTACATTCTTTCTTCACATGCCCCCTCTCACCACAGTTCCAAAACTTAACTCTATTCTTCTTCCCAGGAGTTCTAGACCGACCTTTTGATTCCTTAGGCCCCTTCTGATATCATTTTGGTCCTCTTTCCTTAGACCTCCTCCTGACATTAAGAGCATCCACTTATCTATCCATAGCCTTCTTCCTCATTTCTTGTGACAATAGAGTTGCAACAAGGGCATCCATATTTGGATCTTCGAGGTTAGCAATGATAGCAAGAATTAAATTCTCCCAAGACTCAGGCAAAGAATAGAGAAACATAATACACTTATCTTCCTCTTCTATCTTAACATCCACATAAGATAATTGACTCATAATCAAATTAAATGTATTCAAGTGCTCAGCTATCAAATCACCCTCCATTTTAGGGGAAAATAACTTTCTTTTTAGATATAATTTATTTACCAGGCTCTTGGCTTGATAGATTTCACCCAACTACTTCCATAACGCATATGCAGTCTTTGCAAAAGACACATTCATTAGGACAGAGTCTGCAAGGCATAACCAGATTGTTCCTCTTGCCTTTTTGTCTATCTTGTCCCACTCATCTTGATTGATAGTATCAGGCTTCTTCTCTTTTGTCGCAGCCAACCATTGATCTCTTTCTTCAAGGAGATCCTCCATTTTTAGCTTCCACAACTCATAACCCATTCCATTGAATTTTTTGATGTCTAATTGGGATGAGGATGCAACCATGGCTTCTACACAAATATGCAAAATAAATCAACTAGAACTCCCACTATAGCTGAAAAAACCCTCACACTTCCACCCAAGACACAAAACTAGCCAAGCTCTGATACCAAATGTTAGAAATGAAGGTGAACAACTATAAAATAGAAATCTGATTACAGCTGTAACTATTAATCTAGTGTAGAACCAAAATGGAGATAGTATGAAATCAACATAAAGAAATAGCAGAACAAAAGATTAAACACATAACACAATGTTTACATGGAGAAACCCTTTCGGGAAAAAAACTCCACACAAGAAGAGATACACTAGTCTATATTAACTTCAAATAAAGTTTACAATACAACACAATCAATCTCCTCTCTAGTCTTCAATCCAGTCGTGCCTGTAATACTCTCATACATAGTTGTAATATAATATCCTTATAAAAGGGGTTGTCTTCTAGGGCAAGACAAGCCAACAAAATCTCCACCATCAGATTTGTGACCTAATGATGAATGGTTTAGATTTACAATGGTAATTTATTTATAAAATGTGGCTTCCGGGGGTGTTCTCCCCAGACCCCCACTAGGACGCATGGCCCCTGGACCCCTTGTCAGGGGGCGGGGGCATCCCCATGGACCCTACAGGGGGTACCCCTATTGTAACTCCCTGGATAACCTACATCTTTTGGGTATCGAAATCAAACATGTGGCTAAAACAAGATCATTACTTGGAAAATACTTCATCCCTTATGAATGATTTACAAAAATATTAGGAGTAATTAATTACATAAGATTTACAATGTTGATGGCACCTTAATCCTAACACTATATTTGGCACTCCCTAGAGTTTGTGGGCTAAAGGTCAAAGGTGCCCAAGTGCCCTGGTCCCAGTAGGGACCTTTAGCCCGACTTGTGTAGTGTCAGCTTGGGACACTTCCTTAGTTTGTATTTGTTGGCCTCATTGTGTTTTATTTGTCATAAGAGAGTAGGAATGCATATTTAAAAGAGCTTTCTAGTTCATTTTATACCTAGATCGATGCTAGAAGAATAATTTCAAGTTTGCTCTCATATTATGTTCTATGCTAAATTGTTCTTCATGCTTGGAGTGTTATCTACTTATGGATGCTATTGAAGTTTGTTTGTAGGTCTTGAAAGGAGTTTCAAGCATTCTTCATCACTCTACTTTGTTGGTGTGAGATCTTGAGTCATCTTCATCAACTAGGGTTATATCTCTTGTGGTAATCATCATAATTATCATTCATATTTCTATCATATTATTACAGATCTAGCCTCTACCCTCCTAGGGTATGCACTCTTGGATCTAATCATCGTTGTAGTGGAGGTGGGAACACCAACATGAGGTTTGACTGAGGCAAGCCCTTATACATAGCACAACCTTTTCCTCTTTCCTTGTTTGCAGGTTGGAGAAACAGGTTTCTGGAGCTGATTTCTGGGAAGGAAGTAGAGTAGATAGGTGCATGTCTGGTGATATCCAAGATTCTACAAAACCCTAGAAAAGGCCTAGGACGTTTGTTGGTTAAAAGATTTGTCTTGTTGTAAAAATATTTTGTTCTGACTCTATAACCCTTTCTTTTTCAGAGCAAATAAGTTAAACAACAATTGGGTGACCTATCAAAAATAATTCCCCTCTGAATTAAGGTACAGCTCCCTTTTAAATCTTCAATGAATTTGAACTATCCTAATCATTTGAATACGCTTTTAACCAGAAAGCATTTAAGGTAAACTAACTTTCACACATCACTATGCCATGAATGCGATATCTTTCCTTTCATATAACATCATTCAGTGATAGAACACACAGATTCTATCTTCAACAATAATCAAATATATATAAATATATATATGTATCACTAAACTAGTAAATGATAACACATATATGATGAGTCAGACAGTGAAAGAATAATTACCAAATAAAAGAAGAGCTTGCACAGAAACTCAATTTCATGCACTTAAACACACAGATTTAAGTCTATAGCAATCATTTCTTCCTTTCATTCATAGATGAAAAATTTTCAGACAAACATCCTATATATTGTAAACATCCAAGTTCAGCCAAAATTCCTTGTCTTCTTTTTTCTATATATCCCTAGTTTTAAAACCATATCATATATATAGCTTACCCTAATTAACTGTTCTTTAAACCTAGAGTTAAAACAAACTCTGACCCATAGCAGGATTTAGTTTATTAAAAACTGATTAAAAGATAGAGTTTTTAAACATAATTCCCCAACTAAATAACTGAATAAAAAGATTATATAAGCACGATCATGACTGGGGCAGCACATTGGAATCTCCAGATTTGCTTTGTTCTACTAACGAGACACGTTACATCTTCCATTCGTGGTATGTGGCAACAAACTCATGAATTTTTGGGAAATTAGGGATGCCAATATGTTTAACTTGTGCCTTCCAAACATCCTTTTCCTTTTGAATGCTCGCTACCTTTTCCGCATGCTCTGGGAGTACATCAACGCAAAGGTGAAGTAGTGATTCTACTTTCGATATCTAGGAGAAAATCATCAATTATCAGGTTATCATTTTCTTTGACAAAATTGATTTTCTCTTTGAAGGATTGTACAATAGTATCAATATCCTTTTCTGGTTCACCATCATCTTTTATGTATTTCACATCGATACATTCTAAATCATGTTGTAAAGACTGAGAAAACTTAGTTATCTCTTTAATCATCTTTGTAAAGTCCATTCGTCCTTGTCTTGACACTGAGTTTCTCCATTCAATGTTTCTCCTGCTTACATATAGCATATTGTCGTTCAGGTTTGTTATATTCTTTTATGATAAAAATTTTGTCACCCCATACTTCTGAATTTCACTTATTTGATTTATTACACTCATCCATTTTGCTTCATCCTTTTCCCATGAGGCATTTTGTATTTTTAAATCTTCAATAGTAGCCATGGTTTCATCATATATACCTTTCAACTCACTAATATATTCTGTACCCTTTTGGATGATGTCATCCAGCCAGTCATCGAACACTTTGGTCACCATCTTGTTTCTATGTATTTGATCATGTATTTTCTGATTAACTAGAGATTTTGGATCAAAAGACAGAGGTAATTGAGAAACAGGTTGTGGATCTAGATTGTGAATGGCATCAATATACTCTGCCATTGATCGTAATGCTTGCTTCAACTCCCTTTTATCCTTTTCATCTTTCCATGTACGACTAATTATCTTTTTAGTAGATGCCTCGAGATGGTGCACGTCTGCAGCACGTAATGCAATTCCAAGATCTACTCTTTCTACTGCAAAATCTTAGACTGTGGGGTCCTGAACCTCTTCATCAGCTATTGGTCGAGCTATCTCTGCACTCCAATTTCCTGTATTGGAATCAATGTCCACTTTGGAAGTGGTTTTCAGCATTTTAAATTTTGGAGCCTTTCCCAGACATTTGCTAACCATATCTTCCAGTGGTAAAGAAAATGGAACTATTTTCCTTTTATCATTAATCAAATTTTACAACCATCTAGGCGCAGTGACTGGAACCTCTTTATCAGGAGTAAGTTGTTCAGAAGGCACATTTGGTAATATCATTAGATTGGTAGAATCCAAAGCACTCTCTACCTATTGGTCCGTGTTGATTTCTTCTACCATTGGTGAACCAAACCCTTTATCACTCATTACTGCTTCTGAATCTTCTTCAGTGTTTAGGTCCACAACTATTCTTTCTAAAATTTCCTTCTTCTTCCTACTCTTAGTTTTTGACCTGGTGGTACAAGAAGGCAGAATAGTCACAAGGGTTTTCTTAAACTTTTTGGTGATAGAACCCTCTTCAATTATTGACTTTGGAGTACATGCATCATAGATATTAATAAGTTGATTAGAAGAGCTTACAGGAGATTGTGATTCATCAATGGGTGCACACCATTGGGAATCTTCATTTTGAACCTTTTTCAATCTCCGTTCTCTTAACCATTTTTCAGTTCTTCTTATTATGGGGAGAGTTTTAACTTCGATCCAATCCTCTTCATCTCTATTCCAATCAACTTCTTGAATAGGCAGCTATTTTACTTGTTCAAAATGAGAATCGATCACCTATTCCTCATCGTCTATTATTCCAATAATATTCATTTTCAGGTTAAGGGTGACTATTTGCCCTAAGGAAAATTTGCACCAAACCCTTTTTCTAACTTCAAATTCATCTAGTCAATCTTCCCAATAGTCCTCTATTTGGGGAATGTGTGAAAATCCCTCTCCAAAATCCAAATTGTCTCTAGCAAAACCTTTGCTATATAACTTGGGTCTGGCATTATAATTTTGAAAATTGAACTTCTTTAAGCCCACCTCTAGATTTAAAGCATCAGAAACTGATTGGCATGAATAATGACCAAGCTCAACAGGAAAAGATATACTAGACTCTCTTTTCATTGAAAATTTCTTATCTATATGAGCTAACTGCCTACAAACTTCGATCAATACAAAGCGGTCAAAGATATATCTGGGTAGTTTCACAGGCTCACCTTCAAAACTACCAATTCTGATGTAAGTGAATCTGGGAAATTGAATGAAGAAGCTGCCATAAATGCTGATTAATTGCATAGCTTCATCAGACATCCTTTTATTAATATTGCCTGTCAATTCATAAACCATCCTACCGGTGAAAACATCATTAACTCTTCCATAATTTTCATAACACTTTTGTATTTGTAAATGAGAGTAGTAATCATAAATTCTGATATCTTCGACTAAGGATGCATGAGGTAATCCTCTCCACTCCCTTGTGGATGCCAGGTAGTAAAAGAGATATGAGGACATGTAAAAGTCTTTATTTCCTAGATAATTATTCAAACCCTAATGTAAACATTCAGCTATGATTTCTGCCCAATCCAGATATTGTTCTCCTTGAAGGATCACTTGAATAAAGAAATACATCCAATCCTCCCAATAGAATGCTTGAGAACTACCTTTTAACTTGTGTAATAATACCATGATATCTTTTATAATTTTTGGTATCATATGTTCCCTTGTTAGTGATCTGGGCAACCTCAAACCTCCCTTTTGGAATTTTAATAGCCAATTCCTTGCAATTACACTCTTGTAATTTGCCTTCTTCAATGAAAAATTACTATAAGAGGAAGTAATGTCAAGATCAGAGTATGGCTCTTTAGGTGGGATTTTCATTACGGCCATTAGGGTTTGTCTATTAACAGGCAATAACACATTTCCATCAGAAGCTCTAATGCATCTATTTTGAGGATCATATTTTCTCATGCATTCGAGAACTAACTCAGGTCATTGTAGTGCCATAGGAAAAGTTGCAGCTTCACTTAAACCACTTTCCACTATCCTTTCCATCATAGGGGTAGACATAGGATTTTTAGCCCTTTCCTTAAAATCCTCTAAATCATACTGAGCTAAAAAGGTATCTCCATATTCAGGAAGTTTAAAATTCTCCTAATCATACTGAGCTAAAAAGGTATCAAAATATTTAGGAAGAGAACAAACAAGGCTAGAACCATGTTCAGAACCAAGACAGGCAGCTTTCATGACTACAGTTTGGATAAATAGAATGGAAAATGCTTTGAATTGCTTTAACAATACCAGAAACTCAAAATGATTCTCTTTTTCAACAAAGTAATGGGAACATCTATAAGAAAAGTCAAACTCACCTTCAACAGATTTGAAATCACTATCAAATTGGGCAAGAAAAATCTTTTACCTCTAGCGTTGTTTCCCTTTTGTATCACCCTATATGTTTTACTGCTAAAATTGGCCTGTTCTTTCTCGATAAAAGGCATAAAATCTTGTCGAATAATTACGGGATCAATTAATTCGTGCTGAATTTTCTTGATAAGACAAATTCTGACAGATGCATTAATTGTAAGTAGTTCTCGCACATGACCTTGATGTGTAATAATTACCCATAACCTCCTGAAAGTTAAAACTTTCCATTTCATAAGATGTTTCGAATATATTTCCCTCTAAATGATTTTCTCTAAAATCTCCCGCAATTCTAACTTAAAGAAGACTTTAGGAAAAGTGAGACTAATTATATGGGTACATTTGTTACGGAACATTAAACCTTTGAACCATTAAACTTTTGAACTCTGATATGAGGTTCAATCGAGAGGTTCAAAGATACAAATTGAGTTACGCAAGGGGACCAAGGGTAAATGACTTCTCTAGAAACATTGAACATTAAACCATTGAACCTTTGAACCATTGAACTTTTGAAAAGGTTCAAGTTTGAAGGTTCAATACTACAATTATTTTGCACATAAGACGACAGGTGAATGATTTTTAAAAAACAAAGAGCCGACCTAAGGAGTAAACATATTGACCAATAAGGGAAAATGGTAGATCGACCTTTTGCTTAGGGAAGGATTATAAAAAATTGAATAAGGGTGAATGAAAAGGTAACATTAGCTTTGACTAGGGAATGCATTTTATGAAAAAATGCAGAGAACTCAGAAACTCTAGTTATGCATGAACTGAAACACAGGGATAGAAGGAAGAGAACCAAGGCAAACCAAAACTGGAAAAGAAAAATGACAGCACACGACAACAAAGAAATGACTATGTACAAAATAGGGGACACCTGTTTTATAGTTGATACAATTTAAGGTCCTGTCCATTATAGGACAGGGGTAGAATAGATCCATCTGGATATTCTAATTTGAAAGAATTAGGGCCTAGTACCTGATGAATTTTGAATGGCCCCTTCCAAAGTGAATCAAACTTGCCATGTGCTCCTTTAGATTCTCTCCTCTTATCCCATAGCAACACTTCGTCTCCTTCGATGAATTTTCTGGGCCTTATTTTTCGATCAAAAATTTTCTTAACCCTGGTTTGATGAGCAGTAATCTAATCAACCAGTTCATTCCTTTCCTCCTCAATCTTGGTTAAGTACATAACTCTTTTTTCTAAGGAATCTTGAAAGTATTGATCTTCAATGACCTTTTGTAATTTGGTTGCAGATAATTCTAGAGGTAATGACAACTGAGCTCCTATACCATAAACCAACTCAAAAGGCGCCATTCCTATTGCTCTTTTTGGGGTTACCCTATCAGCCCAGAGTGCTTTGTACAATTTTTTATGCTAATCTTTGGGATTATCACTCACCAATTTTCTCATGATGGCTATCAGATTTTTATTACTGGATTCAGCTTGTCCATTCCCTTGAGGGTAATAGTTTGATGAGTGAGAAAGAGAGATACTATGCTCATAACAAAATGAAGTGAGTTCAATTGAGGAAAAGCTAGTAGTATTATCTGCCACAAGTTTCTGAGGGATGCCAAAATGCACCAGTATATTCTCTCTGAGAAAATTACACTCTACTTCTGAAGTAGTTCTCTTCATAGGGATTGCTTCCACCCATTTTGTAAAATAGTCTGTTGCTATTAGAATGTGTGTATGTCTAGAACTCGAAGGAGGTGAAAGAGGCCCAATGAAGTCTAAACCCCATTGTTTGAAAGGTTCTTCAATAACAAGAGGCCTCAGAAACAATGCTGCAAGTTGTGGTCTTCCTAAAAACATTTTGCATTTTTCACAATTAGCTACCCATGTATATGCATCTTTGAACATGTCTGGCCAATAATAACAATTTCTAATAATTTTAAAGGTTGTGACTGAAGAAGAGAAGTGTCCACCGCAGGCTTCATTATGAAAAACTTCCAAAAGCTTGTGTTGTTCTTTATCTACACATCTCAGAAAGGTTCCATCTAGTCCCTTTTTTTATAAGACATCACCCCAAATGACATATTTCGCTGCTTTTAATCTCAAATTCCTTTTCTCCTTTGGCGATAAGTGACTGGGATAGTCTCCATAAGTAAGATAATGTGCCACGTTTAGGAACCACGGATCTTGTAAACTCGCCAATAGGACAATGGGAAGTTCTTCGTCTTCTTCTTCTTTACTTTCAGCAATCAATTTGCATAGGCCTTGACCTCTAATTAATTTGGTTGGCCTAATCTCCAAGTCATATTCTTGAATCTTAGCAACCTATGTTGCTTTATTATTCATCCCAACATCCTGTTGAGTCAGAATGCTCTTTATAGCCGAACTAGGGACAAATACAATTGAATGAGAATGTAGTATGTAATATCTAAATTGTTTGACAACCTTTACCACAGCAAAAGCTTGTTTCTCAGTTAAAGAATATTTAAGTTCATGCTTCTTGAGAGGAACACTCATAAAGGCTATTGGGGCTTCTACATTCAATTCATTTTTCTGCAGTAAGATACCAGACATGATATGTTCTGAAGCATAACAATAAATAATAAAATCCTTTTGGAAATTGGGGTTTACCAAAGTAGGTGTTTGTGCAATCACTTCTTTAACATTTTCAAATGCTTTCTTAGCAGTCTTGTTCCACCTGAATGCCTATTTTTCACTCATCATCCCTATAATATGTTTCGTAATCTCGGAAAAATTAGGAATGAACCTTCTGAGGAAGTTAACCTGGCCAAAGAAAGACTTGACTCCAGTCCTGTTTGAAGGAAGACTTAGCTGTTGTATTGCTCTAACCCTTTTTGGATCAATCTTGATTCCATCCTTCAAAACTAAATCTCCCAATAACTTACCTTCTATTACAAAGAATATCGACTTCTTAGGATTAAGAGATATCCCATGATTCTGACACCTTTGTAAAATGGTCTCAAGATCTTTTAGATGATTTTCTCTTCTTCTAGAGAAAACAGTCAAATCATCAAGATAAATGACAATAATTTTATCTTTCAGATCTTTAAAGGATGAATTCATTACTCGTTGAAAAGTTGCACCAGCGTTAATCAAACCACAGGGCATATGGTTATAAGTAAAAGTTCCCCATGGTGTAGTGAAAGTAGTTTTATGTTGATCATCTACAACCACACTTATTTGATTATAACTTGAGAACCCATCTAACATGGACATCATCTTTGATCCAGCAACTGTTTGTAAAATGTGATCCATCACAGGTAAGGCATAATTATCTTTCAAACTGGCCTAGTTGAGATTCCTAAAATCAACACAAATTCTTATTTCTCCATTTTTTTTGCATACTGGGACAATGTTTGCCACCCAGGTGGAGTGATGAATCGGATAAATAATCCTAACCTTCAGCATTTTGTCGACCTCCTTATAGATAGCCTCAGCAACCTTTGGGTTGTAGTTTCTTAACTTTTGCCTAAATAGAATTGCATTTGTTTTTAAAGGAATATGGTGTTAGAATT
Source organism: Cunninghamia lanceolata (assembly GCA_027924645.1). NCBI lineage: Eukaryota > Viridiplantae > Streptophyta > Pinopsida > Cupressales > Cupressaceae > Cunninghamia > Cunninghamia lanceolata. The sequence continues at coordinate 7,116,034 of BSBN01000976.1, read as the reverse complement.
GTCCACCCCTAAAATCCTTTAGGTCGTCATAGCACCAAGCAAAGACATCCCTATATCTAGTTAACAAATTAATCAACTTGTATTTCTCCTCTGGTGAGCAATACCTACCAATAGAAACCCATTTAGGATCAGTTTTACTCTCGATGTTTATTTTTTCACAATCTCCCAATTTGTCAAGAGTCTGAGCAAGTTTGTCCTTCGTATATTCATCTTGTCGACTAAACAAATGTTCAAGAGAGACCAGTCCTCTGGGAATTTTCTTTCCTTTTAACTAAATTACATCATCCTTTGAATTGATCCCTGGATCAGGACTGAATTCTTTACATTCTGCTTTAGGACCTTCAAAATAAGTCCCTAAGAACATCTCAACATTCTCCAAGAAATCTCTAATCTGTCGATCATTCTCAAAAACTTGCCAATTTTCAGCATTATCTGGGATATTAGGATGGTAGATCAGCTCTATTCTCTATGAATTCTTTTTGAAATTAGAGTGTGGGAGAAGAAGAGAAGCTGACACTACTAGAGAATCAGCTCATGTGTTCTGATCTCTGGGGATTGCCTCAATAGAAAAAGCATCAAAGTATTCTATCTCGTCCCAAACTCTGTTCCTGTAATGTCTCAATCTTTCATTTTTAACTGTAAAAATGCCTCTCACCTGTTTAACAATCAATTCAGCATCTCCTTTTGCTTTAAGCATCTTTATACCTTTTCCTTTGGCTTCATTTAACCCAAGCAATAGAGCCTCGTACTCTACAGTGTTATTAGTATTTTTAAATTCTAACTTGAAAGAGTAAGGGAAATTTTTACCTTCAGGTGAGATCAAAACAACCCCTGCTCCCAAGACAATGGTAGCACAACTGCCATCGAATTCCATGGTCCATAGATCATCTGAATGAACCGATTTTGAAACAGGTTCCTCCTTCATGTCTTCAGAAGAGAAAATAATTACCAAATTTGCATTCTTCAAATAGAATCTGAGATTTAGGATCATCAGAAGGGTACACAGTAAACTTGCATTTAGCTTCAGGTTCTAGTTTTACTTTTCATTTTCCCACCAGAATTGTAGCTTCTAACCAATCCAATTTGATCTCTCCACATAAATCTTTGCAAAAAGTTTTGCTCAACAGCATCCCATAACTAGCAGGAATATCTGCCACCAAAATAGTCAACTTCACTCTTTTATCAGGGTAGGCTGCAAGAGCAACTCGTGCATCTTTAATTTGTCCGAGCAAAGGAATCTGTTTTCCATCTATAGAGTAACACCTACCAAATGTTTTTGTAAGGGATAGGCCTAGGGCTTTGGCTACGGATGAGGGCATACTATTATTAGAAGCACCTAAGTCTATAATACAATTATTGAGTTTATGGCCATTTATAAATAAAGAAACATAAAATGGGTTGGTCTTCATATCAACCATATAAGATGTATCATTAGATGAATTGACAGCCATTTTAGGAGTGTATATAGGTGATTCAGATGGAGAAGCAAATAATTGGGCAATTGGGGACTCAACATTAATACTTTGTTGACTTTCGGGCTCAATTTGTGAAGGATTATCTTTGACATATTTAACCAATTTATCAAGTTCTTTAGGATTTAACTTAAGGTATTTAGTAGGGGATATTTGAATCTTTGAAGACTTACAAAATTCTATAATATCAAAAGAAGTTTCATGATCATTCCTTTGTAACAATTTAACTTCTTGGGCCTTCGAATTAGTATCAGAGGTTCTAATGAGAGGCTCCTTACCTTTAATAGGCACTTCTTGAGTATTAGAAAATCTTAGATTCTTCTAACTTCTGGTAAGCACAGCACATGAAGGATCTTCAAGAGTAACCAATATTTCACCTCCTTTTTCTGAATCTGATTCATATTCTAGGAAGTGTATTTTAGAGTCTTCAGGTTCCTCAGAGTTCCTTTCTTCTTTGGTAATTTCTCCCAATACATCTTGAGTAGCGGCCATTTGAGCATATCTAAGCATCTCTAGATAAGAATTTCTGTCATGATCAGTAGTCAAATGAAAGGCACACATATTCCCTCTTCCAGGAGGAGACTCAATAGCTAACCTTGGTTGTGCTGATGTAAGTTGCAATGTCTTACCGGTATTTGTTTGTTGGTTAAAATTTCTTCTGCTAACATCTTGATATGGTTGTTGAAATGAAGTACCAACCTTGGGCAATTGCCTTTTTAAAGTAATCATATCATTTACTAATCTTTGAACCATAGGATCTGTAGAGGATGAGGGATGAGCATTAGGTACTTGGACTTCTTTCTTCCATTTTCCAGCCATAAGAAGATCATCTTCTAACCCAACTACCAAGGTTTGTGCGTTTTCTAAGTCAATAACTGCACCTCTTCTAAGATGAAAACTAATATCAGGAGGCATAGAATTGATAAAGAAACATTTCTGATTCTCAGGAGTTGGCCTTTTAGCATTTGGGATTTTGTGCACAATTCTATTGAATTTGGCTATAAATTCCCTCATAGGCTCATGTATTTCTTTCTTGAGCTGAGTCAATTGAGCAAGAAGAGAATGTTCATCTTCTGCGCTTTTGAATCTATTTTCGAACGCAGTTTTCATATCATTCCAGTTTGTAATTGAAGAGTCAAATAGATGATAATACCATTCTGTTGCAGTATCAGTTAGAGTTTGCACAAAAAGCCTTATGGCTACATCTTGATGTTGTACACCTAACACACCACACGCAGTGGCAAAGGCATTCAAATGCTCATCTGGTGATTGTTTTCCATCTCCATTAAACTTGGGTATGTTTTCTCTTACATTTTTAGGCAGAGGATTCAGGTTAGCCCCTAAATTTAGAGGCCCTATAGCTGCTACCCAAGGTTGGGCCATTGGTAGAAAGCTTATAGCAGAGGGAATGACAGTGCTAGAAAGAGTTAATGCTTGGCAGATAGAGGATGTAGAGGGTTTAGGAGGGCTAGGAGGTCTACTTCTAGCTCTTCTAATTGAAGTAGGAATATAAGGAAAATTTAGGCTTTGCAGCATTTGAAAAGTAGGATCTTCAACTCCCTCTCTCCTCAAAGACCTTGTGTATCTTCTGAACTCTAGTTTATTAAATTGTAACTGGATAAGTAGTTATTAGTTTCTAGGCTATTCTCGACCTCTTAGGACTTCAGGGGCTTGATATCTAACTACGTTTTCAGCTTGCCTCCTTCTTTGTCTGAGTAACAGCAATCTCAAATTATCAGTCAATTCTACTTCCCTTTCTAATACTCGGCTTGTCCTTCTATAATCATCAATATTTCGACGAGTGCACCATGCAAGAGTATTTAACTAACCAATTATATCTTCCTGTTCGTCTTGAAAACCAAGATTAGGTTACAGAATAGGAATTATATTTTCATGAGGAAGCACCATCGTTGCTTCATATTAGGGTGACTAATCTTTAAACAAATGACTTCGATCCCCAGCAGAGTCACCAAAAACTGTTGGTTAACAGATTTGTCTTGTTCTAAAAATATTTTGTTCTGAGTCTATAACCCTTTCTTTTTCAGAGCAAATAAGTTAAACAACAATTGGGTGAACTATCAGAAACAATTCCTCTCTGAACTAAGGTACAGTTCCCTTTTAAATCTTTAATGAATTCGAACTATCATAATCATTTGAATACACTTTTAACCAGAAAGCATTTAAGGCAAACTAACATTCACACATCACTATGTCATGAATGCGATATCTTTTCTTTCATATAACATCATTCAGTGATAGAACGCATAGATTCTATCTTCAACAATAATCAAATATATATAAATATATGTATGTATCACTGAACCAATAAATGATAACACATATATGATGAGTCAGCCAGTGAAAGAATAATTACCACATAAAAGAAGAGCTCGCATAGAAACTTGATTTCATGCACTTAAACACATAGATTTAAGTCTATAGCAATCATTTCTTCCTTTCATTCATAGATGAAAAATTTTCAGTCAAACATCACATATATTGTAAACATCCAAGTTCAGCCAAAATTCCTTGTCTCCTTTTTTCTATATATCCCTAGTTTTAAAACCAAAACATATATATAGCTTACCCTAATTAACTGTTCTTTAAACCCAGAGTTAAAACAAACTCTGACCCATAGCAGGATTTAGTTTCTTGAAAACTAATTAAAAGATAGAGTTTTTAAACATAATTCCCCAACTAAATAACTGAATAAAAAGATTATATAAGCACGATCATGACTGGGGTAGCACATTGGAATCTCCAGATTTGCCTTGTTCTGCTGAAGAGACACGTTGCATCTTCCATTCCTGGTATGCGGCAACAAACTCATGAATTTTTGGGAAATTAGGGATGCCAATATGTTTAACTCGTGCCTTCCAAACATCCTTTTCTTTTTGAATGCTCGCTACCTTTTCCACATGCTTTGGGAGTGCATCGACGCAAAGGTGAAGTAGTGATTCTACTTTCGATATCTAGGAGAAATCATCAATTATCAGGTTATCATTTTCTTTGACAAAATTGATTTTCTCTTTGAAGGATTGTACAACAGTATCAATATCCTTTTCTAGCTCACCATCATCTTTTATGTATTTCACATAGATACATTCTAAATCATGTTGTAAAGATTGAGTAAACTCAGTTATCTCTTTAATCATCTTTGTAAACTCCATTCGTCCTTGTCTTGACACTGAGTTTCTCCATTCAATGTTTCTCTTGCTTACATATAGCATATTGTCGTTCAGGCTTGTTATATTCTTTTCTGATAAAAATTTTGTCACCCCATACTTCTGAATTTCACTTATTTGATTTATTACACTCATCCATTTTGCTTCATCCTTTTCCCATGAGGCATTCTGTATTTTTAAATCTTCAATAGTAGCCACAGTTTCATCATATATACCTTTCAACTCATTAATATATTATGTACCCTTTTGGATGATGCCATCCAGCCAGTCATCGAACACTTCGGTCACCATCTTTTTTCTATGTATTTGATCAAGCATTTTCTGATTAACTAGAGATTTTGGATCAAAAGACAGAGGTAATTGAGAAACAGGTTGTGGATCTAGATTGTGAATGGCGTCAATATACTCTGCCATTGATCGTAATGCTTGCTTCAACTCCCTTTTATCCGTTTCATCTTTCCATGTACGGCTAACTATCTTTTTAGTAGATGTCGAGATGGTACACGTATGTAGCACACGATGAAATTCTAAGATCTACTCTTTCTACTACAAAATCCTGGACTGTGGGTTCCTGAACCTCTTCATCAGCTATTGGCCAAGCTATCTCTGCACTCCAATTTCCTGTATTGGGATCAATGTCCACTCTGGAAGTGGTTTTCAGCTTTTTAGATTTTGGAGCCTTTCCCAGACATTTGCTAACCATATCTTCTAGTGGTAATGAAAATGGAACTATTTTCCTTTTATCATTAATCAAATTTTCCAACCATCTAGGTGTAGTGACTGGAACCTCTTTATCAAGAGTAAGTTGTTCAGAAGGCACATTTGGTAATATCATTAGATTGGTAGAATCCAAAGCACTCTCTACCTGTTGGTCCATGTTGATTTCTTCTGCCATTGGTGAACCAAACCCTTTATCACTCATTACTTCTTCCGAATCTTCTTTAGTGTTTATGTCCACAACTATTCTTTCTAAAAATTTCCTTCTTCTTCCTACTCTTAGTTCTTGACCTGGTGGTGCAAGAAGGCATAATAGTCACAAGGGTTTTCTTAGACGTTTTGGTGACAAAACCCTCTTCAATTATTGACTTTGGAGTACATGCATCACAGATATTAATAAGTTGATTAGAAGAGCTTACAAGGGATTGTGATTCATCAATGGGTGCACACCCTTGGGAATCTTCATTTTGAACCCTTTTCAATCTCTGTTCTCTTAACCATTTTTCAGTTCTTCTTATTATGGGGAGGGTTTTAACTTCTATCTGATCCTCTTCATCTCTATTCCAATCAACTTCTGGAATAGGCAGCTGTTTTACTTGTTCAAAATGAGAATCGATCACTTGTTCCTCATCGTCTATTATTCCAATAATATTCATTTTCAGGTTAAGGGTGACTATTTGTCCTAAGGAAAATCTGCACCAAAGCCTTTTTCTAACTTCAAATTCATCTGAGCAATCTTCCCAATAGTCCTCTATTTGGGGAATGTGTGAAAATCCCTCTCCAAAATCCAAATTGTCTCTAGCAAAACCTTTGCTATCGAACTTGGGTCTAGCATTATAATATTGAAAATTAAACTTCTTTAGGCCCACCTCTAGATTTAAAGCATTAGAAACTGATTGGCATGAATAGTGACCAAACTCAATAGGAAAAGATATACTAGACTCTCTTTTCATTAAAAATTTCTTATCTATATGAGCTAACTGCCTGCAAACTTCGATCAATACAAAGCGGTCAAAGACATATCTAGGCAGTTTCATAGGCTCACCTTCAAAACTGCCAATTCTGATGTAAGTGAATCTGGGAAACTGAATGAAGAGCCATAAATGCTAATTAATTGCATGGCTTCATCAGATATCCTTTTATTAATATTGCCTGTCAATTCATAAACCATCCTACCGGTGAAAACATCATTAACTCTTCCATAATTTTGATAACACTTTTGCATTTGTAAATGAGAGTAGTAATCATAAATTCTGATATCTTTGACTAAGGATGCATGAGGTAATCCTCTCCACTCCCTTGTGGATGCTAAGCAGTAAAAGAGATATGAGGACATGTAAAAGTCTTTATTTCCTAGATAATTACTAAAACCCTAATGTAAACATTCAGCTATGATTTCTGCCCAATCTAGATATTGTTCTCCTTGAAGGATCACTTGAATAAAGAAATACATCCAATCCTCCCAATAGAATGCTTGAGAACTACCTTTTAACCTGTGTAACAATACCATGATATCTTTTATTTTTGGTATCATATGTTCCCTTGTTAGTGATCTGGGCAGCCTCAAACCTCCCTTTTGGAATTTTAATAGCCAATCCCTTGCAATTACACTCTTGTAATTTGCCTTCTTCAATGAAAAATAACTATAAGAGGAAGTAATGTCAAGATCAGAGTATGGCTCCTTAGGTGGGATTTTCATTACGGCCATTAGGGTTTGTCTATTAACAGGCAATAACACATTTCCATTAGAAGCTCTAATGCATCTATTTTGAGGATCATATTTGCTCATGCATTCGAGAACTAACTCAGGGCATTGTACCGCCATAAGAAAAACTGTAGCTTCAATTAAACCACTTTCCACTATCCTTTCCATCATAGGGGTAGACATAGGATTTTTAGCCCTTTCCTTAAAATCCTCTAAATCATACTGAGCTGAAAAGGTATCTCCATATTTAGGAAGAGAACAAACAAGGCTAGAACCATGTTCGGAACCAAAACAGGCAAATTTCATGACTACAGTTTGGATAAATAGAATGGAAAATGCTTTGAACTGCTTTAACAATACCAGAAACTCAAAATGATTCTCTTTTTCAACAAAGTAATGGGAACATCTATAAGAAAAGTTGAACTCACCTTCAACGGATCTGAAATCTCTGTCAAACTGGGCAAGAAAAATCTTTTACCTCCAACGTTGTTTCCCTTTTGTATCACCCTATATGTTTTACTACTAAATTGGACTGTTCTTTCTCGATAAAAGGCATAAAATCTGGTCGAGTAATTACTGGATCAATTAATTCGTGCTGAATTTGCTTGATAAGACATAAATTCTGACATATGCATTAACTGTAAGTAGTTCTCGCACACGACCTTGATGTGTAATCATTACCCATAACCTCTTGAAAGTTTAAACTTTCCATTTCATAAGATGTTCCGAATATATTTCCCTCTAAATGATTTTCTCCTTTAAAATCTCTCGCAATTCTAACTTAAAGAAGACTTTAGGAAAAGTGAGACTAATTATATGGGTACATTTGTTACGGAACATTGAACCTTTGAACCATTGAACTTTTGAACTCTGATATGAGGTTCAATCGGGAGGTTCAAAGATACAAATTGAGTTACACAAGGGGACCAAGGGTAAATGACTTCTCTAGAAACATTGAACATTGAACCATTGAACCTTTGAATCGTTGAACTTTTGAAAAGGTTCAAGTTCGAAGGTTCAATAGTACAATTATTTTGCACATAAGACAACAGGCGAATGATTTTTTAAAAACAAAGAGCCGACCTAAGGAGTAAACATATTGACCAATAAGGGAAAACGATAGATCGACCTTTTGCTTAGGGAAGGATTATAAAAAATTGAATAAGGGTGAATGAAAAGGTAACAACACCCAAGTGCGCTGCTCCTAGGTATTTGTGCTATAAAATGCAGGTTCTGAATCCTTCTCTGATCCTTGTTGTACTTTATATTTCCTAAGATCTGGTTCTAGTAGTTAATTATAGTCTGATATTTGTCTTCTAGAGTTTGGTTGCTTGTCCTAGCTTGCTTGCTTGACCTTGGTTGATCCACCTATATACAACAAAAGGGCAAAACCGCTGTAGTTTGTCTCTCCTTCTTGGGTAGAATCCAAGTTCAGTTTGTGTCCTAATGTTTGTAGAAGAGGGTTTGACCTAGTTTAACTCCTTAGGCTAGATCACTCTTTTCCACTAAACAAAAAATAGTGGTGTAAGAGATGTTATGATGCATAAGATCAACATGATTGTAGGGGAGTTACATTGTTGACTAGGAATCTTGACCAACTTTATGATGCATGTTATGATGTGTCATAGAACATCTTTTGAGGGAGATTATGGAGCCAAAATATAGTGCCCAATTTGGTGACTAGATTATGAGAGTTATTAATGGTTATGCCAATGTTGACTCATCATGGAGATGGGCATTGGAATTTGGGCCCTAGATTTGGATGTCATTTTTGAGTCATGGTATTGGCCCATGGCTTGGAGTTTGCCACTTATGCTTTCATGTTTTGGAATGTTAGAGATAGAGGTTTCATAGTGATGCTAGAGATGGAGGTTTCATAGTGAATTTGCAGGTACCATTATGCTAACAAAGTTACTCTAGATTCGAAGTTGTGATTACTCTTGTAAGGGAATGTGCTTGGATATTGTATTATAACATATATTGCTAATAATACAATTGATTCATGCTTTGAGTGGAGTTTTCTCTCAAAAGGGTTTTCCCCACGTACATCTTTGTGTTATGGTGAATGCTTCTTTGTAATATTTTATTTCTTAAAATTGTTTTAGATCGTATTTTTGTTACTATCTTCTCATAGATTAGCATAGCAAGCATTTTTTGCACCTTTGCTTCCTTTTCAAAAACTTTTTCCTTCCCTTGATTCCCCAACTCCAAGAGTAGAATCTTCTCTATAGATTTAACTATTCACCCAAAGCGAGCATTCTTAGCTCCTTCAAATTCCCCTATAGCCTTTTGGCTAGTCTCCTTCCCTTCCACAGAAACAATAGTAGAAACAACCAACCAACCAACCAACCAACCAACCAACAATAGTAGAAACAACCAACCAACCAACCGGATAGCAACAATGACACTCATATTAGGGTTTGTAGTAGAGGCAAAAGCTTCCTTCATTACATACATACCAAAAAGCATAGTATTGTTATAGTATATTATCATTGTAAGCATCCTTTGTTCTCTTATAATTGTTTACTTTTAGTAATTTGTAAATTATTATATGCTCATTTGAACTATATTTATAAACTATCAAAACTATTTAAAAAATAAATCAATAAAATAAAATACTTTTAACACTTGTACACTAAACTGGCCTCCATATTCATGTTTAGAATTATACTTTAGACATGTCATTATTAATGTATTTACAGCTTAATGACAATTATCTTATCAATTAATTATATAGAGAGAGGGGGAGGGGGGACTAAACAATCACTTAGTTATTTGTCTACCCTCTATTCATGGTGAGCTCTACATTAGTACTAATATAGACTGGATATCAGTTGCATAGTGCTTAGGTTGTGCTGGCAGTACAAATTTTTGAGATGAACCTAGGTTCAAATTTCAACTACTGGGTTCAAATTTCAACTATTTAATAAATTTCTGTTCCAGGCTTGCAAGAGTTGTTAATGGACTCACAATAAGGTAATTGGGGAAAGAAGTAATTGTTTAGATGTCAGTTACATGAGAGTTAAATATATTCCTATCTTCTATTTCAATGTTATTATTATATGTGTTGTGAAGTTGAATGGTTTTGCTGAGTGCAAGGCTCCAACACCATAAGGGATGAGGTTCAAACCTGTGAGCTCATTGGTCCAGAGAGGTTCAAAGCTTGCAAGCTTGTTAGCCTAACATGGGTTTGATACTTGCTGGCAATATCAACAATACCATGATTTAACCATCACATTGTGCCATGAAAAGGTTGTAATTTAATGAGATGATGGTATGTTTTAAATTTTTTAAGGTACATTGGTCCAAGTTTTTTCTGGAAGTGACTTTAATAGACTCTGCTCATAAAAACTACACCAAAAGACTGGTTTCTCATTTAAATATATACTAATATCTATAATCCAATTGTAAACCCCCCAAAAAAAAAAATTGTTAAAGGATATAAACAGTCTGTACTAAAGACTATACTCTAAAGCCATGTCACTTGTGGAAGCAATGCAGCATATGTCAAACTGTGCCTATATCATTTCTTTCTTATAAATTCATAATAAACACACTGTTTAAAAAAAACGTTTTGAGTTTGGGAAGACTGGCATGATTAACAGAGAATGAAATATTAATGTGAAACTAAATCCTCAATGTTGATATGCCTATTTTTTAGACAGCATTGAGAATTTTGTCATGGGAATTGAGACAGTGCAACTATGCAACATTATAAATGAGGAAATGACTGCTTCCTAAAGCTTCCAAGCTTGATGCGAACTTGTAGATGACCTGAAGCTGAAAAATCAAAGAAAGTCATAGATAAATAAACAGCTCTCACACTGGGAAGAAGAAACGGTGCAAATAGTTTCCGTTCAGAGTACTGTTCTAATACTATCAGGAAGAGAACTAAATTATGCTATTCAGGAAAATAAATTCTCCCCTGTATTCAGATTTTATGGCCTATAAATAGTTTGCATGGGTTGTTATAAACTTATATACAGCAAAATTCCGTTACGGATTTGTTAGGCATTGAATTCTGACCCTAATTCGTAATAGAATAAATTCCATGTATTTAGTTTTATTCAAGTTTGACGATGTTAATGTCATTTACTAATTTACAACTGTTCCTCTCATTGTAGTTAGAAATCGATTCCAGTTCCACGCTCACAGGTATTCATGATAACAATGTTGATCATCTGAACTAAAAATAATGACAGTTATTGTTTCTGTTGTAGTTGTGGCAATATCCCGTTGTTTGTTCTATAGTTTGTTCCATTATTCCATATATCTAGGCAAACATCTAGCGATGGCGGTTGGCATTCTATTTTTGAAGCAGAATGTAAAAAAAATGCGGTGTGGGTGTTTAGTTGATGTTTTTCCGAGGCCTTAATTCCAGGTTGGTGTGTCTTAGTAGGCCCTCTTGAGCTTGCCCTCATTACCTATAGATTCCTATAAGTTTTAGGCTTTGCAATTGCTCACACCCACTTGGATTTAGATTTCCCTCTCCACATAATAGAATGTGCTAATGTGGATTCACATGAGCAGCAGCAGGAGGGATAGAGGTTCTGCAATGCAGGATGTTAGTATAGTGGTTTTGCTTGTATTGGGTTTTGCAGTTTTTGCACAATCTAGTTTTGTGGACTCTAGGAGGAGCCCATCAGATGAAGAAGTAAAGTACATTAGTCACAGGCAGCTCTTGTACTACAAGGATGAGTTTGGGGAAAGAGGGGAAAAGGTGAATGTTGATCCCAGCTTGAGGTTTCCAAATTCAAGGCTGAAAAATGCCTACATTGCTCTGCAGGCCTGGAAGGAGGCAATCATTTCAGACCCATTTAATACAACAGGCAACTGGTTTGGTGCTGATGTCTGCAACTACACTGGTGTGTTTTGTTCCCCTGCATTGGATGATCCAAATATTACTGTTGTAGCAGGCATTGATCTCAACCATGCAGACATTGCAGGGTATCTCCCTGTGGAGCTTGGGCTTCTTACAGATCTGGCATTCTTCCATATCAATTCCAACAGGGTCTGTGGGATTGTGCCTCATACCTTTACGAATATGACAGAGCTGTTTGAGTTTGATATCAGCAACAACAGGTTTGCTGGGCCATTCCCATCGGTGGTGCTCTCCATGCCTAAATTGCAGTATTTGGACATTCGATTCAATGAGTTTGAGGGGTCCCTACCAGAGAAGCTGTTTGACAAGGATCTGGATGCTATCTTCATCAACGACAACAGGTTCCATTTTGAAATCCCTTCTAACCTAGGAAATTCCCCTGTTTCTGTTATTGTATTTGCCAATAATAATCTCAAAGGATGCCTACCTCCTAGCTTGACTCAGATGGCTTCCCTCAACGAGATAATCCTCATGAACAACAATTTATCAGCCTGCCTGCCATCTGCTATCGGAAATCTGAAAAATTTAACAGTACTTGATATTAGCTTTAATAAGCTAGTTGGCTCTTTACCAGATAGCATTGGACAGATGGCTAGCTTGGAACAATTGAATATTGCTCACAACAAGCTATCCGGAATGATCCCAGACAGCATTTGTGCACTGCCTAAGTTGGAGAACTTTACATTCACCTACAATATATTCAATGGAGAGGCACCTAATTGTCTTGCCCTTCCTTCCAAAGGTGTTACCTTCAATGATGCAAATAACTGTATCCCTGGCAGGCCTTCTCAGAGATCATTCATGCAATGTGCTGCAGTCCTTTCTCAACCCGTGGGTTGCAATGCATCTGACTCATGTAATCCAGTCAAGCTACCCCCACCCCCACCTCCTCCTTCACCACCCCCTCCACCTCCTCCTTCACCACCACCTCCACCACCACCTGCTCAATGTGTTTGTCCACCTCTTGCTCCACCATCCCCCTTACCACCGATGACCTCACCTCCACCTCCACCTCCACCTCTTGCTCCACCATCCCCCTTACCACCTATGCCCTCACCTCCACCACCACCTTATCCATCTCCTCCTCCTCCGAATTACCCCTCACCTCCACCTCCATCTCATCCATCTCCTCCTCCCAATTACCCCTCTCCTCCCCCTCCATGTATTCAGCCCCCACCGCCACCACCACCACCACCTTGCATGAGGCCTCCCCCGCCATCTCCTAGCAATGAAGAACCGTCAGCACCAACATCACCAACAGGATATCCTCCCCCACCTAGGCCACCCACATAAAGTTGGTTTTATTCAAGGCTCCTCTCCAGCCAGCATATTGCCTGCTTTTTCAGGTGTTAAGGTATCCTGTCTGCTTCCTTGAATGGGCATAGCTTTTCTTTCAAGTTGGTCATCTTCTCCATGAGTAGATGGGTACAATTTTAGTCTTATGGGATGAAGATGGGATGACTTTTATGTACTTTAGGCCAAATTGATCTTTAGAACCTATCAGAGTGCATTTACTTGTTTCAAACTTTGATTCTATGGGTGTTCAGTTTTAAAATAAATTCTCCAAGCTTTGTTTGAGATTTAGTGCACTGAGTTGTGATTTCAAATATCTATGTAATGGAGCCTAATGTCATTATATAGCAGGCAGGAAAATGGTCCGTCATTATTGTTAAGGTATTGTATGACAGCAAGTCACATTTAGTGGAAAGAAATTATTAAGGAATAAGCTATTCAGGAAGATGTGTTATAACATGATCTCTGATAATTGATCTCCCTTGCAATTATAGATGCAAGAATCTCTATTATAAGAGATATAGCATCTAATATTTTATGCCATACATGATGGCCAATGTTTAATTACAATCTACTTACTGTGGAATGCAGAAAATGGATTTCATTTTTTAGTGTTTGTCCAAGCTTGTAGATTGAACTTATATATTCTTTGATGTAAAAAAAAAAAAAATTCGCTTGTGTGGTAAGCATCCTATTCAAGCCTTTTTGTATGCTGAAAACTATTATATCAGTTGCAAACTCAAAGTAAGTCATCTCAATTGCAAGGGAATAGTAGCCAGAGATGAGTTAGTTTAGCACTTGAATATTAAGAGATCTGGTATATTTCTTACCATCGATAAAGGGTGAATTTATTTTGAGAATGCTTAACTGAATATTTTGAGCTTGCTCCCAAGCTTTAATGTTTAAACTGATTAATAATTCTGGCAAGTTTCCTGGGTAAAAACATAATATCTTGGTCATTGTTTGCAGAGGTTAGAAATAGGATCTTTCCAGAGTATATAATTGTTCTGAAAATTTTGGGCATATATAATCCTTTGTTTACATCAGAGTAACAGGACTCGCTGAGTCCTAAGGCGAGCAAGCCTAAATGAGGCCTGCAGATCTCTTTCAGAGTTTGGGAGTCTGGGTGAGTCTAGGACTATATTTTTGTAAATCAGTTTATAATATTTAAAAAAAATTATTTCAAGCCTTTTGAAAAATGACCAGTTATTGTGCCTGAGTTTCTGCCAAGTCAGAATCGTTTACATTCTCTCATTGTGACCTTCAACTGTTTCTTTTTCATATTGACTCTTAACTTGGTACTTCTGGATATGGCTTGTTAACTAAAAAGCATAAATTTTGTTATCAGGCAGCATAGCCTCTTGTATATATTTGGAAGTAAATTGGGTCACAAACAACCTGCTTCAAACATATTTTATTTGGTTTTGGTTAGAATCAATTAGACAGCCTAAACTGGAAGCAGAATAATATAAACTATTTTTTAATAGATCTTATACATGGTTCATTTAGAATGATATCTTTATAGTCTTACTCATGAATTGCATGGAGGTTTTTAATTGAAAAAGAAAATGGATGGTCCAATGCTATGCAGCTCACTCTTGCTCAATATCTGGTGCAGAATGGCAAATTTTTGATATCTTTATAACTCTCTAATTTTATAAGTAAACTGTTGAGCATTATCACATTCTAAATAGTTGAAATTGAAAGAAAAATAATATCAATGACATTTAATATAGTACAATGTTGAAAATTGAAATTCCAATTGAGTGAAATAATGAATTAAGATTATAGATAAATACAAATTAAATATTTGAAAATAATTTTTATTTATTTATTTTTTAAATATATATTTTTAAACAACTGTTGATATGGGATGATAGAATGTGTCAAAGTATGTCTTTAATGGGTTTTGTCCCCAGTACCCTTAAAATAAAAGAAGCTTCTGAGATGCTTAAGAAAAAAATTTGAAATGTTCTTAAAATATTGGGATGCTTAAGAAAAAATTTGTATTTTCAAATAGTTAGGAAAAGAGGAGCATCCTTATGTTACACACTTAAAATTTTTGAAAGTACACAGAAGGACCCAATTCTCTTCATTTTCTTCAATCCCATGTTATATTGAGGGCTCTCCACTCACATGGTTGTCTGTGCTCAAATTTTATGGTTCAAACACTCACATGGTTGTTTGTGCTCAAATTTTATGGTTCAAACTTTGATCTTTTTAAATTTAGTCGTTCCTTATATTAAGGAAAGTCTTTTGTTATATTTAGTTTTCTTTAGTAATATAAGTACTTCTTTTACATAGTATTATAAGTATAGATAGTTTTCTTATGGTGTATTTTTTTCTAATGATTTTTATATAAATAGTTTTTTGCGAGTTCATTTATTTAGATATAAATATAATTTCGTCTTTTTCTTTTGTTATGTACAAATATATATTTTAATGATAAAATACATGTACTAACACAAACACTCACTTACAATAAAGAAAACTATTTTATTGGGTGTATAGATGTTAAATTATTGAGCATTTATAAATTATTGTGAACAAGAAGTTTTCAAGTGATTTTTATTGTTATATGGAGCAATAAGAAACAAATGACATGTATTTGAACCTTGAACCTCACCAATCCAAAATCAAAATCTTTGCTACTATATTTTAAAAAGTAAGAATTAAACAAGGTGAAAAATATCTTTGATAAGTTAAGCATGAAGAACAAATAACAATTTTATAAATTGAGAATAAAACAAAAAGAAATGTGCCTTATTCTCTTGTATAGCTTCTCGAAACTCTCCAAATCTATGAATGGAAGAAAAAATTATTATTTTTACAAATTAACACTTTTACAATTTTAATTGCATTCTCTCTCTTTATGTATAGACTACTATACACTAATACAACTACATTTTATATACAGTACATTTGTTCAAATATAGTACATTTTATATAGTACTTTTGAGGTGACAAAACACTAACAAGCTTTATAAATACATTTGCAATTTTAAATCCACATCCTCATTCCAATCCACATCAACAAATCTATGCACATGAAGTGGGAACCTCCCAACTATTATTTGAAACCATTGGTTGTATCTACAAGCATGGTCAAACATGGTGGAATCTATTTTGCCACATAAGTATTTGGCAATTCCCATTGCATGGATGATGTAATACTAAATATAGGCTCAATATTGGGAAGATTAGATGAAAAAGAAAGCTCAAGGATATCCACTACTCACTAACATCATAAAGGAATGTTGTGTGATGGGCCCTAAGGTTAACAAATCAACCTAGGATAAAGGAAGATAATATGAACTAGGTTTTATATCTAAGGTTCCTATAAATATAGGATACCAACCAAACAAGAATACATTACCAATTCTATTTGCAATAATGAATAAAAAAGCAAACCCTAGTGGATTTGAAGTGATAGCCTCACATATATATAAAATAAATAAAGTTAGAGTATTTTTTAATTTCATAATTCCAAATGATCATACAATGAATTCAAGTTAAAAAGATGGGCTTCTTATGCAATCTAAAATGTGGCATTATAATGATCAAACCAATAACAATGCAATCACTATGACAATAAAGGAAATTTAGAATATGTCAAATGTAAAGAACTATGAGAAATCCCAATTGGATAAACCTTAGGTCAGTAGCTTGAAACTTACAATTTGAATGTTGTGTGATAGTTTGGGGTTGAAAGATTTGATTATCCAATGGAAGGATGAATGCAAACTCCTTTTCCAAACATTAATCAATGTACTTAAGTGGGTAGACCTAGGAGGATGAGGAACTGAAAGGAGAGATATAATTGTAGGATGTAGTGCCTAGATGTGAAAGTGGGATGCTTAGGGTAGTGATGAAAAGAAGATGTATGATAGTAAAGTGCAATGCCTACATATGGAAGTGATATTTTTAAAAAATTATAAGATGTATTGGGATATTCAAGTGATACTTAAAAATTACAATTTCAACTTTGATAGATTGATCAATATAAATGTAACAGATTATACCATGGTTTGTAAAGATGTTTTCTAGGGATACTTGAATAGAGAACTTTAGGAATAGGCTAGTATTGGTCTCAATAAATTGAATTAATTGTAATTCACTAATCAATCATCTAAATGTTGCATTACATCTAATTAAATTCACTAAAATTAAATAGCAAAATCTTTTGGTTTTGGGAGATAACTAATTGTGACTATATCTATACCTTAGTTTCATCTATATCTCTTCATGTTATAAATAGAGGATGGGTATATCATGGGCAAAATAACAACTTTAAGTGGTAATGAAAATGCTAAAAATAGAATTAAGTAACTTCATTTAACAAATATTTGAACCAGTTACCTAAAAATTCTGAAAAAAAGTTACTAATAAAAGTCGTAGGAAATTGAACCAAGAAAATGAACATGATAAACAAGTTATTAAATAACTAACCTATTTCACCCTACTAAGGGAAAATTGGATCAACAATGAATAAACAATAATAATCAATATCAAATACCCAAAATTTCAATGAAATGGTGAACTAAGGAAATTCAATAAAATAAAGCAATGAACAACAAAGTGTGAGGCCTACCTTTTTCATTCCCGTTCATGTGACTATTTACTTTACTGTTACTGATACATTTAGACTTGTGGGACTGTTGATCCCGAATTCCTAAACTATTAGACTTTATGATGCTATGGGAAAACTAATTGGGTGATGTTAGATAGATGCTTTATATTATGAGAAAACTAATTGGGTGATGTTAGATAGATGCTTTTATTAAGAGAAAACAAATTGGGTGATGTTAGATAGATGTTTATATTATGAGAAAACTAATTGGGTGATGTTAGATAGATGCTTATATTAAGAGAAACAAATTGGGTGATGTTAGATAGATGTTTATATTATGGGAAAACTAATTGGGTGATGTCTAGATAGATGCTTTATAATAAGGGAAAACTAATTGGATGATGGTGGATAGAAAATTGTTTTGTGATTCAATCTTGGGAATGGATGTTTGAAATGCAGAAATTAGAATCTAAATTGTAATGTGATTTCCTTAATGCTTAAGTGAATTTGTGATAATTTATGCGAGTGTTTGTTCTTAATTTGCCTTGGCTATTATTTATATATGTGGAAATTAACTTTGCAATTGAGTGCGCAGGTATTTCTAACAAACCACAAATACTGGAGATCATCCCACATTTGCTGTTGTAATCCCTTGTGAAGCCGATCTAGTTCCACGAGGAACCAAGATCAACTCTGTGTATGATGAAATGTTGTAATGTTAATTTGCATGTGGTTAATTAGGTTAAGTCTACCCTCCTTTAATTTGAATTATAATTTGTGTTGTAAGAATTTTGTCTTTGAATTACATTTTTAAATTTTAAATTTTTGGAGACCCTTTTCATGTGTTTTAACTTGACCCTGGGTGCTCTAACTAGGCTAAACTTGACCCTGGGTTATACTCCATGGGTCTAGGGTCCCTTTTGACTTGGGTAACCCTTGGTAAACCTCCATATGGTCACCTTAATTTCACATTGAAGTTAAGTGACGAATTTGGAGGCATGGGAGGGAGAGGATGAGTGGTACCAACACTCAACTCCATCCCTTTTCACTTCCCAAGGTTGGAGATAACTCCAAGACCCACCAATTATGGAGGACTTGACTCCAAGTCTCTCACAATTGGTGAGAGTACCCTTGGAGTTGTGTGGTCCCTCTTGAGATGAAAGGAAGGAGACACATGTGTCACCCTTTCCCTCTTTAACTCCTCTTTTTCTCTCCCACATGTTGGAGAGAGGACATGTGGTAAGGGGTGAGGAAGACTTGGGGATGGGTGAGTGACATGTGTCAACACCCATCCTCTGGGACATACTTGTAGTGGGGAGGAAGAGTAGGGAGGTGACAAGTGTCACCTCCCCATTCCTCTAAGCTCATGGGTTGGGCTTATTTTAATTCCACTTGGGATAAGTTGAGAGGTTGTTGAATTTTTTGGGAATTTTAATTGCTTGAATTTGAATTTGGGGAGAAAAGATAGAGGGAGTTTGGTGGCTTAGGTTGGAGGAGATTTTGGAGAAGCTCTACATCAACTTCTTCCATAATAGGGTTTTTAAAGGTTGGTTTTCAAGGTTAAGGCCTTCCTTTTGTATTTTAGTTGCTTGCATGATGCATTTGTGTGTGTTTTACTTCCTTGAGTGTTATTGTTATTGTGGGAAAATTTGGTTGGGTGTTGTAAGAGCCTCTCCCACTTGGAAGAAGATGCTCAACAAGTGTGGGGTAGGGGAGGAGTGATCCTCCTCGGGGTCATTACCTTGTTTTGGGGTGTTGTAAGCCTTGAGGGCAATTTTATGTGATTTTGATCAATTTGATACTTGGCTTGAGAGCCAAAATATGGAGACCTTTGGAAATTTTGTTAAATGTGATGGTTTGAGGCCATAAGAGAAAGTGTGTTGAGATAGTTGAAGGAGTGGCACTCTTGAGTCGCATGTGTCCACTCTCCTACCCCTTTGAACTCACCTTGGTTGAGTTCGTGTGTTGTGATTATCTATGGCTGTAATATTATGTTTTGGATGTTTGTGTGCCTTGTTGTGAAGTGGAATGAGACCCTAGGTGTATGGATGACCTCCCTAGCTCGGGGGTGACCCTCTTGCGGGTCTACGGTAGGGAGGAGAGCAAGATGTGTGGTTTTCTTTCCCCTTTGTGTGATATGCAGGTTCATTGGAGCTTAGTGTGAAGTTGAAGAAAGTCCTTGTTCTTGGAAAAATATTTTATTTTCCGTTACTCTTTAAGCTCTTGAGAAGAGCTTGGCCTATTTAGATGTTTCATCTTTGGTTGTAGTCCAAGAGAAGAACATGGTTCTCTCTCTCTCTCTCTCATGTTGTAAAAAAACTTATATTTTTTCATATTGTTTGCAAGCTATTACCTTGTAAATTAAAGTTATAAATTGATGAATTATTTCTTATCCTTCAAAAAAGGTTGAATGAAGAAAATTTTGTTTATAAGTTAATTCAATTGTATGGAAATTTTAAGCAATTGTCAATTAGTAAAGTTGTGGTTTTTATTTTGTGTTAAATGTGAAAATTGCATATTATAATTGTGGCAAAAGAGAAAATTAGTTGTTGTTATAGATTTGAACTATCTAAATTATTTGTATTATTCTTTCCTTTAAACAAAAAAAAAAAGTGATTTTCAATATTGTAATGAACATATTTTTGTTGGAAAAATATGGATTTTTGTCTTATTGAAAGTTTAAAAAAAAAATTTATAGATACAAATCTTTGCTTATTGTTTTTAAAGAAAATTTGAAAGTGAATTGAAGGAAGGTTAAAGTTGAAAACATATAATTATATATATGGTGTGTGTTTTAAATGGATGTATTTTCATAATTTTATAATGTAAACTAAATTTTTTTCTTATTAACCTGTCAATTAAATTATGGGACTAAAATGTATATATATATATATATTTGGTTATTTTTTTATTATTTTAAATAAACTGTGAAATTGAATTATAAAAGATTTTAATTGCTGTTTATATATATATATTATATAAAATGGATCTGAAATAAATTAAAATAAATATAATATATAAAAAAAACATAGAAAATGCCGATCAGGGAAATACGACTGTGTGATAGTCACAGAATGTTTTATGCAAATATAAGAAAATGTTAAGGGGTGGGGGGGTTCGAACTTCCCCCCCCACCGTTGTGCTTACAATATTTGGGTGTGGGGAGGGGGACGGAGCCCCCACCCACACCCATCGTATGGGATGTGGGTGGGAGCTCCGTCCCCCTCCCCACACCCCCACCTTTTTCCTTCCCCCTCGGGAACTCCTGTGACTCGTTGCTATGTAAAAAATTACTGCCGCCTGACTCCTCCTCCGCGACCTCCCCTCTCTGTGGACCTTCCCTTCACCGCCGTCCTCCCCACTGCGGATCGCCGCTCCCCTCTTAGCGGCCCTTCCTCCACAATGACCACCACCCCTGCGGCTGTGCCACCACCACTGTAACTTCGCCCTTCTCTACCTCTCGACCTCCACCACTGCAGCCACCATCTCCTCCAAAGCTGCCAATAGCATAACACAAAACAAAAAAAAAGATTTAGGGTTCTTCCAATAGAAGCCTACAAAAAGATTTAGGGCTTCAACTTTTTTTTAAAATGAAATCAAAAAAATATGCATATGGTTTGAGAAGGTCTAGTTTTATAAACCTAATATATTTTTATATTAAACAAAACAAACAAAAAGAGAATGTGCTAGGGTTTAACAATTTCACAAATGAAATACAAAGAAAAAGAAAAGAAATATATACATACATTTTATTAAAAAGAAACCTAGTGTTATATATATATATATATAACTATTTGAAGCCATCATATGCATTTCATATGTGGCCATTTAAACTTAACCTAGACATTGAGAAAATGAGAAAAATGAGAGAAAAAGAGAAAGAAAGATAAAAGTGAAAACAAAGAGGAGAAAATGCATAACTTTTCCAAAATAGGCTAAGAGTATTAATTAAAATTTAATATTCCTTTAATCATGATTGAGGGAATTCAATTAATGAAATTGAATTAAAACGTTGTCTTAAGCCCGACTTGGAAACCTAATAAACTTTTTAAATGTAGTAGCAATCCTGTTTACGAGATCTGATCTACCAAGAAATTATGGATAATGTAAATGGTGCAAAGATAACTCTGATTGATAGAAAACGTGAAGGAGAACAAATTAATATTAAATTACAGAAAACGCGAAGGAGAACAAATTTATATTAAATTTCAGAAAACGTGAAGGAGAACAAATGTTCGGACCTTGTTGCAAAATGTTTTAAAATTAGAAAAAATGTGAAGGAGAACAGATTAATATTAAATTTCAGAAAATGTGAAGGAGAACAAATGTTCAGACCTTGTTGAAAAATGTTTTAAAATTAGAAAAAAACATGAAGGAGAATAGATTAATATTAAATTTCAGAAAACGTGAAGGAGAACAAATGTTCGGACTTTGTTGAAAAATGTTTTAAAATTAGAAAACGTGAAGGAGAACAAATTAATATTAAATTTCAGAAAATGTGAAGGAGAACAAATGATTGGACTTTGTTGAAAAATGTTTAATTAACTTAATCAACTGTATTCCAATGTAATTAGGGAGATGTAAGAAATTTATTAACCCAAATCAGGAAACCTCTTAATCAAAATTTAGTTTTAGTACAATAAACCCTACTCATGCCCATGAGGCGTTATGCTGCCAGATTTTTCTAGAATTTAGGGTTTAGTTAGGTTAGTAAAGTTTAGCCCTATTAGCGATGTTAACCGCATTACGATGACCCCCTTGATGGCCTTCTTGCGATTGGTATGCGTACGTGTGCGTATTACCCCACTTTGCAACTATTTTGTTTATGCCTTAAGCGTATGCCACCGAGCACGCTTATGCGTGCGAGGGGGTTTCTAGGGAAGCATGAAATTTTTTTGATATTCTGTGTCATGACCACATGACAAATGTGGACATGACACGTGTGATGCATGTTGTGACTGCATGGGAAATGTGGGCATGACACAAAGCAAACCTCCTTAATTCGAAGCTTCCATTGATCACCTATCACAATCAATCTTGCATGTATGAAATAGGGCCCTCAGAGAGTGCACTTCCTTGCTATGCTTCAAGAATGTCAATTGAGAATGGCAGTGATAATCTTGCAATGAAGAGGAGATTCACAACGATAGTAGTAGTGCGTAGTGCATAGTAGGGAATGTGATCACAAGCAATGAAGGAATTGGTGCCAAAGGCGCACTGTAGTTCCTGCAAAGTAACAATACTTAAAGCTTGGATGATTGAAATGGAAGAACATGGTTCAATTTATAGACTTGGAAGAATGAAGATCAATGGTATAGGAAGAATGAGAAGATCAACGATTGAGAATAGTTGAGGAACATGCAACGAATAAGAAAAGGACATGTGTCTTGCTTTCTTTTGCATGAGAGAATTTGCTAAGAATAGAAGAATGAGTTAAAGCAATTAAAAGAATATAATAGTCAATTAAGTGATTTAAAACAAGAAGAAGGGATTTGCATGAGAATAAGAAGATATTTTGCTTTATTAATTATTAGGAATATTTAATTGCATGTGCAAGAAAGCTTGAATTATATTTAGAGATAACTCAATTTAAAAGAAAAAGACAACTTAAATAAACATTTGATTTATTTAAATTTAGAGAAGATATTATTGGAAGAAACAAATTAAATAATTGGTATTATTTAATTTAGAAGATAAAAAAGCTAATTAAATAAATAAATTTATTTAATTGTTGTGCATGATTTGGAAGAATAAATAAAATATTTGATTGTATTTTATTTTTGGAGATTGAAAGGATTTAAATAAATTTGATTTGATTTATTTAAATTTTGGAAGAATGAATTTGATTTAATTAAATAATTAAGAATTATTTAATTGTTTGGAGGAATTTAATTAAATAAAGGAATTTATTTAATTTTGACTCTAGAAGAGGTAATTAAATATTTTGATATTTAATTAACTTAGAAGAATGTGAATCGTGTCATTTTTAGGCGTATATATTTTGCCCCTCTTTGATGCAATGCAATTTATGGTGTTGCTTCAAATAATAGATAGTCTGATAATGATACATGCCCCAATTTGCCCCTGGTACAAATTATGACGATAGGATGCCCCCTCGGGAGATTGGATGAGAAGAAGGCAGAAGGACGAGAGACGGACGATCTCACGAAGACGAAGGGAAACTAGGTTAGGATGAAGGAAACATGACACGTTTCAAAGAAATGGGAAGAAAACAGGAAGAAATGGGTGTGGGAAGTAGTTGTAGTTACCACCTAGCCAGATTAGGGTTTGCACGCTATATATAGGAGCTGGGTCCACAAGACAATTCATTTGCACACTTGTCTTGGTTTGATTTGCTTTGGAGAGCTTAGAGCAGCATAGAGCATAGAGCAGTCAGCACGAGGATGGACATTCCACGCGAGGAGCATCAATTCGAGCGAGTCCGTCGATTCAATAGGCCAGCAGAGGCAGGACCCCCGGTATGTATCTCAAAAATTTTCTCCTAGGGTCGAGTTTGATAGCAATAAATGCTAGGAGAAAACTAGGCTAGACAGATGCGCCGAAATGCAGAATGGCACATATGCCACACAAAACCGCGCATAGGTAATTCTGTACCGCATGCATGGTATAGGATGGCCTATATGTGAAATTTGCGTATGCATAGTTTTAGGCGGTGCATGCATTATTCTACAATGCTTTTGCGGCATGTAGCGACACATATGTCGGGGCAGCGCATATGTAGAATAGGATGGCACATACATAGGTTCTTGTAGCGCTTTTGCTAGAAGTGGTGCATGGGTCAAGAAATGGTGCTTTCATTAAGAAACGGCGCATTTACCACCTGTTGTGGAGCATATGATACAGATAAACAAATTACTTAGCAAAATTGACTCGATTGGTGTCTTGTTTGATGCGTCAATCGATAAGCTATCTCCGAGATTGCATGAATCTAGTCAAGAGATGTAGTGTGCTATTTTGATCAATTTGAAATGCTAAGTTAGTTGATATGTTTCTATAGATATGTTGAGTATGGTACTTGCAGCTTTAGGTTGATGCCTTGCTTTGCGTGCTTGCAGAAGGATATACGAGATATGCTTCAGTCTAGGGAGCTACAAGTTCCCTATGCCTATGTTGTAGAGATACATGTTGACAGAGATACATAGAGAGGCGCTAGGGACGATGGGACTCGACTATGTTTGCTTCATGTGCGAAGTTCGCGTGAACTGCGGATTGCTGACTGCCGCAGTGGAGAGGTTCCACAGTGAGGATGGGACCTTCCACTTCCCTACTGGTGAGATGACCATTACCTTGGAGGACGTGTATAGGATCCTCCATTTGCCTATTCAGGGTGAGCTGGTGGAGTATGATCCACAGAGAGATGCAAGACTTGCCGAGTGTAGGCGAGTATTCGATGACCCCAAGCTAGTTGGGCAGGTCATCCCTTGGCAGGATATTTATGACTATTATGACTACTTCCCAGGTATAGTAGCAGGATTGATTGGAGGTGTGGTATGCCCTGACAGGAGATCACATGGGTTCCCCATTGGATGGGGTAGGATCATGGAGAGGATGGTGACAAAGGGCACTCGGTATGGTTGGGGTGTCTGTGTGCTAGCGCACCTATACCACGATATGCACTAGGTGGTATATCACAGGAGTACAAGCCTATCTGCAGGCATGTCGCTACTACAATTTTGGCTATGGGAGCACATAGCAATCACGAGACCGATCTGTGTGTTTGGCAGATAGAGAGGAGAGCCATATAGCTATGGCTATGCAAGAGTGATTTCTCAGCATAGGCTGGGGAAGCTCGAGTACTGGCGACACACATTGGATGGAGTAGATGTAGTCAAGTGGCGGCCATATCTAGACTGTGAGCCATGGGAGGATGAGGTAGATGAGCTACCTTACTGCTATCAGTCGTGGTGGTTAATAGGACGGACACAATTTATCCTGGAGAGGCAGATAGTCGACTGGGTATAGAGACAGTTTAGGAGGAGGCAGGGCATGCCACAAGGGCAGGCTTGATTTGCCAGGACACATGCAGAGAGGTATAGATGGGGGCCGATGGCATCTTATGAGGAGGCACTGGCTGAGTTTTAGCAGATGCCATATGTTTCCTGGGATATGAGGAGGGGGATTGCTGATGCAAGGATGACACAGGACTATGAGGATTGGTTCACTGCACACCCATTTTTGAGATACTCAGGGCCTGGGGTGCTAGTGCCTCGTATAGATGAGGCAGACTCAGATGACAAGGGTCAGGTTGGCCAGAGGAGGAGGAGGAGGAGAGGAGGATGAGGGGGTGGCAAAGATGGGGGAGATGATGGAGATGATGGAGGTTGACCTAGACAGAGGAGGAGAGGCGGGGAGGGACCTTCCCACGCCCAATAGGCAGTGCCACCATAGGTTGCACAACAGGTACCACAACAGGCACTACAGGTATAGATGTCACCACCTCAGCAGGTGGCACAACAATAGGGACCCTAGCCACAGGGATAGGGAGAGGCACAGGCACAGTAGGGTCCAGCACAGGCAGACGTCCAGGAGAGGACTATAGCTACTTTGTGGGGAGAGGTTAGGCAGCTGCAGGCACAGCTCAGGAGAGCTGACACTCGTCGAGAGACAGATGTAGAGGTGATTAGAGGGCTCACCCAAGAGAGAGATATGACAGATGCATAGATACGAGTTATCAGAGTAGAGTGGGATACCATAGTGGCAGCCCTGGGGACAGATGTGACGAGCAGTTTCCTGGTTGGGCAGGTACAATAGGCACAGGCACAACTAGCGCACTCACAGATATAGTTGGGGCAGGCACAAACATAGTTGGCGTAGATGCAAGACCAGCTAGCATAGGTGTAGGGTGAGCTTGCTAGAGCGCAAACTTAGACACAGTATTATCGATGATTATATCATGGTGTTGTGCCTACCAGTCAGAGGGCTCTGAGCTATAGGAGTCAGTCTATGGCTTCACAGAGAGCAGGTGGATCAAGGTTAGGAGCCTCCGTGATGGGCCCACAGTAGTCTGAGGCTAGCAGAGGAGGAGGAGACTGCCAGTAGTAGTGGTCCACAGTAGCAGGGCTAGTAGAGACTAGTAGACTTTGGATCTTACGTACCTTTTTGTCATTTTGAGACATATATCACCATCCATTGGGATGTATTTTTTTGTATATGACACCGATTCAGAGACAGATACTTTGATATTGTACATTTGGACATATTTATGATATTTATATGATGATGCAGCTATTTTGATGCTCTCTATATGTATGAGTTTATGATGCATTTCTATTGTATGATGTGATGCACATGTTTATCTAATGCAGACTTAGATGTTTACTTGATGCTATGAGATGTTTATCTAATGCATATTTTGATATGATGTTATGTGATGCTATATGACCTAATGCAAACTTAGATGCTTTACTTGATATGTTTCTAATGTGCATGAATGCAGAATGATATCTATATGATTATGCAATTTATGTGATGCACTTATCTATGTTTTTGATTTTTTCTGTTTTGACACTATGTGATGATTATAATATGGATGACCTAATGCACTTTCTATGCATGCAAATGATTTAATCATGTGAATGACTGTCTCATATGATATGATATGCACCTATATGCTCTATTTTTGTGATGTCCAAATGTACTCTATCGACACAGAAATGACAGAATGATAGATAGAAGATTTGATTGACAGAAGAATGACTCGATAGAAAGATTCACAAGCTTTACTTTGTATTGTTATTCTGCATTGTTTGGATCTTTTATTGCATGGGATATGGATGTATGGATGTATAGATGGATGTATAATGGATGCTTTGATTTTGACATCATGATGGTGCAAGTATTTTGAAGTGTTTATTTCATCATTGGGCGATTTTATTTTATTTTTGGTACTTTTTCTGAAATGTTGTAAGTTAATACAAGCATCTAGGTATAATTGAACCGAGATGACCTGAGTATTGCTTACATGGATTTTGATTTAGCAAGTTAATACAAGCATCTAGGTATAATTGAACCAAGATGACCTAAGTATTTCTTGTGTATGAACAGTCAAGGATTGCCCCCTTTCATGTTAGACCTTTGATGTCCTTGATGATCTTTTGTCGATCATGTCTTTAGACAAGGTTTCAGATTACTAAAGTTTAATCCACAAACAACAAACAAAGAAAATAATCATGTCCCCATCATAGCATCTCTAGCTTTTGGCATCCTCGAGTAGCATAGAAAGGCATGATAGCAAAAATCAAGACTCTATATTTTAACCATGTTTCCAATCCACAAAACATTTTTGCATTTAGATGTGTTTGTTTCTTGCCATAATTTGGGTAAAATCATTTAGAAGGCCTTAGGAGTTTGTTTGCTTTTCTTTGGATAGGTTAATGTCTTGTGTCAGGATTTCTTCTTGAAAGCGGGCTTTGCTTGTGCTTGCTTGCTTGGTGAGAAGATTCCACAATCTTTGTTGGTGAGATAGACCCTAAGGGACTAACCTAGTGCCTCGGGGGCTCATTGCTAAATGGCCTTGCCTACGTGACGATGTAGAGGCAATGTAGTTCGGGGTAAACCCTAATGGACCATGGATGGACTAGAAGAAAGATGACAAGAAATGAGATGGATGGGACCGTGGGAGCCTCAGGGGTACATTTGAGAAATGGCCTTGCCTACGTGACAATGCAGAGGCAATGTAGTTCATGGACTTGGACCATGGATACCAACGAGAGACACTATGCTAGGCTAACATATGGATAGGATATGGGATAACACCTTGTTGATAAAGCAACAAAGAGATAGAGTATCAAGACATGATAGGTTATCATTAGGTTTTTATTATGGAACGGATATGGGTCGAATGGGACACGAGGAAGAATGGACACAAGGTGATTGGTTTCCCAAAGATGGAGGAAGCAGTTTATCAAAAGTAACGCATGTTTACCAGGTTTTCACTACTTGCTTTTATTTGCACGAAAAGCTAGAAAGTAAAACATGACGCCTGTTTGCCAGGTTTTCATCATGATACCTATCCAAGGCACCTATTTGCCAGGTTTTCACCAAAGGACGATTTTTTTGTATTTTTCCTTTTTTTTTTGCATTTTTCTAATTTTTTATTTTTATTTTTTTGTATTTTTCTAATTTTTTAAATTTTTTTGCATTTTATGCCCCCCTTACATTGGGGTTCTCCTACGTATAGAATCGACGAAGATGAATGCTGTTGATTGGGTCATCCAACAACTCACCCTCAGATGTTGCTAACTGATATGCCCCTGATCCATAAGCAGCCACGATCACATAAGGCCCAAGCCAGTTGGGTTTGAACTTGCCTTTCTTTTCCCTATCCTGTTGATTGTGGGGATTCTCTTTAAGTACTAGATCTCCAACCTTAAAGACTCTTGGGTGAACTCTGTGGTTATAGCTTCGTGACATCATCTATTGATATGCTTTGAGATGGTCAAAGGCTTTCTATCTTCTTTCCTCTAGGAACTCTAGTTCTTGCAATTTGGAGACTCTGTATTCTTCATTTGATATGAGACCTTTTAACGACTCCCTGAGAGATGGTAACTCAACCTCAATGGGGAGGATAGCTTCTGAGCCATAGACAAGGGCGCAAGGGGTAGCACCTGTGGGAGTGCATATACTGGTTCTGTAGGCCCACAGAGCGGGATTGAGTTGGATGTGCCAATCATGGCCAGCATCACTGATTGTCTTCTTGAGGAGTCTCAAGATGGTCTTGTTGGATGCTTCAGCTTGACCGTTACCTTGGGGGAAATAGGGTGTGGAGAAACGGTGTTGGATTTTGAATCGGTCACAGAGTTCTTGGACATCCTAGTTTTTGAAGGGTCTTCTGTTATCCATGATAATGGATGAGGGAATTTTGTATCTACAGATGAGGTAATTCAGGATGAATGAGGAGATTTGTTTACCTGTGATGGTGGTGAGGGGAACGGCTTCAATCCACTTGGTAAAGTATTTAGTGGCGGTTATGATGAATTTGTGGCTGTTGGGGGAGGGTGGATGGATCTTTCCCACAAGGTCAAGTCCCCATTGGAAAAAGGGACAAGGTGTCATTAAAGGTCTCAACTCTTGAGCTGGTACATGTATCAGGTTCCCATGTATTCGGCACTGCTTGCACTTCTTCACAAACTGATATGAATCTATTTCCATGTTCAGCCAGTACTAACCCAAATACATGAGTTTCTTAGCTAATGAAGGACCACTAGAGTGTGTTCCGCAGATCTCTTCGTACATGTCTTGTAGGGCAGTTAGGGATTCTTCTCGTTCTAAACAACGAAGTAAAGTACCATCTAGACCACATCGGTATAGGGTGTCGGCAATAATGGTATAGTGAGAGGTTTGGCGTATGAAGGTTCGTCATTGGTTTGAAGATAAGTCAGGTGGGAGGGTGTTGTCCTTGAGGTAAGTGTAAATCTTATCATACCAAGGTGAATCAGATCCAACTAAAAGACATATGGAATGGGTCTCAGGAAGATCATAAGCTGGTTGTCGAATAGTTTCCCCTAAGAACTCGTACCATGACTCATTCTTTGGTATCTCGAGAAGAGAGGCAATGGTTGCCATGGTATTTGCTGCTTTGTTCTCAATGCGAGGTGTTTGTTCAAAAGATATAATCACAAAGTACTCCTTGAAGTCATCTACCATGTGCTTGTATGGGACAAGCTTCTCATCTTTGGTTTGGTAATCGTCATTGACCTGATTTATCACTAGTTGAGAATCACCGTAGACATGTAGCTCTTTGATTTTCCAATATGTTGCCATCTTGAGGCCAATGACTAAGGCTTCATATTCTGCTATGTTATTGGTGCATGGAAATAATAGACGGTAAGACTTCGGTATGGTGTCACCATGAGGAGTTACAAACAAGATTCTTGCCCCTAATCCATGGTTGGTGTAGGACCCATCAAAGTATAGTTTCTAGGAATGTGTTGAGATATTGAATAAAGATTCATCCGAAAACTCAAATTGCATTGGTGTGGTGTCCTATAGTGGCGCATCCACTAGCTGATCAGTAATGACTTGTCCCTTGATGGCTTTTCTGTCTACATACTCAATGTCATATTCACTTAAGAGCATTACCCATTTGGCTAGGTGACCTGTTAGAGCTGCTTTGCTTAGTAGGTATTTCAGTGGGTCTATTTTTGCAATGAGTTTGACTAGATGTGCAAGCATATAATGTCAGAGTTTTTGGGAAGCAAAAACTACCACAAGACATGATCTTTCTATCTGAGAGTATTGCAACTCATAGCCCACCAATGTGCGACTGATATAGTAGACGGCTCTTTCCTTATTCTCATAATCTTGTTGTGCTAGAAGAGCCCCAAGAGTTGTAGGTGTAGCAGATATGTAGAGTATCAATGGTTTCCCTTCAATAGGAGGCATGAGAATAGGTGGATTCATAAGGTACTCTTTTAGTTTGTTGAATCCCTCTTCACACTTCTCATCCCATCTAAATGGAATGTTCTTGTGTAGGAGATGACTGAATGGTTGACACTTGTTTGCTAGTTGTGATATGAATCTACGAATTGCTTGTAGTTTACATTGTAGAGATCTTAGTTGAGTAAGAGTCTTGGGTGGTGGCATGTCCATGATAGCCTTGAATTTAGCGGGATCCACCTCTATTCCATTTGCTAATACAATAAAACATAGGAGTTTGCCTGAGGTGACTCCAAACACACACTTCTTTGGGTTCAACCTAACTTTGAATTGTTCTAATCTCTAAAAGACTTTCTCTAACACATCCAAGTGTGATTCTCTTGTGAGTGACTTTGCTAAGATATCATCTACATAATCATCCATGGTGACGTGCATCATATCATGAAATATAGTGGTCATAGCACGTTGATATGTGGCTCCTGCGTTCTTTAGCCCAAATGGCATGACATTCCAACAGAAAGTGCCCCATGGACAAGTAAAGGCTATCTTATGATGGTCTTCTAGTGCTACCTGATTTGATTATATCCTGAGAAGCCATCCATGAGAGATAGCATGGTATGTCCTACTGTTAAGTCGACTATGATAACTATATTTGGCAACAGAAAATCATCCTTGCAGCAAGCTTTGTTTAGATCTCTAAAGTCATTGCATAGTCTGACTTGGCCATCTGGTTTGGACACTGGTACTATGTTGGAGACCCATTCTAGATAGTCTATAGCTCTGATGAACCCTACATCCAGTAATTTCTTGAGTTCCTCTTTTACAAGCAGTGCTATGTGTGGATGCATCTTTCTAAGCTTCTGTTTTACTGGTTTCACTCCTAGATCTAATGGAAGATGGTGTAGAATCAAATCTGGATCTAACCCTGGCATATCTACGTATGACCAAGCAAAATTGACTTGCTTTCTTTTGAAGAATGGTACAAACTTAGTCTTCTCTGGTGGGGTTAGAGACTTAGCAAAGTGAATGACCTTAGGCTATTCCTCTGTTCCAATGTTAATCGGCTCTGTGGGTTCCAAAACAATCTGAGACTTCTCCTAGTGCATGTCATTGGGGAGAGTGTCAAGCCTTCCATCGTCAGGTGCCACAGTTGGGTTTTCACCTTTGGATGCGTCCTTTCTTTTTATTGTTTTGGGATCTGACACTGCCGCAGAATAGTTTTCACTGTCAGATCCAGTTTTTATTTTGATATTTTTACAACTGGAAGGCTTGGCACCCTCTCCAAAATAAGCCACTATATTAAGTTCAATAGCGAAACCAGCTTTATGATCTCCTTTGGGTAGGTGGTCCCTAAGTTCCATGAAGTCAATATAAGCATCGTCGTTTTGGAACATATCTAGTTGAGGGGTTCCTCGTAGATCCCAGTCAATAAGCTCAGGATGCATAAAGGGGAGGGAGCCGGAGGATAGATCTGATTCATTGATAGTTTGAATGGATATACTAGGAGTATTGGGAGGGGGAGTGTTTGGGATGGTACTTTCCTCCAAGTTGTTTATTGCGATAGAACTTGAACCTTCCTCGAAAGTCATACTCTCAGAGATAGGCAAATTAGACTATAATGGCCTATTTAGTAGCATTTGTCCCTCACAGTAGGGGCTATAAGTTTGAATAGTATTGACCTCTTTGTCGTCATAGGAATGCTCTGTCAGCTCATCCCACTCATATTCATTAGAATCTATGTCACTATCCACTTGAAGTGTATGGATCATTTCCACTATATTTTCTTTGGCTTTGTCCTTATCTTTATATCATAGGCCTTTTGTATTTCTAGACAATGAGGATGAAGAAGGTTGAATGGGTTCTATGATTCCTTCTTTTCTTAGGCCGATGGGACCTTATCCTTCGTAACCCATTCTATGTAGGATAGATTCACCTCGCCCATAGATTTCTGTTGGGAGCCTAGGTGGTTCTTGTTGTGTGTTCTCTTCTTCTTCAGTATAAATCCATTGTAGGATATCTCTTTCCTCTGTCTCATCTGATAGGGTCCCCCATTTTACAAAGGGAGCTATGGGAGGTATAGGAGGACCAGATGGCTTTGGAAAATGCTTGGGTCGACCAAAGGATCTAGGAGATAAAGGCATCTTGGCTAGATTGAGGCTGTGCTCTATGGAGTATTCCCCTACTTTTTCTTTGATGGTAATTTTCTATTCTTTGGGCCTTGATGAGGAAGCTTCTAAGGTAAAGTCATGATGTGGGGTAGGGAATGTAGATGCTCTATTGTTTGGTATGATGCAATCAGGTTTTGAAAGGACAGAGTTGCAATGCTGAAAGGGATCAGGGTCACCTTGGATGGTGATTTGCTTGCCATTGTGCAGGAATTTTATGCATTGGTGATAAGTAGAGGGAACAACTTTCATGGCATGAATCCATGGTCTACCTAGCAGAATATTATAGGTGAGCTCCCTATCTAGGACTTGGCACACAACATATTTTATTATCGGTGTCAGTTGTATGGGTAGGACTACTGTTCCTTTTGTAGTTCTCTCCTCTTCATCATAGGCTTTGATAGTAATCTTCTTCCTTGGATCAGCTACATTCTTAGAGAATCCCAATGTAAGGACTAGCTTTAACGTGCAAATATTTAAACCGGCTCCCCCATCAATGAGAACCCTCTTGATGCGGTGCTTGTGGATGAAGGCGACGATATGTAGAGGGGTGTTATGAGGTTGAGAGACGGAGAGGTCATCTTGCTCAGTAAATGATATGGTACTTGAGGAGGTCAGATTACCTACCATGGCCTGAAACTTCTCTTGGGCCAAGTTAGTGGGGATGGTGGTTTCCACTAAGGCTTTATTGAGAATCTCCTTGTGAGAGGGAGATCGATGCAACAACTCTAAGATAGAAATGTGGGCTGGAGTTTTCTGAAGTTGGTCTATGATGCTATACTGATGGGGATTGGACTGAGAAGGTGATGACCTTAGAGGGACAATATTCAATGTGACTTTACCACTGTGGGTAATGATACTGCAACCATTGCGATTAGGCTCTGATTGTTGGTTCGACGTGACCACATTGATCTGTGGGACATGCTCTGATAGGCAATTGATGGTATAGTCAAATGGCACACTTGCGTAGTTGGCATTATTATTCCCACTATTCTGATTTTGCCTGTTGCGGTTGTTGTTGTTGTTACCATTGTTGTTGTTGCCATTGTTGTTGTTGTTGTACGACCTGTCATGATTGAGAAGTGGATCCCTGTAAGCCACATGTGTCTCATTGGAGGTATGTTGTTGGGTTCCTCAATTTTGATCAAGCATATCTTGAATGACATGTTTGAGATGGATACAACTGTTGGTTGTATGTCCTATTCCTCTATGATACTCACAATATCGGTGTCTTTCCAATAGTGAGGTTTGATTTGACATTCATAATCACTTGGCAGTAGAGAGATTTCATTGTTGGCCAATAGCTTCCTCAATGCAGATTCTTGGGAGTCACCCAGCGGTGTGAACTTTCACCTTGGATTTGAGTTGAGCCATGGTCTTGGCTCCTGAGAGAATGTTTTGTTGGGTGTAACATTGCTTGCCTCTCCTTTGAGAGTGAATATTGGTTGTTGCTTGGGAGCCGCCACCTTGGCATCAACTACTCCATCGTTGATGACATTTTTGTTTTTAGTCCAAAATTTTGATTTGTCAGTCGTATAATTGGAGGTAGGTGTGTCCTTGTATAACTTGATTTGCCCCTTGGCGATCATAGCTTTTTCGATGAACAATCCCATTTCTATAACTTTTGAGAATGAAGTAGGGCATTGTATTTGTATTTGATAGCTAAGATTGTTATTGAGGTTATGGAAAAACATCTCCATTAATTGCTTCTCTAGTATATCATATGAGCACTTACTTGCTAGTTGTCTCCACTATTGTAGGAAAGTGACGAATGATTCACCACTCTTTTGCTTGGTGTTGCATAGGTCTGTTGCAAGGTGTGGCCCTTGGTCTCCTTGTTCAGCATTGCACTGCGGTGGTTTACGACAAGGGCCTA
Source organism: Cunninghamia lanceolata (assembly GCA_027924645.1). Taxonomy (NCBI): domain Eukaryota; kingdom Viridiplantae; phylum Streptophyta; class Pinopsida; order Cupressales; family Cupressaceae; genus Cunninghamia; species Cunninghamia lanceolata. The sequence continues at coordinate 7,080,771 of BSBN01000976.1, read as the reverse complement.
AATGCCTCCCATGCTTGTTAAGTCACGTGGTTGTATCGGGCATTAATAGGTTGATCTTTTGGTGCAAAAACAACTAACAATTGGTATCAGAGCCGAGGTCACAAGTTCAAACCCCACGCTTGCGCTAGGGGGGATTGTTGCAAGTTGTGGCCCTTGGTCTCCTTGTTCAGCGCTGTGTTGCGGTGGTTTGCGACAAGGGCTTAACCACCTCCTATGCTTGTTAAGTCAAGTGGTTGTATCGGGCATTAACAGGTCGATCTTTTGGTGCAACGGCAACTAACAAGGTCTAGCATGGAGACTTCGTGTTCAATATTTTAAGAGAAGTGCGTGATGAATTTGTTGATTAACTCATCAAAAGATTTGATGCTTGGTGGGAGCCGTGAGAACCACTCCATGGCTTGACTACCTAAAGATCTAGGGAATAGTCTCATTAAGTCTCATTGTGAGCTACTTCCATACATGCTGCATTGAATTCCCTAATGTGATCTCTAGGGTCCCCTTTCCCTTTGTATTTATCAAACTTAGGTACTTCAAATCGAAAGGGAAATGGTGTCATGTTCAAGCTTTTATCAAAGGGGTACGGTGCAATATCTTCCAAGGAATAGGTTTTAGTGTTTGTACCCATCTTGAGATCCAACATTTGTTGTTTTAGACCCTCGAGTTGTTTCCTCATTTCTTCCATAAGAGTGCTTGGGTCTAAGGCTTTCTTTCCTTTTTCATTCTTATCCTCCGCATTTGGGTCTATGGCTTTCTTTCCCCTTTCTTCGTGATTATTCTCCACATTTTCTTGGATTGTGCTTATATCGAAATCTGTGGGGAGTTTAACTCCAAGATTTGCAAGATAATAAAAGTACTCGTGAGGATCATCATGGAGCACTTTCTTTAACAAGCGTTGGAATTTTTTATTTTGGAGGCTTCCCTGATAATTTTTGTTAGAGATCTCCTCATCACTATCATGAGGTGTGACGATGTGGTTGGATGATTCAGCCATTTCAAGTTGCTTTTGGTATTGAGATCTAGTAAGAACCATGCAAGGTGATGAGGGATGAGGTGGAATGGGACCAGAGATTTTGGCAAGATGCCAATGGAGACTGCTAAGAATAGGATACTTATGACAAGACTTGGACAAGGGACTTTCTTGATCAATGATTCCAAGTAAGACGACCGATACAAAACGGTAGCCACTAGTAAGGGTACTCGATACCTGTCTTACTTTGTAGGGACTAGTCATGCACCAAAACCACTAGCAAAGTTCTGTGACCCACTAGGGTTATTTGAATCCAAAGTGATACGAAAAAGGGGCCTATGCTGACTTGATATCAGATACTTTGACCTTGGACTAGAAAGACTCAATAGAAAGTGAATGAGATGACTAGAGAAAGAGATATTTTGACGTGAAATGGATGGGAAAAAGACTGCGAGGTAGGACATGATCTCTGAACCTAAAACTAGACTGAAATGGGTACCCAGAACTGGTAAAGTTTTTCTCTCAAAAATTGTGCAAGTGATCACTATCACACATGCGCTAGAATAGATGCATTGTGGAAACTAATATATGCGCTATAAGTCGTAACAAATGCGCTGTACTAGTAAAATGTAAAAGCACTGTAACAGGTAGTAAAAGTGCTATGGATCAAAGCAGATGCACCGCAGGTTGGCACAAATGCACTGCAATAGAGGACGGATGCGCTGCTCTAGCTTTTCTCAGTGTTTTTTCAAATTTTTGGAATTTTTCTAATGTTTTTGGTACTTTGGTTGCAAGAAGGTCTTTTTTTGTTCTGATTTTCTGAAATTATGGCAAGAAGACACAACAAACACAAAGAATTTTTATGGATTTTTTAATTTTTTTGTATTTGTTTTTACTCTATTTGGACTAAAAGGAAAAACAACTACAAATCCTAGGCTTCAAATGGATAACAAGGATTTTTAGCCACTAGAACAAAGGTGTTTAATGAAGGAAACCCTTCGAGTGGTTATACATGCGGAAACACTACTCTCCGTTATGGAGTCTCCCAGCCTACAAGGGTTGCGCCTTGGAGGGTTTTGGGGGAGGTTGGCTATTGGTATAACACAACTTCACTCGTTGTTTGAAGCTTTTGCTCTAAAAATAATTTATTTATAGTGGCTTGGAAGGGCTTGGCGTCTAGCCTGTTACCACTTAGGGTTGTTCCTACTTGGATGAACGGTATCCAAGAGCAGGCCCCTCTAAAGGAAAAACACATGCAAAAATGATATGTCTGGCATTTTGATCACCCAAGATAGGGGAGAGCGTAGGCTTGGTATCATTCCCAAAACACAGAATACAGTGGTTCTTTTCCCCTAGCTTAAAATGAGAAAAACTAGATGACCTATCTACTTGGGAAAGCATAGAACTTTGAAGTGATTAGCAAGATAGTAATGGTCCAATTTTAACCAAGATAACAATGATGAGTTTAATTTTATCCACGTAGCACGAGTTGTTAACTTTGAAATGATGGTTAATTGAGATAGCAATGGTTCAGTTTTACCTAGATAGCAATGATGAGTTCAATTTTATCCACGTAGCACGAGTTGTTAACTTTGAAGTGATGGTCAATTGAGATAGCAATGGTTTAGTTTTACCTAGATAGCAATGATGTGTTCAATTTTATCCAGATAGCAATAAATTTGAAAAGATAGCAATAGCAATGATTCAATGATATGCAAGATAGCAATGATTCAATTGCCACTTTCCTAGTTAAACTATGTGAGATTTACATGAGCATCCATTTTACTTTCCCTTTTAGAAATCGCAGTGTGAGCTAACAAACTATGCAACTATATGAATCTAAACCAGTACCTACCCTACAAAACAGATCAAGAGAGTTCCTGCAAAGACGTCAGCATTAGTAAAAATCTCCTAGAAAACCCTAAAATTACTGCCTACAATAGATGTGCCGCTTCAGAGACTGAATGTGTAGAAACAGTGAACAGAAGCGCCGCAATTACATATGCACTAGAACAGAGGACAAAAGAACCAAAATACAGTGTATATGCATTGAAGTAGCAGATGCACCGTTTCAGATGGTAAAAGTGCTGTAACATAGTATGTATGCGCTGCAGTAATGAAGGCGCTGTAACAAATGACATATACGTGTTAGGAAGTGATGGATGCACTATTTCCTCCTATGTACGACCTTCTAAAACACAAAAACTTAGTTTTTGGGTTAAATTTGGGGCTGGGCCCCATGGTGGGTGCCAAAAATGTTAAGGTAAAATTGGATCAACAATGAATAAACAATAATAATTAATATTAAATACCCAAAACTTCAATGAAATAGTGAACTAAGGAAATTCAATAAAATAAAGCAATGAACAACAAAGCAAACCTCCTTAATTCGAAGCTTCCATTGATCGCCTATCACAATCAATCTTGCATGTATGAAATAGGGCCCTTAGAGAGTGCACTTCCTTGCTATGCTTCAAGAATGTCAATTGAGAATGGCAGTGATAATCTCGCAATGAAGAGGAGCTTCACAACAATGGTAGTAGTGCGTAGTAGCAAATGTGATCACAAGCAATGAAGGAATTGGTACCAAAGGTGCGCTATAATTCCTGCAGAGTAACAATACTTAAAGCTTGGATGATTGAAATGGAAGAACAGGGTTCAATTTATAGACTTGGAAGAATGAAGATCAATGGTATAGGAAGAACGAGAAGATGAACAATTGAGAATAGTTGAGGAACATGCAACGAATAAGAAAAAGACATGTGTCTTGCTTTCTTTTGCATGAGAGGATTTGCTAAGAATAGAAGAATGAGTTAAAGCAATTAAAAGAATATAATAATCAGTTAAGTGATTTAAAACAAGAAGGGATTTGCATGAGAATAAGAAAATATTTTACTTTATTAAATATTAGGAATATTTAATTGAATGTGCAAGAAAACTTGAATTATATTTAGAGATAACTCAATTTAGAAGAAAAAGACAACTTAAATAAACATTTGATTTATTTAAATTTATAGAAGATATTATTGGAAAAAACAAATTAAATAATTGGTATTATTTAATTTAGAAGATAAGAAAGCTAATTAAATAAATTAATTTATTTAATTGTTGTGCATGATTTGGAAGAATAAATAAAATATTTGATTGTATTTTATTTTTGGAGATTGAAAGGATTTAAATATATTTGATTTGATTTATTCAAATTTTGGAAGAATGAATTTGATTTAATTAAATAATTAAGAATTATTTAATTGTTTGGAGGAATTCAATTAAATAAAGGAATTTATTTAATTTTGACTTTAGAAGAGGTAATTAAATATTTTGATATTTAATTAACTTAGAAGAATGTGAATCGTGTCATTTTTAGGCGTATACACACCCAAATCCTAAGCTACCTCTGATTAAGCATAAAGAAATGCAAATGAGAAAGTAAACTAAAACAAACTAGTTACTTGTGCAAGCCTTGTTGTGTGGATGTGCTCCTTTGATGATTTGATGTGGATGGCTCCTCAAATAGGCAGCATAACCTTGCTTCTCATGGAGTCTTTGAGTGAAAAAGGAAGCAAATTATGTTGCATGAAGAAGTATTTTGTGAAGGAGTGAGCTCCAATTTATAGATTTTTGGAGACTCAATTGGATGGTTAGGATTTGATTGAAAGATCAAGGGTGGAGGATTGTTGAGAGCTCTCAAGCAAGGAGAGCTTGACAAGTGTCATAATAGGATTGGATGAGATGAGATGTCCTTGGATCAAGGAGGAATGGATGGTCAAGATTGGGCTTTGGGAAGATTGGAGGGATGGGATTGTCTTGGTAGATGGGAGGTATGGGTTGGATTTGATTGGAATTTTAAATTGGGAAGCATGGTACATGCCTAATTTAAAATTGGAGGAAAAGGGATGAGTTAGGTTTGATTTGGATTTTAAATTGGAAGCATGGGTCCATGCCCAATTTAAAATTGGAGGAATAGGAGATGGAGGACAAATTGACCCTTGTACATGGGTCCTTGACCATGCCTTTTGTAAGAAGGCTATGTGGATATAGACAAGAGGCCCATGCCTTTGTACATTTGGGGGAATGGAGAGGATTTGATCATGATTATAGTTTAGGTTGTGCAAGTGGGGGATTATGTTAGTTAATTAGGTTTAGGAAAACCTAATCAAAAGTGTAGAAAATAAGAATTAAAGAAATACAAATATTTATTTAATTCATAGGATGGGGAAAAAGGGGTAATAGATAAATTAAGTTTATCTAATGTTTGGACTATAGAGAAAGGAGATAAATGATTAATAAATCATTTTGGCTAGTGATGGGTACTGATGTAGGTACCAATGCAGGTACAGATGAATAGTAGAAAGTACATGAATAGTGATTTTGATAATAAAACATTGTAAAATCATGGTTTGAAGGGGAATTAATCAATTAATTATCTAAACATGTGTTTATTCAGTTAATGTGGTAAAAATAGTGGTTTGGGGACATTTAGAGATGTTTAGTAATGTTTTAGAGGAGTTTGGGGATGAATTAGGGATGAATAGAGATGTTTACAGATGAATACAGATGAATTAAGGATGTTTAGGGATGACACGAAGAGTGGACAATTCTAGGTGTCTACATTTTTCCCCTCTTTGAGATGGTGTTGCGAAGTAGCATCATTTTAAAGAAAAATAAAACATAGCGCTAGATGGGATAGAGGAACATGATAGGATTAAGGATAAGGATGCCCTAGCCACTCGAAGTGAGAGTGACAAGGATGAATGATGGTAAGGATAAAACCCCCTTGAGAGGGTAGGCAGGTTCGAAGAATACGGGTGTGCTCTAGAAAGAGTGAAGATAGTTTGTTTAGAAAGAAGAAAGTGGAATTTAAAAGACCACATGGATGGGGAGATAATATAGGTTGGATGTAAGGGATTGGAGAAAGGGGACGATGGGGGATAAATGATGAGATAGAAGGATGGGATCAAAGGATTAAGGAGGAAAATGGATGGATGCAACTTATACATGCCCAACATAATACAACCTTGTCTAGACATGTGAGAAAGAAAACTTAGAGCATAAGTCCTTAGTGCACAAAAGGTATTGAATGGCCTTAGATGCAAAAGGATAATTGCTATGTTGAAAAGCTTTTCCAACACACACAAGATATGAATATTAGTTGGAGTAATGACAATTCTTGACCCCATGGATTATGTGTTATGCTGCACTTATAAACGAGAGCGATCCTTCTTTAATACGACATGAGATGTTATGCACCAAGGTATAAGGAACTAGGGTGACAATGTGTCCCATGCATAAAAGGCAACCAATAAGGTCACAAGAAACCCTATGCTGTATAGCACCATGATATGGAAGACCATGGTACCATTTTAGAAGGTAGGTTATGTTAGGTCTCAAAAATGCAGGTTGTTAACCCTAAGAGGGTGCCAGGCTCTTTTGACATTTTTGGCTAACTGACACGAGGTAGATATGGATAAACCCCCTTCACTTCAGGCTCTTCCGGACCTAGGTAGGTAAACCTCTAATTGATAAAGCAGATAAAAAGATGATCACTACTTTAATCAAAATTAATCTAACTATTGATAATGGCACAAATTATAAAACAGATAAAAAGACAGCAAGTTAATTCTAAATAATCTAAATTGTAATGCTAAAATAATAATGCAACCTAACTAAGTAAATCTAAAATGAATTTGTATAAGTGATAATGAAAATACTAGACTAGTGCCTTATTTAATATAGAGTCAGTATGATCATGAAATAAATGACTGTTTGTTTGGTAAACACTTGAACTATCTGGCATGAAAGAATAGGTATGTAACTTGTATAACCCTGCAAGGAAATAGTTAGTATTCCATACATACATATATCCAATTGACAAAATATTACCTGCATTCATCTAAAAGGATTTAATCCTTGCTTGAAGGAACCTATTAGAATAATACTGCTATTATAACAGATTTATCAAAAACTGGAGACAGAATACAAACCCTATCTATATGACTCTTCTTACAAATCCATGACAATGTCATCTGAGTTACTGTGATAAATTTAAAGGATTTAATTTTGAAAACAGAAACCAATTAATCTTATCACACTATAACAGCAAATGTGTATAGATGACTTGAAGGTATACTTGATAACTCAAATTGAATAACAAAGAAAACCTTGAAAGGAGACAGTCATATAATTAAATAAATTAAATAGATAGTTGATACCGAAATCTGCAGTTACTGCTTCACCTTCACAGACTTGACTTCATTAGAGAATGTTTGCACATGGTCTACCAGAAATAAAATATATTAAAAGTGAACCAGCATTGTAGTTCAAATCTAATCTATAGTATCCCCTGTTCTGTTTTGTAATCTACTCCTATTCTCTAATATCCTCCTATCTATATCATTTATTCTATATCTCTCTCTCCTGGTTTTGGTCATCTATTACAAAGAGAGGCATACAAGCTTTAGACTAGTTACAATAGTTGTGATAGTTGATAACCGAAATCAGTATTTGTTCTAATAAAATAGATTCAGGAAATTTAATACTGACCACTAATCATCAAATGGATAACCATTTCAGGGTCGAAAAATCTTTAATTGTAGTTCTACTCAATATCCTTTGAGGGTTTTATTTTTCCTAAAAAGACCAGATAAAACACAAATTAGTCTCTGATCAAATGATCAAAACAAATTTATTTAAATATATATATTTACTCAAATAATTACTTCCCTTATCGACAATTTATCAGTTGCTTAAGATCCTTTCATGGGTGTTTATACAACTTGATTGTCATTGTGTATATCCTACAAAAAACAAATATTTTAACTGTCAGAAAGATATCTTAACCATTCTAATTTTAATGTCATTTTAGGGTTTCTATGTTGGTAGGACCTCCTACATCACTGTAAGAACATCATTCTCTCTTGTATATTGGATACATTTCTTTTATATACAAGCACAACCCCAAGCTAAAATTCACGATATTTAATATGTCATTCAAATTTGGGCTTATATAAACTTGTATATGTATTGGTGATATACATAAAGTCCCAGTGTGATACATTCTATATACTAGATTAAAATTTCTCTGAATTCCGGCTTGTATGTATCAAATGCAATGTATGGTCGAAACATGCATACAAAGCGCAAAATATACAAGCATTTAACTCTTTTTAAATAAACTTTTGGTTCCACCACTTGTATATAATGCAATGTATATTGGCATGTATCTAAGATACATACAAAGCACAAACATACAACGAATGTTTCAACTTTAATAAACCTTGGGTTTCGTAGCTTGCATTGTATATCGCAAATGTACCTTTAAGAATGTATGTGAGAATGTACATTGTGTTGGATACAATAGGTGACTGGTAGAAATGGTAAAGAGAACCGGTGATAACAAGTCGTGTCTTGTATATACAATAGTTTGGCATATAGCAATGTATGTATCCGAAACATACATACGAGGCCCGAAACGTACAATGATAAAACCAATTTTAATACCACTTTCAGTTCCGTCACTTGTATAAGTGCAATGCATATCACAATGTATGTCTCCGAAAGCATACATATACAAAGCGAGATACATACAACAACTTAACTTCATTTCATACTTTTTCAAATTTGTAGTATGTATATTAGCCTTGTATGACCCGAAACATACAACATTTTTACCACATTTCATAATCTTTCAGTTCCGCACTATGCATATCGCCTTGTATGTAACACAATGTATGTATACTGCAACATACATACAAAGCGCAAACATACAAGGACTTAACGTTAATTCATAATTGTTTCGGTTCCATGGTATGTATATTGCCTTGTATGTAATGCGTTGTATGTTGCGTTCTGCCAAACATACAAACATAACATACAAGCAATGCACCCGATAGAAAATACATTTCAACTTTTAACCTCGTCGAGTCCACCTTGTATGTAGTAGTAAAACGTTAAACAAATGCATACAAGTAAACAATGCATCAACCCGATGACTCTTTTATGCGACCATACCATGACCCGATATACAAGGGACTTTGCATATGCATCATACATTGACACAGCATACAAACTGCTTTGTACATGAGAGACTTTGTATATACAAACGACTTTGTATATACAAACATACAAACCCATACCACAATGCATTTTACTAAAAACACACATAACTTGCAAAATACAGGGAATTTTAAGATGGTTCAAAAAGCAACCCCTATTCATTTTCAACAAGGAATTCACCTATATTCAACTCTGGTACTTAATGCCATTTTTCCTTTATTTTTGATAAGGTTTGTAACTTTTCACTTCCTTGTTTACGGTTCATCTTTAATGAGCACTTCAACCATGTTATATTAAGTCTTTAGGAATCAGAACAGATCAAATCCAAATATTTCTATCAACTCAATTGTTAATTTCTACTTGAAAACAACTGTAGATCTTTCCATATATGCTCACATATTGAAATGTTTGGATAATTGAAACTTAATATTTGTCAAAAAGTAGCTTGGGAATTTCAGTCCCAATAGTGGCTCTTTCTGGGGATGTATGCCCCTTGTGGGCATAGCAAGATCTCAGATTTCTAGAGGAGCAGACCAATGCCTTATCCATTGGGCTACAGGTGAACTATGATGGGTGGTGGAGATCCTGGGTTATTGTTTTTTGAAAAGCATTTTTTCTTGATAAGAGAGATCTTTAAGCAAGTTATTTAACTCTTCTCAACTACCGTGCATGGAAAAGACCATTTAGAGAGTTTAACCAGAATTGTCCATGCACTGGCAATTCTTTTCTCTCAGGTTCTTTTTAAGAGAAAAAATGTTTCAAAAACTGCCCATGTACTGGCAGTTCTTGCTCCTCACCAGACATGTTCTATACATGATATGAATCCTCCCCTACCTTACCATTGATGACAAAAGGTCCAATCCATAGGGCATCGAATTTTCCATGCTTCCCTTTTTTTTAATTTTTGGCATTCCAAATAAGCACTATATCACCTACCTCAAATTTTCTGAATGTTGCCTTTCTATCATATAGATACTTCATCTGCATCTGCATTTTTTTATTCTGCTGTATTACATGTTCCCTCATTTCGTTGAATTCCATTAGCTGTTCTAGCCTTTCCTCCATTGGTTCTGGGACATCCCAATCCTCTTGGAGGATAAACTTACATACTGGCAGCAAGTTGTGTATTAGGAGTCTGGTATGAGCTCCATATACTAGTTCAAATGGTGATTTGCCAATTGCTTTCTTTACTGTGATCCTATCAGCCCATAATGCCAATCTCAACTTAGAGTCCTATGCTTTCTTATCGTTATCCAACATTCTTTTTATAATCTTTAGGATACTTTTATTGCTAGACTTAGCTTTCCCATTACCTTGTGGGTGGTAGAGAGAAGAATATGAGATTATAATGCCATAAGATTTACAAATTTTTTTAAACTCATCAGATCTAAAACACATTCCATTGTCAGTTATAAGCCTCAAAGGTAACACAAATCTAGATAAAATATTTTCCAATAGGAAGTTGATCACAATCTTGTTGGTTGCTTGTTTAGTGGGCACTGCTTCTACCCATTTCGTGAAATAATCAGTGGCTACTAATATCCATTTATGACCACCACTTGATTTCTCCATAATTTCTCCTATAAAGTCAATTCCCCATTGGTGAAACGGGGCATCAACTTGCATGGGTCTCAAGGGTAATGCCCCTTGATATTTTAGCTTTCTGGAGAATTTTTGACAAGCTTCACATTTCCTAGTAAAATTATAAGCATCGTTGAAAACCTTGGGCCAATAATAACCAGCCCTTAATATCTTGTGTGTTGTGGTTTTAGCTGAGAAATGGCCACCACACACTCCCTGATGCATCTCTTTCAAAGCAGATTTAGCTTGCTCTTCATATAGACAAAACAATAAGATACCATCATTATTTTTCCAAAAAAGATCTCCTTCTATAAGCACATATTTAGAAGCATGCAATTTTAAAGTTCTTTTCTTATTATCATCAAATCCGTCAGGGCATTTCATGTGCTTGAGGTAATACACTATGTGAGTATACCAAGGAGTCTTCTCAATACTTGTTATCATCTCCTCTTCATTTTCAATATTACATACTTGGGCAGCCTCAAGATTTGTTTCAATCATCAGTTTTGCTAACCCTTGTCCCCTTACTAGTTTTGTGATTTGAATTTCTATATCAAATTCTTGAAGTCAATTTATCCACCTACATCTCTTTCCAGTTACTTCATTCTGCATGAACACATCTTTGACTGCTGCATTTGGTACATAAGCTATCACCTTAGCCCCAACCAAGTAAGGTCTAAATGCCTTGACATCTTTCACCAATGCATAAGCTTGTTTTTCTATGATATCATAGTTAAGTTTTGCATGTTGGAGTGATTTACTAAAAAAAGAAACAGGCTGCTCATAACCCTCATTATTCTTTTGTAACATAACTGCTGCTACTGTATGAAAAGATGCGAAGGAAAAGATCTGGAAAGGTTTACTAAAATTAGGAGACTTTAGCACTGGAGCTTCTTTAATTTCTCTTTTTATGGATGCAAAATCTTCTATGCATTCATCTGTCCAATTTACCTTTACATTTTTCTTCAACATTCTAGATATGGGGTTAATTATTTCTGCAAAGCTTGGTATAAACCTTCTCACAAAGTTTATTTGCCCAAAGAATGATTGTATAGCCTTGGCTGTCCTTGGGATAGGAACTTTGTCTATTGCCTCTATTCTCTCAGGATCAATCCTAACCCCATCTTTGGATACTATGTGCCCAAGTAATTTCCCCTCTGAAACTACAAATTTGCATTTTTTGGGGTTCAAGGAAACACCATATTCTAATGCTCTGATAAATATCTTCTCAAGGTGATTCACATGATCCTCATCCTTTTTTGAGTATGCGGTAAGGTCATCCTGATATACATCCATGATATCATTTATTAGACCTGCAAAAGCAACGTCCATTGCCCTCTGGAATGTGGCTCCACCATTTGTAAGGCCAAATGGCATTCTCACATGTACATAAGTTCCCCAAGGGGTTGTAAAGGCTGTTTTGTATTGTTCAGATTCTTTAACCTTTACTTGGTTATATCCGGAGAACCCATCCATCATGGATAATAACTCACAACCAGTAACTCTCTGTAGTAAAGTTTCCATATTGGGTAACAGATAGTTATCTTTTAAGGAAGAAATATTTAAATTTCTAAAGTCAACACAAAGTCTAATATCTCCATTCTTCTTCCTAATAGGAACTAAATTTGAGACCTAGGATGAATGCCTAATAGGTTTAATTATGACAGCTTCCCTGAGTTTTATAAGTTCTTCATGCATTTTAGGTTCTAACATAGGGTTGATGGGTCTTTGTTTTTGTCTATAGGGTTTAGCATCAGATTTAAGTGGAATTTTGTGTTGGAACAAATCTTCCCTATATGCTTTAAGATCATCATAAGACCAGGCAAACACATGTTTATATTTTCTCAATAATGTAATTAACATGCTTCTGATTGCAGGGGTTATTTTCTTTCCAATGTAAACCTTTTTAGGTGATAATTCAATTCCTAATTGTTACTTCTTTGGTAATGGATCGATCATTTGCATCAAAAACTCTTTCTAATACTACTAAGCCCTTTGGAATTTTATTTGTTTTAAGCTGGACAATCTCTTTCCCAAATAAAGTCTCCTTACCATCATTCTTCTCAACAAAAGCATTAAGATCAATCTCTTGATTCTCTTACTAATCTATATAGTACAGAAATTTGAGTAAATCAGCATCACTGTCAAAAACTTGCCAGTTATATATGTTGTTTAGGATAGTTGGTCTAGTTTTGGACTCAACTTCTGAAATACCTGTCTAGGTAATGTCATCCTTTTTTAGAGCTATGTTTGCAAGGAAGTTAGCCGTTATATTTTTTGACCTATCTATCTAACTTATTGAAAAAGCATCAAACAATTCTATATCATCCAGGACTGCATTTCTATATTGCTTTAGTCTTTTGTTTTTTGAGGAATATTTACCTTTGAATTGTGAAATAATCAATTCAGAATCTCCATACACTGTTAACAATTCGATTTTGTGTTTTCTAGCAATGTTTAGCCCAAGTAGAAGTGCTTCATATTTAGCTATGTTATTTGTGCACTCAAAATTTAGAGAAAAAGAGTATTTGAATGTTTTTCCTGATGGTGATATAAACAACACCCCGGCTCCATTTCCTGCCTTACTACATGCGCCATCAAAATACATGGTCCATACTTCATTTTCATCAATTTTGGCTTCGTAGTAAATTGGGTTTGTATTATGCAATTTAGACTGTTCTTCCACCCTGAATGTACTGAAGTCTATGTCACAGAAACAAATCATTTGATTTGGATTAATTTTCTCTATAATGTCATCATACCTTGGCTCCCTATAGAGTTTAACTGCATGTGTTCCCAGTGGGATAGTAGCATAAGATAAATCTAATTGCACACTTCCCCCTACCATGGCAGTCCATTGTCTAGATAACAACATTCCATAGTTAGGTGGGATATCTACCATAGTGATGTCAATTTTATAAGAGGCTTCAGGATGAGATGCTAATTTTATCTCAACATCTTTCATGATTCCAACAACAGGGACAGATCTATTATCCATTGCATAATATTTGCGAATGTAGTATCCACCCACATTCCTAACTCCTTCATAACAGCCATGGGCATTATGTTTACTGCTGCTCCTGAATCAAGCATACAATTCCTGACTAATTTGTTGTTTATCAACAAGTTAATATAATATGGATCTATTTGAGATGGATTTTTCATTAATGTTTCACCCAGGTACACCTCAGGTACTTTGATAGATTCTTGTTGTGTATTTATTTTAGAACCATGTTGTTCGGGTCTTTTGTCTGATACATTTGATATCATCTTCACCACTATATTTTTATATTTTTCCACCTTCATCATTTCTAGAAGTGGCACAGATATTTTTATTTGAGAAACAACTTGAGAAATATCAAATGAGGAATTTATGTTTAGTTCCGACCTATCAACTTTTGTTTGCCCCTTTTCCTCAATTTTTGTGTTGTCCTTCTTTTTGTTCGGTGTGTCAACAGGAGGTATATCATGAGGTGTTTTCTCAGCTTTACTTTTATCATTTTTACTGGAAGTCTAATTTTTTATAAATACACTTCTGGGAGTTCCTTGTTCAGCATTTACAGTTTTGTTTCTTAGATTATAGCTATTTTTGGCTTGTGCTACCGCAACTAATGTTAAGACTCTTCTATCTTCCTCAGAAGGTTTTTGCCAATTGTAACTTTGTACTGCATTAAGGTCATATCCACAATTTCCTAAGTCTTCTTCATGGTCGGAAAATACTTCTTGTTCTCCTATGTTCATATTGTATTTTTGTGCTCCTACATCATATTCATACCCTGCTTCCTCGTCGGATGGATAATCTTCTTCAACAGTGAAAGGTGTGACACCCAACATATTTATAGTATGATGATCCATCTCAGGGTTATAAGATATCTTATCTTTTTGTATTGATTGAGCTACCACACAATAATTAGGAGAGTGGTAAATTACAGGGCATACACCATGGATTATTTTCTATCACATTGACTCCACTTTTCTTCAAAGGGTCAGGGGTGTCTTTTCCATAGTTATGTCTCCTGTTAGTATCCACGGGCTTTCCATCTTTCTAGTTCATATGATATGGCATATCATGGAATCTTGGTCTTTCATTCTTATGTGAGTATTCTTGCTTGTTTGCAGGAGGATTAGGATTTTGAGGAACTCTTATATTATCTCTCTTTCCGATCATCCCAATAGCCTTTTTATTGTTTTCAATAGTGAGAGCCATTTTTTGTGCTTCTGCCAAGGTTCTAGGACTTTTGCCCCTGAGTTCATAACCTATTTTTAGGTCAAACGCTTTCTAATATATGCTAAGGGCTACTTGGTTGTTTAATTTAGATTCTTATGGGACCTTGTTATACAGTTTAGTGAATCTCAAATTAAAATCATACACCTGTTCATTTTGATACTTTTGAATAGTTATTAGTTCATGAAGAGCAAATTCTGGAGCACATTGATTTCTGAATTGTTCTAAAAATTGATTGTGTAAGTCTCTCAAGGAATATATTGAAGCGTTTGGTAAGCTATTTACCCAGTCTCTTGCTTCATTGGTAAGAGATATCATTAACAATTTCATTTTTATATCTTCATATTCGTTACCAATGTCCTGTATAAAAGCATTAAATCTTTTGATATGTTCTTCAGCAGTCAATTCACTACTTCCTGTAAACTTAGGCACATTGTTCCTCCAACTATTATCCATGGGATAAGGATATAGTTGATATCCAGCCAAATTAAATTGTCTGGCCAAACTCGTAGGATTAGGAAGTGGTATATTTGGGTATGGCGGATAATATTGGTATCCAAATGGAGGTTGAGGATACATATTGGGTTGGGCATATTGCTGATGATACATATTCTGTTGTGGGGGAGGTCGCGGTTGTTGATTGTTAAGTCTATGCCCTGGCGGTGGATGCTATTGGTGAACATTCCTAGTATTTATAGGTGGAGGTCTTTGCATTTGCCTATTTTGTAGAGGAGGATTATTGTATGTATTATGGGGTGCCCTAATGTTTCCAACAGTGGTAATATTCTGAGGCATTCCATGTGGATTAATATTGTTATTGTTTCTGTGTGGGGGCACATACTTAGTTGAATTTCACTCCTGAAGATCTAAAAGGGCCATTTGTCTATTTTTAAGTCTTTGCTCTTGATATTCTAAATATACAGCAAGTTCATGGTCAGTCATACAGTCATAGTCTATGACAGCTTGATTACTTGTATGTTCATGATTTTCTTCACCCTGATTTTCTATCTCATCGGTCCTTTGTGGCTGTGCTTCCCAATTGAAAATATCATTATGATTATCTGTTGGTGTCTTGGGATTATCACCTTCAACATGGAATGGGGAAGTATATATTGTATAATTTTGGCCAAGAGGACTTGTATTCTCAGGAGGGATTTGGTTATTATTACTATGAGACTGACTTGATATCCCAATCTTCTTAGTAGGAGCCCTTAAAGGTGGGGATGATTGCAGTTTTTTACCATCAGCTTTAGATCTCCTACCATCCATTATGATACTTTTATTAGAAAAGCAATTTAAGTTTAGTGTAGAGTCGCCACCTCTATTTAGAGGACTAATCAATTTTTTGGGTTTTTCCTTCCACCAGTAGAGTTATGCCTTTTAATTCTCTGACTCTAATAACATGGTCTACCACTAGGTTTCTCTAAGTGTCCCCAGCAGAGTCACCAATTCTGTTAGGTCTCAAAAACACAGATCGTTAACCCTAAGAGGGTGCCAGCCTCTCTTGACATTTTTGGCTAACTGACAAGGGGTAGATATGGCTAAACCCCCTTCACTTTAGGCTCTGTCGGACCTAGGTGGGTAAACCTCTAATTGATAAAGCAGATAAAAAGATGATCACTACTTTAATCAAAATTAATCTAACTACTGATAATGGCACAAATTATAAAACAGATAAAAAGACAGCAAGTTAATTCTAAATAATCTAAATTGTAATGTTAAAACAATAATGCAACCTAACTAAGTAAATCTAGAATGAATTTGTATAAGTGATAATGAAAATGCTAGACTAGTGCCTTATTTAATATAGAGTTAGTATGATCATGAAATAAATGACTGTTTGTTTGGTAAAAACTTGAACTATCTGGCATGAAAGAATAGGTATGTAACTTGTACAACCCTGCAAGGAAATAGTTAGTATTCCATACTTACATATATCCAATTGACAAAATATTACCTGCATTCATCTAAAAGGATTTAATCCTTGCTTGAAGGAACCTATTAGAATAATATTGTAATTGTAACAGATTTATCAAAAACTGGAGACAGAATACAAACCCTAACTATATGACTCTTCTTACAGATCCATGACAATGTCTTCTGAGTTACTATGATAAATTTAAAGGATTTAATTCTAAAAACAAAAACCAGTTAATCTTATCACACTATAACAACAAATGTGTATAGACAACTTGAAGGTATACTTGATAACTCAAATTGAATAACAGAGAAAACCTTGAAAGGAGACAGTTATATAATTGAATAAATTAAACAGATAGTTGATACTGAAATCTACAATAACTGCTTCATGTTCACAGACTTGACTTCATCAGAGAATGCTTGCACATGGTCTACCAGAAATAAAATATATTAAAAGTGAACCAGCATTGCAGTTCAAATCTAATCTATAGTATCCCTGTTCTGTTCTGTAATCTACTCCTATTCTCTAATATCCTCCTATCTATATCATCTATTCTATATCTCCCTCTCCTGGTCTTGGTCATCTCTTATAAAGAGAGGCATACAAGCTTCAGACAAGTTACAATAGTTGTGACGGTTGATAACTGAAATTAGTATTTGTTCTAATAAAACAGATTCAGGAAATTTAATACTGGCCACTAATCATCAAATGGATAACCATTTCAGGGTCAAAAAATCTTTAACTGTAGTTCTACTCAATATCCTTCGAAGGTTTTATTATTCCTCAAAAGACTAGATAAAACAGTCTCTGATCAAATGATCAAAATAAATTTATTTAAACATATATATTCACTCAAATAATTACTTCCCTTATTGACAATTTATCAGTTGCTTAAGATCCTTTCGTTGGTGTTTATACAACTTGATCACCGCTGTGTATATCCTACAAAAAGAAAATATTTTAACTATCAAAAAGATATCTTAACCATTCTGATTTTAATGTCATTTTAGGGTTTCTATGTCGGCAGGACCTCCTACATCGCTGTAAGAACATCATTCTCTCTTGAATATTGAATACATTTCTTTTATATAAAAGCACGGCCCCAAGCTAAAATTCATGATATTTAATATGTCATTCAATTCTGGGCTTATATAAACTTGTATACGTATTGGCGATATACATAAAGTCCCGGTGTGATACATTGTATATACTAGATTTAAATTTCTTTGAATTCTGGCTTGTATGTATCAAATGCAATCTATGTTCGAAACATGCATACAAAACGCAAAATATACAAGCATTTAACTCTTTTAAATAAACTTTCGGTTCCGCCACTTGTATATAATGCAATGTATATTGGCATGTATCTAAGATACATACAAAGCACAAACATACAACGAATGTTTCAACTTTAATAAACCTTGGGTTTTGCAGCTTGCATTGTATATCACAAATGTATCTTTAAGAATGTATGTGAGAATGTACATTGTGTTGGATACAATAGGTGACTGGTAGAAATGGTAAAGAGAACCGGTGATAACAAGTCGTGTCTTGTATATACAATAGTTTGGCATATAACAATGTATGTATCCGAAACATACATACGAGGCCCGAAACATACAATGATAAAACCAATTTTAATACCGCTTTCGGTTCCGTCACTTGTATAAGTGCAATGCATATCACAATGTATGTCTCCGAAAGCATACATATACAAAGCGAGATACATACAACAACTTAACTTCATTTCATACTTTTTCAAATCTGTAGTATGTATATTAGCCTTGTATAACCCGAAACATACAATATGCGAAACATACAACAATTTTACCACATTTCATAATCTTTCAGTTCCGTGCTATGCATATCGCCTTGTATGTAACACAATGTATGTATACCGCAACAGACATACAAAGCGCAAACATACAAGGACTTAACGTTAATTCATAATTGTTTCGGTTCCACGGTATGTATATTGCCTTGTATGTAATGCGTTGTATGTTGCGTTTTGCCAAACATACAAACATAACATACAAGCAATGCACCTGACAGAAAATACATTTCAACTTTTAACCTCGTCAGGTCCACCTTGTATGTAGCAGTAAAACGTTAAACAAATGCATACAAGTAAACAATGCATCAACCCGATGACTCCTTTATGCGACCATACCATGACCCGATATACAAGGGACTTTGCATATGCATCATACAATGACACAGCATACAAACTGCTTTGTACATGAGAGACTTTGTATATACAAATGATTTTGTATATACAAACATACAAACCCATACCACAATGCATTTTACTAAAAACACACATAACTTGCAAAATACAGGGAATTTTAAGATGGTTCAAAAAGCAACCCCTATTCATTTTCAACAAGGAATTCACCCATATTCAGCTCTGGTACTTAATGCCATTTTTCCTTTATTTTCGACAAGGTTTGTAACTTTTCACTTCCTTGTTTACGGTTCATCTTTAATGAGCACTTCAACCATGTTATATTAAGTCTTTAGTAATCAGAACAGATCAAATCCAAATATTTCTATCAACTCAATTGTTAATTTCTGCTTGAAAACAACTATAGATCTTTCCATATATGCTCACATACTAAAATGTTTGGATGATTGAAACTTAATATTTGTCAAAAAGTAGCTTGGGAATTTTAGTCCCAATAGGTTACAGGGACCCATAGTGATGCAAGATAAAAGATAATGCACATGAACAAAAAATGATACAAAGACAAACATGATGTTGCTCTTGGTTAAGCTGAAAAGCCAAAGATTGATGGATTGATGATGTTGGATTGTGTTGTTGATGATAAGAAAAACATGAGGATTGGGAACGATATATCCTAATGATGATGATGGATGATGTTAGATCAAAGACTTGCAACAAGGTTGGGAACAAGACCATGGATGTGATTGGATGATTTTGATTATGATGCTAGAGTGTGATGTGCATTGATAAGGATTATCTTGCAATTTGGATTTTTGAAAGATTTGGATATTTGAGGATTTGGATTGTTGGGAGAGGATTGCATTGGGTTGCGTGTAGGTAGCCTAAAGCTAGATACCAATGACAAGGGAAAGCCGAGTCTATCTACAAGGCATGAGTGGATGATGAGGGTGAAGTGATAAAGGGATAATGGATAATGGATGAGAAGGATGAGTGATAAAGGGATAGTGGATTTAAGGGATAGGGAGTAAAAGGAAAAGATGTGGGGATGAAAGCATAACGGATGGTGTGGAAAGGATAGGGAAGTGATGGGGCAATAGATGGGGGAATAGAGTACTCAGACTAGATTTAACCTATCAAAATCATGATTAGGGGGAGGATAGGATGGGGATATGAGGATAGGGGATGAGGGAGGATGGTGGATAGAGGATTTGAGGTGGATATAGGGAGTGTGAAGGTGATCTCCAAGGACTATGTCACATAGGAAGAAAATGCCCCACTCAAAATGTGTCATGTAGGACCAGGTGTTATGATGGTGGGGGAAATGGATGGGCATTATAGGATATGCTTGGAAGGAAGGTATGTCAAGGTGTGTCCAAGGCATGTCATACATATTTTGCCCCTGTCCTTAGTAGGATCATAAGCGGAGAAGGATGATGAAAGGATGGTAGTAGGGATAGGAAGATGTAGTGGATAGGAAACAATAGGATAAGTGGATAGGGATAGTGAAGGGGATTATTGGATAAGTAGATGGATAGGATGATAGGATGTGGATATGCGATGGATGGGGAAATGATAGGCTAGGTGAGATTTGCCCCCAAGTGTAGGGTGAAAATGGAGGAGGGATTACACATGATGCCTGTAGGGGGTTTTCATCATTGTATTTGCCCAAGGCACCACGAGGAGTGGTTTTCACCATTGGACAAATTTATTTCTCTTGTAAACTTTTTTATTTTTGGATTTTTTTGATGTTTTGATTTTTTCTTTTTTTTATACTTTTTGGGGGTTGTTTGGAATATTTGGATGGGATGGATGGATAGGAGAGAGGAAGAGAGTGATATGTAGGATGAGGGGGACTCAAGTGTCTATTTCCATTGCAAGGTGATAGCGTCCCATGTGGATGGATGCCGCATGTGGACCATGTCAAGTGTAATAGCGCACATGTATGTTGGTAGAAGATGAAATGGATGAATGGAAGGAGGAGGGTGGATTATGGATGGATGGAAATAGTGGATTATGATGGATTATGAATGGAGTGGAAATAGTGGATGGATGGTGGGATTGTGTGAAAGCATGGACTATAGAGGTGTGATGGGGGAGATATGCATGTATGATGGAGGGATGAAGGCATGTGGGAATGACGTGGGGTCGAGGGGAATCAAGACCAATGGTTTTACACACTGTAATGAATTTTGAAGCTTATATTTGGGATGAGGAGTGGGGAGTAATGGGGATGTTCTATTAGGGGATCAGGATGAAGGATTGGGGGATTGCTCATTTGGGAATTTAGGGACCTAAACAAACTTAGGATTTCTATGATTTTTGGATGGGGGATAAGATTTTTTGGATTTGGGGATGGAATGGAATGTGGATGCTCCATTTGGATTTTTTTCTTTTTGCTTGGGGACACACACCATTTGAGTGTTTACTTTTGGGGGTGTGGGTATATGTAGCCTTCTGGATTTTGGATTGGATTGTCCATATCAATGCCCTACGATATGATGATATTTAGGCTTTGGATTTTTTGCTTTATGAGTGGAGGAATTCAAAGAATTATTTTTTAATCCCATGGGGTGTTTGATAGCTTCATGTTTGGATGATGTGTGATTTGGTTGATCTTGATTAGGAATTTTGGGGGATCGAGATTTATGAACGGGGGGTAATAAGGATGAGGGATAAGGGGATTTGAGGATGGGGATATTAGGAATTGGGAGTAATGGAGGAAGTATGGATTTAGGAAGATGTATGGTCACGTGATTTTTGGATTGATGGATGAAATAATATGGAGGGGGAGGGATGGCGACATATGATTTGGATGTGTGATGAGATGCACCGGGTTTGGGTTTGGATGAAGTGGATTTGGGAGGTGGATGGGTGGTACCAACATGTTTGGATTGTTTTCCTTGGGATGTATAGCCAAGGCCATGTGCATGTGAATGGATTTTGACATGGATGGGCTCCAAGATTCCATTTTCATGAAGGCCTAGGCCTTTACCATGATAGTTCATGTTTTGGAGCATACATTGTGTGATGGGATGGGTGTTGTTTTGGAAACATGATGCGAGTCCATTATTAGATGGAGGGGGATGAGTGGTGGAAGAAATTTGTTCCTCTCCTAGGAGAGAACCACCACGAAGGAATGTAGTAGGACCAAGATGATAGGATGATGGATTTGGGATGGGGTTGAGAGATGATGGTGAAGGGTTGATGGGAGTGTTGGCAAGAGACACTTCTAGGAATGATAAGTGTTGTCATTGATGGAAACTAAGTCTATACTACACATCTGCATTGAATAATTTGCCCATACTAGAAATTAGATTCAAGATTTGTCTAAGTTCGGTAAGTCAAGAACAGAGTGTGTGATAGGGTTCAGTATCTTGGTCTGGATCTCCCTGGGAGTAGATCAGAGTTTGTTACAGATCTAAGGGAGTCATAAGCATTGTCAGGATAATCTAAATCCAAAGTTTTAGCCTCTGGTGATGAAGGATTCAATAGTTATTAGTATCTGAGTATTGGGTTAACAATTTGACAGAGCAGGCAGAAGAAGAACATGTCGACCTTGTAATTGATCTTGGTTCTGGATGTATGGAAGTTGTTGGTTGGACAAGTTGTGATGATCAGTGATAGTAGCCGACCTAATTAATTATTTGTGAGTGCAATTTTTGGTCTGCGGTACAAGTGTACATGGATTTAGCCGTCATAGCAGAATTTTCAATAAAGTTCCAAGTGTTCTTGAAGCTGACTGAAAAGTGGTTGAAGATCTGGATGCAGATATATATAGCCGATGGATTTGAATGATTTGGGTGTGTGTGTGATGCGACTATGGAATAAGTGCGGAAAGAGTAGAGACCTAAGATTCAGATGTTAGCAGAATAGTGAGAAGGGCAGAGTGAAGATGAAGTGTATCAAGTCAGTATTTTGTGCTTAACCAGAATGAATCCTTGCATTAATAGATGCTAATTATTAGTTCAATCTCATTGTAATATTCTTTCTGTAGGTAGTGAGCCTAAATGCATGTGCATTCCCCTTTGCAATACTTTTAATAGAGTATAATATTTGTGGGTTAACCCCCACCGTGGTTTTTCCCTTAATCAAGTTTCCACATCAAAAATCTTGGTGTCAAGTGTGTTACTTATGTTTCTGCTCATGTGTTATTAATTCATGCTTTAATGTTCATATCATTAATTTGATTAGAAGTTTTAAAAGAGGATTAAAAGTAGAAAAGTTTAATTTGTGTGACAACTGATTCACCCCCCCTCTTAGTTGTCTGGACCAATTCCAACAATTGGTATCAAGGCCAAGTTCCTTAAAAGAAGCCTAATAGCTTAAGGGAAGATCTTGTAAGGAGTTTTTCAACGGGTTCACTCAAAGATCAACTTCAGTTGGCTCTAAAAGATCTTGATCAGTCCAAAGAAAAAATATCTAATTTGAAAGATGAAGTCAAGGATGTTGATGATACCATTGAAATGTTAAAAGATGAATTAAAGAAGTCTATGGGAAGGAAAAAGGAGCTACTTCTGTAGTTATCCAGTTTAACTGAAGAAAATGGCATGAATGAAGCTTTGGAAGAAAAGACAAAGGAGTGTGAGAAGTTATCAAAAGATCTCTCTTCAAAAACTTGAAATAGAATCTAGGGTAATGAGGCTAACCAAAGAAATTGAGCAAAGGAAGAAGACTGAAGAAGAATTGAGTCAAACTCTGAAAAAAAGAACTGAAGAATGCTGCAAAATGGACAGAACAATTAGTCATCTCAAATTTGATTTACAAGAATACAAATACAATGAGGAGGAACTTGAGAAGCAAATTATCATTCTCAGACATGACTTGGAAGTTGCAAATGAATACAAAGAGAAGTTTAAGATAAGCTCAGCTAAACTTGAAGCACTACTTGAAGGATAGAAAAAGGCTGATGACAAGCATGGTCTTGGATATGAGAAAGGTGAAAGTTCCAGATCCAGACAAAGAAATTTTCAACCAAGGAATGGGAGAAACATACCTAAAAGACCTCTGGTAAGATAGCCAAATGCTCAAAGATATCCATCCTTCAATGGAAATTGTTTAAACTGTAATAAATTTGGCCACAAAGCTACTCAGTGCAGAAGCAGAGTAAATCAAAATGATCCATCCTTCTTTGGTCAATGCTTCAAGTGCAAGAGGTATGGGCATAGATCTAATAAATGTAGAAGTATGATAATGAATAACTCTAATAGCAATTCTTTCAATGGCTACTATTTTTCTTGCAATGGATTTGGACACATGGCTAATCAGTGTAGATCAAGAGGAAATCAAGTATATAAGCAAGGAAATGTTGTGTGCTTTAATTGCAATAAATCTGGTCATACTGCAAGATTCTGCAAAAGCAGGAATAATGGAAGAAGAGGTTTGGTAAATAGAAAACCAAATGATCAAAGACAAGACAAAGGCAAAAGAAAAATTGATGTGAATGAGATATAGAGCGAAATGAACTAGATTTGGGTGAAGAAAGATACAATGAAAAATGGTGATGGGTCTGCCCCAGAATCTGATGCTGACAATTCCTTCAGGAATTAAATTAGCTTTGGCTTAGGGGAGTTGCATTGAACATCAAATTCCCCCAGTTAGTAAGTGGGTGCCAAGATATGGCACAATGAGAGAAGACATTTTTGAAGTGTTTCAGAACTTTTGGAAGGATTTCCGGAAGGAAAAATGTTGATATGGAAATTTGTGGAGTAATTCATGAAGAACTATTCAAAAAATAGAGTAACTAGATGAAGTTAGGGTAATGCATTTATTACAATGCCAAATTAGGTTTTGTGAAGGATAAAAGGTCACTTGATCATGCATTTGAAGGAAACAAGTAGAAGAGCATCTAAGCTACAAATCCAGAGATTGAAGAACAAAGAGTGAATTTAATAGGTAATTGATCAACCCTAACCCCATGGGAGAAAAAGCTACTTCTCTATAAAGCTTTAAATTTGAATCTATTGAGATGGCTACACCTCTAGTTGTTGATGTAACTAAAAGGCCCTGACCAATATTTAAGAAGCATCCATACAAGTCAGTTGAAGTTGAACCGTTAGGTGCATTTTTTGGAGTTCCATATGGCGTACTACATGTTGAGGATATTAGGGCATACATCCACTATAGCATTGAGGAATTTGGAAATATGAAACTCTTGGATTTGTTTAACAACTACCTAAGAGATGATAGCTATAAATTGAAACTAGAATACAAAGCCCTAGAAAATAAACATTTTTTGCAAGTCATTAACTTTTCGACATTTGATGAGATTGAATGGGTTTGATATATCTTGAGCTGAATACATGATGAGTTCATATGGCTATTGAAACCATTCAAGATTACAAAGGATGTTATCAAGATAGTAATCAGGTTAAATTCAACTGGTGGATTACCCATGCTAAAAGCTATGAAAAACCAGACAGTGATTGATGCTACTAGTGCCAAGTTTGACAAAAAGGTAATGACCATCAATGATATTATAGAACCGAATGTTAAATTTGCCTCTATGGTGATTGGGTACAAGATTTACCACTCCAGCAGGGAAAATTCTATCTCTGAAACTGTAATATATGTAGCCTTTCAAATGTTAAAGGAGAATGTTGATTATGACCTATGTGAGCTGCTACAAAATTAGTTGATTAAAAATCTAAGCAAAATAAAGAAAGATAAGAAAAATACCTTCAAGTATGGTTCCTTGATTATATATTTGTTCTTCTATTTAATGAATGAAGTGCCTGGAGTTCAAGGTGTGCACTAGACAAATGACAGGCCAGTTGCATGGCAAATAAGAGATCATCTGCTCATCCTTGGTAATTTCCAAGCTCATAAGACAGCCATTTGGGGTTACTTCAAAAACTTTCAGAGTATGATGCATGCAAGAGAGAGAATCCCTAAATCAGTTGTGGAGAAATATGAGAATGAAATATGCTTTATGGTTGACACTGATTAGTGTCTAATGGAGGTTGTGGAACCTAGAACCATATGGATTATGCCAATGGGCTATGAGGTTGATGAGAAAGTTTTGGAAATGTACGCTCAACATCTCCTGAGCAAATCAAAAGACACATCTGTGGAAAGGTTTGGAACATATAAAGAGCTAAGTATAAAATTACATGTGGAGATGAGAAAACTAGAGACCAAAAGGAAAGTGCAGAGGCAAGTTGGGAAGTATGCTGAGAGCATTGGACTGACCAAGGAAGCAGTGAAGCAAAATAGAGAGAGAATTGAAAAGGCTGAAAAGGAAAGGCAGGACAAGAAATAAGAAGATGCTCTAGTGGAACCATCCTCCACTTCAAGGACTACCAGAAGCTCTGCTACTACTTCTATTCCCCCTAATCCTGCAAAACCAGAAGACAGATCATTCAGTGAAGGAAGTAAGAGAAAGAAAACAAAGGCTGCAAGAACGTATGTCAGCTCAAAAGATGATGAAGAAATAGAGACAAATGAAGAAGTTAGAGAGATAAGATCTAAGAAAGCCAAGACTTCAAAGGCTTCTAAGGACCAGCCTTTCAGAAGCAAAAAGGCGAGTAAAAAGCAAGAAACTAGTAAGGTTGCTATGACAGTTGATGAAATTGTAAAAACAATTACTATTCATGGAAATCTAAGGCCTATCAAAGCTTATTATGATAATTTTGATCAAGCAAATAAGAAAATTTTGGAAGATGCTACCATCACATACTTGAATAAATTCAATATAGCTCTACTAGAAATTTTACAAGAACTTCCTAAAAGTTTAAGGAAAACTCTGGAGATGAGGAAGGAAACAACCAAGGCTAAAGATCTAGAACTCAAAGAATATATCCTCTCCACTCTATGCCCAATAATGACCAGAAGGGAAGCAGATAAAATCCTCAAGGAAGTTAAGGAGAAATTCAGAAGCAAGGTCCAGATGAACAAGCTAATGCTTGGTGAAACTGAGGAAGTTGTAAAGGAAATAGAGGAAATTTTGAAGAAGGTCCTATATAAAAATAAATACTATATTGTTTCAGAGGAACAAGTTGAGGAAGACAATCCTTCAGCTCTAGAACAAGAAGCTCCAGAAAAAGAGATTCAAAAGGCAAATGATAACCAAGGTGATACTCTAGAACCTTCGAAGCAAACCTATGAGGAGAGAGATGATGGGATCGATTCATCGATTTCGGATGTTGAAATAGTAAACATTAGTGAACAACAAACTAAAGTTGATGACCCCTCTATTTCAAAAGAGCAAGTTCAAAAAGAAGAAGAGGAAGTATTGATAGAAGAAGCAAATTTTGGCCATGATCCTCTAGATCCTCTTGCTACTGATGACTTTGGAAAGGACCAAGAAAAAGAAGAAGAAAAAGAGAAAGAGAAGGAAGAGGAAAAAGCACAGGGAAAAGAAGAACTAGCAGAAAGAGATGGTGCTAATGCACCAAAGCAAGACAGTCCGGTTGCTGCCACTGACAAAGCACAAGGGAAGGAAACTGAAATAGCAAGTGTGGAAAGAGACACTATGAATGCAGTGCAGAGTTTTCTCAGCAAGGAGATGCTAGAGTTAGATGAGCCAAAATTGATACAAGGACCAATCAATTTGGACACTCTCTCTCTGGACCAAATGCTAAAGATATCATCACTTACACAGGCCAAGGCAAGGGAGAAAATGTTGAAGTCTCACATAGAAAACAATGAGTTGATAGGCCTAGCATCCAGAATACTGGAGAAGATCATGCCCACATATCAGAAAATTACATCTGATTCTCCTTCTGGTAATTTGAAAAATCTTGTGCATTCTATAAATACAAATTTTGAGCCTTTTGAGAAGTCAGCCAAGTAAAGGTCCGGAAAGAATTTTTGGATAAGAGGTTTAGTGAACTAAAAGGCCTTATAGATAATGATAGAAAAACACTCAATATTGGTATAAAGAGTATTGAAAATGCTCTTAAGGATGGTGGTGATGTATATAAGTTTTGTTTATCATGGCCCAAAATAGTAGAGGATATTGAGAAAAAGATAAAGGAGCAGGAGAAAAAGCTGCTAGACCTATCTCAAAGTTTTGATCCTTTAACAGTATCTCTAGTGGGCCAAGAATCTCAAGTAATTAGCCTGACAAATGAAATAAAGAAGCTTATCAAAGAAAAGAAGAACATTATGGAAAGAATGGGTGAGCTCTAGGGATTGATTACCCCTAAGTTGGAAGCAATGTTTAATACTTTGTCAGAGGCCCAAAGTACTACCCGAGCAAGTGATCCCTTAGATCTAAGGAAAGCATAAGCATATGCATTTTTGCTGAGTGGACACATTTCAATTTTGGATGGTATGAAGAGAGGTTGGGCCACCGAATTTGTACAATTAAAGAGTACTTTTGGCGATATCCTTAAATATATGTAAATATAACATATGGACTATTTGTACATATGCGGCCTTATATACAAATTTTTTGCATAATTAGTGATTGTGGATCCCACCCTTTGCCATTGATGTCAAGGGGGGAGTGAAGAGCAATGAAAAATGAAGATTCCAACAAAAGGGGAGCACTAGAAAGTAGTGTGAACAATAGTATGGAGTACAAGCAAAGGGGGAGTTATTCTGACACTTAGTCATTTTTCACTAAGTGTTGCCATCAATGCCAAAGGGGGAGATTGTTGGCAAGAGACACTGCTAGGCATGATAAGTGTTATCATTGATGGCAACTAAGTCTATACTACACATCCGCATTAAATAATTTGCCCATACCAGAAATCAGATTGAAGATTTGTCTAAGTCTGGTAAGACAAGAACAGAGTGTGTGAAAGCGGTCCAGTATCTTGGTCTGGATCTCCCCGGGAGTAGATCAGAGTTTGTTGCAAATCTAAGGGAGTCATAAGCATTGTTAGGATAATCTAAATCCAGAGTTTTGGCCTCCGATGATAAAGGATTCAATAGTTATAAGCATCTGAGTATCGGGTTGATAGTTTGACAGAGCAGACAGAAGAACATGTTGACCTTGTAATTGATCT
Organism: Cunninghamia lanceolata; assembly: GCA_027924645.1. Classification (NCBI taxonomy): domain Eukaryota; kingdom Viridiplantae; phylum Streptophyta; class Pinopsida; order Cupressales; family Cupressaceae; genus Cunninghamia; species Cunninghamia lanceolata. The sequence continues at coordinate 7,051,884 of BSBN01000976.1, read as the reverse complement.
TGGTTTCGGATGTATGGAAGTTGTTGGTTGGACAAGTTGTGATGATCAGTGATAGTAGCTGACCTGATTAATGATTTGTGAGTGCAAGTTTTGGTCAGCGGTACAAGTGTACATGGATTTAGCCGACAGACCAAAATTTTCAATAAAGTTCCAAGTGTTCTTGAAGCTGACTGAAAAGTAGTTGAAGATCTAGATGCGGATATATATAGCCGATGGATTTGAATGATTTGGGTGTGTGTGTGATGTGACTATTAAATAAGTATGAAAAGCGCTGAGATCTAAGATTTAGATGTTAGTAGAACATTGAAAAGGGTAGAGTGAAAATGAAGTGCATCAAGTCAGTATTTTTCTGCTTAATTAGACTAAATCCTTGCATTGATAGATGCTAATTATTAGTTCAATCTCATTGTAATCTTCTTTCTGTAGGTAGTGAGCCTTCTGTAGGTAATAAGCCTTCTTTGAGCAATGAGCCCGAATGCATGTGCATTCCCCTTTGTAATACTTTTAACAGAGTATAATCTTTGTGGGTTAACCCCCACCGTGGTTTTTCCCTTAACTGGGTTTCCACATCAAAAAGCTTGGTGTCAAGTGTGTTACTTATGTTTCTTCTCATGTGTTATTAATTCATGCTTTAATGTTCATATCATTAATTTGATTAGAAGTTTTAAAAGAGGATTAAAAGCAAAAAAGTTTAATTTGTGTGACAACAGATTCACCCCCCCTCTCAGTTGTCTGGACCAATTCCAATAGGGAGATGGTAAAGGAACGATGGGGGATGATGAGGGATCAATAGGAGATGGTGTGGGATTGGGAATAGGAATATATGGGATTCTTGGATCATGATTAGGAAGGGGGGCGGATGTTTTGACATGCTTTGGACTAGGGTCTTGACATAGCTGAATTTGCATGGATGGTGTGATGGGGGAGGAGCATGTAGCTTCAATTATTTGAATAGGCTCCTTGGATGGGGTAGGTGGAGGAGAGGGCAATACTTTGGATAGGACTTGGGATAAAATGGAGGAGGATGATGATGTGATTTTGATGGGTGTGAGTTGGATGACTAGGTCATCAATGACACATGGAGGTGTTTGGGGAGGAGTGGAATGGAGTGACTCCACAAGTTTGGTTTCATGATTTTTATTTATACTCTTAGCGAGGAGTCCTTGGAGAAAGGATGATATAGATTTAGTAGGGGATTTGGATGATGGAGTAGATGGTGGATTAGATAGCGAGATAGATGGAAAGGTTGGTAGATAAGGAGATGGGGGATTTGGATAGGAGGGATTTGGATAAGGAGCGAATGGATTTGGATATGTGGAATAAGGATAACAAGGGTGTGGATAAGGGGTAAATCTGATGGGGATTTCATATGAGGATGGATGTTGGGGGATGGATGGAGGATAGAATGGGTTTCCCTTGTCAAGGGTAGCATAATAATTACCATAGGGTAAGCAATTAGGAATAGGGACATAGCTTGTTCTAGCCAATGCATGGTCAAAGGGTGCTTGAATGTTTATAAATGACTAAGGATGGTTTATGGAAAGCTTACTTGCAATGATTTCATCAAGGATTTCGAGTTTAGCTTGTTCAACAACATCAAAATATGAAGTCATGATGAGATTTGGATTTAGGGTGATGTGATGTAAGATAACTTGATGAATTGATATGGATTTTGGATTAGAGGGGAACTTGGATTGATTTGGATTGATTGGGATTGGATGACTTCGGATTGATTTGGGATTTGGATTGATCAAGGTTAATTATATATGACACTTGATGCTAGGATGGACTTGATTTAATTTTATTAGTCAAGGTCAATGATATATGACACTTGACTAGATTTGGATTGATTGGGGTTGATTTCAGATTAGGCTAAGGGCCCTTTGATGGTTGGATTGGATTGGATTTGATTAAGGATTAGGCCAAGGGCCCTTTGGATAATGACTTGGATGATGATTTGGATGAAAATGATTATGGATTGGATAAAGTTGGATGGGATATGATTAGGATTTGGAGAGGTTTGAAGGGGGTTAAGTCCTTAACCAAATTTTTATTTGCAAATGATGGTTTTGGATTAAGGATTGGAATTGAGTTATGATGAAGGACGGTTAGAAGAATGATGGATAATGGATGATTGATTTGAGATGGGAGATAAGTGGATTAGATGTTGACTAGGATGGAACTGGATTTAAGCTCAACTATGGGATTATGATTAGAATTGATTAATGGATGGGATGATTAGGGATGATTGGAATACAATTAGGGATTAGTGGTTGAAGGGATTTGGGATATTTTATGGGATTGGATTAGAATGGATGATAGGTTTGATTAGGGAGATGCATTGGATTAAGATTAGGTATGGAATGGATCAGGATTGGATGATGAAGATGGATCATGATTAAGGATGAAGTGGATTATGAGAGACTTGATTAAGCTCAAATAGTGGGATTGGGGTAAGCTCAATTGATGGGAATTGATTAAGATAGTGATGATGATTGGGAAATGGATGAGATGGATAATAGATGTAGGATTAGACAAATCAATGATTAGGATAATGGATTGGATTAGATGTGGAAGAGAGTTGGGGTTATGTGGATAAGGGATTTGGGTTAAGAGGATGGGGAAGTGATTAGGATTGAATTGGGATGGAGATGGAGAATTAGATTAGGAAATGGATGAGATGATTAGGATAAAGGAAAGTGGATTAAGAAGAAAATGGATATTAGATTAGAAAGTAGTTAGAATGATAAGATGGGATTAAGCTCAAAGATGGGATATGATTAAGCTCAAATGATGGGATTAATTAGGAATGATGATGATGTTTAAGAAATGGATGAGGTGGACAATGGATTAGGATAATGATTTGGATGACTAGGATAATGACTATGATGAAATTAGATAATTCGATGAGCGATTAGGAGGAAAATGGATTGAGATAAGGTGGATGAGGAAGAAATTGGATTAGGATGATGTTGGTTAAGAGGAAAATGGATTATTTGGATTTGGATTAGACTATCTAGGTACTTGACCTTAGGAAACTTTGCAATCAAATAAACACACATACATGCACAATTTTTGCAAAGGATTTGAATTTGATTTGGATTTAAGGGGATTCATAGGTTTTGACGATAAAGACATGTCAAACACACCAAAAACCTAGATAAGTCAAATAGGTGTGACATATCTTGTGGATCTCATGAAATGGTCATGGGTCAATCCCAACTCAAAATAGAGAAGTGATTCCCACCCCCATTAATACCATAGCACTATAGCTTGGATAGATAGGGAATACATGGTCATGTACCACCATATGTCCCTTACCTTGTGTTTAGTATGAAAAGGTGAATAATGACAACTAGGATGCACACTAGATAAAACCCTTTTCCATATAGCATTCAATGACAAGACCAATCCAAATCACTACCAAATGAAGGTGGACTCAGCTATAGATCTTGTAATTAGGTATGCTATAGAGGAATCAAATTTAATTCAGCCTTTTTATCAAACCCTATCTTAAAAATGCATGAAACCCTAGTTCTACAATGATTAGCTTATAACCGAATAAGTACAATAGCAATCCAGAAACCTATTGCACGTGGATGATCAGGAAGATGATAGAACCTATCTTCCAAAAGCAGAGGTGTCAAATGACTAATTCAAGACTCCCCAAGTCCTGATTGGAAGATTTTGCCTAAGGTTTGAACTGGAAATATGTTGCAAATATTGCTCTAATTCCAAATCTGAAGTCATAAAGGGTAGAAAGACTAGGGTGCCACTACCCAAGTCTTGGATGTAGGAATATTCTATAACTGTTGTCAGATCCTGAAACCTTGATCTTCACTCAGTCTTCCTATATCTTCATATTCCCTAAATCTCGCTCCTATAACCTACACACAAGAAGATAAGAAGGGGGTTTGGGGGTTATGGTGTTTAGGGATTTTCCTTAGTCAAATCCTGAGTTAGCATTCAAGCTTCCCAACACCATTGATTGATAGAGAGTGTGTGCCCTTGTGGGGACAAAGGCTAAAAACAATGATAATAAGATGAATCAAATGATGATAAACAATAATGATATCACCTATGTGATGATCCCTTCGAATGATGAAGACCCTTCAACTCCTAAGGTGGATAGATGATAGCTTCATGCATGCAACAAACATTCAACAACAACACACAAATATGCTTTAGAATCACAATGAATGCTCTTCCTTACTTTCCTTCAATATCTCAAGTTAGCTATCTCCATCTTAGTTACAAATGAACTAAAAAATACACTTATATATGTTGGCTTTAGGACAGACAATTGGGAGGGGGGATGAATCAGTTGTCACCAAACCTTTTGATCTTTAAATCCTTAAATCCTTCTTATATAATAATTATTCAATCATGTAAGAAAAATGCAATAACTCAAGAGCAGAAACACATTCAACACATATGACACCAAGATTTTAACATGGAAAGCCCCGGTTAAGGGAAAAACCACGGGGTGACTAACCCAAGATTGTATTCTCTATTAAAAGAATAAGAAGAACAAAAATGGCACTTGCCAATTAGGGCTCACTGCCTAACACACTGCTCACTAGAGGGTCACTACCTACAAGAGACACACTGTTTATAGAATAATATAAATATTACATACTTGAACTGGAGATTAGCATCTTCACCATGCTTGAGATAGTTCCATTTAAGCTCAACACTTCTTCTCTGCCTTTCGCTCCTTTCCTCTCTATCACTTTCTCATCACGACCATGGATACATTTGAAATGACTTCACAAATCTTATTTATACAAGATGTCGACTTTGGGATGATCATCAAAGTCAGCACAACACATACTTTATTTTATTACAGAGCAATTACACAAATACAACTTGACTTATTACAAAAACTTCATGCGCGTCACTACCCTATTGGCCACACATATCTGGGACTTCAATTTTCTTCGAGGAACATGCCTTTCTTTGTAAAACATCTTCAAGATCATCCGCAACATGTGTAAAACATCTGGTCGGCCAAGACTAGGAAGAACACCATCACTGAGAGGTAAATCTTCAATTATGAGCTCTATCTTCAATGCGGACCGCCAACACAAACTAGACACTATATAGAGACCCCCACAAGCTTTCCTGAAACACCAAGAACATCCACACCAATTTTGCTTACTGAAATCATTCACATCTTCATCTGGAACCTTAAGAACACAGTCGGTCATCACTATCACATAAGAATAATTGTTTGCAGACCTCCAAACCATGAACCAATTGAGTTGTCAATTCACATTGGCTTCCCAAACATGCCACCAGATCCCCAGAACAAGATATTACATTTCTGGATCTCACCAGACCTATTTGTGTCACTCTGTCACCTCTGAACAACTGCTAGAACTAGTTTTACTCATATGGCCATAACTTCTCCAAATCTTCATGCGGATCTTTGAAATCTTTACAGGAGCACCTTCAGACACATATCTACAAACCCTTTGATGCACATACTCTGATCTTCAACTGTCTAGAATATTCACTTCATAGAACTTGACTAACTTTACTATTCTTCTCTGTTTCTGATAGGGCTAAATTTTCTCAATATCCTTAGTACACAACTCATCCAATCCTTGACATCAGTGCAACAGGAGTATGTTGACATCAATGACAACAACGGTTAGGCCCATACTTGCAACAATCTCCCCCTTTGTCATTGATTTTAGTAAGCAAAAGTGGTGTGGATGTTCTTGGTGTTTTAGACAAGCTTGTGGGGGTCTCTAGATAGTGTCCAATTTGTGTTGGCGGTCCACATTGAAGATAGAGCTCGTAATTGAAGATTTACCTCTCAGTGATGGTGTTCTTCCTAGTCTTGGCTAACCGGATGTTTTGCACATGTTACAGATGATCTTGAAGATGTTTTTGTCCAAGAAGAAGAAGCCCCAACTGCAATTCAGATTCAGACTGATCCAGAGAATCCTAAAATATAGGAAGAAGAGACAAGCTTGAATGAACCTATCCAAGAAATAGAAGTGAAAGAAATTCCCAAAACTCCCAGGTATGTAAGACTGAATCATTTTGAAGACCAGATCATAGGAGATAGAAGCAACTATGTTCAAACAAGAAGAAAAATTGCTCAAGATTTAATGAAGTATTATTTGATTTCAAGGATTGAACCAAAAACAATAAGTGAAGCATGCAATGATGAAAGCTGGGCTAAAGCAATGGAGGAAAAGTTGATGCAGATTGAAAAAATCACACTTGGGATCTTGTTCCCAGACCTAAAGACAAAAATGTGATTGGGACTAAGTGGGTCTTCTGAATAAATTGAATGAAGATGGTGAAGTAGTCAGAAACAAAGCCAGATTGGTCTATAAGGGTTATTCTCAAGTAGAAGGAGTTGACTTTGAAGAAACTTTTGCTCCAGTGGCAAGAATTGAAGCAGTCAAATTATTTCTTGCTTTTGCTGCCTTTAAGGATTTTAAAGTATATCAAATGGATGTCAAGTCTACCTTCCTGAATGATGATTTGGAAGAAGGGTATACATTGAGCAACTGGATGGATTCCAATTGTTTGATCATGGTGATATGGTCTGCAAGTTGAAGAAAGCATTGTATGGACTCAAACAAGCCCCAAGATCCTGGTATGAAAGATTAGCCAAACATCTTTTGAAGATTAGTTTCAACAAAGGTACTACTGATAGTAACTTGTACTTCAAGATTGATCATGAAAATATCTTGATTATTGAAGTATTTGTTGATGATATTATTTTTGGAGGAAAAGATAGTATATGCAAGACTTTTACAAATCAAATGAAAAGTGAATTTAAGATGTCTATGTTTGGGGAAATGAACTTCTTCTTGGGTCTGCAAATCACTCAAACAAAGGAAGGAATCTTCATATCATAGACCAAATATGTGAAAGAATTGTTGAAGAAATTTGGGATGGAAGATTCAAAGCCAATGAATACTCCCATGACAACCAGATGTAAACTAAGCAAAGATGATGAATCTCCTAAAGATGATCAGAAAAAGTACAGGTCAATGATTGGAGGACTACTGTACCTTACTCAATCTAGACCTGACATTATGAATGTTGTTGGTCTTGTTGCCAGATTCCAATCTGATCCTTGAGAGTCTAATGTCATGGCAACCAAGAGAATTCTCAGATATCTGAAGGGGACAGTTGAGTATGGTTTATGGTATCCTAGGGATCATGATTTCTCTCTTCATGCTTATATAGAAGTTGATTGGGAAGGAGATGTGGATGACCAGAAGAGTACTAGTGGTGGTGCATTCTTTTTGGGGAAAAGATTGGTGTCTTGGCTGAGTAAGAAACAAGAGGCAATATCTCTGTCTATTGCAGAAGTAGAGTATATTGCAGCAGCAGGTAGTTGCACTCAAGTATTGTGGATGAAGGAAATGCTAAGAGACATCAGAGTGGAGTATGAAGAACCTATCACAATCTTCTGTGATAACTCAAGTGCAATAAATATATAAAAAAATCTAGTGTTGTATTCAAAGACAAAACATATATCCATCAAGTTTCACTTTTTGAGAGAGCAGGTGAACAAGAATGAAGTCAGATTGGAGTTTGTGCCCTCAAAGGATCAAATTGCAGACATTTTTACTAAACCTCTACCTAAGGACTCTTTTGAGTATCTCAGGAAGAAGTTAGGGGTTATTACCCCTCCAGTTCTGAATTAAGGTGCACTGATGTGCATCAGTCTGGTGGATCTCATAGTCATATCTTGTGGTCCGGATTGATGATAGGAAGTTGCTACTCAGGGGGAGTAGTCTGTATGATTCTGAAGTATGATGCAAGTATGTGCCCTTTTCCATTGATGTCAAAGGGGGAGAGAAGACATGTGAAAAACAAAGAGCTTGTTGATCAAAGGGGGAGAAATGAAGAAAGAAAAGATATGTGAATGATTGATGCTATTAGGGGGAGCCAGTGAGGAGAAGTTCTTGTCTTAATGGTCAAAACAATTTTCCACATCTTATGTTTCCCTCAATGACAACACCGGTTAGGCCCATACTTGCAACAATATATGCTTTCTTGCTCACAATTGTGAAATTAAACCAAAAGAGTCGACAAAGAGAAACCTTTTGAAAGGTCCTAGGCCAACATAAACTTGATTTTTCTCCGACCAATCAGGAGGGACTTGGGTTGTAGTGCCTAAATCTTTCGACTCCTTTTGGGTTTGGGATAAGATAAGTGAAGGGGCCCATATTCCCAATTTACCTTGGTGTTGGGCAATTTTGCATCGAGATGAACATTTAGAATGTATGATGTAATAAATGGAACCTAGGAGCTAAACAAGGAGGTAAAAAGACATGTGGACATTTTTTACTCCATAACATTTAGTCCCCACTTTAATGTGTGTATGATCTTAGAATTAGTACATGCATTAAAGTACAATTGAAAATACATCAAGCACATCAGATATACACCCTAAGTTTGGAAGACCATTTCTAGCCCCCAAGCTTAGGAAAACATAAGAAAACCCTTGACGATCATGCAAAACATAGAGAAGACAATAAAGAAGCACACAATACATCAGAGAAGACATGAACGCAGTTATGCAATACACAAGGTATACATGGAGAGAAGACATGATTAAATAATTATACTATCCTAACTAGGCGATGGGGGGAGTGTTAGATCTAGGGCATACAACTGAGAGGGGGGGTGAATCAGTTGTATAAAAACCTGCTCTTTTAAATACTTGATTCTTCTTTGTTAGTTAACAGTATATCAATTAATCATCCATGAAAGCATAATGCATAAACACAAGAGCAGATAAACATCAACACATTGAACACCAAGATTTTGACGTGGAAAACCCGGTTAAGGGAAAAACCACGGGGTGATTAACCCAAGGATTATTCTCTGTTAGAAGAATAAGAAAAAGAATGGCACTTGCCAATTAGGGCTCACTGCCCGAGCACACTGCTCACAAAGAGGCCCACTGCCTACAAGGAGACACACTGTCTACAGAGTGATAGGAAGCACAATCTTGAACTGGAGAATGACATCTCTACTATGTCTGGATCAGTTCCATTTAAGCCCAAAATCCCTGCTCTGCCTTTCACACTTCTCTTTGCTATACCTCACTCATTCCCATCCTCCACACTACTAAATGAACTCACAAACCTTTATTTATACAAGACATCGACTTAGGAAGAATCATCTAAGTCGGTAATCAACCATAAGAATATCCGCAAGATGAATAACACATCCGGTCGGCCATCACAAGAACATTCGCAGGATGAACAACTCATTCGGTCAGCTAGTCGGAACAAGAACTTCATCCGGAAGAATAACTTCAATTCTGGGCTCTACCATCAATGCGGACCAACAACATAACTTCATCATGATCCAAGAACCTTCACAAGCCTGCCTGAATGACCAGGTACATCTGCACTTTCTCTACATACTAGAATCTCTTCTCTTCCTCATCCGGAACTTCAAGAACATAGTCTGTCGCCACTGTCACAATGCAAAAGACACTTCCAGACCTCAAAATCATTCACAACTCGAGATGACACATCACAAGGACATCCCAAACACTCCTTCCAATCCATAGATTAGGATTATACAATTCCAGACCTCACCGGACCTTTCTGTGATCCTCTGTCACCTCTGAACACTTGTCGAAACCGGTTCTATACCGACAGCCACAACTCCTTCAGATCTTCATGCGAACCTCTGAAATCTTAACTGAAGCATCTCAAGACTCATATCTACAAACCCTTTAATCCGCATCCTCTGGTTCGCATCCTATACAATACATTTTCCTTCTTCTTATCACTGTTCTTCACTGTTCCTGACTGAGGCTAATTTTCTTAATATCCTCAGCACACTGCTCATCCAATCCTTCTTGTCAATGCAATATGAGTATGTTGACATCAATGACAACACTGGTTCACCTCATACTTGCAACAATCTCCTCCTTTGTCATTGATGGCAACATATGATGTGAAAAACCATCAAGACAAGAACTTCTCCTTTCTGTCACAGCTCCCCCTATCAGCAACATGTCTTCTCCTCATTTACTGCTCCCCCTTTGATCATCAACCACTTGTTTTTCACATGTCTTCTCTCCCCCTTTGACATCAATGGCAAAGGGCTCATACTTGTGATTCTAACACATCAGAATCATACCAGCTGCTCCCCCTTAGTAGCAGCTCCCCATCATCAATCCGGATCACAAGATATGACTGTGATATCCACCGAACTGATGCACATCAGTGCATCTTAATTCATTACCGGAGGGGCCATGACCCCTAACTTCTCCCGGAGATATTCAAAAGAGTCCTTGGGAAGAGGTTTAGTAAAGATATCTGCAATCTGATCCTTGGAAGGAACATATTCCAACCTGACTTCTTCCTTGTTCACTTGTTCTCTCAAAAAGTGAAACTTGATAGATATGTGCTTAGTCTTAAAGTGCAATATCGGATTCTTAGAAATATTAATTGCGCTTGAATTATCACAGAAAATTGTGATAGGCTCCTTATATTCAACTTTAATGTCTCTTAGCATCTGCTTCATCCATAAGATTTGAGTGCAACTGCCTACTGCTGCAATGTATTCTGCTTTAGTTGTAGACAGAGATATTGCATCTTGTTTCTTGCTTAGCCAAGAAACCAATCTCTTCCCCAGACAGAATGCTCCACCACTAGTGCTCTTTCGGTCATCCACATCTCCTGCCCAATCTGCATCTGTGTAAGCATGAAGAGAGAAATCCAGATCTCTAGGGTACCATAGACCATACTCGACTGTTCCTTTCAAGTACCTAAAAATTATTTTGATTGCCATAACATGAGATTCTCTAGGATCAGCCTGGAATCTTGTCACAAGACCAACAGCCTGCATTATATCTGGTCTAGTCTGAGTGAGATACAATAATCCACCAATCATTGATCTATACTTTGTCTGATCTACCTTTGGGGAGTCATCATCTTTGCTCAACTTATATCCGATTGCCATGGGAGTGTTCATTGGCTTTGAATCTTCCATACCAAATTTCCTCAACAATTCTTTCACATATTTGGTCTGAGAAATAAAGATCCCTTTCTTTGTTTGAGCAATTTGCAGACCCAAGAAGAAATTCATTTCACCAAGCATAGACATTTCAAACTCACTTTTCATTTGATTTGCAAAAGTTTTGCACATACTATCTCTTCCTCCAAAAATGATATCATCCACAAACACTTCAACAATCAAAATATTTTCATGATTAATTTTGAAATATAAGTTGCTGTCAGCAGTACCTTTGTTGAATCTAATCTGCACAAGATGCTTATCCAACCTTTCATACCATGCTCTTGCGGCTTGCTTTAATCCATACAAGGCTTTCTTCAACTTGCAGACCATATCATCATTATCAGACAATTGAAATCCATCCGGTTGTTCAATGTAAACTTCTTCTTCCAAATCACCATTTAGGAAGGCAGACTTGACATCCATCTGATATACCTTGAAGTCTTTAAAGGCAGCAAATGCTAGGAGTAATCTGACTACTTCAATTCTTGCCACCAGAGCAAAGGTTTCTTCAAAATCAATTCCTTCTATTTGAGAGTAGCCTTTGCAGACCAATCTAGCTTTGTTTCTGATTACTTCACCAGCTTCATTCAGTTTGTTCCGGAAAACCCATTTGGTTCCAATCACATTCCTGTCTCTAGGTCTGGGAACAAGATCCCAAGTATGATTTCTCTCAATTTGCATCAATTCATCTTCCATTGCTTTGGTCCAATTTTCATCATTGCAAGCTTCATTTATTATTTTGGGTTCAATCTTTGAAATCAGACAACATTCATCCTGATTTTGAGCAACATTCCTTCTAGTTTGCACACCTTTGTTTCTGTCACCTATGATCTGATCTTCAGAGTGGTTCTGTATTACATACCTTAGAATTTTGGGAGCATTCTGTACTGCTGCTTCTTGATCAGGCTCATTCAGACCTATTTCTTCTTCCTGATTTACCGGATCAGGCTGATTCTGACTTACCGGAGAGGATTGAGCTCCTTGAATTTAAACATCATCTTGGTCATCCTCATCAAACTCATAAAACCTTGAGGGCTTCTCAATTCCTTCATCAACTTTCACATTAGTGCTTTCTATCATCTTCCTCAATCTCTTATTGTAACATCAGTATGCTTTGCTTTGAGTGGAGTAACCCAAGAAGATTCCTTCATCACTTCTAGCATCAAACTTTCCTAGATCTTCATCTCTTTTAATATAACACTTGCTACCAAGTACTTTGAAATATTTCACAGTAGGAGTGATGCCAAACCAGAGTTCATAAGGGGTCTTACCGGTGTTGTTTCTGATTTGAACTCAATTGAGAGTGTAGACTACAGTGCTGATAGCTTCTTTCCAAAACATTTGAGGAACATTTGCTTCCAACATCATTGTTCTGGTAGCTTCCTGGATGGTCTGGTTCTTTCTCTCAACTACTCCATTCTGCTGTGGAGTCCTGGGAGCAGACAACTGTCTTCTTATACCCTGCTTCTCACAAAAGTTAAGGAACTCACCAGATGTAAATTCACCACCTCTATCAGACCTTAGACACTTCAATTTCAATCCGGTTTGATTCTCTACCATAGCTTTGAAGATTTTAAACTTCTCAAGGGCTTTTGATTTCTCCTTTAGGAAGGTAACCCACATCATCCGGGAAAGGTCATCAATTAGCAACATGAAATATCTATCACCTTGTAGACTCTTGATTCTTGTCAGACCACAGAGATCAGTATGTACTAGTTCCAACAATCCGGTAGAGGACTAATCTTTGCTTTTGAAAGAGATTCTGCTCTGTTTACCTAGCTAACATTCTTTGCACAAACTATTTGTAGGTTTCATCAATTTTGGAAGATCTCTTACAGCCTGAGTATTGCTTATCTTGATGATGTTATCAAAATTTACATTACACATTCTTCTATGCCATAACCAACTCTGATCAATTTGAACAAACAGACAACTTTTATTTGAACCAACCAGATGAAAGATATTACCTTTTGTCTGAGTACTGGATGCAATTTCAGTTCCAGAACTTGTAAAGATTCTGCATTTTCCATTCTTGAACCGGAGATCATAGCCTTTGTCTACTAACTGACCAACACTGAGAAGATTGTGCTTCAATCCTTCAACATATAGTACATTACCTGTTTTGCTCTTTCCATCAAAGGAAATAATTCCCCTACCTCTGATTCTGCCAGCAAAATTGTCACCAAATTTTACCATTCCTCCTTCATACCTTTCCAAATCTAAGAAGTTATCCTTGTCACCAGTCATATGGTGAGAACATCCACTGTCAATAACCCAATCATCCTTTTCTTCCACTTGAGCAGCCAAAGCTTTTTCCATAACCTTCTGATTGACAGATTCAGAGAGTATTGAATCTTCTTCCTTGATGGCAATATACACCCATTCATTTCCAGATTTACTTCCTAGTTCTGATTCATCATCTGTTACTCCTTCATTGTCATCTTCTTCATGAACATAATAGCAGTTCTTTTGAAACCTTTGTCTGTTAGAATTAGTCCTTGCAGATCTTTCCAGACATCGTGAAGCAAAATGACCAATCTTATTGCAGTTGAAGCATTTAAAGGGTAGTTTTCCTTCATACTTATCGGATCCTCTTGGTAGTCTCTTTGCAATGAGGGCTTCAAGTTGAGCTATTTCCACTTCTTCTTCTTCCATGTCTCTTCTTGCTTGATCATACCATGACATCTTCCTTGAAGAGTTTTCACCCGGATCAAGTCTCTGTTTGCCTTTTACATAGGTACTAGCTTTAAAAGCAGATTCAGTCTTGGGAGGATTATCTCCAAACTCAGTGATTTCAAATGCAGCTAGTTTGCCAGCCAATTGCTCTCTTGTGACAGTTGTGTGGGCTCTGAATTCATCAATGGCAGCAACCTTGATTTTGTAGGCAGCAGGAAGGGATATGAGGATTTTGCAAACAATCTCATTTTCATCCAGAGTTCCACCAGCATTTCTAATTCCACATACCAGCTCATTCACTCTTGGCATAAAGGTAGTGATGTTTTCATCATCTCTCATCTTCAATCTTTCAAATTTCCCTTTCAGACTTTGCAACCTTGCACTCTTGACAAACTCATCTCCTTCATACAGAAGTTCCAATTTACTCAGGATCTCATATGCAGTTGGTAGGTTGATAACATTTGAGAGATCTGAGTCGTTTAATGCACTTAGCAAAGCTTCCTTGGTCCGCAGATTGTTTTAAGCATCTGTGATTTCATTCAGAGTTGTCGGACCACCTTGTGGAGGTACATATGGTTTTGAGACCATGGCCAAGTATGCTTTTCCCATACATTCCAAGTGACATTTCATGCGACCTTTCCAGAGGGTAAAGTTGGTTCCATCGAACTTCGGACTGTCCTTCTTGTATGACAACATCCTGGATCTCTTCAAGCAGTTAAGCTCCTTTCAGAGGAACTTGGCTCTGATACCAATTGTTAGATCTAGGGCATACAACTGAGAGGGGGGGTGAATCAGTTGTATAAAAACCTGCTCTTTTAAATATTTGATTCTTCTTTGTTAGTTAACAGTATATTAATTAATCATCCATAAAAGCATAATGCATAAACACAAGAGCAGATAAACATCAACACATTGAACACCAAGATTTTGATGTGGAAAACCCGGTTAAGGAAAAAACCACGGGGTGATTAACCCAAGGATTATTCTCTGTTAGAAGAATAAGAAAAAGAATGGCACTTGCCAATTAGGGCTCACTGCCTGAGCACACTGCTCACAAAGAGGCCCACTGCTTACAAGGAGACACACTGTCTACAGAGTGATAGGAATCACAATCTTGAACTGGAGAATGACATCTCTACTATGTCTAGATCAGTTCCATTTAAGCCAAAAATCCTTGCTCTACCTTTCTCACTTCTCTTTGCTATACCTCACTCATTCCCATCCTCCACACTACTAAATGAACTCACAAACCTTTATTTATACAAGACATCGACTTAGGAACAATCATCTAAGTTGGCAATCAACCATAAGAATATCCACAAGATGAATAACACATCCGGTCAGCCATCATAAGAACATTCGCAGGATGAACAACTCATCCGGTTGGCTAGTCGGAACAAGAACTTCATCCGGAAGAATAACTTCAATTCTAGGCTCTACCATCAATGTAGACCAACAACATAACTTCATCATGATCCAAGAACCTTCACAAGCCTGCCTGAATGACCAGGTACATCCGCACTTTCTCTACATACTGGAATCTCTTCTCTTCCTCATCTGGAACTTCAAGAACATAGTCTGTCACCACTGTCACAATGCAAAAGACACTTTCGGACCTCAAAATCATACAAAACTCAAGATGACACATCACAAGGACATCCCAAACACTCCTTCCAACCCGCAGATTAGGTATATACAATTTCAGACCTCACCGGACCTTTCTGTGATCCTTTGTCACCTCTGAACACTTGCCGAAACCGGTTCTATACCGACAGCCACAACTCCTTCAGATCTTCATGCGGACCTCTGAAATCTTAACTGAAGCATCTCAAGACTCATATCTACAAACCCTTTAATCCGCATCCTCCGGTTCGCATCCTATACAATACATTTGCCTTCTTCTTATCACTGTTCTTCACTGTTCCTGACTGAGGCTAATTTTCTCAATATCCTCAGCACACTGCTCATCCAATCCTTCTTGTCAATGCAATATGAGTATGTTGACATCAATGACAACACTGGTTCACCTCATACTTGCAACAGGGAGCTCAATGCTATGCGTCACCATCAAAGCACACCAAACATAGAGCGTGGGAGGAGCTCATCACTACGTGCCTCCATAAAACATGCAAGACACATGGCATGGGGGGAGCTCATCACTACGCACCTCTACAAAACATGTAAAACACATGAAAAATACACAGAATACACGAGCAACGTAGAGTGTGTCGTTGACCTACTATACGACTTATACAAAGCAAACACAGGTGATAGGGAGGAGATCATTGCTATATTCCACCGTCTAAAACATGCCAAACACACCTGATAGGTTAGCTATATGCTGCCATAACCACCAAAAACATGCTTAAGGGTGAATAACTCAAGATCCAACCCCACCTCCCATAGAGGACTTTTTCAAAAAGGATGTACAACCTACTCAAGGGTATACATCATCCTGCCTTCTACAGAAGGGATTTCAAAAGCATGTAAGCCCACTTACGTCATGGAGATGCCTTACGGTGAAAAGGAAGCATGCACACGAATTATACGACCCCACCTACGTCATGGACATAGTGAAAAGTATATGCAAACACACAAAACAAAGTATACAATCCCACCTGCATCACAGAGATGCCTTACGGTGAAAATAAAGTATATGCAAATACAATTTATCACAATGTCTAAGATATCCAAGTATTTACCACAATATATGCCCCCACCTTAAAGTGGTTTCTCCCACTTGCCAGTAGCATTCACGTTTAAGGTAAGGTTGAAAACACACGAGCGAACAAGAGATTTCACAAAGCCCATGCCCCAAAGTGACATGTTCTTACAATCACCAAATTGTTCCCAATAATCATGATAGAAGCACATCAATATCTTTTGCTAACAACCATTAATATGTTTTGGTTAGAAAATCTATTATAAGATAACAACCAAATCATTTCATGAAATTGATACAGAAATAAGGTAACATATCACTTAACAAACCAAGTCTATAGTTATGGGTGAAATCGTGGAAAATCGACATGAAGGAAATGAGAACCAATGCAAATCAAACGAATGCAAACCTCATATCGACTCATGATCCATTGATAGGGTTGAGAGTGCCGCACTTGAAGCACTCTAGCTTTACCCAAAGAGATGAATGTTGATTGCTCAATTCTACAGCATAATGATAGGATAGGGATTCGTAGATGGAAGATTGGATGAATGCAAGATATTTGGATGAGAGATTGAGAAGAAATTTCAACATGTGGATACTAGAAGAAGATTCGATACAAATTGCTCAAGAGAGGCTAGGTTTATAGGAAAGACCTAGTTTGAATGGATGGATAGGATTGAAAGTTATGTTGGATGCTATGGACAATCGAGATCGATTAGGGTTGGATTAGGATTTCCCACTCAAAGAGGGATTATAGTCACATGACAAATGTGCGATGGAGAATAAAGGGGAATCTAATTTAAATATCATATTTTAATTAGATTGACATGTGAAGGCATTAAGTGGATGATGGAGACATGCGACATGTGTCTCAATGTGATGAGAGGTGAGGGAATAATTCAAAATTTTAATTTGAATTATGTGAGACATGTGAAGGGGGATTATTAACTAAACAAATGGGATTTATTTAGTTAATTGGAATGTGATCAAGTGGGATTAATTAAATAAAGTGGGTTTATTTAATTAATCAGGAAGATGATTAAGATGGGATGAACTAGGACCTAGGGATAAATGGGATTAAGTGGGATGAGATTAGATGAACTAGGATGAACTAGGACCTAGGGGACATATACAAGTTCATGTCGACAAGGTGTTGTGTAACTAGGACCTAGGGCAAAGACATACAAGGTCATGTGTAAACAAGACCTAGACAAATTTTCAGTGTCTGCATTTGCCCCTCTTTGAGATGATGTTGCGAGATGATAAGATTTAAGTCAAGTAACATCATTTCAAAGAAGCTAAGGAAACGGATAGAGGAAAAGGATAGGGTGATGATGCCCCCTTGATAGGATAGGTGGGTTGAACAACACAGCTAGGCTCTCGAAATGAAAGGGATTGGTCAAGGAAGAAAGATGAGAGAATGGCTAGAAGAAATGAAGGATGTGTTATGCTGCAATGAAAGTGAGCAACCATGATGTTTGATAGAGCACTAGAGGTTATGCACCAAGGTATAAGGACCAAGGTGATGATGTGTCTCATGCCCTAGCATAATACAACCTTGTCTAGATACAAGATATGAATATTACCTAGGTTGATTCAGATGTGATGTAGATGTAAGATAAAAAGATAACACACACAAGCAAGCATGCACAAATGATACAAAAACAAACAAGGTATTGCCCCTGTCAAGCTATAAACCAATGATTAAGTGATTGATTGATGATAGTGTTGTCATTGCAGGGAATGATATATCCCTAGATCAACACAAGGATGTGGGAATGATATATCCCATTGAGGATGATGATTGATTGATTGATTTAGCTTGCAACAAGATTAGGATCAAGACCATTGATGTGATTGGATAATTTGACACAATTGATTAACTTGGTTGGTATGGATTAAGGATTGATTTGCATTTGGATTATTGCTTGGATTGGATTGAATGATAATGAATGGAAGAAGAGATTGATGAAGGATTGATGAAATGATTGATGAAGTGATGAAGATAGATGATAGAAGAATGATGAAAGGAGAAAGAGGAATATCATCTTGTGCCTAAATCTAGGCACTTCCTTCATGCTCCAGACTGCCTACATACCCGTGTCCATGGGATCAAGGCACTTACGATAGAGATGAGATGTAGTTCTGATTATGTTTTATTGATGGCGATGATATGAATTGGATTGATCAAGTTATGGATTGATTAGGATTGATTGAATGATGTTATTTGATTTGCTTTTGATGATGTGGATTGGATTGATGTGATTTGTTTGATGGATTTGATGTGATGGATTGATTGATTTGTTTGATGGATTGGATGATTGATTTGATGATTTGATTGGACTTGTTTTGATTTTGATGATGTGATGAAGTTGATGATTGGGATTGATTTGATTGGAAGAATGTGATTTTGATGATTTGATGTGGAATGGTTTTATTGCTTGGATTTTGTGGGATTTTTAAATTTTTTTGGATTTTTTGACATGTTTCGATGTTTTTGGAGTTTTGAAGTGTTCTATTTTTTTTGTGTTTTTTGAAATGTTGTGATTTTTTGGATTTTTGGGATATTTTTATTTTTTTGTGATTTTGAAATGTTTTGATTTTTTTTGTATTTTTTGAAATATTTTGATTTTTTTGTATTTTGATATGTTTTGATTTTTTTGTATTTTTTAAAATGTTTTGATTTTTTTGTATTTTGAAATGTTTTGTTTTTTTTGTATTTTTTTAAAATGTTTTGATTTTTTTGTATTTTTTAAAATGTTTTGATTTTTTTTTGTTTTTTTAAAATGTTTTGATTATTTTTGTATTTTTTAAAATGTTTTAATTTTTTTGTATTTTTGGGATAGCTTGGAATGTCAATGGATTTACAATTTGGGTAGCCTTTATGCTAGATACCAGTGACAAGGGGAACCAAGTCTAGGTGCAAGGGAATGAATGGGATCGGACAAAAGGATGGACGATAGTGTATGGATGAAAGGATCATGATAAATGGATAAGATAAAAGGATATGCTATGGAATGGGATGGATGTATGTGTAAGAGAGAAAGGATGTGATCTCTAAGGACTATGTCGCATAGGAATAACATGCCCCATTCTAGGTAGTAAACTTAGGGATTTTTAGGACAATGCTTAAGGCAATAGGATGATACGATTTGACATGACAAAGCTTATGACTTGGATGATATGGTTCATTTGGAAAGGATGAGGTATGTCGAGAGATACCACAAAACATTTGTCAACATTGTGCCCCCAATCTTTATCAAGATCAAAAGAGGAAGGGAGGATGAATAGATGCGATATGATAGGGATGCAGGTGTATGAATAGGGATGGTAAGGTGGAAAATGATAGGAAGATGAGACAATGTGCCCCCAAGTGCACATGGCATAGAAGATCGACCTACACATGATGCCTATTTACCAGGTTTTCATTATGGTACTTATCCAAGGTGCCTATTTACCAGGTTTTCATCATTGGATGAAGGGATTTATCTTTACTTTTTTTATTTTTCAAAAAAAAAATTGACTTTTTTATGGGAAAGGGGGGGATATGGATGGGTAGGACTCAAGTGTCTAGTTCCATGTAATGTTATAGTCCCATTAGAGAAGGATGTCATCACAAATGGACCATGCCAAGTCATTATGCCCATAGCTGTTGGTAAAGGGGATTGCATGAGAAGGAGATGGATAAGGTAGATAGTGGATTATGATGTGGATTATGGAGGGATTGAAAGTGGATTATGATGTGGATTATGTAGGGGTGAAAATGGATTATGATGTGGATTATGTAGGGGTGAAAATGGATTATGATGTGGATTATAATGGACTTATGCAAAAGCATGGACCATAGGAAGGTGATGGGGGAGATATGCAGGATAATGAGTGAATGATGGAGTGATGGAGGTATGGAGAGGAATCATGACCAACGGCTACACACACCATGTTAAACATGGAAGATTTTGAATGGATGGTGGTGTAGGAAGCAATGGTGATGTTTGCTTAAGAGATGGATGATTTAGGACTTTTGGAACCCACATGGACTTAGTATTTTTCTAATTTTTGATTTTCATGTGGAATGGAGGAATTTGAAACTTTGGAATGGAATGGAATTTTTGAATGGAAGAGGATAGTTGGGATTTGTGGGATGTGGATGCCTCATTTGACTTGATTGATTTTTGTTTAGGGACCCATATTAGTTTAGTTTTTGACTTTACTTTTGGAGGTATGGGCTTGGATGGATTTTTGAATGTACCTTGTGTTGAATTTTTGGATTGATTTCCTAAGGCATTAGGACCCTTAGGATTTTTGGCTTTATATGTAGAGGCATCCAATTGTTTATTTTTAACTCCCATGTGGCGGGTGAAATGATTGGAAGCTTTTTGTTTATACAATGCGTGCATTTGTTGGTCATGATTAGGAATGTAAGGAGATTTATGGATGATAGGTATGTTAGGTGTTGGAAGCAATGGTCGCAAAGTGGATGGTGGGATACTAGGAGTTGGAAGTAGCAGAGGTAAATTAGATGGTGGAAGGTGTATGGTCACATGCTTTTGACATTTGTAGGATGATGGCGGTGGAATGACAATGTATGTTTTAGGAATATGATGGGATTTATGATGGAAGGAAGTGGATTTAGGAAGTGTGTAGGAAGTACCAACATCATTAGATTGTTGACCTTGGGGTGTGTATCCAAGGCCAAATGAGCGAGGAGGGACCTTGACATGGATTGGCTCCAAAATGCCTTGTTCATGTAGGCCTAAATCTTTGCCTTGGTAGTTCATATTTTGGAGCATGTGATTGACTATAGGACTAGGTGTAGTTTGAACACTAGACTTGAGTTGATTATTGGATGGAGAAGGTAAAGTGGATAATGGTTGTTGGTGTTCTAAGGAGGAACACTCATGAATGAATGTGGATAGACTAGTAGGATATGGTGGATTTGAAATGGGATCAATGGTGGATGTGGAAGGATCATTAGGATCTTGCTTATGTTCATTGGGATCCAAATTATTTGTTTGATATTCTATGTTTGCTTTGGAGGCACATGTCTCATCATGACAAGTGGATATTGTGGGATCATGGCTAGGTGGAGAGGTCTCTTTTCTTTGAATGAAGGCCATGAAACAGGGTGCATGCTCAAGTACGTCAACAAGACTTCCATTAGATGGAGATGTAGGTCTTGGGTGTCTTGTTCATGGATAGTTGTGGGGGTATGACTAGGATCAAGTTGTTCATAGATAGGTTCTTCATAGGTATTATCTTGATCATAAAGAAGGTATGTGTTATGGATAGGGTAAATGGAAGTGATTTGTTCCTGATTAGGACTAGGGCTTAATGTTTTAACATGATTAGGATTAAACTCTTGACATACCTCTTAACTTCCTTGAATGGAAGTGGAAGGCTCTTTAATAAGATTGATAGCTCGTAGATCACATGATGGGGTTAGAAGACTAGACAAAGTGTTTAAAGACTCATGGGGAGGCTCAAGGATAGGTGTTTGATGACATGAAAATGTTTTATTCCTTGCTAGTAGCCAATGGATCACATCCTTTGCAAGGGTATGGGTGAATGGACAACATAGTGGATGGATGGTAATAGTGGAAGTTGAAGGTTTAGGATTGGGATTTGTTGGATGGATAATGGGATTAGGATTTGGGCTAGATGGAAAGATAATGGAATTAGAGGGATTGGTTTTATCCAAGACAACTTTACCACAATCTTCTAGGTTCTTGACCAATCTTTGAAATCGGACACAAGTGGATATGGTATGGCCCCTATACCTATGGTATGCACAATAATGGTTTTCATTATACCCTCTAGGTTTAATCATAAATGGAGAATATGCTTTGAGAGGGTATAGCTCAATCAAATTTTCTTGGACCAATTTCTCTAAAAGTATCTCCATGGAATCTTTTAATGAAGGATTAGTGGAACATGGGGATGAAGCTAATAAAGGTGATGAAGGGCTTGATAAAGATGTTGGGATAGGATTAGTTGGATCATGTGTTGGCATATGATTGGATGGTGAAGGTGACTCAAAGGAGGCACTTGCTGTTAATAACTAAGAGGGGGGGTGAATTAGTTATCTTAGTTATTTGACTTTCTTTTCTTCTTTGATAATTAGTGCAGTATCAAAACATATAAGCATGCATGAACATGAGAGCAAAAAGAAATCAACACACATAACACAAGGATTTTTAGGTGGAAAACCCTATTAAGGGAAAAACCACAGGTTGACTAACCCAAGATTGTATTCTCTATTAAAAGAATAGAAGTACAAAATGGCACTTGCCAATTAGGGCTCACTACCCGAGCACACTGCTCACAAGAGGCTCACTGCCTACAATAGTTTATAGAAAGAAACCAAGTACTTGAACTGATGAGAAGCATTGACATATGCTGAGGTTCAGTTCTGGTTAGGCCCAATATATTGATCTACTGCACTTCATTCTTCCTCTGCTTTAGTGCTGTTGTTCTGTCACATACCGGACCTGTATTGCTACTTCCACAATGATCTCTACTTTTCTTCACACTTCCAACACACCACACACCCCTTCTCATTGAAATCCATCTGGTATATATATCCGCACCAAGGATTTCAACATCTTTCTAATCGACATCCAGAATACTCAAGATTTTCTCAAACTCTGATCAGTCAGTTGAGTCCTTGCTTACTAAGTGATGCATATCAAAGAGATAGTTGTAGAAGTCATCAATCATGTCAGCCAACCATGAATGATCCCTCAAGAAGCTTGATCTCCATCAATTCCTCATCCAGATTAAGGTCTGATGCTCTGTCGGTCAATTCTTCCTCAGTCTACTCTGCCCAACACTTAGGTGCTCATATCTTTTCACTCTTTCATCACTGGAGGCTCAATCTCTGGAATGTAGTAGTCATGGTACTCCTCTTGACTTCCCCAAGTCTGCACTTTTCTGAGATACTTCCTCTGAGAGATCTGGACCTGATTGTCAGACATTGTTGTATGCTCTGTTCTTGTTCACCAGACCAAAACATTCTTCAATCTGACTTCCGGTAGACATAATATGTGCTACGGATGAGTGGGATGGACTTTGTTGCCATCAATGACAACACTCATGAAGCCACATAGTGTCTCTTGCCAATAATCTCCCCCTTTGGCATTGATGGCAACACTTAGTGAAAAATGACTAAGTGTCATAACAAACTCCCCCTTGGTTGATGCTCTGTTCTTATGTACACTTTTACT
The DNA here is from genome assembly GCA_027924645.1 of Cunninghamia lanceolata. Taxonomy (NCBI): domain Eukaryota; kingdom Viridiplantae; phylum Streptophyta; class Pinopsida; order Cupressales; family Cupressaceae; genus Cunninghamia; species Cunninghamia lanceolata. The sequence goes on along the minus strand of BSBN01000976.1, from coordinate 7,028,295 downwards.
GGAGCTCCCCCTTAGCTAGGTTCCACATTTTTCACTACTCTTCACTCCCCATTTGACATCAATGGCAAAGGGTAGAATCCAAACACCAAAATTTCCAAAAATTAGCCTATACATATCCGCATAAGTATATATACATGTTATACTTATATATATTGAAGTATATCTACAAAAGTGGTCTTCAACTATACCACTTCTATCGTCCAACTCTTCTTCATCCTATCCAAAATTGAAATGTGACCACTTAGCAAAAATGCAAAAGATTCTACCCTCTTTAGGTCTACTGGATCACTGGTCCAAGCTGTGGTCTGGGCATCAGTTAGGACCTCATGCATTGCCTCTAACTTTGGGATAATTATCCCTCTTAGTTCACTTAGCCTGCTTATTCTATTTTTCTTCTCCTTCTCAAGCCTCTTTATCTCATTTATAGTGGCAATAGTCTAGCATTCTTGCTTCATTATGGATGAGGTGAGAGGATCAAAAGTCTGGGATAAACTTGATAGTTTGCTCTCTTGTTCTTCCACCTTATTGGTAATATCTGATGTCACAGTGGACCAAGATAGACAAAATTTGTATAGATCTCCACCATCTTTAAGAGCATTTTCTAAGCTCTTTATCCCAAAATCCAAATTTCTCCTATCATTTGTTATAAGTCCTTATATATCTGAGAATCTCTTACCCAAAAACTCTTTCCAGACTTTCTCTTCTACTACTTTCTCCAAAGAATCAAAATGTGTGTTAACAGAATTAAGAAGAGATTTTAGATTACCGGATGAAGAGGCTGAAAGATCCTTCTGAAAGGATGGCATGATCTTCTCCAACACACCAGATGCAATCTCTATCAACTCACAGTCTTCCATGTGAGACTTCAGAAGTTTTTCTTTTGCCTTTGCTTGGGCAAAGGATGCTATCTTCATTGTCTGAACTAGGGAAAGGGAATCAAAATTGAATGGTCCTTGAATTAGCTCCGGTTCATCTAATTCCATCATCTCTTTGGTTAAAAATTCTTTAGCTATTTCTGCAGTGTCTCTTGCCAGAGACAGAGTCTTCTTCTCTTCTACAGCGTCAGAACTGTCACCTGGGGTCTTCTCTGTTTGATCTTCTTCTCTTCCTTTTACCTCTACTTCTTGATTGATTCTCTCTTCTTTTCCTGCTTCTCCTTCAGTTTCAGAGTCTGCTGGGGGATCCGAATGAGAGATATTGACTTCTTCATGGACTTCCTCTTCTGGGATAGAGGAATCCAGGTCCTTAGTCTTCTCCTCACCTATCTCCTTTGATTCTTCAGTAATTTTCTCAATAGAATCTTCCTTTGATGCACTTAATCCTTCAACATCCATGGAAGAAGGTTCATCACTTATGTCTTCTATAATGGGAAGATTGAATCTTTTATATGCATCCCAAAGGATGTCTTCAGTCTCTTTTGCCACCTGATCAGTTTCTCCAAGCATAAGCTTGTTCATTCTGGCTTTGCTCTGGAACTCATCCTTGCAATCCTTGAAGATCATGTTCATTTGTTTAGGAGTGATGGAGGGATAGAGCTAAATAGCTATATGTTCCCAAATCTCCATATCCTTTTCCTTAGCATTGTTTTTCCTCATCTCAAGTTCCTTTTCTAGACTTTTGGTGATTAAGGAGATGATTTCAATGAATACTTTGTTATAGATGTTTAGATACCTGACTGTAGCTTCTTGCAAGATCTTTTGATCAGCTTCACTATAATCATCATAAAATTCAGTCATTGGTTGTAGGTTCCCATCCACAATGACTAATTTGATGATATCATCAATGGAGAGAGTAGGCCTTTTAACAAATTCTTCTATTTCTTCTTCCTTATTCTTGCCGGCAGATGATTCCATAGAAGTTTTCTTTTTCATTTTCTTAACCTCCTCATCTGTCTTCGTCTCTTCGTCATCCTTTTGACTTATATAGGATCTTGTAGCCTTGGTTTTTGTTCTCTTTTCTCCTTTTCTGGATGTCTTGGCTTCTAGTTTTGAGGCTTTTTGGCTCTTTGAGGTGGTAGGTGGAGAGCTTTTGGAGGATCTGGTCTGGGAGGGGACTTGCACCAAATTACTTTCTTTCTCTACTTCTTGTCTCTCCTTCTCAGCTCTTTCTAATTTCTCTCTATTTACATCGACTGCTTCTTTAGAAATGTCAAATCTTTTGGCCACTTCCTCTACTTCTCTTCTCACTTTTCTTTTCATCTCCGGTTGTCTTAGCTCAACATGAATTTTCACACTCAACTCTTGAAAGGTTCCAAACCTTTCTGCCTCAGGGTCCTTGGGCTAACTCAGCAGGTGTTGGATATGCAGCTCCAGGATTTTCTCATCAACCTCATACCCCATTGGCATAATCTAGACTATCCTTGGATCCTCTGCCTCCATTAGGCATTGATGAGTGTCTACCATAAAGCACATTGTATCCTTGTATTTTTCAACCAATGATTGGGGGATTCTTTCTCTGGCTTACATCATACTTTGAAAGTTCTTAAAGTATCCCCAGAGTGCTGTACTTTGAGCCTTGGCATCACCAAGCCCATACATGTAATCTCTAATTTGTATGGCAACCAGTCTGTCATTTTGCCATACCCAACCACTGGATCCGGAAAGCTCATTCATGTAGTAAAAGAAGAGACATAACATCAGGCCACCATATTTGAATGAGTTCTTCTTTTCCTTTTTGATCTTTTGCAAGTTTTCCAATAGTTGGCTTAGAAGAAACTCGCAAAGATCATAATTTGTATTCTCTCTTAGCATCTAATAAGCAGTATAAATTACAGTTTTGGGTACAGAATTCTCCCTGTTGGAGTGATATATCTTGTAGCCAATTATCATGGAGGCAAACTTGATATCTGAATCAGTGATATCTTCTATTATCATTGCTCTCTTGTCAAATTTTGATCCGGTAGCCTCACTTACAGTTTGGTTTTTGACCGATTTGAGAACAGGTAACCCTATGAATGAGTGTGATCCGGTTACCACCCTAATAGCATCTTTTGTGATCTTAAATGGCCTCATCAACCACATGAAGTTGTCATGCACTCTGCTCAGAATATATCGAACCCATTCATCTTCTATAAAACAGGGGAAATGGATACAATGTCCAAAATGCTTGTCCCAGATGGCCTTGTACTAAGGTTTGAGTTCAAATGATTCATCTATTAACTACTTGTGATAGATATCCATCAGCTTGGATTCCCCAAATTCCTCAATATTCAATATTCGCATGAATATATGCCCTAACATCTTCTACATGCAAAACCCCATGCAGAATGCTAGAGAAGGCACCTAAAGGATCAACTTCTAGAGATTTGTAAGGGTGTTTCTTGAACTTAGGGTGTGGCCTATCAGTGATCTTAACAACATTTGGAGTAGCCATCTTTCAAAATATTTAGAGGGAGAGATATTCAAGAGAGGAAATAGCTTTTTATGCTTCTAGGGTTCACGATGAGAGCCAAAAAGATCGCTGGTTGAATCAAATTCTATGGTTGATCCTTGAGAGGGTTGAGGCAATCTTATTGCAAAGCTCCTTCTTTCTTCTTCTCGGATGCAAGTGTGCAAATGATGAACAAAAGAACCCTTTTATTTTAGCATAAACCCTAATTCCATTTTGCAATAAATGCACAACTTAAGTCATTCCGGTTGCCTTGTTCTTCTTGTTCTGAGAGAGATCTTTCCAGATCACTGAGATACACTTAGAGTTATTCTCGACGATTATAGCCAATCTATTTTCCTTTCTCCAATCATTCCAATTATCCACAGATCAAAGATGTTTCAATTTAGAATCATATCGGATCTAACTGTGAGAATCCTACTTTTACCAAATGACTGTCAAACTAGATCAATCTTGGATGATTAACCTCTTCAAAACTCCTTGCGGATCTTTCATAATTTTACTAAGGGTTAATTAGATAATTCTCTGAGAACCCTTTTATCTACAACTTTCCATGTGCCAATCTTAGGCACCAATTGACTAGCTGGGGGAATTTATTTTCCTTTGTGACTCCCCCTAAGCCAAAGATCATCTATTTAGTTTCCAGAAGGATTGTCAGCACCAGATTCTAGTGTAGATCCATCCCCAACATTTTTTGTACTTCTCTTTACCCAAATCTTATTCATCTCCCTTTGAATTTCATTTGCATTCACTTTTCCTTTTCCTTTCTCTTGACTTTGATTATGATGCACTGGACCCCTTTTATCCTGATTCTTACTTCTGCAGAATTTGGCAATGTGACCGGATCTATTGCAGTTGTAGCAAATAACATTTCTTTGCATATTTGGATGATATCCTCTTGATCTACATTGATTAGCCATATGTCACATTCTATTGCATGCAAAGCATCTACCATTGAATGAATTGCTTATTTGCCTATTTCTGCATTCATGAGATTTGTGACCATACCTTTTGTAGTTGAAACACTATCTGGAGAAGGATGAATTAGTTTGATTATTTCTTCTTCTGCACTGATTTGCTTTATGACCAAAGTTATTGCAATTGTGGTAGTATCCATTGAAGGATGGATATCTTTGGGCATTTGGTTGTCTTACCAGAGATCTTCTAGGTCTGTTCCTTGAATTTCCTGATCCAGAGTTCTTCTGACTAGATCCGGAGCTTTCACCTTTCTCATATCCCAAGCCATGCTTGTCATCTACCCTCTTTTGGCTTTCAAGAAAAACTTCAAGTTGAGCAGAACTTATCTTGAATTTTTCTTTGTATTCATTTGATGTTTGAAGATCCCTTTTAAGAGTGTCTATCTAATTTTCAAGTTGTTCTTCATTATCTCTAGCTTCTTCAAGATTAGATTCCAGATGTCTAATTATTATATCCATTTTGTGGCAGTCTTCTGACTTCTCCTTGAGAGATTGTCTTAGATTATCTTCCACTTTTCTTTTCTCTTCAATTTCTTGGGTGAATTTCATAACCCTTGATTCCATTTCATGTCTTACCATAATGACCTCTTTTGATAGCTTTTCACATAACTTGTTCTTCTCATTCAGATCTTCATGAGTATCATTGGCTTCACTTTGACTTGCTAATTGTTAAAGTAATTCCTTTCTTTTCTTCATTGAAATACTTAGTTTTTCTTTGAGTTCATTTATGAAATCATCAGCTTGTTTGAGTCTTTCCCTTAGGTTATTGACTTCAGAGTGAGATTGCTCAAGATCATCTAGGGCAGACTGAAGTTGATCCCTCATACCATACATATCCATTGAGATTCCCAAATCTTCCTCAAGTTTTTAGGCTATGTCTAGAGGAACTTAGCTCTTATACCAATTGTTGATAACTGAGAGGGGGGGTGAATCAGTTATCTTAGTTATTTGACTTTCTTTTCTTCTTTGATAATTAGTGCAGTATCAAAACATATAAGCATGCATGAACATGAGAGAAAAAAGAAATCAACACACATAACACAAGGATTTTTACATGGAAAACGTTGTTAAGGGAAAAACCACGGGGTGACTAACCCAAGATTGTATTCTCTATTAAAAGAATAGAAGTACAAAATGGCACTTGCCAATTAGGGCTCACTACCTGAGCACACTGCTCACAAGAGGCTCACTGCCTACAATAGTTTATAGAAAGAAACCAGGTACTTGAACTGATGAGAAGCATCCACATATGCTGAGGTTTAGTTCCAGTTAGGCTCAATATACTAATCTACTGCACTTCATTCTTCCTCTACTTTAGTGTTGTTGTTCTATCACATACCGGACCTATATTGCTACTTCCACAGTGCTCTCTTCTTTTCTTCACACTTCCAACACACCACACACACCCCTTCTCATCAAAATCCATCTGGTATATATATCCACACCAAGGATTTCAACATCTTTCTAGTCGGCATCTGGAATACTCAAGATTTTCTCAAACTCTGATCAGTCGGCTGAATCCTTGCCTACTAAGTGATGCGTATCAAAGAGATAGTTGTAGAAGTCATCAATCATGTCGACCAACCATGAATGATCCCTCAAGAAGCTTGATCTCCATCAATTCCTCATCTGGATTAAGGTCTGATGCTTTGCTGGTTAGTTCTTCCTCAGTCTCTATGCCCAACACTTAGGTGCTCATATCTTTTCACTCTTTCATCACCAGAGGCTCAATCTCTGGAATGTAGCAGTCATGGTACTCCTCTTGACTTTCCCAAGTCCGCACTTTGTTGAGATACTTCATCTGAGAGATCTAGACCTGATTGTCAGATCTTGTTGCATGCTCTGTTCTTGTTCACCAGACCAAAACATTCTTCAATCTGACTTCCGGTAGACATACTATGTGCTGCGGATGAGTGGGATGGACTTTGTTGCCATCAATGCCAACACTTGCTAGGTTGGTTTCTCCCTTGTCAAAGGATTTTAGGTCTTGCATAAGATGACTTGGACTTTCTTGATTTATGTACATAGGGCTATTTTGACTTGCATGTTCTTGTAAGGACATTTGATTGCCATGTGGATAGGTTTGATGATGAGGTGGCATGATAGGATTTGTAGGTGAAAGGTTTTGTGGACATTGGTTGATGTTGGAAGCTTGTTGAGAAAGCAGTTGGGATATGATGGCAATGGAGTTAGGATCGTTGGATGGTAGACTTATGGAAGTACTTGCATTTGGGGTGTTTCTCGGAATAGTGAGGGTAATTTGTGGTATGGATGTGGCATTTTTATGGAAATATGTTGGATTAGGTGATGTGGAATGAATGTGATAAGTGGGTGGATTAGTTTGATATTGACCTAGGACTTGATGTTGTGGTGACATAAGGTCTTCTTCTTTTGTATATAGTTAGCTAAGTTGACAAAGTTGATTAAGCATTCTTTTGGTGCCATAAGGATCATTCTCATAGGTGTTGTTTAGAAATACCCTGTCCATGTTTACAAGTGATAGATGTGGAGAATTGATTGGATGAAGATTTGATAATGTGTAATGGCCAGAAATGATTAGGGTTTTACTTGGATGATGAGAACTATGGTGATGATGATTGGGATGTCAAAGATGACTAAGATGATGATATTGGATGACTTGAAGGAATTAGTATGAATGATGGTGGAATTATTAGGTTAGGTGACTAGGATGTGGGATAACAAGGTGGGATGACTTGGATTGAGGTGACTAGGATGAATGGATTGGGATAAAAGTGGTTAAAATGAGAAATGTAGTTGATGTTGTGGAGTGATTGGGATCAAATTTCAAGACCTTAGGATGATTTGATTTGTTTTGTTTTTTGATGGATGGTTCTCTATACTTAAGGTAGACTAATGACACTTAAGTAAGAGGGTTGATTGGATTGATTCTCTATACTTAAGGTAGACTAATGACACTTAAGTAATAGAGGGTTAATTGGATTGATTTGATTGGTTGACTTACTCAAGATAGACTAATGATCTCAAGCAAGTTTGGATAACGTTTGATGATGATCAACTAAGGTCTTGATTTTTTATTGGGTTGATTTAGATTTGGATTGGAATGAAAGTAGTTGGGATGTGATTTGGCTTGGAATGATTGGATGATGTGTAATGACTAGGATGTTTATTAGGATGGTTAGGGGTTGATGTGATGGGATTATGACTTGGATATGATTAAGAATGGCAAGATTGTATGATTTGGATTGATTAGGATGATTAGGAGTTGATTAGAAGGTGGTTTAGAATGATTAGGGTTTGAATTATGGTGACTTGGATATGATTAGGAAGGAAGTGGCTAAAAATGGGTGAGTAGGATGAATGTGATTGGATTTGAATGTGTCGGTAGAATGAGTTGAATGACTTGTCTTAATGTGCTTGGTGTTTATCTTAATTTGGCAATGTTTAATCAAATGATCACACATGTACAATCATGAATCACTCACGCAAGACACATAAGCAATTTTTAATTTGACTTTGAATGAATGTAATGATGATTAAACAAGAACACTTGGAAGACACATCAACAAGCCTATTGTCTAGTTTGAAATAGGGTATGGCCAACTAGGTCTTAGGCTATGTTTACATGAGGTTGACTAGGGAATTGAAAGCGAAATCATGCCACACAGCCAGGAGAAAGGGGTAACCCACACTTCACCTTCAATTCCCAAAGGTATAAAGTTCTTTGGGGCTTAGCCAAGAGTGACAAGATTCCAACTCCCAATTAGGGTGTCTTTTGATTCAGCCTTGATTGAGGTCATCCCTAGGGGTGATGAAATCCCCTAGCAGGTCTCCTAGGAAAGGGTAAACAAAAGCAAATCAAGTGATGTGTTTTTGATCTCCAATATCACCTTGCGGTGTGAGGAGAGAGCATACACACACAAACTTGACTCACACTCACACTTGTAAATTAACCCTTAGAAATTTAATGTGTGAAAGACAAGTCAAGCAATGGTTCTTTTTATAGCCCAAGTCCAAATGTGCGATGAAGATACTTGTTGATTTTATGCCCAAGTTTTTTGATGTGATTGCTAAAGCAATATTTGTTTTAAGCCCAAATTGAAATGTGTGATGCAAACAATGATTCATTTTATATCCTAAATTGAAGTGTGTTTGCAAATAAGATTATGATGAAATGAGAAATAGAATGAGTGTGCCTAATTATTTCACTATCCAAATTGTTGTAGATGTTGATGTGAATGCTGCTCCAGCTCCTTGAGGTCATCTACATGTCACAAAATCAAAAAAGAAGCAAGTAGACTAGCCAAGAAGACCGTTATGCAAAAATTAAGAATCTGATAAAAATATGATAAAAAAATGAACTGATACAGAAAAATTAAGTGCATAAACACATTCTAGATGAAATTCTATGCAATTTTTAAAAAAAATTCGCAAAAATTTGATCAAAATTGCAAAAGATATGAGCATTTGAAGATTGCATGTAGATTTGACTTTGACTGCGAAAAAACTAGTCAAAATGACACTTTCACTTGAAAATTTCTTTGCCACTGCATAGTACTTTGAATCCTCTTTCCGACAAGTCATTGTTTGCATGATTTTGACCTATTTTTCCCAAGTTATGATAAAAAGAAAAAAATGCCTCCTCTATGGCTTATGGAAGATACAAGGCATGCTTGACAGTTTGTTTTAATCGCTAATAGTTTTATAAAAATTGGTCACATGTGATTATTAACGCTAGCGGTTAATGTCTATGGTTAGACATACAATTAGACTAAGAAAAGCCCTTGGTCATTCATATGACCGGGGGCTAAACCCTTGCTAAAAAAATAAAAGCTAAAGTAAAATGCCACGGGTGTCTGGTCATTAAATCAAGTGACTAAATATTCATTATGCATATGATAATGCCTAAGCCTTAAGTGCCCACCTCAGCAAAGTCAAAGAACACAATGGCAAGTTAGCAGAGACCATGTGGTATAAGGTGATGGAGACCATGAATTTGAGGTACCAATTTAGGGTTTTACAGAGCTTTGACTAGCAATGTGGAAAGTTTGAAGTCGATCAAGGATGATCAGCTGTTGAGGAGATGGCAGATCAGTGGAAGAAATGGTGGAGAATCGGTGGATAGGGCTCAAGAATGGTGACAAATTAGTTCATATATGGCTATGATTGTGGCATAAATGGTGGTGACTATAGTTTGGGTGGCGACCCGTGTTAAGGACAAAGGATGGAAATCAAAATGAAGGTGGCGACTGGAGTATCTAAGATGTCGACTGGTCTGCAATAGGCTTTAGATATATGCAGAAGGATATATATCTAAGGTGAAGGATGTGGATTAACCAAGGTTGTAAAAGGAGGTGATAGTGATATTAGGGGTGGTGACAAATGATCTTGATAGCGGCGGATGGGAATTAGGGTTTAAGGCAGGCCTTCTGTGACTGGTGGGAGGAGGCTTTACAGTGGCAACAGAGTGGTGGTTGCGACAGGAGAGGGTGTCAACTGTAGGTGGTAGGGGGAGTATGTTGGGTGGTGGCGACCATCACAAAAGAGGCGACTACACTTGAAGGGGAGGTAATGAATGTAAAAGCCAATGGTGGAGGTATGAAAGGAGATCAGGAGGAACAAAAGCGGCAATGAGGATTTGTGGGAGAGGTGACTTAGGGTTTGGGCGGCTGACGGAATGGAGGTTTGAAGATCTCAGAGCGAACAAATGGTGGATGGGATGTGTTTTGAAGGTGGTGACAAAATCATTGGCGGCAGCTTGGAACAGTGGAGGTTAGGGTTTCTTTGACAAGCGATTGGAGGAGGGATGTCACTGCCAGGGGGCGGCGACCTGAAGGGGACAACTAGCAAATAATAATAGTCAAATAACCTGCAGACAAAGTCAAATAACCTACAGACAAAGTCAAATAACCTGCAAATAGTATAAACCATAAATTACCAAACCCTGCAACCACAAGAAAAGTTAAGCATGCAACAAAATCCACCCCAAACAGAGTCTATGTAGATCGGTACGGATGGTCTGTACGGTATGGATCCGGACGGATCCATACTGTATGGACTGTAACCTAAAAAAAATTCAAATTTTTTTTAAAATTTCAGTCACGAAAACTAAGCAAATTTATAGTCAAAATTCATGGAAATGACCACTTGATCACAATGGTGAGGTTATTTTCTGCAACACAACCTGTAACAATTCACTCCTAAATTTTGTAAAACTTGACAAAACTAGGGTTAGAAAATGAAGATTTTTGACAACAAAACCCTAGAAAAATGATTGATTAGATCCAAGCCACTGGGTGTGCCAAATGAAATAATGGAAAATTGACATGAAGGAAATGACAACAAATACAAATCTCATGTCAACTCATGATCCATTGATAGGGTTGAGAGTACCACACCCGAAGCACTCTAGCTTTACCCAAAGAGATGAATGTTGATTGCTCAATTCTGCAGCATAACGATAGGATAGGGATTCGTAGATGGAAGATTGGATGAATGCAAGATAGTTGGATGAGAGATTGAGAAGAAATTTTGATAGTATGTGGATACTAGAAGAAGATTCGATACAAATGGATCAAGAGAGGCTAGGTTTATAGGAAAAACCTAGTTTGAATGGATGGATAGGATTGAAAGTTATGTTGGATGCTATGGACGGTCGAGATCGATTAGGGTTGGATTAGGGTTTCCCACTCAAAGAGGGATTGTAGTCACATGACAAGTGTGTGATGGAGAATAAAGGGGAATCTAATTCAAATATTATATTTGAATTAGATTGACATGTGACGGCATTAAGTGGATGATGGAGACATGCGACATGTGTCGCAATGTGATGAGAGGTGAGGGAATAATTCAAATTTTTAATTTGAATTATGTGAGACATGTGAAGGGGGATTATTAACTAAACAAATGGGATTTATTTAGTTAATTGGAATGTGATCAAGTGGGATTAATTAAATAAAGTGTGTTTATTTAATCAATCAGGAAGATGATTAAGATGGGATGAACTAGGACCTAGGGATAAATGGGATTAAGTGGGATGAGATTAGATGAACTAGGATGAACTAGGACCTAAGGGACATATACAAGTTCATGTTGACAAGGTGTTCTGTAACCAGGACCTAGGGCAAAGACATACAAGGTCATGTGTAAACAAGACCTAGACAATTTTCAGTGTCTACAATGGGTTCGGATCCAAGTATAGCTGTGAGTTTATACTTTAGGTATCTCATAACTGAGTGTAGCTACAAGGTGAGACAAAAACAATTTAAAGTACATAGAAGCAGATTTAGAGTATTGCAAAGGTTTATTACAACAAATTCACAATACAATACATGATCACATCACAACACAAAGTGATTTTATTAGTCAAACATCAGTAACAAATTACCCCTATCTTCATATATGGACTAGGTCTATTTTTGTTCTTGTTTAGGGATGTACGGTCCTTATTAGCAGTGTAAATCTTCTATCATCATTCACCAACAATGGAAGAATGAAATGATGAAAAATGAGAGAGGAGACAAAAGTGACTTAGGGTCACAATGTGGGAAGATGCCCCCAAGACAACCTCCACAACGTTATGCCCCCAAGGCACCACACACAACAATTGCAACAAGAGAAGTGTAGAAGAATAGAGAAACAAATAGAAGAAATGTCATGACAGAGGCAGTCTCCTTGTATCCTTGACCTTACAAGAGTATCAAGGGTCATCCAAGGAGACCTAAACAAATATTTAACACTACACGGGGGAACACAACACATTAATATATATACCTAAGAGGAGGAGGCGACCCTATCAAGTGTGGTTCAATGAGGGAGAAATACTTACATGATTCATACGAGATATTTCCTGGTGGACAATCTATGTCTATCATCTTAGGATATATCAAATTTAGAGTTAGACTTGTTGATATTGTGTTAACATTGAGAGTAGGATGATGGTAAGCTTTGATGGGCTTCAAAGAATGGTATCTAATACCAGCCGAAGAGTTGTGTAATAGATTCTAAGGGTACTTTGATTCCTTGTTGTTTTATGCCACAACCATTACCTACATAGTTACAATTTTTGTAAAGGATATGAAATCCATGACCATAGAGAGACTCCATATTTTTAGAAGAAGGCAGGGCCTCACAAGTTTCATATTCTATAGTGTAAGAGTATTATCTTTGTTTTCTACTAAAGAAAGTTTAGGTTTCTTAGGTATTTCCAAAGATTGCTTGGATGAGATCGAGGCAGCTTTTGATGCTTCAGGATTAGGGTTATTAAGTTAATAATCCCCCATAAAGGAAGGAGTAAAATCTAATGAACACCAATCGTCACCAAGAAGTGTATTCGATGGTGATTTGAAATCTTGCACAACATTATATGCGGCAAGAGGTATTGATGAATCAACTTTTAAGTTATTGAGAAGATTGTGATTGATAACTTGTTTTTGTGCCTCAACTTGTAAACAACTTTCCGGATTCAGATCAGCTTCAATGGTTTGAATTTTATTTGAATAAATAAACTTTATTGATTGATGAAGGGTAGACAGAACTACCCCCATGGAATGAATCCATGGTCTACCAAGAATTATGTTATATGAAAGCACACTAGACATGACATGGATAAGGGTAGATAATGTCATAGGTCTAACCTTTATGGGTAAATTTATGGTACCTAGTGATTGTCTTCCAACATTATCAAACCTACAAATGTTAATTTTATCTGATTTGATTAAAGATGTGTCAACCTTGATTTTGTGTAGCACATCAATGCTACAAACATTAAGATCCAATCCATTGTCAATCATAGTTGCTTTATCAACTTTTTATTTATTATGACAGAGATTACAAGAGGATCATGTTGGTTTTGAACTTCAATTGATGGTAATTCATGTTGTTGAAATAGAATATCCGTTGTTGTTGTGTGAATACAATCTAACTGAGCTGCTACATCATTTGGCTTAACAACGGGTGGTATAATCACCTTTTGTAAAGCTTCTTAGAGCATTCTGTGGTATGTAGGTGATGTTTGTATGAGTTCCCAGAGAGAGATCTTAATAGGAGTAGCATGAAGCTACTAAATAAGATCATAATCTCGACCAATATTATGAGTAACGAGAACTGGTTGAGGAAGCATAGGTTGAGAAGTTGGTAAATTGGTCAGAATGTTCAACTATTGTTTACTTTGTTTATTATTTTGTGTATTGTATGTGTGAGCAACCACATTGGGTTGTTTCAATGCATTTTGATACATTTGATTTCCTTGAGTAATTTGTTTTGCATAATTGAGAATGTAACCCGGGAGCTTAGGTGGTGTTGGAGGCACATTAGGTGCCTTATGCACAATGATTTTAGGAATGTTGAATTAATACACTTATTCACTATCCCCTTAGTAGGTTGAATACGTTTATTAATGATGACTGAATTAAGGGTAAGTGAATGGAAATGGTATACAAAAAAGTGGCCACATCCAAAAAATTTGGAAAAACACGCTTGTGTTATGTTTAAATGGCCATAACGCGATCGTGTTTTGTGGACCACAAAATGCAAGCACATTTTGAGTTGCACAAAATGCGCTTACGTTTTGGGCAACACAAAACACACTCGCATTTTATTTTTTTTCAAATTTTTATCCTGCCTTTTTAGGCTTGGGATTGGCTTGGGCAACCAAGCCTAAGGATTGGACCTCTATGAGACCTCCTAGAGACATGTTTTTCATAGTCAATAACATTTTTGAACTTTAACGTCATTAGATTTATTCATTTGATAACAAAATTTGATGAAACCACCACCAAAATGATGAGCTAGTTCTTAGCTTTCTAACCATATAATTTTTAAAAATTTTTGAATAAGTTGAGATATTTATTTTTATTTTCTTTAAGTAGTGTCCTTATATTCTTCAATCACATATGTATTGATTTTTCTTTATAACTTTTGATTCACTTATCAAAAATTAAAAAACATTATGTAGGATTGTTCTATACTTCATGCTTTATACATTCAAAAACAAAATTTACATTTTCAATTATTTTTGTGCAAGTTATGTGATATGCATGCTTAGTGATGAAGTTTTCAAGATGCATCTACTTTGAAAAATCATAAAAAAAAATATTCAATAAAAAATTACAAAAAAAATACACAACTTCTAGTACTCACTCTTAATTATATTTCTGCCAACCAGTTTTTAAAAATACTAAATGCAATAAAAAATAGGGGGGCACACACTAGACTCTATGTTATATTGTGTGCGCGCAACGTTTCACCCTCTTAATCTTAACTATTTTTTTAAAACTTTAGTAGTTTAGAAACTAGATTCAGAGTACTACAATTGTTGTTCTTTTCATTTCTTCAAATTTTGAGTGCATGCATATCGAATTACTTATCCAAGTTCATGTTTATCTGATTTCAGGAAAAAAAGGCCACCTTTGATCCCCTTTTTGTATCCCATTTCCATGCATTTACCCTTGACATTGTTTTTTCTTTGATTAAGCTCAAGATCCATCCCCAAAGGATTTAATGTGAGAGACCTTTCTTCATCTACCAATGCTTCATCTTTTGAAGGGAGGGCATTGGAATGAAGGGAAGGTAAAGTGTTGTTAAGAGAATTGTTGATGATTGTATCTTTAGTGATGTCCAAGGGGTTTGAACATGCAACCAAAGGAGAACTATCCATGGTCTTCACATCTTTAGTGATATCCAATGTGCTTGAACATTCAATCAAAGGCAGGAGATCCATAAGATGAGTCATAGAAGCCTCATGTACTATAGAAGATTTAAGATTATTAGATGAATGCCCATTATCTACCCATGGAGGATTCTTTTTGAGAAGAGGTTCTTCATCCACTAATGCTTCTTCTTTCAAAGGGAGAGCATTGGAATGAAGAGAGGGTGGGGTGATGTTAAGGAATGTATCATTGATTTGATCTTCTTTTGCCAAAATGTCCTCACAAGTGGGAACAAATTTGGGATAGGGATCCAAATCATAGGGTGAAATAGACAAATCTAGGTCATCATCACATGTATTAGAGACTAGATCCATGGAAATAGAAGAAGAGCCATCATGGTCATCTTTCTCATGAATATTCATGGAGATGAATTTAGTTAGATCTTCTAATAGTGAAGGATGCTCATCCATGAGGGTTATGAAGCTATCAAAATCAGATATATGCAACCAAGGATTTCTCGATATCTAAAACATAAGGATGTATATTAATGAATTTGTAAAAAAATTCAAAATCTTTGATATATGTATGCAACGATACCAAAGAGAAATGACATTAAGATCCCATAATGAAATACCTTGGAACAATAATTTACCATCAGATCTATTCATTAATCAGGTACCATCAATATGATTTGCAAAGCTATGTGAAAGAGATGTTGAAATACACAATGTGTAATTACAAAAGTATAAATTTTCAAACCAAGAATGTGAAATGACACAAGATTTTCAAATGAGTATTGATAAATATGCAAAATCAATGCAAGATCTGATTTGAACAATCAACAAAATGCAAATGCTCGAAGCTATTGGTTCACCAAAATGTTTAGTATGAAAAAGGTGAATGATGACAACTAGGATGCACACTAGATCAAACCCTTTTCCATATAGCATTCAAGGACAAGACCGAGCCAAATCACTACCAAATGAAGGTGGACTTAGCTATAGATCTTGTACTCAGGTATGTTATAGAGGAATCAGATTTAATTTAGCCTTTTTATCAAACCCTAGGTTAACAATGCATGAAACCCTAGTTCTACAATGATTAGCTTATAATAGAATAAGTACAACAATCTAGAAACCAATTGCATGTAGGGATGATCAAGAAGATGATAGAACCTGTTTCCTGAAAGTAGAGGTGTCATAGGACTACTTCGAGACCACGCAAGTCCTGGTGGGAAGATTCTGCCTGATATCTGAACTGGAAAGATGTTGTAGATGTTGCCCTGATGCCAGATTTGAAGTCAGAAAGGGTACAAAAACTAGGGTACCCCCACCCAAGTCTTGGATGGAGGAATATTCTATAACTATTGTTAGATCTTGAAACCTTGATCTTCACTCAGTCTTCCTGTATCTTCATATTCCCCAGATCTCACTCCTGTAACCTACATACAAGAAGATAAGAAGGGGGTTTGGGGGTTATGGTGTTTAGGGATTTTCCTCAGTCAAATCTTAGGATAGCATTCAAGCTTCCCAACACCGTTGATTGATAGAGAGTGCATGCCCTCGTGGGAGAAGAGGCTGAAAACAATGATAATAAGATGAATCAAATGATGATAAACAACTATGATATCACCTATGTGATTATCCCTTAGAATGATGAAGATCCCTCAACTCCTAAGGTGGATAGATGATAGCTTCATGCCTGCAAAAAACATACAACACAACACACAAATATGCTCTAGAATCACAATGAATTCTCTATCTTGCTTTCCTTCAATATCTCAAGTTATCTATCTCCATATTAGTTAGAAATGAACTCAAAACACACTTATATATGATTTCCCGCTCACAATTGTGAAATTAAACCAAAAGAGCCAACAAGGAGAAACCTTTTAAAAGGTCCCAGGTCGACATAAACTTGATTTTGCCCCAACCAATCAGGAGGACTTGGATAGTGGCACCCAAGTCTTTCGGCTCCTTTTAGGTCTAGGATAAGATAAGTGAAGGGGCCCATATTCCCAATTTGCCTTTTTGTCAAGCAGTTTTGCATCAGGATGAAAATTTAGAATGTATAATGTAATAAATGGGACCTAGGAGCTAAACAAGGAGGGAAAAAGACACATGGACATGGTTTACTCCATAACACCTTGGAGACTTTCATCATGCCAAAATTAGACCCTATCTCAAGTATAACGATATGTGTGAGCATCTTCAACTCCTACTGCAACGGTGCACCACAAGATATGACGGTTGAATGGTCTTAAGCTAGGATGTATGGGCTTCTAGGGGTTATCCTCGATACACTCAAGGTGCATGAGGCCTATGTCCATGAGATGAGGGGTAAATCTAATGGCGTGGTATGAGAGTGTAACCCACACTCCTTCACTTTTCAAGGTATAAAGTTCTTACAAGATTAACCCAAACAACAAATGTCCCCAAATGGAAGAGTTTCAATTCTCTTCCAAATTTGTATACCCTGCCGGAACACAAGGGTTGAGGCCATCCCCTTGGTGATGAAATCCAAGGCTGACCCCCTAGAGGAAAGAATCCAAGGTGTTTTTTATCTCCAAGATCGCCAAGTGGCACAAGGAGAGAGCATACACACCAAGGACCTTATGATGAACAATGATAACAAAGATTAGATCAAATCAAGGTTTTTGATCTCCAAAATCACCAAATGGCATGATGAGAGAGCATACACCTTGCCAATGACCTCAAATAAAGCATACAAGTTCTTTTTAACCCTAAAAAAATGTGCCTAGATTTAGTGGAAAAAAGTTGGATCCTTGGATAAGCGGGGCTCCAACAACTTGTTAGTAGTTTGGATGATTTTATCTTTGACCAACGATGAGCTACAAACAAGAGTGTTAGATTGAAGTGATAAAGTATGAAAAAAAAATGTTAGATGGAATGATACAATATATTAGATAAGGTATTCATATTCCTTGTGAAATTTTAAGTCATTTCAAAAAATCATCAAATTTCATTAAGTTTTGCAAAAGTTATGAACATTTGAAGTTTTAGGGGTTGTTTCACAGGCAAAAGCGTTGAACCAGCAAACATAGGCACTAAAGGAAGAGACGCATGTGCTAAAGGAAGTCCTCGATGCTAAAGGAGGTGTCCTAGGCACTAAAGGAAGTCCCAGACACTAAAGGAGGTGTCTTAGGTGCTAAAGGAAGTCCCAAGCACTAAAGGGAGAGAAATAGGTGTTGATAGAGGCTGCAAGGATGCTGACAGAGGCTGCAAGGGTGTTAAAACAGTCTAGGGGGCTTGAAATTGATGAAATGTATGCCTAGGTGCTAAGATCTAAGATATGGGCGCTTTAAAGCATGACATATAGGTGCTAAAAGGTTTGATATAGGTGCTAAAGGGTCTGATATAGGCACTAAAACATAGGAAGATATACGTGAGTGGGCGTTGAACCCAATTGCTCAAGCACTGATCTAAGGGTGTAGGTGTTGATTTGGGGGTGCAAGCATTGGTATGAAATAGAGAGGATAGAGGACTTGCAAATTGATTAAAAAGACTTGCAAAATAGAGAGTTAGGACTACAAAACAGGTTGTTAGGGAATGTTAAGGAAGTAGCCAAGTGAATAGAGCCTATTAGATGTGAAATTCAAGACATGAAATCATGAAATGAAGAAAATAAATCTAGGCACTAATCCCTAAGGTATAGGTACTAAATCATGAAAACCCTATAAAAACAGAGTGTTAATAGACACAGGGACCACAAGATGAAGCACATAAACTGACAAAAAGCTTTTGGGCACTGATCTATAGTCGTAGGCATGACTATAACCTGCACAACACCACTTGACAAGAAAACTCACAAAGATGTTAGATTAGAAGGGTGGGGGTCCCATCGAGTGTGCCAGAATGTATAACCAAAAAAATGAGCATGAGAAATAAGTTAAACAACTAGCCTATTTTACTCAAATCCTAAGCTACCTCTGATTGAGCATAAAGGAATCAAATGAGAAAGGAAACTAAAACAAACTAGTTACCTATGCAAACCTTGTTGTGTTGATGTGCTCCTTTAATGATTTGATGTGAATGGCTCCTCAAATAAGTAGCATAACCTGGCTTCTCATGGAGTGTTGGAGTGAAAAAGACAACACTATGTTGCATGAATAAGTTGTGTTTTGTGAAGGGGTGAGCTCCAATTTATAGATTTTTGGAGACTCAATTGGATGGTTAGGATTTGATTGAAAGATCAAGGGTGGAGGATTGTTGAGAGCTCTCAAGCAAGGAGAGATTGAGAAGTTTCATGATAGGATTGAGGGGATGATAAAAGGGATGATAAAGGAAATGATGGTGAACAAACTTGATTTCCCTTGTCAAAGGTAGTATAAGGACTCATGGATGTTGGATTGTGATTCAAGGGGTAACTAGTGCTACATGTTCTTGTTGTAAAGGAGCTTGATATGGATGTCAAGGATATTCATGGGATAGATTGATGTAGGATTGGCTTGATATGGAGTATATGATGGAGATGTAGTGGATTGAGATGAATTATATATATATATATAAGGAATATTTGGAGAAATTTGAGATATTGATGGAGTGGTTTGATAGGATGGATAGAGTGGTTGTGATGGTGTGTCCCTATAAGAGGATAAGGATTGGTAAGTGATTGATGGGGATATGGTTTGATTTGGATGTATGCCATTAACATTAGATTGGATATGCTCAAAATAGGCATCATGATCTGCAAGGTCCTCTTGTTCAAAATATGCATCATGATCTACAAGGACCTTATAATCATTAGTGCCAAATTCAAGACCTCCTATGACAAGTTTGGGTGTCCTATTGATTATGAGTTTAGTAGGCTTATTTTTTTATTATCACAACCATTTTGGAAAAAGGGATTGGATGAAGGTTTTGGATTAAGCTTGAGAATTGGATTATGATGTGGATTAATAATGACAATGGATGAAGGGTAGTAGACTAGAAATTGGATGAGGCTCAAGGATGGGATTATGATTAATAAATTGATTAGGTGGATAGAAAGGATAAGTATTAGGACCTTGATTGGATTAGGAAAATTTATTAGTATTAGGGTCCAAAATGATGGCTTGGATTGGATTAGAGATAGACTAGGATGAGGTGATTAGGATGAATTTGGATTAGATGGTATGAGGATGAAGATGATAAGAAGGTGATTGGATTGTTTGAAATCTTGACTTAGGAAAAATTGGCAAACAACAATGTTCATAAACACATGCATAAGTTTTGCAAATGATAAGGATTTGGATAATGCAAATGAACACGCATGCAATACACAACAACACCCTAGATTATTCAAGTAGGTGTATCTTCATAGTGTAGGCCTACACAATAGAATACCTCTCGATATTCCTACCTAACTAGGAACACCTTTTCAAGAGGATAACTAGGGATAAAGGAATTGCACCTAATATCCCTTCCCTTGGAGGCTTTTATGTCTTACCCAAAAGAATGTTTATCTCTACTTGATGAAGTACATGGTGAGTAACTTCAGGCTTGATGGGCTAAACGCTACACCACACTAGAAGATGGCCAAAAGGTCTTAAACTAGGATGTACAAGATTTCTAAGGATTCCCCCTATATACTCAAGGTACGTGGGATCCAAGTATGTGAACACTAGTTTGTTGAAGGCATGCAACATAAGCGCAAGAGAATATCACTTCACCTTATGTCTTGAATTACCAGGGGCCCCAATGTTGTGCCAATGACTACACAACTAGATTGAGGTACAACTTTTATTCTCCCCACTTTGATATACCCCTCCAGAACACATGGTTGAGGTTTCCCCTTTAGAGCGAGTGTGTCTCTAAAGGTGGGCCTCCTAAGGGAAAGATTATACTTGGTGTTTTTTATCCCCAAGATCGCACGAAGCATGAGGGGAGAGCATACACACAAACAAGCAAATCTTAAGGTAACAAAAGTGAATCAAGAGATGTTTTTGATCCTCAAGATCACCTAATGGTGCGAGAAGAGATCATACCCATACACTTTATACACATAAATAAGATTCATTAACCCTTAGATAAAAAAGATGTGTGTGTGTGTGTGTGTGTGTGTGAAGATGAATATGGCTCAAGGATGCTTTTGATTCCCAAGAGAATACGCATACTAAGTCACATTCAAATCCACCAAACAAATAAAACACAAAATAACACACAAAGTTTCAAATGATTATGTCTTTGACAAGTGAAAACCTACAACCTGCATGTTAGTAGTTTGATATATGATCTTTGAAAAGCGTAAACAAGCTGCACAAAATAGGTTAGTTCCAACCCCAAAATGTTAGATGTAAGATGATAATCAAGAAAAAGTGTGGAACTATAGTCAAGGGCACAAAATCAAAGATAAACAAAAAAAAATGCACTCTTATACCTCCTAAACTGATCTAGATGACAAAGGCACTAATCTATGAAGCAAGGGAACTAAACTATGAAGCAAGGGTACTTAAGTATGAAATAGAGGCACTGATATGTGTCTTGGACTTAGATCTACAAAATAGAGAGTCAAACCTGCCAAAAACTAGAAACTAATGATGGAAAACTAATGTAAAATGTGTCTAGTTTCCAAAAAACCAAACAAGAATGTCAGAAACCCTACTACCCAAACAAAGGTGATAATCTATGAAGCAAGGATGATAATCTGTGAAGCAAGGGCATTGATCTGTGAAGAAAGGGTACTAATTTGTGACAAAAGCAAAAATCAACCCTAAAATGACATAAAAACCCTGCAAAACACAATGTCAGGCCAAAACAAGACCAGATCTAAAGACTAGAAGTGAAAATATACCAAACCCAACAAGCAGATTCAGGAGATGAGGCCCATAAACAAAGGCTCTAATCTAGCTTGCAAGGGCATTGATCTAGACAGCAAGGGCACCCCTCTGTGAAGCAAGGGTGCTAATGTGGGAAACAGGGGCGTACAATTGTCAAACAAAGGTGCAGAGTCATACAACGAAGGTGCAGATCTGAAAAATAGGCTCAAATTGGCAGTCGTAGGCATGGATCCGTAACCTGCAAGCAAAAATGATAAAGTTTCTTCCCAAAAGGCAGTCAAGTCAAGAACATGGGTCCCACTGAGCATGCCGGAAATGTGTATGCATAAATATGGATATCAAATAAGGAACGATACATAATGAAAGTATCTATTCCATATTCAACATCACCTCATCTAATGATCAAAGGAATAAGAAATATAATGAAAACAAATAAACAATCTTATGATATTTTATAATGATTTTGATATGTTGGTTGCTCAATTCTGTAGCATAACATTAGATAAAGATGATAGATAATGTATAATAATGAAAGAGCTAGGATGATTTTGATAGCATGATGTTGCATGAAGATGTGATGTAAAATGGCTTGGTTGAGGCTTGATTTATAGAGGTTGGATATGATGAATGAAAGGCTAGGATTAAAAGATTAGATCAATGGCTACAATTGGTTGAGAGCACATTAGGGAAAGGATAAGGATTTTTAGGAAAACAAAGGAAACATCTAAGGTTTATCCTTATGTGAATGGCTAGGGTTAGATGATGTAGTATGAAATGAATGGTTGAGATGAAAAGTTCATTTATTATTTGTGATTCTCATTTATTGATTGTGGAAAGTGGATGAGGATGAGGACAATCTAGTCATGTCACTCTCAATAATTAAATTAATTAATAAAATTATTTAATTAATTATTGGAAAGGAGATGATGGGAGGATAAATTAATTAAATAAATAAGATTTATTTAATTAATTTTGGCTAAAAGGGGATAAATGGATAAATTAAATAAATATAATTTATTTATTTAATTTAGGTAATGGAGGAAATGGATTAATTCAATAAATATGATTTATTTAATTAATTTGGGAAAGGAATATGGTAAAGGGGACTCTTAGGACAAAAAAGTGTCGCAAAGTGTCACAAGTTGGTGTTGACAAGGTGATGAAAGTGACATGGTCAATTTCAAGTGTCTACACATAGAGTGCATGGTCATTCTACCAATCAATGTCAAGTGGTAAGAGATGAAATACAAGACCTTATCATTGAGGTAGTTGCCATCAATGTTTCTATTCATGATGCACCTTTGTATTCATCACTTGATGATGATATTAACTCGATCGATGAGCCTAAGAAACATCCCACCACACCTCTCATTGATTATGATTATGTTACCACATGCATTCCTCCCATTGAATCCGATCCTATATTTGTGGCACCCTTGACCATTCTCAAACACTCTGAAACACTTCCCACCACTTATAATGAGTTGATGTTTCAATCTATTACAAACATTTTCTCTCTATCCTCCACCTTTACTACTTCCACCCCTTCAACTCTGAAAGACCTTTCCCCCATGACCTCCTTTTGAGATACATTTTTTTCTATGACATTGAGACCACCTTTGTTATAACATTGAGACCATGTCTATTATAATATTGAGACCACCTTTTTAATGACATTGAGCATACCTCTATCATCATATAGAGACTACCTCTATCATTTTGATCACTAATGCACAATACTAAGATTACCTCTATCTTTTTGAACTTCTACTTGCTCATGCTTCTTCTTATGCCTTTAGGTCCCTTTTCATCTATTATTCATTACCCACTATGTGACACTTGTGCATTTTTTCATATTATGCAAGCACAATTTTAGGTGCACTCCACATATTATTTAGTAACAACACAACCATCTTTATTGCCCTTGGGCCTATATTCTAGGGTTAAGGAAAACCTATTTTGGCCTATTCTAAGGGTAACATATCATCAAAACTTTGTCATGCATGACATCCATGCTAAGAACTTCTTTCTACCCCCTACACACTACCTTAAAATATTTCCATCACTCATGAGGTTATTTTAAAGGGGGCATATATTTGCACTCACATATACAAATGCACACACACACACACACACAGAGCTAGTATACTCCTAGAGGCATTAGTAGCTTGTGGCCCCAAGTATAGAGACATGCTTGGATTTAGCCAGCCTTATTAGGATTACCTAGCAACAAAGCATGCTATTGCATGTAATCCATGGTATTATATATGAGCCACCTAGCAACATAATGTGCTAGCACATGTGATTCATCCCACCTACTTTTATACTCTTTATGTATCACCTAGCAATAGAGTGTGCTAGTGCATGTGATTCATAGAGGTATTATATGGTTCCTAGAAATATAACATGCTAGACCTTAAGCCATACATACATTTTCCTAACAACAAAGCATGTTGGGACTATAGTCTTCTATTTTCTAGCAATAGAGAAGATTAGAAAATCTTCCATTCTCCCTCTTCACATATGTAGCTTTCCATGTTTTTTTATTTGTGGTCCTTGACTTCTTCTTGTATGTGTGTTGTCCAATTTCTTTTGGTGTATGTGTTATCTAGTTTCCTTGTGTATGTATTATGTATATGTTGGACTATATGTGATTTACTGACATTTTTGTGCTTCAGGTTTCATGTTTTCTGACACTTCTATGGTGCAGGTTTTTTCATGTATTTTGATGTGATGTTTTGTAGGTCTTAGCTTGGAGTCATGAGCCCCTCACTCAATGAATTTGTTGTGTGTCTTGTGATATCCAATTTCTATTTTATTTCTTGTAAATTTCCATTCCTATTATTTATCATAGCCTCCTCACTTAGTTTTGTCAACCAACTAAAGTAGGGACATAATGTAAGGTCAAAAATTGTATACCTTAAAATTTTACAAAATTGTACCTAGTTTAGTGCTCATTTTTTCCATGTGCTCTAGAACATGTTTTAGACCATTTTCTAGTGTTTTCCATAGTTCAAATACCAAAATTGTTATGGCATCATGTCTTCTACCAATTTTAGTGTTGTGTCATATTTCTCATAGACATTAGCACTAGAGCATGAATGTTTGCACACTTGTGTGCTAGCATCCACAAATCATTCAATCATATGAGCTCCATTTAGCACATAAGGTAGAGGTTTTTTTGATGCTACATATTCATAATTGAAGTTGAGCCTAGTTTTGTATGCCTCCAAAAGTCAATCTTGTAATTCCCTTTCAAAGCTGAGCAATCTTTACATGCAAGTTGGCATGAGTCTTGGTTCTCACATCTCCATGACTAGGTTCTAATATAGAGCTTCCTCTTGCAAATATTTGTAAGGAAAGCAGAGGTGCGGAATACAGCTTTTCTAATGTTAATTCAAAGGGGATAATGCAGACAAGTAAATTTTAATTTAAAAACTATAGATAAACACACCAGAAAAATAGAATAAACATTCTAGATAACAAAGAATGACACCAGATTTACGTGGGAAAACCCTTTTAGGTAACAAAAACCCACCACCACAAGAGAGACTATCTTTATTACAGTAAACTAAATAGTTACAATAAAGATCCTAGCTCAATTGCTCAGGTATTGATTCTCTACCATTATACAAAAAAACTATTTTCTTACATCTGTACATCTATAGAAAAAATTGTATAATCGAATCATTTCATCAATCATGACGAGCTCACCAAATCTGTATATAAACCACAGTCTTCAAGAGCAAAAAATTGTTTTCACTTCTACCCTAACTGTTCATTTCAACTGAGTCAGCATTGCTGTCACAACCATCATGTAACTGCCTTCTGATAGTTCAGATTCCAGTGAGATGATTAATCCCACATGCATCAGACATCAGGCGTAACAGTAGTATATATACATGCCCAAAAGAATATAGACTGTTGACACATATGTCGACAAAACCAATGGGTTTACCATTCACCATCCATCGAAAAGATACTGGCAGTCAGAGAGATATCTCTAAACTTCACCGATGATAATTTTCTTACCGATGTCCAAACCTTCAATCTCCATCGATTAAACCATTGAACCTGTGGAACCATCAAACCATCGGTTGAACCATTGAACCTGTGGAAACAACGAACAGTTCACTGAACCATGGAACTTGTGGAACCACCGAACAATTCAATGAACCATTGAACCTGAGTTTCGACATTGAACCTTGAAGCCAATGAATAGTTCAATGAACCATTGAACCTGATGAACAGTTCAAGCCTTCAACGAAGTAACCAATGGATAGCGATTGAACCATTGAACCCGATGAACCAAGTTCAAGAGTTCGCCGATAGTTCAACTTTTGCTGATTGAACGATGAACAAGAAACATGAAAGGAAATAGGTTCCAAGTAGTAATTTGAGACATTAAGTCTCTTCAATCTCCCACTTGTCGAAGAGATTACTGCTACCTCGTAATCCTCATTCGATTACTAAAAATTATGGGCCCAAAGACCCATTTCATCTGAACACCATTTGAACTTGGCAGTGCTCACTGGTTTAGTTAAGGCATCAGTGGTATTTTCCAAAGTGTCAATCTTTTCAAGCTTCAGCTTCCTATCTTCCACCATATCACGAACAAAGTGATATTGGACATCAATATGTTTTGTCCTAGCATGAAATGTAGGATTCTTCGCCAAACATATAGCACTTTGACTGTCACAGTGTATTTGTATCTGCCCTGCATTAAAACCAACATCAGAACATAACCTCTTCAACCAAACAACTTCTTGGCATGCACGAGTAGCTGCCATGTACTCTGCCTCTGTTGTGGACAAAGTGACTACAACCTTCCGCTTGCTCATCCAACTGATAGCACCACCATTTAACGTGACACACATATCCATTGGTAGACCTTCTACTATCAATATCCCCTACCCAATCAGAATCAACATATCCCTGAATGTTTATAGATCTCTAAGATCCAACTAAGTTTCCATGATAGCAAATAGAATAGTCAAAAGTTCCCTTCAAATACCTCATAACTCTTTTCATAGCATCCCAATGTGATCTGCCTAGATTCGCCATAAGCCAGCTCAAAACTCCCACTGCTTGGGCAATGTCTAGTCTGGTATAGACCATTGTGTACATTAAACTGCCAACAACACTTGCATAAGGCACATTTTTCATGTCGTCAATTTCATTCGAAGATTCAGGACAATCTTCAATAGATAGTTTCATTCCCTGCAAAACTGGAACAACTAGTTGTTTGGAATCAGACATATTAAATCTATCAAGAACATTGGTTATATATTTGCTCTGGCTGAGCCAAAGCTTTCTCTTAGATCTGTCCCTTTTGATTTCCATTCCCAGAATGTACTTTGCTGCCCTTAGATTCTTCATTTCAAATTTCAAGGACAACTGAGATTTTAATTATGAGATCATCCCCTTACCATTGCCAATGAACAACATATCATCCACATACAATGCAATTATAAGAATTTGATCACCATCAGTTTTATAATAAACACAGTGATCAGATTTAGATCTCACATATCCTAAAGATAAAACATATGTATCAAATTTTTGATACCACATTCTAGGAGAGTGCTTCAAACCATAAAGAGACTTCTTAAGTTTACATACCATATGTTCTTTACCTTTGACCACAAAATGCTCTGGTTGGGACATATAAATTTCTTCTTCAAGGTCCCCATGAAGAAATGTTGTCACATCCATCTTCTCAATTTCAAAATCACATGCTGCTGCAAGTGACAACAGAAATCTAATGGATGTCAGCTTAGCTACAGGAGAAAATATTTCTCCATAATCAATACCTTCCTTTTGGGAATACCCCTTATCAACCAGTCTTGCCTTGTACTTATCAATACTACCATCTGGACCATATTTCTTTTTAAATACCCACTTACAGCCCACAGGTTTTCTACCTTCATGCAAGGGCACCAGATCCCAGGTTCCATTTTTCTCCAATGATGACATTTCATTATCCATGGCTTCCAACCAAGAATCTAAATCAGATAAACTAATAGCTTCTTTCATAGTCCTAGGTTCATCAGTATCAGTAAGTAAAGCATAGGCACAACTTGAATCAAGTACTGAAAATCCATACCTATCTGGTTGTCTTCTTTCACGTGTAGACCGCCTCAATGGTTGAGGTGCAGGTTCAGGTTCTTGCTTTGGATCTAAATCTTCAAAGCTACTTGAACTCACATCTGAATCATCTACACTTGGTGTTTGTTGTTCCTCTTTTATAGGGGTCAGAGGAATATTAACAACACTCTTTTCTTTCTTCTTTTCTGTCTTCTCCGGCTGAGGATCAATAACCAAAGGTTTCAACTCTCTAAAAATTACATTCCTGCTGTAAATTACTTTTTCAGTTTCAGGATTCCAAAGCTTGTACCCTTTAACACCGACTCCATAGCCAATAAAGATACATTTAACTGCCTTGTAATCCAACTTAGACCTTTTTACCTTAGGAATATGAGTATATGCCTCACAGCCAAAGACACGAAGATGTCTCAAAGAGGGCTTCTTTCTAGACCACACTTCCATAGGTGTCTTATCAACCAATTCTAAAGTAGGAGAACGGTTCAGCAAGTAACAAGCTGTAGCAACTGCCTCAGCCCAGAACCTTTGTTCAAGACTAGCATAACTCAACATACTTCTTGCTTTCTCCATCAATGATCTATTCAACCTTTCAGCAACTCCATTTTGCTGTGGAGTATAAGGTGTAGTCTTATGCCTTTTTATACCATGATCTACATAATATTTATCAAAATCCGTATTGGAATATTCACCACCGTTATCTATTTTAAAACATTTTATTTTTCTACTAGTCTGATTTTCCACAAGAGTTTTAAATTCTTTAAACCGACTGAACACTTCTGATTTATTTTTCAAAAAATATACAAATGCCCTCCTTGAATAATCATCAATAAACGATAGTTAGTATCTTGATTTAGCTAAAGAAGGAACATCAACTGGACCAAAAACATCAGAATGTACATAGTCCAGAACACCAGAAGATTTATGAGAACTAGAGTAAAAAGAAACACAGTTCTTTTTTCCATATATACAATGTTCACAGAAATTAAACTCCAGATTACAATCAATCATCCCATCTACCAGGGTTTTGATTTTCAAGGTTTTTAAACCTTTTTCACCTATGTGACCAAGTCTATGATGCCAGAGCATTGTTTTTTCTGCAGGAAGTTTAACTTCCATAGAGTTTGCATCATGTGTTACAATAGTAGCTTTTTCAGATTTTATAGAAACACTATTACAGCATACTGGTTTAGCATCTAACCTATACAGAGTTCCAATGCGTTCACCCTTTACTAGTACAATAGAACCTCTAGTTATCTTACAACGACCATTCACAAAAGTAACTTGCACACTAGCATCATTAAGATTACTAACAGAAAGTAAATTTCGAGCTAGACCTGGGATGTGTAATACTCCATTCATTCCCTTTATCCTGCCATCCAGGAACTAGTTTCTGACTCGTCCTTGGCCAACAATTTCCAGTGTTGAATCACTTGCCAGGAACACCTTCCCACCAGCATACGGTTCATACTATGTGAACCACTCTCTGTGAGATGTCATATGAAAAGACACTCCCGAATCCACCAACCATACATCTTCAGATGCAGGCATTGCCAAGACAGCAATGAAGGCATCAACATCACTCTGAGAAGAATCATTGTCAGAAGAGTTCTTCTTCTTCTTCTTTTTCTCCTCTTTACAGTCTCTTCTAATGTGTCCTTTCTGTCCACAATTCCAGCACTTCACCTTGGACTTTGTGCCAGGAGATTTTGATCCCCCCTCTGATTTGGACTTAGACTTCTTGTCCTTCTTCTTGCCTCTTTCCTTTGATCTACCTCGAATAGACAGAGACTCTTTGGTTGTTTCAGAAGATTTCCTCCGTATCTCTTCAAATAACAATGAGGTAAGAACCACTTCAGTTGTAAATGTGGTTGTTGTACTTCCAATAGCCATCACAAGATGATCCCATGAGTCAAGTAAGGAACAGAATAGAAGCATACAACGGTCTTCCTCTTCTATTTTTACACCTATAGACGTCAACTGTGCAACAATCAGATTAAATGTGTTTAGATGGTCTGCTACAGATGCACCTTCATCCATCTTCAGAGAATACAACTTCTTTCTAAGGAACAGTTTATTCACCAAGGACTTGCCCTAGTAAATATCTCCCAACTTCTTCCACAAATCTTTGGCTGACTTCTCTTCATGGATATTCAATAGAACAGAATCCACAAGACTTAATCTTATCAGTCCTCTGGCTTTTCTGTCAGCTAGGTCCCAATCTTCTTGTTTCATGCTTGTAGGTTTAACCCCAGACACAGCAATCCAAAGATCTCTGTCGACCAGCAAATCTTCAGCCTTAATCTTCCACAACTCAAAGTTTGTGCCATTGAACTTTTCAATGTCTATTTTTCCTGATGTACTTGCCATCTTATTTAATAGAATAGACCTCTACAGAAGTCCCACTTTATGAACTAACACAAAAAACCCAACTTCTCCAACAAGGATAACCCAACTGGCCAAGCTCTGATACCACTTGTAAGGAAAGCAGAGGTGTGGAATACAGCTTCCCTAATGTTAATTCAAAGGGGATAATGCAGACAGGTAAATTTCAATTTAAAAACTACAAATAAACACACCAGAAAAATAGAATAAACATTCCAGACAACAAAGAATGACACCAGATTTACGTGGGAAAACCCTTTCAGGTAAAAAAAAACCACCACCATAAGAGAGACTATCTTTATTATAGTAAACTGAATAGTTACAATAAAGATCCCAGCTCAATTGCTCAGGTATCAATTCTCTACCATTATACAAAAAAATTATTTTCTTACATCTATACATCTACAGAAAAAACTATATAATCGAATCGTTTCATCAATCATGACGAGCTCACCAAATCTATATATAAACCACAGTCTTCAAGAGCAAAAAACCATTTTCACTTCTGCCCTAACTGCTCGTTTCAACTAACTCAGTATCGCTGTCACAACCGTCACGTAACTGCCTTCTGACAGTTCACATTCCAGTGAGATGATTAATCCCACATGCATCAGACATTGGGTGTAACAGTAGTATATATACATGCCCAAAAGAATATAGACTGTCGACACATATGTCGACAAAACCAACGGGTTTACCATTCACCGTCCATCAAAAAGATACTGGCAGTCGGAGAGATATCTCTAAACTTCGCCGATGATAATTTTCTTACCGATGTCCAAACCTTCAATCTCCATCGATTAAACCATTAAACTTGTGGAACCATCAAACCATCGGTTGAACCATTGAACCTCAAACCAATGGTTGAACCATTGAACTTGTGGAAACAACGAACAGTTCACTGAACCGTTGAACTTGTGGAACCACCGAACAGTTCAATGAACCATTGAACCTAAGTTTCGACATTGAACCTTGAACCCAATGAACAGTTCAATGAACCATTGAACCCAATGAACAGTTCAAGCCTTCAACAAAGTAACCAATGGATAGCGATTGAACCATTGAACCCGATGAACCAAGTTCAAGAGTTCACCGACAGTTCAACTTTTGTTGATTGAACAATGAATAAGAAACATGAAAGGAAATAGGTTCCAAGTAGTAATTTGAGACATTAAGTCTCTTCAATATTAGCATTTTCTTCTAGTTTGTATCTTCTCTTTCTAAGTATACAACTTCTTCTCACATTCTTAAGCTTTCTACATCACTTTCTTCATATTGTAAGAATTGTTATGAAATTGTCTTCACTTTACATTCTTATCATCATGAAATCTCAAGGGTTTTGTAGGTTTCTATAAGCTTTCTCTTGTCATTCATTGCATTATAATTGAAGGAGCTCATGATTGGGAAGAAACTTCTTATTCGCCATTTGGTAGAGTATTTCTTCCTCTGTCTCCCAAAACAAGGTGTTTTGGTCTTTTGCTTACAATCTAGAAGTTCTTCTTTTCAATTTTCTTTTATTCTTTGTCTTGGCATCCTCTATGCCACATTCTTTACATTTCAAGGATCTTCTTTATCGTTGTGATCTCTCCCCTCATATTTATTATCATTCTCTTTGTATTCTTGATTATGCATATATATTTATATTTATACCTATACTTATATTTTTATATACTAGCCTTTATCTTCCAAATCTAGCCTCAAGGTTAATAGTTTGCTACTCTTTCTCTCCTCTCTTGTCATTTATATCATTTAATATCGATTTCACATCGATTGGATGATTTTATAACTATTATATTAATGATAGTGATGTACTAAAAAAAATTTTTGTAGACTCTTATATTCTAGTACAAGTCCCGAAAAGCATTTTTATTTTCTAACAACTTTGGATCCTAACACAATTACTAGACTACAACACACATGCACTAACATCCACCATTTACAATTTCACCTGAGCTACTAAATAGCACCAAAGATGGTTTCCTAAATTTTCTAAACAATATTTTATCTCTAACAATATTCTTGTAATATGTTATTCATTAAATCATTCTTTGTAACTCATAAACACTTATGCCACCAAAAAGCATGATCTCTCGTTTACCAAAATTTCAAAATACCAATAAAATTAGAAAGTGTTATTTAGATAAATTTGGTTTTAATTTTGCATACTTCAATCAATAAAATTTAATCTACCTTTACATTTAAAGTAGATTCAAAATTATATTACAACCACTACCTAAATCTATTGAAATTGCACAACACACGAAGAAGAGACAAAGGCTCCAACACAACAATCACTCAATCATCTTCCACTTTGACACTCACATTATTACATTCAATGGATTTAATTCCATTCAACCTACTAAATACCTAAACCACCTAACAACTAACAAATAACTAATAACTAACATTTAATAAATTAGCATTAATATGTTAATTTATTTATTACATCACACATTATATGTCATGCACTAATTAATTCATAACACCTCCCTTTAGTGTTGACATAGGAATTTAATTTTGGCACTACATAGATGTATCAATAGTTGGCTTTGATCAATCGTCGCCTCCATCTTCTGAGTTGTCACATCGATCCACCTATTTCCAATTTACCCCCTTCAATTTAAAAAATACCCTTGGATGTTGGTTTCCACTGATAATGCATCCAAATACAATGTGACCTATAAATTTATACACAAAATTTATTATTACACCCTTATTATTCTGAAATCCTTATTTATCCATTTACAAACAAATTTATAAAGTTTTGTATGCAAATCCATTTATAATTGATTTTGTAGATTACATGCTCCATGCATATCTCCTTTGTAAACTTTATCATGCATTTTTCATGTGATCAAATAGTTAGAATAACACTACTCTTTTATGTGAAAAAATCACATTATTTGCATGTATATATATTTTTTAATCTCTCAGTCCATTCCACATAAGTAATGAACATATGAAGAACCATACCCAAGTAGTGAAGGAAACACATGGTTATTGATAGGTACATCGGTAACCATAAATGACCAAACTAGATCCTCCAACGTCTTATTGACTGTAATAGGTCATTGCAACCAATTATGATGTATTTGCATGCCTTGTTCATTGGAATGAATTTGCACCTTACATATTTGAAGATGATCAAGTTTGGTAAGAATGAGGGGTTTATCTTTCAATTCTTCTTCATCATTGTCAGTATTGATGGTGGATAGGGTGATACATGTGTACCACTCCAATGATGTAAAGAAGGAAGACACTATGTACTCAAACCCACTCACACAACCATTCAATCTAGTTTACTATAGTAATCTACCCTTCAAGTGTTTCTCTCCCTATTTTATAATGGCTTTTGCTCCTTGCTTTGTAAGAGGGAAATGTACTGTTGGATTGTTTTTTATCAAGGAATTTGATTGAAGACTTTTTTCGAGTGTGTGGCATTTGATTGAAGATATTTTCTAGCATGTGGCATCTAAAAACAATGTGCATGAACATCTTCCAAATCTTCCTTGCAAATTTGATCTCAACCATTAGTCCATGCCACAATGCTAGTAGGAGTCAACAACTAGACAACATGTTATTCAAACACCTCGTATGTCTAATGAATATTATTTAAATGTCTTTTATTCTTCAAAAATAATTTTTCAATCACTTCCAATTATAATATTTCCAACAACAACATAGAGAAACATGTGAATGTTTTTCCAATTCAATAGCAAACTCAATATTAAAATGTTGTAGGGGTTTTAGATGGATAACAAGGTTAGAAATTAAAGTATTTTTTATTTTTCTAGTTTTTGATATGAATATGACTAAAGTGAAGGGAAAATAATGAAAGGAGGGAACAAAATGAGAGAAGAAGAGAAACCAAATGCAGATGGATGATGAAACCAAATGCAAATGGACAATGAATGTCATAGGTTTTCACATGATCTGTATTTTATGCCTATTGATAAAATGCAAGGATAGAGAATGTACAATAATGACTTTTACACATGGTCTTCACTATATTGTCATTATGAGAACCACTTTGGAATATGGAGGGCAAATAGAGAGGTCCAAGATACCTTCTCTAATACTATATTGAAATTTATGACACATGAAGAAGAGCCAGAGGCTCCAACATAGCACTCATTCAATCTTTCATCTTTGACACTCACATTATTACATTTAATGGATTTATAAATCCATGCAACCTACTAACTACCCAAAACACCTAGCAACTAAATAATAACTAACATCTAATAAATTAACATTAATATGTTAATTTATATACTACATCACACATTAAATGTCATGCACTAATTAATTCTTAACAAAATCAAACCTCATTACTCTAACAATATGTAATCTAGTTGTTAGGTTTTGATTTTACTATACTAAGGATGTACTTGCACCCAAAAAGGAAAAATATACATATTTGGTATACATGTAGCACCAATTCAATCTTACACCCAATTAATTGTAAGAAAAACCTAGCCACTTTGATAAAATGAACTATTCACCAACTTTGTTTCCTAATCCCATTCACTAATCTTGTTCCCAACCCCAATTTCATTCACTAATCTTGTTTCCAAATCCCATTCTCCACCTGTATTCCCTAAACCCATTTACTAACAATGTTCCCTAACCCAAATCACCAACACCATTCTACGACCCCAACATTGTTCTCTAAACTCATTCCCAACTCTATTCCATAACCCTAACTATGTTCCCCAAAATAATTCACCAATTTCAACCCCACAAACTGATTGTGTTCACCAATCTTGTTTGACAACTTCATCCCACAACTCCAAACATGTTCATAAAATTAATCCCAAACTCCAACCTTGTTCACAAAACCCATTCCTAGACCCTATTCCCCAACTCTATCTCCCCAACTCTATCTCCCCACCCTAACCCTATCCCATAACCCCAACCTTACTCACCAACTTTGTTTTACAACCTCAACCCCTTTCACCGAACTTGTTTCACAATCCCAACCCCATTATCCAACCTTATATCTCAACCCCAAACATTTTCCCTAACCTATCTCATCAACCCCAACTCATTCTTCATGATCCATAAATCAAATCACTAATGTTGAACCAATGGGATCAAACTAGAGGGTTCACTTCAAGGGAAACAACTAAGAGAATTATTTTATTACAAGACTAATATATCCTAATGCATGATAGTTGGTGAATTTGTTTGGAGTGTAGTATGGATGGTCTAGAACATCTAAAAAAAATCTACATTCAAGGTATGGACATCATGTTGCATTTAAAAATGAAGAATGATGAATTCATCACTTTTTATAGGTGGTAAAATACCATTCACTATAATTAATGTGTGATCACTAGTTTAGCAAAAGAGATAATTTTGTTCTTTCTGGGACAAATAATGGTAGATGAAAGCATTTTAGACCAATCAATTCAAGATACACACTTTTATTCATTTTGGAACCTTGGAGGAAGATAGTACTTTAATTGTTGTAAACTCAAAGTGTGAAGTTTGGTTCAAGTGGAAAACCTTCTTTGATGTTAAAATTACATGATCAAGTGGAAATGTGATAGGGTTTCTTAGTTACAAGGTTGATAAAATAGGTGTGAAGGGGTCTCGAGACAATCTCAAAGATCCAATTAGCCTATAAGGAGTGTAACACTTTTAAAAAATGCTTGAGATAATGAATGAGGTGCTTATGACATAATCTTGTTGAAAATTTTCACCAAATTAGAATTTTTTCTAGGTTTATTTAGTGTCTTGTGCATTCTTCCTTGTGTGCATGCTCTTTTTTGCATGATCGTATGTTGCAAGATAATGAACATGTGTTTACAATATTTTTCATTCAAATTAAGATGTTAGATAGTAGTTGAGGGTTCCAACATTTAGTTGACATAAAGTGTATCTATTGTTGGTGATCATAAGAAGCATAACCTCTATGTTTTATAGATCAATCAATATCAACTTAGTTGTGTTTAGATCTTCAATTGGAGTGATGAATTTGGTATGTCATCCACTAGATCTAGTAGAAGTGGAGAGTTAACCCCTTACAAACCTAATATTGACACAAGGGAGTGGACTAGGGATAAAAGAACTATGACAAGAGATGAAGATGGGGAAGTTTATTCCATATGGTTGGAAGATGTTGTTGCTAGGATTTCAAGTTTAGTTAGAAAGATTGATAGGCTAGAGACCATTATGCTAGACTTGACTGAGAGACTTGGAATGGAAATTACTCATGAAAAGAATTAACTTATGAAGATTGAATGCAAACAAAGAGAGTCTACTCTAAACCTTCTTCTCCTTCTACCTATCCTTCTTGTTGTTGTTCTATGTACATGCATCTTCCTTCTCTTCATTCTTAGTTTCAAAATGTACAATCTTCTTTAATTTTTCCTTAGGTTGTTAAACATATGAGAACAATCTAAACTCCTTGAAAATAACATCTTAAGAATAAACCATTTTCAATGCCACGGGATCCTAAATCTTATAACCTTTTATATTCTCTCCATAACCCACAAAAACACACTTGTTAACCTTGAAATCTATTGGTACCCAAATTGCTACCCCTAAAATCTTCAAGATCAATCATATGTGTAGCCAAATGCCAAGTCATTTATGTCACATCAATGTCAATTATGTTATCTTTTATGTCAAAGTGGTTAAATCCTTAGGTGTTGGTCTATCTTGGTCTAGTAACAATGTATGCAGGTTTCTCATCACAAATATTATCAAGGCATGAATCTTGAAAGAGGCTTGAACACTAGTAGAGGAAAGAAAGGGTGAAGTTCAAAGAAAGACTATGATGGGAAATACTAGGCACATGCAGGAAGGATTGAAGCTAAGGCAAATCTTCTTTGGCACATTAAGATAGAATCATATATGAGGATCTGTTGGATCTAGGGCATACAACTGAGAGGGGGGGGTGAATCAGTTGTATAAAACTTCTTCTTCTTTCAAACACTTGATTCTTTATTGTTAGTTAGCAGCATATCAAATAATCATCCATGGAAGCATAATACATAAACACAAGAGCAGATAAGCATCAACACATTGAACACCAAGATTTTGACGTGGAAAACCTGGTTAAGGGAAAAACCACGGGGTGATTAACCCAAGAATTATTCTCTGTTAGAAGAATAAAGAAGAATGAATGGCACATGCCAATAAGGGCTCACTGCCCGAGCACACTGCTCACAAAGAGGCCCACTGCCTACAAGGAGACACACTGTCTACAAAGTGATAAAAATCACAGTCTTGAACTGGAGAATGACATCTCTATCATGTCCGGATCAGTTCCAATTAAGCCCAACAATCTCTGCTCTGCCTTTCGCACGTTTCTTCGCTATGCCACACTCATCCACACACCACACTTTGAAATGAACTCACAAACCGTTATTTATACAAGACATCGACTTAGGAACAAACATCTAAGTCGGCAAACAACCATAGGAGTATCCGCAAGATGAATAACACATCCGGTCGGCCATCACAAGAACATTCGCAGGATGAACAACTCATCCGGTCGGCTAAACAGAGCAAGAACTTCATCCGGAAGAATAACTTCAATTCCGGGCTCTACCATCAATGCGGACCAACAACACAACCTAAACATGATCCAAGAACCTTCACAAGCTTGTCTGAATGTCCGGATACATCCGCACTTCCTCTACTTACTGGGATCTCTTGTCTTCCTCATCCGGAACTTCAAGAACACAGTCTGTCGCCACTGTCATAATGCAAGAGGTACTTCCGGACCTCCAAATCATACACAAATCAGGATGACACATCACAAGGACATCCCAAACACTCCGTCCAATCCACAGATTAGGATAATACAATTCCGGACCTCACCGGACCTTTTTGTGATCCTCTGTCACCTCTGGATACTTGCCGAAACCGGTTCTATACCGACAGCCACAACTCCTTCAGATCTTCATGCGGACCTCTGAAATCTTAACTGAAGCATCTCAAGACTCATATCTACTAACCCTTTAATCCGCATCCTCCGGTTCGCATCCTATACAGTACATTTGCCTTCTTCTCATCACTGTTCTTCACTGTTCCTGACTGAGGCTAATTTTCTCAATATCCTCAGCACATAGCTCATCAAATCCTTCTTGTCAATGCAATATGAGTATGTTGACATCAATGACAACACTGGCTCACCTCATACTTGCAACAATCTCCCCCTTTGTCATTGATGGCAACATATGATGTGAAAAACCATTAAGACAAGAACTTCAACTTTTCATATGTCTTCTCTTCCTTTACTGCTCCCCCTTTGATCATCGACCACTTGTTTTTCACATGTCTTCTCTCCCCCTTTGACATCAATGGCAAAGGGCTCATACTTGCAATTCTCATACATCAGAATCATACCAGCTGCTCCCCCTTAGTTGCAGCTCCCCATTAGTCTGGATCACAAGATATGACTGTGATAGCCACCGGACTGATGCACATCAGTGCATCTTAGTTCATCACCGGAGGGGCCATGACCCCTAACTTCTCCCGGAGATATTCAAAAGAGTCTTTGGGAAGAGGTTTTGTAAAGATATCTGCAATCTGATCCTTGGAGGGAACATACTCCAATCTGACTTCTTCCTTGTTTACTTGTTCTCTCAAAAAGTGAAATTTAATAGATATGTGCTTAGTCTTAGAATGCAATACCGGATTCTTGGAGATATTAATTGCACTTGAATTATCACAGAAAATTGTGATAGGCTTCTCATATTCAACTTTGATGTCTCTTAGCATCTGCTTCATCCATAAGATTTGAGTGCAACTACCTGCTGCTGCAATGTATTCTGCTTCAGTTGTAGACAGAGATATTGCATCTTGTTTCTTGCTTAGCCAAGAAACCAATCTCTTCCCCAAAAAGAATGCTCCACCACTAGTGCTCTTCCGGTCATCCACATCTCCTGCCCAATCTGCATCTGTGTAAGCATGAAGAGAGAAGTCCGGATCTCTAGGGTACCATAGACCATACTCAACTGTTCCTTTCAAGTATCTAAAAATTCTTTTGATTGCCATAACATGAGATTCTCTAGGATTAGCCTGGAATCTTGCCACAAGACCAACAGCCTGCATTATATCTGGTCTAGTTTGAGTGAGATACAACAATCCACCAATCATTGATCTATACTTTGTCTAATCTGCCTTTGGAGAATCATCATCTTTGCTTAACTTACATCCGGTTGCCATAGGAGTGTTCATTGGCTTTGAGTCTTCCATACCAAATTTCCTTAACAATTCTTTCACATATTTGGTCTGAGAAATGAAGATCCCTTCTTTTGTTTGAGTAATTTGCAGACCCAAGAAGAAATTCATTTCACCAAGCATAGACATTTCAAACTCACTTTTCATCTGATTTGCAAAAGTTTTGCACATACTATCTCTTCCTCCAAAAATGATATCATCCACAAACACTTCAACAATCAGAATGTTTTCATGATCAATTTTGAAATATAAGTTACTGTCAGCAGTACCTTTGTTGAATCCAATCTGCACAAGATGCTTATCCAACCTTTCATACCATGCTCTTGGGGCTTGCTTCAATCCATACAAAGCTTTCTTCAACTTGCAGACCATATCATTATTATCAGACAATTGAAATCCATCCGGTTGTTCAATGTAGACTTCTTCTTCCAGATCACCATTTAGGAAGGCAGACTTGACATCCATCTGATATACCTTGAAGTCTTTGAAAGCAGCAAATGCAAGAAGTAATCTGACTGCTTCAATTCTTGCCACCGGAGCAAAAGTCTCTTCAAAGTCAATTCCTTCTATTTGAGAGTAGCCTTTGCAGACCAATCTAGCTTTGTTTCTGATTACTTCACCAGCTTCATTTAGTTTGTTCCAGAAGACCCACTTGGTTCCAATTACATTCCTGTCTCTAGGTCTGGGAACAAGATCCCAAGTATGATTTTTCTCAATTTGCATCAATTCATCTTTCATTGCTTTGGTCCAGTTTTCATCATTGCAGGCTTCATTTATTGTTTTAGGTTCAATTTTTGAAATCAGACAGCATTCATCCTGATTTTGAGCAATATTCCTTCTAGTTTGTACACCTTTGCTTCTGTCACCTATGATCTGATCTTCAGAGTGATTCAGTCTTACATACCTTGGAATTTTGGGAGTATCCAGCACTGCTGTTTCTTGATCAGGCTCATTCAAACCTATCTCTTCTTCCTGATTTACCGGATCAGGCTGACTCTGTCTCACCGGAGAGGATTGAGGTCCTTGAACACTGTCTTGGTCATCTTCATCAAACTCATAAAATCTTGAAGGCTTCTCAATTCCTTCATCAACCTTTACATTGGTGCTTTCTATCATCTTCCTCAATCTCTTATTGTAACACCGGTATGCTTTGCTTTGAGTGGAGTAGCCCAAGAAAATTCCTTCATCACTTCTAGCATCAAACTTTCCTAGATCTTCACCTCTTTTAATATAACACTTGCTACCAAATACTCTGAAATATTTCACAGTAGGAGTGATGCCAAACCAGAGTTCATAGGGGGTCTTACCGGTGTTGTTTCTGATTTGAACTCGATTGAGAGTGTAGACTGCAGTGCTGATAGCTTCTTTCCAAAACATTTGAGGAACATTTGCTTCCAACATCATTGTCCTAGCAGCTTCCTGGATGGTCCGGTTCTTTCTCTCAACTACTCCATTCTGCTGTGGAGTCTTAGGAGCAGACAACTGTCTTCTTATACCCTGTTTCTCACAAAAGTCAATGAATTCACCAGATGTAAATTCACCACCTCTATCAGACCTTAGACACTTTAGTTTCAATCCAGTTTGATTCTCCACCATAGCTTTGAAGATTCTGAACTTCTCAAAAGCTTCTGATTTTTCTTTTAGAAAGGTAACCCACATCATCCGGGAATGATCATCAATTAACAACATGAAATATCTATCACCCTGCAGACTCTTGATTCTTGTCGGACCACATAGATCAGTATGTACTAATTCTAACAATCCGGTAGAAGACTGATCTTTGCTTTTGAAAGAGACTCTGCTTTGTTTACCTAACTGACATTCTTTACACACACTATTTGTAGGTTTCATCAATTTTGGAAGATCTCTCACAGCCTGAGTATTGCTTATCTTGATGATGTTATCAAAATTTACATGACACATTCTTCTATGCCATAACCAACTCTGATCAATTTGAACAAACAAACAACTTTTATTTGAACCAACCAGATGAAAGATATTACCTTTTGTCTGAGTACCGGATGCAATTTCAGTTCCGGAGCTTGTAAAGATTCTGCATTTTCCATTCTTGAACCGGAGATCATAGCCTTTGTCCACTAACTGACCAACACTGAGAAGATTGTGCTTCAATCCTTCAACATACAGTACATTACCTGTTTTGCTCTTACCATCAAAGGAAATAGTTCCCCTACCTCTGATT
This sequence comes from Cunninghamia lanceolata, assembly GCA_027924645.1. Lineage (NCBI taxonomy): Eukaryota > Viridiplantae > Streptophyta > Pinopsida > Cupressales > Cupressaceae > Cunninghamia > Cunninghamia lanceolata. The sequence continues at coordinate 6,986,637 of BSBN01000976.1, read as the reverse complement.
CTGCCAGCAGAATTGTCACCAAACTTTACCATTCCTCCTTCATATCTTTCCAAGTCTAAGAACTTATTCTTGTCACCAGTCATATGGTGAGAACATCCACTGTCAATAACCCAATCATCCTTTTCTTCCACTTGAGCAGCCAAGGCTTTTTCAACAACTTTGTGATTGACAGATTCAGAGAGTATTGAATCTTCTTCCTTGATGGCTATAAACACCCACTCATTTCCGGATTTGCTTCCTAGTTCTGATTCATCATCTGTTACTCCTTCATTGTCATCTTCTTCATGAACATAATAGCAATTCTTTTGAAACCTTTGTCTGTGAGTATTAGATCTTGCAGATCTCTCCGGACATCTTGAGGCAAAATGACCAATCTTATTGCAGTTGAAACACTTAAAGGGTAGTTTTCCTTCATACTTACCGGATCCTCTTGGCAGTCTTTTTGCAATGAGGGCTTCAAGTTGAGCTGTTTCTGCTTCTTCTTCTTCCATGTCTCTTCTTGCTTGATCATACCATGACATTTTCCTTGATGAGTTTTCACCCGGATCAAATCTCTGTTTGCCTTTCACATAGGCACTGGCTTTGAAAGCAGATTCAGTCTTGGGAGGATCATCTCCAAACTCGGTCATTTCAAATGCAGCTAGTTTGCCAGCCAGTTGTTCTCTTGTGACAGTTGTGTGGGCTCTGAATTCATCAATGGCAGCAACTTTGATTTTGTAGGCAGCAGGAAGGGATCTTAGGATTTTACAGACAATCTCATTTTCATCTAAAGTTCCACCAGCATTTCTGATTCCACATACCAGCTCATTTACTCTTGGCATAAAGGTAGTGATGTTTTCATCATCTCTCATTTTCAATCTTTCAAATTTTCCTTTCAGACTTTGCAACCTTGCACTTTTGACAAACTCATCTCCTTCATACAGAAGTTCCAGTTTAGTTAGGATCTCATATGCAGTTGGTAGGTCAATGACATTCGAGAGATCTGAGTCATTCAATGCGCTTAGAAGAGCTTCCTTGGTCCGCAGATTATTTTCAGCTTCTGTGATTTCATTCAGAGTTGTCGGACCACCTTGTGGAGGTATATATGGTTTTGAAATCATAGCCAAGTATGCTTTTCCCATACATTCCAAGTGACACTTCATGCGACCTTTCCAGAGAGTGAAGTTGGTTCCATCGAACTTCGGACTATCCTTCTTGTATGACGACATCCTGGATCTCCTCAAGCGGTTAAGCTCCTATCAGAGGAACTTAGCTCTGATACCAATTGTTGGATCTAGGGCATACAAATGAGAGGGGGGGGTGAATCAGTTGTATAAAACTTCTTCTTCTTTCAAACACTTGATTCTTTATTGTTAGTTAGCAGCATATCAAATAATCATCCATGGAAGCATAATACATAAACACAAGAGCAGATAAGCATCAACACATTGAACACCAAGATTTTGATGTGGAAAACCCGGTTAAGGGAAAAACCACGGGGTGATTAACCCAAGAATTATTCTCTGTTAGAAGAATAAAGAAGAATGAATGGCACATGCCAATAAGGGCTCACTGCCCGAGCACACTGCTCACAAAGAGGCCCACTGCCTACAAGGAGACACACTGTCTACAAAGTGATAAAAATCACAGTCTTGAACTGGAGAATGACATCTCTATCATGTCTGGATCAGTTCCAATTAAGCCCAACAATCTCTGCTCTGCCTTTCGCACGTTTCTTCGCTATGCCACACTCATCCACACACCACACTTTGAAATGAACTCACAAACCGTTATTTATACAAGACATCGACTTAGGAACAAACATCTAAGTCGGCAAACAACCATAGGAGTATCCGCAAGATGAATAACACATCCGGTCGGCCATCACAAGAACATTCGCAGGATGAACAACTCATCCGGTCGGCTAAACAGAGCAAGAACTTCATCCGGAAGAATAACTTCAATTCCGGGCTCTACCATCAATGCGGACCAACAACACAACCTAAACATGATCCAAGAACCTTCACAAGCCTGTCTGAATGTCCGGATACATCCGCACTTCCTCTACTTACTGGGATCTCTTGTCTTCCTCATCCGGAACTTCAAGAACACAGTCTGTCGCCACTGTCATAATGCAAGAGGTACTTCCGGACCTCCAAATCATACACAAATCAGGATGACACATCACAAGGACATCCCAAACACTCCGTCCAATCCGCAGATTAGGATAATACAATTCCGGACCTCACCGGACCTTTTTGTGATCCTCTGTCACCTCTGGATACTTGCCGGAACCGGTTCTATACCGACAGCCACAACTCCTTCAGATCTTCATGCGGACCTCTGAAATCTTAACTGAAGCATCTTAAGACTCATATCTACTAACCCTTTAATCCGCATCCTCCGGTTCGCATCCTATACAGTACATTTGCCTTCTTCTCATCACTGTTCTTCACTGTTCCTGACTGAGGCTAATTTTCTCAATATCCTCAGCACATAGCTCATCAAATCCTTCTTGTCAATGCAATATGAGTATGTTGACATCAATGACAACACTGGCTCACCTCATACTTGCAACAGGATCATCTTCCAAGCATAAAGCTTTCACTTCAAAAGGTCCAATATTCAAGACAAGAAGTTTCAGTGAAGTCTAGTGATCAAAATTTTATTTTTTGAAAAAAGTTACTTTTTTTTGTTTTTTTCTTTTTTTGTTATGTCCTAGATTAAGGAGATAAGCATGAAAATCACAAATTTCTATTTTTAGAAAGTTATTTTTTTACTTTTTCTACTTTTTTGGTGAAATGTGATAGATGGCAATGGCAAAAGGTCAATAGTATGGATTTGTTGGCCTCATTTTTTAAACTTGACAATTTTTAAACTTTCCCTGATTGTCGAACTTGCAAGTGTCGCCACAAATTGAATCCCTCTATCCCAATGACTTATTCAAGTCAATTGTCCTTGTTTGCAAATGTCTTAATCAACTCCAAATATAAAATTCCTTGTTGTCCCCAAGTCATTGATTATCATGTTAGTATCGCAAGTTTCCTCACACCAGATTGTCTCAACTACTCATCTCAAAGATTGTTTTATCTGATATTGTTCCTATGGAGTTATTGCATTATTCTCAAATGAATTTGTACATCAATTTTAAGTGCTAAAAGGAAAGTTAATTCATCATTTCATCCAATACTTTGGAGGCAATTATGCAGTTTAAATAGTATCCATAGAAACAATTAAATATGGAGGTCCATTTGAGTTGGGATAAAATGATTTTGCAAGGATTTTTGTGACTTGATCATTCCGTACAATAGCAAAATTCCTTGTTGTTTGAGAGTTTTTAAAATTTCATTATCTTGCGCAATAGGTTGCGAAAACAATTAATTCAAGAATTTTGAAGAGGCTAGAGCTAAAATGGTTTGCAAAACACTTCATGGGATCATTTTGCACCATATGGCCAATCTCCAGGAGAAAATATCATTCAAATTGAGAGTTATGGAATTTTTCTCTCTCCCATAAATCATGGCTTTTCCCAAGAGTTTCAAGGTTAACTGAAATATTAAAATAATTGTTTTTGGCAATTTATTTGATTTGCAAACTTTTAAATTAATGAAAAGTCACTTTTTGAAAAAGATTTAAAAATTATAAATTCTCCCAAACTGCCAAAATATTCATGTTTTATGATGTGGTTGATAAACTTTATAAAAATTAAAATATTTTCAATCTGTAGCTTGTTTGGTTTGAGAACCTTTAAAGTTACCGAAAGTGAATTATTTTCGGCATATTTTGTGGTTCACAAACTAAGAAAAGTCCTAAAATATTCAGGTTTTATGAAATATTGAAGCTGAAAGTACTTTATAAAGGTGAAAATATTTTAATTGGTAGTTTTTAGGGTTCGCTAACTAACAAAATGTCACATCCCTCGTGGAAGAAGGCCAGCTGAATGGAGACTACATGGCCAAAATAATAATAATAAAATAAAATTAAAAGATTTGCATTTAAAAGGGTCAAAGAATGGAAATAAAGGGAAGTAAGACTATTTTCTACAACAGGAGACAAAATTATAGCGCTAGTATGCCAGAGGGGAAGAAATGCATTGGGATGAAATTTTCAAGCACTTCCTCAATCGCATGAGTGCTCTCTCTCTAAGTAGTCAACATAATCTTTTCATCAAAACATAGATCTTTGTTTTAGGTATACTCTCATTGATAATGTCAAAGAGCAGAAGCCGTTTTATGGCAGCTACAAGTTTTGGGTCTGAAGCTATTTATCAGGATTATAGAATTGTCTGACATCTTGATATTATAGTCGATGATGTCAATAATATTAATAGGTGGTTTGGGTGCATTCCATTATGAAGGAGATGGATGAAGAACAGAGAGTGGGAAGCCATCATTTTGTCCTGCAAAGAAGATCTGAGCGGAAGATAAGAATTTGAAATCTGTCTCGTGGTTAGTTAAACATTTAGGAAGCCCATTTTGGCACTTAGAATGGACTGAGGTGGGACTTTTGGTGAGAGATTTTGGAGGAGATGAAGTGTTGTGGCATGAGAGAGGGAGAGAAAAATAAGGAGAGAGTTGAGCCTCTTTGTCTCTAGGCTGTGAGGTCAGCCAATAGAGAAGCCAAAAAATTGAAAGGAAAGAGAGAGGTGAGAGTTGCACACCTGAGGGTTTCATCATCAGGGCTAGGTGGAGGAGCAGGAGATGATAAATGGTAAAATATGCCTTTTGTTTGGCTATAATAGAGTGGTCAGGGAGAAGTAGGTGACGGTTAAAGGCAAAGAAGATCATCATATAGCTTAAAATATTGCAGACAAAGCAATAATCCTATACAAATGTGGATGAACAAGTGAGCAGGGCACTTGCAGCATAAGAGCAGGTCAAACATGAGGAAGACAAAGTAGGTAGGGAAAAAGCTTTGATGGGGTTCATTTTGGTTTCTTGCATAAACCAGCCAGGTATGTGTTGAGTGAGATGACCCAAGGATGTCCATGGGGATATGTGAAGGACAAATCGCCAGCCAGGATATCTTCAACATCATGCATAGAGCTAAGTACATTCCATTGCAATTTACTCTTTGAAACAGTAATGAAATAAGATATTCCTTCCCACAACTTAAGATAATTAATCTAAGCAATTTAAGTTGAGATGTGCATATGGATATTGTAGCAAGAAGACCATTGGTATTTTGAAGTCTAGGCTTACACCTGCCAATAGAATTTGTTTAAAAGTTTTTCGAGGCCCTTTTTAACAAATCCTTTTGGGATGTATCTTGCGAAAAAAAGGGGGAATTTCATGAGACCACATTTCTTGGAGACATTTTGTCAAATAGTTTATATGCCTTGTACATGCATCAACATTTGTATACATCCCAATATATATATGCAGTAATATTTATGTTTTGATGGTTGGTCGTTCTCTTTAATAAACTAACCTAATAGGTATATATTTATACAAGGAGTGTGTTAAAGACCACATTGAGTATGGATACAAATAATAACATTTTAGAGTGCATGGTGAAAGGTAAATGTTTCTCATCCCTGCTAACACGATATAGTCTATATATCACTATAAGATTGGTATAATTAGAGAATGGTTCCATAAAGGAAGCTATGGTGATAAGACATTGACTGCATCCAATACCATCATCTTATCTTGTCCATTGAACTTGGATATGTAATGGCATCAAGGTAGAGTCCTCTACTACCTCTAACAGGGGTCTAAATATACTACTTAGAATGTTGAGTCCCTTGGTAACACATGTAGAGTTCTGTCAAGAAAGATGTCTTAATATAATAAGAATATGACACTTAATCTCAATGAATCATATTTTAGTAGGTCAGCACTAAGAGCCATATAGGGACCCTTGTATAAGGGTTGCATTGGGAAGGTGTTATGTTTGTTGATGTCATGTACTCTATGATGACCGGATCTATTTTATATTAATAAGGTTGTCATACTCATTTCTATGTAAGGTTCTGATTATGGCAATGTTAGAAGTGTTATAGATGTATGTGCATGTCCATCATAAATTCTAATAGATTAAACGACATAAGTGTATATGTCATTGCTCCTTCCAAATGTTGAAATTATAGGTGACCCTAGTCTAAATATTTTAGATTGTGTAATTGAATGTTCTTCATATTATAACACTAGTGATTGATTAGGAGCATGCTACTATTTCTTAAATTCTAGGAGTCGTGCAATGCTTAAAATGGATTTGTTTTGGATAGTTAAACACCCTGATTTCTTTTCCTTGTGATAATTTCATCAAAACAATACATTGACTTATTACATACAATTCTGTAGTTCTCTTCTAGTGTGATTCACAAGGTCTATATGGAATAGAACAAGATGTTATGATATTCCCTAGTTATAATCAACACTATGTATTATGTACTTAGTCTCAAAGTGATGACTTCATGATCTATAGGGCAAGTGATAGATATATGTATGGTGTAATCATTAGGACATCGAATGTGGCTTGATATCTTAGATATGTAGTTATTAAGAAATGATTATCCACAATATAACTCCGGTATTGATCTTGTTTAAGCCAATTGACTAAATTGGGAGCATAGGCATGTTTCCCTACATACTGGTTAGCATTATTTGATTGCTGGGGATCATTTAGAGAAACCTTGTTGGGATTTGGAATAGAATCCAAGATTTGGGAGTTATGTTATTAATCACTGAACTTGGTGAGTCATGGTTTGTTTTGGAATGGGTATTGACAACTAGTGTTCTATTACATGGTCTGGTCTTAAACTCTTATATGGTTATCCTTATTTAGTATTCCTTCTATTTCACTTCTAGGAGGAAAGCTACTTTTGTGGCAATGAAACCCTGAGGGTAGGAACCTATGTGGTTAACTCTTAAGAGATTAAAGTGAGGAGAACTACATGTGACTTCGATCCCATTTGGAAGTGGGTATGTAGGTAGTTCTTAGGTGAAGGATGCCCCTAGACCTTAATTCGATAGGGGAGGGGTTTAGAGAATGACTTAAAGGTATGGGGTGTTCCTAAACTCATTCAACCTTCCCTCTTTGGTATGTTTCAACTCAAAGCTGAAACTACATTAGATGATTGTGAACTCATAATTTAATTAATAAGTCTCCACTATAAAGTCTAGAGCCAGTAAAAGGCACTCTATCAGCACTATGCTCCTCCACTCTATGGTTGTTGGGTTAGGTTCTCTTAAGCTGCCCTAATCTTGGATGAACTTATAGAATCAACATCTTTATAGTTTGTCTCTAATGTAATGTATGAAGGTGCCTTTGGACTTGTCTAGATTAATATAATTAGTGTTTTGCATGTTGAACACTACGGGCAATTGATGGTGGGAATACTAAGTATGGTATAAATATCCTTTATTGAGCGTGTGATTGTTAATATACAAAAGATATGCACTCAGAAATAGAATTATGTTTAAAATTACTATTGTGGGTTTGAGTTGTGTATGATGCATACTATGTTTCTAAGTGACATTTGAATGTATGGAATGGCCATTGATATTCCATTGAGTTTGTATATGTTTATGCATACGTGACCAGATAGAGTCCAATTCATGTGGGTTCAAAATATATTTAATGAGGGTTGACCTATAATTTAGACCCCTAGACATATAAGACCAGGTGTATTGGTTTCTGGACCTATATGTGGTATGCAACTAAGTCAGCCTGACTCGTCTTCATGAATCCTTGTGATATCTTTATTGTGTGTGTACCTGGCCATAAGATGACCCACATGTCAGAACTGAGTTTGATACAGGTGTGGATAGCTGGCTGTCACCAGTACCATACAGGTGATAGATGCCAAGTGCTATATGTTGTATCTTAGTATGAGCCGGTTGTCACCAATAGTACGGAGGTGACAGATACCAGGAGCTATCTAGGTTATGATATAGGTGCGGTTTTCCTAGTTATCGCCAGTACTATGGAGGTGACAGATACCAGGTGCTATCTGTCGTATCTTAGGGTTAGTCGACTGTCACCAGTACCATGAAGGTGACAGATGCTAGGAGCTACCCTTTGGTATGATAGGGCTTAGACAGCTTTCACTAGTACCATGTAGGTGATAGATGCCAAGAGCTACCCCATACCAGGTTCTCCAGTGCCATGGAGGCAATAGATGTCAGATCCACCGACTCGATGGTTCAGCAGGCTGTGAAATCTTCGTAATAGCCATAGGTGATGTATGTTGTTATACCTACTCCTTAGCCAGTGATGACAACAAGTAGTATGGGATGCTTGCTTGTCATCACAATTGGTTGTGAATGTGTATGTTGTTACACCTAGTCCTTAGCCAGTGTTGACAACATGTATTATTGGATGCTTGCTTGTCATCACAGTTGGGTGTGAACCAGGAAAAGGAAGGGAGCTTATGTGTTAGTGAACAAAGTAATGGGAAGGTGCATGTAATAGGTTACATCCACTTACTATTACTAGTTGGTCACTATGTATGTGTGAGTTAATCATTCTATACATCTGTATTATGAACCTTACGAGTTATGTGTTATTACACTTGAGCCCTTGCCAATGATGACTACCAGTAATATGGGATGCTTGCTTGTCATCATAGTTGGCTGCAAATCAAGAAAAATGATGGAACCCATGGTGTACCATTAGATATACCAACATTCCTTTTCTGGGTTGGGATATATTTGATGACTTATGGGCTAGTGATTCAGAAAAATGGGAAGATGTTTGCAATATGGTCACAACCATTCATTTTTGCTGCATGGGCACAATGTAAACCTATGATGTCCACATAATGACTGCACAAGCTATTCACATTGTGTATATGTGTTTCTTGTCTGAGTTATTCACATTGTGTATATGTGATGTAGGTGTGAATTAAGCAACTTGTGTATATGTGTTGTATGCATGAGCTAGTCACTCTATGTGTATGTGATGCATGCATGAATTATTCTCCCTCTGTATATGTATTGTATGCATGAGCTAGTCACTCTTTGTGTATGTGACACATGCATGAATTGTTCTCTTGGTGTATATGTGTTGTATGCATGAGCTAGTCACTCTTTGTGTATGTGACACATGCATGAATTATTCTCCTGGTGTATGTATTGTATGCATGAGATAGTCACTCTAGGTGTATGCGACGCATGCATAAGTTATTTGCTCTATGTATATGTGATATGTAGGGGCTAGTCACATTGTGTATATGTGACATCTAGATGAGTTATTCACTTTGTGTATATGGTTTGTACCTATGAGCTAGTCACACTTGTATGTGTGACCCGTGTGAGTGATAATCACATTGCGTACAAGGAATGCATGCTTGAGCCTGTCACTATGTGTGAATAGGTACCACTTATATAAGCTGGTCACTATGTGTTTTTGTGTGTTTCCATACATTGATGTTGGTATTGAACTAACATTTGACTATATTGTATTTGCAAACTTCTATTGCATATGAATTGATTTGGAATCATAAGATTCACCTAAAGATAATGATCTAAAGGTGAAATTAATGATCTCATATCAAATGAGAGGATGAAGTGTCTATTATTGTTGAACGAACTACGAAGCCTCTGATTCCCATGAAGGGATACGTAGGCAGGGCTATTACAAATGAACCCTCCAGGTTTAGGTCTAGGTCTAGGGATGACCCTGACCTTGGGAGCTTACCATATACTCTAGTACGAGTATATGAGTTGTGGCATAGAGTTGATGATGTGGCTATGGTTGGTAAGTCTTTGAATTTGGCACTCCTAAATTAGATAAAAGATGCTTGGACAATTAAGTTAGTACTTGGTGTGCAAAAAAAAATAGTAGCAACCAAGGTGGTTATTACATTAGTATCAGAGCATGGTTCAAACACTGGACCTATAGAGCTCACTAAGCTCTGGGAAAAAGTAGAGGGTCTTACACTACTAGCTCACTATAATTAAACTGTTACTCAGTATGGATATGCTAACCTTTAATTTCTTAAATAGAATTTTAAGTCTATAAGAATGATTGGCCAATCCTAACCAAGAATATGTAAATGGGTGTGAAGGGAATTTGGATATATGAATTATAAAGAAAAATCAAAGTGGGCAGTGGAAGGTTGTCATATGATATTATTACTGTTTCCCATAACCCAATTGTTGAATTTGAATCCGCTCATTATTATGGGATGAGTTTTATTGCATATTTAAGAGTATTAAGAATCCTCCTCACGACATGCACATGAATGGCTATAAACTTAAAGTACAAAAAACTTGAAGATGTATGGTTGAATGTGCTAGTATGTTGAAGGACCCCAAATTACTGATATACTCATATGAGACAAGTTTGTCCTCATTGTAGTACATGTTGATATAGCCATATGGTTAAATGGGATATGTGTTGTACAACTCTACCATATAGAGCAAAGTCAAGCTAAGAGAAAAAGCATATTGAGATGTTGTGAATGTGTTTTATTCAAATACCTATATGCAAGTAATGCATTCCAAAGGAATAATAGGTAGGTGAAGATTGGTATGCACCAACGGATATACATTGCATTGGTAATCTAGCATGCTATGAGTTTGCAAAATGAGCTTGCATATGTTATGAATCCATGTGAATAATAACTTGCAAGAACATAGACTTATATTGTATTATTCAATGACTCAATAAACTAGTTTGATCTAAATTTTTTGCTAATATTGATTTAATAGAACAATAGTGATATGTGATGAAACCCACTAAGTGAGAAACTCAATTGCAAAAATGGGACTTAAGTGGAATTTGAGGAAAGTGATTGGATATTTGAGGTGCACTTCACTAGGAAGAGAGATCAATACTACACTTTGTGAGTATGAATAGGTTAATGGAGTACTCGATGGTATAAATAAAGACCAACCTTATGAAAAATCAATGCATAAATTAAAAAAATGGAGGATTATATTGAGCGAAAATGCAAATTGCTGAGTATATTTTCAAATATGTATCCTTTTAATCCTCTAAAATTGTCCTAAATTGGAGGAGAAGAAAGCACTTCAAAGGTGATGATAGAGGATTCAAAATAAATATTTTGGCTAGTAACCCAAATTGTGGAAAAAGGTTAAGTACACAAGTCATAAATCAAGGCCCCAGATGTCCAAATATGACAAGAGGAGAACAATAAATGGTTTTAATGTAATTATTATCAAAATAAAATAGCAAAGAGAACTTCCTGATAAGCCGAGATGACTTATCCCAAGGGGGGAAGAATGTCACATCCCTCATGGAAGAAGGCCAACTGGATGGAGACTACATGACCAAAATAATAATACTAATAAAATAAAGTTAAAAGATTTGCACTTAAAAGGGTTGATGGATGGAAATAAAGGGAAGTAAGACCATTTTCTATGGTAGGAGACAAAATTATAGCACTAATATGGGTGCCCTGCAAAGAAAATAAATTCTAACTACCACGACTCTTCGAGATAGGAGAGGGCAAAGGTTATGGATGCCCATCAACGCATTAAGAATAGAGGAATTTTCATTAAAGAGGCATGGGAAGAGTCGTAGGGGATTATGGAAGATGCCAAGGCATGGACAAGAGTAGAAGAGAGGCATGAGAGAAGGAAGGATATGCAGGAGAAGGCGTGAGGGAAAGAAATGCATTGGGATGAAAGTTTCAGGCACTTCCTCAATCACGAGCACTCTCTCTCTAAGTGGTTGACATAATCTTTTATCAAAACATAGATCTTTATTTTAGGCATACTCTTGTTGATAATGTCAAAGAGCAAGAGCCATTTTATAGCAGCTACAAGTTCTGGGTCTAAAGCTATTTATCAGGATTACAAAATTGTTTGACATCTTGATATCATAGTCGGCGATGTCAATAATATTAATAGGTTGATTTGGGTTCATTCCATTATAAAGGAAATGGATGAAGAATAGAGAGTGGGAAGCCATCATTTTGTCTTGCAAAGGAGATCTGAGCAGAAGATAATAATTTAAAATCTGTCTCGTGGTCAGTACAACATTTAGGAGGCCCATTTTGGCACTCAGAATGGATTGAGGTGGGACTTTTGGTGAGAGTTTTTGGAGGAGATGAAGTGGTGTGGTGTGAGAGAGGGAGAGCAAAATAAGGAGAGAGTTGAGCCTCTTTGTCTCTAGGCTATGAGGTCAGCTAATAGAGAAGCCAAAAAATTGAAAGAAAAGAGAGAGGTGAGAGCTGGACACCTGAGGGTTTCATCATCAAGGCTATGTGGAGGAGCAAGGAATGATAAATGATAAATATGCCTTTTGTTTGGCTGTAATAGAGTGGTCTGGGAGAAGTAGGTGACGGTTAAAGGTAAAGGAGATCATCATATAGCTTAAAAGATTGCAGACAAAGGAATAATCCTATACAAATGTGGTCGAGTGAGTGAGCAGGGCACCTGCAGTGTAAGAGCAGGTCAAACACGAGGAAGATAGAGTAGGTGGGGAAAAAGCTTCGATGGGGCTCATTTTGGTTTCTTTCATAAACCATCCAAGTATGTGTTGAGTGAGATGACCCAGGGATGTCCATGGGGATATGTGAAGGACAAATCGCCAGCCAGGATATCTTCAACATCATGCATAGAGCTAAGTACATTCCATTGCAATTTACTCTTTGAAACAGTAATGAAATAAGATATTCCTTCCCACAACTTAAGATAATTAATCTAAGAAATTTAAGTTGAGCTGTGCATATGGATATTGTAGCAAGCAGACCATTGGTATTTTGAAGTCTAGGCTTACACCTGCCAGTAGAATTTGTTTAAAAGTTTTTTGAGGCCCTTTTTAACAAATCCTTTTGGGATGTATCTTGCAAAAAAAGGTGGAATTTCATGAGACCACATTTCTTGGAGGCATTTCGTCAAATAGTTGATATGCCCTGTGCACGCATCAACATTTGTATATGTCACAATTGAAACATAAAAATTACTGCATATATATATGCAGTAATCTTTATGTTTCGATGGCTGGCCGTTCTCTTTTATAAACTAACCTAATAGGTATATTTTTATATACGGAGCGTGTTAAAGACCACATTGAGTATGGATACAAATAATAACATTTTAGAGTGCATGGTGAAATGTAAATGTTTCTCATGCCTGCTAACACGATATAGTCCATATATCACTATAAGATTGGTATAATTAGAGAATGGTTCCATAATGGAAGCTATGGTGATAAGACATTGACTGCATCTAATACCATCATCTTGTCTTTCCCATTGAACTTGGATATGCAATGGCATCGAGGTAGAGTCCTCTATTATCTATAACAAGGGTCTAAATATACTACTTAGAATGTTGACTCCCTTGGTAATGCATGTAGAGTTCCATCAATAAAGATGTCTTAATATAATAAGAATATGACATTTGATCTCAATGAATTATATTTTAGTAGGTCAGTACTAAGAGCCATATAGGGACCCTTCTATAAGTGTTGCATTGAGAAGTTGTTATGTTTGTTGATGTCATGTACTCTATGATGACCGGATCTATTTTATATTGATAAGGTTGTCATGCTCAAGGTTCTGATTATGGCAATGTTAGAAGTGTTATGGATGTATGTGCATGTCAATCATAAATTCTAATAGATTAAATGACATAAGTGTATATGTCATTGCTCCTTCCAAATGTTGCAATTATAGGTGACTCTAGTCTCAATATTTTAGATTGTGTAATTGAATGTTCTTCATATTATAACACATGTAGTGATTGATTAGGAGCATGCTACTATTTCTTAAATTCTATGAGCCATGCAAAGCTTAAAATGGATAATTGTTTTAGATAGTTAAACACCTCGTTTTCCTTTCCTTGTGATAATTTCATGGAAACAATACATTGACTTATTACATACAATTATGTAGTTCTCTTGCATATGTTATGAATCCATGTGAATAATAACTTGCAAGAACATAGACTTGTATTGTATTCTTCAATGACTAAATAAACTAGTTTGATCTAAATTTTTTGCTAATATTGATTTAATAGAACAATAGTGATATGTGATGAAACCCACTAAGTGAGCAACTCAATTGCAAAAATGGGACTTAAGTGGAATTTGAGGAAAGTGATTGGATATTTGAGGTGCACTTCACTAGGGAGAGAGATCAATATTACACTACCTTGTGACTATGAACAGGTTAATGGAGTACTCGATGGTATAAATAAAGACCTACCTTATGAAAATCAATGCATAAATTTAAAAAACGGAGGATTGTATTGAGTGAAAATGCAAATTGCTGAGTATATTTTCAAATATGTATCCTTTTAATCCTATAAAATTGTCCTAAATTGGAGGAGAAGAAAGCACTTCAAAGGCGATGATAGAGGATTCAAAACAAATAATTTGGCTAGTAACCCAAATTTTGGAAAAGAGTTACATACAAAAGTCATAAATCAAGGCCCCAGAGGTCCAAATATGACAAGAGGAGAACAATAAATGGTTTGAATGTGACTATTAACAAAATAAAATAGCAAAGAGAACTTCATGATAAGTCGAGATGACTTATCCCAAGGGGGGAAGAATGTTGTATCCCTCGTGGAAGAAGGCCAGCTGGATGTAGACTACATGGCCAAAATAATAATAATAAAATAAAATTAAAAGATTTGCATTTAAAAGGGTCGATGGATGGAAATAAATGGAAGTAAGACCATTTTCTACAGTCGGAGACAAAATTATAGCGCTAGTACGGGCTCCCTACAAAGAAAATAAATTCTAACTACCACGACTCTTCAAGATAGGAGAGGGCACAGGTTATGAATGCCCATCAACGCATTAAGAATAAAGAAATTTTCATCAAAGAGGCATGGGAAGAGTCGCGAGGGATTATGGAAGATGCCAAGGTATGGAGAAGAGTAGAAGGGAGGCATGAGAGAAGGAAGGACGTGCAGGAGAAGGCGTGAGGGGAAAAAATGCATTGGGATGAAAGTTTCAAGCACTTCCTTAGATGCATGAGTGCTCTCTCTCGAAGTGGTTGCTATAATATTTTCATCAAAACATAGATCTTTATTTTAGGTATGCTCTTGTTTATAATGTCAAAGAGAAAGAGCTATTTTATGGCAGCTACATGTTCTGGGTCTGAAGCTATTTATCAGGATTACAGAATCGTTTGACATCTTGATATCATAGTTGATGATGTCAATAATATTTATAGGTAGATTTGGGTGCATTCCATTATGAAGGAAATGGATGAAGAATAGAGAGCGGGAAGCCATCATTTTGTCCTACAAAAGAGATGTAAGCAAAAGATAAGAGTTTGAAATCTATCTTGTGGTCAATACAACATTTAGGAGGCCCATTTTGGCGCTCAGAATGGACTGAGGTGGGACTTTTGGTGAGAGTTTTTGGAGGAGATGAAGCAGTGTGGCGTGAGAGAGGGAGAGAGAGTTGAGCCTCTTTGTCTCTAGGCTATGAGGTTAGCCAATAGAGAAGCCAAAAAATTGAAAGGAAAGAGAGAGTTGAGAGCCACACACCTGAGGGTTTCATCATCAAGGCTATGTGGAGTAGTAGGGGATGATAAATGATAAAATATGCCTTTTGTTTGGCTGTAATAGAGTGGTCAAGGAGAAGTAGGTGACGGTTAAAGGTAAAGGAGATCATCATATAGCTTAAAAGATTGTAGACAAAGGAATAATCCTATACAAATGCGGATGAATGTCTGAGCAGGGCACCTGCAGCGTAAGATCAGGCAAACACAAGGAAGATAGAGTAGGTGGGTGATGCAGAGTGCCAGCAGAAGCGGATGAAAATTGACTATATCTTCCCTATCGGCAAGAGATCCTCTAGTGTTTCGCCGAAGTCAAGGATGTCTTCTCTATCGGAAAGACATGAACTATCGGCCGCTCCTTATTCCTTTGTCCCGATGGCCAAGTTCTCACCGATATCGTCGGGTACATCGGCCAGACCGATACTATCGGTATAACTTTCTTTTAGTTAGCCGATATACAAACTCTTACCGATGTGCATTGCGTTGAACTTAATCGTCGGTAAGACCTCTTGTTTCGGTCCCGATAATAACTCTCACACCGATATGTCTTCTACTATCGGCATGACCTTCGCTCATCGGTGGGACTCCCAAGTCTTCTCCCGACGGTGCTTCCTCACGCCGATACTCTTTATCGGTGACACTCCGAGGATGTCTACCGATCGGTGAAACCTTGTACCGTCGGCTAAGTGTATTTTCCTTAGCCCGATTTCATTTCTCTCGCCGATGCGAACAACGATGGTATGTGTCTCCGACACTATACCAATCTTCGGTAAGACGGAGAGTATTTCACGCCGATAGACACCCAACTGTTATGTGATGCTGAACTCGGATTCCCTTCGACAGAACAATGGAATTTGGCCGTTCCATATATCAAACCATCGATCACTTGTAGCAATATGATCCCACAGCAAAACTATCCAATTTCACTCCGATTTCTCGACTAGCCACATGACGATGTCTAGTCAAACTTGACTGAGTTCGCTGGCTTCCTGGGTAAGAATTCAAAAACAACAAACGTGAAAAGTCTTTCCCCCATCACACTGATACTATACAGGGCTTCAGTGGATAGAGGAAAGGGCCTCCGTGTATGAATCAAAACCCTACTCCTAGGTTACGAACCAGCCACTGTGGAACCATGGGTTTTACACCGTCTGCACACTACAGAGTCACTATGGATTGACAGATAGCATCCGATTAGGGTTCCAATTACAAAATCAGGATAAAGATATCAAATCACTAAGAACAACCAAGAAAATCAACACAGATCATACCCAGAACTCTCTTTATTCAGTTATCAAAAAGAACTTGTTGTAATACACACTTCTCTCTCTGCTCCGTGTGACATACAACCTGCCTCTAAAGAAGATGTAGAGACAGCAGTTATCCCCTCCAACCGTGCAAACTGATTTTCAAATCAGTTAGCCGTTGGTTTACCCTTCATACAAGCAAATCACTTGTTTGCCTTGCACAATTACATTCATGGGACCAAATTGACCCTTATTACAAAATGAAATGGCTTAAGAACCTTATGAGACAACAAAAGAAAAGATAACCCTGCACTACAGAGAATGTGCTCCTGCACCATACTCCCCCTGCAGGAAAAACTCAAGTCCCTTGAGTTGCTAACTGCTAAAGTGTTTTCCCATGCTTTAAAATATCTGCTTCACTCATTCAGGTTGCCTCTGAATCAGGAAGATCCTGCCACTTGACCAAGTAGTCTTTGTATACCCCTTTTCTTGTCTTCTTGACAATTTTGGAATCCAAAATGCATTCCAATTGCAAAGGCTTACTTGGAGGTAAATCTCTGATCCAGTCTGCATCTTCAATCACAGCATCTGAGCCATCTTCAGCATGTAATGGAGGGCTAAAAGGGAACAGGTCTGCAACATTGAAAATGGGAGAGATACCAAGGCCAGATGGTAATTCTATCTCATATGCATTTGGACCAAACTTATGCACTACCTTACAAGGTCCTATCTTCTTCATCAACAATTTGGTTGGTTGCCCCTTAGGTAATCTTTCCTTTCTGAGGTAGGCCATCACCAAATCTCCTACCTTGAAGTGTACCTCCCTTCGCTTCAGATCTGCCCTATCCTTGTACTTGGAGACAGTTTTCTCCAACTGAAGCTTGACCTGATCATGTACTGTTTTCATGGTAGCAGCAAAGTCTTCTCCTAGAGCACTCCTTTTATCCCATCCTTGGAGGTCTTTGAGTTCAAGTGGTCCTCTTGGGTGGAAACCATAAACTATTTCAAAAGGGCTTTTCCCAGTACTTCTGTTTCTTGAATCATTATAAGCATATTCAGCTTGACTGATCACTAAATCCCATGCCAACCCATGCTGTTTGGTAAGGCATCTCAAAAGGTTTCCCAAGGACCTATTAACAACCTCAGTCTGACCATCAGTCTGGGGATGGTAGGCTGATGAGAAAGACAACTGTGTGCCCAATTTTCTCCATAGGGTCCTCCAAAAATGACCAACAAATTTGGAGTCTCTATCAGTAACAATTGATAGGGGTAAACCATGAATTCTGACCACCTCTCTGAAAAAGAGACCAGCAATATGAGATGCATCATTTGTGCATTTGCATGGCACAAAATGAGCCATCTTACTGAATCTATCCACAATGACAAAAACATTGTCTACACCCCTTGCTGTCCTAGGAAGACCAAGCACAAAGTCCATACTAATGCTTTCCCAAGGTCTGGTGGGAATGGGCAGTGGTTGGTACAAACCAGCATTAGAAGACATACCTTTGGCCTTTTGACATATGGTACAGCTCGCAACATATCTCCTTACATCTGTCTGTACCTTGGGCCAATAATAGAACCTGATGACTTGTTCCAAAGTCTTGTCCAACCCAAAATGTCCTCCTAAGGCTCCATTGTGCTTCTCCTTGATGATATTGTCCCTCATTGAACATTTAGGAACACACAACAAACTACCTTTAAATAGGAGTCCTTCTTGTAGCACAAAATCAGAATACTCACCATGAAAAGTGTTAGCCAAACTTGCACACACTTCATAGGCAGCCTTGAAATCTGCATCATCCTTGTACAACTCCTTCATACATTCTAGACCCATATGTTCCATTTGTACTCCCTGTATGACCAGTATCCTTCTACTCAAAGCATTTGCCACTTTGTTGGCAACACCTTTCTTATGCTTAATAGTGAAGGTATAGGCCTGCAATTATTCCATCCACTTGATGTGCCTATGATTCAACTTTTCTTGACTATTTAGGAAGCTAAGAGCATGGTTGTTAGTAAAAACAATGAACTCTTTTGACAGTAAATAATGTCTCCATTTTTTTAGAGCTTGCACCATTGCATACAACTCTAGGTCATAGGTAGAATACCTCTGTTTGGCCTCATTCAACTTCTCTGAAAAGAATGCTACTGGATATCCTTCCTGACTAAGAATAGCACCTATAGCATGTTGGCTTGCATCACATTCCACAACAAATACTTTGTCAAAATCAGGGAGTACCAACGTAGGTAACTCGGCCACTTTCTGTTTCAACAGTTCAAAACTATCATCTGCTTGTTTTGTCCATTGAAATTTACAATTCACTCCACCCTTGATGGTATTGAGAATAGGAGCACTTATGTGACTGAACCCTTTAATGAATTTCCTGTAAAAAGTTGCCAAACCATGAAAACTTCTTACATCTCCTACTGTCTTAGGAGTAGGCCAATTGAGAATAGCCTCAACTTTTGTAGGATCCATTTTCAAACAGCCATTGGAAATCACAAATCCAAGATACACTAGTTCAGTTTTCATAAAATCACATTTATCCAAGTTGATCATCAACTTACTCTCATGCAATTTCTTTAACACCTGTCCAAGATGCTTCACATGCTCTTCTTTGGTCCTGCTGAAAATCAATATGTCATCAAGATAAACAATAACAAATTTTCCAATAAATTCTACAAGTACCTCATTCATCAACCGCATGAATGTGCTTGGAGCATTACTAAGTCCAAATGGCATGACAAGCCACTCATAGAGACCTTCATTTGTTTTGAAGGCAGTCTTCCATTCATCTCCCTGCCTTATTCTGATCTAGTGATAACCAGATTTCAAATCAATCTTGGAATAGTAACATGAACCACCAAGATAGTCCAACAGATCCTCAATTCTTGGCATAGGAAATCTATACCTTATAGTGATCTTATTGATAGCCCTTGAATCAGTGCATAATCTCCATTTGCCATCTTTCTTAGGAGCAAGTACACTAGGGACTGCACATGGACTAAGACTTTTCCTAATCAAACCTTTCTCCAAAAGTTCTTGAATCTGTCTACCTACTTCTTCATTCTGCTGTGGTGTCAACTTGTAGGCAGCTTTGTTGGGTAATGTGGCTCCAGGAATCAAGTCAATCTGATGACTTATGTCCCTCATAGGTGGTAAGGAGTTAGGAGTATCCTCTACCAAAAGATCTTGGTACTTATCCAGTAATTGTTGCACTTCCAATGGAATCTCCTTCTGCTGTTTGCTTTGCTGATTGGATACAGGCTTCATCATCAGTGCATACCCTTGGGTATCCTTCTCCTTCATGAGTTGTAGGAACTCTTTGCCACTCACTAACATGACACTGTTGTCATTGCTCTTCTCTCCAACCTGCTCTGGTAAGGGATCCATCTGAAACTTCTTACCATTCTTGGTGATCATATATGTATTCTTTTCACCATCATGCTGTGCCTTCACATCATACTGCCAAGGTCGTCCAAGAAGAAGGTGACAAGCATCCATAGGAATAATTTCACATAGCACCTTATCCCTATAATCACCTAGTTCAAACTCTACCCAAGTTTGTTCTTCCACCAAATAGTTATGATTCTTATTCAACCAAGATATTTTGTGAGGATTAAGATGGGGTAATCTTTTCAGTCTACACTTTTCTACCATTTCAGTAGACACTACATTTTCAGTAGAACCTGAATCAACAATGATTTTACAGAGCTTACCATATGCTATTCCTTGGGTTCTGAAGAGATTCTTCCTTTGTGGGGGCTCCTGCTTCAATGGCATCTTCACGAGGGTCCTCTTAATCATCATATTCTCTCCTTCAAGCACTGGTGCAGCACTACCAATTGGTGAGTTTACACTTTGACAATCATCCTCCTGCAATAGTTGGTTCCTTCTCCCACCATCATGAGAGCTAGATGCCTTCTCAAGGCACTTACTTGCAGTGTGGCCTACTTGATTGCAATTGTAACATCTTCCAGTGAAGACTCCACGTCCTCTACCTGCACCACCACCTCTACCTCTGCTATTAGGTCTTCTCCAACCTCCGAAACCACCACCTTTTTGTTCTGTATCAGAACGTGATTCTTGTTGACTTGAGCTTTCACCTTTGTTTGGCTGTCCTCTGCCAAAATTACCTCTTCCTCTATTGTTCCTGCCACCTCTTCCTCTGTTATTTTGATCACCTCTCCTTTTCAGTTTATCCTCTGCCCTAGAGGCTAACTGAAAACATTCATCCACAGTCTTGGGAACCACCATACTGAACTCATCCTGTATATTGTACCTCAGTCCATCCAGGTATCTGGCCACCATCTCTTTTTCTTCTTCTCTGTGATTGGCTCTCATGCTCAATCTGTGGAATTCTTCAGTGTATGTAGCCACATCCATATCTTTCTGCCTAAGATGATTAAATTTTCTGATAGTCTGCAGATCATAATCACATGGTAGAAATTTGGCTCTCAGCATGGCCACCATTCTGCTCCACTTGGTGATTGGACTCTTTCCAACCTTCTCCCTTTCACATTGAGTGTAGTTCCACCAAACCAATGCAGAACCTCTCAGTCTGGTCTTCGCAAACTTTACTTTCTTACTGTCACTATACTCTTTGAAGTCAAAGTAATTACTTATGGCTTCAATCCAATCCACAAGAGTATCTCCATCCAGTTTCCCATTGAACGTGGGAACATCCATTTTCAGATCACCACTATCTCCATGACCCTTGAGTGCGTTCAGAAATGCCTTTTGATCAGCAGTCATACCTTCTCCTTGAGGATTCTCTCCAGTTTCTCCTTCTTCATCCTCTTCTGACTCAGAAGTGCTTCCATCCTTCTCTTTGGATCTTTCTTCCTTCAGTCTCTCTTCGAGCATTTCTTCCACCATCTTCTGGATGGCTGCTTTGCTCATCGTCTTGGGAGGCATTGTGCTAGCCTCTGTTTCTATCTCCAATTCTTCGTCTGACATACACAGCTGTGATTCAGAATATTGGCTCTGATACCAATTTGATGCAGAGTGCCAGCAGAAGCGGATGAAAATTGACTATATCTTCCCTATCGGCAAGAGATCCTCCAGTGTTTCGCCGAAGTCAAGGATGTCTTCTCTATCGGAAAGACATGAACTATCGGCCGCTCCTTATTCCTTTGTCCCGATGGCCAAGTTCTCACCAATATTGTCGGGTACATCAGCCAGACCGATACTATCGGTATAACTTTCTTTTAGTTAGCCGATATACAAACTCTTACCGATGTGCATTGCATTGAACTTAATCGTCGGTAAGACCTCTTGTTTCGGTCAGACTTCTACTTAAACTCCCGATAATAACTCTCACACTGATATGTCTTCTACTATCGGCATGACCTTCGCTCATCGGTGGGACTCCCAAGTCTTCTCCCGACGGTGCTTCCTCACGCCGATACTCTTTATCGGCGACACTCCGAGGATGTCTCACCGATCGGTGAAACCTTGTACCGTCGGCTAAGTGTATTTTCCTTAGCCCGATTTTGTTTCTCTCGCCGATGCGAACAACGATGGTATGTGTCTCCGACACTATACCAATCTTCGGTAAGACAGAGAGTATTTCACGCCGATAGACTCCCAACTGTTATGTGACGCCGAACTCGGATTCCCTTCGACAGAACAATCGAATTTGGCCGTTCCATATATCAAACCATCGATCACTTGTAGCAATCTGATCCCACAGCAAAACTATCCAATTTCACTCTGATTTCCCGACTAGCCACATGACGATGTCTAGTCGAACTTGACTGAGTTCGCTGGCTTCCTGGGTAAGAATTCAAAAACAACAAACGTGAAAAGTCTTTCCCCCATCACACTGATACTATACAGGGCTTCAGTGGACAGAGGAAAGGGCCTCCATGTATGAATCAAAACCCTACTCCTAGGTTACGAACCAACCACTGTGGAACCGTGGGTTTTACACCGTCTGCACACTACAGAGTCACTATGGATTGACAGATAGCATCCGATTAGGGTTCCAATTACAAAATCAGGATAAAGATATCAAATCACTAAGAACAACCAAGAAAATCAACACAGATCATACCCAGAACTCTCTTTATTCAGTTATCAAAAAGAACTTGTTGTAATACACACTTCTCTCGCTGCTCCGTGTGACATACAACCTGCCTCTAAAGAAGATGTAGAGACAGCAGTTATCCCCTCCAACCGTGCAAACTGATTTTCAAATCAGTTAGCCGTTGGTTTACCCTTCATACAAGCAAATCACTTGTTTGCCTTGCACAATTACATTCATGGGACCAAATTGACCCTTATTACAAAATGAAATGGCTTAAGAGCCTTATGAGACAACAAAAGAAAAGATAACCCTGCACTACAGAGAATGTGCTCCTGCACCAGTGGGGAAAAAGCTTTGATGGGTCTCATTTTGGTTTCTTACATAAACCATCCAAGTATGTGTTGAGTGAGATGACCCAACGTACATGGCGATATGTGAAGGACAAATTGCCAGCAAGGATATCTTCAACATCATGCATAGAGCTAAGTACATTCCACTGTAATTTACTCTCTAAAATAGTAATGAAATATTTCTTCCCACAACCTAAGATAATTAATCTAAGCAATTTAAGTTGAGCTCTGCATATAGACATTGTAGCAAGAAGACCATTGGTATTTTGAAGTCTAGGCTTACACCTGCCAGTAGCATTTGTTTAAAATTTTTTGGAGGCCCTTTCTAACAAATCCTTTTGGGATGTATCTTGCCAAAAAAGGGGGGGGAATTCATGAGACCACATTTCTTGGATGCATTTTGTCAAACAGTTTATATGCCATGTGCACACATCAACATTTGTACATACATCACAATATACATACATGTGTGTGTGTGTGTAGTAATCTTTATGTTTCTATGGTTGGTCGTTCTCTTTTATAAACTAACCTAATGGGTATATATTTATATAAGGAGTGTGTTAAAGACCACATTGAGTATGGATACAAATAATAATATTTTAGAGTGCATGGTGAAATGTAAATGTTTCTCATGCCTGCTAACATGATATAGTCCATATATCACTATAAGATTGGTATAATTAGAGAATGGTTCCATAAAGGAAGCTATGGTGATAAGACATTGACTGCATCCAATACCATCATCTTGTCTTTCCCATTGAACTTGGATATGTAATGGCATCAAGGTAGAGTCCTCTATTATCTCTAATAGGGGTCTAAATATACTACTTAGAATGTTGAGTCCCTTGGTAATGCATGTAGAGTTCCATCAAGAAAGATGTCTTAATATAATAAGAATATGACACTTGATCTCAATGAATCATATTTTAGTAGGTCAGCACTAAGAGCCATATAGGGACCCTTGTATAAGCATTGCATTGAGAAGGTGTTATGTTTGTTGATGTCATGTACTCTATGATGACCAGATCTATTTTATATTGATAAGGTTGTCATGCTCAAGGTTCTGATTATGGCAATGTTAGAAGTGTTATGGATGTATGCGCATGTCAATCATAAATTCTAATAGATTAAATGACATAAGTGTATATGTCATTGCTCATTCCAAATGTTACAATTATAGGTGACTCTAGTCTCAATATTTTAGATTGTGTAATTGAATGTTCCTCATATTATAACACATGTAGTGATTTATTAGGAGCATGCTACTATTTCTTAAATTCTATGAGTCATGCAATGCTTAAAATGGATAATTGTGTTGGATAGTTAAACACCCCAATTTCCTTTTGATGGAGGAGCATCCCTAGTTCAAGAGCAATCTTGCATCAACCAAAAACATTTGCATTTTAGTTTGCTTGTAGTTCAGTTTGTTTCCTTTCATTTTCTAGTTTAGTTCAGGTAGTTCAATTAGTAGCAACTTCTGTATTTTGGTCCGCACTCTACAACAGTTGCATTTCACATCTTGCAGAGCTAGACTTAGCATCTAGATTCATTCATCTACATCATATCCAGCATTCAGAGTATTTGGTTAAGTACCAGAAAGTTATCACTATTAGAAGATCAGTTATTTTTTGAGGATAGAGGATCCTGACAGTCTTTTATAATTAGCTAAAGGAGAAGACTTGCGGAGCATTCCTCAACTTGTGTAGCCTAACAACACATCCTTTAATGATCTTTGGTTTGTGGCTGACCTTCCCTGAGATCTGTACATCATTCCATTCATTTGCAAAGGTGTTCCACATGATTAGGTCTGACCTATCCATGTACACATGTTACAACTCTTTATTGGAGCTTGTGACCTTCCTTGGCTGACACAGTGGAATATTTTGTCCCAGAGATGATATATGTTGATGTAATAGACCCTTAGGAAGGCAGTTATCAAGTCATGATCATTAGCATAAGTTCATAGTTTGGATTTTGCGCGAAGGGACTTCAAATCTATATCTTGTGCATATTCTGATATTTGTAATCAGGCCTGTGAGCCGAAACGTAAGCCTGCATGATGCTGGCCAGATTGTATTTGAATTCTATGACACACTGAATGACTGAATCTGCATTTGTTTCATTTCATCGAGTTGTTTCTGTTGTGTTTACTCTTGCTACACGGCCTGGACAGTTCATTCTGTGAACCCTCCTACCGTGATTGCACCACCTTTCCTTGTGATAATTGCATGGAAACAATACATTGACTTATTACATACAATTATGTAGTTCTTTTCTAGTGTGATTCACAAGGTCTCTATGGAATAGAACAAGATGTTATGATATTCCCTAGTTATAATCAACACTATGTATTATGTACTTAGTCTCGAAGTGATGACTTCATGATCTATAGGGAAAGTGATAGATATATGTATGGTGTAATCATTAGGATATCAAATGTGGCTTGATATCCTAGATATAAAGTTATTATGAAATGATTGTCCACAATATAACTCCAGTATTGTTCTTGTTTAAGACAATTGACTAAATTGGGAGCATGGGCATGTTTCCCTACATACTGGTTAGCATTATTTGATTGTTGGGGATCATTTAGATAAGCCTTGTTGGGATTTGGAATAGAAACCAAGATTTGGGAGTTTTGTTATTAATCATTGAACTTGGTGAGTCATGGTTTGTTTTGGAATGGGTATTGATAAATAGTGATCTATTACACGGTTTGGTCTTAAATCCTTATACGATTATCCTTATTTAGTATACCTTCTATTTCACTTCTAGGTGTAAAGCTACTTTTGTGCCAATGAAACCCTGAGGGTACGAACTTATGTGGTTAACTCTTAAGAGATTAAAGTGAGGAGAACTACATGTGACTTTGATCCCATTTGGAAGTGAGTATGTAGGTAGTTCTTGGGCAAAGGATGCCCCTGGACCTCAAGTCCATAGGGGAGGGGTTTAGAGAATTACTCCGAGTTATGGGGTGTTCCTAAACTTGATTAACCTTCCCTCTTTGGTATCTTTCAGCTCGAGGCTGAAACTACATTAGATGATCAAGTGAACTCACCATTTAATTAATAATCCTCACTATATAGGCCCAAGCTAGTAAAAGGCACTCTATCAGCACTATGCTCCTCCACTCTATTGTTGTTGGGTTAGGTTCTCTTAAGCTGCCTCAATCTTGGATGAACTTATAGAATCGATATCTTTATAGTTTGTCTCTAATGTAATGTATGAAGGTGCCTTTGGACTTGTCTAGATTAATATAATTAGTGTTTTGCATGTTGAACACTATGGGCAATTGATGGTGGGAATTACTAAGTATGGTATTTATCCTTTATTGAGCTTGTGATTGTTAATATGCAAAAGATATGCACTCAAAAATAGAATTATGTTTAAAATTACTATTATGGGTTTGAGTTGTGTATGATGCATATGTGTTTCTAAGTGACATTTGAATGTATCAAATGGCCACTGATATTACATTGAGTTTGTATATGTTTATGCATATGTGACCATATAGAGTCCAACTCATGTGGGTTCAATATATATTTATTGAGGGTTGACCTATAATTTAGACCCCTAGACATATAAGACCAGGTGTATTGGTTTATGGACCTATATGTGGTATGTAACTGAGTCAACCTGACTCGTCTTGGTGAATCCTTGTGATATCCTTATTGTGTGTGTACCTGTCCATAAGATGACCCACATGTTAGAATCGAGTCTGATACAGGTGCAGATAGCCATCTGTCATCAGTACCGTGTAGGTGATGGATGCCAAGTGCTATCTATTGTATCTTACTATGGGCCGGTTGTCACCAGTAGCATGGAGGTGACAGATACCAGGAGCCATCTAGGTTATGATATAGGTGCGGTTTGCCTGGTTGTCACTAGAACTGTGGAGGTGATAGATACTATGTGCTATCCGTCGTATCTTAGGGTTAGTCAATTATCACCAATACCACGAAGGTGACAGATGCTAGGAGCTACCCTTTGGTATGATAGGGCTTAGCCAGCTTTCAACAGTACCTTGCAGGTGATAGATGCCATGAACTACACCATACCAAGTTGGACCAACTTTCGCCAGTGGCATGGAGGCGATAGATGTTAGGATCCACTGACTCGATGGTTCAGTGGGCTGTGGAATCTTCTTAATAGCCACAGATGATGTATGTTGTTATACCTACTATTGTCATGAAGGATTGTGTCCTGAATGCTATGCTTTAAAACTTGGCAATCTTGTGCAACATGGGAACATTCTCAGACTATGGGTTGTCTATCATGAGAATGAACCTCTGGAAGAGCCGACTCCCTTTAAATGCCCCTTGGATCTTATATACTTCATGGGACAAGAGATAGATGAATGATTAAATAAACTAAAACGTATCCTAAGGGGGTGATGCACCAATAATTATGTCTTAACCTACAACTGATTCACAACTATTTTTCAATATATCTGCCCTTAGAACTCAAATTAAAAAATATTATCACAAAAATGTTTCACAGAAAGGCATGAAAATAATCCACTTTTACTAAAGGAAAACCAATTTTTTTCACAACTTTAAAAGTAAAGAATCACCTGCACAGTCTATAACCTATGGTAAAATATGCACTATTTTATACTTGCTTTAATAGAATGAGACAAAAAACTTAAAGGTTTTGATTTAAAACAAAGTAAATCTGTATCAAATCATTCATAAGATAACAAGACACCTGAATCTGAATAGAACACATGATTTTATTGAAAATATGAAGGAATACCTCTGCAATAACTGTTAAATTATAAAATAAATTGCTGCTACTGTATAAAACCTCTAAAAGCTGAGTTACAATACTCAATATATCTCTCTACAATGTGCAAAGACAAGAAGAAATGAAGAACTAAGAGAAAAAAGCATAAGCTTTTTCCCTATAATACAAAAAAAATTGTCTCCAAAAGCTAAGGGGAACTCAACTCCTGTCAAACGACCCTCCAACTGATGCATGATAAGCCTGAAAAAGTAACTCCTAGTTGTTGGGTGAGCAAGAGGGAAAAGCCTAAAAATTAGGGCCCATAACTGCTCCAAAATGAGCTCTTTTAGCCTAGAACTCCTCCCAAGATGTTTGACCAAAAAACTACCAAAAATAGCTCAGTTTGACTCCAAGTCAAAAATAGAAAAAGAAACTCCATTTGCATGAGTCTCCAACCTTAGTTCAACTCCATCTCTCTCTCTTTCCTTCTTTGTTGCATGTTTGAGGGCAATTATGATCTATTTTTATAAGTAAATTAAAAGCAATAAAAAAGGTTTATGATGTTCCTTAATAGGTGTTATGTGATGCCTTTTTCTCTTTTTCAGGTTTTAATGTAACAAATATTAAGGCAATTTATAAAGATACTGCACTTAATAAGTGCTAAAATACATTACAATTGACTCCCACTCATCCAAGGAAGAAAGAAAAAGGGGTTTTTCATGATTTGTCCATTTACACTTGTACTTCTCTTCCAACTTCACAAAAAGACCACAAGGTTTATAATAATGCACTCTTCACCTTTAGCTTACCAGAAGACCAAAATCTACCCTAAGTCAAATCAAAACACCTAAGTCACAATAATAATTTGGTTTCAATCATTACATGTATCAAAAGGGGGCAAGAGAGCTCATAATTTCCCTAAGTCTTCCACGGGCTCCTCTTACTTTGCTAGGAACTCACACTTGGAAGATGTGACCCACGGGCATTATTAGATTTTCATGATATCCTTTGAATCAAAAGTCAAAAATGACTTGAGAAACTTCCACGTACTAGGGCTTCACAAACCCTAAACTTTATTTCATTTTTATCACTTCTGATTGAACCTCTCTGCACTACACCGCCACCATGGGGGTTATGAGACTCTGGTTCACTCCTGGAGGGTTCCTATTGACTGCTACATAGCTTTTTTTATTGCAGCTAGACTTCATTTTGGAGGCGAGACTCTTCTTTTGCATTTGACTATATTTTCCATAGAAAATGGTGCAAAAACACTCTCTATCTATTATTTATGTGAAGAACTGATGGTAAAGTCTTTGTTTCTATATAAACTTGGTTTTCTATAAAGGCTCTTCTTTACTTCACAAGTATAAAAACTATGAAGATCCCTCCTTTCCATCTTTATCTAGTAAAATTGTAAAGCTATGCTTTGGGAGAATAGTAAAACTATCATGTCGTTCTGATTTTGCTTCTTTTACCTATGAAAACTATTACTTTATGAGAAAGAATAATGCGTGCTTTGGGTCTACTTGCTTCCAATAAAAAACTATGAACCTTGTTTCTCTGCTGTTATGGTGTTGAGAAAAATGCTATTGTTTTGGAAGACATTGAGACACTCTGGCTTTTCCGAGGAAGATTGAAAAAAACCTTTTTTTGTTTTTTGCCTGTGGAATGAAAAGGCCAGGAAACTGCTTTCTCTCTTTAGTCTTTCCTATGACTTCGTGATAGTTTCCTTTTGTGTTGTTCCTCAAGGCTTTGGTAGTATCATCTATCCATCATCTAGGACTTCTTTCCATCGGTCTTTTAGGACTGTTTCATTAGACTTTGAAACCCTATTTGCATACCCTAGACAGAGCATGTAGAACTCACTATTTTTTTCTGTGTGATTTTTTTCCTTCAATGGCTTATACTGTTCATCCAGTAATCACGTTGTTTTAATGGTTGCTCTGAAGGTCACTGGGACTTCTAAACAAGCTCCTAGAATCTCTGCATAATTGTTCACTAGACTTATCAACCTTGGAATCTCCCCTACCTCCAACAGACTCCTCAAATGACTCCTAGATTCTTACATGACTACTTTGTCTTATGACAGTTTGCCATAACTCCTTTTTAGCTCAACTGCACAATCATGGGGTATGAATCTCCAAGAGTTTTCATGGAATCTAGACTCCTTAAGAAGACTTAATCCTTTTAGGACTCCAAACTACTTTATTGATAACCATTACATACCTTAAACAATCATTTGGACTTCATAGAACTCTTGTAGGTGCTTGACTGAGTCTACATAGTGCTTTCGAGGTTTTAGAACAGGTAAAGTGTCTCTGTATACTCAGTCTTGGATGGCTCTGTATAGCTTATCAAAACTTTGTTCACTGTCAAGATGTCTCTTGTGGACTGTCATTTCCTGATATGATTTCATGACAACTCTTATTTGCTTGGACTGCCTAGTATTGAGACCTCTTTTTAGGCACACTATCTTCTTTCATATTTTCATGACTGTATATGGTGTTTGATGGCATTGTGACACCCCTCTTCTTGCATTTGGTTTAGATACATCTTACTGTCACTTATAACACTATTTGTTATGTTTGTTATGGATCCATTCATAGTGAATTACAGTCAGTATGACTGCCTTGATGTTAACTTAAACTCGTAGTCACTTCAAATAGGCTTTCTTTGAATCCTATCATGCATGATGAACACATTTGAAACTTGCATAATGATTGTTATGATACTTCTAGCCATTGAACTTGTTCACTGCACCACAATAATCTTCAAATGTTGATTGTAACTTCTTGATATCTATTCCTTGAAACACAAGACTTTCACCTTCTCTAGATACCATTGCTTTAACAAGATGAAGGAGACTGCTACCTTAATGTGAAGGTTGTGAACAAAATGATGCAAACATGGATCTCTGTGTCTATCACTTGTTCTTGCATTGCTTGGAAAACAATAACAACTTCATAATGTCTTAGTATTCATTGTGCACTGTTGTTTTCTTTCTGCACTCAAGCTACTCCTTGGATAACTGTTCAATCTTCTGATGCATAAGGCAAAGCCTTAAGGACTATGCATAATACATGGAAGGTTATTGTTTCTCTTAAATCATGAACAAATCTCACAACTACATCATTGGTCTTCAAGACTTTAATTGCATTCCATCCATCGAAATGGTGATGAAAGACTTGGGCAATCATAACTATGACTGTATTCTACCCCTCTTTGATACTTAATAATGCTTGCAAGACCTAAGGCATCGCAAAAATATTCTTCTACAAGACTTTTCTTTTTCCTTGTTTGTTCTGGCAAGAGAGATAGTAAGATGGAGGTGTGCCAGAGGTATATCATGCACTATCTGTGTTTTTCTATTGTGTCAGAGCCCTGTACTTGCTACCACTGAGGATGATGATTGTTGTTAGGCACTGCTTCATATCTACATCTCATTTATTTGGTGATTGTAGCATGCATTGATTGTTCCTTTGATGATTGACACCTTTTAGATAATCCCTTTGACCACTCATTCATAATGTATGATTCTGAAAGCACTTGGATTATCAAAGCATCAACTTGAATCCCACCACAACTATCACTGTCTCACTATCCCTACCATGTTGTACATGGTTTCTGGGTCTCTAAACTCTGTTAAAACCTTCTCAGTCATGCTGTCTCAGTCATATTGTGAACAACATTCTTTATCTCCACTCTTGTCCTGGGGCTTGCTTAGTAATGCCTTGAGTGCTGATGACTTCTATGCCTTCATAAGGTACACCACCTTGTCATGATACCCTACTTTCAACATATGATTGTTATTTCTTGTTGACTGTCCCATGGTTAATCTCCTTATGCATCTGTTAGCTGCTCACTATCATCTTATCCATGTTGACTTGTCACTTGATTGTTCCTAGTCCACTGTATAGGTACTTTCTCTAATGTTTGGTTCCACTATTTTGAAATGTCAACCATGTCTACACCTTTGGTGTATTATGGAAACCTATGGTGATTGCTCCTTTGTAAGCCTATTCAGAACATGTTCTTCCTTAACACTTGCAAGGTTTCTTCATTGATTGTCTTTATACTCTTTACCTATCATCAAAGTATGTATTTGCCTTGTACTAGAACTGCCCCTTTTCCTGAATTTCATGTCTCCATTGGATTACTTACTGACTATCTTGGGCTCCTAATAGATTGTAACATCACTTTTCATAAAGCCCAAAATTTAACATAAACATTTATCATAATCAAGAGATTAGTTAACCATCTGATTTCTCAAATCAAATTTAACCATAATGAATCATTTTCATTTCAACAATTAAGCATGATATTCTAAATAGAACATAACCAAGCTTACAAAACAATGTTCATTTACATATCCTCAGTGATCAACCATCACTATTCATGAACAAATTATGCCCAAGGCATCATAAATCGTCTTATACATATCAAAATTATACATTACAATTGACTATCAAGTCATAAAATAAGAAACATTGTAGCTAGAACAATTGACATCCATCTTCATAAGCCTCGGCTTGTCTCATGGTTGGGAAGGAGAGCATCATCCTGGTGCTTTTCCACCAACCATGGACCTGCGGTCCCCCGCTCAACTTCCAAACTGGAAGTGGCCCTACACTTCATGGAAAGGATAGATATTAGGAACCCTTGGGTTAGCCATTTGAATATATGGTGTTGTGTCATTCCTAATGTCTCACAGTCACACAACTATAGATCCACTCTAACTATGTATGACACTACTAGAGACACTAGGCCATCTAGAGCACTATGGACTAACAATGCATGCAGAGACGGATGCATTATTTTGGCCAAAGATTTTACATACAAGAATGTTACACATTAAACATTGTCATATGTCCACCACCCTGACTCGACTTATAAGCTATCATGTCCTACAGTAAGTTCAAATCAACCTTTCTCTCTAGGTCTAGAATAAATGGGATCAATTCGATTCATTGCCCATTTCAGGACACTCGACTCCCATCATGGTTTAATTATAAAAATAGTTTATTTCATAACATGGAACTTGTGACTCCTCGTCACCTTGTTCCACTATGCAAGTCATATCAACTTCGACCATTCTTGGTCTAGTATAAGTAGAATTTAATGCATTTAAGTCCAATTATTGGACACTTGAATGTTATTACTAACATCATACTTAGGTTATTGGTTTCATTTTGATACGGTTACTAATGACTCCACGCCAAATTATCCTATTTTCTTGAATAATGAATACATTCTTGTTTTCAACATTCACCCTACTCAGTCAATGTTTATTTTGTTTACCTAATGGCAAGATTAAAAATCATTTCATAATAAAAAAGAAAAGACTCTTATCATAATATCTTTCAAAGGTTCATAAAGACTCATAGAGTCGAACACCTCTAGATTCTCCTTTGGAATACTTTAGTAAAGTCAAATATAAAACATAACTGCCACTTATATAGTCAGCATTTATCCTATATAAAACCACTAGCTTATAACAGTGCTAGGGTAGATTCTTTATGTCAAAGGATATGTCAGGACTTACCACATAATGAGGACAAGATAGAAATCTTGGTTGTCATAACATCATAACTATGACAAAGTATGGTTATTATTTTGTTACTCTCCTCGAAGAGTTATCATGTTCACATAACAAGTATATTATTGATTGCCAATCGATTCTCAATATTTTTCCTATCGAGTTGGTAGAGTAAGGTGTCGAGTGTAGTAGCACGACCCAGTTTATCTCTGGTGAACTGTGTTTAAACTTTATCATGCACTAGTAGAATTTTGGCAAATAAATGACTAGGTGACAAACTTTTAGTCACGACAACTAAAAATAATTAAATTCTAGTCATGTTTTGCAACGCAGTTATAAATGACTAAATAAATGACTAATTTGATGGTGGGTAAAAAACAAAGCTATAAATGACTAAATAATTAGTCACACAAGTTAAAATTAGAAAGAGATGGAAATTAAAATAATATTTCAAATTGGAAAGAGGGAAATTTAGAGAGGGAAATTTTTCCATGAAAAATAATTCAAACAAAAGAAACATGACCACCTCTACGCTCAATACATTGTTCATGCATAGGACGTGCTGTACAGGGGTTGAATTCGCGCTCAAAAATAGGTAAGGCTCATTGATGTCCCTTTTTTTGCATTGATGAATTGGAACACAAGCGCTTGAAGATGTTAATTTTATTGTATTTTGTTAAATTCTGTATTGGGTAGACCCATTTTAGGGGGATTTCCTAGGAGTGATAGAAGAATTTCTAGAGAAAGGCATGGCCAGATGCATTGCATTCAATTGTCGAGGAACCTTACTAGTAGGTCTAGTATTCATGCATTTTTTAAACTATAATTTTTTGTTGTGTTTGGTACTCTATTTCAGTTATGCCCATTTTCCAGATGCTATAAATATAGACACTGAAATCTAATTCAATTTGTTGACTCTTAATACTCAAACAATACTCCACTCTTATTAGGGATCAGGGTTTCAAAGCTCAGTTGTGAAGGATCAGGGTTTCACCTAATTGTAGAAGAACTACCTCAGCCTTGCAAACTTTTTAAAAAGAAAATAACAAATAATCTTATATTGCTTAACAACCATTTCAATTTCTGCCAACCCTATCGCAATTTAGTCCCCTGAATAGTCATTATTGTGTTGAAGTATTGGTTATTAATACTAGTGTTGGTGTGTTCTAAAGAGTATTCAATATGATCTATTGTTAAAATGGGGTTTGATTTTTCTTAATTGGGGTCATCTTAGGTGGTTCAACTTGGCTTAAAATGCCCAAGTGACGAGCTTGCAGATCAATCTAGGGTTTCTAGTTTTTTTCTGTGATATGGAAGTCACCCTTTCAGATGTTTCTTTCCCTGATGATCATCTAACTAAAATGTCCTTTTAGCATGATGATTATTATTTTTTTAAAAATAGAAAGTTCATAGTTTATAATACTAAGAAATCATTAATCTTTTTGCCATTTCTATGATCTAAAAGCAAATAAAAAGCACTCAAGAAAAAATCAAAAATAACAAAGTCAATTAATATGGCAGCCTAAAACAAGCCTCAAACAATACAAGGAAACAAGGATTACAACCTAGTTTGAAGTCTTTCCCAAAATTTTGAATCAAGAGTAAACCACTAATGATAAGAAACAATAATAGGAAACATGGTTTACAACCTGGTCTCCATAAATTGTCGACACAAAGCAACCTAAAGAAAAAAGAAACTAAAAGATGATATTTTTAAATAATCAGAGCTCTATAATTGTTTAATTATGATTAAGTACGTGTACATGCTAATCCTTCTCTGTACGACACACAATACTAGCATGTCCAATGTGTTGATGATTATCACCACCATGAGGATGCTCAACATGATTCATTGCCACACCACGAACCTTGGGCCAACAATTTCTTTTGACCCTATATTTGTGATATGCATTGCTAGCTTTAAGCATTGGCTTTTCTGTCCTTCCACCACCAGTAACCTGACCAATCATGGCTCTGCAACTACTTGGCACAATCTTCTCAGCTCCAGATGGAAGCTTTACCCTATAAATTGAAACCAATTTTCAAGACTTATCAAACAAGGCTATTAAAAATCTGTAAAATAAAAAATTATACAAATATAAACATTAAGAGAGAACTTGGATAATTGTTCCAAAATTATTTCCACTACCTTTGGAATAATTGCATTTATCAACTCATTGCAACCTTGGAAAAAAAATTAAGCATAGAAATATGCCATAAGTCTCTACAAGGTGTACATCTAGAACTTAAAATAGTTTGAAAATAATTTGGAAAAAGCCACCATCCATAGGACATCACAACAGATGCATCACATGTTTGTTGCTAGCCAAAAAGAAAGATGATAAACAAAAATGATAATGAGTCAAGGGGAACATCAAGAAGTAGTACATTCAAATTAAATTTCAACCAGCTGCTAAATGAGCACAACCCACTTTGACTTGTCATAAGTTCAAAATATTAGAATAGGTACATTTTTATGTCTATAAAGGTGACAAACAATCTAATAATGGATCAAACATTTCAGATTGAAATGCAATAGAAATGCATTGTAAATGACAGTAATCAAATTTAAAATTACTCAGCTCATAATAGAATAGTGGAGAAAAGGCAAAAAAAGTATTCTTTGATTTGATTGGGCCAATGAGAAATATTGTCTCAAAAATTCAACTATATCACCATGTTTTTGGCAACTTCGTTACCAATACCTTGGCCAACATTATTACACAAATGAAGAGCATTATGGGAAAAAATAAAAATTGATTTGAGGCTTCACTAAGATAGCTTGACAAAGAGAAATGATATATCTTACTAAGATAGGCATATGACCCCGAAGATGGGATAATACCAAAAGCTAAAACAAATCATACATCTAGACACAATCCACAAAATGCTATTAATGGTGATATCATCTAGGATACCAATAGGCATTGAAAAAATGAGATTAGCAGTGATTGTCTATTGTTTTGACTTATTTTAACAAATGAGTTTCCAATGTGAAGTGTCAACCAAGGATTTTATTACCATTCTATTGACTGCAATTTTCTAAGTCATGACTATCAATTTTGAACCAAATGAGGCCTTCCAATGCTTTGGCTTTGGGGGCTCATGATTTTATCGATTACCTGTGATGGAATTCTCTGTTGTGTCTACTTTTATGACTCCGAGGAACACACAGAATCAACAATAGAAACAAGATAGGATGACAACTATTGAAGCCAATGGGCCATAGATGCAAAATTAAAGTGAATGTCTAAGCATGGTTAATGATCTTTTATTTTGTTGCTTCTAATTATATTTGTTCAGCTGTCCAGGGGGTGTAAGTCATGGCATAGCTCTGTATCTCTTTATTTCCTTAAGGTAGATCCTCACATGATTCTTATCTTGGTAGCAGGGGTATCTCAACACCAAAAATTATTTAGGATCCCACTCCATGAAATGTAATGACTGCAACTACTATCCCTTGACTTATCTCTACCATAAAGACAACTCTATGGAACATGTATAGGGTGTAAGTCATGGCTTGGCTATTTCTAAGAAAGTTCATAGTTTGTTCATCTCCATTTCAAAAATATTGTCTCAAAAATTCAACTATATCACCATGACTTGTTCCCTACCGCAGTACCGCAAACTGTTTCTTTGACCATCGTGAGACTGCGGTATACTAAACATCACTTGAAGCCTTTCACCACACTACCGCACTCCTTCATTGAAACTATCGTGGGGCTGCGGTATTCAACACTTAAATAACTTAAACTCCTTATACCGCCATACCACAAGCCTCACTTGAGGCCATCACGAGGATGCGGTGTACTATTTTCCTCTACTCCCTATTACCGCCATATCGCAAGCCTCACTTGATGCCGTCACGGGGGCACGGTGTACTATTTTCCTCTGCTCCTTACCACCATACCGCAAGCCTCACTTGAGGCCGTCGCGGGGGCGTGGTGTACTATTTTCCGCTGCTCTTTCTTACTGCATTACCATTGATTATTCTCTTGACTACCATGGGACCGCGGTGAAGTATCATATGCCACTTAAATTTATACCACCAACCCGCCACTTCATTTTGAGACCGCTGCAGGGCTTCAGTAATTGATCTTTGCATCCCACAATGCCGCAAGTGCAATCTCTTCATGTTGGGGGATAGTGATAACTTCTCCCTTGTTATCCTTGGTTCTCGCACACCTGCCAAGACCTTTTGAGTGACCTGCAGGACTATGGTGAGAGACAAAAACACATCAATGGTCAAAAATACAAATATCTTTCACATGGACTTGGTATGGGGTGCTTATGAATGACTCCTAAAATAATTTTAAAATAAATATGGATCCCTAAGATGGATCTATGGAAGGAAATTTGCATGGATTTATGGATTTATCAAATGTATGAAGGTATCTTTATTGTAGGTTAGTTTCCCTATATTATTTATTCTTGGTTTCAACTCCTTGATTTTGTGGTTTTTTGTTAGGACCCAAAGCTTTCATATGCAGGACCACCTACAAGGCACCAAAGGAGTCATCTGGATCATGACTTAAGAGTTGGTTAGTATTCATTGAGTGGTATAATGGTGGTTGAACTGTCCTGGTCTATACAACTAAGAGATGTACTTGTGTGCTTTGTATTTTGTTTGTTTAATTTTTTGATGCTTAGAAAAACAGCATAAATAGATAGGATGATACTTTTTGTAATTTATTCCTTCAATCACTTGTCATAGGTCCAGTTGGAGGTAGCAGAGCTGGTGGAATGGAGGGTGTACCTTATCCGCCTATTTATTCAAGTAGAAATGTTGCAAGTTCCACTTTGGATCACCAAAGCCTTCACAAAAACATCTGTTCAAAATTCAATAATGAAGAATTTATGCACAAATTCTCTTTTGAATGATGCACAAAGCCTCCACTGCAACACCGCACTATTGCTAGGCCTTGCAGTGATGCAGGTGATTCCCACATCACCGCAAGGCCCAGCAACAAACTGTGAGGTGTTGTGGTGGAGGCTTTGTGCATCATTCAAAAGAGAATTTGTGCATAAATTCTTCATTATTGAATTTTGTGCATAAATTTTTGTGAAGGCTTTGGTGATCCAAAGTGGAACTTGCAACTACAATATCTGATAAAAATCTACTTCCAAATATGCTTTTGATGGATGTTCATATCCTCATCCAAAGCTCCAATTCACACACAGGCAGGAAGGACACTTTCAAAGGTTGAGGAGTTGAGCTTTACACCCACTGGTTGCATTTTCTTGAAATTTTCTAAGGACTTTTTAGAAAAAACCCATTTTAAACATATCCTTTAATCACGACATTCTAATATATCACATTTCTTTGAGGCATTTTTTGAAATAGTTCACTTGCCTTGTCTATGCTTCCACATTTTCATGTATGTCTAGCAGGGCACTTGTAACTACAACATATAATGACAAAAAAATCCCTGTTGTTATGCTTTCATGGATGTCCCTTTATTATTAATGGATATCTGATGTAGTGCACATTATTATAGTGCAAGCCTATTTTCCAAATGATTTCATTTAGCATCACCAATATTCTCCACAAGAACATTGTCCCTGTTTAAAATGATGGAAATGGTTCACATCTCTCAGAACAATTTCTCTTGCAACAATCTTGGAGATGAATTTAGATGCAGTGTGAAAATCAAAACATATTCGAAGGTTCTTAACAACTCTAATGGTTGTACTAGGGGCCATGTTTAACAAACCAAATGCAATTGCTAACTTTTCACTATGGTGGCAGATAAATGATTCTTTTTGCTTCTATTCCATAGCATTAAGTAAAAGTCTTGAATCTAGAAATACCCTACTGCCTTCATTTGCCAAGCCAGTTTCTCCAATTTTGCATAGCTCTCCCATGTTTGTGGATGTGATCTGTCTCCTACACAAAAAAGTATGTATCATTTTATGCCCTTCAATCCAACTATATGCAGGTATCTTTTTAATTCCTCTATCTTTCATCAATCTACTTACTATTTGAACCTCACCACACCTTCCTGCTTCTGCACATATGTTTTAGAGAAGAACATAAGTTGCAACATTTTTAGGATCCAACTAAAAAAGTAGTGTTGCTGGAATACTCAGCCTACATTCAAATTCTGAATTCTGGGAAATTATATACAGTAAATAGATTGATGGTTGTTTGGATAGTGAAATTATTAGCTTTCTTAGAAATTAACTGAAATATCTTGTCTTGAAATATCTAGAAGGATTATTTTAATTAAAGAGGATTTTGTGGTTATTTTTATAACAATGATTTTACAGTGCAACTAGCTTCCTATTTTCATTCAAAATACAAGTCATCAAAGTCAAGCACATACCAAGAAGATGGTACTCTACTTCAAACCCTCAACCTCACTTAGTTTAGTATGCTTACATGGGGATATTAAGGAAGTTGGTAAACAATTAATATATATCATTTGTTGTTTGTGAAGGAGAATCCTGTGAGATCCAATATGGCAGTGGATCAATATCCAGTTTCTTAAGTAAAGATGATGTCATAGTTGGGAAACTTGTTGTGAAACATTAGGTTAGTAATTTTTGGATTTTAAGGCTTCCCAGTTGGATATCAAAGATCTTTTCTCATCAACTTAATTTAGAATTTATGCATAATTAATGGATTATTTCATAGTGCAGGTCTTTACTGAGACAACACATGAACCAGGGTTGACATTTTTTTTGAATCGGTAAGGATGCTTAGAGCATCATAATATATTAATATTAATAAAAACATTTTTACAGATTACAAAAAAGGCCCTTCCTGGCCAAAAAGTTAACATATGCAGAGCATTTTAACTAAGAGCCCTGAACAGAGCTACAGATCTAAAAGGCCTTTTCTGGCCAAAAAGGAAACCAAAGTTACAGCGAAGCCAAAAACTTAAAGTAGAAAGAGTGGTTCACATACTATCCATATTTAAATTTGTGACCCTAAAGCCATGAACCCCCAGTTGGATTCTCTTGAGAAAGGACTGTGTCATCATTGGTGAAGGGAACTACTGATGGTTGGAGATTTGACAAGAAGCTCCATGCATTGAATACTTCCTCTATCCTTTCCCTCTTGGACCTTCCAAATGTATATTTCTATACCCGCAGTGAATTATCAAAGAGCTCTCTGTTACCTGATTGCAAACTTGAAATCATCACTTGATAAACACAGTTAAAACTAGGTTTATTAATGATATCTTCACGAAGGAACAGTCCCCCTACCAAGGCCGAGCCATCATGGAGATTATAAGTAGAAAAAGCTTCAAATAGCTTGACATCTGGGACTAGATAGTCATGAACAAACATTGATGCTATCCTTTTAACCTTATCAACCTGATGAAATAAGTCCATCACATTTGAGATAAAATGAGATACCAGATGCATAGCATAGCATACCCTCAATTGCAGCAAAAAATCTCTATCACATACATCTATCAAAGCATCCTCCACTGGCTCTTCATCAAGCAGTTTGAAGGCCCTAGCCATGAAATCTGAGTTGATGCTTCTATGCATTGGTTATTCCCATGATTGAATAGGCAAATGAAGTCGACAATTGCGGGGATAGATAGACATTATAGATACATAGAAAGGGTAAAATGAAGAGGCAATAACGAAAAGATTAATGACACATATACCATTGTCTCTTGCATAAAAAGAGTATCGTACAAGCCAACATAATGAAT
Source organism: Cunninghamia lanceolata (assembly GCA_027924645.1). NCBI lineage: Eukaryota > Viridiplantae > Streptophyta > Pinopsida > Cupressales > Cupressaceae > Cunninghamia > Cunninghamia lanceolata. Next base: position 6,945,653 of record BSBN01000976.1, on the reverse strand, counting down.
TGAAGTCATTCCAGCCAGCAGGGAAATAAAACCAAGGCAGATGAGATCCAAATTGGATTATATTGCTCAGCTCACAACACTCCTCTTACAGAGCATTCAATGAATAAAATCAAAAAGATATGTGCGAAGCGAGCATCTAATGCCAGATGGAAACCTATATAGATTGCAAGCTTCAAAATGACTAAATCTACTACTAATTGACATGAATTAATAATTAAATTGACTAAATATACTACCAATTGATAGAAATAAGTGAACAGTGAATAAATATGACTAAATATATGACCAGTGTTAAATTAGTGAATAAAAATGACTAAATATACTACCAAATTGATCAAAATGATGATTAAAATTAATGACTAAATACACTACCAAAGGATAGAAATCAGTGAATAAAAATGACTAAATAAGTGACCAGTTAACAACAATCAATGACTAAATATATCAGTGAAAAAAATAACTAAATAAGTGACCAGATTACAACAATCAATGACTAAATCAACAACTAAATATACTACCAAATCGATCAATCAAAACAACCAATAAATGACTAAAAATGGTTTAGTCATCAATTTGGTCATGTTATAAATGACTGACAATAAACTACTTGTTGAAGTATAAAATTGCGCAGGTTCTAACACCAACATGGGAAGTTTCAAGAATGTGGAACTTGCTACTTGAAATGACCTTCAGATTTTAAAGAAGTTGGCTCTTCTCTATTTCAATTAGATTTTGAGCAAAGGGTAAGAAATTAATAGGATTAGAGATACAATTAAGCAAATCTAACTATGGCGATGCACCTAAATAAAAGTATCCCCTTCTATTTAAGCATAGTGAAACTATCCTCAAGATACAGTTATATTAAAGAGCAGATACTGCATGATTAACATAAACAGATAGAATGAATATAATCAAAGGCTCACAACCAGACACTTTGTAATGACACAGATAATATCAACCAAGGCACAGAACAGAGTTCTTCTCATTAATCTTCCAACAACATAAAAGGCACATATACATGCACAGATATATTAACTTTCTTATCAAGAACAACAAAATAAAGGCAAAATGACATAAACTGGTCACAGCAAAGTCTCTGACTTCTCTTTTTAAATTTCTGACAAAAACTATCAAAGATGCGTCAATTTATATCTCTGTATATATATGTTTGTGTGTCCTAATCTATTACAAATACTACTTATTTATAATCATAGATCTGACCCAAGATTGCTTGTAACAACTGAATCCTTAACGGCCCAACGGAACTGAAGATAGCTGGAAGTTCCTGACGGTTATGATCCTCTGAATCTGCAATGGTCCTCCCTCCTTAACGCTCATTGGTTGGGGCAAAATATATGTGGCATGACTCCTTCACTGAGACACAGACACATGACGAGACCCGTGCGCTTGAAACTGAAACAAAATATGACAGATGGTAGCATCCATGTCAAACCCAAAAACTCCTTTTACTTTTCAGAAATGAACAGGAAAATGACACTTGTCTCATTTTGTAGCCTTCAAAACCTGATATGTGTCTTCAAAACCTGATATGTGTCTTCTCCCGCAAGGCCTTTTAAAACCTGTGTCTTTATGATCGGGTGACCTCCTTTAATGACATTTGTTGCAACCCACATTACTCATAAAATGAGACACAATAAATGATGGGACCCACAACCTCGACGCTCACTACCCTTAAAGGGATAAAACTGGGACAGATGGCAGCCTCCCCGCGCATGCCAGCTAACACGTGGCGACTTTTGTAACACTGCTGAAACAAAATAAAACCTTTGAAAGGTCACCGCGAAAGCTAACACTTATCGAAACCCACACAAAACTTTAGAAGAAAAAATTTTCTTACCGAAAGAGTCATAAATAAAGCAACCCTTCTCTACGACCACCACGTGGCATCCTCCGCACGCTTGAAACTTGAAACATTACTGTGGCCCACCATTCTTTATACTAGCATCAACATGATACGGAAAGAAACACGTGGCATCACTCACAGCAAAATAAAAAGACACGCGGCACCCTTTGCACAAAACATAGAAACTTTTGAGACTGCCTCCGCAAGCGACACATGGTGACACCTGCAATATTGCTGAAACATTGTAAACCATTGAAACTTTCTACTACGTGGTGCACTCCGCATAAAACTTAATATTTGAAACAATATTGTGGCTTTGACTCTGGCTTTGACACTTGGCAGATTCTGTACAAAGCATTAGAAACTCACACAGCAACCAAAATAAGACCTGCGCATCAACATTTGAAACCCGCGGACTAAACTGCGACTGAAACAAAATGTAGAGTTTTGACACTCTGCAGTTCTTGGCGACCATCAAGACTTCTGAGCCTGCTCTGAAAGAACCCAAAATTGGCAAAAAGATATGTATTGAAAATACAACTTACAATCATAAATTTTGCAAAGCTGTCTGATAAACATACCATTCTAAATCGGAAAGCCCCTGTCTACTCTGTAAATCATGAAAAGAAAAATCAAGATTAATTATATCCTTATGAGAAAAAGTTTGCAAAATTTGTACCATAGCCTTTAATTGAAATTCTAGCTGGGCCATAGGTATCAACATAGTTTCAACTTCCTTGACTGATGATGAATCACTTAACCCTTGGAAAATTGTCTGATCATTTTGCTTAGTCAAGAGAAGGGCCTTGATGTCATCAATCATCAACACTGTGTTACTATCTGGGAAAGGTGAAGGAAGCCCCAGTTGCACTAAATCTTCTAAATGTTTCTTCATATTTTTCACTCCTTTCACTGTATCCAGGAGCTCCTGACAATTTGTGGCCGCAGAGTTACAACTCAAAACCTCATTGACCTTCTTAGCAGCAACCATTCTATCATTGATACCTGCTGCTGATAATGTCTCATCTGTTGTGTCATACAACTTCTTCAATAAAAGTTGAGAGTCAGAAACCCTCAATGAAACAATAGACAAGGTGGCCTGCACCGAAGTTTCAACTTTCTCACACAGCTGCTGAGCATTTAACAGAAATGTTAAAGATGGCCTTCGCTGGATAATCTCCTCAGAGATTCTCTTCCATACTGAAACATATAGCTCTTTTACCAAATTAGGAACTCCAGCATTTTGCGGCCTATTAGCCAACTCAATTGTTAGTTGCTTTGTTCTTTGTTGCTCAGCTAGGAGTTGTGCCTGAATTGCACCATTAGCATTTTTCTTATTCAATAACTTATGTTGTAAGTGTGTGGCCTGTTGCAACTTATCTTGATATTTCTTCTCCAAAGTGGCTTTCTCCTGTCTCAAAATAGTCACTGTAACTTTTTCTTGTGCTAGCTTAGACTTAAGAGAAGCATGCTGGGCCTGTACAACCTGATGTATCTGCAAAGAAACAATATTTTGCAACTATTTGTTTAGATTATCAATCTCATTCTTTTTAGATTGAGTCTCCCCAGCAAGGTTGCTACTATTCACTTTCTCTTGAGCCAAATCATTTTCTGCTTTCTGCAGCTTCTTAGACACTTTCAAATAGTCAGTTGCTACAGCAGATGCAGTTTCATTTAGTAGCTCAACCATGTCCTGTGGCCTAAAAAGAGACATATCCATAGCCACAACATTCATAGCATAATCCTGGGGCTGCATTTGTTCATTAGGTTTCACCACATTTGGAGACAAATGTGTAACTGTCAATGATTGTTGAATGGGGTCATAAAGTGACCTCATGTGTGCCACAGCAGGGCTCTTGTTTTCCTTTTTCCTCTTTTTCTCCATCCTATCCTCTCTAGCCCTTTTTGTTGTGTTTGCTTGAGCTTGGAATGTAGGAGGGGATGCAATGTAACCTCCAGCAAAGGGGTGACCTTGAGGCAGGCCATAGGGAATAGCCAATAATTGCTGGCTAGGAGAAACTTGAGGAGGGGTCCTTTTAGGTACAAATGGAGAAAATAATGGTAATGAAATGGCCTATGAACTGGCAGTTGTGGCAAGGGTTGATGTAAGCACAACAGAAGTGGCAGGGGTAATAAACGACTGGCTAATTGGGATTGCCACTCCTATAGTAGAAGAAAGAGATACAAGAGAAAAGGGAGAAGAAACACTTACTTGAGCGACAGAAGAGGTGACTAGAAGTTGTTGCTGCTGTGGTTCTGTTTCTTCCTCCTCTTCTTCTTGTAGGTACAATTTCCTATGTTTCCTAGGCCTCTCACCTATTTCCTCTATTTCTTTCTCTTCAACATTTACCACCACTAGTGGTTGCAAAGGAACAATTCTGGAACCCCCAGATGCTGAAGTTGTTTGAGTCCCTAGAGTTGGTGATGACACCACACCTTTTTGCTTCTCTAAGGTGCTAGGGGATTGGGGCCATGAAGATGCAGGAGCAGCAGATGAGGCCTGTCCTATTTCTTGCATAATTTGGGCTGACTCTATTTCCTCCTCTGTCTCCTCACCCTTCCTCTGAATTCTACTTGTGTTTGGACTTGAGATTGGGGAGGGGTGCCACTCATCCCAGATTGATTCCCATTTTTCATCACTCTCAACATTCCCAAATGAATGTGTGAACTCTGAAATTTCTTGCCTATATTCCAATAGGCTTCAATCTTTTCTGCTCTCCATTCTTGGACTTTTAGTTCTTTCCTCAGACCAGTAGTCATTTTCATCTTAGGGTCATATTCCCTCTCTTTGACATAAACATTTTCCCATGGCCTAGGCCCCTCATAGGGCAAATCAATTAATTCAACATACAAGCTGGGTTATCTTCTTTCAGATTCCTCCTGTCCTCCCAGAATGGGCGACCCTCATGCACCATTTTAGCATGGACCTTATTATTTATGATCCAGGAGGCTAGAAAACTATCTAGGTCATATTTCCATTTATCTTCTATGATGATGAAACCCAGGGCAACTAACTTTCTTAACAAGAGGTTCTCTACACCTCTAACTTCAAGCGTCATGTTTTTCCTAGCCCATGGGACATCATACATCTTCTTCTTTCTTTTCTTATGGCCAAAGTCATTATCAACCATAGATACCTGTCGGGTCACCTCTAAGAATACGACCCTAGGGGTCAATACTTTAGGTAATAGCACGAGTTCCCCATTGAAACCTTGGACTCTGATTATTGTATTATATGCCCCAAAGAAATAATCATAGGGAATTAGGCAATTGGTTATAAAACCCCTTATACTCTGTGTCATCCTATGTTCTATAGGCTCAGGGCTTAACTGGCAAAAAGCAGGGGTGACAAAATGTTCCCAAAACTCATAAGGGTCAGAGATTTTAGATAACACATGTGTCCATGCGGACACAGGGATGGTTTTATTATGACCAAAATCTAGATCATACATATTTAAATGCATATGTTGTGCGAAAAGACTATAGTTCTGATATAGCATAAGATGAAACAAGAAAGCAGAATACCTGAAAACTCGCTTTGTCTTGAAATTTGTGAGATGATCAATCATGGCGTTAGCAATTTGTTCTAAAAAATCCAGCCGGTCCTCTTGTGATTTATCCACAGTTTTCAATCTGAAAAGGATTGCCAACTAACAGTCATGGACTGTGTTATCCTCCCTCATTCCAAAAATGAAAGCTATCATCGAAAGTGCCTCCTGAACATTTTGACTAAATTATGCCCGCCCAGTGGGTAGTGTGGGCATATGAGTATTATCTTCTCCCAACTGCATCTCTGAATTCAGGAACTTGACTTTGTTAATTATAGTTGCCCATGTGTTTTGCATTTTGGCAATGGGTAAGTGCAAAAAGATGGGGGGCCAAAAAGTGGCCAAATTAATTTAAAAAAAAATTAAGTCATAACGCGAGCGCGTTATAACGCGCTCGCGTTATGACTGTCTATAAATTAAAAAAAGGGTTTCTAATCTCATTTCATTTCTTCTTCTCCTCTATGCCCGCGGCCTGCAGACCCTAGAAATCACGCTCGCATTATACAAAACTCCATTCAACACAAAAACCTTATCAATTCGTCGCCAAAATGCTGCCACGACGTCGAGTATGCCAAAGGAGTGAGTTATATTTATTTTTTTGTTTGAATTTGTTTCTAAATAGGTAGGTTTTAATTGATTTTTGATTGTTATTTCGTTAATTGTCTGGAAATGTTAATGCATCTCCTCCTCCTCCTCCTTAAAATCCACAAAATCCTGAGGAGGAAATACTTGCGGAACAACAACCTCCTCCATCCATTCCTTGACATGCCTCTGGAACACAAGAAAATATAATGGGGCAAATTGAAAACAACAAAAAGGAAATTGAAGATATAATTGCAAGGTTGAAAGATCCTTCCACTTCAACCTTGCATAGGTCCACGCTTGCCGAATCTCTTGAGTCTATGTTATCAAATGTAGATTCAATTAGCAATCAAATAACTAGTTGGATAGATAAGAAGAGAGAGTTTAGAGATTGCTATGCAGACAAGTTGTCATACCAAGATGTGAAAAAATTACAAATTACAAAATTAGACTTGTGTTCAATTTTCACAAACCCACAAACAAATCAACCTCCACCCATTACATGCAAGAGGTTCCCTATCCATTGGTGCAACAACCAAGCGATAAGGGACAATTTTGGGCAGAGGTGGTGGATGGTTTTTGACCATCCTCCATGCAATAATAATGAGGTCCCACAATACTTTTTGAGGAAACTCTACTGCGAGTTTGTCCTCAATAAAGTGCCAAACTATTTTGATATGCGGGACTTCCAGGGTAGAGGTGGGGGGTCAGCACAAGATAGACCAGGAGCACGTCTTGACCCACAGCGGGTAGTGAGACGAGTAATCAGTAGACCAGCCCACGAGCATGTTTCTATCCCTTCCATTGTGAAGGAGAGTGTTGAGGTCGATACACTTCAGTCGATTAGTGCCTTGACCCAGAGCATCATAGAGCATGCCGGTCCTGCAACACAGAGTGGGTTGGGAGATAGTGCGAGGAGTAGGGTCCCACCCCATACTTGTTAGGCTTGCAGGTCAGCCTGTGGTTATGACCTCATGGACAGTCAGGATGCAGGTGCACAGGCCACATCTGCAGCTGAGCAGATGGTGATGACAAATACCCTCTTGAGTGAGACTTTCGGCCTTGATACTCAGGTAAATATTAGCAAGTTTATTGAATTTAATTTATTAAATTTTATTTTTGAAATACAAGATTAACTAATTTAAATTGATGATTTTAATGAAATTTCAGGGTCATAGCGTTGATGCAATTTTCAGTGGTTCTCCACCTGCATTTTACAGTAGATCATCTACTGTCGGGGTATGTAACTAGTAAACAATTATAAATATTACATGTGAATAGCATCGTTGTATGAATGGTATTCTAATATCTGATTTTGGATGTTGAATAGGTTAATACTATAGATTTCACGGCAACACCTGCCAGCGGTGGTGGACTTCAAAGCTTTACGGAGGTAGTAAAATAAATAGTTTAATGAATGAATTGTACTTACTAGATTTTTGTATGTGATTTGTGTGCTTTATTTCCAGATGATGCAGGCTGCGGAGACACCTCCCCATGTTCATAGGGCAATGGAGCAGAGTGTGGCCTCTGCGATTCATAGCTCCATGGCATTGACAGGGGTATGAGGCAGATTAGTAAATTTCAATTTACATTCATTGTTATAGTTGTCTATTTTTGAAAAATCAAAAGATTATTGATTTGAAGTTTAATTTATATCTGGATGGTTTCTATAGGACATGACATCACCAGGGCCTATTCCTGCTACTGAGGCAAGTGAGGAGACAGATTATATGTTAGCGGTACGTGATTATTTTGTTAAATGTTTCATTTTTTATAACATGTAATTTCTATATATTAATGTCTATACTTTTTATTGTAACAGGTAAAGATGCAGGAAGAACTAAATAGGAGGAGCAGCCCTCAGGTTCATAGTAGACCACCCACATGCGCGTCTCCATCCCCTAGAAGATCAAAGGCTACCTGTGATCTATTCTCTTCACCAGCCAGAGGGGAATGAATTTTTATTGTGTTCCTTTGTTGTATGCCTATATGGCATTTGTGGACATATATTTTGTATTGTGTATAGTTGACATTGTACGCCTATATGGCATTCTTGTAAGCCTATATGGCTATTTTGTATATATGTTATATTTATATCGACATATATTAATGTATGCCTATATGGATATTTGGTTAATACAAATCTTTTTTATTGATGGTGTCCATACTTGCATTATAAATCCACATTTGAATGGATATTTGTAGATGGCTACTTCAAATATTTAAAGTCCAATTGTATTACATAGGATGTTTGATGATCTAATAAGCTAGCTATTGTTATTCAAGTATCACCTAAACCTCATTTTGGAACTAAAAGATAAAAGTTGTATTTAAAAATAAAATGAATCATCATGTTGAACAGAAAATATTAATATTCTTTATGAGTAGCATAGAATGTCAACTATATGCAATACAAAAAAATGAATCATCATGTTATTCTTTATGTTTTAGATCCTGAAAATGACTAAGTCTGGTAGCCTGATATCCTGAAACACTAGGATGAATATCCAAGTCATTAGGATGATTGTGCCTTGAGAAAAAGTCATTAAGATGAGAGCCTAAAGGAGACTTTCTTAAACATTCAAACATTGAGCAACAAGCATGAAGGGTTAAGGCACAATTTGCAACTCATAAAGCCTCAAAAGGGTGCCCAACTTAGAGAGAGCATTCATTTAAGACAAGGCGCCCATTGACACCTGTTCCACCATAAAAGTGTGCCTAAGGTGGAAGGAGAACAAGCCTCTAGTAAGTGAAGCGCACCTATTGTCTAAACCACTTCATTATGGCACCCTAGCATGAGGAGGAGTATATAAGTCAATAGGAAATGGTGCCTAGAATGCAAATGAAGGACTAAGTGGCATTTTCAATAAGCATCAATTCACCTTGAGCTTTCAATAAATACATCAAATCGAGCCCCATAAGCCTAGGCACCCTTTGCCTTCAAAAGAACCTTGTATCGACATCATGAGTTAGTCGTATCGGCGTATCGGCAGACCTTGGTTAGGCTTTGCCGATAGTGGTTTGTCTTGCTGACGAGTGTGGTTTGAAGTCGAAGACATCAGTGTATCGGAAGATAATCCCATCGGCGCATCGGAAGAGCAGTTGAGAGATTCGCCGATGAAGGGGGTCACACCGACAGTCGAAATCCATCGGTGTATCAGCCCAATGAGATTAGAGTTCACCAATGTTTGGAGTCTCACCAATGGGTGTGGTCCGAAGGTTGTCATTAGTGAGATCGGTGTGTCGACAGAAGAGTTTTTGAGTGTGCCGATGGTATTAAGTCCTACTGATAGGTGAGGGACTTAGAGTCTCATATCAAAGTGACTTGACACAGATCCCAAAACCACCTATTGGACCAATAGGATCCTAGGCACTCACTTCATGCATTATGATTTCTAGGCGCCAGTTCGATGCTCCATCACAAGGAAAGTGCGCCCACACTTGCAAGTGTTTTTCTTCAAGATCTAGGTGCCAGTTGAAGCTTGTAGTTGCCAAGAAGAGCGCCTAGCAAGAGGAAGTCTTTTGGAGTCTCCAAAACATATCAAACACTTGACTAACAGCATCTCGTCAAAGATTGGTGCCTTTTTGCACTTTGGACTCTTTAGGGATATCGTTGGTACAATGTAGCTTGGACTGTTTCGACATGTTTGGGTGAAAAATAGGACCATACCTAGTGTAAAGGTACCCATCCAAACGCGTTGGAATAGTCAGTTTGGTCGCATCAGGAGCAGAACGAAAGTTACACCCCTTTGCAACTTTACACTGCCTCCTTCTGACGATTTTTGGGGTAGTGGAAAACCTTTCACCACGGGCAAATGTCTCAGAGATATAAAAAACTGAGAGAGGTTATTGTAGAGGCACTCTACATGATCGCGTTTCCTCAGATGGAATGTTTCTAAGTGACATGGTTTTCAAGTAACATCTCGTCAAAGATTGCTACCTTTTTGCACTTGGGACTCTTTGGGGATATCGTCGGTACAATGTAGCTCAGACTATTTCGACATGTTTGGGTGAAAAAAAGGACCATGACTAGCGTAAATGTACCCATCCAGACGCGTTGGAACAGTTAGTTTGGTCACATCAGGAGCAGGACGAAAGTTACACCCCTTTGCAACTTTACACTGCCTCCTTCTGACGATTTTTGGGGTAGCAGAAAACCTTTCACCATAGGCAAATGTCTTAGAGATATAAAAAACTGAGAGAGGTTATTGTAGAGGCACTCTACATGATCACGTTGCCTTAGACAGAATGTTTCTAAATGACACAGTTTTTGAGTAACATCTCATCAAAATTGCTACCTTTTTGCACTTTGGACTCTTTAGGGATATCGTCGGTACAATGTAGCTTGGACTGTTTCAACATGTTTGGGTGAAAAATAGGACCATGCCTAGTGTAAATGTACCCATCCGGATGCATTGGAATAGTCAGTTTGGTCGCATCAGGAGCAGGATGAAAGTTACACCCCTTTGCAACTTTACACTGCCTCCTTCTGACGATTTTTGGGGCAGCAGAAAATATTTCACCACGGGCAAATGCCTCAGAGATATAAAAATTGAGAGAGGTTATTCTAGAGGCACTCTACATGATCATGTTTCCTCAGATGGAATGTTTCTAAGTGACATGGTTTTCGAGTAACATCTCGTCAAAGATTGCTGCATTTTTGCACTTTGGACTCTTCAGGGATATCGTCGGTACAATGTAGCTCGGACTGTTTTGATATGTTTGGGTGAAAAATAGGACCATGCCTAGTGTAAATGTACCCATCCGGATGCATTGGAATAGTCAGTTTGGTCGCATCAGGAGCAGGACGAAAGTTACACCCCTTTGCAACTTTACACTGCCTCCTGACGATTTTTGGGGCAGCAGAAAATATTTCACCACAGGCAAATGCCTCAGAGATATAAAAAATTGAGAGAGGTTATTGTAGAGGCACTCTACATGATTGCGTTGCCTTAGACAGAATGTTTCTAAGTGACACAGTTTTTGAGTAACATCTCGTCAAAGATTGCTGCCTTTTTGCACTTTGGACTCTTTAAGGATATCGTCGGTACAATGTAGCTCGGATTGATTCGACATGTTTGGGTGAAAACAGGACCATGCCTAGAGTAAATGTACCCATCTAGACACGTTGGAATAGTCAGTTTGGTCGCATCACGATCAGGACCATGCCTAGAGTAAAATCACCTTGATTTTGGCGCCCAATGTACATTATAGAGGTCGAGGTTCTTCTTATCATTCAAACATGTTAGATGAGAGCATAGGAAAGGAAAAAGCTCTAAGTTTCATCATCATGAGCATCTAATATCAAGATACTTTAATGGCTCAAACCTTGATTTGGCGCCCTGTATGTGAAGGAAGATCTAAAGGCAGGAGGAAATAAAAAATGCAGGAGGAAATAAAAAAAAGACAAACCTTACAAATTAATGTGCATACTTATAACTCAATGTAACATGACTTTACAAAATCAATGTGAATACTTACAAATTAATCCAATGAACCATCCGGGTTTGCTCTACTCTTTATTGTGTCAAGTATTGCTTCATGGTCAGACTCACGCACCTTCCACAAGATTTTGTTCAAAGGTCTACCCCAATACTTTACCAAATGAACATTGGATACCATGACAAGGTTCAAGTAATGAAGAATCTTCTGATGCGTGTCAAAGTCCTGAAATAGCCAAATATTAACACTCTTATGTGGATACCTTCTAAGCCATGTTCCAGTAATAACCACTAAGCCTGTAGGGTATTCGATGTTTTCTCCATCTGTAACAGGGGCCTCCAATTTATTTTTGGCCTCAACACAACAACATAAGCAATAATCTGTTCCCTCTTCATTATTTTCATCTGCAATAACTACATATACATGCCCTACATTGATATGTGTAGCAAATTAGATGAAATTAGTCAACATTACAAAAACACTACAAAGTAAGATGACATTACCTGGTTGAACTAGATGAAATTAGATGCATATACGTGCCCTATATTCCCTGGTTGAACTAAATCTGATATGTGGTCAAAGTCAACTGATGATTCCATCTGTGTTAGTTCCAGTGCCATCGAGGGTCGATACGTGTCAAGTGGGCTAAGATAACTTAACTGCCATTCGTCAACCCACTCCTTTGACTCACACTCATCCCAGACTTGAATTGTATAGGAAGAACAAAAGCATGACATCTTTCGTGTATGGATACTCCATGAACCTGCAATTGAGCTTCTGAAAGAGTGCATCTCGTTTGATCCTATCAGTGTACAACAATCCTCATATGGTGCAATGTTAGTATCATCTATCAACCAAAAAAATCTACGAACTGAAGACTTACCTTCATTACTTGGACCCATGGAAGCATTAAACCACTCGACAATTGATTTTGCATCTGTCAACTTTGCATTGTCTTTATACTTTAACTCTTCTCGTGCTATGGCTCTTTTGATACATGCTCCTGCACCATCATGCTCCCCCTTTCCATGCCCGGCCTCACAAAAGTTCCACATATGCTGAATACATGTATTATTATGCCTCCTACTCAGCCAATAGAAATTTCGCGAGTTCTTGAATTGTGACGCACAGTTATCTGACCATATGATATGTTGACTAAATGATATGCCCCTTCTAGCCAAATCATTGTAGAACACCTGAAAGCAACCTTGCATGAACTCCGTAGAATGTGTGCGATCATCACTAATATATAAATTATACTCCCTTATGATCTTCCTCTCATCCTTTGTACTATCATTCGCATGAATGAATGTGATGTGCACAAATATAAAAACCTGTGTGGAGTTGTAATATTGTGATTGCACCTCACGCTGTGGCTGTAGACTGTAGTTCTCTGCAAAGTCGATGACTGAAACAATGCTACCAACCAGAAATGTGTCCTTGCATAACTTGAATTGCAAGTCCAACCATCAAGCTCTATGGGCATCTCTTGCATACTCATACACTATGCTGTCACGAAATATAGGCATAAACTGATACACTGAAATCTTTTCAATAACCAATTCACACCTCTTTGTTTCTTTACCATCTTTTGTATTGTATGCCACTATTTTATACTTGCCAAACTCTACTAGTTCGTTTCCAACCACATGTGTTCTTTCCATATGTTCACATATTGGAAAATGTTGCAAGCCACCACAACGATGACATGTGCCATCCAAGCATAATTTCTTGTAGAATATTTGACCTTCCTCTCTTTCACATAAAATTCTTGATATGAAGTCTCTTGAAGATGTTGGTGGGGCACATATGGCACAACCCTGCAAATCATTGTTAGTATGCATATCTAAACATATAGACCTATAAGCATCAAAATGGTTAGAAAATTTAATATGTAATCTACAACAACAAGTAGTGCGTGTGTGATTTATCTTAACATAGAAAGGTTTTAGCATTTCAAAATATCTTTGACAAATTTTAATTTGAGGATACTTCTCTAAAAATTTACTATAAAACTGTGTTTGAGTCTCCTCCAAAAAAATGCTATGGATGTGGCTCACGGTTCTGACTACCAATTCTCCTTCTTACCACATCCCTTTGATTCGGAGATACCCTTGTGTAATTCTTCCAAAAGTCTTCAATTAGTGATCTCAATGCTTCAACAATTGGTTTATCTTTTTGTGGTAGTCTCCCCGAGAACGCCCATAATTCATTGGCATTAGTGTCCTCAATTCTTTGACGTCTTCCAACAGCTCTTGATAAAGTTTTCCTATTAATTCTCAATTATTGACTCATCTTTCTAATGAGACAAGCTTTCCTCGTTTGACTACTTATTATAGTCGATGTAATCACACGCCGTGTTGCATTACTATCTTTTGTACGTGAGGTGTTACCCACACTCTCATATGCACTCATTAGATTCTTAACAATAGATTTTTCACTTGAAGCCTCTGATGTTCTCAACCCAACAATCTTCATGATAGACCTATACTTTATACTTCGCATCATTTCAACAAATAGTTGACATCTTGCAGTCTCATTTAACTTTTCAAAGAACAATCTCCAAATCTTATTAGCATATCTTCTACAAGTGCGTTTTAGAATCTTACCTTCCATTGGTTGCAAAATATTCTCATCAATATCAATCAAATACTTTGGCTTTCTATGCAAAATTCTAGGTGGTGTTAAGTTAGGTAAATTCATCTCAACATTAGGAATTTCATCAATATTTAAATGAGATGGGTTAGATGGCATACCTTCGATCGAAGATGGAATAGATGACATACCTTGAGGTTGAGGTGGGAACGATGGTGTACCTCCTTCATCACATGTGAGTGATGATATACTCTCAACTTGAGATGTGGTAGATGGTGTCCCTACATGTTGACTTGCGGTAGAGGACGTGTCTCGAACTATGGTATTCAAATCTCTCATACCACGAAGTTTTTGCATTCGTTCTCTTTGTGCCGCCAAACCATATCTCTCTGTGATGGTTGTAGTTCCTCTTCAATTGGTATGTCTTCATTTATCGTGTCCAATTTTCTCTTCTCATGAAGTTCCCTCATAGCCACTACTTTCTTTGCATTCTTATCTTCTATCTCTTCTTGTGTTGGTTTAATTCTTGATTGTTTCCTCGGCATGATGGAGAATTTGTCTGTAGCATGATAAAGAGACCAATATTAGTTCCTAAGAAATGAATACAATATAATAGTGGGATTGTATTTTTATTATGTTGTAAGGATTTATTCTTGTATAGTTTGACATCATGGTATGTTAAGGTCTGTTTATTACACATAATTATTAAAGAGCCCAAGTGTAGAAAATATACATGGCATCATGTGAGATTGTAGGCTGCTTTCTTGATTGGGAATGTGTCTATTTTAAACATGTATGATAAAGCATGATAAAGTAATTCAATCCGAAATAAGGAAAATGTAAAGAACATGCATGTAAAGACTTGACATACCTAAAAAATGAAGATTTGAATGGAGAGAGTACCCAATTATGTAGTGTTTTTTTCTTCTTGCATCAAACTCCTCAACAATTTGAGTTTTTTCACCACTTGCTTCCTTTTCATTGTTAAATTGAATAACACTCAAATATAATTACTAACAACAATACTATTAACCAATCTATAATGTTAAATTCCTAAAATTGAATCACAATTAACATTGCAACACTACAAAAATTGAAATTTGAATAGATATATATTAAACTTGGTGTGAAAACTATGTTATTTCCTCCTTATCAAGTTGGCAAAGCAGAAAGGTGGTGGAAAGATCATGCAAAGGTGGTACAATGTGTCAAATGTGCATGTGAACTTCCCAACAGCATGAAAGCACTTCTTTTTTATCGGAGCACGCACAGAATCAATAAGAAAACAGAGCATGTGGGCCTGGATCACGGGGGTCAACACTTTTTTACCGTTTCAATAGCAAGACAAAATGCGAGCGTGTTATCACACGCTCGTGTTTTGTCCTGCTATAGATTGATCACATTCTTTGCATTGATCACATCTCTTTCCAAACCTTCCCCTTCAGACTTGAATGACCCTCAACCCTGTCCCTAAACCCTAAACCCTCAACCCTCAACCCTCAATGTCAAATCCTAATCCCTCAACCCTTCACTCTAATCCCTCAACCCTAAACCCTATCCCTAAACCCTCAACACTATACCTTAAACCCTAATCCCTCAACCCTAACCCTAAACCTTATCCCTAAACCCTAATCCCTCAACCCTAATCCGTCATCCGTCATCCCTCAACTCTAATCCCTCATCCCTAAACCCTAAACGCTATCCCTATTCCTAGACCCTCAACGGGCTCGATACTATACCTTAAACCCTAATGCCTTATCCCTAAACCCTCCAACCCTATCCCTAATCCTTATACCCTCCACACTCTACTTTAACCCTAATCCCTCGACCCTCAACCCTCAACGTCAAACCCTAATCCCTCAACCCTTAACTCTGATCCCTCAACCCTCAACCCTATCCCTAAACCCTAAACCCTCAACCCTCAACCCTCAACGTCAAATCCTAATCCCTCAACCCTTCACTCTAATCCCTCAACCCTAAACCCTATCTCTAAACCCTCAACACTATACCTTAAACCCTAATCCCTCAACCCTCAACCCTAAACCTTATCCCTAAACCCTAATCCCTCAACCTCAACCCTAATCCGTCATCCCTCAACTCTAATCCCTCATCCCTAAACCCTAAATGCTATCCCTATTCCTATACCCTTAACAGACTCGATACTATACCTTAAACCCTAATCCTTTATCCCTAAACCCTCCAACCCTATCCCTAATCCTTATACCCTCCACACTCTACTTTAACCATAATCCCTCAACCCTCAACCCTATCCCTAAACCCTTGACCCTTGAACCTCAACCCTCAACCCTCAACGTCAAACCCTAATCCCTCAACCCTTAACTCTGATCCCTCAACCCTCAACCCTATCCCTAAACCCTAAACCCTAAACTCTCAACCCTCAACCCTCAACGTCAAATCCTAATCCCTCAACCCTTCACTCTAATCCCTCAACCCTAAACCTGATCCCTAAACCCTCAACACTATACCTTAAACCCTAATCCCTCAACCCTCAACCCTAAACCTTATCCCTAAACCCTGATCCCTCAACCCTCAACCCTAATCCATCATCCCTCAACTCTAATCCCTCATCCCTAAACCCTAAATGCTATCCCTATTCCTAAACCCTCAACAGACTCGATACTATACCTTAAACCCTAATCCCTTATCCCTAAACCCTCCAACCCTATCCTTAATCCTTATACCCTCCACACTCTACTTTAACCCTAATCCCTCGACCCTCGACCCTCAACCCTATCCCTAAACCCTTGACCCTCGAACCTCAACCCTCAACCCTCAATGTCAAACCCTAATGCCTCAACCCTTAACTCTGATCCCTCAACTCTCAACCCTATCCCTCAACCCTCAAACCTCAATGTCAAATCCTAATCCCTTAACCCTAAACCCTCAACACTATACCTTAAACCCTAATCCCTCAACCCTCAACCCTAAACCCTAATCCCTCAACCCTCAACCCTAATCCGTCATCCCTCAACTCTAATCCCTCATCCCTAAACCCTAAATGCTATCCCTATTCCTAACCCTCAACAGACTCGATACTATACCTTAAACCCTAATCCCTTATCCCTAAACCCTCCAACCCTATCCCTAATCCTTATACCCTCCACACTCTACTTTAAACCTAATCCCTTGACCCTCAACCCTATCCCTAAACCCTTGACCCTTGAACCTGAACCCTCAATGTCAAACCCTAATCCCTCAACCCTTAACTCTGATCCCTCAACCCTCAACCCTATCCCTAAACCCTAAACCCTAAACCCTCAACCCTCAACCCTCAACGTCAAATCCTAATCCCTCAACCCTTCACTCTAATCCCTCAACCCTAAACCCTATCCCTAAACCCTCAACACTATACCTTAAATCCTAATTCCTCAACCCTCAACCCTAAACCTTATCCCTAAACCCTAATCCCTCAACCCTCAACCCTAATCCGTCATCCCTCAACTCTAATCCCTCATCCCTAAACCCTAAATGCTATCCCTATTCCTAAACCCTCAACAGACTCGATACTATACCTTAAACCCTAATCCCTTATCCCTAAACCCTCCAACCCTATCCCTAATCCTTATACCCTCCACACTCTACTTTAACCCTAATCCCTCAACCCTCAACCCTATCCCTAAACCCTTGACCCTCTAACCTCAACCCTCAACCCTCAATGTCAAACCCTAATCCCTCAACCCTTAACTCTGATCCCTCAACCCTCAACCCTATCCCTAAACCCTAAACCCTAAACCCTCAACCCTCAACCCTCAACGTCAAATCCTAATCCCTCAACCCTTCACTCTAATCCCTCAACCCTAAACCCTATCCCTAAACCCTCAACATTATACCTTAAACCCTAATCCCTTAACCCTCAACCCTAAACCTTATCCCTAAACCCTAATCCCTCGACCCTCAACCCTAATCCGTCATCCCTCAACTCTAATCCCTCATCCCTAAACCCTAAATGCTATCCCTATTCCTAGACCCTCAATGGGCTCGATACTATACCTTAAATCCTAATCCCTCTACCCTCGACACTCTTATTTAACCCTAATCCCTTGAACATTAACCCTAATCCCTATCCCTCAACCCTTAACCCTTAAAACTTAAACCCTATCCCTACACCCTCAACACTTGACACTATATCTTAAGCCTTAAACCCTCATCACTAAAGCCTCAACCCTCAATCGTTAAACCTTCAACCCTAAACCCTATCCCTAATCCCTCTACCCTTGACACTCTAACCCTAACCTCGACATTAAATGCTAATCCGTCAACCCTAAACCCTCAACACTATACCTTCAACCCTAATCCCTCAACCCTTTTCCGTAAACCCTAATCCCTCAACCCTCAACCCTAATCCATCATCCCTCAACTCTAATCCCTCATCCCTAAACCCTAAATGCTATCCCTATTCCTAAACCCTCAATAAACTCAATACTATACCTTAAACCCTAATCCCTAATCCCTAAACCCTCCAACCCTATCCCTAATCCTTACACCCTCCACACTCTACTTTAACCCTAATCCCTCGACCCTCAACCATATCCCTAAACCCTAGACCCTTGAACCTCAACCCTCAACCCTCAACCCTCAACGTCAAACCCTAATCCATCAACCCTTAACTCTGATCCCTCGACCGTCAACCCTATCCCTAAACCCTAAATCCTAAACCCTAAGCCCTAAACCCTAAACCCTCAACCCTCAACCCTCAACGTCAAATCCTAATCCCTCAACCCTTCACTCTAATCCCTCAACCCTAAACCCTATCCCTAAACCCTCAACATTATACCTTAAACGCTAATCCCTCAACCCTAACCCTAAACCTTATCCCTAAACCTTAATCCCTCAACCCTAATCCGTCATCCGTCATCCCTCAACTCTAATCCCTCATCCCTAAACCCTAAATGCTATCCCTATTCCTAGACCCTCAATGGGCTCGATACTATACCTTAAACCCTAATCCCTTATCCCTAAACCCTCCAACCCTTTCCCTTAACCCTAATCCCTAGACCCTCAACCCTATCCTGAAACCCTTAACCCTCAAACCTCAATGTATTTAACCCTCAACGTCAAACCCTAATCCCTTAACCCTTAACTCTGATCCCTCGACCCTTAACCCTTAAAACTTGAACCCTAAAACCTATCTGTACACGCTTGACACTTGACACTATATCTTAAACCCTAATCCCTTAACCCTCATCCCTAAAGCCTCAACCCTAAATCATTAAACCTTCAACCCTAAACCCTATCCCTAATCCCTCTACCCTCGACACTCTACCTTAAACCTAATCCCTCAACCCTTAACCCTAAACGCTATCCCTAAAGCCTCAACCCTAAACCTTAATCCCTAATCCCTCTACCCTCAACACTCTACCTTAAACCTAATCCCTCGACCCTTAACCCTAAACGCTATCCCTAAAGCCTCAACCCTAAACCCTAATCCCTCAAGGTCCTAAACTCTAAATCATATCCCTAAATGCTCAACCCTCAACCTTAAACCTTAATCACTCAATCCTTATCCACCCCTCTCCTCCCCTATCTGGCTCACTCCCATCTCTACCCTCCTCTGCCCTCGACACTATACATACATACATATAGGCATACATAGATACATACATACATACATATTGGCAAACATAGATACATACATACATACATATAGGCATACATAGATACATACATATAGGCATACATAGATACATACATACATATAGGGATACATGTTGGATCTAGGGCATACAACTGAGAGGGGGGGGTGAATCAGTTGTATAAAAACTTTGCTTCAAACACTCGATTCTTCATTGTTAGTTAACAGCATATTAATTAATTATCCATGAAAGCATAAAGCATAAACACAAGAGTAGATAAACATCAACACATTGAACACCAAGATTTTGACGTGGAAAACCCGGTTAAGGGAAAAACCACGGGGTGATTAACCAAAGATTATTCTCTGTTAGAAGAATAAGAAAAAGAATGGCACTTGCCAATTAGGGCTCACTGCCCGAGCACACTGCTCACAAAGAGGCCCACTGCCTACAAGGAGACACACTGTCTACGAAGTGATAAGAATCACAATCTTGAACTGGAGAATGACATCTCTACCATGTTCGGATCAGTTCCATTTAAGCCTAAAAACCCCTGCTCTACCTTTCACACTTCTTTTCGCTATGCCACACTCATCACACAATCCACACTCTGAAATGAACTCACAAACCATTATTTATACAAGACATCGACTTAGGAACAAACATCTAAGTTAGAAAACAACCATAAGAGTATCCGCAAGATGAATAACACATCCGGTCGGCCACCACAAGAACATTCGCAGGATGAACAACTCATCCGGTCAGCTAGTCCGAACAAGAACTTCATCCGGAAGAATATCTTCAATTCTGGGCTCTACCATCAATGCGGACCAACAACACAACCTCAACATGATCCAAGAACCTTCACAAGCCTGCCTAAATGACCGGGTACATCCGCACTTTCTTTACTTACTGAAATCTCTTCTCTTCCTCTTCTGGAACTTCAAGAACACAGTCTGTTGCCACTGTCATAATGCAAAAGGTACTTTCAGACCTCAAAATCATACATAACTCAAGATGACACATCACAAGGACATCCCAAACACTCCTTCCAATCCGCAGATTAGGATTATACAATTTCGGACCTCACCGGACCTTTCTGTGATCCTCTGTCACCTCTGAATACTTGCTGGAACCGGTTCCACACAGACAGCCACAACTTCTTCAGAGATTTATACGGACCTCTGAAATCTTAACTAAAACATCTCAAGACTCATATCTGTAAACCCTTTAATCCGCATCCTCCGGTTCTCAACCTATACAATACTTTTGCCTCCTCCTCATCACTGTTCTTTACTGTTCCTGACTGAGGCTAATTTTCTCAATATCCTCAGCACACAGCTCATCTAATCCTTCTTGTCAATGCAATATGAGTATGTTGACATCAATGACAACACTGGTTCACCTCATACTTGCAACAATCTCCCCCTTTGTCATTGATGGCAACATATGATGTGAAAAACCATCAAGACAAGAACTTCTCCTTTCTGTCACAGCTCCCCCTATCAACAACATGTCTTCTTCTCATTTACTGCTCCCCCTTTGATCATCAGCCACTTGTTTTTCACATGTCTTCTCTCCCCCTTTGACATCAATGGCAAAGGGCTCATACTTGCAATTCTAACACATCAGAATCATACCAGCTGCTCCCCCTTAGTAGCAGCTCCCCATCATCAATCCGGATCACAAGATATGACTGTGATATCCACCGGACTGATGCACATCAGTGCATCCTAGTTCATTACCGGAGGGGCCATGACCCCTAACTTCTCTCGGAGATATTCAAAAGATTCCTTGGGAAGAGGTTTAGTAAAGATATCTACAATCTAATCCTTGGAAGGAACATACTCCAATCTGACTTCTTCCTTGTTCACTTGTTCTCTCAAAAAGTGAAACTTGATAGATATGTGCTTAGTCTTAGAATGCAATACTGGATTCTTAGAAATATTAATTGCACTTGAATTATCACAGAAGATTGTGATAGGCTCCTCATATTCAACTTTAATGTCTCTTAGCATCTGCTTCATCCATAAGATTTGAGTGCAACTACTTGCTGCTGCAATGTATTCTGCTTCAGTTATAGACAGAGATATTGCATCTTGTTTCTTGCTTAGCCAAGAAACCAATCTCTTTCCCAAAAAGAATACTCCACCACTGGTGCTCTTCCAGTCATCCACATCTCCTACCCAATCTGCATCTATGTAAGCATGAAGAGAGAAATTCGGATCTCTAGGGTACCATAGACCATACTCAGTTGTTCCTTTCAAGTACCTGAAAATTCTTTTGATTGCCATAACATGAGATTCTTTAGGATCAGCCTGGAATCTTGCTACAAGACCGACAGCCTGCATTATATCTAGTCTAGCCTGAGTGAGATACAACAATCCACCAATCATTGATCTATACTTTGTCTAATCTGCCTTTGGGGAGTCATCATCTTTGCTCAACTTACATCCGGTTGCCATGGGAGTGTTCATTGGCTTTGAATCTTCCATACCAAATTTCCTCAACAATTCTTTCACATATTTGGTCTGAGAAATAAAGATCCCTTTCTTTGTTTGAGTAATTTGTAGACCCAAGAAGAAATTCATTTCACCAAGCATAGACATTTCAAACTCACTTTTCATCTGATTTGCAAAAGTTTTGCACATACTGTCTCTACCTCCAAAAATGATATCATCCACAAATACTTCAACAATCAAAATGTTTTCATGATCAATTTTGAAATATAAGTTACTGTCAGCAGTACCTTTGTTGAATCCAATCTGCACAAGATGCTTATCCAACCTTTCATACCAAGCTCTTGGGGCTTGCTTTAATCCATACAATGCTTTCTTCAACTTGCAGACCATATCATCATTATCAGATAATTGAAATCCATCCGATTGTTCAATGTAAACTTCTTCTTCCAGATCACCATTTAGGAAGGCAGACTTGACATCCATCTGATATACCTTGAAGTCTTTAAAGGCAGCAAATGCAAGGAATAATCTGACTGCTTCAATTCTTGCCACCAGAGCAAAGGTTTCTTCAAAATTAATTCCTTCTATTTGAGAGTAGCCTTTGTAGACCAATCTAGCTTTGTTTCTGATTACTTCGCCAGCTTCATTCAGTTTGTTCCGGAAGACCCATTTGGTTCCAATCACATTCCTGTCTCTAGGTCTGGGAACAAGATCCCAAGTATGATTTTTCTCAATTTGCATCAATTCATCTTCCATTGCTTTGGTCCAGTTTTCATCATTGCAAGCTTCATTTATTGTTTTAGGTTCAATCTTTGAAATTAGACAGCATTCATCCTGATTTTGAGCAACATTCCTTCTAGTTTGCACACCTTTGTTTCTGTCACCTATGATCTGATCTTCAGAGTGGTTCTGTCTTACATACCTTGGAATTTTGGGAGTATCCTGCACTGCTGCTTCTTGATCAAGCTCATTCAAACCTACCTCTTCTTCCTGATTTACCGGATCAGGCTGACTCTGACTTACCAGAGAGGATTGAGTTCCTTGAAACTGAACACCATCTTGATCATCTTCATCAAACTCATAAAATCTTGAGGGCTTCTCAATTCCTTCATCAACTTTCACATTAGTGCTTTCTATCATCTTCTTCAATCTCTTATTGTAACACCGGTATGCTTTGCTTTGAGTGGAGTAGCCCAAGAAAATTCCTTCATCACTTCTAGCATCAAACTTTCCTAGATCTTCATCTCTTTTAATATAACACTTGCTACCAAATACTCTGAAATATTTCACAGTAGGAGTGATGCCAAACCAGAGTTCATAGGGGGTCTTACCGGTGTTGTTTCTGATTTGAACTTGATTAAGAGTGTAAACTGCAGTGCTGACAGCTTCTTTCCAAAACATTTGAGGAACATTTGCTTCCAACATCATTGTCCTGGCAGCTTCTTGGATGGTCCGGTTCTTTCTCTCAACTACTTCATTTTGCTGTGGAGTCCTAGGAGCAGACAACTGTCTTCTTATACCCTGCTTCTCACAAAAGTCAATGAACTCTCCAGATGTAAATTCACCACCTCTATCAAACCTTAGACATTTCAGTTTCAATCCGGTTTGATTCTCTACCATAGCTTTGAAGATTTTGAACTTCTCAAGAGCTTCTGATTTCTCCTTTAGGAAGGTGACCCACATCATCCGAGAATGGTCATCAATTAGCAACATGAAATATCTATCACCTTGCAGACTCTTGATTCTTGTCGGACCACAGAGATCAGTATGTACTAATTCCAACAATCCAGTAGAGGACTGATCTTTGCTTTTGAAGGAGACTCTACTCTGTTTACCTAGCTGACATTCTTTGCACAAACTATTTGTAGGTTTCATCAATTTAGGAAGATCTCTTACAGCCTGAATATTGCTTATCTTGATGATGTTATCAAAATTTACATGACACATTCTTCTATGCCATAACCAACTCTGATCAACTTGAACAAACAGACAACTTTTATTTGAACCAACCAGATGAAAGATATTACCTTTTGTTTGAGTACCGGATGCAATTTCAGTTCTGGAGCTTGTAAAGATTCTGCATTTTCCATTCTTGAACCGGAGATCATAGCCTTTGTCCACTAACTGACCAACACTGAAAAGATTGTGCTTCAATCCTTCAACATATATTACATTACCTGTTTTGCTCTTTCCATCAAAGGAAATAGTTCCCCTACCTCTGATTTTGCCAGCAGAATTGTCACCAAACTTTACCATTCCTCCTTCATACCTTTCCAAATCCAAGAACTTATTCTTGTCACCAATCATATGATGAGAACATCCACTATCAATAACCCAGTCATCCTTTTCTTCCACTTGAGCAGCCAAAGCTCTTTCCACAACCTTGTGATTGACAGATTCAGAGGATATTGAATCTTCTTCCTTGATGGTAATAAACACCCATTCATTTCCAGCTTTGCTTCCTAGTTCTGATTCATCATCTGTTACTCCTTCATTGTCATCTTCTTCATGAACATAATAGCAGTTCTTTTGAAACCTTTGTCTGTTGGTATTAGACCTTGCAGATCTTTCCGGACATCTTGAAGCAAAATGACCAATCTTATTGCAGTTGAAGCACTTAAAGGGTAGTTTTCCTTCATACTTACTAGATCCTCTTGGCAGTCTCTTTGCAATGAGGGCTTCAAGTTGAGCTATTTCTGCTTCTTCTTCTTCGATGTCTCTTCTTGCTTGATCATACCATGACATCTTCCTTGAAGAGTTTTCTCCCGGATCAAATCTCTGTTTGCCTTTCACATAGGCACTGGCTTTGAAAGCAGATTCTGTCTTGGGAGGATCATCTCCAAACTCAGTCATTTCAAATGCAACTAGCTTGCCAGCTAATTGTTCTCTTGTGACAGTTGTGTGGGCTCTGAATTCATCAATGGCAGCAACCTTGATTTTGTAGGCAGCAGGAAGGGATCTGAGGATTTTGCAAACAATCTCATTTTCATCCAGAGTTCCACCAGTATTTCTAATTCCACATACTAGCTCATTCACTCTTGGCATAAAGGTAGTGATGTTTTCATCATCTCTCATCTTCAATCTTTCAAATTTCCCTTTCAGACTTTGCAACCTTGCACTCTTGACAAACTCATCTCCTTCATACAGAAGTTCCAGTTTAGTCAGGATCTCATATGCAGTTGGTAGGTCAATAACATTTGAGAGATCTGAGTCATTCAATGCGCTTAGCAGAGCTTCCTTGGTTTGCAAATTGTTTTCAGCATCTGTGATTTCATTCAGAGTTGTCGGACCACCTTGTGGAGGTACATATGGTTTTGAGACCATGGCCAAGTATGTTTTTCCCATGCATTCCAAATGACATTTCATGCAACCTTTCCAGAGAGTGAAGTTGGTTCCATCAAACTTCGGACTGTCCTTCTTGTATGATGACATCCTGGATCTCCTCAAGCGGTTAAGCTCCTTTTAGAGGAACTTAGCTCTGATACCAATTGTTGGATCTAGGGCATACAACTGAGAGGGGGGGTGAATCAGTTGTATAAAAACTTTGCTTCAAACACTTGATTCTTCGTTGTTAGTTAATAGCATATTAATTAATTATCCATGAAAGCATAAAGCATAAACACAAGAGTAGATAAACATCAACACATTGAACACCAAGATTTTGACGTGGAAAACCCAGTTAAGGGAAAAACCACGGGGTGATTAACCCAAGGATTATTCTCTGTTAGAAGAATAAGAAAAAGAATGGCACTTGCCAATTAGGGCTCACTGCTTGAGCACACTGCTCACAAAGAGGCCCACTGCCTATAAGGAGACACACTGTCTACAAAGTGATAAGAATCACAATCTTGAATTGGAGAATGACATCTCTACCATGTCTGGATCAGTTCCATTTAAGCCCAAAAACCCCTACTCTGCCTTTCGCACTTCTTTTCGCTATGCCACACTCATCACACAATCCACACTTCGAAATGAACTCACAAACTATTATTTATACAAGACTTCAACTTAGGAACAAACATCTAAGTCGGCAAACAACCATAAGAGTATCCGCAAGATGAATAACACATCCGGTCAGCCACCACAAGAACATTCGCAGGATGAACAACTCATCCGGTCAGCTAGTTTGAACAAGAACTTCATCCGGAAGAATATCTTCAATTCCGGGCTCTACCATCAATGCGGACCAACAACACAACCTCAACATGA
This sequence comes from Cunninghamia lanceolata, assembly GCA_027924645.1. NCBI lineage: Eukaryota > Viridiplantae > Streptophyta > Pinopsida > Cupressales > Cupressaceae > Cunninghamia > Cunninghamia lanceolata. The sequence continues at coordinate 6,919,354 of BSBN01000976.1, read as the reverse complement.
TCCAAGAACCTTCACAAGCCTGCCTGAATGACCGGGTACATCCGCACTTTCTTTACTTACTGAAATCTCTTCTCTTCCTCTTTCGGAACTTCAAGAACACAGTCTGTTGCCACTGTCATAATGCAAAAGGTACTTCCGGACCTCAAAATCATACATAACTCGAGATGACACATCACAAGGACATCCCAAACACTCCTTCCAATCCACAGATTAGGATTATACAATTCCGGACCTCACCAGACCTTTCTGTGATCCTTTGTCACCTCTGAATACTTGCCGGAACCGGTTCCACACAGACAGCCACAACTTCTTCAGAGATTTATGCGGACCTCTGAAATCTTAACTGAAACATCTCAAGACTCATAGTTGCAAACCCTTTAATCCACATCCTCCGATTCTCAACCTATACAATACTTTTGCCTCCTTCTCATCACTGTTCTTTACTATTCCTGACTGAGGCTAATTTTCTCAATATCCTCAGCACACAGCTCATCCAATCCTTCTTGTCAATGCAATATGAGTATGTTGACATCAATGACAACACTGGTTCACCTCATACTTGCAACAATACATACATACATGATTAATAGCCTTGAAGATAAAAAAAATTTAAGGGGAACATAACGCGAGCGCATTATAACGCGCTCGTGTTATGTCAAACATGACAAACAACAGACTTGCGGAAAAGAAAAATGCAAAGCAAAACATAACGCGAGCACGTTATGTCTTGCTTTGGGAATCCCAAGCCTTGGGCTTGGTATTTGCTTTGGATTTCCAACCCAAAGGCTTGGAGTGCCTTTTGAACAGTCACAGATGTGTTTTTCCAGATTCTTTAAGATTTCACATAATTTCATTCGTGCTAACCCTCAGATTTGCACGTGTTTCAATGTCGAACAAATCAAACACCTGGGTAATGTTAGGCTTTCTCTTAGCTATTTGACGATGTGATTTTTTTCACATTTTAACAATCTTAAGCCTTTCATCTTTAATTTCTTTTGTTTGTGTGTCCGTTTTTAGGCAAAAACCACTGTTTGGTCTTTTTTTCATTGTAAATTAATTATTCATTGAAATTTCAAAAAAATTACATATTTAGAAACTAGACTCCATTCTACAAATATTAAAAAAAGAAAAAAATGATTTTCAATTACTTTTCAAAATTTATAGGGGTAGCACGGCCAAAATTCTATTTTTTAGGATGTGTCCACTTTGAAAATTAGTAAAAAATCAAATATTCATCAAAAAATTATCAGAAAAATCAGGCATAAACTACATGCTATTAGCTAATTTCTCACCAAAGCAATTTTAAAAATACCAAAAAAATGTTGACCTTTTGAGGGAGCCACAAAACATGCTATGTTATGTTTTTTTGACAGAAACAACACCAATTTCTATGGCTCCCTCTTTTGAACCCCTTAATCTATGCCATTTTCAAAAAAAAATAGTAGTTTAGAAAGTAGACTCGGAGCACTACGAACATTGTTTTGGTTGCATCTCCAAATTTTGAGTGTAACTATGGTCAATTTCTCATCCAAGGCCAGTATTTCCTGATTTCAGAAAAAAAAGTGGCCACTTAAGACCCCTTTTTGGCCCCCCATCTTCTTGCACTTACCCCAATAGTTGGAAATGTGGTTGTTCTATCATGCTACAGGGCCATCATGTCTCTTATGGCCTTAGGCGTAATATGCACTATGAAAGGGCCCTGTTGGATGGTATTTGATGGTGCGTGAAATAGTTCTGCACATAACTCGATTAACTCGGGGCACAGGTGGACATTTGGGACCATGAACTGTGCCAATTGCAAGGTCCATATCCTCATACCAAAAGTCTTGGACTGCCCACTATTTGTTCAGAGAATGCACCTTTGATGTGCCCCCTCCCGGAGACTCTTGGTGTTCTTTTGAAGGGGTGTGTCGTATATGCCATCTGCATAATCTTTCACCTATTCTGGGTCAATAGAAAACCCCACTTCAAGTACCCTTGTTCTTGGATAAGTTTTCCTTGGTTGCACGGGTGCCGAAGCATATGATTTGTTGTTCAACAGTTTATCTATTGACTCATGAATTCCAAGTTCCTCTTGTGGTGACTGTGTCTCATACATATCTGTATCCTTGTGAGGAGAATGTGAGAAGCTTTGACACAGAATAGAATAAAACTGTTTAACCAGAGTGATGCTTAGCTAAAAAGGCACTTGCTATGGATGGAATTCAGATGCAACAGTGATTCAAAGAAGAAAGATAGAAGCAAATGATGGATACACTTAGGACTTAACACTAACTCATTGGGGGTTTATGGACATAATAAATGACACATCTTATCTTATTAATGGCATTAATGCCAAGAAACAACTAGTGTATCTTTTTGAAATCCGCATGGAATGGAGTGTCAGATATGTTAAGGGAGTGGCTATCTTTCTGAAAAAGAATGTACTTCTAGGGAATTTTAGGGATTGCCAAACAACCTTAATAAATGCTAGGCCAAAAGAGAAGAGGCTTTGCGCTGCTAACACATGTTCACAGAACACTTATTTGAAAAGGAAAGAGGGAAAAGAAAGAGGGAAAATAGGAAAGTGAGAAAAGGAAAGAAAACTAACTATGATACATGATGAGCCCCTCCTTAATTGAAGTGTTTCAGAAAGATCTCATTTACCAGAATCTCTTCAGGTTCTCCATCCATGGTCTCCAGCTCAAATGAATTTTGTTGCTTACAGGAACAAATTTTATAAGGACCCGTCCATAATGATTTGAATTTACTGTGTCGACCTGGCTTAGCAGCTCTTTCACCCCATTTCAGTACCAGGGAGCCAACCTCAAAAATGGGATTTGAAGTCTTCTTATCAAACCAGTCCTTAACCATTTTTTGATGTTTCATTAGTGACTCATGTGCCTTTTCTCTTTTCTCTTGAACTTCCAACAGCTCAGCAAGTCTGACTTGCATGGGGCCATTCTCTTCAAATTCTATCTATTTTAACAATTGCAAAGCAGGGATCTCTAAGCTTAGTGACATTACTACTGGTTTACCATAAACCAATTCATAGGGAGACATTTTAGTCACTTGATTTGGTGTGATCCTGTCAGCCCACAGTGCTGTATTAAGTAACTTATGCCACTCTCTGTGATAATTGGTCCCTGCCCTTTTTATGAGTCTGATAAGGTTCTTGTTAGTGGACTTTGCCAGACCATTACCTTGAGGGTAATAATTTGAAGAAATCTTCAAACAAATCCCATTCCTTAATGCAAACTTAGATAATTTTGCTCCCAAAAATGGTTTAGCATTATCTGGTATAATGGTACGAGGACCAAACTGAGCAGTTATGCCTTCTAGAAACTCTAATATGACCTTTTCTGTTGCTTCTTTGAGTGGTACTGCTTCACTCCACCTGGTAAAGTAATATGTTGCTGTGAGAATCCATTTGTGTCCCATACTTGACACTAGATTTATCATACCAATAAAATCCAGTCCCTAGTGAGCAAAGGGTTCATCCACAACTATGGGACTTAGAGGCATTGCTGCATTTCTCCTTTTGCCTGTATAAAAATGACAAGCCTGGAATTCTTTAACCAACTGATGGCAATCTGTAAATAGAGTGGGCTAGAAATATCTTGCTTGTGTTACTTTGATTGCAGTGGTCCTTGCTGAAAAATGCCCACCTAAAACTCCATGGTGTAATTCATGTAGTATTCTTTAAGCTTCATCTTTTTCTATACATCTCAAGAGTATACCATCAACATTCCTTTTGAATAGAATATGATCAATTAGTACAAAATGGGCCCCTTCCTGCCTATAGTACCTTTTCTTGTCGTGGGAGAGCTCATTTGGGAAAATACCATACTTCATAAATTGTATCTTGTTTTTGACCCAAGAGTCTTGGTCAACCTCTTGGAGTTTCAATACATTTTCACTTTCTGTTTCTTCAGTCACTGTTCTCTCCATGTCTTGGGTCATATATTGGTAAAATCCTTTGCCTCTGACTAACTTGGTAGGTCTTACTTCTACATTGTATTCTAGAATCTTTGTTATCCAATTGGCTCTTTTCTTAGTGATCTCACCTTCCATAATATATTCTCTTACACTGGGGTGGGCCACTAATATCAGAATGTTATTTCCTGTTACCAAATGTCTGAACTTTTTAAGGGCTTTCACCATGGCATATGCTTGCTTCTCCACAAAATTATATCTAGACTCATATTCCCTGAGAGTTTTGGAGAAAAAAGCTATTGGATGCTCTCCTTCCTATTGATCATCTTTCTAAGTTAGAACAACAACACTGAATTCTCCCCCAACACATACATTATAAAAGCCTTAGAAAAATCTGGGTTTCTAAGTACTGGGGCTGTTGAAATGACTCTCTTGACTTCTTCAAAAGCTTGTCTTCCTTTTGTGGTCCATTTGAAGACTAGATCTTTTTTAAGCAACAATGTCATTGGTCTTATTAGACCTACAAAATCATATATGAATCGGCTAACAAAGTTGATTTTTCCTAGAAAGGATTAAACTGCTTTCTTGTTCATTGGTAGAGATAGATTCATTATGGTTGTGACCCTTTCTAGATCAATGGAGACCCCTTCCTTTGACACTATATGCCCTAGAAGTTTACCCTGAGGTATAACAAAGATGCATTTCTTGGGATTCAGAGATATTCCAAACTCTTGTCATTTCTTGAAAACAACCTCTAAATGGTCAAAGTGATCTTTGGCATTCTTAGAAAAGATAGTTAGGTCATCTAGATAGATCAGAATAATCTTATTTATAAGTTCTTTGAATGCTACATCCATTGCACGCTGAAAAGTAGCCCCAACATTTGAAAAGCCAAAAGGAATTTTAGCATATGCAAATGTTCCCCGCTTTGTAGTAAATGCAATCTTATGTTGATCTTCATCTACTAACCAAATCTGATTGTATCCTAAGAAACCATCCAGCAAGGAAAACCTTTCTAATCCAGCCACAGTCTGTAAAATTTGTTCCATAGAGGGTAGGGGATAATAATCTTTCAAAGATGCTCTATTCAGATCCCTAAAATCTACACAAAGTCTTATGTCACCATTCTTCTTTCTTACAGGCACTAGGTTTGATACCCATGTTGAATTCTTAATCAGAAAAATAATCTTTGATTCCAAGAGCTTTTGTAGTTCATCCACCATTAAAGGTTCAATTCTAGGATTTACTGGCCTTTGCTTCTGTCGGACTGGTTTAGATCCTTCAGTAAGCTCTATGGTGTGTTGGATGATATCTCTATTATAGCCATGGAGGTCTTCATAGGTCCAAGCAATCACCCTATCATGTTTATCACATAAAGCAATCAACCTTTCATTTTCCTATTGGGTTGTAAAATTACCTATTTTCAACTTTCTTCCTTCACTAACTTGGATCTCAGAATAATCTTCCTTATTTGCCTGAAACATCCTCTTCTCTAGGCTTGCATCTTCTGGATCAAACAGATTTTCTAGAGTAATTAGCCCTTTAGGGAGTTTATTTGATTTTAGCTGGATAATTTCGTCACCATATGCTTCCTCAATTTTGGGATGTAATTGATCAGAAAATTCACCTGATTGTTGTAAGAATGCAAGTACTTGAAGGTCATTGTCAAAAACTTGTCAGTTTTGATCATTGTCTAGAATTGTTGGTCTTACTATAACCTTGACTGGCTCATTGTTAACTAATAGATCACTTGCTGGGTCAAACTATGAACCAATCTGTGCCATTCTATTTGCTTTAGAATTTTGGGCTCTAGGAACTACCTCAATATTGAAAGCCTCAAAACCATCTATCAGGTCCCAAACCCTGTGCCGATAGGATCTCATTCTTACATTTTTGGCTATTGCTTTCTCTCTGATTTGTTTTACCACTAGTTTTGAGTCTCCTTTTACTATCAGATTCTTTATTTCCTTTTTCTTTGCCAACATGAGTCCATGTACCAAAGATTCATATTCAACATCATTATTGGTACAGGCAAACTGAAAGCGAATGGCTCTTAAAATGTTCTCACCATTTGGGGCAGTAAGGCAAATTCTTGCTCCAGCACCATTTTTACCCCTAGCCCCATCAAAATTCAAGGTCCAAATTTCTGAGTTTCTTTCAGCCTCTCCACTTTTTGATATTTCTTTCCTTATAATATTAGGGATTTCTTGGTCTTCTTCAGAAATGACATAAGTGCCTAGACCAGTAGAGTCATAGTTTCCATAGGGATCACTCTGTATCATGGTTAATAGCTGATTGTTCTCTTCCTCCTGTTGGTCATGTTCAATCCAGTCACCTAATTCTTCAACAAAGTTTCTCTCCTCTTTATTCAGCATGGCATGAGATACTTCTAACTTTGGGGTTGGTTCATTTGTGATATGGTCTTTGAATAATGGCTCAGATAATATTTTCATCTTTGTCCCATATTTGGTTCTCAGGATGAGGTGTGACCAATCTAGTGACATGTAACCTCCTATTTTGGTTGTGAAATCTCTGGATAAGCATAAACCAAATACAAGGGGAATATCTATGACCACCATATCCTGATTGACAATTATATTGGCGTAAGTATATTGTTGTAATGGAAGTTGTTTGATTTTTCCTATTGTTTGGACAAATTTCCCATCCAACTGCATGACCCCTCTTGTAAGTGGTTCATATTTGATCTTTAAAGCATCTGCTATTTGCTTTGGCATTACTATAGTACTGGCCCCAGAATCTATCATTGTATTATGCAACAATTTTTTCCCAACTATTAGAGTCAAATAAAAGGGATCTGGTTTAGATTTACCTACCTCAAGTGCATTGTTCAACAAAGCTGTTGTTTGTAGAGGTACAGTATCTTTGGGTTGAAGTTTCCCTTTATCCATAGCTCCTCCCTTGGCACTAGTGTGTTTAGAGGCTTCTTGACCTTACAGAGCTTCCTGTAATAGTGTCTTATGCTCAGGAATAGCTAACATATCCAAAATTGATACATGTGTTGGAGTTCTTTTCAATTGGTCCACCACATTCACAGGTCTTAATGCTTGGGTCTTTGAACAATAAGGGTACCTTTTCTTTTCTAGAACCTATCCTGAGGCTACTTGATTCTACATAGGCTGATGCATGTCTTTCCTAGAGACTATGTTGTGATGATTTTGAAATGGAGGAGTTCCCATGATCTCATTATTAGTGACTTCAGGCTGCTCCATCATTCTCCTCTTTGATCTGGTATAATAGTCTGACTGCACCAATGGTTTCTTTGAAGTAGATGCCTCATTCAAGAACACTAAATCTTCCTCTTCAATCCATGAAAATAAGGCATGTTCGGGGGCTATTTCCTCTTCTTGTTGTATGGACATCCCTTGCATCTGGGCCACCATTACTGTATTTTGAACACCAGGGGACTGATATGGTGGAGTGTCAGAAGTTGAGAATTATCCTTCTAACCCTCTCTGTCCTGCTATCTTTTGCTGTAAAGTACCTCTGGGCATATGGGCATTGTTGCAGGGAAAGAACCAAGCATTTGTGTCATATACTAAGTTATTTTGCCCTGGAACTATTTCCCTGTTGGGATTATGAGGAACAGTTTGTAGAGGTGTAGGGACAGAAACCAACTGGTTTGAAGGTTGAGGATTAGTTTGCCTTTGAGGGCCTCGATATTGATTTAGCTAAAAGGGAGGTCTATTTCCTTGGAAACCTTGATAACGAGGCTTTGGATAGGGATTTTGTTGTCTCTTTAGATTAATTATCTCATTTGAGAAGGTCCTTAGAATGTTCTTGACATCATCCATTTCAAATGGTTGAGCAGAGGTGGTTGCCCTAGCAGGTTGTTGAGGCACTGGAAATGAATACATGGACACAGGTGGAGCTATAAGATTAGGAGCTTCTTATGGCAAAGGTAGGGTAATTTCTGGGAACATGGGCATAGGAGGCCTTGGGGGCAATTTTCCAGCATCTATCAAGTTATTTTCAGCCTTGACTGCCAACTCATATGCTTTTGGTAGTGTCTGACCTCCAAGAGACTGAATCATTACTGATATATCAGAGTTTAAAGCTTTGAGGTAAAACACAATAGCCATACCTGATAATGGTCTTGTTGTAGCAAGGATTCTATCCCAGGTCTTTTGGAATCTTGAGTTGAAATCGGTCATAGCTTCTTGTGGGGCCTTTTTGATACTGATCAATTATTGCAGCAAGGAAGATTTATCGCCTTTCTCTTTAAATCTTGCAAAGAAAGCGTCTCCAAGCTAATCCCATGTAGATATTGTATTTGGAGTGAGAGATCTATACCAGTCCAGAGCCTTTCCTTTGAAAGAATCTGCTAGCAGTCTTATGGCCACATTCTGTTGAGTAATAACATGTACTGCACACACATCAGATACATCTTGCAGATGCTACCAGGTGTCTTGAAATCTTCTCCACTGAACTTACATAGAGCCTTCAGAGCATTAGCTGGAATAACATCCCAAGTTGTTGGTGGTACTGGGAGGATGAGAGGGCTACCAGTATTCCAATTTGCATAGTTCCTTGGAGGTATAGGTGCTCCCATATTTATTCTTTGTGGAACTGCAACCTGATTCACTCTTCTCCTTGGAGTAGCTAATAATGGTGGTAAAAGAATGTCCAGATTAGCAGCAAACTGAGCTCTTGTTGTAGGTCCATAGCTCTGGCTCCTTGTTACTCTCTGGCTCATACGATCTTGACAGAAACTTCAAGAAAGGTCCCACCGGGTATGCCAAAAACTGTTGATGTATAAAATTGTGCAGGTTCTAATACCAACATGGGAAGTTTTAAGAATGTGGAACTTGCTACTTGAAACGACCTCCAAATTTTAAAGAAGCTGGCTCTTCTCTATTTCAATTGAATTTTGAGCAAAGGGTAAGAAATTAATAGGATTAGAGATACAATTAAGCAAATCTAACTATGGCGATGCGCCTGAATAAAAGTATCCCCTTCTATTTAAGCACAGTGAAACTATCCTCAAGATACAGTTATATTAAAGAGCAGATACTGCCTGATTAACATAAATAGATAGAATGAATATAATCAAAGGCTCACAACCAGACACTTTGCAATGACATAGATAATATCAACCAAGGCACAGAACAGAGTTCTTCTCATTAATCTTCCAGCAACATAAAAAGCACAGATACATTAACTTTCTTATCAACAACAACAAAATAAAAGCAAAATGACATAAACTCGTCACAACAAAGTCTTCGACTTCTCTTTTTAAATTTCTGACAAAAACTATCAAAGATGCTTCAATCTATATCTCTGTATATCTATGTCTGTGTGTCCCGATCTATTACAAATACTACATATTTATAATCATAGATCTGACCCAAGATTACCTGTAACAACTGAATCCTTAACGGCTCAACAGAACTAAAGATAGTTGGAAGTTCCTGACGGTTACAATCCTCTGAATCTGCAACAGTCCTCCCTCCTTAACGCTCATTGGTTGGGGCAAAATATATGTGGCACGACTCCTTCACTAAGACACAGACACATGGCAAGACCCGCGCGCTTGAAACTAAAACAAAATATGATAGATGGCAGCATCCACGTCAAACCTAGAAACTCCTTTTACTTTTTAGAAATGAACAGGAAAATGACACTTGTCGCATTTCGTAGCCTTCAAAACCTGATACGTGTCTTCTCCCGCAAGGCCTTTTAAAACCTGTGTCTTTATGCTCAGGTGACCTCCTTTAATGACATCTGTCGCAACCCACATTACTCATAAAATGAGACACAATAAATGATGGGACCCACAACCTCGGCACTCACTACCCTTAAAGGGATAAAACTAGGATAGATGGCAGCCTCCACGCGCATGCCAGCTAACACGTGGCAACTTCCGCAACACTGCTGAAACAAAATAAAACCTTTGAAAGGTCACCGCAGAAGCTGACACTTGTTGAAACCTACACAAAACTTTAGAAGCAAAAAGTTTCTTGCCGAAAGAGTCATAAATAAAGCAACCCTTCTCTGCGACCACCACGTGGCATCCTTCGCGCGCTTGAAACTTGAAACATTACTGTGGCCCACCATTCTTTATACTAGCATCAATATGATACAGAAAGAAATACACGGCATCACCCGCAACAAAATAAAAAGACACGCGGCGCCCTCTGCACAAAACATAGAAACTTTTGAGATTGCCTCTGCAAGCGACACATGGTGACGCCTGCAGTATTGCTGAAACATTGTACACCATTGAAACTTTCTGCTACGTGGCGCACCCCGCATAAAACTTAATATTTGAAACAATATTGTGGCTTTGACTCTAGCTTTGACACTTGGTGGATTCTGCACAAAGCATTAGAAACTCACACAGCAACCAAAATAAGACCTACGCAGCAACATTTGAAACCCGCGGACTAAACCGCGACTGAAATAAAACATAGAGTTTTGACACTCTACACTACTAATGGTCACGTGACCATGTTTGGTCATTTATAAGCAGTTTTTAGTAGTTTTTACAGTCATATATTGCTCTTTCTCTACTAGTGATGGTTGTGGCCATGGATATGATGGTATTGATTACTCCACAGGCTGATACCATCGAGTAGCTATTTAATATAGAATAGTGCCCTATTGGGCTCATAAGGATACACAAGTTTGGATGAGTTAACAACTGGAAAATGTAAAGTTATAAGGCATCATTTAAGATGTAGGGTGTACAGTGTAGGGCACATAGTATCAGTATAAAACTACGGTTCTCATGCAAGCAAACCCACAAAGGGTTTTTGGCCTCAAGCTAGCTGAGCGCTTCAAAGAGCAATAGTTTTAGAGTATCAAGAATTATATTCATTTGGGGCTCCAAGAGCCATCATCAATTCTTAACATTCGTCATTATGCATAGTTAAGTATATAGTTTCATCACTGTGCATAAATGGCAATGCATTTCTTAATCTTTATAGTCTGCAGTGCTGACATTGCTATCATTCGAAAGGAGATAATATTATATTGCAGGTAATGCATTGTATGAGCTGAGGGCTCTAAATATAAGTTACCTAAATATATATAATGCAGAGTGTTATAGATGCAGCTCATAGAGCTCAAACACATGATGTTCTAGTCATCCTCACCGACTGTGGTTCTCTGCAACTCGAGAAAGAAACTCGTAGTGTTCACCACCCACTCACACACAATTCCCTGCCAAGACTATCATCCGAATAGAATAACCCAAAAAATTCTATTTTTCCTTCACTCCACTTCCCAAGTCACCCAAGATGGCGTTCGTAACCAACCATAGCATTATCTTTGCATGCCATATGAGCTTTCCAGCTAGCAGGATCTTTGATCCACGTTGCCCACTCAGCCGATCCTTTCTCCTTTCCCACTCCTCATGGGTTTAAGGATATCAGGGTGGCAAGTAAGAAGATAACATAGTTATAAATATAGTCACAACTATTATCGCCGACCTCTAAAGAGGTTCGTATATATAAATTTATATATGAACACCCTTAACTAACAATAAGGGTTAAATAACTTTTATATTAATAAAGTTCATCATAATAATGAAAACAAAAGGTATCACATTAAAAGCTTAGGATGTTTGAGGTCAAGTAATATTCCCCCAACATCGACGATAAACCTTAGTTGAAGGACTAGAAAATAAGAGATAAGATCCCTATTTAAGAATAGGATAATGAGAGATCTCAATGACTCATAATTTGACTATCATACGACCTAAGACATTATTCTAAGTACATCATCTAGTCGTTAAAGCACCATCAACAAAATGACTCACAAGGATAGAATTTACAAAAGAAGGAAGACATGACTCATGACAACTTACAAGGGATTTGGAAGGACATGGGAACCAGTACTCAGATGACTATTCAACCTTGTTTTCTTGACATCTAACCATTCCTCCAGATGATACCCTTCTTCCTTCTTTGAAGGTCGTTAACTTTTCCTATTCACACTTAGGACCATAATATCATGATCAGTGCATCATAATCATGTCTCATAATATAAATAAATAATGTTCAAAACTAATTAACATCATTAACAATGATCAATTCAGATATTTCCACAATATCAAATCAATTAACTATGACTAATCCTCTCAATTATCATGCAAAGTTAATGATTAAGTCTAATTGTAAATTTGGGATGTAACATAGATGTTCTTTCAACACTTATACACTGTGCATGATTGTTATGATAGCTTTAACTCATATCATTAGTGATTGATCTTTTAAGAATACATGTACCTGCATAGTGAACAAACACATTAGGAAAATAGTATAGAGGCAAGGAGCCTCTCTTGTGCTTGTATGTTTCTGTTCATTCTTGAATCCTTATGGTTGCATGCTTGCATTTGAGTGACTCTTTGTCTTTTTACTGTTCCTCCTTTGATTCTTATGGATGATGGCATGTATGTCTGAAGTTATACATATAGATTTTGAAGGCATCCTGAGCTCTAACCTCTTTTCCCTCTTTCTCTTGCAGGAGCCTTTTAGGAGCGATGGAGAAGAACTTGAAGATAGCCATCCATAGGGATTCGTTGTTCAACAAATGAAGAATCCCCTTCCCTTTCTATACATTTTTCTTACTTCACATGTATATGCCATTGTTCATTTCATTTGTATAGTTATTCCCACGGCTTGTGTGGGAAACTATGAATATATCTTCTCTTATGAATATAAACAACTTTATGCAATGATTTGTACATTGTTCTCTTGTAAAACACTCAATTGCATAATGAAATACGTCTATATACTATTGCATGTTCTAAAATTTGTTATAATCATAGATAAGTTCCGCAAGTGTGTGTACCTTTCTCATTTGAACAAAATGCACTCTTTTCTTCTTGTCAACCTTAGGATGCTTCCTATTCAAGTGGGATGTCCTCCCCCACCCTTGTCTGGCTCATGGAACAACTCTTGTTGAGTTGTTAGATGGTTCAGATGATGGTCATGACTGGGAAGACCTTCTAACTACATAGTAGGCCTTCTAGGTTTGGTTGTACCCCATGTAACTCTGTGTTATTCCAACTAGGCGTAATTGGGCAAAAATGCACAATTAGGTAACACCTACTCCTTAGCCAGTGATGACAAGTAGTATGGGATGCTTGCTTGTCATCATAGTTGGTTGTGAATGTGTATGTTGTTACACCTAGTCCTTAGCCAGTGTTGACAACATGTATCATGGGATGCTTTCTTGTCATCATAGTTGGCTATGAACAAGGAAAAGGATGGGATCTTGTCATGTCCCTATAATGATTTATAATTGAATCGTTTATTTAAATAATAAGTTAGCCTTATATAAACGAAATATATAATATATTTACTTAAAATATATTATTAATATGTATTAGTTAATAAATAATATTATTAATTTAATATAATTTAATATTATAAAATATATGAAATATATATATTTAATTAACTAGATATATTATAAATATAAATATTTTAATATAATATTTATGTGAATAATTAATAAGATATATTATTATATATAAAAATAAATATTATGAAGGGTCTAACCCATTAAAGTTAGAAAGTAAAGTAAAATGGAAAGTAAAGTAATTTGGAATAAGGCAAAGTGGTTAAACAAAAGGTCAAATTCAAAATAAAATCATATAAAGATAAAAGTCTAATAAGACAAAAATATTATTTATACTCAATAAAAAATGTATTTATTTATACTATATATATATATTATATAAATAATGTACTTTTAAAAGATTAAGGGGAACGATTAAGTTGGTTGACACCAGTGATCACATAAATAAATAATATATTATAAATATATCTAATAATATAAATACAAATATTATTATTATTATCTTATATTGTAATATAAATATAAATAATATAATATAAATCATATATCATTTATTATGATATAAATGATATAATATAAATAATATAAAATAAATAATATATCATTTATTATAATGATATAATATATTATAAATAAATAATAATATAAATAAACATCTTTTAACCTATCCTCTTATGATAAGGGAGTTACGTATGGTTAGAACTAGTTTTACCACAAAAGGGAATTAATATAAAGTAATAAAAATTATAAGAGGGTAAGTATGTCTTTTACTACAAAGCATAATAAGAGATGTGCCTCTTTGAACATGTCCCTTGAAAGGGAAATAAATAAAGGTTGTGAGATAGAAGTAAAACATCATCGGGAGAAACTATTAAAAAAAAGTATATATTTCTGAGTCATAAGTAGGAAAGATATCATAAATTAATACATAGAGATATGTACATCAGCAGTAAAAGGGGTGTGAAAATATATATTATAAAATATATAAACGGCAACAACAATACAATAAAAATTATATTACGACAGCATAGGTAAGGAATCCCAGGTAAAGCTACAATAGGTAAGTAAGTATTTATATTTACTTATTCAATTTATGATTTGTAAGAATTTATATTTACTTGTTTAATTTATAACTTGTAAGATATAAATGATAAGGTTATTAAGTAGGAACTGATATAATACCACAGGTATGACAGTACATTATTTCCCTTACTTGTATTAATGTTTTACAGCCAGTTCTGAGCAATATAATTCATGCATGGACAGTCATATGTAATATTCACTAACTGTGTAATCTATATACCATTCATTAACCACATATGGGATCAATGAAGGGTGACATGTCTAGTATATCATTCATAGTCGATGTATTGGTCTTGGCTACCTAGAGTACCAAGAATCCTCATAGATGCCTTAGCCTCAAGAATACACCAAGTAGTTCTTGAATAAGGATGGGAGACAAACATAGCCTATGATGAACAACAACATGCTACACCCTATCTACCCCATATGGTGTTAAGGAATAGTATATAAGTTATAGAGAAGAAGTATATGTTGCTAAGATCATAAAGATAGCATGTGAAATGTCATGATAAATGGTGAACAATGAACATATGAATTGCATAGTGTAACAGTACCAATAGCTGATTGTGATAGCATGAGATCATTATAAATTATGAATTGTTTACATTGCAATCAGTTTAGTTAGATTATGTAATGAGTATGAAATATTTATGTGCATTTTCATTATAATGAACTAAGGAAAGGTTAAATGAATACAAAGAGTATAAGTACATAAAAGGCATGAATTCCTAAAATAGAGGAAGGCAATAATGTTAATCAACTCGCCACTATGAGGAGTAGGGAAGATTAGGGGCGAGCAATCAACCAAGGATAGGTACGGGTTCATTGGTCTAGAGCACCCCTTCGAGCCCTTGTCTCAAGATGGTACCTTAGGGAGCAAGAGGTAGTCTTTTGACTTGAGTGGTCTAGAGAACCCCAAGTCAAAGGAAGGCCCTAGAGTGGCCTGGGTCTAGAGTACCCCTCAAAGGAAGAACGACCTATACCATTGGCATTGCACCCTAATGAATTCACTCTCATAAGATGGAGGATTTGATTAACAAAGGCCCAAGTAAATCTCTTCTAGGGAATCATGAAATGAATGCAATCAATCTTTGATAACAAATGGTTTATGTTTATGAATAAGGACATGTGATTTCTAAGAAGAATTGTATACTAATGTTCTCTTTGGTGAGTTGAATTGTGCAAGGTTGTGAAAATTCGGACTCACTAGAAGGGGACATTACAGATCTTATGTGTTAGTGAACCTGGTAATGGGAAGGTGCATGTAATAGGTTACATCCACTTTCTATTACTAGTTGGTCACTATGTATGTGTGAGTCAATCATTGTGTACATCTATATTAGGAACCTTATGAGTTATGTGTTATTGCACTTGAGCCCTTTCCAATGATGACTACAAGTAGTATGGGATGCTTGATTGTCATCATAGTTGGCTGTAGATCAGGAAAAATGATGGAACTCATGGTGTACCATTAGATATACCAACATTCCTTTTATGGTTTGGGATATATTTGATGACTTAGGGGCTAGTGAATCAGACAAATGGGAAGATGCTTGCAATATGGTCGCAACCATTCTTTTTTTCTACATGGTCATGATGTAAACCTATGATGTGCACATGATGCCTGCACAAGCTATTCACATTGTGTATATGTGTTTCTTGCCCAAGTTATTCACATGTGTATATGTGATGTAGGTGTGAATTAAGCACCTTGTGTATATGGGTTGTATGCATGAGCTAGTCACTTTGTGTGTATGTGACGCATGCATGAATTATTCTCCCTGTGTATATGTGTTGTATACATAAGCTCGTCACTCTTTGTGTATGTGACACATGCATGAATTATTCTCCTGGTGTATATGTGTTGTATGCATGAGCTAGTCAGTCTTTGTGTATGTGACACATGCATGAATTATTCTCTTGTTGTATATGTGTTGTATTCTTGAGATAGTCACTATGGGTGTATGCGACGCATGCATAAGTTATTTGCTCTATGTATATGTGATATGCAGGAGCTAGTCACATTGTGTATATGTGGCATATAGATGAGTTAGTCACTTTGTGTATATGGTTTGTACCTATGAGCTAGTCACACTTGTATGTGTGACCCATGTGAGTGATAATCACATTGTGTACAAGGAATGCATGCTTGAGCTTGTCACTATGTGTGAACAAGTACTGCTTATGAGCTGATCACTGTGGTTTTGTGTGTTTCCATACATTGATGTTGGTATTGAACTAACATTTGATTGGATTGTATTTGCAATCCTACTATTGCATATGAATTGATTTGGAATCATAAGATTCACTTAAAGACAATGATCTAAAGGTGAGATTAAAGATCTCATATCAAATGAGAGGATGAAGCCTCTATTATTGTTGAACGAACTATGAAGCCTCTAATTCCCATGAAGGGATATGTAGGCAGTGCTATTACAAATGAACCCTCGAGGTTTAGGTTTGGGTTTAGGGATGACCCTAACCTTGGGAGCTTACCATACTCTAGTACGAATATATGAGTTGTGGCATAGAGTTGATGTCATGACTATGGTTGGTAAGTCTTTGAATTTGATGCTTCTAAATTAGATAGAAGATTCTTGGACAATTAAGTTAGTATTTGGTAACTACAAAAAAAATAGTAGTAACCAGGATGGTTATTACACAAATATACCAAAAGTAAGTGTTTTCTGCACATCTTCAAGTTTACAAACTAATTATTTTGTGAAACTTCTTTTCATGATTTATAGGGTTCAAGAGCCTCATAGCTTCAATTTTCAAACCTCCATTTTCACTAATTTCTTCTATGTCTGTGCTCATTGGAAGCTCTTCAAAACAATTTTATCACCAAAAAAAATGGATTCATTGAATAGAGTTTAGAAGCTTTCAAGCAAATGCAATCCATGCAGGAGAAGATTGGCAAGTAGCATATGGAAATCAATCAAAGCATAATAGAAAGGGGAATGTTTTCTCAGAAATTACAGTTGGAAGTGCCCTAGTAGGTAAATATGTGGAATATGGAAGCACAAGCCAAGAATATGAACTATTTGATAAAGCGCCTTGAAGGAATGTGATCTCAGGGAATGCTTTGATCACAGGATATGTATAAAACAGATTTGTTAAAAAGGCTTTAAGAACTTTTAAGCAAATGCAATCTATAGGCGAACAACCAAATTCCACAACCCTTGCTCATGCCCTACCTACCTGCGCTGAGATGGGAACTTTTGAACTGGGTATGGACCTCCATCAAGGCATAATGGAAGGGGATATTTTCATCAAAAATTATGGTTGGGAATGCTCAAACATACATGTATACAAAAGGTGGGAAATCTACCTATCAACATCCATGATTGCAAGTGCAACACAAAATGGATATGTTAAAAAGACTTTAAGAAACTCTCAAGAAAGTGTAAGTTCAAATTCTACAACTTGGGCTAAGGTATATGAATTATTGGACCTCGATGCAAAGACATGGAGCTAGTAGAGTATTGTCCATCTAAAACTGCATTAGAAAAGAAATACATTTTCAATATATTGGATGGAGATCACATTTATAATCATATTGTTTAATTAGTTGTCAAACTAAAAGTAATTTTTACAAGATTGAAGAAGGCTTTATGAATTCACTAAGGAAGTGTTTAGATGTTGAACACAGCCTTACATGTTGTGTGATTTTAGGCCATATTGATCATTTTTAAAGCATAAGATCAGAAGACTTGGGATGGGGTTGTGGATGGTGAAACATCCAAATGTTAAGCTCTCATGTCTTTATGTAAACCTTTGGTGCAAGAGAAAGGTTATTTGGAGGCTCGATATTTTTTCTGATATCCTGTCACTCCAAAGGTAGTTAGAGATTGCTTGGCAGAGGGGTTTTGATATAAGGGGTGTCAAGATTCATTTAATTTTGGGATATATGGAAGTAAAAAGTGGATTGGGACAACTCAATGTGTCACTCTCTTATGTTCTTTTGGTCTTTGAACATGTATTGTAGACTTTGGATGTGAAGCAATTAAGAACAAGAACTCTTTGGTTGATACCCTAAGGTTGAACCAAATAATTCAAGGAAGAAGTAGAGGGATGCTACATACTAATCATACAAATGGACCACTAGATAAATTTCTTCATTTTAAGTATCAGTGTGATGATTGTGAAACTTACCCAATTAGAGGCTCTATATTTACAAGTAGAGAGATAGATAATTTTCATATTTGTTCTGACTATATGGACACAGGGAATTTTTTTTTAGTTTCTGGAAACTGACACATCATGTAGTAGTAATATTAGCAACAATGGTAAAGAATTCTATAAAGGCAAACCTAACAATCATCAATTGTTGGCTGATTAGGTCTAGAACTATTTTGTGGAGGACAAAAATATGCATTCAAAAGTACCTTTGTATCAGCTTCGAGAACGTATTATCACCAACCAACGCCATTGCATTTCCAGCATAATGGACATTCAAGAACAACTAAATGGGCATGATGAAGAAGTGATTCTTCTTGTTTTGGATCCTTCTTAGTGCATAGAAGAATTGGCCAAGTACAAGGATATAGATAGATGGTCAGTCGAGGTTCAATATAAATGTTCAGGGTGCCTATCTTCATATGTTAGGGGATTTGATTCAAAACATTGATGAGCTATGATTGCAGCAAGGATGCAATACATATTTTTGGTTAGAATGCTATGTCTTTGACAAAGAAGTCTAAACATGGGAGCTAGAGGATGATACTGTTGAGAGTGTGATGCTATTAGATATGAGCAATGAAGTCCTAGGATAGTCAAATCTAAATAAAATTTTGAAGACCTATTGAGAGAGGCACAATTTCTAAACTGAAATTTGATGTTGCAAAAGCAAGGTAGTTTAAGGATACTAATTGGTTTGAATTTTTTATGGATGTTTTGCCTTTGTACGGTTTTGTTGGTGAACAACATACATAGAAAAATGATAGATATCCACAAGAGCATCATTGTGAAAATCAATGATGATCAGATAATTCATGTCAACCTTACTCAGAAAAATCCTACTCTACTTATTGTTGGAAAGCCACTGGAGCTTACCTATTCAGTAAACAATGTGTTGGGACTCCAATATTCAAGCCCCATAATTGCAAAATCTTGTCAAGTTCATCAAATTTTCCTAGGGAGTCCCCATGTATTTGCTTTGTTTTGTGTGGCTTAGAATGTGTGAAAACCCTAAAAAAATCTTGAGAAATTTCTAACTTTCCTTAGTCTTTTTTACTTCTGGTGGAAGTTTGGACCCCATCAAGATTTGAGGGACTTTTCCCTCCATCAGGGTGTATCCTAACCTCCCTTTTTCCCCCGCTCACCTTGGAGTGCTTTTCCTTGTGGAATTTTGGCCTCTGTCTAGATTTGCAAGCTTTTGTTTCCCATTTGGATATATCTAGTTACCATGTGCCTCCTTGCATCCCCTTTTCTCCTACTTCCTCTTACATAATTTCCCTAAGTCTCTTGGGTGAGAGTCTGACCCGGATCTAGATATATCCGGGTGTCCCTTTTCCTCCACATCCTAATCACCTCTGCCTTCCTACACCTCTGATTTCTTTGCTTTGCAGAACTTTTATCCAGATCCAGAAATATCCAGATCCCCCTGTTTCTTCGCTCATCCCGTAACCCGTTCAACCCCCACAAATCCTTGTCTCCCTTCAACTCATGCATCCTGGTGCCCCTCCTTTCTCTGCTAGCTTTCCTTACTTCTTACATGGGGATTCCTTGGAGACTTGAACATACCCTAACCCCCCTAAAAGCTCCACAAATCGCGTCCTACCTAAAATACCCGCATCTCTTAGCCCCTCGAGATTCTGCAATCTTCCAAATGGCATACAATTTGAAAAGAGAACACTTCCAACGACCTCCAAATGAATAGTAAACCTCCATAGAATGCCATTAATGCTAGGTAGATGAACTCCAAGTGCTCCAAGATTGATGTGGGCCCTCTGATGATGAATTTATTGCACTTGGGCGTGGTCTTGCACTCCAAATAAAAAGTTTTTTCTGAGATGACCCATGTGAAAGTGAGGTAAGCAACATGGTTGCCCATTTTTAGGTCTCTAAATGGTCAAACTCCTTACATGCCTCCTTTCGATTTTGGGAAAAGTATATAATGTGTTTTCCATTCATTTGCAAGAGGATGGAAGAGTTTTTGTGCAAAGCATAGGTCAAAAATATAGAAATTTTGTAAGAAACTTGCATGTTTCTCCTAGCTAGGGCTTTGAAGACATTTGTATTGTAATTTCAGTCAGATTCTCATTCAAAGGCAATGAATGGATATTGCAATGTGCAAAGAATAAATTAATAGTGCAGATTTTGGCTCCTTTCAAGTGTCTCCTCGGGTTTATGCTGAACCTTTGGTATATTTCTTGTATACCCTATTCACATTTACTGTTTTAAGCATTTTATATCATTGGTTAGTCTGTGTAGACTATAAACCACTTTCAAAATGCTATTGTAATGGTTTCCTCTATTTGAATGCATGAAATTCAGTATATACTCATGGATCATTGAAGAATGCTTGAAGTTTAGCCCTACAATCCTATTGTTGTTATTGTGTTGTATAGAGTCCAACTTACATAATAGATTATCAGCATTATCTTTGTTGTTGCCTTGATTAGGTAACAAATTTGGTTACTTTGGTGTCCCCTTTGTATATTTTTTCCTGACCCTGCTACCTTATTTGGAATAGGCACCAATCTATTTTATGTTTTGTACCTCTTTTCCTTTACGCCATCAAACACAACAAAACACAAATATATTACCTTTCAAGAGTTGTTTGTTCCATTCACATCCATATCCAGATGTATGTTTTCATATTAGGGGTATAGCATCATTCTAAGGTCATCTATATGGTTGTGTGTATGTGTTATAAAGGTGTAACACCCAAAATTTGTCAAACTAGCATACAAGTTGCTTAGTGACAAAATTTGGAGATCATGTGCATTGGGTATGGTTTGATTTGGGATTTATCCTACTGTTGTTATCAGGTTATCTTCCTTACACCTTAGGGAATACCCCCTTGGTTTAACAAAGAAAAAAGATGAAGAAGGTCTTACCCACCTTAATCATGTTGTCCTTAGTTGCCTCATCTTGATTATAAGTGTGTGATCTTTGTCTTGAGTTTGACACCCCTAACACTCAAGAACTGGTCAACTTTAGGAATTTGGGGAACATCAACTTTGTACACCAACACAATGCAAAGTATGCCTAAGAGGATGATGATTTTTGAAGTTTGGAGAGGGATGTTTATGAGGATTCAGGTTTGAAGTTTGTCCATGGGGTTGATTTTAGAACACCTAGAAGCCTGGTCATTCTATCAGCATTAGTGGGAATTGGGACACACTTCACCTATATCTGGCTATGTGGTGGAGGTTTGTATT
This sequence comes from Cunninghamia lanceolata, assembly GCA_027924645.1. Lineage (NCBI taxonomy): Eukaryota > Viridiplantae > Streptophyta > Pinopsida > Cupressales > Cupressaceae > Cunninghamia > Cunninghamia lanceolata. Next base: position 6,897,641 of record BSBN01000976.1, on the reverse strand, counting down.
CATGTAATGAAGGCAAACACTTACAACCTATGCAGAATGTCATGACAGTCTTTTGCCAATCAAATTTGAACTGAAATATATTGTTCTATTATAAAGTACATTTTAATAATATTTTAATTCATTAATGAGTTACATGTTGTGTGCACAAAAGGGAAAAGGATTTATTTATTGTAATTGATTTTTAAGAATCGGTTATGTTCCCAATAAGAGAAATTTTATAAATATGTAAGTGGAATATAAAGGAAGGGATCTTTTTCTAGATTCTCTTGGGAGAGCTTTGGAAGAGATATTTTCTTTTCAGTAAGCTTGTAACAACAATTGGCAGCCTTGTCAACATAGTCATTGTACAGGGACATGAGGGAGACTTTGAGCTCTTATTTCTGTAATGTCCCCTTCTTAGCCCAGATCGATAGGTGGATTAGTTAGCCTATTCCAGGGTTCCCGTAGGCTAATGGAGGATGGTTAGGAAATCTCTTTGGTCACATTTTACTAGGACTTATTATTTATAGTAAGTTAGGCAGGGGGTCACTGGTGAGGTTTTCTCGTCATTTCCATTTTTAGCACTATCGGTTGGGACTACCTAGCACTTATCACATGGTTCTGAGGTGATCGAGGAATAATGCAATTAATTGTCAAAATACAAGTTAAATTAAATATTTAACTTATAGTAGTTTAAAAGCCACAGTTACTTTATTTTATTAAAGTGACTAACATATGGAAGATATAAGTTGTGTTAAAAGATAAAGTGCTAGGAGTTGGGCGCCCATCCCATGAGGGCTCAAGGGACTTAAGTTATAAAATAAAAATATTAAAATATTTCCCTTGGGTGTTGGGAGTGAAAGAACAAAAAGGAAAAGATAATTCATTGATTCATTCATTAACTCTTGAAAACATTGTCGTGTAAACTTGGAGCTTGGCTTTGAGGTTGAAACAAGGGTTTCGCAGAGACAAAAACCTCTGTGAGATCACTCTCTTCATGCTTGAAAGACAACATCAGGAGGGTTGTTGGGAGTTTCATACAGAGACTTCGCATTGAGCTTATTAGATGCAATTTTGGTGAGATCTTTCAAGTTTAATATTCTGATTTTACGGACAACTATGACAGAGTAAATTAGTGATAGATTGGGACAGATTTGGAGGTGTTTTTGGGACTATATTTCCTTACTTTGTTGGTCATACTATCCCACAACCTAGTCGTACCTTGCTGGGTAGATTTCTGTGGGTTTCAAAGTCTCATCCTCGTGTTGGCTGGAATTAATACTGCATATTATTCATTGATTTGATAGGGTAGAACTGTAGATTTGTGAAGGAGTTTGCATTATTGTTTGCTGATGACCATTCCCAGCAGGGTTGTACAGCTGGTACAGGGACATGGGTCTTCAAGAAGGGTAAACGCCTATCATTTGGGCTTTCTATCCCATGCATAGTGGTCGCCTAGGGCCTTAAACCCTAATGCAACTCATTGTTTGAAGGAGAACACTCATTTCTTGGTGTTTGGGAGTGATTTATGTCATCTATATTGTCGGTTCATGTATATCAGGCTTACAAGATTGAAGAAATAGAAATGGGTATGTCACAACATATTTGACCAATTGTATGATCTGGGTATTTGTTATTTTATGTGTTTCTGCTTTATATTTTTTGGGTATTGTTGCATGCACCATATTTCATTGTTGTATTTCAAACATCATATGCAAAAACACAAACAAAACCCTAAACACATTCAGCAATGAAATAAGAAGTCCAAAATAGAAAACACTTGGCATAAAAACCCTACTGGATAGGTGCATATTACAGTGGTATCAGAGCACAGATAATCTTGTCATCCTGTGAGGTTAGATTGAAACATGTAGAGTGGGTATTGAGTGATGCGGCTAGGTACACATCAATACTACCTTAGAAGAAATAGGTCATAGCTAGATCTTGCAGTACCTCCGCATATAGACCCTTTTGCAGGTGTAGATAGCATAGTGGTTTAGATGGGTGATAGAGACCAAGAGGAACCCAGCACCAGGGATATACTTAATGATTTGGCCAGGGGGCAATGAGACTTGCAAAATAACTTTAATTGTCTTTGTGACCTTATAGCACATTAGGACATTGGGAATGTAGGAAACAATAACAATACTAATAACAATAACAATGACAGGAACCAGAACAACAATGGGGGCAACAATGGTGACAGGAACAGGTACAGAGATGAGGAGGATAGGAGAAATGATGGGGAAGCATCTGTTAATAACAGAGGGGTCAGCCAACACACAACTTATGATAGACTTGGTATACCTACCTTTACTCCCCTAAATAATGTACCAAAACCTGAGCCTACCTTGAGTTCCAGGATGTTATCATCAAAGATTGTGGGCTTCCAAGATGTTATCTCTCTCTCTCTCTCTATGATGCTTAATCTTTTTATGCTTCCCAAAATGCGCTCGCGTTATAACGCACTTGCATTTTGGGAAGCATAAAAAATGGTAAAAAAGCATGTGGGATCCGTGATTCATACCCCACATGACTTTTATTCCTGCTTTTCATGCAGTATATCCGACAAGAAAATGCTTTTGCATGTTCTTTGACATATTAGGAATCATTTTTGGATCAATCTACCACCTTTTTTGGGCGATTTAGCAAGAATGTGTTTGATTTTGGCACGGTCATAGGAGATATGTATGCAAAATGTGGAAGAATAGAAAAGGCAAGTGGATTGTTTGACATGATGCCTTGAAGAAATGGAATCTCATGGAATGCCATGATTGTAGGATATGCACAAATTGGTTTTGTTGATAAGGCTTCAGAAACTTTCAAGAAAAAGAAATCAGTGGGTGTAAAGCCAAATTCCACACTACATCCTCTCTACCTATACCAAAGTGGGATCTTTGGAGTTCATGGTACATGGACATCCATCAAAGCATAAAGGATATGGGAATTTTGATAGTTGTTGTAGATACAACTTCCCTAAAAGACATGTATACAAAATGTGGAAGCACAGACAAGGAAAGTGAACTATTTGACATGATACAAAAAGAGTCTAGTACAACAACTATGTATGCAAAATGTGGAAGCATATGGGAATTTTATAAAATATTGTACTTGCATGGAATGATGACTCAAAGAAATGCAGTCTCATGGAACATGCCATTATTGTAGGATATGCACAAAATGGATTTGTTGATATGGCTTTAGAAACTTTCAAGCAAAAGCAATAGGTGGGTGTAAATCCAAATTCCACAACCTTTGACTGTATCCTCTTTGCCTATGCCAAATTGAGATCTTTGGAACATGGTACATGGACATCCATCAAAGCATAAAGGTATGGGAATTTCGATAGATGTTGTAGTTGCAGCTGCCCTAGAAGACATATATGTAAAATGTCGAAGCATAGATAATACAAGTGAATTGTTTGACATGATGCCTCAAATAAATGTGGTCTCATAGAATTCCATGATTGTAGGATATGCATAAAATGGATTTTTTGATAAGGCTTTAGAAACATACAAGAAAAAGCAATTGAAAGGTGTAAATGCCCAAATGGGATCTTTGGAATAGGGTATGGACATCCACCAAAATAGATTGTTTGGAACAACATATGGACAACCATCAAAGCATAAAGCATATAGGAAATTTGTCACATGCTGTAATTGCAACTACCCTTGTAGACATGTATGCAAAGTGAGGAAGCATAGACAAGGCACGTGAACTGTTTGGCATGATGCCCCAAACAAATGTCGCCTCATTGAATGCAATGATTGCAAGATATGAACAAAATGGATTTTTTGATAAGGCTTTAGAAACTTTCAAGCAAATGCAATTGGCAAGTGTAAAACAAAATTCCATAACCTTAGCTATTATCCTCTTTGACTATGCCAAAATGGACATCCATCAAAGGATAAAACATATGGGAATTTTGTTAGATGTTGTAGTTACAACTTCCCTCAGACACATGTATGTAAAGTGTGGAAGCATAGACAAGGCACGTGAACTATTTGACATGATGCCTCAAAGAAATGTCACCTCATGGAATGCAATGATTACAAGATATGAACATTTAATGGATTTTTTGATAAGCCTTTAGAAAGTTTCAAGAAAATGCAATTGGAGAGTGTAAAGCCAAATTCCAAAAACCTTAGAAGTGGTATTTTGGAACACAGTATAGACATCCATCAAAGCATAAAGGATATAGGAATTTTGTCAAATGTTTTAGTTGTAAGTACCCTACAAGACATGTATGCAAAGTGTGGAAGCATATACAATGAACGTGAACTGTTTGACACGATGCCTCAAAGAAATGTTGTCTCATGGAATGCAATGATTGCAAGATATGCACGAAATCAATTTTTCATAAGGCTTTAAAAACTCTCAAGAAAATGCACAAAAGTAAATTTCAACCAAATGCAAATTTTGGCATGTCTAAAACCAAATTGCACAACCTTATCCAACTTCCTCCTTGCCTATGCCAGAATGGGATCTGGGGAACATGGTGTTGACAACCATCAAAGCATAAATCATATAGGAATTTTGTCACATGTATTATATTTGTAGCTGCCCTTGTAGACATGTATGGAAAGTGTGGAAGCATAGACAAGGCATGTGAACTATTTGAAATGATGCTTCAAAGAAATACACAGTCCCACAAAATGCAATGATTGCAAGATATGCACAAAATGCATTATTTGAAAACGATTTATAAAATTTCAAGCAAATGCAATTGGCACATGTAAAACTAAATTCCTATAACAATAATCGATCATCATATTAAATATTTAATATAAACTATCATATACATAATGTCATGAACATAACATCTAGTTTACATACAAATCCATATAGGCATGTCCAAACAAAGCCATACAGGCATATATACAAAAATATACATCGGTAACATACAAAAGTATGTATAAAAATCCATCTAGGCATACAAAAAATGTCCCAAAAACTAGTTTCCTATGGACTTTTATGAAATAATCGGCGGTCCTTGTTTGACCATGAAGATGGAGAGCCAATCCGTGACTCATCCTCTCTCTGCCATTGAGTAGACCTCTTCGATAGAAGTTCATGCAGCCCCACATGTTAATACAATCAAACAATATGCACATTACTATAGAAAATGTACATGAAATGTATAACATCACATATGTAATCAATCACTTACTGCCATTTGATGATCACTCTACATCATCTTGTCTCTAGCTTCTTTGTCTGTAGTTGGACGGGCTAGAGTTGTGACCTCCTATGAGAAGCATCAAGAAGAAAAATTGACAACATAAATATCATTTATGTACATCAAATGACATGAGATAAAACAAGAAATACAAAATTATGACATTTTCATGTTATTGGCTCATACCTCGATCAAAGGATTTGAAGACATCATGGCTGCAACAATGCATAGCTGTGCTGACTCACGAAGATGAGGAGGAGTCTCCACATTTAGCATCTAAAAATCAAGTTCAAGATTATTCGACCAAAATAAATACATAACATTATTTTAAAAATGCATAATGATTAGAAATGGTTAAATTTACCTCTGTAAAAGTGGTGGATTTGTGTCCAGGGGACCAAAGAAACTGTGGAGGTGTTGGTGACTGTTGAAATCATCAAATTGTCACAAAATAATATTACCATTGACATATCTACAATAATTATGATCATGTGATAAATTACATACCTGCTGACTTGACCTCCTCTCATAACCTGCCAATGGACGGCTAACGGAGGCAGGATGAAGACTCTGACCTTGGAATTTCATTGCACAGACAATTACATACATTTGACATATAATATAGACAATCATATAAAATTAATTACAAATTTCAAATAACAATATATTAAATCAAGATGAAACTTGTAACAAATTACCTAAGAGTCAATACCAAATGTACGTTATAAGAGATCGTCACTAATAACAAGATCATTCAATATGGATGCCTCCATCAATGGATCCTACCTTTGCATCACAACATCCTGCTGAGAGTCCTATCGTGTGTCCTGCATCCCATAATCACACAGGTTCCCACATGAACTGCACAAATGTGGGGACACATGACACCTACTTCTCTCACCCTCATCAACCTGGGTAAGATCATTTACATGCTGTGATAGAGTTTGGGTGAGAGTAGTCAATGAATGTAATGTCTCCACCTCAACACTCTCCTTCAAAGTCAAAGGGAGTGACCTACGTTCTAGCCTCAACAGGGGTATAGGCATATGGTTTTCAGTTGAGCCCCAACTCTATCTTCGGCAGAGCCACCACCTCTACCTTGGAACTCATGAATGTCAAAATAATTGGGAATCTTCTTGAGGATGAACTCGCAATGGAGTTTTCTCAAGAAATATTGTGGTACCTCATCATTGTTGCATGGGCACTCATTGAAGACCATGTACCATCTATCCCAAAAGTTTTGGGATATTTCTTCATTCCTACACCAATGAATAGGAAACTGTTTGCAAGTTTCTTCTAATCTTTGGCTAGTTTTGGGATTAATAAATTGTGCACATAATTGATATTTTGTAATTTTTTCATTTTTCACTTGTTCATATGACAACTTGTTGGCATAGTATTGCCGACACCTCTCCCTATAGTCCTAAAATTCGATGATTTGTTTTGTCACTAAATTGGTGTGGGAAACAATCTCCTCTAGTGACTTTGCAAGCGCCCTCCTACGATCGGTGCTTGCACTTGGATTTTTTAGTGTTTGAATAAGGGTTTGAAGATGTTTCTTGTTTTCTTCTATTATCTGTAGGTAGTTTTCTTGAGTATCCCTTACATTGTGAGGAAGTGAAGGTGGGTTTTGGGGGTTGTTTTCACCCTCATCAGCTGGATTTGGGTTTTCTCTTGCCTCAGTAACTATAAATGCAATATAAAAACTAATTAAACATTACAAAATTCAAAAATTCTTCTCAAACTAACAAAAATTGATCAAACCCTACCTTCTTCTACTGCTAGAGCCTCCAAATTTGCTACACAATGTCTTTGCTGATGAGGTGGCATCGTCAAAATGACATTTTCTCTCTTGCATGTGCCTGCAGAGGCTTTCCTTGAACACGCTCACGGTTTCCTCTCATTTTTTTGTAGACAAACCCCTTTGGTCGCAGTGAAATGGAAGAATAAAAGTTTTTTTTCACTTTTATGTCATAGAAAAATGTGAGAGCGCGTTATAACGCGCTCGCATTTTTTCTTTTTTTCGACCAAAAAGTCCCATGGTGATGACTTTTTGGTCCCCCATCTTTATGCATACACCCCGATGAGAAACTACCATATCGAAGAGACTCACTTTGGAGTCTCTTCGATAATCTAAAAGATCAAAAGGGAAAAATACACAACTCAGCGACATATCGGGATGATATCAAAAAGTTGAAGGGATTGATAGATTGGAGTGTCGGAATGAGTCTTTTAGAGTCTCTTTGATATTCTGAGGACTTAAAAGGCATGTCGAGGGGATCAATAAATATTTCCCGCCGATAAAGTGATAAAGATTAAATAAAAAAGTATTTCAAAAAGAGACTTTGGAGTATTGGGGTAACTCAATTCCTAGTCCCACCAATAAGCTGCCACCGATTATGAATAAAGCAAAAACATTGAGCATATTTTGAGATGACTTTGGGATATTAGAGAGAGGCAATTTCTAGTCCCTTCGAAAAGGTGAATGACATAGTGAGCACAGGGATATCGAAGGGACAAATAAATATCGAAGAGACTTTTATAAGATGGGATTTCGGTATGAAACCATCTAAGGTCATTCCAAAATTCTGAAGGTAATAAAGGAATAAAAATTTATTATTACCAAAGACATATAGATGAAATTGATCATCCCAATAGAATAATGACAAGACATGATGGTGGCAATCAAATGACCCTTATTCAAAAAATTAAATGTCCCTTCGATGACATGAGGGTTGCCATGAAAAACCATTAATGCACAGAGCTAGGTATATCAAAGCACATCTTGAGAAGATTGAACCATTAAGCAAACACGAGGAGCAAGGGCAGTGTGTAGCGAAAGTCATAATTGGAGAACCAAAAGAAGATATCCAAGTAAGTATTCTAAGCCTAAAATTTATAGCTTACTGGTTCGAATCGCATTCACAAAAGTAGGGATTCTCTGGCATAAGTTTATATCATGGAAGATACGGCTGAAAACCCTAAGGAAAAAAGGCAGAAACTAGAGGAAAGGCACTTAAACCAAGATTTAATAGATCAATGCCCGAGGTCAGGATAGAGATCTAGGAGAAATGCCCAGTTGAATCCCCAAGCTGAAAAATTAGAAGATATATACAAACAAGTAGGCGACATATGGACTCCAATGAGGGGATATGATCTTTTTATTTATCATTATAGGAAAATGCATAGGCATAAACCTATCTCAAATCCATGGAGACTGAACCTGGAAAAGCTTATAGTGCCAAATGTGTTTGTCAATGTGGAATTGTTGAAACCAGTGGCTAAGAACTACAATCCACAGACTTGCCTAGTTGAATTAAATGATGGGTCCGGTTTTATCCCTATTACCAAAGATTATATATCAATGGTATTCCAGTTGGACACTAGTTTTGATGTGAAATTTAGAACTAGGGACTTATTGAATGAGTATTACAATATGAGTAATAACTACAAAAGATGGAGATTACCTTTGCACAGGCCTCGAGATGAGGGGAATAGGCTCAAGGTGTTTTCAAGGGCCGAGGATCCACCTTACTCTATAGAACTGTTTGAGGAATATTTCAAATGCACCTATTATTTTGTATGTCAATTGTTTGGTCTGGAAGCCTCTCTATTTATGGAAGTTGCACCAATGGTTCTAATTGCAGATGTGTAAAGTTAAGATGCATGATACCTGGACTATGTCGAGTACCTTGACAATGACCTACACAATGAATTGATTGCTATAAAAAATGTGGGTGGTAAATTCTGACATTATTCTTTGCTCATGCATCTTATCCTGTATGAGGGATAGAACATGTGTCTATGGGATGAGTGTTTGAAGGTAAGAGATTTGGACAAAAATGGAGATATTAAACCCATACAAATGTGGACTGCTATATGGGATAGTAGGTGTGAGAGATCCCACTACCTCTATTTTGAAAAATATTTTGTAAAACCTATATATAAAATGCTAGGTCATCCCTGTGATCACAATCTATCAATAGAAATACAGAAATTGGACAAAAATGAAAAGGGAAAATTTAGTCACAATTGGGGTGACTAGTATGTTTATAATGATTGCACCAAGATAAGATTATTTGGGTATGAAGGACCACCTTTTTTGCTACCAAAAACCCGTCTAGATAGGGTTGCATATTTAGATATTGTAAGGCAATTAGCTTACTCTGACTTTATGTATCTTAAAAGTCATAACAAGCACTCATTTATGCCTGGTACTCTATTTTTTGGAGATTTTACAGTTCTTTCTGATAAAGGATATCAATTGATCGATAAAAAACTAGAACATTTCATATTACCATCAGGAAATGCAAGAGAAAACTTTGACCCTAACCATTTCATAAATAGTCTCAAGGTTAGTAAAAATTTGAAAAGATATCACCATGTGCTATTTGTTGAGGGTGATTTGATCAGAAATTGTGATGAGAACACAACAGTTGATAGGAGAAGTTTGTATCATAACATAATGTTGGCTGAGGCTTAGAGGATAGCCAAAAACCCCACTTATACAAGATCTTTTCTAAATGTTGATGATCCTATTGAAAGGTTGGACATGCTAATTGCACATGCATTAGATTTGACTATGAATGTTCCTCATCATGTTTTTGAGAGAAAAGAAAAATTTGTCAAATAGACACAAGCTGAGTGTGAGGTACCATTGGGTCATATTTCCCCTCAACCTACCAGACATCAATTTCTCTCTTGATACCCGTAATATAGTGGATGAAGAATTTGATATAAGAGATAAAGATGTGCAGAGCTTTGAACCTATAATTGAAAAATATGAACCTCCTGAGGATATAGAGAAAAGGTCAACATGGAAGCCCCTGATGAGTTGTCAGAAGACATAAGATACGTGACAAGTAAGAAATTTGTTTCAGATGATGATTTTATCATAACCCCTGAATTCAAAGCCTTCTTGTATGAGTACAAAGGCAAACAAGCTAGAGAAATGATGAGAGATATTACTCCAGAAGTATAGGCTGAGGTATTGCAGGAACTTCAAATAGAAATTGATAAAGCAATGGAGACCATGATTCCAGAAAAGGGGAGAAAATTGCTTGAAGAAGTAGGGGTGATGCTAGTCTCTGGATGGGATATGACATCTGCCATTGTTTTTTATACTTTTAGAAGAAATCAAGATAAAAAAATTACAGCTAAGTATTGAAGCTTTGGATAAGATCAAAACAGGGTCTGGATATGATCCTGACAAAGCGACATTGCTAATATGGGTACTATATCCTCCAAATAAGAGACCTCAAATCATTGATAATCTAAATGAAGTGTTTGGTCATCTCATGATACAATGAGTTGAGGATACATATCCTCTTGAGACTGGTGACTTGAATGTGAATGTCGCTAGATTTACAAAGGCTCAAATTGAACAATTGGTGAGGAAAAATAATGCATACATGGCAAAGAATGCAAAATTAAGGAAAGAGGTTGCCACTTATAAAGATAAGTTGCTAGCATTATCAAGTAGCTATTCACCTTATTTAGAAGCTGATAAAAAAGTAGTAGAGGCAAGAGCTGATGCCAACTATTGGAAGGTCAAAGCAGAAAAATTCCAAAAGAAGAGTGACCAATTGGAAACTGAGATGAAAGCTGTTAAATATAACATAGCTTCAGAACTAATTAAGAAGAGATTTGAGAAAATGATGGGAAATAGTGATAAGATATGGGAATTGCACAAGAGAACACACAGTGCCTACCAAGAGCATAAGAGATTGCACCTTAGAATGCTGGAGAAGGAGGAGTTAAAAGCCAAAACAAGAGTTGAGGAACAAGTGTTTAAAGAATATGATAATCTGATCAGTGAGCATGAAAGATTCAATACTTTGTTAGAAGAGGATCTAGGTGATTTCGATCAGCATCTGGATATGGTATTCCCTAATTTCTTTGACAATGAGGGCAATTTACAGGAATAAGACACTTGGAAAGATGAATTGGCACAGTTATTGCCAATAGCTCTTGAAAAGATCAATAATGAAAACATAGTAATAGAAAACACACATGTATGTTTAGATAAGATCTTCACTCTAGAATCAATAATGAGTGATATAATCTCTACAGATACTTATGCCACTCAGGAGCACATCGATCACATCTCTAAGATAAATTTGTTCATTGCCAGAATAGCATGAAGGGGTCAGATAAAATAAGAATGAAATTTTGTCGATATTTTTGTGATGTATAAATTGATGTATTGATTTAGCAATAATGACGGGCAAAGCATATTCAACAGATACTACAACATTGGAGAGGAGGACCTTACCAAGCCTGCGGTCACGGGTGCTCTACGATGATTAATAGATTTAGATCTTGGTCAAATGCTTATGCCCATATTATCTATTTCTTAATTATGTTTTAGTTATGTCAAAAGGTGTAATTCATGAATAGTCATGTTGTTTCAGCCTGAAGCTTGTTTGCTTCCCATATATATAAGGGAAACCAAGGCCTATGTTTATCATCATCATACACAGAGCAATATTTATTATACACTATAATATTGCTTTCAGTCATTTTTTCAGAAGCAAGATACAGAACTTTTATGAAATTTTAATAATATAATGGGCAAGATGGTTTAAATCTGTGGATATATATGTGGTGTTCTACTATTCTGTTGATATTCAATCTTATGAGTTGTTTGACTGTCTCCACATTGAATTTTTCCAATTATTTAAATCAATTAGATTTATCAAGGGACATTAGCTATCTCTGTGTTGTATGCTTGACTGATTTCTACATGAAGTTGATTTAAGTCCATATAAGTGATTCATATTTATTGGCCTCTGCCCTGAGTTAAAATCCTCTAAATAAATAATCTTATTTGGTTTCCTTCAAAGTAGAATTAAATTCCTTTCAGACAACCATAGTAATTTGGAGAAATATCAATTGGATTTTTAAAGAAGAGTCTAATAACCAACATTCTTGCATATTTACACAAAGTGTAAACTGTTAGGGTAAAATGTGGTTTAATCCAATGAACAATAACAAACCCAAACATCAACAGAATAATGAAAACAAGAAAGATTGAATGAAATGAGGCAATGAACAATACAGTGCAAACCTTCCCTGTTTCAAAGCTTCTGTTGTTCACCTATTACAACCGTCCTTTGCTGATGAAGTAGGCCCTCAGTGAGTGCACTCTTTTAGCTGTGTTGTAGGATGTTGATAGTAAATGGTTGTGTTGATAGATAATGCTGTGAAGTAGAGCTTCAAAGCAAAGGGTGATCTCAAGTAGATTGTATTGGGGGTGCCAAAGGCGTGCGGGTAGAATTCTGTAGAGTAACAATACAAATAACCTGGATGATTAGAATGGATGGATGAAGCTTCTTTTATAGACTCAGAGGAATGAGAATCAACGGTTGAGAAGAAGTGTGATGATCAATGGCTGAGGATGGTTGAGGAATGTGCAACCAGTGGAAATAAGACAAGTGTCTCAGCTCCATCATGAAAGAGGGGATTTGACAACATTGATTGGAGAGTTAACTCCTTTAACTGATCAGTTAACAGACTTGATTAGTTAGTTGGAAGAATGAATTATGGAATTGACTGAATTGATTGAGGGATTAACTCAATTGACTGGTTAGTTAACACTTTTGATTGATTAGTTAACTAACTTCTGATTTGAGAAGAAATAGGACATGTGGGTGAGGGGGAAAATAGGTAATTAAATATTTAATATATTTAATTACATGTGCAACCTAATGAGGTGGACAAGGCGAGGTGGAAAAATGAGGTGTAAGTGTGAGGTGGATTTTTGGAATTAGAACTTAGGATAGAGGAATTTGGATTAATCAAATAATTTAGGATTATTTAATTATGTGGGACATTAGAAGAATTTAGGGAGTTTAATTAAATAAATTGATTTTATTTAATTACAGAATAGTGAACTAATTAAATAAATTTAGAATATTTATTTAATTGATAGAAGAATGGAATAAATATTTAGAATATTTATTTAGAATGAATCATGTCATTTTTAGGCATATACATTTTGCTCCTCTTTGATGCAATGCTGTTTACGGCGTTGCTTCAAAGAAATCAATGGTCTGACAGTGATACATGCCCCAGTTTGCTCTTGGTACAAGTTTAATGATTATAGGATGCCCCCTCGGGAGATTGGATGGGGAGAAGGCAGAAGGCGTGAGACAGACAATCTCACAATGAAGAAGGTTAGGTTTGAAGAAAATGGGTGAAGAAAGAGCCGAATGATACGTGATGCAAGAGAAAATGATAACATACACAAGCAAGCGAGCAAGTATGCACAAATGATACAAGAACAAAAAAGGTATTGCCCCTATCAAGCAGTAAACCAACGATATACCGATAACGATATACGATAGTGTTGTCATGGCGAGGAACGATATATCCTTAGACCAACATGGCAGGCGTGTTGTCATGGAAGGGAATGATAGATCCCTAGAGTAAACACGAAGGATAATATCTGGTTTCAGGAAATGAAGCATGTCGTGTAAGACACGTGTGTTGGTCTGATTTCGACAATGCCACATCCTGTATAAGACAATTGATTGATTATAATTGATTGAGTTGGTTTACGACCAGACATAGATCAAGACCCCTGATTGTGATTGGATCATTTGTGCAAGATTGACTTGACTTGATTGGTATGGATTAAGGATGGACCTTGCATTTGGATCATTGCTCAGACTGACTGGACAAGGATGAAAGATATGATGATAGATAGAAATCTGATTGATAGAAGAAAGACTCGATAGAAGGACTCACAAGCTTTTATTTGTATTGATACTCTGCATTGTTGGATCTTTATTGCATGGGGTATGGTATGGATGTATAAATGGATATAGGATGGATGCTTTGCTATTGGAGTGCTTTATTTCATCATTGGGCGATTTATTTTTTTGGTACTTTTTCTGAAATGTTGTAAGTTAATACAAGCATCTAGGTATAATTGAACCGAGATGACCTGAGTACTGCTTTTATGGATTTTGATTTAGCAAGTAAATACAAGCATCTAGTCAAAATTGAATCTAGATGACCTGAGTATGTCTTGCGTGTCAACAAACAAGGATTGCCCCCATTCATGTTAGACCTTTGATATCCTCGATGATCTTTTGCCGATCATGTCCTTAGATAAGGTGTCACATTACTAAGGTGGAATCCACATATAGCAAACAAAGAAAATGATCATGCCCCCATCATAGCATCTCTAGCTTTTGGCATCCTTAAGTAGCATAGAAAGACATGATAATAAAAATCAAGACTCTGTAACATAACCATGGTTTTAATCTGCAAAACATTCTAGCATTTAGATGTGTTTTCCTTGCTGTAATTTAGATAGAACAGTTAGAAGACCTTGGGTATTTTGCTTTGCTTTAGATAGGTTAAGATGTTCATAGTCAAGATTTTTGCTTGAAGCGCGGGTTCTGCTTGCATTTGCTTGTTTGGTGAGAAGATTGCACAATCCTTATTGGGGAGACAGACCCTAAGGGATTGACCTAGTGCCTCAGGGGCGCATTGCTAAATGGCCTTGCCTACGTGATGACGCAGAGGCAACGTAGTTCAGGGTAAACCCTAATGGACCAAAGACCTAGGTGAGAGAAGGACTTCGATTGATAGAGGGACTAGATATGGGATAGATGGGACAAACGGAAGCCTCGGGGGCGCATTAGAATAATGGCCTTGCCTACATGACGGCGTAGAGGCAACATAGTTCACGGACTTGGGCCATGGACACTGACGAGAGACACTATGCTAGGCTCATACTGAAGAGACGATATGGGACAAAACCTTGGTTGACAAGGCCACAAAGAGGGAGAGTTATCAAGCCATGATAGGTAACTACCAGGTGTTTATTATGGGATAGATATGGATTGAATGGAAAATGAGCGAAGGGAGAATGGACTCAAGGCGATTAGATTCCCAAAGATGGAGAAGGCGGTTTATCACAAGTAACGCCTGTTGACCAGGTTTTCATCACTTGCTTTTATTTGCACGAGAAGCTAGAAAGTAAACATGACGCCTGTTTGCCAGGTTTTCATCATGCTACCTATTCAAGGCACCTGTTTGCCAGGTTTTCACCAAAGGATGATTTTTTTTTGTATGCTTTCTATTTTTTCTAATTTTTTTGTTGTTTTTCCATTTTTGATTTTTTTTGTATTTTTGTGCCCCCTTGCATTGGGATTCTCCTAGGTATAGAACCGATGAAGGTGCATGCTGTTGATTGGATCATCAAACAACTCACCCTTTGACGTTGCCAACTGATATGCCCCCGATCCGTAAGCAGCTACAATCACATAGGGCCCAAGCTAGTTTGGTTCGAACTTACCTTTCTTTTCTCTATCTTGTTGATTGCGAGGATTCTCTTTGAGAATGAGGTCCCCAACCTTAAAGCATCTTGGGCAAACCTTGTGGTTATAGCTTCTTGACATCATCTGTTGATATGCTTTGAGATGATCGAAGGCTTTCTATCGCCTTTCTTCTAGTAGCTGTAGTTCTTGTAACCTGGAGACTCTATATTCTTCATCTAATATGAGACCTTTCAACGACACCCTGAGAGATGGTAGTTTGACCTCAATGGGGAGGATGGCTTCTGAACCATAGACGAGGGCGTAGGGTGTAGCACCTATGGGAGTGCGTATACTGGTTCTGTAGGCCCATAGAGCGGGATTGAGTTGGACATGCCAATCACGGCCAGCATCGTTGACAGTCTTCTTTAGGATTTTCAGAATGGTTTTATTCGATGCCTCAGCTTGACCATTACCTTGGGGGTAGTATGGAGTGGAGAAGCGATGTTGGATTTTGAAACGTTCATAGAGTTACCGGACATCCTGATTTTTGAATGGTCTTCCATTATCCGTGATAATGGATGAAGGAATGCCATATCTGCAGATAATGTAATTCAGGATGAAAGAGGAAATTTGCTTACCTGTGACAGTGGTTAGGGGAACGGCCTCAATCCACTTTGTGAAGTACTCAGTGGTGGTTATGATGAATTTGTGGCCGTTGGAAGAGGGTGGATGAATCTTTCCCACAAGGTCAAGTCCCCAGTGGCAAAAGGGCCAGGGTGTCGTTAAAGGTCTCAACTCTTGAGCAGGTGCATGGATCAAGTTCCCGTGAATTTGGCACTGTTTGCACTTTTTGACGAACTGATATGAATCCATTTCCATGTTTGGCTAGTAATAACCCAAACACATGAGTTTCTTGGCTAAGGAAGGACCGCTAGAGTGTGTTCTGCAAATCCCTTCGTGTACGTCTCGCAAGGCAGTTATGGATTCTTCTTGTTCTAAACAACGAAGCAAAGTACCATCGAGACCATGTCGGTATAGGGTATCGGCTATGATGGTGTAGCGAGAGGTTTGTTGTATGAAAGTTTGCTTTTGGTTGGAAGAGAGGTCGGGTGGGAGATTGTTGTCCTTGAGGTAAGTGTAAGTCTTACCGTACCAAGGTGAATCAGATCCGACTAGAAGGCAGATGGAATGGGTCTCAAGAAGATCATAAGCTGGTTGCCGGATAGTTTCCACTAAGAACTCATACCGTGACTCATTTTTAGGTATTTCCAGAAGAGAGGCTATGGTAGCCATTGCATCTGCTGCCTTATTCTCAATCCTAGGTATTTTCTCGAAGGAGATGGTCCCAAAGTGCTCTTTGAAGTCATCGACCATCTGTTTGTATGGGATGAGCTTTTCATCTTTGGTTTGATACTCATCGTTGACCTGATTGATGATAAGCTGAGAATCACCATAGACATGCAGTTCTTGGATTTTCCACTCAGTCGCCATCTTGAGACCAATTGCCAAGGCTTCATACTCCACTATGTTATTGGTGCATGGAAATAACAAATGGTAGGACTTCAGAATTGTGTCACCTTGAGGAGTTATAAATAGGATACCTACCCCCGATCCATGGTTTGTATAAGACCCATCAAAGTAGAGTTTCCAGGAAGATGTTGACACATTGAATTGTAAGGAAAATGAGGACATCTCAGAACGTATTTCTAAGAAAAGTGGTGTCTTCGACAAATTTAAATTCTTTCCAAATGCTTCAAAAACACGCACAACTATGCCTTTAAAGCGGAAACAGACATAGAACATTTCCTATATTGACCCTTAGAGGAAAGCACAAGCGAACATTAACTAGTTTCAACAGCAGAAATATTAAACATGAAAGACAGAACAAGAACACAGATTTACATGGGGAAAACCCTTATGGGTAAAAAACCCCACACTCCAAAAGCACAGGTCACCATTGTATTATTCAGCAACAGAAAGACAGTTACAATACAAAATTGGCAATAAGCCTTTCATGAAGATTTACATCTCGTTCCTTCAGAAGAATAACTGACAGTAACCCTGCACAAAGTTCTCCAGCACTTGGTTGGTTCTTCATACTGTGATCATGCCACACACAGTACACAGTACAGAACTACATCTTCTCAGCCAGAACAATTTCATTTGAACTCTGTTTTCATCTTCTTCTCAGTCCCTTCACATGCTGTTCACATGCTGCATACAACATACAGCATAAGACTTCACAGAAGAAGAAAACCAGAGGTCTCTCTCGAGAAGAACTCTCTCACCCTCACACCTCTGACTCGATTACACAATTGCTTTTAGCAATCTAATCGATTCTCATGTAAACGACCGTTCATTCCAACTACCCAGTATCGCTGACATCCAACTGTCCAAACCATTCGCATAACTATCTAACCGTTCACATTCTCATAGGAAACTTTAGTCCCACATGCACAAGTTCTAGTTGGACATCTCGGTTTAAATGCCCGAACACACGTAAGATAATTGTCGGCACTTTTGCCGCCGACGACTCCAGACTAAGTCTCATCGGAGTAACCAACATCATCGGTGAACACTTCAACACTCACTCCGACAGTTCCTTGTCTTACCGACGCCAACACAACGCCAACTCTTCATCGGAGTGACTTCTGCCATCGGAGTGACAATTCAAGGCTGAGCCGATAGAAGTTCTCACGCCGATGCCAAACACCAACTTCCATCGGGGTGACCAGTGCCCATTGGAGAAACTTCCAAATGTCAGCCTGACAAGGATTGTCATGCCGATGACCGTTCCATCGGAGAGACACCAACAATCGTCAAGACTAAACCAAACTTCACCGAAGACCAATGTCTCACCGATACCAAAGCCAATGTCATCCATCGGAGTAACGAGGTCCATCGGAGTGAGAACTCAAGGCTTGGCCGACAGTGATTCTCACGCCGACGCCAACTTCGCCAAACGCCATCGGGGAGACAATCTACATCGGAGCGACTCCTCCAAGTTTGGCCGATAGCAAAACTCATGCCGACACCAAAACTCTTACCAACGCCAACTCCCATCGGGGTGACTCAATCAGTCGGAGTGACAATCTTAAGATCTGTTGATGACAAAACCTTACGCCGATAGACAAATGCCATCGGTGAGACTAATGCATATCGGCCACAGACTTCTAACACTTGCCGATAGTGAAAGTCTTTCCGATGGTCACTACCATCGGGATGACTGGTAGCATCGGGGAGACTTCAGAATGTTGAGCCGACAATAGTTCTCTCACCGATATGAATATGAAACCTTGCATATTGCTCAACGGCTTCTCACTCTCACTGATAGTGCTCTGTCAAGCTGATAACAAAGGATAACCAAGGAACCAATGAACCTGTAATTTGAGTCACTAGTACTCAACATTCTCCCACTTGACGAAGGAATTACAGGAAACCATCAATGCTCCATATCACAAAACCAAAGCTGATACTGCCACCACTCCACTATGCTCACATGCTCCACAGAAGTTTTAACAAAAATAACTTCAAAGCTTCTAGATCACAGCCATGAGAAACATCCTCCAGAAACAAGATAAATCATCAGCTAGAACAACAATCAGTAAGCTGACTGTACCCATCCAACTGAACATAAAACCCACATGACTGAAAATAGCACACACAGCCAGTGCTAAAACATCCAATCACTCGTACCTTAAAGGTATGAACATCAGTAGACTCATGCCACCTGCATATACACCCATCAACTGCAAATACAAGCTCCATATGTCAACTAGTCAAAGAAGACCAGACACATCAAGAACTCCCACTGCATGGATAATGCAGATCTGAAAAAGATCATGGCATACAAAATCCACTAATAGCATTACATAGAACGTGTAAATAATCATGTAGTACCAAGGAAACATCCACCATGATATGCAAAAATTGTAAGCAAATAATCCTGCAAGAACAACTCCTCACCACCAGTCCAAAGTTCTCCCAAGTTCTCCACATCCAACAAAGGAAGAGATAACAGAACAGAACCTTCATGCTGTCACCCAACAACATAAGTGAAAGCACATGACCACAAACTAGTGATCACTTCAGCTCCAATCAAATCTTAAAACAAAGTAATGTGAAACACACCATCAGAGAAACTAACTGAGACCAAGAGAAACACTGCACATCATATACCTGTAGACAATCCTTTTACATACACCTCTGAATGCCAACTGTGTCAAGTATGATCTCCTTCAAAACACCCCAAAGTGAACTAGCATAACAACACCCAAACAAACATTCAATCTCCAAAATCAACTAACATGGATGTAAGCCTCACAAACCAAAGAAGATCAAACTAATTTATTTCCCATTTTAGGAAATCAGCCCATTAACCATCTCCTAATAGTCCTCATCAATGAATGATATCTTAAACTCAAATGCATAAGGAGATAATCATGCTATTCATCTCTCACAATGAATCCACCAGAACCATCAATGAGCAGTTCAAGATCCATATCTTTGAAAGAAAACATAAAACACCTGAGAGAAACAATGGGCTATACCTCTCAAGTGAAACTTGTCGAGTAGACCAAGAGTGGGGAAAGAGAATGTTCTTCCAAGATACCCAAGTCCCAATGACTTTCTCCAAGAACAATCTCCTCTAGATCTTTTGTTGAATTCACATTCAACCAAGGTAAAGACTCCTCGAACTTCCAGCTGTAAACTCTGATTTAGCACAACATATACAGTCTCACCTTATTCTCCATGTATCCATGAGTACCTTTGAACAATCACCTCATGCTGAACTCCAACTGCATCACTACAACACTATGAAGTAATCAAGCAAATGATAAATGTACCCAAACATAGAGAAGTAACCAGACCACTGTCAAAACTCCAATCATTTGAATCAAGAACTTATCATGGCATCATGATCTTACCATCTCCATTAGGAGATTCCATGCTCTAGGTGAACATAACCATGGTCTCTAGATCAATGTATCATACCAAAATTCAAAAGCAGAAATCATGATATGAAACAAACCAAAATTATAAACCAACATCACCTGTCAAGCACCACCAACACCTCAGCCAAGAATTTCATGAATCCTCCATGACTCCAAGATGTTACTCATCCTCAAATAGTGCCCCTGCAAATGTGAAAGAACCCTTCTGCAACAACAGGATCAAAGAGCTCCTCCTAGTAGCATCTGCAACACTAAAGAAGATCATTCACCACTAAGTGATGAAACACACAGTCAATGCTAAAGCTCCCACTGAACTGTAACAACAGAGCTTTCCAAGCATCCTGAGCAAACATCTCCTAATCTGAAAATCTTCCAGGTCCACGAATTAATATGTCCACGTGACTATAAAACCAAGTGACACCAAGATCTCCAAAACAAGGAATTAAACTATCACTATCAATAGCTTACACAAACCTGTGTATTCAAGCTATACATGACATCATGATATACTTACTACAAGTCTCCATAACCAACTATTCAGATACTCTACAACATACATCCTCTCATCCCAAAATAGTCACACCAATGCACAAGTGACCACAGACAAGGCCAGCTAACAAATCTGCATAAGCACTGAAACAACCTTGTGGATAAAGACAGTCCACATCCGAGTCATCTCACTGTAGCTTAATAGGTGATCAGCCCACAAAACTACATAACTCATAGATCCAACCAATGTATCATGCAAACTCACTATCACACTGGAAACTGCAAAACTGAGATTTCAAGGAATAAACAACAATGTAGACAACAAGACTCAAGCATCAGAAAACTTACTTTTCACTGCTTCGCCCAACATGTCCACAACCAGAGCACCATAGTCAAGAAACTAGAAGCATTACCATAGAAATGCTGAGTGTCATATCACATACCAGCACTCCCATGCAGAGAAAGCATTTCACCTCCTCACACCATGCACAAAGCATGCATGCAAAACTGCAACTATATCATCCAGTAACATCCCAAAAGCCAGGGTCTAGAAATAGCTTAACTGCAGCTTCACAAAACCGCAAGTTTTTCTTTTGACCGTGTATAACCTGCAAAACCACTGTTTGAAAAACACCCATGCACATCCATATCCACTTCACATCTGGAAAACCCAAAAGTTTGCAGCACAAACTCCATAACAGTTAAACCAAAATAATGTATCATCATGAATATGCATAACCATAGATTTTAAGGAAAAACTATAAAACCCCTCAAATCCAATAATCATGAATCTGAGTCATGCAGGTACAAACTATCCATTTAAGGAAACAATAGTTCAAGAGCTTCAGGCCCACTTGTAGACCAATCTCTCAAACCACCAACATGCACATGCATCCGAGAGAATCAGGCTATTACAGAAGCTCTCAGATCATCCAATGATCAACTCCAAAGCCTGCATGCAATCAGGGTAACAGAAAAATTATGCCTTCCAATACTAGGAACAAAACACCCAGCATAAGCACAATACTCCATGGCTGAGCAGTAACACAAACTTCTCCATATCATCAGAGAGCCTCTCACACAGACACCCAATATGAAAGTTACTGCAGCAACACAGCCTCAAAGCAAACCCCATGCAACAAGATTAAATACTGTCAATTAAGAGCCTCAGGCCACATCATGACCAGCTCCAGTCTCTTCACCATCCTTCAAGCACTGCTGAAACAGAAACACAAGATCAACTGCTAGACTTTCACTCAAACAAGGATCAAACAAACAGACATTTCCTTCAGATTTCCTCAAGCCTGTCACACTAAGAAATCATCACAGAAGGAATACCCAAACCTTATACACCAGGAACTCTTACATGCAAACACATGCAACACACAAATGTACATATGTGAGCAACAAAGCATATCCCAGAAGAAGGCTCTGATACCACTTGCAAGGAAAATGAGGACATCTCAGAACGTATTTCTAAGAAAAGTGGTGTCTTCGACAAATTTAAATTCTTTCCAAATGCTTCAAAAACACGCACAACTATGCCTTTAAAGCAGAAACAGACATAGAACATTTCCTATATTGACCCTTAGAGGAAAGCACAAGCGAACATTAACTAGTTTCAACAGCAGAAATATTAAACATGAAAGACAGAACAAGAACACAGATTTACGTGGGGAAAACCCTTACGGGTAAAAAACCCCACACTCCAAAAGCCCAGATCACCATTGTATTATTCAGCAACAGAAAGATAGTTACAATACAAAACTGGCAATAAGCCTTTCATGAAGATTTACATCTCGTTCCTTCAGAAGAATAACTGACAGTAACCCTGCACAAAGTTCTCCAGCACTTGGTTGGTTCTTCATACTGTGATCATGCCACAAACAGCACACAGTACAGAACTACATCTTCTCAGCCAGAACAATTTCATTTGAACTCTGTTTTCATCTTCTTCTCAGTCCCTTCACATGCTGTTCACATGCTGCATACAACATACAGCATAAGACTTCACAGAAGAAAACCAGAGGTCTCTCTCGAGAAGAACTCTCTCACACTCACACCTCTGACTCGATTACACAATTGCTTTTAGCAATCTAATCGATTCTCATGCAAACGACCGTTCATTCCAACTGCCCAGTATCACTGACATCCAACTGTCCAAACCGTTCGCATAACTATCTAACCGTTCACATTCTCATAGGAAACTTTAGTCCCACATGCACAAGTTCTAGTTGGACATCCGGGTTTAAATGCCCGAACACACGTAAGATAATTGTCGGCACTTTTGCCGCCGACGACTCCAGACTAAGTCTCATCGGAGTAACCAACATCATCGGTGAACACTTCAACACTCACTCCGATAGTTCCTTGTCTTACCGACGCCAACACAACACCAACTCTTCATCGAAGTGACTTCTGCCATCGGAGTGACAATTCAAGGCTGAGCCGATAGAAGTTCTCACGCCGATGCCAAACACCAACTTCCATCGGGGTGACCAGTGCCCATCGGAGAAACTTCCAAATGTCAGCCCGACAAGGATTGTCATGCCGATGACCGTTCCATCGGAGAGACACCAACAATCGTCAAGACTAAACCAAACTTCACCGAAGACCAATGTCTCACTGATACCAAAGCCAATGTCATCCATCGGAGTAACGAGGTCCATCGGAGTGAGAACTCAAGGCTTGGCCGACAGTGATTCTCACGCCGACGCCAACTTCGCCAAACGCCGTCGGGGAGACAATCTACATCGGAGCGACTCCTCCAAGTTTGGCCGATAGCAAAACTCACGCCGACACCAAAACTCTTACCAACGCCAACTCCCATCGGGGTGACTCAATCAGTCAGAGTGACAATCTTAAGATCTGTCGATGACAAAACCTTACGCCGATAGACAAATGCCATCGGTGAGACTAATGCATATCGGCCACAGACTTCTAACACTTGCTGATAGTGAAAGTCTTTCCGATGGTCACTACCATCGGGATGACTGGTAGCATCGGGGAGACTTCAGAATGTTGAGCCGACAATAGTTCTCTCACCGATATGAATATGAAACCTTGCATATTGCTCAACGGCTTCTCACTCTCACCGATAGTGCTCTGTCAAGCCGATAACAAGGGATAACCAAGGAACCAATGAACCTGTAATTTGAGTCACTAGTACTCAACATGAATAAGGATTCATCTGGAAATTCAAACTGCATGGGCTTGCTGTCTTGAAATGGTGCATCTGTTAGTTGGTCAGCTATGATTTGTCCCTTGATGGCTTTTTGGTCTACATATTCAATGTCATACTCACTGAGAAGCATTACCCACTTTGCTTGGCGACCTGTGAGAGCTGCTTTGTTGAGGAGGTACTTCAATGGGTCAATTTTTGCAATGAGTTTAACTGGATGTGCGAGCATGTAATCTCAGAGTTTTTGTGAAGCAAAAACTACCGCGAGACATGATTTTTCTACTTGTGAGTATTGCAACTCGTATCCCACTAAGGTTCGACTGATGTAGTATACAACTCTTTCCTTGTTCTCATAATCTTGCTACGCTAGAAGAGCTCCAAGAGCAGTAGGTGTAGCAGATATGTAGAGAATTAGAGGTTTCCCTTGGATCGGAAGCATGAGAATGGGTCAATTCATAAGGTACTCCTTTAGCTTGTTGAATGTTTCTTCACACCGCTCATCCCATTTAAATGGAATGTTTTTGTGCAGGAGATGGCTGAAAGGTTGGCACTTGTCTGCCAGCTGTGATATGAATCTGTGGATGGCCTGTAGCTTGCCCTGTAGGGATCTCAACTGAGTTAGAGTCTTGGGCGGTGGCATATCCATTATAGCTTTGACCTTAGCAGGGTCTACCTCTATTCCGTTTGTCGATACGATGAAGCCTAGCAGCTTGCCTGAAGTTACCCCAAACACATATTTCTTAGGGTTCAGTTTGACTTGGAATTGGTCCAATCTTCGAAAGACTTTTTCTAATACATCCAGGTGTGAGTCCCTTGTGAGAGATTTTGCTAGGATGTCATCGACATAGTCTTCCATAGTCACATGCATCATGTCATGAAATATAGTTGTCATAGCTCGCTGATAGGTAGCACCTGCATTTTTTAGCCCAAATGGCATGACATTCCAGCAAAAGGTACCCCATGGGCAAGTAAAAGTTGTCTTGTGTTGGTCCTCTGGTGCTATTTTGATTTGATTATACCTTGAGAAACCGTCCATGAGAGATAGCATTGTATGTCCTGCAATTAGGTCGACTATGATATCAATGTTTGGCAATGGAAAGTCATCCTTGTGGCATGCTTTGTTTAAGTCTCGAAAATCATTGCATAGTCGAACTCGGCCATCCGGTTTATACACTGGCACAATGTTGGATATCCATTCTGGGTAATCTATGGCTCTGATGAACCCCACATCCAGCAATTTCTTGAGTTCTTCTTTGACCAAAAGTGCTATGTGAGGATGCATCTTTCTCAACTTCTGTTTTACTGGTTTTACTCCTGGATCCAATGGTAGATGATGTAGAATTAAGTTTGGGTCTAAACCTGGCATGTCAGCATATGACCAAGCAAAGCTGCCTCTCTTCTTCTTAAAGAACAGTACAAACCTAGTTTTCTCTGGTGGTATGAGAGATTTGGCAAAGTGGATAATCTTGGGCTATTCTTCTGTTCCAATGTTCACGGGCTCTGTTGGTTCCACGACAATCTGTGACCTTTCCTGGTACATATCACTAGGGAGAGTGTCAAGCATTCCATCGTCAAGTAACAGTTGGGTTTTCACCTTCGAATACGTCCTTTCTTTTTACTATTTTGTGATCTGACACTACCACAAGGCAGTTTTCACTGTCAGATCTATTTCTGATCTTGATATTTTTGCGACTGGAAGGCTTGGCACCCTCCTCGAAGTAAGCCACGGTATTCAGTTCAATAGCAAAACTAGCTTTATGATCTCCCTTGGGTAAGTGGTCCCTAAGTTCCATATAATCAATGTAAGCATCATCGTTTTGGAACATGTCTAGTTGGGGAGTTCCTTGCAGATCCCAGTCAATAAGTTCAGGGTGCAAGAGGGGAAGGGAGTCGAATGATAGACCTGATTCATTGATGGTGTGAATGGAAATGTTAGGAGCATTGGCGGGGGTAGTGTTCAGGGTGGTACTTTCCTCCAAGTTGTTTATTGCAATGGAATTTAAACTTTCCTCGAAAGCCATAATCTCAGGGATGGGCAAATCAGACTCCAGTGGTCTGTTCCGTTGCGTCTGTCCCTCACGGTAGGGGCTAAGAGTTTGGATGGTGTCGACCTTTTTGTCATCGTAGGAGTGCTCTGTTAGCTCATCCCACTCATACTCATTTGAATCTGTATCGCTGTCCACTTGGAGTGTTTGAATTGTTTCCACAAGGCAAGCATTTTCCTTAGCTTTGCCCTTGCCTTTGTATCCTAGGCCACTTGTGTTTCTAGCCGATGAGGATGAAGAAGGTTGAATAGGTTCAATGATTCCTTCTTTTCTGAGGCTGATGGGGCCTTGTCCTTCGTACCCCATCCTGTGCAGAATAGTCTCACCTTGCCCATAGAGTTCTGTTGGGAGTCTAGGCAGATCTTGGGGTGTGTTTTCTTCTTCAGCATAAAACCATTATAGGAGATCTCTCTCCTCTGTTTCATCAGATAAGGTCCCCCATTTTACAAAGGGAGTTGTGGGAGCTACAGGAGGAGCAGACGGCTTTGGAAAATGTTTAGGTTGGCCAAAAGATCTAGGGGATAAGGGCAATTTGGCAAGATTGAGACTATGCTCAATTGAGTACTCTCCTACTCCAGTTTCTTTTATGGTAACTTTCTGCGCTTTGGGTCTTGAGGAGGAAGCTTCAGCGGTATGGTCCTGTTGCAGGGTAGGGGAAATGTGTGCTCTGTTGTTGGGTATGACACATTCAGGTTTTGTACGGAAAGAATTGCAGTGTTGGTAGGGGTCAGGGTCGCCTTGAATGGTGACTTGCTTGCCATTGTGCGGGAACTTAATGCATTGATGATAGGTTGAGGGGATAGCCTTCATGGCATGAATCCATGGTCTCCCAAGTAGGATATTATAAGCAAGTTCCTAATTAAGGACTTGACACACCACATCTTTTATTATTGGTCCCACTTGAATGGGTAGGACAACTGTTCCCTTTGTGGTTAGTTCTTCCTCGTCATATGCTTTGATGGTAATTTTCCTCCTTGGATCAACTGCCTGTTCGGAGAACCCCAGTGCAAGGACTAGCTTTAATGTGCAAATATTTAAACTGGCACCCCCATCAATGAGAACCCTCTTGATGCGGTGCTTGTGTATGAATGCAACAATGTGCAAAGGGGTGTTGTGGGGTTGAGATACAGAAAGGTCATCTTGCTCAGTAAATGATATGGAGTTGAAGGATGTCAGATTGCCTACCATGGTCTAGAATTTCTCTTGGGCTAGGTTAGTGGGGACAGTGGTTTCCACTAAGGCTTTCTCAAGAATCTCCTTATGAGAAGGAGATAGGCGCAATAGCTCCAATATAGAAATGTGAGCCAGAGTTTTCTGTAACTGGTCGATGACATTGTACTGGCGGAAGTTGGATGGAGACTGTGGCGACCTTGGAGGGGCGGTATTGAGCGTGACTTTACCACTGCGGGTAATTATACTACAACCAGTTCTGTTAGGTCCTAGTTGTTGGTTGGGTGAGATGACATTGACCTGTGGGATATGCTCAGAAATGCAGTTTATGGTGTAGTCAAATGGCACACTTGCATAGTTGGCATTACTAGTCCCGCTGTTCTGATTTGACCGGTTACGATTATTGTTGTTGTCGTTACTGTTGTTGCCATTGTGGTTGTTGTGACCGTTGTTGTTGTGGTCGTTGTTGTTATACGGCCTGTTGTGATTCACAAGTGGATCCCTGTAGGCCACATGAGACTCATTGGAGGTATGTTGTTGTGTCCCTCCCTGGTTCTGATCTAGTACATCTTGTATGACATTTTTGAGGCGGATGCAATTGTTAGTTGTATGTCCTCTTCCTCGATGATATTCACAATAGTCAGTGTCCTTCCAGTAGCGAGGTTTGACAATAGGCTCGTAATCACTTGTTGGCGGTAGAGAAATTTCGTTGTTAGCCAACAATTTTCTTAGTGTAGACTCTTGAGACTCACCCAATGGTGTGAATTTTCTCCTTGGATTTGAACTGAACCAAGGTCTGGGCTCTCGAGAGGGTGGTTTGTTGAGCATACCATTGTTTGTTTCTCCCTTGAGAGTGAATATGGGTTGTTGCTTGGGAGCTGCCGCCTTAGCATTCACTACCCCATTGTTGACCAAATTCTTGTTCTTGGTCCAAAACTTTGATTTATCCGTTGTTTAATTGGAAGTAGGTGTGTCCTTGTATAGCTTGATAGCTCCTTTAGTGATCATAGCCTTTTCGATGAATAAGCCCATTTCAGTGATTTTTGTGAATGATGTAGGGCATTGTATCTGTATTTGATAGCTAAGATCAGTGTTTAGGTTGTGGACAAACATTTCCAATAACTGCTTCTCAGGCATATCGTAAGAACACTTACTAGCTAGTTGTCTCCATCGTTGTAAGAAGGTGGCAAATGACTCACCACTCTTTTGTTTGGTGTTGCATAGATCTAGCATAGATACCTCGTGTTCGATGTTGTAAGAGAAGTGCATTATGAATTTTTGACATGTTCATCAAAAGTCCTGATTCCTGGTGGGAGACGTGATAACCACTCCATAGCTTGACCACCTAAAGATCTTGGGAATAGTCTCATCAAGTAGGTCTCGTTGTGAGCTACTTCTAAACATGCTGCATTGAATTCCCTGATATGATCTCTAGGGTCCCCCTTCCCTTTGTATTTGTCAAACTTGGGCACCTCGAACCTGTAGGGGAATGGTCTCATGTCCAGACTTGTGTCAAAGGGGTATGGTGCTATATCTTCCAAGGAGTAGTTCTTAGTACTTGTACCGGTCTTAAGGTCGGAGATTTGTTGTGTGAGGCTCTCAAGTTGCTTCCTCATTTCTTCCATGGGAGCATTTCGATCCATGGGTTTCTTTCCTCTATCATTTGCATTTTGGTCTATAGTATTCCTTTCTCTTTCATTTGTGTGTGGGTCTGTATCATTCCTTTCTCTTTCATTTGCATGTGGGTCTGTGTCATTCTTACCCCTTTCGTGATCATTGTCTATATTTTCCATGATTGAGCTTACGTCAAAGTCTGCGGGGAGTTTAATTCCGAGACTAGCAAGATGATAGAAGTACTTATGAGGGTCTGCATGGAGCACCTTCTCTACTAAACGTTAGAATTTTCAATCTTGAATGCTCGCTTCATAATCTTCACAAGAGATCTCTTTGTCACTATCATGAGGTGTGACGATACGATTGGATGAGCCGGCCATTTCAAGTTGCTTGTTGTATTGGGATCGAGTAAGAACCATGCAAGGTGACGTGGGATGAAGTGGACTAGGATTAGAAATTTTGGCCAGGTGCCGACTGAGACTATTGTGAATAGGGTATCTAGGGCAAGACTTGGACAAAGGACTTTTTCGCTCAATGACTTCAGGTAAGACGGTTGACACACGACAGTAGCCACTAGTAAGGGTAGTCGATACTAGTCTTACTGTGTAGGGCCTAGTCGCTCAACAAGACTACTAACAAAAGGTACTATGACCTACTAGGCTTACGTGAATTCACCAATGATACGAGAAAGGGATCTATGTCAAACCAGTATGGAATAACTGACTTTGTTTTGACAAGAGGTGAATGGGTGATTGACGGAAGAGACACTTTGGGTGAAACAGATGAAGACTAACTACAAGGCTGAATCTGATCTCAGAATGTGAAGCTAGGCTAAAATGGGTACTCCAAACAGGAAAATACTTCCTCAAAAATAGTGCAAATGCTCACTGTTGTAGATGCGCAGAAACAAATGTGCCGTAGGAATGAATATATGTGTCGGAAGTCGCAGTATATGCACAACACTGGTGGAAAACAAATGCGCAGCAACAGTCTGTATATGCACAGCAAGTCTACACGTATGCACAACAAGTCTATACAAATGCGCAGCAGAAATGGGTATATGCGCAGCTTTGTTTTTTTGGCAAAATTTTTGGATTTTTTTGGTATTTTTGGTATTTTTGGCTGGAAAAAGGCCTTCTTGGTCTAAATTTATGAATTAATAGCAAGAAAACACAGCAAGCACAAAGAATATTTTATAGTTTTTTATTGTTTTTGTGGTTTTTTCAACTCTTTTTTGGACTAAACTGAACAAAAGCAAGCACAAAGATCCTAGGCTAGAAATGGATTATAAGGGATTTTGGCCACTGGAACAAGAGGTATTTAATGCGGGCAACCGTTCAAGTGGTTACACGTGCGGTGACACTACTCTCCGTTGTGGAGTCTCCCAGCCTCAAAGAGTTGCACCTGAGAGGGTTTTGGGGGAGGTTGGCCGTCAGTGTAACATAGCAACACTTGTTGCAGGAAGTTTTCACCTCAAGCACAATTTATTTTAAGTGGCTTGGTAGGGCCTGTCTTTAGCCTGTTACCACTCAGGGTCATTCCCACTTGGACAAGCATGCATCCAAGGGCAGGCCCCTCTTAAAGGTTAAACAGATAGAATGACAAGTCTAGCACTCTAATCACCCAGTAAAGGGGAGAGCATAAGCCTATTGTCATTCGTCAAGCACAGAAGACACTGATTAATCCAACCTAGTTAAAAGTAGAAAAACTAAATGAGCTAATCTACTCAGGCAAGCACAAAACTTTGAAGTGATTTTAGCAAGATAGCATTGGTTCAGTTTTAACCCCAGAAATCAATGGTGAGTTCAGTTTTAATCCTCGTAGCACGAAATAGTTAACTTTGAAGTTTTGGTCCAACGAGATAGCAGTAGTTCAATTTTAACCCAGAAATCAATGATGAGTTCAGTTTTAATCCTCGTAGCACGAAATAGTTAACTTTGAAGTTTTGGTCCAACGGGATAGCAGTAGTTCAATTTTAATCCAGAAATCAATGATGAGTTCAGTTTTAATCCCAAATAGCAATAACTTGGAAAGTGTTGCAATGCAAGAAACAAATGATCCAGTTACTTCTTTCCTAATTAGAGCTAGGTGAGGATTTGAATGAACATCAGTTTTACTATCCCTTAGAAAGTGAAGTGTGAACTATTTAGATGCAACTACATGGAACTAAACCCGAGCCTATCCTGCAAAACAGCTCCAGAGAACACCTGCGAAAAGGTTAGCGTTAGCAAACTTTCCTAGAAAAGTACTAAAACCATTACTTATTACAAATGCGCAGCTTCAGTGACTAAGTGCACAGAGATAATCAACAGAAGCGCAGCAATAATGAATGCGCCGCAACAGTGTGTAAAAGCGCAGTAGAAATACACAGAAGTGCAGAAATGACAGATGCGCCGTAACAGTCTGCAAATGCGTAGGAATAATGAATAGATGCGTAGAAATAATAGAAGTGCTGTAATAGTGGGTATATGCACCGTAGAAATGTCCAAATGTGTCGAAGTAGCGTGTGCGTGACCTTGCGTGACCTGTACGGAACCTGTCTTCAAAAAGGCTTAGATTTTGATGAGATAAAGGGGCAAAGGCCCCACGGTGGGCGCCAAAAATGTTAGGGTAAAATGTGGTTTAGTCCAATGAACAATAACAAACCCAAACATCAACAGAATAATGAAAACAAGAAAGACTGAATGAAATGAGGCAATGAACAATACAGTGCAAACCTTCCCTATTTCAAAGCTTCTGTTGTTCGCCTATTACAACCGTCCTTTGCTGATGAAGTAGGCCCTCAGTGAGTGCACTCTTTTAGCTGTGTTGTAGGATGTCGATAGTAAATGGCTGTGTTGATAGATAATGATGTGAAGTAGAGCTTCAAAGCAAAGGGTGATCTCAAGTAGATTGTATTGGGGGTGCCAAAGGCGCGCGGGTAGAATTCTGCAGAGTAACAATACAAATAACCTGGATGATTAGAATGGAGGGATGAAGCTTCTTTTATAGACTCAGAGGAATGAGAATCAATGGTTGAGAAGAAGTGTGATGATCAATGGCTGAGGATGGTTGAGGAATGTGCAACCAGTGGAAATAAGACAAGTGTCTCAGTTCCATCATGAAAGAGGGGATTTGACAACATTGATTGGAGAGTTAACTCCTTTAACTGATCAGTTAACAGACTTGATTAGTCAGTTGGAAGAATGAATTATGGAATTGACTGAATTGATTGAGGGATTAACTCAATTGACTGGTTAGTTAACACTTTTGATTGATTAGTTAACTAACTTCTGATTTGAGAAGAAATAGGACATGTGGATGAGGGGGAAAATAGGTAATTAAATATTTAATATATTTAATTACATGTGCAACCCGATGAGGTGGACAAGGTGAGGTGGAAAAGTGAGGTGTAAGTGTGAGGTGGATTTTTGGAATTAGAACTTAGGATAGAGGAATTTGGATTAATTAAATAATTTAGGATTATTTAATTATGTGGGACATTAGAAGAATTTAGGGAGTTTATTTAAATAAATTGATTTTATTTAATTATGGAATAGTGAACCAATTAAATAAATTTAGAATATTTATTTAGAATGAATCATGTCATTTTTAGGCGTATACATAAACATTCAAAAGGTGTTAGGTAATTAGAGTTAAGACAAATAAGATAAATCTGCAAATCGTACAAATCTTGACCCCATTAACCCAATAGAATTAGGTACTCGTCATTACATAATAACATTTCATAACCTTATTTACATATTTAGAATCTCACACATTAGTAATAGGAATAATTTACAGCGTTACATCTATTTTACATCCATATGCCACTGTGAGTAGATCACTAAGGTCACACAAATCTGCATTAACTATTGAGGTACACTCGCCTTGTTCTGGAAGAACCTAAAGAGAAGGGGGCTTTCAATCATATCAGCCCTGTTTCATTAGCCAAAAGCATTAAGAGAGCTTGGCAACCTCTTAGGGTTTGAAACCTGCATTTTTTAGACCTAACAAGTTACTCGGTGTATGACCAAGAGATGTTGGCCATAATGCATGCATTGACCGAATTCAGACCCTATCTGGTTGGAGGTAAATTCATTATCAAAACCAATCATAACCACATCAAATATTTCATGAACCAGAAGGATTTGAATGATCGACAATAGAAGTGGGTGAGTCAGGTACATGCATATGACTTTGATATAGAGTATGTCAAAGGTAAAAAGAACATAGTGGCAGATGCATTATCCAGAAGACCCCACTTGTGTTTGCTAGGGGAGATCTCTGCTAATTGGAGAGAGTCAATTTTAACAGAGTATGCTAAGGATTCTTGGGTAGTAGGAATCATAGAGGGCACAATACAGGATGATAGGTACCCAGTGGTTAATTATATGATTATTTATAAGGAGAGGATATTTCTAGTGCCTAACTCTCAGTTCAAGGGAAAATTTTGAGGACTTTCCATGACAAACCTATGGCTAGTCATCCTGGATTCTTCAAGACTTACAGGCAAGTTCGGTAACATTTCACATGGAAGGACTTAAGAATGAAGTTCTTAAATATGTTCAGGAGTGTCATATTTGCTAGCAGAATAAGAATGAACACACTTATCCAGCTGGCCTACTTCAACCTTTACCAATTCCCAATCAGAAGTGGGAATACATTTCCATGGATTTCATCACTGGGCTACCCAAGGTACAGGGTAAGGATTGCATCTTCATAGTGGTCGACAGGCTAACCAAGTTTGTACATTTGCTCGCCATATCAGTGACTTATACAGCAGTGCAGGTAGCTGATTTATTCTTGAGGGAGATTTTCAGGTTTCACAGGATACCCAAGGGGATTGTGAGTGATAGGGATAGCAAGTTCCTAAGTCCCTTTTGGAAGGAGTTGTTTAGATTGTGTGGCACTGAACTTACTCCTAGTACTAGTTACCACCCGCAGACCAACGGGCAAGCAAAGATTGTGAATAAATGGGTGGAAGGGTATCTTAGGAACTATGTTTCGGGGCAATAGAGGGCATGGATTAAGTGGCTACACCTACGGGAGTACTATTAAAACACAACATATTACATGTCTATCAGGATGACTCCATTCAAAGCCCTATATGGATATGATGCCCCTAGTTTCACGAATTTGCTACTTGGTGACAGTAAGGTGCCGAAAGCTAAGGACTTGTTGCAAGAGATCCAAGATATAATGAAAGAGCTCAAGGAGAATATGCAACAAGCACAAAATCAGTAGAAACTATATGCAAACCACCACCGAGTAGAGCGGAGTTTTGAGCTTGGGGATATGGTTTACTTAAGGCTCCAACCATATAGGCAATCCACTCTCAAAAGGAGTGGAGCAGAGAAGTTAAAACTTGGGTTCTATGGTTCGTTTAAAGTGTCCAGGAGGGTTGGGGAAGTAGCTTATGAGCTAGAGCTACCAACTAATAAACAAGTGCACAATGTATTTCATGTATCCAGGCTTAAGAAAACACTTGGGCATAATGTTGTTCCTTCATCTGAGCTATCACCATTGGATAAGAAAGGGAAGCTAATCCTAATTCTAGAGGCTATCATTGACACTCGAGAGAGGAATCTCAAGAAGAGGATCATCAAAAAGTACCTGGTGAAATGGAAGAACTTGTCAATTGAGGATGCAACGTGGAAGAGTGAGCAGATATTGTAACATCCTAAGCTGAGATTACTTGAGGACAAGCAATTTTGGGGAGGGCGGACTGTAATGTCCAGTTCTTAGCCCAGATCGACAAGTGGAGTAGTTAACCTATTCCAGGGTTCCCATAGGCTAATGGAGGATGGTTAGGGAACATCTTTGGTCATATTTTACTAGGACTTACTATTTATAGTAAGTCAAGCAGGGGGTCACTGGTGAGGTTTGCTCGTCATTTCCATTTTTAGTACTGCCGATTGGGAGTACCTAGCACTTATCACATTGTTTCGAGGTGATCGAGGAATAATGTATTTAATTGTCAAAATATAAGTTAAATTAAATATTAAACTTATAATAGTTTAAAAAGCCATAGTTACTTTATTTTATTAAAGTGACTAACATATGGAAGATATAACTTGTGTTAAAAGATAAAGTGTTAGGAGTTGGGCCCCCATCCCATGAGGACTCTAATGAGAAAGTATACCTCAAACTCATTGATGAAACCCCAGTTCAGTTCCCAGAAAGCTCAAATGTTGCATCTATTCCTTTACCGCCAACCCGCGGAAGTCAGCAATGAGACTGCCAGGTGTGCGGGTCTTACTGCCACCCCACGATGGATTGTGAGAAGGCCTATGGTGTTGCGGTGAATATCCCACCATCTCGCGATGGTCCATTGGTGGACTTGTGGTGGTGCGGTGTTTACCGCCACCACGCAGCAGGTCAAGGAGTGATCGGTAGTAGCGCGGTAAAGACACTGCCACATCGCAGTGGTCTAAGTTTTGGCTAGTGGTATAGTGGTGGCTACCCACCACCCCGTGGTGGTGACTAGAAGATTATGTGGTAGAGTAGTATACCCCACAATCCCATGATAGCTTGAATTATTGCCTGCACCAATGCGGTAAAGACAAGGTAGTGACGGTTACATTTTGTTCGACGGTTTGTATCTCTGACAGTTAAACGATTTGAGACCAATTGCATATGGAATTCGAATCGGTTGGTTTCCTCTGAGATCTGAAACATAGAATGAATGTTGTAGTGTGTTGAAAGTTCTGTAGTTAAGTAACATCTAAGAAAAAATGTTGAGATATTGATTGAAGAGGTTAAAATAAGGGAATTGTAATGTTGCTGAAGTTGAAGCTATGAATTAGCATTTGGAAGCATAAGTCTGTAACTTTGTATGTAAACATTATTTATTGTAATACAAAGTGATTTTTCTTGGTGTGTGGGTTTTTCTCCCGTAAGGGTTTTCCCACGTAAATTTGGTGTTAATTTGTGAATGTCTCTTGATTGTTTATTCTGTTATTCTAATTAATGTACATCTTTAATGAACTGTAATTGAAAATTGAAAGTTACTCTACACTTCTCTTCTAAAAATTGGCATTAGGAATGTGTTTTCGCAGTTAGCTTTCCTTACAAGTGGTATCAGAGCCTGGCCAGTTGTGTTATCCTTGTGGGTGAGTCGGGGTTTTTGTGCTAATTCTGTTGAGTGGGAATTTTGCAGAGAAATCATTTTGAAATTTGATTATAGATTTGAGATGGCAAGCACATCCAAAAGAATAGAGATTGATAAATTCAATGGAGGCAATTTTGAGTTGTGGAAACTCAAAATGGAAGATTTTCTCGTGGATCGTGAGTTGTGGTATGTAGTGTCCTCAACCAAACCTGTAGCAACCTCGCAAGATGATTGCGATACAATAGACTGGAAGCCAAGGGTCTAATCAGAATGTGCTTGGCTTATTCAGTTCTCCTGAATGTCCATGAAGAGAAGACTATGAAAGCTTTGTGGAAGAAGCTGTACTCTTTGAAGATGGAGGAAGGAGCATCTGTTGCAGATCATTTGAATGTGTTTAACATGATCATTGCTCAGTTGACGTCTGTGGGTTTGAAGATTGAAGATGAGGATCGTTGCATGCTCTTGTTGTGTTCGTTGCCTGACACATGGGATCACCTGGTAATGGCTAATGGGAGTACAACAACCACTTTCAAGATGGAAGATGTGGTTACTTCACTATTGTCAAAGGAAATGTGAAGGAAGTCTTCTAAGATGGCTAAGGAGGCCCTTGTTGTTCGAGGCAGAACAAAGGATAAAGGCAAGAACAAAGAAAAGAAGTCTAAATCCAAGTCAAAGGGGAGGCCAAAGTCTCTTGGCAAAAATTCCAAGGTGAAATGCTAGAATTGTGGGTAGACTAGACATATCCAGAAAGATTGCAAAGAGGAGAAAAAGAAGAAGAACAATTCTTCTAATAACGAATCTTCTCAAAATGATGTAGATGCTTTCATTGCAGCCTTGGTGACTCAGGTGCATCCTTTCACATGACCTCTCATAGAGATTGGTTCTTGAAGTGTGAAGAATACAATGGTGGAAGGGTGTATCTGGGTGATGATTCTCACCTAGAAATTGTTGGCCGTGGAAGAGTCAGAATTAAGTTTCCTGATGGAAGAATAAAAGGAATCAATGATGTGATGCACATACCAGGTCTGACTCGTAATCTACTTTCTGTAAGTAAACTAAATGATGTTGGTATGCAAGTTTCTTTCTCTAATGGTGGATGTAAAATTACTAGAGGCTCAATGGTGTTGGCTAAGGGTGAACGCATAGGCACTCTGTTTAAGCTAGAAGCACATGTTGTTCAATGTAACAGTGTCTCTGAAAAGTCAAGGAAAGCTGCTAATGTAGGGATGGAGAACCTTGTTCCTCTAGGTGCAAATTCCTTAGAGGTGAAACTCCTAGTAGAGAAAACCATGTTGTGGCATCATAGACTCGGTCACATTGGTGAAAGAGGCTTAAAAGCCTTGAAAAATAAAAACCTGGTTGAAGGGCTTGATGATTGTAACCTTGAGTTTGAATTTTGTGGAATTGCATTTATGGAAAGCAACACCGTGTTTCTTTTTACTCTAGTCCTCATAAATCTTCTGGCATACTGGATTATGTTCATTCTTATGTTTTTGGTCCAGTAAATGTTCCTTCGTTATCAAAGTCAAAATATTATGTTTCTTTCATAGATGATTATTCGAGAAGGGCATTTGTGTA
Source organism: Cunninghamia lanceolata (assembly GCA_027924645.1). Lineage (NCBI taxonomy): Eukaryota > Viridiplantae > Streptophyta > Pinopsida > Cupressales > Cupressaceae > Cunninghamia > Cunninghamia lanceolata. Next base: position 6,860,084 of record BSBN01000976.1, on the reverse strand, counting down.
TTTTCTAAAAAGTTAATCAAAAGTGTTCAGTTGGTTTAAGGAATTTAAAACCTTGGTAGAAAATTAGACTGGTAAGAAAATTAAATGCTTAAGGATGGATAAGGGCGGTGAATTTTGTTCTGTACATTTTTAAAGGTATTGCAAAGACCATGGGATTAAATGGCATAAAACTACACCTTACACTCCGTAGCAGAATGGAGTTGTTGAAAGGTTGAACATGACACTAATGGAAAGGCGAGAAGTATGTTGAGCAGTGATGGTCTGGAGCAGAAGTTCTGGGATGAGGCTATGGCTACAACATGCTACTTAATTAATCGATCCCCCTCTTGACCACTTCTTGACAAAACACCTTTGGAAGCATGGTCTGGTAAGAAGCCCTCGTTGAGACATATTCGTGTCTTTGGCTGTGAGGCATATGCACATGTACCGAATGAGAAAATATCTAAATTAGAAAACAAGGCTGTAAAATGTATCTTTATTGGCTATGGCATTGGTGTTAAGGGATACAAGCTTTGGAACCCTGTTACTGAGAAGGTATTGTACAGTAGAAGTGTAATCTTTCGTGAGCTGAAACCTTCTTCAGTTGATCTACAACCAAAAGTAAAAGAAGACAAAACAAAGGATGCTGTTGAAATTCCTCTTACTCTAGAAAAGGAAGAACAATGAATTCCAAGTGTACCTGAAAGTGAGGAGAGCTCTAGCAGTTGTAAAAGTTCTAAACAAGAAGAACCTCAGCCTCAGCCTATGAGGAGGTCTACACATGAGAAGTGGCAACCTGAAAGGTTTGGATATTCTATGTTGGGTTCCAGTTGTGCCTATGCTTTGATTACTAACACTGATGAGCCTAGGATTGTGAAAGAGGCTATTAATATGTCTGATTCAGATTCCTAGTTGGAAGCCATGAATGAAGAAATGGCATCATTGAAAAAGAATGAAACCTGGGATTTGGTACATTTGCCTGAAGGTCAAAAGCCTATTGGCTGTAAATGGGTATTTAAGAATAAAATTGGTTTGGATGGTAGTGTTGAAAAGTATAAAGCTAGGTTGGTCATGAAAGGTTATTCCTAGGTAGAGGGAATTGATTATGGAGAAATATTTTCTCCTGTAGCTAAACTGACATCTATCAAATTTCTTTTGTCACTTACAGCAGTGTATGACTTAGAGATTAAGCAGATGGATGCGACAACAACATTTCTTCATGGTGATTTGGAGGAAGAAATTTATATGTCCCAGCCTGAGCACTTCATCGAAAAAGGCAAAGAAAATCTGCTTTTCAAGTTAAAGAAATCTCTATATGGTCTAAAACAATCACCCATAATGTGGTACCAATAGTTTGACACGTTTGTAATGTCATTGGGATTTGTGAGATCAAAATTAGATCATTGTATTTACTATAAAACTGAAAATGGTCATTTATTTATTATTGCCCTGTATGTGGATGATATGTTATTCATTGGAAATAGTAAGGGTATGATTTCTGAATTAAAATCTTAGTTGTCAGCACAGTTTGAAATGAAAGATTGAGGTGCAGCTAGGTATATTTTGGGGATGGAAATTAGAAGGGATATGGAAAATAGAAAACTTTGACTCAGCCAGAGAAAATATATTAATTCTATCCTAGAGAGATTTAATATGACAGATTACAAGTAGCTAGTTGTTCGAGTGTTGTAGGGAACAAAACTCTTTATTGATGATTGTCCAAAATCTCCTACTAAGATGGAGGACATGACCAGGGTGCCTTATGTGAGTGTAGTTGGCAGTCTAATGTATGCAATGGTCTATACAAGGCCAGACATTGCCCAAGCAATGGGAGTGCTTAGTCAGTTTATGGCTAATCCTGGAAGGCCGCATTGGGATGCTGTGAAAAGAGTTTTCAGATATTTGAAGGGTAATACTAAGTACGCCTTGTGCTATCATGTAACTCTACTGGATTTAAGAGTTTAATTAGGATTCATGGATATGTGGATTATGATTGGGTAGGGGACATTGATAGCAGAAGATCCACTAGTGGATATGTATTTACGTTGTTTGGTGGTGAAATTAGTTGGATGAGCAAGCGGCAGGTTGTAGTCTCTTTGTCCACTACTGAGGCTGAACACATGGTAGCAACTCATGCCTACAAGGAAGCCATTTGGCTTAGACGTTTGTGTTCTGATATTGGGTTTGATGTAGGGCAGATTACTATCTACTGTGACAGTCAGAGTGTTATTTGTTTGGCGAAAAATCACACTTTCCATGCCAGGATGAAACATATTGATGTACAGTATCATTTTGTTCGTGATATGGTGGAAGATGGAAAGGTTAATCTAGAAAAGGTGGATACTCTGGAAAATGTTGCTGATGCATTGACAATACCAGTGAGCACAAATAAGTACAAATGGTGTGCCAGTTCAATGGGCCTTGGGGCCTATGATTTACAGTGAATCGAAGCATTGGAAGGGATTCAGTGAGTTCTTCATCAAGTGGGAGAATGTTGAGAAAGTTTGCCTCAAACTCATTGATGAAACCCCAGTTCAGTTCCCAAAAAGATCAAATGTTGCATCTATTCCTTTACCGCCAACCTGCCAAAGTCAACAGTGAGATTGGCGGGTGTGCGGGTCTTATCGCCACCCCACAACGGCTCATGAGAAGGGTTGCAGTGTTACGGTGAATATCCCACCATCTCGTGATGCTCCATCGGTGGACTTGCGGTGATGTGGTGTTTACTGCCACCCTACAGCGGGTCATGGAGAGACCGGCGGTAGAGCGGTATAGACACCACCATACCCCAATGGTCTAAGTTTTGGCTGGCGGTATAGCGGTGGCTACCCGCCACCCCGTGGTGGTGACTGGAAGGTTATACGGTAGAGCAGTATAGCCAACAGTCCGGCGATAGTTCAAATTATTGCCTACGCCAATGCGGTAAAGATAGGGTAGTGACGGTAACATTTTGTTCGACGGTTACGTTTTGTTCGACGGTTTGTATCTGCGACAATTAGACGGTTTGAGACCGATTGCATATGGAATTCGAATCAATTGGTTTCCTTTGATATGTGGAACATAGAATGAATGTTGTAGTGTGTTGAAAGTTCTGTAGTTAAGTAACATCTAAGAAAAAATGTTGAGATATTGATCGAAGAGGTTGAAATAAGGGAATTGTAATGCTACTGAAGTTGAAGTTGTGAATTAGCATCTGGAAGCATAAGTCTGTAACATTGTATGTAAACATTATTTATTGTAATACAAAGTGATTTTGTTTGGTGTGTGGGTTTTTCTCCCATAAGGGTTTTCCCACGTAAATTTGGTGTTAATTTGTGTATGTCTCTTGATTGTTTATTCTGTTATTCTGATTAATGTGCATCTTTAATGAACTGTAATTGAAAATTGAAAGTTACTCTACACTTCTCTTCTGAAAATTGGCATTAGGAAGGCATTTCCGCACTTAGCTTTCCTTACAAGTGGTATCAGAACCTGGCCAATTTTGTTATCCTTGTGGGTGAGTCAGGTTTTTTGTGCTAACTCTGTTGAGTGGGAGTTTTGCAGAGAAATCATTTTGAAATTTCATTGCAGATTTGAGATGGCAAGCACATCTAGAAGAATAGAGATTAAGAAATTCAATGGAGACAATTTTGAGTTGTGGAAACTCAAAATGGAAGATTTGCTCATGGATCATGAGTTGTGGGCTATAGTGTCCTCAACCAAACCTGCAGCAACCTCGCAAGATGATTGGGATACAATGGACTGGAAGGCCAAGGGTCTGATCAGACTGTACTTGGCTTATTCAGTTCTCCTGAATGTCTATGAAGAGAAGATTGCGAAATATTTGTGGAAGAAGCTCAGTGACATTTATGAGGGAAAATCTCTGGTAAATAAGTTAGTCCTAAGGAAGAGGCTGTACTCTTTGAAGATGGAGGAAGGAGCATCTGTTGCAGATCATTTGAATGTGTTTAACATGATCATTTCTCAGTTGACGTCTGTGGGTGTGAAGATTAAAGATAAGGATCGTTGCATGCTCTTGTTGTGTTCGTTGCCTAACACATGGGATCACTTGGTAATGGCTATTGGGAGTACAACAACCACTTTCAAGATGGAAGATGTGGTTGATTCGCTGTTCTCAAAGGAAATGCAAATGAAGTCTTTTGAGATGGCTAAGGAGGCCCTTGTTGTTCGAGGCAGAACAAAGGAGAAAGGCAAGAAGAAAGACAAGAAGTCTAAATCCAAGTCAGAGGGGAGATCAAAGTCTCCTGGCAAAAAGTCCAAGGTGAAATACTAGAATTGTGGGGAGACTGGACATATCCGGAAAGATTGCCAAGAGGAGAAAAAGAAGAAGAAGAACAATTCTTTTGATAACGAATCTTCTCAGAGTGACACAGATGCTTTCTTTGCAACCTTGGCGACTCAGGCATCAAATGATGTTTTGCTGATTGACTCAGGTGCATCCTTTCACATGACCTCTTATAGAAATTGGTTCTCTAAGTATGAACAATACAATGGTGGAAGGGTGTATCTGGGTGATGATTCTTACCTAGAAATTGTTGGCCATGGAAGAGTCAGAATTAAGTTTCCTGATGGAAGAATAAAAGGAATCAATGATGTGATTCACATACCAGGGCTATCTCATAATCTACTTTCTGTAAGTAAACTGAATGATTTTGGTGTGCAAGTTTCTTTCTCTAATGGTGGTTGTAAAGTGACTAGAGGCTCAATGGTGTTGGCTAAGGGTGCACACATAGGCACTCTGTTTAAGCTAGAAGCACATGCTGTTTAATGTAATAGTGTCTCTGAAAAGTCAAGCAAAGCTGCTCATGTAGGGAAGGAGAACCTTGTTCCTCTGGGTGCAAATTCCTTAGAGGTGAAACTCCCAGCAGAGAAAACCATGTTGTGACATCATAGACTCGGTCACATTAGTGAAAAAGACGTAAAAAGCCTTGAAAATTAAAAACCTAGTTGAAGGGCTTGATGATTGTAACCTTGACTTTGAATTTTGTGAACATTACATTTATGGAAAGCAACACCGTGTTTATTTTTACTCTAGTCCTCATAAATCTTCTAGCATACTGGATTATGTTCATTCTGATGTTTTTGGTCCAGTAAATGTTCCTTCGTTATCGAAGTCAAAATATTATGTTTCTTTCATAGATGATAATTTGAGAAGGGCATTTGTGTATTTTCTAAAAAGTAAATCAAAAGTGTGCAGTCAATTTAAGAAATTTAAAACCTTGGTACAAAATCAGACTGGCAAGAAAATTAAATGCTTAAGGACGGATAATGGCGGTGAATTTTGTTCTATAGATTTCGAAAGGTGTTGCAAAGACCATGGGATTAAAAGGCATAAAACTACACCTTACACTCTACAGCAGAATGGAGTTGCCGAAAGGTTGAATAGGACGCTGATGGAAAGGGCGAGAAGTATGTTGAGTAGTGATGGTTTGGAGCAGAAGTTCTAGGTTGAGGCTGTGGCTACAACATGTTACTTAATTAATCGATTTCCCTCTTCAGTACTTGTTGACAAAACACCTTTGGAAGCATGGTCTGGTAAGAAGCCCTCATTGAGACATATTCATGTCTTTGGTTGTGAGGCATATGCACATGTGCCGAATGAGAAAAGATCTAAATTGGAAAACAAGGTTGTAAAATGTATCTTTATTGGCTATGGCATCGGTGTTAAGGGATACAATCTTTGGAACCCTGTTACTGAGAAGGTATTGTACAGTAGAAGTGTAATCTTTCGTGAGATGAAACCTTCTTCAATTGATCTACAGCCAGAAGTAAAATAAGACAAAATGAAGGATGTTGTTGAAATTCCTCTTACTCCAGAAAAGGAAGAACAATGAATTATGAGTGTACTTGAAAGTGAGGACATCTCTAGCAGTTCTGAAAGTTCTGAACACGAAGAACCTCAGCCTCAGCCTATGAGGAGGTCTACATGTGAGAAGTAACAACCTGAAAGGTTTGGATATTCTATGTTGGATTCCAGTTGTGCCTATGCTTTGATTACTAACACTGATGAGCCGAGGACTATGAAAGAGGCTATTAATATGTCTGATTCAGATTCCTAGTTGGAAGCCATGAATGAAGAAATGGCATCATTGAAAAAGAATGAAACTTGGGATTTGGTACCTTTGCTTGAAGGTTGAAAGCCTGTTGGTTATAAATGGGTATTTAAGAAGAAAATTGGTCTGGATGGCAGTGTTGAAAAGTATAAAGCTAGGTTGGTTGCAAAAGGTTATTCCCAGGTAGAGGGAATTGATTATGGAGAAATATTTTCTCCTGTAGCTAAGCTGACATCTATCAAATTTCTTTTGTCACTTGCAGCAGCATATGACTTAGAGATCGAGCAGATGGATGTGACAACAACATTTCTTCATGGTGATTTGGAGGAAGAAATTTATATGTCCCAACCTAAGCACTTCGTTGAAAAAGGTAAAGAAAATCTAGTTTGCAAATTAAAGAAATCTTTGTATGGTCTAAAACAATCGGCCAGCATGTGGTACCAAAAGTTTGACACATTTGTGTTGTCATTGGGATTTGTGAGATCAAAATCAGATCATTGTGTTTACTATAAAACTAAAAATGGTCATTTACTTATTATTGCCCTATATGTGGATGATATGTTATTCGTTGGAAATAGTATGGGTATGATTTCTGAATTAAAATCTCAGTTGTCAGCACAGTTTGAAATGAAAGATTTAGGTGCAGCTAGGTATATTCTAGGGATGGAAATTAGAAGCCCGATAGGGCAAATAGAAAACTTTGGCTCAGCCAGACCAAATATATTAATTCTGTCCTATAGAGATTTAATATGACAGATTGCAAGCAGCTAGTTGTTTGAGTGTTACAGGGAACAAAACTCTCTGTTGAAGATTGTCCAAAATCTCCTACTAAGATGGAGGACATGACCAGGGTGCCTTATGCAAGTGCAGTTGGCAGTCTAATGTATGCAATGGTCTGTACAAGGCCAGACATTGCCCAAGTTGTGGGAGTGCTTAGTCGGTCTATGGCTAATCCTGGAAGGCCGCATTGGGATGCTGTGAAAAGAGTTTTCAGATATTTGAAGGGTACTGCTGAGTATGCCTTGTGCTATCATGGTAACTCTATTGGATTTAAGAGTTTAGTTAGCATTCATGGATATGTGGATTCTGATTGGGCAAGGGACATTGATAGCAGAAGATCCACCAATGGATATGTATTCATGTTGTTTGGTGGTGCAGTTAGTTGGATGAGCAAGCTACAGGCTGTAGTCGCTTTGTCCACTACCGAGGCTGAGTACATCGCAACAACTCATGCCTGCAAGGAAGCCATTTGGCTTAGACATTCATGTTCTGATATTGGGTTTGATGTAGGGCAGATTACTATCTACTGTGATAGTCAGAGTGCTATTTGCTTGGCAAAAAATCCCACTTTCCATGCTAGGACGAAACATATTGATGTACAGTATCATTTTGTTTGTGATATGGTGGAGGATGGAAAGGTTAATCTAGAAAAGGTGGATACTCTGGAAAATGTTGCTGATGGACTGACCAAACCAATGAGCCCAAATAAGTACAAATGTTGTGCCAGTTCAATGGGCCTTGGGCCGATGATTTACAGTGAACCAAGCGTTGGAAGGGGTTCAGTGAGTTCATCAAGTGGGAGAATGTTGAGAAAGTATGCCTCAAACTCATTGATGAAACCCCAATTCAGTTCCCATAAAGCTCAAATGTTGCATCTATTCCTTTACTGCCAACACGCGAAAGTCAACAGTGAGACTGATGGGTGTGCAGGTCTTACTGCCACCCCGCTACAATTCATGAGAAGGCTTACAGTGTTGCAGTGAATATCCCTCCATCTCGCGATGGTCCATCGTGGACTTGTGGTAGTGCGGTGTATATCGCCACCCCGCAACAAGTCATGGAGAGACTAGTGGTAGAGCGGTATAGACTCTGCCATACCGCGATGGTCTAAGTTTTGGCTGGCAGTATAACGGTGGCTACCTGCAACCCTGCGGTGGTTACTAGAAGGTTATACGGTAGAGCGGTATACCCCGCAGTCCCGCAATAGCTCGAATTAATGCCTGCGCCAATGCGGTAAAGACAAGGTAGTGACGGTTACGTTTTGTTCGACGGTTTGTATCTCTAACAGTTAGACGGTTTGAGACTGATTACATATGGAATTCGAATCGACTGGTTTCCTTTGAGATGTGAGACATAGAACGAATGTTGTAGTGTGTTGAAAGTTCTGTAGTTAGGTAACATCTAAGAAAAAATGTTGAGATATTGATCGAAGAGGTTGAAATAAGGGAATTGTAATGTTGTTGAAGTTGAAGCTGTGAAATAGCATCTGGAAGCATAAGTCTGTAACTTTGTATGTAAACATTATTTACTGTCATACAAAGTGATTTTGCTTGGTGTGTGGGTTTTTCTCCCGGAAGGGTTTTCCCACGTAAATCTGGTGTTACTCTGTGTATGTCTCTTGATTGTTTATTTTGTTATTCTGATTAATGTGCATCTTTAATGAACTGTAATTGAAAATTGAAAGTTGCTCTGCACTTCTCTTCTGAAAATTGGCATTAGGAAGGTGTTGCCACACTTAGCTTTCCTTACAGACTCAAGGGACTTAAGTTATAAAATAAAAGTATTAAAGTAATTCCCTTGGGTGTTGCGAGTGAAAGAACAAAGAGGAAAAGTGAATTCATTGATTCATTCATTCACTCTTGAAAACATTGTTGTGCAAACTTGGAGCTTGGCTTTGACATTGAAACAAGGATTTTGCAAAGACAAAAACCTCTTTGAGATCACTCTCTTCATGCTTGAAAGACAACGTCAGGATGATTTCTAGGAGTTTCATACAGAGACTTCACATTAAGCTTATGAGATGCAATTTTGGTGAGATCTTTCAAGTTTAATATTCTGATTTTACGGACAACTATGACAGAAGTAAATTAGTGACAGATTGGGATAGATTTCAAGGTGTTTTTGGGACTGTATTTCCTTACTATGCTGGTCGTACTATCCCACAATCTAGTCGTACCTTGCTGGGTAGATTTGTGTGGGTTTTAGAGTCTCCTTCTCCTCGTCTTGGTTGGAATTAATGATGCATATTATTCATTGATTTGATAGGACAGAACTGCATATTTGTGAAGGAGTTTGCATTGTTGTTTGCTAATAACCATTTCCAGTAGGGTCATACAACTGGTATAGGGGTGTGGGTCTTCAAGAAGGGTAAGCGCCTATCATTTGGGCTTTCTATCTCATGCATAGTGGTCGCCTAGGGCCTTAAACCCTAATGCAACTCATTGCTTGAAGGAGAACACTCATTTCTTGACATTTGGAAGTGATTCATGTCATCTATATTGTTGGTTCATGTATATCAGACTTACAAGATTAAAGAAATACAAATGGGTATGTCACAATAATTATATTTGAACAATTTTATGATCTGGGTATTCGTTATTTTATGTGTTTCTGCTTTATATTTTCTAGGTATTGTTGCATGCACCATATTTCATTGTTGTATTTCAAACATCATATGTAGAAACACAAACAAAACCCTAAACACATTCAACAATGAAACAAGAAGTCCAAAACAAAAAAAAACTTGGCATAAAAACCCTACTGGACATGTGCATATTACAATTTCATTAAAGAATTTGGAGTATTCAGAACTTTGTGTCTAAAATTTCTTCATGGATTGTAAGTCTTTCTTATGTTAGTTTGCAATCATTCTTTGATATTTCTCTATTATATTTGGCTGCACCTAAATTTAATATAGAAACTTTGTGTTCTAAGTTGGTTGCATATTCTTCATATGTTCAATGTGTGACCATTTCCTCACTCTTTTATATGTTGGTAAGGGGGTAATTGCCTATCTTATCAGTTATTGTTTGTGGGTACGAAACTATTGAACTTTGTGTCATTATTTGTTTTTGCTCAGTTTTATTCTAAGTTTATCCTTGAGAAGTTTAGGTGATTTTATTATGTCTCTCATCTAGGGTTTCTCTCTTTTCCTTTTTTTGTAGTTTCCTTTCCTACTTTCTGGTCAAAAGCATTCTCTAAAAACTTCAAATTAAATCATATGAGGGAGCTACCCCTCTCAAAAATAGAAGAAGATCATCATCTTGTTGGTGATCTCTCCAACTATTGTAGGTCGTTTTGTCACCATTCCTTGGGCAAGTCATAGTTTTCCTAACATTTTTAAAGTGACAAATCTGTTTACTAACAAGATTCAAGCTTCATTATGTGAAAATGGTTTGAAGAGGTAGTAAAATGATGGAAAACTCAATGAAGTCTAAGGTTTTAAGGCACAATATTCAAGAACACAAATGGAACAATTTTAATGAAAGATTAAAAGTTTCTACAAATCATTTAAAAAATCATCAAAAAGCACTCCAAGTGTCCATGCCTTGTTCATTTTTGACATCACATTTTAAAATCTTCATTTTTGGCATCCATTGGGGAAAACTACTAATGAACACCAATTTTTGTTTTTGGTGTTCGAAGCATGGAATTCCTGATTTGGCATCCATTAGGGAAATCCCTGATGAGTGTCAATTTGGCATTACGTGGTCTAAATCCCCAATTTGGCATTCATTAAGGAAATCCTTAATGAGCGCCAAAATCAAAGTAACTAAAAACTGGCATCCACATAAGCAAATTCATGATGATAATTAGACTAGAATGTTTACAATGTTAAGATCAATTTTTTTAAAAAATATTTGGGCGTGTAAGTTCTTTTCAACACCAAAATAACATGTTTTACTTGCCATAACAAAGATAGAAACAAAGGAAAAGTAGCACCCAAGTTAGTATATGCACTCAAGTGAAGATTGGAAGGGAAATAAAATAAAATAAAGAAGAAAAGGCAATGAATCTATGCCATCCATTCAAAGTGACACCCAAGATGAAGCATATCAATATCTTATTATTTTTCTAAGGAGTTGAAGATTAATTAAAGCAAATTAAAGACAATCAAAAGTCAAAGCCCTTAATTCAAATGGATGCCAAAGATGAGAAGTAAAAATGGAAAGTAATATTTTATATTATTTTTCGAGGATGAGGGTAGAATTGCTTTTAGAGAAATTATTTTATTATTTTTAAAACTTCAAGAAGCTACAGTTCAAAACTATAAATATGTGTCATCTACACATACATTGTAATGAGAGTTGATGCCAAACTTATGTTGTAGAAATTATCATTCGTCTTCTAAGTTAGATTAAATTGTTTAACTTGTGTTTTTGTGTAAAGAATGCAAAGTTGAAGCTTGCTTGTACCAAGATTTCCATTCAAGTTCAATTCCAAGTGTTGTAATCATTCAACGAAGTCAATTAATAAGGAAGATCCATGTTAATTTTGTGTAACTATGATGTTGATGATTACGAAGCAGCTTTGAATGTCTAAGTAACAATTAATTGTCTTCATCTTTCTTCTTTAGATCATTACTATTATGTGTGTTATGGAGTCTCTTTTCCAAATCAAATTGTTGATATGATTCCAAAGGATTTCTATTTTAATCCTTGGATAGGAATTCTTCATAGTCTTTTGCTCTAACCTCTGAGATCAAAATAGATAGGTCAACTTGTAACAATAATGTACATAATCCTAGGAGTAGTAGGATAATATTTTATATTTCCTAGCTACACTAGAAGATGAACTAATCAATCATTTTCATATTTTTAAATATGTACATTTTGATTGAATGAAATAAGTTTTAATTAAATATTTTTTCTAGTTGTCTAAATCGTGCATTTCATTTGTCAAATATTTTTTACATTTCATTCCCAATCCTAACATTGGTATCAAAGAAGGTATTTTTGGTGCACAAAGTTTGTCTCTTCTTGCCCTCAATTATGATTATCTCCTTGTTGGCTCAAACCCTAAATTTGTAATGTTACTACCCATCATCATTCACATCATATTCTTTTGTGCTCATTTCCAAAGTCTTCTCCACATTTTGAATTCCCCAATGTTCTTCTATTTCTCCAACGTTTTCAAGGTATAAACTGTGGTTCCCACTCCATTTATACAAGGTCTCACATACAAACATTTATGGGCTTTAATTTGGTGAAGAGTTCAATGGAGAGTGTTGTAAATGGGCATTTGTAAATTCATCCAGCTGAGATTCATATGCATGTACAAGAAAACAACCTCAATTTCATTCATGTCATCAACAGTCAAATTTATAGTTTTAGAGATTATATTTTGGTCATTCCAATAGGTGGAGCACTTCATTTCAAGGCTAAAGTTCATTCAAGCAGCAATTTGAGACTACCCTTCATGCACGCAGTTCTTCTGTCCCATGCTCCAGCATGTCATATTTCTACATATCACATTCTTGCACGTCCCGTGCCATCTGCATTCAGATTCATTGAACAAAAAAGTTGGATAGAACTCCATGACCCTCATTCCATCTTTCTTTATGCCATTTCTTCAGATCCTAATTGTAGCTTCTCATCCCTATACATGACCCTCAATCCTATTCATAGCCTTCTAGACTATAGTCTCCACCAGTTTGTATTCATTAACTATGGTTAAATTTGTTTATGTCTGGTGCTACAACGGTTCTAGAGCTCTCTTTCCTTCACATTGCCAAGAAATCTAAACACAAATACAATCCTGACCTTCTCAGAAGAGAAAAGAGAAGGGTAGTGCAAATTTCGAGCCATTCATTGCTAATGATAATTTCTAAAAATAAAAGATATGCTCTTGCCACTCATGGAAAAAACACCAATGAATGCAGTAGCACCGCCATAGTTGCCCCTATTCAACCATCTACCTCCTGTTCATGACTTTCTCATGCCTCCTAAAGTTCACAGGTTTATGAATTATTTCAGGTCATTTTCTCTCCTATTGCCATAGTTTTGTTTGCAAAGCATTTCATTCAGGAATCTAGGTTTAGGTTTTGAGATCTTGATTTTTAGATTTCCAATATAGTTGGGAATAAATTCATTGTGAGGTGGTTTTTAAAATAGAATAGGGAATTAAATCATAGTTGGGTATACCTTTTTATTAGGTTGAGGGGTGAGTTGAGTTGAGTAGCAGATTTGTTTTAATATAGTTTTTTAAAATGGGGTGTCTTAAAAAAAAGACTATAGGGTGTTTCTAGTGGGTATTTTCATTAAAGGGGGGATTTTTATTGGAAAGTGAAAATTCATAATAGGAGATCATCTCAGGATTTTAGAATATTGTGGGAGGGGGGAATTATTTAGACTCGTCAAATATTTGAAGCAAAAATATAATTTTTAATTTTTGGTAAAATCAAAAGTCCAAAAATCAAAACAAATTTTATAAAACTTAAAACAATTGCAACATTTAGTATTCGAGGTACCTCTAGTTCGCATTTACGAGTCAAGATGCCATGATTGAACTACTATAACAACACCTAATATAGTTGCAACAATGTCGTCTATGGCTTCATCCTTATAAATTGTTGAGAAACTACTATAATCAACACCTAATATAGTTGCAACAATGTCAACTATGGCTTCATCCTTATGAATTGTTGAGAAGAAATAAGGACACGTTCATTTCCATTCCCCTCCATTACCCATTTGTCACAATTGTAAGACATAAATCTTGACTAAAAGAATTTTCAATTTTCTTTCTAAGTAGGTGTTATCGATATGACAAATCATTTTCAAGTGCTATCTATGTGGCATGTACCAAGAAGTATTTCAAAAGGATGAACTTCTTTCACATATTGATGAGTATATTGGAAACACTTGTAGTCACTCTACCTACATTATAATTCCCTATATTGTTGTCCTATTTGAAACACTTGTAGTCACTCTACCTGCATTATAATTCCCTGTATTGCTGTCCTCTCCTAGAATAAGCTGATTTATTCTCATTTGTGAAATTTGACCAATGGTTGCAAGCAATTGTTGTTGTGACTACATAAAAGTTTGCATAATTTGTTGTTGTTAGGCAAGGTTATTCAATATATTTTCAATGCTTGGCTGCTCATGTCTCCTAGGACTCTCATTACCAGCACCATTACCACCTCTATCCATCTCAACCTGTTGTCTACCTGTCAAAGGAGTATCTCCTTCTTGAATTTCTGGTTGTCCCGCTCTTCTTCTAAAATAGTACTTGTGTGAACCTTCTCCTGGTTGCATATGATCAAATTAAACCCTCCAAGCTGGTAGGATGCAAAGCTCTGATCTGATACCACTATAAGAACCCCTACCAAATATGTCCTGAATTTTCTGATTTCAATGATTTGACATTTCATCAAACACCTAGCATGTAATGTGATTAAGTTCTGATTTCTGATGTTTAGTGTTTGCTTTGATGCTTGTGCAATAGTTTTCATATAGATTACATATGCCAATATGATAAAAACATAACACATGACTTTATATTCATTAAACATCAAAATAACACACCAATCATGTCTTTATTTGCACTATAACCAAACTGATTACAAAGATATTAGGTCTGCTTCAAACTGTAATAGCGATTACAATGCTTATTCAAATTCAAGATTTGAATATCAAAACTTATGCAACATACCTGAATGATTGGCTACATCAATTAGGCATAAGCTGAGTTCATACAATGGAATGTAATGACTAATATAGACAAATTGTATGGACTGATGTACTTGACTATAGATATGATATGGCAGCTCCAAATGATAGCGAATCTCCAAAAATGTCTCCAATATAGGTAGCGATAGCTTCTCCAAGGTGAAGCACCTAACCTTAGGTGATATAGGATAGGAAATTGATGATGAATCCTCCTTTACAACCCACGATTTACCAATTGTTGTGCTTAGATCTGCAATTCACCCTCCTCATATATCAATGATACCAAATGTCAAACAAACCCTAGCACCTGCAATACACCAAATCAGATCACTTAGATGCATCGATTCCTTCACTGAAATTCAAACCCTCAACGGTCTGCAATTGATTCTCCTCAAAATCACCTCAATCTCAAATTGATATTTGGAACAAATCTTATCAATTTGATCTTCAAACCCTAACTGATATAAACCTGCAAAAAAGATATCTTTGTAGCTCCAATTCTATGCCAAAACCTGCAAATAAACTCTATAACAAATCCTGGATGGATTCACCTCTCAAGTGGCACTAGGTTTTCGTCCAATCCACTAATTTCTAAGGGTTTTCATCCTTAAAAATGGTTGAACCTGTATTGCAACTCAAAGGAAAATATCCAATATGCAAATGACAAAATACAATATGATGATATGAACCTCCAAACTCCTCTTTATAAAGCCTCCAAAGGGATCGGTCTTATTTGCCATATTTTATACAATTTTCATGTCCCCAAGAGGTGCGCCACAATTGGGATTAAAATATTATTTTTTTATTCACTTTTCCTCCAAATGGGTCGGCCAACTTGACATTAAAATAATATTTTATTTTGTCATTTTATTATAATTTATTTTTCCCTTTTATAAAGTGACTTTCCATTCTCCAAGCTTCACTTAACCAACTTTCCATTCTCCAAGTCACTTAAGCTACAACGGCTCAACAAAACATTCCCTTACCAAATGAATTAGCCCACGGGAATGATGAATAGGTTAATCCTCCACTGTTGGGTGATCACTCTAGAAATGGGGACATTACATAAAATATAAAAGTATACCCTAAAGTCAAAAGTATACAACTAATAACTAATTGACGATTACTATTTAATATTTACTTTATCAAGTGTCAATAGTATTCATGTTAATATTCTTTGTGGGGTGGGGTCCCCATATGACTGAAAGGGCTCCCCTCATGATCTCAACAAGTAGTGTCCCAATGGGGTGTCATCAATGCCTTGCCAACGACATATAGCCCTTATATTTTCACATGGTTCAATCTCAACCAACAAAAGGTGAAAAATCTTTCATAAAAGAGCAATTGTGTTTCATAGTCCATAATGATTCTTCCCCTTTCCAAGAACTATATAATCATGTATATCTAGTTACAAAGCATACGCAAAACAAAGAGGAAAATAAACCATACATCTCCTTCGAGTATGCCATGTATAGATTGATCAGATTAGTTTTCTATCATAGTTCTTTGTATTTCCTATGCATCATCTTGTAAATATTGTTTCCATATGAAATCTTTACTGAGTATTTATTTCCACATATAACACATCTAAGTTCTTGCAATTTAGATCCTATTCCCTATGGCATCTTATGAGATCTAGATAACTGTGCACAAGGATTCCCAAAAAGAAAACTATAATTAAGTAGAAAACTCATACAATTTTCCGTGAAAACTAAATTTAAGAGAAAAAAACAAAACCCAAAAATCTCTTTTGTAGTGACTAGAGTGTAATGTCCCTTACCTAAGCTGCCCTAGAAATTCAAATGCCACAAGTTAGGTTTAGGGTTTATGACTTACCACATAAAATATCTTTTAAATTACATAATTCTTAGACTTTGACTTTTGCAGTCATAACATATGAAAACATATACAAAATGTAGATATGCATATATACACCTTTAATCATTAGAGTTAGACAAGATTACATTGCATTCAAACTTATAAACAATAATCTCTCTCTATATATATATATATATATATAATCATTAGAGTTAGACAAGATTACATTGCATTCAAACTTATAAACAATATCAATATACTGCTAATTCAATTTGTTTACAACATTTAATCATAGAAGAGGGGGTACAGGAAGGCATGGCAAGGTGCCTTAAGACAATCATTCTCCCTCCATGCAATCCCCTCACCATTATTCTTTGACTAGTGATCTTAAATTTATCGATAAACCCTCAACATGGAGATTAGGAGGAGAGTTTTGCCCTTGGGTGCCCTTAGCCATTCTCTCCATTTCATAGGGCAATAGGGTGCCCTAATAGCTGTTCTCTCCCTATTTGCCACTGTAAAAAGGTGCCCTTAGCTCTTCTCTCCCATAGTGCATACCTCCTCCTTATCTTTGTTGACAGGATATTAAAATATTATATATATTTTTATATATGACAGTGCTATGCAATAAATAAAGATAAATGACAGTCAATATATTTTCACAATGATCTGACCTGATGTTCCTTATTTTATTTCTGTTTTTATATTCAATAATGATTCTTATTAAACTTCTAGTTCAGTTCAAGATTTGCAATGTATCCTTTTGCTGTCCACAATAGCTCTATATGACTGAATAAATATATATATCTATGCGGATGGAAATTGTATGCTTGCTGTTATAATCAATAATCAATGTCTTTTATATGAGACTGCCGTGTGTGTATATATATATTCTATTGTATATTTTTCTGAGTATCCCTTCTGAAAATAGTCCAATTTGCTCTTATACCCTTATGCCTCCATGAAGAGAGGCATCCTTTTGAAAGGAGATAACCTCTTGGAAAGGCATGACCCTTATGACCCTTTGTTTACCTTGATCGTTGCCCTTCTTAATTCCTTCAAACTAAATCGCTGCGCACATTTAATGCACCTTTAATTGTTGTCTTCATACATTATTAATTTCTTTAATTCATTCTCAATTGCTGCTGTTTTTAGCAATTTGACATATGCAATTCAGATTTATATATTTCTACCTTTATAAATAGATTATCTTTGTATCTTGAAGAAGGTCAGCCAGAAATAGAGATTATCATATGAATACTCTTATCTTGGTCGGTCTAATCTAATTTAATTCTTATTTTTCCATTATGCAAATATATTTAAATCGTGATATTCACAAAGGTCGGCCATAATGAAGTCGGCCTAGTTTTGTATGAAGTTGGCCAGGATGTATCATTATTGTTTATAATTTCGTTTTTATGATTTGATCTATTCAGGGGCATGACATAGAGATATAATATAATAAACAACTAATGGAAAAAGGAATGCTAATTCCTGAAGATTGGACAATGTGATAATATATTGGAGAAAGTTGATTATTAAAGATTAAAAAGAGGAGAACATAGAAGAATACTTGGATTCTTGCACACATTTATAACTATAGTCTGTCATGTTGTGATGGTGACGTCACTTTCTCCAACATTTTAAGTCACATTCCAACAATAGAGAAATAAATTAAAAGGAGGATATTAAAATGCATACAAAATAATATCGTACAGTCAATCTAGCTCGTTGGTGTATCTAAAATTTGTAGTTCTCATTTCAAATTTCCTTCACTCCAGTTGTGAACTGCACTAGTAGTGACTTTCAATTGGCTATAAAATTTCATTAATGTCTCTCTTTCTTCATTAGATATACCCGTACATAGAGAAACCTGCAACATAAGAGACGAGCTTCATAAGTAGAATCACAAGGACCTAAAAAGCCATCAGAAGTTGTAATTTGCCAGGATTTAAAATAAGATAAACAAACATCTTGATAACAGAAACCTACAAACAGTGAGCAAATCTGTTACTAGTTTCTTTTGTACTATTGATGAAGAGAAGAGAACTTTCTAGATAGATTTCCACTCAGATAGTATGAAATGATTTGTAAAACAAAATATTGAAACACGGTATCTTTTATTGGCTATTTCTTGCCAATTGGCTAATTTTTCACAAATTTTCAAGAATTATATTTGCCAATTAGCCAATTTTTAAAATAATAATCACCAATTTTCTTATAAAATGTATATAAACTTGTCAGATTCACCAAAATATACATGTATTGATAGTAAATAATATGATTATGCTCAAAATTTGCCCACAATAAATATATTTTTGCATTCTTTTTAGCTACAAAAATTGGCCTTCCATTCTATACTTCGAGAATTTTGCATTCCTTAGAAATTTTCCCAAAGAAACACATTGCAATAAAGTCTACAAATGATCAAAAATTGGTCAGTGGAACTGCCAAGACACAACGGACCAAGCTTGCATTCATAGGAAAATAAATTTTAGTGACTTGACAAATTCTAAAAGATGTTCTTACCCAAGAAAGGATGCCCATATTAAACATAATGTAACAAGCACTAGATGGGGGCATAACATGTCCCCAACTATATACATGGAATTATTAAAGTATGGCTATTAGTTTCGGCCATTATATTGACCTTGAGGTTGAGAAAGAAGTGACATCCCAATATGAGACCTTTTAAAAAATGACGTACAAAGGGTAAGGCAAACCAACAAATAGCAACACCTTTCCCTTCTTCAATACCCAGAACATGTTCTATTTCTAGTTCCCCAACCCTAATTAGAAAGCATAGATTAGAACAAGAATAAACACATGGCAGCAAGGAGTGCAATGGGTGACTTTTGGTATCTTGTGACATTTCTTTCAATCTATGTTGCTGATTTGGGTTCAAGTTCAAAGTTTGGGTACATAATACTGCAGATTTTTTTTCTCAAGTTTGGGTATGGGTTCAATTTGCAAAAAGGAAAATACTCATAAATCATTGATTCAATGTCAAATGTCAATACAAAATGAAAATTACAATCAATAATCTTCATATTGCTCTTCATCAAGAGCATCAACGTCAACATTTGGTTTGTTTGAACCACCAGCAGCTACAATGCCTCTCCCACTAGCCATGTCATATGTAGAATCGACTTCATCTAAAGAAACTAAGGCAGGTTGTGCAACAGAGGCATCTAAGTTGACACAGTCAGAGGTTAGATACCAATTCCTTGTCACTCCCTCATTGTAATCGGCTGTCTTATATGACAAGAAATGCACATAGACCAAATCTTTAGGCTTCTTTTGCTGCAAACTGGTTCCACTTAATTGAGTGGATAAAGAAGTGTACTCCAATTCTACTCAACCATAGAACTCGCTGTTGGAGTACAGGACCACTGAGAGTTGGGGAGGGCGGGGGGGGGGGGTGGAATTAGTGGCCTAATGAGGGACCAAATTTTAGAATTATCAACTCACTTGTTTACAATGCAAAGAAATTCATTGAATACACTTCAAACATCATAGGAATTGGATGTTGAGTGAATCAAGATGACATGTAAAACATAACATGATACTTTAACAAATATGACAAATTAAACACGAAAGGGAAAAGCACTATCTAATCCTCGCCACACATTTTATTATTGACTCACTGTCTCAAATTCTCACTGAATACAATTTTGAGAGCACCAACTCTTCACAAACCCAAGAGCACCAACTCAAATGTAGGAGCACCAACTCCAATACAAAATTCAGGAGCACTCTCATGTCCCCATATTAAGGCATTGTTAAAGATTTAAACATCATGATAAGACAGAAACCACTTGGATGATAATCACAATATTAATTAATATTAATATTTTTAAAATATAATATATATTATATTTATGAATAATAAGTATAAATACAAATGTAGATATTGTCAATTTAAATATAATTATAATTATAATATAATATATTATTAAATGTAAATAACAAATATATAAATACAAATATTTATAATTTAATATTATTATAATATAAATTAATATTATAAAATATTATAAATCAGATACTATAAATATCATAAATAATAATAATAAGTATAACCTAAGGCAGTGTATCTACTTTATAAGAGGAGAAATTATGAAGTCTTCAATTATCAATGAGGATATGGAGCGATTAGTTCGCTCACTTAGAAGGAAAAATAAAAAGTTATTAAATACTAATGAAAGGCTACGTCCCTTTTATAAGAGACAGCTTTAGGATATTTAAAGAGAATAAGAATAGGCTTCAATAGATATCATCGGTGGAAACCACTACAAATCTGAGCATTCTTCAGCAGAAACAAAAGCATAAAAAATCAGAACTTAACAATAAAATACAGACCTGCATCAAGGGAAAAATAACATATTTGGGAGTTTAAGAATAGATACATATTCAAAAGGGAAATACTTATATATATATTTCAGATTACATGGAGAGGCAGAAAAAAAGAGATATACAGATCTGCAATGAAGTTATATAAGAGAAGACATTAAATGGAGGAATGTTGTCATATCCTCATAATTTATAATTATGTACTAATATTTAATTATTTAATAACTAATATTAAATAATCATATTATATAAATAGCAAATATGCTATATGATAAATAATATAAAATAAATATAATGCAATATTAAATATACGATCAAAGCATGTTAAGGCATACGATTCCAAAAGGGACAAATTCTCATTGTTAAGAGTAACAATATAAGACAAATAAATTAATATGTAAAGTAGTGAAAATCTACTCTATATATATATGTGTGTGTGTGTGTGTGGGGTGTAATGGAATTATGATATGTTATAGATGGGAATTGTAATGGAAACACATTCTATATAGATGTTATTATATAAATATGATCTCATCAAAAATGAATCATGAATAAGAACAATAAGCATATTGAGTTCACAACAAACACCACATTCTAATCATAAGAATATCTTTGCCATAATCAATACTTGTAAGTAATCATGTCTCCTTAGTTACGATTTCTTACGGAATAATGGATATGGCGGGGAATGGCGGAGTAATTCCTTCATGGAATTAGTAACTTGGTGCCTTACATATCAGGGATTGGATATGGTAAGGAGGGGCGGGTGTAATTCCTTCCATGTATTGGTATCTTAGCACCATGCCATGTTAATCCTACTTTCCGAAGTTCTAGTAACGAAGGAGGATATAGATCTCAACCTATACTCAATCATATACTTGATTCTCTATCACTCCAACTATACGGAAATAGCATGAGGGGCAGTGTAATTCTGGCACGTGAATTGGTATCCATGCGCCCTATGAGGTATCATAGGGAGGGGCAGTGTAATTCCTTCTGTGCAAGGGTATCCAAGCGCCTTATAGCTAATTTTTCGATGGAGGTTAAAAGAAAAGGGATATGAACATCAGAATATGCATCATGATCACTATACATCACTTACAAATTATGATTATAAGGTAATTTAAGACAATTTTGTGACTAATGTAATTGGATAAGAAGAATTGAATTCTAATGTACTCTTTTACAAGTCGAAATTGTTTGCAAGGTTGCGAAATTTTTGGCTTGCTAGAAGGGGACACTACAAGCACCTACTCCAATACATGATTTAGGAGCACCCACTCCAAGAAGAAAAGAATAAAAATACAAAAGGACAGAGTACTGCTATGTTTTCAATATCCTTACACTTGAAATCACTGCACAAACACACCTTATAACTCCTAATACAAAATTGCCATACTCTTTCTATCAAATCTGCATATGAAGCAAAAACAAATTGATATCATTAAGAAGTTAGAACAAGACTAAAACACATTCATCACTTCATCATAAAAACCTTAACAAACCTATACCAAACATCATTTTTGACAACAAGGTTCTAGGAGCCAAAGACTTGGTTAAACAAAGCTAAGATATTTTGAAATCTCTCAAAGACAACCTCCATCATGCTAAAGATCAGCAGAAGTTGCATACAAATCAGCATCGTACAAAGCAAAATTTCAAGGTTGGAGATATGGTTTTCTTAAGATCACACCCATATCGACAGTCCTCGGTTAAGAGAAGTGGTGCAAAGAAGCTTAAGCCCCACTTCTATGGACCTTATAAGATTAAGTAGAGGATTGGAGAGGTTGCATATGAGTTGAAGCTGCCAAAGCATAGTAGAATTCATAATGTTCTTCATGTATCGTGTCTCAAGAGGGCACTTGGGCAGCATATTACTCCACCAGCTAGACTACCTGTTGTGATGTAATCACACATCGCCCCATTGCAAATGGGGACCCCCTCTTTTTTGTTTTCTCACTTCGTTTTGCTTTAAAGTTTAGTTTTGCTCTGAGCTTGTAAGGTTTTGGTAGTGTTGTTTTGCCCATGTCTCGACAGTCTCTTGCCAAGAGGTCTATATGCCTTCATCCTGATGCATGTCACTGAGACCCTGAAAATGACTAAGTCTGATATCCTGAAAATCCTAAAAAAATGACTAAGTCTGAAATCCGATGGATCCTCAGAAATCTAGAATCTGCATGCTAAAACCTATGGATCCAGGTCCTATCTCAAACAACCTGGAAGTATATTGATAAATATTTGAAGTATAAGAAACTCAATATCTGACTTATACTCAAACATATTTTCAATATACTTCCATTCAGGAAATCCAAACTTTGACTAAGGCAAGAAATTCCTTACTCCATGTCTAAACCCGCCCTACCTAAGCAGCCTTGGCATGAGCTCATGGATTTGATGTCCTGCACATGCATTTATCCAGACACCACCCTCAAATCCGCCCAAGGGAAAAGTTGTCAAGTTTACAAGGTTTTGAGGACAGAGATGATAAAATTCAAAGAAATTTCATAAGTCTAAGTGATTCTAAGGCTTCACATGACACTATCCAAGCACTCCTTCCTAGCCCGCCCAACATGGACGGCCTCACAAGGTCCTCTTGGACATTGTCTTCACCTCCAGGAGAGTCAATCCAGACGACACCCACAAATCCGCCCAAGCAAAAATGTTTAAGTTTTCAAGGTTTTTTTTGCACAAGACACTAGGATATGATGAAATTCCAATGAAAGTTTGCAAGTTAGAATCAAGGGCAATCCAAGCAAAGTTTCATGGGTCACCTCTAAACCCACCCTTCCTAGGCGACCTCAAGGTGCATTCATGGATTGTGTCTTGTTCCAAGTGACACTCTCCAGACAACACTCTTAAACCCGCCCTAGGAATAAATTGCCAAGTTTGTAGTGTTTTGAGCTCCAAGTACTTAGAAGATGATGAAACTATAAGGAGAGTCCATTTGGAAGAGTTTGGGTGTATTTTAAAGGAGAATCCATGCATCACCTCCCAACCCGCCCAACCTGGGCGGCCTCATAAGGGAGTGATGGACAATGTCTTCACCAGGAGGATCTCTCCAGACACTGCCCTCAAAACCGCCCTAGAAGCAAAAATGGTTAAGTATTGAGGTTTCTTCATGCACAGAGGGCTGAGATGTGATGATTTGTAAGCAAGGTTTGAGTTTGAGTGAAGTCAAAGTTGCATTCTAAGTGTCACTCCTCAACCCGCCCTATCTGGGCGGCTTTGGCATATAGACATGGATGATGTCTTCATCACCACATCAACCTCTCCAGACGCAGCCTCCAAATCCGCTTAAGGAGAGTTAGGACATTTTTAGGATAAATTTGTCAATTGAAGAGTTGGAGAGTAGTGGTTAAGTCTGAAAATTAAGTTAAAGTTGCAAATTTGAGAAGCAGAGCACATTTGAAGGCAAAATCCACATCACCCTCTCAAACCCGCCCTTCCTAGGCGGCCTAGAAAGGGAGTCTTGGATACAGTGATCATCACATGTCTCTTGCCACATAAGGAGAAGTTGATGAAGTTTGATGGAGAGGTTGCAAGTTTTTAAGAGCTTTTCAAGGTAAATTCCAAGCCTTCCCTCCAAACCCGCCCTTCCTGGGCGGCCTCAAGGTGCATTGATGGACATTGTCTTCACCACCTCATGGCACATTCCAACCAACACTTACAAACCCAACCTAGGAGAGAATGATCAAGTTTTGAAGTGTTTCAAACATAAAGCACTAGAAGGTGGTGAAATTCTAAGAGAAAGATGAAAGTTGGAAGCATCAAGTGAGTTTCAAGTTGAAATCCACATCATCCTCCTAAACCTGCCCTACTTGGGCGGCCTCAAGAGGCCCTTGTGGACTGTATCACCTAACACATGAAGATCTCCAAAGCCGCTCAGGATGAGGGATAACATAAATTGCTAAGTTTGTTTGATCAAGATGGTACCAAAGAGAGGAGATAGTCAAGTTCAAGGGTAAGAAGTTTCTAAGACCCGCCCTTCCTAGGTGGCCTAGAGAGGTGAGCTCGGAGATATGGTGTCTAAACATTGCTCATCATCATGCTTCACATCCTTGAGAAGAACATTCAAAGAGAGTGAAGTCTAAAATTGGCCAAGTCTTATGAAAATCCACACCACACCTACAATCCCGCCCTAGCATGGGCGGCCTTGAGCTCTATGCTTGGATAACTTCATCTCCTTCCACATCATTCATTCCAGACACCACCCTCAAATCCGCTCAAGGAGAAACTTACAAAGTTTGCAATATTCTAACTTAAAGTGCAAGAAGATCATGAAGTTTTGATGAAAACTCATAGGATTGAATGTCTTTTGAGGAATTGTCCAAGGGTCACCTCTAAAGCTGCCCTACCTGGGCGGCCTCAAGAGGTCCTTGTGGAATATGTCACCTAACACATGAAACACTCCAGACAATACCTTCTAAACCGCCCAGGGTGAAAAACAATGCAATTTGCAAGGTTTGTGTGCTAAGTATAGTCAAGATGACATCACAAGGAAAGGTTATAGTCAAGTTCAAGGAATGAGAAGTGTCTAAGTGCCAAAATCCAAGACCTACTCTCAAACCCGCCCTACCTGGGTGGCCTAGAGAGGTCAGCTTGGAGTTTTGATGTCAAAGCAATGCAACTACTCTATCTTGACTCCCTAACTCATCATGATACCTCACATCCTAGAGAGAGTCATTCAAGAAGAGGGAAGCATGAAAAATCAATAATTCATGAAGATGGAGAAATGAACAATCAAGTGAGGTTGAAAATCCAGACACCACTTCCTAGCCCGCCCTTCTTAGGCGGTCTTGAGCTCTACACTTGGACAACTCCACCTCCTCCACATGACATCCTCCAGACAACACTCCTAAAGCCGCTCAGGGGTGAAAACCACAAAATTTGCAAGCATAAATCAATGTAATAATGAAGATGAACATGTCAAAGGTGAAATGAGCAAGTGCAAAGTTGTTTAAGTTGAAAATTCCATGTGTCATCCTCCAGCCCGCCCTTCCTAGGCGGCTTTGACCCCTTTGCTTCGACTACATGTCCTCCACAACGCATATTCCATACACCCCTTCCAAAGCCGCTCACCTTAGGTGGCCTAGAGCCTAGAACATGGATATCCACATCATTCACTCCATACACTTCCTTCAAATCCACCCATCCTTCTAAGGTTTTCCATCTCATTCAAGGAGGTCAAGTCATCATTGAAACAAGTGAAGAGGACTTAAATTATCAAAGTAAAGCCAAAAAATGCTTAAGTCATGAAAATCCACACACAACCTTCAATCCCGCCCTTCCTAGGCGGTCTTGAGCACTTTGCCTGGACAATGTCATGTCATTCACAAGACACTCTTTGCCTATCACCTCCAAACCCGCCCAAGAAGGTCGGCCTAGACACTCAAGCATGGAATTTCACGTTCCACAGTCCATACATGCCTTTCAAACCCGCTCAGGCTGGTCGGCCAAGAAGAGAGGTGAATTATCAAGTGAATTCAAAGTGTAGCTTTCCAAGTTTGATTTTGACAAGTGATGGATGCTTTGGAATGTCATTGTTTTAATCCCACATACATAAGGTGAATGTAATTTGTTGTTGAAAATCCTTTATATCAAGTCTTAATTTGATGTGTTTCTTCTTGTAGGTGATGAAGGATCCAAGGAGGTGAAAGTGAGAGGTCATACATGAGAAGTTTGGAAGGCGGAGGAAAGTTGCTCAAATTTGTCATCGTCATCACATGGAGGAGAGCTCCAACATCAAGTTTATCTTACTTCAAAGACTTCATATGTCTGCATGAGGAAGACATCAACGCCATGCGAAGGAGAGTTTGTCTAAGATGATCAAGGTTATAAGTGTAGTTCATCATCAAGAGCATCATCCGTTCGAGGCAAGGATCAGTGGAAGGTTGTCACTTCACTACGCACATCTTGAAGGAGGTCATCATCCAGAAGCTCACATATCATGTGCCAGACAAGAAGAACTCTCATCAGGCACTAGTCTACTCCATGAGTCCATGCAACTGTCCAGAGGCATGATCCTGCACAAGCACAACAACATCACAAGATGAGAGATGAGCATGATCATCAAAGCAATCCATGAGTTACATCAAGACAACAAGAAGAAAATATTCTAAGTAAAGTGAACATGAAGTGAATCACACTAGTTCATTCAAAGATGTTGAGGTGGCACGTACACATCATCAAACCAATCGCATTCTACCATGTAAGAGAGCCCACCATAAAGATACTCCAAAGATGCTTATCACCTTGGAAATTGTGCCTTCATTGCCTCTTTCATGTTCTAAAAATAGTAAATTTTGTAACAAATTGCCTTGTTGTCTCAATCTCGGCCGTTGATTGCTAAATCAATCTGAGCCATTCATTGTAATTCTTGAGTTCTATATAAGGCTCACTTCTCTCATTTGTAAAGATATATGAGATTAGAGATTAGAAGTAGAGATCAAGTAGGAGTAGAGTAGAGAGGGAACTCTTCAAAGTCATGAAGAGAGACATGAGATTGTTGTAATCACACATTTCAAAAGTAATACAAGCTCATTGTTGTTGTTTTGCATGGTGATCTTGTGGCTTTGAAATGTTAGCATGGTTTCAAATTTCTTGGATGTGATGGAGAGATGTTTCCAAGTAGAGTTAGATTAGAAGTTCATTGATGTGATGCCAATATGTTAAGATATTTGATGAATTCCTTAATGGTTCATACTTTTTGTGGATTGTCGATGGCAACTCATTTTACAAAGTTAGCCTGAACCTTTACATGCTTTAGTTCGGTTGTGAAGATTGTTCAAGATGCGCCAGCTGTGGGTGTTTGGATGAATGCTGCGCAATTTGAAAATCCTTGAGTTACCTTAAAAGATTGCACCGAACTTTGTGTAGTTGTTGGTCCTCATGGCGAAGCAGAGTTGGGTTATATGAGCAATTTGTCTATCTTGACATGATCCATCACTTCATTGTCCTTAGATTAGCTTTCTCAACCTTTGTCTTTTGCATTTTCTTTTCGTAGCCAGTCGGAAGAAGTTCCATTTCATGAGGAAGAAGTTCCCTTTAATAAGGAAGAAGTAACACATTTGAGTGGAGTAAGGAGCATATTCAGCGTAAGTCCCTTTGTGATTACCAGCATGATCACATCAACTACTGAGTCTATCCATAGCAAAACACGAATAAGGAACCTTGGAGTTGTCTTGATTGATCACATTGTTTAGCATTCGAGAGACTTTGTTCAAGAGAATATAGAATACTTAGTATTTTATTCTGAGTTTGCATGTGCAAGAAAAACACATCAACACTACCTCCCTTAGATGATGTATTACTCCACCAGCTAGACTACCTCCCTTAGATGATGAAGGGAAGTTGATCTTGGTTCCTGAAAACTCTATATTAGGGAGATAACTCTTCTTAGATCAGTTATCTTATTTAATTACATGTTAGAAAGAGTAAAGTTAGAAAATTAAAAATACTTAAACACATTTCACAAACACTAGTTAAGTTGGAACAAGGGGCATACGTGTGGCATTGATGTGGATTAACAATTGCTCATTTCTTTGTGATTCTTCCACTACTTCCAATTAAAACACTAAATAGTTCACAGTTAGAATTTTATAAAAATAAGAAAATTGGCTCCAACACCAAGAGGACCGCTCTTCTACCACCAATGGATGACATTATTCTTCATTGTAAAACATGCTCCTATCCTATAACATAGATTTCCTTATATAGCATACTACAACCAAAGACACAATTCTTCAACATAACACTTCATAATTAACATAATATAATACTTTACTACTCTCGTCACCCTACATAAATGAACCATTGTACTTGTCACAAAAATCATTTTTCAACAAATTCCGTCATTAATTTGGCACCTTTTTGTTGATATAAAGTGGCTGGCCATTTCCTTTAATCAATGTGAGTGGTCATGTCTTTGCATGTTGATCTTACAATTTTTCTAGCCATATTGCTCCATAACTGTACGTTGATTATCAATCATGGATGGTTTTGTCTCATTGCATATCAACCAATGTCTACTTAAGGAGGCCCCCAATCCTTAGGATAATTTGGATGCTTTCATATGCATGCAAACATTGATTTATAACCCCAAATACATGACATATTAAATACAGATCCAAGAAATTTACATTTAAATTGTTAATGCTGTAACAATTGTCATGAACATTGCTACAAAAGAAATTGCCTCAAAACTAACTTACCTGAAGTGCATTGGTATTCTTCAATATAGCCTTGGTTGATGACTGACACACTGAAAATCGATAATGAATGCGTTCAATTTTATAAAGTTGTATTACAACCCATGATACAGCACATAGATGTTTGACCCGTGCAGATTTAGATTCAGAACCTGCATTCAAATTAAGATGAAACAAACAGGTCTTTCATTTAAGAACCTGTGGTAGGAAACACTTATGATAAATATTCCAAGAAATTATGAAGCCATACCTTCTAATGAAGAAGACTCTAAAAGTCCAAACACCAAACTTGTAAGTTTCTCACTCCTAGAGAAGAGAAAAATACAAGGAAGAATATAATATGGACAACGAACAATTGTTTTTTGGCTGTTTTCATTCATCATGAAGGCCTGTGTATTGCAGAAAAGGTAAAGTCAAAATGACAAAAAGAAATTTATGCAATCTACATTTTCAATACTTACAAAAGACACCAAAGATTCCATAGAAATACTATATTGAATGGAACAATTCATCAAATATCTGAAAGTCCTTATAACTACAAGTTCTATAGAATAGAATAGACTGTATTTTTATATATAGGTTGACTTTTGAGTAATACAGATCATAAAAGACACTAACAAAAACATCAGAGTTCAAGACTCTAGACTAATATGTGGCAAGATCACACAAACAATGACCTCAAAGCATAATGTGATTCAATAGCAGTAGCACTCAAATGCATATAGCTCTTGCAACTTTTGGTGGGCCTTTATCTTAATTTTATACTGTAAATCAGAATGACAAACCTAAGATGCAGTTATGAATTTGAAGTGGAACTTTTATAATAAATGATTTACTTGAATAGAAATGAGTGAGAATGTGTCAACACATTCTAACATAGGTTCAGAAAAAGGTAAAAACTAATTTATTTTTTTACCCTTGTCCATTCATTTCAAAGAAATTGTGGAATAAAAAATGCACATATCAAAACAAAAAGCATATGACCAAGTCAAGATTAGGATAGGCACAAGTCAAGATCAGGATATGACCAAACTTGCCAAGCATCTAAAGAAAAAGATAATCTGACCATATCCAGTGTGATGTGATGTATAGATACATAATAAACAAATAAATAAATAGTTAACAAGGCATGGTGCTCAAGCTGTGAGAAATTAACAGAGCAGATGTGCACCCCTATAAGATTATTAATTTCTTATAACTAATGACAATGTCAGAAGGTTGATTCTACTACATAAATAAGGATACGAATAGGATAGTTGTATATACAATGCTGTGGATTATAAAATATCTAAAATAAAACTGATGTTTCCAAGAATCTTAATCTGGTAAAACCATACTTTGTATGCACACACGAAGCACACTCTTCAAGTTCTCTAACCTACTCCAAAAGTTGTATGCACTTGTTTATACCAATGTTACAAGACTCGGACTTGGCAAGCTGGTTTTTGACCTAGGCTCGAACTTTGTGCTTAGACTCAGCAAAGACTCGGAAAATCAAAAAAACCATGAAATATAGAGATTTTTAAGGATTTAAAACTTGTTTCATGCACCCTTTAATAAATAAACTTTAAAGACACAATAAACTAATCAAATAGAAGCTACTTTGATCACACACACAAGTATACATTGATTACATGAGTATAAAAGCAGATTTTAGCTAAAAGAAACAACATTGTTAGATATATATAAATTATAAATATTCTCAAATGTATACAAAACTCATGGATTATGAAATCAATGGCATCATACAAATATTAAAACTAAAACTATAAGTCTATGGCTCGGAGGAGCCTGCATCTCTTGGCCCAAGATTGCGGCAAGTCCTGTGCGGGCGTCTAATATAGGTTCGTGATGATGATATAGCCATGATATTTGTCTGTGTCTCAATGCCACTACCACCAACATCCCAGGGGTCTACTCATGTTCTATCATCCTCTGCCATAGCTACCACCTCTACCTCTCGATCCACCTGATCAACCCATGTTCGTGACGATGATATAGCCATGATATTTGTCTGTGTCTCAATGCCACTACCACCAACATCCCAGGGGTCTACTCATGTTCTATCATCCTCTGCCATAGCTACCACCTCTACCTCTCGATCCACCTGATCAACCCATGCAAGGTCCTCATCACTGAAGATGGGATCCTTAACCTCAATGATCCAATTTGACCGTGGATCAACCTCCTCTAGAGTGATAGGAGATAAGTCAATGCCCAAAACTTGTTTGGGATGGAGGCAAAGGTTGTAATAAACATAAACTAGATCATTCAACTTTTGCACTAACAACATATTGCGCTTCTTGGACTGTATGTGTTCAAACATACTCCAATTGTGCTCACACCCTGAAACACTACATGGTTGGCTCAAGACATGAACTACAATCCTCTAAAGATTTGGCACCTTAGCACCAAACCTTTCCCACATTGCATCTAAAATGAGAAGAAAAATCAATCTCATTGTCTAATTTTGAGTTTCAACTTTCACTATTAACATAAAAGAAGGGAAAAGTTTTAATTTTTAAACTTAAATTATGCCCTTAATAGATTTTTACCTAGTTGCAATGTTGTCCGAGTTGCCTTGCATATCTCTCATGCAAAGAGATCTCCTTGTGCACATCTGAAGATCTCAATCTCAGTGATTATTTGTGCTCCAAGATGAGGATTAGGTGCCATCCGTTCTATGACTATGTAGCGCCCACTCAAAACCTCCTCTTCGGCCTTGAAATCTGGGCAGAATTGGAATGTCAAATTGAGGAAATAGGCAACTACATGTAGGGGCTTGCGAAGTTGAAGGTGCCATCATCGATTGATGATGTCTCATATGGAACAGTACTTATCCTAAACCCCAACATAAATGAATCTAATGGCCCTTGGCCCTATCCATGCCCTTATATATGTAGCCCATTGCAAGTTTTTCCCCATCAACAACTCGGAGAAAAACTAAAGGCTCTGTGAACTGCAATTATTGCGAAACATTAACTTAAATAAGTGTGAACAAAAATAAGCAAATAAAATGGAAATATGAACAAAATAATCAAAAATATAATGGAGATTTACCTCTACGATCTCCTTGATTGGAAGCTAGAAGTTGTCCTCATCAGAAATCAAATCAACCACATCAACCCATGCATTGGTCTTAGCATATAATGACCACTCCTCACTAACAAACATGGGCCTCAAAGATGTCTTTAACTGAAGCAAGGATTGCAATGTGATAAAATTTGTTGCAAAGCATGTTATTCCAGGACAAGCCAACTCCTCCTTCTATGTGAATTTCATCATTAGGTTGAGGACCCAAGTATGATTATATATGTATTTACAGATATTTTTAGCATGCTCCATACATGCTTTGATCCGTGGAATCTTGCCAAGATCCTCCAATATGAAGTCAAGAAAATCAGCAACACAAGGAGTCCAATATAAGGATGGGTACCTATCCATGAGTAGTCTACCAGCAGCAACATAATATGTTGCATCATTTGTAACTATTTGCACCACATTCTCCTCACCCACCTCGGCCAAGACTCCCACCAAAGCTTCACAAATGAGCTTAGTATTTTTGTGTTTCTTGAAGCATCAATGGATTTCTAGAACACTATGCCACCTAAGAAAGAAACAAAATTAGTGATTCAATAAAGTAGAAATTAGAAATCTTAATCACTAAATCAATAGATTTTAAAAAGTACAATGACAATCACTTGAGGAAGAAAAAGGAAATTCAGCAAGGTTATATTTCTTCTATTGGTCCAACCATTAGTCATGATGATGCAACTCTTCTTCCATATGTCACGCTGCTCATCAATTTTGACTCTCACATCAGCCACCTTTTGAGTCAAAATGGAGCCCTTTATCTCATCATTAAGGGCTTTAAACCTCGTCGCACAAATAGTGATGGCATCTACCATGTTTTGCCAATAAGGTGACCTAAAAGTAACTCAAATTAAACAAACAAAATAAATATTCTAAAATTGAGAGTTTAACTTTAAATTCTACATAACCCTAAGTGTAAAAATTAAAGAGGCAAAGAAATTAAACTATATATTTTAAAATAAAACAAAATTAATTACCTAGCTACATGAAATGGAATGGTACAATAGAACCAGAAGTCTCCAATTGCAATTTTTGTTGCATCCTGTTTATCCTTGTTCCATCGAATGCTCTCAAGTGATAGTTGGGCACCTAGAGTACTGCATGGTATAATATATGAATCTAAATTAGATCCACGATCTTTAGAGCCAATATTAACATTGTCACTGCTACTACTAGAAGATTCAAGAAATGGAGGAATAGAAGAAGACTCTCCACCAATGGTTATCTCTTCTCTTTGTCTCTTTCTTAATTCCTTTTGTTGCTCAAAGGTCTCTAATTGGCTTTGGACTTCTCGTATAACTTCAGTAGGCACTTTTGGGCATGGTTTAGCATCTCAACATGGTATTTGGGCAAGGCGATACTTCAATCGGTTAATGCCTCCTCCAAGCAATTTTGTCTTGCAATGGGAACAAGTTACCTCCCCTTTATTTGCCTTAGGGATGGCATCTTTCCAACAAAGATCCTTTCTAACTAGGGTCAACATGTGATTGGAAATTTGGAATAATTTATGAATAACTTAAAGTATGCTGCAATAAGACATAAATAGAAAATAATTAACAAATTTTACGGTTTCTAATAAAACTAAAATAAAAAAATCATAAAAAACTAAAGATAGTTAAGGTTTGTAGCTATAATTTTTTTTAAAAACTTTCAAAAACAGCTAGGGTTTGATAGATAGGGTTTGTTGTTTGTTCCATTAACCTAGAGTGAAAAAAATGTAAAACATAAGAAAAATTTAAAAAACAAACCCAAAAAAACTTCACAATACAAAGATACCTCTTCAAATTTGCTCCAAATCAACGGTGGGCTCTTTGAAATCCTCTGTAGGCTCCTTTAGATGCACCAAGGGCTGCTACAAAGCTACCCAAATGGTCTTCAATCCAAGTTTCTTGCTTAACCAGTGTGCTGATTTTTCCTTCAATGGCATGTATTTTTTGCTCCAAGACTATTTTTCGCCTACTCCTTGTGCTTGAAAACAACATGAATGTGCTTTTAGGGTATGAGAGATCATTTTAAAACTTTTTGTTTCTTCTTTTTTTTTACTTTTAGATGTCACGACCGAGTCTAGGAGTCAGGACTCACCTTGTCCGACAAGTCTAAACAAACTCCACAAGTAGCCGGTTCTCATCTCCCAGGGACTCATTATGGGTCACCCGTGTAATGTCCCTTTTTGGGACATTTCCAGCTTCATTGGAAAACTCCATCTTCCCTGGAGAGTGTTGGGTTGATCATGCTGAGATTCTGACAGTGGCAATAAGTTTGGGAGCCCAAGTTGAGCTCAATGGTGCTTTCCGAATGTGATTCCATCTTTCTAAGAACACTTCACACTTCTTGAAGAGGATCCGTTTAATCAAGGAGTTCTAACAGTGGCAATGAGTTTAGGAGACCAACATGAGCTCAATGGCACTTTTCGGATGCAATTCCGACTTTCTGAGTGCATTCCAAACTTCTTGGAGGAGACTGCTATTTTTGGATAGCATCAATCTACATACAGTTCATCACCCTGAGAGCTAAGGGTCATTATGGTATGGTTAGAATCCATATTTGAAGTCATTTTAATAGTTTCCGCAACATTAGTAGTTGTAGGAAAATAATTAAATTATTAAATACTTAAGTCGTCGAAAAGTGAAACAATTAAAAAGACAATTTATATTTAATTATTTAATAAAAAGTAACTTAAAGTTGTGCAGAAAAGGGACATTAGGCTCAAAGGGACTTAAAGTGGACTTCTGCACACATACAATGAATTATTTTGAGGAGAATATGGAGGAAAAAGAGAAAATAATATTTAATTTCCCTCAAAAAGTTATAAAAGGAGGGGGAGAGCACAATATGAAGATTACACTAAATATGATTTTTGCTTCTGCATTTGAGTGAGAAATTGTGTTCCTCTCTTAATTTTTCTTGAGAACGAAAACCCTCTTAAGAATACTAGTTTCGAGGACGAAAACCCTCCTAGTTGGGTTTGGTGATTTTATCTAGGAATCACAACTGTGCTATAATGGATTTTTTCTAGTATGCTACTAATGCTATTCTAAGTTTTGAAGTGATTTTTTGAAGTGTAAATTTGGATCGTTTGATATTATCTATGTGCTTGACGTCACCCTAGGCCAAATTTGAAGATTCCTAGCAAGGGCGATCAATGTTTTGCTAGTCAAAATTGCTTTAAGGCACTCAAAATCAAGGCGCCTTACCTTGGGAAAGCTAGACACAGCCTTAGAGTTGATTTTCCGATCAGAAAATGCCCTTTTCTGGGGAGTCATACCATATTGCAGGCAAGTCGTACCATTTTGGTACATGTCGTACCATATTCGAAAGGCAATTTGTGTTTTTGGGAGGTTGAATCCACTCTTTCTATGGTGTTTTGGTGACACTCCAAGGAGAAATGGCTGTTTGCATCCACCAGAGGTTTTAAGAGTGCAGATGGAAGAGTTTATGTTGCTGGTTAGGGTTTCAGTGCACTATGGGCTATCATTTATTGCTGCAGCATTATACCAGATTTGTTATCAGTCATTTCTGTGAGATTTTCAGTATAGATTAGCTTGTGAAACAACTCACTCCAACCTTGGTGATGTTACTTCAATGAGTTGCATTCAATTTGGCAAGTATGTTTTTTCCTAGTGCTCAATTTTGAACAAATAATTTGCTGCAACGGTATTTTAGTTTAGATCAGACTGTAATCTTATTATTATGCAGCCAATTATTCAGTGGCAATACTTTCTATTAGTTGCAAAATAATATTTTGTACAACCCCAGAAGGTAGTACCATCGGAGGCCTTGCATAATCTGCATATCATATTGTAATAACTTGATGGTTTACTGCCAGTTTGTAAGAGACCCTTCTACTAATGACTTAAATATTTGATCAATTTTAGATAAGAGTTCTTGCACCAAATAGTCAACTTCAAATGAAAGATAACACATGAAACATATAGACAATGAAACCCAAACTTCCAATGCTTTATTAACTTCTTCAATGATGACAAACACAAATGATTATTCGCTATCCTTTATGACAGTCAAGTACAGTTTTATATCAGACTTAGATACATGCATGAAAAGTAGGCAAAATGGCATCCAAACCCTATACAAAATATGTCTAATCAATGAATGATGATTGACAAATGATCTCAGCTCAAGTTGAGCCCTGAATCACCACCAAATATCACTGTATGTATGACTAATATGACTAAATATATGACTGATGAAAATACTGATATCACTGTTATTGCCCAGCCAATGGGATATAGATGAATATAGGCCAAAAACACTTCCAAATTGCTCTAAATGCAAATCGGTAGGCTCTTAGGAAGCTGATATGACATCCAAAGTCTTCAATATACTAAATGCCTTCAAAAGGATCTTCCAACGCTGATGCTAACTGTAGCAGACCTGTAAGTGACTGAAATATGCTCAGATTGCATGCAAATGACAAAATAACTCGTCTCCAAGCAAGCGATAGTCTTCTAGTGAAGGATATTGCTTTGTATAATCATCACCAATGCTTGAATCTTCATAAAACCCTAGAACAAAGGTTTATCAGCTGACTGTAATGGAAAATCAGATCTCATGAATTTAATATAAGCTTCCAATAATGTCTCCAAACCCTACTAATGCTACCTTGGCTTGGAAGCAATGAAACCAAGGGTTCTCAATGATATCTTATCTCTCCAAAACACTTCAACAACCTGCAAATTTAAGCTCAATGGTGAATATCTGAATAATATCACTTTACATAAAGTATGGGGTCATCACCATACAATACAAGGGGTCATCACCTTGCAAAATGACATGAAAATCGGAATTCTCAGTCAAAATAATAGAATAAGAAAACATACCAGATTCAACATATCCCTCAAATGAAGATGGAAGTCTATTTAACCTCTCCTTGGATGAGCGATACTCCTCTATGGTGTTTTGTAATGCATTTTGAGTTCCACCAATGGTATTTCTCATTCTTCAACAATTTTAAATGAATTGCTCATATAAACTCAATCATTTAAAATCAATCTTCAATTGTTTTAAATGAAATATATCTTCTTCTCATATGGATCAATCCTCTAATTAATGCATTGCTTCTTTCAAGGACGGCAATTGTATTAGCATTTAGATTCATTTGCTTTGCCTTCAAAACTATATCTTCTTCAAGCTGACCAGTCCTTCATAGTTGGTGGATTCCTTGATATTAGCATATATCATTAAATTCCCTTCAACATACTTAGCCGATCCATGTTAGTTATAGGCGATTGCATTTAAAATCAAATGTTTACATTTGGAATAGCTTTCAGCCTTGGCCGCCGATTCCTTGATTGACATCAATCATTTAATAACTTCAAATGCTTATTTTAAATGCTTTACATTGGGATCGATTGACCCACATAGCCGTTGGCTCTCCATACAATGATCAAACACAATTTTGAATGCATTTACCTTGGGCGAATACCTTCATGGAGCTATTGGGATCATCATCCAATGCAAATTGCTTTGTTCAATGAATCGCCACATCATATGCAATTCAAACAACCTCAAGGATAGCCGTTGGAATCATATCTTCATAAGCTTGGACCTATAACAAATGTGTTACCAATAGGTCCCACCTAGAGCCATACTTCACCCATTGATTTGGCAAATGAGCAATGTGATTCCATCATAGCTATTAGACAAATGCAATTAAAGATTCCATTTGTCATTATTTATAAAACACAAGCAAAATACTAGTTGAGCCAACTTTCCGGTTCTCCATGTATAGACATAAACCAACTTTCCGGTTCTCCATGTCTAAAAACAAGCTCAAACTAGAAAATATAATTTAGCTCAAAATGGGGACATTACACAGTTCTATGAAATTCATTGTGACAAGAACGAGGTTGAAGGGTATGTTGATATGGAGTTTGTCAAATTACTTGAGCATAACATTGTCTCACCATCTGTACATAGCATTGTCTCACCATCTGTACACAATGGTTGCAAGGAATCAATTTATGAGTTGGGTGACTTTGAAGGTGATATTGTTCATACATACGAAGGCAATACTGCAAATTTAATATGTGATGAACAAAGTTACTTTGATGAAAGACCTTTAGCATGGCAAGATTTGAAGGCTCAATTTATGGTTAAGGAAGAGGAAGTTGTGCATACACTTTGTGAACCAGCAAATAATGATAGGTATACATCAGTTGAAGAAGAGTATGTTGAAGAATGTGTGGAGAAGAACATTCTTGGTAATCCAAAATCATTTGATTCAAATTTGACGAAAAACTCCACCATTCAGGGAGAACTCAATGAGTCTACTTGTGTTTTGACACCATAACATTATGATGATGATTCTTTGATTGAGCATAATGCTGCCCTATATACAAAACATGAATTATATGAAGAGGATGTCATGGAGGTAGATGATTTTGAGAGGCATGATGTTGAAGGCAAACCAAAAAATTCATTATATGAAGATGATCTTAATCATAGGCCCCATGAGTCACATCATTTGGAGAATCAATTGAAGGTCAATGAAAATATGATTGTTGCAGCCTTAACACATTTTGATAACACTCACAAGATGATTGCAGATTATTTTTGGAAGGCTCAACTTGAGAGGAGACAAAAAGACATTGAAGGAGAACTATCTCTTGCAGATTTGCAGGTACTCAAAAAAGCTTTGGTAGCAATGAAATCAATTTTCACATCTACTTTCAGATAGAGATCATCTCTTCAAGCTTGCTGAAATATATTCTGATGCATTGAGAGGAAAAGAAGAAGTTGATAAGCTTACCTTGGAGCTTAAGGTTACTAAGGATTCCTTGAAGAGTACTCACATGGCCCAGTAGAATCAAAAAATCAAATTGATGAGCTTTAATTAGAGCTAAGCTTGGCTCACTTGTTATCATACAAATCAGAAAACCGGTCATCTACGACAACCACACCTATGGGCAAGGATCTAATACACGGATTATGGAGATTAGGCAAATAGTTGAAGGAATTGCTAAAATCCATGAGCATGAAGTATTGCATAATGATTCCAACATTCCTCATACCCAAGAGATTCAATATATTGATAGTGATGGGTAAGTATGTCATGTCCCCATATTAAGGCATTGTTTAAATTAAAGATTTAAAATGTCATGTTAAATATCCTGGCCATTAATAAATATATATAATATTATATGATAGTATCTATAAATATTTTAAATATTAACCGATATATTATATTTATAAATAACCAATACAAATATAAATATTAATATTAAAATAGCATATTATTATTATTATTATATAATAATAAATATAAATGTTAAAATTAATATTAATATTAATTATTATTATGATTATAATATAATAAACATATTTATATAAATGAATGTAAATCATACATTATATAATATATTAGATTGTCTTTAAGACAATCCGTCAAGGTAGCAGCAACTAATATATTTATAAAAAGACATGACCTTTGTGAAAAGGTAGTCATTGACCATTTAAGAAAATATAAAGGTAGAGAGTGGAGGAAGGAATGAAAGACAACAAAATACAATGAAGCAAGCAGCTATAAAATTAATAATTTATGAGTCTGAATTATAGACATGATTGAATATTAATTGCTGGGGAAAATAAGATAAGTATGCTACACCTATATTCCCAAATAAAGAAATAAATTAATATATATAAGTTATTTCATTATATTTTTTATATGGAGTGATATTAAAATATATATTTAAGTAATAAATTGAGTAATATAAGAAAGCAATATTATAAATAATATATTATTAAAAAATATCAATATTAGTGATTAAATATTATTATAATTATAAATATAAATATATATAGATGATATGATAGCATGTTATAGTCAAGGTGGAGTGAATAACTAACATGATATAGATAGCTTAAACATCTATGAATAACATGATTATAAATGCTTACAGAATCCATCATCATTAGGACTAAGCCCCAATAAAGAGTTATCATACTTGATTTATATAATGAAGGCAAGGTCCTTAGAAACAAACCCATGATATAAGATCATAGAACACATTGAGAGATTGGAGGTAGATTGGTTAGGAAGAAGTAGCATTAATACATCGAAAGGTAGATAAGACCGGCGGTGGAATGGACCATGTTACATCATACTTAGGCAATGGATAAGACCTGCGGTGGAATGGACTATGCTACATCATACAAGGGTAATAAGTAAGACCTGCGGTGGAATGGGCATATGTTACATCATACAAAGGCACTTAGTAAGACCTAAGGTGGAATGGGCATGTGTTACATCATACAAAGGCACTACCTGTAGAGGATGATTCATGCAACCTAACAAGAGATAGTACCCCATCTCCACTAGGGTTTGAAAATAAATAAAATTAACATATAATAAACAACCCTAAGTATGAATCCACTTAAGATTGAATAATTAAATAATTTATTTATTTGATTATTTTAATATGATTTATTGATCTTATCTATTACTAATGTTTCCTTTAAGAAGTAATTCTCATGTGCAAGGTGGAAAATAAGGATCTTCTTAAAGGGACATTACAAAGTACATCAAGAGTATGAACTCTTGAGTTTGGAGGAGCAACTTTCACATCAAGGTGCAGTTTTCAGCTATGGGATAGGTGCCATAACAGGTGATGTATGCAGATTTCAGCTTGATGCAACTTTTGGATCAGCCAATAATGATGAGTATCCAGAAAGTGAAGAAGGTGTGCATGAGATCTATTGTGAAACCATCAAAAGGTATGAAGAAAATGTTATGAACAGCAGTCCATTATCTTCGCATAATTATGAGGTGATAGAAGTATTCCATGTGGATGATATTGGTAAGAGGTATTATCTTGTT
Source organism: Cunninghamia lanceolata (assembly GCA_027924645.1). Classification (NCBI taxonomy): domain Eukaryota; kingdom Viridiplantae; phylum Streptophyta; class Pinopsida; order Cupressales; family Cupressaceae; genus Cunninghamia; species Cunninghamia lanceolata. Next base: position 6,819,292 of record BSBN01000976.1, on the reverse strand, counting down.
GATCTCCAATATTGTATGGCTAAGCATGAGAGAGCGTTTGTGGATCCAAGCTACATGCAAGGTATGACATTCCATAGTGGGTTTGCTATTCCTTGTTTCATGAGACCATCACTACTCATGATCACATGGGAAGGACACAATGTATGCAAAGATTTTGATATCATGGTTCTAGCTAGAATGTTGAATTTGCTTGGGATGCATCTTATTATAGAGCGAAATATGGAAACTAAGAGATGGCCTTAAAAGAAAATGCTACATTTTGATAATGTGTGGTTTGCTATTGGCATCCCACCTTGGAGATGGTTACCAAATGAGACATTCATAGTTTCCCACCTTGAACCTGTTGTTATTCATTCATTAGTAACCAATGAACGAGTATCACATACTCTAAGATTGATGATTGGGCAAGATTTCAATGTGTAGCAAGTTATGGAAGAAATTTCAGAGTTGGTTCAATGGTTTTCACCCTACAAATTGATGTTTAGTGGCTGTTCTATAAAGCTAATCATAGAACTTTCAGATTTTACATTGATGATTGCAACTGAATGCAGCTGATTGCATGGGTTTGTGTGCATTGGATTATCCCTACAACACTTGGAGGTTGAATGATGATGAGATCTTATTAGTCTATGACAATGGAAGCATTCCCAGGATGATTATAGATCTGATTTTTAATGTTAAAAGTGTTGTCACTATTTGTACCAGAAGTCTAGAGGGGATATACATACTTGGTTATGCACACATGATGAACACTTTTCAAGTCCATAGGAAACAATTCAGTTTTAGATGGTTAGTTTGTTATGGTGACTTGATAAGTGACACTTATCCTTTCATTTTCAGTTTATATGATGATGCAATAATTTGGGATCCAGGTATTTGTATGGTTGGTGGATTGCTTCACAATGATTTGTTGAATGACAGTTGTATCGGAGTGGAGCAACAGAAACTTTGTGAGTTGTTTCACAATGTTTGGTTGGATGACAGTTGTATTAGAATGGAGCAGCAAAACGCTTGGTTCAGGTGGTTGTATACTACCTAGCACATGTTGATAGGCATGTCACCTTTCAGAGCCTTGTATGGATATGACGTTTTGTCTTTTGTAGAGTTAACCTTTGATGACAGCAGAGCTCCCAGAGATAGAGAGATGATGTAGGCTAGCCAGGACAGCCTTAAGGCACTTAAGGATAATCTTCACCATGCTTGGAATCAGCAGAAGATGTATGCAAATAGGCACAGGGTGGAGAGGACATTTAAGGTTGGTGATAGTTTTCTTGTGCCTACAGCCATACAGACAGTCTACATTGAAGAAGAGTGGTGCAGAAAAGCTAAAACCTCAGTTCTATGGCTCCTACAGGATTGTGAGGAGCGTTGGCGGGGTTGCATATGAGTTGGAGTTGCCCGAGGGTAGCCGAATTCATAATGTATTTCATTCATCTTGCCTCAAGAAGGTAACTGGGCAGCATATTACATCTTCTCTTGAGCATCCTCCTTTGGATGAAGAGGGGAAATTGATACTTGTTCCTAAAGCTATACTGGATGTTAGGGAGTGCAAGTTCAGGAGCAGGGTGATCAAAGTGTATTTGATCAGATGGAGAGACTTATCACTTGAGGATGCTACTTGAGAAGGTGAACAAATTCTACAGCATCCAAGTTTGCACTTGCTTGAGGGCAAGCAATTCTGGGAAAGGAGGATTGTAATGTCCCCTTTTCTGAGTGATCACCTAACGGAGTCAGTTCGCCTATTTTATTCCAGTAGGCTAAGCCGGAAGGGCTAGGGAATAACCTAATTGGTTAAATACTATATTTAACCAATTTTAGTGAGCCAATTCGAGATGAGAAATGACTTCTCATACTTTTGTAAGCCTCTTAGTGAATTGCTCAAGAGGTGGATGACCTAAGAAGGAGAAAAAAGAAAATAAAAAAAGAAGAAAATAATGAAAAAGAGGAGCGCTCAGGGAGGTTGGCCATGTGAGAAGAAGAAAAAGAAATAAAAAATTATAAATAATTGCCAATGGAGGTCGTGTTGATGATTGTTTTTAGACAGGTCAACAATAGAGTAAAACACTAGAGTATCCCACTCTCTTGAATAAAGCTCTCCACAGGCTGAACTATGTGATCCCGTGAAACTCCAAGGTTCCTTTTATGATTCGTGATGCGTTAACTCAGTGATTACATGTGATCTTGCTGATAATCACAAAGGGACTTACATTCGATTCTTCTTCATACTTGTTTAGCTTATTCCTCCTTCAATGTGGATGATGTATCAGTGATAAAGAAAAAACAAAAGATAAAGGTTTAAAGAATCTAATCTAAGGTCAATGAGGTAATGATGATGTAACAATAGACAAACTCCTTAATTAACCTAACTCCATTTCGCCAAGGATGCCTACAACTACATGGAGTTGGTGCAATCTCCTAAGGTTACGCGAATGGTTTTCAAATCATGAAAGCTTATACAAACACCCATTAAACAGCGCAGCTCAAACAAACCTCCACAATCAAACTCAAGCAAATTAGGCTCAGACTAGCTTTACACAACACTCAACCAGCGATGAATGTTAAAAGCATGAGCTAGGAGTTGATCAAATATTCAACACGTACATACATTACATCAAAGAGCTTCTACTCTACTTCTAATCTACTTTGAAACATCTCTCCATTTCATCAAAGTACAAGAAACCATGTAACTTCACAAAACAACACTTAACACCAAATGATGCTCCAATGTCTTTGCATTAATCTTGAGAAATATGTACAACTTCAAGTCCTCTCAGAAAATTTTGAGAGTCTCTCCTACTCTACCTCTAAAATCTAATGATTGATCTACTTAATTGCAAATGAGGCAACAAAGCCTTTATATAGAGGTCCAGAAATACAATGAATGGCTTAGATCATTTCATGTAGCCAAGGGCTTAGATCATGCCACCTCAACAGGGAGTTACAACAAATTGCTATTTTTAGTACAAAAGAGAGGCAATGAAGGCACGTTTCCCAATGTGATAAGGATAAGATGAAATCATTTAAAGCATCTTCCACACAGGCATCCTCTTTGGCTTATTTTATTAAATAATATACTGAATGTAGTCATATGATGTGGCTGATTATGATTGGATGATAATGTGTACTCGCCACATAGGTGCCACTTCAACATGTTCCCAAATTATATCATCTTGTGATGTCTTTGATGTGATTGCTTTTGATGAGGAATACTTAATATATATCTTGTTGATCTTGCCTTGTTCATTCTAAGTAAACTGGATATGTATGATAGATGTTGCTTCTTTTGACTAACTCTATGATGCTTCTTCTTCTTGTAGGTAAGTTGATGATGTTCCTTGATGCATCTTCATGAAGAGTAGATGATGATGATGTTTCTTTCTCAACTTGTAGATGATGATGCTTCATTCATGAATCGGAGTAGGAAATCTCTCTTAGACTTGCAAATTCAAGAGGAACTTGAAGTATGAAGGATGAATGTCCTCTCTAAATGCCTTTGATGATGAAGTAGTGTACTTGCCATGTATCTTTGAACTTGAAGTAGATGATGAAACATGTTGATCTTGAACTTGAAGTGATCACTCTGAGCACCTTATGATGTTCTCTTCACATGGCAACCTGTTGACTTCACTCCTAGCATGAAGGTGATCCAAGCTTTCCTTCTTGATGACTCTTTAGCTTAGTCCTTGTTGCTGCAATACAAGCAAAGAAACAACATCAATCCCTTTTGAAAACACATAAGAATCAATCCATGTATTTCTAAGTTAAGTGCATTGGCTGCCAAACTAGTAGATTTCTTAAAAGCAATCACAAAATTTCAAACTAGGCATTACGCTAGAGTAGCACATTAGATAGCAATTTCAATCTCCTCTTAAACTTATCAAAGTTTTCAATCAATACTCCTCAAAATCTGGCGCATTGGTTCAATATTTTGGAAACTTCTTGAGAATCTTTAAAATTTGATCCTATGCTACATTATTTCCCATCCTTGAGCGCAATAGTTAAGGAATCTGATCTCTCCTTGAAACTAGTTCAAAACTTGAACATGGCACATTGGATCAATGTCTAGGATTCTCCTTGTTTTAACATCTTCTTGACAACATTTCTCTTCTTTTAAATCAGATCTTTCATCAAGGCGCATTGGTTGAGACTTCTGATTTCCCCTTGCCTCTTCATCTTAATGGCGCATTAGATGATGTATTTGAGTTCTTCTTTATATCCTTCTATAAGGGCAGCGCTGCAAAATAGGAGATTTGGATCCTCATCCAAAATCACACTTGAAACTTCAAACACTCCAACACTCGATATCCTTGGAAAGCTTTTAAAAACTCCTATTAAACTTGCAATTGCCACTTAACAAGATATCTTCTCCTTATGCGCGTTAGTTGATGAGTTTAAGTTCTTCTTTTTGAGACTTAATGTAGTTTACCCTTAGCGCAGCAGTTAAAGTTTGAAATTCTCATATCATTCAAGCGCATTAGATTGGGATATTGGGATCCCCTTGGTTATGAGCGCATCAGATTGAGGTTTTGGCTTCTTCAAATATTAAAAAAAAAACCTCATTTACTTTTTGGCGCATCACTTAAGACTTTTAATTCCCCTTGAAATGAGCGCATTAGATCAAGTTTGAGGTCCTCTCTTAGAAAGTTACATAAGACTTAAATTAGACCTCCTCCAAAACTCTTATCACAATCTTCCTTCAAGCGCTTTGGATGAGGCATAATGGATGAGCTGCATTAGATCAAGTTTTTGAATCCTCTTCCAAAATGTTGAAAAATTTGTAATTGATTCTTCCTCTAAGCTTGGGTGCAGTAGATCAGAAATTAAGATCTTCTTAAACCTAAGTCTTATCTCCTTTACAAAGTGGCGCATTGGATAAGGATAGTGAGTTCTTCTTCTTCTATCCTTGGCGCAGCAGATGATGGTTTTAGATTCTCCTTGAAATTGGAAAACTCCATATTACCCTTGTCGCAGCAGATTGGGTTTCCAAGCCCTTCATAGCATCAGGGCATTGGATTGGAGATCTGAGTTCCCCTTTATATCCTTCTACAAGGGAGCTTTAGATCAAGTTTCTAAGTTCTTCCTCATATTGGCGCAGTAGTTAATGATTTTGAATCATCCTTAAAAGGTTCTAAAATCTGACTTTAGGCAACATTCATTTCATCCTTGGAGAGGAGTTTGGATCTTCCTTAAAACCCTTAGAACATTCTTAACTTCCTTAATTGAAGTGGCGCATTGGATGAAGATTCTTGGATCCTCTTTAAAGCTTGCCTTGAGGATGTCAAAACTTGAATCAACACTTTCCATCATTTCTCAAACTGGCACAGCAGATCAGAAATCGTGATCTTCCTTAAAAATCACTTCTTTCCACTTAACATGAATCTCTCCATCTAGGCGTTTTGGATGAGTATTTGGATGTTCAAATAAAATACCTTAAGAAATCATCACAATCTCCTTCAGCATGTCACACTCAAACTGGCGCAGTGGTTAGAGTTTATGATTTCTCGTAAAACACTTCAACATCCTTAAATCTGACTTCATCCAAAAGGTATTGCATGGGATAGGATCTTGATCTTTGCTTGAAGTTTCTTCTATCAGCCCTTTTGATCTAGGCGCAGCAATTCAGGGATTTGGATCCTTATCAAGTGAGTCCCATTTCCTTAGTCTCCTATCTGACCTAGGCACAATAGATGAGTTGTAATGGATAAGGATGTTGATCCTTCCTTGAATGCCTTTATGAAAATCAAAATGCAACACTTTATGCTTTGGCGCACTAGATGAGGATTTTGGATCCTCTTGGAATACCTCTTTTAGAACTTGCAATCGGCTTATCTTCTTCAAGCGCATTGCTTCAAGGTTTTGATGCTTGGCTAAAATATGTTCTAAAACCCTTACCTCTTCTTCACAAGGGCGCATTAGATCTTGATTTCATGTTCCAATTGAATGATCACACTTTGAAGACTCCCACAAACTTCTTTGAGCACACTAGATGGCAATTTTGAATCCCCTTGGTATTGGCGCACTAGATGGCCATTTTGATCTCTGGTTGGAAGATGTCTTTGATGATCAAAAATCCTTTCATTCTAGCGCATTAGATCAAGGCGCATTGGTTCAAAATTTTGTGCTCTGGTTGGAAGCGCATTTCACCAAGATTTTGCGCCAAATCCAAGCCTTGGCGCAATGGATCAAGATTTTGGATCCTCTGGAGTAGTTAGTCGTTTTTCAGGGTCTCTCAGGGTAAAGGTATATTATTATACTTTAAATATTTTTCAATATACCTTTCAGGATGTTTGAGATAGGTCTCGAATCCACCGGATTTAATATGCAAAATCTAGAATTTGGAGGATCCACCAGATTTCAAACTCAGTCAATTTTTCAGGATTTCAGGATTTCAGGTTACCAGACTTAAGTCATTTTCAGGATCTCAAACATACATCAGGATCGGTTTCAATGTTCATTACTTGGATGGAATTTGATCAAGACTCTTCATTACTGCAAGTTCATGTTCCAGATGAGACCTCCAACTATAAAGCAAAACCTTCTAGGAAAGAGACTTATTGTTGGATTGGCAGAGGAAACGAACCTAAGACATCATCCAAAACTAAATGCAAAGCATCAGAGCTCAAAAAAAAAAGGGGTCCCCATTTGCAATGGGGCGATGTGTGATTTGGTCACAACAGGTCGGCCAAGAGGGAAGAGGAAAGAAAACAAAAATAAAAAGAACTTGCTAGAGGGAGGTCGACTTTGATGAGGTCTATTTGAAGGCCTATAAAAGAAAGTAACGTGGATCATTCAATCAAAATTCATTTTCATTTGGAAATTTATCTCATTGGCTGCACTTTTAGTTCAGCATATTCCAAGGATGAAAACCCTTAGGAATATTTGGTGGGTTGGATGAAAACCTAACTCATCTTGGAGATGAATTCATACGGAGTTCACACTTGCACTTCATTGAAGATTTGGAGATCTTGAGCATTCATGGCATAATCTTTGGAGCAGATTTGAGCGCCCATTTTCGAGGGTGATTTCACAATTTTGGAGCAGCAAACCCTAAGCGCTTGCCATGGAGGATTCGCCCATCTAGGGTTTGGTGTTTGAAGACTATTTTGCTATTTTGTGGTATGTACAAACCTATTTTTAGGTCTGATTTGTATGCGCAGAAATCTGGGCATATGTTTGGCATGTTTGAGTCTATGAATTTATTGTAAACTCAAATCAACATATTCAGATTTGGAGCAGCAGACTTGTTTATTCAGAAATCAGATTTGTTTGTCATATGTTTGGCATTTGGATGGTTGTATTTCATGGTTGGAATCATAGTTGATGTTATCTATGTGTTTGGCATATTTCTATGGATGTTTGGCACATGTTTATTCGCTGCCCATAAGAGTTTATACTTCAGAAAAAAAATCAGAATTCAGTCCTAGGGTTTGAGCGAAAAACTAAATCAGAAAAGAGCAGAAAATGAAATCAGAAAATTAGGGCAAAAATTCAGAATTTTAGAGCAGATCCTATTAGGGATATTACATAGATCTAGATCCATTCGATGAAGATTAAGGACTGAAATATAGACTTTTGATTATAGTATTTTCAAATTGTGTAATTGTAATGATTTTCAATGGTCATCTAAATTATGAATTGACAATTAAATATTAATATTATCATTATCTTTAGACTTTAAACTTTGAAAGTTTATTTGTTATGATTATCACTATCATTGATCAATGATGAAGTATCATATTATCAAAGCTTCGAATGTCATTAATATATTATAATTATTAATTTATTATAATTTTATATGATATATGATAATAATATAATTGATATATCAAATGTATTTTCAATTCTATATATTTTTTAATTTTTTTGGTATATATAAATACATATAGTACAGCCATACCCAACCGTACCCAAATCAAAGAAAACAAATCCTTGTACCAGCATACCAGAACCAGTAACTTAGGTCCTACGTAATGTTTAAAAAAGTGTTTTTAACACTTTATTCAAGTCCAATTCAAAAAGTGGACCTACGGATGTAATTTAAAAAGTACTTTAAAATACTTCGAGGGAAAATATAATAAAAATAAAAATTAAAGAAATGGAGGGCCCTATTAGAGATATTTAATACTTAATACTTGCTTTTGTAATAAAGTCGTTTTGACAACTTAAAACAGGTTAGTCTTAGATTAGACTTTATGCTTTAATTAGTTTTTGCTATTTTTAGCTTAGCTGCTATTTTTAGCTTAGTTGATATTTTTAGCTTCGTCTATTTTTAGTTTGTTGTAACCTATATAAGAAAGTGTTTGCTTCTTATTTCATTATCGAATACCCTAGTAATCATTCTATGTTTGATTTCTATTATATGGTATCAGAGCCACATGTTTTAATTTTGCTGGGGTTTGAAAAGATGTTTTAATTCTGCTAGGGTTTGAAAAAAAATCAAGGTTTCCAAACAGCTAGGGCGGAATTTGGATTTTGTTTATGAGTTGTTCACAAGCTAAAGCTTTGGGAATACAGTTCAAAGAAGATGTTCTTTGAAGCTTGAGCATTGGTGAAGTACTTATTGTTATAAGTGGTTGCAGCTACAGCCATGGCTGTTGCAGCTTCTTTTGTGCTTAATATTAATCCTCACCCAATGGTGGGTTGTATTCTGGATATTATTACCATAGAGAATCTTATTATAGTTATAGAGGACCAAGAAAGTTTGCGCTTGGAGAGTTTGGAGGAAGAAGATGAGAGACTTATGCAACAGCAATATGTACAATATCTTACATTTGAAGAACTTAGTATTGACAAAATCAAGTTCAAGATTTTTGATTTGGGTAGGCCACCAGAGACCCTATCGAGCTTGGAAAGATTAATATGTGAAGGTGGACAAGTTGTTTTTTATGCATTCTAGAGAAGCCTAGTTCTTTGAAGACAAGAAGGAATTCAGTGTAGTTGAAGCTCAATATTGATAGTCTGTGGATCTGGGGAGTCATACCCTTACGAGGGTCATGAGACAACATCATGGAGCTCTGTGAGTGTAGCTTAGCATGGATTGTTGTCCAATGGTTCGAGGGATTTGGGAGTTCGGAGAGGTGGTAATCTTGGAACTCAAGAATTCAGCTCGAGAGCTATGCCTTTACGAGGGTTACGAGGCAACTTGATGGAGGTCTACCTAGTTGAAGAATTGTTTTCAAAGAAAAGCTTCTGAAGAATTTATGATTCTGAGTGTTTTAAGTTTGCTTATGTTAGTTTGTTTTGCTTTAGTGGTATTAGAGATATTTAATACTTAATACTTGCTTTTGTAATAAACTCGTTTTAACGACTTAAAATAGGTTAATCTTAGATTAGACTTTATGCTTTATATAGTTTTCACTATTTTTAGCTCAGTTGCTATATTTAGCTTAGCTGCTATTTTTAGCTTAGTTGCTAATTTTAGCTTAGCTGCTATTTTTAGACTATTCTATGTTTAGCTCGTTGTGACCTATATAAGAAAGCGTTTGCTTCTTATTTTATTATCAAATATCCTGGTAATCATTTTGTGTTTGATTTTTGTTATAGGCCCAAAAAAGGCAACTATAAAAGAAAGGACAAAGGCATCAAGCAAATCATCTAAATTTTTCATTTTCGTTATTCTTTTCAAATTGGAGTTTTTCAGCATTCAAAGACGAAAATTCTTTGGTTTCCATTAGACTTTAAAAAACAAATTCTTACTCTTAAAAAAAATTCTTAGACTTGAAAAAAATTCCTAGACTTTAAAAAATTCTTAAGACTTTAGAAATTTTCTGTCAGACTTAAAAAAAATTCTTAGGCTTAAAAAAAATTCTTAGACTCAAGAAAGATTTCTTAGACATAAAAAAAATTCTTAGAGCTAAAAAAACATTTCTTAGGCATCAAAATTTTTCTCTTAGACCTAAAAGATTTTCTTAGACTTAAAAAAAATCCTTAGACAATGAGAACAGACAGAAAGAAATCTTTATAGAATCAAAAATTTGCTCCAAAAAAATTCATTAAAAAATCATGAAAAATAACTTCAGAAAAGCATAAACATTAATCCACAACTTTTATTATATCAAAATTACAAGACTATCCAAAACATGTTTCAAGGATTCACCCCTCATCAATTGGATTGATAATGCTTGAAATCGAATAGAGAGATGTGGAAAAATGAGGAGGGCAGGGAATGTCTCCCATTAAGAAGAGTCGCTCCTTTTAAGAAAAGGAACGACCCTCTTAAGAGGGATGACCTCTTAAGAAAGGGGCGCACCCTTTATTTTAAAAATTAAATATTTTAAAAAATATAAAAATATAATATTTTAAATAAAATTTATAGAATTTCAAATAAAATGTTTAAAATAATTTATAAAGTATTATAAAAATACTTTAAAAATCATGAAAAATATTTTTTAAGAAAAAAATTTATAAATGATTTCCAGCAAATCCCAAAAATTAGGTAGACGATTACCCGAAAATAAGGTAAAATAAGGTAAACCGTCACCCGAAAGAATCGGGTAAACGGCCAGTCAAAAAACCAGGTAAACAATCACTCGAAAAACCAGGTAAACTATCACCCGAAAAATCCGAGGTAAACGGTGGCACACAAAATCTGGAAAGAGATCAAGGTCACTAATGCCGAGAGAGGAATTTGCTGCGAAGACTGAAGGACCCAAATTTCTTAGGGTTTCTCCAACATATTCTCAAAAAGGGGATATGTTGCAGTGCAAGGACTTCCTGGCATAGCCGATGAAGTATAGGGTTTAGGGAAACCCCCAAGTTTATAGCCTTAGCAGAGGAACTATAGTCAAGTTTGAAAACAAGGGGGGCCCCTTTTCTCTTCTGAACACCACTATGAAGACGGTTGAGAAACATTGGCTTATCCTTCCAAGAAACTTTATTGAAATAGGCAAGCAAGGACCTCTTCGAATAATCTTTAGCACGTAATCTGGAGTAGAATTGTCTCCTAAGTTTGGTGAAGCCAAACAAATCCGATTCTCTAAGAAGATACCTCTTCAACTCACTCACTATGAAAGATTTCTTTTGGCGAGGAGTATGCCATGAGTAGAAAGGAATGTACTAATAGCCATAGGCGTTGAGGGGTTCCTAAAAGCATTTGGTGTCAAGGACTCCACTATCTTTGAAATGATCGCCTTTAAAGAAAGTAATATCTAGAAGATTAACTGAACACGAAGAGACTGAAGGAGTAATCCTAATTTCAGGATAGAAGCTCTGGTACTGCTTGAAAAAATCAAACAGAGAAGACTCATCACCAGTCCAAATACCCAAGGCATCATCAATGAATCTCTTGTAGAAGACAAGATCAGAACAGTTGAATTGATTAACATGTCGCTCCAAATGACAAAGGAAGAGATAGGCGTAGACCACTGTAAAATTACTACCCATGGCAGTGCCTCTTATTTGCTTATAAAAAACACCATCAAACTCCAAGTAGTGTTTGCAGAGGACAAGCTCAGCAAGGTTCATGATCATGTCATGAGCCAACGATCCAGATTCTGACATTCAAAGTATTCAGTGACCATATCACGAAGAGCGATAAGACCCTCTATAGTGGGGATGCTCGGATATAGAGACTCCACATCAAATGTAAACAGGATACAATTAGGAGGAAAGTGTATATCCTCGAGATCCCGAAAGAGAGGGAATCTATAAGGTGGAACTTCTGCTGTAAGAGAATTGAAAATAGAGAAAATGAAGCAGTTTAGAGGCAGGCTATCACATGTAGCCAGAGTAATTGCAAATAGGTTTCCCGACAACCACCGACTTATGAAGCTTCGGAAGGAGATAAAAAGCACATGCCCTCGAAGAGGAAGTAGGATTCTACCTCAAGAAATTAGAAACTGAATCCAGAAAAGATTGAAACTTTTTAATGATAAGATTCAACCTACTCCAGACGAGCTTCCAAGGAACACCATCAACCTAAATATACATTGAGTCAAAAAGTTGTCGAAGCCCTTCATTCTTGTACAAAGAAGAATCCAAAACCACAAGCCCAAGATTTTTTTCAACAGGCTTAATGATGATAGACTATGTTATTGGGTTCCCCAAGAACTGCCCCCGTACTGGTATGGGTTTTGTCTGAGTCTAGGTCCTGGGCCGGTTCCTGTCTGCGTTTGCCTAGGGTACCGCCCGAGCACCCCGGGTTCCTTCAGAAGGACCCACAGGAAACCCAGAGGCCAATGCGGTACCTTGGGCGAACCCGTGTGTACCCAGAGGGACCCGTGGCTGTTGGTCGCACAAAACCCCAAAAAAACACTTTTTTTAACATTTTTTAAAACAATTAAAAGCACAATTTCGCCCTAAAGTGAGGGCATAACCACTCTTTTCACTCATTTGACAAACACAAAAGAGCAAAACAATATTTTTTTCCCCCAAGCTGTCATTGTTGGGTTTTGAAGGTTTCTTCATTTTTCTTCAAACGTGAGGGCTATAAGACAGTTAAATCTACATCAACAGGGGAGGAATAGCTGCACAAAGAAGACTTAATCATCTAAGGTGAGTGAATCTTCTATTTTTTTTCAAGTTTTGAATAATTTTTTTGACAATTTTCCAAGTTTTTTTTTCCAAAAGATTGAATATTTTTTTGAACTTTTTATGCATAATAAGGGGTTATAATGCTGATTTTCTTTCTAAGTTATAGGGTTGTAAATTTGTAATGCTTTTTATTGTAGGTTCATATAGGATGGCTGGTAGCTACAGTTTAGTTGCCCAAAATGCAAAAAGTTCGTTTAAAATTGATGCAGTATCACTTCTTTGGTGACATACGACAATGATTGAACAACTTCCTGGTGGTGGGGGTTATCGTTGGCGGTGTAGCCAATGTAAAGTTGATACAAGAGCTCATACAGTAGAGTGAAAGCTCACTTCTGCACTATTCCCAACATGGGAATAAAAGCTTGTCCTAGGCCCAATAAAAAGGGGTAACTAATGGTCTACATTAAAGAACAAGAAGATGTCGACATGGTTAGCAATAGATCAAAGGAAAAGCACATCCTCTTGCCAAGAAAAGCGTAACAAAACCTCCTAGTGAATTGTGAAGGTGAAAGTAGCATTGAGTGCCATGGACATCGACACTCTTTGGAGTGTATGGAGGCAATCATAGATAGAGAAAGCCCAAACAATCAAAGCATTGATCCTTGATGATGAGTGGTGGGCTGGTGTGCAATATGTTTTGAATTTCACCGAGCCCATCATGAGTATGATTATGTATGCAGATATAGATCGACCATGTTTGGGTGAGATTTATGATGGCATGGACTCCATGGTTGAAAAAATAAGGACCATAATAGAACACAAGGAGCAAGACCCCACAGAAGCATTTTTTAAAAGAGTGCAAAGGATCATTTTTTAGCGTTGGAACAAGATGACCACACCCTTGCATCTATTAGCATTTGCTTTGTCTCCAAAGTATTACAGCAAAGAGATACTTTCCCTACTGAGGAGGGTGGCACCATATAGAGATAAAGAGGTTGTTGTTGGGTACAAAACTACATTCGAAAGACTATTTCCAGATGGAGATTTAGAGAGAATTGTCTCAGGTGAGTTTGGCGAGTTCATATCTTCAAAGAATCAAGATGCTTTCGCTCCTTGAGACAAGTACAAGAGAGATGCTCATGAATGGTGGTACCTACATTGCCAAGACTATTTTCACCTTCAACCTCTTGGAATAAAAATTCTTTCTCAAGTATGCATCTTTTTATTTTTTAAAACTAACTTCCTCATTTTCTTTCCTACTATATATTAATTTTATTAATTTATAATTTATGCTTTATAATTTTATAATTGTAAATGTTATAAGTTTGTAACTTGTATGGTATGCAAATTTAACATGTTGCAAGTTTATCTTCAACTGAGCAGAATTGGAGTACATACTGCCTTATCCACTCAGTTAAACAGAACCGATTGGGTGCAAAAAAGGCTGAAGATTTGGTCCTTTTCCATTCCAACTTGCGTCCCTTGTCACATAAGAAACTCGATTACAACGAGGGGGTGACAAGAAATCAGGATCTAACTCCTGAATGTGTCAATTTAGATGCTACTGCTACATAGCTTGCAAGAGTCTCTATCGATGACGACCATGAGACAACTACACATGACTCAAAAATGGCTAGTGGGAGTGGTGTTCCAACTGATTGTGGTTCAAATGAAGTTGAACCAAATGTCGACTATAATCCTTTTGATGAAGACCCATATGGTGCTTATTGAACAATGAATATTGATTGTAATTTTCATTTTGTATTGATATCTGACTCTTTGAGAAATCACTAAATTATGAATTTCAATTCATGAGTATTTTCCTTATTGCAAGTTATGAGGTATTTAGATATTTTATTATTTTGTTTATTGGCAATTATGAGTATTACTATTTTTAAGTTTTAGTCTTAGAGTTTTATATATATATGTTGTCGTATCATATACGAGCCAAAAAAATTGTCGTATCTGCATACCTGAACCCCATATCTGTACCCGAACCAGGACTGGCAACTTAGATGATAGATCTATCACTCTTTAAATCATTCAGACTTTTAAGGAGTCTAGAAGGAAGAGGAGGGCAAAGTGATAAGGAACAGGAGGCAATACAACCCTTCAAAATGTCTTCCGCTTTATGAAGAATCTCTTCAAGCTGGAGATTAGGCTCTTCGGGATGCCAAAAAGGATTTTTCTAGTGAAACGACGGGGAAATGACCGGCTGATAAGTGGAGAGACATCGAAGGGATAAGAAACAACACCAAAATCATCAACTTCAAGACTAAAAAAAGAGCGAAGGCAAAGAAGTCTAGCGAAAGCTCTGGATTGCTTGTGAACGTTAGCAAGAGGCATGGGGGGAGGGCGAGGAATAAAATTCACCCCAAGACCAAGAAGTTTACAATCTTCACAAGAAAGATGTCGAGAAAAAAGGTTGTGGATGGACGAATTGGAGATTCGGTTATCCACTTCTAAAGCAGTCTTTCTAAAGAAGTAGTAAGAGGCCATAAAGGCCTCATCTATGGCAAGCCCCCAAAAGTTTAGGCGGAAACGGGATCTGCAAAAGTGGTTTGATTCTAACGACCCCCTCGACCTCTGCCTCTACCTTTGCTTCTGCCTCTATTGTTGTGTAAGATGCTACCTCAAATTTTTTCAAAATTACATACAATGATATGGCATTGTTAGCATCAATTACATCAACCAACTAAATGCCTCACACTTTCTGATCACCCATATCCCAGGATGGGCAAGATGAGAGCATACAATGATTAGATTACAATAGACAACTATGCAATAAGAAATTACAATTCATCCGCTATGGCGGGCATCCACAAGATGTGGGGATTCACCACTTTCAGTGGGTATGAGTGCTAAAATAAAAAATACAAGTCATCCACTTATTCAGTGGGTATTCACCACTTATCCAGTGAGTAGAAAGAAGAAAGAACGGTTCAATTACTCCACACTGGCGGTTGGACCATCTAGGGGTACATTAGTGATTTTATGCACATAAAATGATAAGGAACTGAGAGCATCAACTGATTGCTATTTCAAATGGGATACAATACTCAACATGGTATCAATGCATTGCAACTCGTATCATACTATGCCCTACACAAGAAAAAGGATCAAGTGGCATCCGGACATGAAGAACCAAGACTGGAAATCACTGCATAGGATCAATGAAGAACCAAATCTAACACAAACTCAGTTTTCACCCTACAGTACAGCAGCCATGCAACAGTCCATTTATCAACGTCAATGCTCACGACCAGTCTATGAACAATCAACACCACACCAATCATAAACAGCAGATAGTACCAATCAGATTATAAAACTGCCCCATACCAACATCAAATCTGCATTTCAAGGAAATCAGACCTAGAATATGTTGTACGGCTTCAGAATATCATGATCACTTCATTCTATATATTTTTTTTTTTGCCCCAACAAGAAATATCTAATCTGCACTAGAAGATTCAATTTATAACAATGAAGATTCAATATCAAAACTGCCCCTAAAATCTGAATAGAAAATTACCATCACAAATCGTACATTTTCATGGTACGGACATTGGGAGGTACTGATTATTTAGAACTTCATAAATCCTGCCCCAAACAACATCAAATAAAGCTTAAAAGAGGCGCTCATATGACTAACACTCAACAACCATCATAGATATCAAATAAGTCGGCATTAATTTATCATCTCAATCATCCCAGTTTGACTGGTACGGCCATGAAGGTACAAATTTCCTCAATACACACTGATACCTGCCTTAAACTCAAACAAATACACCAGCTATGAGGCGCCAAAACATAAGGAAGACATTGCATTCATTAACAAATCAGATACTAACTACAACTCCTAAGAATCTGATCGGCCACCCTGCTAGTACGGCTCTGCCAATGTACGGCCAGCCAAGGAATAACATTAATCTCAAATGTTAAAAGCAATCTGTAAACATCTTCATTACACAAGACAAAATCTCGTCACAAAGAACAACTAATGTCAAAACATCCAAAACTTCACAACTCCATGATGGCACAAATGTCATTCCAGTGTGAAACCACCCAACCTCAAGATAGTTTTCGTCCTCAAGAGCATTCTACAAGAGGGTTTTCATCCTCAAGAGAATATGGAAGAACTCACAGGTTCAATCCATCTGCAAACAAATTCAATTCCAAAACATAACATAACCCTTCCAAATGAGAGCTCATTCTCTTTTATAAGGCACTGAAGGAGTTACAAAGGAAATGAATTATTTCTTGAAAATAATAACATTTTCCTTCTAACTTAATTTATTTCTTTTTTCCTCCACTTAAGTGCTCACTTTTATTTAGGCACATAAGGAAGACATTGCATTCATTCTGAAGTTCCCTCTAAAGTTAAAGAAATTTTGAATGAATTCATTGACATTCTAATGAAGGACTTACCTGATGGATTACCTCCAACTAGAAATATAAGTCATTGAATGGACTTGATATTGGAAGCAATCCTACCAAATAAAGCAACATATAAAATGACACCTATGGAAAATGAAGAGGTGAATCGACAAGTGCAAGAACTATTGGATAAGGGACTAATTAGAAAGATCCTTAGCCCATGTGTTGTACCTAATGTACTTGCATCTATGAAAGATGGGAAATGGTGAATGTGCATTGATTCAAGGGCTATAAACAAGATAACCATTAGGTATAGGTTTCCATTGCCTCAAATGGATGACTTGATGGATTGTTTGAGTGGAGCAAAGTACTTCAGCAAGATTGATTTGAAGAGTAGATACAACATAATAAAAATTAGAGAAGGAGATGAATAGAAGACAACATTCAAGACCAGGGATGGATTGTACGAGTGGATAGTGATGCCATTTGGGTTGACAAATGCACCCAACATTTTTATGAGAGTGATGAATGATGTAATGAATCCTTTCTTTGGTAAATTTTCCATTGTTTATTTGGATGACATTCTGATTTTTAGTAAATCAAAAGAGGAACACCTATTATACCTTAACACAATTTTGTAGCGGTTAAAAGAAGAAAAGTTTCTTGTAAACATGTGTTTGATGGAAAAGAGAGACTTAGCCTAAAAGGTTAAACTAGATCAAACCCTCTTCTATCAACATTGGAACACAAACCGAGTTGAGCTTCTACTTTTTGAAGGAGAGGCAAACTACAGGGGTTTTATCCCTTTGTTGTATAAAGGAGTTTCAACCAAATTCAACTAGCCAAACTAGTGCAAAGCATTAAACCCTAATTATGCATGATTGACCAATAAATGACTGTCAAAAACAGATACAGAGATTCTGAAAGTATACCAAAGATCAGGGGAATGCAAAATAGGAACCCAAGTTCAGGAGCAGAGAAGTACCAGGGTACTGGGTGCACTAGACCTAAATTAGGGTTCTGCAAGATTTTCAAATATGGGTGCCTTCCTCTATCAGTATTCTTCCTCCCTGTAGCTTGTTGTCATCTGATTCCTCCATATGGGACATGTACACACAAACAAGAAGGGAAAAGGGTTATGTTGTGTTTAGGGGCTTGCCTTAGTAAAACCCCGTGTCCATGTTTCCACCTCCACTACAACAATGATTAGAGATCCAAGAGTGCATGCCCTAGGATGGTAGAGGCATGATCTGCAATAAATGATAAAAGAATTAATATAAATGTTAAAGATTACCACAAGATATGAAACCCTAGTTGGAGTAGGTGACTCAAGACCATTCACCAACAAGGAGATATAAGATGAAGGCTTGAACTTCCTTCAAGACATGCAAATAAGAATCATAACATCCACAAAAAGATCTTTTCCAACCATGAAGAACACTTGAGCATAGGAGATCAATTCATCAAAGCATAAGGTAAGTACTTCTAATCTTCTCATAACAAGCTCTAGGTGTAAAATGAATAACATGTAATGATCCGATATTTTTCCAATTAAAGATTGGAAATAATAAACATTGAGAAACTCTCCCTATTACCCTCTATACTTTCCCATACTTAGTCAATTTTGAAGCCAAGAAGAAAAAGACAAAATAAGAATCAAGACAAATTAAGATCAAGACAAAGAAGTTAACAAATAAAAGTTATTATAATTTCTAAAAGGGACCCGATGCATAAAGAGGCATTCGCTCCTCTTAGAAAAGTCACGTCTTCTCCAAACGGCAGTGAATGATAGCTATATAACATCAAATGATATTCTCCAAAAAGGCATCGAACAATCTACATTTCAATATCAATCAGAGCAGACCTTAATATACTTATGTATATAGTTAACTTCAATCAGCACTAAGAGTCCATAGCCAAATCGAATTGCATAGAGACAGAATCTTTGCATAATTTCTGATCTGCCATCAAGGATATTACAGCAGGCACTATAAAGAAGACGTTTCAGCTGCAAACTTCCATATAACAACATTCTTGCAATTCCATTAATCAAACTGTCATAATACTACAGGTACGACAGTATACTATTTCCCTTGCTTGTTACTGATGTTCATTATAGCACTGCGTTTATTTACAGCCAGTCCTAAGCAATATAATGTATGGACAGTCATATGCAAACTCACAAACTGTGTAATCTGTATACCATTCATTAACTTCATATGGGATCAAAGGAGGGTGACGTGCCTAATAGGCCATTCATAGGTGATATAGTGGTCTTGGCTACCTAGAGTACCAAGGAGTCTCACAAAGGCCTTAGCCGCAAGAATACAAGTACTTCTTGAATAAGGATGGGAGACAAACAGAGCCCATGATGGACAGAGGCATGCTACACCCTATCGACCCCATATGGTGTTAATAAATAGCATATGAGTTAGAGATAGGAAGTATAAAATATATGTTGATAAGATCATAAAGATAACATACGTCATGATAAATTATGAATAGTGAACATGTGAATTGCATAGTGTAACAATACCAATAGCTGACTGTAATAGCATGAAATTATTATAAATTTTGAATTGTTTACATTGCAACCAATTTAATTAGATTATGCAATGAGTATGAAACATTTATGTGCTTAATCATTATAATGAACTAAGGAAAAAGACAAATGAATACAAAGAGTACAATGTACATAAGAGGTATGAATTCCTAAAATAGAGGAAGGCAATAATGTTAATCAACTCGCCACTATGATGAGTAAGGAAGATTAGGGGCGGGCAATCAACCAAGGATAGGTACGGGTTCATTGGTCTAGAGCACCCCTTTGAGCCCTTGTCTCAAGATGGTACCTTAGGGAGCAAGAGGTAGTCTTTTGACTTGAGTGGTCTAGAGAACCCCGAGTCAAAGGAAGGTCCTAGAGTGGTCTGGGTCTAGGGTACCCCTCAAAGGAAGAACGACCTATACCATTGGCATTGTACCCTAACGGATTCACTCTCATAAGAGGGAGGATTTGATTAACAAAGGCCCAAGTAGATCTCTTCTAGGGAATCATGAAATGAATGCAATCAATTGATGGTAACAAATGGTTTATGTTTATAAATAATGACGTGATTTTAAAGAAGAATTGAATACTAATGTTCTCTTTTGTGAGTTGAATTGTGCAAGGTCAAAGGAAAAATTTGGACTCACTAGAAAGGGACATTACATAACAAGACTCCATCTTATATGCACTCCCACTCACTAACAATGAATAAAACTAAATGGGGCACAAGCATAAGATAAGGAGGTGTTCTAAGTTGACACCACAAAAATAGGGTTGGGGCTAACATCTAGGACCAGAGCGCTAGGAGACCTGGTCCTTTAGCCTCACAAAATCTAGAGAGTGTTAAATGAATTGGACTTAGACTAGTCCTAAGTTTATTTTTTTAGGTATTTTCATCAGGATCAAGATTTAATTTTTTATTGTCCCAAAAAGTATTAAAATAGGTCCTAATTATCAAGGGTACACATTTTACTCCATAATATTTAGCCCCCACTTTAGCATGTGTATGAACTTACGTTTGAACTCACAATATTTAGTAAGGAGGAGATAGATTTCCAACATGAAAAAATACATGCCAAGGAATTCCACCAAGTTGTGGAATATAGTAGCCCCAAACCTTAAGATTCTAAGGTTGCACACATGCAAGACATTGTAACATAATTCACACATTCTTGTGTCTATAAGATCTGCCGCCACATACTGGTAAGAAGGGAATTTTAATATTGTATTAGAGGTTGTCAGTGCTGTTGTCAATTTCTGTATCATGCAGAAAGTTGGGCTGCATAACATCATTATCAGGAAGGGATGGAGAGGTTCGCAATAGATTGATACGTTCCAGTATATTATTCAGATATTGCAAATCAGAAAATACCATTAAAATTGTCAATTTGATATGAATGTTTAATTGGGGACATTACAGATATCCATCCAATAAAGCATTTTGACAATATAATAAGGGGAACCATATAACCAGTGAAAAAAGAGATACAGATTACCTATTTGACCTGGAAACTTACATGAGCAATGTTTATCAAGTAGTGATAAATATAATGAGGCAAATCGTGAATAAGCTGGACAGGAAGTTGCAGGCTTCTGGAGCTGAGAACCACAATTACCCTAAGCAAGGCGCAAGTGATATCAAGGGATGGTTTGTGAGCCTGCATTTTACAGAAATCAACTTTTGCATGGTATTAGTCAGATGACCATTAACAAAATAAACCTGCATTAGCAAAACAAATGCTTAAGAAAAGAAACAAGAAAATGTTAAAAGTTTTAGACAGCCATCTGCTACCATCATTAGAAAATATAATTGAAAATATAGAAGTCATTTATGAAATTTCACAAACATTCATATGCATTTTTAATGAGTATATAAACAACCATATTAGAAACAATACAACATAAAAGACTAAAAATTTCATTTCTTTTAAGGGTTTTCTGACCAGTGCAAATGCGTGGAATAAAATGAAGAAAACGGTCATAAGAAAAATTACCAGTTCTTGGAAGATTACAGGCCGGATTAGACCCAACACAAGACTTTCATCCCCCAATTCCGAGAGACATAAACAAACTATGCGAGTAACAACCTTATATTTTCCAAACCCAAGACTGAAGTCTGGATCAGTTTCACTAACTTCAGAACAAAATTGAGAATTTTCTGATGAACAGCCAAGTAATCATTAGAAAAACAATTATAATAAGGTTTAACACAAGATCACTAAAGGTTATCCAAAATACTGTATACATGAAATCACACCTCATCATTCTTGCATGTCACGTACATTTATCATTGAAGAGAAATGATTCTTGCATTTAATTGGAGCAGCTAAATGCAACCCAAAGTAACAAACTAGATATTAGCATCAGAATCATAGTTACCCATACTTGGTGGGCACTTTACCCATGTGATTATTTAAAAAATTTAATTTTGTTTGTCATATAGATAAATAGATAGATAGATAGATAGATAGATAGATAGGGTGAGAATTTGTGGACATTACAAAAGCATTATTTTCCTTAAACACCACGACATGTGTAACCTTGCTTAAAACATAAAAGTTGAACAGCTTAGTGAATTGAAATTTCCATTGGTAACATTTTGGGAAAAATATCTGGACACAATTGTGTTATATATTTTCCTTTCAACAATTTGAGTCTCCTTTCAAAACCCTTCTTCAGATTAATATTGAATTAAATTTGTGTAACTTCAAGATACACAACTTCTTCATTAAGATCCTTTGAGCAACTACACATTGCAGACTAGACATCACAATAGCTAAACTCTTTAGCAAATGGCATACCCAAAGAATTATTATGGAACATTTCAATGTTAAGTCAAGAATTGAATCTTGGAGAGAGGAAGGGAATACACGCATCATTTACCTACCTTTCCACTTCAAAACTCTGAAGCATTTTGTTGTAAATTACACATATACCTCTAGAATCTTTGTGAAAATAAACACCTAAATGACCCAACCATTGCAAAAAAAAAACAAAAGAAAAGCAAAAAAGATTGTCAATAAATGAAAATCATGTAGGATAGAAATGTTGTACTAACACTACACCTCCTACATGAAACTAATGCACAAAACATTGTACTGTAGAAACCATAGTACTTAGACTCGCCAAGTCCTCAAATTGAGTCAGGCCATCCAAGGCCTGCAGATTCAGTTGACTCGGTTGCGCATCTTGGCAAGTTTCTGCCAGACTTGTGAGTCAAACTCAAGTGCACAGAAAACCCTTAAAATAAAAATAAAAATAAAATGAATTTCTAAACCCTGAAAAGACAAAAAAAACACATAGTTAAAGGCTAATAAATGCTTTATGGCTTTCACAATCACATTTTTTAAGGGTTTGGTGTATGTACTCTTGGAGCTTGGTTAAAAGCAATAATATTATGAAAAATGTCATCCGCCATGAAGCTCCCAATGGCTACCCTTCAACCCTACTAGGGGCTGCTGCCCCCAGACCCCCACTCTAGTTTTAGAAGTAAAAATAAAAATATTGCGCCACACTGGATGGAAAAGCAATAAGTTTTCTATTCTCTCGAGTTTTTTCCAATTAAATCTCGAGTAATTGAATTACAATTATATTTTTGGTTGTCAAGTCAATCTCAAACCCAAATAATGCTAGTATGGATCCAACAACATCACGGACCTATCTAAGATACGAGCACAAAACCCCACATAAAGCTAGTGATGTTGAGTGAAGCAATACAAACTCCTCTCTACCGATGTTCATGACTCCATGTTGTGGTTTTTGTTTTTTATGCCATTGATATTGTAATCCATATGTTTTGTAGACCAAAAACACTTAAAATATTTTTATATTTTGTTTCCTTCAGCTCAAATCCACTTTCGTACTCATTTGTTGAATATATACTTGTGTATATGATCAAAGTAGCTTGTAATTGATTCTCTTTTTGTCTTTAAAGTTCATGCATTACTGATTCACTTGCTTGCTAGCAATGTGGCTGAAGAACCCATTGGAAACCTAACTGATGGGCGAGCTGAGCCGATGGATGGAGGTACAGGGTGTTTCAGCATTGTACTGCATGTTGAGCCAATATGGCCAACACAACAGAATTGTTTTAGACTGTTGTAGTGTGGACTGCAGATCCTGTGTTCAAGGTATTGTCCTCCATTCCACATGGTAGAGGAGGTGCAGGTCATGCTCATTTCAAGATGATATTTGGGTAGGATTGTAGCTCGTTAAGGCAGCCCGTAGTGGCAATTTAACCTGGCCACAATGGATTAGTGACATGAGGAGCATTGCTCACTCTTTTGGCAGTTTTCTGCCCATTTGAGAGTTTCTCCCATGTTATCTTGTGTTGTATGTTTATTTTGTGTGATGCAAGTTTTATGTTATGCATTTGAGATGTTTTTGTTTTATTCCTTTAATGTATATGCATAGGCAGCCATTAGAAGTGGTTAAGTGCTTGTAAAGGAAGGTTGAAGTGGCTCATTTTAAATCCATAAGTTGATATACCAGAGTGCAGCATGGCTGCCCCTAGTTTATAGATCATCATATCCTTCCTCGTCACAATTATGATGCAATACTCTATGAGTTCCTCATGCTTCTCTAAGTCAATAGTTTCCTCCGTCCTCGCATCATTTGTCTTCGTTCTCCAAGTACATGGATTGATTGTATGCATCATTGAACATCATGGGTGATGTTTCTTAATTTAGCTTTGAATTTTGGTGTCAAACCTTCAATAAACCATCTTTTCTTCAAACATTCAACAAGAGGGTTCTTGAACTTAGAAATCAATTCCTTCAACCAATTACTACACATGTACTAAAATCATTAGTAACATGCACTCTTTTTTAAAAGATTTCCTCAACTTTTCCAACTATTCATATATGTTTTGTCCTCTTCTAACTCCAAATTGTAACTCATGATTTATAAAACCTCATCAAGTCTTGGTTGTCATCACACAAGAATTTAGGTAAGGTTTTCCTATCTCCCATTGGCAAGAACCTAACCATGGTACATGAATTCTTTAGAAGTGTTCGTGGTTGCCTCAATGGAACATCCCTTATTTCATTGAGACAGCCCTATCAAACCTCACTTCGTCTTTTGAACTGCCAACCTTGTCTTCTTTGGTAATAACGAATTGACTACAATTTTGTCAGTTCCTAATTCACATTGCCTATCCCAAAACTAAATTCCCCTACTATTAGACAAAAAAGTGTAGCTTCTAGCCCATGTTGCTGCTTGGTGCCTTGTTTTTCTCTATGTAAAGTCTAGATCTGATCTCACCTATTCCCTTCTCTCTCACCTTCACACCAAAATTGCTTCCCTTCAATAGCCCTTCCATTGTTGGGTTGACCAACTCCTTTCCACCCATCAATGTGTTCCTCTAACATTGTTTCTCTATCCTCATTGACAATTCTCCAACCATGCTCACTTTTACATTCAATTGTTCACTCTTGGACCATCATTTTTGGTCCTCCATCCAAGATCTCTCAACTGGTTCCTCAATTTATTCCTTCTATCTTAGGAGTTGCGGGTAATTCATCCCTCCTCTCATTCTCAAACATCAGCAAGATTGTTGGTTCTTGAGTTGACTCCATCCTTTATAATCTATATCTGTACTTTCTTCACAATCATGGCAAACTTCTTGAGTATTACTGGTCTTGGAGAAGTCATCTTCATGATAGGTAGAAATAAGTAGTTCTATGTGTAAAACTTGTAATTCATAAATCTCCCCGACGATGTCAATCATTCTCCCACTCCAATTCTTCACCTCTTTTCACTTTGTCCTCATAGGACTTCAAGATGTGCCCACTGTTTTCCATTATGATTCTTCAAGGTAGTGACAAGCAATGAATGTTGGAGGCTAACAAACAAGCACTCAACATATTCATTCCACACGAGATTGTCAACCATGTCCACAAGAGGAATCTCTGTTCACAACTTCAGAGAGGTCCTTCTATGAGAGTCCAATGAAAATGCATCACAAACCTCTCTCAGATGCTTGGCTGACTCTTCCTCCTTGTTGGCTTCATTTATCAAACTCTGTACTTGTTAGTTTCTGGATTTTATTTTATAATTTTATTCGATGACACATTCCACAAGCTAGGAGGGGTCAAACTTAGACAACAATTACAGAAATGTACAAGGAAAACATCATACCTCCTACATCAACATTATACATGGAACACATCACATATAGGAATACATCACACAAAAATAGGAAAAGTGTTCTTCACATCACACATACAATACACATGAATCCTGGAACATTAGTTTATTTGAATGCACTGAGTACATAGAGATGACAAAAGATGATCTTCCATAATAATAAGATCTACACACAAATGAAATGAGATTGGTATTCTCTAGAAGCAATGTGCATGTATAGAGACTAGGAGGAACAGGTGCAACACTTAAAAGTCAAACCTAGTGGAACCGCCTGTGCAAATAAATTTTAATTAGGCCCCTCCTAGTCTAAAAACAATGTCTAAGACCCCTCGTACTTAATTCATTTGTCATTTATATAAAACGCAATTTACAATACGAGTCTACCATAAAGACCTAAAAGGTCAAAAGACCCTAACCAAGACATTTCCCATTCACTCAAACATACAACTGAGTAAAACACATCAGCAAGATTTTGAAGAAAGCAAAGACCAAGATTAAATGCTTTTAAAAAATTACAGCCTTGGGCAGCATAAACTTGCAAGGAAGATTATCCCACAGCAATTGACAGCTAAGAAAAACATCATTCTCATTTAAGATTTTATTTTTATGACAGCTAATTTTAATTTTTAAATTTGCAAACCACCATTTTTTAATGGTATCATAATTCCAAAAATGGTATAGTAATTCCAAAATTGGCATCCTCATGCTCATCATTGTGCCCATACCAGTCACTTAGAAACGATGTTTTTCAATCATTTATAGGCATTAATATATCCAAATTATTGCATTTTCATTTTAGCAACAACCATTTTTACCAAATAGATTTCAATCTCAGTTTCCACATACAAGACCAATACAAGCACCATACATAGGAATTACCCCCAAAAAGGCTATAATTACAAAATGAAGAAAAAATTTACATATCACAACATGGCCCTTGACTATCTCAATTATAGAAACAATCCACAGGATATTTTTCAATTATGTTTATCAATCATATTTGCTCTTTTCTTATCTTAAGAGTACAACATAAACTAGGATCATAGCAATTTATTATAACCACAACTTACCATGAATAACCTTGCAAGACACAATTAACGTAAGCAAGAAGCTAAGTTGATCTGCTATCTTTACACAACCTCTGCCAAATGCTCTCTGTAACACTTGAATAATGCGTAACATTATACTTACATCAAGCTTGCTATCTGCAATGAACCAAATTAAACATCATCTGTTAAGTGACATTATTAATTAATTATATATGAATGCAAGAACATAGAGAGGAAAACACATATACATATTGTCAAACTAACATATAATAGCATGTCATACATTGAATATAAATGCAAAAAAGCAAATAGAAAGAAAATTTGAATTTGTGAACATAATGGCCATTTAAACATATTGCCAAACCAACATCCGATAGCATGTGGCATATTAATAACAAAAACTTACAAAACAAGAAAACAATCTCGAAGGAAGAATGCTTCCAAACAAAACTGCTCATCTGAAAAATTATGTAGCAACAGATTGTAATGTCCCCATTTTAGGCAGTTGTGGTTTTTGGGTGATTTAGCCTATTCCTGGCCCTCGTAAGCTAACGCAGGTGGTTAGAGGGCCCTATTGGGCAGACATCAGTGTGGTTTCTTCTTCAATGAGGTTCAGGCTTGGCCTTTGCAGAGGTTCAAGAACTCAGTTTCTCATACTTACTATTTATAGTGAGTCTATCAAACGGAGTTACTATTTATAGCAAGGCACCTAAATGTGAAATGTGGGCAGTGTCGATTCCGGTATTCCGTTGGTTTGGTGAAATAAGGAGTTTGCCTAAGTTATAACATTTAATTATTATTAAAGGTGACTAATAATAATTAATATTTTTAATATTGTATTTGAACGTTATATTTGCACTTTATGACTTGAGGGGTCATGTGTCATTAAAAAGGGGGGGCATTTCAAGGTCATATTTTAATATTATTAAAAGTGCAAATAAAATATTATTTTAATAAAAAGGAAGCTTCTAGATGTTCTTGGAGATGGATTGAAAAAAGTATAAAAGAAGATCAAGCCAAGCTTCATATCATCCAGGAATTGATATTTGTTTGAAGCATTTGCTTGGAGAAGGACCCAGCTAAGATTTCTATCATTATTGAGCCTTTGGGAATGAAAACTCTCATTGGTTGTGCAATTTTGAGGCTGTAAAACTATCAGCTGAGATTATTGCCAAAGTGTGGGCTTCATCCAAGAGTCCAATCTGTGCTTAAATTGGAGAAGAAATACAAAGAATACAAGGGTTTAATGCATATCTACTTGCAGATTATAAGGGCATTGAGGATTCATTGTGGAATATATTTATTGCTGGCTGCTACAGTACCCGCTATAGTAACTAGCCATGGAGTTCTCAGATTTTCATTGTTGGAGGCTTATCTAGATACCCTTTCATTCTGGGTATTTGAGGGATCAATTCTTCTTGTAAAGACAATCATTTCTATACCAGTTTGGAGGTGTTTCAAGGCTGCAATTAATTAATTCTGAGGACTGATATACTACAGCAAGGGCGCCATTGGCAAGACATTTTTGTTCATATCTCATCATTGAAGCATCCTATGGTCTTGGGCATTGTTGCATTTTGATCCTTTGATCCTACCGATCATTTCATGTGCCATAAAGTGGAGTTAAACAGCTGCATTTATTTTTAGTAAAGATTGTCAGGCAAGGGCAGGGGCGGCTACTTCTAGGAGGTGCGATTTCATCCAAGGAGGCTCAATAAAATCGAATAAAAATCAGAGATAGATATCATTGCTTCTACTGATCATTCCAGACTTATAATCAGGTTCCATTATAATTTACATGTCATTGCATGATAATATTTGTCATTGTAAGGTTGCTGTTGTAGGAGAATATCCATATCAGATTTGATGTTGTAATTGCATCTCATTGCAAGCCAAGACTCTTGGCACTTCATAGCATCTTTGTGTTGGATTGCATCTAATAAATGAGTTATCAGTTGCATGTCATATGTTTGGTGTAATGTCATCTTTATAACATCTCCTTATCAGCATGTTAGATTGCATGCCAATTGTTTGTCATAATGTCAGTTGGCTGTAGGTACATAATTTACATGTAGAAACCATATAAAAAGCATTTGAAAAGGCAAAAAGAAGTCATATATGCATTTAGATTAATGTTTGGACATTGTAGTTTTGATTTACGAGCATTTAGAGTACTCAGCTATCATTATCAAGCAAAAATATCAGACTGAAAACACAGACCAGCAAGCATTGGGTTTACATCAGAAGTGTTTGACAATATTCCTTGAGGGCAAATTCATACCAAAACTAGCAAGGGATATTACAGTGGTATCAGAGCGATTTCCTGCCAACCTGTTGGGTAAGTTTTAGCTGCAGTTCGGAAGTTCAGTTGAATAGCAAGACTCTTTCCAGGAAGCAGTCAAATGCCATGATGAAAGAATTGGAGAAGCTCAAACAAAGTCAGGAAAGGATGGGTGAATTGCTTTCACACCCTGAAACCATAGACAGATTAGCACGGTATATGTCATCCATTTTTAAAGGGTCTACATCACAAAACAAAAAGGAGAAACAAGAGGTCTCTACAGGTGAAGTATCTAAAAATCTTTACAATGAATTTTCAGCAACTAGTGACCATCATACAACTTACCCTATGGAGAGCAAAAATCAGACTTACATTAAGAAAGATATTGGGCACAAGACACTTCATGATGACTTCAAGATTGGAGAAGAGCAAGTGATGTTTGAAGATAAACAAGTTGCATTAGAACAGCTACATGAAGATAAGGTTTCTTGTGATGCTTCATTAGGTGAGTCTAGCATTGCTTCATCCTATCATGGTAAAAAATCAGATTGCGGTTAGATGAATGTTATTCATACATATGAAAGTCTATTGGAGGCCCAAGATAGAAAGGTGGATGTGAAAGTTGATCCTTTACTTAGTGGAGCATCCACTAGTGTTTTGACTACACATGATGAAAGAGACTTTTTACAATGGCATGATGTCATTACTGATTTGTTTGAGGACAGCAGCAGTATGTCCCATCATTCTCATGAGATAGAAGCTTGTGATCATGAGAAAGCTAATGTTATGATATCAACCGTTAATGGCAGCCCTACACCAACTGGTAGACATGAAGATATTAAGCATAAGAGGACTGATTTTGTATATTTTGGCATTGAAGAGGTACAGAAGGCCGAAAAGATGTATGAAGAATGGTTGCAAAAAGCCAAAGAGGCTAGATTAGTGGCTGCCAACGCAAGACAGCATCTTCAAGAAGTGAAAGAAAAGGTCAATCTCATCAACATAGCAAGACAAAAAAGGATAGATAACTTTAGAAGACTCTTTATTCAAAGAGACGATGAATCTGAAATGGCACTTTGTTCTAATGATGGTGATGAGGTTGATAAGTTTGGTCAATTTAAGGGCTTGGTAAAGATTCCCAACATGAGGAAACAAGAACAGATTGAGGTTTCTTCATGTGAGGCGGAAGTCGTTCATAACTTGGAGACTCAATTGACAGTGAAGGAGGATGAGATTATTGCAGCATTATCTCATCATGACAGGATGCACAAACTCATTGAGGATCATCTTTGGGTGGTTCAATTAGAGAGAAGACAAAAGGGGATTGGAGTAGAGTCTTCTCATGATGACTTGCAGGGACAGAAGTCAGTTATCCATCGTACTATTATGTATCTGACAAGGTTTGCTACTTCTATGTCACAGAGATTTCATACAAATACATGGTTACAGGATGATTATGGGGGTAGTAGGTATGATGGCTTGGTTAGTCAACACGTCCATAGGTATTGGGCAGAGGATAGAGAGAGATGTTGTGTTGCGGATACTTTCATATATTCGTATCACTTCATGACGGATGGATGTCAGGTTCATTTGCATTGGGATCCGGGCGGCAACAGGTTTCACACTGTGTATTGGATGGGTCCCAGTGGAAATCTTCACCACTTCTAGAATGGTGAAGATGAGATCAGAGTTGCGCAGAGGAAGTCAGAGAATATCAGACATGGCAGACTTCCTTTCTGGATTTGGGATCCAGGGGAGTGAACTTTCAAAGGATTTTCTTCTGGTAGTTGAGATTGCTTGGGGACAAGCAATTTCAGGGAGAACGGACTGTAATGTCCCCACTTTAGGCAGTTGTGGTTTTTGGGTGGTTTAGCCTATTCCTAGCCCTCATAGGCTAACACAGGTGGTTAGAGGGCCCTGTTGGGCAGATATCAGTGTGGTTTCTTCTCCAGGATTCAATGAGGTTCAAGCTTGGCCTTTGCAGAGGTTTCAGAACTCAGTTTCCCATACTATTTATAGTGAGTCTTTCAAATGGGGTTACTATTTATAGCAGGGCATCTAAATGTGAAATGTGGGCAATGTTGATTCCGGTATTCCGTTGGTTTGGTGAAATAAGGAGTTTGCCTAAGTTATAATGTTTAATTATTATTAAAGGTGACTTCAATAATAATTAATATTTTTAATATTATATTTTAACGTTATATTTGCACTTTATGACTTGAGGGGTCATGTCTCATTAAAACGGGGGGCCATTTCAAGGTCATATTTTAATATTATTAAAAGTGCAAATAAAATATTATTTAAATAAAAAGGAAGCTTCTAGATGTTCTTACAGATGGATTGAAAAAAGTATAAAAGAAGCTCAAGCCAAGCTTCATATCATCCAAGAATTGATATTTGTTTGAAGCGTTTGCTTGGAAAAGGACCCAGCTAGGGTTTCTGTCATTATTGAGCCTTTGGGAACGAAAACTCTCATTGGTTGTGCAATTTTGAGGCTGTGAAACTATCAGCTGAGATTATTGCCAAAGTGTGGGCTTCATCCAAGAGTCCAATCTATGCTTAAATTGGAAAAGAAATACAAAGAATACAAGGGTTTGATGCATATCTACTTGCAGATTATAAGGGCATTGAGGATTCATTGTGGAATATATTTATTGTTGGCTGCTGCAGTACCCGTTACAGTAACCAACCATGGAGTTCTCAAATTTTCATTGTTGAAAGCTTATCTAGATACCCTTTCATTCTGGGTATTTGAGGGATCAATTCTTCTTATGAAGACAATCATTTCTATACCAGTTTGGAGGTGTTTCAAAGCTGCAATTAATTAATTCTGAGGACTGATATACTACAGCAAGGGCACCATTGGCAACACATTTTTGCTCATATCTCATCATTGAAGCATCCTATGGTCCTGGGCATTGTTGCATTTTGATCCTTTGATCCTACCAATTATTTCAGGTGCCATAAAGTGGAGTTAAACAACTACATTTATTTTCAGTAAAGATTGCTAGGCAAGGGCAGGGGCGGCTACTTCTAGGAGGTGCGATTTCATCCAAGGAGGCTCAATAAAATCGAATAAAAATCAGAGATAGATATCATTGCTTCTACTGATCATTCCAGACTTCATAATCAGGTTCCATTATAATTTACATGTCATTGCATGATAATATTTGTCATTGTAAGGTTGCTGCTGTAGGAGAATATCCATATCAGATTTGATGTTGTAATTGCATCTCGTTAGAAGCCAAGAGTCTTGGCATTTCATAGCATCTTTGTGTTAGATTGCATCTAATAAATGAGTTATCAGTTGCATGTCATATGTTTGGTGTAATGTCATCTGTATAGCATCTCCTTATCAGCATGTTAGATTGCATGCCAATTGTTTGTCATAATGTCAGTTGGCTGTAGTTACATAATTTACATGTAGAAACCATATAAAAAGCATTTGAAAGGCAAAAAGAAGTCATCTATGCATTTAGATTAATGCTTAGATATTGTAGTTTTGATTTACGAGCATTTAGAGTACTCAGCTATCATTATCAAGCAAAAATATCAGACTGAAAACATAGACCAGCAAGCATTGGGTTTACATCAGAAGTGTTTGACAATATTCCTTGAGGGCAAGTTCATGCCAAAACTAGCAAGGGATATTACACAGATGCAAACGTACATTTCCAAGGAATGTACTTAGTGGCAAAAAGGGGGTTTGCTCTCTCAAAAGTGATCCAGGTTCAAATTGCTCCATACACAAGTAAAAGTAATACAATGTGAAATGTTGAATGATTTAAGCACCCTCACAAAATCAAAACTGTTTATTTGAAATTTAAATAAAAAAAGAGCTCTATTCCACGCCATTTCGGGGACGGGGACAGGGGGAAGGTATGGGACGCGTTTCGAAGACGACAGGAGACGCGTTTCGGGAATGGCAGTCCGAGGGCCAATTTTGGGGGATGGCGGGGGGACGCCGATATATGAATTTTTCAAAATATATATATATATATATAATAACCTGCACCTATTGTTCTTTTGATTTATCTTTATTTAATGTTATATATTTTACTTTTTTTGTGATCTTTTAGAACTAGATAGGAGATGTAGAAGGGGGTTTTCGTTTTTTTGAGATGTGTATGCCAGAATACAAAGAAAGATAACATGCAACTGAAACCCAGAAAATCTATTATAGATATGAACTAAATAATCAAGACCCAGTTCATAGAATGGCATAAAATGAATTATCATCACATACTCATTTCAAAATAAGCATCTTCAAATTTCTGCTGTTGACAGACTAGCAACATGAACATGGAGTTTTGCATTAAATACATCAGCAATATGAGGTAACTCATCTATATCAATAGTAATAGCCTCATAGGCCAAAATCAACCCCAACACCAGAGAGAAATCTTCAATGAAAACCCTGAGCAATGCCTCCCAAGAAGCATGGCCAAGTCTGAAATGTACGGCCAGCAAGGAAGGTAATGAGGCCTCAATCTCTCCTTAAATCTGCAAATAGAAACAATCTCCTCAATGTTCTCTCAGCTGCACTAAAAATCTATGAAGATGTATCATGAAAACCTCTCTGAAACTCCGTCAAGAATATCCAACTGAAGCACAACTACAACCACTGTGTATGGCTGCCCCAAAATCCCCTTGGGTGATCTTTCACACCTGCAGAAGATTGATACCAATGGTGGTTTTCGTCACCAAAAGCCCTAGCTGCAAGAAATCCCCTAAACCCTCATTTGCAGAGCAAAATTTCATAAATATGTAATATCCAGAATGAATATTGCTTTTCACCTTTCTGCCGTTATAATCTTTCCTTCAAGGACGACCCTTATGAGAGGGAAATAGCTTTTTAATTTTTATTTTATTTTTCCCCTCATGAGGCGTCCAAGTCCATGGGTGACTATTTGGCCCTTTTTATAATTTCTCACTAAGTCGCCACATTAATATAAAATCCAAACATTTAAATATAAATATTAATTTTAAGGACTTCAAATTGGAAGGGCAAATAGACTCGGAATCTGACGAGCAATAGACCATTGGAAAGGTCTCATCGAAACGCTCCACCTCCAATAATGAATTTCCCAAAATAGCCAACTTCCCAACTTACTAAAAATAGTAAGTCCCAACCAGAATGTCAGAAACCGACCAAACGAACTCCCAAAGTTCCCTAACCACATTGGTTAGTCTACGGGAACAAGTATAGACTAACCCTCTAGGAAAGGGGACATTACAGTCCGCCCTCCCCAAGAATGCTTGCCTCAAGCAATCTTAGATCTGGATGCAACAAGATTTGTTCATTCTCCCATGTAGCATCCTCTACCAGCAGGTTCTTCCATTTCACCAAATATTCCCTGATGACCCTCTTCCTCAGTGTACGTTCCCTGGTGTCAATGATGGCCTCAGGTATCAAAACCAACTTCCCCTCTTCATCAAGAGGAGGCAACTCTATAGAAGGTACCACATTTTGTCCCAGTGCCTTTTTGAGGCGTGACACAATGAAAACATTATGAACCCTACTTTCTGCTGGCAATTCTAACTCATAAGCCACCTCTCCAATCCTCCTGGAGATCCTGAATGGACCATACTACCGTGGCTTCAACTTCTCTGCACCACTCCTCTTAAGAGAGGACTGTCTGTATGGCTGCAACATAAGGTACACCATATCACCCACCTCAAAAGAATGCTCAACCCTGTGTTGATCTACATACTGCTTATGCTGGTTCTGCGCCTTCTGAATATTTTATTTCAAAGATCTCACGATGTCCTAACTTTCCTGCAAGAGGTCTTTGGCCTTAGATACTCTACTGTCCCCAAACAATAAATCCAAGAAATTGGGAGCCTCGTACCCGTAAAGTGTCGTAAATGGTGTCATCTGGATGGACATGTGATAAGTGGTGTTATAACAATACTCTCCCAAATGAAGCCACTTGACCCATGCCTTCTGCTGCCCGGCTATGTAATTCCAAAGGTATCCTTCCACCCACTTATTAACTATCTCGGTCTGCCCATCAGTCTGGGGGTGGTAGCTAGTGCTAGGGGTAAGCTCTATCCCTGTCAACCTGAAGAGCTCCTACCAAAAATTGCTAAGGAACTTGCTATCCCTGTCGCTCACAATACTTCTAGGTAACCCGTGAAGTCGGAATACCTCTCTGAAGAATAAATCAGCAACCTGAGCTACTATATAAGTGGCTGAAATGGCAAAGAAATGGGCAAACTTTGTCAACCTGTCAACCACCACAAAGATGCAGTCCCTGCCTTGGGCTTTCGGCAAGCCAGTAATGAAATCCATCGATATACAATTCCACTTCCTCTTGGGAATGGGTAAGGGTTGCAATAATCCACCTAGGTAGGAGTGCTCATGTTTGTTCTATTGGCATACTGGACACTCCCTCACATACTTCTTTACTTCTATCTTGAGGCCTTTCCAAGTAAACCTCTCTCTAACCTGCCTGTATGTCTTGTAGCACCCTGGATGCCCCGCCATAGGCAAGTCATGGAAAGCTCTGAAGATCTTCTGCTTCATAGCAGAAGCTGGCACCAGAAAGATCCTCCCCTTGTAAATGATCAAGTCATTTACAATAGTGTACCTATCATCACGGATAGTGCCATCCATAATCCCAGAAGCCCACTTATCCTTTGCATACTTTGTAGTGATCATATCTCTCCAGTCCTCTGCAATATCTCCTAAGGCACACAAGTGTGGTCTCCTGGATAAAGTGTCAGCAACTATATTCTTCTTCCCCTTGACAAAAACAATGTCGAAGTCATATGCCTGTAGCATACTGACCCACTTTTGCTGCCGGTCATTTAGGTCCTTCTGACTAAGGAAATGCTTTAGGCTATTGTGATCAGATTTGATAATGAATTTCCCTCCAACTAGATACTGCCTGAATTTAGCCAATGCATGCATGATGGCTAACATCTCCTTATCGTAGATACTATAGCTCCTCTCAGGACCTCTTAACTTTCAGCTCTCAAAAGCAATCGGGTGCTTATCCTACATTAGCACCGCACCTATGCCTTCCCCTAAGGCATCACAATGAAGCTCAAATGGCTTTGAAAAATCAAGAATGGCCAAAACTGGACAAGTGCTCATCACCTCCTTAAACTTGTCGAAACACTGCTGAGCACCATCAAACCAATCAAAAGCTCTATTTCGTGTCAAATCTGTAAGTGGGGCAGCTTTCTAAGAAAAACCCTTCACAAATCTGCGGTAGAATCCACAAAGGCCAAAGATGTAAGATGCTACTCAAAAAAAAAAATTTCAAATCACATACAATGATATGACAGAGTTAGCATCAACTGCATAAACCAACTAAATGCCTCACTCTTTTTGATCACCCAGATCCCAGGATGGGCAAGGTGAGAGCATACAGTGATTGGCTTACAATAGATAACTATGCAACAGGAAAATACAGTTCATCCGCTAGGGCGGGTATCCACTTATCGTGGGAATTCACCACTTTCCAGTGGGTGTAAAAACAAGCATGAAAGATTGCAAAGTCATCCACTTGTCCAGTGGGTATTCTCCACTTATTCAGTGGGTAGGAAACAAAAATAAAGATTCATTTCTCCTCACTAGCGGTAAACCATCCAAGGGTTCTTAATGTGAATTGTATTACAATGGAATTACAATGATACTCAATACAATCATATTCAATAACAAATGATTTAAAACTTGATAAATTTACCCCCTGATGATCAATGATGAGAGATCATACCCTGCACCTTTTATTTGAGCAATTGAGCATTCTAATGTCTGACCAAGGCTACAAAACTGATGTAAACTGGCTGATCTCTGTATACTCAACATTTGCTGACTATTCTGACTCTATGGACAGCCATGGAAGAAGCTGTAAAGACATTAAACTCATATGCAATTGACATCAAATCCCAAACTGCCTTAAATCTGTTCTATGAACCATACAAATCAGTTCTGAGCACTTACAACTTATTCAACAATGCAAACATTAACAGCAGCCAATAGTCATTCAACCCAGGGAACAAGAGATGAGTTACCATTCAACCTTAAATCTGTATAAAGAACATTCCAAATATAATGAATGCAACAAGGAATGATATAAGGTTGTTATGATGCTTGCAGCTTGATGCCAATAATTTCACATGCAGAGTAGTATGGCCCTGAAGGTATAATATCATAACAGCATTAAGGAAACTGCCCAAGATCATCAACAAATCAGATTCAAAGGATTGGCTATTTATGACAAACAACCCTCAATAATCACCAATGACCAAAGTATCACATATTATTTCTGATGCACAAATTGACCAGCGTGACTGGTACGGCCATGGAGTGTCAAAACACATTACAACAGTCCCAATTCATCACCAAAGTCTATGCAAACTGTTTAGAATGAAGTGTCTTGGCATTAAAAAGAAAATTCAATACAACTCTGCCTCACAAACATCAACATTGAGTTTCAAAAGCAAGTTGTCCCATATCAGCATGTACGGCTCAGGCAAGGTACGACACTCATAAGCACATTTCAAAGTGTCATGAAACTACACAATGACTGCTCAGATGATGATGTCTACATCACACAATATTCTTCGAATCAATAATAGCTACAAATCAACCTTAAGATTGATCACTACAAAATTCACCCATCTCACAATCCCATACAGCCAAGAAGGTACAGATCCTTCTTAGAATTCTAAACTCTGCCCAAAATGCAAACAATCACTCTTAAAATGGTCGCCTATAATCCTAAATCAGTCTGCAATCATTAAGGAATACAAAGAACTCAATAGCAATTTCTTATCATAATTGATTCACATCTAGCTGTACGGACATGGCAGTACGGCAATGCCTCTCAGCAGGTCTAAACATGCATCAAAAATCACAGTAAACAGACTTGAATGAAGCAGTCAAGGCATATATTGTAATCACCAAATGCATTGATCTCAAGAATATCAACATTGTTTCTAACTCCAATTCATACTTGCAGCTGGTACGGCCCAGCAGAGTGCTTGCTGAAAAACATCAAATTACAAATAGAATTCCCATAACACAACAAAATGCATCAAAATCTTATAAATCAACTCTAATTGAAACACAACACCAAAACTTCATAGAAATCTCCTATCTCCATTAAGCTCCATGTGATTCTCTGTGTGAAAACCACCAATATCAGCTAGGGTAGATATCACACTACCGAAACTGATCTTCGAGTGGGTTTCCGTCTACAAGAAGGTAGAAAATGGAAGA
Source organism: Cunninghamia lanceolata (assembly GCA_027924645.1). Lineage (NCBI taxonomy): Eukaryota > Viridiplantae > Streptophyta > Pinopsida > Cupressales > Cupressaceae > Cunninghamia > Cunninghamia lanceolata. Next base: position 6,781,187 of record BSBN01000976.1, on the reverse strand, counting down.
ACACGCAGGTTCAGTCCAACAAAGTAACAATACAAATTCCAAGCATGCCTCCAAATGAGCTCTCAATGTCCTTTTATAACCTTTTGAGAGGAATATAATATTATTTCCTTTGACTCTTCGTATTACTTCTCTCATAGGACCTTTTTAATTTTCCCCGCCTGAAACACTTAACTTAATATTATAAAGTGACTTTATTGATTGGTATTAAAATAAGTCACTTTATAACCTTTTAATATAATTATTTAATATTACCTTTTAAACTTAACACCTTTTTGCCAGGTAACATTAAATAATTAAAAATTGGGGACATTACAAAAGAATCCCTTGAGTTGAGAAAGATTCTTGGGTGGTGGCCAGTCAACTATAGCTTGGATCTTCTCTGGATCCACACGAACACCCTCTGCACTGATGATGTGTCCCAAGTACAACAGCTCTGTCATGCCAAACTCTCATTTTGACATTTTGCATATAGGGACTCCTGCTCAAGTATACCCAACACAATATCCAGGTGTCTCAGATGATCCTCCCAAGCCTTGCTGAATATGAGTATGTCATCAAAGAATGAGTACAAACTTCCGCAACTGGTCTCTGAAGACCTTATTCATATAAGACTGAAAAGTGGCAGGTGCATTGGTTAAGCCGAAAGGCATAACCAGGAACTCAAAGTGCCCATAGTGGCACCTGAACGCTGTCTTCTCCACAGCCTCCTCACGTACTCGAATATGATGGTACCTTGACCTCAAGTCTATTTTGGAGAAGAAACATGCACCATGCAGCTCGTCAATAAGCTCATGAATCCTAGGGATGGGGTACCTGTTCTTAATAGTCTTCTTGTTTAGTTCCCTGTAATCGATGCACATCCTAAGTGTGCCATCCTTTTTCTTGACTAGTACGACAGAAGAAGCAAAAGGACTCTTACTAGGCCTGATGTGACCCATTTTGAGAAGCTCCTGAATGGCCTTCTCAATCTCATCCTTGTATCTCTTAGGATGTCTGTAGGGAATGGTGATAACTGGTTTGGCCCCCTGCTCCATCTCTATAACATGCTCAAAACCCCTGTCTAGAGGTCTACCTGGTGGTATATCACTAAACACTTTGGAGTGTTTAGTTAGTATCAACTAAATCTCCACTGGGTAATCCTGTTTCTGCTATTTCGGTACCTCTGGCATCACAAGTATCTCCGCTGCCCACTGTACCTGATCATGTCGCAGTATCCTCTCCATTCTCCAAATGGACACCGCTCTCAAACTCCCATCGGACATTGCCCTCAAAATATGTTTCCGACCATCTACTTCGAACTTCATCTCCATGGTTCTCAAGTTGAGGTAAAATTAACCTATCATGTGTAGCCATTTCATTCCGAGGACTACATCCATGTCACCCATACCGACCACATAATATTCGGCCTGGAACTCGTAGTTATTTGACCTGATAGTTAAATTAGGGATCCTTCATTTGCAGGTAATGACAAACCCATCCGCAACTCTAGCTTTGAATCCCTCGAACTCTTTTGTTTTGAGTCCCCTCCGTGCCACAAGCCCCTCATCAATGAAGTTGTGGGTGGCACCTGTGTCTAACAAAGTGGTCACTCACTGTCCCTCCAATACTCCCCGTATTCTGAAGGAACCCTCTTTCTGAGTAGCAGAGATATGTGCTGTCGGAATATCCTCATCATGCATACCCTGTGCATCCTGCACCTCCTCTACTACATCCTCTACATCGCTGTCCTCCCTATCACTCTGCTGCCCTAATTGCTTTGAAGCTGCCTCCTCAGCAAAATAATACTCCACTTGTTTTGCTTGCCCCTTCATTCGGCACCTATGGTTAGGATCCCATGGCTCTTTGCATTTGAAGCATAGTCTCTTCCTCCTGTACTCGTTCAATGCATCATCATCTAATCGAGGTACTAGTTTCCTTTGTGGAAAGGTGTCTCGTTTTTGTACGGGCATTTTATCTCTTCGTGGAGGAAATGGTTTGGAGACGAACTATTTCCTAGGCACTGCAAACTCCATACTTCATGCCTTCTTAATGGCCTCCTAAAGTGAAGGTGGGTCAAATGTCGTAACCCAACCCTTCAGTGGTTCCATTAGTCCTTCCATGAATAGGACTACAAGTCTCCTCTCAGATATGCTGGGAACCATCACACTAATCCTCTGGAACTCCGAAATATATCCCTCAAGCGACCCATACTGCTTCAACTATGCCAACTCTCTGAACTACAACTCTGGGTCCTTGGTATCAAATCTCTCGATGAGTCTGTTAGTGAACTCATCGTATGTGGTGATAAGGTCGTGCCCTAGAGTGACCAACCCAATGTACCACCACTCATGTGCTAACCCATCCAAATGAATAGTGGCAAAGTTAAGTGCCTCATCCTCCGGCATCGCCTTAAGTGTCAGGTAGTTATCCAACTTCTGCACCCAAGCTCTGGCTAAAATCTTGCCACTTCTGTCAAACCGGTCTGTTGTGATGTAATCACACATCGCCCCATTGCAAATGGGGACCCCCTCTTTTTTTCTTGCTTTCTGTCCTTGTTTTGCTTTAGGTTTAGTTTTCCTCTAAGCTTGTAGGATTTTGATAGTGTTGTGTATCCAAGTCTCAACAGTTTCTTGCTAAATGTCTATATGCCTTCATCCTGATGCATGTCACTGAGACCCTGAAAATGACTAAGTCTGATATCTTGAAAATCCTGAAAAAATGACAGTCTGAAATCTGGTGGATCCTCAAAAATCTAGAATCTGCATGCTAAGTCCTATGGATCCAGGACCTATCTCAAACATCCTGGAAGTATATTGATAAATATTTAAAGTATAAGAAACTCAATATCTGACTTATACTTAAACATATTTTCAATATACTTCCATTTAGGAAATCCAAAATTTGACTAAGGCAAGAAAATCCTCACTCCAGCTCCAAACCCGCCCAGACTGGGCGGCCTCACAAGGTCATCTTGGACAGTGTCTTCACCATCAGGAGAGCTTGTCCAAACACTGCCCTCAAACCCGCCCAAGGGAGAAAGACATCAAATTTACGAGGTTTTAAGCACAAAAGATAGGGAAATGATGAAACTCCAACAAAATTTCATGAGTTTGATGGAATCAAAGGCACTACAAGGTGAATTCCATGCATTACTTCCCAACCCGCCCAGCCTGGGCGGCCTCACAAGGGAGTGATGGACAATGACTCCCGCCACATCAATCTCTCCACACACTGCTCCCAAAACTGCCCTAGAGGAAAATGGTTAAGTGTTGAGGTTTTCTTGCGCAAAACACTGAGGTATGGTGATTTGTAAGTAAGATTTTTGAGTTTGAGTGAAGTCAAGTGGATAATAAGCAATTTTCCAGGTGTCACTCTCCAACCCGCCTTACTTGAGCAACTTTGGCATGTAGACATGGACAATGTCTTCATCACCTCATCAATTTCTCCAAACACTGCCTTCAAACCCGCCCTAGGTGAGAATGATCAAATTTTGAAGGGTTTTTAAGCATGAAGCACTAGAGGGTGAAGACATTTCAATGAAACTTGGAGGTTTGAGAGGATTGAGTGAGTTTTGAATGAAAATCCAAAGGTCACCCTTAAACCCGCCCTACATGGGCGGCCTCAAGAGGTTCCTGTGGACAACTTCACCTCTTCCACATCAAATACTCCAGACAGCATCTCCAATCCTGCCCTAGGAGAGATTATGCAAAATTCAAAGTGTTTCAACACAAAACATCAGAAGGTGATAAAGATTGATGGAAACTTGAAGGTTTTAGAATGATTGAGTTTTAAGATGAAAATCCAAGGGTCATGTCCAAACCCGCCCTACCTGGGCGGCCTCAGGAAGGGGTCTTGGACAATGTTGCCTGTCACATGAAATCCTCCACACATACCCTCTAAATCCGCCCAAGAAGGAAAGTGGTCAAGTTTTCAAGGTTTTCTTGCACGAGACATTAGGATATGATGAAATTACAATGGAAGTTTGCAAGTTAGATAGAATCAAGTGCATCTCAAAGAAGAATCCATGCATCACCTCTCAACCCGCCCTACCTGGGCGGCCTCATGAGGGAGTGATGGACAATGTCTCCCCCCACATCAAACTCTCCATGCACTGCTTCCAGAACCACCCAGGGATGAAGGTGGCATAAGTTGCAAGTTTACTTGATGAGAATGATGAAGATGACACCAAGCATTACTTAAACTCCTCCCAACAAGGATGAATCAATTGGAAAGAATAATAAAAGATCACTAAGCCTGATGTCCTGAAATCCTGAAAATTGGCTAAGTCTGAAATCTGGTGGATCCTCCAAAATCTAGAATTTGCATGTTAAATCATATGGATCCAAGACCCATCTCAAACATCCTGGAAGTATATTGATAAATATTTAAAGTACAAGAAATTCAATAATTTCTTATACTTAAACATATTTTCAATATACTTCAATTCAAGACATTTCCGGTATGGCAACGAGACTTGCATTCCAAGCACCACCTTCAAACCCGCCCTACCTGGGCGGCCTCAAGGGGTGCTCATGGACTATGTCGTGTCCCATATGAAATTCTCCATACACTGTCCTCAAAGCCGCCCAGGATGAGGGATAACATAAATTGCTAAGTTTGTTTGATCAAGATAGTACAAAGGAGAGGAGATAGTCAAGTTCAAAGGTAAGAAGTTCCTAAATGTTGAAAATCCACTCACCACCTTCTAGCCCGCCCTTCCTGGGCGGCCTTGACCTCTATGCTTGGACAACTTCACCTCTTGCACAGCACACTCTCCAGACATCAACCTTAAACCCGCTCAAGTAGAAGACCTATCAAGTTTGCAATGTTTTGAGTTGAAGTACAATGAGATCATGAAGATTTGATGGAAGTTCATAGGTTTGAATGTTTTTTGAGGCATTTTGAGGAAAAATCCAAGGGTCACTGTAATGTCCCCTTCCAAGACGGCACATAGATGAGCAGTGGTTGGCCTATTACCAGGGTTCCCGTAGGTCAATAGAGTGGTTAGGGGACCTATCCAGGGGCAGTGGAGTTTCGCTGAGAGTCTTACGAGCCCTTTAGTTTGGTGTCAGTTGATGAATCCAGGGGTTGAATTGAAAATACTAAGAGTTGCTTTAATGGAATTGTGAAAAGTGAATAGTAACAGAAAATTAGAAGAGGAATAGTGAAAAGTGAATAGTAACAGAGAATTAGATGGTGAATAGTGGAAAGGTCCCCATCCTAGTAGCCCCAATGTTGTTTTTAAAAGGTGGCCCTTCTTTTTCATGAGAAAGAGACCCTCAAGGTGGGTGTCCCCTTTTGGAGGGAATATTTTAATGTTTTTTGTGGAAAAAGGAGGATGGAGGCTATAAAGCAATGTATTGGGCTCACTTTTGAGCATTCTACTCTCATTTTCTAAAAAGCTAAGTGCAGGTTTGGAGCTCTGGATAGGGTTTTCAGCAGATTGCAGCTCTTTTGAGGACGAAACCCCTTAGAGGACAGTGGATTGGACGACAACCCAGTTCACATTATGGGGAAATCTACACTGGGTTTTCGTTTGGGCTTCTTCTGACGTCATTTTTGTGTGCATATTCATGATCAGACCTATGCAGATTTGAAACAAGGGTTTGGACAGCTTGCTTCAGTCACTTTGGTCACTGAAATTCGCCATACTTGGCTGCCACAATTGGAGGTTGACGCCATTGCATGTTGGGAGGGTTTTGTGGGTCACTGGATCAGATTTGTATGCCTTTATAAGTCTGATTTTATAATCAGACCTGGCTGTTTGTACTCAGTCATCCTCTCACAATTGTAATTAGCTATTTTCCATATACGGGTATGTCAAACTGAGTTACCTAACTCATATCTATAATTTTGAAATAGTTTGCTTGCTGATCCAATCAATTTCAGTTGTCTTTTTGGTGTTATTTGAATGTATTATGTTACCTTTAATTTATCATATCATGGCAAAACCTTACATGCATTGAAACATCAAAACACAAAGCAAACCTTTCAAAAAACGCAATCAGAAAATTCAGAACAGCAAGTCAAAAATTAGATCAGATTTGGTAGGGGATCTTTCAGTCACCTCTAAAGCCGCCCTGCCTAGGCGGCCTCAAGAGGTCCTTGTGGATTATGTCACCTGACACAATGCATTCTCCAGACAACACCTCCAAAACCGCCCAGGGATGTAAACAATACAATTTGCAAGTAAAATCAATGGAAATAATGAAGATAAACATGTCAAAGGTGAAATGAACAAGTGCAAAGTTATTTAAGTTGAAAAATCCAAAGGTCATCCTCCAGCCCGCCCTTCCTAGGCGACTTTGGAACCTTCCTCTGGACAATGTTACCTTCACGTGAAATTCTCCATGCACTACCTTCAAATCCACCTAGGGGAGAAGACAATCAAAATGGCAAGAATGAATCAATGATAAGTGAAATTCTTAAACGTGGATAAGGCAGGTTTAAAGGGGTTGTATTGGCCACTCAACATGACATCTTCCATACTACTTAGCCTAGGCGGATTTCACCTTGACATGTGGAGAAGGTTCATCAAACTTGTCTTCTGACTTCTATCAATCATTCACCAACACTAAGTTATACAAGGACAAGTTTGGGAGATCATCAAGGTTAGGAAAGGATATTTTAGACAGAAAATCCTCACTACCTGTCCAAACCCGCCCTACCTGGGCGGTCTCAAGAAGAGGTCTTGGATTCACTCATGTCTTCACATACATCTCTCCATACAACACATTCAAAACCGCCCAGGGTGCTGGAAAGAAGGTCTTCATGAGGATGAGCTAAATGAAGTAATCCATATACACTCTCAAGACTATCATGTTAAGAGACTCACTTTCATTCACCTCTTTCACATCATTCACTCCATGCAACATCTTCAGGGTCGCTCTTACTAGGTGGACCTCACCAAGACACATGGACATCACCACCCAACATCTAGGATGTCTTCAAAATTCATAACCATTTCAAGATTCTACTAAGGGTTTAGATTGATGGAGAAGATTTATCAAATGGAGGAATGAACGTCAAGAGAGATTAAATCCACACTCTGCCTTCCAACCCGCCCATGCAAGGCGGCCCTAAGCCTTCCAAGAGGACAACACTAAGTCTCTCACACTATATTAGCTTCAAAAGAGTCATCATTAACATCAAATGAAGGTTAAAATTCAAAAAATCCATGCATCTTCCTTGAACCCGCCCTTCCTAGGCGGCTTTAGACCCCTCAGATGGACAACATCCTCTCCACATGACATTCTCCACACCTACCCTCCAAACCCACCCATGCTGGGCGCTCTGAGTACAAAGGCATGGAAAATGTCTAAAAACATTGAATTTACCTCTTACTAGGCCGACTTCATCACACTAGGCCGACTTGCTTTAGGTAAAGGCAAAGTTTAGTATTTAAGAAGGTTTAAATCTGCATTTTTTAATCAAAACAAAACCAATTTCATTCTGATTTGCAGCAGAGCAGTAAGGAGTAGCAGCTTTCAAAGAAAAAAAAAAGTTAAAAATTCAAGTATCTTTCAAGATCAAATTTTCCAAAATTCTGATTTTTGCTTAACATTCATTGTTTTAATCCCATATACATAAGGTGAATGTAATTTGTTTTAATTTGGTGTGTTTCTTCTTGTAGGTGATGAAGGATCCAAGGAGGTGAATGGCAAAGGCTCATACATAAGAAGCTTTGAAGGTGGAGGAACGTTGTTCAAGTTCATCATCATCATCACATGGAGGAGAGCTCCAACATCTAGTTCGAAGACTTCGTATGTCTGGATGAGGAAGACATCAATGCCATGTGAAAGGGAGCTAGTCTAAGATGATCAAGGTTACAAGTGTAGTTCATCAAGTGTAGTTCATCATCAAGAGCATCATCCGTTTGAGGCGAGGATCAGTGGAAGGTTGTCACTTCACCATGCACATCTTGAAGGAGGTCATCATCCAGAAGCTCACATATCATGTGCCAGACAAGAAGAAATCTCATCAGGCACTAGTCTACTCCATGAGTCCATGCAACTATCCAGAGGCATAGTCCTGCACAAGCACAACAACACCACAAGATGAGAGATGAGCATGATCATCAAAGCGATCCATGAGTTACATCAAGACAACAAGAAGAAAATATTCTAAGTAAAGTGAACATGAAGTGAATCACACTAGTTCATTCAAAGATGTTGAGGTGGCACGTACACATCATCAAGCCAATCGCATTCTGCCATGTAAGAGGGCCCACCATAGAGATGCTCCAAAGATGCTTATCACATTGGGAAACGTGCCTTCATTGCCTCTTTCATGTTCTAAAAATAGAAAATTTTGTAACAAACTGCCTTGTTGTCTCGATCTTGGCCGTTGATTGTCAAATCAATCCTGACCCTTCATGTAATTTATGGAGTCTATAAAAGGCTCATTCTTCTCATTTGTAAGGGAGAAGGGGATATGGGGAAGATATAGGAGATTAGAGATTAGAAGTAGAGATCAAGGAGGAGTAGAGTAGAGAGGGAGCTCTTCAAAGTCATGAAGAGAGACATGAGATTGTTGTAATGACACACTTCAAAAGTAATACAAGCTCATTGTTGTTTTGCATGGTGATCTTGTGGCTTTGAAATGTTAGCAAGGTTTCAAGTTCTTGAATATGACAGAGATGTGTTTCCAAGTAGTTTAGATGATAAAGTAGATAGAGTTCATTGATGTAATGGATATATGCAATGATATTTGATGAATTCCCGTTGGTTCATACTTTTGATGGCTTGTTGATGGTAAGTCATCATGTAAAGTTAGCCTGAACCACATCTTGCAAATAGTTCGATTGTTGATGCTCCTTCGAGTTGCGCCAGCTATGGGTACTTTGGAGTGTGTCAACGATATGAAAATCCTTGGTTTATCCCTTGGAGATTGCACCTATTTCATGTAGTTGTTGCTCGTCATGGCGAAGTGAAATTTGGTTTTTTTAAGGGAAATTTGTCTATCATAGCATCGTTCATCATGTCATTGTCTTTAGATTAGCCTTCTTAACTCTTGCCTTTTGCCTTTTCTTTTCATAGTTGATCAGAAGAAGTTCCATTTCACAAGGAAAGAGTAACTTATTTGAATGGAGAGATGACAATTCTACGTAAGTCCCTTTGTGACACAGCAAATCACATCACACCACCAAGGCCATTCGTTGCAAATCACGTACAAGGAACCTTGGAGCGTTCTTGTTTGATCACTTAGTTTAGCATTCGAGACGCTTTGTTCAAGAGAGGATACAGCACTTGGTGTTTTATTCTAATGTTGTTGTTGTCAAGAAAACATCATCAACACGGTCCATAGGGACTTTGCTCAATGCATGTTGGTAGTCCCGGTTAGCTCTGTTAGCTCTATAATCTCCTCGACCCATCATAGCTCCCCTTTGTCTTTTCTGATTCATATACTAGTCGAATGTCAGTGTCTCTCTAATACCTGGAGCCAATGTCATGTACTCTGCATGCTGTATCTGAACATCATCTGTCATGGGAAGCTGAACCTCTGCTTCCTGCTGAACCACTGCCTCCTCTCTACGAAGAAAAATCGGCTGTAGGGGTCTAGTAACCGATCCTAGGGTAACCCTGGTGTTGTGCACACCACTCTATCCTTCATGTCCACTACCCTGTCCCGCATGTCCACCACCCTGTCCTGCATATCCACTACCCTGCCTGCATGTCTGCGGTGACCATCGTTAGAGCCATTGGTCTCACCCTCGGGTGCGGTATTGGTGTGAACTACTGGAATTCACTGGTTGAACTTCCTAAGGAGCTAGGACATCATATCAAGCATAATATCAAACTTCCTTTCTGTCTTCGTGTTAGGGCTCTCCAGCTGGTCTGATCCTCTGTTCCCCATACTACCTGCTATGCTCTCACTGCCACTGAAAGAGTTTAGGTGCATGCCCATAATACTTGAAATTGTTTCACCTTCTGGAACCTCAGGTGGATGCCAATGTGGAGTGGGTCTAGTCTAAACTCTTCTTCCATCACTAGTATAAACTGATCAACACAGGCTAGCAAGATGCACCAGCTTTGATACCACTGTAATAACCTGCACCTATTGTTCTTTTGATTTATCTTTATTTAATGTTATATATTTTACTTTTTCTGTGATCTTTAAAAACTAGATAGGAGATGCAGAAGGGCGTTTTCATTTTCTTGAGATGTGTATGCCAGAATACAAAGAAAGATAACATGCAACTAAAACCCAAAAAATCTATGATAGATATGAACTAAATAATCAAGACCCGGTTCATAGAATGGCATAAAATGAATTATCATTACATACCCATTTCAAAATAAGCATCTTCGAATTTTTGCTATTGACAGACCAGCAACATGAACATGGAGTTTTGCATTTAATACATCAACAATGTGAGGTAACTCATCTACATCAATAGCAATGGCCTCATAGGCCAAAATCGACCTCAACACCAGAGAGAAATCTGCAATGAAAACCCTGAGCAATGCCTCCCAAGAAGTACGGCCAAGTCTGAAATGTACAACCAGTTGAAAGGAAGTACGGCCAGTAAGGAAGGAAATGCAGCCTCAATCTCTCCTTAAATCTGCTACAAATAGAAACAGTCTCCTCAATGGTCTCTCAGCTGCACCAAAAATCTATGAAGATGTATCATGAAAACCTCTCCGAAACTCCGTCAAGAATATCCAACTGAAGCACAACTAAAGCCACTATGTATGGCTGCCCCAAAATCCCCTTGGGTGATCTTTCACTCCTGCAGAAGATTGATACCAATGGTGGTTTTTCTCACCAAAAGCCCTGGCTGGAAGAAATCCCCCAAACCCTCATTTGCAGAGCAAAATTTCATAAAAATGTAATATCCAGAATGTATATTACTTTTCACCATTTTGCCTTTATAATCTTTCCTTGAGGGTCGACCCTTTTGAGAGGGAAATAACTTTTTAATTTTTATTTTATTTTTCCCCTCATGAGGCATCCAAGTCCCTGGGTGACTTATTTGGCCCTTTTTATAATTTCTCACTAAGTCGCCACATTAATATAAAGTCCAAACATTTAAATATAAATATTAATTTTACGGACTTTAAATTGGAAGGGCAAACGGACTCGGAATCTGACGAGCAATAGACCGTTGGAAAAGCCCCATCGAAACACTCCACCTCCAATAATGAATTTCCCAAAATAGCCAACTTCCCGACTTACTAAAAATAGTAAGTCCCAGCCAGATTGTCAAAAACCGACCAAACGAACTCCTAGAGTTCCCTAACCACATTGGTTAGTCTACGGGAACCAAGTATAAACTAACCCTCTAGTAAAGGGGACATTATAATATAAATCAATTTTTCAAAATATATTATATATATATATAGAGAGAGAGAGAGAAAGAAATAGAGATATCATGATATGTCAATAACTGATAACAACAATATCAATATGTGAATAAATCATAATCTTGATTCTTAACCATACCTTGAATATAGTAAGCTCAAACATATCTTGAGTGCATTCCTCAAATCAGAAATTAAGACTTCATCTCAATCAAATGAGATGCATGACAATATTTCTTTGTTGCATTAATACATTATGTATGAAAATACCACTGATGGTCATCTGGTTGTAAGATATTTGTTAGATAGAACATTTTCAATTTAAAAGCATCCATTTCTCTCCTATTATTTAGCCTCACTTGTTCCACATTCACAGATCACTGTTCATCAAAGCTTTGTGGCTCAGGGCCATAAGTTGGTGTTGCATCTTCTTTCCATAGTCATTACAGCCTTATTTTGCCAATATTACCCCCTTTTTTCACCCCTTTTTCCATGTTCGTTGTCAACCAACTTGGTTTTATCAGAGTTCTACAACTTAGGGCCATATGTCAAAGTTGCATCTTCTCATCCACGGTCTTTACAGCCTTTTACCTTGCCAATATTCCATGTCATCCTCCACACCCCTCAATCTCAATCCTTATTATCAATTTAATCCTCTCCCTATAACTTTTTATACACTTAGAAACCTTTTTGCAAAAAATTCTGATGCCTGGCCACGAGATCCAACCCTATTGAAGCCCCTCCTCACAAATTCAACATCCACCTCAATGAAACCAGAGAATAAGATAGAGGAACATCGAATGACTTATTGTCCAAATATCTCTGAGTGCTTAAATTTGTCGTCCCCTATCTTTTTCCCCTATTTCAGAAACGTTTCATAGAATTTAGATTTGCAAGGGACGCCAAGGGGACGTCCCATGCCATCCCCCTGTCCCGAAAATGCCACCGGGGATGAGGACGCCACTGGAACAGGCGGGGACGCATCCCCGTGTAAGCCTGAAAAAGAGCAAATGTAAATGTTCTTGAAGATGTGCTTATGAATGTATATATAAAATTAGGTTATGCAAAATTGTGATACTCCAATTCAACGTAAATGACAACATGATGCAAAGAAAGAAATAGACTTGATTCACTTGACAAGTTTCATAAACTGATTCATCTCAAACAATGATTAAATGCATTCTAGATCACATTGGAAACATTGCCATGGCAGCGTAATGTGCATTCAACAAGGGAAAACCACCATGATGTATGAATTCCTTTGTATTTCAGTCTTCTTACAACATGTTCTATTGATTCCCAACCAATCTTATTCACACAAAGTATAGATCTTATCAAACCCTAATAGAACTAGGGTTTTATGACTGTTTTCTCATAAATGGAAACACACAGACTTATATAACTCCTCCACAAATGCAAACTATGAATTTTCCTTTAAAGGGTTTTTAGAACATATTAAAATAGAACTTTCCACCAATTTTCATGACTTTTTGATGGTTGGAATCAAAGATATGAAATATTCTAGTTCACTAGAAACCCTAGGTAGGGTTTAGACCTGCTGTTAGTAAAAATGTCATAACTCACACAAAACTCAATGAAACTGATTCAAGCATAAAGCACTCATCTCTTAAAACATAAAGCTAACTTTCCCAATTGGTTTCAGGCCTCCATTATTCCATACATGCCCGTACTAACATGTTTTCAGACTGCAAACTTTCAGATAATAAACTTTACAGACCTGTCAAGACGAAAAATGGCATAACTTTCACAAAACCCAATGAAATTTCACCAAACCAATTGCATTTAAAATCCAACTCTTTCCTCTAACTTTTCCAACCAGTTTTAGGACCGTACCAATCCGTACCATGTGAATTGCAATCACTATTCACAAAAAAAACATAGATTTGAACATGCAAAATGAGGTATATTTTATTCCAACTTCTCTCCCACCTTCTCCAACCCTTGTGTTCGTGCTTACATGACATATTTATATAATTACATCCATTTCCATCACACAAAACTACTTCCTAACTTCCCAAACCAACTTTGCAACTTTTTGACAACTTTGACAACGTTTACATTTTTTTGCAACTTTTGACTCCAAAACATTACATAATGGATTTAAATTACTCCAAATGATCTTACATGACCTTATTGACACCAAACAAATCAAAACTCAAAAGCTTAGCACATGACAAAAATTGCATCAAAAAGAGTGCATCAGGATGCCCTTGCATCATACTCCCGAGAGAAAAAATTTGAGTTCCAGCTCAAACAGGATCCTTCTTTCTTGTCTTCCAGTTCCTTTGCATGTGCACATTGTTTTCTTTTTGCTGGATCTCAACTACATTTGTTTCAACTAGTTCACTTGTGCTTTCCGGTCCACCAACATGCTTCTTGAGCCAATGCCAACTTGGGACAATGTAGCCATGTGCCTTTGTTTGTTTTCTCGTTCTAGCTTGAGCTTGGACTGCAATTGTAAATTTATTTTCGCTGTCATCCACTTTTTCTTTTTCACCTGCACAAAAAACAAACATATTAAAGAAATCATATTCTTCTTCTTCACACTTCACTTCTTCATCCACCTCATGTTGTTTGCCGTACATTCTTTTCTCTTCATTATTCTCCAAAATCTTTTGTTTAACCTCAACCATACTCAGCCATTCATTTTTATTTTTGAATTGTTCATCCATTCTTTTAATCTCCTTGACATCAACATTCTCATCTCTTGGTTCTTCTCTTGAGAACCATGTTATTTCCTTATCCTCCATGATTGTCTTCTCTCTTTGGACTATTCGTGAGTCCTCTACAGCCTCTTTTGTTGTTTCTTCTTCTCCTTGAACATCACCCACTTCAACATCAACATCACTATTACTTTCATTAGTTTGAGCAAATTCAAAAGAAATTTCTTCCATTTTTTGTTCAACTGGTTTTTCAAACAACATGTTTTCAAAACTTATTACCTCATTTGTCTTTTCTTCATATTGTTGTACATCTGTCTTCTCACTTAACAACAAGCTTTCAATTCCTATGCACTCATCCTTCAAGGCTATTAATTGATATTTCTTTCCATCTTTGTCCAACTCGTGTTATTTTTCCTGTTATACTTCACTGCCCTGCTATAATGCCACAACCTTCCAAACACAATGTGACATACATCCAAATGCATAATATCACAAACTATTTCATCCTTATAAAGGCCTATTTCAAACTCAACTTTGCATTGCTCACTTACGGTTACCTAGGTACATGTTTGAAGCCAACTCACAGAATAGGACGTGGGGTGTTGTATTCTTTTCAAACCCAACTTATCTACCATATATTCAGAAACAATATTATCCATGCAGTTATCAAAAATCACAACTTGACAGCATTTACCTTTGGACTTGCAGGTAGTCCGAAATAATATTTCATTTTCCAACTTGTTTTCTTTCTTGGCTGCCATTTCTTCCTCCTGTAGCCTCTCTGCCACTTTGAACAAAGTATTAAATAATGATGATGCCCTTTGCCCATATTTCTTCTTATTAAGAGTCATCCTTAAACATCAAATCTCACTAAACCACATTAGCCAAAACAATAATTCATTTCCCAGAGAACTTCTAGCTCTGATACCAAAAATAATGCAAAGAAAGAAATAGACTTGATTCACTTGACAACTTTCATAAACTGATTCATCTCAAACAATGATTAAATGCATTCTAGATCACATTGGAAACATAGCCATGGCAGCCTAATGTGCATTCAACAAGGGAAAACCAACATGATGCATGAATTCCTTGGTATTTCAGTCTTCTTACATGTTCTATTGATTCCCAACCAATCATGTTCACACAAAGTATAGATATTATCAAACCCTCATGGAACTAGGGTTTTATGATTGTTTTCTCATAAATGGAAACACACAGACTTATATAACTCCTCCAAAAATGCAAACTATGAATTTTCCTTTAAAGGCTTTTTAGAACATATTAAAACATAACTTTCAACCAATTTTCATGACTTTTTGATGGTTGGAATCAAAGATATGAAATATTCTAATTCGCTGGAAACCCTAGGCAGGGTTTAGACCTGCTATTAGTAAAAATGCTATAACTCACACAAAACTCAATGAAATTGATTCAAACAAAAAGCATTCATCTCTTAAAACATAAGGCTAACTTTCCCAATTGGTTTCAGGCCTCCATTATTCCATACATGTCCATACTAACACGTTTTCAAACTGCAAACATTCAGAAAATAAACTTTACAGACCTGTCAAGACGAAAAATGGCATAACTTTCACAAAACCCAATGAAATTTTACCAAACCAATTGCATTTGAAAGCTAACTCTTTCCTCTAACTTTTTCAACCAGTTTCAAGACCATACCTATCTATACCAGTCCGTACCATGTGAATTACAGTCGTTATTCACAGAAAAACATAGATTTGAACATGCAAAATGAGATATATTTTATTCCAACTTCTCTCCCATTTTTTCCAACCCTTGTGTTCATGTTTACATGACATATTTATATAATTACATCCATTTCTATTACCCAAAACTACTTCCTAACTTCCCAAACCAACTTTGCAACATTTTGACAACTTTGACAAATTTTACATTTTTTTGCAACTTTTGACTCCAAAACATTACATAATAGATTTAAATGACTCCAAATGGTCTTACATGACCTTATTGACACCAAACAAATCAAAACTCAAAAGCTTAGCACATGACAAAAATTTGCATCAAAAAGAGTGCATCAAGATGCCCTACATCAGAACACATCACTAATTAATATGTTATTGCCAAATGTAATGTCCCCATTTTTGGGTTCTCTAGCATTGCAGTTGACTCTGACCTTCTTGATGAGTGTCAACCTTGTCAGAGAGGTTATTTGATGTTGCCAATGAGCTCAGTAAGTCTTGATGACACTTATGCCACTTTCCAAAGGGAATTCCAACTTTTGATGTATTCTCTAAGATTCTTGGAGAGTGTTTATTTATAGTAAGTCACCCGGTCGGGCCCGATTTTTATTGTTCATCATCGATGTCACTCTAGTGCAGTCAGATTTCGATTCCGATGTTTTTCGATAGTTTCTACGACTCAGGTCTAATATTGGCTATAATTTAATTATTTTACAAAGGTTGCTTAATTTAATCAAAATAATTTAGAGGGCATCTTAGTATTATAGCTCGTCGGAAAGAGAATAAAAAGTTTTAAATCGTGGACGCATAATATTGGGACCTTGTGAATCAAATATTATCATTATTTTGATAAAATGGTCTTTTGGAGCCAAAAAGGAGCTTTTAATTAAAAAGTGAATTAAAAAATAAGCTTCTAGAAAGGTCAATGGGAAAAAGTATAAAAGGAGGTTGTGGAAGCTCATCTGGGTCATTCAGAAGTTTGTTTATTTTCTCTTTGGTGATTTGGAGTTTTGTGCCTGTGGCCAAACTCTTACCAGTGGGACGAAAACCCCAATGGTTTCTCGGTTGATTGGACGAAAACCCAATTCAACCCACTTGGTGGATTCACTCATGGTTCGCAATTGCGCATATTGATTTGGAGTTTAAGGAATTCTTGTGCTAGAAAGAGGCATTCGTCGCAGGATTCAAATATTTGTATTTGCAGAAGGGATTGCTTAATAAATTTGTGAGATTTGTGTTTCGAATACAAATTTATTTATGCAGAGTTTTATTGTTTTGTGATGAAGATTTTATGAGGGTTTTTAGCCCTATTATTTCCAACAGTACCAAGTTTGGGGTTTTAAAGTGTGAAGGGAATGTTGACCGAACCATCTCTTAAATAAGAAGGCAGCCATACTAGCATTTGGGGAAGGTATTTGGGAGAGGTTTAGTGGTTTGTGGCCCCCACAAGCAACCACATAATTTCCTAATACCAGCTGCACCTCTTAAGGAGGATACAAAATTATTCCCAGCCTCTACAAGACTTACGTCAGACTCGTAAAGGAGTCTCTCTTGTTGTTGCAGCATATAGTGAAGCCATATCAGCTAATGTAAATATTGGATCTCCTCCATTTCTAGTGTTTTCTGGGGCATATTTGAGCTACAGCAGTGCTGTTTGGAATACATCAACATTGCAACTGATATACAGGTCTGATAAACCATACTACAGCAGTCTAATTCAACTTCTGGGACAGAATTACATATCATTTCAGTCTGAAATACTCTTAGCAGCAGTTAATACTGAAGAACAAATAACTATTATAGAGATTGTTCTTGGTCTACATCAACATAGCATTCATTTCCTACGTATTTGGCATCTCTCTGAAGGTTAGAGATCAACTATTCTATGCATCTGTACTTCTGGTTTTGAGCAGCAGGTTGCATTGTTTATGATACTTGTTTCATCAACTATAACAAAAACCACAAATTGTTTGACAAAATGTCTCTTAATCGTCTTTGTATCTTGTGATGAATTTATAAAAAAAAACAATGCATAACAACCATTTCACAAAATGCCTGTTTGATAGAAGTCAGGATACTTCGTGGGTTTTGGAAAAAAAAATTGGTTTCAATTTGGGGTGGAACATTACACAAAATTTGTAATGTCCCCATTTTCGCGAGCATCAGAGTTTGGAGGATTAGCCTATCATTTGACCCTCGTAGGCTAATGGGGAGTTGTTTAGAGGGTCCCGTTTGGCAGTTATCAGGGTGTTTCCTTCTCCGGAGCTCAATTTGGTTCAGGTTGGGCCTTCGTTTGATGTTTCTGGACTCAGTTATACACACTTACTATTTATAGTAAGTCACCATTTTAGGAGAGTCAGTGTTTCTATATATAGCAGGGCACCTGAACAGGTCTTGATTGCAGTGTCGATCCTTTACTCAATTGGTTTGATCAAGTAATGATGGATTTACTATTTATAGTAAGACTGTGGTTGTAGAGAGGGACCCCTGCTATTTCTAGTAAGGCGATTGGATGCATAGAGGGTACTGTTGATGATGTTTTCTTGACAACAACATTAGAATAAAACACCAAGTGCTCTATCCTCTCTTGAACAAAGTGTCTCGAATGCTGAACTATGTGATCAAACAAGAACGCTCCAAGGTTCCTTGTACGTGATTTGCAACGGATAGCCTTGGTGGTATGATGTGATAATATTGTTTACACAAAGGGACTTACACAGAACTTATTCATCGCTCCATTCAACTATGTACACTTTCCTTATTATGAAATGGAACTTTTCTAATCAGCTATGAAAAGAAAATGAAAAAAAAAAAAGGGTTAAGAAGGCTATTCTATGGACAATGATGTGATGAACGATGCCATGGTAGACAAATTCCCTTAGAAACCAAATTTCACTTCGCCATGACAAGCAACAACTACATGAAACAGGTGCAATCTCCAAAGGAGAAACCAAGGATTTTCATATTGTTGACATACTCCAAAGCATAGTTTAAAAACTCGGACTCGGCAATTACTCGGCGGACCCAAAATTTTTAAAAACTCGGGACTCGGCAATAACTCAGGGAAAAACTCGGCAATAACTCGGCAAAGTTATCGAACATTAAAAAATAAATTAATTTTTAAAAATATGCTTTACAAACATACATATTATTGAATTTATGAAATATATTGCCCGTTTTGGTTTGAATTCATGGATCTAGCAAATTTTTTTTGGTGGTTGGGTTCATTTGTACCAAAAACAAATAATAATATAATATTATAATATATAAATATTAATAATATAATATATATTAATAATATGTATTATGAATATATATTATAATATAAAATATTAAACAATATAATATATATAAATATTAAAAATATACATATTAATAATTTAATATAATACTGTAAAATTTATAATATATAAATATTAATAATATAATATGATACTTAATAATCTATATAATATTAATAGATTAATTTTATACTATAATAAAATATATATTATATCATAACACTATAATATAATACTATAATGATAATCGATTTTTTTTGTGGTCTAATTAATACTATAATACATAGATATATAAATATTCATAATATAATACGATACTTAATAGTTATTTGGTATTAAATTTCGCTATCGTTGTTGTGGCTATTAAACTTGGGATTGCGGCATACCCTAAATACTTCCAATTGTTGCAGGTAGCTGAGTAGATAGTGTTGCGGAGGACTATCTCATGATATTATATGCACACAAACTGCGTCCACGACTCCACACAAAACGCGTCCACAAGCACAAATGGTGGCGACGTCGTTTCTCCCCATGTCCTCTAAAACCCGCGCTCCCACAAAACCTAAAATTAAAAACGAAATAAAACGCGTTTGACCTAATCATGGACGAGTTTTTGGCGAATTTTGTGCAAGAAATCGCGAGTTTCTGGTAAAAATTCGCCACGGTTTTTTGCAATAACTCGTGAGCGAGTTATTCAGGTGATAACTCGCCTAAGCATTTTCTCAGCGAGAACTCGCGATTACTCGCGAGTTTGTTGCGAGTTTTTAAACTATGCTCCAAAGTACCCACAGTTGGTGCAACTCGAAGGAGCATCAACAATCGAACTATTTGCAAGATGTGGCTCAGGCTAACTTTACATGATAACTTATCATTGACAAGCCATCAAAAGTATGAACCAACGGGAACTTATCAAATATCATTGCATATATCCACTACATCAATGAACTCTATCTACTTTATCATCTAAGCTACTTGGAACCGCATCTCAACCATCTTGGAGAATAAGAAACCATGCGAACATTCCCTGATTGTACAAGATCACCATGCGAACAGCAACAATGAGCTTGTATTGATTTAACAAGTGTTTTGCTTACAACAATCTCATATATCTCTTCAATGATTTCGAAAAGTTCTTTCTACTCTACTCCTATTGCCATAGTATCTACTCCTACTCTATCTTCCTCTAATCATTCCTCTTCTATTATTGTCCCTTACAAATGAGAAGAATGAGCCTTTTATACTCTAGAAATTACATGAAGGGTATGGATTGATTTGATAATCAACGGCCGAGAACGAGACAAGGCAGTTTGTTACAAAATTTGCTATTTTTAGAACATGAAAGAGGCAATGAAGGCACGTTTCCCAATGTGATAAGCATCTTTATGGTGGACCCTCTTGAATAAATGACATGGCAAAATTCAATTGGCCTGATGATGTGTACATGCCAACTCAGCATCTTCAGACGAACTAGTCTGGTTCACCTCATGTTCACTTTACTTGGATATATTTTCTTCTTGTTGTCTTGATGTAACTCATGGATCGCTTTGATGATCATGCTCATCTCTCATCTTGTCAAGTACTCTTGCAGGACTCTTGACTCTTGGAGTGTTGAGGTAGAAGATGTCTTGTGCGTGACATGTTGTAGTAGACTGGCATATGATAGATGCACATGAAATAGACAACTCTGGATAATGACTCCTCATGCGTGGCGTTGATGTCTTCCTCATCCAGACATACGAAGTCTTCAAAGCAAGATGAACTTGATGTAAGAGCTCTCCTCCATGTGGTGATGATGACAAACTTGAGCAACTTTACTCCACCTTCAAAACTTCTTATGAGCTCTCGCCATTCACCTCCTTGGATCCTCCATCACCTACAAGAAACACATCAAATTAAGAGTCGATATAAAGGATTTTCAATAACAAATTACATTCATCTTATGCATGTGGGATCAAAACATACCCTTTAGCGTGAAATCCATGTCTAAGTCTCTGGAGCGCCTATGTTGGACGGGTTTGGAGGGTATGTGCGGAGTGTGTGATGTGAATTCCAAGGATCGTGGTCTAGGCCGCCCAAGCTAGGTGGCCTGGAAGAGGGTGTGAAGATTTTTATACTTAGGCAATTCTTGCTTCCTTTTCATGATCTTTTCCTTCCTCCTTAGCATGACTTAGTGTTCTCTTCATGTTCTTCATGTAAATTACCTTCATTTGAGTGAAGTCAAGAAGTGATCTGAATGGCATTTGAGGTATTCTCCATGTGCAATGGTGGAGACCGCCTATGATGAGCAACCTTGAAGGTGATGTGTAGATTTGACTCTCAATACTTATGATTTTCAATGATTTTCACCTCCTTATTGGACTTGCATGTGTGTGGAAGCAGATGGGTGGAGTTGGTAGGCAAATGATGAGTGGCATGAGTGCTCAAACACTTGATTCCATACTCACCTCCCTAGGCCTTCCATTAAACATGCCCACCATGAAGTCTTACATTTGCAATTCTTCAATTTCACTTGAAAGTTGTCTTAATCATCTTTACCTCATCTTCTAGTAGCTAACTTTCTCCAATCTTTCCTTGAGCAGGTTAGAAGTTTGAGTGTGGAGAGAGTGTATGTGGATATGGATTGAATCCAAGATCTCCTCTCTAGGCCGCCCATGCTGGGCGGGTTTAGAGGTGATAGGCGGAAAGTGTCTTGTGAATGACATGACATTGTCTAGGTGAAGTGCTCAAGGCCGCCTAGCATGGGTGGGTTGAATGATGGTGCATGGATTCCTTCACTCAAACTTTACTTATTGCTCATTCCTCTTCTTATGAAGACCTTTCTCTCCAACCTCCAAACTTAGCCAAAATTTTGAGATGTTAATGAAGTTGTAGGACACATCTTGAATGTCAGGTGATCTTATCCATATGCCCTGATGAAACCCGCCTAGGAAGGGCGGTTTTGGAGATGTTGCTTGGAGAATGTGTTGTGAACCCTTGTAATCTACTTAACTTCCCTCCAATTCATCATTTCTCAGTGTTCTATGCATCAAACCCTTAAAACTTAACCATTTTCTCCTAGGGCGGGTTGGAGGGTGTTGTCTGGACAAAGTGTCTTGAAAGTGATGACACTGTCCAGAAGGACTCTGTGAGGCCACCCATGCTGGGCGGGGTTGGGAGTGTTGTGTGGAATTTCACTCAAACTTGTTCTTTTTCGCCTCAAAATGAACTCCTCCTAACTTGCAACTTTTCATAAGGGTTTTCTTGGGCGGGTTTGAGGTCTTTGTCTGGAGAGACTCATGTGAACGACGTGGAATCCATGCCCAGGTGAAATTTCCGCCCAAGCTGGGCAGGCTTAGAAGGTGTGCTTGGAATGCAAGTCTTGTCGTCATATCGGAAATGTCTTGAATGGAAGTATATTGAAAATATGTTGAAGTATAAGTCAGATATACTTTAAATATTTATCAATATACTTCTAGGATGTTTGAGATGGGCCTCAGATCCATAGGATTTAACATGCAAATTCTAGATTTTGGAGGATCTACCAAATTTCAGACTTAGCCAATTTTCAGAATTTCAGGACATCAGGTTTAGTGATCTTTCATCATTCTTTCCAATTAATTCATCCTTGTTGGGAGGAGTTTAAGTAATGCTTGGTTTGGAGATGATGCATTGAATGTTGCTTGTAATCTACTTAACTTCCCTCCAACTTGCAAACCTTGCTTGAAATTCATCATTTCTCAGTGCCTTGTGCTTGAAAACCTTCTAAACTTAACCATTTTCTCCTAGGGCAGATTTGAGGGTTCTGTCTGGACAAATGCATGTGCAGGAGGCTAAGTCCATGACCTCATGCCAAGGCCGCCCAGTCTGGGCGGGTTTGGAGGTGAGGCATGGAAGTTTCATCAAAATCTTAGTTTTAGACTCCATCATCACTCCCTAACTCCCTTCAATCGGCAAAAGCTCGTGAAAATATCCTAACTTTCCCTGGGCGGGTTTGAGGGTGTTGTCTAGACAAGCTCTCCTGATGGTGAAGACATTGTCCAAGAGGACCTTGTGAGGCCGCCCAGTCTGGGTGGGTTTGGACATGGAGTGAGGAATTTCTTGCCTTAGTCAAATTTTGGATTTCCTGAATGGAAGTATATTGAAAATATGTTTAAGTGAGTTTCTTATACTTTAAATATTTATCAATATACTTCCAGGATGTTTAAGATAGGTCCTGGATCCATAGGATTTAGCATGCAGATTCTAGATTTCTGAGGATCCACTAGATTTCAGACTAAGTCATTTTTTCCAGGATTTTCAGGATATCAGACTTAGTCATTTTCAAGGTCTCAATGACATGCATCACGATGAAGGCATATAGACCTCTTGGCAAGAAACTGTCGAGACATGGGTACACAACCAAACCTACAAGCTCAAAGGAAAACTAAACCTAAAGCAAAACAAGGATAGAAAGCAAGAAAAAAAAGAGGGTCCCCATTTGCAATGGGGCGATGTGTGATTACATCACAACAGGTACCATGGTGAAACCCCAGGTTCAAACAGAATTTTGAAATGATGTCTAATTATGGAGATAAGTGATTTTTAATTATTATTAAAGGTAATCTTTAATAATAATTAATAATTATTTATAAAGTGCAATTATAAAGTTAAAAAAAGTCATTTTATATTCAATGGGGCCATGACCCTTCATTTAAGTGACTTAAAGTGCAATTAACGGATTATATTTCGGAGGCCACAATATTAAGGTATTTCATAAAGCTAATGTGCACACAAGTTATATTATTTTAAATGATATTAAAGTGCATTTATTATTCATGAATATCAAAGCCCAAGTTCGAAGACTTATTATAAACTTTTATGAAAAACCTAAAAATGGATTTCAAAAGGGGATTAAAGGCACTTAAGAGTTGAGAGGATATAAAAGGTTTTAAAAAGCAAATCAAACTCATTATTGAATGATCATTTGTCTTTGCTATTTGGTGTTCTTGGGATTTGAGCTTGAGACCAAGGGTTTCAGTCATCTTCAGCCATTGGAGAACGAAAACTCTTTAATGTCTATGCAATTCTGAGGCTGTGCAATACCAGCTGATATTATTGCTTGTGGAGGACTTCATTCAGGAGTTCTATCTGAGCTTACAGGTGAGAGATTTACATAGGGCTTGAAGCAGATTGAAGGTATATTCAGTTGCGGACCTAAGGAAAATCTGTTGCAGCCATTCTACACCAGATTTTAAATATTTAATTGCTGCTACAGTAACACGTGAATAGTAACACGCTACAGTAATTTTGCATTTTAGCTGAAAGATACACAAGGTTTTCATGTCATGTCTGACGGATAATTATTGATAGAGCTCATGGCTGCACTTTATATCAGATTTGACATTCATACGCAGCTGTACCAGCATTATTAGAGGCCACGTGTCACTGCTGGTTGCTTGGCGTGTAGCCTAGAGGTTGAAACGCCACTATTTTTGAACAAGATTCCTCATCAACTTGGACACTCAATTATTGGAAGGCATTGTGCCTGGGTTTTGATGTGGAGAAGTGCATCCTTGCAGCAGATCGATTCTTTACCAACCACCTGATTGCTGCAATTAATTTCCAGAATTCATCTACAGCTGCAGCTATACATTCATTTCCAGAATTTGTTACATCTCATGCATTTCATTCCGGGTATGAACATTGTAAAGTTTTAAATAAATAATAGAATATCATTACATCATATTACAGTATCTTTGGCATTATATATTTGCTTGGGTTGGTATATATTTATTTAATGCACTTCTAACCTGACAAGTTCTATGAAAAATATCAAAACAAATCAAAACAAACATTGATTTGTAAACCCACGTATTCAAACAAGGGCAAAGAATTGGTTTGGTTAGAATCCGCCTGGAGAGGGTTCTTACAAAATTGTAAATGATATGCATAAACAAAGAATTAATGTCTGTATTCATTACTTTAGATGCGGTGATCTAAACATCCAATAACATGAACATACAGATATATAGCCAAGACCTCATAGACAATAGTTACGGGGGATACTAATGTACCCAAATATTCAATATGTTAAGAATAGAATATCCTTGAAGTTGCGTCATATAATAATCCCTATGAATTGAATCATTTGAATTTTGAGGCTATGTTGCACCATGAGAGCTAAACTCAATATGCTAATCCACATGTTGCCTATACAATGATGATACGAGACTCTCTATATAAAATATTTCCTCTATTTAACTAGGGTTAGGGTAAATCCTTAACCCAAAATTACACCTTGACCAACTAATTACCAAATACAACATTATTCCATAAGTTACATGTTCAGCCTCATTAACCAAGGGTTATCTATGCCACCAATCAATTACTTTAACAACTCGTATGCATCATAATATCATATCTATGTGCATAACCAGAAAATATGATTGGTTAGTAGGGCCAAATGGGCTTTGATTATATGGGAAAATCAATGATTAAGTGTGCTTGAGCTAGAATAGTATTGGGATAGGTGACATACCAGGAAATCTTGATGCTTTGCACCCCTTTAAGCATCACCTAAATACAATTAGTGGTAAGTGGACCATTCATGATCATAAGAAATGAGTTCTTATGAACCACTACTGGTGAAAAATGGACCAATGAAGATTGACTCAAACTATGCAATTCAATACCAATAAATCATCACATAATTTCATACACTAAGAAATCATCACTTATATCAACCTGAATGAGCAAGGGAGCTCTATAATGAATGGTTCAAAAGGCACAACACTTGCTAAGGGTTTTGCAAATGAGGTAACAAGTTAAGTGGGCATGATTGTGGGGGACACTCTATGGTTAAGTGAACTTGAGCTAGAGTAGTATTAGGATGGTGACCGCCTGGGAAGTCAGGGTGCTTCACCTTAGTGAGCATCACCTAGATACAACGAGTGCTAAGTCAACCATTCATGGTCATGAGAGATGGAAAATACTAGTCTTATAAACTCTCGTCTCTCTTTGATGAAGGTTTAAAAGACTAGGATTTTCCCTTGACACTAACAGCAAGCCATTTGTTCACTTAGCGACGATCCCTCTATTGTTATCGGTATTGTTGACAAGAACTTTCACATCACTGATCTCAACAAGGTGTGGTATGTTTCTAACGGTCTATAATAGCTTTCTGATTCCTATGTTTATGTTGAGATCTCTCTACTTCTGAGGAATGTCTCTTCCTTAAGCTGAAGTCTCTCTACCTTAAATCTCAAAAGGATAAATTAATTGGTAAAAATGAGTTCCACTTCATCCTTCAAGTCAAGCCTAAATTCACAAAAGCTTGCTTGTACTACCTCCTACCGAAGACTCATAAACCTTCCTTACTTGGTAAGCCAATCTACTCCTATTGTGGTTATTTGTTGGAATCAACCTCCTACTAGCTCCACTTTCACTTATTTCCTTTCCTAAAGAATAGCCCAACCATCTCATGGATTTAGATTCCCTCATTCATAATCTCACCACGCTTCAGTTTCCTTCCAAAGTTTTGCTCTTCACTTTTGATATTGAGAGTCTTCATCACAACCACCCCACTGATGCAAATCATCAAGCACTCAAATTTTTCATCCATGATGTTTTCCCTCCTGACAAGATAAATTTCATTCTCAACAAAGTTTTATTCTTAAGGAACATTACTTAGAATTCAATGGAAAAATATACAAGCAGATCTCACGGACAGCCATGGGTAGTAACTTTGCCGTTGTCTACGCATGCCTCTTCCCTTGTTTCCTTGAATGGCATGTAGAAGGTGACCTTAATCTTTATCAGCAGCTCTTCTACAAACATTGTATAGATGATGCCTTCAATATTTGGCATGGTTTTTCTAGTAGTTTGCAACTCTTCTTCAACAATTATTCTTCTATCTATCCAAAGATCAAGATCACATGTTTCAGTTTTTGAGGTTAACATTTAGGACATTGTCTTCTACAAGGGTTTGAATTTCTCTACTTCCAAACATTTCAGTACTAGATGTTACCAGGAACCTCTGAATGTTTATCAATATCTTTCCTTTAACTCCAAATACCCACTCCCTAAAAAAGCGGTTTTATAATTAGTGAGTTAGGGAAGTACTTACTTCAAGAAAGTTGCAAAAAAAAAAAAGTTAAAGAGATCAAGCACAAATTTTTCCACTACCTTTGAGCTCGAGGATATCCATTCCATTTTCTCCTTCCCATCTTCATAAAGATTAATTTTGAGGACAAGCCCATCTCGTTCTAGAATTTCTTTCCAAGACCAAGAAGATTGGTCATCCTAGGGCCCCGGTAGTTCTTAAAGTTTGGCAACAATGAGTTCACAAAGGCTCTTGAAATTGCTCATCACCTTCTTAGACCTCTCCTAACGAAATTGTTACAAAATCCTGAGTTGAAGCATATCAATTGTCCATTGGTGTGTTGAAGAAATTTTCACTTCTTTAACAAAGCTTCTTCAGAAAGAACAAGTTATGACCTCATTTTTCAAGGCCCTTTCGAATCTCCTCTACAACTCCAATGACGTGTCACATGTATTTTATCACATAGACAAACCAAGGTGGGGTACCCTTCTCTTTTTAAGGGTTTTCTTTAGTCTTGTCCTTTTATATCACATTTTTATGATATTTCTGATTTTGGGCTGCCCACTCTTTTGTAATATTTCCAATTTTTGTGATATTTCTAATTGTGTGACCTTTCATAAGGACTTGAGTGAAACCTATATATAGGGGTTTCACTCTCTCATTCATAATTATTCACTCACTTTGCTAATGGCGGAAGTCTGAAAGGCATTCAAAGTTTATTATTATAAATATTTTCTTTTGCCAATAACCAAGTATCCTCTATTTTATTTGTGCATTTTATTATAATTTAAAATTGTATATTTCCCTCCAGAAAAGTTAGAAAGGGAGGTTGAGGGCTCATTGTTGGGGTTGTTAAATTGATATTCTTATGTTGTTGGAATGAACCTGAGTTCTTCCAATCCTTCTTGAGGACAAAAACTAGCACTATGTAATGTCCCTTTTTCGAGTCCATTCCAACATCCTTGGAAACTCCAACTTTCTTGGAGATGCCAGCTTTATCAAAAAGGTTTTCTGACAATGGTAGTGAGTTCTTGGAGCCAAGATGAGTACAATGGTACTTTCTATGTGCAAATCTGACATTCTGTAATGTCCCTTATTGGAACAATACTAAATTTACCCTAAAAATTCAAATATCCCAAGTTTAGGGTTAGGGTTTTGGAAATACCATTTATATTACCTTCCAATTTGCATCATTCTTGTGCCCTAAATCTGCAATCATAACATAAGAAACACATATACAAAATATAGGTATACAAACATACCTCTTGAATTATTAGTGTTAGATAAGATTTCCCTACATTCAAATTCATAAACAATATTCCATTTATCCATTCACTCAACTCCATTATAGTGGGGATGACAAGACATTCATTGGCACATGATACCTCCATGCAGGCCCTTACGGGGGGCATGGCAGGTCGCATGTTCGGTTCCCCTCATACAAGCCCTAACGGGGGATTTGGTAGGATCCAGGCTGTCATACAAAGCCTCCATATAGGCTCTTACGGGGGGTATGGACGGGGTGCAAATCAGACTTGCCCCCAAACAAGCCCTTAGGGGGGTATGGTAGGATTTCCTACCCATTGCCTGCTTGTTATTCCCCCTATGATGGGTGAGTTGATAATGATAACAATGAAATATTCATATGGATTCTAATCTGACCTGTCACACAATATTCTATATGATGCTCAATCATACAATGATCTTGAATATATAAATATGCTTGCAGATCTGATTTTATGATGAGTCGGTCTCCCTTTTATATTCCACAGTCCAATGGTTCTTTGATTCTACTTGCTTCCCTGATTATTGATGGAATGATTCATATTTAAAATGCTTGATGATCTATTGCTAATGAGATTATTTGCTGATATGTTTGCTTGTTGTTCCTGTTCATATGAATAATATGAATTGGTCAACTTCTTCGATGCTCCCTTGATACAATGCCACGACCTCCTCTTATATCATTTGATCAATTACATCTTATGATAAGTTGCATCCCTTTATGGTCCATCGTTGACTTTTAGTAAGTGCCCCTTTGTTATCATTACTTTAATCTTTATCATAACCGGCGCTCTTTTTACCA
The DNA here is from genome assembly GCA_027924645.1 of Cunninghamia lanceolata. Lineage (NCBI taxonomy): Eukaryota > Viridiplantae > Streptophyta > Pinopsida > Cupressales > Cupressaceae > Cunninghamia > Cunninghamia lanceolata. The sequence goes on along the minus strand of BSBN01000976.1, from coordinate 6,752,071 downwards.
ATTCGCTGTTTGTCTTTATATAATAGTTATTTGTTACTATGCCTTTATGACATAAGCGCTAGTATAAACCAGTAACTCTATCAAGCGATGCTTGTCATCGATTACCTTCTTTGTTTATGGGATTCTTTCAATCGTTGCCTTGATTAATCATTGTTAACTAATTTGTATTGATATATATATGTAATCGGCCTTTTCACATCACCTTGCAATTTCCTTGTATTTGAGCATGACCGGCCATGGGAAGTTCAAGTTCTTAATCCTTCTCAAGGTGGGAACATCACATCGCATGGTTGTCTTCTATCAAGGCTTTGCTTATCATTTTTATCGTTGCTACCAGAATATAGATTAATCGCTACTCTTAATAAAATCATTGCTCACTAGATTGCTGCCTTGATTGAATCGTATATCCCATTTTTTTATTAATGCTTTCATATAAGACAAACAATGTTCCCCTTATCATTGATGTGTGTAATGTCTTTGGTCGGCTTATAGAGGAGGGGACATGACACATTCTAGGAGCACTCTGCACTTCTTGGAGAACTTTGTCATCTAGTAAGAGCACCGATTTTCATATAGACTAATATCCTATGCACTTAAGGTATTGATGGTGTGGTCAGAATTCTTTTTTTGGGCTATTTGAGAACTTTCCGTAATTTTGGTGGTTGTGTGGAAAAATAATTAAATTATTAAGTTGTCGAAAAGTGGAAAATTAAAAGACAACTTATATTTAATTATTTACAAAAAGGGATTGTTATAAGGATGACCAATATTATGAAGTGACTTATTATGGCTCCAAAAGTAATATTAAATTAAAGGGTTTTTAAAGGTCACTTTTGGAGGGAAATTGGAAAAGTTGTAGAAAATAATATTTTATTATTTCCCAAAAGTGTATAAAAAGGAGGTTTTGAGAAGAGAAAGCTCAGTATGTGCATTTTGATAAACCTCAACTATTTGTCCAGAATTGGACTTGATTCATTCCTCTGCCCAAAGACGAAAACCCTTTTGGCAATCAATTTCGTGGATGAAAACCCACCTAGCTGATCAAGTGATTTCACCTAGAAATCACCATTGTGTTGAATGCAAGAAGATATTGGGTTTGGGGACGAAAACCCTCACATCCATCGGAGCAATTTCATACAGAGCTTGCCATTGTGCTGAGTGATTTGTTCCAAAAAATTTTATGTGTGAAGTTTCAGGATTTTTGGTGTGTTGGAGATTTGGATAATTGTTGGTAATTTCCAAATTTGTGTTAGAGACTGAAGATAATTTCCAAATTGGTATTTTGTTTCACAGTAGAATCACAAGTTCAAGATTTATCAAAAAATCATTTGCAAGCAAATATTTATGGATTTGTAGTATATGTTGAATAAATAGATAATATTATTACTCCAGATTTCTGATAAATTTCATTATAAAGGTTTTCTAAAGATCGTCAAAAAATACCTATGAATTAATATTATTGCAGAATGTGGAGGAAATTATATTTAATTTGGGGCTAGAAGACTAGATGCACCTCGTTCTTAATAATTCGTACCTTCCTCATAATAATCGTACCATATATTGGTAGAAAAGTATTGTAACTTAAATGTTTTAAAGGGAAAAGTGACAAGGAAAACATGTGTTTGAAGGGGGCAATTTCATAAATTAAGAGAATATCTCATATGAGTCATACAAATATTAGTATGAAGGTGAAGCTTTAAATATTTAAAAGAGATCACAAGTCTTGAAGGGAAGCGCGAGCACATACAACAAGAATGATTCCCTTTTGTAAGGAATCTTGTTTATTACTAGCAGTCGCTTCTTTCTTAGGAAGAAATTGTCATGTCCCCATTTCCGGAGTGATTCCATATGGAGTTGACGATTAGCCTGTCATCCATTTCCGTAGGCTAATATATTGTTAAGGGAATGATTCATAGTTTGAGCTTGTTTCTAAACATGGAGAACCGGAAAGTTGGTTTATTTCTAAACATGGAGAACCGGAAAATTGGCTCAACAAGTGTAAGTAGGTGATGACAAATGAAATCTTTAATTACATTTGTCAAAAATCTAATTGCCTTTGTAATGAATTTTGCCAAGGTGGAGTTTTCTAGTGTTATGCAAATCGATGGATTAAGGAAGCTCTCCATGACATTCGCCCAAAGGAAGATAGACTCCAGCTATCATATTATGTGCCATCGATTGGGAGATTGAATGGTTTTAAGTGCCAACGACTAAGCCTTATAGTGTATTCCATTGGATCATGTGCCCAACGAATATAATATTTTCATTGTGAAAAGCTAACAACAAATAGGGATAATCGATGCATCAGCATTGTTAAAGATGCCAATCGATTACAAGGGAATTTGATTATTGTTTTGATGCATATCTCATACCAACGGCTGAGAGGAATCGACCTTTAAGGAATATGATATTTTAAAATACAAAACACCAAATTTTATGTCAAATGCTCAAAAGACCATTCGCCTAAGAAAACAGAAGAGAATTCTATATGCAGACATAAATGTATTCGCCTAGCTGTGAGGAGCAATTTCTATGATGGCCGCCAAGGAAGTAAGGTTAATTGACATCAAAATCATGTCTGCTAAATCGACACCCAGCTGATAAGGAGAACAATTCATTGATGGAACTAAAATCAATAGCAAAATAGTTAATGAATCGACCCAGCTGAAGATGTTAAAAGGAGGTTCTCCACCCACAATGAGCAATCGATTCTTTGGTATGTTTTCTTGTTATTCATTTGTAACTAGAAGTTATATGTTTTCAGTATTGAATCAAGGTGATGGCCCCTTGATCACAAAATGGAGATGACCCCATTCATTAATGAGATGTTTTCATAAAGGAATTCATGATGTCTCAAATTGCAGGTTGACAGTTGAAGAAGAAAATCAGTGAATTGGAAGACCCTTGGTTATTATGAAAGAATACCAAGGTAGATAGTTTGTTTGAAAGAAAACATTTTCATGATTTTGATAATTAGCAAGGATCTGAAACATATTAGCCATCCAGGCAAACCATTTCAGGGTTTTTAGATTGAAGACATCGAAAGGATTTGAAACATTAAAGATATTTGAGTATTACTACATCAAATCGGCGTTCTTGGCAACCTATTGCTGGTCTAAAATTTGCATTTTCAGTCTTCATTCAGAAATCTGGGCGGTACAATTCCATATCAGGTTATATATCTCACATCAGCATCAGCCATCATACCTGTAGCAGCTCCTGTAATCTGAATTTTGTGGCATACACATTCACTGTTGGCACCTGGAGCACAGCATTGGAGTTGAGGAAGGAGCCTATTGTTTGAAGTTATTTTCAGTTTGCATATCTTACATCAGCATCCTATATCAGAGTTCAGTCCTGTAGCAGCCATTCTGGGTATTTTTCATCAACATATCAGTATTATCTTGTATACCTTAAGGAAGATTGATCACGGGTATGTCTTGCAATGTTATTTGATTGGTGATATTAATCTATTGATTGCAATAGACTGATATGAACAATGCAGAATGTAATCAGACCTGATATATGATCAATAAAAGCATATTTGCAAATGACTTTCCCTCACATATGAATCTGCAATCAAGTTTCTGTTATTTCTATGTTACTGTTCATATTTTAGCATTGGAATATCTTTCAAAATAGCAATAGAACTCTCCGAAATTTATACCAGGCCTAAGGAATCAGAATTTAAATACTTTGCATGCCAAATGTTTGTTGAAAAGTCAATCCATTTGAACTGAGTTTTGGATCAGAATAAGACCGGATCTTTACAGAAATAATGTAAGGAAAAAGAGATCAAAGCCATATTCGGCCTTCTTTAAGTGTCGTACAATTTTAAGAGGGGCTGAGCCAATATTAAATTAGATAATAATTCTGATTTCTATATGTTCTCAAATATTCTCCAACAGCAACCATGGCATCAAATTGAGGTTAGCATACTATTTATATTTGATAAATGTTTCCAGTGCTGAACTAGTGACTTTTATCGGAAATTTCTGAATAATGCAATAAGTTGATATACATTTGATTATGAAGGATAAAATTTTGATATGCATATACAGTGACTAATTATATGAGCATTTCAATATTATTCTTTGAGATCTGAGTGACCAATTATAAGTGAAATTGATGCATGACAACTGTTTGTCAAAATCCCTATGATAATAATAGACAGTTGCAGCTGCTACCAATCATTAAATTCAGAATTAGTGATTGGTACAATGTTCCACCAATTGATTGACGAAATGTCTGTGAGTTGAAAAAGGAAAAATAATTGCAAGTTTATTGAAAATTCTTGGTAGGGACATTACACACTAAAACCTTTATTTTTTTTCTTGAAGTCCACACTGCATTGTTAAATTTCGCAAACATGGCACTAATCCAAAATATTGATTCACACAAATGAAGGGCCACTATCAATTCTTCCAACAATATTTATTTCGTTCCTGGTGATGATTCTTCAGCTTGAGGTCCTCCTTTACCACAATCTATTGCAAACATGTTGGATTCACAATTTCTTTTATGGAAGAGTGTTTCACATAAATTTATTCATGTCGATAATACCTCTCATACTTAGGAGCACAAAGAGAAAGGCAGAGAATTCCTCATAGTGTTCAAATTACGTAATGTCCCGAAACTGGTTTTTTTATTTTTACAAATTTATTATCAAAATGCATAAACCCTTACACTTTTTCTAATCTGTAATGTTCCCTTCTCAAGCTTGATTCATATTGTGGACAATTAGCCTATTCCTGAGTTTCCCATAGGCTAATTGATGTGCAAGGGGAACTCCAACCTTCTTGGAGAGTGCAAGTTTGTTCGGAAGTGAGTTTAAGTCTTGGCAATGAGCTTAGTTGATCTAGTGGAGTCGTTTGATGCTTTCTGACTTTGGGGTATTCTCCAAACTTCTTATAGAGAGCGTCTATTTTAGTAAGTCTTTTGCTTGGCTCCGATTATCATCCTACATCTTCAATATCATCTCAATGTGATCAGAGTTTGATTCCGATGCAGTTTTAGTGCTTTCCGCAACTTGGGTGAGTTACATTGTTATTATTTAATTAATTCACTAAGGTTGCCTAATGTTGGGATAATTTAAAAGGACAACCTTGTGTTGTAGCTTGTTGGAAAGGGAAATAATTGTTTTAAAAAGATAGACGCCTAGTTAAGGGGGCTTTGCACATGAAATAATGTTATTATTTCGAAAAGGTCTTTGAGAGGGAAATAAAGTGATTAATTATAATTTAAAATTGTATATTTCCCTCCACAAAAGTCATAAAAGGAGGTTGAGGGCTCATTGTTGGGACTGCTGAATTGATATTGTTATGCTGTTGGAATGAACTTGAGTTCTTCCAATCCTTCTTGAGGATGAAAAGCCTCTTGGAGAAGATCAATTTCGGTGGTGCAAAATCCTCCCTAGCTGATTGTGGTGGTTTCGCACAAAGATCACATTTGAGCTACAAATGGAGTTGTTATGTTTTGATGTGTTCTGAAGTTTTGGTTTGTAGATTATATTGCAGTTTCTTTCAGTTTTTTGAATGCGGATTTTGGGGTCTTGAAGAGTTCGTCAAGCTAATCGCTCCATTCTTTCCAGTGCCTATTGAACCCTTTCTCTATTGGGCAATTTGTATGCGTCGAAGACAAGTTTAATGCAATGCTGGAAAGGTAATATCAAGGCATCAAAGGCATGATTTTTTTAGGAGTTTGGGGAAGAATAAAATCTTTTCGTTGGCCGTTCATTTCAGCTCGGCCACTTTACACTGGGAAGGAGACGTGAGCTAAGGGAGGCAAATCGCGTCATGTTTGCATGATCTATTTGGCTATATGTTGGAGCCTAGGCATTACAAAATGGTTGCCAATAGTTGTGACTCGAACTTCCTTAGTTGTGATGAATTTTGGTTTGATTAGTGGGGTTTTCTGTGCAACTCTAGCCTGTTGTACCTGCATATTAGACCTATGATTTTGTTGTTTCAGTGCTTCCAAAAGGGTTTACAGTGATAGTTTGAGCTTTCTTCGTCATTTACAGCACCAAAGTTTTGTGGGTATGATTTCCTATGTTGTTTGGATGATTTCTAGTGCCATTTCTTCATGATTTTCAATGCTACAGCAATGATATCAGATTTATCGTTTGTGTTATGATTCAGTATTGTGTGACAACTTGAGATCACATTACTCATAATAAATTGCAGCTTATACAACATTGTATTTCAGTTTATAGTTGCAATATTTTGTGTTTGTAACACATTGGATGGTAGTACCGCCAGTAGGATTGTTTGCTCTCATGTTTCATGTTACTCACCCCCATTGAACAAGTGGTTTTCATTGTAATTGGCCTCCCACTAATTAAGTGGATGTGCCTTGTATCTGTTTTAGCTTTCCCACTGAATAAGTGGAGGTGCCCTTGATTCCCATTGAACATGTGGATGATTGTGTTTATTTGCAAAGTTAATTAGTTGTGTGAATCTAAGAAACCATATGCTCTCACCTTGCCCACTTTGAGAACTGGGTGATCAAAAAGTGTTGGGGAGAATTGCATTTCATTTCAGTTGAAGATTTCAAAAAACAATGAGGGTTGTATGTTACATGATCACCAAGGTCCCAATGTGAACAAGGTGAAAGCATACAGTGATTGGGATACTAACTTTACTGGCGGCAAGTTGCACAGCTCTACAATGAGTGCAATGCTGGAAATGAAATAAATAAGCTACTATCATGCTGAAACAAACCTATAAACTATTATTATTTCTAGCAGTAAACCACAAAGAACATTACATGAAGAAATACTATACTCAATCTAGTAGAGTACCGCTTAGACTTGTACAATGCAACAATATATATAAAATGCACACTAACACTTGAATTATTATTGCAGAAATCTTTCAGAATTGAAAGTTGAACAATAGAAATATATTATGCAAAACTGATATAAAATATGGAACTACATACCCAAAAGAGAGCAACCCATAACTCAACAAATGATAATCAATTGAATATCAACAAAGTTATACAGCCTGTACCGGAGTGGCATGGCTGCCATAAACCCTCTACAAAATCTGCAACTCTTAGTAAAGTATGGCAAGGTATTATGATGCATTAAGGCTGGGTATGTACTTGTATGGCCAGCTAAAGACAAACCGCAGCCTTCACAAATTACCAAGAGCTGTGATTCACTTTCAAAAAGGTACGACAACAATAAAAATGATTTTATGTGATTCAGATTTGTCACCTTGTTCGACAATAGCCAATCCAAAACTCTACCAAAAAGCTATGCTAGACTCCCATAATGGTACAACACACAAAAGATGACAAGGGGAGATTACATTATATGGTATGGGTCCCACTTGGCATACTTTGTCTCCCTTATATTCTGTAATCCTTTTAGGAAGTGGTGTAATTGGAATCTAGGATGATACGGCCTAAGAAAAAAACCCCAAATATACCATAATTCCTCTGAAAAGATGTATGGCTGCTCTGAAAGCTCTGGCTACAGTTTGTAATATGATTTTCTTCACCCAGAATTGCGTATGACCTACTCATAAAATAATATGGCCAACATTACATATCACAATGTCAAAAATTGAAATTTGCTGAAGCAAATGAAATGATCAATAATCTTCTTCAATCAAATATTCATATTGACAGATGGCACAAAAATTCCAGTGCAACAAATAAAAGCAAGATGGCAGGAGGACCCGATGCTCCTCCCCTGATACTTCAGAAATTAGCTTTGATGAGGATGGAAATATGCATTCCCTGCGTGAAAAAGCAGTGATCGGAAGATTCGCGGGGAAGTGTCTTGGATTAGATATCGGCAAATTAGAACATAGACGATGTTCTTTTTCTTCCCGATAGTTTTCTTGTCTTAGTTTTTGAATCAATGCATGCACGAGGAAGATCATCAATAAGGGAGTTTGGTGTGCAGGCGATGTGCCCTTGTATCTTGAAAGATGATGCCCTAATTTCAATCTGACGATCTGTTTTTGACATGATAGTGCAGAGTGGGTCAAGCTATATAACCTGCCTTTGGAATATTGGAATATCGAAAGGTTTACCAAAATTGGGAATTGCATGCGAATTACTAATTTGGTGGATACTAAGATTCTGGAAGGAAATTCCCATGTTTATGTGCAAATTTGGATCCTAGCCATTTATGAATTTCCAAAGGAAATCATCCTCCGAAATCAGGTATGTAAAGTGGCGACAGAAAATTGAAGTGGAGGAAAAGAAATTTTATTCTTTAAGATGCAAGAGTCATGTGCGCTCTGATTTGTGTCGCCCCAAGATAACCAAGACCACAATGAAATGGGCGGTGAAAGAAGAAGAAAAAAACTAAATCTAAAATTGAGGACGAGTTGGCCGGTCCTTCGAATGTCCCTGATGTGAGTCCTAGGCTTCCATTTTCGTCAAATATTTAAGGATCTGGAATGGAAATGGTGCTCTTTAATTTGGGGCCTCTTAAGGATCAAATTATGAAGAATGATAGTGATGAGGATTAGATGGACTATTAGAAGTTAGATTTGGAGTTCAAAATTACGGATCCACGAAGGATAAGCCATTCGGCCTCTAAATTCCTCAAAGTTGAGATTGGCTTAGAGAAAAAGAGAAATCTCAAAGAAAAAGAGGGGGAGGAAGACAAACAAGTAGAAGCGGGAGGAGTTTGCCATGATGAATGGCCAAGCCTCTATCAACAATTACTTGTTGAGATCTAAGGGAGGAAACACCTCCCTTAGCACCCAATGAAGATAATAATGTGGAGTGATAGGGGCCTTAATGCCCCTAAGAAAAGGTGCATGATCAAGTGCCAAATTGATTGTTTTCATTCAGACATCATCATGCTTCAATAAACTAAGTTAAAGGAATTGGAGGCGAAAGCTTTCGTTGAACATTGCAAAGGTTGGTGTAGTCATTTTGAATATAAGGTTGGGTTCGTTGGGGGTCTTGGGCTCTTGTGGCACTCAAATATGGTGGCAGCAGAGATTATCTTCTCCACTCTAAATTGGATGGTTGCGAGGGTAAGAAATTCTTCTTCGAATTTATATTTCATTTTGATTAATATGTATGTTGGAAATGTTGTCATTGATGTCAAAGGTGCATGAACAAGATTGTTGTCATTGATGTCAAAGGAAGAACGAAGAGATTGTTGTATGATGTCATTGATGTCAAAGGAAGAATAAAGAGATTGTTGAGGTGGTGTCGCAAAGTTGTGAAGCTTATCAATGCTATTGGTAAAACCAATTGTAAAGGGACTTGTCATTTGGAGCAATACAATTATCTGTATGTTGTTGAATAAATGTGAATGATGTTCAAGATGAAGTGGTTTCAAGGAAAGGAACTCGCTTTACAAAGTTTCTTTTAAAGACAACATTAGCATGAGTTGACAAACTTGATGGAGAGGAATTTACATTTGATAAAATTGCCTTTGATTACATAACGTGAGAGAGAACATCTCGCTTCAACATGAGTATGATAATGTAATGTCCCCTTCCTAGGCTTCTACAGTTTATTGACCATTAGCCTATTCCCCGGGTTCCCGTAGGCTATTACGACATGGTTAGGGAATTCCATGATTTGTGGAGGTTGGTTGTTGTCTTTTGGTGCTCCCAAGTGTTGTTTGAGCTTATTTCTTCAAATGCTTTGTGGTGACTCTTTCTGGGGAAGTTTCAGACACATGGTTTGTTTTTACTATTTTTAGCAGTCATCGCTATTTTTAACCAGTCATCTATTTCGACACTGACTTCGATGTTCAGCGTCGGTTACCCCTAGCTCAATTAGTTTCTTCATATGATAATTAAATGTTAATTTTAAATAAACGCTTATATTATAATGTTTTATTATAAAGTCTATTTAAGTGTTTATTTAATATTAAAAGGGATGACTGTGTAAACTGGGCGCCTAGGAGAAATAAGGGGGCAAAATGAAATATTAAGTTAAAACATAACTTAATATTGGGCGCTCAAGTCAGAGTTATAAGGAAAATAAATTAAATAAAGTGGATTTACTCCCCAAGGCAAATCGTGGCCTTTTGGAGGGCATATAAAAGCAATTTTGAGCTCATTTTGAACCTTATGATATACTTGGATTTTTTGAAGAGAGTTTACTAAGTTGAGCGTGGAGTTCTACCAAAGGCTTTGTGGAGACAAAAACCTTCACAAAGGACACCAAAGCACAATAGAGAAAAAATTCCTGCGATTGATATTGGTGGTGTCTTTGTTGAAGATGAATCTGAAATAAGGAAAGCTTTCCAAAAGATAGACAATGAGTTCTTGATATGTTTTCCCAAATCAATCTTAATATGCATTGGATATTCACACAAATTTATATCTGAATCTCAGCAACTTGAACGTAAGCCTGCCATATCTCTTGTACTAATGATTAGAACATTAAGAACTTTGACGTCAAAATTGAATGTTCTTTCAATAGTGAGAATTATCCCAAGTCCTACTCTTTCCTATCTTGTTCACTTATTTTTGTATCCCATCTAAAAATAGCCATTGGAAATTTCAAAAATAATTATGGATATAAACCAAGCAAAATGTGAAACATGAATATATATATATATATATATATATATATATATATATATATATATATATATATATATATATATATATAGTTCACATACCATAGCCACAAGCCAACAATGACATTATATATAGTTCACATACCATAGCCACAAGCCATCAATGACATTATCAACCACAAGTAACAGGATAGTATGCTCTGATATTATAAACTAGAAGTACCGCAGGAGTATAGTAATAATATGTTCACATATCCATATTTAGTGATCAACAATGTGGATGGTCACTGTCAAATTATTTGTCAACTTTATATTTTATAATATTTCATTCTATCTTGTGCAGGAACAAGTATTGGCCAATTCATCCCATGTTTGTGTCCTCCCATTCCTGTCCCCCAGTCCCTATTGCCATCCTATTTCCCAGGATTTTGAGGCCTTCTCAGCATCCCCTTTACATGTACCCATGTTTCCTTGTTCTCCAAATGAGGTATTGGTGAACATAGGTTATATTTGCATTGATAATGAACATGTGACCAAGTGATAGTTTGTTCCTGTTGAGTAGCTAATATTGAGGGTTACAAAGTTTAACCATCTTATTCATTAGATTAACAATATACAAGAATCGATATGCTTCTGGAAGAAACTGTGTCAGCTTTTCTTGAATCAAAAAGCTCTCACAGTTTCTTCCACAAGCATTTCAATTAAAAAGCAATAGACTGTGAAACATAATGTCTCTAATATACAAGAAGATAGTTTGAAGATAGTCACAAAAAAGTTCGTCTTGGATTATTAGCAAACACCTCTGCAGCTACCACCAAGTATATTCAGTTTAAATATAAGACGAGAGATCCCGTTCTATTTAACCCATTGACATTTATTTTGTGCATTTGTTTGCCTCAATATTTTTTGAAATATAGGGAATTAATGCCTTTAAACTTTTATTAAGAATGCATACAAGAAGTGAGTGACTGCTATCTAATAAATAAACATGAAAACACTTATTCTCAACCATAGAATTATGGAAAGCAAACTATCAAAAGTATTATATTGCAGGCTATGTGTGTTGCCAAATTACTTACATAGGCAGCAACGGGCCAAGGCTTCAAGGAAAGTAGAAGAGAAACTGGAGTAATAATATAGAGAATCAATCGCAAGCTCTTGGCAAACTTTTGGAAGTTTTATGAATGGACCGTATAGCACTTTCACTGCATTATTACAAAGCTAGTTGTAAGAGAATAAATCTCTACCTTTAAATCAAGATGCATCAGCTTCCAATTAGCTCAAATTAAGACATGTAGTTTCTTTTAGAACCACTACAGGCTTTTGTGTGAAAATTTTTTTGAAATGTTTCTTCGTTGTCAAAGTTTCTATAGTCATTCAAGAATTGGTGGTAAAGATAAAGCTTTCCTCTTATGCCTATATATCATATTCATTTATATTTTAGTACATCACGCCTTCAACATACACATCTAGACAGAAAGAGAGAAGGTACCTTTATTATGTTGCATTGGGAGATGCATACTGAAAAATGGCATAAGCGTTGGTTGTAGTTCTGTATACTCTTTGCACAACAATGAATCTGCAGTTGCAGAACGACCAATGTGAAGAAGAACCTGTAGAACTAACTGCAACATTGCAAGTAACTTATCATTTTTTATGAATAGACTAGTATAAATGAAAAAATAATACATAAGATACATCAACAATTATTTTGACACCTAAAAGGAAGATATGTCACTTCAAATTCAAAATTTGTATTCTAAAAAGGAAAAAATGATTGGGCGCTTTAAATAAGATTCTTGTAGTCAAGGGAAGGGAGTCTGATTTTATATTTCAGTCCTCCTTGTTCTGCATTTCATTGTACAAAGCACTACCCTAGAATAAAGCAATCAATGTTCATATACAATCACTTGGTATGTTCTGTCATGTTCTATTTATATTGCAATTGGTAGTGTTATTATTTAGCAATAAACAGAGAGTGCTTCGCTTTTAAATAGTCTTTCATTTTGGATGAAAAGCTGAAAACAGAGATTATGATGATATTGGAGGTGAACTATCTTCATAATCTTCGTTTGAGTGCCATCATTATGATATGACCTATGAATGAGAAGCTGACATTGTAATGTCCCCATTTTTGGGTTCTCTAGCATTGCAGTTGGCTCTAACCTTCTCGGTGAGTGTCAGCCTTGTTAGAGAGGTTATTTGATGTTGCCAATGAGCTCAGTAAGCCTTGAGGACACTTATGCCACTTTCCGAAGTGAATTCCAACTTCTGGTGTGTTCTCCAAGATTCTTGGAGAGTGCGTCTATTTATAGTAAGTCACCTGGTCGGGCCCAGTTTTCATTATTCATCATCGATATCACTCTAATGCAATCGGATTTTAATTCCGATGCTTTTTGACAGTTTCCGCAACTCGGGTGTAATATTGGCTATAATTTAATTATTTTATTAAGGTTGCTTAATTTAATCAAAATAATTTAGAGTGCACCTTAGTATTATAGCTCATCAGAAAGAGAATCAAAAGTTTTAAATCATGGACACATAATATTGGGACCTTACGAATCAAATATAAATCATGGGAAAAAGAATAATAAGTTTTAAATCATGGACACATAAGCTCCTGGAAAGGTCGGTGGGAAAAAAGTATAAAAGGAGGTTGTGAGAGCTCATTTGGGACATTCAAACGTTTGTTTATTTTCTCTTGGAGATTTGGAGATTGTGCCTATGGCCAACTCTTACAGGCTGGATGAAAACCCCAATGGTTTCTTGAAGCTGAGGACGAAAACCCTCTGTCTTCAACAATACAGTTCCATATAGGGATCGACGGTGTGCTGAAGATTTGGAGTTTGGGGACGAAAACCCTCGGATTCCACAAGAGCAACAATTTTATTCAGAAGTTACTCTTTGTGTTGAATGTTGCTGGTTGATGGAATGCTACAATTGAGACCAATTTATTGAAGATTTCAAGGAAATAATAAATTTGTAAGTTTTGCTTATATTGTTTTATTGAGATATTGCATATATTTTGGAAATCTTGAGTTTGGCGCCCAAGTTAGATGATATATGGGAAGGGTTTGTGAAAGGCGATTCTTCTTTGGAAAGAAACACAACATATTGGAGAAGATTGCCCTTTTTCTATGAAGGTTGACACTCTGTTTGGTGTCGTTGTGTTTGCCATTTTGGTTCGCCCTTGTTCTCTAAGCCTAGCCGATGCCATATTAAAGTGATTTGGGAAGGTGAGCTGCCATTACTGAACAAAACGTGGTATGAGGTGCTACGCCTAAGAAGTCTTATGCAAACGTGGAAGATTTGGTGTTGAATGTGACAATTATCAGGCAAGGCGCCTGCCTTGTAAGAAGTTTGGGGTATTAAGACTTTGAGATACAGCTGATAAGTGCAATTCTATACAGATTGAGTGGGGTATTAAGGTTGATATCAGAGTTTAAACTATTTCTGAGTCTATCACAGCCCATAGTGATTGTTGTTGTAGGAGATTGGAGGTGTATACAATCTGATCCGTTCATTTTGCAATCACAACACTTGTTTTAAGCTACAGCAGTATGTACTACTATGACAATGGTTTAATTTCATTGTGGGTCATCAACATTTGTTCTTGAAACACCATTGTAATTTGTACCTTGTAGCAGCAAGCTTATCATTCAAGGATCAATAAAATTCTGGAGTGTAATGTGTCGTACCTGTTGGTTCTTTTTAAGATCTTAATAGTGTTATTTTATTATTTTAAGTGTTCTTTCAGACTAAACAGAAGATGCAAAAGGGGTTTCAGTTTTCTTGAGATGTGTTTGCCGGAACAATACAATATGGAGCATATATTGAAAACCCAGAAAAGATACAAGAGATATGAGCAAAATATTAAATACCCAGATCATAAAATACCGTATAATGAATTACTATCACATACCAAGATGGAAATATGCAACTTAGTACAACTGCTATAGCTGGCCAGCAAATGGGTAGTGTAGATCACCTCTGAATTACCAAGGAAAGATAGTATTATGCATACAAAGGAATACAATGATCAAGAGGCCCTAAACGCCTCACTATGAGAAGACTAATAGCTTCCAAACAAGGTGGAAATGTACACAACAGTCCCACGTCACCTCCAGGATAAATGGTACGGCCTGGGCATGAAGTACTCACAGCAAAAATGCATGCAAAATGGACCTGCAATCAGACAAAGATCTTTGGACACTTGTTCTGCCTCCCAATGCCTAGAATGAGGTCCCAAACAACCCCAGAAATGTGATAGAATCCTTCTAGAGTGGTACGGCCAGGTAGCTGGGTGGTACAACCAACCTATGTGATGCAATAACAGCCCCAAACTCACTCGAAACTCTTCCCAAATCTGCATTATAGTATTGTTCTCCTGTTGTCCATAAAATCTGCATATGATGTGTCTAATATGTCCTCAAACCCTCATCATTATTAACTCCATTGAAGCACAATTGCAAATGCTAGATAAATTTGCCAAACAAGCGCCTTTGGATAGTCTTTCACGCATGTAGAATGCTGTCACCGAAGGGAATTTTCGTTCCCAACAGCCTCGGGGTTCAAATCTCTTCAAACCCTCTCAAAACCCTAGCAGAGCCAAAGCAAGCAATTTTCACAATAACAAGCATAAAAAATGAAACTCACTTTTCCACTTTTTATTTCTTCTCCAAGAGGGGCGTTGGCTTTTGAGAGGCAATATTTCATTTTTAAAACACTTTATCATTTCCTAGAGATGGACGCCCAAGTCATAAAGTGACCCTTTTAAATAAAACTTCAATATGTCACTTTGTCGTTAATAATTCTAAAGTCCCCAACAAATAATATTATTATCCTTCGGACTTTAAAATAAATGCCAAGATGGACTCGGAATCCAGAGTTCTATAGCTCACCGAAAAGGTCTCGACGAGACGCATCCACTCCAAGTCTGAAAATCCCAAAATGGCACCAAACCCGAATTTACTAAAAATAGCAAGTATGGGCAATAAGCAGTCAAAGCCACCTCTGGAAAGTGCCAACTGGATCCAATGAACCCAAACCACATCTACACCACTGAATAACCCATCCAAGGCCAATCCAACCATGGTTCCCTAACCAAAATTGTCAATCTACGGGAACCCAATGATAAACTCTGTAAAGAGAAAGGGGACATTACATGGAGTTTAAGGTCAGAACTTGTTATTGGCTTGTTGCCATTTACATGCGCATTGCAAATTGTTCGATTAAATGTCTATGCTGTCGGTGTTAATTTTGGGTTTAGATATTGAATGAATATTGTTGCAACCTACATCCCATGACCAAACATGCTAAGAAGAAATATACAAAACAAACAATGCAAAGTGTTTGACAAAATGTCTGCACACTTGTGAGCAAATTATTTTGAGTTTGGAAAAAATTTCTAGGGTAGTCATTACACACACTAGATGTAAATGATGTTTAGAAATTGTATAACAAAATAGTACATAATTGCATATTTATATATTATTTTATCTGTATATATTTATAACTCTACAATCTTTGCATATTAGTTTTTTTATATTAATTTAATAGCCATCTCCAAATGCAGGAAAAATTTTGATATCCCCTAAACTGCACCTCACCTATTGCCCTCCCCCGAACTCAGAGAAACACTATGTTCAGCTTATTGGCATGTCTACTTCATGAAGTGCTTATCTTATATCACTCGTTGAACTTTCTATAAGGCATATTCCTACTAAATAATTATCTTAGTGTATTCTGAGTTGCTAGCTCAACCATTGTGATATCCTTGTGAATGCTGTCTTTTCCTAGCATCTGGCTGTGCTGCACACAATATTTGGCATTTTAAAAATATATATATTTTTAATATTTATTGTTTTTCATCAAAAAAAAAAATTTGCATACCCTTGATGAATCAGGGTTGTCATGTCTCAACTCCCATAATAGTTTTGGAAGCAAACGAATCCATTCCCTTTGAAACACTTCAAGCGTAGTATCTTCCACATCCTGCATGGAAAGGTAACCATGTCTTCCTCATTCAGCCATAAAGCAATAAGATAATTATGAACATGTATGAACAGCACCTAATAGATGCACTCCAAGCATAATGGTAACTAGTAACAAATACGATCAGATAACAAGATTGCATTTAAACTTTATGCATAAACAATGTTAAAAAGTGCCTTGGCTTAAAAAAATTATAGAATGAACTTGATCTCTAGTTACAGCCTCTTACTTTCAATTCATTCAATAAGACTTCACTTTCTACACACAATATAAAGCAACACTGGTATCGCATGGTACCACTTTTGAGCAAAAGCAATACATTCGTAAGCAATAAAGAACTTACATGTAAAAGCATCTCTTCAACTGAAGATAGGCATGCAAGTTTCATGCTTGAATTTGGCTTACAGCTTGTAAATGCTCGAGTAAAAGCCTGCAAAGACATAAGGAAACAAAAGATCAAAAGAAAACCAGCAACATACCTTAAAAAATCCTTCCTTAAAATAATCACTCATGTGAACTTACTAGCTATAGCTAATATTCCCTAAGTGTTGTAAATCAATACCAAGTTCAATTGCGCAAAAAGAAAAAAGAATAATAACTTTTTACATTTTCCATTTTCAATGCTTGCATAAAAAGAATAATAACTTTTTATATTTTCTGTTTTCAATGCTTACATAAAAAAATTAAGTCCAAATTTATAGAATGGCTACTGAAAATAAGTGAATTAAAATATGACCAGATCATTCTATATTGAAAACATTTTTGCAATTTAAGATTATGCGTATCCTAAGTATTTAGGATCAAAAATATCTCTCTATAAAGCAAGTCTCCTACCTAAATAACATGATGTAAAAGGAAAACAATTTTAAAACATTTTATGTTGTTTAGAGTGAAAACCATTTTCAGATATCATGGCCATAGCAAATAAATGCCTTTAAAATAAACTTCCATGTGTGAAAATATAACAAAGGTATTTCAACGGAGGACCCTCAAATTCAAAAATCCTTTTTTTTAACAGCATGTTCCTTTTGCATGTATATCAAAGTTCTCTATATGTCCTGTCAACTATGTGGTTTTACAAATTTATACTCTAATCTCCCATGTTCATTTTTAAATACAAGACAGAAAAAGATAACAACAATCAAATGGATGTCTCGTGGCCACAAAACTATTCACAACAACCAAAGCGCTTTTCTATTTTCTTGTCTTTTCTTTCCTGGTGAAGAGCCAAATTCCTTTTTGGGATGTCTCTTCAATTTCAGCAATATCCTAGTTCTAAGCTCCTGCAATGACTAATCTTCCTAGGCCTACTGTAATGGGAACTTATTTTGAGTGAATGGATAGAGGTGTAGGTAATTATAAGTAAAGAACCAAAAGATATAGCTAATACATTGCTAAGGACACCTTATGCTAGAACAATCACAATATAATGACTGCATTTTGCATATACTAAGTTATGTTGCATTAGCGCCGATGATGGCATGGTTCGGTGGTTAAGTCGCTCAAGATGTAGTGGCGGCCACCAGAGTTCAAACCCCCGCTGGGCCAACGAGCTCGCAAGGCTTTACGCCTTCACTGGGCCAAGGTGCTCGCGGGTTTGAAGTGTTCTTCCTAGGGGATGAGGTCCCAGGTTTGAAGTGTTCTTCCTAGGGGATGAGGTCCCCCAGTTGTGGCCTCACCGGTTCATTGCTCCGAGCAAAAGCATTCGCGTGGAGCCGGAGGGCGTGTCGCACCAGCGTCGCCGGTCACGTTAAAAAGTTTACCAGGCGCATTACCTTTTAAAAAAAAAAAAAAAAGTTATGTTGCATTAGCCTTTCCAAATATTTTGCTTATCTTCATCTTGAAGTTAGGAACTGCTTGGACTTATTCACAATAGTGCATTGATCCAGCATGACACAGTTATAACATTGAGTTTTGTATGTAACAATCAGCAATACTAAATTGCTCCAAAGAAATCCTAAGCTAGTAACCCTGACAACAAGTTAGAAGAGGATTAAGCACTATTTTTATTAGAAAACAATGGTCTGTATGTAGGATTGAGTTTTGTCCCTAACTGTCAGCAATACTGAATTGCTCCAAAGAAATCCTAAGGTAGTAACCCTAACAACAAGTTAGAAGAGGATTAAACACAATTTTTATTAGAAAAGAATGGTATGTATGTAGGATGTAGTTTGCTACACTCTTGGGGTGTCTTGTGGTACTGAACAGACACTCTCACTTATAAACCACTATTTCTCTCAAACCAAAAATCGAATGAAAGTGTAACATACACCCCACTATATGTGTTTCCTCTTGATTGATTTTTTTGTATTTTTTTGGTTTTCTGCTGTTTAGGTTTTTGCATGTAGGGTTTTTGCTTTGCATGTGCAATATATAACAAAGATAAACAAACCCAAAAAAACTACAACTATTTTGCATAAACGGAAGATGACCCAGATCATAAAATGCAATAAAACTAATTATAGAGACATACCCATGTGGATTTCTTCAACTTGGTTTATAGCCGAAATTGCACCAGCACCATATTGTCATAGAAAATCATCAAGAAATGCTAACAACGAAGTTCAACACTGTTTTCAGGACTGCAGCAATACGTATAATCACCAAACAATAAGAATGAAGCTCTAAATTGATGCCAATGTAGAAGGAAGAATGCCCACAAAGCTGACGTCCCTCTACTAGTAGTACGGCCCAACTGGAGCAAGGAAAATAGCATGAAAACCCTGATATCTCCCTCTATTTTTTGTGTTCCTGATCTTATACAGTCTGCAGCAATAAGGCGCCCCTAATATGAAGAAGATACAGCCTCCAAACTCAAAGGAATGACAGAAATAAGAGGTACAGCCCTCTACAGAATGGTACGGCCAGCACCCAGAAGTACGGCCTGCATTAAATCCTCAGCACAGTCTCAAATCTCCACAATGAAGTATCATAGTTGCAAACAATAAATTCGAGAAAAATGGACATTTCTTGCTCGAAACAACTCCAAAATGACTGTTGTGAATGCTCAAATGGAACCCCTGTATGAAGCTCCCAAACCCCTTCCTGATGCACTCTCTCATACACGAGGAAAGGCAAAATGCAAAGGTGTCCGTCTCTGCAATTCGAAGATTAAAACCAAAGAGCCAAGCTCAAAACCCCAACGCTGGAGCAAACTCAATGTGAGAGCAAAAATAACATAAGCAAGCCTGACAAATGAAGTCACTTTTGGGTCTTTTATTTGTCTTCCTTCTCCAACGCCCAAGAGAGTAATTTAATTTATTTTTAATTTAAAATCATCTCTTTGTACCACCATGAGGGCATCCATCCCTAGGAAGGTCACTTTAAGTCATAACTTAAATAAAGTGACTTTATAACCTTACTTTATATTATGTCGGTCTCAGAAATAAATACGAATTAAATCTTTAATTTAATTCTTTTCTCACCAACTGGAGTTTCCTAGTGATATCGAGACCCTGAATTCACATGTCTTGTCCAACCATATCTGCCCTGCTAAAAATAGCAATCCTGGCTCCCAACTTACTAAAAATAGTAAGTCACTGAGATGACTTCCTATACACATCCACTAGCCTACGGAAGTCAATTATAGGCTAGTCCTGATCCTCTGCAGTGAGCTAAGTGGGGGACATTACAGAAAGTTACCTCCAATTGTAACCAACACCCCATGTATGGAATATACCTATAAGGTATACACACTAACAATACATAACTATTTACATACTGAGAATATAAATGATATGGCAATTTCATGAATTACCTCCGGGTGCATGGAGTATATATATATAACATTAGAAGAATTGGCATAACCCTTCATATAAGGACGTGAATTTTAAGATAAAACGAATGAGGCTCATGACATGCTCTCCCTTGTTGGGAAGGTTTCATCGAAGAAGATAGCCAGTAAGATCTTGTAATTCTTTAGGATAATGATGCATTAGATCAGGATCAATATCCAAGATCAATTTTCATAAACATTGTGACTTCATAAACTCAAAATAATGTTGCATTGAATATAGTGAGTGCAGAATCCATGTGTATAAAATATAGCTTTTATTCTTAGCCCATGAGATGCTTTGTTTATGAACGTCACCCCACTGAAGGTGCTTTTGAGCTTCAAACCATTTGATTCAAAATGTGGCTTGGACTTGTTTTCACATCGGCATCCTAAGAACTTTATTGTCAAAGCTGAATACTTTCACTATGTCATGTCCCCATTTTTGGAGTGATCACATGTGGAGTTGATGATTAGCCTATTCACCATTCCCGTAGGCTAATAATTCTAGTAAGGGAATGATTTTTTGTTTGAGCTTGGTCCTAGACGATGAAAATCTATAATGTTGGCTCAATAGGTGATTTCATTTGGATTTTGGCTAAGTATTATTTGGTGTTATTTTCTATATAGCCAAAATATTATGTTTTATCTAACCAAGGGTGGAAAATATAAATGTTGGAGGATAGAAAAGGAGAAGATAGAAAATGTCAATCTTTAATTGCATTTTCAAAATATATATTTTCTAATAATTTTCCAACACCACCTAGGAGATTGACGCCACTTTGGGAGGAGAAAACAAAATAATAAAATATTGTTTTTATTGGATCAAATGCCCAACGCCAAGGAGAAAATTGATAAAATATTGATATTATTTGCACAAGAAGGATCGACGCCAACAAGGAGATATTATTTCAAATAATAAAATATTATTTTCAAGGGATCGCCGTCCAAGGAAAATATTTTAAATAATATTTTATTATTGTTCTAAGAAAGCCGCTGCTCAAGGAGAGGAAACTCAATAATATATGTTTTATTCTCCAAGAAAGGAATCGACGCCCATGTGAAGAGGAGGAAAAAAATGAATTAAAAAATAGTTTTTTAAATGTTGGCGGTTGATCATTGCATTTCATTTAAAATTGTCATTTGACAATTACATTTTCATTGGTGGATTCCAAATACTTGCAAAATTGAGCAAATTGGGACGCCTAGGCCAAGAGGAGGATAAATAAGCTTGTTTGGCTTCAATTTGCAACTATTGATCTCTTGGTAAGTTTTTCATTTTGATGTGTTTGGCTGGAAATTGCATTTTCAATATTTTTCAAGGACATGATCCCTTGATTTTGGTGGTATGGAGATGATCCCATTCCACATTGTGAGATGATTTCATACGGATTTCATCATGGATATTAATTTGCAAGTTTTCATGGAGGCTTTGAAGGAGATTTGGCATGTGTATGAAGACACTTTCATTCATTATTGATATTTCATGCAATTGGAGTTAATCGCTTGGCATAGAGAAGGTTTAATTGGCAATTTGGAGCAATTTGCATATTCAGTTTTTGTGACAGCAGGGTACAGCAGTGAACAACTTGCAGATCTCATAAGTATGGGCATCATTCGAAGCCTTTGGCATCACTAAAATCATCTATACTTCCATTGCTACATTCCTAGTGCCTATCGCTAGGGTTTTGAGGTACATTTTGGCATGATTTTAGTGTCATTTGCAAATCTGGGCAAGCTGATTGGGTACAGCAGTCATAGCAGCAGTCATATCAGTCATCTCAGTCAGTCAATTGGGCTTCTACAGGGCTACAACAAGGCTTTTACATCATCTTGATCATTTGACATTGCCTTGGCATCATTTGGCTAGGGTTTGAACTTCATTGTTATTATTTTTGTATTTGTTTTGATGTCTGATTTAAAATCAGTCCAGTCTGATATAAGGAACAGCCAAAGACAAATTGTAATCAGCCATTGAATAAAATAATGAAGTGAAGTATTGGTTTTGGGTATGTCATTTGTTGACTCATATGTTTGATTTGCTATATGATGTGTGATGTTTCAAGCTCATTTGCTTCAATTTGATTATATGATGGAAAAGATTGCTAACATTGCATAAAGAATCAAAAAAAAATTGCATAGTACAAGTAGGGTAGTTTACAGTGGCATCAGAGCTAAGATCTTGCCAGCCTATTGGGTTATGCATCCACAAGAAGTTGGTCCATAGAGATATTACTTTAGGAGAAGACCAGGACAGTGAGAAGAAGTTAATACAGGTACAGGTACACAACCACACATGGAGGGAGGTGGCGGTAATGACAGCCCTAGAGGTCATGGTAACAATGAAGGTTTTAATTTGGAGGAGTTTATGCAAGCATTTGGACAGCAGATGCAAGATTTTCAGGATCGAATTATAAGTGCCATTGGTGAAGTAAGAAATGAGCGTACACATTCTAGGAGATCCAGGAGTGTAAGTAGCAGG
The DNA here is from genome assembly GCA_027924645.1 of Cunninghamia lanceolata. Lineage (NCBI taxonomy): Eukaryota > Viridiplantae > Streptophyta > Pinopsida > Cupressales > Cupressaceae > Cunninghamia > Cunninghamia lanceolata. Next base: position 6,729,307 of record BSBN01000976.1, on the reverse strand, counting down.
AGGCACAGTGTTGCAGGTAGAGATACAAGGAGAAATACTACACATCGTGAGTCTACTCCTCCTACACTTACAAGTAGAGCAACCACAACAGTTGATGATATACCTCTTCGTCCACGATTTGAGCCAGTGATAGAGGTGTCTCCAAAGGATGAGGATGCAAATATTAACCTCACCGATGATATCATGGTTGCCCATGATGAGTACCGCAGTCTTCCAGTAGAAGTTAGGACAGCTCTAAACTTCAATGCATTTATGACACAAAGAAGAGAAAAGAACAAAAGCAAAATGGAACGAAGACCTAAAAAGAAAGAACATAAGGAGTACAAAAAAGCATTGAACAAGGTTCATTTACCTAATTTTGATGGTAGCAGTAAGATGAGTGCTAGAGCAAGGATTCATAAGTTGGATACTTTTATTACGCTCAAGCCAATGAGTGAAGAGAAGGCCATTCAGTTTGCTACTATGCATTTGGAGGGATTGGCCTATGATTGGTGGCATCATGGACTTGTCTCACAGCGGCATGATATGATCAGTTCATATGATGAGTTTACTCGTAAGCTCATTAACAGGTTTGACAGGAAAGATGTGGAAGTCTACTACAAGGAATTGGCACAATTGAAACAGGTTGGTAGAGTGGACTCTTACATCAATGAGTTCCAAAGAATTGCGGTCATGGTTCCAGAAATGCCGAAAAGGAGAGTTACAATGTTGTTTGTTGAGGGTTTGAATGATAGAATGAGAGGATTGGTAAAGGTACATAAGCCTAAGACATTGGATGCAGTTATAGAGCTTGCACTTGACTTGGACACCTATCCTACATCATTTCAAAACCAAAAGAAAAGCTTTGGCTCAGTTCAAATCAGAAAAAACCATTTCAGCCTAAGTCTAATCCTTCTTCTATGGAGAGAGATGAATTAAGAAGGAAGAAATTATGCTTTTCTTGCAAACAACCATGGGAGCCAAGACATAGATGCCTTCCTAAAGGCAAAGCACATCTTATAGAGGTGATTACTGATGATGAGAATGATACACATGAGGATACAGGTTCAAATCATGATGCTGATCACACGGAGCAGCAGCCTACTTTGGAGCTTGAGGCTCATGATACAGGTACTAGAGACTCAGTGACTATTACTACACTTTCAGTGGTGCCTAGGTATCATCCTTTTGGTGTGAAAGGGGCACTTAAGGAACAGCGTGTCACTTGTTTGATTAACAATGGAGCCACACATGACTTCATTGATGAGGGTTTGGCTATGAGATGTGGTTTACAGGTTGAGGACTTTGTAGGTTTCACTGTAATGTCCCCTTTTTACAAGCCAAAAATCTCTCAACCTTGTTCACAACTTTCAACTTGCAAAAAGAGAACATTAGTACATTTTGCATTTATAGCCACATATACATAAAAACATTGCTTTTATCATTTCTATGGTCAATTGCCAACTCATAACTTTAGTTCATCATTGATTACTATCCATACACATTATTATCATCAATCTATGATTACTTTCAATGCATATCACTATTGCTAATCTTATGATTGTTTTTAATGCATATTATCTATCATTAACATTTCACATGTTACTCTTATGATCATTATCAATATGCCTTGCATATCATTAATATTTCACATGTTACTCTTATGATCATTATCAATATGCCTTGCATATTCTTTATCATGATATTTCATATGATCTATGATTTTTATCAACATATATTGCATACTTGCTATCTCTTTCTCATATGTCACTCATTAACAGCTTATGAGGGATGAGATGAGAGTTGCCGTTATCCACGATGGGGCTCTAATGTCTCCTATCCTTAGACTCAAGTGGTATCCTTAATACCTTTAGAGTCAAGGCCTCTATGAGACTCCTTGGTACTCTTATGATGTCTTACATCAAAATAACCAAGGCCATTACATCACTATCCTTGCACTATAGGTACCTTATACCTCATGTGACAAGGCCTTTATGTGATACATATCCTTTGCACTATGGGTACCTTATACCTCATGTGACAAAGGCCTCTAAAATACCCATGAGTGACCTCTTGGCACTTTCCTCTCTTCCTCCCATATGAGGTTAATAAATCTCATATGGATAATTGCATATAAGATATATCATTATGAATAATGGAATATAACTATCTACACATTACAATGTTAATGATATTATAAATCAGTGCAATCATAATTGATATATTTATGAATGACAATCAAGAATATAAATGAACTCTCGTACCTGATTATGACAGCTTGATCAGAACTATAGAAAGAACAATAATGTTGAGATGCTCACTTGCTGTTGCAACCCTTTGGACTGTGATTTCTGCAGAATTCCTTGATCAGATGTAATCCTTTATATTGTCAAAACCAATAAACATCAATGCTATGCCTTTTATGGCTTATATCTGCTGAGATGATATTATGTTATTAGATATTGCAAATAAGAATGCTCTTATTTTGATGAATGGGAATGTATGATTCGATTGATGATTATTCGATCCTTCAAAGATCCCTTTTAAAGCCTCAAAGGGATGCGATTGTGAAGAGACACCTTCTTACAAGACGCTGCCCCTTCATAATCGTGGCTTTAATAATTGTTATATTCTTTTTAACAAAGGAGCGCCACCTTATTGTATTACGATCATGGTTTGTTTGACTCTCTTCATTAATTATTTACGTGGGGTATTACTTGGCGCCTTGGAGTAATGCAAATGTTTAAAGAGATAACTATTTCTGTTGTCATAACGACGCTGCCATATTATGATCATCGTTCCTTTTTATAATATAATTTTTGATGATCCTTATTAATTATGACTTCATCGTCCATGTTAACTATTACTTCACAATCGGTGTCTTGAGCTAATTTGTCTTTTTGACTTGATTTAGTCTTTATCTCTATATGAACGGTTTCCAATCTTTAATTGGAAACTATTGATCTATGACATTCACAATGACAGTTGCAGATGGTTTTACCATGAGTTGTCAGAAAAATATTTCTTGGCTTAGCATTCAAATGGGTGACTACACATTGACTAATGATTTCTACATGGTTGGACTTGGTGAGATTGACATTGTTTTGGGAGTATAGTGGCTTCAGTCTCTTGGCCGCTACATTCAAGACTTTCAAAAGATGGAGCTTGAGTTTATACATGATGGGAGGAAGATTGTGTTGAGAGCACTTTCTAAGGGAGGACCTAGGGTTGTTACAGCTAGGCGTATGGAGGCATTGTTCAAACATGATGACATAGCATGGGCAGCCCAAGTTTCTATTTCTTCTTCCAAATCTTCTTCCGAGAGTTTAGGGTATCATGTAGACATCCAATCTGTATTGGATAAGCATGGTAAGGTGTTTGGTGACATTCCCGCAGGTAGAGCACCAGATCGTGGTTTTGAGCATGTGATTGAGCTAAAGGATGGGACCAGGCTCATCAACATTCCACCATATCGACATCCTCGGCACTTCAAGATAGAGATTGAGAATACTATCAAGGATTTGATTGATATGGGACACATTCGGCCTTCATCTAGTCCATTTGCTTCTTCGGTGGTGTTGGTGAAGAAGAAGGATGGTACTATGCGGATGTGTATTGATTATAGAGCACTGAACAAAAGAAGAATCAATAACAGGTACCCTATACCCAGGGTCGATGAGCTACTTGATGAGCTACACGGAGCCGTGTATTTTTCTAAGATTGATCTTCATTCAAGCTATCACCAGATTCGTGTCCGTGAGGAGGATATTCCTAAGACAACATTAAGATGCCACTATGGACACTATGAGTTTCTTGTCATGCCCTTTGGTCTTACTAATGCACCTGCTACATTTCAGTCTTGCATGAACCATGTGTTCAATAAGCAATTGCGTAAGTTCTTGTTGGTTTTCTTTGATGATATCTTGATATATAGTAAGACATGGGAGGAGCATCTTCGACATCTTGATGAGGTACTTAGTGTTATGAAGGCCCAGTCATTGTATGCCAAGGCTTCCAAGTGTGATTTTGGGATGGAGGAGATTCTCTATTTGGGGCATATGATTAGTGCAAATGGAGTCAGAGTTCAAGAGGAGAAGATCAAAGCAATACAGGATTGGCCTACTCTAAGGAACATTTCAGAGTTGAGAGGTTTCTTGGGTCTATGCAGCTATTACAGGAGATTTGTTAGAGGCTTTTCACAATTGGCGGCACCATTGACAAATCTCACTAAGGGGGCATTCCTTTGGTCTATTGAGGCACGGGCAGCTTTTGATCGACTTAAGGAGGTGATAAGTACTACTCCAGTTTTGGCACTACCAGATTTTACACAATTCTTTGTACTTGAGTGTGATGCATCAGGTGAAGGTATTGGGGCTGTTTTGATGCAAAATAGGCATCCCATTGCATTTGAGAGCAGGAAATTGAGGGATGTAGAGCACCTATATTCCACCTATAACAAAGAGATGCTTGCCATACTGCATGCTTTGGCAAAGTTTCGTCAGTACTTGGTAGGTGTGAAGTTTGTGGTTAGAACCGACCACAATAGCTTGAAATACTTCTTAGAGCAAAAGGATTTGAATGAGAGACAACAAAAATGGGTCTCTAAGATACAGGCATATGATTTTGACATCCAGTTTGTGAAGAGAAAGAAGAACATTGTACCAGATGCACTTTCCAGGAGGCCTACCATTTGCTCTATGAGTGAGATTTCAGCTGACTAGAAATCTCAACTTTTAGTTGAGTATTCCAAATCTACATTTGCATGCGAGATCATGGATGGATTGATTCAGGATGACAGGTATAAGGTTGTTGATGATGTGATATACTATAAGGACAGGATATTTTTGGTACCTGAATCAAAACTTAAGCAGCAAATATTGAGAGCCATTCATGACACACCTCTAGCAGGACATCCAAGGTTTTTCAAAACCTACAGTCAGATTAGAGAGAGATTCTCATGGAAGGGTCTCAAGAATGACGTATTGCAACATGTTAGAGTGTTTGACTTGTCAGCAGAACAAGTCTAAACATACTTTTCCCATAGGTCTACTTCAGCCATTGCCTATTCCTGAGCAAAAGTGGGAGAGTATCTCTATGGATTTCATCACAGGTCTTCTGAAGGTTCATGGTAGAGATTGCATATATGTGATTGTTGACAGGTTGACCAAATATGCACACTTCTATGCTATTTCAGCGGACTATTCAGCATTGCAAGTTGCAGAGTTGCTCTTTCGTGAGGTGTTTCGTTTGCATGGCCTTCCAAAGACCATTGCCGGTGATCGGGATAGTAGATTCATCAGTGTGTTTTGGTAGGAGCTATTCCGATTAGCCGGTATTGCGCTGACACCGAGCACTAGTTATCACCCTCAAACAGATGGACAGACGAAGATAGTGATAAGTGGGTTGAGGGTTATCTCCGCAATTATGTTGCGGGACAGCAACGTGCTTGGATCATATGGTTATACTTAAGGGAGTATTGTTACAATATTACCTACCACATGTCAATTGGCATGACTCCATTCAGAGCATTATATGGGTATGATGCACTTTCTTTCATGGACTTGGCATTTGATGATAGTAGAGCTCCTAGAGCTAAGGAGTTGATGCAGGATACACAAGACATCCTTAAGATACTTAAAGATAATATTCAGAAGGCACAGAATCAGCAGAAGATGTATGCGGATAAGCATCACAACGAAAGGACTTTTGATGTTGGTGACTCGGTATTTTTGTGCCTTCAGCCATATAGACAAAGTACTTTGAAGAAGAGTGCTGCAGAAAAACTCAAGCCACGATTTTATGGTCCCTATAAGACAATGAGGAGAGTTGGTGAGGTTGCATGAGCTTGATTTGCCAGCAGGGAGCCGGATTCATAATATGTTTCATGTGTCATGCCTCAAAAAGGCATTGGGACATGTGGTTTCTTCTCCAAATCTTCCACCTCTTGATGAAGATGGCATGATGATTTTAGAGCCTGACATCATTGTAGATATGAGGGAGCGCAAGTTGCATAGCCGAGTCATTAGAGAGCATTTGGTGAAATGAAGGGGTTTGCCATTGGAGGATGCTAATTGGGAAGGAGAGCAAATTTTGGAGCATCCTAATCTTTGATTGCTTGAGGACAAGCAATCCCGGGAAGGGATGACTGTCATGTCCCGATTTCCAAAGTGATCACATGTGGAGTTGATGATCAACCTATTCACCATTCTCGTAGGCTAATAATTGTGGTAAGGGAATGAGTTTTGGTTTGAGTTTGGTTCTAGAGGATGAAAATCTATAATGTTGGTTCAACAGGTGATTTCATTTGGATTTTGGCTAAGTATTATTTGGTGTTATTTTATATATAGCCAAAATATTGTGTTTTATCTAACCAAGGCTAGAAAATATAAATGTTGGAGGATAGAAAAGGAGAATATAGAAAATGTCAATCTTTAATTGCATTTTCAAAATATATATTTTCTAATAATTTTCCAGCTCCACCTAGGAGATTGACACCACTTTGGGAGGAGAAAACAAAATAATAAAATATTGTTTTTATTGGATCAAGTGCCCAATTCCAAGGAGAAAATTGATAAAATATTGATATTATTTGCCCAAGAAAGATCGATGCCAACAAGGAGATTTAAAATAATAAAATATTATTTTCAAGGGATTGCCGTCCAAGGAAAATATTTTAAATAATATTTTATTATTGTTCTAAGAAGGCCGCCGCTCAAGGAGAGGAAATTCAATAAAATATGTTTTATTCTCCAAGAAAGGAATCGACGCCCATGTGAAGAGGAAAAAAATGAATTAAAAAATAATTTTTTAAATGTTGGCAGTTGATCATTGCAGTTCATTTAAAATTGTCATTTGACAATTATATTAAATACTTGCAAAATTGAGCAAATTGAGACACCTAGGCCAAGAGGAGGATAAATAGACTTGTTTGGCTTCAATTTCCAACTATTGATCTCTTGGCAAGTTTTTCATTTTGATGTGTTTGGCTGGAAATTGCATTTTCAGTATTTTTCAAGGAGATGATCCCTTGATTTTGGTGGTATGGAGATGATCCCATTCCACATTGTGAGATGATTTCATATGGATTTCATCATGGATATTAATTTGCAGGTTTTCATGGAGGCTTTGAAGGAGATTTGGCATGTGTATGAAGACACTTTCATTCATTGTTGATATTTCATGCAATTGGAGTTAATCGCTTGGCATAGAGAAGGTTTAATTGGCAATTTGGAGCAATTTGCATATTCAGATTTTGTGACAGCAGGGTACAGCAGTGAACAACTTGAAGATCTGAGTGTGTTTGGGCATCATTCGAAGACTTTGGCATCACTAAAATCATCTATACTTCCATTGCTACATTCCTAGTGCCTATCACTAGGGTTTTGAGGTACATTTTGGCATGATTTTGGTGTCATTCGCAAATCTGGGCAAGTTGATTGGGTACAGCAGTCATACCAATCATCTCAGTCAGTCAATTGGGCTTCTACAGGGCTACAACAAGGCTTTTACATCATCTTGATCATTTGACATTGCCTTGGCATCATTTGGCTAGGGTTTGGACTTCATTGTTACTATTTTTGTATTTGTTTTGAGGTCTGATTTAAAATCAGTCCAGTCTGATATAAGGAACAGCCAAAGACAAATTGTGATCAGCCATCGAATAAAATAATGAAGTGAAGTATTGATTCCGGGTATGTCATTTGTTGACTCATATGTTTGATTTGCTATATGATATGTGTGATGTTTCATGTTCATTTGCTTCAATTTGATTATATGATGGAAAAGATTGTTAACATTGCATAAAGAATCAAAAAAAATTTGCATAGTACAAGTAGGGTATTTTACGCACTGTAGTAAGGGTGTTCGTAAGGTTGAAACTTAAATGATTCTTCACTTGATGTCTCATACATTTGCTAGGCTGTCATGACCCCTCCGCTCAAATAGAGTGACCCTATTATTTTAATATCATAAAAGTGTTTTTAAACACTATAATAATAATATTATAATATTAATAATAATACTATTTGAAAGTTGGTGCCGACTTGATCTAGTATAAAGTAGGAAGCTTTTCATTTGCAAAGGATCATCTGATTTTGGGAATTTTGATAAGTAATCTGCATTTTGTGACTTAACACTGCTTGGGATGAAACCCTCAAGCCAGTGACACCGGGTAGGACGAAAACCCTGCCATTGTTGTGTCTTTCTAAGCAAATTTTATCTTCAGGAATTTGCAAGCGCCTTGATAAGATACTGTTTACCTTTTTCAAGTTTGTGCCTTCACTTCATCAAGTCACTATTTACCTGCCCAGCGAATAAGAATTTGGACAACAATGAAGAGCTATATCTTGGCTCGGCACTGCGAAATACCAATCTGGACAACAGTGAAGTGTTATATTTTGGCTTGGTGACGTGCTAAGCATATGTAGAAGGGCATTGTGGTTTTTTGTAGTGTCCCAATTACCAGTTGAAGCGTTGCACTGGGTATTAACATTGATTCGATTTGGGAAGGGCGATGTTGTGACCTTTACAACTTCACCCCATTGCAAATGGGGCCCCCCTCTTTGTTTTGACCTGGTTCCAGTTTTGCTTTGACCTTGCAATTTCTTGCTCATATTCCATTTGACTAGGAAAGAATTTCCAAGCAGTCAACTCACAGGGAACATGAAGAATGCTTGAAATATTGAAAAAAGAAGTGATTTTCCTAAGGATTGAATGAAACCCTAATTATCATTCCTCCAGCAAATCTGGCCAATCCATGGCAGAAGTCCATTTCATAGGAAAAGGTCCATGTCCTTCACTCTAAACATAAGTGTCCATGTTGAATAGGCTATTCCAATCCATGGTCTGGAGGTCTTTATCCAAAATTTCAAAGGTGAGTGAGAATCCAAGACTCCAATCTAGGAGTATCTGTCCATAGTTCCAATCTAGGATTCCCATCGAAAAGTTTAATCCGAAATCCAATCCAGATTCCTGTTTCAAGACTCTAATCCAGAAGTCTCTGTCCAAAGTTCCTGTCCAAAATCCCGTTCCAAGGTCTATCCGGAATCGTGTTCCAAAGTTCCAATCTAAGGTCCTAAATGCGACAAAGCTTGACATTCCAAGTCAAAGCTCATCATTCCATTGGAAAATCCTGAATTCCTGACACAGCGACACGAAAAATTCCAAAACACAACTCTAGAAAATCCTTAGCAAAATTTGAAAAATCCTTGTCAAACCCATGAAATCGACTCTGGAATAGAAGTTCTCGGATAAAAATCCCATCAGAAGTTGAGTCAAAGTCCATGGAAGCAGGGGATGTACGCCTCAGGAAGGAAGGAATCCAAGTTCATTCAAAATCCACGCCTAAGGAAGAAAAAATCTACGACTAGAGTGCAGGTGCGCCTTGGACAAGGAAAATCCAAGACAAGGAAAAATCCACAACTAGAGTGCAAGTGTGCCTTGGACAAGGAAAATCCAAGACAAGGAAAAATCCACAACTAGAGTGTAGGGCGCCTTGGACAAGGAAAATCCGGGACAAGGAAATCCAGGACCTCAATAAATCCACGCCTCAACTCAAGGAAAGTACGCCAGGGATAAAGGAATTCCAAACAGAGCATAAAAATCCAAGGAAATTGCGAATCCACAACTTCATGAAGGAATTATCCACGACTTAGTGGAATATGCACCAAGGGTGAAGGAATTTAAGGCACGAAAAATCATAGACATTAAATTTCGTGCCTAAGGAAGGAATTCCAAAACAAGTAAGAATCCACAACACGCCAAAAATTGCGCCTTGGACAAGGAATGCGAAACACGAAAAATCCATGATGAAGAGAAATCCCCAACTCAGAGGGTATGCGCTTATGGACAAGAAATTCCAAACATAAGAAAATCCACGTAAGGCAAAAATCCGCGACCTAAGGCACTCCACGCTCCAAGCATGGAATCCGTAACACATGAAAATCCACGACTTAGAGCAATCCCCGTCGTGGATAAGGAAAAATCCAAGACTCATCAAAATCCCCGACTTGAGGAAGGATGCACTCAGGATAAGGACAAAATCCCTCTAGCAGTGGCCGACTTCATGCAAAACCACAATTTGGAAATCTTAATTAAAAAAAGCATTAACTTTTTTCCTAAGTCGGCCAACTTCAAGTCAAGTTGGCCACCCTAGGAGAAGCTTGAAAACTTAAAATCTAGGTCGGCCTCACTAGGGAGGAGCTTTCAAATTTCAATCTTTTTCCTTATATTAGGCAGGTCAGCCAAGTGAAGGTCTAAGTCGGCCTTAGTAAGGAGGGTTGAAAACTTTAAATTTTTCCCTTATCTTAACCAGGTCAGCCTAAGTGAAAGAGAATTCAGTTGTGTATATATATATAGGAGGTGCTGGAATCATCATTTAAAAACAATTTCACAGCAGACTCCCATATTAAAAGGCAGACTTCATCAATTTCAAGGCAGATTTCATCATAAAAAGGCAGAACCTTCATAAAGACAGATTTTTTTCAAATCATTGGGCGATTTTTTCCTCCTCCAAAGGCAAATAGGGTTGGGCAAACATCTCTAAAGCAGATTTTCAATGCAGAAGGAAGTAATTTTTTCAGAGCAGCAGCAATTTCTTCATAAAAGACAGATTTCTCCAGGCTGGGCGAACTTCATTCCTTCAAAACGACAGCAGGTTTGTTAGACAAAGCAGAATTTCATGCAAAAGGATCAGAAATTCAATTAATAAAAACAGGAATCCATCAAAACAGATCAGAAATCCATCTACAAAAGCAGATTTTCACCATATCAAAAGTAGAGATCTCCATTTCAAAAGGGTGGACTGTAGAAGGAGGTGAAATTTTATCCAAATTAGAGCAGATTTCTGTAGGTAAAGGTAGATTTACACAAGTAAATAGTAGATTTCTAAGGAAATTACTTGAAAATGCTATTGTTTTTTTAAATCTTTCTTTTCAAGTATAACTCAAAATGCATTGAAATTCAAAAGTTTAGTCCCACATGCATAAGTTAATAGAAAGTTCTTTGCATTTGGAATAAATCCTCTTTACCTGTAGGGTAAATCCTTGTTATTTACCTCTTTGCTCTTACTTGATTCGTCTTGTTCTCCTAGGGGAATGGCAAGTGCCAAAGCCGGATCCTCACGACAAGCTCAAATGCGGGACGTTCTCAAGGGAGTGCTTCCGGAATCCAGGATTGCTTCAAAGTGGAAGAATGTAGGCGACACCAATATCGAGCTTGTCAACATGGAAGAGATCAAGAAGCAGATGTACGGGACCTAAGGACACCCTACATCAAAGCTCATGACGAAGATGGTCCGCAATGGGATTGTGCCAGCCGCATGCTTCCCTCCTACCATACCTTGTTCCGAGCTCATTGTGGAATGCTCCAAGCATTATGATCCTGACCGACAAAGGATTGTTGCTCCCGATGACAAAGTGATGGCTTACTTCTCCAAGGAAATGATTGTCGAAGCCTTCAACATTCCTACCTACAACCCCACCACTCAAGATGTTTGAGGCTAATCCTGATACCTGCCTGGGAATTATCAATAACTCATGGATGGGAAAGAAAAGACCTCATCATTCCAAGTTGCCAAAGAAGCTCCTCAAATCCGACTTCAAACAAGAGTACGGAGACCTTGTCGTCCTGCTGAACAGAGTCATGGGATGTCCTCAAGCTTCAACTTTCGAACCCTAGATGTTCTACATCGTGGAAGAGATAACTGATAGAATAAAGATGATTGATTGGGCCCAGCTCATCAGTGACAACATTGACGAACAGTTCAGGGATCTGGAGGAATCAAGGACTTTCTACATGAGTTCCTACGTGATTTACATGTTGGCCAGGAATTGCACATATAAGGGATTGGCATGGAAAGGGCACATTGAGAATGCCAAAGGACAAATCAAAGTCTATGATTGTTACCCACAGCTACACCTCCAAAACATAGCACATTTCAAAAGGTACAATGATGCATTCTCCATGCACATTACAAGAACACTTCAAGGAGGGACTCATAAGAGACTGTCACTGGAAGCCATGTGGTTGGTCAAGAAGTAGGGCTCCTGGTTCACCCAATTTCCAAAGTTTACTTACATCCGAGTGCATGGATTCTCCTCCTATCCGTACAGATTGCCAAGGTATCCTACCGACAAGATGATTTTGCTTGAATTGACAAGGCAACTGTCAGCCTATGATATAGTCCAGAAGAAGAAAAAGAGAGCTAGATTATCATTCCCAATCCAGATTGGAGATGCCGTTGAGGTGTGTCCATCCATCCAGGCTGCGGAAAGATCCAATGAAGAATTGCAGTTTTACAACCTAGTGACTCACAATTCAAGAGCAAATTTCGATCCTTTCAACATCACTCGGGTAGCCTACAGAAGGAAGCATAAGCACAAGGTACACCTTGAGGACCATTGGGCAAATGCGAAAGATGATTTTGAGATAAGGAGGAGGATGTGCTCCAGGCTATCCTTGGATATGATTAGAGCAACCCAAGTATTCTTCGTTCCGGATCAGGTCAAGGAGGATTGGAAGCAAGTTCATCCCTTCTTTGAGCATGAAAAGGATAAACCTCTTCCGGCACTCGATTGGTCTGAGCCGGAAATCACCAACTTGGATGACTTGATGGCACCAGTGCTGACAGGTACTAAGAGGTGGATAAACCAGCAGATTGTGAGGTTGAAGAAATAGAACGTCCACCCAACTTATGATTTGATGGGGGACTTGGAATCACAATCTTCCGACAAGGAAATGACTGAGGGGTCACCTGAGAAGGAACAAGGAACAGGGAGGCATGAGGCAAGGAACAAGGCAGCTGATAATCCATTGGCGAAGAGAGTAAAGGGTCTAAAGGAATCCGCTAGGAAGCCAATGCAAGAGGAATACAATACAAGTAGGCCTCACTCAGCCAGTACTTCTTCCGTCCAAGAGGTCAATCTATTCCCTAGTGACAATGTGCAATCAACTACTAAGGATATGGAGCACGTGGAGGAGGAAGTGATCTTGAATGAACAGGATAGGAGTGACAGTGAATCCACAGAATCCACTCAGCAAGGGACTTCCCACCCGGTTGCAGGAACTCCTAATCATTCCCTGCGGAATCCAAAGACAATCCAGATTGAAGGCATATTTCAAGACCCAGACCTGGAATTCTTGAACGAGGAATTCAATTCCGGTGAGATACCCATGCAACAAGGAGGTCAAGAACAACAAGAACCTCATGAGGATAATGATCCATCCACGAGACCCGAATGGCTGTGGAAAAAATCGAAGAAGAAATCCGTCATGAAATATAACCCGTCCGCCGAGCTAGATGACTTCCTGAGCAGGATAGGGAAGGCCACGGAGAAGAAAAAGGCAAAGAAGTATTCCAAGATCACCAGAGGAGAATCCGGGTCTCACCAAGTACAAATTGCAGTTCCAAGGATGGACAAGGCAAAAGAAGATATTAATCCTAAGGAATACGACGTAGTAACGGTTGACTTAGGACCAACTATGTAGACGCAGGAGATGGAGGAGCTAGAGGATTCGGTGATAGCCATCAAGGAAAGGCTAAGGAAGGAAGAAAAGAAGAAGAATCAGCTGAAGAAGGAAAATGAGGAATTGAAACATTATATCTAGCACCTGATGGATCTGCTACAATCAACCCAAGGGATAACTGCTCAACCGGCAAATATTTCAAGGGATTCACTAGCAGAGTTAGAGGAGATGAGATCAGTCCGTCATGCAGCGAAGGAATGGATAGAGAATGTCTCGGAGAGGGCTCGAAAATTAGTGGATGATCTCGTCCAGGTTTATGAGAGGGTTATCACCCTCATGGATAGGATTCAGATGATATTGGAGACCTGTCAGGAATTCAGCATCGTCAAGGAGGAGACCATTCCAAAGTTGAAGGCATTGATGAACACTCCAAGGCAGGTCCTGGTAGAAGGCAACATAATACAGTCAAATCAGGCCTAAGACTTCCTTAGTTGGTATTCCGCTCTAGTCATGAAGAGAGAAATCCTTGAGAAGATAGAGAGTGACGCCACCCAAGCGACCGGGATGTTGAAGGAAATCCAAGATAAAATCCTCATTTCAGTGGAAGCATGGATCGATCAGGAAATAGGGGATGATGGAGTTATAAGCATGGAAAATTTGAAGAGTAAGATGCGAAGCATGTATTTCAAAGCTGCCCATCCTATCTAGCGATCACACTTTGAAGATGCATCCACACTTCTGATCCTCATGAACAACATCCAGGAATTGGGAACATATTGGGAAAACATCCTTGCTGTCTGCGATACCACCCTATCAGTCATGGATTACAAGTTGGAAAACATACCAAGCATTCATACGAAAGAGCTGGAGGTGGTCCTAACCAGATTCATTGAGTTTGAAACCAAGGAGCAAGATGAGGTGGTGGCTGACTAGACCTTGCCTTGTTGGAGGTCCCAGTCAGCATGGGCGCCCTAGGACGTGTCACTTTTTTATTTGTCAAAAAGCTAGTGGTCGCACCTACCTCCTTTTTAGGGTTTTATGGGACTCAATCTAGGTTGTCGATCTTGAAGGATCAATCTAGGCCCTCTATTGTACTCTTGGATGCCTATATAAATGCTTGAATGCCTCATTCTTGGGATTCCATTCTCTTTTCATTCATGTTTCTTTAGACACTAAGGAGAATAGCAAGTAGTAGTTAACTGTTCATTTCTGTAAAACTCCATTTTTTAGCAAGGAACTTTGAGGAATCAGCAAGATTGTTGTAAGACATATTTTCAAATCAATATATGAACATTGTGGATTGGTGTTTGTAGTATTCTTTGGATTGCGGCATGGTTTTCTGATTTCCTTAAAGCCAATCATAAGCTCCAAGTTCTAAACTGTTTCATTTCTATTTTCTTTCAGTTTTCATTAGTTAGAATGATGGAAAACATTGTTGTTGGTGCATGATTGAAACTCCTTGTTCATTGTGGTTTGTGGCTTGCAAATCACAGTGCATGGTTAGCCTGAACTCATTTCAAGCTTAACTTCGATTGTTCTGCATATTTCATTTCCATGTTCTATGTTTAAGCAATCTGAAAATCATCATTAGCACCCCAGAAGATTGCACCATTTCTACATAGTTGTTGTCTCATGACGAAGCAGAGCGTGGTTTCAGTTTCCATGGATCAGCAGTAGTCTTTTTGCATCAGTTAGATTCCTGAACCCTTTCTCATCTTTTGCAAATTGTTTAGATCTTTGTTAGGGATAGTTCATACGGAGCCTACTGAAAAATCATTCCCCACTCAGAAGTAGAACTTAGAATCCAAGCCTATGCTCCTTGGAAGTAACATTGAAACCCAAGTCTTTCCTTTGGAAGAAGCAGTAGAATCCAAGTCTTTCCCCTCCCTTTGTGAAAAAAACACCAAGTCCTGCATCAAACAATTGCGTAAGTCCCTTTATGATTACCAGCAAAATCACATCATTTCACTGAGTCTATCCCTGTGCACGTCAAGCCCTGACATTCAAGGAACCTTGGAGCAGTCTCATTCAATCACGAAGTTCAGCGTTTGAGAGGCTTTGTTCAAGAGAGGATAGAATACTTTGTGTTTTATTCTAATGTTGCTGCGGTCATAAAACCAACATCAACAGGCGACTAAGGTGTCGAAGACACCATTATTCAAACACTAGCATCTGAACATTCAATTCCATCCCAGATTGTGCATTCACCATTATTGTTAGGGATAGTTCATACAAAGCCTACTAAGAAATCATTCCCCACTCAGAAGTAGAACTTAGA
The DNA here is from genome assembly GCA_027924645.1 of Cunninghamia lanceolata. Taxonomy (NCBI): domain Eukaryota; kingdom Viridiplantae; phylum Streptophyta; class Pinopsida; order Cupressales; family Cupressaceae; genus Cunninghamia; species Cunninghamia lanceolata. Next base: position 6,713,586 of record BSBN01000976.1, on the reverse strand, counting down.
ATCCAAGCTTGTGCTCCTTGGAAGTAACAGCGAAACCCAAGTCTTTCCTTTGGAAGAAGCAGTAGAATCCAAGTCTTTCCCCTCCCTTTGTGAAGAAAACACCGTCTTGCGTCAAACAATTGCGTAAGTCCCTTTGTGATTACCAGCAAAATCACATCATTTCACTGAGTCTATCCCTGTGCACGTCAAGACCTGACATTCAAGGAACCTTGGAGTAGTCTCATTCGATCACAAAGTTCAGCGTTTGAGAGGCTTTGTTCAAGAGAGGATAGAATACTTTGTGTTTTATTCTAATGTTGCTGCGGTCATAAAACCAACATCAACAAGCGACTAAGGTGTCAGAGACACTATTATTGAAACACTAGCATCTGAACATTCAATTCCATCCCAGATTCTGCATTCGCCATTCATACTATCGGGAGATCATTTCTGACTTAAGTTGCACCAGATCTGAACATTCTCACTTCCACAGGAAAGTCACGGGGATAAGGCCGAACTAACATTCTCACAGATCCTTGCATTACCAGTTTCAACAGTGCTTAGGCAATTGAGTATTGGGAACCCACAGTGGCTGCCAAACATCATAAAACCCAGCTCATGTCTTAACCTAGCAACTACGACTTTGGAAATCTAGGCGGTCTTCTTCAGAATAAAGGTCAGAGCATTGTAATTGTGGATTCTGATTACAGAATATGTTAATCTGTTGATATTGTAATCAAGACTGTCTGAACAGCAACTTGTGTTGGGATTTGGCAATCAATAAATATCAGATCCACATTCAAACTTTGTGAATCCTTGTTTAATTGCTGGTTAAGTTTCCTTTCATTCTCATGATTGTTTAATATGATTATAACTACTGTCACAGTCCTAGCAAACTGGAACATTATACATATAAAATAATCAGGGATATTTCATAGGCACTTGATTCAAAGTGGAAAAAAATTGTGAAATTTCGATTTTGGTCAGAATTCTGAGTTAAATAATCAATATTTACTTTCAAATTTACTGGCGAGTTGAAATAACTTGAATTTCATCGTCAACATTAAAGGTTATCACCTCAATGGAAGTTCTTTTGCAAAATCAAGGGTTGTCATCTTGATGGAAGCTTCTTTGTCAACAAGTTGCCTTATTTTATATAGCAAGAGAGCAAGACCTTCCTTTCTTCATTGAGGCCTAACATCAGTGCAGAGAAAAAGGTTATGATTACACAATTATCAAATCCAATTATCCTTTTGTGATAACACTTTGTGAATATTTTGCAAATGGCTATGCAAGCAAATAATTTTACTCTCCAAAGTCATTTGCTTGGAAGTTGCACTCATTTAGTGAAACCATGCAAAAGTTGGCTTCAGACAGACTCAGATATATTCACCTTTCTCTATTAATTATCTTCACCATCTTTGAAACCACCAGTTGGCCCCTAAAGATGACAACGAAATATCACCAATTACTTTGATTAAGCAAATGTGGTATGCACCAAAATTGACATGAACACATTTCAGTGTAATGGCTTTTGGAAACAACTGTTCATGTTAATTTTGGTGCATACAACATTTGCTTAATCAAAGTAATTGGTCATAGTTCATTGACATCTTTAGTGGCCAACTGGTTGTCTCAAAGATGGTGAAGACAATTAATAGAGAAAGGTTAATATATCTGAGTCTGTCAGACACCAACTTTTGCGTACATGAACATTTTTGAGTTTAATGGCTTTTGGAAATAAACTGTGTTTATTTTATTTGCATGAAATAATTGTGTTTATATTATTTGCATGCAAAGAAAATAAACATAGTTATGTCTAGAAGCCACTACACCCATATGCATGGACTGTGAAAATCTCATGTTTACCGCAAACACTTTTCCTTGCCAAGTATACAATGACTTCCCATCAGTATCAACAGGACTGTGGTGTGCTCACCAGTCCCACAGCAAGAAATGTAGATTTAAGCATAATAGTCCAAAAACTTTCAATTCAAGTCCATTCAATAGATCTGAAAAAATTAATAATACTAATATTGAAGCACTGTGTCTGCTTCCTCCAACAAATGTGCCATATTACAAATCTAACATGGGTATCATAACCTTTATATAGATTCCAAGAAGTCTATAGAGTTGATAAAGTGGAGGGGCAAGAGCACAAAGCAAGCACTGGCCCAAGAATAAACTAATCCACAGATAAAAATAATGTCAATAAATAAACAGAGCAAATGAATTCAAAAGCAGAACCACTGATTGCAAAAAGTGAACCAGGGAACTGCAGAAGCTGGTGGGAGAGATGAACAGTTAAAGAATGAAAGAATTAACAAAAAAAATCAGGAAATGTGATTAACTTGCTAAGGAACAGATATGACAGCACGAGCGAGATACTGCCAGCTTTTCCACTCCAACACAAGAAAGATCTTCCTCCACACACATTTGGGATTGAATTAACAAAAAAAAAACAGGAAATGTGATTAACTTGCTAAGGGACAGATATGACAGCACGAGCAAGATATTGCCAGCTTTTCTGCTCCAACACAAGAAAGATCTTCCTCCACACACCTTTGGAATTTGTAGCATCCCTCAATTTAACTTCCACCTTCGGTGTCTTTCATCCAGCCTTCTCCTTGACTTCTACACTTATTACAACCCATATTATTATTTTTAGCATGTTCTCTTCCAAGAAAAAACTAGTGAGAGAAGATACCATAGTGACTAATACATCCATGCATGTGGAAAGTAACTACGATGGGGATCCAACAGGCAGTAGAGGAATTGCCCCATTAATTGGGCTACCAAGGAGAGAATCAGTGTTGTGTTACAGAGACAACAAGGCATATATTTACCAAAATACCAAAAAATGTTAAATAAAAGATATGCAGAGGGATAAAGCCATGTACCTTCAATAATCTTTCTTTCCAGTCTTCTGCTACCAGCAATATAATCCTTGGAATAAAACAAATTAATGGAAGGATGTACTTTTCAACCGACTTGTTATGGTGTGCTGGCATCACCTGCAAAGTAAGTCACCCCAACAAGAAGATTATGCTTCTTGTCAATCTAAAATATAGCTTACATTTTCTACAATGTAATATTAGCATACTCAGAAAAGATAAACTTGATCACTGATCAATATAATTTCACCCATGCTATTATAATATTTATTATTAATCCATGTCCTGTTTTTGAATAAATAATGCATTTAACATTTGCATCAAACATTGAATCCAGGAATATATCATAACAAAGCTATCTTCTAAAGAAAATAGAATTGAGCAAAATGTACCACCAAAAATCAATTGCTATGTAAAATAAAGATCTGTTTACTTGTTCTTTGTCTACAAAAACAAAGATTGAAAGACATGAATGAATATGAACACACATGGGTTCCATATATGGCCTATCCTATACAAAATCATACACTCTGTAGCATAGTTCTTTTGGTTCAAATGCTTCAAAGTATGGCACCAAAAGAATGCTGTACTCATCAAGTAGAGAAAACAAACAGATGTGTGTGTCGGCTTGCAATTCATGGACACAATTCAGGATTAACATAGCGACAAGAAAGTTTCAAGGAAAGGGTACCTTCAAGTTTTCATTAGTAGATTACTATGGGTTTGACATAAAATATGAGGAATAAAATACAAATAAACTTCCATGTGCCCTTATTTAACATGCCACGAATTTGGGTGCATAAATCAAAAGTTTTCATGGGGATGAAAGGGACTGAATCATCATATGTCTAGAGTAAACAAGGAGGACTAAAGTGATAAACATAGAAGAATCGAGTTATAAAGCTAGCACCAATACAACAAAATAGGTTGTCCCCTTCCACAATTGAGGAAGTTTGAAAAGTGAAAGCAGCATTCTAGTTTGTCAGTTAGCAATATTACCTAGACAAGAAGGCTTACATGTCAGATTGAGGACACCACAAAGACCAAAGCTAGAAGGCATATATGCTAGCTAATGCATGAGGTCAAGAACCAAGGCTCCACTGTCCTTGTTAACATGTTGGATCACAACCATTCTTGAGGACCAAGGCCAAAAGTATGATTTGCCAACTCAAATGTAAGCCTAAGGATTGAGGCCAAAAGGCTTATGGTGTTGGATCTAATGATCCAAATGTTTTTATTTAGTATAGTTTAGTCTATGTCACCCCAAGTTTCCAAGACGGGGACGGCTATTTAAAAATTAATAAAATTTTAAAAATATAGGAAATTTCAAATATTCATATGATAATGTTGATAAGACATTCATCATGTACCTTATACAATCTTAATATATAACAAATTAACAAACTTCAATTGCTTTCATTATCAATGTGCATATATATTGTATAAAAATTGCAACAGAATGCCCAAAGGCTGCAAGTTTCAACTACAAAATGACAAAATAATAGAAAATATGCCACTGCCCTTCATCAACATCTACTAACATTGCATCAAAATTGGAGTCTAAGTCACTACCACTATTTGGAATTGCCTAATCCAATGGAACCCAAACCAATCCATTTTGTGTCTCCTCCTCATCACCTTGTGTGGCATCTTTGGGATTAACATCCCAACATATGGTTGGAGTTAGATGTTTCTCAAGACTTTGTCAAACCTAAACTCACAAGGCACCATGCACAACTTCTCCAATCATCAAGAGGTAAGCCTATTCCTCTTGATTGACTATATGAAGTTGTATGCAAGGTCGAGGAGTAGTGCCCCTTGTGGGGTCTAGGGGTAGCACCCCCAGTGGGGTCGAGGGGCAACAACCCTTGTAGGAGTTTGGAGGAGGCACCCCCAACGGGCTTGAGGAGCAACGCCCCCGATGTGCTCCCTGTCACAATATAGGGCGAGATCAAGGGGCATAGCCCCCGCCACCATGCCCAAATTAAAGCCTTTGCGACCACACATCCCTTTTTTTTTATCAATTTTAAACCCCGGCGAGCATGAGGAGCAGCGCCCCCAACGCACTACCTCTCACAATATAGGGTGAGATCAAGGGGCATAGCCCCTGCCACCAGGCACAAATTAAAGCCTTTGAGACCAAACATCCCTTTATTTTTTTTTATCAATTTTGTGTTTTAAAAAAAAAATTGAGACTTTTGACTGTCGGGCCATAGCCATCCCCAAGACAATCAGGGGACATCCAAACGTCCCCTAGCTGTCCCGAGGATGGCTAGCCTCCCCTAGAGTTTCTGGACTTTCCTCACGTGTACCGGAAGCATTTCCGGGCAAATGAAAAAAGGGGACGGCACAGGGACATTTCCAACCCATCCCTGCATCCCCAAAACATCCCCTACAGGGGATGGCCTTGATTTGGCCGGGGACATGTCCTAGGTTATATAGAGTTTAGTTTTATTTGTATGGGGCATGCATCTCATTTATGAGACACCCCCCTTTGTGTCATTAAGAGAGTTTAGATTAATAATTTGTTAGTTATTTGGAAAATAACTTTTCCCATCTAAGTGGTTAGGTGGTTCAACGGTAAGTTTCCCATTTGGTAGTTTCTATTATGTGCCTTATAAAGGCCTTAGCAACTAAATTCAAATTTGTCCAGCATTATACAATATTTTGGAGGTTTTCATTTGCAACTATGAACTTTATTCTTGGAGCCTACGGTGGTATCAAAGCCACACCAAGGTGCTGAAGAGAAGTTGAGAAAAATTAAAATGTATTTGTTGATGTTTGTTATATTGAATGGTACTAAAAGTGTTGAAATTCATGCTTAACAATGGTGATGGATACTGCCCAATGGCACTGTAGTTTTCAGTTTCCGAAAAACAGCATTAAAAGTTTGCACAAATATGGCATTGCAGTTTTAGTTTGAAAATGTGCATATTGGTGTTCAAAATTGGAGTTGAAACAAAGGCAATGTGATTGCAGGCGTTGAAATCTTCAAAATCTGATTTTGGCACTGAAATCTTCTTGCTGGGTGTTGCAATTCTGCAGACAAAGGCGATGAAGCTCTATTGGCTGCCTGGTAATATTTTTTCAAATATTTCCAAGGTATTCTGAAGTTTCATTTTACTTTGGCATACACCAAAATTTTATTTTGGCATTAACTAACATTCAAATTCACCTATTGAAAGACAGCAAAACATCAGCAAAAAAAAAACAAAAAAAAAAATGTTTTTTTCTTTACTAATTGGACAATTTTGCAGCTTTAGTCTCAAGCATGGGCTTATAGACTAATTGGAAAACTTGTGGGTTTGATCTAGGTCCAATTCCCACTCTCTAATTTTTCTTATTTGGCGATATAAGGTTTTGTTTTGTTTTGTTTTCTGAAGACTTGACGATTTCAAAGGTTTTGTTCATTCCAAGCCATAAAAAAAATCATCATTTTTTTTATAACTAACATTCAAATTCACCTATTGAAAGACAGCAAAACATCAGCAAAAAAAAAATTGTTTTTTTCTTTACTAATTGGACAATTTTGCAGTTTTAGTCTCACGCATGGGCTTACACTAATTGGAAAACTTGTGGGTTTGATCTAGGTCCAATTCCCACTCTCTAATTTTTCTTATTTGGCGATATAAGGTTTTGTTTTGTTTTGTTTTCTGAATACTTGATGATTTAAAAGGTTTTGCTCATTCCAAGCCATCGGAAAAATCATTTTTTCTTTAAGTTTTACTTTATGAAATTTGTATTGCAAATTCATTTTGAATGAAGATACAAGATGTTTGTAATATGGGTGCCTTATCAATTGAAACCGACTCCCTTTATCATTTGCAAATGAGTCTTTGTAAATCCATAAATAGATGAGGTGGTACGCTACAAGTCTCAAAATCAAAACCTACATTGTATCAAGCATAGTTCCCAAACTCAAACTCAACTTGAACTCAGCAGCCCAAAAATTTCCAACTCCGCAAAAACTCGACAAAACTCAACAACTTCAAAAATACTTTAATTTTTGAAAAAACATAAATTTTATGCAAAATAGGTAAAAAAAAATGCATCAAATGAGTTTAGCAAGGGTTTGGGGGCAATGGCCTTAGAAAGGTCGAGGGGCAACACCCCCAATAGGCTCGAGGGGCAGCCTTCATGGCGCACACAAAAACCGTGTATTTTCACTCCAGTTTGCGAACGAGTTTGCGAACTATGGTATGAAGGATCTAATAGAACATATAGGCAAAGCCCCAATAGTAATCCTTTGTTGTATTTCTTTGTGACAACACGACTAGAACAGTAAGCCTCATCTTCGAAGTAAGGAGACTGACACCTAAAAACTACAAGGAATGAAGCACGAATATAGAAAATACACTAGTTTTTATTGAACTTTGGGAAGTGGTTGATGTTTACTGGCTTATCAGATAAAATGAATACTTGTAAAAATGAACAAAATTAACAATGCATACCAAATAGAGGAGTAAAAATATATCTTTATTCGCTCGTGAAAATATTACAGAAGTAGACCAGAGATGGTCAGCCAAGGATTAAAGTCGATCCATCTATATCATACTACTTTCCTTGAAGATACAAAGACTATTTAAAAGAACCGGCCATTGCCAAGAGGAACACAACCGACAACTACCCAACTCTAACTAACTCTTACTACCCAAGGCCAACGAACAATTAATACATAGTCGAGTAACCCATATTATCAAATATAAGAATCGACATTATACACTTTCTACATCATCCCCCCAAAAGAAAAAGTCATTACGTGAAGCGCCAACATACCCAAGTGGTGCGATTTGAGTCCAAGTGCTAAATATGATTAAATTAAGCTCAAAATCTCCACTGATCTAAATCTAATATGAATCTTGTTGACTGTTGTTACAAAAATCAGACATGCAAGGATGATAGAAAATGCCAAAAACCTTCCTCCTTTACCAAGCGATCACCACATAAACCCTCTAAATGCAATTGTTGCTGAAATTGCATCAAAATCCAACTCAAATCTGAATATAAAGCTCTATAGCTAGCTGAAAATCAAGATCCATGTCAAACCCTAGCTGGAAATGTAGCAAAACTCAATCAATAGTCACCAATAAAGCCCAATGAAGAACAACATATGAATTCACCTCACATGGTGGATTGGGATCATCTCCAAACCACAAAATATTAAGGAAACATCACCTTGAATCAAATGAAATTCACTTTCAGCCAAGAGCAATATGCAAAATGCAAAGTTTACCATAAGCAAAAGATGTGTAAAATGATGTCAATGACCTCTTTTTATACTTTTCTCCAAGGAAGATGCATTTAGACAAAATATAAACAATTTTCAAACCCACCACCAAAATCAAATATTTAATTTGATATTTATTAAATGATTTCTCCTCATCCACCTTGGACACCCATCCTTGAAATAATTAAAAAAAAAAAAATTGCCTCTTCATCCTAGGCGCTCATTTCCCTTGGAAAATAATATTTTTTTAATTATTATTTTAATCTCTCCTTGAGCGCCAATTTCCTTAGGAAAATATATTTTTTTTATTTATTTTTCCCTCTCTCTCCTTGGGCGTTGATTTTGCCAATAAAATAATAATTATTTTTTTTTTCTTTTTCCCTTGGCGTCACTTTTCACTGGAATAAAATAATAAAATATAATATGATATTATATTTTATAGACTCTTCCAATATTCCCAATTCCAATCTTTAAATTATCCAACTTTTATTCTTTCCATCCTTCAATTTGCCTTAACTGAAAATAACATTATTTTGGCTTTATTAAATACCACTTAGCCAAAATTAATATTATTTTATTTAGTTGAGCAATATTCTCTTTTCAAACCTTGACAACATTCGTTCTTCCCACCTAGCTCAACCAAATGCACTTAGTCCAAAAAAATGGGGACATTACAAGTCCTCTCACCCCAAGATTGCTTGCCCCAAGCAATCACAAGTACCAAATTAGAACCAACCAATACAACAATCCCAAATCCATCTAAGCTCTCCATAGATACTCACACATAGCTCCTCAAAGCTGTTGATGTAAAAGATCCTGGGACCGCTTCCGCTGTCGTAAACTGATGCAAACTCATCATTACTCAACCTCCAATGGTTGTAGTGACAAATCCATACTATGATGTAATCAATCAAATCAATAATGAAGATGTAGATGTCAATCAATGTGTCAACATAGCCAAAAGTCCCTCTAACATTGAATAGTAGCACGAACAAGTGATGGATGTCAAACACCAATGCAAATGAAAGTGTATCTAACCCTGTTATATCACTATCATAAATCATAGCAACAACATACAAACTGAAAATGTCATCAATAATGATGCAAAAGGTGCCATCCATAACATAAAATAATAGGAGATTATCACCATATTCATCTCCAACAATTGTGTAATAATCCTAACTGCTCCAATCTGTCCTTAGGGAAATATATACTTTTTATTTATTTTTCCCTCTCTCTCCTTGGGCATTGATTTTGCCAATAAAATAATAATTTATTATTTTTTTTCTTTTTCCATTGGTGTCACTTTTCATTGGAATAAAATAATAAAATATAATATAATATTATATTTTATAGACTCCTCCAATATTCCCAATTCCAATCTTTAAGTTATCCAACTTTTATTGTTTTCATCCTTCAATTTGCCTTGACTGAAAATAACATTATTTTGGCTTTATAAAATAACACTTAGCCAAATTAAAATTATTATATTTAGTTGAGCAATATTCTCTTTTCAAACCTTGACAACATTCGTTTTTCCCACCTAGCTCAACCAAATACACTTAGTCCAAAAAAATGGGGACATTACATTTTCATTTGCAACTATGGATTTTATTCCTAGATCCTATATATGGTTGGTTAAAGCTGTCCCGTAGGACTGAATCCAGAAGGTTTATATGTTGACCTATTGATAAACCCAAGGAATGAGACTAATCTTATCCATCATATGTTGAAATCTTAAAATGAAAACAAAGCTACTATTATTTATAAACGACAGTCAGATATAGCATGTCGGTTGCAGTCCCAAACAAGTTATCCTGAGTTCCTTTGGAAAAATGCCTATAAACATTAAGGAATGCATGTGTATGAAATGCATTAGGTGTTCATAATACTCCCTAGGAATGCGTGTCTATGAGATTCATTTGGTATTGTTAATACTCCCTACTTATCCACACAAGCAAAATGGCTGTCCCTTTGCTGCTATTCTATGACACATTATCCATGGGAGACTCAATATAAAGAGCTTACAAGCTTTGCTCACAAGACTCTCAAAACCTGCCCCTGTGCTCTAGAGTAACTTTCATTTTGACCAAAAATAAGCATTTTGTATATATACAATTTCAAATTTACATGGAATATGCCAACATACCCACAAGCACACGTGTGCATGCACAGGCAAATGAAGACAATGACCTGCACACATTTGCATAATATCCTGTTTGTGTATGTAATTAAAAGGTACATCACAACAACCATGTCAGTACAGAATACCCGTGAAAGTTAAATGTCACCGACCCACAACTTATGAGTCACATAAGATACTTGTATATATAAGATTTAGAGAAAGAATGAGTTAAAAAAAAACCTGGCCTTCTAGAGAATCCTCCATGTATTGAAAAATATTTTCAGTTGGAAGACAACCAATTCCAACCCAATGAGCAATCTCCAATGCAACATTACAGATACCAGTATTTAATGCAACAAATTGTTCTTGAACCTGGTTGACAATGAAATACATTAGCATTTATTGCCTTACACCTAAAATTTAGTTAAAGAGAAATTGAACAACCATAACTGAGCTCAAACAAAAATAATATCAATATTTTCGTTTAAGAAATTAAGAATCATAAAGTTGTGTTGAATCTGTATTCCAAATTCACAAACTTTAAAATGTAAGTTTGAGGCATCTGTCATCCTATGCCCCTTAGAAAAAAAAAACAAATTGAATTCAACTACCAATAGTTTTGAGAAGAATCATTTATAGCCCTCTTTTTCACTTTATCATTGAAAAAATAAAACAAAAACACACTAGCCCTGTTAAATAGATGGCTATTTGGCCTGTAGGAGCATAAACTATGAGAAATATCAAATAAGGTACATACTGCATCTAAGGCATACAATATTTATCAATTAGAAGATACCAAGCCACTTCAATGCAATATCTACAACAAATAAGAAAACAAGAATGCAGGGAGCAATCAATATGTAAATCCTTATTGGCAACTAAAGGAGATCCAAGGGGTGCAAATGCAAGTTCTCATTAGAAACATGAACAGAAAACATACTTTTGAGTTTTCCCTGTCAGTAGCTATTACAACAAATAATGTTTACAAAAGCAATAGCCATATTCAGATTAGTAATTCTGTCACAAATAAAGGAATAGAAGAACTACAATATTAAGGGAGCTCAAAGATGGCATTCTCCAATTTTTCACCTAAGGCGAAGTTTTAAAATTTTAGCTTCCAGCATCTTGTTTTTTAATTCAATGAGGTTGCACCCACTTAGAATGGGTCAACTTTGCTGATAACATGCATTTAGCCAGCTATGTGCTTTACCACTTATTCAGAAAGTACAGTATGCAGTATAACAGTAGAAACAAATAACAGAATATAACAGCAATGCACAAGTAGCTATGTATGAAAATAACAGCTATGAATTGCATAGAATGATGATGTTCCGATACCAAAACAAGTGAACATAAATAAGTTTGTGGTCATAGTCAAAGGTCACACCTTTGATGATACCTTTTCAGAACTGTTGTACCCCTACAACTGTTTTTGTACTGGAGTATTTTTTGTGTGATTTATAAAAGTTTTCTTGTCAATTTGACATGGAAATTATTAAATGTCATTGTTATTCTTTCATTGCTTTCACACATCGTAGGTGAAGTCCACATCCTAGGAAGTTATTGATTGTTTTGTTAAGTCAACAGACAAGTGTGAAATTGAGAAGTCAAGATTCAAACCATAAAGTTGTCGAAGAAGTGTAAAATTATCAAGAATCTAGAAATGGCAAAATAACCCATAGGGCACGCTTTCCAAAGTAGAAATTGACTAATTATCAAAAAGTGGTTATAACCCCAAAATCACACACTTTTAAGTGAGTTTACCAAAGTTGAGTGCCTTCAATGGCACACTTTGGGTGTTTTCACCCAAAGATTGCAGACTCAGCAAGTACTTGCCATTTTTTTGGCATAGCGAGTAACTTGGCGAGTCTGTACGAGAAACTCGGCAAACGCATCAAAAATGTAGTTCGCAGCTAGAACACACCAAAAACATGGTACGCCCCTCTCACTTGCTCACACAGCAACCTTGCCTACATTTGAGCAATTTGCAAAGATTTTTAGGCAAATTGGAGGAATTTGAAGGGCGGTTGGTGATTTTTTTTTTTGTTTCTTTTTTTTTCCAAGCATGTAAATTTATTCTAGTTGCTAGAATCTAGCATGTACATTGTAAACAATTCACAATTTCATAGCATTTACGATTTTACTTGCAATAAATTCAATTAATGAGAATTTTATTGTTCATTTATACTAATTTTTTGAATGAAAAGGTTGTTTTTTCTATAAACGAAGTATTTTGCTAATTTATACTTATTTTTTAATAAAATCACTAGGTTATATTGAATTCATGCTGATTTATACTAATTTATATTGATGTTTTGAATTAAATCGTTGTTTTTCTCTTTGAACATTTTTTTTGTATTTAAAAGTTAAATATGTTGCACTTTGTAGATTAGATACAATGGTAGATAAAGAACCCTTCATCTTTGGATCAAGCTCCCACTCCGCATCAGTCTTAGGCTCAGCCTAATCGATACCAATTACTAGAACTCGTCCCCCTGCAGCCAGAGATCCCACTTAGAAATATGTCGTACAAGGACTGACGCCAATGACAATCATTTGCATAAGATGCCAGAACCAATATAAAGGAGGCATCAATCGCTTTTAATACCATCTTGCAGGCATTACATCGCGATGCTAAGCCCTATGGCAATACCACAGAAGAGATAAAATGAGAGATGAATGCACACCTTGCATTGAGGGAAGAGAAAAAACTACAAAGCGAGAAGACAACAGCAACCATAGCAACATCCATAGCTACTACTCGCGCTCCTCATATGCAAGTAGAAACGGATGAAGATATGGCATTCGAAGGCACAGTGGGCTCCACTCATGGTCCACACATATGAACCACATCCACCTCATCTACTTTGAGTAGAGCGCCTAGATAGACATCGCATAGCGTTTTTGCACCTAGAAACATACCTAAAGCACAACCCTCATTGGAGGTGTACCAAGAAGCAAATAAGGCGTGTGCCAATTTTTGGTATTTCAACAACCTTCCCTTCAATGTGGCAAAGAGCCCATACTAAGAAAATTTCTTAACTGCATTGATAGTTGTAGGAAAAGGCTACAAGGCACCCTCTCCAAAAGACTTAAATGGGAAGTACAAAAGAAGCAATGGTGAAAGTTTGCATGCACTATTCTTTCAGATGGGCGGACAAATGGAAAGAACCACACTCTTATCAATTTTTTGGGAACTTCAAATGGTGAGGTAATTTTATTGGAGTCAGTTAATGCCTCTGAAAAAGTCAAAAATGCAGAAACTTTGAGTGTAATCCTGGAGGAAGTTGTCTTAGAGGTGAGCATAGAGAATGTAGTCCAAATTATAATTGACAATGCAGCAATCTATGTAACGGCTAGGAGATTGCTCTAAGAGAGGCATCTATCACTCTTTTGGACCCTTTGCCCAGCATGTTGCCTTATCCTTCTTTTGGAGTACGTAGGCTAAATTGATTGGGTGAGACCAGTTGAAGAAGATTGTAAAATCCCTTGCCCAGATTTTATCTCAAATTCACCAATTTTCTGATTTTCCCCTTGTTGGCATTTTGTCAAACATTTTGCATAATGCTCATTAAAACGAATTTCTGAGTATGTGTGATATTGAACAGCTTGTTTAAAAGTTTAGGTCATGGAACATTCACAATTGCATTTCAATATTCAAGATAATAAATGGACATTCTGTCAAACAGTTTGTTGCCTTCAAGTATATATATAAAATTTAAATACAAGAGCCATACACAACTTGCTGATTATAGAAAAAAATCAGAGTTATATGGATGAAGAATTTGCAGGTCTAACCTCAAATATAAGATACCCAGTACTCTACAGAAGTGTGATATGTTGAGGATGCTTCAAGAACGGATTCTATAATGCTGGTTTGATTTCAGACTGATTCCACGTAACAGAAAATCTCCCTTTATCAGCAATATAACAGCAGCTGGAACAAATACAATCAATAAAGTAGAGAGGCGACTAGCTTTTGTAAGTCAAAGATTCAATAGAGGCAGCGCCTCCTTTTCACAAGCTCCCATGCCTCATAACACTTCAACAAGGCCTAGTAATGTGATGACTTAACCCCTTCCTTATGTAGCGACTCCCCTTTTGTTAGCTACATATCAACTAAATCTCCACAAAATCTTCAATGAAATATTTAGACCAATCAACTAAATTTGTATTCGCTTGCAAGTCTTCACAAATTTATCAATAAACCCTTCTTGGAAGCAAACACCAAACTCTGGATAAAAATGATGAATCCTTCAACTCAATCCAATAATCCGCAACATTCAGCACAAATGTAGATCCTGAGTGAATCCACCTGTAGATTGACTAGGAAAGATCTTTCACTTCCGAAATCAATATTCCCAAGGGTTTTCGGTTGAACAAAGATCAACTCGAAAACTGGGGTTTTCAGAAAATATCAATTATCAATCATCAAGAATGAGGAAATGACTTCCCTCAACCTCTTTTTATAACCCCAAGGGATCTTTCTAAAAGTTATATTTTTTAATCATTTAATAACTTTCTAGAAAGATTTTTTATTTCATTTCTTTATAAAGTGACTATTATTTTAATTTACTTTTGAACTATAAAGTCACTTTATAATTAAAAATAATTATATTTTCCGCACAACTATTAAATTGCAGAAAATACTAAAATGGCTTCTAAGCGAATTCTGATTATGCCAACATACCCTTGCATCCTCATGAAATCAACCTCTATCAAAATTGGTGCTTTCCAAAAAATAGTAAGCTTCTCCAAAAAGTGTGGATAGCTCCTAGAATGTCGAAACTGCATCCGGAAAGTACCATTGGACTCGTCCTAACCTCCTAAGCTCATTGCCACTATCAAAATTCCACCCCTGAAAAGCTGTTACTCTCCAAGAAAGTTTGAGCCTCCAAGGATATCAAAATGGCCATAAAAAAGGGGACATTACAGTCCTCCTTTCCCAAGATTGCTTGGCCCCAAGCAATCTCTGCTCAAACCACTGAATAGTCCTGGATAAAATCAGTGAGATTCCAAGATCCCAAATCAATCTCAGGAAAACTATACCATGCTTTCGCTGCACCACTTTGATAAGAACAGGAATATCAATGTAAATTTCTTTTGTTTTCACTTCATGTAGCCTAGAATAATAACCATCCTCATAAACCACATTGAAATACCCACAAGCTCTGAAATCTTCCTCTATAAAATGGAACAAGTCATACCAGAGTGTCTCAATGCAGATGCCACCTTCAATCCCACTGTCAATCATGATCCTCGATATCTAAGAAAATAATTTGTTTAACCAGTAAGCATAATACTCAAAACAAATCATAACATACCCTAAGACATGACATGGATTAGTTTGAGCTGAAAATATATTTTGACATCGTAACCCATTTGGATCTCAAGCCAAAACAGATATACATGAGCTGAAATTTTCAATTCCTTTAGATGAAACCATTCACCGAAATGTTTCCATGATTTAGGGGCCTTTGGAGAATTATCTTGCATTTGTTCAAATTTGAAATCAGCAATTCATTAGTGTTGAAATGTGAATTCAGTTTTACTTATTCCAGCAGTGACGAACAGTCGACATGAGATCTCATCTTGTTCCACGTGTACATCATGCAAAATTGCATGCGGAAGTGCCACTCGCGCTTTTATGCATGGAGATCTATCTTTAGATTTGATCGGTTTTTGCATATGCTTTTTCGTGATTACTTAAGGTTGTCGAGCTTGAATGCCAAGGTATGAGAAAAAGTTTTGTAACTGCGAATTTTCTTTTGAGAATAAAATTGAGAGATTTTTTCACCGTGGTTTTTTCTTGGTAAATTACCAGGTTTTCCATGTAAATCTGTGTTGTCTATTTTGTGCTTTTATTGCGAATTCACTGTTATTTCAATTCTGCACTGCTTATTTTTCTAACAATTAGTTGATTTCATCAAGATCAGCAACTTAAAACTGGCACAGCAGCTGCAAAAATGAATTATTCTTATTTGTAAAGATAATGTGAGCAACAGAATAATGAAAATTGCCTCTACAAAAGCTGGAAAATCATCACAATCGATCACCATTTGAAATGTTTGCTTTCCCTTGTTCAAAAGTGTCGGCCATACCGCCTGCGAGTATTCAATTATAACTTCTCGATGGCTTGACTATATCAAAACAGCAGCATTAAATGTTGTTTTACTCACTTGTGTTGGTGAATGGAGGCAAAAAATGTTATAAGCCCTCACTTTAGGGTGAAATTAGGTGATGTACGTGTTTTTTATTTTAAAAAATGTTTTTTTAAATCACTTTTTGTGCCTCACGGGCTGCAGATATGCCTGGGTTTTCCCAGGGTGCCCGAGGTGGACCCTAGGTGAACCCCAAGCCGTCAAGGACTTGTATCAAACCCATACGGGCACAACAGGCAATACTTCAAAACCCGGTATCTTAGAAACAAACAATTGCAGACTAATGTGATCGCCAATAATGAGCATTTACTTCACATTGTGTACTAACATGATGTACAGTAAGAGACTTCCTACTACCATCAAGACCTTGACATCATGCTGTATAACTAATCCAGTATTTTTAACAATCTCAATGAGGCAAGACCTAAATCATTTTGAAGAGTTGCTATTGATTCGAACTATCTAGAATTCAAGAAATTCTCTTTTTGTTGTTACAAAGTTGAGGTCTGCCTGTATGTTCATTTTTCTGTTACTATCTTACTCTTCCATCTTCCACTTTTCATCCTTATCACAACTGAAATACCTTACAAATTAACAAGTACTAATCTGTGATCTAATAAATTACAAAACAATCTCCCTACCATTGCTAGAACAAATGTGCATTCATCAATAGTTATCTAGTCAGCATGTAGTGCAACCTACTAAAATTTAAGGCAGTAAAGGCAAATGTGGCCATCAGCAAACCTATCGTGGAAATCCCTTGTCATGATTTAACATTCATCATTACCATCTTGTTGGGAACTAAGATCACTAACTCAGGTCTCCAACCACCTCTGTCATATCCATTCTATCCATTACATAATACTTATTATTCATATCCATTCTATCCATTACATAATACTTATTATTATATTAATAATGAAATCCATTAAAAACAACTTATATAATCACAGGGCTCCAAGGGACACAATGAAATGAGTCTCATTGAGGTGCCAATCAACATATCTGACAACCAGTAAGTAAACAAATTCTTCCAGTGCACCAAACAAAACATCAGACTAGGAATTATGCGGCACTCCAATAATCATAAGGGATTTTTCATTAACAAAGATGTAAAGCATCCAATATGCATTCCACACCTTATGCATGCAATTTTATACTCATAAATTTGATTTCTCAAAATTTATATAGCAGAAGTTTAACATAAAAGTCAGCAAGAGTAAAGTAAAGCATACATCAAGACAAATTCATATTTGGATGTCTTCACAATGACCAGAATGTCCTAAATAAGAGAGAAAGGCAAAGACAAGAATTGCGATACAATAATGCAATAAAGCATGTGCTACTAAGGTGCTGCTCAAGACATGCTCCCTTATGCACTATGAGATATAATGTGTAATAGACCAATAGATCTATCATGTGAAATCCATAAAGAACTAAATATATCTATATTATAGAAAAGAACCATCCACACCAGTGGTAGATGGATTTTTTTAATATCCAAGGGATATAACCAAAGATACATTACCTTCCAACCTACTTTTGAATTTATAACCTTATAACAGGTTATAATATAAGGAAGGTTTTATATATATATATATATATATATATATATATATGCTTGAATAACAAGATAAAGTTATGTCCACTTCATAGTACTCTATGTACACATAGTACCACTTCATAGTACTCTATGTATACATGTTTCCTGCACTTATTTTAGTCTACTAAACCATTCCAGGAGGAAAATTTTCACACAAAATGTGGCATCTTCATCAGACCTGGTGACTTCTAACTGTCTAGCATAACCTCCAATTGCATTGTATTGTGCCTGCCACAACTTGCAACCATTACCCTGCTTATGGTTTTGCTACTAAGAGATGGTTGCTTCATAAGTAAGCTGAATTTACTTGCCATAAATATATAAAACAAACTCATATCAAGTGTACATTTCCAGAGTAAAAAATATTAATATAAACCATAAACAAAAGAAAATCATCCCAACACAAACAGTAGATCTAAAGAAAACATATGAACAATATGATAGACACAGAGATTAGAAAGCAGTGGAAAAGCAAATACAGAGAGATATAAAAAAACACTTGACCTTATATGAACAATGAGATGATGGGCTAAGTGGGAACAAAGTAAGCAAGCGGTCTACTAGGAAAGGGAGGATGGTCTTAACCCACTTCTTCATCTCCACATCCATTTGCATTGTTAGCAATCCAGCTCCACTGGAAGATTCATTTGAACCATATGTTTCTCTCCTTGTGCACTTCAATATAAGACTAAATCCCTGAAGTATGAAAAGCATACATTGGAGACACAAATTATCAGGATTAGGCACTGAGCACACCGATGGACTACACTCTGCCCATTCTTCAAGTAAAACTGGTAATAGTGCTTGCAAGCTTTTGACAAGGGCAGAAATTCCTGCAAAAAGAATTCAAAAATAAAATAAGCTCAGCATCTCAAATCAAAATTAGGTACACAGATTATACAACCTTATCCTTATAAGCATGAATGTAATGGTCTGAGACTATTGAATGTTCGCAGCTAGTCTGCTTCTATCATCTACTGGTTAAATAACAGCCTTGCGAAATTGAAACAACTCATCTTCCAAAATTAGATCAACTAATGCAATATTCTAGGAATAACCAACTAGCAGCCAAGGATTTCTTTATCTACTTGCAAAGACTTAGAACAGCAGCCCACAAAGAAGTTGATGTTGTCTTCTAGTCAATAAATATATGTGCAACCATTCATCTATCGATTGGTAACCAAATCTGTTTTAACATGATTTATTTCTACATGTTGCTTGTATTAATCAAAAAGAAGTTGCATATAAAACAGCCTTCTGAGCTGGCAAAAGTCAGTTTGACTCCATGGAAATATGCTATCAGTCCTTACAAAACCACAGAATGAATTTGAACTAACTACAACATATTTCAAATATTTAAATAGTATCTGAATGCTTCATAGTTAGAAAGTATGCACAGTGCTATGAAATTCTTATAAAATTATAAATTTATTTACAATAAATTTTAAGTAGTTAAATACTAAATTTAGACAAATACAAATATATACAACTTATTTTAAACAAGGGCAATGTAGTGGCGAGTCCCTGCCATTGGCAAATTACTTACAACATTGTTTGTATCACACAACTAATGAGTATGAAATCACATGTATTGTATGAAGATATGCATAAGAAAATGTTTACCTCTAAAATCTTCATGTTTGGAATAGAAAGCATGAAACATTACAATAATAAGAACTAGATTTGCTACTTTTTTTGCATTGCCTTAGTGTCTTCTCTGTCCTTATGCTATCCTGCAAGTACAAGAATTGGTACTGTTTTTGTATGGCCTTAATAGTGTATTTCACTATCCTTCCTCTATCCTTTAAGAATGAGATTTAGTAGTGTTTTTTCACTGCCTTAATAGTATCTTCCGCTTCTGCTATCCTTGAGTTTAGGGGTGTATTCAATCTAGTTTTATATTAGAGTTTTTCTTTTTTTTTGCTTGGTTAGCTACTGTTTTATCTCTTTGGTTTCTTTTTAACTTTGTACAAAACATTCCAGTGCTATCTACCACCCCAATGCAACTTAAATGGAGACCAACATTCTTTCTATAATACTTTTCACTCTGCTCTAGAGTCTACACCATATTTTATGATAAGATGTACAAACATTAAATCGTAAATGTAGCGACTTATGACCTAAACTTGAACTACAGAATTGAGTAATTACCTTTTCTATTTTCAATGTTTTTATTTGGAAAAAAGATAAAACGCGATTACTTTTCGATATATGTTACAAAAGTTTATTTTTTTAACAAAGACTTCAGACTTACGTGGTAACTGGTGCAGCTATCTCAGCAAACATGTCTATCTGTTATTCCTAAAATTTGTCAAGCCAAATTAAGTAGGGGCAGCTTGTGGGACTGTCCCTCCTCTATTATGAGGGGAAGTTTCCCTTTATTAAATACCTGTGAGAATATTACACATGATGGAATATACAAGCAATTCACATATATACAAGTTTACTTTGAAAAGGATGAATCATTTAAACTGCATGTGAAAATAAACTACATTACACTGAGAAATTGAAAAAAAAATTCCTCCTTATAGTGCTGAGTTAAAAGAAAATGTAGATCCACTTGAAATAAACAAAGAATCAAGTGGGAATGACTGATCCCTTTCACCAACAAGTATTAGTTCTGCAAAAATAAAAGAAAAGATTCAGAATAACTAAAATGATCTCACAAAATGAACATCTTCAAGGTGCAAAACCTTGCAAGGTGCTTCTTCAATTATATCCAAGTTCTTTACAAATGTACCAAGTACTCTCTCCTATGCTCTCTACTTGTTGACATTTGGAAAAGATAGATCACAAATGACAAGGAACTATCTTTTATATCCAACTTGGGTAGTTACAAGTTATAACTAATTTATAACTACCTCATAAGCACTTTTGAAACCCTAAAACAACTTAAGTATCCCTAAGTCACTTGAGTTACTTTTAGAACTATAAAGTGGGTCCCCTTTACATAAAGTGAAAAAGTCACTTTAAAAACACAACATGCCATTTCAAAAGAAAGAACCATAAAAAAACATGTTACGAGTAGAATCAGTTTTCATCCAATTCAACAATAGCCTCAATTCTCCCAGAAGGTGATGATCAAACTATGAGAAGATTCCACTTTTCAATGAGCCTATTAATATTGGTGAGGTCCAACAGAATGAAGTTTTGTATATCCAAGCTTTGCTGAATAAGGAAATGATCCATCTATATCCACTTGGTCTGAATTTCTTCCACCTAGTTCTATAAGTTGATAGTATTGTGCAATGTTTATAGTAGCAGGTTTGTTTATTGTTTTAGATTTAGAAGTAGATTAAATTAGGGAGCGTACCCTGCGAATTTGAAAAGAAGATTTCCTCATCCACTGTTCTATTTTGTGTTTTCACGAAAGTGACAAATTAAAACACCAACAATCTGAAAGGTCGGTAGCAGAGCAACCACTTTCATTGATTTTCAGTAGGATTTCTACATCAACCTTCATTGATTTTCATGTCAACAGCAATGGTTATCATCTAAAAAACGACTAGGATCAACAAGGCATTCACATTGAACAACTATTCAAACGTATAACAGCAACTTTCTTCTAGGCTGTTAGGTTTTTCAATTAGGACAGATCCATAATTTTGGCAAACATTTCTTGAGTTGAATAAGATTTTATCATGGTTTAAGCAAGTCCTTGGTTGACTTAACGAAAGAGATCAACATTAACTCTCATCAAATTTGCAACAAATATTTCTTCAAGGTGTTTTAGCTAATCACCTAGTGTTTGGAGACCACCATCATCAAACCCATGGATGTTAATATTCCTCTGAGCTTCTAAGGTTTGTTTTAATGAGTTTTCAGTCAAGGTATCAATGATATACAATAATCATATTGGCGGTTTTAGGGAGGTAAATTGATCAATCAAAAGGCAAAAAACCAGCAGCTCCAATAATTGCATAGTAATATATCTTCGTACACAAAATGACAATTTTCATATGCTCCAACGTTTCAGAGCGTTCAAGGTTGGATATTACATCATGCTAGAGTTTGATGCAAGATCAACAGAAATAAAATTTTCAGATTCAAGCATCAAAGTGATATCAAAGTTTCAAAGTTTCATCAGAATTTTGCCATGATTAGAACAGAGGATACACTTCATCATAATCATTGTTCAAAATAGCCTATCATCATTCACTATTTATAGCCTATGCTTCTTTTAGCCATCAACGTTTTCAAACAGAATTGTATATTCTAAGAAATCTATTTTTATCTAGACCTATTAATAGCCCATGCTATTTATTAGTGTTTTAATTCACACCTTTCAATGTGATATATACTTGCAGCCTAAAAACAGAATTGAGTTTAGAATACCATATATTATGCATATGCTAAACAAAACCATTACAAATTTCAAAATTTAAAATATAGTATACTAATTAGATATCAAAAGGATCAACCTTGAATGTAATGATAGATAATCATTGTTGAATATTAAAATCAAACAATTATTAATCAGCATCATATGGGTCATTACTAAGACCAAAATCATGGATTGGCGCCTAAGTGAGATGAGGACTCCTTTCACCCATCTTATCATTCAATCACTGTAGTTAATCTCAAAAGACATCATCCAAAATGAGAAACCTCCAAGACTTGTCATTGTAAAATTGATTTCCTCCAAGGCACCAATACAAGGTTCTTTTGAAGGCAAAGGGCGCCTAAGGTTCAAAAGATTATAATCTAGTTCAGTTTGGAGGTTTCAACGCAACACAAAGGTATCTAGAGGATTCTCCACCTTCGACAACATTAAATTTCATACATGGCCATCAAAATTTAAAATATAATATACTAATTAGATATCAAAAGGATCAACCTTGAATGTAATGATAGATAATCATTGTTGAATATTAAAATCAAACAATTATTAATCAGCATCATATGGGTCATTACTAAGACCAAAATCATCATCATCATTAACATTAAATGATGCAAGTAGATAAAAAGAACCAAATGGAGCCCCACTGCCACTCGCACTATGAGTATCATAGCTACTCAACTCCTCAAAAGCTAAAGATCGTGTAATAAAAGAAAAATCCAAGTCAGTTCACTCCGGTTCTATATCCCACAACTTCGTTGCCCCTTCCTTGTAGTCATCATCTTTGTGAGGAAGAAGCCGCAAGTTGGAATGCACATAAACTAGCTCCTCTACTTTACTTGATGCCAATCAATTGTGCTTCACTGAGTGGATGAAGAAGCATGTACTCCAATTCTGTTCAGATGAAGCAGAGCTAGCAACCTATTGAAGCAAAGTGAGCTTTTGTTAGAGCTTTTGGTAAAAATTGATAAACTTACTTGCGATAAAACTTTAATTGCAAGAACTTGATGGCATGGCAATTTATGGCCATTGAGGTACCACCAAGAGTGAGCATCCTTCCTATACTTGTTCCAAAGAGCAAATACACTTTGACTAGCGGAGGCTACAAAATCAGCAAACTCATTTGTAACTACATCCTCCATATCAAGATCAGGGAAGAGTTTAGTAAATGCTTTCCTAAGCCCATTGCTAACTTTTGTATCACAATATGGTGGCACACTTGTTGGCATAGCAAGGATCTCTATGCTATAATATTTGGGAGTCAACGCGAAGGCAAGAAGATGGAGTGGGGTGGTCATTTTGTTCCACCATTCAACACAAATTGACTGGACCTCTTTGAAAAAAGTTTCTTTAGGATCTTGCTCTTTTGCATTTATGGACTTCATCTTTTTAATCATTGAGTCGATGCCATCGTAAACATTTCCCAAACATAGCTTTGTTGAACACACCAGGATACTGAGAGGGGGGGTGAATCAGTATCTAAACAAACTTCAAATCCTCCAGAGCATATTAAAACTTAAGCATTACAACATCAACATAAACATGAAAGATCAACACAATGCACATCAACACATAACACCAGATATACGTGGAAAACCCAAGAGGGGAAAAACCATGGCGAGGATTAACTCACAATATATGAAGCTCAAAATTACAACTTTGTTTTAAGGTTACAACCCAAGGAAGTTACTACTCCCTAAAAACTTTGTTTTAGGGTCACTCCTTGCAGACTTTGTTTTAGGGTCACTCCCAAGAAAGCAACTACTCCCTAAACTAAGAACAAACTCAGAAATGATTACAGTATGACAATCCTTCTACTTCCTGAAAACTAACATTGAAGCTCAAGCCTTTGATGATTGCAATTCTGCATCTTCTAATGATTCGATCAATTAGGCATACTCTTCAATTCCCTCCTGTCACAAAAATGTCTTCAAGATGAATCAGGACAGCCTCTAACACTTATGCTCTTTCTCCTTCAATTGCACATCACAATGCATATGATATTCATACTATGCTCTTTACCCTTTCATATGTTCATTTTCACAATCAAACTTTACCTAGACCAACTAAGTTTATAATATATACATGACACTACATTGATTTCATTACAAATCAGCCAATACAATAAGACTATTACATTTTACAAGTCGTCCAGAGATCACACAACATGAAATATGCATAGGGCAAGCCCTATCATGAACAACACACTACTCCAGAAGAAAACACACACCTTGCGGATCCCAATACATGCTTAGCCCGGTCCTAAACATCATTCACAGCATCAATCTTCAAGGAATATCATCTACACGCTTCACCAATTTGAATTAGGTCACCCTTAAGCAAGAAACATGAACCATGCAGCACATCGGTCTTCACAATTTTGGCGGTACTCATGAATGATTAAACATTGCTTGTTCTTCTTCCAAATGAGTCGGCAGGACCTATACAACATCTCCAAACATTCTTTGAACTTCGCACAACAACAACATTGTGGCGCATACCTTCAACATTCTTTAGTTGGCCAGACAGAGGCATAACCTGACAATATTATCATTCTGAACCACAACCAATTCCAGAGAGAACAGAAAAACACCTTGCGGAGCAACTGGAGACAACATAAGATCATCAAGACCATCTTCCATTAGTCAATATACTATTTCATGCCACAACAAGTTGGCGCACTTCATCAGCATATGTCCTGAGAACCACTAGGCATTCAGAATTGTCTGTATCACAACTATCGTTTGAAAACTAAGCTTGCGGACCTCCAAAACACCTAAAACTCATATGGATGCACTCATACATTGTTGTGAACATATCCTCAAAACCGCACAACCATATCTATCATTGAGGAGGAATGCGAAGCATTCCAAACAGTCTTCATCATCACTTGATTTTGCCATAGCATAGACCAAAACTCTGACTCTCATAACTTTCACTGCAGAGGCGTAAATGATCTGAAACTTTGGATTTAGCACCTTTACATCATACTGAACTTAACTTCTGAACCGCATGACCATATCTTCAAATGAGGAGGAATACGAAGCATTTTACCAGGCAATCTTTCAGGCAATTCTTTGCAGCAAAAACCTTCACCAACTTCCAGAGGCCAAAACCTTCATATAACAGCACATACATCCTTAGGAACAACAAGATCATAGAACATGCCACAAGCCATCAACAACATCTTTTCATCCTCAGCATAGCTTAATGTATCAGTATTCATCTTAGTGCTTCTAATTCCCATCTTAATATTTCATCATTCATCTTTGTGCTTCTAATTCCCATCTTAATATCTCATCATTCATCTCAGTGCTTCTAATTCTCATCTTAATATTTTATCATGAAATAATCTTTGTTGATCAGAAGCATGCTCAAAACAACTTGACCTAACACTGATCAAGGCATAACATCCAACCATAAACATCACTGCATCTCACTGCTTTGCGAAACACAAGCATGCTCAAAACAATTTGACTTGACACTAATCAGGACATGACATCCAACCATGAACATCAGCAACCTGTTGATGATTGTTTTTAGACAAGTCAATAATAGAGTAAAACACTAGAGTATCCCACTCTCTCTTGAATAAAGCTCTTCAAAGGCTGAACTATGTGATCCAATGAAGTAACTCCAAGGTTCCTTTTTATGATTCATGATGGGTTAACTCAGTGATTACATGTGATCTTGCTGATTATCACAAAGGGACTTACACTAGACTTCTTCATACTTTATTTAGCTTATTCCTCCTTTCAGTGTGGACAGCATATGTACAAGGTCCCAATAACAAAGAAATAGAAAAAGATAAGGGTTTAGAAAACTAATCTAAGGTCAATGAAGTAATGATGATGCATGAATAGACAAACTCCTTAATTAACCTAACTCCACTTGGCCAAGGATGCCTACAACTACATGGAGTTGGTGCAATCTCCTAAGGATAGCGAATGGTTTTCAAATCATGGAAGCTCATATAAGCACCCATCGAATGGCGTAGCTCAAACAAGCATCCACAATTGAAACTTAAGCAAATGATGAGGCTCAGACTAGCTTTACACAACACTTCACCGGCGATGAATGTTAAAAGCATGAGCTAGGAGTTGATCAAATATCCAATACAAACATACATTACATCAAAGAGCTTTTAATCTACTTCTAATCTACTTTGAAACATATCTCCATTTCATCAAGATACCAGAAACCATGTTATTCCACAAGATAATACTTAACACCAAATGAATTCCAATGTCTTTGCATTAATCTTGAAAAAATATGTACAACTCCAAGTCCTCTCAGAGAATTTCGAGAGTCTCTTCTATTCTACTCCTAGAAAAACTCATCCTTTACAAATGAGGCAACAAGGCCTTTATCTAGAACTCCAGTATTATAATGAATGGCCTGGATTAATCCAGATAGCCAAGGGCTCAGATCATGCCACCTCAGTAGGTAGTTACAACAACTTGCTATTTTTAGTACATGAGAGAGGCAATGAAGGCACGCTTTCCAAGAAGATAAGATAGGAGAGAATCTTTGGAGCATCTTCCACATGGACGTCCTCTCTGTCTTCTTGCTTGTCGAATGATGTGGCAAAATGTGATTGGCTTGATGATGAGTGTCTGCCATGTAGGGCGCCATTTGTCATTGATTTAAACATCTCTTTCATGTTAAGGCGCCAAAATGAGGTAGTCTAATGCATGAAGGGCGCCTAGACTTAAATTTGCTCATTCTTGACATCTTTAAGGCTCTTCAACACTTGATTATACCTTTGTGAGACCACCTCATCCCTAGGCGCTATCTTTCATTGATTCAAACCTCATCCCACATCAAGGCGCACAAAAATAGTGGCTACACGTGCAGAATGCGCCTAGACTTGAGGGATGAATTGGCGTCTAACTTAAGTTGTCAAATTTTCAATGCCTAAAGTCTTTTGGCAACTTTTTCCATCAAGGCGCCTTGATCTTCACTTCTCCTTGCTCAAGGCACAATCTTGAGGTTGTCTGGATGATAAAAGGCGCCCGGAGTTCTAGGCGGAATTTTGAGGTTGTACAAGCAGAGAAATGCGCCTAGAAGACTGGAGCGAATTCACGCCTAGAAGATTGGAGCGAATTCGCGCCTAGAAGTTGAAGTCTCAGAGCGTAAGGTATATTGAAAAATATATTAAAGTATAAGTTGAGAGATTGAATTTCTTATACTTTAAATATTTTTCAATATACCTTTCAGGATGTTTGAGATAGGTCTCAGATCCACCGGATTTAACATGCAGATTATAGAATTTGGAGGATCCACCAGATTTCAGACTTAGCCAATTTTTCAAGACTTTCAGGATCAGGATACCGGACTTAGTCATTTTCAGGATCTCAAGCATCAAGATCAAGTCATCAGGGGACTATAGGACTCACCACAAAGCTATAGACTCAAATAATACTGACTTCATCATGAAAAGGACATCATCCTGGACTTAGCAAAGCATCGAAGCTCAAAAAAAACGGGGTCCCCATTTGCAATGGGGCGATGTGTGATTTGGTCACAACACAACCCACTATGAACATCAGGAGCATCACTGAATATCAGCAACCTTGAACAACATCACCACTATATCTCACTGCATCTCTGTTATCATACTGGTATATCATCATCACAAACTGAGTGTTGACCTCACTCTAAGTGTTGACATCAATGACAACACATATTGCCAGCAATCTCCCCTTTTGTCATTGATGGCAACACATACTCCTGCTTGGATATACATTTCTCTCTCTCCCTTTGACATCAAGGACAAAAGGCAACTACTTCTTTCCCTTAGGGCACAAACTCTCCTCCTAAGGTGCACATTTTCTCTCTCTCTCTCCCTCTTCTTCAAGGCTCCCTCTATCAACAACCACAACTACCTGCTTCCCCTAAGAGGTAACCACCATTAGTACAAGAAAAAGATATAGCATGAACTCCCCCTAGACAAATGCACCACTATGCATCTAGCAAAGAGGGGCATGTTGATTGGTTTTAGACAGGTCAACAATAGAGTAAAACACTAGAGTATCCCACTCTCTCTTGAATAAAGCTCTTCAAAGGCTGAACTATGTGATCCAGTGAAGTAACTCCAAGGTTCCTTATTTATGATTCATGATGGGTTAACTCAGTGATTACATGTGATCTTGTTGATAATCGCAAAGGGACTTACATTAGACTTCTTCATACTTCCTTAGCTTATTCCTCCTTCAATGTGGATGATGTATCAATAATAAAGAAAAGCAAAAGATAAGGGTTCAGAAAGGCTAATCTAAGGTCAATGAAGCAATGATGATGTACGAATAGACAAACTCCTTGATAAACCTAACTCCACTTCGCCAAGGATGCTTACAACTACATGAAGTTGGTGCAATCTTCTAAGGTATGCGAATGGTTTTCAAATCATGAAGGCTCATATAAGCACCCATCGAATGGCGTAACTCAAACAAGCATCCACAATCGAACTTAAGCAAATGATAAAGCTCAGACTAGCTTTACACAACACTTCACCAGCGATGAATGTTAAAAGCATGAGCTAGGAGTTGATCAAATATTCAATACAAACATACATTATATCAAAGAGCTTCTAATCTACTTGAAACATCTCTTCATTCAATCAAGATACAAGAAACCATGTGATTCCACAAGACAACACTTAACACCAAACAAGCTACAATGTTTTTGCATTAATCTTGAGAAATATGTACAACTTCAAGTCCTCTCAGAGAATTTCGAGAGTCTCTCCTATTCTACTCCTACTCTACTACCAACTAAACTACTTTCTAATCTCTCTAATTTACAAATGAGGCAACAAGGCCTTTATATAGAGCTCCAGTATTACAATGAATGGGTCAAATTGATCAAGATAGCCAAGGGCTCAGATCGTGCCACCTTAGTAGGTAGTTACAACAAATTGCTATTTTTAGTACATGAGAGAGGCAATGAAGGCACGCTTTCCAAGAAGATAAGATAAGATGGAATCTTCGGAGCATCTTCCACATGGACGTCCTCTTGTCTTCTTGCTTGTCAAATGATGTGGCGACTGTGATCGGCTTGATGATGAATGTTTGCCACGTAGGTGCCACCTTGGCATATTCCCAAATTGTATCATCTTGTCTGATGTCTTCGATGTGATTGCTTTTGAACTTGTATGTTTGGGATGCATCTTGTAGATCTCACCTTGTTCATCTTCTTGTAAACTGGATGTATGATAGATGTTGCTCATTTGGTTTAACTTTTGTAATGCTTCTTCTCCTCTTGCAAGTAAGATACATGATGATCTTCTTTTGAATGATTCTTCATGCAGAGAGTAGAATATGGATATGATGATACTTGATTCATAATTAGAAGGAGATGTCTCTTTAGACTTGAAGATTTGAAGAGCCTTGAAGTTTGATGAATAACATGGAGTGAGAAACTTCTCAAAGACTTGAAGATTGAGAGAACATGAATCTTGGTGGATGGATGTCCTTGCTCGATGATGCAAATGATGAAGATGAAGTAATGTACTTTGAACTTGATATGATCTTAACATGATGAAATGCTCCAACTTCAAAGGTCCTTTGAAGTGTAGATATAGATGATAACATCTTCCTTATATGTAGAGTAGTTGACTTCTCAAGGAGACTTGAATGCACCGGAGGAACTTGAAACTCTATAGATGTCTTTGGATACTTGATGATGATGAAGATAATCCTTTGGAGCAGCTACATGATGTCTTCTCCTTTTCTCATTCCTTGCTTATCGAAGGTTCCAATCACTTGTTCCTTAGATGATTCCTCAGCCCCATCCTTATTGCTGCAACATAAAGAAAGAAACATTAATCCTTCAAACAGTTAATTTCATAACACATAAGAACCAGATAAACAATTCAACCTTTACTTATTTTTATTTAACTTGAATCCAACCACATATCAACCATAGCGCATTAGTTAAGGACTTTGATGTTTAATTTGAATGATGCCAAAACTTGAATTGAACTTCACACCAAGATGACGTACTAAATGTAGAATTAGGATCCTGGTTGAAAAGCCCTCACAAATTTTGAATTAATCCCACATGAAATGGCGTAGCAGATCAGCATTGTGATTTCTCCTTACTTTGAGTGCATTAGATAGCTTTTCTAAATCCTCTAGGGATTAGCGCACTAGATAGAAGTTATTTGAGTTTCTCCTTGATATGAATTTGAAGAGTCAAATCTTGTCTTTTCATGGAAGGCACATCAGCTAAGGGGATCTGAATTCATCTTAAACTTATGATACTTAGTGCTTTGACACTTGAAATTAGCTTGTCCCTCTTAAAGCATTGGATAAAGAACTTCAATCCTCTTTGAAAATATGTTCAAGACTCGCAAGAGTTAAGGGTTTTCACTTCTTCTTGAAACTCATTATAAACTATAAACTCATCCCCTCCTAATGGCGCATTAGATCAAGAATCTGATCTCTTGATTTTAACATCTTGACAACTTTCTCTTCACCAAATTTAATCTTTCCTTATGGCGCATTAGGTAGCTATCTCAGATCTTCTAAGGGTTGGCGCACTAGATGGAAGTCATTAAGTTTTCTCCTTGAAAGTGTGTCAAAAACCAATCAGCAACCTCTTATATGTGGCGCATTGGATCAAAGGTTTGAATCCTCTTTGAAGAGTCATTAAGACAGCGGATTGGATGAAGCTTAAAGATCCTTCCTTTGAGAGTTTTAAAACTTGATTTCATGTTAAATCCATCCCATCTTTGGAGGGGCGCAGTAGTTGAGGAATTTGGATCCTCTTTGAGACTCTTAAAATGTTTTCAACCCTTTTACTCAGGTGGCACAGCAGATTGAAATCTTGATCTTCCTTCTTGAAAAGGCTTTTTTAAAACTTCTACTAAACTTGCAATTATCTCCACCTAAAGTGAGCGCAGCAGTTAGGAGTTTTAGTTCTTCTTGAAAAGTCAAGCCTATCTCCTTGTCAAGGCGCAGCAGATGCATATTTTGAATCCTCTTGCTGATCTAAAAACTACCTCTTAACAAGATGTCTTCTTCTTTGAAAGTCACTTGTATCTGCCCCCCCTTTGACTTTGGCGCAGCAGATAGGGATGTTGATCTCTTCTTTAAGGTATGTTAAAACTTGCAATCAGTAATCCCTTCAAGCGCATTGGTTAAGGAATTGGAATTCTCTAAAAAGTCTTCACAAAATTTCACCTAACCTCCCTCCAAGATGATTGCATTAGATCAAAATTTCATCTTCTAGTTGAATAGCCTCTTGAATTTTGTAATTGAACACCCTCATCCCTTTGCGCACTAGATAGAGTTCTTGGATCCTCTTGAATGATCACTTTAGAACTTGAAACTAATCATCTCATACTATATGGGCGCATTGGATTAAGATCTTGAGTCCTTCTGATGTATCACTCAAAAGGTTACCTTATCCTCCCCTTGAAAGGGCGCATTGGAATAAACTTTTGAATCCTGATTAGAAATTTATCTAAGTGGTGTATTGGATAGAAGTTTTAATCTCTTCTTAACAATGGCGCATTAGATAAATTTGCGAATCCTCTTGAATGATCACTTTGGCAATCAAAGAACTTTCATTTTGGGCGCATTACATGTGGCGCAATGGTTAGGCATTTTGATCTCCGGTTAGAAGACTCTCATTTCATCAAGATTTTGCGCCACTCTTATGTCTTGTCGCAGTGGTTGAAGATTTTGCGCTCTGGAGTACTTAGCCATTTTTTCAGTGTCCTTGAGGGTAAGGTCTATTGAAAAATATATTTAATTATAAGATTGAATTTCTTATACTTTAAATATTTTTCAATATACCTTTCAGGATGTTTTGGATAGGTCTCGAATCCACCAGATTTAACATGCAAAATCTAGAATTTGGAGGATCCACCAGATTTCAGACTTGGTCAATTTTTCAGGATTTTCAGGATTACAGGCTACCAGACTTAGTCATTTTCAGGATCTCAAACATACATCAGGATCGGTTTCAGTGTTCATTACTTGGATGGAATTTGATCAAGACTCTTCATTACTGCAAGTTCATGTTCCAGATGAGACCTCC
The DNA here is from genome assembly GCA_027924645.1 of Cunninghamia lanceolata. Lineage (NCBI taxonomy): Eukaryota > Viridiplantae > Streptophyta > Pinopsida > Cupressales > Cupressaceae > Cunninghamia > Cunninghamia lanceolata. Next base: position 6,681,208 of record BSBN01000976.1, on the reverse strand, counting down.
AACTATAAAGCAAAACCTTCTAGGAAAGAGACTTATTGTTGGATTGGCAGAGGAAACGAACCTAAGACATCATCCAAAACCAAATACAAAGCATCAGAGCTCAAAAAAGGGGGGTCCCCATTTGCAATGGGGCGATGTGTGATTTGGTCACAACAGGGCAGTTACCCCTAACCTCTGCCGAAGATCTTCAAAAGTATCCTTTGCAAGAGCCTTTGTCAAAATATTTGCAATCTGATCCTTTCTTGGAACATATTCCAACCTTACTTCCTTATCTGCAACCTTCTCTCTCAAAAAGTGATACCTAATGGCTATATGCTTGGTTCTAGAATGCATCACTAGATTTTTGGAAATATTGAAGGTGGTTCTAGAGGCTATCTTGAGAGAGCATCATGCATCCTTATCTGCAACCTTCTCTCTCAAAAAGTGATACCTAATTGCTATAATAAGACAGAAGCAATTGCTCCTTTGGAAGGGATAGGACTTGGTAAGAAAAATGGATGACAAAAACTTAAGGTAGAAGGGGACTCAATGCTAATTATTTAAGCAATCCAAAAGGGGCAATGCAACAATTGGCAAATAAACAAATATCATTCAAAAAATTAAGAAAGAAAGAATTTCCATGTCTTATAATTTATATCAATATATCACAAGGACAAGAAATACAAAGGCAGATTTAGCAGCCAATTGTGGGGTGGAAATGTTGGGAAGGTGGTTTATACTCATCATTTTTCCATAGAATCAAAGCTAATATCTAAAGACTATTTTAAAGAGAAAGAGCTTCCTCTATTGAAATTGTGACAATGAAGAGCCAAAGGCTCCAACAAACCAATCAATCATTCATCTTCAACCCACAAAATTATTACATTCTATGGCTTTATAAACCCATTCAACTTACTAACTATCCAAACCACTAACTCCCAACTAACACATAACTAACAACTAACATCTAATAAATTAACATTAACATGTTAATTTATTATTTCTTACATTATTCTATGTCATTCAAGTGATGTTTGTTAAAGGTAACTTGATTAAAGTGTTTGTTAAAGTGATGTCTTAATATGTAGAAACTAATTGAGGATTTCTACGTCTATAGAATTTCATCCTTAAGCTTAACATAATTCTAGACCATCAACTCAAGGACTTAAATAGTTAGATTTATACAATATCAGCTATACATACTACCTAATGTAGTAATTAAATGTTGTATGCTATGCTACTTCTGTATCTGCACATCACAAATGCCTTAATATTAGATGCACAAACCATACAGGCATGGATATTTAATTTTTTTTCCCAAAGGTTTTACACAGCATTACTGTAAAGTATTTTTCAAAATTGCTGTAGTTTACTACTAGTTGGAATCAAAAGTTGCCATGGTACAAATTATAATATATACTTCTTCCCTGCTGATCATAAAACACAGATATGGAGATTTTCCAACAAGAGAGTATGCAAAAGATAGTCTGTTTAACAAATCAGTATATTCCATTAACTTGATTTTCAATCTAAAACGTGTCAAAACAGACAAAGATGTGTCAAATAATGAAATGAGTGTAAAAAATTAAAGAGTGGGAAGTTACCATCTTCAGCAATATTCATAATGCCAACTGCTGCAACCTTCTTAGGCACAATACATTTGTACCCATGCAAGGTAACCAGTTGGCTTTTACCCTGTAGAAAGTTTGACAAGAAAAACCATATTTAAATTTATACTTTGACAAAGGAAAACAATAAATCCTACAGATCATTTGTTGTGGTTAAAAAAAGGCAAATCATTGTGTCATGCAAGTTACAAAATACACTTGATTTATTGGCATACCTGCAATTTCATAAGGCCAAAAAGGGAAACAGTAGAGGCCGTGAAGAGAGAACTAATTACAACAACAAAGTTAAAATTTTACGGCTACTTTAAATTGGCAGACATTTAACTTCTTTCCATTACTTTTATGCAGTCTAACTGGCCAACAACATCATTCAAGTGATGTTTGTAAAAGGTAACTTGATAAGTGCACCATGCATGATTATTTACTAACTATAAATCAAACCAAGCAGTAAGCAAATATTTCTTAGCCATAAGACAAAAACATTGGAATGGCAAATAATGTTTCTACAGCCCATAGTTGATTCCATAATGATGTAACAATACTGTAATGTCCCCCATCTAGCTCACTGCACCAGTAGACCAGGGTTGGCATATAATTCGACTTCCGTAGGCTAATGGAGGTGTTTAGAAAGTCATTTCAGGGACTTACCATTTATAGTAAGTCATGAGCCAAGCAGTTACTATTTTTGGCAGGGCAATTGTGGGGGTCCCTGGCACAATATTCATGGTCTCGATATGACTAGAGCCTAAAATGATATAATATAAGTCAAATTAAATATTTAATTTATATTATTTTATGAGGCTTTGATATAACTTTAAGCTATAAAGTGTTTTATAAAGTGCAAGTTGTAACTTAAAGTTACATGCCTAGGGATGAGCGCCCCTCATGGAGTGATAAGGGGTTGGATTATAATTTAAAATAAATAAAACAAATCCCTCTTGGGCGTTGAGGAAGGAGGCAAATAAAAGACCAAAAAGAACTTCATTTGGTTATGTTATGTTTTATGAAAATTGCTCTCATATTAAGTTTGCCCGTGCACTGGGATTAAGCTTGGATCTAGGGTTTTTGAAGATCGATTTGCAGAGACGAAAACCTTTGCAAATTCGCCTTTCTTTGTGCATGAAAGATTGCATCAAGAGAGGATTTGAGGAGGCTTCATTCAGAGGTCTCATTTGTGCTTCAGCAGGTTCATTTTGCTATAATCCGGACAGCTTTCTTGAAGTTTTTTGTGACTGAAATTAGAGGACAGATTGAATAGGGATTTGAGTAATATTTGGAGAGACTTTGATATGTTATTGGGGCTCCTTTGGCTGGCCGTATTACTCTCATAGCTGGTCATACCTGTGCATGCTCCAGCCATACCATATTGGGGATTCCTGTGGATTACTTGGAAGGCTTTCATAGCAGATTTTCATCAGCAGCTGGTCGCCAATCTCCAGTCAGCATTTCCATTCTATTTGTGCAGATTTTTTAAGGTGATTTCATATTGTTTGTTGCTGCCATATACCCATAGCTGGGCTGGACGTGGGATTATTTGGAGGTCACTTTTAGCTTGTTTTTACCATCTATCACCTTGATGGGAGGCGTCTAGGGTCTAATCAGTTCCAGACCACATTTGTGTTGTAAAAGCTTTGCATTCTGAGGTGTCCTGTTGAGTTTTTAAAGGGCCGGAGGTGCTACTGCATCTACAGCCAATCATCAAGTTGCAAGCCCTCACATGGGTATGTTGTAAAACCCCATATTTTAGCTAAATATCATCTGGGTTGTTGTTAGTTTGTTTATATCTATTTTATTTTATCTGGGTTTTCCGTACATGCTCCATTTTCTATGTTGTTATTACAAAAACCATACATGCAAACACATGCAGTGAAAACTTAAACATCAAACCAGCAAAAACACAAAAAAACACACAGAGCAAACATCTACAGAGGGTTGTATGTTACAGTGGTATCAGAGCAGAAAATCTTGCCATCCTGTGAGGTTAAATATGACATGCAGATGATAAAAATGAGACATGCGGCCTACAGATATATATGATTTTTGTAATGTGACGTACCTGTTTGTATTTTTTAAAATATTTTTATGTGATTTTTATTATTTTATTGTGTGATCTTTAAGACTAGACAGAAGAATGCAGAAAGGGTTTTAAGTTTTCCTGCAGATGTGTTGCTGAAGCATACAATATAGAGCATAGAGAGAAAACCTAGAAAAAGTACAACAAGTATAAAGAAAATAACAAAGACCCAAATAGCAGAGTAGCCAAATATGAAGTACAGTGACACCCATATCCAAAAATGCAACTTGGTACATGTGCTGAGAGTGCACCAGCAACTAGGTATAGCCGAAATCACTCCAAACTCCAGAAAATATGAGATTGAGCTTACAAATGATATCAGCAAGATAAATGGGCTCTAAACACCTTACACAATGTAAAATATGTGACACCCACAAGAGGAAATGATACTCTAAGAGTCCCACGTTACTCATTGAGCAGTACGGCCATGGCTGAAAATGCAAACAATAGCTATAAACAATGCCCACACAATAAACTGCCTTCAAACCCTCTGAAATCTGCACTCAACAATAATAGAGAAATGCTATATATCAAGTCAGCTCAAAACTCCTCCAAATGACTTCATTGCAAGCACAATGTGAATGCTAAATACATCTACCATCAATGGCATCGTTGGGTGGTCTCTCACACCTGTAGAATGCCGTTACCTATGGAGGTTTCCGTCTCCACAAGCCTCTAGTTCAAATCCTCAAACCCTCACAATAGCAAACTCTAGCAGAGCTCACAAGAAAAAAATATCATAAAAGCAAGCATAAAACCAAATGAGCCCTTCAACACCTTTTTATAAACTCTCCAAACCCAACACCCCTTTTTGGAGGGAATTTGCATTTGTTTTATTATTTAATTTTCATCCCCTTATGACTCCCATGGGCTCCCACCTCCTACAGGGTCACTTTTAAGTTATGACTTATTTTTATAAAGTGACCATTTAATATTTATTTGTAAAGTCCCAATAAATTATTATATAGAACTTCAGACTTTAAAATAAATATGAAGACAGTGTCGAAATGCCACGTTCTTTAGCTTGTCAGAAAGGTTTTGACAAAACGCTTCTAACCCCACTCTGAAAATCCCGAACCAACACTGAACCTGGACTTACTAAAAATAGTAACGCTCAAGATCAACTGGGCCAACTCTGAAGGTGCCAATCGGATCCTCTGAACTCGAACCATCTTTCCCTCCATCGACACAACCTCCAAGGCCAACTAACCCCAATTCCCTAACCAAACTGTTAGTCCATGGGAACTCTATGATGGACTAACCATGAGTCTAGAAGGGGACATTACAATTTTAGACCAAGACTAGGAACACGGAATTCACAGAGAACATAGGGAAGAGAGGTACCACAAATAGAAGAACCTGAGCATCCAGTACCCATAATAGATCCATTTGAGTCAGAGATAGAGGTTGCCGCTACCGAGGAAGATTCCCTAGTTTTGTGAACGGACCCTTTTTCAGGTGAATTACCACCAGTGATAGAATCTACAAGAGAAATGGGTGACAGGGAAGGTGAGGAACCTAGCATGCGCGAGATCCTGAATATACTCACCAGGAGCTTGTTGCCTTTAGAAAGAGAATTGAGGGAGTCTCGACAGGAGTTGAGAGAGTCACAGGCAGAGATAGCACATACCCTCGAACAGTTGCGAGATGGAAGGAATAACAGGGATAATCACCATGACAGGAGCAGATACAATGGAGGTGACAAGAACAAAAACAATGACGGTGATAGAAACAGAAACAATGACGGAGATAGGAATAGGAATAATGTGGGTGATTGACACAATGGTGACAGGAACCAGGGAAACAGGAATATGGGGATAGGAACCAGGATGACAGACACAGGTCCAGAGATGATGAGGATGAGGCCTCGGTTACTCATAGGAGGGCTTCACAGTTTATAGCAGGTGACAGGCCTGGCATTCCAACTGTTGATGATTGTTTTTGGACAAGTCAACAATTAGAGTGAAATACTAAGTATCTAACTCCCTCTTGAGCAAAGCCTCTCGAATGCTGAACGAAGTGATCAAACAAGATGACTCCAAGGTTCCTTTCTGATGATTTTGTAAGAGATAGCTCAGTGACTAGGTATGATTTTGCTGTTAAACACAAAGGGACTTATGCAGACTCTTCTTTCATTCAGCTTATCTCTCTTTTCAGTGTGGATGATGTATATACAGAACTTCAATAATAAAGAAAAGTAAAAGGGTAAGGGTTTAGGAAAACTAATCTAAGGTCAATGAAGTAATGATGAGGTATTAAACAGACAAACTCCTGATTTAACCTAACTTCACTTCGCCAAAGGTGCCTACAACTACATGAAGTTGGTGCAATCTCCTAAGGTTACGCGAATGGTTTTCAAATCATGAAGGTTCACATGAGCACCCATTGAACGGCGCAGCTCAAACAAGCATTCACAATCGAACTTATGCAAATTATAAGGCTCAGACTAGCTTTACACAACACTTCACCGGCGATGAATGTTAAAAGCATGAGCTAGGAATTGATCAAATATCCAACACAACATACATTACATCAATGAACTTCTAATCTACTTCTAATCTATTTTGAAACATCTCTCCATTTCATCAAGATACCAGAAAACCATGTTATTTCACAAGATAACACTTAACACCAAATGAACTTCCAATGTCTTTGCATTACTCTTGAAAATATTTACAACAATTCCAAGTCCTCTCATGAAATTTAGAGAGTCTCCTATATTCTAATCCTACTTTCCTACCAACTGAACTACTCTCTACTACTACTAATGATCTACTGAATTACAAATGAGGCAACAAGGCCCTTATATAGTGCTCCAGAATACATTGAATGGCCTAGATCAATTTGATAGCCAAGGGTCTAGATCGTGCCACATCAGAGGTAGTTACAACAATTTGCTATTTTTAGCACAAAAGAAAGAGGCAATGAAGGCACGTTTTCCAATGTGATGAGGTAAGGCGAAATCATTTAAAATATTCTTCCACATAGGAATCCCTTTGGCTTCTTTTATTAAATGATACATTTAATGCATTAAATAATGTGGCTAATCAAAATTGAATGATGTGTACTCGCCACATAGATGCCAACTCAGCATACTTTGAAAATTGTATCATCTTTGTGGTGATGTATTCAATGTAATTGCTTGAACTTGTATGTTTAGGAATACATCTTGTAGATCTTGCCTTGTTTTCTGAATTGTAGACTGGATGTATGATACTTGTTGCTTCACTTGACTAACTTTGTAATTCTTCTTCTTCGTGCAGGTAAGTTATATGATGATCTTCTTTGTAGCTTCTTGATGTAGATGATGATGACCTCATTATTGAATGGAAGTAGATGACTCTCTTAAACTTGGAGTTTACTGGAACTTGAAGTATGATAGATGAATGTCTTTGCTTGATGTAGATGTTGATGAAGTGATCTTGCATGATGATCTTCGAAGGTTGGAAGAACTTGACTTGAAGCTTGGATGAGTGAATGCCTTGTCTTTGAACATGATGCCACTTGATGAGGAGTTCCAACACAAGGATGATGAAGGATACCCTTGAAACAGCTACATGAGGTTCTTCTTTGAAGTAGAGTGGATGCCTTCGGAAAGTCTTGATGAAGATGATGTCCTTTGGATGGATGTTTTCTTGTCTTCCCTTCTAGCATGAAGGTGGTTCCAGACTTTTGCTCCTCTAACGACTCCTTAGCTCCTGCAACACAAAGGAAGAAATAATATCAATCCTTAATCTTACAACACAAAATAATCATTATAAATCAATTTCTAACCTTTCCAACCTTAAGTGCATTGGATGTAGATTTTAACTCTTGATCAAAAGATATTTTACTTAAACAAAACCCTGCTCTATAAAGCTGGCGCACTAGTTGATAATTCAGGGTTCTCACTGATTTAAGTGCCTTGAATCAACTTTCAAATCTTATAAGGGCTAGCGCATCGGTTGAGGGGTTTGGAATCCTCTAGAAATCACTTCAAACTTGAGTTAAATCATCCTCCAAGCGCATTAGATAAGATTTTTAAAATCTCCTTCAAAGTGTATCAAAGCCTTCCCATATGTGGCGCAGTGGATGAGAGGTTTGATTTCTTCTTGATCTTTTCTTACAAACCTGAATTCTTCTCCTCCTTCTAAGCGCATTGGATGGGGACTTCAAGATCTTCCTGAAAATGTATATTATATTCTTGCAAATTAGTCTTGAATCACTTCTAACTTGGTCGCTTTGGTTGAGGGTTGTGATATCCTCTGGAAACATTCTAAAATTTGCATTCTAACACTTAGAAGCTACCTCTCCATCTTGGCGCATTGCTTCAAGATTTCAAATCCTCTGGAAAGGTGTTGAGCACATTGGTTCAAGGTTGTTGAATTCCCCTAGAGTGGTGCTTTGGATGAAGATTTGAAAATCCTCTTGATTTTGCCTTAAAACTTGAAAAGAATCACCTCCTTCTTTGGCGCATTGGACCAAGGGATTGAGATCCTCTAAAATTCGCATTGTGTAACAATCCCAACCAAAATCCCTCCTTTACCTTTGGTCGCATTGGATGAAGGGTTTGAAATCCTCTGAAATTTCGCATTGGTTAAAGATTTGAAATCCTCTTGATTTTCGCATGAGATAAGGATTTGAAATCCTCTGGAAACATAAAAACTTACACCTTGACACCCAGCATTTTTCTTTCTCCTTGGCGCAATGGATAGGTGTTTGGAGATCCTCTACAATATGGCGCAATGGATGGAGGTTTCGAAATCCTCTTGTATTGAGAGCATTGGTTGGAGGGTTCGGAATCCTCTTCTATCCTCTATCCTTGGGCACATTTGTTCAAGCGCAAGGGATCATCAACTTGAAATCATCTTGAAAGCGGCGTGATTTATGAAGATTTTGCGCCAAGATTTTGCGCCACTTTCATATCCCGTCGCATTGGATCAGCTTTTTGAATCCTCTGGAAACTTAGGCGTTTTTCAGGGTTCGTGAGGTAAAGGTATATTGAAAAATATATTTAAGTATAAGTTTCTTATACTTTAAATATTTTTCAATATACCTTTCAGGATGTTTGAGATAGGTCTCAAATCCACCGGATTTAACATGCAAAATCTAGAATTTGGAGGATTCACCAGATTTCAGACTAAGTCAATTTTTCAGGATTTCAGGGTTTCAGGCTCCAGACTCAGTCTTTTAGGATCTCAAACATACATCAGAATGGGTCTCAATATTCATTACTTGAATGGAATTTGATCAAGAGTCTTCATCACTGCAAGTTCATCCTCCAAATAAGATCTCCAGTTATAAAGCAAAATCTTCTAGGAGAGAGACTTATTGTCGGATTGGCAGAGTAAACAAACCTAAGGCATCATCTAAGATCTCATGCAAAACATCGGAGCTCAAAAAAAAAGGGGGGTCCCCATTTGCAATGGGGCGATGTGTGATTTGGTCACAACAACAACCTTTGCTCCCAGGAACCAAGTTCTTGAACAGGATCCCACACAGGCTGAGTTTCAGGAGGAGATTCTGGGGGATTGGAGAGCTTCTAGTGCAGAGTTAAGGGCAGAGATGACCTTTGCAGAGTACTCTGACATTAGGATAAAGAATAGACCTCGCAGGGGAGGTAGACCTCAGAACCAAGAGTTGCAAAAGAAAGTGAGCAAAATGACACTTCCCTACTTTGATGGATCGGGTAAGACCACCGCTAGAGCTTGGGTCCAGAAATTGGATAGTTACTTGCAGATTAGTCCCATGCCTGAGGAGGACGCCATTACTTATGCAGCTTTGCACTTGGAAGGAGTAGCACATAAGTGGTGGAGCAACAAGAAGGTCACACTGGGTCACGATCAGATTACTTCATACGTGGAGTTTACAGCCAGACTAATCGACAGGTTTGATAAGAAGGACCCAAAGTTACAGTTTAAGGAGTTCGCACAACTGAGGCAGAGTGGTTCAGTTGACTCCTACATTTAAGTTCCAGGACCTATCTGTTATGGTCCCAGATATTTCTGAGCGCAGATTGGTTATTCTTTGCATTGATGGATTGTCAGACCCACTTCGTGGTTGGGTTAAGGGCTTTGACCCTGCTTCACTCCAGGAGGCCATGAAGAAGGCCCGAGATATGGAGTCATCAATGTGGAGGAGAAAATTTCAGTCAAAGGGATTTCCACACAGGAGGGATAAGGAAAAGGAGAAGAGACCCTTCCATAGAGATGTTGAGCAGCATAAAGACAAATCAAACAGGTTGACAGATGAATAGCTCAACGAATATAGGAGGAAGAAACTTTGCTTCCACTGCAAAGAACCATGGGACCCCTCACATAGATGTCCACACAAGGCGAAAGCCAAGTTGATTGAGTACTATTCAGCTGAGCAAACCTAGTCAGAGGCATCCGATTCAGGTTCAAATCAGCCTACAGATCATGAGGATGGCGGACATGAGAGGGCATCACAGCACAGTACTGGTAGCACTCTTACCCAACTTTCCAGTTTCCAAAAGGTTGGTTCTTTCAGAGTGCGTGGTGTATTGGGTGGACAGTGCATCAAACCCTCATTGATACAGGAGCTATGCATAACTTTATTGATGAGGGGTTGGTAGCTCGCAGGGGGTTAAAGACAGAGGAATTCGAAGGCTTCAAGGTGATGGTAGCCGACGGATTCAAAATGGAGTACAACAAGAAGATATCAAGATTGAAGATCATCATGGGTGAGTATGAGTTGATAGATGACTTCTATGTTGTTGGCATCAGGAATACATATGTTGTACTTGGCATGCATTGGATGAGCCAATTAGAGGAGTTCACCATGAATGTGAAGAAGATGAGATTTGAATTCAATGGGAAGAAAATATGCCTTAGAGGTGTATCAGATGGTGGACCTCGAGTGTTGTCACTGAAGAGGATGGAGAGGTTACTGAGACATGACCAGGTTGAGTGGGCAGCAGAGTGCCTCATTATGCTAGAGTCCCCACCATAGCAGAAGGGCAGTTATCATCCTGATATTCAGAAGCTCTTATCCAAGCACAGCAAGGTGTTTGGAGATATACCGCCAGGAGTGCCTCCTGATAGAGGCATAGAGCATGTTATTGAGATAGAGGATGGGACCAAGCCCATCATGATCACTCCTTATCGTCATCCGAAGAGGCTCAAGGATGAAATTGAAAAAACAATTCAGGAGTTACTAGAGATGGGACACATCCGGCCCAGTAAGAGCCCATTTGCTTCTGCAGTTGTTCTTGTCAAAAAGAAGGATAGGACAATTAGGATGTGTATCGACTGCAGGGCATTGAATAAGAAAACCATCAAAAACAGGTATCCTATTCTGAGGATTGATGAGTTAATAGATGAGTTGCATGGTGCTTGCTATTTCTCGAAGATAGATCTTAGATCGGGATACCATCAGAGTCACATGAGGGCAGAGGATGTAGAGAAGACTGCTTTCAGGGGTCATTACGGCCACTTCGAGTTTTTGGTGATGCCGTTTGGGTTGACCAATGCACCTGCTACCTTCCAGAGTTGCATGAACCAGATTTTCAGACAGCAGCTTTGGAAGTTTGTATTCATCTTCTTTGATGATATATTGATTTTCAGCAGGACTTGGGAGGATCACTTGAGACATCTGGAGGAGGTGTTGAGTATTTTGGAGAGTGAGTCCCTCTATGCCAAAGAGTCCAAGTGTGACTTTGGCATGACAGAGTTGCTCTATCTAGGTCACATTATCAGTGCAAATGGTGTCAAGGTACATCCAGATAAGATAAAGGCGATTGTTGATTGGCCCCCACCCACAAACCTCACACAGCTTCTCAAAGGCTTCTTTGGACTATGTGGTTTTTACAAGAGGTTTGTAAAAGGCTTCTCACAGACAGCAGCACCCTTGACAGATTTGACAAAGGGAGCCTTTGTGTGGTATGATTCATCTCAGCAGTGCTTTGATCATTTCAAGCACTTAATGTCTACTTGCCTCGTGCTTGCGATTCCTGATTTCACCAAACAATTCGAGTTGCAGTGTGATGCTTCTGGAGAAGGAATAAGGGCAGTGCTTATGCAGGAGAAGCACCTGATAGCATTTGAAAGCATGAAACTTCGGGGTGTTGAGAGGAGTTACTCGGTGTATGACCGAGAGATGTTGGCCATAATGCATGCATTGGCCAAGTTCAAGCCTTGTCTGGTTGGAGACAAATTCATAATCAAAACAGATCATAACAACATCAAATATTTTATGAACCAGAAGGATCTGAATGACAAGCAACAGAAGTGGGTGAGTAGATTACAGGCATATGATTTTGACATCGAGTATGTCAAAGGCAAGAGGAACATAGTTGCAGATGCCTTATCACATCAACCTCACTTATGCTTAGTTGGAGAGATCTCCACTGATTGGAGGGAGATGATTATAGCAGAGTATGCTAAGGACTCTTGGGCAGCAGGAGTCATTGAAGGCATTAATAGTGATGAAAAGTATTCTATGGTGAATGACTTGATTATGTATAAAGACAGAATATGCTTAGTGCCTAATTCACAATTTAAACACAAGGTGATAAAAACTTTCCATGATACTCCAATGGTTGACCATCCTGGATTCTTCAAGACATATAAACAAATTCGGGAGAGGTCCACATGGAAAGGACTGAAGGATGAAGTGCAGAAGTGAGTGTCCCATTTGCTAGCAGAATAAGCATGAGCATACTTATCCAGTAGGTCTATTACAACCATTGCCTATTCCCAATCAAAAATGGGAATGTATCTCCATGGACTTCATCACAGGGTTGCCAAAGGCTCAGGGGAAGGACTGTATCTATGTGGTGGTCGACAGACTCACCAAATTCGCACATTTCTTCACCATTTCAGCAACCTTCACAGCTGCTCAAGTGGCTAATATGTTCTTCAGGGAGATATTCAGGTTACACGGGGTACCCAAAAGCATAGTCAGTGACAGGGACAGCAAGTTCCTGAGTATATTTTCGTAGGAGTTATTTAGACTTTGTGGTACTGAGTTGACTCCTAGTCCCAGTTACCACCCACAGACAGATGGCCAAACAGAGGTGGTGAACAAATGGTTAGAGGGGTACCTACACAATTATGTGTTGGGGCAGCAGAAAGCTTGGATCAAATGGTTGCAGTTAGGGGAGTACTGTTACAACACCACTCATCACATGTCTATTCAAATGACTCCTTTCAGGGCACTATATGGTTATGATGCCCCGTGCTTTACAGATCTCTTGCTTGGTGATAGTCGGGTGCCTAAGGCAAAAGACCTTTTGCAGGACAGCCAGGACATTCTAAGGGAACTCAAGGAGAATATACAACAGGCACAGAATTAGCAGAAGTTGTATGCTGATCAGCGCCGAGTGGAGAGGAGTTTTGAGGTTGGAGACATGGTGTATTTGAGGCTCCAACCCTACAGGCTGTCCACTCTCAAGAAGAGTTGAGCAGAGAAATTGAAGCCCAAATTTTATGGTCCGTTCAGGATTATCAGAAGAGTGGGTGAAGTGGCATACGAGCTTGAGTTACCATCAGACAGCAGGGTGCACAATGTATTCCATGTTTCCAGGTTGAAGAAAGCTCTTGGCCACAACATAGTTCCTTCAGCTGAGCTTCCACCATTGGATGAAGATGGGAAGTTGATTCTAGTACCTAAGGCTATCATTGACACCCGAGAGAGGCACTTGAGGAAACGGGTTATCAGAGAGTACTTGGTCAAGTGGAAGAATTTACCGATGGAGGATGCCACATAGGAGAGTGAGCAGATATTGCAGCATCCAGAGTTGAGGTTGCTTGAGGACAAGCAATCGTGGGAAGGGCAGACTGTAATGTCCCCAATCTATCTCAATGCACCAATAGACCAGGGTTAGCCTATAATTCGACTTCCGTAGGCTAATGGAGGTGTTTAGGAAGTCATTTCAGGGACTTACTATTTAAAGTAAGTCATGAGCCGAGCAGTTACTATTTTTGGCAGGGCAGTTGTGGGGGTCCTTGGCACAATATTCATGGTCTCGATATGACTAGAGCCTAAAACGATATAAGTCAAATTAAATATTTAACTTATATTATTTTATGAGGCTTTGATATAACTTTAAGTTATAAAGTGTTTTATAAAGTGCAAGTTGTAACTTAAAGTTACATGCCTAGGGGTGAGTGCCCCTCATGGAGTGATAAGGGGTTGGATTATAATTTAAAATAAATAAAACAAATCCCTCTTGGGCGTTGAGGAAGGAGGCAAATAAAAGACCAAAAAAGAACTTCATTTGGTTATGTTATGTTTTATGAAAATTGCTCTCATATTGAGTTTGCCCGTGCACTGGGATTGAGCTTGGCTCTAGGGTTTTTGAAGATCGATTTACAGAGACGGAAACCTTTGCAGATTCGTCTTGCTTCGTGCATGAAAGATTGCATTAGGAGAGGATTTGAGGAGGCTTCATTCAGAGGTCTCATTTGTGCTTTAGCAGGTTCATTTTGCTATAATCCGGACAGCTTTCTTGAAGTTTTTTGTGACTGAAATTAGAGGACAGATTGAATAGGGATTTGAGTAATATTTGGAGAGACTTTGATCTGTTATTGGGGCTCCTTTGGCTGGCCGTACCACTCTCATAGCTGGTCATACTTGTGCATGCTCTAGCCATACCATATTGGGGATTCCTGTGGATTATTTGGAAGGCTTTCATAGCAGATTTTCATCAGCAGCTGGTCGCCTATCTCCAGTCAACATTTCCATTCTATTTGTGCAGATTTTTGAAGGTGATTTCATATTGTTTGTTGCTGCCATATACCCATAGTTGGGCCGTACCATCTGGGCTGGACGTGGGATCATTTGGAGGTCACTTTTAGCTTGTTTTTACCATCTATCACCTTGAAGGGAGGCGTCCAGGGTCTGATCAGTTCCAGATCACATTTGTGTTGTAAAAGCTTTGCATTCTGAGGTGTCCTGTTGAGTTTTTAGAGTGTCGAAGGTGCTGCTGCATCTACAGCCAGTCATCAAATTGCAAACCCTCACATGGGTATGTTGTAAAACCCCATATTTTAGCTAAATATCATCTGGGTTGTTGTTAGTTTGTTTATATCTTTTTTTTTAATCTGGGTTTTCTATATATGCTCCATTTTCTATATTGTTATTACAAAAACCATACATGCAAACACATGCAATGAAAACTTAAACATCAAACCAGTAAAAACACAAAAAAACACACAGAGCAAACATATACAGAGGGGTGTATGTTACAATATTGTTTCTAGCTAACTCAAATATTGTATCTCTTTTGACTGTCACGCTTTGCAAATTCTCTTACTAAACTGCTACGGAAATGTTAATTAAGTGTCCAATTGATCCAACTTGAATCATATAAATTCATAAAAACAGTTAAGTAAGTTAGCAATCAAATCCTTAATAAGCATGTAACTTGAAACACTCATAAGTATTCCAATATGTAACAAAATTCAACAAAAACACAGTTTGCAGAAAGATGAACAGCAGAAAAGTGCAGAAGGTTCAAGAGTGATGCAGTGTAATGTGCACTTTTTGAGCATGAATTGTTTATTGGTTGAGCTAGCAATATTTTATAATATTTTTATAAAAGCCAAAAATAATGATATTTTAGCCAAGGCAAAATTCAAGGGCTTGGAGACTTGAAAGTGGGAAAATAAATAAAAAGGCAATTTTTGTTTATATTTTTATTTATTTATTTTTCCCAATGAAAAATCGATGCCAAGGAGAAAAGGAAAAAAATAAATAATAATAAAATATTATTTTATTGGCAAAAAGGCGACACCCTAGGAGAAGAGAAAAATTAATAAAAAATTATTATTTTTGCCAATTAAAATCGACGCTCAAGGATAAGGCAAAAAATAATAAAAAATTATTATTTGCCCAAGGAAAATCGGCACTAGGAGGAAAAAGGAGAAAATAATAAAAATATTATTATTTTATTGTTTTTAAATGATGGCATCCAAAGGTGAAAAGCATTTAAAAATATCAAATTAAAGATTTGATATTATTGGCGGATTTGAAAATTGCTTATTATTTGTCTAATTGGGTCGCCCTTGGAGAAAATGTATAAAAAAAGCACTTTGGCATCAATTTTGACATCTTTTGCTTATGGTAAACTTTGCATTTTGCATATTGCTCTTGGCTGAAAGTGAATTTCAGTTGAATCAAGATGGTGTTCCCTTGATCATTTGAGGTTTGGAGATGATCCCAATCCACCATGTGAGGTGAATTCATATGGGAGTTCATCATTGGGCTTTATTGATGATTTATGATGGTGATTTTGCTTCATTCAAGCTAGGGTTTGACAGGGATCTTGATTTTCAGCTAGCTATGGAGACTCATATTCAGATTTGAGTTGGATTTTAATATATTTTCATCAACAAGTGCATTTAGAGGGTTTGTGTGGTGATTGCTTTGCAAAGGAGAAGAGTTTTTGGCCCTTTCTATCATCCTTGCATGTCTGATTTTTGTAACAGCAGTCAATAACAGTCATTTCAGATTGGGATCAGAGGATAATTGAGCTTCATTTGATCATATTTGGCACTTACGGTCAAATTGCACCACTTGGGCATGTTGGCGCTTCATCTAGGAGACATAATTTTGATATTTTGGCATCATACAGGTTGCTGGGATTGCATATCAGACTGCTGAACAGTTGCTACAGGGTATTTTCAGTCATCTTTTGTTGGGTACTTCATTACCATTTGATATAGCTTCATCTTCAATACATACAGCTAGGGTTTGGACATGTAATTTGGCACTTTTGGATGTAATTGAAGGTCTGAATTACAATTCAGACTTGGCTGATTGTACTTTCCAGCCCTCATTGTTTGTAAACATCTTTCAAAATCAATAAAGAAGAGAGCCTATCATTGCCGGGTATGTTCACTTGTGTTTTGTGTTAGTATTTGTTGCATTAGTAATCTGATTATTTGATTTTCAGTCATCATATGGTGTTATTGTATTGTTACATTGGTACCTTTCCATCTACACTACTTCCAAAAATATTGTTGAAAACGGAATTTGAAAATCATAAGTGAATTGCAAGAAAACTAAATCAGAAAATTCAGATCAGCAAGGCAAAAAAATTCAGTTAGAACAAGTTAGGGTTCTTACAGTAGTATCAGAGCTCATTTCTGCATAGTTAAAATCAAAAATCTTTTGGTGTTTTGAGCAAAATCTCGGTAGGGGATTTTACATCCAGACACACAAGGACCAGAAGCAACATTTGAACAGTTAGTATGTGATGTGTTCAGCCACAATCAAAATAGTCTGGCATGTTCAACCAAAGGTGAAAACCATCCTATGCAGAGAAAATCACCTATTCAAGTTGATGCATGCTTAAAACTGTCCAAAACTTGACAAAATAGCAGAATCCTGGGAATTCAAGGAGCTGAAGCACTTACAATCCCATCCTTTCAGGTTCTAATGACTTTGGCACTTCTCCATTCAATGTCATGCTGAATTCTTAATATTAAAAAAGAAAACAACTTGGAGGTCTTTAAAACCACTGACGATTGATCTATAGACTTATAGATTTCTTGATTGAGTGCTTTAAGGAGTTGAATCTAAGTTAACTGTGTGTAGAGCTGCAGAGCTTTTTGCAGGCCTTTGAAATACTATTGATATTGATAGGTGCCCTTGTAAGTATTAAGAAGGCAATAAACTTGATTTGGAAGGAGACAGTGGCTTAAGAAGACTAGGCTTTATGCTTCTAAAAATTTTCCACATCAAATTTCTCCAACTCAATCTTTTGTGTATGTTCTCCATTTTTCTGATGCTCTTTCAGTTCTCAATGATTATTTCATGGATTTTGAACAACTACAATTCATTTCAGCACTTTGACAACTCTTGTTTTGGCACATTACCCCAAGCCCCCCTTAGATCCACCCCACCACATTCAAATGTTTCCTGCATCCCTCACATCCACCCTCCCTGACACGTTTCACCACTATCCATTCCTCTTATCTCCTGACCATGTCGTCACCCTTTGAAGACTCAATGGCCAAGTGTCAATCAAGTTGACATGTCCATCAAAAGGCATTACTACTGTAATATCACCTTTCTTCATTCAAACCATCTTCAAACTGACAATAATTTGCACCAAATCAAAAGTATTTACTCCTCCAAGGTTCAGCCCATTTGCATTTGGAATAATGCAGTTTACCACTATGGGGTGCCAACATTTTCTAATAGTTCTAGGGTTTTCACCACCAATGTAATGGCACTTTCAGGTCAGACAAAGTTCTAAAAGTTATGAGGTCAATAGCCAGGAAGGAAAGTTTACTCCCTTAAGGGACCTCTCAAATCTTGGCTAAAAGATCTTTGACCATTCAAACCAAGATTCACTTTTTGTAAAAGCAAGGGTTTCTTGGATTATACTGCAGTCTATGAAGTGGCTTTCAATGTAGACTTCCAAGATGTGCTTGGAAAACCCCATACTACCTACATAGAACTTTGACTGCTACGATGATGAGGAGGATTGGCTCTCTACATATGAATTGTGGTGTATTGAAGATCAAATTCTCATCCCTATGATCCCATCGAAATCTCCTTTTGTCAAAGATTTCAATAAAACCCCCTCCAATTCATACACTCACACAACATCCAAAGGATTCGTGGTGGCTAACCCAAGGGTAATAATTGCACAAATATTCCCATACCTGTCATGTCCCCAATTTTAAGTAACTTAAAATGGTTCTAAATTGTAATTTAATTTTATACAGTATTTTTACTTTATAAAATTATTAGTTTTATTAAGTTACTTAAGTCATTTCAAAACACTATTAATTAAAGTGTTATTGTACACACACATTTAAAAAGGGTCATGTAAAAGCATTTAAAATTGTAAGGTGTGATTGTGTACATAAAAACTTTCATTTAATAAAATTAGGGCCTGTCCTAATTGATGAAAATTTAAAAGGGCTGTTGAGAGTCATTGTTGAGTATGTTTTTGTATGCTTGGTTTTATGTTTTATGGCTTTTGTCCAATTTGTATTCAGTTTATGTCAAGGTGATGTCCCCTTGCATTTGCTGAACCAAGGAGATGACCCCTTGGTGAATTGTAGAGGTGAAATCGTCTCAGATTTCACAACTGAGCTTCAAAGTGTCTTTGGTTCGATTGTTGGGTTTTCGTCATTTGGTCGGAGACCGTTTTTGTAAGCTTCATTGCGAATTTGTGTTGAAGACATGACTGAATAAAGCAGTTTTCTGGATATTGTTCATGCATGGTTTTACTTGCAAATTTATTGATTTGTAAAATATAAATTTGCGAGTCTCATCAATATAAATATATTTCTGATTAGTTGCTAGCTATTGTATCCTCACAGGGGATTAATTCTGACAGTGTGGGTCCCAGATTATATGAACATATTCTAATTCTCAATCGCAGCCTTAAGAAGGATTTCATTGTTTAATAGTTTGCAATTGTTGGGCTGCTGGGAAACAACTTCTGACAGTTGTCAGGAGACTTTTATTTAAACAGATAATCAGACTAATACATTCCATAAAGATAAAGATTTATGCAGATAGCGATTTGTGGGTCCCTGGCGTCGTAGGAATTTGATATTGGTATAAAGTTTTTGTATTGTTGAAACTTCTGGCCGAGGGTGATACGCAGGTATATTTTAAAGGATGCCAAGGCTTCATTGTCTTGAGTGCCCGCAAACTACCATCCGTTGAGGACTCTATGCAATCGCTAAGTGCGAACTTGTATGAGATCGAATCATAAGATTCTATCCTTAGCATCAATCATCCTTCAGCGTCGATTGTCTATCTCCTCACGGCATTATTGAAGAAGCCGGTTGTGATCAAGGTGGCGGAAAGGTTTACAACGCACATCAGAATCATACAGATTCACAATGGATTGAATCATTCAGCGTCCTAGTAACTTGTTTATATCTTTCAAAGTTGGAAGGTGGCGCTGTGGAGAAGATACGATAGTAGTATCCAGACATTCAGCATCAGATTGTAACAAAGAAATTAATACTTTGTGGAGATTGTAGTATTGCTTGGAGTCATCGGCATCTGCATAAGGAGAGATCGCCATCAGCATAAGGAAATCGTGGAGACGACAATCATTCACAATGACGACTGGAGCTTATGCAAAACATTGACTTATCTGTGGGAAACATGGGCCTCGGTTGCAGATTTCTATGACAGCAGCATTCATATTGACATGGTTTTGAACTGAAGAAGGTTGTCAAGTTGGAATTCATTGCATCCTAAGAGTCTTCAATATATATTTGGTACAAGTGAAGTCTTCGCTCATTTTGTGATCAGAAAGTAGACTATAATGAAAGTATAATACTCAGATTTGATGTTCAGCATAGTCTACAGCATTGCAAAGGAACAGTGAAAAATGCAGCCTCAGCTCCTTATTATTCCAGCCAGTCAATAAAAGTTAATTGTCTGCTATATTCCAGGAAATGATATCAACCACTGCCAAACAGTGTTGTATGGAACTATTGATGCATTCTGATAATAACAGATTGATATTAAGCAAATTGATTATAAAAATCAGAAATATAGAAAATATCCAGTAAGCTGATCTTTTATATTCAAATCTTTAATTTGAATATCAAAATCTAGTTTATCTATCATTTTAGAACAAGCAAGATCAGCGGATATCCAAATAGGGATATTACAATACCTCAAGACGGATTAGATGCCCTAGTCTAAAATTGTATGCAACCTGTTGTTGATGGGATGAGCTCTCGATCGAGTAGGAGCCTGAAGCTTTTAGCCAAAGCTATAGAAGGGATACACCACACCAAACTCACCATTGATCAAGAGGTATACTACAAAGGAAAATTCAAGCATGCAATAATCCAATTGTCCAAACCCTAGCACGTGTCAGGCAACTAGCAGTGGATTTCCTTCCCATGTGCCCATTAAGACTGATAATGACTCCCCTACCCATCCTCTCCCCCTTCAAAGATCCTTCTAAAAGGATCTGCTCTAAGCAGTCAACAACCCAACTTTGACTCACCTCAACCTCTTGCTTAACCCTCCCCTTCACTTGGTCACACCAAGATCTCAGCCCACTAGAGTACTTACCTTGGAAGAACTTTGTAGCAGATCTACCTGTTTTTTCAACCATGGCACTAGACTCAATGCACTTGTTCATATCCCCCATTCTCTTCTAGAATAATAATTTCTCCCTCACCACCCACCTCCAATCTCATCCAAGTTTTGCCACCCAACAAACTAGATATCACCACCACTAGATGTAATGAGTGTTTGACCTTCCTGCACAACTTTGAACTCTTTAAATACTCCCCCTCCCCTTAAGGACCCTTTCTAGCCCACCATAATCCTAAGCCCAAAATCAACACTACCACTATTATCAATCCGCTTACGAATCCGGAAGCTACTAGTGCTGGATTGACTAAGTCAAAGAAAATTCTCTAAATAGCCATATTAATTGTATACTCCATATGACTTATAGCAATGAACTCTTGGTTACTTGTAACCAATTTCCATGCAACCAATTTCAACAACACCATCAACATAATTGAAGACATTCTCTACAGGGATTTGGCCAAAAGAGGTAGGCAAATGCGCTCTATGAGGGAGGGTATTACCCATATCCTTATAAAATACAAAACACTACTCCTCATCCACAAGAAGGTTAAGGTATCTCTCCACACATCATCGTCAACTTGAATCCCCTCTAAGGCCCGGAAATGTATATACAAGAAAATGATTGACAAATGAAAATGGACAGGACTTGGACAAGCAGCAAGATATCAAATGAAAAGATTTATTTCATTCATTCAAAATGTACATATGTAACAATGAGAAAACGACTATTCAGTTCATCTTCAAGATGACTGTTCAAATTCAATGCAACTAGAAATATTAAATATAAAATATTATCCTACTACACCTAGGATTGTGTACATTATTATTACATCCACTGCTTAATCCGTAGGGGTAGTGGTAAAACCACTATTACATTTGGGCAACTTGTTTGTGGCACCTCTCTTTCTTAATACAAAGCTTCAGTGATCTACAAAAGGATTTTCCTAAGTGAGTCCCTTCTATAGTTTTTCAAGAACCAAGTTATGGACTTGATATTTAGACCTGAGTTTGTTTTCTCATGTCGAGTCAATTGTCTTACGATACTATATGCCAATTTGAGAGAATATTGCACCTATTTGCTGTGAAAATTTTCACTACCATTTTTTGTGTTGATTGAAGACTCAACAATACTTCTGAGTAATGAAATTTGCAAAAGTAGGTTGTCCAACTTTTGTCTCTATCACTTTTGTGAGTGAAAACTGGAGCACCCATGAGTAGTCCAAAATGTACCAACTACACCATGTGATATGAAAACTGGATAACCCAAGCTGATTGTGCCCATTAGTAACCCAAAAGTGTGTTGAAACATGTACTGAATGACTTGACTTTATGTCAAGCCGAAAATGTGAACGACTTGTTTACACAATGTCGACACATAAAAACTGCTCTTGTGGCAAGAAAAACTATGTCGAAAATGAAGGCATATGATTATCTCACTCCATGGCATAATCATCAAAAACCAAAATGATGTATGCAATCTCAAGAGTTCAAGTGCTGAGCTGAACATTACTTGTTGAGATGTTGTAATGATAAGTAGCAATATGTTGAATGACAAGTCCTCAATGGATAATGTGAGCAATCTCCAAATACTATGCTCGAAGAGCTTGAAATCTGAATCTTGATGTTTCTCCAAGTACCATGCTCAAAGAACTCGAAATCTGAATCTTGATGTTCATCCTTGTAAGATGAGAGTGGAGAGTTGTTGCAAAAGCTCCCTTGAAAGGAGAACAACATACATGAACCTATGTTATAGAAATGCACAACTCAATGATGTCATCATGGGTTTTCATCATGAGTCTCCATTAAGCCGCCCTTTCGGGTTTTCAACTTAATGGGAAGACTTTGTAAGCTGCCCTTTCAGGTTGTCAACTTACAACTCAAGTGCAAAAGTATGATCAACAAGAGGCAATATCCATGGCATCAAATAATCTGTACCGAGTTGCATATGTGGCAGTCTCAGTGTGCTCATTATCAACATCCTATTCGGAAATCATAGGTACAAAAAAACATTGCTCCAATCAACATCAAAGAGACTGAGAGCATAATTATCCTCTATAGGAATTGAGTGCAACTCTACAATTTTCTTAGTAGTTTGTCGCTCAATAGTACAAGTATCAATGTTTGTGTCTACAATGCTTAGTTCATCATCAATTGGATTGATAGCAGCTTCCACATCAGGTGTAGACAAGCTCAACAGACTTTCGTACCATTGCTCAACAACATCTATGATCTTGAGTTTATTATCAACTGGATCAACAACAACATCCACATCAGGCAGATTGTCATCAACTAGACCGACAAACAAGCCATCACCTGAAATGGTTGATTGGACTCTCCTATAGGATTTTGACAAAAGGCAAGTCTCAGTTTGCCACATGGAGTGATCTGTCGATCCAAAATGCATATGCCTCATTAATTTTGTAGGTGGATCTCTAACATAACATAGTTTTGTAGAATGTGTGTGTTGACCACATGATAGACAAGGATGGAGATCAAAACAATCACATGAGGTATGTCCTCGACGTCCAAAATGACAAGTTTGGACTTGATGGGTTTTAGTGCAAGTTGATTTTGATTGACTTGATAACTTGTCAATTTCACAAGACTGACCAACAGGTGACGAATCAACTTGACTATTGTAAAATGAAAAATGTTTTTATTTCTCCCCAGGGATTTATAGGGACGATGCAATAGTTCAATCATGATGGCTTAACCCATAAACGTGAACCATAGGTACTGCAAATACTGAACATTGCGATTGTTTTGGTTTACAAATTTTGTTTCCAAAAAATAAAGGACAGCTTATAGCTTGAAATACTCAACAGGACTAAAAATGTTCCCCCCTCTAAAATATTCTAAAATGGGTAAAAATAACCTCCTAAATGAATTTTTCTTTTTTCACTATTTTAAAACACCCCATGGCAATTAAAAATACTATAATTTAATTGAAAACTCCCAATCATTTAAAAGCACTCCCACACTATTCAAATGACTATATTAAAAAATGCCCCCAATTTTAAAACCACTAGACTGACTCCCAAATTACCCAAATTATTAAAATACTCCCTCAAAATATGTAAACTCTAAACAACCCAGTTAAATTCCCAAATAAAAAAAAAATTTAACCCAAATTGGCGAGCAAAGACAATCTGGAATAATCTAGAGGCGTGGGAGAGGCACAAATAGGTAGCAAGTCACTAGTGGTGTTGCTACATTCATTGTGTATTTTCGCAGGTGGCACAGAGGAGGCATATCTACTTGGCCCTGTTGACAGATCTAAGGTTACAAAGACCCAATCCAATTACTCCACCTTGGCCCTATCATACCCCTCCACAATGAGTCCTCTAGAGGCTTTCTTCTCTACTCTGGCTCACACAGAGGATCCTCCCCACCCTGCAAATGAGTTACTCCACTAGAGGGGTTCCACACAAGAAGGGTTATTATCTCCTACTAAATTTGATCCCTTGCAAGGGTTTGAACCCGAGCCAATCTTCAACGATTTAGGTGCCCTGGGCATGGGCACTGACGAGGCCTGCACCTCCACGAGTAATACAAACAACAACCCTTCTACCACTGCAGATTTGAATTTCAAAACCACACGTGTTTTGGGAAGAGTTGTTGGGTGAAGAGTTCAATTCTTAGGAGGATTCTAAGATTGAAGTGGAACAAGTGGCTTTTCCTAGCAATTATTTTCTCAAAAAGCAAGGTCACCATCATTCTCAAGAATTGCAATAGAGCTCCTACCAATTGGGAGAAGACATGACAACAAATGCACATAAATGACTACTCGCAGCAATCTATGACACCTCAAACAGAAACACAGAAATGGTACTAGTAGATACAGGGGATGAAAGACAAGAATAGAGGCAAACATGAGAAGAATCTAAAAAAACAAGGATAAAATAATGGCAAATAGGGAGCAAAGGTTTTCCAAAATATTATGACTTGAGATTCAAATGGGTAGACTTCAGCAAGCTGCACAATAATTTTATACTACAATGGATGTCTTTTGCAGGCAAGAGAGTTGAGCGTGGGAATACATGGGAGATAATGACCATTAAGTTAATGGACATTGGAATAAAAAAATTTACATCTAGCAATATGATTTTCTCCACAATAAAATTAGAAATTGCATATATAAAAAAATGAACATTCAAAATAAGAATGAATGTGCTAAAATTTCCAACACTTTCTATATCATTCTCTTTCATCCTTCTCCTTCAGCCATAGCTCTAATACCAATGTAAGGCCCGGAAATGTAAATGCTGGAAAAAGATTGACAAATGAAAATGGAAGGGACTTAAGACAAGAAGCAAGATATTCAATGAAAAGTTTCATTTCATTCATTCAGAATGTACATATTTTACAATGAGAAAATGACTGTTCAATTCATCTTCAGGATGATTGTTCAGCTTCTAGTGCAGCTAGGAAATATAAAATATAAAATATTATCCTACTACACCTAAGATTATGTACATTATTGTTACATCCCCCACCTCTGAGTGGACTCATTGTTTTGGCAGAAAGCATAGTTCCTGCAGCAGTTCTAGACACCCTTCTAGTCATTCTGAGAACTAATAATTTGTTGTGCTACTCTGCCTTGAGGTAGCCCTGGTATACTTCTACTTTAGTTTCATGTTTAATGCATATTTCTATTACTCTTTTTTATTTCTAATCTCTCTCACCTTGCAGCTTTAGGCAGAATTATGCTCTCTTGTAATGTCAATGCTTCCATGATCTTGAAGTGCTCTTGCCACGCCTACTCATGGTGGAACAATAGTGGAAGATTTTGTAATTTTTCTTATATATATTTGCCTTATTTTTGAAAAAAGGTGATAGAAAATTGATCGATCATGTTGATAATAAAATGAATTAAGATTCATATTGGTGAATTAGTGTTATGGGCAGTAGCATAAGGCATAGCTACAAAAACCACCGATTAATCACTACTCATTCTCCCTGCCAATTTTATCTTTTAAAAAATCATGATTTTTTAATTTAATTTGGTCGACCCAATTTTTGACCAGCTTTTTGGCAATTTTTTTATCAAAATATTTATGATTTTTGGGTTTCTTTCTGATTTTTTCCCTAACCCTAACCTGATTCTTTCCAATTCATTGAAAAAGTCTTTATCTTTTGGTTTGCCAATTTATTCCTGAAAAAGATACTATGATTTATACTAATTACAGATCATTAATACCTGGCTTCTATATCTTATTTATGTGTTTTCTTTAGTACCAACACTCAGCATACGTGCTTTTGTTATAATCCGATAATCTGTTCAGAAAGGAAAATATCTTTTACAGCACCAGAAGCTGTTCGGATTTTGTCACAACCCCTCATAAGTATAAGCTTTCTTCTATTCTGGAGATCAAAAGAACGCTTAATGCAGGAGGTGTATATCATTGTGGGACCATGCAGATATTGTGACACATTAAACGTATGATTTGCTAACAATGAGAAATGCAGTTGTATTCTCTGGGGCACTTGACGGCATAACTCTCATAGCCAAATGTAAACTTTGTATTTTTTCTATTTTTGGCAGTAAATCAATTAATGTGATTTTAAGGGTTAGTAATTCTCATTGATCCACAAAAAGACAATTGTAACAAATATTTCAATGGCAAATTTGGGTTCAACTCCCATACTGAAAGATGATAACCAATGAAAAATGTTTTTATGCCCTAATGCAAACCTAGTCTATAGGAGATTAAGACGTGGTATAAACAGGAACTGGTGATGCAACAACATTACTCAGTTAATCTTAATGGATACCTTAATAAATATAGCTCAATAGAGATTTTTATTTTCCTCTTTTATTCTGCAGACTCGTTCACATACTGTTCAATGCTCAATGAAGATGCCCTGCCTTCAAATTTCAAAAAGGGAAGGTTGGCATCTAGTGAAAATACTGGAACTCATATCCTAGCTACTCAAGGACCTGGCATAAATGCATATAATATTCTTGATTATTCATTGTGTAAGATTATGGCTAAAATCCATAATTTTCTCCAATTCTTGCAATCAGCATTTACCCTCTCTTCGCCAGGCTAATTTCTTCAGGTTTTATTTCGAACTCCCCTGTGCTATGCTACTCAACTAAACCTCTATTTTGAAAAAATCATCACCAACATCTCCAACAAAAATAGCCCCATTAAAGTACAAAAACACAGAAGTTTTAGTAAATACTTGATCAGGTGAAGAGTTTGTTGGCTGTGTACTTGAATGCAGAGAAGACAAATAGTGAATTAAGCCTGTAAGGATATCCATTAGTTTGCCTTTATCCTGAGAGAAACTGCCAGTTTTTCCTAATATATCTACATAATACTGCAAAACCTGCAGGTAACATCAAAAAAAAGCTGTTATCATACCTTATAGAAAGTTAGAATTATCAAGATTATTAAACAAAAAGCAAAGATAGCTCAAAGTGGTAAATCAACTAGTAAATCTGCAATCGATAGCATTAGAAAAAATATATAACAGATAAACCCTACTATAAGAAAATACCGTGCTTAGATTTAGCGCTCTACAACAGAATTCATTAAGACTCACTATGCTCAGCAAGAAGTTGAAACATCATTAATCACAAACATGTTGCCAATCAGGTTTTGGGCCTTTTTTTACATCCTGCAAATATAAAAAATGGAATTTAAAAATAAAAATAAAAGACTTACAGCACAAAATTCATCACGAAATAATCAGTTGTGAAGTTCATTAGAAATGGTCTTCAGTTAGATCTCACAGTTAATTGCAAAAGTCATGCCTTGGCAGAGTGATTTGGAAGTAGGAAACTCGACAAGATCAAGACAAACTAGCACATGCTACATATTGATCAGGAGGTTGTTTAGATCTTTTCCTGGTGTCAAAAGGTGTAATGTCCTTACATAGATAACCCTAACTCACAATAATGATTGCATAGTTAATCATAGATATTAATTTATCTTAAATTTTATAACTTTGATTATATAATTCGGATTTAAAGATTATAATGTTTCTCTTGAAAATATAAAACTTATCCTTATGTTCTGCTGCAATTCTTCGTCCAATATGCGGCGAACTCTCTCTGTATAAATGCCTTGAAATATTTCTAAGTTCTGCCTAAGTTAGGGGTTTCCGTCCCTAATGGCAATTAAGGGTTTTTGTCCTTAATTGTATAATCATGAGGGGTTTCATCTTCAGATTATTAAATCTGGTTTCATGCTCCTAAGGAGTAGATTCAAATATAAAATCATCTTTTTCATTGATGTCCTCTTCTTCTTGAATGATCTGCCATATATATCTTATTTCGCTAATAGTCATAACTCCTCATACTACCCTTTGACTTTTGCTAACTAAACTTAAATATAATTCAGTTTCTTATTTCCTTAAGGAAATCGCACCCTTTTGATTAATATTGTCATCATCAAGCGCCAACAACATCTCATAATCATTCTCATTGAAGTCACGTTGAACTCTGGCAAGGAACCGATGAGTTATATTGCTTTCGATAGCATGTTCCATTGCTTCCAACATATCTACTCTTGTTTCTATGTTCATATGTGATGGGAATTGGAATCTGCTGCCACGAAATGGTCTCCCTGATGAGCGGTGCCTCCAATCACCTTGCATTTTGACAATAATGTGGGCGTGGCTATGAAAATGGGATAATGTTTTATTTCCCGTGAATGAGCAGGACTCGGTGGCATGCTTGGCGCAACATCCTAAAATATTGCTTGAAGACGAATACTGACACTTGGCCACTCCACGAACTGGTCTCCCAAAAGTAAATCGCCCTTCCTGGACTCACACCAATTGAGATTTCCACCACAATTCAGTCACTTGGAAACATAACTTAGTAAATTTGAAAATGCATAGATCATCGATCAACTCCAAATAACCTTCACTATGGCCTAGCAAACTAAATGACTCAGGAGACATTAACTTCAGACCTACGCGAAAGCAATATCTTTCTTGGTGCGAAAACATCGACGCCCTTTTGACAGTAGCAGGAATATCAGTGAATTCCCTTGTGACGACCCTGAATATCTTCGTACACCTATCCAAATCTCCACGGAATATGTATGAGGTCATTTGTTCAAATTTCAAGGAGGGGACATTACAGTCCACCCTTCCCAAAGATTGTTTGTCCTCAAGCAATGTTGGTTTAACTCTTATCCCTTCAAATTGAATCATTTTGGCAATACCAGGATTCCAAATCCACCTTGGAGATTTGTGATTCCTAGACATTGAACCTCTTTGTGATGTTATCTTCCATTGTGACACTGATATAATTAGGAATTGAAAACTCTGCACCAAGTGACGCTTCTCTCATTGTCTTGGTTATGTCCAACTCCATACTACAATGATGTCCCTGAAGAGTTTTAGAATACTTGCCTCAACCAGACTGCCAATATAGGCCTTTAATGTCATAAGGTTGCTACCATCCTCTAAAGTATGAGAACAATTTATTGTCCAGTATTCTTCAGACTCGCGTACTTGTCTTTCCCAATAACTCTCAACAATAAAACCAAGAGTTGGAAATTTGCAAGGTTTGTATTTTAAGATAAGTTTTCTCTTATCCTTAGAGAAAAGAAACAAAAAGAGATCTTGCAGCCCTGCAACTTTTTCTTCCAACTCTACCTTACAAGCATCAAACAAAAGACCATTTTAAATCATTTTCTCTTGCAATTCCTTATTTATACCATTACACTCTTTCAATGTATTTTCCAAACATTTTTTTCTTGCCTTAGCTTTGTGCACATTCCTTCATGTCCTTGCTTCCATACTCTTGTTTCATTAAGCTCAGTTTGCAGTTCTATATTTTTTTCTTCTAAACCCACCCTACTAGAATCCCATATTCTCTAATCTTTGACTATCTTTGCTTTTAATTTCTTAGCCCCTTTATTGCATTTTCTCGACTCATTTTTATCATTTCTATGTTTGGGGCATAATTCTTCATATTTCGAGTTCAACACTTTTCTTTTATTAACTGCAGAATCAAGCTTATTTTGTAGCTTTACAATTTCTTCTTGCATATCTGTCTTACAAGCATCCCGTGAGCATTTATCTTCATTCATCTTTTGTTGTAATTCCTCAATCACATCATTGCATTTCTTCACCTTATTTTCCAACTCATCTTTTTCTTGAATACATATATTCTCACGGTTCTCACTCAATACTCTTATTCGGGTAAGCTCATTCTTTAGAATTGCAATGGTGCTTTTCCTGGTTTCCTTACTTTGTAGAAGAAAATCTGATTCACTTTCCCTAATTTCTCTTGGTGTCTCTATGCCTTCCATTTAAGCCTTATGACATTGGTTGATTAGGATTAGATGAGTGTGAAGTATAGCTCCCCTTTGATTTTTATTAGACCATATATTTGTCATTTGATTTTTATTAGCCCAAACAAACTTGTAGGTGAATTTCAGATCAGCCATTGGTTGACTCTTCCGTGTAAGAACCAATGGGATGTTCTCTACCCACGCTTGCTTCCTCCCCACTTATCCAAGAGGTAAAACATAGCAGCATTATAGTTATGCACTATAGATGGTACTGGCTGCCTTGGAATAGTGGTGAAGATAAATTCCTCTTCTCCATTATCAATGATAACAAAAAGATCTTCACTTTGCAAACGAGTCCCTTCACAGATTAGGTGGTAGGAATATGTCATTATAATCCAATGAAACTAATTTCCCTCTGTTGTATGAGCTTACGTGCACTAGTGTGAGTTGTGGGGTGATGTTACAAAGGTTCCATCCAATGAATACCATAATAATAAGAAGATGGGAAATTATGGAGCTTTCACAAGTTACTCCTCAGTAGATTTTGGCCTTGAAAAAGAACAAGAAAGATTGGCTTGATCACATTGAATGAGATCATAAGTTGTCATGATCTTTTGCTCTCTCATTTCATTTTCACCAAAGATCTTGGATAATGAATACAAACTCTTGATTGTCATTGCTGACATCCAATACGACAGCAAAATGTTGCGTCCTTTGCTATGATGAATTGCGAGAGTGTCGTGAATACCAGGATCCCGTTCCTTTGTGCAAAGCCAATTTTGTATTCGAGTAAAGGGATCTAAGTGTCCTTTACTGCAGGTCGTATCTTTCACTTCATTTAGCATCAAGCTCCTCACAGTGACTATTTCCATTTTATCTTCAAGTGTGGTGGGGCGACAACTTGGTGAATGCGTCCATTGTTCTTCAATGTCCAGGTTGATCTGCATTAATTGCACACCTTCCCTTATTTTTTGTAATAGAACCCTTACATCTGTGAGTTCTTTTCTTTGTGCTTCTAAACATATTTGAAACTCTCACCCCTCTTTGCATGTTTTCCATGGTGACAAGAAATTTGCAATGACATAGGAAGTACTAAGTCTGACATATCTTCATACCTTAGGCTAAAATGTTTATCCTCATTTGCAAAAAGTGAATTTGTTGATATATCCTCGACATCTTCATTGTTATGACTTAAAACCTTCATATTATGGCTAACCAAAGTGTTCTTCTCAAATGTATATTCATTCATCATGCTACTTTGTACATCCATCAATGGCTCACTATTTTGAAGTCCGGAAGATAGAGCATGATATGAGGTATTTTCCTTCAACTTGAATTCTTCCCATCCATCAAGTGGAACCCCTTTTGTCATACCTTCATCGATATTTTGGTGACGTGTGCCATCATTAGAAACCAATAAAACATCTTTTCCTACCAAAGAATCTTTATCTTTGACTTCCTTTTTAGGTTCCTCTTCTTTTTTATTACTTCCACAACCTCTCCTTGTGATTTTGATTCTTTCTTCATCAATTTCTTCCTTATCTAGTCATATAGGTCTCTTTTGTTGGGAAACTGGTACCCGAGTGCCTCCAAGTACTCATCAAAGGGAACACGGGTTTTTACATGATATGACAAACTTTGATACCGATCAATAATTTTAGGGGCCTCAAGTTTGTACAAAAATTCTTGCATAAGATCCATGTCTTCTTCCCTTCGTCATCTTTCATATTTCTCTAACTAGAAGGCATCCAACATCTTAGCTTTACCCCGCAGGCTGGCAAGATCAAAGCTCTAATACCAATTGTAATGTCCCATTTTAGATTTCCTTAATTCTCCTTACATAAATAACCCTAATTCACAATAATGATTGCATAACTAATCATAGATATTAATTTATCTTAAATTTTATAACTTCGATTATATAATTTGGATTTAAAGATTATAATGGTTCTCTTGAAAATATAAAACTTATCCTTATGTTTTGCTGTAATTCTTCTTCCAATATGCGGTGAACTCTCTCTGTATAAATGCCTTGAAATATTTCTAAGTTCTACCTAAATCAGGGGTTTCCAACCCTAATGGCAATTAAGGGTTTTCGTCCTTAATTGTATAATCATGAGGTGTTTTGTCCTCAAATTATAAATCTGGTTTCATGCTCCTAAGGAGTAGATTCAAATATGGAATTATCTTTTTCATTGATGTCCATTTCTTCTTGAATGATCTGCCATATATATCTTATTTCTCTAATAGTCATAACTCCTCATACTACCCTTTGACTTTTGCAAACTTAATTATAATTTAGTTTCTTATTTCCTTAAGGAAATCGCATCCTTTTGATTAATATTGTCATCATCAAGCGCCAACAACATCTCATAATCATTCTCATTTAAGTCACGTTGAACTCTAGCAAGGAACCGATGAGTTACATTGCTCTCGATAGCATGTTCCATTGCTTCCAACATATCTACTCTCATTTCTATGTTCATATGTGATGGGAATTGGAATCTGCTGTCACAAAATGGTCTCCCTGATGAGCAGTGCCTCCAATCACCTTGCATTTTGGCAATAATGTGGACATGGCTCTGAAAACGAGATAACGTTTTATTTCCTGTGAATAAGCAAGACTCGGTGGTATGCTTGGCACAACCTCCTGAAATATTGCCTGAATATGAATACCTCCACTTGGCCACTCCACAAACTGGTCTCCCAAAAGTAAATCGCTCTTCCTGGACTTGCACCAATTGAGATTTCCGCCCCAGTTCAGTCACTTGGAAACATAACTTAGTAAATTTGAAAATGCATAGATCATCGATCAACTCCAAATAGCCTTCACTGTGGCCTGGCGAACTAAATGACTCGTGAGACACCAACTTCAGACCTACGCAAAAGCAATTTCTTTCTTGGTGCAAAAACACTGGCGCCCTTTTGACAGTAGCCTGAATATCGATGAATTCCCTTGTTGCGACCTTGAATATCTTCGTACACCTATCCAAGTCTCCACAAAAGATGTATGAGGGTGTTTGTTCAAATTTCAAGGAGGGGACATTACAAAAGGATCATTTAAAGGCCCTGAATATATGTTTTTCCTCAAAAATTGTAACAAATGGACAAAACCGCCAGCAAAAACAATTTACAAATTCCAGTCATCAATCAGATATAGTTAACGAATACTAACAATGCAAATAACCAAATTGTACAAGGTATGACCATCATAATAAGACAGACCTTGCAATCCAGCCATACCTAATACCTCAAAAACAGCTTGTTTCTACAGTTGTCTACTCGGAATATAATGATGAACCTATAAAATTAACCAGGTCAAAAAAAAGCATATTGATGTTACAGTTAGATTATCTGGAAACAAGATAGCTCCGTAGAATAAATAGTGTTGGGCCTAAAATATGTCTCTATAATGCGATGATCGTCTAAATAGGAAAAAGATAAAAGACAATTTCAAATCCAACACGATTCAAAGATGCCAGTCCACAAAGTGGTATGGAGCTGTAAGCAAGACCTATGTATACGATGAGACTATAATGTCATCAGGTGGTAAGCAAGAGCTATTGAGACTATAATACAATTATGTAATGTCCCCCATTTAGCCCAAATGATTAGTTGATGACATTAGCCCATCACCAGGCTTCCGTAGGCTAATGGCTTGGTTAGGGAGCCAAATTGGACCAATTCACTAGGACTTACTATTTATAGTAAGTCAGGTCGGGGCAGTGTGGATCGGCTTACTATCTATAGCACTGCAAGTTTGGATGCTCCTAGCAGTTAGTTTGGGTTTCGAGATGGCCAAGGTACTAATTCTCGATGTATAAGTTAAATTTAATATTTAACTTATAATAAATATATGGCCTAAGTAACTTATGTTATAAAGTGACTTTGATTTATAAAATGTAAGTCACAACTTAAAGTGGGCTTGCTAGGAGACGGGCGCCCCTCATGGAGTTATAAGGGACTTAATAAATATAAATTAATATTATATTTTCCCTTTCTTGGGCGTTGGGTAGTGAGGAGATTAAAAGAAAAGAATGAGCTTCATTTGGATTCTTCTACACTCACTTGGAAAATAGATTGTCGTGCAATTCTTGGAGCTTTGAAACTTTGAGGGTTTGAACCAGACTTTGCTAAGACGGAAACCTCTTCAAAGTCCCCTTCTTCGTGTGTGAAAGACCACATCAGGGAAGATTTTCGGAAGCCTCACACAGGGGTTTCATCTGAGCTTTGATTGGATGTATTTTGGTAGTGATTTGAGGAAGATACTGAATATCTTTTAATGCAGATTGGTATACAGCTGAGAATGAAGAGATAAAGGACAGATTTTGGTGTTTGTGGAGAGCTTCTTAGCAGCTGTTATTTACTCTATGTTGGTCGTACACTTACATACCTGGGCCGTACATCATTAGTAGTGGTTTTGAGAGGGATTCTTGCATATCTTTCATCCTATTCTGGCCGCCTAGCATCTGCAGCAACAGTGATAGCAAAATAGAGATATTTGGAGGGGTAGCATGGAATATGTGCTGATATAGGGTGCAGCGAGGCCATACAACTCAAGAGGTGACATGGGTATCCTTGAAGCTGTTCTCAGCTCCGTTTTGTAATGTGCCGTACCTATTTGTATTTTTTATGATCTTTTGTGTTATTTTATTATTTTTATGTGATCTTTCAGACTAGAGAGAAGATGCAGAAAGGGTTTTCAGTTTTCCTGCAGATGTGTTGCTAGAGCATACAATATATTGCATAGAATAGAAACCCAAAAAATACACAACAGATATAAGGACAATAACAGATACCCAGATAGTAAAATAGCCAATAAACACTTACTATCACATACCCATGTTAAGATTTGCACTTTGAAATTTATGTTGTTGCTGGAGCAGCAAATAGGTATCACAGAATCACTCTAAAATCAACAATACATGAAGGAAATGTCATACAAATGGTTATAGCAGCAAAAGAGGCCCTGTATGCCCCCCACCATGAAGAATATCAACTACCCACAATGAGAAGTAAGGCACCAAACCCTCAAAGTCACTCCTAGGCATGTACGGCCATGGCTGCAAGTATAACAGCAGCAAATACACACCATAAACTCTCTGAAAATTGCAAGAAACTCGCTGCACCACTGAATAGAAGCTAGGCGACCAAAGAGGGATGATAACAATGCAAAGAAACTCTAATTTGAAGCCCCCACAAATAGTACGGCCTACCTGGAAAGTACGGCCAGCAAGGGAAGTATTCTGCAGTCACAAATCCTCTCCAATCTCCCTCAAAATATGCAGTCCTCCATTGCTATCAGCTGATGCTAAACAATCCTCGAAAGATGTATCAAGAAATCCCGGACAATCAACTCATTCAATCTCCATGAAGCACATATGTGAACGCCGAATGCATCCACCTCGAATGGCACCTTTGGGTGATCTTGCACACCTGTAGAATGCCGTCACTCAGGGAGGTTTCAGTCTCCAAGAGCCTTGGTTCGAATCCTCAAACCCTCAAAACCCTAGCAGAGCCAAGAAGTAGCAAATATCAAAACATAGCATATCCAAATGAGCTCTATTTTCCCTTTTTATTTCTCCTCAAGCTGGGTGTTGGATTTTAGGAGGGAACTTTATGTTTTTAAATTCATTTTTATCCTCCTAGGGATGGGTGCCCATGTCTCTAAGTGACCCCTTTTTAATATTTCACTTTATTTCCTAAGTCACTGCCAATATTTATAAAGTCCCCTTTTAAATAAATATTATAATCTTCGGACTTTAAAATGAATGCCAAGATGGTGTCGGAATGCAATGATCTATACCTCGTCGGAAAGCCCTTGACGAGACGAATCCAACCCCACTCCGAAAATCCCGATCCGACACCAAACCCAAACTTACTAAAAATAGTAACGGCCAAGAGCAACTGGAGCCAACTCAAAGGGTGCCAACTGGATCCACTAACCTCGAACCACAACTCCATCACCGACAAACACCTCCACGGCCAAACTAACCACAGTTCCCTAACCAAACTGCTAGTCCATGGGAACCCAATGATGGACTAACCATGTATCTAAAAGGCGACATTACACGTTTGTGGCTCACAACACTTGCAAACCAGGTGCCTAGACCCTCATTCAACACAACCGCATTGATATTAGTGAAGAACCTTCCTTGTATGCGGTTCTTGGTGATTTTCTATTGCATTGTAAGTTGTCCCAAGTACGGCAATAAAATGAAGTTGCAGATTTGAAAATGGGTATTGCACTATAATTAGTTTTACCTTAATTTATGATCTGGGTCATTGTCTGTTTATGCATTTTCATTGTATATTTTCTGGGTTTCCATTATATGCTAGTATTTCAATGTTATCATGCAAAAACATTACATGCAAACTCTATAAACCCTAAACCCATCAGCAGAACAGAAAACAAAAAAAACTTGGCACAGAAAACCCTATCTGACAATGTATGTTACAAATTAGGTGGTAAGCAAGAGCTATGGAGACTCTAATGCCATTAGGTGGTAAGCAAGGGATGTGGATGACAAACTAAGTTACCGGGTTCTTCTCAAATGCCCAACATGCCCGTATGGGTTCGGCTCGGGTATGGGTACGGTTCGCCAGGGGGTTCTCTATGGGTTCTTTTTGAAGAACCCACAGAGAACCCAGGGTGCCTGGGAAGAAAACCCGAGGGAGGGATGCCCAAAATGATGTCAAAATCAACTTTTTTAAACAGTTTTTTAACCTTTTTTTAACTTTAAAAAAATCCAAATGAGTCTATTTCGCCCTAAAAATGAAATTTATCCAAGTATGACTAAAAGTGAAATAAAGTTTTTAAATCATAACTCGACAGTTATCAAAGTCTACACATACATCCAATCTTAACTCAGTTTATTGTTGATAAATCTGATTTCAACTTAACAAGGTAAACAGGGGGGTTCATAATACCTAGTGAGTAAGTATAGAACAGCATAATAATACTTGACATCTGATTTGTTCAACCAACATCTAAAGTATTTAATAATCACCTAGAACTATCCTCTTTCAAGTATTTTCCAATATACATTAACTAACTCGTAATCATGGTTTAGCAAACAACTTATTTCCTTACAACATTAAACAACATCCCAATGATCTTAAGTATAAGATGTAGTTTAGATCAGTCTGCAACAAGCAACTATATTCCTCATTACTTCATTTTCGCAATGTTCAACAACATAGATGAGCAATACACAACATAGCCCATAAAATAAACTGAATTAGCATAAGTACAACCTTACAAGGTCTGATAATAACTTTTATCAATATGCTAAAAATTCTATCATTACCTTCAATGAATACTCTAGAACGTCACAATTCCTTTGTCAAACTCAACTAATGCAAAGCCAAGTTGCAATTTACATTTATCCCTATTCCAGTTGAGTATTTTGATTTTCCTTATTGCAAGTTATGAAATCTGAGGTATTTTGATATTTTATTTTGTTGTTTATTGGCAATTATCATATTATGAGTATTACTGTTTTTAAGTTTTTTTAGTCTTAGAGTTTACTGTTATATATATATAGCCGTACCGTACCCGGGCAAAAAAAAACTAACGTATCCGCGTACCCGAACCCCGTATCCGTATCTAAACCCGTACCAAGACCGGCAACCTCAATGACAAACAATGTAGAAGATAGAAGCGAAGTAATCAGCAATACAATGCTACTTGATACATGAAGAACAATCATTCACACTACAAATGAAACTACCGAATGAAAGAGAGTAGGGTTAGGAATATTTACTTTTGGTCAATTTAGGGATAGAAGAAAACTTGAGTAGGCCATAGTTAGGGACCCCAGAGACTTGGTATACCTTGCCAGTACAGCTCTAATCTTGCACCTTCAAGACCTTTATATGGATTTGTCATCCACAATGCAAGCTCCTCTTACCCTAAATATTTTTCTCTCTTTAAGGAAGATGTATATGCAGAAGCAGAGTGAATAATGATTTTCTTCATTGTTGTTATGAACTGATCAAAAGGGGGATCCTATATATACAAATCTAGACACTAAAGCTGAAATCAAGTTTTAGCTGATGCCTTCGGCCCAATCAACAGGGCCAAAGGCATCGGCTACAAACAAACTGAAAGGATAAGAGCTAGAGAGAAAATCAAGGAGATCGAGTCAAATCTGCCAACATTAAGGTGCTATGAAGGTGATATGATGGACAACAGCTGATGACACATCTCTCACAAAGTACCAAAGGCCAGTGATTAATGCGCCAATACAGAAATTTGGATTAGTCTTTCAAGAACAAGCCTAACTAGCACACTTTATGTGCAATGTGGGAAAAGGGGTTTATAAAGCATAATATTTTGAAGTTTAGAATTATGATACATCTTTGGAATGAGATATTTGAAAGGTTCTGGAGGATTTTCTTCAATAGCAATCATTATAAAAGAGATATGACAACAACAAAAAATTCCCAACTGGGGATGCATTTGAGCTTTTGGTTTGTCCCCAGACTGCAGCCATTTCATTTATCTCATAAGTAAGAAGTGACTCTTAAGAGATTGATGTAAGATGTATTTTCAATGTTTTACCAACAACTTTGCAACCAGAAATGTGCCACACTCCATTTATTTCAATTAGATTGTTTTTCCTGATGTATATATTTCAATCAAAGATGCTTTGCTCTCCTTGCCTAGGTAGGAAGGGATGTCAAGTGCTGACCTTATGCTATTTGTTTTCTTCTGTAATATAACTTGATTTTCTGTCAAAAAATGAGTCAAATTCAGTACATACCTTAACAGAGTAATTAGCAATAACAGTTGATTGGTAATGCTGTACAACGAGATCCAGAAATTTGAATGCCATTAGACGTATGTTTGTTGCCAGCTGAGTCATTGCATTGAAGATATGTGCCATTATTATAGAAATAAGCGGTCCTATCACAACCTGCAATAAATGTTTTGCAACTTAGTAGAAAAAGCAGAAAAACATGAAGACAGCATTCCTCAGTCTTGAATAGAAAATGATATTCCAATGAAAAGTAGCTTCATAGCTGGAAAATAATCAAAAAAAAATACTGTAATTGAAAAAACAACCAATAAGTCTAATCCATATTCCAAGCATTGAGTTCAATACAGACATAACTCACCCCCTTGCATGTATCACATTCACTTATGTCTTCAATGAGTCATAAATCTTTATTTAACCTATATATTTTGCATTTAGACATAGGCCGCCCACTTGCATGTATTACACTCAATTATGTTACGTCCTCAATGAGTCATAAATCTTTATATAACCTATATATTTTGCACTTAGGCATTGTCTTCATAGAGTGTTAGATAACTAACTAAACAGTGTGTGTGATTGTAAATCATTATGTTGTTGTTGGAATATTACATCTTAGTATAGTAAATATAGGTTGGATAATTAAATATAATAAATAATCGTTAGTATAGAAATAAAACAATTGTTAGTTATGTGGTAGTTAGTTGGGTGGAGAAGTTTTGTACAGGAAACCACAGGCTTTATAAGCCAATGCATATCAATGTAAAATTATCCCAATAAATTATAATATAGTATACTATTATTAATTTAGTGAAATCATGGTGTGATTATTATTCTTTGTGCATGCTCGCTATTTCAATATGGTATCAGAGCAACACGAGCCTGGTTCATGATGGAAGGAGATTAGAAGATATTTTGAATGGCCATGTGAATCCATTAAGACTGGTGGCTGTTGCGTTGGTAGAATAGAAGCAGTGTGAGGCATTCACCAGGGTAAAGATCATTACTAAAGAACTTGGATAACATAAATAATAGAATTCAATGCTGTTGAATATAGAAAAAAAAAAGAGGGAATTGATTCAACAATTCAATCCTCATCAGAGTGAAAAAATAGACAGCCTGTAGCATGGCAGAATGGAAGCGGGAACATAAGGTGTACTTTTATGCCAGAGATTTTTTCCTGATGTGGGCGCTGCAAGTCCAAACAATTCATTTCTGCCAGAGTTATTGTTTTTTGTTTTTGTTTTTTAATTTTCCTGCAACCAAATTCACTCTACCATCTGTAAACCAGTTCCCATGAACGCAAGCAGCACCATTTCACTTTATTTTCCAAATTAATTCTTCCTTTGTCCTTAGCTCTCAGCCTACATGGTGGGGAATAATCAAATAAGCTTAAAGTGAATGATTTAAAGCAGCCCAAGTATTTTTTTCACCTAGAGCAAGTTAAATTGGATTCTAATTCTCTTGGAAGGTGGAAGCTCCAATATTTTATTTGCCTCAAATTTATATGGTGAAAGCTTTGGCTAGTCATTTGATTATTGTTAATAGTCATCTGTATAGATTTATTTAAAAGGCGTTGATAATTAATTATTGATGGAGAGAAGGAAGGTTAAATTATTGATGTCGTTGGAGGTTGAAAGTTCAAAACTCTTTATGGTCATTTTGTATTTGTTTATTGTAACCTTGGTATTAATGATTTGTAAAGTCAATCTTTTGGTTGGAGATATAACGTTTATATTGTAAAGATGCATTATTGGTGGAAACTAAGACCTGATGTCTACCTATGGTTTTTATTTTACTCTATGAGTGGTTCTCAGAGAAACAGGATGTAATGTCCCCTTTTTGAGCCATTGATGCAAAATGACTAGATATTTGGAAAATTGGAAAATAACTATTTTTCCTTGGCAAAATGAAGTTGAAATATGACTTAGAGTACTTTTGTGATATTTTTGGAGAAGTCAAAAATACTAAAATAATTTGCTAAGGGTAGGAGCGACCCACTTGGAGAGTGGAAAAATAAGAAAAACAGAGAAAAATGGAATAAAGCAAATAACAATTAAAAAATAATATTTTATTTATTAAAATATTATTATAATTGCCCAAATGATGACCGCCCAAGTCAAGTGGGAAAATAATAAAATATTATTATTTTATTTCTCCATACGGGCCGCCCAACTTGAGGAAAAATAAAGAAAAATAAAATAAAATAATATTTTGGCGGTGGACTTGAAAATAAAGTAAAATGTATTGGATTTGGGCACCCAAGTAGTGGGTTATAAAATATGGCTTTCTGGAGTCATTTTGATCATATTGAATATTTGTCATTTGATACTTGGAGAATTTCTCTTTGGCTGTAACTTTGTTCAGCAGACTTGTAAGAACAAAAACCCTTAGAATTTGGTGGTTTGGACGAAAACCCGCTCCACTTTGTGAGGTGGATCCATCTAGGGTTCATCATTGGACTTATTTGCAGGTTTTTGGTGAGGATTGAAGCTAGGGTTTGAAGAGAAGTTGATCATATCAGCTAGGGCTTCATATTGGCAATAGGGTTTTGGTGTTTTATGCAGATTGAAGAGCTTTCTATGATATATTTGCATCTATTTGCCATCATCTAGGGCTTTGAGGATTGGCGCTTCAATTTGGGTGACATTGGGATTTTCCTTCATGAACAAATTTGCAATTAGAAATTATATCAGATTTCTGATTTTATATCAGATCAGAATAACAGAGTTTTTGAAGGTGTTGGAGCATAAAATAATGCAGATCGGGAGGTATTTGAAGGGTTATCAAGCCTAGGGTTCTGTTGTGACCAAATCACACATCGCCCCATTGCAAATGGGGACCCCCCCTTTTTTTTTTGAGCTCAGATGCTTTGCATTAGGTTTTTGATGATATCTTAGAGCCCCTTGATGACCTGATCCTGATGTTTGAGATCCTGAAAATGACTAAGTCTGGTATCCTAATCCTGAAAATCCTGAAAATTGGCTAAGTCTGAAATCTTGTGGATTCTCAAAAATCTAGAATCTGCATGTTAAATCCAGTGGATCTGAGACCTATCTCAAACATCCTGAAAGGTATATTGAAAAATATTTGAAGTATAAGTTTAA
Organism: Cunninghamia lanceolata; assembly: GCA_027924645.1. Lineage (NCBI taxonomy): Eukaryota > Viridiplantae > Streptophyta > Pinopsida > Cupressales > Cupressaceae > Cunninghamia > Cunninghamia lanceolata. The sequence continues at coordinate 6,639,358 of BSBN01000976.1, read as the reverse complement.
ACTTATACTTAAATATATTTTTCAATATACCTTACCTTGGCGACTTGCATTTTTGGGCGCAAATTTCCTCTAGTACTTAGGCGCGTTTTCCCACCTCTGCCAACTCACATCAGCGCCTGGAGGAGATCAACTTTCAAACATTCTGGAGGATGGCGCCTTGACTAGAATTGGCATTAGAGACCTTAAACATCAAAATTTTGGACAAAGGAATGATTCAAGAGTTTAGGCGCCCATTGCATGTTCAGAGGATCATAAGAATTGCGCCTTAGGTTAAAGTAGATGAGTTTAGGCACCATTTAGTGTTGTTTTTGCCTTTTAGGCGCCTTGGCAAGAGTGTGGACAAACCAACTCCAAGTTGCGCCTAAGGATGATCCAGTCTCCCAAGGGTGGAAACAACTCCAAATGAGCAAACTTAAGCTAGGCGCCCTTCATGCATTGGACTACCTCATTTTGGCGCCTTAGCATGAAAGAGGTGTTCAAACAAACTCCAAGTTGCACCTTAGGAGGAAAGAGTATGAAATCCTGATGTATGTTTGAGAAGATCCTGAAAACGACTAAGTCTGATAGCCTGATATCCTGAAACACTGAAAAATTGACTAAGTCTAAAATCTGGTGGATCCTCCAAATTCTATAATCTGCATGTTAAATCCGGTGGATATGAGACCTATCTCAAACATCCTGAAAGGTATATTGAAAAATATTTAAAGTATAAACTTATACTTAAATATATTTTTCAATATACCTTACTTACTTGGACTTCCAAATTTAGGCGTGAATTCACTCTAGGAAGCTTAGGCGCATTTTCCCATTTGCAGAGATCCAAATTGGTGCCTTAGGTAGACATTCAAATGTGCGCCTAAAGGAAGAAGACAAGTTTCAAACACCTCATTCAATTGCGCCTTGGTGGATAAGTTGACAAAATACCTTAAGGATTGGAAATCTAAAGAAATAACCAACATTGTGAGTTAGGCGCCCTTTCTATGTTCAAATGATCATCCACTTGCGCCTTGAATTGAAGTAGGCGCACTTTCTTGTTATTAACAACCACCTTTGAGCGCCCTACACCTGGAAGATTGGAGAGGTGATATTATGGCGCCTTGGAGTGCATGGTGTGGAGAAACCTATTTTGGCGCCCTAAGACTTTGAGGAGCATCACCAAGGAGCGCCTAAGGAACAAATTGACATCATAAATAGGCGCTTAGATGGTGGAAGATTTCTAATTGACTTAGATCAACAAAATAACCCCAATTTGCGCCTAGAAGAGGATTGAGCGCATTGAAGGATAGAAGTCCTTTAAGACCTTCACAACTATCTAAAACATGAAAAAGGGCCAAGTGTGAAGCCATTAATCCAAGGCGCCCTTTCACTCCTTTACTAGCCTATTCAGGTGCCTGGAAAATGAGGTGTTAGGAATCTTGAGAATTTGCATCTAAGGATCAAAAAACCTCATTTTTGCATCTAAAAAACTCACTTTGGTGCCTTGATCTGAGATGAAGGTTATGAACCCACAGGAGCGCCTAAGGGATTTTGAGATGAGCATCATCAAAACACTCAAAATTTGCGCCTAACTTGGAGTAAAGTGTGTTGGGTGCTTTGACTTGTCATTCTTACCTCCAATTTGTGCCTAACACCCAAGGGAGTTCTAATCACCAAGGAGCGCCTAGAAAACAAAAGGATAACTTTAAGATGTGTTTTGATCATTCTAAGTCTTTAAAATTGCAAGAAGAACACAATGAAACTTAGGCGCCCTTACACCTTCCTACTATCTCAATTGGCGCCCTGGGGTGAATCACATCAATTACCCTTTTGAAGTGGGTGCCTTAAAGGAGAATGCATGAAGTGACCTTTTGGTGATGAATCCCTAGATGATAGAAGTCCCTCTAACTCATCTCCAAGTGTTAAGAAGTATGAAACATGTTGAATCAAGTCACGAAGTCTAGGCGCTCTTTCTATTAGTATAAACCAATGACATTTTGGTGCTTAAGGCTTTTAAAATCAACTAGAAATGAGGAGGTAAGTTATTGGCGCCTTAGCTTGAAAGGAGTTTCTAAGTCACTGGAAGATGGCGCCCAAAAGCAAGGGTGTTTCTTAAGGGTTTAAATATAGGGTGAAACCTTTAACATCAAAGAGTTAGTTTCAATGAAGTCTAGGCGCTTTCTCTAGTCCATATCACCTCATTTTTTTGCACCCTGGGAAAAAATCACTCAAATCCATATCTAAGGGTAGGCGCTTGAAGTATAAAGTCATTCCAATATATGATTGATCACTTATAAGGGTAATTGGCGCCTTAAAAGGGAACTCCTAAATTTGCATCAATGGGTGAGCGCCAAGAGAGAAACAAACACTTTAAGCATGTTTAACCATTCAAAGTCTTAAAGTAGCAAATAAAGGCCAAATTGATCAAGGCGCCCTTGCACCTTATGATAACTCAATTTGCATTGAAAAACACCTTTTGAATAAACATCATGAGGGAGGTTGACTTCTTTAAACCCTTGCAATCGTTTGAAATCATTTGAAATAATGAATGTGGGACTAAATGATGTTAGGCGCTCTTTTGCTCTCCTTTTCACCTATATTTGCGCCTAAGCTTGAAAAAAGATTATTACATGTTCAAAGTTATTCCTTTTGTTATGAAGTGATTGATTACTGTCTTATTATGTAGGAACATCAACGGATCTCAGGAGTTGTTCAAGGAGTCATCTTTAAGTAGGCGCTTGGAGTCACCTTCACCCAAAGGGTCACTTTCAAAGAAGCATCATGCTAGCCACCTTTGAAGATCAATTTAACATTCATCAACAAGTTGCATCATTGAAGGAAGGAGTGTTGGAGAAGTCAAGGAGTCATTAAGGATCACATCCAATTCAAGTGTACTTCATCAAAAGGCATCATGTTAAAGACATCCATCATTCATTCAAATCTCCTACTCCAATTCATGAAGCAAGCTTCATCATTTATTTTTCATGAAGTAAATAACATCATCTCCTACTACACTACTCTACTCTTCATAAAGGAGCATCATCGAAGAAGATCAACGTCATGTAACCTATAAGAAGAAGCATCACAGAGTTAGACAAATGAAGCTACAAGTATCATACATCCAGTCTACAAGAAGAATGGACAAGGCAAGATCTACAAGTTGTATTCCTAAACATACAAGTTCAAGCAATCACATTGAATACATCACCACATTAATGATACAATTTTCAAAGTATGCTGAAGTGGCGTCTATGTGGTAAGTACACATCATTTTAAATGCATTTAATGTATCATTCAATGAAAGAAGCTAAAGGGATTCCTATGTGGAAGATATTTTAAATGATTTCACCTTACCTTTTCACATTGGAAAATGTGCCTTCATTGCCTCTCTTATTTGCTAAAAATAGCAAGTTGTTGTAACTACCACTGAGGTGGCGCGATCTAGGCCCTTGGCTATCAAATTGATCTAAGCCATTCATTGTAATCCTGGACCTCTATATAAAGGCCTTGTTGCCTCATTTGTAAAAAAGTAAGAGATTAGAGATTAGATTTTAGGAGTAGAGTAGAAGAGACTCTCGAAATTCCCTGAGAGGGCTTGAAATTGTTGTAAATATTTCTCAAGATTAATGCAAAGACATTGGAGCTACTTATTTGGTGTTTAAGTTTTGTCTTTTGGAATAACATGATTTCCTGTATCTTGATGAAATGGAGAGATGTTTCAAATTAGAAGTAAAGTAGATTAGAAGCTCTTTGACGTAATGCATGTTGTATTGGATATTTGATCAACTCCTAGCTCATGCTTTTAACATTCATCGCCGATGAAATGTTGTGTAAAGCTAGTCTGAGCCTTATCATTTGCATAAGTTCGATTATGAATGCTTGTTTGAGCTGCGTCGTTCAATGGGTGCTTGTATAAACCTTCATGATTTGAAAACCATTCGCGAACCTTAGGAGATTGCACCAACTCCATGTAGTTGTAGACATCCTTGGCGAAGTGGAGTTAGGTTAATCAAGGAGTTTGTCTATTCATACATCCTCATTACTTCATTGACCTTAGATTAGCCTTTCCAAACTTTTATCTTTTACTTTTCTTTATCATTGAGATGTCATCCACATTGAAGGAGGAATAAGCTAAATGAAATATGAAGAATTCCGCGTAAGTCCCTTTGTGATTATCAGCAAGATCACATGTAATCACTGAGTTACCCCACCATAAGTCATAGGAAAAGGAACCTTGGAGTTACTTCACTGGATCACATAGTTCAGCCTTTGAAGAGCTTTATTCAAGAGAAAGTGGGATACTCTAGTGTTTTACTCTATTGTTGACTTGTCCAAAAACAATCATCAACAGGTTCATCGCTCCATATTGAGAAGGCTAGCACTTCACTTTGGAGGGTTTATGAGCATTAATTTGTGATCAGACTTCATAACAGTTTCTGCAGACATAACAGATTAGGAATCAGAGGTAGGAAGAGCAATTACAATCATTCAATTGGTACTTGTCATCTACACCAACTTGGTGGCTACCTAGGGAAACCATCGCTCTAACATTTGAGGAGTTTTGAGGACTATATGGAAGCTGATTGGGCCTTGTTGTCATCTACTATTTCATATCAGACTTCTTTGTGCACTGCTGTAACAAAATCAGACTTCTGTTTGTCATTAAATTGCTTGTATGATCTCATATTGAACTAAGACGAGGTTGTGATCAACGGGTATGTTGTAAATACTCTTCTTATTCAAATCTCTAATTTGCAATAAGATCTCATTGCTGTTCTGAATCAAATCAGAGTTTTGATTACAATTTTCAGTCCTTAAGTTTATTGTTATTTCATTGAAAATTGGTTCTATATCGACATCATAACTTGGCAAAAACATTCGCACATTGAAAACATTTGGAATGATTGAAACTATCAAGAAACCCTAATCAGAAATTCAGTTCAGATTAGTAAGGGTTCTCGGAGTTTCTCAAAGAAATAGGACCTCCAAATTTTGATTATCTTCTATCACACAATTTGCTTGAATACCTGCTATTCAACACTTGATGTCACACTCACCATGAAATGTGAAAGCTTGAAGGTCGTTATAAAGCAAACATTCAAGACAATGGAGAAGGTAAAAAGCAGAGAATTTTTTTTAGGAGCAAGGACTAAGAAGATCAAAGAGGAAGTAAACACCAAAGGTTGGAGGAATTTCTCCATCTCAAGCTAGCTTCTCCCTCAAAGATGGTGCTTTACATGAGAAGCACTAGTTCTTCATTTGTGTCCTTTCTTGAAGCAAGGGGGGCTTGGCAATTTTGTAACTATGAATTGTTAAAATTGGAAGTCCAAATACTCCACAAATCAACACAATTGTGATTCCCGGACGGAATCAGCCAAGATTGTGTTCAAATCAACACAATTGTGATTCCCGGATGGAATCAGCCAAGATTGTGTTGAGTTTTAAACTCAATTCGTGTAATGTCCCCAATTGGCGTTTAGCCAAGTTTGTGACCAATAGCCTATTTCCTTGAGCTTCAATAGGCTATCTGGCTTGGTTAGGGAGCTCCGTAAGTTGTGGAGAGCACAGGTTAAGTTATTTGTGATGTTTAGCTTTGCCTTCGAGCTCGGTGATGTTGCAAGATGACTATGCAACTTTCGGAAGTTTGTTCGGCTTTCCGGATAGCTCTCCAAGATTCTTGGAGGAGCCGTCTATTTTTAGTTAGTCACTCAAAAGGCGCCGTTATTCATCCCAAACCATATGGAGTATGTTGGTACAGTTTATTTGGCATTTTGGTGAAGTTTGGGATTTTCCACAAAAAGCTAGTATTTTAATGAGCTAACAGTTAATTATTTGCACTTAGACTTATAAGTTGGAAAATATTTATAAAGTGCAAGGGTATGATAGCTCATTGGAAAGGGGAAAAGTCACTATTTTACTTAGACACATAAAAGTGAGAGCTAATGTGGTGAAATATTGGAGTTTGAGGGTAAAAGTATATTTTTCTATTTAATAGTTCATTTTATTGTGCAAACTTCTAATAAGTGCCTATATAAAGGGGTTGAGAGCTCATTTTGCTCTTTATGCTATTGATTTGATATTGTTATGCTGTTGGATTGAACCTGTGTGTTCTCCATTCCTTCTTGAGGATGAAAACCCTCTTGGAGATGATCAGTTTCGATGGTGAAAGATCCACCTTAGCTGGTAATGGTGGTTTGACACAGAAATCACATTGTGCTATCATGGAGTTTGTTGTATTTGGAATTAGTTGCTAATCATTTTGGATTAAGATTATATTTTGGTGTTGATCTGAGTGGTTTTGTAAAGTCTTGTTTGAAGATGGCATTCACCTTGGTTGTGCCATACATTTCTGAATATACCTGTGAGTATGGCGAATAATTCATTGAGAAGTATTGACCTTGCTTCTTTCAGATATGATATTGGGTCATGATCTACATGCTTGGGCAACCTTTTGCTATTCCTTTGAGGTTACATCTGCAATTTATGATGCTAGTTTCTGCTTGTTTGTCATATCCCCGACATTGTAATACTAAAATATGAATGACATTAGGATATTGCAAATCAATTAAGATTAAATATATTAAACCAATATTATGAATTAATATAATTAAAATATAATTTATATTTATAATTGTAATAATATAATATAGATAAATATAACTATAATATTATATAAAAGTAAATATAAATATTAAATATTAAATTATAATTATAAATACTATTATTATATAATAAAATAAACATAAGGCAGCGAAACATGAAGCGCTGCAAATATTAGGAAGAAAACAGTCAAATGGTAAATGGAGCGACGAAAATACTAAGTCAGCAATCACAAGACTTATAAAGAGTGATCTTATTAACTAAACAGCGAAACATATAAGGAAAGATAAATAGCGAACAAACTAATATACATAGCCTTAGATTATAATAATAAATAAATATTAGAATCTTCTTATTATTAAATATTATATATATATATATATCAAGGCCACGATCACTTACCAAATAAGACAAGATTTATATGGAGCAATTGGATCATGATTTAAGGGGGCTGCGGTCAGCAAATAAGACAAATTGGCACGGTTGACTTAGCAGCTAATAGCATGAGCAATTAACATAGACGATTTCTATAGGAAACAAATAATGTGATTTAAGAGAAACGATCACCATGTAAAGTGACGTCTCTTGAAGAAGATGACCACTGACAAGTGATCTTTCAAAGATATAAATAGTGATCGGTGGACTGCATTTGAGCATCTCAGAACATTCTGGAATCATCTCAGCATCTTACCATCAGTTCTCATCTCAGCGCATCATCAACCAAGGATCAAGCATCAATACACAATAAAAAAGATCATACAGATCAGATCGACACTCAAGCAAATATCGGCCCAACAGTCTTAAGAAAATCTAAATAATATAGCAACTTGGGTATATACATATATAACAACAACCCTTATAAAATAGTGCAGCGATTTCCTTAAGAGGCTGCAATAATAATATGCCTTTTCTATCCAGTATTGGTGGATATTGTTATCAATTGTGTAACACCCACTCTTATTTAACAGATTATAAACTTACATCTAACAACAGAATTTCAGCGGAAAGATTAACTAACTATTATGAAAATAGTATCGAATGCAATAAAATTCAAATTTACAACTAACTCTCATTTTCAGCTGAAATAATCTATTCTAACAAAATATATATATCCAAGAATAAATTAACTAACTTTTGATTAACTAACTTTCTTCAATGAATTTCAAATATTAAGATAGGAAGAGAGATTAAAAAATGTACAACTTGAATAGCTTCCTACTGATTTGTTTGTAGATCCTCCTCTGGATTTTGGAAAAAGGAATATCAACAAGGGCTTTATCCACCCAACCAAGACCAACTGGTCTCCCATGCTTCTTCAACTGAAGAAACCCGACCCTTCACGAGGGTGATTAGCAAGGAATCTAAGAACAACAATAGGCCTCTGAGCCTAATGTCAAAAACCTATAACTCCTGATCGATCTTTTCCCTAAAGGTACCTTCTAACTGGAAAGATCACTCTGACCAGTGGTATATCTGGTACTTGATAGCTGACAGATGCCTATATTGCATCGTAACCTTGGCCAAGGATTTCTAATAATTATTTGACACTACTGTGTCGTCAGCATTCACCCTTGCTCGACATTGACATTATTTCATATGTTTCTTTTTGGTTATAGGATTGGATGAAAATCATGCATAATCCACTTGACATACTTACAGATTCTTAAGAGATACAGCATTAGAACATTCAGACAGAAAGGTATCCTTTACCTCAGTGACCAAAGTCAAATTTCTCAATGAGAATATATAAGTGGATATATATATATATATATAGATATAAATATATAGGTATAAAGACAAAATACTTCTGCAGATTCAAAAGATTTGGAATTGAAAGACAAATACGGATTCAGGAGATTCGTGCATGAATCGCAGAATAGAAAATACAGAGAAACAGAATGAATTGAAATCAGGATCAACTACGGCTATCCAAAATAATGCATTTCTATCCATCGCATGATGAACTATGGCATATTGAAAGGAACCATTGTATTGCTTGAATAAGCTTTTTCAAGTCGAAGTTGAGGAATATGCGACTACAAAGACAAATCCTGATTGCCGGACCGGTTCTTGCTACTGCTCCTATGATATTGATTCGACAGAGTAAGAAAGGTATGAAGCTCACGCTCAAGGATTATATGGTTCGGATTTCTGAGTTGCAATGACGAGGACACTCAAAAGAATGCAATCAATGTTCATAGAATAGCTCACTAATCCTACGAATGCTTTCTGGAAAAAGGGTGCGAATGTTGTTTTTCAAGATTGAGTAAAGAATGAGAATGAAAAGGATGAACGCCAACAAATAAAGGCATCCCCCTCCTTCCCCCCGTCCGCATGCAAGAAGGAACGTTTCCTTCTTGCGTGCGGGTGGAGTGGAGGAGTTACATACAAGACTCTAGCTCGCACACCACTAAGCGCTCCTCAAGAGGTGAGCTAAAAATATATTTTATTTAATATATATAAGGAAATAATTCTTACCAACTTAAAATATATACGTATATGTATGTGCCTTGGCCAAGGCTACGATGATATAGTTGTCTAGACTTAGACTTAGACAATATTGTTGTTTTTCAATTCTCCAAAAAGGAGCACTGGATAGCAGCAAAACATGTGCTCAAATATTTGAAGGGCACAATTGATTATGATTTGAGATATCTTGGACATAGTGAAGTGAAGTTACAAGCGTATGCAAACTCTGATTGGGCAAGTAGTGTGGCAGACAGAAAGAGCACCTCAAGGTGTTGCTTTAGCTTGGGATCAGGAATGGCATCCTAGTTCAACAGGAAGCAAACTTTAGTAGCAACCAGCACAGCAGAGGCAAAATATATGGCAGCTGCCACCTAGTACTACAAGTTGTCAAGCCATCAAGCTTTGCAAGTTTCTTGCAAGGTTATTTGATCAAGAGTTGGATCCCACGGTCATTTACTGTGATAATCAAAGTTGCGTCAGACTCTCGAAGAATCCAGTGTTTCATGATAGGTCCAAGCACATAGAGATCAGATATCACTTCATTTGAGACAAGATCTAGAAGGAAGCAGTGAAGCTCCAGTACATTTCCACAGAGCAACAATTAGCTGATATTCTGACCAAACCCATAGCACAAGGGAAGTTTAAATCATTCTGAGACAAACTTTGATTGGTGCAGAATTCCTTCCTTTCTAAGAGGGAGTGTTGAGTTTTTATCTCAGTTTGGAACTTCTGCATAGGTTTAGTGTGAACGTGCAAGTAGTTCGAGTTATTTCTATTTTGTAAGTTCACTTAAGTTATGAAGTGAAATATTTTATTTAGTTAATTAGTCTAATAAAGTGCAAAAGCACTAATGACTTATACTTTTCTTTCAAGTCATCTCCTGCGTGAGATAAGGTTATTTTTTTTGGCTTTCTTTTTGAAAGATAAGATTGCTTTATTGGAAGATTAGATTTTTAGCTAAATAGTATAAAGATAGATGCAAGATAGAAGTTGATTATTCAGATTGTCTTTCAAAGGATTGAAAGACTCAGTTTTCCAAAGGACTAGAAAACTGAATCAAACCCAGAACAATGTAATATTTCCGTGCAACTAAAGGACTAGTTGTAGAGGTTGCCCTTTAAGTTTTCAAAGAAATGTGAAGCAGATTGAAATTATATTTGTCTTTGTTCATTGTTTATGTTGTTCAAATTCCAATGTTTTTTCAGCATTAGGAAATTATATATCAAGATTGAAATTTTGACATATTGGAAACAAGGGTTTTCGTCCTTGATCCCAAATGTGGAATTCGAGAGGGTGTTTGTCCTCTCAAACCCCAAACAAACCAAGGGTTTTCATCCTTGGATGCCCTAGATTGAACAAATTGCTCGAATCTAAAAATTGGATGCAAAAGGATAACTTGAATGATGTTCCTTTTATGGTGCTCAAAAATGGGCCCTTGAAACCAAATTTCCAAAAGTACTTAAGAATATTTTTATTTATTTTATTTTATTTAGCATTTAAAAATGTTTTTTATTTTAATACTAGTATTTAAAAAATACTTTTTATTTTTATTTTAGGACTAGTGTTTAAAAACACCTTTTATTTTAATTATAATAATATTATTAAGGAAATTAACATGCCCAACTCAAATAATATTATTAATTATTTTAATCCGAAAAAGGAGACATGACAGTCTTTTGTCCAAATCCTTGGGGTCAACAACTAGTCTTGTTTCTTTATTCCACACAATTTGATCTAGGTCACAATACTCACAAATAGTGAGTATTTTATGACTTCATAAACTGTAGCTTTTCCCCTTCAGTTTTTGGGTCTTGGGCAAAGCCAAGGCTTGTATACTAGCCCACACTACTCACCCTACAAAACCTGACAGGACAAGAAATCGCACATGGGCTAAGCAAAAGATAGATGAAGGGCAAAATTAGATGTAAATTGTTGATTCAACGGTTTCCAAATGCAAATCACACATAAAAGAGAGTGAGAGTAAAACGAAACTTAAAACATGTACCCATACAAAAAAAACATATCGGGTCATCCTTTGAGTCAAATTCTTAAAATTCCCCATTTTGTGAGCTATGCATACTTGAACCCTTATCATGATCATCAATGTCATTTTTATTGTCTCTAGTCACTGTCTTTGCAAGGCCAATGGAAGGAGCTTTTCAACGCATCTAACGAGGCAAGGATTGGAGCTTCAATGAGGGAGAAAATGTGAAAAAGTTGCTCAAGGCATGAAAAGGTATCTAATAATGGAGGCGTGCGTGCCTCAAAAATCAAAAAAAATTTACATGCTGGTGTAAAGAAGCATGCTTCTCACATGAGTTCAAAATGTTGAGTGAAAAATGTCAACCAATGGAAGGGAGCACACCATTGCAAAGGAAAGCACCAAATTAAGTTAAAATTCAAAAAATGTCACCCAATGTGCCTTATCATTGAAGTGCAAATTCATAATTGCAAAAAAGTGCAAGTCTATGGAAGGGCACACGCCACTCCAAAGAGGGACATTAGTTAAAATTTAAAAAATGTTTGCCCATGTAATAGTGTCTGCCTTGCTAAAGAGGTGCATGAAAAATATTTAAGTAAAAATTGTCTAGAAGTGCAAAGGCACGGGGCCTATAAAAAGAGAAGCATAGATTCAAAAATAAATAAAAAATGTCTTCCAGTGGAGGACTGCATTCTAGAAGAAAGGAAGACTAAGTTCTGAAAATTGAAAACTGCAAATCCAAAGAGGAGCACGCGCCCATCAATAGGATGACATAAAAATCAAAAGCGTTTAAAAAAAAACTCCTTCAATACAAGTGCCTTTGATCGTTGTTTTTCTTCATTCCACGTTTGCATTCACCAAAGAATATCAAGGGATTGTTGCAAATTTCAAGCAGTGGAAGAAGGTGCTGACAACAATTTTTAAACCACCAGCAAAGATACAACTTTTCAACATCCAACAAGGCATCATAGTCATTTTTCAGCAATTTTTTTCCCTTTTGTACTCAAGCACCTAGGGTTTTCAGCATTCTACAATTGAGTTTTTGGTCACCAAAGGGCAGTATTCAGCAGATTTTCAGTCATACCAGCAAGCGCCTAGGGTTTGATACCAATTTTCAACCATCAAAAGTGATCAACAACACCTTGTAAGTATTCTTCAAGGCAGGTAGGGTTTGTTTGATTTGAATCATTTGTGAATTTAGAGGACAATCCCTAGCGCTGGGCTTGTAGTATTGTAAAATACACAACACTATGTACAAAACAATTGAATTTTATTAATAAGAGTTCCCACAACTTAGGCAAACTCGTTGGGAGCTGTATACTTCCAAAAACTATCCTTTGGCTTCAAAATGAACCGATATATACATATGTATAGAAGCTGAAAGGTCACCTCATCCATTTTGAATTACAAAAAAAATCACACAAACTATTTGAATTTGGTACCCCAACTTGGTGGGGTCATAACTCCTAGCCCATTGGGCGAAAATTGGACTTCTTTGATGCATCGAAAAGATCTCCAAGAGAACTAGATTGAGTTGCTAGAAAGATAGCCTACGACTTGTTGATGATTGTTTTTCGACAAGTCAACAATAGAGTAAAACACTAGAGTATCCCACTCTCTCTTGAATAAAGCTCTTCAAAGGCTGAACTATGTGATCCAATGAAGTAAGTCCAAGGTTCCTTATTTATGATTCATGATAGGTTAACTCAGTGATTACATGTGATCCTGCTGATAATCACAAAGGGACTTACATTAGACTTCTTCATACTCCCTTGGCTTATTCCTCCTTCAGTGTGGATGATGTATCAAAAATAAAGAAAAGCAAAAGATAAAGGTTCAGAAAGGCTAATATAAGGTCAATGAAGTAAATGATGATGTTTGAATAGACAAACTCCTTAATAAACCTAAAATTCAAAAAATGTGTATCACATCTGCTCCTGTATCCTTTACTTAAATCTAAATCATGGAGGAAAAATATTATATTTTTCTCATACTTAGGTTGGCCAGAATGACACCTGATTTTTATGTTTTTCTTAAAATTTTAGTAGTGCTTCATTGAAATATTCAATTTTCACCAAACTATTCTTAATTTTTTTTTTTAAAGTAGTAGCCCATAAACTACATTCAATTTATTACAACTTTTATTACTACCTTATTTCTAGATTATGTAGACAACTTATTCAATTTTTGACATGAAGTTACTTAAGTTTGTTTTTCACATTTACATTGCCACTTAGGGGTAGCATTTGGCCCATCACGATCCTACACAACTCCACTTCGCCAAGGATGCCTACAACTATATGAAGTTGGTGCAATCTCCTAAGGTACGCGAATGGTTTTCAAATCATGAAAGCTTATAAAAGCACCCATAAGACGGCGCAACTCAAACAAGCATCCACAATCGAACTTAAACAAATTAAGCTCAGACTAGCTTTACACAACACTTCACCGGCGATGAATGTTAAAAGTATGAGCTAAGAGTTGATCAAATATTCCATACATTCATACATTACATCAAAGAGCTTCTAATCTACTTCTAATCTAATTTGAAACATCTCTCCACTTCATCAAGATACAAGAAACCATGTTATTCCACAAGACAACATTTAACACCAAATGAGTCCCAATGTCTTTGCATTAATCTTGAGAAATATTTACAACAACTTCAAGTCCTCTCAGAGAATTTCGAGAGTCTCTTCTACTCTACTCTTCTATTCTCCTACCACTAGCTACTAATTTACAAATGAGGCAACAAGGCCTTTATATAGAGTTCCAGTATTACAATGAATGGCTCAGATTGATCAAGATAGCCTAGGGCTCAGATCATGCCACCTCAGTAGGTAGTTACAACAAATTGCTATTTTTAGTACAGAAGAGAGGCAATGAAGGCACACTTTCCAAGAAGATAAGGATAAGATGGAATCTTTGGAGTATCTTCCACATGGACGTCCTCTTTAACTTCTTGCTTGTCGAATGATGTGACGGACTATGATTGGCTTGATGATGAGTGTCTGCCATGTAGGTGCCACCTTGGCATATTTGTGGATTTCAACTGTTTATTCACTTTACTCTGTGGGCATATTCCCAAATTGTATCATCTCATATGATGTCTTCGATGTGATTGCTTTTGAACTTGTATGTTTGGGAAAGCTTGGTTGATTTTGCCTTGTTCATCTTCTTGTAAACTGGATGAGTACATGTTGCTTCATTTGACTAACTCTGTGATGCTTCTTCTTCTTGCAGGTAGGTTAATGTTGATCTTCTTTGGATACATCTTTGATAGAGAGTAGTAGAGAGTAGATGATGATGATGCTTCCTTCATGACTTGAAAAAGGAGATCTCTCTTGGACTTGAAAATTGAAAGAACTTGAAGTTGAATGGATAAAGTGTCTCTGACATGATACCATTGAAGATGAAGTAGTGTACTTGCCATGTATACTTGAACTTGATGTAGATGATAACACCTTCTTTATATGTGGAGTAGATGACTTCTCAAGGAGGCTTGAAAATTGAGAGCACCGGAGGAACTTGAAACTTTATAGATGTCTTTGGGATGCTTGATGTTGATGAAGATGATCCTTTGGAGCAGCTACATGCTGATCTTGAAGCGATGATTGATGAAGAAGCTAGTTGATACTTAAAGTGATCCAACACGATGTCATTGATGAAGAGTATTAACATGTTAGACTTGGAGTATCCTCTTAGAGCAGCTACATGATGCCTTCTACAAGATGACAACTTGTTGACTCCGGATGTTAGCTCCTTTGATGATTCTTTAGCTCCATTCACGCTCCTACAACACACAAGGAAAAAGACAACATCAATCCTCTTGATAAACACTTGATTTTATAACACATAATAATCATTACATGCATCCCTAACCTAGGCGCATTAGATAAGCAATTCAGCCTTCACTTAAATTTCTTCAAAACCACATATCAATAGTGGCACATTGGTTAAGGATTTTGATGTTTGGTTTGAATGATGTCAAAACTTGAATTTAACCACGCTCATGAGTGGCGCATTGGATCATGATTTCAATCTCCGCTTAAAATTTCACTTAAAACTTTACTTTCACCTCAACTAAAGTGGAGCGTTGGTTGAAGGTTTTGATGCTCGGTTTAATGATCACTTGAAACTTGAAATAAGATACTTCATCCCTTCAACTTTGGGCACATTCGATCACCGTTTTGAATCTTCTTGGCTTTGGCGCAGTGGATTAGTGTTTTGATTTCCTCTTCTTAAAATGCTTACAAAAAACTTAATTTTAACTCCTTTCCATAAGGTGGCGCATTACTTGAAGGTTTTGGATCCTTGTCTTAAGAGTTGCATTTCCACACTCCCCTGTCTTGGTCACAAATCTTGATCTCCACTTGAAGGATGCATTTTGACCTTGGGAGCATCGGTTAAGGTTTTTGGACTCTGGTTGAACCTCCTCATAAGGGCGCGTTGGTTGAGGTTTTTGGACTCCGGTTGAACCTCCTCATATCACTCAATTGTGGCGCACTAGATAAGGTCTTTTATCTCTTCTTGGAAAGTCTCTTGAAATTGGCCACTCAACATTCTCATTCCTTGGCGCAATGGATGTGGCGCAAGAGATCCACATTTTGATCTTTCCTCCAACACTTCTTCAAAACTCACTTTATCTTGCCTTCCTAAATGGCGCATTGAATGAGGTTTTTTAGACTCTGGTTAATATCATTTAACAAGGGCGCTTTGGTTGGAGTTTTTGTGCTCTAGATAGTTTTGGAAATTTTGGATCTTCACCTTAAGAATTGCACTTCCAGACTTCACAAATCTTGATTTGGATCTTGATCTCCATTTGAAGAATACATTGTGACTTTGAGTGCATTAGTTAAGAGTTTAAGCTTCTCTTTGATTATCCTTTTGGGAACATGCTACTTTATCTTCATAATGCAAGGCACATTGGATGGAGGTTTTAATCTCCTCTTGGAGTTCATCACAAAAAATAAAATTTTACTCTATTGAAGGGTGGCGCATTACTTCCACATTTTGGTCGCTTCTTCCAAAGAGTCTTTGAAACGGCAAGTAGATCCCCCAATCTAGGCGCATTGGTCTAGGCGCAAGAGATCATCATTTTGCGCTCATCTTAAAATTCACCTAGAACCTCAATCTACACCTCTTCTTCGAATGGTGCATTGAATGATCTGTCGCATTAGATCATGATTTTGATCTCCGGTTGGAAGTGATGCATTCCATCAAGATTTTGCGCCACTCTTATGTCTTGGCACACTGGATCAAGTTTTTGCGCTCTCTTCAGTACTTTGCCATTTTTCAGGGTCTCTCAGGGCAAGGTATATTGAAAAATATATTTAACTATAAGAATTATACTTTAAATATTTTTCAATATACCTTTCAGGATGTTTGAGATAGGTCTCGAATCCACCAGATTTGACATGCAAAATCTAGAATTTGGAGGATCCACCAGATTTCAGACTTAGTCAAATTTTCAGGATTTTCAAGATATCAAGCTACCAGACTTAGTCATTTTCAGGATCTCAAACATGCATCAGGATTGGTCTTAGAACGAAAGCAAATGACTCTTGGGTTAGAAACTAGACTGAGAACTCCAACAAACCACTGACTTCATCATGCAATAAACCTAAGACATCATCAAAAAACTTAATGCAAAGCATCAGAGCTCAAAAAAAGAGGGTCCCCATTTGCAATGGGGCAATGTGTGATTAGGTCACAACACGACTGTCCCTTCCTAAGCTATTGATGAAAGTCTTGAGGCCCAATTTCCCTCCGAAGGCCTCCGAAAATGCAGATTACAGAAACATAGAAAATACCCAAAAATTGAATTTTTTATAGTTTCTAGTTTCGACCTCACAGATGCCACCCAAGTGCTCCTGAATCTTTGTGGGATCACTCATTCCCCCTTGAGAGGCAATGGTCCCCATTGCACCTATGTGTTGCAACAAATGAGGAAACTGTTTCTCAATCTAATTCTTGGTGAACAATTTGCCCTGGTGAGGGAATTGGCCTGCCTGTACCACAAAGTAAAGAGGGATTTGCTACTTCTTCAATGTTTTGACCAAAACATCAGTAATCTAATCACATGTGAGTGGGATAGTAGTGTCGGGATTCAATTTTGTACTACTGATGTGTTCTGTAATTTCTGAGGTGTCCAACAATGGTGGAAAATATGGACGCAACAACTCAGCATTGAAAACAGGATGCAGTCCAAGAAAAAATGGCTATCATGGTAGCTTGCAAGAAGGGGGTCTCCACAAAA
Source organism: Cunninghamia lanceolata (assembly GCA_027924645.1). Lineage (NCBI taxonomy): Eukaryota > Viridiplantae > Streptophyta > Pinopsida > Cupressales > Cupressaceae > Cunninghamia > Cunninghamia lanceolata. The sequence goes on along the minus strand of BSBN01000976.1, from coordinate 6,622,073 downwards.
GAAACTACCAAGCTTTTCTTTGAGAATGTTTGGGTCCATTTTGGTTTGCCACAGAGTATCATCTCTAACAGGGATAGTAGATTTCTTAGCAAATTTTGGTCATCACTCTGGGCATTGATTCATTTTTTGCGGATGTATCATTCAAAACATCGTCGCACTTGGGATGAAAGTTTGCCATATGTAAAGCATAGCTACAACCAAGCATTGCATGGTTCCACAGGGCATAGTCCATGAGGTATGTCTTGGATATCAACCATTGGCTCCCATTGATGTGGCACTACCAATCATACTAAGTGATCCATCACAACATACCGAGAAGGAAGTAGATAAAGCAGTCAAGTTTGTTGAGAAGATTCGCCATATCCAACAGCACGTTTATGAGATACTGCAGCACACCAATCATCAATTTTAGGGTGGGGACAAAGTCTAGCTTCACCTCCAAAAAGAGAGACTTCAAGGGCCACATAGGAAACTTCCTCACATTCAATATGGGCCATATACCATCCTCAAACAAATTGGTGAGAATGCTTTTGAGCTCAATCTACCATCTTTTATTGGAAAGCATCCTATTTTCAATGTCGAGTTGTTGCGTCCATATTTTCCACCATTGTTGGACACCTCAAAAGTTGCAGAACATATCAATAGTACAAAATTGAATCCTAACAATATTGTACCACTCACATGTGATCAGATTACTGATGTTCTGGTCAAAACACTGAAGAAGCAGCATATCCCTCTTTACTGTGTGGTACAGGCAAGCCAATTCCCTCACCAGGGCAAATGGTTCACCAAGAATCAGATTGAGAAATAGTTTCCTCATTTTCGATATTTTCCAGCTTCGACCTCGCAGATGCCACCCAAGTGCTCCTGAATCTCTGTGGGATCATTGGTGGCATAAAACCTCCATATTTTGTCACAGATTGCAGACTATTCCTAGGGTTTCAGCAGCATTTTACGCCAATTTTTCAGTCATTGAAATGCAATGACAGCAACTCTCATCTCACAATCTCAGATTTGATCAGGTATTTCCCACATGTATTGTTAATTTTTCAGGCATTAGCAAGGGTTTTTGTTATTTTATGAGAAGTCTTCACTGTAGTTTTCCGCCATTTGCAAACACAAAATAGTAGAGTCCATCCAACACCTATAGCAAGGTTTCAAAACACCAAGGTTTGCAAGTTTGTAAAGGACAAGGGATCTACCATGATCAAAACAGAAGAGCTTCATTAGAATCATCACTAGGACCCAAGTGTGAGATTGGCTATTTATAGCCTAAGCTATTTATAGCACATGCTATTTTTAAGCATCACTGTTTTAAAGAAGAAAATCGTATTCTAAGAAATCTATATCTAGAATGGCTATTTTTAGATGGCCTTCCACGAAGTTTATTTTTAATTTATAGTTATCCTTATCAGAAATCTACTTGAAGATTTCCTAATTAGATAGTGAATTTGTGGAATAAAATTGTATAATAAGCTTGCTTTGTGCACAAGAAAACTATTTATAGCATAAAAATTCTAGTTAGCTTTTTTATTATATCTAATGCAAAGTATTATAAAGACTTATAAATAAGTGACATTGGCACTAAGATTTTCTAACGGTAATTGTTATACATTGATTGGAGTTGAGTTGAGAGTTCACATGAGAGACCACAAACAAATTACAAAATTTAATTGCTTTCATTGTCAATGTGCATATATATTATATACAATGAATAAAATACAACAAAATGCCCAAAGACTATTGTTTCAAATACAAAATGCCAAATACATAGAAAATATGTTGTTGCCCCCAATCGACATCTACTAACATTGCATGAAAATCAGAGTCTAACTTTGAGTGACTACCACCATGAAGGGCTGCCTCCTCCAATCGAACCCCAACTCCTCATCAACTTGGTGGTGTCTTCGAGATCAATATCCCACTATAAAGTTGGAGTCTATCAATACTCTAGAATCTAACAATCCCGAAGTCACAAGGCACTATGCACGGCCACCAACTTCTCCACACATTTAGAGGTAAGCCTAATCCTCTTGATAAGTGGATAAAACTGTATGTGCACCAATTCCTCTCTGCAGCAAAGGAATTGACAACCTATGAAAGAAGTTGAATGGCAAGCATCCTCAACTCTGGTGTATCTTTGCCATGCCATGTCCACCATCCAATTGGATCAGCTTGAGCTAATATAGCTTTATCTATCTTCACCTCTGGTTTGTTGAATGTTGAAGATTAGTAAAGGCAAGCCAAGTAAACAATATATAAGAAAGTGTGCATCCAAGTAAACAAAAACAATTGTTTTAATAAACTATTTTGTTTCCATTACCATGTAAATATTCCTTCTTCTTCCAAGGTCAACCATTTGTACATGCCATCATGTTGTCTGTTTGTTCGAAGAAAGCAAAATTATTTATCATGACTTAGAGAATCTTTGTTTGGGGTGGGGACTCCCTGGTGTCCTTGGGATGTCGAGGAGTCCTCCCAATGTCCCTTGTCAAGGGGGATGCACTCAAGACATTCCTTGCTTTTGTAGAGTCGTCTTAGGAACATCCTCACCTACAAGTGGTGGTTGGGAAAGCAGCAAGGAAGCATTTTGTCTCCATCCCCAAAATACAATTAACATACAGTAGTGGATCAACCACACTATTACTTTATATCATTATAGTCTTTGCTCTTATCTATTCAAACAGAATTGTCTATATATCATTTTTCATTTCTGAATCATATTCTGCAATGTTTGGTCTTTAATTTCCATGTCCTTCCTCATTGTCTGCTCTTTGTGCTCCACTACCCTCTTGTTCCTTTTCTTCACTTTGTACTATGTTGTAATTTTTGTCTTTATCAAGTCCTTGTGTTATGTTGTTCTCCTTTACACCCTGCATTTCATCCTGTTGCTCTTCACCTGTTACAATGTATGCCTTGTTATTGCTTTCTTTGTATGAGTCAATTCCTTTGAAGGTACCCACTCGAGGAGATATCTTGGTTATTACATCTTCCCCTTCACTGTCAAAGTTCTGAAATGACATCTCTAGCCCTCTTACTGATTCATCCCTTCTCAATTCCCACTGATGTGCTTGTTGTACCTGTTTTGAAAATCTAAGTATTCTTTGTGAAATTTCTTGTCCACCTTCCTTAGGTCATGCGGCCAGAATTCTGCGAACTTGACATCCGATCCAAAGATTACAGCTGAACCTTCATCAATGATTTGCCTGAACCTCTCTGTTGGTATTTCCAATGTCATTGAAACCTGCTTCACAATACGAGAAATTGTGAGTCTATTTACAGACTCAATAAGGTCTCTCTGTTTGCCCTGGAAGAAATCTTCATTCTTTCTTTTCCACAACAACCAAAAAAATTTCAGTTGATAAGGCAAGCCACAACACATTAGTTTTTACACCCAGACCTTTAACATACCCACACAATATTTTTTTCCACATTACTTTTTTTCCACATTCCCAACCCACAATATTACCCATAAACCTTACCCACATAGCTTTAGCAAAGATACATTCAAAAAAAATGTGTTCACAAGACTCTTCACATTTACAAAGATGACACAGCCTGTTAGGACTACTAATTACTAATTTTTTTAACAACAGGCACCATCTAAAACAACACTTTTTCGGTTCTATGATTTTTGACCAACAAGACTTCAATGTTTTTACCCAGGCTTGTTTGACATGTTCATACACTTCATGAGACTCAGTTAACAGATTATACAAGTGTTTAGGTTTCATATTGCCAAGTTTTGTTCCATCCTTCCACTTGATATTCTCTAAGAATCTCACATTGTTAATCATCCTGACTGTTGTTTGACAATTTTTCATATTTTTCACAATTATAGAATAGGCTCTTTTTTGAGATTCAAGAATATCAAACTCCAATTTTAACTAAGACCAACTTTTTATACTATCATTGTTGAATACATGCTAAAACTCAATGATTCCTTTATTTTTCCAACATACTGTTGAGCACCCTTGCAATAGAGCCAAGTATTTCTCTTTATGTTTTAAGTTCCACCAAATAGATCTGTATCCACACAGTTCCTTATTATTATCATTAATTGCTTTATTACCCACCAAAAGTACTCTAACTATTTCCCAAGCCTTCTAGATGCTGAGAATACAACAGACCCTTTTGGTTTAGTTTTAAAATTGCCAAATAATATGTCATGGAGATTCAGGTTAGTCCACTGCCTAGCCTTCGTTGGTCTAGCTTCCTGGATGTTCCTTCTAACTAGGATGTTCCACGGTTCCTCTGTAATGTCCCCTTTCTCTATACAAAATTAGTCTATCATTGAGTTCCCTAACTAACTTGGTTAGGGAACCATGGTTGGCAGAGCCTTGGATGGGTTATTCAGTTGTGTGGAGGTTGGTTTGGGTTCAATTGGTGTAGTTGGCACTTTCAGTGATGGATTGGGTGCTTTGTGCCGGATTTGCTATTTTTAGTAAATCGGGGAATTGTGTCGTTTCGGGATTCTCAGTATTGGAGTAGATGTGTCTCATCAAGACCTTTTTGGCAAACTATAGAACACTGAATTCCGAGTTCATCGTGGTTTCCATTTTAAAGTCCGAAGATTAACTTAATTATTTAAATGGGTACTTTGGAAGTAATAAAGTAAAGTGACATTAATGAGAAATATTTAAATGTCACTTAAAGTGAGTTTGGGCGCCCATCTTGGAGGATAATAAAGTAACTTTAATAAAATGTTTTCCCTCCAAATGCATCGACCCTCTTGGAGAAGAATAAAAGATGAAAAATGAGTTTCATTCGGCATGCTTGATATTGTGAAATTGCTTGCTTTTGGCTCTGCTAGGGTTTGAGAGGGTTTTGTCGTGACGTTTTCGCAACATCGCCCCATTGCAAATGGGGACCCCCTCTTTTTCTCGCTTTTTGTCTTAGTTTTGCTTTAGGGTTTAGGTTTTCTTTGAGTCTGTAGGTTTGGTAGCATAAAATTTGCCCAAGTCTCGCCAAATTCTTGCTAAGGAGTCCATGTGCTTTCACCCTGACGCATGTCCCTGAAACACTAAAAATTTGACTAAGTCTAATGCCCTGAAGTCTGATATCCTAAAGCCCTGAAAAACTGACTAACTCTGAAATCTGGTAGATCCTCAAAAATCCAGAATCTGCATGTTAAGTCCCATGGATCCGAGACCTATCTCAAACATCCTGACAATATATTTCAAAATATTTAAAGTATAGGAAATTCAATATTTAAACATATACTTACATGTATTTTGAAATATACGGGATTCTAGGGGCCATTAGGAAATGCGCCCACTTTGGGCGGGATTCCACTTGCCATCAGGATTTGTGCCCAGTCTTGAGCGGGATTCCAGTTAGGTACTGAAATTGCGCTCATCACACTGCAGTAGACATGAGGAAACCCGCCTAAGGAAGAAATTTTCCACTTCTATGGTGAAAATCCGCTCAAGGGGAGGGCAATTCCAAAAGACCCAAGGAAATGCGCCTAGGTCTCATCATATTCCAGATGACCCATGAAACTGCGCCCTAGGATCATCCTCTTCCACTTCAACTGAGAAAGTCCGCTCCATCATTGCACATCACATGAGGAAACCTGCCTACAAGGAAGAATTGCATGAGACTAGGTAAGACCTGCCAAGGAAAAGACATTGCAAAAGAAACAAGAAATTTCACCAAGTTATTGCACCAAACATGTGGAGATGCACTCAAGATTCCAATATACATGTGAAAAGCTGCCCAGCTTAGTGGAGAAATTGCACTACACAAGGAAATGCAACCAAGGAACAAGTATTCCACTTCGAGTATGTAAATGTGCCTTAGGAGAATGACATTCCTGTGCAATCATGAAAAGCCGCCCAGGAGTGATAGGAATAAACATGATGAAGTGACATTCCACTTCCACTGTGGAATCCCGCCCTAGATGATAATAATTCCTATTCACCCTAGAAAACCCGCCTACAAGAAGAGATTGCAGTTAAACAGTGAAATGCCGCCAAGGGAAGATCATTGCAGTTCACCCTTGAAAAGTCGCCTAGCTTAGAGACATTGTAGTTGACATATGGAAATGCACCTGAGATCTTGGAAGACAAACAAGAAACTACTCAAGATTATTCCACTTCCATCATGGAATCCCGCCCATGATTTGCATTCCACTTTCACTATGAAAATCCACCAAAGGAATTCCAAGTCCATAGTGCACTTTACATGGGGAAATCCGCCCTAGGTCCTTAGGAATTCCTGTTCACTTTAGAAATACATTCAACAGAGGGCGGATTTCCATAGTTCAAGTGCAATACTCATGAAAGTCCGCCCAAGATGTGGAAATCCAACTTAGGAGTATTGCACTTGAACTATGGAAATCCGCCCTCTATTGAAGGAAAGACAAGGATTGCACTTATAGTGAAACTCTGCCCACACTAAGGTTTATTCCACTTCACATAAAGAATGCCGCCGAGACAAATAATGGAAACTGCTTAAGAAAATTCCACAAGACAAGTGAAAATCCGCCCAAGGGAAGAAGATTGTTCCTTTAGACCTATGAGATGTCGCCCTAGAGAAAGTATTCCATGAGACATGTGAAAAGCCACCCAACTATGCAAAGAAAATTCCTCTTGACATAAGATAATGCGCTCAGCAAACAACATTCCATGATATACATGAAATCCCGCCCAAGGAGGTATGAGCAATCCATGACAAGGTCGGCCCTATGATACAAATGATTGACCTTTCAGTGAGTCGGCCTAAACAAGATCCTGATCAAGTCGGCCTAGTGAAAAGATGAAAAACAATTGTTGCCTCCCAGATGAAGTCGGCCTAGGCATGGATTAAATTTCCTTAAGTCAGGTCGGCCTATATAGAGAAGACTTTGCTTGAGGGCATGTATTTATAGAGGAGCGCTCAAGATCAATATCATGATTTCACATTAGCAGGGGCGAATTCCATTAGAAAAAGCAGATTTCTTTATCACAGGAACCAAATTTCCTACAGCAGAAGCAGATTTCCTAAGAAGTAAGGCAGAATTTCAATTAAGAAGAAGAGGAGAAACTCAAAAGGAGAGGGCGAATTTGTCAAGGAGAAAGGCAGATTTCACATACCACATAGTGAATTCATTATCCAAGCAGCAGCGAATTACACTAGGAAAAGGCAGAATTCATACTTCAAACTTCACAGCAGATTTAATCCAACAAGGGTGAATTCCTTAGAAAATAACAAATTTCATCTCCATTGAAGGAACAGATTTCATTAAAGGAAGAGAGATAATTTCATTCATATTTCCACTCGCCAAGGAATTCGAGATAGTTTTCTATGGAATCCTTATCCTTCATGCATTGTTTGACAAGGAATTCTTTACTTCCGAAGTGAATGTTTCTTTACATTTGAAGTGAATTCTTATTGAAATACTCTTGATTCTCACTTGAATTATTTTCATTTTACAGGTCAAAGGTGAATGAGGAAATTGAATCCACTTCAAGAGCAAGGAATACGTTCATGAAGATGTTCAAAAGATTGTGAAGAATTTCTAATGCCGGACAAGGAAGCTAACATCCAATCAAGAAGACTTCACAAGAATTCCAAACCCGGAGAAGGAAATTGCTTCCAACAATAAGGAGACTTCACGAAATTTCCAATGAAGATCTAGGAGCTTCAGTTCATGATAACCGGATACACTCCAAAGCTCCACATCAAGGACAACAAGACAAAGAACAATTCCATTTCAAAGACTTCACTTCAAGAACAAGGACAATCCTCGAAATTCCAAGAAACAAAAACCCAATATGTCATCCATCAAGAGAATTGAGCTCGACTTCAAAAAAATCAAGAATTACATTAGGGAATTCAAAGGAAGTACAACACAAGGAAAAGAATTCCAAGTTCAAGGAACCCTCAAGAGATTAACATGTTGAGGTGGCATCCAGTCATCACAAACCAATCCAACCACGCCACATCAACATGTCCAAATACATTGAACCTGGAGACCAAGATGAAGATAAAGATGGAACTTTCTAGAATATCATGTTGTAAACAGCTCATTGGTCGAAGTCATTAAAGTTGTGTTGTATTAATCTTGGCCATTGATTCAAGAATCAATCTGGGCCCTTGGTTGTAATCTTGAGCTCTATATAAAGCTCACTCTCTTCATTTGTAAAGGTTCATATGATTAGAAATTAAAGAGTAGAATAGAAGTTCTTCATTAGAGTAGAAGCTCTTGAAGCATTGACAAGACTTTGGCAAATTGTTGTAAAGATACTACCAAAATCAATACATTCTCATTGAAGCTTGATGATTATTGTGTTGTTTTGGGATGTTAGCATGTTTTCCAATTTCTTGAAGATGATCCAAAACACATTAGATATATTTTAGATGCAGTTCATTGATATGGTGAATTAATGTGAAGATATTTGATGAATTCCTCAGTTCATACTTTTTGTGGATTGTCATTGGTGATTTGCAATGCAAAGTTAGCCTGAACCCCATTGTTGCAATAGTTCGATTGTAGATGTTCATTCAAGTTGTGCCAACTGTGGGTATTTGGATGCATATTTGCAATTTGAAAATCCTTCACATTTCCTTTGAAGATTGCACTAGTTTCATGTAGTTGTTGCTCTCATGGCCAAGCGAAGCTCGGTTTGAAGGAGTTTGTCTATCGAAGCATTATTCATCGTCTCATTGTCCTTAGAATAGATTAGATCTCTCTTAACCCTTTCCTTTTGTTATTTCTTTGAGTTAGATTGAAAGAGTTCCATTCATTCACAAATTCGAGTAAGGAATACATTCCATGTTCATGAAGAAGGAGCAATTTGTGTAAGTCCCTTTGTGATTACCAGCAAGATGACATCAAATCACTTAGTCTATCCATGTGCACGTCAAGACCTGACATTCAAGGGACCTTGGAGCACTCTTGTTTGATCACATGATTTAGCATTCAAGAGGCTTTGTTCAAGAGAGGATAGAGCACTTAGTGTTTTATTCTAAATGTTGTTGTCACAAAAACATCATCATCAGGTTTGAAGAGATTTGAACCCAAAGGGCTGTTGGGAACGAAAACTCCCTTCGGTGACAGCATTCTACATGTGCAATACCATCCAAAGGTGCTATTGAGGGCAGATATATTCAGTATTTGCATTTGTGCTTCAATGGAGTTCATGTGACGAGGCTTTGAGGAAGAACAGGATACATTCTTGCAGATTTTGGGGTGTTCATATGCAGATTTAAGGACAGATTGTAGTGCAGATTTGAGCAGAGATTGACGGAGTTTTTGGGACTGTTATTCCCTTCCCTTGCTAGCCGTACCGACTAGGCCAGTCATACCATTCAGGGGGAGCATTTGTGGTGACTTTGCTTGTTGTCTTCACTTCATCCTTAGGCGTTGAGGAGTTTAGAGATTGTGCAGCGATTCCTAGCTGGTTGCAGATCTGTTTTGGAGCTTTATTTGTTGTGTACCTTCATGCTTGGTCGTACTACCTTGCCTAGGAGGACGTTGGGTCTACTGGGACTCATTCTTGTTTGATTGCGGCCACTATTCTTCTCTTATTGGGGCATCTAGGGCCTCTAATACTGTTGTAAACATCTGTTTGGTCATATCTTTCATTTCTTGGTGATTGGGAGGAGTTCTACACTACTCAGTTGTTGGTCCAGCTACAGCATATGTACGAAGTTGCATTTCTTGATATGGGTATATGATAGTAATTCATGTTTGGTGATTTTATGATCTGGGTATCTGATATTTTGTCCATATCTATTGTATCTTTTCTGGGTTTTCATTACATGCTCTATATTGTATTGACTCTGGCAAACACATCACAAGAAAACTGAAACCCCTTCTGCATCTTCCGTCTAGTCTGAAAGAACACATAAAAATAATAAAATAACACTATTAAGACTGTAAAAAGAACCAACAGGTACGGCACATTACATCCTCTCCCTCCAAGCCCTTAACTATCCACTTAGTAGCTAAAGCTACTCAATGAATTTTTAAGTCCTTTAAACCGAACCCTCCTTTTTGTCTTTTCCATGCAACACCATTGCCACTTGATTGCATGCCTCTTTTTTCCCTTCCCATCTAACCACAAATATTCCCTGATTATTTTCTAAATTTCTTCCACTTGATAACATGACACACCCATGCCAAGGCATAGTATATAGAGTATGCTGACAATATTTTTTGACATACCTGTATCCTTCCTGCTAATGATAGATATCTATTATTCCAATTCTTTAATTTTTTTTCTATTTTAGTATATATACATTCCCACATGCATTTCAGTGAGGGTTCAACTGCAAATGGGATTCCCAAAAATCTTACTTGCTTATGCACACCACCCCATTGCCAATTGAACTCCTTTAAGCACTCTAGGCGTACATCATTCCAACCCAAAAGAATGGATTTTGATTCAGAAATCTTAGCACTAGAAGCTAAGCAGAACACTTGTAATCTTGCTGCAATATTTTTTAAATTTTCCTTCTCTAGTATGGGAACTAATGTTGTATCATCTACAAACTGAATCTTCAAAAGCATCTCTTTATTTGGCAGATCAATACCTTTTACCTTTCCTAAAATTTTATCAGTTCTTAATAAATAGTACATCGCCTTTGCAGATATTACAAACAAGGCTGGAGCTAGTGGGCAACCCTGCCTGATGGACCTCTCCATGTCAAAGGCTTCTATTAATGATCCATTTGTCTATTAATACATTAGCATCTTTAAACAAAACTTTAACCATATTGTTGTGCCCAAATCAAAAATTTTGCTTTATTAAGGCATTTTGTCAAAGTCTAGAAAATTTTTTGTCAAAAAGTCAAATTTCTAAAAATAGAAAGTTTCTAAAAAAAGACGTCAAATTAGGTTTTCTGGGTTTCTTGAGATACGGATGCTGGCAAAATTTTCTAAAAATAGAATCTCTGATTTAGGTGTCGTGCCTGTATCTAATTAGCTGATTTTGCTTCACGTTCAAGATGGTCCAGACGGAATCTGCAAAAGGTCGTGTTTTCCCTTCTGGGTCAATTTTGTTTTTTTTTAAGGCAAAGCACGAGCTCCGAGGCCATTAATGGAGGAGCTTCATCTGCCAGGGGTCAGTTTCAAGTTTTTAGGGTTGTTCAGATAACACAGAACTGCCGAACAGTCGTCGATTGACGAAGGATGAAAAACGGAGCATGATGAATCCAAAAACTGAAGAAAGTTAAAATATCCTCAAAAATGGTTAAGTCTGGAAATCCCAAGCGCCCCAAGAGGCTGGGGCGCCCAACCTTGGCAGACTTAGATTTTTTTCCGTCTTTTTCAAAAAATGTTAAAAAATGCCTCCGTCAGCCCACTTTCAGGTGGTCAAAATCAGTCAAACTTAGTTGAATGCCCGTAAAAGCTGGAAATTCATCTCAGGTATGTTCAAGGTACTCAGATCACCTCTCATCCTGCTTCAGCAGTCAACCGGACAACCAAAAAAGAAGATCGAACGGGAGCTGCAACATGCAAAACAAAGAAATGAAATCAAAGATGAATAAGTCATAAAATTTAGTTCAAGAGGCTGGGGGCGCCCATGAGCACCAGACTTAGTTCATTTTTGCATTTTTTGAAGAATGTGGAAATCTTGCTCCGTCAGCCCGGTCAAATTCGCAAAAAACCAATTTGGCTCAGTTTTCGAGGCAGGCAGAAGGTACAATTAGTTCAATTTTCATCAGGTTTGCCTACTTGACTGATCATCAGTCTCAGTTTTGCTCCGGCAGGCGAGATTCAATAGCCTAACTGGGTCCCACAGTCACCGGAGCGTGCACAAAAAACAGAAAAAGTTGAAAATTTCCAAAAAATGGCTAAGGCATTGAAACCCAAGCGCCCCTGGAGGTTGGGGCGCCTGAGTTCTCCAAAGTTAGTTTATTTTCATGTCCTGACAGTGTTCCCTGCAACCACTTCCAAATCTTCGTTCGTCGACAGTTTCCAAAAGTCAGATTTGCAGTCGAACGTCGTCGGATCGTCAATTCAAGGCTGGGGACGAAATCAGGATTGATGAAACTTCAAGATGCCATGAGTCAGCTTTTTCAGGCAACGATGACAGTTTGCCGTCTTGTTGAAGTCAGAGGCGAGCCATGCTAGAGTTAGAACGAGTGCAAAAGTTTCAAAACGAAGGAAAAATTGGCTAAACCCTTTTGCAACCTCGCGTGTTTGATGACATCATCAAAGAAGAAGCTTTTTCATCATCTCACACATGAAGCCATAAGCAGCTATAAAATAGGGATTCTTCCTATTCGAGTATATCTACTTGGATTTGTGCTTTAAAAGATGCTTTCTTTATGGATAAGATTCAAATTTTATGCTTTCACAAAGAAAGCCGCTTTTTCGCCCTAAAGTTCTATAAAGACAAGCTTTTGGCTTCCTTTATTCATTATTTTTGCAAGTTGCATCTAGAGGAAGAAGATTATTGTTTTCTTCTCACGAAGATTTGAGAACCCAAACGGAGTGCTTTTTCAGTCTTCTTTGTGGTTTCGGGATTGGGAAGCACAAAGGCACGCTTTTTCAAGGTCCATTTTTCTAGGGGATCATTTTTCAAAAACAGGGCCAGAGCTTTTTCAATTTTCATCGAAATGGGTTAATCTGGAATTACGTCCTCTTGAAGATTGGAAAATTTTGGTTTTTCCGAAATCTGCTTTTTCGAGAAATCCTCTGCTTTTTCAAAATCCGACAATCTGGGTTGTTTCAGAAGGGGATTGTCTACAAAACCCACGTGCCAGCTTTTTTGTTCAAAAGTTGCTTTTTTTACAAGAAACCAGCAAACAGTTTTCAGCCTTTGTGCAAAATTTTTCCAAACATAGGCGTGTTCACAAGCATTCTTCAAGTCTTTCAGTATGCAATACTCTCCAATAGAAATCAAGCCTAAAACGGCGTTGGTTCATGATTACCTAAGAACCGTCGAGGCAGATTTGTACTTTCACAGATCTGTCAATTGAAGTACAACGCTCGTGATCTGTGTCAAGGCATTCAGGGATTTCAGCAAAGTATGGCTGAGAACAAGCCGGTATTTGAGATCATAATCTCGGACTTGAAGGTAGCATATGATTCTGTTGATTCAGCAAAAAATAAGAAGGTTTCTACTTGGAAAGCACAACATCTTTTCACAGTAAAAACCCATGAAAGGATATCCTCAGAGTTAGCAGGATGGAGAAGATAAAACAGCCCTCAAGGCTAAGAATAGGCAACTGTGGTAATATATTTATATCAATGGATGACGTCACCAATAAAGCAGCAATATAGATGAGGATGTGATTAAAAGAAAGCAGCTTTAACTCAATGCTTTCTGTTTTAAAGCATTTGCTTTCATCCAAAGCTTATCCATCCTTAAAATAGTAAAAAATCACTTTGTAATAGTTGGAGCTTTCTTTGCTTTAAAGCAATTTGTTTTAAAGCAGTTGTTAGTTGTAATCTTGGTCTTAGAATAGAGTTGGCAAGTTAGTTAGGGTAAATCAAGGAGATTTTAGAGTTCCCTACTCTTTTGATTTAGTATAAATAAGGGAAGCCTTGCCCATTGTAAGGGGACTGTAATTGTGATAGCAAAATTTGTTGTGCCTATTCTAACCTGTAGAAATTGTTATTTCAAGTGCTTGTTCACTCTGTGTTATCTGTTATCCAGTGTTTGATAGCATATTGTATGCCTGCCTTTTGCTACAATATTGTTGTCCTAGCGTTGTAATAACTTTATGATATTGGGAATAGAAATCTCATGCCTGCCATTTGCTTTGATTCTGTCTCACGATCATCTAGTTTTGTCGTCAGATGTGCGGCTTGCGTAATCTTATTTTCAGTTTTCATCTTAAAGTACAATGAGTCTTCTGATGTGATCTGGAAGAAGTTTATTTGAGCTTTTATGTTAAAACAATCATTCTCTGTTAACTTTTGATCCCTATGCTTTGAATTTACTTAGGTGATCAAAAGCGTCATTTAGTTAGGCCTAGTTGTAGTTAGAAGTTAAAAAAAAGAAAAACCTCTGTTGAAGCGATAGAGTTTTATAACCTTGTGCTCGCAGCTGAGAAGCAAAAAGATAGGCAAAATTTAATTTATTTATCTTTTAAGCAAACATCAGCAAAAAGGGAACTTCCCCTCATAATAGAAGAGCAGTTTATCTATGCATAGCTGTCTGTTTCCAACTCGCATTCGAGAGGTGCGAATTGAAACGCCAACATATATAACAATAGTATTTTGGAAACCCTATAGCACTCAGAATGGAAATTACAAAAGACCATTCTACTCTATCATATGCTTTTTCAAAATCAAGTAACAAAATACCTCCATTTTGACCAGAATCTTTTGCCCATTGCATAGCTTCCCAGCTAGTTATCAGATTTTCCAATATGTATCTTCATTTTGTAAACCCTGTTTGAGTATGGTTTATAATTTTTGGAAGTATTTTTGTTAATCTTAGTGCCAAAGTTTTTGCCAAAATTTTGTATGATACATTTAACAACATTATTGGCCTCCAATTTCTAATGTTTCTTCTATCTCCCTCCTTCGGTACCATTTTTATTATTCCTCTATTAATATTTCTCCCTAGAGTTCCTTTTTGATATGCATCTAGATACACTTCATACAGATCTGCTATCCATTCAATGTTTGCTTTGTAGAATTCAACTGGCAATCCATCCGCCCCTGGGGACTTCCCATTCTCCAATGCCAAGATAGCCTTCTTAATTTCCTCTGTTGAAATTTCTTTTTCCAGTATTTCCTTCATCTCAGATGTTATCTTTTTTGGCATAATTTCATGGCATAGTTCCTGTGCTTGTTTGCATTCTATGCTTTTATCTTCTATTGTGAAGAATTCTGTTGGTACCCATTTATGTCTGGGCTTTTAAGCTTGAACGTTTGCAGGTTTTCTCATTCAAACCCTGAAACTCCTGAGTCATGGGGCCTTGCATTGTATTTTCTATTCAAATGGTGACCTTCTGTGGTGGGTTCTTGGTTATTAAGTTTTATCCTCATCCTTTAGTATTCATAGGTTAACCGGCCCCCATACTATGTTTTACCGCCTTTTCCCATCACACGTGAGCAAAATGCTAAGTTTTTGTATGTGCAAGTGGTCATGTATGTTGGCGGGCTTGTGAAATCTTAGTCGGCTTTTGAAAAATGGTAAAAAATTGAGTTATATGCATTTTTTTTAGTGCATATCAGGTTGCATATACATGGGGGGAATCTGTTACAGTTTTCGAGAAGATTCCCCAAATGTATGTTGGGTTTGCTTGTACATGTTTTGTTGTATGTCCAGATATACAACGCGAGGATACATTGCGGATTTCAAAAGGGATTAAATTAGGGCTAAAATAATGGTCGGGTCCGCAGATATATGCAAGCAAGAATGAATGTATATCCAATATACATTGGGTTCATGCAATGAAAAATATACAAGGAGCGAACATGCATTCGCTACAATATAATATACAAGATGCCTTGTATATTCGGCAATATACAAAATAGCAGGATGTGCATTTGGTGGGGTCCGCCTCACATGCAAAGGGCTTTGTATCTCATATACAAAGGGGAATGTATATGTGATATACATTCGAAAATGTGCAAAGGAATGATGTGCAAGGGCCGATATGCATTTGGTGGGGCCCGCGGATATACAAAGGCGAATGTATGTGAAAATACATTCGCGATATACAAGGCAAATATACATTCACAATGTGCAAGCCGGACCCGATAACATTTCAAATTTGTTCTATAAGTACCTAGCGTCCGCGGCTTGCATGTAAGTATGCTTGTATATGTGCGATATACAAAGGGTTAATATGCAAAGAAAGGGATACAAGCCGGATTTCAAAGGGTTTTCAAGTCCGACTGATAAATGCAGTGAAGTTCGCGCCTTGTATGTATGAGGTGAATGTACATTGCACTTGTATGTGCAATGCGATATGCAAAAAGGGGAGATACAAGCCGAAACGGAACTCGATTTCAAACTATTCTATAAAATTTGAGGTCCGGCTTGTATATAAAGTGATTGTATATGCATGTTCTTTTGCATATACATGGGCGAAAAAGGCAAAATAAGAAAAAGAAAAGTCAGCGATGGATGCACGGGGTGCCTACGTGGCACATTCTCATTG
Source organism: Cunninghamia lanceolata (assembly GCA_027924645.1). NCBI lineage: Eukaryota > Viridiplantae > Streptophyta > Pinopsida > Cupressales > Cupressaceae > Cunninghamia > Cunninghamia lanceolata. The sequence continues at coordinate 6,606,014 of BSBN01000976.1, read as the reverse complement.
GTTCTTGACTTTTCAGCGTATTTTCAGGCCGTGAATCTCAAGCGATGGAAGGAGGATCGACAGCTATGTTTCAATTTCGCAGCAGCTAAGGGTTCTTTTGTATGCGGCCGCATTTTTTGAGCGGGAAAATTTTTTATGCATCCGTTGCTGCATTTCTGAGGGCTGCGAGTAGGTTGATCATAATGGCAGCACTTGCAGGGGGACGTTGGATGGAGTGACAAGCCAACTACCAAATTTAAGATGAAAATCTTTGAGCGGCAGCTCAGATCCCGAACTCACCTGCTCCTTCCTCTTTGTCCCTCTGCCGCATTCATTGTTCGGGCGCCATTCTCATGGTGCAACGCATTTGGCAGAATTTTGATTTTTGTTAATGTGCCATGTAATTAATTTGCCGAGTACACTTTCTTGTTGTATTAAGCAGACTGTGTTACTCATTTTTGTTGTTGTTGAAAGCTGGACAAATTCTGGTGCTGTAATAAGGTACAACTTCATTGGTGGCCTTGTTCTGGATGTCTTGTGAGTTTATGAGTCTCATGTTGTATGTCTCATGCATAAATTTACTGGTTTCATGTTGATTTAAATGAGTAATGCTATATTGCATGTGTTCTGTTATCTGTCTCCAAATTGAGTGTGTTCTTCTAAATTTAAAAATCTAAGGGGTGTTTATGGTTCTAGAATATAGGTTTACTATATTAAATGCTTGATTTTCTTACTTCTACTCAAGGAGTAGATTAAATGTTTCAGGTCATGTGTTGGGAAGAATATATTGTAGTAAGGATGTTTGTACGCAGAGATAACTGAATACTCAGTCTTGGGAAGTATCTGAAAGGCAGGTGCTAAACAAATCCCCTTGAAACCTAGTCTTTGATATATGTTTGTGCTGATCATTCACATGTGTATGTCTATTGACTCCAAGCTCTGGATAGGCACCAGTCTAGTCTTGTATTGAGGTTACACCCCAGGTCCTAGTTTTGCATCCAAATACAAAATCAAAATTAAAATTTCAAAACCAAACCTTAGGACCTTAAAAGTAGTTTTAGGATCATAATCCTCTGTCTCACAACTGAACATAGGCCCAAAGCTAGCCCCTTTGCACTTATCTCACAATTTTGGTCTACATAAAGGAGGATTTATCTGCTTTGTCTCAACATCTCCCAGTTCACAAGCATATCTTATGGATGTTGAATAGGGAATACCCCCCTAGGTTTTGCAGAGCCTGAAGAAGAAGAGGAGATATTTATAGAGTCTATCTCCTGTACTGTTGACCCCTGGCCCAGAGATCCTGTTGATCATTGATGGCTACCTTGTAGGGATAACTAGGAACAAGCATCCAGTCTAGGAAAAACACCAACAAGTTCCTTATAGAAATTCCTAAAAACTCTTTTGACGTCCTCATTCTCTTTAATACAAACATCTTTATCTGTAAGAACTCTGACTTGTTCTAACTGAATTTTTTCCTTGCTGATGAGAAATTTCTGATTTGAATTGTTTGAAAAGTACTTAGGGTTTTTAACTTTTTCCTTCACCAATGTGTTTGAAATAACATGTAGATGGAAAGGTAGAAAATACACATCCAAATAACTTGAAAGGATGATAAAACTTAACCAAATAACTTGAAAGGATTGTTGAATTATGGAATGTATTATAGAATAGTTATCAATAATAAGTAACAATTGTGAAATGAATAATCCGTCAACAAGGAATGATATAATTATATTATCATTGATCTTATTTGATCTTATCATGGAAAATTATTAATCTATAATGTTTCTAATGTCTCCTTGAGAATCACTTTGAATGCAAATTTAGGTTTAAGTGTTTCCACTAGAAAGGGGACATTACAGTGGTATCAGAACAGTGATCCTGCCATCCTTCGAATAATAGTTAAATAAAAAAATTTAAATTTAAAAAAAAAAAAAAATTTAAAAAAAAAACAAGAATCAATGAAAATGGTAGGTATGAATTTCATGAATTGCTGGAATAATGGTGTTTAATACATTGTAAAATTTTTATTTTTTTTTTTAAATATTTATGATGCAACATTAAAAAATTAAAATTTACTAAATATGTTATGATGCAACATTAAAAAATTAAAATTTACTTACAAATATGTAATAAATAATGAGTAAATATGTAATAAATAATGGTTAAATGTTGATAAAACTTAACCAAATAACTTGAAAGGATGCAATCAATTGATCTAACCTATTACAAAAATCAATGTCTCCGACACAAAATCTATGAATTATGAAGTTGCAGATGTAAACTATATACTGGCACTTCCAATGGAGCAATACAAATATACTTGCAAGTTTAATGATAATACTTGACTCAGCCTTGCTATGATAGAGTTCAGGTCTTACAATATTCAATCACTACACTAACTACGGCTTATGATAGCCACGTTCTAGAGCTAATACAATTCAAATTCAAAGTCTCACAGTACAATCATGATACATGACTTGGGATAGCCACAATACATTCTAGCAATAGTTCCAATTTCCTGTCGCACAGAGATGAGAAAATTTCTACATATCCGATGTTGTTAGAGATGCAAATCAATTCCTGGAATTCGTAGCAAGTCAACACACGGTAGAATGTCTAGCTGCTCGTTGTCTCTCTCATACCCGATAGATGTAACAGACCACGGAGTTCTCAAATGTGTCACGATTCCTTTATCCAACCTGTTGCTGGTGCTATCGCTTGATGTGAAATCTTTGTCAGAGGAAGACTTGTTCACTCGCCAATCCTTCAATGTCTCAATACCAAATGTTACGATGAATGCCAATCAAGCTCCCGAACAATAGAGCCGATCCCTGATGGATCGCGATCTATGATGATATATGCTCTTGGTTCAATGCAGGCGTGCGATGAGTGTGAGGAGTCTGCACCTCGAATGAAAACTCAATGCCCGAGTCCATGGCAAAGTCTACTGTGAGGTGGCGCTTGACGTGGATCTTCCAACGACTCCAAATACTCCCTTACGAATTGCGATCGAGTCTATACCGAGCTCTGCGCTAGATGGTGTTGCAACCAATACATGGAGATTACCACTGCAATGATCTTCAAACCTGTCGATGGTGTATGCTGTGGAACTCGACAACCTTCAATGAAGCACAAACTGGATCAAAGAAATTCAAACAAGATTCCTATTAGAGCACAAATGGTGAATCCTGTAGGAATCCGCTCACAAGGATGAATTGGGTTTTCATCCAATATCACCGAAAATATGAAATGACAAGCAAATTTGCTAGCATACCAAAGTGTCATGATAGTCGTGATGATCGAAAATGAAGCACCTCCTCTTCTTTTATAGCCAATTCAAATTGAATATTTGAATTGCGAATTTCCCTCCATGATGGTGCTTGATGCAATGCTAGGACCTATTTGAAATTTCGTTCTCCAATGTACATCAAGAACCAATATTATATTTCAAACTCCAATGAGCGAGAACCTATATTTTATTATTTTATTCTCCTTTACATCATTCCAATGTGGGCGCTCAAAATAGGTCCAGACCTATTTGTTATTTTGGCTTTTAATTAAATAATATTATTTAATTTATTATTTCTCCATGGCGCTTAATTAAATAATAATAAAAAAATATTATTATTTAATTATTTACAATTGAATAATTAATGCAAGTGCATTAATCTCATTTACCTTCTTCGCCAAATTATTCCCTTGCTCTAATGGGCTAGCCTACGGGAATGAGATAGGCTAACTCAGTTTTCTCATTGGGTGATCATGTGTAATGTCCCCTTTCTAGTGGAAACACTTAAACCTGAATCTGCATTCAGAGTGATTCTCAAGGAGACATTAAAAACATTATAGATTAATAATTTTCCATGATAAGATCAAATAAGATCAATGATAATATAATTATATCATTCCTTGTTGACGGATTATTCATTTCACAATTGTTACTTATTATTGATAACTATTCTATAATACATTCCATAATTCAACATTCATATTTTCCTTATTTTTCTTCCTCATGGAACTAGGCTTTACATGTCAAGGGCGCCTGGAGACCATCCCAGACCCAGCCTACAAGAAACTCTGTCCCAGCCTACGGGCCTTATCGCGGGTGGAATTACACTGCCCCTCCCTTACAATACCTAACATTACTTTTAGGATGAAGTAATAGAGGAGAATAGAAATAACAATCTAAATTCATCTTTTCATATCATCTCCCTTCTAATCCTTAACTATGGATGGGGAATTATATGTTTAGGGCGCGTTGAACCCTCTCCAGTGCATTATGAATGGAATTATTTCGCCTTTCCCTAGTATTCTTGTCTAGGGCGCGTTAAACCCTCTCTAATGCATTGTGATGAAATTACCTCGCCTTTCCCTAACAAGACCACCTCTCCTATAGTTATAAGAAATGGAAGTGATGGGATGGTTATGTTTTTCTCCTCAAGTTTCATAATGTATATATATGTTCATATATGTCTCAATCATGTTTCTTTATTTAAGAATGTACTTTCAATCAACTATTTGTTCACATAGTATAGTTCTATTTTGATATAGGGATCGTATACATATATATATTTATTCTTTTATATATAATAATCTTACCATTTATTTTTACCAATTATAGATTGAACAAATTAAATATAAATACTTACTTGCCTGCTGTAGCTTTACCTGGAATTCTACCTATACTGTCGTAATATAATTTTTATAATATATATTTCACTCCCTTTTACTGCTAATGTGCATATCTCTATATATTAATTTATGACATCTTTCCTACTTATGACTCAGAAATATATTTATATAATGCAGATCTAAATATATGTATTTATCCAATACTCTTTTTATAATTTTTTCCGATGATGTTTTCCTTCTATCTCACAACCTTTATTTATTTCCCTTTCAAGGGATATGTTCGAAGAGGCACATCTCTTATTATGCTTGATGGTAAAAGACATACTTACCCTCTTATAATTTTTATTACTTTATATTAATTCCCTTTTGTGGTAAAACTAGTTCTAACCATACGTAACTCCCTTATCATAAGAGGATAGGTTAAAAGATGTTTATTTATATTATTATTTATTTATATTATTTGTATTTATATTATATCATTATAATAAATGATATATTATTTATTTTATATTATTTATATTATATCATTAATATCATAATAAATGATATATGGTTTTTATTGTATTATTTATATTTATATTACAATATAAGATAATAATAATAATATTTATATTTATATTATTAGATATATTTATAATATATTATTTATTTATGTGATCGCTGGTGTCAACCAACTTAATTGCTACTCTTATAAATATCCTCCTTCAGTCTCCCCTTAATCTTTTTAAAGTACATTATTTATATAATATATATAGTATAAAATTTAAATAGATATATTTGTTATTAAGTATGGGAGCTCTTTTATCTTATTTTATTCACAAGCATATAATATGGTGGGATAATGTTTTTGTCTTATTAGACTTTTATCTTTACATGATTTTATTTTGAATTTGACCTTTTTTAACCATATTACTTTGCCTTATTCCAAATTACTTTACTTTCTAAATTACTTTACTTTCTAGCTTTAATGGGTAATTCGTAATATTTATTTTTATATATAATAATATATCTTATCAATTATTCACATAAATATTATATTAAAATATTTATATTTATAATATATCTAGTTAATTAAATATATATATTTTATAATATTTATATTATATATAATATTATTTATTAAATAATACATATTAATAATATATTTTAAATAAATATATTATATATTTAGTTTATATAAGGCTAACTTATTATTTAAATAAACGATTCAATTATAAATCATTATAGGGACATGACAACATACCCGAGAAGCATGTTTATCTTCTTTATTGAATGTAGAAATAATTACACTTGAAGATGGCTGGGAATTACAATCAGAAGAGTCTGATATAGATTTCAGACCTCAAAATGCATGCAACTACACCAAAATATGATACCAAACCCAAGTACAAAATGTAAAACATGAAGTACAATATCAATCCTTGAAGTCCAATGATCATATAACAATCTGGAAATGACTATTTGCTGTTGTTACAACCTTGTAGACTGATGTCATGAACCTGTTTGCTGCTGTCACAATACCCTAGTGACTGAAAACCACAATTGCATGCCTTAAAACTCCTCAAAATGTGAAGCGATTGGCCATAGAGTGAAGCGACTAGGGCTGGGATGCCAAATGGATGATGACTGCCCAACAAATATCACAAAACCCACTCAAATCTGAAACGGAAACAAAACCCAACAAATTGCAGACTGCTGTTACAAAAATCAGACCTTGTGTGAATAAAGAAAATCATCAAAAATCATCTCCTTTGCCAAGTGATCCCTGTCTAAACCCTCTCCAAGCCTTTATTCATGAAAATGCATCAAAATCAAACCCAAATCTAAATATAAAACTCTATAGCTAGCTAAAAATCATGATCCCTGTCAAACCCTAGCTTGAATGAAGCAAAATCACCATCACAAATCACCAATAAAGCCCAATGATGAACTCCCATATGAATTCACCTCACATGGTGGATTGGGATCATCTCCAAACCACAAAATATCAAGGGAACATCACATTGATTCAACTAAAATTAACTTTCAGCCAAGAGCAATAAGCAAAAGATCTATAAAATGATGCCAATGACATATTTTTATACTTTGCTCCAAAGAAGACCTAATTAGATAAAATATAAACAATTTTTACATCCACCACCAAAATCAAATCTTTAATTTGATTTTTTAAATAATTTCTCCTTATCCACCTTGGACGCCCATCCTTGAAATAATAACATAATATTATTTTTTTTTTTTTTGCCTCTTCACCCTAGGCGCTCATTTCCCTTGGAAAAATAAAATATATTTTCTATTATTTTTATCTCTCCCTTCTCCCTCCAATTTGGACACCCACAATAAAATAATAATATTTATTATTTTTTTTTCTATTTTCCTCTATGGGCGCCGATTTCCTTAGGGAAATAAATATTTTTTTTTATTAATATTTTTCCCTTTCCATGTTGGCGTCACTTTGTCCAATAAAATAATATTTTAATATTATTTTATTTTTTTTCTTTATTTTCCTTTAGCATCAATTTCTGGGGATAAAATAATAAAATATAATATAATATTATACTTTATAAATTCCTCCAGTATTCCCAATCCCAATCTTTAAGTTATCCAGCGTTTATTCTTTCCATCCTTCAATTTGCCTTGACTAAAAATAACATTATTTTGGCTTTATAAAATATTATAAAATAGTATAAAATACCACTTAACCAAAATTAATATTATTTTATTTAGTTGAGCAGTATTCTCTTTTTAAACCTTGACAACATTCGTTTTTCCCACCTAGCTCAACCAAATACACTTAGACCAAAAATGGGGACATTACATTATCCATTATCGGTCCTATGGCCTCAGCATGGTTCTTTTTCCTCAACATATTAAAAAAATACTTTGAACCTTTGTCTCCTTTTAACCAGTTAAGCTTTGCTCTAACTCTAGCTCCTTGTGCTTTTCAATCTATGTTTAATGTCATTCTCTTTAATACAAACATCTTTATCCATTATCGGTCCTATGGCCTCGGCATAATTCTTTTTCCTCAACATATTAAAAAAATACTTTGAACCTTTGTCTCCTCCTTTTAACTAGTTGAGCTTTGCTCTAACTCTAGCTCCTTGTGCTTTTATTGTCTGATATTTTCTCAATCTTTGCTTAATGTCACCTACTTTTTGAATTAGTTATGGATTATTCACTTCTTTTTGTATCTTATCCTCTGCATTTAATAGTTCTTCCTGCAATTCAAATTCTTTTCTTCGACTATCTCTAACAAATTTTATCCCAATAACTTGAAATAATGATCTACAATTATTGACCAGATTATCCCAATAGCTGATACCAGAATTATTATGAGCCATTACTTTATATATCTTTCTAAGAGTTTTTATGCCATCTCTACAGCCCTTATTTTTTAATAATTCTATATTCATTTTAAACAAGTTCTCTTTCCTAATTTCCTTCTCATCCCATTCTTCTTTAATGTTAATCCATGTTTCTATTGGGTGATGATCTGATAACGAGCTGGGGATCACTTGCATTGCATTAGTTTATTTTCTATCTTCCATAGCAAAGTAGGCTTCATTCACATAGAATTTGTCTAGCCTACTTAAATTCCTATTCCATCTTGCTAGCAATTACACCATTACCATATACTTTTATTCTGACTTTTGTTACCTTCTAGTGGATCACTAAGTTTCAGCAATTTTCTCATTCTTGACCAGAAATATTTCTCATTCCCTTTCCACTTCCATCCAGTCCCTCCTTTTTTATCCTGCCCCTGTTCTACAAAGTTGAAATCCCCTTCTAGGATCCATGGAATTTTTGGAAGTTCATTAGCCATCCATAACCAAAGATTAATTCTTTCTCTAAAGTCATTGGGGCATATAGTGTGCATATGTAATGTCCCCCATCTAGCTCATTGCACCAATGGACCAGGGTTAGCCTATAATTTGACTTCCATAGGCTAATGGAGGTGTTTAGGAAGTCATTTCAGGTGACTTACTATTTATAGTAAGTCAGGAGCCGGGCATTTGCTATTTATAGCAAGGCAGTATGGTTGGTCACGGCACAGGACCTCATATTATTTCAGGGCCCGAGGTATTATAATTCGATATATAAGTTAAATTAAATATTTAACTTATACTATCTGGAAGTTAAATGACTTTAAGTTATAAAGTAACATTACTTTATGAAATTAAGTTATAACTTAAACTTGGGTCTCTAGGAGATGGGCGCCCCTCATGGAGTGATAAGGGGTTGAGATATAAATTAAAATAAATAAAAACAAATCCCTCTTGGGCGTTGGGGAAGGAGGCAAATAAAAAGACCAAAAAGAAATTCATTTGGTTATGCTATGTTTATGAAAATTGCTCTCATACTGAGTTTCCCGTGCATTGGGTTTGAGCTTGGCTCTAGGGTTTTGGAGATCGAATTGTAGAGACGAAAACCTCTGCAAATTCGCCTTTCTTCGTGCATGAAAGATTGCTTCAGGAGACGATTGGAGGAGCTTCACACAGGAGTTCCATTGGTGCATTCATTTGAATCATTTTGAAGTGGTTTTGGACTGATAATGGATATATTTGACAAGGTTTGAGAGTGCAGCTGAAGGCAGAGATTTCATGGACAGTTTTCTGCAATTTTGAGGAGTTTTAATGCTGTCATACACAGGCCGTACTTTGCATCTGCTGGGCCGTACCCTTGCCTAGACCGTACTGCATTTAGTGACTGTTTGAAGGCACTTTGGAAGATCTTTGGGCTGCATTCATGGTCGATTGGAGGCTGCCTGTACATTCAAACCAATACAGTCCAGTTTCAGGGAGTTTCAACACTATTTCTTGCTGCCATATCTACTTGAGGGGCCGTACCTTGCTGGTACAAATCGTGGGTCTATGAGAATAGTAGAAACTTTCATTTGGGTTCCATATACTTATCATTTGGGAGCGACTAGGATCTGATTGGAAGCTGCTATCATTTGTAAAACAATCTTCTTCCATTTCTAAGAGTTTGTAGCTGTTTTTGTATGCTATATGGCTGGTCCAACAATGACCCCGACATGAAGTTGTGAATCTTGATATGGGTATGTAATAGAACTTCATATTTTGGCTTCCTTCAATCTGGGTCTTCATTAGTTTATTGTTATCTCTTTTAGTTTTTCTGGGTTTTCAGTATATTGTTAATTTTTTGTGTATTTCATGCAAAAATATACATGCAAGCAAAACCCATAAAACCCTAAACAGAAAAACATCAAAAAAACAAAAATATACACACAAAGCAAAAACATATACCAAGGGTGTATGTTACAGCATACCCCAAATCTGGTATTGTTCCTCTACATTATTATCCATAAACATCTATTACATGGTGAGCATCCATTCTCTATCATATAATTAGACCATCTTGGGTTGATAAGAAGGGCATTGTCCCCTTTACCTTTACTGTACTTAGAGAAAAAAATTGTAGCATCTCTCCATATAAATTTTAGGTTATTTTTAACTGAAAACCCATAGCCTTTACCTCCTAAAGAAGCAGGCAATCTAACTCTTTTTTTCTTTTTGTTGCAAAGCTCTCTGATCACATATTTCCCATCTGGGGATTCCATCCCCCTAATATTCCAACTTATGCAATTTATCCTCATCTTTTAGGGGTCTATCTAATTATCTTACTTTTCAAGTTTTCTTGTTATTATAAAGCATGTCAAAGCATTTGGGAATATTATCCCCCTTGCCTTTCTTCCCAGGCTTCTTACAACTTTCACTTCTACTAATCTTTTTCCTCTTCCTATTATCTTCTTTTTTATTCCCTATGCAATCTGCTAGTTTTTCGCTTGGCAGGGCTTCTTCTGAAAAAACATTTCTTCCTAATCCACCTCTTTAAGGGATGTTTCTACTTTGTTTTGGACTGTATCATCCCCGAACACTAGAAGGCTTGGGTTAACCACTTCTATTGTTTTTATCCTTTCCTCAATTTTCTCAATTACATCTTCCCCTGTTGGCAGGCAAGGAGTTTTTGTTGCTCTGGCCAGCTTATTAATTCTGATTTGTTCTCTAATTTTTCCAAGACCAATTCTTAAGCGTTCTTTTCTTAGACCAGGACAATTTCCTTATTTCCTTTATCAGTAATATCCCAGATTGTTAGACTCCTCTTCGTAAGAGATTATATTTTCCACTCTCTTATTAACAAGGGTCACAACCAATGGGGCCTCAATATTAATACAATCCTTTCCAATGTTTACTTCTTTCTTTTTCTCTATCAATATATTATCTTTGTTAACATACTCTTGTCTACTACTTGTAGAGCTTTCTATCTTTTCCACTTCTGAAAAAACTTTGTTTTTTTCACTCGGAAATATCTCTTTGTCCTTCTCACTGTTTTTACTTTTTCCATCATAGTTTTCAATTTTCACTGGATTGTTTAGATTTGCAATGTGGTCCTTCTGAATATCTGTCACTTCCCTGTCTTTCAGAATTTCTACCTCCTTGTGTGGCTCCTCCTAAGTGGAAATAGGCTTGCCTACATTCCCCTCGTCAAGGGCAACAACAAGCATTTCATCTAAGCCCTTATTACTTTCAACCTTCTTTTTATTCATCTTGTTTTTTTCATCTACCTTCAAGCCTTTTAATTTCTCCAAGATTTTATCTAGGTTTTCCGACACCTCTTCATTTCTTTTATTTTTTTCTTCTTTAGTCTCAAGGGAATCTTTCTCAACTGTCTTTGTAAACCTTTCCAGTTAACAAAGGGCAATCTTTTTTATGATGCCCGTCAATTTTACACAAAAAACAAGCGTTGAGGCTCCCCAATTGTTCTAACTCACATTTCACAATTTTGTTATCTTGTTAAATTTCTATGGCTTCAAGAATTTGCACTCTCATTTTAATTGATACTAAAACCCTCGCATCCATATGCAGAAGGGTGATTTTTGTATCTTCAATTCTTAAAACATTTCCAACCGGTTTTAAGATTTGTATAATGAAGGCCCATAGCGGGCACATTTCTTAGCACCATCCATCTGGGTATTGTGCAAAACATTATTTCTTCATGATTTAGGTCTGGGTCCCATGTGAATGATTTGAACAGAGTTTTTCCAACATTCCAATATCCTTTTCCGTTACTTTTTTGCATGTGTCTGTTTTTTAAAAATATTACAAACAGCCCTTTATTAATCATTCTGCAAAATCATACCTGAATCCCTAGTTTGATTCCCCATACGTTATACAACCAATTACCAAAGAATCTCCGTGACGGCAGGTTATCATTATTCAGACATGCAAAAAAAATCGCAACATTTTTTAGTCTTGTTACTTCATCTTTTACCGCTTTGTTCATATCATTATTAGAGCACAATCTAATAATCCGAGGCTTTGATAGAGCCTTACCTCGCTTCTTTTTTCCTGAATCTTCTTGACATTCTCGCTCATTGGGCTCTCCACCGTTTGCTCCGAATACATGTTGAATCTCATAGCCTGCATCTTCCGTCGGAGCCTTAGCATTCTCGAGTTCTAGCACTTCTCTGTAGGTTTTTCTCCTAAACTCCTCATCCTCAATTTCATTACTCCCTTCCATTTACTCCCACGCTTATTTCCTAAATGCATTAGTTGCCCTCTGTCCTCAACGCTTCGGAAGTGTACGAACAACATCAAACACTCCACTCTAGGGTATCGTATCACATGTCAATCTACTTTACATCCCTAAACTTTGACACCCACTTGACACATGCACCAGAACCAGAAAACACATTCGACATGACTATTACATTAACCCTACTATAATATTTTATGAGCCCTTATGTCCGACAATGGGAGATCTCAACCAAGTTTGCAATGGAGGTCGACCTTTCAGTCTTCCTCTGTCAACCCCGCCCAAAATACAATTATAAAGAATACATTATATATATAGTTACAAATATAAGTCTTCCCCACGATCCCTATGTTTTCTCCGACACCATATCCTCATTATTTTTGACCCAATATTCATTCTTCAAAGAACTAATGGTGAAGATGGGGAATCTGACCAGTCTAAATGATGAGGTTGTGCAGTTGAAGACAAGAATATTGTCATTCTTGAAAGAACTAATGGTGAAGATGGGGAATCTGACCAGTCTAAATGATGAGGTTGTGCAGTTGAAGACAAGAATATTGTCATTCTTGAAAAAATTTATTTGTTTTCTTCTCTACTTTTAGAAACTCCTTACGGCAGTCAGCAAAAACCCGCAAACATTAATGAAAACTTCATAATATCCACCACCACCCCATCCTCACCACTTCACTCTCTACTAAGCCAAGGTATCTGTGGCATACAAATTAAGAAATATTTGATCGCCACGTTTCCATAGTCCCCCAATTATGGTCCATAGTTCCCCCCATCTCTGAAACCCATCCCTGTATCCCACTGTCCACCTGTTCCAAAACTTTGCAGAACATAGATACACACGCACACCATTTGTTTCCCCCCACTTTCCCAAAATCTAGGAAGACATTTTGAAAATCTAGAAACTTGGAGAAACACAGGTAATAATCTATGATATGTTTCTTCTATGGTCAAAGACACCAGAGAAATAGCCCAATTTCCTAAATTAGTGTAGAATTAACAAATTCCTTACTCGTTACAGATCTTTGCATTGCCCAAAAGAACTAAAAAATCACTTGTCAACCACAGCATCTCATACCCTCATTATAGGCATTGAGGGTACTTCCATGGCAAGATTATCAATTTGAATTTACATCTTAAGTTCTTAATAATCTAATGCAGCAGTATGTTTCTTTGAAAATACCCCATTGTGATTTCTTTTTCTTCACAATTAAAAACTGTTAGTTCAATCTCTTTTTTTTAAAAAGAAAATTCAATATACAAAGTTGCAAGCTTCTCCTTGTCATCTTCTGAACATTAAGAGGTGTCACCTCCATTTTTCTCTAACAAAGTAAATGGCACAATTCAAAACTATAATTCTTACTAATTCTTGTGTGTGTTTCTACAAACTAGCAGATTAATCTCTAATCTATTAATATACATAGCTAGTAATATGTTCACATGTACCTCTTCAAGACCTGGAAACACTGCCAACTTAAATAGTAGAAACAATGTATCTCTCACACCCTTGTCAGCATCACTGATACGAGGACTTAATTTCTCAATTATAGCAAGTTTATGCAACTTTATTTCTTTTGGATGTCGTATAAACAAATCTTTTATACCATACAGAGCATCTGCAGTGAAATACATGGCCAGTCACATAAGTTATTGTTTCATGGTTAGGAAATAATCAAAGCCTAACAATATACCCAACTTATGTTTAAATGTTGAATAATAAAATGCTCTATAAATATACTTATTGTTAGATGTTGAAATCAAGAGAAAAACAGTGGCATTTGTCAATATAGTTAACATGCATATTTATAAAACTCCCATTGCACCATATTAGCAGAAGCAGCATAAAACAATTTAATAGGAATAAAAGTACTATTCTCTTCGCCTCAGGGATAAACAGAGAGAGAAATCGGAATTCAAAGCTAAATGCCAATGCAAAGTTGCCCTTTGAGTTCTTGAACAAAGAATCAAAAGTGATCATTTGGGTCACTGAGAAAGTTATCATGGACATAGAAAGGATTGTGTAGAACTTTCTGTGGCAGGGAAATGGGGAATAACAAAATCTTCCGACTGTTGTACCCATATGAAACTCATCTTTCATACTGCTTTTTCTCTATCTTGTCATCAAATTGATCATTGGTTGTGAGTTAATCCAAGTCATTTGTGGTCTCCTGAGTCAGTTTGCAAGGCCATCTTATCATGGTTTATTTTTCGACTAATGACTTTTGCAATATGATAGTGAGCACCACAAGTCCGACAAAGAATAATGATGATGTCCTAGCTCGTGTCAAAGGCATCAGCAAAGAGGAAAGGATGTAAAGATGGCTAAGTCAGCTCTAGTTTTGCACTTACAAAATGGCATAAAATACTCAAAGTTCCGCCCAGCCTTGGCAAATGGATAATGAATGCAACAGAAGCACACATTTGAATTGGTTAGGCCATTAGAAAACTCCACCTACACTTAGTAAATTGGTTTAGGTCATGAAAAGTTTCGCTTTGGGTTTAGTGAGACATAATCCACCTAGCTTCATTTGGCAAAACCTCCACCCAACAGCATTAAAACTTGGCAATATGATGAAACCCTCGCCCAAGCTTGTAAAACATGGTTTAAGTCAATAAACGTTCCACTTAAGTGATAAAAAGTGGTGCCATTGATGTCATGCTCTGCCTAAAACCCCACTTGGCATAAGGAAAGGTAACAGATATAGCCCAAACGCACTTTCAAGAGGGCTAAACCATCTAATTCTTCTGCCAAGCATACTAAAACATGGTTAAGTCAGTTTAAACTTCCACCAAGTCAAGGGAAAGATGGCAAATAAAGCTGGGCACACATCTACAATGCTTAGACCATTAGAAATCTCCACTTTTGGCTCAAGTCTTATAAAGTTTCACCTGCATGTTAAGTGATGGCCATAGTAACATAAAACCCCGCCTAAATCTTCTAAAACTAGCTTAGGTCAAATAGGTGCTCTTTATGAGTGGTTTGGCCACTTCAAAATCCTGTCAGCATTAGGAAACATGGCCTTAGTTGTGATTAACACTGTCCAGCATTGACAAGTGACAAACACGTGTATCGAGCATCTAGCAAGTAAAGAAACAAAACTTAAGTGGCAAACATGCCATTGGGGTGCACCTAAAGTTAAGTGACATGAACAATCAAGGTAGTAATCTAGGGCTTTTCTAACAACTTTTAGTGACAAGACAACCTTATAAACATGGCGAATGGGAGGCAATTGGGAAGGAATATAATGATTAGATAGTATGGTGACATACACACAAGTTGATATGCCAATTGGGGCACAGTACAGTGCATTTAAGATCATAAGTAAGGTGGCAGCATAGCAACACGAAATTTTAAATTTGCCAAGGGTTGTGCAAATTAAGCAATGGTAAGGTGGTGGCATGGGATCTATGGTAGTGTAGGTTTGTTTTCTAGGCTTCTCTTTAGCTTATTGGAAGTTATGGAGGATTGACCGCAAGACGTTTGTAATGGCATTCAATTGGCACAAGGAAAAATTTTGAATAGACACCTAAAATGTATCTTCTCCTATCAAGACTGCTACCAGTCTACGCTTCTTCAAGGGAATCCTCGAAGATCAAGTGATGTCAGTTGGGCATTGTTCCAAGGTAGCTATACATGGAGATTTCATTATTAATCTCGCATTTTTTCTTCCGAATGTGTCTATTCACTTATGGCTTCTAGAACTTTTTCTCCCAAATCAGTTCTCTAGTATGTTTATTCCTAATGCAAGTTTGGAGGAGGTCAAGATCTAAAGCCCATGGGTGTGGAGAGGGAAGGCTCTATGTCTACCCCTCTTCTATGTTTGGGTTTTGAGAATGCTTTTGCGGAGGTGAGCAATGAGCCTTTTGGTCCTCATTATCAGGGGGAGGTTCAAAATTGGTAGTGATTATACTATCTCGCACTTTGTGGCCCCTATTTACACAAGGCCAAACAGTGAAAGGAGACATGTTATGGGGTGAGGTTTCCTTCTTTAGCAGGTAACAAAAGAGGCAGGTTTGCAAAGGAAATAGTGCCCTAGGTTGAGGACGTTGTGGATACTAGGTATGCTTCATCAATGGCTCATGAATGTTGGGGGGTAGTTTAAGGTTTTGTTGGCCTGCAGTTTATTGTTGTTATGTGCTTATGCTAGTACTCTAGTCTTAGGCATTGCTTCTATTTTGTGTTAGTTGTTATATGTGGCGATTTGGTTTATGGACTCCTATGGCCTGTGAATTTTGGTAGTTTTATGGGGTTTAGGGTTGATGGTTGCTAGTTGTTGGATCCCTATTGTAGTTTATCTCAATATATCTATGCAATCTTTGTAACTGAAACTTTTTATCAAGGGTGGGGACCCCTATAGAACCCCCACTATTATATCTAATAAAATGATGAATGTTAACAATGTTTTTGTAAACAAAAAAGCTAGCTCCATCAAAGACATTTGGAGGAGAGTCAATCACCATGTAGTAGAGATTTTTGTTCTCTTCAGCATTCAAAAATTAAGAATTTTATGGTCTCAAGGAAGTTGGTTTTATAGGCAATGGTGTCCTTCACATCAAATCTTGGATAAAAGATCCCAATCACAATAATAAACAAAGAGAGGATGTGTTTTTCCAAGACCCTCCAAATGGATGGTTTAAAATAGAACTCAGATGGGGTGGCAAAAGAGTGGTCAATTGCTTTCTATTTAGGGTGGCTTGAAGCACTTCAACAACTTTTTACTTATCCTTGATAGCAAGTTGTTTCAAATCAAAAAGCAGTTAGATGAGTTGCATATTGGTTTATGCCTCATTTGATGTCATTTTTTTGTAAAGATGCGAATAGTGGACATATCCACCATGTCTTTCCCATTTTTGGCTTTCATTTTTCAAAGATGTAAAGCATTCTCTTTGTTATCATATCTTCTCTAGTCTTTCCGGTTCATACACAAGCTTACCATAGCAAGGAATAGAGTTACTATCATGGCACTTCTTCTCATTGCCAATTGATTGGTGTCCTTCAAATTGCTTGTACATGTCAAAGGTGTGGAACAAATTAGTAATAACCAAGATCACTAGGATGGCTATGCTATCTTGAACAAGCTTGACCACATCCATCCATTTCATGCCATTCTAATAGATATTTCTAACTAAGATTTATTTGGCAAGTCCTCCCTAGTTAAGTATTGGTTTGTCTTCTAACTTCATTGCTGATTATAAAACCACAAGATTGACTAAAGGAAACTGCTGTGAGATTGGCCTTTTATGAAATAATATGCATGTAGGCTTCCATGTTTCAAGCATCGGTCCCATGTTGGACCTGTGATGACAACACAATAGAAAGAAGACTTCTGTAATGTCCCCTTTTTGAGCAAGGTTGGAAAAACGAATGTTGTTGAGGCTTGGAGAATGGAATGTTGAATTTTATGGCTTCAACTAATTTTCTTTGATGAAATGAAGTTATATTTTGGCTTTTGGTATTTTTATGTTATTTTTACAAAAGCCAAAAATATTAAAATATTATGCCAAGAGAAAAACGACCTAGGTGGGAAAATGGAAAATAAAGAAAAAGATGGAAAAATAGAATATTGGAAGCGAAGTTAAATTATAATATTTTATTATTTAAATATTATAATATTTCCCACAAAATTGACACTCATGAGGAAAAAGAAAAAAATAAGGAAAAATTAAAAAGGATGGCAAAAGACAATAAATAATATTTTATTATTTAAAATATTATTTTATTAAGCCAAAGGTGGCCGCTGAAGGGAGAAAAAAAAAAGACGTCCAAACTGGAGAAAAATTAAATTAAATTAAAAAAAATAAATAAATAATATTTTTTTTGGTGGACTTGAAAAAAGATTATATTTCATTGAAATTGGGCGCCCAACGTGAAAAGGATTAAAGGAGGTCATTTGGAGTCATTTTTCATATCATTGATCATTTGGCTTTTGCATGATTTTGAGAGTTTCTCTTGGCTGTAACAGAGTTTCAACAATATCTAAAGACGAAAACCCCTGGATTTGAATGGTTTGGACGAAAACCCATCCCACTATGAGAGATGGATTCATCTAGGATCCATTATTGAGCATATTGCAGATTTTTGAGGAGACAAAGGCTTCAAATCAGCTAGGGTTCCAATGGAGTTTATTGGTTCAGCTAGGGTTTGAAGATATCAAGCATATTGGAGGCTTTATTATTCAGATTTGGAGGCAATTAGAGGCTGATTTCACTATTGGGATTCATGGCTATGTTGTATTGATGATATTTCATGCTTTAGTGGCTTCATTGGAGGTGGAATCACATATCTTGCAATCTGAATTTCATATCAGACTTCGGAAATTCACTGACAGGTTCAGATCGGTGCATTTCCAGCCACAGCATTGAAGTTGGAATGGCATATTTTCATCCTAAACCCATAGTGTTTCAATTTGGCATCTATCGCTAGGGTTTGGAGGCATATTTTGGTGGTTTTGACTAGGGTTTCAATATCTGATTGCATATCAGCAGCTACAGGGTTATAATCAGACTTCTAAGGATTGACATTTGGCCTAGATCTTCATCGGCATTCATCACTAATAAGTTGCCATATGTTGTTGCATCATTGGAGACTCATTTGTACATCTTATTGATCATATTTGGACACTATCTGCATTCATATGCAAGTTTGATTTTTATATCAGACCATTATTGTTTGTAATTAGCCAGTTGCTATTCAATAAAGAGGCCAATCTTCTATCTGGGTATGTTCTATTATGTTTTGTGTTGATATTTGGTTGTCTAAGTGAGCTAGTTATCTCATTTTCAGTCATTATTTGGTGTTATATTATTGTCATATTGCAACCTTTCAATCTTCATATCATTATAAATACTTGTGTGAAAACGAAACATCAAAATCTCAAACCAAACACTCAAAAAACAAATCAAAAATTTCAGGACAGCAGGGTTATTTTCAGGACAGATCTAGACAGGGTTCTTACAACTTCCTATTCTGACTCTTCATACTCTCATTCACCTATTGGCTATTCAGGTTTTTAGCTCAGATAGGAACTTTTGCACAGTTTCAGTGTGAACGTGCTAGAAGTAGTTCAAGTTATTC
This sequence comes from Cunninghamia lanceolata, assembly GCA_027924645.1. Taxonomy (NCBI): domain Eukaryota; kingdom Viridiplantae; phylum Streptophyta; class Pinopsida; order Cupressales; family Cupressaceae; genus Cunninghamia; species Cunninghamia lanceolata. Next base: position 6,586,756 of record BSBN01000976.1, on the reverse strand, counting down.
TATTTTGCATTTCAATTTTATTAAAAAGGGAAAGTCTTATATTTAGAATCTAGATGTTGAGTTGTCTAATAAAACGCAGATATGCGTTAGTGACTTAGACTTATCTCCAAAAGATTTATTTTTTGCTTTCTTTTGGTGGATAAGGATCTCAACTAAAGTATAAAGAATAGGCGCAAGGTAGTGTTGATGTTTGTTTTTCGACAAGTCAACAATAGAGTAAAATACAGAGTATCTAACTCTCTTGAGCAAAGCCTCTCGAATGCTGAGCAAAGTGATCAAACAAGACGACTCCAAGGTTCATTTTCTTATGATTTTGTAAGGGATAGCTCAGTAACTTGGTATGATTCTGCTGGTAAACACAAAGGGACTTACACAATTGTTCGACAACTTGTGATTCAATGAAAGAGGTGGACACCGGAATATCTAAGTACTACAATCTACGACGTATGATATGGCAATGAAGTACTTGATCCTAACTCTAACCAAATTGATAAAAGAAAAGGTAAAAGATGTAAGGTGTAGTGAAAACTAATCTAATCCTAGATGCAAGGATGATTACTGTTCAAGTGAAATCAAACCAAATCTCGCTTCGCCAAGTCAGACAACTACACAAGACTAGTGCAATCTTCCAAGGTTATACAAGATATTTAAATCACTTATGCTCATGAAAGATTCAACAAACATAGGAATCAAAGTTAAGCTCAGTTTTGTTCAGACCAACCATACACTGCAATTTGCAAGCTGCAAACCACAAATGGTGTGAACATAAAGATTTCACCACAAACAATAATGAAGCCTTCCACCAACTAACATATACTTAAAGAAAACTTAATCTAATCTTAATATTCACTTGAAGAAATCCAAACCATGCAACACTTAGAAACATATATAAAGTCACCAAACAATGAGTCTTAGATTATTCCAGAGAGCTCTTGCAACAATTTTCAGAGTCTTCGATCGTACAAATGAGAGCAAAAGGAGCCCTTTTATAGACCTCAAAATGTATTAAGGGTCAAGATCGATCAGCAAAGCCAATGGACCAGATCATGCCACATCACAAATAGTTATAACAAACTTCTATTTTTAGTATAAGAAAGAGGCAATGAAGGCACGCTTTCCAAGAAGATAAGGATGACATCATTAGCCTATGAGGAGTCTCCATGTGAATATCCATCACTAGAATTTTGACATTCAATGAATCTAGAGACAATCTGTTTGACATCATCCAAAGGTACACTTGGCGTGTTTTTAGTGGTTCTTTCGGCTTCAAGTACATCATCTGAATAGAGGCCAAGTGTCTTCTCCCAATCAGTCATCCTCGCTTTGTTGGCACCAAGGTGGACAGCAAGTGAGAAAATACTATCAAGCTTCTCATCAGAAACATCATCCTCTTGGAAGTAGAAAGCTTGAACTTGTTCTTTCATATTATCAAGAGTCATCTCTCCAAATGGATTGCATATCTCCATTAAGGATGCATATACTCCATCTTGAATTCTTTGAAGTACACTCCTTACTCTTGACATATCTGTTTCTACCTTATCAAGTAACTGTCCTTTATTGAGAAAGCAATAATACCAAGAAGAAAAATCATGTCCTACCTTCTTCAATCACTTCAACATGTATCAAATCATCAACTGAAGTCTCCATCAAACTCTTCAAATGTGGCATGTATTGTTCCTTGATAGCCTTGAACTCGGCACAAACTGTCAACAATGCAAGTACCCTTTCTTTAAGATCAACGATCTTATCATATACTTGCATGATATCTTCCAGGTGTTTATATGTAGTTTCTTTTGATCTTTTCATCCAATCTTTCAACCTATGAGATAAAGACTTCAACTCCTCAAGATGTACAACTGTTTCTGGAGGAAGAATAGATGGAGGTGTAGAAACTCTCTCCTGTTGACGAATAGGATGAACCAAGTGCTGAATATACTGCTCTAAGCCTTGACACCTTTGCTCAGCTTTAATTCTACCTTTTGTTTCTTGCCTTATGATAGCTCAAGCATTATCAATTGAACACTGAAGTTCTTCTTCTACTTGCATTCCAGTCAACGGACCCAAATTGATTGTATTGATGTCATAATCTTCAGGCGTTATATCTTCTATATTCTTCTCAAGCCTTGGAACTGCTACATGAACTTTCCTTACACCTGCTTCATCTTTAGTGATCTTTGAAAGAATAGTTGCTTTCTTCTTTGGTTTTTCATTAGACATGTCTAGAAGTAACTCATCAACTGGAATAGGAGGATATTTCTCAACTTCACAACTTTCCATGATTCTATCCTGCAGCCACTCCGACAATGATGAAAGATCTTGTAACTATTGTATCTGCTTTCCTTGTACAGGCAATGATTCTTCTTCGGCTTCATCCTTGTCTTCAGTGTTAGCTTCATCAATGATCTCAGTATCATGTGGACTTGAAGGCACTTCTTCAACTGGAGTTTCTGGAACTGCATCCTCAACATGCACCACTATATCTTGATTCAATAGAGTATCTCCTAGCTGTCTAGACGAAGCAGTTTCAATACTTATTCTTTTCTTTTTCTTGCTTGATTCTCCTTGTGCGGATTCAAGTTGTTTTCTTTTCTTTGCTTGACTTGAATCTCTTTCATTGTCCTTACTCCGTGAACTTCTGCCAGGTGCACTATGTTGTTCCTGTTGTTCTACTTCTCCCATTTGGATGTGAGTTTCTTTCCTTCATCTATCAATACTTGTACTTGCTCTTTTACTTGTTCTTCAGTGATAGCAATGATAGGCTCTATCAATCCTTCATCATCAACCCTTTCTCTATCGGCCCAGTTGATATCATAAGGCAGGTTCCGGATTTTATTATACTCATCACCTAAAAGAGTTCTTTTATCATTCAATTGATCAGGAATCCTTAATACCTTAGTAGCCCTCACTAGATCCCATTTCAACCTTGAACACTTTTGCATCCTGATATCATCATCATCAATGGCATTAGCCCAATGATCCTCAAGTTGTTCAACATGTCGATAGGAAGAATATGATTGCATAATAGCTCCGTGTGGATCAAAGTTCTCCCTCCTTGAATCATGAAGATGTAGATGATATGCTTGAAGCTCAACCTCTAAATGTTCAGCTGCTTGAAGCGATGGATAGGAGTAATATCTGCCAAGCTGGAGAGGAAACTGAACTCCGGCTTTCTTCCTTGCCCTTTGCATCTTATGAAACTCTAACAACTGTCTTGAAACCTCTAGCAACACCATCCTATTGGTAGGATATCTTGGCAATTTGTATGGAAAGGAGGTGAAACCCTGAATTCTGATATAGATAAACTTGTCATATTGAATGTAGTACCTTCCATATTGCTCGATGAAGTTTCTAGCAGCACCTGTTAGTCTTCTATGCAGTTCGCCTCGCAACTTTCTCACTATGAACATGGCGAAGGCATCATTGAACCTCTTGTAATGATTGATGTTCTTCAAATGGAGCTGAGGATAACACTGATGTGAAAGAATCTGTCCAGACTTTGTACCTACTTCTCCTTTAACTATTAATCCTTTATAAACCACATTTCTTGCTAGGATGTAAACAAGATAAGAAGTCATGAAGAATGATTTTGTTTCATCAAACCTTTCAAACTGCTCATCAAGGCAATGGCTTATAAGGCCAGCCCAATCAACCATCTTATTCTTTGTAAACACATGATCAAAGTAGGTATACATCCATCCTTCAAAAGTAGATGATTGAGGCCTACCTGTTACCCGATTCAAGAACATGATGAAGTAACTTATCTCCTGTTTGAAGTCTGCCTTGTGAAACTTAAGATCTTCAGAGTTATATATCTTGATTGATGAATCAATCATCCACTTCTTCCTCACTTCTTGCATGTAGTGCTTGGGGTTGCCTTCAAAAGTACATTGAGCAGTTGTGGGACAGATGAACATTGCCTTCCGATTTGGGATGTTGAAGATCTCCTGAATGGCTTCTCTTTGCAAGTAAGCTAGGACAGTCCCGTCTTTAGCTACAATTTGTCTCTTCTATTTATCATAGTGTTGAATACATTCCAACACCAACTCAGTGCTAGGTAAGGTAGGTGAGAAGCAGGCCGCTTGAACAATTCCACTCTTCACAATGGCCTTGATATCTTCATTCCTCATGATGGCGAGCAAGAAGTCCATCTCCTCCAAGTTGGCGTGCCCCATGTTGGTGTCTCCCACGTTCCTCCAATGAGTTTCGAGCTTGGAGTCGGGTATGGTGGACTTGGCATCCATCTTGATCATCACTTGCCTCTCCTTCGCTGTCATGCCCATCTATCTACAAGACAAAACTCGAATAAGGGACTTGAAATGAAAATTGACTTCACAAACCTAATTTTTAAATGACAAAACTATGAAATTTAGCAAAATTAAATAAATAAAGGCAATTTTATGAAATGAAAAGTGATTAAAACATACCTTGTTCCAAATTTCTGTTCTAGAAAATACAGATTTCTGTATAAAATAATAAAAAATCAGTATTAAAATGGCAGAAATCAGATCAAAAATCAGTCAAAAATGGACATTTGCCTTCAAAATCTGCTCCTTCCCTTCATAAAATTCGCTTCTCTTCTTGAAAATTCGCTACTCTTCTTGAAAATGCAATGTGAATTATGTTAAAATGGCAAGGAGCGTTTCTCCTTATGTAGGGATTCCACTTGTATTTAATGTTGGTTGGCTAAAAGGAGGTCGGCCTAGTCAGGCATTTAATGCATTTAATATAAATTTCAAAATTTAAAACCTCACTTGAGCGCCAAAATTGATAGAGAATGCAATGAAATGCGCCTTAACCAAGATCTCCCCAGTGGTCTCATATGAAGGAATGATGACCTCATTGAACCCTTCAAATCAAATCTTCTCTTAAGAGTATAGCAATACTGATTTAAATGTAGATTGGCGCCAAAACACAATGATGCTAAATTCTATATGCCCCAAGCAACTTACCTCCTCTAAGGCGCCAATGAGATACACAAAGGAGCAAAAAGGGCGCCTGTTGATGTTTGTTTTTAGACAAGTCAACAATAGAGTAAAATACAGAGTATCTAACTCTCTCTTGAGCAAAGCTTCTCGAATGCTGAACAAAGTGATCAAACAAGATGACTCCAAGGTTCCTTTTTTTATGATTTTGTAAGGGATAGCTCAGTGACTTGGTATGATTCTGCTGGTAAACACAAAGGGACTTACGCTGACTTATTCTTACTTCATTTAGCTTATTCCTCCTTTCAGTGTGGATGATGTATGTACAAGGCATCAATGATAAAGAAAAGTAAAAGGGCAAGAGTTTAGGAAACTAATCTAAGGTCAATGAAGTAATGGTGATGTATGAATAGACAAACTCCTTGATTAACCTAACTTCACTTCGCCAAGGATGCTTACAACTACATGAAGTTGGTGCAATCTCCTAAGGTTACACGAATGATTTTCAAATCATGAAGGCTCATACAAGCACCCATCGAATGGCGCAGCTCAAACAAGCATCCACGATCGAACTTATGCAAATGAGGCTCAGACTAGCTTTACACAACACTTCACCAGCGATGAATGTTAAAAGCATGAGGTAGGAGTTGATCAAATATCCAATACAACATACATTACATCAAAGAGCTTTTAATCTACTTCTAATCTAATTTGAAACACCTCTCCATTTCATCAAGATACAGAAAACCATGTTATTTCACAAGATAACACCTAAACACCAAGCGAACTCCAATGTTCTTTGCATTAATCTTGAAAAATATGTACAACAACTTCAAGTCCTCTCAGAGAATTTCGAGAGTCTCTTCTACTCTACCTCTAAAATCTAAAAATGACTACCCTTTACAAATGAGGCAACAAGGCCTTTATATAGTGGTCTAGAATTACAATGAATGGCTTAGATCATTTCATGTAGCCAAGGGCTCAAATCATGCCACCTCAACAAGTAGTTACAACAAACTGCTATTTTTAGTACAAAGAGAGAGGTAATGAAGGCACGTTTTCCAATGTGATAAGGATAAGATGAAATCATTTAAAACATCCTCCACATAGGCGTCCCTTTGGCTTCTTTTATTAAATGATACACTGAATGCGACTGAATGATGTGGCAACATTTGATTGGCTTGATGATGAGTGTTCGCCACGTAGGTGCCACCTTAGCATGCTCCCAAATTATATCCTCTTGTGATGTCTTAGATATGATTGCTTTGAACTTGTATGTTTGCGAATGCTTGGTTGATCTTGCCTTGATCTTGAATTGTAAACTAGATGAATACATGTTGCTTCACTTGCATGACTTCGTGATGTTTCTTCTTCTTGTAGGATACATGATGATCTTCTCTGGATGATCCTTCACGAAGGGTAATGTATATGATGATGCTGCCTCCTTCATGTAAGAGTAGATGGTGACGATACTTGATTCATGATTAGAAGTAGGATCTCTCTTGGACTTGAAGATTGTAGAGTCTTGAAGCTTGGATGGATGAATGCCTTGGAACATTTGATGATGGAGCATATGAAACTGGATGTGAGCCTCTTGAAATGATGTTTCCTTTGCAACTTGAAGGTGATTCAAGCACTTGCTCTTGATGATCATGATGTAGTTGATGAAATGCTTCCTTGAAGATATTCCTTAGAGCAGCCACATGATTACTCTTCCTTGAAGGTTGAAAGAGCTTGACGTAGAGTGGATGCCTTTGGAAGTCTTGTGATCATGATGGTGAAGGTTCCTTGATGATGATCTTGAATTTTGAAAGAACTTGAAGTTGAATGATGAAGAAACTAGCTGATACTTGAAGTGATCCAATAGGATATTCTTGAAGTGACTTCTTAAAGCAGCTTATGATGTTTTCTCCATACGGCAACTTGTTGACTTCACTCCTAGCATGAAAGTGGTTCAAGCTTCTTCTTCTTTGATGATTTCTTAACATCATTCACACTCCTGCAACATAGAGAAAGAAACATCATCAACCCTTCAGTTTTATAACATAAACACATAAGAATCATTACATGCATCTTCAAGCTAAACGCATTAGATGAAAATTTCAATCTCTCCTTTAAAAGATTTTACAAAACCCACATTAATACTACACACTGAATGGGCGCATTAGATCCAAGATTTAGAATCTTCTTCTAGCTTAAACTGTCCCCCAACTCAAAGTGGCGCAGCAAATGGGAGATCTAGATCCTTGTCACAAAAAAAACTTAAAAAACTGAAATTCTCCTCATTGGGCGCATTTGCTGATGACTTTGAGTTCCTCTTATAATCCAAGTGCATTAGATGAGGTATTTGAGATCCTCTCTAAACTCCAATCAAACTCCTTGATACTTGCATTAAAATTCGCCTAACTTATCCTTTTGGCGCACTAGATGGGAGTCTTGAGAACTTTAAAACCTGATCTTATGCTACACTTGCTCCCTAATTTCTTCTTGTAAAGGCGCATCAGATTGGATTTCCAAGATCTTCTTGAAAGATGTCTTGATGATGTCAAAGGTTGGCGCATTTCTTATGTCTTAGAGTCTTATAAAAGTTGGCGCATTGGATCCTAAGTTTGAGATCCCCTTGCAATTCCATGAACCGGAGCCTTGATACTTCTACCTTATTCCCCCCCCTAGCGCATTGGATGATGTTTTTTAGATCTTTATCTCATTAAAACTTAAAGCACCTTAGATAAGAAGTTTAAATCCTTGTGAAAACCTCTTGAAACTGTACCTTTCCACTCTTCATTATGGCAGCGCATTGGATAAACAATCTAATTTCTTCTTGTTATGACTTCTTGGAAGATGGTGTATTAGACTGATTTTAAACTTCTATTAACCCCTGGCGCAGCAGATTGAAAGTTCAAATTCTTCAAGGCATCAGCGCACTAGATCAAGTTTGTTGAACCTTCATCTCTTGCTCAATCTTTTCTTCACTCTTGGCGCACTAGATAGAGGTTTTGACTTCTTCATGCATTAGCGCAGCAGATAGGGGTTTAGGATCTCCATCTCATTAAAAACTTAAAGCGCATCAGATAAGGGTTTAGGATCTCCATCTCATTAAAAACTTAAAGCGCATCAAATAAGGAGCTTAGGATCTTCTTTGATATGTTCTAAAATTTATAATCTTTACTTCCTCTTGAAGGCGCATCAGTTAAGAACTTTGAGTTCTTCTTGATGTCTCCTATATGGCTGGCGCATTGGTTGAGACTTTAGGATCCTCTAAGACCAGCACATAGGAATAAGTCTTGAGATCTTCATGGCTTAGAAAAAAACTTCCACATTTACCTTTGGCGCAGCAGATCACATTTTGGATTTCTCCTTAAAAGTGCAGTAGATCTGAATTTTGATTTCTCCTTACTTTGAGTTATGTTGCCTTCCTTTCCCTTCCCAAATGAGCGCATCACTTCATGACTTTGAGATCCTCTTAATTTCGGTATTCTAGATGAACAAATTTAGTCTTCTCTTGAATGTTTTGCAACATCAAGTTCACCTTTTCTCCTAAGGGCGCAGCAGATAGAGATTCGCATTCCTTCTTAGTACTGGCACATGAGATCAACACTTTGGAATCCTCTATATAGCTGGCGAATTAGATTGGGCTTTTGAGTTCCTCTTAAAATGCTTTCAAAAAGTCAGATTTTAATATCTTTCATGATTCGCGTAAGGGTTAAGGCTTCTTGAGATCCTAGTCTTTGGGCGCATTAGATAGAAGTTGTGAATCCTCTTGAATGATCACTTCAAAACTCGAAACCAACCATCCCATCCTTGGGCGCATTGGATGCCCATTTTGATCTCCTCTTGATTTTGGCGGAATGGATGAAGATCTTGCTACTCGGTTGCTATGATCACAAGTCACTTTATGCTTGGGCACATTAGTTTGGGCGCAAGAGACCATCATTTTGATCTTTCCTCCAACATTTCTTCAAAATTCACTTTGCTTTTACCTTCCAAGATTGGCACATTAGTTGGGCGCATCACTTCAAGATTTTATTGCTCGCTTGATAGTGATGCATTTCGCTAAGATTTTGCACCAAGATTTTGCGCCACTATTATCTTTTGTCGCACTGGATGAGAAATTTGCGCTCTCTTAGAGAATTTAGTCGTTTTTCAGGGTCCTCAGAGCAAAGGTATATTGAAAAATATATTTAAGTTGAATTTCTTATACTTTAAATATTTTTCAATATACCTTTCAGGATGTTTGAGATAGGTCTCGAATCCATCGGATTTAACATGTAGAATATAGAATTTGGAGGATCCACCAGATTTCAGACTTAGTCAATTTTTCAGGATTTTCAGGATTTCAGGCTACCAGACTTAGTCATTTTCAAGGTCTCAAACATACCTCAGGATTGGTCTCAGTGTTCATTAACTGGATGGAAATTGATCAAGACTCTTTTCATTACTGCAAGTTCATGTTCCAGATTAGACCTCATATTAGAAAGCAAAATCTTCTAGGAGAGAGACTTCTTGTTTGATTGGCAGAGGAAACGGACCTAAGACATCATCCAAAACCAAATGCAAAGCATCGGAGCTCAAAAAAAAGGGGGTCCCCATTTGCAATGGGGCGATGTGTGATTTGGTCACAACATCGCCCAAATTGAATGAGGTGATCACAAAATAGCGCCTAAGGATAATCTAGTGACATTAATTTTCTTAAAGGCGCATTTTGACTTGGATTGAGCATACTTAGGCGCCTAATCATCAATTGGACCCAAGTTTGTGATATCTCAATAACTTCTGGCAATGGAAGATGGCGCAGGATGATCTCATCACTCAAGGAATCCTCCAAAAGGTTGTTTCAAGCAAATTCTTCCCAAGCGCTCAAGTAGATTCATTCATTCTTACACATACTTTGTATTACCTTCATCCAAAGGCGCACTTTAGGTGAGTTCAACATCTTTCTTCAAGGCCCCCTTAGCGCCAAGGTCATTGAGCGCTCATCTGAAATGGTTAAAATGGTAAGGAGCGCTTTCTTTCGACACTTACTTCTCCCAAGATCCTTCCCTTCCTTCAAGGCGCCATTGGTAAGTTGTTTTGCACAGAATGGGCGCCCAAAACACAATGACTCCAAAACATTCTTAAACACTTAAACTTGCTCTCAGAAGACCCCACTTTACTACTTTCCTAGGCGCTCTATGATGCCTTATTGTTCACTTCTACGTTTCTTATATCAAGGTGCCAAAACAAGATGATTTAGATGTAAACATGCGCCTAGTTTCATTTAATGATATTGATCTCTTTAAAGGCGCTCTATGAGATTAATCTTGACATACTTAGGTGCCAAAAAGACTTATTGACTCACTTCCTCACTCTTCTAGGAGCCAAGAATAATGTCTTCGATTTAAGGCGCTCATAAAGATGCATTTAAAATCAGGGCGCCAAAATAGGTAAAAAGAAAGATAAGATGCGCCTAAAGGTTATTGATCAAACATCACACATATGCCTTATTCCTTCAGGGCGCTCAATATCCTTTGAGTTTTAATTGAAGGTTCCTAATCTAGGCGCTCATCTAACTTCATAACCCTCCGTCCAAGGCGCCCAAACACAATGATGTTCATGATAATGAAGCTTGGAGTCTTCCTTTTGATAGGCGGCACTTGAGATAGTCTAAGTGAGACAAGGCGCCCATTTTGGTTTGTGCTAGTAGGAGAGTGCGCCTTGATATAGATAGTTGATTTCTTCAAGGTTTGAATCAAAACAACATCAACGTACATTATTTAGGTTTCCTCATGCCTAGGCGCTCATTTGATTCATTTCTCCTTAGGCGCTCACACTTGATGTTTTTGACCCTACAATGCGCCTTGGCTCCTTAAGCTCTACACTTATCATCTTTTATGCCTTGAAACCATCATGAAAGCCCTAAATGAATTTTTTATCTTAAGCGCCTAAACTTCTTCAAGGATCCATACAAGGGCGCCAAAACTCACATGTTACAAACTTGTCCATTCTAGAAACTTTGATACAGGGCGCTCCTATTGGAGAATCTCATCTAGGCGCTAGAAGAGGCAATTCAAACATAGACTGACGCCTAAATGAACAATAGGCAACACAAGATGTGCCTTGGGTGCTACAATGTAAATTGAGCACTCATAAAGATGATCTTAGTGGCAAGGAGCGCCTTTGTCTTTTACCCACTGCAACTTGTTGATTTCAGGACCACATTGTAACATGAAACCCCCCTAATCTTGTCTTTCAAGAAGTCTCTGTATTGAATTTGCAAAATTTACTCGTTTAACTAACCCAGAGGTGAAGAAAAACCATCTGAAAACAACTAAATCTACAAAAAACTGGGGGGCCCTCATCCTGATGGGGTGATGTGTGATTTGGTCACAACAAGTAGAAGTAAAGATAAAGTGATAAAAAATAGAAAACAATTTAGCAAAGTTGAGGCACAAAAAGAGAAGTGCAAAGGTTGTACAGCAGACCATACAGTAGGCAGTACAACAACTTGGACCTGTCATGAAACACTAGATTCTTAGAGAGTTTGACACAACTCTAATTATCACAATAAATGACAATGAGATCCAATTCCTAATCAAATAATCCTACAAGCAACTTGCAAAACCAAATGGCCTTACAACTGGCAATACCGGCTGCCATGTATTCTGACTTTGTTGAGCTAAGTGCCACAAAAGTCTGCTTCCTATTGAACCAGAGGTGCTCTTCCTATCTATTGCACTACTTGCCCAATCTGACTCTGTATACCTTGTAACTTTACTTCACCATCTCCAAGATATCTCAAACCATACTCCATTGTGCCCTTCAAATACATGAGCACGTGTTTTGCTGCTACCCAATGCTCCTGCCTTGGTTCCACCATGAACTAACTCAAAGTGTTAACTACAAAACACATATCTAGTCTAACGTTGACCAAATACATCAAGGAGCCTATCAGTTGCCTATACAACGTGAGATCCACCAACTTTTAATCTGAAGCTGTCACCTTCTTCAAATTAGTGATTATAGGTGTGGCCATAAGTTTGCAATCCTTCGTCCAAAATTGTTTCAAGATCTCAACTACATACTTACCCTTCCTAAGGAAAATCTCTCCTGGTTTCTACCAAACCTCCAAACCCAAAAAGTAATGCATCATGCTAATGTCCTTCATCTCAAACTTGGCAGCCATATCTTCTTTGCACCCTACAATGAGCTGCTCTGCACCTGTAATAAACAAATCATCTACATACAATACCAAAATAAGCAGATCAGTTCCAATAATTATATAAGATAGATTAGGATATGCTTCACTTTTGGTAAAGGCCATACTTTGCAAATATCCATCTATCCTTGAATACAATGCTCTCGGTGCTTGTATGAGTCCATACAAGGCTTTCGTAAGCCTGCAAACATGGGATTCCTTCTCATTTACCTCAAAGCCATGAGGTTGCTCTATGTACACTTCTTCTCAATGATACCATTAAGAAAAGTTGTCTTAACATCCGTCTAATGTATCTTCCATCCCATAAATGAAACTAAAGACATAATTGTTCTAATGGAAGTGTATCTAGCGACTGAAGCAAATGTCTCCTCATAGTCGACTCCCTCTTTCTAGGAGAACCCTCTCACCACAAACCTCACTTTGAACTTCTCAATGCTCCCATCTGCAGCATGCTTGATTTTGTAGACTCACAATTGATTTCCCCTCTAGTCTTGGCACTATGTTCCATACATCATTTTTCATGATGGATGTGTATTCCTCCACCATAGCATCCCACCAAACTTGTTGGTCTACTACTTCCTACAAAATGGAAGGCTCTAAATCTATGATGCTACTCATAAATGCCATATAGTTTGGAAACTTTTTCGGAGGCCTGCTCTCTCTAAATGTGCTCCTAGAAACCTCAAACATGCTCCTGAGCATCCCTCAAGTGGAAGGAGCTGATGTCTCTTCCTTCTCTCCTAAAGATTGTTGTTCTGTACTAGAAACAACTGGTATCTTTGGAGACAAAGACTCAACCTTCGGAACTTCCTGCTCCTCATCTTCTATTACTGGAATGGGCTCATGGGACATCCTGGATGCAAAGTCCTCCCCAAACTTTACATCCCTACTGACTACTACCTTCATCTACTCTAGAATAGACCCTGTAGGCCTTTAAAGTCTTACTGTAACCCACAAATAAACCCTTCCTACTGGAAGGTTCCGATTTGGTCCTCTTCTCTACAAGTATATGAATATAAACTGGACAAACAAGGATGCAGCTATTTCTTCTTTTTGGTGCAGATCTATCTAGTAATCCATGCAATTGCTAGTTTGGCAGTTTACCTCAAGTTTCCTTGTAAGCTTTTATCAAGTAAAAAAAAAGCTGATTTGAAGGTGTAATTATTTGTGTATTTATTTGCTTTCGCTGTTTACATTTCAGCTTGTGTGTGACTATTAAAATATTCTAGAATTTATCTTTCTGTTGTTAATTCAATTTTGAACTATTTAATAAAAAATATTAGGACAGCAGTCACCTGGGTTTGAAATTTTACATTGGCAATATGATTATTCTTGCTCTATAGGTGTCTCAAATACTAATGAATATGTTAGAGCTATAAAGAATATTAATTCCACTCCGCTCCTACAATGAACCTTATACATTGTGGTACAACCCTATGAAACTCATCTCTGGGAGGCCATTTTCTTGGGTTTCTTCAAGTTTGCTAATCAACTTTGTTGCAGATTAGAACTGAGTTTCATGATTACCTCTTTGTGGTTTGTCATGGTCTGGAAGTTGCTTGTCTTCACAATTGATTTTGTCTGTTGTTAAGGCTAAGTCTCCAGAAGCAGAGAACTATGGAAGATGGTTCAAGAAGAAGCAAGCTCGGCTTGGTGTTTTGGAAGCAGAGAACATGAAAAGCAAGCCTAAGTGATAGTTGCCAGGTCTCCTGAAGCAGAGACCCTCCAAATGCATGTCTGAGAGGAGAAACATGAGCTTAAGCACAAACAACTGAAATAAAGTGATCAGCAACTTTTAGGTGACATGCATCTCAAAAGCACGCCTATGTGCATGAGAATACTCTTTAGTGACATTAACAGTCAAAGTAGGCACCTAGAAGAAGAGTTAAGTGGCATAAGTAACCATAGGTTGCACTTCAGCAGTGAGAACAAACCTTTTGGTGGCATGAATGAGCAGATTATGCGCCTAAGTCATTTTCACTTGAGTCTTTCAGTCAATAACTACCTTTTGGTGTGCCTAGCTGTGATAAAGCATGAGGTTAAGTGACATATGTAACTGTGAAGCACACCAAATATAAGGTTAAGTGACTTGAGTGACAAGAATGCACGCCTGGTAATGTTTTAAGTGGCTGATATGGATCAAAAGTGCACCTGGAGGACCAATTGGTAAGCCTTAAGTGGAGGAAGTGACATAAATAGGTGCCTGGGAATGTCAAGTGGCAAGGACCTAATAGAGGCACGCCTGAGTGTGTTGAGAGCTTTTAACTTTTAAGTGATAAAGGGGGTTAGAATAAGTGTCTGGATGTCATTCGAGTGGCACAAGTGATCCAAGGGCATGCCGGTGGCTTGGACTAAGTTAAGTGACATAAGAAAGAGTTAAGGTGTGCCTGACCGGTAAAAAGACCTTTTTAGTGGAAGAGATGGCAGAGATAGGCACCTATATGTTGAATGGCAGTCTTTAAGTGACAAAACAACCTAAAGGGAGCACCTGACTGATGTCTATGTTATGTTTAAGTGGTTGAAGTGTCATATAATGCCCCTTGCTGAAAAGGACTATTTATGACAACTGACAAGGCTAAGGTTTTCAGCCTCTTGAAATTGCCAAACAGCAATTTGAGTAGCCTATTGCAGCAGTATGTCAAGCAAAGGAGGATGGAAGTTTTCACACTTAATCATACCTCTGATTTCATGCATGTATCAGCCGTTGAACAGTCTGAACAGTGAAGTTTTGTTCTTGGAACATCAATTCGTTTGATCAATAAAGCGAAGTAGAAGTAAGGCATGATGATTATGGTTTCCCTGATGTAAATGATGGCAGATGTGCAACTTCTCCAAGGATTTAGCGCTAGGATTTGGACAAGAGAAACCAGCACATGCAATCATTTAAGGGTTCAGTTTGTTAAAAGCTGCCTTGTGGTTAGTGCCTAGGGTCTTCTTTATATCTCTAATCAAGGGATTCAACCATAGTTTTCAGTTTTGAAAAATCTCTAGACAATGGTTTTCTAGTTTGCAGATGGATTAAAATGGCTAGGACTGGTGAAATCATCTACAGCAGGACCTAGGGTTTAATTTGCCTTGTTTCTACGGATAGCATCAAATATGAATCATAAATATCATTTGGTGAAGTCTCATGGTGATTGGGGTTTCAAGTTCTTTAGAGGATCCAACATGTTTTAGAGCAAAAAGTTGCATCATAATCACAAAGGGCACTCACGCATCAAACTGCTATGTTGGCCATGACTATTTATAGCAGTTGCTATTTCTGAGGTTCTATTATCAGACAGAGTTAAGGCCTATTCTTACATCGCTTTTAGTTAAGTGTTTATTTATTCTTTTGTTAGATTAGCTTTTGCTTTAAAGGCATTTATTTCCTACTTTTCAGGAAGATTTAAGCATTTGTGCTTTATATAATTGATTTTTGGGATAAAATAGTGATTATCCTAAGTCTCCAAAATTGGGCATCCTGTAACCTATAAATAAGTGCTCTGAGCACATGAACTTTTAATGATAGTTGGCGGTACACCTATGCTGCTGAAATATCATTCCTTCTATTATTTTCGTGTTTGCACTATTGCATTTGTAATTGCATTACTTAAGTTGAAACTAGATAATAACATCAAGCTTTGTATTGAGGTTATTCGTTCATCTATGTTGTATCTCTGTACACAACTTAACTATTTAGTTCTTATAATTGTGTATCATCCTGTGTTAAAGTTGTTATTCCTTTTCAAATCTTGTTTGCACTGAATTATTGGTCTCTATTTTAACCAATAGGAAGGTGTGTTGTCATGTTTAGGTTAGATGCTTTCATTTGTAAAATCTATAAAATCTCATTGACGAGACAAGAGTTGTTTCAAGTCTTGTGCTAATACCCGAGGCAATAAGATAGGCAGGCAGTTATTTCATTTATACAAAAACTCCCATAAAGAAGCATTGTATAGTGTGAATAGTTGTATATTTTGTCTATAGCTTAGTGTCTCTATTTAGTTTAGATCTCAAGGAGCTCCCCCTTCTAATTTGACGGAGGTTTTACCTCACATACTATTCCAATTTGAGTTGTCACAAAAGAGACAAATTAAAACACTAACACATTGTAAGGAAAAGGTTCTGAAAAATGAGAAAAGTGTCAAAGCAAATTGCTATAAAAATAAATTTGAATGGACTCTAGTAGATTCGTCATGACAAACACGGTGAAGGTACAAAAAGTACTTCATGAAATACATAATAAGGCATATAAACAAACTTGGCCCAAAAATACAAGAGACAACATGTCAAACACACTATCATATGATAACACATGCAATAGCATAAAAAATAGATTTGTTTATTGATCTCAATAAAATCCCATAGATAATCTTGTCAAATACAAAATGTATTCTTAAAGCAATATCCTGGCTACGAAACATCTTTTAGGCACTCTGAAAAACTGTTCTTATACCAGAAATGATTACCTGGCCAATTAGCAAGCTATTTATATAGTAGGCATCAATTACAAAGCAATGTCATAACTATAGCTCATCAAATCAAATCAAGAAAGTTTTTTGACATGCCATTAGTAATTAGCCAAGCACAGAAAGTAGAAATTATGCATAGAGAAGCATAAACTAGTTCAAATTTATGACTAATATTTTCTCACTAAGCTTCAAAGAGGAACATGTTGACATATTGAAAGGAGACCATGAAACATGGCAGCAAAAATCTTTCTCAGGAATAACTCAGCAAACCAAAAGAAAAAGATTTTTCCAATTTATTGGGATTAAATCAGGAAAAAATCAGGTTAGGGTCAGGAAAAATATCAAAAATAAACACACCAAAAATCAGAATATCTCATTTTTTATTTTATATAAAAAGCCCTAATCCTAGATTTTTTGAATGAAAAATTGTGATTTAAGCATGAAATTTGATGTTTTGCAACCAAAAAAACTGCGAGTTTTTCTGCAATTAAATCATGATTTTTAGTCAAAAAATGTGTTTGACCAATTTTATGCAGCAACTCACAATTTTTTCAGGGAAAAACTCAGTCTGGGGGACAAGAAATGTTAAATTGCAATTTTTGAGGGAAAAACTACATGTGGGGGATTGAAACTATAAATTGTGAGTTTTTAAAGATTTCTGCTTCTCTGCCATGAACAGTATCAACACTTCATCTAGTAGCAAACAAATAAGTTCTGCAAAATATTCTGGCAAAAGCTACAAATTTACTAGATTGTAAACTATAAGTATGGAACCAAACAATAACTACCATAGAACAGTGATAACATGATCAGAGTGATACCTTTCCTAACATTTGCATTATGATGAGTAGTCTGCATAAGAAGTTCTTTTAATGTCTGCTGCTTCCTATTGACAGCCAAACCTTTTTTCTCCACTGCCAAGCTCTGTTCCGGCAGAACAATAGCTGTCAAAATTAAATAAAATGTTAAAAATTTTCTGTGTTTGCACATACAAATGTATGGTGTGTGAATCTGTCAATGATCACTTTGTAAGTATACAAACTAAGGGAGAGGGGCCAGTTGCTGCCCACGCCCCAATAACCGCTATGTTTTTGTGCACTTGACCCCCAATAAAATTTTTAAAAAGAACCAATATATGTAAAATACCAACCTAATAAATTAACACAAATGCACCAATACATGTTCACAACATTTGTACATGTTCACAAATGCACCAATACATGTTCACAACTCCAATAAATTAACCAATGAAATTAAGACAAGTGCACAAATGTGATGGCGAGCGGTTACTGGCACATCATTGCGCATGTATGGGGCGACATGTTGAAATGACACTTTTTTGCCCATGTGCACATAGCACGTCCTATAGGGAAATGTATAAGTGCCCAGAAGCTGAAAGAATAGCTTTAAGCTCTTCGGTCGCATACGGAGAAACCCAACAAAAATCGTCGAAATTCGATATGTCTAGCTATGTGCTTGAGGTGCGTGAAGTTAGGGTGGGCGGCAACTGGCCCCTCTCCCTTACCCATGGTATTATCATTCATATACTAGATATTCCATACCATCACAAATGGGGAATTCCACAGAACTAAAATTGGAACTTAGAAGATTCTAAATTGAACAAATAATATTAAGTGATCCAACTTTAGAACTTTAGATAATGAATCCACAAATTTAACTTTCAATCAATGTGCATCTATCAAATAAAGTCTAATTACAAGTTACAGAATTTGTCATTGCTTGAAAGAGGGTGAACCAGTTAATTCAGAAAACAACAATAGAGAGAAATTGAAATTCATGAACTATGATTGAGTTATTTGAAAGATGGGTACAGGCAAAGTAGCAGTTGCAGAATCCATTAATGGTGCAGGATGCAAACTTTTACGCCCCAAGGGTTTGTGAAGATTAGAGTTTCCAAAAAGACACATGGACAAAACACATATCAATAGATTGAGTGCAATATGAAATCCTTCTAAAGGCATTTTTTTAAAGTATCGAACAAATTTTACATCACATTTACAAGGGAAAAAGAATTTGCGCAAAACCATCAATGACATCATATCTACAATTAAATTAGGAATAATGAGATAAAAATTAGAAGAAAGATACAACTGAATTTAGAAAGCATATATTTCATGTTAGAATAGTAAATACTAAATATCATTCACATAAATGTAAGTCATATGTACTTATATAAGTACATTACATAGGGGATAAATGCATGATGTAAAAAAATAACATTGCACTCTACAAAAGTTAATAATAAGGAAGGGTACATTTAATTAACCTTGTAATTAAAGGTTAGTTCACAGTCAGCCATCTCCCTCGCTTTATGTACTCATCTGTTGTATTTTCTGACTGAGTTGAAGAATAACACAGCAAGCCTTTCTCTCTCTATTTTCTAAATTTGCCTCCTATCTTTGCTTGCCCTTCCCTCGTGGTATTGAAGCTGCAGTTGTATAGTATTTAGGGAATATAAGGAGAGGTATAAGAGACAAATTGTATGGTCAAATTCTCAAGGAATGGTATTGTCCAGTTGTCTGACACAAATACAATAACGGGCAAATACCCTCCCATTCTAGGCCAATGAGAATCGAATAGCCACGAGAATGAGTTACTTATCACCTACAAGGCTTGAAAAAAATACAAAATAAAATCTAATCTAATCTAAAACTTGTGTGAAAGAAAAAGAAAAAGGAAATAAGAGTTAAGAAAACTTAAATTTAATTTAATCTCAGATATTGATCCACACACAGGGTGGATGTTCGACACCTTGTTATACCAACACAAATCTCAACCTTAATGTGAACTGCTTAAAAAAGGTGCCATTATAATGCAGAAATATAGAAAACAGACCCCATAATACCATGTCTAACAATGTAAGTGTGCTCCGAAATGCAAGGAAGCATGTAATAACAAGTAAGAGGGCATACAAATAAAAGACAGTGTTAGTGTTTCCCTTTTAGGACACCACAAAACAGGACAGCATGTAAGGATAAACCTTTCTTCAAATTGGAAGGGGAAGCTCCCTTGTAACAGAAAATAGAATTAAACCCTAGAACCTAAGGAAATGACTTCTAGCTTTTTAAAATATGTAGAAGTTAAATATTGAGGTTTTGGACACTCATTGCAAACAAATTAAAGAAATTGCCTCTGTTTAGTTCTCGGGCAAGGTCACAAGGTTTGCCCTTGCAATAGCTAACAAAGCCCTATCTATTCAGCACTTTTACTTATAATGAGATTTTTATATCTTTTCTTGAAAGAAACCCCTACAATAACTAACAAACACTCGCACTTTCTAGCTAAACATAGAGACTAGAAAACATAAGTACAACACAAAACTTAGAATAGAATTACGCACACAAGGTTAAGCAAATCAAAAGGAAAGAATGGCATACAAAGATAAAATTACCACTGTGACGAAATTTGCAATGCAAAGGCTGCAATTTTCAATAAAAGCAATTTGATTTACTTCAACAATGCATACACAAGACCACAGAGAAGCTTGAACGATAATCTCAATAGAAAATAGGCATTAAAAATTACCATTCCAAAAATTACCAACGCGGGAGTAAGAATTTTGTTGAGTATAGAATAATATTTGTTTAAGCCCTCATATGCAATCAGTCTCCACACAGAGTTTATATGGATATCCTAAAGTTTCTTCTATTAAGATAATATCTTATTATTTGATGGTCACTCTTAGTTAAATAGTTTCCTTTTCTGTCTTTAGTTTAGTCTCTATCCATTCTGCTTTGTTTGTTGTAGTTCTTCTAATTTTGTCTATTTTTAGACTTTGTAATCTCTTTATATTGAGCTTACGCTCTCATTGTAATTTATCTCATTCTGTAATATATTATTCAGTTTTTGCATCATGTAACATGGTATCAGAGCCAGAATAGGCTCTTTGAATTCCGTACATTGTACGGATTGTACGGTGCCGTACACGCGGCCGTACCCATTTCTGGTTCATAATTGTGTTTCTGGTATCCTATCCTCTATGATCGTGGATTCTATTTCTGAGGGTATCGCGTCTTTTCCTGTGGCATTCTTTCTGGCCGTGATTTCCATTCCTGAAATCATGATTTTGATTTTCCTGGTCGCGATTTGGAGATCAACATCTGAAGATTTTTTTGTGATAAGTGCTTTTGAAGACAACTGGCACGATTCCTCTGTGTTTGGCCCAAAATTGCGTCGTTTTCTTGCAAATCGCAACTTCCATTTCTCTTTTCGCACTCCTGTTTTTGCCTGAAATGTGGTCATCATGGGATGTATTTCTGCTCGCGTCTTTGCCCCTTTTTCGCAAGGGTTTTTCGGCAGCGTTTTTTCGGCGGGTTCCTGAGTGCCTTGTTTCGTAAAGGACGATTTGTGGCTTCAAAAATCACGATTTTTCCTGGTTGCGATTTATTTCATCCTCCGTCGAACAATGGTTCTCTATGTCTTATGGCGATACGTTTCATTCTATTTCTTTTGGAGGTGGTCACTATCTGATTGAAGTCGGCAGACTTTCTTCATCTTGGTTGCCACTTTCGTGAGATTTCTTCTAGCTCTGAGCCATTGATAGTCTATAGTGGTCGATGATTCCGTTTTGGCGGGCTTTGACATCCGTGGTTTTTTTAGTCACTTTACAACCTTAACAGCTTCAGCCTTGGGCCCTATGCCTTTTAAACATTTGTCTGTGTTTCGAGATTTCAAATTTCCTATGGTTGCAGTTTTCAGATCTTATTTCTTTTGTAACCGATTTGGTTTGACTAAAGCTTTGGAGAATCTTCTGGATTCGCGGAGGTCGCCTGTGAAGGATTTCAAACTTGTTTGAGCGCATCTACGGAAGGGCTGGCTACTCGTCTTTTCTTTGTTCGATACTCTTTCTGTGGTCAAAGTCTTCTAGAGGTCCCACCGTATCTGCTGGCGACTTCTTTATAATCGGCTCTCTTCTAAAAAGACATCGAAGACTTTGAGGCAAATCTGATCTTTTGGTTTCATTCTTCTCTTTGCATCTGTGGTGTTTGGAACGGGTCTTCCACGACTTTCTTATGTTGTTCGACGGCCTCTTGTGGTCAACATCTCTATGCGCCCAGCTATTAAATTAAGGATCTGACAGGCAACTCGTGGTTCGGAGGCCTTTTTGTGTCTCTACAAACTCGGGATTCGAGTTTTGAAATACGTGACAGCAAACATGAAGACATACCTTCCGTATTCTCGAGATCAGTATTTTGAAATCCGTGTTCGGATTTTTCTCAAGATTTGTGCCTCGGTATTTGTGTTTGAGAATTATTCCGTGTTTTTGGAATCTGTGCTTCGTAATCCGTGCAAGGGTTCTGTTCAGCTTCAGTGTTGTCTATCTGCTTCAATATTCATGCCATCAGTTTGTAATCCGTCTTTTCGTGCCTCGAAAAAAAAAAGTGAAACAATGGCATCATGGTTCAAAAGCAGTCAAAAGTTCAATGGCAGCAAACTTTTTGATCGTCAATGTTTTCTACAGGATCTCGTCAGAGTTGGGTTCCTGTTCCGTAGCCCTTTGAATGGAGTTTTGTTTTCTATTTTCAGCGGCTTCCTTGTTTGGCAAATGTTTTTGCCTAGTCGTTGTTCCTGGAGAATTTTCTGCCTTTTCGTCGTGGTTCACAGCTTTGAGGGCTTCTTTGATCTGCACTTACAGCGCTTAGCCCCTTCTTGTCACCAATTGGACCAGCGGTCAGCATTTGTGTTTGGCAAGCGGCCATTCTGCTTCTTTGGATCCCTTGGGATTTGTGTTTCGACACCCGTGCTCAGGTTCTGCTTTTTGTTTATGATGTCCATCTGTCTCCAAAGGCAGTCTGTTTTAGGGGGCATCTTGGTGTAGTTAGTGGATTGACCATTACAGGGGGGGTATTAAGATAATATCTTATTATTTAATGGTCATTCTTAGTTAGATAGTTTCATTTTCCGTCTTTAGTTTAGTCTCTATCCATTCTGCTTTGTTTGCTGTAGTTCTTCTGCTTTTGTCTATTTTTAGACTTTGTAATCTCTTTATATTGAGCTTATGCTCTCATTGTAATTTATCTCATTCTGTAATATATTATTCAGTTTTTGTATCATGTAACATCTTCCTCAAGCAATATCAATGGTTTTTAAATCTTTAAATTTGGTATACTGCATAAAACTATTTCAGATCACATGAGTATAGAATGAATTCAATCATCTACAGGAACATGATCATGTGAAAGTTTAGTTGGTCTTTGAGATATAATATCAGTTTGGATTTTCTCCTATCATCTGTATGTTATTTCTATTTCCAAGCCAAAGAATAAGGTATCACTTCAGTTTATTTGGCTCCTGTTTTTCAGTTCAAATTACTAATGATTCATAGTCTTGATGGCAGCCAATATGGAGATGTTTCTACAGTTGTACCATACATAAAATGAAAACTCATTGAATTATGTCTAGAGCTAGCTCAACCTGTAAATCTTATAGAATATAATGGTAAGCATCTTAATGCTTGAAGAATGAGTATTAAATACCTTTTGTTTTAACTTCAACATTTGTAGCATTTTTTGGAGGAGGCAAACGTCTTCCAACTTTGTGCTTTACTTTCTGGAATAACAAAACAACCATAGAATTTAAAATTTTGAACCTAAATTTTGTGCTAAGAGATCATCATATTCTCTAAATAAGCTAGCAGCACTTCAGCCGGAATGCACTCAACTTCTACAACAAACAGAGTTTATCATTAATTACCTTGAAATCAATACCAGTATGTTTTGCTTTCTTGTTAGATCGCACCATCTCTTCTTTGCTCTGCTCTGGAAATGACTTACTCTTTAGGATCCACTCCCAAGAAAGAGATAGAAACAAAAATGCTTGTCTAACCCTATTTGCTCTACTAAACCCCAATTTGAAAACGGTTATAATAAATTCCAGCAATAAAATCCTCTAGCCAAAGTGTAAGGGCAGTGTCTTTCCTAAAAATGATTGTGCAGCTTCCACCAGGAAATCGAACAGAGATAAACACGCCTGTCAACAATCACAGAAAAACTTGTTCACTGAGATGCAATTCTCTTTCTAATGTTGCTACCCTCTGGACTTTAGGTGTTCTTTTTCCAGAACTTATAAATTCCATAATAAACATTCAATTTGTCTTATATTAAATTCCATAAGCAATTCTCTATCTAATACTATCAGACTTCATCAATCTTAAATCTCAATTAGGATTAATTATGATTAATGTAAGGGCAGTGTCTTTCCTAAAAATGATTGTGCAGCTTCCACCAGGAAATCGAACAGAGATAAACACGCCTGTCAACAATCACAGAAAAAATTGTTCACTGAGATGCAATTCTCTATCTAATGTTGCTACCCTCTCGACTTTAGGTGTTTTTTTTCCAAAACTTATAAATTCCATAATAAATATTCAATTTGTCTTATGTTAAATTCCATAAGCAATGGCTCACAAATAGTTTTTGCATTGTAACCTTAAGTTCTCCATACAAGTGAATTAGATCAAAGGTCAATGCATTACTTTCAAAACAAACATGATTCCATCCAGATGCACCTTTAAGTTTCAACTAATTAAAAATTTACTATTTACTATTTAGGCTCTTAGCTGAAAGAACCCTCTAAAAAAGAATCAATCTAATGCTTATCAGACTTCGTCAATCTTAAATCTCAATTAGGATTAATTATGATTATGTTCTGTTGTGTATTTCTTGATATGATGCAAGTTTAAAAGTTGAAAATATAAAAAATATATGTATATTTAAACGGGATATTACACTTACACTGAATGCGTAGAGAGGGAGCGACCTGATTTTGACAATTAATGGCAGAGAATGCTCTTTAAGCATGGAAGACAATAGAAATGCTCTCGCCCTTTAGTTTTTTGTCAATCTCTTTTGTAAACATCTGACAAAATTTCATTGGCCTGCTGTAGACAAAGATAGTTAACCAGGTGTTAGAGTAACCTCGTCGAGAGCGCAGGGAACAGATTATTACCTTGTTGGAAAGAACACTTGAGTCAGAGGCAGTTGCGCGGCAGCATGAATCTCGCAGCCGCGCTTGTTGCTGAGCGGCAGCTGCGGACTGCTCAAGAACAGGAAGCCACCGCCTCAGCAGGGGTCTCCGGCGTTTCGAACCTGGGCAACCACCCTCAAATTTTGACGGAATTCAATGCTTGCTGAGAGGGGTTTAAGCTTATTTACATGTATTTCAAGTGCAGGAGTTTGGTTGTATCGGCTATTTTCCCTGTCACTGAAATCGCATTTTAAAAAGTTGCGCGGGGCAAGTTTGTCGTGAGAAAGTGTTTCTTCAGATTTAGGGCTAGCAAAATACGAACATAAAGTGTTTCTTCAAAGAAGAGGAAGTGGATTTGAGTCTAACAACTCAAATACTAAATCTAGAATGAACAAGCTGAGACAACTATGCCTTGTAAATTCTGGAAATGTGCTCTACTCTAGGTCAATTCTGCAATTGTGAAATTGATCTCTACATTTGCAAAAGTGGCCTTTACTAGGTGAATGACCTTCAATTGCAAATTTGATCTTAATGTTTACAAACCTTTTATACTGCAAATAAAGACTCACTTGAATTATGTATTTGTAAGGGGGAAAATGTCAATGTTGATGAACACCTTTTGGAGTTTACTATACATGGAAATTTGCCTTGGACAAGGCTCGTTTCTCAATTTAATAATTTTGGAAAGAGTTGGAAGGTAGCAAACAATAATGCAAATGGTGTAGCTAAGATGATGCTAGGTGATAGAGACTTGCAACTTGATGCAAAACAAATGCAATGCAAGAGATATTGAAATGACCTAGTGCAAGGCTAGGGTTTTGTCACATGTTGATGTAAAAACTAATGTAATTGATGTGGAAAGTTGAATAATGATTGTGGGTTGATCCCTTGTGATAGGTAAGTCTAGTAGGGTTGTCCTAATGATATATAGATTAGAGATTGATTGATTAATCTCTTGGATGTAAATGACAACTAAAAGTGTTACCAACCTTGCTTTCTATGTTGACTCTATCTCTGCTAACTCTGTTCTATATGCCTTTCCTGTTGCGGGCTCTTGAAAAGACTCTACATCTATTACTAAATCTTTATCCAAAAGGGACTATGCCTAGCAAAGGGTTGCCTTTGCCTTTAGTGCATGTAGCACACCAAATAGGTTAGATCTTAATCAATAATAACTGGGGTGGGTGGGTAGGAGGGATGAACTGCATTTTTTTTTAATCAACAAGGTTCTGGGGCAATTTTAATCCAGGTGTGGAGGGAGGTGTCCCTTTATACTTATCATAGGTGCACTGTTTGAAAGCTTTGGTGCAATAAATGAAGAATAATGGCTAGTTGGAAAGGGGTTAGCTCTATATGCCCTAAAATATGATACACATGAATTCTTAATGTTGTGTTGAATCAAGCTGTCACATGAGTGATATGATGGTATTTTGTCTGAGGTGGATGTTGTTGGTGAGGTTGCGGTAGCAGTAGATCAAGAGGAATGGCCCATTGATGAGGTTGCGGTAACAGCAGATCAAGAGGCGTACTAGGTTGATGCAACATTTGCCTAGGTTGTGATGGCCTTACTTGGACTTATTACCCTCTAGCAATCTACTTTTATTCTTCAAGAGCACAAAGTTTGTTGACTATGAGGGGTGGAAGAGGAGTTGATGAGAATACTAGTTTTTGTAAATCACTACTAATATCTAGTTGCTCCAACTCTACCACAGGTTGCTCTAAAACACCTATAAGTCATATGGATATTGCATGGGTACTCAAAAGTGAATGGGTGAATGCGTTTCTTAATTTTCCATGTATGTTTGAATGTTATTGCAAAATGTGACTACTAATATTTTTATCTATTTTTGGGGTTTTATGCTTTTTTTGGAGATTTTGTGTTTAATTTGTTTGTCCATGATAACTAAATTAATAGAAGCTTCAAATTATAAAAATAAAATCAACTTGTAAAAATAAATTAATCTGACAATGACAATTTAAACTATCTATTCCTTTTTTTGTATTTTTATAATAAATGCAATGTAACTAATTGATTAACAATGAAAAATGAATTAAATGCACTAAATAAATTAATTTCTACTAGTTGATTTACTACATGAAATTTTAGCCTTTCTAAAAAATATCTTTTTTTAACAAATAGAACATTTTCTATAAAAAAGGTAGAACCACATTTTAGAAAATCAACTAAAAGCACAAAGGGAAGCAATTGAATTTAGAATACACACAAACAACTTGTAATGTCCCAAATCCTAAACTTATGAGAATGTCTAGGTCATTTTCCTACTCTAAGTAGGGTTTTAAGTTTCATCATGCTATCATACCTTCCTTTCAACCCATGTTTCTTTGTTCCCTTGATCCTCTACTTTCTACAAGTTTCTAAGACTTCCCTTACCTTGGTGTTCTTTCCATCAGTTTCTTGTTCCTTGTCTCCTTGTGTTGCAGGCTTTCAAACTTTCCCCTATTGGCATGCCTTGCTTTCATTTCGTATGCTCACACAACCTCGCTTCCTTCTATCCCACAAGCTTTAAGAGTCCCTCTTCTTGCCTTGTACCTTACTTGAAGGGATTGTTATTCTCAATCCTAATTCCCATGGTATTAGATATACATCCTCAAGCCTCGACCTATGTTGTATCATGGGCTCATGAACTTTCTCCTTTTGACATACCTAAAATGTATGAGGCATCCTAGAATTTTGAACCCTGGTTCCTGCTTCTTCATCACTCTCAAGTATGCAGACTTCCAAGTTTCCCCCTCCATTACACTAGTGGCCAATATGTAGTATCTCTAATCCTCGATCCCCTCGCCCACTTATATCAGGCATTTGCTAATTCCAATCATCACTGCCTTCTTTATCAAGCATCTCTTAATCATGATCCTTGCTCTCTCTAGCATCGAGTATATTCTAATCTTGATCATTGTCACCCCCCGTATCAAGAATCTCCTATCTCAATCCCTACTGTATTCAGCATTGGATATCTCCTAATCTCAATCCACACCCCCTCCTACATCGAGTATCCCCAAAGCCTAATCCCTAACATCCCACTGCTCTGCTCTCTTAGGCCCACGGACCTCTATATCTCCTTGCAACCTAGAATCTCTACATCCCATTCCATGAACCCCTGACACCAGACCCCAAGGGATCCTAATGCTAGCCTACCAAGTGGAAAGAAGCTAAAAAGCATTTTGACTGCCAAATCCCTGACACCTCTATGGCATATGAATTCTCGCACTTCCAACCCCAAACCTCTAGAGTATCCTCTACTCATCCCTAAGGTACACAATTTGCTAGACCCCACCTCCAAGCATGCCTTTCATGGACTCCCACTATTTGAATAGGGGACTTCGCCTACCACACCAAATAACTTAGAATGCCATTAATGACCTCGTTTAAACATGAAAAATTGGAGAGAAACTCTCAAAATCCTAGCAACACGCATGGGCACCATGCTAGGTCCTCCAATCTCTATTTAAGGCAATTAGCTCCAACATTTTACATCTTTTACCAATCCATCAAATAAAACCAAACCTTAACAAGCTTTGTTGAGCACTTGTGTTCATCTATTGAATCTAAGGACAAAAACCCCTAGGTTCTAGAGATCAATGGATGAAACCCCATTGGTTTCCTTAGAGTTTCAAGGATAAAAAACCCTTCAGTTCATATGGGTAATTTCATCAAGAGGTTGCATCTGTATTTCAAGCATGGAAGAGTGCAACAACGTTTTGGAGGTTACAACATTCTGAGTATTTTAGTAATCTATGTATTTCCTAAATATATTGTAATCTTTGTAATCTTTGTAATCAACATACATTATTGTTGTTCCTTGTAACCATTTGAAATAGTAAAGTCTTTGACTAAAATATTTGGATGAAATATCAGTTCTAATATTTTTTTTTACACAACTCTATTCTATCAATTTGTGGGTTTTCAGATTTAAGCACTTTATGTGAATATAATTTAGGGATATTTTAGTTCTAGGCATTTAAAGGTAAATATTTTATGTAGGCATTTTGAAGAATATTTTGGCTTAGGGTCATAACAGTGGTATCAAAGCATTGATCTTGTTAGCCTATAGGAGAAAATGAATTGTTAATGCTTCCTAATGAAAGAGAAATCAAGTATCAAAAAAAAGGAAAAAAGAAAGTTGCAAGCATTGAGTCGTGTTAAAAAAGGAAGTATGGCAAAAGGAGGAAGAAGAAAGCACCAATCAATATATGAAGAAAAAAATCCTTCTTCCATGAAACCCTGGTTAGGATTCATCAAGCTAAAGATGGATTATCAGACTTGATGACACAAATGATGCATAGCTTAAAGGACTTGAAAAACCCAGAGCTTGCTATAGCATCCCAAGGAAAAGGGAGCACATCTACAAATGACATGTATGTGATTAACTCCATGCCAAAGCCATCAAGACCTATGTTTCTACAAAAAGGGGATAGGGAATAAAAGGTGCCTAAAGGCCCTTTTGTAGAGGAAATCAACTAATTTTTTGTATGAATACCAAGACAAATTTGAGGATTTTACGAGTACAATGTCTTTTGTTAGTTATGTAGACATCCTGAGAAAGAGAATCTCTAATGGAAGGACCCTGAATGGAAATGGAAATAATGAAAAAATAATGTTGTATCTGAAAGTAAGTTGAATTTCCCTACCTTTGATGGAAACAAGACCTCTACATGACCTTGGTTGCAAAAATTTCAGACTTACTTCACTCTCAGGCCTACATGGTAGAGGAAGATTCCATTCAATTCACTACCTTAAACTTGGAAGGTGTTGCTTATGATTGGTGGCACCATAGGTTGGCCATTTAAGTGCATGGCCTTATGTAAACATTCAATGATTTTAGTTAAAGGATTCTAGATCATTTTGAGTAGAAATATGAGGATGAATAATTTAGAGAACTCGCAAGAATCAAACAGTTGAAATGTGCTCGACAACTGAGAGGGGGGGTGAATCAGTTGTGAAAAAAACTTAAACACTTCTTCACTTACAAATTAATCACTTATCCATAGTTATTATGATTTAACAATGAATGCATGAAATCAGAAACTTAAACACAGATGCAACATTATACACAAGAGACCAGATTTTTAGGTGGAAAACCCCAAGGTGGGGAAAAACCACGTAGAGGATTAGCTCTCAAAATATATTGTAATATTTGAGAAATGATGTTCAGGCTTGTTCACTCCATGGGCCCAGAACATACTAGCTTACTGCCATGAAGTACAGCTAGGTCTAGCAGGCTCACTGCCTCAACCCTAAACCTAGAAAGATTACAATAAGGGTTGTTAAACCTTACTAGTGGCTCACTGCCAAGCTCACTACCAAAATCACCATCTTCTTCATGTATGAGATTAGTACATTGAAGTACAATAATTCCTATGCTCTGCTCTGCCCTACTTTGCCTTATCTCCTCACCCTTTTCCTTATCTTCCCATTTTTGCAAAAGGACTCCTTTTCCATGACTCAATTACAAGTATTTATACACTTCATCAACCTTGGAATTATCATCAAGGTTGGCATTACAATCATTAACCATTGGAACAATCTCCAAGGTCGGCATTACAAACATTTACAAAATAGGTCCTAACCTATTACAACATTATGCAAAGGAAATGAAGTAAAGATGTATGCAGATCACACCACGCCTTAGCTAGGACTCAAACATGATCTTCCACACCACAACACACTTCCACAATCTTCAAGGAATCTCTGTAATTATTGGAATTAACCAAGTCGGCTAAGACTAGTTACACACTACATTATCTGAGAACAATCTTCAAACACGATCTTAATTCCTTAGCGCAGACCAATGTCAAGATAGGAACATGATTAGGGGACATCCAAAAGCACGTTATAAACATTAGGAGCAACCACACAAACCTTAACCACTTTAGCCATGGGAATCTTGATGCAGGAGTATCCCTGGTTCAAGAGCAATCTTGCATCAACCAAAAATATTTGCATTTCAGTTTGTTTCATTTTCCAGTTTAGTCAAAAGTAGATTCTATATTTTGGTCTAGTAGCATTTTCAGATCTTGTGGAGTTGGATTTAGCATCTACATTCATTCATCTACATCATATCCAGAATTCAGAGATCCGCACTTCCATACCGGAAAGATATTGTTCTCAAAAGTTGACTGTTTCTCAAAGCAGAGCATCTTGTATTCACTGGCAACCAGCTGAAGGAGAAACTTGCAGAAGTATTTCTTGATCTTTGGAGCCTAATGACACATCATTCAATGATCTTTGGTTCATAGCCAACCTTCCTCAGAGATCCGCACATCATTCCATTAATTTTCTAGAAGTGTTCTATACATTTAGGTTCGACCTACCTATGTACACACATTACACCTCTTCTTTGGAATTTGTGATCTTCCTTGGCTGACGTGGAGGAATCTATTGGTCTAGAGATGTGATATATTGATGTACTAAATCCTTAGGAAAGCAGTTAGCGATTGATTCATAATTCTTAGTTTAGATTTTGTGCGAAGGAACTTCAAATCCTCATCTTGCGCATGTATGTAATCAGGCCTGTGAGCCCTAATTATAAGCCTGCATGTTGCCGGTTGATCTCTATTTAAATTCTATGATATACTGAATGACTGAATCTACATTTGTTCTATTTCTTTGAGTTGTTTCCGTTGTGTTTACTCTTGCTGCACAGTCTGGATAGTTCACTCTGTGAACCCTCCTACCGTGACTATACCAAGTGGTATCAAAGCGAAAGTTTGAATCTTTGGGAGTGAATTGAGCGAAGTTGGTGAGGGGATTTCATAAGATCTTGCTATGGATAGATCACCAAATCGAGGCAGGTTACTCATGTTGCAACCAATCACCGATTGAGAGGCAGTTGTCACCTTATAGCTCAATCGTCGAACCTGAGGCAGTTTACACTTGATCCTAGGAAGAATGTCACCGAGGAGAGTTGCTATTATTGGAACAATGGGTAGTAGAATAGATGAGATGATGGAGATAATCAAAACAATGTGAATTCGTTTGGATGTTGTTGAAGAAGATAGGCGAAGAGGATTGACACCGAGACCTAATGTTGAAAGCAACGAGGAAGAAGAATTTCAATCTGTTGAGCAAACTGGCGAAACCCTAGGAGGTGATGAAGAAGAAGAATCAGATCAAGTAAAGATGTTGCGAGCTATTTCAAAGATTGGAAAGAGACCTAGAGTTGATGTGCCAAAATATACTGGTAATTTGAAGCCTGAAGAATTGATTGACTGGACAAATGACATGGAAGAATACTTTGAATATGAGGAAATTGAAGATCCGGAGAAGGTGAAATTTGCAAAGACAAAGTTGAAAGGACATGCTGCTATACGGTGGAAAGAAGTTCAGTTGGAAAGAAATAGAAGAGGAAAAGAAAAGATTACAAAGTGGGACCGGATGGTGACAAAGTTGAAAAATCAATTTATACCTGCTAACTATGAGTTGGAGCTGTTGAAAAGATTGCAAAACCTAAGACAAAAGGAGAAATCTGTGAGGAAGTACGTTGAAGAATTTCATAAAATGATCATAGGGACAAGACATAGTGAAGCAAGCAAGGAGAAAGTGGCTAGATACATCAATGTACTGAGGTT
Organism: Cunninghamia lanceolata; assembly: GCA_027924645.1. NCBI lineage: Eukaryota > Viridiplantae > Streptophyta > Pinopsida > Cupressales > Cupressaceae > Cunninghamia > Cunninghamia lanceolata. The sequence goes on along the minus strand of BSBN01000976.1, from coordinate 6,554,609 downwards.
GAACATTCAAGAGGAACTAAGTTTGGTGAGGATGACATCTTTGGAAGAAGCATATTAGTTTGCCCATAAAGTTGAAGAGAAGTTGAATAAGAGGCACGATCAGAGACAGAGAGGAAGAGGAGGTAAATTTCAGAGAGGTAGGACTTATTTCGAAGGAGATAGATCACATTCAGAGCAGAATAAATTTGACAGCCCAATTAAGAAGGATGACATAGATAACAATGCTTGCCGGAGAGATGACAAAAAATTTTACTGGAGAGCAAACCCTAGTGCATACCAGAATGAAGGATATAGAAGAGAAGGAAGAGGATTGGATAAGAGAACATTCATAGGTACTTGTTTTAAGTGTGGAGGTGAAGGACATAGAGCATTTGAATGTAATCAGGGTAGTAAAAGTAAAAGGACAGAAAATAGTGGAAGAGCAGCCTATGTTGAAGAAGAACCTATTGAACTAAGTGATCCTTGTTCTGTTGGTAAATCAAAGAAATGAGAATCACTGGTGATGAGGAGAGTACTATTTCAAACAGAGACAAATAAAGAACCACCGCAGAGGAAGAGTTTGTTCAGAACAAGATGCAAATCAAGAGGTAAGTGTTGTAAAGTTGTGATTGATAGTGGTAGTTCAAATAACCTAGTTTCAAAGGAGATGGTGACTAAGTTGAAGCTGGAAAGATTGAAACACCCTAAGCCATGTTAGATAGTATGGATTTAGGATAATCATAAGGTACTGGTGAGTGAACAATGTTTGGTGAAATTTCTTATTGGATCTTATCATGATGAAGTCTTGTGCGATATTATGCCTATGGATGTATGTCATATCTTGTTGGGTAGACCTTGGCAGTCTGATAGAAAAGCTATACATGATGGGAGAAAGAATACATATACTATAACAGCAAATGGGAAAAGAATTACTTTGATTCCTTTGGAAGGTGATCCTAAAGACGTGGTATGTGGGAATGCTAGAATCTGTTTGGTAGATGGAAGGAAATTTCTGGATGGTTTGAAACATGAGAATATGTGTTATGCTTTGATTCCTAAGAAGCTACAAACATTGAAGAAAGAGACTGAAGAGACACAACCGGAGGAGATAAGAGAACTGCTGACATAATAGGAAGACATCATATCAGATAATGTGCCTGATCGATTGCCACCTATAAGGAGTATCAGTCATCACATGGACCTTATACCTAGAGCAAGTTTGCCTAATAAAGCAGCACATAGAATGACACCAGCAGAGAATGAGGAACTGAATAGACAGATACAAGAATTGTTAAGGAGAGGTTTGATCAGATAAAATTTAAGTCCTTGTGCAGTACCTGCAGTGCTTACATTGAAGAAAGATGGAGAATGGAGAATGTGTAGCAATTCCAGAGCAATAAACAAGATCACAGTTAAGTGTAGATTTCCTTTACCCAAGATGGATGATATCATGGATTGTTTGAGTGGAGCAAAATATTTCACAAAGATACACTTGAAGAGTGGATACCATCAGATCTGAATTAGAGAAGGTGATGAATGGAAGACTACTTTTAAGACAAATGAAGGACTGTATGAGTGGTTAGTGATGCCCTTTGGATTGACAAATGCATCGAGCACTTTCATGAGGTTGATGAATGAAGTCTTGAAGAAATTCTTGGGTAAGTTTGTTATTGTATATTTGGATGACATTCTAATTTTCAATAAAACAAAGGAGGAACATTTGTGGCATATTAGACAAGTTTTGCAGAGACTAAAAGAGGAGAAATTGTTGATAAACATCAAGAAGTGTAGTTTCATGAAGGAAGAGTTAGTATATTCAGGATTTGTGATTTTTGTGGAAGGATTGAAGATGGACCCTGAGAAAGTGAAAGAAATTGTTGAATGGACTACACCAGAGAGCATTGGAGAAGTTAGATCATTTCATGGATTGGCTAGTTTCTACCGGAAGTTCATCAGAAATTTCAGTTCAATTTGCAACCCTATGACTGAGACAATGAGAGGTGAAATTTTTTTTTAAATGGACATCTGGAGTAGACAAAAGTTTTGAGTTGTTGAAGCAGAAGGTGACAAAGCAACCTGTTTTGGCATTACCGGATTTTAATAAGGTATTTCAAGTTGATTGTGATGCAAGTGGAAACACAATTGGAGCAGTATTAAGTCAAGAAGGTAGACCTGTAGCATATTTCAGTGAAAAGTTGAATGATGCAAGGAGAAGATATTCAGTTTATGCTCAAAACTTTAATGCCGTAATTCAAGCCTTGAAGAAGTGGAGACATTACTTGTTGCCTAAGGAGTTTGTGTTGTATACAGATCATCAAGCATTGCAATATTTGAACAATCAAGGTAAGTTGAATCAGAGACATGTGAGATGGGTAGAGTTCATGCAGAGTTATACTTTCGTATTGAAGCATAGGAGTGGAAGATCAAACAAAGTTGTTGATGCCTTGAGTAGGAGAAGAAACTTGTTGACATAAATGAGAGTTGAAGTGTTGGGTTTTGATGAATTGAAGAACATTTATGAGGGAGACACTGATTTTGCAGAACCTTGGAAAGCATGTAAAGAACCTATTGTGACTGATAGGAGTAAATGGTTGGACTATTTCATTCAAGAATATATGTTGTTTAGAGGAAGTCAGTTGTGCATACCTAGAAGTTTAATGAGAGATAACCTAATTAAGGAGAAGCATAGTGGTGGATTAGCAGAATATTTTGGCATTGATAAGACAGTGGATTTGGTGAGTGAAAATTACTTTTGGCCTCAAATACATAAGGATGATTAGAGATTTGTGTAGAATTGTACAGTTTGTCAAGTTGTCAAAGGGAGTAGCCAGAATACTGGATTATATAAACCTTTGACAGTACCGAAGAGACCTTGGGAGGACATAAGCATGGATTTTGTGATGGGATTGCCTAAGACACAAAGAGGACATGATTCAATATTTGTAGTGGTTGACATATTTTCAAAGATGGCTCATTTCATACCTTGTAAGAAGACAACCGATGTAATGCATGTATCTGACCTATTTTTCAACGAGATTGCAAGATTGCATGGATTACCTAAAAGTATAGTTTCAGATAGAGACACAAAGTTTGTTGGATACTTTTGGAGGACACTTTGGAAGAAGATGAAGACAGATTTGAAGTTTAGTTTAGCTTTTCATCCACGGATAGATTGACAAACAGAGGTAGTGAATAGGAGTTTGGGAAATTTGTTGAGATGTTTGGTTGGAGAGAAGACAAGAAGTTGGGATTTGATTCTTTCACAAGCGGAGTTTGCATACAATAATTTAGTGAACAGGAGCACCGGAAGAACACCTTTTGAGATTGTGACCGAAGTAAACCCTAGAGGAGTCACAAAATTGAGAGATGTCAGTACAGAAGACAATAGAAGTGCAGAAGCAGAAGAATTTGTAGATCATATGAAGATAGTGCATAATCAGGTTAAGAAGCATTTGGAGGATATGAATAGTAAGTACAAAGAGAAGGATGATGAGAAGAGAAGACATAAGCAATTTGAAGTTGGAGATGAAGTAATGGTGTACTTGAGAAAAGAAAGATTTCTAGTTGGGACATATAACAAGTTGAAGATGAAGAAGTTTGGACATTGTAGGATACTCAGGAAATTTGATTCAGGAAATGCATATGAAGTGGAGTTACCAGAGACATTGGGTATTTCACCTATTTTCAACATTGCAGACCTATATTAGTATCATGAAGTAGAGTTCAGTGACAACATGGAAGAAGACTTGAAGAAGCAGTTACCACAACAAGCACCGGAGCAGATTGAAGACATTTTGGACAACAGAGTTGGATGCAGCACTAGAGGAAGACAATACAAAGAATACCTTGTGAAGTGGAAAGGTAGACCAAAAGAAGATTCATCATGGATTTCTCAAGCTGAGGTGGACCGTCTTGGTTCTACCCTAGCCCCAACAAAGTGAGGGACTCACTTTTTTAATAAGCCCAGATGTCTGATGCAAGAGCATCCCTGGTTCAAAAGCAATCTTGCATCAACCAAAAACATTTACATTTTAGTTTGTTTGCAATTCAGTTTGTTTCATTTTCCAGTTTAGTTAGAAGCAGATTCTATATTTTGGTCCAGTAGCATTTTTAGATCTCGTGGACCTGGACTTAGCATCTACATTCATTCATCTACATCATACCCAGAATTCAAAGATCCGCACTCCCATACTGGAAAGATATCGCTATCAGAAGTTGACCGTTTCTCAAAGCAGAGCATCCTGATATTCACTGGCAACCAACTGAAGGAGAAACTTGCGAAAGCATTTCCTGATCTTTAGAGCCTAATGACACATCATTCAATGATCTTTGGTTCGTGGTCAACCTTCCTCAGAGATCTACACATCATTCCATTCATTTTATGGAAGTGTTCTATACATTTAGGTCCCACCTATCTGTGTACACATGTTACACCTCTTCTTTGGAATTTGTGATCTTCCTTGGCCAATGCGGAGGAATCTATTGGTCTGGAGATGATATATATTGATGTAATAGATCCTTAGGAAAATAGTTAGTGATTGATTCATAATTCTTAGTTTAGATTTTGTGCGAAGGAACTTCAAAGCCTCATCTTGCACATGTATGTAATCAGGCTATGAGCCCTAATTGTAAGCCTGCATATTGCCGGTCAATCTTTATTTGAATTCTATGATATACTGAATGACTGAATCTGTAGTTGTTCTATTTCTTTGAGTTGTTTCCGTTGTGTTTACTCTTGTTGCACGGTCCAGATAGTTCACTCTATGAACCCTCCTACCGTGATTGCACCAAATCTTCTCATCGGAACACATGAACTTCATGTCTTCAACTAATATAAAAGAAAGATAGCTTGCGAACCACCAAAACATGAACCACTGCAATTGTAGACACTTATCATCATCCCATACTTCCCTCTAGAACTGCAGAGCAAAATACTTTATTACGGAGGAATGCGGAGCAAAACACTTTCTCCCTGTCACCAAAGAATAATCAAAAAGAGCAGGTTTTACTTTGGTGAATGCAACTTTCTCAAAACTTCACACTGGAGGCTCAAACTTAGGATTTAGCATCTTCAGACATCCCTTTAAATAACTTCCAATCCACATACCAAGATATTCACCCAGCGAGAAATGCGGAGCAATCTACTGGACCGTTCTTCACCATACAACTTACTATCTATACTGCACTTCACTGTAACTCGCTTGTTTCTTTCGGAAGAGCCAATTTTCTCAATATCCTCAACATACAAAGCTTCTAAACAAGCAATAGAATAGGACATAGTTGACAATAATGACAACAAAGATATGTTGACATCAATGACAACACAAACAACAACACTAGGTTGAGTCTTATGCCACTAAATTCTAGTGAATAACAATTACAACACCTGACATTTATGAGAAAAAGTCACTTTTCTATTTGTCAAGAGCATTTTATTGAACCCATCAAAGGCATTGTTAAGGCTTTTATGCCCTTCACCATACAAGAAGAAATAATAAGAGCTCTAATACTCGATCCATTAGTGCTTAAGAGAAAATCTATATTCCAAAACAAGGCACTTGCCTTTGTACAACATAAGGGAAATTTTTAAAAAGGAAGGTCATATCTACACCCATAGAGGATCACACCTCCACCTCCTCACAATAAGAGAGGCAAATGACTATAGTAAGAGAGTTTAGAAGGAAGAAGTTATGATTTTCCTACAAGGATCCATGCTAACCCAACCATAAATGCCTTGGCAAAGGCCAAATCTATTGCATTGAGGTAATATCTAATGATGACTCAAATTTTGAAGAACCAAAACCACAACCAACTGTAGAGGAACATTAACCAAGAGGGTCTTGTGTGGCCAAGTTGGATCTCATAATCCCTTGAACATTTGACCTAAATATTTACTAAACAACACAAAAATAAAAAAAAGTTATGCCTCGTTGAGTGTGGAAATTAAGCTTGCTATTTTTATGCCTTAGTGTTTTTCAACACTTTGTTTTGCACATTGTTCTGCACAGTATAAAACCACATGCAACCTATAGACACCTAAAAGTGTCCTGAACCTGCGAACACCATTTTTACACCTAATTCATCCTAATCCCGCATTCTACTATTAATTAAATAATTCTTAATTATTATTTAATTAATTCACTTTCTCATCTCATGCCTATAATTAAATACATTTTATTTATTTAACTATTTTGGCTATTTTCCTCTATAATTAAATAATTATTTAATTATTTAATTATTCACTCTCTCAATGACCGCTTTACCCAATTAATTTAAATAAATACATATTTATTTAAATTATAGGTCTTACCCTAATTAAATAAGTCCCACTTATTTAGTTAAGTCCCCTCACATTATCCCCCTTCTAAATAAATTAAATAAATTGGTCAGGTTTATTTAATTTAAAAACATCTAGCTTTTGAGTATTGTTATGCTGTTGGAATGAGCACCCAACATTCTACCTTCGAAATCATACATTCCTATGCAAGATTGAGAAGAGCAATGGAGATAAACTGAGCTTAGTGTGGAGATTTGGTTTGCACTTGCTTTGTGTTTTGATTTTCATGCTATCTTGTACTTCATTGTGCTTGTTACGGTTTGATAGTTTGTTGTTTGTGCATTAACCCTGATTTTTACCCTGACTACATTTGGTGAACCTGATGTGAAACGTCCGTACATTCCACAAATTTGTGATTTTAGGTTTTGCAGGAACAATACGATGCATCTGCAAGTTCGTGTGACACATTCACTTCTTCGCGTGATGCATGCGCAATACGACCGAATGTATTCGCTGGAGTCTGCGATGCATAAGAAGGGTTCTGTGACACATCCGCTTGTGTATTGGACATAATCTCTTTATTTTCCTTTACCAAGCTAACCCAGTTGGTTTTGTAGGGTCTCATCTTGTTCTCTGATGCTTTATTCACTTTGCTAACCCTCTATTCAATTGGTTATCTTGTTAGGGTTTTTTAAGGCATTAGGGTTTTAGGTTTCAAGGGTTTATCTAAACTTGCTTGATCATTTTGAGTATGCCCTATGCATGTCTGAAGGTTTCACATCTTTCTGGCATTAGGGAAACAACTCTGCAACCCTAGGGTTTTTCATTCATCACTGAAATGTTATTTTTCATTTGTTGTTTGGGTAGTTTATGTTGTTTTTAGTTTGCAGACACAGAGCAACGCATCTACAGGTTCCTGCGCCGCAGTCACCAATTTCTGAGATGCAGTCACCATCTTTTGTGATGCATCCATGAGTCCCTGCGACGCATCTCTCTGACAGTGAACTGCATTTGTGCCCTTCTATGATGCAGTCGCTATTCTCTATGACACATTCAAGACACCCTAAATCACATCTGACTATTGTAAAACAAGGGGTTCTTAAGTTGTCTTCATTTTGGTTTCCCTGCTTGCACAGTAGATTAGGAGGTTTTATTCTGGTACTAATTTCTAGGTTACAGATTTGTGGCATCCATTGGGAGGAGAATCTTGTTTGAAATCACTAATCTATTTGTTGCAGGGTTCCTTCCATTCATATGTGTGTTTGGTTAAATTAGGAACACTTCAATTTGGGGTATAAAATGAACAACAACATGTTTGCTATCACACTCATTGGCTTAAAAGGAACAACAATCTGCATACTTTCACTCATTGGCTTAAAAGGAACAAACAACTTGCATCTTTTCACATTCATTGGGTATAAAAAGAACCACAAACTTGCATTATTTGTCTTCTTTGTCTTGTGAATTTGTTTGTGTTGTGAAGTGTGTATGCTCTTCCCTCGCACTCTAAGTGATCTTGGGAATCAAAAACTCTTCTCAACACTTTCATTATCACTCCACACATTTAGATTTTTAAAGGTTAATGAACCCTTTCTAGTGTGGCTAAGTAATATGCATATGCTCTTTCCTCGCATCTTTGTATGACCTTGGAGATCAAAAGCATTTACTTATGTCGCTTTTGTGTAAAACTTTAGATAAGGTCTGCTTTTGAGATACATCCGCAAGGAGAACTCATTGGCAACCTAAAGCGATTTTTCCCTGGGGTTGTTATATAAAAGGATAAGGCAAAATCCAAGTCTAAACTGCCATTAGCCTTCGTCGTACAATGCCAATCCCAAAGTGCAAGCTACCCACGTTTACGTGAGGTATTTTTAGTACCACTAGTAGGATTGGTTAAAGCCTTAAGTGGCTTGTTGGATGCTCGCAAGTGGTAAGTCCTCGAGTTGTGACTAGAAGACAAATTAGTTAGAAGCTCACCTTTTATGATTGACTTTTATTGGCGTCACTCTTGGTGCAAGGATTACCACCCTGAAGTTACTCACCATATGAGCTCCCTTGAGATGAGATGGAAATCCTCGGCTTAGCATAAGCTATACGTAGCTTTCGAGGGAAAGGGTGATTGGGTCATCCAACCTCTCTCGTAAAACAAAAGTGTACACACCCCACTCTAGGGTGTCCCTACCTCACGTCGAAGGAGTTTCCAAGTTGTGGGCCCGAGCATCGCGCCATTGGCCAATGACCTTAGGGATAGGAAGTGTCTTATGTGTGTGAATTATTTTTGAATGTGATTAAGACCCATGGAAATTTGGGGTTGGATAGCCCTTGAACATACACATACGCTTATAAAGTTAAGAGTCACAGCTAAACTGAATGCTGAGTGTCTTCTATGTGTGAAGTGTTTTATGATTTTCCCAACAAATTGTCAAACAAGCATAGAAGACTGATTTTAGGCTCCAAACAAACAGTGAAACACATCCGTAGGGTACTAAAATGCATCTGCTGAGAAATAGACTGCAATTTCAACACCTGAAATGCATCTAATAAGTAGTAAAATGCATTTGAAGCTCCCTGAAACGCATCTGTAGACTAGTAGACCGCAATTAAGCCCTTGTGTGATGCATCTACCTGTATTTTGACAGGGGATCTGTTAAAAATCGGCCTTCCCTATCAAATCTTATTGCAACTGTGTCAAAACATTTTAGACCTGCTAGTTATGTTCATCCATTGCATACTCAACTTCATTCCTTTAGGTTTAGATTGTATTCCATATTGTCCAAATCATTCAGCGCACCTTAGAACATTCAAAAAATTAACCCTTGACATCTAAAGAGGTCCCTAAAAAAATTAGTCTTCTTGAGGTTGAAACATAAGGAGAAATTGTCAAAACTTGACTACATTATAAGTACTAACTTGGATCACGAGACCTTGATATCTTTTTCAAATCAATCACAATTTTGGCTTAATAATCACAAGTCCGGTTTAAGTCCATGTTTTCAACAAGTGGATCTCAACTCATGAGTCTAGTTTGAGCTCACTTTAACCAATCATTTCTTCTACATCAACACTTCAATGTCTTGATAAATCTAACTAGTGCTTTGATAAAGTCATAAGTAGACATTAGTTCCCTCTTGGAGCAAACTTCTTGAAGACTAATACCCATTAGTCTCTAGTATAGTCTCAGTCTCAATGCATTAGTTGCATCTCAAAACATTGACATAACATATCCCCATTAAGTCATTCCCATTGGAATAGGTGCATTTCCAACCTTAGTTGCATCTCTATATCTTACAAGAAAACACCAAAAATATAGCATAAACACTTTGCATTTCCATCCATAGGATGAGCCTATTTCCACAAAACTAGTAATTCTTATATGGTCAAGACACGGTTGCAAAAGAAAAGAAAGCGAGAATCCTTAGATCATCTCACAAACACAATGAGATTTGGAGCCTCATCCAACGAACAACCCAAGTCACACATGGGGAATCCTTTTGAAACCATTCTCTTACAAGAAGTAGACCAAGGAATCTTGCAACGAGAAATCGAGGAAGCCTCCCAAGATCCTAGGTTGTTACGAATCTTAGATGAGGTGATTGCGGCAAATCCACAAAGTTACCTCATGAGACTTGCAAAATCGTACCAAACTTCCCCCAGGAGTTGACATCAATATGATTGTGGGATCATCATCAAACAATGTCACACAAATCCAAGGACAAACAACACCATCTACTAGCTACACGAATCGGACACAAAAACATGTCACCCTTCCTATGGGAGAAACATCACAGGATTCCACAATATACCATGTGCCTCCCCCATTTGACAATAACAATGTGAATGTCACATCGCAACCATTGAATTTTGCAAACCCCTTCGCTCTAATGAATAACATAGGTCAAAACAAAAGGACACGAAGAATACACATAGTGACCTCGCAAGCGTAAAATGCCACAACTAATGCAAATATGAACCTTGGACCTCAAACAAATAACAACTTGAACATGGACCCCCTTGGTCAAAATAATGACACAATACCAAACGTGAACACAAATGTTTTGAGTCATCAATATATAGACCCACATCATTAAAATAGTAATACCATACCTAACACATACATGACCATTGATCCTACTCAAAACAACACCTTGAATCATCAAAATATTACCCAAAACAATCAACATGTGTCTCACCAAAACGACAATCAAAATACTAGTGCATCACATCAAGATACCCATTCAAACCCCTTGCGACAACAAGTGGACCAAAACACCTTCTTACAAACAAATCCCCATAACATCCAAAACCAAAACACTACAAGTGATTCATCCCACTTCTAATACATTAATCCAAATACCACGTACATACCCAACAACCAAGACCTAAATGCATCTTCATCACACACTCCCTTCAATACGCATACCAACCCACTTGTCACAAATTTGGGGTCTCAAAACACGTCAACAACAAACATGGGTAATCCGTATCAAAACGCACCCACAAATGCCATAGACACATCATTGACCCCTTTGAAGCCTTAGCACACAAGATGCAATCACTAGAGCAACGCTTTTCAAACATGCAAGTATCGACCACAAAGAAGGCATATTCCATGGAAGATTTATATCCTTATCCCTTCGACAAAGCATTTACATGCCACCTTTCTCACCAAACTACAATGTACCCAACTTCAACAAGTATAGGGGAAAAGGGAGTCCTATAGAGCATGTGCGAGAGTTTCACACAACATGCCTTGAGATTGCATTTGAGCATACATATTTGATGAGACTATTCCCAAGGAGCCTCATAGGTTCACGCACCTTCCCATGGGGATAAGGACATGGACCGAACTTACAGACAAATTCATATCTCATTTCTCTTATAACATCAAAATAGATGTGAATGTCGCCACTGTATGCCATACAAAATAAGAAGATGGGGAAACATTCATCTCCTTCTTTCAAAGTTGGAGGGTCCTAGCTAGTAAATGTCTGTGTCATATACCCGAGAATCAATTGGTGCCAATTTTTGTGGCGAACCTTAACAAAGAACTCATTCACCAACTGTAAATCTATTGTTGCACCTCCTTTGGAGAAGTTGTTGAAAAAGGGAGAGCCATTGAAAAGGCCCTCATAGCTAAGGGTACAATCAAAATCTTCAACAAGAACCAAAACACTCAAAACCTACCCTATGACAAGAACAAGTTTTGGTCTTGAAACAAGAACATTACCAATGATGGAGTGGTAGACGCAAAGGCAATCAATAGGTTTGGCCCGCTTCTCACGCTCAAAGCACCACCAGTGCCCAATAATCATCCTTTCGTTCAACAACAACCACAACCACAACCGCAACAACAAACATTTAATGCAATTCAAAACAACCAAAGAAGACCGCCTCTAAGGAACAATCCCCCTCGGCGAAACTATACACCCCTAACGGATCCTATTGAATCAGTCTTAAAGAAATTACTGTAGTCCAACCTCATCCATTTACTAGAGGTCAAACAATACGATCCAACTTTTAAACCTCCCTCATGGAACAATGACTTTTGCGAATATCACCAAATAAAAGGTCACAAAACATCCAATTGTTACAAGCTAAAGAACATCATACAAGATTTCATTGATCAAGGAGATGTAGTTGTAGATAATCCACAAGGTTCCTCCAATACTGATCACACCATCTTTACAAATCCCCTACAGGATCATGCATCGGGAAAAGCCTCCACTTCAGGAACCAAGCCACATGACCATGTCAATTACAACAATGTCGCTTATGAATACACTGTTAACAATATCCACACATTTGATGATAACATCTCCATAATCACCATCAAGTCCCATCCTGAGTGCTCCATCACTACTCGTAAGGCCAAGATAACATTGCAATCCATCCAATCCATCTAATCCACAACCTAAGACTCAATATAATATTTTGAACCATTTGAAATTTAAGACTCTGACGCAAATATCCATCTTTGAATTGCTTTGCCTATCCCTGGACCATAAGGCCATTCTAGACAAAGCACTTCTGGAGTCATATGTCTTGACAGACCTAAATGTGAATCAATTCTAGGTCATGATAGGACATTTGGCTACCTCTAACCATGTCACTTTCACCGAATGCAATGCACCCTCAAATCAACCTGATCACACCGACCCATTACACCTTGAAGTCTTCATTAACAAACACAAAATCCGACGAGTCTTGGTAGACGATGGAGTGGGATTAAATATATGTCCTTTAAAGTTAGTGATGATATTGGGGTACTTTGAAGCCTGCATCAACCCGACCAAAAGAATTGTCATCAAAACTTACAACGATGTTGAATGTTCCTCCAAGGGACTGATCTCACTTCCCGTAAGAGTTGGGCCTGCCACTCTCAATATTGCATTTCATGTCTTGGATGCTAAACTTCCCTACAATCTTATCCTCGGCTGACCATGGATCCATGCCATCCACTTACCATTAATGCATTAAATTTCCCTACAACGGCATGGAAATCACTATACCTGGTGATCCTGATGCCTTTCAATATTGCAGCCACTTGAGAGAAGTACTTCAACATCAAGTGCCCATGAATAGAGGAATTTCACCTTTCACTTCATCACATTATGTTGATCCATCCACATTATCAAAATCTGCTACCACGTTCATTCTGCCACTTAACCCTAAAGTTTAGATCCAAGATAAAGGATGTGGGGAATATAAGATCAAAGTCTCATATTGCATCGGTAAGCTACCAAAATCACCAAGGTCTCATGGAAAACCTGGCCCAATCAAACCAAATGAGACTATTTTTGTCACCCCCACCACCTTCACAAAATGGGGAGAACTTAGCAAAGAAGATGTAGACGACAATGTCTCTAAGTGGCTCTACAAGGAAGAGGAAGAGGTCAATCATGTGCAACTACCGGTGGAACAATATGGAAAGGGGTATGAGTTTGTGAAACAACAAGGATACGATGGGCATAGTGGACTTGGGCCTAACAAAAATGGAAGAACAAAGCCTATTCAAACAACCATGCTATCGTGCAACAAGGGGATAGGGCATACATCACAAAGAGTAAGTGCTCCTAATACTAAGTTACTTTTGAGTAGGGATGCAAGTACTTCCAAAGACGTCGAGACATCAAGGTACCCTCCCAAACCTGAGCTCGAATCTTTCCAACCTAACCTACCTAATGACAACGCATGGATCAACATCTTCTAGGATCCTGACAATACTTCCATTTGCACTCTAACTTCCATAACCATAAGCTACATGAACACTGATGATGGCTTGCCATTATTCCATCCCAAACTCATAGACTGGGATCAACAAACACCACCTAGCTTGGATTTGTTCAAGAACAATGAAGCTATTGCTGAGTTCATGGGACTCCGTGAAGGCATACATCAAGGGTATCATAAAGTTGGATACATCATGGATCTCGACGACACTTCTTACTTTAGAGAATCCACTCCACCCTCTAGTCGCAAAAATGAAAAAGAAAAAAAAAAGTCTCTAGGTGAACACTGAAAGGCACCTCTTGACCATAAAAAAGTAAAAATAAAGGGTGTATCTGAGGGTGAAAACCTCTCTAAGGTGCCCAAGGATGGAGGGTTGGAAGTTCTCCCAAACACACAAGAGAGATCACCACTGTTGGTAGAAAAGACAATGGAGATAAATGTCAGTACAAAAGAAAATCCACGGATTGTCCACTTCACTGAGTCACTAGCAGAGCAAGAGAAGCATGAGTTCAAAATCTTCTTCTCAGAAAAATAGGTCAATTTTGCTTGGTCCTATGTCGATATACCGGGGCTTGATCTATGGTTCATTTTACATCGCCTACCATTGTTGCCAAATGGCAAATTGGTGAACCAAAAATTGAGAAAAATGCATTTGCAAATCGCACTCTTGGTAAAACATAACTGAAGAAGTTACTTGATGTGGGTTTTATTCAGCTAATTGACTATCCAGAATGGATCTCTAACCTAGTACCAGTCACCAAACCTAATGGTCAAATTAGGATTTGTGAGGACTTTCAAGACCTTAACAAGGCATGTTCGAAAGATGATTTTCTGTTGCCAAACATAGACATGATAGTCGACCTTACCGCTGGATACAAGATGCTTTCACTTATGGATGATTTTTCAGGTTATAATTAGATTAGGATAGCTCCTGAGGATCAACACAAAATTGCTTTTACTTGTCCATGGGGAACATATTGTTGGAATGTCACGCCCTTTGGCCTAAAAAACGCTCGAGCTACATACCAGAGAGTAATGACAACCATCTTTTATGATTATATGCACACATTTATGGAAGATTATGTCAATAATTTATTGGCCAAATCAGTTACAAGGAGCATCCACTTAGAGGTATTGGACAAAGTCTTCACACGGATGGAAGAATATAAGGTCAGATTGAACCCTAAGAAATGTGTGTTTGGAGTTACTTCAGGAAAACTATTGGGGTATATTGTCTCTCAATGAGGAATTGAATTTGATCCTACCAAAGTGAAACCCATCATAGACATGCCTCCACCAACAAGTCTCAAACAACTATGTAGTCTATAGGGAAAATTACAATCAATCAGGAGATTCATTGTACAACTTGCTGACAAATGTCACCCATTTCAACACTTACTCTACAAAGGGGTACCCTTCCTATGGACTGAACATTTCCAAGAAGCCTTTCAGAAGATCAAAGATTTTTTTTGTCACCACCAATCCTCATGCCGCCAATACCAGGAAAGCCCCTTTTATTGTACATAGCAACAACGTTTTCAGCATTGGGGGCACTTTTAGCACAAAATGGTGAAGAAGGGAAAGAACGGGCAATCTATTATATTAGTATAACATTAGTGGGGTACTAACTCAATTACAGTCCTATAGAGTGTGCTTGCCTTGCCGTAGTTTTTTCCACCCAAAAGTTGCGACAGTATATGTTGAATCATCAGACAAAACTAATTGCAAAGATTGACCCCCTGAAGTATCTACTCAACAAGGCAACATTGACATGACGGTTGGCTAAATGGGTTATGATATTAAGTGAATATGATAGAGTATGTTGACCACAAAGAAATAAAGGGGCAAGTGATCATAGACTAATTGGCAAAGGCACCTACAACATCGTATCATCCTTTGGTCACAGATTTCCTAGATGAATCAATCTTTGCCATAAAAATTCCTAAAACATGGACATTATTCTTTGATGGTTCCTACACAAATCACGGCTCAGGGGCGGGCATTCTGTTCATCACTCCTCAAGGAGATGCTATCCCTAAAGCATTTCAAATAGCCTTTCCTTGTACAAATAATATTGCTGAATATGAGGCATTGCTCACTGGATTACGGTGGCCATAAATTGGAAAATCAAGAAATTACAAGTCTTCAGCGATTCACAGCTCATCATTAAGTAGGTCAATAATGAATATGACATAAAAGATGAAAAACTCATGCCATATAAGTGAATGGTTGGTAGTTTCAGACTCTATTTTGACATAGTGGTCTTCGATCAGATTCCTAGGGTTTAGAACAGAGTAGTTGATGCAATGGTCACAATAGGACCTCTCTTGGATATCTTGAAAAATACTCCACAATTTGAGTTCTTGGTGGAACAACTGTTGGTCCCCGCCTTTGATGTCCTTGAATCAAAGTTAGTATGTGAAATTGTTGGTCCCACATCTCCCTGGTATCATGACATCTATACATACCTACATGACCAAATCCTCCCACCCAACCTATCTTCCAACCAATGTAAATCCTTCATACACAAATCTGCTAAATATGTCATCATCAATGACACCCTTTACCATCGTGGATTCAACAACACCCCCTGCGATGTCTTGACATTGAGGAAGCACAAACGACCTTACGCAAAGTACATGAAGGTATATATAGAGCTCGCTCTAGTGGTCCTACTCTAGCTAAGAAGATCATCATAGCTGGATACTATTGGCCTACAATGGAGAAAGATGCATAACACTTTGCTAAAAAATATCAACAATGTTAGATACACAGAGATCTTGTGGATGCACCTGCTCAAGACTTGCAGCCACTTGTATCTCCATGGCCATTCTCTCAATGGGGACTCGACCTTGTGGGCAAAATTCACCCCACTTCTGCCAATGGCCACAAATTCATCATCACCGCCACCAAATATTTCACAAAGTGGATCAAGGCAATTCCTATGACATACATTACCGACAAACAAATTGCTAAATTCATCCTCAACCACATCATATGCCAGTATGGTGTACCTCAATCTATCATCATGGATAATGGTTTCCCTTTCAAAAATTAAGATATCCATGAACTATGTGAAAAATCCCATATCCAACACCATTTTGCCACTCCATATTATCCCCAAGGCAACAGTCAAGCCGAGGCGTCAAATAAAACCATTATAAAAATTCTCAAAAAGACTGTCAATGATGCTGGCCGTGACTGGCACATCCAGCTCAATCCTACCTTGTGGGCATACCGCACCAGCATCTGTACACCCACCGGAGACACTCCATACTGACTCGTCTATGGTTTCGAAGCCATCCTGTTCATCGACGTTGAGTTACCTTCCCTGAGAGTATCACTGAAACAATTTGTGGATGATGAAGAATACAGATTATCTAGGTTACTTGAGTTGGAGTTACTAGATGAAAGAAGACAAACTGCATTGGTTCATTTGCAAGCATATCATAATTGTCTTCGGTGTGGTTATAACAAGAGGGTTTGAGTTCGACAGTTCAATATCGAAGACTTGGTCTTAAAGGAAAATCCCAAGAATTAGTTGGAACGAGAGAAGCCAGGAAAATTTGAACCAAACTGGTTGTGTCCTTATGTTATCACTGTCGCATATGGATCTAGTGCATATCAACTTGCCACCCTCGAATGTGAACTGCTACCAGAGCCGATCAACAGCATGCACCTTCGCAGATACTACATCTAAGTCAAAAAATTCATTTTTTTTAAAAGTACAAAAAAAAAAGAGTCCAATAGTGAAAACTAAAAATAGTAATGAGAAATAATTTGTCCAATAGTGAAAACCACTTCGGTGGCGCTTTGAATAAGTACCATGGTGAAAACCTGGCAAAGATGTGCCATGTGTAGTGAGTCTTCGCTCCACTGTCTACCATCATTTTATCGGGTCTTCCACCTTGCCCTCCATTCAGATCATTTCCAAATCCACATCATAATCCACAATAAACCATGTCATCCTTCTCATGGCCTGAGAATAGGTTGACATTCAACGTCTTCCCAAACTTTCCTAACATTTCGTCATCATCCCATCCCGTATTGGTAATAACTTTATCCTATACTTGACTTGGGGAAAAATCTTGATCCTAAAAATCAGCATTGGAGGACACCTTTGGTATAAACTCGAAAATCCAAAAAAATAAAAATATTTCCAAAAATCCAAAAAAAATCAAATATTCCTCAAAAATCCAAAAACATCAAATATTTCAACAAATCTAAAAAAATCAAATATTCTCAAAAATCCAAAAACATCAAATATTCTCAAAAATCCAAAATATCAAATATTTCCAAAAATCCAAAAACATCAAAAATCACAAAAAAAATCAAATAACCAACTAGAAAACCCCAAGCAATAAATTGTGTCAAATCCACCTTATTGAACTACGTCGCCTCTGATCTTTCAAGTAGGCAAGGCCATCTTTGATGAGCCCCCGAGGCTTTCTACTCCCTAGGTCTTAGGTCACATAAAGTCCACCTGGTTGAACTACGTTGTCTCTGCGCTTGCACGTAGGCAAGGCCATCTGCGATGAGCCCCCGAGACATTAGGTCGATCCCTTAGTTGAGTCAACTATCATAATAAGTCATCCTCCGGTGAGATGGACACTTTGATCAGACCAAAAATCTTCCAAAGCAATGCACACCTAAAACCAATCCCAAAATCAACAAGACAACTTATCAAGTCAGCCAAGCAATCATCCCTAATCATTCGTATAATGCTGATCATACATCACTATCAACAATCCTTATCAACCACCACATGTCTTACAATAGAATGGGGCATAGTTGAAACCAGGCTTTACACCTTAGACGACATGTTTCATCTTTCCAGACATCATTAATCATCACATACCAGTCATTGCACACGTTGTGACACCTTGCACAACATGTCCCAACTCTATCACTTGCCTTAAATAGGTATGGACATTGCCGAAACTAGACTTAACGTATTATACGACACACTTCCCATCGTGAAACCAGGCATTATTCAACCTATCATAACCAATAAGACAAACACATACACACTCAGCAAAGGATCTACATGGTTGTTGACTCTTGGTCTCGTCTGTCTTATCTTTTATTAGATTGATCTTTGGTCTTACTCTTATGCTTCTCAAGGCAGTCCCTAAGTGATGAAGAGAAGCGAGGATAGAGCGAGACCTTTTTATTTGATTTTTGTTTGGGGTTTGTCTTGGCAAAATAACTGGGGAAACTAGGTTCCTTGCGTGTGATCGAGATTTCATTAGGTGTGAATCAAAGACATCCTAGGCAGGGGAAATAATAAATGCTTCCTGGCATAAGGACTTGTATACCTCAAAGTTATCTCATCACATGTTTCGACAAGGTATAACGATTACTCGTCTGAGTCAGGCATTCCTTGTTTGTCATATGCCTGTTTCACAAAGGACTACACTTCACACTTTGGCTTATGACTTGCCACTATGTTTTTAGTCCCTTGACATAATAAGTTCTATGATGATAAGCAACAACTGCAAGCAAGAAGCTCAAAAATCTATCCAAGCAAAATCTTGATCCATCCTTCTACCCAATCTTCATCCTTCGCGCATCTCTCTCATCTCCATTTCTTCTGATTATCTTTCATCATACTGTGACATGCCAAAAATGCATTATATCTCATAAGCCTACACACATACAGATTAGTACATCATATACATCTTACCATAAGCATAATACCATAACTATCACAAATATCATCATCATGTTAGATCGCTAATACTGCATTATAACATATAGAGTAATCATCCGTATACAACACATACATATCTGCATCCATGTAGTACACATATAAGCATCACATAGAAATAAAAAGTACCATCACATAAACATGTAGTATCATCTCAACATGTGCATTTATGAGTCACATCATACATCACGTCATAAGCATCATCACATAAAAGGCATAATAAATAGGACTACATCATCACATCATGAATCATAGATCATAAAGCATAAAGCATAAACATAGAACCATAACATAAAGGAGCATAGCACATATATCCATCACATCATATGTCTATAAAAATAAGAGATCATCATCAGAGTAATTTGTCTCATATATATATATATATATATCATCAAAAAAGTGTCATAGTGCAAATCTGAGTCCGTATGTCAAAAATGGAGGTCACAAGCTCAATAAAAAACTAGAGCTTGCAGGCTCGATTAAAAAATATACATCATGTCTATTAAAATGGCCTAGTGAGTGTTATCATGGCCTCCATATTGTGTCGTCCCTATAGGAGGACCCCTATGCTCTAACTTAGCCTGAGAACCAAATGGCCTCTCGTATGGTGAAGCCCTCCTCTGAGTGTGAGAAACCCCCACACTGTTATGTGACCGCCGGAAATGAGACCTGCTCACGCTCCTGCTTTGAAAACTAGGTGCCCTCTAATCCGCTGGCACCACACCCTCATATAAGGTCCTATAGTAGCCTGTCTCCAACCCTACCCGATATAGAGCCTGTGCTAAATCTGTAGTGGGCCCACTAACTATCAACATGAAATTAATACTCCGCTACTCAGCCCTTTGAGCTCTGATAATGGCCATGTCTCTCTCTCTTATCCTTTGCACTAGCTAACCCTCTAATTCCTGAATGTGCAGTCGCATCCGCTACATCTCAACTACCTGCTCTCCTTGATCCTCCTCCTCCTCATCACCCATCCCTACAATGGGCACATCCTGGAATGCCTCCTCTCTGATGCACTCCTCCTCAGCATCCTCCTCCTCCTCACTCTCCCCCATCTCCTCTCCACCAACATTCTTCCCACCGACATCCTCCATAGCGACATCCTCCTCCCTCCCCTCTCTCTCCTCCATCTATATCTCCCCCACTGCCGCTACAACCTGTCCAATGACCCTCTCTCCCTCATAAATCAGAGAGAGTCAAGGACCTCTGCCCTACCCATCCCATCCCCTCCCTCAGTCTCCTTGGCCCTTGTCTCCTCTGCCTCCACCAACTCCAACATCTCTCCCCATTCGACTAGAAAACTATGACCACGGCAATCATGAATCATAATACCACTAATACAAATGTACAAAACCATAATCAACCAGTCATATCGATCAACCAAGGTATCCCAATGGATCTCATAGTCCTCGACCCCTAGGGAAACATCATCATTAGCCTCAAATAACCTCCAGAGTGTAGGTAATCCTCGATCTGAGCTATAAAAACCTACTCCCCGCGAATTGGCAGCCGCAAAATCTGCCAAACATCCTCCAAAGTAATGGTGGCCTCGCCTATAGGCAGGTGGAAGGAACTGGTCTCCGAGTGCCATCACTCAGCCAGTGCAATGAGCAAACCTTAGTTAGCCCTAATCATGGGCATGAAGGCAACACCATATAACCCTAGGGCATGTAGGGTATCCCACTCCTCCCAAGACAAATGATCTTGCAATAGATAACTGGTAGGATGACTCTCACAGGTGTAGATGGGTGACAATCTCACCTATTTCCACAAATGCAACACACTCTGTCAATCTAAAAAAAACCCTAGGCAAATCATTCACAGAAAAGTAGGGCAAATCAGGTCAAAATCTCATCAGTAAACTGCCAAACATGCACATGTGTTGCACTGTCAGGTCAGTGCATCACAACTAAAACGGATGCATCACATAGCCTCACGCATGCATCACAATCTCGTGCTTGCGTCACACGAACCAGCACATGCGGCGTAATTTTTTGATTGCATTGCATTGTCCTGCGCAGGTGTCGCATCTCGCAGATGTGTGACACCTAATGCGCATGCTTTGTACGAGCTTGCGCATGCATTGCAAAAAAGTAGATGCGTCACATGAAAACACATGCATCACAGCTCTTCACACATGTGTCACAACTCTTCACACATGCGTCACTCGCAAACACAGATGTGGTGCAGAAAACTGCACCGCATTTGGGCCCTATTTTCAAGCCCTAAAATCTAGCAAAAAATGACAAAATTGAAAAGTAGGGATCATATACATACTGTTGTGCCTGTCCCTAGAAGCCAACCATACATCCTGACCCTTGATCTGTGATGCAGGTGAGATGGAATAGGTGACATGCTGGGAAGTGCTCTGCAAAAAACTCACAACAAGCTGCTCTCAACTCTCTGAAATTTCTAAAAGCAAAGTGTGCAAATGAGCTATTTGGACCCCTTTGAGGGCTATTTATAGCACCTTTTGACCTAGGTGGACCCCTTTTTGTAAATTTGACCAACCCAAGGCCCGTTTCTGCGCACCGAATACCAATTGAAATAAGGATTTCACTCCTGGATCAGTTTATAACTTCCTGTACCACTTTTTAGAAATTTTCCAATTTTTTTGAATTTTTTTTTAGAAAATTTGAAAAATTTCCCGAGGGGGCACGAGGCTATCCCGCCTCATCTAGGGCACGCCGGGGCATGTTTAGAGCATATTTCTTGAATTTTTCTTTGATACAACGCCAATATCGACATTATATCAAAGAGGAGCAAAATGTAGACACCTAAAAATATCCTAAACCTGCGAATGCCATTTTTACACCTAATTCATCCTAATCCTGCATTCTACTATTAGTTAAATAATTCTTAATTATTATTTAATTATTCACTCTCTCAATGACCACTTTACCCAATTAATTTAAATAAATACATATTTATTTAAATTATAGGTCTTACCCTAATTAAATAAGTCTCACTTATTTAATTAAGTCCCCTCGCATTATCCCCCTTCTAAATAAATTAAATAAATTGGGTATGTGCAGGATCATCGCGGGCCAAACAGTGGCAATAGGAAAAAAATTGAGTTTTTACTTAGCCAAATTCGCGACTTGGTAAAGTTTGACTTTGAAATGGATATCTGTTTTGGTTTGGATACCAAACCAAAACGGATATCCGCTTTGAATACATTTTTTATATCGAGTAAATATCCAAGTAAGATGAAGTCGTCTCAGAGAAGAGATTTAAAGATCAAAGCACAAAGGTACATGGTACAAAGAGGTCTTCTATTCAAGAAGAACCATGAAGGTATATATCTAAGGTGTTTAAATAGAATTGAAGAAGATAAGGTATTATCAGAGTTGTATGATAAGTATGGAATTGCTTATGGTTCTCATATTTTGGTCAGGTTTATTTAATTTAAAAATATCTTACACCTCATCATTTCTTCAAATTAAAAATTGTCCTTTGTCCTTTAGTGACTGGGAAGCCCTAATCAATCTACACCCTTCATTTCATCAAAAGTCAACCATGCAATCACAACCCTTCATTCAAAGCCTACTCCTTTATAAAATCACTCTCTCAACCTCATTTTCTCACTTCCCACTTGCATAATTTGAGCACTATCTCTCTGATTTTGCTATTCATACACTCTTGAGCTTCTCATCCTATTTGCAGGTCTACAAATCTGAGGACAAAGTACAACAAAGTCTTGGAGGAACAATGGAGGGGAGATACTTGTAGTCTAGGGTTTTATGTCTTTTGTTTGCTTTCGATTGGTTCTTAGGCTATTAGTACTCCATTGAGGAGTTAGGGCATGCATAATACAATTTGTAGGTGTTTGAATGTTTTTCCCTAACGACACAACCAAATGTTAATTATAAGTTGTAGTCAATCCATGAAACCCAAAGTGTAAGATGTGAGGCCTACATTTTTCATTTCCGTACATGTGACTATTTACCTTACTGTTGCTGACACTTTTATATTTGTGGGACTGTTGATCCCAGATTTTCAAACTATTAAACCTTATTATGTTAAAGGAAAACTAATTGGGTGATGTTAGTTAGATGTTGCTTTAAGAGAAAACAAATTGGGTGACGTTAGATAGATGTTTATTTTATAGGAAAACTAATTGGGTGATGTCTGATTAATGTTTACATTACAGAAAAACTAATTGGGTGATGTTAGAAAGGAAATTGTAATGTGATTTCATTACGTTATGAGAACTGTGGTATGTTTTAGGAATGCATGTTTTAAATTGCTTCGGCTATGATATTTATATGTGAAATTGACCTTGTAATTGAGTGCGCAGGTTTTGGCTAACAAACTACAGATACTGGAGATCATTCCGCACCTTATGTTGTGATCCCTTGTGAAGCCGATCTGGTTCCACTAGGAACCGAGATCAACTCTGTGTTTGATTTAATGTTGTAATGTTGTCTTTCATGAGGTTGAATGGGTTAGGTCTACCCTCTTGTAAATTTGAATTATGATTTGTGTTGTAAGAAATGTATTTGAATTTTATTTTTTAAATTTTAAATTTTTGAGACCCTTTTCTTGTGTCTTAACTTGACCCTGGGTGTCCTGACTAGGTTAAATTTGACCCTGGGTTATACCCCATGGGTCTAGGGTCCCTTTTGACTTGGGTAACCCTTGGGTAACCTCCGTATGGTCACCTTAACTTCACACTGAAATTAAGTGACGAATTTGGAGGTATGGGAGGGATATGATGAGTGGTGCCAACACTCAAACCCATCCCTTTTCAATTCCCAAGATAAGAGATGACTCCAAGACCCACCAATTATGGAGGATTTGACTTCAAGTCTCCCTCACAATTGGTGAGAGTCCCCATGGAGTTGTGTGGTCATTCATAAGAAGGAAGGAAGGAGAGACATGTGTCACCCTTTTCCTCCTTTAACTCCTTTTTTTTCTCCCATGTGTAAGAGAGATGACATGTGGTAAGGGATAAGGAAGACTTTAGGGATGGGTGAGTGACATATGCCAACACTCATCCCTTGGGACACAATAGTAGTTTGGGGAAGAGTGAGGAGGTGACGAGTGCCACCTCCCCATTCCTCTAAACTCATGGAATTGGGTTATTTTAATCCCACTTGGGATAGGGAGAGGGGTTGTTGAATTGGGAGGATTTTTGTTTATTAAAAATTGCTTTTGGGAGAAGAAAGTTAGAGGGAGTTTCATGGCGTAGGTTGGAGGAGATTTTAGTGGAGCTCTACATCAACTTCATCCATTAAAGGGCTTTCTAAGGTTGGATTTCATGGCCTTTCCTTTGTATTTCTATTTGTTGCATGAAGGATGTGTGAAAATTATTTATTTTGCTTGTGTTGTAAATTTTGTTATTGTGGGGAAATTTTATTGGGATGTTAACAGAGCTTCTTCCACTTGGGAGAAATGCTCATCAAGTGTGGGGTAGGGGAGGAGTGATCCTCCTCGAGTTCATGCCTTGTTTTGGGATGTTGAAAGCCTTGAGGGCATTTGTGTGACTTTGAGAAATTGTGTTATATGGCTTGAGAGCCAATATATGAACTTCTTGGAATTTTTGTCAACAAGTTTGGCTTGAGGCCATGAGAAAAATTGTGTTGAAATAATGTTGAAGGGTGACACTCTAGAGTTGAGTGTGTCCACTCTCCTACCCCTTGTTAAACTCACTGTGGATGAGTTTGTGTTGTGTAAATAGCCATAGATGTAATTGTGTTTTTGGGATGTTGTATTGTTTTGTTGTGAAGTGGATTTTGGAATACCCTAGGTGTGTGGATGATCTCCCTAGCTCGGGGGTGACCCTCTTGCGGGTCTACGGTAGGGAGGAGAGCAAGTTGAGTGGTGTTTCTTCCCTTGTGTGATATGCAGGTTCTTGGAGCTTATTGTGAAGCTTGGAGAAGATTATTTGAACTTGAAAAATATTTTATTTTCCTTAAGTCTTAAGGAGAGCTTGGTCTTTATTGTTTACATCCTGGTTGATCCCCAAGAGGAGAGATTTCCCCTTCTATTGTTGTAATTTTTTTTGTATTTTTGAGTTATGAGGAAATCCTCTTCTTTGTAATAAATGTTTTATTTATAGTATTTATTACATTTTGTTACAATTTATGAAATGATTAAGAAAAGAAAATTTGTTTTTAAAAGGATATTAGAATTGTCTATCTCCTTGTAAACCTATTTGTAAAGTTGGAAGTTAGTTGCTATCGAAAAATACAAAGTTTGTTAAAATTTATCTCATTATATGATTTGTGAGAATATTAATTTTATGGAGTTATATAAAATTGTAATTTTGTTACTATAAAAGAGTTGCACTTGGATTTTAGTTAAGCTTTTGAATTTAATTGTAAATAATTAGATCTCATGTTTACTACTTTTGATTTGAAATTATTGACTTGAAAATTTAAAATGAGTAGGAGGGAAAAATTATCTTAACTATCCTTGTATTTAGTTTCTTAAAAAAAAAAAATTGTTAATTAAGAGATGCATTGGAAGTTTTATTTAAATGAAAACTCATAAGAAAATAAAATAATAACAATTTCAATATTCTGCCCTTCCAGATTAATTGACAGAGATTATTTAATAATCTATCTATATATATATATATATATAAATAATTACATTTTCTGTATTTATAAAAGTTAAATGGATTATTTATAAAAACTGTGAATTTTATTATTCTGAGAAAATTGTGGAGTAGTTATATATATATGTATATTATATTTATTATTATATGAAATTAAAAATGGAACGTAAGATATATTATTTTCGCTGTCATACATTTTATTACAGTTGACAAAAAAAAAGAGAATAGTGGGAGGGGGGTTTAAACCTCCCCACCATGCTGCCGCCGTTGCTATCTTCTTTGGGTGTGGGGAGGGGGCGAAGCCCCCACCCACAACCCACAGCGTGGGGTGTGGGTGGGGGCTTCGCCCCCTCCCCACACCCCCGCCATACTCCAAGCCCCCCCACGGGCTATTCCCCCGTCGAGCCTTTGCGGACCTCCCCGTGACCACCGCTAAGCAGCCTCCTCAATCTCCCGCCTAGCGACCCCCGCGACCACGCTGCGACCGTTCTGTTGCCAGACTCTCCACCCCACAGTACTTCCCTCTGCACAGAGCCGCCACCGATCTCCCTCCGCTAATCTTCCACCTCCTCTGTGTCCTCACTACCCGCGGCCCCATCTCCTTAAATGTGGCCTCCTACCAGCGCTGCCGCCCTCCAATTCTCTGCCCTAACAAAACAAATAAATAAAATTTAGGGTTTTCATAAGATCAAGTAAAATATGAAATGAAACTAAAGGCCTTGGTCCCTCTTTTATAAAAGAGAAAACCTAAAGTTCTAATACAATTATATATATATATATATATATATATATATATATATATATATATATATATATATATATATATATATATATAAGTTTTTATAAATATAGCAAAATATAATAGGAAATTACTAACGACAATAAGAAAAATATTTGTTTATAAATTAAAGAGAATATATATTTATATATATATATCTTATTTAAAAGAAAATGTATTTTGGAGGTTTAAATAATTATCCCAAATTAAATACTGAGAAAATGAAAAGAAAAATATATCTAAAATATTAAATGCAAATAAGTATATATATGTTATATATGCTTATTTGCATTTATATAGATATGCGTATCTTTATAAATGCAAACAAGCCATCACAGGCATTCCATGTGTGGCCATTATAAACTCAACTGTAGATTGAGAAAACGTCTAATTGAGAAAAAGAGAGAGAAAGAGAAAGAAAAGTTAACCTTGAAAAACAAAGAGGAGAAAATGAGCGGCATTTCTGAAAAGAGCTAAGAGAACTAAGTAAGTTTGACCTACCGTTAATCCTGATTAGGAACAAGATAATTATCAAAGTAAATCAAACATTGAATTAAACCAGAATGGAAACCTAGGAGATTATGTCAAGCGAAGTTAGGAAACCCTGTTTAAGTGATCTGGTCTACCAAGAAATTAAGAATAATGTAAAGGATGTAGTGGTAACTCTGATTGATAGAGAACATGAAGCAAAGCAGGGTAAACATAAAGAAATACAATCAAAATTAAATTTCAGAGAAACGGTAAAGTGAACGTGATAGAAATACAATCAAAATTAAATTTCAGAGAAACGGAAGAGAGGGCAAATGGATGGGCTTTGTTGAAAATGCTAAGTCCGAAGGAGGAGAAATTAATATTAAATTTCAGAAAATGGGAAAGAGAACAGATGATCGGGCTTTGTTGAAAAATGATCCATTAATGAGATCAAGTGTAAATTCATTATAATTAGGGAGTCATAGGAAGTTTGTTAACCCTATCAGGAAACCACGTGTTAAGAGTAGTGTTTGTGTAATAAATCCCACTCACGCCCGTGAGGCGTTATGTTGTCGGATTCTTCCAGAATCTAGGGTTTAGAAGCCTAGAAAGTTCAACCCTTGTAGCGACGTCAACCGCGTTGCGAAGACCCCCTTGTTGGTCTTCTTGCGTTTGGGTATGCGCACGTGTGTGTGCTACCCCGCTAACAACTGTTTTGTTTACGACTTAAGCGTACGCCACCGAGAACGCTTACGCGTGCGAGGGGGTTTCTAGGGAAGCGTGGGAAAATTTTTGATATTTCGTGTCATGACCACATGACGCATGTGGACATGACACGTGTGATGCGTTTTGTGACCGCATGGGAAATGTGGGCATGACATAAGAAGTTTAAAGTTTGGAGTCATGTCACACCTTGCATAGTGCATGTTGTAGTCAACTTTTAGATTTTGAAGTCATAGGAGGTCTGAAGTTCAAAGTTTATTTGCACTGGTAGACATGCAAACTGTAAATGGTTTCTAAAGTCTACGTTTGTTTTGATCCTGAGAACCGAAGTTCTTTTGCATATTGTAGACATGTAATTGTAAATGATTTTTGGAGCCCGAAGTTATCCTAAGGTTAGAGTCTGGGGTCAAAGTGTAATTTTGCACAGTGTGATAGGCAAATGGAACTTGAAGTCTAAGAGGGTACAACATGCAATTTCAACCCTAAATCTAATCTAAAGAGTCTTACAAGTTGCAAGTTACATCCCACTTCTAAAACTTGATCTAAGTGAAAGTTCTTCCTGAAACCTAAACTTTGGTAGTTTCGGTCTTTTTTTATTCATGTAACTTTGAGATATCAGAAGGGTGACCTAGTAGAGATGTTGTGAGGGTTTTTAGTCATCTTGGAAATTTTGACTCTCCTCCACACCTTATTTTTATGCCAACCATGGTGTTTAGTCGCATGGTACCTGTTAGGTCTCAAAAATGCAGGTTGCTAATCCTAAGAGGATGCCAGGCTCTATGCTTAGATTTGTAACATTTTTGAACTAACTTGATGAAATCAACCTTCAAGGTTTGATGATTTCCTACACTTCAGGTCCTGCTACACCTAGGCGGGTGAACCTCTGAAATTAAAGCAGACCGAATATGAATGTATGGACTAATTAAATCTATCTACAATGGCAAAGGATGTAGGATAGATGAAAAGCTTGCTAACTAATTCTGTATCTAATGCCTAATGAGTGATTTGTAGAGATTTGTATAAAAAAGGATTTAAATAATGAATTAAAATAGGACCGGTGCCTTGTTGGGTAACAGAGTCAAATGAAGGACTAAGACTAATGGTTTTCTAATGGTAATAATTCTAATTGTTTGGCACAATTCTAGTTTATAACTTGTATAAATGTGCAAGGAGATGATTGACAGACTCTTCTTTAATAATCCAACCAATATGATCTAATTCCTTGTTATTCACCAGAAGGCAATTTAATCCTTTTTTGAAGGAACCAATTGAGTGGAATACGCAAGAGATGACTGATAATATCAATATGGAGACAAAATGGCAATCCTAATTATATGGCTATACTTAGTAATCTAAACTAATACTTCCAGGTTACCGTGACTGATCAGAAGGATTTTAATTCCTCAAATGGAAACCAATTTACTCAATCACATAGCTACAGCAAATGTGTATTGACAAATTAAATATATGCTTGATATATTAATCTGAATAACAAGGAAATACAGAACTAGAGACAACCACACAATTGAGTAACTTTAACAAACAATTGATACCAAGATAGAACCACTAAATCAGAGAACTTCAATCTACTTCTTCAAATAAAATATGCAACATGGTCTTTTTGAAACATTGTAGATTATATATCTGTATATATCCTACCACTGATGATCTTTCAGCACCAATTGTTTGAACTTATATAGATATTTCTATGAAGAGACATAACTCTTTAATAAGTCTTTTGGGAATTTAACAAGATTAACAACCATTACATAACTATGACTAAGCTCTATTTAGCCATAAGTAAATTTTAGCCAGATGGTCCAAGTACTCTTGATCACAATGGGAATCAGTAAGCTCAATGGCACTCCTTGTAATCACTTCAATTGTCTTCCCGATATTATGTTGAATCATATCAAAGCGGGCGCAACCATCGGCATGACTTCTTTCATCGCCGAGTGATTTAAATTTCCCTCCGATATAATGAGTATTATCGATACAACTATCAGTGAGAGTCTCACCGATATGTGTGACAACAATTTGTTATCGGGGTGATCAATACCATCGGGATAACATATTTATTTTTCCCCGAGCTTCGTCGTCCTCCTGATAATCTTCTATATTCTGGATCAGAAGGACTATCTTAATGTCTCACCGATATGGTTGTTGGTTAAATTTCTTTATCAATGGGTGTGATCTTATTTCCATCGAAGTGAGATATACCATCAGAGTAATCCTTTTCAAATCATCTGATCACAATTATCTCCCCGATGGCCACTTTATACTATTTATCAGAGAGACCCTTTCAAAGTGTCACTGACACCTTTTATCGCTGTGACTTGTGAGTCGGCAAGACATAAGCACTTCATTCCGATATGTTGAGTTATGCCGATGGATATGTGTATCGGTGTGACTCATACCGAAAGCGCTTTTTATTGTTTCGCCAAGATACTGGAATATCAGAGACTCATTAATTTTTCATCCTGATGTTTATTTCTTGCCGATGGCTATCGTTTCCTTCGTTCCCATAGGATGTTCGGTGAGACTCTTGCCGAAATGCTTCATTGTTATGATATATACCGTCGGGGTAGTTTTTAAAGGACCACCCGATGACTATTAGTCATACCGATCAGTGTGACTGCTTGATTCTCTTACCAATTAAAAAGCCATCGGTATTACTTCTTCCATTGGCAACTTTTACAAATCTCTCTCCGACCTTTACCCTCACGCCGATAGTAATTTTTCATTGATTTCTTATGTATCGGCATAAGCAACACAAAGTCTTGCCGATAGATTTAAATTTAAGTAATTTTGCATTGCTTAGCCATGGGCATCTTGTGGGATGCATCAATTTTTTACTATGGTTTTGGGATGTTTTATGATTTTGCTCAAATATGGTGAAGTGAGAATACAACAAAAAAATTTAAATTTTTACTGTCCCAACAGTACCATTGAGTCTTTCACATGTGTCACCTTGTACTATGCATTAGTGTGTGTGCCAATGGTGTCACTATAGGTTATTATGACACTTTAGGCATGTAAGTGTGTTGTGTGGTTGATTAATACCACTTTTGTATTGCAAAAAAAATGTTTCGTCAATTTATAATTGTTAGTGTCTTGAGCGTAAGCTTGAGGCATTGAGAGAGAGAGAGCACATTGCACTGAATGGATAGTGTCAAGACATCTAGGTGGGATATTTAATGATACTACAATCATTATTTTACTACCCATGCATCCTAATCCTTCTGTTGTGGAGTAAAATGTGTACACTAGTATTTTACACCTAGTTTAGCACCCGGGTGGACCTAAAACAATTAATTCTTGATCCTGATCAATAAACTTGACAAAATAAACTTAGGACAGATCTAAGCCCACCTTAATTTGCACTCTCTAGAGTCTATGGAGCTAAAGGACTAGGGCAAACCTAAAATAATTAATTCTCGATCCTGATGAATAAACTTGACCAAATAAACTTAGGACAGATCTAAGCCCACCTTAATTTGCACTCTCTAGAGTCTGTGGAGCTAAAGGACCAAGGCATTTGGCACCCTGGTCCCAGATGTTAGCCCCGACCCTATTTTTGTGGTGTTGTCTTAGAACACCTCCTTGGGTTATACATGTCAGCCCCATTTGGTTTTATTCATTGTTGGTGAGTGGGAATGTATATATAAGAAAGTTTATTCATTTGAACATCTAAGCAATCTAGGCACACTTTCATTCTCTCTATCTCTCTCATGCTCTATATTCTTCTCTAAAGCTCTCTATGGTGGATTGTTGTTGTTGTACTAACTTCTTGCAGGTCTTGTAAAGATCCCTCTACTTATTTGGGCTACACCAACTTCTTGAATCAGGTTGTGATGCCACATCAAGAAAGCTAGGTTTTCCATGCTCATGGTGACTTCTTTCCTACATGCTTTATTACAACATTCCATTCTACTTCGGATTTGCCTTTGCTTTCCTAGGGCACACACTCTTTGATCTCTCATCATTATTATTGTGGAGGTGGAAACACCAATCATGGAGCTTGACTTAGGCAAGATCCTAAATAACACCAACCATATTCCCTTCTTGCTTATGTGCAGGTTGCATTTGGAGGAATTTGAAGATAACAAGTGACAGGAGATAGGAAGACAAGAAGGTGAAGACCTAGATCCAGAGATCCTACAAAACCCTAATTTGGGTCTAGGGTGCTCAGCTCCCTGGTACCTCTCTATTCTTGAAGTCAGATTCTGGTTCTCCTATGTTCCTTGATCTCTACTATGGTATTAGATTTCCTGTATCCATTTCTGACAATCGTTTGTTGGTTAATCTTGCTCAATTAGTGTTTCATGCTTTGCCATAGTTTGGTTGGTTAAATTTGTTTAACACTCCTTTATACAATAAAGGGACAAAACCCCTGTAGTTTGGCTCTCCTCACAAGGTAGAAGCTAAACTTGGTTTGTGTTCCAATGTTGATAGAAGAGGTTTTGATCTATTTTAACCTTTTAGGCTAAGTCTCCCTTTTCCATCTAACATTTTTGGTGAACTTGACGTATCTTGCACTTTTGCATCCTTCATACTTTAGACCTGAGTTATTTGATGCCCTAGATCTAATTAGGTTAAATTCATTCATCATTTTACATAGTTATATAGTTTAATTTTGCATTATTTCATTGTTAGGTTTTACAAAAACCTTGCATTCATAGAAGGCCTATTTAGTCTTGAGCCTAGGGTTTGTAAATTCATGTGTTTAGCATTATTTGGTTGATTAAATTGATTTCATTTGCTATAACATATCATTTTTGTGTTTAAGAAAAGAACATCCTTGCATCTTTGCATTAGAAACTAGAAAATCAAGCATTTGATTTAGATTTAGAAAAAAGCATATTTGCCACCTTATCTATATTTCATAAGTTTAGATCATTATAGCATGATATAAATTTTTTATTTTTGCATAAGATTTGATTGGTATTTCACTGTTTAGTCATTTCCTAGTGATATATTTGGCATGGTATTAATTTTACATTTTTTGAAAATCTCGCTAGTCTTGTACCTAGGGTGTGTTGATAGAACTTTTGTTTCAAATTTTTGCTGATGGTAATTAGTGGTCAAATCTGATTTTGCATTGCTGTAGCATTTCATAAATATCATTTGTGTTCAAATTACAAAATAAAAAGCATTCTTGCATCAAAGAATTTTGGTTTAGGGAATAAGCATTGAAGATCTAGGGTTTGGTGGTGAAACCCTAGCTAGTCTTGCATCTAGTTGTTATATTGGAAATCTTATTTTCAGATCCTTTCTATATTGAATGAATTGTTGAATCTGATTTTAGGTTGTTGTAACATATCATACTTATTGAATTTAGAAAGCAAGAACACTCATGCATCCATCTTCTCTTTAAAATTTGAAAGCAATAGCATAAACAAAACTATCTAATTGCACACCTCATTTGACACTTATGCATCCTCATTTAAAGCAAAGTTTTCTAAATCCCTCTTGTGTTTACTTAGGAAAATAAATTTCACATACAATTTTCACATACTACACATATTACATTTGCAAGACTTAGTTGTTGTGGTTACCAAGAACATTGCATTTTTTGAAAAGCCCCGCCTATCTTGCACTTGTAGGTCATTGATTGAAATCTTATTTTAGATATTGATGATACTCAAGTCATGTCTAAACTCGATTGTACATTGCTATTCAATATTACATTTACAAGTATTGTTGGCTTCTTCTTATTATTTTTATCAATATTAGAAGACTTTACTAAAGTCATCTCCATGAATGGTCATGAGAAAGATGATGGTGATAGTTCTTCTTCTACTACAACCCATGATATACCATCGATATTATCTCTAAATCATATGATGGTAACCTAACTTTGCCTACATCACCCTTTGCTTTGGATTCCTCTCCCAAAATCATTCTCACTTGTGAGGATATTTTGACAGAAGAGGATGAGATCATTGATACTTTTCTTAACATCACTTAACCCTCTCTTCGTTCCAATGCTCTCCCTTCAAAATATGAAGCATTAGTGGATGAAGAGCCTTCTCCTATAATGGATCCCCCATGGGTAGATGTTGAGCATTCTTATTCCATGTTTTCTCTTAAATCTTCTATTTCTCAGAAAGATAATAATGTCAATTCCTTCATCATTAATAGACTTATTCCACCAACTATAGGAGTAGTGAATAAGTGTACTAATTGTTGTTATATGGAGCTGAATCAGACTCTGAGGTTAAATTTACCCCACTTTTATCGGGTTTCTCCCAAATTATTTAACGGGGTCAAGGGGTAGCGCCCCTTGTGGGGGTTTGGGGGCAGTACCCCCAAGACGGGGTCAAGGGGCATCGCCCCTCGTGGGGTCCAAGGGGTAGCGCCCTTGGCGCACTCCCTGTCGTGATACAGGGCGGGGTTGAGGGGCAGCGCCCTTGAAACCTCCAATGATTTTTTTTTAATTTTATAAAGGCATTAGGAGTTATTTTTCTATTGGCTGACATTAAAAAAACCCTATTTTTGTAACTGACATAAGGCTTGATAAAAGCGGCTAAGGGTTAGGGTTTTCGTTGAAATGTATTGCAGCATTTTGTAGTGGTATTGAGTTGCAAGGATTGCTAGTTATAATCGGTTTGATTTATTGGATAATAATATTGGACTCTTTGTTGGTGGATGTAGCTTGAGTTTGGGTGAACCACGTTAAAACTTGTCTCTCGCTGTTATTATTTCTGTGTATTTCCATTCCTCTGTTTAATCTTTATTTGTATTTAATTGATATCTTCTACATGCAATCCCTAACATTAATGTTCAAAATATTCCTAAAATCATGGTACATGAAGCACCTAATCTGCCTCCTTTCTATAAACTTGTGATTACAGTTCGAGTGTTCTAAAACCATCTCAACCTCTTGGTTACATCTTCAATTTTACAAAGCAAATTACTCAAAGGAATCAAGGTGTTCAAAATGTGTTGCAACAACCTCATTATCATGTAGTTGCTCACACACACAACTCATAATAACAAGAAAAGTAAGCAAGCACTAAGCATGCCTCCTTATCTTCTACCTTCTCAACCTTTTCTTCCACCACCTTCTCATCTCCCTTAACATGTTCATAGAGAATACTATCTTGTCGAGTAGCTCCGCACTACTCTGACTAAGATCTCTCTATGGGACTTAATACAAACATTACCTACATACCATAGAATGCTCCAAGAGGCTCTACAAAAGGTAGTTGTTCCACCTTTTGTTAGACCGAATGATGTAGCATCTTTTTTTAGTTGTATGCATGCGACAATGTCAGATATCTTATTTCAACAACATGAGCTACCTCCCATAGAAGTGCAAAACCAATATGAGCCTCTCACGATATTTGTCATTATTAATAGAATGAGGGTAAGATGCATTATGATTAATGGTGGATCAAGTCTTAATGTTTGTGGCATAAACTTGTTACGTAAAATCAACATTGATACATCTCTCATCAAACTAGATAAACTCAACCTCTGTGGATTTGATAATGTTGGTAGACAATCACTAGGTACAATCATCTTAAACATTAAGGCTGGACCTGTGACATTGCCTACCCTTATCCATGTCATGCCTAATTCTCTCACATACAATCTTCTTCTTGGTAGAACTTGGATTCATGCCATGGGGTAGTCCCGTTTACCCTTCATTGTTAAAATAAAGTTTATTTTTGAATACAAGCTCCATAGAATTGAAGCTGATCTGGTTATGCAAAGTTGTTGACAAATGGAAGTGAGACATCAAATACCAATTGAAAGGGAAAGAGAACCCAACATGCACCTCACAACATCCTATATTTTACTTAAACATATATTCAATAACTTGATGCAAGCACATACTACTATGCCCTTAAAGCGAAAATAGACAGTTAATTTCTCATCACATTAACACTTAGAGGAAAGATAATATAGCTTACGGATCCAAGAAAATTTCAGCAGCATAACGACATGCAAATTAACACTTTAAGATCATGAAAGAAGAAGAAAATAAATAGAAAAGAAGAAACACCAATATATGTGGGGAAAACCCTTTTGGGTAAAAAACTCCACACTCCAAAGCATTGAACCAATGTATTAATCTGCAACAACAATGTTACAACAAACTTGCAGGCTCAAAGCCTTAACATGGAGATTTACATCTTGTTTCTCTAGGGGAAAACTAACAGCATAACCCTACATGAAAAAACCTCTTCAAACACACTTGAATACAACATAATGTAAGAGTTACAAAGGTAAAGCACCCTCAAAAAGCTAGCTAAGCTTTCTCCACCAACTACTCTGCGAAAGCATACAAAGCATCCACTTTCAAATCTGTTATAAATCTATAAAAGCTTATGCTTTCTTTCCTTGGTGTCCACTTCCGAAAAAAAATCTTTTCCAACATGAAAATATTTTCCAAATCAAATTTCCAAAAAATAAAGCATATCCTCTTCATGGGTGCTCCAAAGAGATAAGGATAAGATTTGCCATAAACGGTAACTTTTTGCAATAGAAACCTGCTAAACAAGGCCCAAGGTCAACCAAGGTGACACTCCTTATTTTTCTCAACAAAAAGCAAAAACAACTTTTTGAGAAAAAGCAAAAAGAAAAAAGCACAAAACAATTTTTCAAAATGACTTAAAAACACCATTTCCGAAAAAGCAAAAAGCAAAAATGCTTTTTCACCTCCTAAAAAATAGGAAACTCTAGAAATGACTTTAAGGTTAAGACACCTTAATCCCATATTCAAAATTCCTTCTAAACTTTGATACAATGGAAATGGGTTAGGATGCAAAGAACAAGGAATTAAGGAACCTATGGAACCAACACCGTACTTGTCTAAACTAGGTTTAGGTTTCTGAACTTCTCCTACATTCTCTCCACCATGTTCACAACAAAAAGGGTTGCTTCCTACTCCACCTATATCTTCTCTTCTATCTCAACAAAAGTGTATGTTGTCGAGTCTACTCAAAGACCACTGAATCACTCTTCCTCCTCCAACACACAAAGATTCTACAAAATAATAATTCAACACCTCATTACTGTGCATATCATCGAACGCTTGGCCATTCCACTAAGGAATGTCGAGCCTTGGGTGACAAAATTCAACAACTTTGAACATGGTATGGCTCTATCACTTTTCACCATGCTTGATGTAGTCCCTATAACACCTTTTCCTCCATCCATTTTATAATAAGCAAGTTGGGAGAGGATGATTTGTTATAGGTCAACTCATAAGGGTGGTCCCTTCTTATTTGTGTTATGCTTGTACGTACTGTTATCCCCATATTGTGATGTTTTGTTGATCTTTATTTCTCCCTTGGCACCCTTGTTAGCACAAATGTACAAGGAGAAAGACTGTGTTGTGACATTCCTCTATGTGTATCTTCATTCTTCTATATGTTGTAATTTGCAATGTTTTTCTTTTGGATGATTTAACATCCTTTCATGTTGATTCAATTTGTGTGTACTATACTTTCATGTGATCCTTATTCCGTCATCTTTGTAGTTATGATATTTTATTTATGCGGCACCTTGTTTCAATGCTCGAAATCATACCATGACTACACAAGCCATTGTGTATCATTCCTTGAAGCATCGCCTTGGTTTGCTCATTCTGGGGGCAACCTCTTGTGGTAATGTAGCTTTTAAGAACACATATCATTCAAGCATGTGCTTTTAGAAACCTCTCGTACCTATTTTATGTTAGAAATGAAAGCAACACTACTTTAATGGAAATCTGATTCAAGATGAATTTTAGCAATCTTTAAGTGTGCATTAACAATGGAGATTGTAACAAAACATAAAACCCACTACAGAGAAAATGCCAAACATAAAGAACTCAACACAAGACACAATGACAGTGTTTAATGTGGAGAAAACCCTTGCGGGTAAAAAACTCCACACAGGAAAGAGGCCCAATGTTTGTATTAATCTACAAAAGATTGTACAATACAATAACACCACCAATCTCTCCTTCAGTCTTCAATCCAACAACATTCCTGCAGCACCTGAGTACCTAAAATCTATATTATAGCAAAAAATACATGTAAAATATTTATAGAAATGTTTTCCAACTCATCCTAGGTGTTCACCTTCTCTCTCCTTGAAATATCTTACATGCAAGCATCAAAATGACACCTACAAGCAACCTCCAAGTGTCGAAAGTTGACCCATTCAAAGTTGGGCACCCATGTCCAAGAATGGCATCTTACAACATCTTATGATGCATCATAACCATCATAGATACCTCCAACATGCATCCTTCCCAAGATGGGCACCTGGGGCTAAATATAGCAAATATACAACTAACATATCCGTCATATGCGTCATAGAATCTCAGAATCTTATGACAACTTGCAGCTGTCATAGATTCACCTACCAAACATTATGACAGTTTTCATACATGCCAAAAATAGTAGATTCTCCAAGGGGAATGCCTACCCTCATTTACCATGAGTTTTTATATTTGCCAACAGTAAATGTCACTCCATAATTACCTCCGGTGACTCCAAAATTACCCTTGTCAGTGAAACCAGTACATCTCATGGATAATTACAAATTACAAATAATAAATGGAATACATACAATATTGGGATTTACAAGGTTAATGGTACCTTATCTCAACATCCTCCCACTTGACATTATACATTATAAATCAACCCATAGGAAATCAAATGAAAAATAATTAGACACTAGAAATAAGGCCCATGGCCTCTCTGCACCACACAAACTTCTCTGTGCTCATAGGTTTGGTCAATGAATCTGTAACATTCTCCTGATTGTCTATCTTCTTCAACTCAATGTCTCCATTTGCAACCAACTCGTGAACAAAGTGATACTGAACATCAACATGCTTAGTCCAAGCATGATACATGGGATTCTTGGCCAAATAGATAGCACTCTGGCTATCACAACCAATCTAAATGATCCTGCAATCAAATCCAATACCTATATAGTCTCCTCAACCAAACTGCCTCCTTAGAGACATGAGTAGCATCCATATACTTTGCTTTTATGGTGGATAAAGCAACTATGGGCTGCCTCTTACTCATCCAACTCACTGCATCTCCAAATAGAGTAAACACATAGCCACTAGTGGACCTTCAACTATCCAAGCCACGTGCCCAATCTACATCAACAAAACCCTGTATGTCCAAAGATTTATCAACAATATCAGTACTAGAATAAACCAAACAATAATCAGGAGTACCTGCAAGATATTTAAACACCCTCTCAACATAGTTCCAATGTTGTCTACCAGGGTTAGACATAAATCTGCTCAACACTCCCACTGCTTGTGCAATATCTGGCCTAGTGCAAACCATTGTATACATCAAACCCTATAAAGCACTAGCATATGGTACATTAGACATATCCTCGAGATTATCCTCAGTCTTTGGACCCATATCTAATGAAAACTTAGTACGAATGGGTAAATGAACTCTTACTGGGTTATAGTCCTACAAACTAAACCTCTACAAAATAGTATTCACATACTTACTTTGTGACAACCAAAGCTTTCTATTACCTCTATCTCTTCTGATCTCCATTCCCAGAATATACCTAGCAGCTTCAAGATCCTTCATATCAAATGCATCTGAAATTTAGGCTTTAAGCTCACTGATCATACCCTTAGTATTACTGAAAAATAACATGTCATCAACATACAAAGCAATAACCAGTATAGAATCATCAATACAATGAATGTAAAAACAATGATCCTCCTTGCTTCTAACAAAACCCAATTTCAACACAAATGAATCAAACTTTTGATACCACATTCTGGGGGACTGTTTCAAACCATAGAGAGACCTCTTTAACCTGCAAACCCATTTTTCTTTTCCTTTTACCTCAAAACTTGTAGGCTGTTGCATATAAATTTCTTCCTTAGGATCTCCATGCAAGAACACGGTCTTAACATCCATTTTCTCAATCTCCCAATCATAAGCTGCAACAATGGATAAGAGAAATCTAATAGAAGTCAATTTAGCAACATGAGAGAATATCTCACCAAAATCAACTCCCCCTCTCTGGGGGTAGCCCTTGGCTACCAGTCTAGCCTTGTACTTCTCCAATGACCCGTCTAGTCCAAACTTCTTCTTGAAGACCCACTTACAACCTATGGCATTTCTTCCTTTGGGAAAACGAAGAAGATCCCAGGTGTTACAAGAGTCTAAAGTCATCATCTCCTCATGCATGGCTAACTGCCAAGACTCACTATCATCTGCAAAAATAGCTTCCCTATAGGATCTAGGTTCATCATTAGTACTCAATGAAGCATATGCACAACAGAAATCTTGTGGGCTATAACTGTCAACTAGATTTCATTGTCTTGTGGATCTCCTCAAGGGTGGAGTAAGAGACTCTACTCATTCTTCTGCATGATCATCTGCACCAACTTCTTCTTAACAACAAATGCATCTTCATCCGAACTACTCAAATCTTCTTCTTCTTCTTCACCCCCAATCCATCATTTTGTTCTTCCTGAGCTACACCTTGTTGCTCTAAATCAAAGTGCACCTTGTTTACCTTTTCTTCTTTTTCTTTTGGTTGCTCAGGTTAAGAAATAGCTCTAAGTTCCCTGAAAATAACATCTCTAGAAAAGATAATCTTGCGGATTAGCGGATTCCAAAGCTTATAGCCTTTCACATTATCACCATATCCAATGAATGTACACTTTTCAGCTTTTGGATCCAACTTAGATCATTTTCCCTTAGGCACATGAACAAAAGCCTCATAGCCAAAAACCTTTAAATGTGAAACAAAAGGTTTCTTACTTGTCCACACTTCATAAGGTGTTGAATCAAGAGCCTTACAAGGAGATTGGTTTATCAAGTAGCAAGCAGTACACACAACCTCTGCCCAAAAGTATTTATCCAACTGTGCATCACTAGACATACTTCTGACTCTTTCCATTATTGTTTGGTTCATCCTTTCTGCAACACCATTCTGTTATGGTGTATATGGAGTTGTCTTTTAATTGATAGTACCCGCATGTTTGCAAAACTCATCAAATTCCTTAGATCAATATTCTCCTCCATTATCAGATCTTAATATTTTAATTTTTAAACCTAATTGGTTCTCTACTAAGACTTTGAATTCCTTAAACTTAGTGAAAACTTCAAATTTATGTTTCATAAAATAATCCATGTAAATCTAAATACATCATCAATGAAGGTGACAAAATAACGAGATTTTCTGATAGATTCATTATCCACAGGCCCAAACACATCCGTATGAATAATTTCTAACTTCTCTTTTGCTCTATTGCTTCCTGAAGGAAATGATTTTCTATTTTGTTTACCAAACACACAATGCACACAGAAATCAAAGTGCTCATCAGAATAAGAGAAACTGTCCAACAAATTTTTATTCTTAATAGTTTTTAATACATTATTGCTTGTGTGGCCTAATCTACGGTGCCAGAACATACATGCATTTTCAGTACTAGCCTCAGATACATAGGAGGCTTATAAACTGTAGTGGCTTCAAGCTTAAACAAGTTCTCGAATCTCTTCCCTTTCGCTACCACCAAGTTCCCTCTCACCAATTTGTATCCATGCTTGTCAAATGTCACATGCATTACTAAATCATTCAACTTCGAAACCAAAATAAGATTTCTAGTTAATCCAGGAACATGATTAACATCAGGGAGGGTTTTAATCCTCCCATCACTAAAACACAACAATACCTTTCCTTTCCCAACAATCGGATATGAAGAGTTGTGACCAAAGTAGATATTACCTCCATCATATTCTTCATATGTGGAGAACCATTCCTTATGCGAGGTTATATGAAACGAGCATCCTGAGTCAACCAACCAGTGATCATTAGTAATAACATTACATGCATAAAGTAAAACATCTTCACCTGCATTCCAGGACTTATCATAAGCACTCTCCCACTGTTTCTTTGGGTTGTTGCACTCCTTCACATGCCCCCTTTTACCGCAATTCCAACACTTAACTCTATTCTTTTTACCAGGAATCTTAGACCAGCCCTTGGACTTGTCCTTAGCCCCTTTCTGATCTCCCTTTGGTCCTCTTTCCCTAGACCTTCCCCTGACACTGAGAGCATCCCCTGAACTATCCGAACTCTTCTTCCTCAATTCGCATGACAGTAAAACTGCAACAAGGGCATCCATCTTTGGATCTGTGAGGTTAGCAGTGATAGCAAGGATAACATTCTCCCAAGACTTAGGTAAAGAAAAAAGAAGAAAGATACATTTATCTTCCTCATCAACCTCAACATTTATTGAAGCAAGTTGACTCATCAACAAATTAAATGAATTTAAATGCTCTACAACTGACTCACCCTCTTTCATTTTCAAGGAAAATAATTTTCTTTTTAAGTAAAGTTTATTTACCATACTCTTGGCTTGATAGATCTCACCCAACTATTTCCACAACTTGTGTGCAGTCTCTTCCTTTGCGACATTCAACATGACAGAATCTGACAGACACAAATGGATGGTTCCCCATGCCTTCTTATCCACTTTTGCCTACTCATCCAAAGAGACATCATCAGGTTTCTTCTCTTTTTAAACATCCAACCATTGGTTTATTTATTCCAACAAATCTTCCATTTTTAGTTTCCACAACTCATACCCCATTCTGTTGAACTTCTCAATGTCCATTCGAGAGGTTGATGCAATGGTGGATGCAACCATAATAACAACACAAGATCTACAAAATAAACACAACCAAATCTCCCACTATAGCTATAGCTTCCACACTACCACCCAAGAGTCAAATATAGCTAGGCTCTAATACGAAATGTTAGAAATGAAGGCAACACTACTTCAATGGAAATTTGATTCAAGATAAATTTCAGAAATCTTTAAGTGTGCATTAACAATGGAGATTGTAACAAAACATAAAACCCACTACAAAAAAATGCCAAACATGAAGAATTCAACACAAGACATATTGACACAGTGTTT
Organism: Cunninghamia lanceolata; assembly: GCA_027924645.1. Taxonomy (NCBI): domain Eukaryota; kingdom Viridiplantae; phylum Streptophyta; class Pinopsida; order Cupressales; family Cupressaceae; genus Cunninghamia; species Cunninghamia lanceolata. The sequence continues at coordinate 6,511,944 of BSBN01000976.1, read as the reverse complement.
AACGTGGAGAAAACCCTTGCGGGTAAAAAAACTCCACACAAGAAAGAGGCCCAATGTTTGTATTAATCTGTAAAAGATTGTACAATACAACAACTCCACCAATCTCTCCTTCAGTCTTCAATCCGACAGCATTCCTGCAGCACCTGAGTACCTAAAATCTATATTATAGCAACAAATACATGGAAATACTTATAAAAATGTTTTCCAACTCATCCTAGGCGTTCACCTTCTCTCTCCTCCAAATATCCCACATGCAAGCATCAAAATGGCACCTACAAGCAACCTCCAAGTGTCGAAAGTTGACCCATTCAAAGTTGGGCACCCATGTCCAAGAATGGCATCTTACAACATCTTATGATGCTTCATAACCATCATAAATACCTCCAATATGCATCCTTCCCAAGATGGGCACCTGGGGCTAAATATAGCAAATATACAACTAACATATCCGTCATAGAATCCCAGAATCTTATGACAACTTGCAGCTGTCATAGATTCACTTACCAAACATTATGACAGTTGTCATACATGCCAAAAATAGTAGATTTTCCAAGGGGAACGCCTACCCTCATTCACCATGTGTTTTTACATTTGCCAATAGTAAATGTCACTCCGTAATTACCTTCGGTGACTCCAAAATCACCCCTGTCAGTGAAACTAGTACATCTCCTCATGGATAATTACAAATTACAAATAATAAATGGAATAAATACAATAGTGGGATTTACAAGGTTAATGGCACCTTATCCCAACATTTTATATGTCTTCCTTACTCTACCTTAAAGTAATTGCTCTTTGAAGATGCAATCAATCACTTTAAGGTGGGGGCATATATCATGCTATGAGCCTTACTCTCATCTTTCTATCAAAACACTTGTTGATTATCTTTGTCACTGCACTCTCTTGGAAAGGATTGTGACAATCTTGGAAGCAAGATCTTGAGTCTATCTTGTTCTCCTAGGTTGAAGCTCCTTGCACATCTCAGAGAAGGGTTGGAACCACCAACTTGAGTTTGTCTAGAGTACCTTTGGGTATTGTCACAATGTCTTCGTATTCTATAGGGCTTCGTGTAAATCCTCTTGCAAGAGGTGGGTTGTGTATTCCCTTGAGTGGAAACACTTTTCTTGATGTAGATTATGTGTATGATGTGTTTGTATCCTCTTGTTCTTCTCATTTCTAACTAACCCTTTCTTAGCATTCTCCTTATTGCATCTCGAGGAATGATGCACAATGATTGAGACAACCCTTTAGATTGAGGTCTCTTTTGTCATGCTAATGCAAGGTCTTCCATTATATGCTTCTTGTGATTTTTGTACGATGCATGTATTCTCCTCGTATATTCTTGTCCTCTATGCACTCTTTAGGCCTCATACATGCCTTGCATGTTTTCTCTATGTATTATTTATGTATTCTCCTTATGTACTTTGTGTGTTTCATGGGTGTTCTATGTATACTTTATGCCTTATGTGTATGCTTCATGTCAAGTGTGTATACTTTGTGTATTGTGTGTATACATTGTGATTTCTCAAGTGTATGCCTTGCGTATGTCTTGTCTCTTCTCATGTTTTCTAAGTGCTTAATGTATGCCTTGTGTCTTATGTAGATACAACTTCTCTTGCTAATCATCATAGACTCTTAGAATCCTAAACTTGGGGGCTTGATGACCCCTCAATTTTGGTGACATTCTATGGATTCTATGTTTATTGTGATTGAAATATGTCTTCTCCATACTTTAATGCAAGTATGAGCATAAGATCATAGGCACACTAAAGTGGGGGCTAAATGCTATGGAGTAAAATGTGTACAGTAGCATTTTACACCTAGTTTAGCACCTGAGTAGACCTAAAACAATTAATTCTTGATCTCGATGAATAAACCCAACAAAATAAACTTAGTACAAGTCTAAGCCCACCTTAATTAGCACTCTCTAAAGTTTGTGGAGCTAAAGGACCAGGGTGCCTAGTGCCCTGGTCCCAGATGTTAGCCCCGACCCTATTTTTTTGGTGTCAACTTAGAAGACCTCCTTGTCTTGTACATGTCAGCCCCATTTGGTTTCATTCATTGTTGGTGAGCGGGAATGTATATATAAGCAAGTTAGTTTATTCATTTGAACATCTAAGCAATCTAGACATACTTGCACACACTCTCTCTCTCTCATGCTCTCTATTCTTCTCTAAATCTCTCTATGGTGGATTGTTGCTGTTGTACTAACTTGTTGCAGGTCTTGTGAAGATCTCTCTACTTCTTTAGCATACACCAACTTCTTGATTCAAGTTGTGATGCCACATTAAGAAATCTAGGGTTTCCATACTCATGGCAACTTCTTTCCTTCATGCTTTATTACATCATTCCATTCTACTTCATATTTGCCTTTGCCCTCCTAGGGCACACATTCTTTGATCTCTCATCATTGCTATTGTGGAGGTGGAAACGCCATTCATAGAGCTTGACTTAGGAAAGCTCCTAAATAGCACCAACCCTCTTCCCTTCTTACTTGTGTGCAGGTCACATTTGGACGAATTTGAAGATAACAAGTGATAGAGACAGGAAGACAAGCAAGCAAAGGCACCTAGATCTAAAGATCCTACAAAACTTTAATTTGGGTCTAGGGAGCTCAGCACCCTAGTACCTCTATATTCCTAAAGTTAGATTCTGGTTCTCCTATGTTCCTTGATATCTATTGTGGTATTAGATTTCTTGTATCTATTTCTAACAGTCATTTATTGGTTAATCTTTCTCAATTAGGGTTTTATGTTTTACTTAGTTTGGTTGGTTGAATTTGGTTGACACTCCTTTATACAACAAAGGGACAAAAACCTTGTAGTTTGGCTCTCCTCACAAGGTAGAAGCTAAACTCGGTTTGTGTTCTAATGTTGATAGAAGAGGGTTTGATCTAGTTTAACCTTTTAGGCTAAGTCTCCCTTTTCCATCTAACACCTTCAAGTCTACATCAGTCTAACAAAGTCTCTTAAGAGCCCCAAGACCAAAATATGCCAAACTTTGACATGACTATTCTCTCAAAATGCACAACATATATGAATGTTTTATATGAATCTATAGTTGGACATTTTGTCAATCTACAATATTTTCTCTTAGTTTCCCCCAAATCCTACTAGTTTTCTTGCAGTGGTGATGAATGCAATGTTGCAAAAGCATCAGTTTTCTTTAGTGTAAGGGTGCTAAGAGCAATATTTTGAATTATGCACATTGCATCACCATACATATAGTGCTAACATGTGTAAGTGGGATGATTAATGCTAATAGAGGTATCATTTCACTACACATACATCTTGATTGTTTTGTTCTACCTTGGTCTGATAATGTCTCTCAAGAGTCCTGAGACCCAAAAAGTTCCAATCATTGATGCAACTATTCTCTCAAATTGTGACACCTACGAATATTCTGTCTAAACCTACAACTGTTCTAGAAAATGAATTCTCAGTTTCACCCAACTCTTAATAGTTTTCTTGTTGTGGTGATGAACACAATGTTGCAAAAAGCATTAGTTTGCATCAATATAAGGGTGCTAAGATCGATATTTTGTATTTCGCACCTCGTGGTACCAAAAATACAACACCAACACATTCGAGTGGGCTAGTCAATGCTACTAGAGGTGTTATTTCATTACCCATGCATCTTGATCCTTCCAAAGTACAGTGGTTCAACAAAGTCTTTTAAGAGCCTTGAGACTAAAAAAGTGTTAGGCATTGACATAACTCTTGTCTCAAACCATGGAACCTATGAATGTTTTGTTTGAACATGTATATCTAGGCATTGGATCAATCTACAAAAGCCTCTCTGAGTTTAATCCAACACTTGGTGATTTTCTTTTGGCGACAACTAACACAATGTTGCAAAAAGAGTTAGTTTGATTTAGGGACCAAGTGGTTTGTTCAATGCTACTAGAGGCATCATTTTATTTCCCATGCATCCTTATTCTTCTAGGATACATTGGTCCTATGGGTGCCCAAAAAAATCAGTCCTTAAAGTGCCCTTTCTACCCCCAAAAATCCAAAAATTATGTGCAAAATTCCTTAGCAAATGTCACCATTGGATAGAGTTTTCAATTCTGGGCAACTTTGCCTTTTGAACCATGTCAAAATTCCTTATTATGAAAAGTTATACTTGGTCAAAGTTTGGTCTTTGTATATTTTGCCTTGGTCAAATGGTTATGTCTTGCTCCATTTTATCCCTTAGAAATTTTTCAATTTTTGCCTTATTATCGGCAAATCAGTGAAGCTTCTAAATTTCAAACTTGTTCTCAAGTTTATTTTTTTCCAGTTCGCTGACAATGATATTTGTTGACAGGGAAGAGTGAGGGGCGAAGGGAGGCATGTGGTTCATAGGTGGCAAAATGAAGATAGTGAAGCCTTTTATCAGTGAAATGTATAAGTTCAAGGTTCGTGAGGTTCATCGATGGTAGAAATCACCAATAATGTAGAAGAAGGCTACCGAGGCATGAAATTGACTAAGGCATAAAAGGAAGGGAAAATTGGCTAAAGGACGAACCCATGGAACACTTCAAATTTTTGGTAATTCACCGATAGGCGTTTTCACCGATAATAAGGCAAAGAAAATAGAAAAGCAGAGGTTTGGCAAAATTCATTTTTTCTGACAAGGGTGAGGATAAAGGAAGTAAAGTTCACAAATGGGAAGATTCACCGACAAGGCAAATAGTGAAAGGCAATAGGTTCGCCAATTTCCACTTTTGCCGACAAAGGCCAACATAGAGAGGACAAAGGGAAAATAAAGGGGTAGGTGGCAAAGTTAGGGATTCTTCATATTTGTTGATTAGGAAAATATTAAAGATTTGGCTAAGGCAAGAGAAAAATGTGCCCTTATCAGGAAATCGACAAAAAATTGAACTTTCCATAAGTTTGTGTTTTTTCGCATTTCACCGATAAGGCTATAAAATAGATCCAAAAGGGAGATGAAAAGAAGGTTCGGAAAAAAGGCTTTTTTGCTGATAATAAAGAAATGACACCACGCCCATTAGTTCTAAAAAGTGCATGTTTGCCAATAGAAGGAAAAAGATAAGGCATAGTGTTATCGACAAGTTAGGTGGAAATCAAACTTTTCATAAGTTTGGGTTTTTACTACTTCACTGATAAGGTGATAAAGAGGGAAAAAGGGAGGAGGAGTCACAAGTTCATGGTAAGGTGTTTTCACCAACAAAGGAAGGGAAAATCGGCTAAGGGGTGAAGTTCAGAATTGAAAGAATTTGTCGATAAAGGCAAATTGGCTCTAGTTTGGCAAAAGTAAGTTTTGCCGATAGAAGTGGAAACAAGCGCAAAGAAGGAAGGTTCAACAAATGGCTCTTTTTCCAACAAGGCAATTCAAAGAGGAGATAAAAATGAGTTTGGAAAAGTGGGTTTTTTGCTAACATGGCACAAAAGAGTAAAGTTCAGACAAAGAGGTTTTTATCGATAGACATGAAAAGGTGTCAAGTAAGTAATGTTTGACAAATTAAAGATCTGCTAATAAAGGGAGAAAATGGAGGTGGCTAGCAGATGAAGAAATGCATCAATGTGTAGGAAGAGGCAAGCTCCCGCTAGAGGACTTTTGTTGATGAGGCAAAATTGAAATGCAGAATCAGGTGTAAAGCACAGATGTGTAAAGTGTAAAGGCTTTAATAATTTTGAAGTGTTGTAAAAGCTTTACAAACACTCTTGGCAGGTTTATATTTAAAATAGGTCTTTCTTCCCACTTTATCGCCATGAAAGTGTAAGGTTATAGAAATACAAATGTCAGGTAGTCACTGGAATAGTGTCTGCCATCAATGCGCAGGTACCTGAATTTAATATGGAGATGGTGTGTTTCAGCACCTATACTTTTTGCAGGTCCCCTCAAGGAACAAGATCAATTTACAAGGCATGGGTGCCTAAGATTTCTATTGAGTCTTCTGACTATGGTTGTGGGCCTACATTAAATGCAGCATAGGCTGCTTGTTGACCAATCTTTCCAACGCTCATGACTAGGTGGCTATATATACATGAAATGAAGACATTTTTGGGGTTGGTCTCTAGGCCAATTATCTAGTTTGGGAGAGCCTAAGCAGTTTCTCTGGCATGAACACACGATCTGTTTGATTTGTTACTGAAGGGATTTATTTAGCATAGAGTAGGAAGATTATGTAATTTTAGATTTAAATTTAGTGGTATGTCTCCACGGGAGTTTGTATTGATTTTGGTAAATATATAATCAGAGTTGTATATTTTGCTTTGTCACATTTGTTGGTATGATTGTAATAAAGGTTTGGAGGTGTGTGATAGCATCTAAGTTAATAGAAGGCTTGTATTTTCCATTTCTTTGTTGCATATGAATCATTGCATTTCTCTTTTGGATCATTAAGTATGTCCATTGTATGAAGATCTATCTAAAAGTCATATAGGTAAATGTATCCCTGGTTCTGTTGATCCTTTGCTGTGTCTTTCCTTTCCTCCTTGCATTCTATGACTCTGTTGCCCAATAAAATAGGCACCGATCCATATTGGATAGGGATCAAACACTTTTTACAAATCAAACATATCATTCACCTATGGTTCTGGGTAAAAACCATCTTCCTGTGCATGTACATTTGCACAATTGAATCAACTTAATGAGAGGCATGTGCAGCCAGTTTGTCTTGACTTAGTGCCAACTTTGGGGTCAAGTTTACAATGGGTATGGATATATTTGTTATTGGTGTTATACTTTATGTCTCTAGGAATATCCCTCCTAGGTCTAGCTAAGCTCGAAGTGTAGAGGAGTCTACCCACTCCTGTTAGTTGGCCAAAATCACGCAAAACTTGTTGATAAACCTCTTCCTATCACCCCGACGACAATCCCTGGCTTGGGTGATTGAGGAATGTTTTAGAGTTTTGTGTTGCCATTATTTTGGGTCCTAATTGGTCCAATAATGTCTCTTAAGAGCATTGAGAGCAAAAAGCTATCAAACATTGATGAGAATGTTCTTCTAATATATGGCACCTATGAATGTTCTATTTAAAGATACAACAAAGGATTGGGTCAATCTATAAAATCTCTCTTGATTTTCTCCAACTCCAAATGTTTGTTGTAGTGGTAGCAAATGCATTGTTGCAAAAAGTATCAGTTTACTTGAGTGTTATGGTCTTGAGAATGTTATCCTGTAATCTGCACCTCGTGGAGCTAAATCGATTGTACTAACATGTCTAGGTGGGTTGGTAGATGCTACCAGAGGTGTCATTTCATTTTTGGGGAATATTAATCCTTCTAGAATACATTAGTCTTGTTGGGACTTGTAATGTTAAAAAATGTCCCCTTGGGGGCTTTTCCCTCATAAGGTTTAGCTCTCGGGTCTTTTGCATGCATTTAGTACATCTTAGTTCATATTTTGGCATCTTGATGGAATGAGACCTAGGTTTCATGGCAAAATGGACCTAGGAGGACCCCTTGACCTTAACCCTGCCCAAAATAGGGGTGAGGACTTGGGCGCCTGCACCCTAGTCTTACCCTATTTTGGGTTAGGCCCAAAATTTAAGTGTCGATTTATGATCATTATTTGGTCCCTAGGCCGACACGGTAAGTTTTGATTTTTTGAAATCTTGGCGGGAATGTTTGTAGTTGCATATAAAATCATGCTTAGGCATTCATTTAGAAACTAGAGATTATGTTCATGTGATTTTGGCATCCTAAGGTGATTCAAGGCTTTCATAGTGTTGCAAGAGCATACTTGTTTTGTTTATGTGTTTGTATTTGCAGATTTGAGCATTCATCTTCTCATGGAATGAAGAGCATCTTCCTCCCATGAGATCTTCACTACAAGGTGATATCATTGTGCTTTATATTATTGTTTCATTTGGATTTGGCCTCTGCCTCATAAGGGCATGCTCTCTCTATTTGACAAAGGTGTTTGGAAGACTTAAGTATCCTTTTGGGGCTTGACTGGGGCAAGCTCCTAAACACCACAACCCCCAAACCAAGTTTTCATGATTGTAGGTTACAAGTTGAGGAGCTGGACTAAGTGGAGTTGTAGAGGAGCATTTGGAGTGTCTGAAGTTCAGGAAAGGAATAAAATCCACCCCCTGGACTAGGGTGCCTGCTCCTAGTCCTCGAAGTTCTGTGTCAGGAAAATCTCTGATACAGAAGATTTAGGTTGTAGATCTTGTTGCTAGATCTAGACAGAAAATAGGGCCTTGGACTTGGGCACCCACTCCCATGTCCCTAACTTTTCCACTTCAGGTTCCTAAAAATAGGTACTCTGTAATTTGGTATTTTGCTTCCGTCTGTAGCAACATTTTCCGTAATTCATCAATTTACTTTTGTTTTTACATAATTAGGGTTTAATGGTTAATTGAACATATGAGAGAGAAAATTAACAATTAAACACCCTAATCCAAGTTTCCCTACATCTCACAATGACCCTTGGGTATGATAGTGCTCGCCACTCGACCCTAGGTCCTTGAATGTAAAGTGGAAAGGCGGATTTAAACACCAAAACACTAAAACATAACAAATCTAATTTTTCACTAAACATTTTGGTGAACCCGTGTTTTTGAACTTAAATTGCAACTTTCTAAGTGTTTTTTGTCATATTTGCATTAATTTCATTCATTCATATAGTCTTTCATCTTATTGCATTGAAAAATTACAAAAAAATTGAAAAATTTGCAAAAATTTGAAAACCCTAGCTTGCATTTTCATATAGCTCACTAAATTGCATCAATTCTTTCTAAATTTCCCTAATTCATGATTTTTGCATTAGATCTGATATGAAATACATAAAAATACAAAAATTCATTAATTTGCATTGCATTTTCATCATAAATTTGCTAGGCTTTTGTAGAAATTTTGACAATTTTCATTAAACCTAGTAATTCCAAAATCGAGGGTTAGTAGGAAAAATCTTATTTCAGATTTTTATATTGATTTAAGAGGCTCATTGAAATTTGCATTTGGCTGTAGTCTTACATTTTAGTGTAAATTTGCATTTAGATTCAAAATATTTGCATTTTTGCATTAAAAAATTTAACAAAAACTAGCATTTTTCATGCATTTTCATTAAATTTGCATTAGCACTTTGCATGGTCAACCTTGGAATTTATTTTCAGATCTGATAAAATTTCATTTTCATCATAAAATAGACCTTTAAACATTCACATATCATTTTGTGTCAAGATCTAAAACCTAGGGCTTCAAAAACAACGATTTTCACTAAATTTGGCCTTATCGACTCTCTGAACTTGCACCATAGGCATGTTGTGAAGAGTATTTTTGCACAAATTGGTTTTTATTAGGGTAATTAATTTCTTCCCTTCCTAAAAAACTTCACATCACCCTTTGATTGGCCTCTTCATTGAAAATTTGGTGAAAAACTACACATTTTGGCTATTTTTGCCCTAGGGTTTGACCTAGTTTACACTCCAAGCGTGTTGTGATCAATTTTATGGATTGAGATGACTGATATTATTGATATTAATTTCTGTACCTCCTAAAATTTATTACAACACCCCTTTTTCTAGGTCTTGGAACTGAAAAACCGTGAAAAAAAGCCTATTTTTGCTATATTTTCACTAGGGTTTGACCTTAAGTGGCACTAAAAGTGTGTTGTGTTGGATATTTTGGCACCAAGTTTATTTTCTATCCTTCATAATTTTCCTCACAACACCATTGTTTATGCTCTTTTGCATTGAGTTTTGGTGAAAAAAGTGCCTATTTTGACATACTTTCATTATATTTTGACTTGGCATTAACTTGAAATCACATCAAGAGTGTTGAGAAGGATACTTTTGCTTTTTTGGAATGATATCAGACATATAACTTGCTTCCCTTGACTTAAATCCTTACAACACCCTTTGGTTCATTCATTTGCATTAAAAAAGTACAAAATTTCAAGCATTTTTGGCTTTAAAACATATCGTCCTCTTAGGGTCTGCCATCCTAGTTTGTGCATTGTGCTGTGCTTTTGCATAAACTTTATGACCCACTGCCCTAAGAGAAATATTCCTCTAAGAAGAAGCATAAGACACATGGGATCTAGTGCCCTTGAAGAAGTGGGTACACTGAACACCTTCTTTACAAAAGGAGAGACTCAAATATCACAAGATATTACACCCATTACGACTAGAATGGAAGAACAAACTTTTCATGATGTTGATGATACTATTAAGGTGACAGGATATGTATTTGATGAGAAAATAGAAAAATTGGATAAAGAGTTAGCCCAATTTCAATCATTTATGGAAAATGAGAGAATAGCTGAAGAAGCTGTCCCTACAATTCATAATATAAGAGAATTGATAAATGAGGGACAAGATGGCGTAAATGCAATTCGTGGTCTAGCACATATTGTACAAACCAATATCATGCTAGTGACCGAATGTGCACAAGTGATAAATAACACTTTATCACCATCTCATACTCAAGTATCCATACCTATACCGACTATGGGAATATTGACTTTTACACCAACGATCTTAACAGCTGATGCAAATCCCTGTAGTAATGCTACCACTGGTATTGGAGTATCTAACGACACTAATTACAAAGATGTGGGATTTGATTATCAGAAATTGGTTTCTAAGGGGACCTCCTCTATGCATAATTGTTCTCAACCACCTATCTATTCCACTCATTTCCAACCACCAATCACCTACTCACAACCATCTTCCACCTATCATTATGGCCAACCACCGTTAACATATTGTGAGGCCTACCTTTGTACATCACTGTTCATCAGACTAATTACAGTGCTTTTGTTATTCTGTTATGTGAAGAGACTTGTAATTCTGGATTATTGAACATATGTGATTTTTTTTGGTTGATTTAAGCAAATGATTGTGCGATGATATTAGATGTTGTTTGGAAGAAAATGAAGGAATGGATATGGAACTGGAATATGTTTTCAGTATGATATAAGATTTCATGTATTTAATTTTGCTTCGGCTATGGTATTTATATGAGATATTGACTTCGAGTTAAGTGTGCAGGTATTTCTAACAAACCACTATTACAGGAGACCATCTCACACCTTTGTTGTTTCCCTTGTGATCCGATCCAGTTCAATGAGAAACTGAGATCAACCCCTTATGTTAGAACAGTTAGGTACTATCGTAATGTGTTCTTTTTGCAGAAGGTTAAGGGATGTTTGTATCTTATTTTCATTTTTCTTATGTTGATCATTTTCATGTGAAGAGTTAACCCTAAGAGTCTTAACTAGGTTGAAAAACAACCTAGGGTTGTACCCCTTGGGATTAGGTACCTTTTTGGCTAGGTTAACCTTGGGTTAACTACCATAGGGTCACCTTAATCCAGGGGTAAGGTCAAATGACGAAAATGGGAAGTGGGGTGGGAGACATGGGATGAGTGGATTCCCCACTCATGCCCACTTTCTAATCATGGAGCATGCCACCCCCTCTTTTAGGTGGGCTTGTCTCCCATGTGCCCATTTTTGGTAAGATTCCTTGTGGGTGGATGTGGTGTCACCCACTTTGATATTATTTTAAATTATCTTTTTAAATTTTTTAATCCTAGTGGGTTTGAATGGGAAACCCTTGGGAGTAGGGTTGGAATGTGACATTTTTTCATTTTTGAGAAATTCAGAAATTAAGATGAAAAGGAGTTTTAAAACTAAGGAAGAGAAGAAGAGAAAGGGTGGATTCATTGTGAGAGGAAGGCAATTTTGAGAAGGAGGGAAGAGGAGCTCTACTTCACCTCTCATTCCTTTTTGGGCTTGTAAGGTTTGATCTTCCATTTCTCTTCTCTATGTAAATGTTGCTTGAATTATTTGTTGTCTTGATGCATGAGTTGAATGACAGTCTTCTTGAGTTTGTTGTTTGTTTTTCGGATCTTTGTTGTTTTGGGTGTGTTGATAGAGCACCTTCAAGATTGGAAGGAAAGGCTTATCTAGTATAGGAAGGGGAGGTGTGACCCTCCCCAGGTGTCATATTGTTCTTTTTATATCCCATGTCATGAAAGCCTGTTGGAATCATTTTTAGCCTAGAAGGCTTTTGGCCATGTGTGCCTAATGAGATATCCCTGTGTTTGGGTTGGTTAGAAGGCTGGGGGTTAGTGTTGTCTACTTCCCTACCTTTTTTTGTTCTCACCTAAGCTGAGACTATGTTTTGTGAGTAAACCATGGGATTTTGTATAAATATTGTTTGGTCATTGAATTCTTGTTGTCAAAGTGTAGTTTTGTGTGGTATACCCTGGTGTGAAGATGGTCTCCCTAGCTCGGGGGTGTCCCTCTTGTGGGACGATGGTAGGGAGGAGAGCTAGATGGTTGCCGATTTTTCCCTTGTTGTTTTGCAGGCTACAGATGCAGCATGTCAAAAGTTTTCGAAGATAGATTTACCTTGTTAAGGAAATGTCATATCTTCCTGTATGTAAAGAAAGTTTGGTCTTTTAATGATCATTTGTGTAAAAGTTTAGAGGGAAAAATTCTTTTTGAAAATTGTTGTTAAATTTGTAGCCTTGTAAGTGGAGGATTTAACCTCCATAAGTGTGTATTTGAGTTGTGGGATTGTTTAATTATTTGTTATCTATTGGTTTTATTACTATTGTAAGGTTGGGTGAATGGACTTGAATTTTTGGGCATGACACATATCCTCAGCCTCCACCTATTGTATCTCAAACTCATTCACCTCCTCACTTTGGTTCCAATTCCTCAAAACAAACTGCGTCTCCTAATGATGCCATCCTAAACCAACTTTTATAGGGCATGACTGCTTTACAACAAAGGGTAACAAACTTGACAAATTCTTCGCAGCCTAGTCTACTAGCATATCATGCCTGTAATCCCCTTTCCTATGCAATCTTGAGAACTCCTATGCCTAAGAGGTTTGAGACTCCTCGCTTTGAAAAATATGGTGGAAAAAGTGATCCTAATATCCATGTGGCAGCATTTACGACTATGTGTAGTGATTTTTATTTGAAAAGGATTTGTTGGAAAAACTTTTCCCACAATCTCTCAAAGATACTGCTTTAGAATGGTTTTACTCGTTGCCTCCAAATTCAATACACTCCTTTTCGCAGTTGATTGATCAATTTTTACAACATTTTCAAGCAAATATCAGACCCCAAGTCACCCTTATTGACTTGGTTCAATGCAAACAAGGCCCCAAAGAAAAGTTGACTGAATTCATTAGTAGGTACCAAGGGCTCTATGCATAGATTCAATATCAGATGAAAGATGAAGATGTTTAGAAGATATTTATTACAAATCTACAACCCAATATTCATGATAAGATCCTCTTGATGAAGTATAACTCCTTTCAACATTTATGCACTACCCTTTGTGATTATCAACTTTTGTCTAGTCAGTATGAAAACCAAAACTCATCGGCTCAAGTTGGCCAATCCACGGGTGGATCATCACAAAACAACTTTAAGAGGAAAAATAATAACAGGAACTTCATCAAGATTAACAGACCAAATATGAACAACTTTTTGAATGTTTCAGCTATATCTAATTCGAAGAAAGCATCATACCAACCAAGAAAGTTTACTTTGATATCTAAATCCTACCATTCCATTATGAACCAAGATGTGACTAATAACATTTTGAAGCTTCCCCTAATCAAACCTATTGATCCTAGTAAACAAGGACCTTACTTCGATGCTAATGCCTTTTTTCATTATCATCAGACGCAAGGACATGATACCAAACGATGTACATGTCTTAAACATGAGATACATGACCTTATTGATTCAAATGTCATCCAGGTATCAGATGTGAATGACAATGGAAACAAATCTGTTGCTCCGTCGAATCAAAACTTACAAATCTTCACTAATCCTTTCCCTAAGCATACTGAAAACAATATGGTGGAATAGGGTTTAGTGGAAGCAGACGAGGATGATTACTTAGACTATGATAGCATCATGGGAATGATTGAAGTAGATAAGAAACAAATGAACAATCCACCTCGTCCAGGAAGAAATGGAATTTATGCCAAGGTTCCTCCTCTGTTATCCTTATATGTAATGGGAGATAATCAAGATACATCTGAAAAATAAGAACAACAACCAATACAAATGAGTAAGATGGTACAGGATGATTCCCATCACCGTACTAGAAAGATTCAAGAATGAAAACTCAATAAAAATTAGAAAAGAGCTAGACGACTGTCAAAAGTTGGAGAAAATAGTGGTTCCCCTCCTCATAAGCAATACAAAGTTATATTTACACAAGGAGTAACAAGTCAAGCATCACACAATAATCAACAAAACTTTCATAAGAACCACTCAAACTTTGCACTCAACATGATCGAGTACCTCTCCAAGAAGTTTGCAAGTTCCCAAATTTGATACAAAGATCATACAGGTAAGTATCTCTAACTTTTATCTCTCTCGTGGTGTGCTTCCCCCGTGATGTGCTTCCCCCGTGATGTGTTATGTGTTGTTTAGGCCTTCTAGGATGACCTCGGATTCTCTCGTAAGGTTCAGGATACTAAGAGACCACATCTGTTGTGACCTTCTATTTGTATCATCAGTCTTCTATATTGCTTCTTTCTTTGATTTCATTGTTGTGTGTTGTGTCTTACGGACATACCGTCATGGTTGGTGACCTGGGGGAACCCTCCTACGTGATTGTCCCTAAGACACTTGCTTCTCTTCTCTAATTTATTGTTTCCCTTCCTCTAGTGTTTCCACCTAGCGGGCGGATGATGACAAACATTTATACTAATGCAAACCTAGTGTCCCTTTCGAGAGCAATCAAAAAATGGACTTAGTTCCTAATATGACGATGGGGTTGTATATCTTATCCGATGCTTGGCTAGTGGAAGCACTCATGCTTTCTGCGTAGTGATGATTTTGATGGGGTTCTATCTCATTTACAAATCATAAACAATATTGCTGCTCTGTGCACTTTGTCTACCTTGAATCTTGCATACCTCAGATTTCATATGCATTGATGTTGTTTATCATGATGTTGTAGACACTAACATGTTTCTTGAAGGGATGTGTTTGTGGGAACATTCGGTGATCGTGAAGTACATGTCACCTCCGGGGGGCATAGGCTTTGCAAGAGCTTGTGTTCCCTTGTGTGTTGTCTTCCTACCTTAACGTGCTTGATATCGATACCTAATATCAACCACCTTAAGGTGGGGGCATATATAAGGTAAGCTATCTATTTTAGATATTAGCAATATGCTTGTCCTCAGATGTAGTTTAAAGACTAGCACGATGAGTACTTCCTGCATCCTGAGTTTGTTTGCAATCAATCAATCAATCATGTAAGCCATCTGCGGAGGTGGGATATTGCGTATATCCTTTTTATCTTAAGCCCTCAACAGAGGCGGGGATGGTGTATTTCTTGGAGCAGATTACATCACCCTGTCATTTTCAAAAGTCCTCTACAGAGGCGGGGAGCGGTTCTGTGACTAACTCAACCCTTAAGCATGTTTTCGACGATTGTTTTGGCGAAGTGCAACCGTCAATGTGTCCCTGTAATGTGCCTGAGATGGTGTTGGACCTAGAAATAGGTACACTCCATTGCTTGTCTACTGCGTTTTCTCTGTGTCTTCAAGTGTGTGTGTTTGGCGTGCTTGTTTTGTGTGGTGTGTTTGTTGCCCCATATGCAGTCTAAAGACGTGCTCGATGAGTGCATCCTGCATTTTGGGAGGTTTTGCGTGTCTTGTGTGTGTGTTGCCCCATATATACAGTCTAAAGACTTGCTTGATGAGTGCATCCTGTATTATGGAAGGTTTGTTTACTTTCCAGTACTTGCATTTCCATTTCATATACATGAGAAAAAGAAAAGAAAAGAAATCATGCTTGTATTCCATGCATTAATGTGTCTTATATGCATTGGCTATCTTCTCCGTGTTTTGCGTGACTGTAATTGTCTTCTTCGTGTTTTGCATGCCTGTTACTGTCTTCTATGTGATTGGCTTGTCTTCTCTGTGCTTGGCGTGTTTGCTGTGTTTGTGACTGTACTTTAATGCATGTATTGGCCTCGCATTTATACATACATTAAAGTGGGGGCTAAATGTAACATCAAAAAATGTCCCCTTGGGGGATTTTCCCTCATAAGGTTTAGCTCCCGGGTCTTTTACATGCATTTAGGACATCTTAGTTCATATTTTGGCATCCCAATGGAATGAGACCTAGGTTTCATGGAAAAGTGGACCTAGGAGGACCCATTGACCTTAACCTTGCCTAAAATAGGGGGGAGGACTTGGACGCCCGCGCCCTAGTCCTGCCCTATTTTGGGTCAGGCCCAAAATTTAAGTGTCGGTTTATGACCGTTATTTGGTCCCTAGGCCGACACGAAAAGTTTTGATTTTTAAAATCTTGGCAGGAATGTTTATAGTTGCATATAAAAGCATACTTAGGAATTCAATTAGAAACTAGAGATTATGTTCATGTGATTTTGGCATCCTAAGGTGATTCAAGGCTTTCATAGTGTTGCAAGAGCAGACTTGTTTTGTTTATGTGTTTGTATTTGCAGATTTGAGCATTCATCTCCTCATGGAATGAAGAGCATCTTCCTCCCATGAGATCTTCACTACAAGGTGATATCATTGTGCTTTCTATCATTGTTTCATTTGGATTTGGCCTCTGCCTCACAAGGGCATGCTCTCTCTATCTGACAAAGGTGTTTGGAAGACTTAAGTGTCCTTCTGAGGCTTGACTGAGGCAAGCTCCTAAATACCACAACCCCTAAACTAAGTTTTCGTGATTATAGGTTATAGGTTGAGGAGTTAGACTGAGTGGAATTGTAGAAAAGCATATTGGAGTGTCTGAAGTGCAGCAAAGGAAGAAAATCTATCCCCTGGACTAGGGCACCCACTCCCTAGTCCCCGATGTTCCATGTCAAGAAAATCTCTGATACAAAAGATTCAAGTTGCAGATCTTGTTGCCAGATCTAGACAAAAAATAGGGCCTTGGACTTGGGTGCCTACTCCCATGTCCTCAACTTTTCTGCTTCGATCCTCGAAAATAGGTACTATGTAATTTGTTATTTTGCTTCCGTCTGTAGCAGCATTTTCCGTAATTCATCAGTTTACTTCTATTTTTACATAATTAGGGTTTTAATGGTTAATTGAGCATAGGAGAGAGAAAATTAACAATTAAACACCCTAATCCAAGTTTCCCTACATCTCACAGTGACCCTTGGATATGATAGTGCTAGCCACTTGACCTAGGTCCTTGAATGTAAAGTGGAAAGGCAGATTTAAAGACCAAAACACTAAAACATTAACAAATCCAATTTTCCACTAAACATGACCTATTTTCACAAGCCTGCAAATTTCTAAATTTGCCTAGTTCTGGTGTTCCTTTATTGCTTTGGCCTACCTTTCCCATCATTAATTATTGATTTGATAATTCCTTCAATGAGCCCCATTGGTGAAATCATGTTCTTGGTGTAGTGCTTTGCTACCCCTTACTTAAGCCATACACCCAAGTTGTAAAAAACCCAAAAATTTCTAATTTTGGGGAGTATTTGTCCAATTTCTAGTTTTTTGTGAGTTTATAGAACTTCAAGGTACTTTGGTCATCTTCTACATTTCCTATTTTCCCCTCACTATATATTTGCACTTTTGTGGACTTTCTATAGACCTGTGGACTTCTTCCATTCTTTGAACTTCCCTCTTGATCCCATAAACTTCTTTCCATTTTTGCACTTCCTATGGACTTCTTCCACTTTCCCATTTTGGTCTAAAGTCTAGATGT
Organism: Cunninghamia lanceolata; assembly: GCA_027924645.1. Classification (NCBI taxonomy): domain Eukaryota; kingdom Viridiplantae; phylum Streptophyta; class Pinopsida; order Cupressales; family Cupressaceae; genus Cunninghamia; species Cunninghamia lanceolata. Next base: position 6,494,304 of record BSBN01000976.1, on the reverse strand, counting down.
CTATTTGGACCCTACATCTTTTGGAACATTTAAATGACTTATTTTCTGCAAGATTTTTCTACCCATCTTCGATATTCCTCTTTAATCTAACTTCCCATTCCAACTTGGACTTCCACTATCTTGTTTACCTTTCACTACTCCTTTTGAACTTGCAGGTTTCATGTGGACTTTTTCCACTTTTCCAAAGTTCTATGTCTTGTTTGTACTTAGATTTATACATTTCTCCCATATCCAAAATTATTCATATTCTTCCATTTTCACTCTTGTGAGATTCTTACTAATTTCTAGACATACTTCACTTCTCAATGTTTATCATTTCTAATGCCCCTTCAAGTTCACTTTTGTGCACCTTCCAAGGACTTGTGGACTTCTTCCACTCTTCCCTCCATCCTTCCAATTCCCAATTCCCCACATTTCCTTATTGCCCTCCACACTTCTCCTTTGATCACTTTCTAGCTTCTTGTGGACACGTCCACATTGAATTCTCGTAAATCTTCTCAAATGCTTGTCCCACTCCCTTGAACTTCCCAAGACACCATTAATGGATAGATTTGGCCTTTTTTACCTATACAAATCCATGTATCCTACCAAAATACCATCGCTCATTCCAAGGGCATAGATCCACATGCATATTTCAAAGAAGATGAATCAGTTGACATTAATGATGTAGTTGAAAACCTAGTTGTTGCTAGTCTATGTGTAGGTACCGGGCTATCCATTTTGGATGGGGAACACGTTTTGCTTCTGAGAACTCAATTTGCACTTGGCTCAAGATAGATTTTGATGGATTTGGTATACTTGATTGTATTTAATACTTTGACTGGAGAAAATCTCATGGAATCTTGAGGAGTTGCAAAATGACACAAATTTGAAATGTTATAAATAGAAAAAGGTTCTAATATATTCAGAGGGTTGGTTTTAGAGCCAATTTTTTGCCCTGGTTGCTAAAGGTGTGTTCTAGTAAATAAAATGATGAATGCGCAACATTTGTAATGGGTGAATATTATTTATATGAATTGTAGTTGGGATGGGTAGTTGCATGGTCATATGTCTCCATGGTAAACTATAATGTTTAACGAGGATGCTTATACCTAGTTGTGGATCCTATCTTGCCACATTTGTTGGCATGATGTAATTGATTGTCAATTAACGTCACAACATTATAATGTACTATTATCCTCAAAATCAGCAATGTTTAATTTGTGAGATAACCTCAATGAAACTTGTCCATTTCGTAGCCCACAACTCTAACCATGCAAAACGAGGCAATCACATTTGCCCTCGTGTGTGATCTCTTAGCCTTGAAAAGTTTTTATGAGTGTCAACTTATGTCAGTTTCTCAGAATTTGCGAAGCAAGTCCAATTGCAAATTTCACCTGTTTAGGAGTTAGGAAATTTTATGTTAATGCAGGATCAACATTTTTTGCTGCCACTGCATCTTAAAGGAAATTTTGTGATGCAATGTCGGCAAATTTTTCCGACCATTCATGTCCTTTTATCTAAGTTACACAGTCGGCAAAAAAGGCCGACCGTGCAACTGCATGTTCACACGAGTGAAATAAATGCTATGATTAATAGGGTTTTAAGGGTGATTTTATTATTTTATTTCTATTTGTTTTCTTTTCTCCTTGTTATCTTTATTATCCTACGTCGACGAGAAGTCCTTGCTTCTATCTTGTGTGCAATTTGTGAGTGAATCTGATAGGCTATCCAGCTACTTTTTGTCACTTTCATATTTTCATTCAGGTATGTATATTCCTTATTGTCATTCCTCCTTTTTTTTGTTTATGTCACAGTATATTCATTTTTTGTTTTTAGGGTTGGTTGTAGTCTAGCTTTTGTTGGTTTAAAACTGACGTAAGATTAGTATCTTATCACCTAAAGTAGCTAAACCCTTTGAAACCTTCGTTTTGTTTGTCAATTGTTTGTTCTGTTTTAAATTGAAAGGTTTTGAGTTTGTAATCCTTTTATTTTCATTTGAACAATCAAAGTTTTATACCGATTCACCTCCCTTATAGTCTAGAATCTAGTCTCCATCATCATTTCTATCCTCATGTGATAGCATCAGATTTCATCATTTTCTTTTGTTTTCTCTGTCGCGTGAATAAAACCTAGGTTTTTCTCCATTCATGATCGGTGATATTTGTCGATCCTGCCATACTTTACAAAAACATGATCCTGTGTAGGGTTGGTAAAATTTACTGACCTTACATTCTATAAGCATTTGACCTACCCCTATGTATGGTTGATAAATTTTACCAACCTTACACTTTACCTTTGACCCCACAAGTTTCAAACACCATGCACGGTCAGCGAATTTCACCGACCGTGCATACACTTGTTTATCTTACCCCTATGCATGGTTGACGAAATTCACCACCCATGTGAAGACCTTGCCAACAAGTTTTAGTCCATGTAGGGTCGACAAATTTTGCCGACCATGCATTTTCTTCCAAAAGTTTTACTCCATGCACGATCGACAAATTTTGTCGAACCTACAAACACATGCAAATTTTACCCATATGCAAGGTTGGCAAAATTTTTTGACTTTGCACAAAACCAATGCATTACTTTTCACATGTAGAGGCATTGAATTTCAGCATTCTTACACTCATTTCCCAAAATTTCTCTAACATTAGGAAATTTTCCCATTTCAACCAATTGCCTACTTTTGCTCCGTTTTTCGCCCCCATCGTGCTCTAGCCCCTCAAAGCTCATGCCATTGCTCAAAATTTCCCCATCATTGCAGTTTTCAATCAAGCAAAATTTCCTAACACTACAAAAGCCCTTGATTTTGTGTTGCAGTCTCTTGTGCACTCATCTTAAGATCTGCATTTCAAAGGATAGTTGTGCTTTAGATGACAGATGATCCCTCTCCAAGGAAGTCAAAATCCATGAAGTATAAATACCAGGGAGTCTTTCTGGTGACATCGGTGACATCCAATGTGGATGAAATAAAGGATACTGAGATCGATCATGTTGATATGGCTAAGTTTGTAGAAAGAACCAAACAAGAACCACTCAATCCAGCCATGAGGTGTATAGTGGAAAGTAATATTCAATGTGTAGCTGCCTTCCCTGTAGCCACGCACAATCCAAAGTTTGTTCTTCAAGTGGTGGAACACTACAATAGAGATAATCAGAGTGTCAGTGATTCCAATGGGAATGTAATCATGAGGTTGGATGCAAAATTCTTCGACAAAGCTTTCATGTATCCTAGCATTGATGGATATGCATATATTGATTTTGATTATGCACATAAGGAATATGATAAGAATCTTGAATCTACTAAGAAGGTGATCAACAACAGGTGGTTGAAGACTGCAAGGCCAAATTTGTCAAGATGGACTAAGAACTTTCCTCATAGTGATTACATTGAAGAAGTCAGTGATTTGATCACTCTTCTTAGTAGAGTGAGATGGTTGCCGACATCTTCTACCTTCCATGAATGGATGTATCTATACATTAGGATCATAATGAGGAGGAAGCAATAGATATTATGGGGATTTCAAATCAGTTATGACATTCATGAACAACTAATGAAGGTGCACAATTCATCTAAGTTCTATATGACATCGTATCTTGTCTATGTTGCTGCCTCAATGAGGAACTTTATTAGATTGACATTAGAGGGGGATAGAAGAGTAGTTACAGTTTATCAGTATTATCCTCAGATAACTCTTGATGGAAGTATTCATCACTTCAGAAGAGTTAATAATGCCTTCTTTGCTACTTTCTTGTGCCTATTTGATTCTCAATTGGAAAAGAAGAGGGTTTCTGATGAAACATGGGCAGAAGTGAATAAATAGGGTTGCTTATACCTTCAGTTTCCCACATTCACTTATTTAAGGGTTGGTTGCTTCATGGGGTATCCTTACATGCTTCCAAGGTACCCTAGTGATAAGATTGTGTTGATGGAACTGTGCAGACAAATCATGGCAATGCATAGTAAACAAATGGAGTCTAAAAAACTAGGTTTCAGATTTCCTATTGAAATTGGCCAGTATTCTATTTCTACACCCCAAAGGCTAAACCTATAGAGACTGAAATGTAATTGGTCACAATAAAATTTTACAAGAAAAGAGCCAATTTTGATTACAGAAGGGTAAAGGATAAAATCAAAAAGAGATCTTTAACCCATGTACACATAATTGAGGACGTTTGGGCAGATTTGAGGACAGAGGAAGAAATAAGGAAAATGGATCACTACCAATTGACTCTAAGTCAGATTGAAGAATGTGACTTGGCAGATATTCCTGAGGGCATGATTGATAATAGTGATGTCTTGGATCCCACCTATGTAACAAATAATGTTGCAGACTCTCCTTTACCAACCATACAATGGTCAAAGAAAGAGGTGACTTCTATCTGATAAAGGTTTCAAATAATTATAGCTAATACAAATGTATGGTTGGGAGGAAAAGGAATTTAGTTGAAAAAATTTGTAATTGGGTCAGAGGAGGAAAACCAGGATCCCATTGGTAAGAACACAGAGTTGAGAACAAAGAATAAGAGTGATGTGCCAAGTTCAAACAAAACTGCTAAGACTAAAATCAGATTTGTTTCTAAAGGTGGAAAGGCTAAGATAGTTGATGAAGATCCGTCTGTTGAGAAACCATATTCAAAGGAGCAAGAAGAAATTGATCAAGAGGAAGGGCAAGAAGAAAAGGAACAACATGAAGAACCTGAAATGTCACCTCATGAGAACATTTCAAAGGAGCCACATGTTTCTTCTTCCTTAGATACTTTGTTGGTTTCTACTATATTCCCACCATCACAGTCATTCCTGTTGCCTCGATCAATATTCCATCTTTTGGGTCAATTCAATTTGTGCATTCATCTCCCTCCTCTAGGACCACTTTTGATAGTCTTAAGTAGAATTTGGAAATGCTTTTTGGTTCTTCCTCCTCTTTGCCAAGTTTGTCTTCACCTTCATTTGATATAAACCCTCAATCTAATTTTGAGCAACTCATGACTGATTCTGGGCAAATTCCAAACGTAGATGTTCTTGGTGTTGTTTTCACTAATACTTCACCTATTGTAACTTCAACTTTTGTGAGTACAGTTTCTCCTACACCAATCATGATTGCTGGTTTAGATGTAAGTTTGTCTATACTTCCCCCTTGGCTCTCATCTCATACACCAAAGAGGAAGAAAGAAGCCTTCTCTTTAGATGACTTTGACTTTGAGCAATTGGCACCCACCAAGACCAAGACTAAGAAAAATCCAAAGACTCTTTCCAGGCTATTTGAAGACAAGGGTCACAGATATGCAGAAATAACTCAGCCTCCTCTTGACGTATCCATTAAAGAGTTTGATATGAATGATTATTCCATTTCAAGGGTTGAATTGGGAAAGATCACTCATGAAAGTGCCAATACTGATGCTCAGTAAACATTGAATTCTCTTATTATAAAATTTGATGAGTTGAAAAAGATGAAAGATCATTATAAAGCTAAAGCAGAATAATTGGTCTCAGTGCTCTGAAAGATTACTCTATCTTCCAAATCAGTTGAACTTGTGGCTGTAACTATTGAAGATCTAGTTATTCAAAAGGCTAAAAAAGTTCATACCAGAGGCAGAGTGGTTGGTGAGTTCTTGGACAGGATGATGGCACAAGGTCAACAACTTTTAAAATCCTCTGTGGAAAAAATGGAGAAGATGGAAACTGTAAGAGCTGAGTTGGATAAAGTTGTTAATACTTTCTCTGAAGAGCGACAAGACTTGGAAGACAGTTTACATGATTGGACTAAAATGAAGAAGCTCAAATTGAGCACATTGGTAGAGATTGGGATCATTCCCAATAGAGAAATGTATGTGGAAGTCAAGGAAACTATTATACATAGGATAAGTGTCATCAAGGAATTAATTAAAGATTTGCAGAGTGCTCATGAAGTTAGTGAAGACAATGATGTAAATCTTGTCAACAAAATTGAAGAATTTCCTTGTAAGTTGCTTGATGACAACCAGATGTTTCTTTCCACAGATACAATGACACAAGAATTCAACAACATGATCTAGAAGGAGTTTAAAGATCAAGCTTTTTCAGTGGCTTCAATGGATAAGTTGTTGGATATACAGCTGACTTTGGAAAATCTCAAAGTGGTCTTAGGCAGGCACGAGAAATTTTGCAATATAGTGAAGGATTCCATAACCAGGGCCCTTATTATTTCTAAACATATTTCAGGACCAGATGCTGATGAATTACAATAAGTAATTAAGAAATATGAAGATTTCATGGAGAAAGACAGTGGAGAAAATTGATCCTGCCTTAGTTTATTTTCCAAATATTTTCATGCTTTATGTTTTTTGTTCCAGACATATTTACATGTATTTTTCAAATATGTAATTACATGTGAAAATAGAGAAGTCGTAAATCAATTTGGACTTTTGTGTTGAATAAGTCAAAGTAGTTATAGTTTTTCTATTTTTTCTCTCGGCCTCTCACTATAAATAAAGAGGTCCTCTTTTGTAGATTTTATCTTTTGTCTATTGAAGCGAAGCACTGTCAATTTGAAGAGCAATTTGAGACTTTAAGCTAATTTTGTAAATCAGTTTTTAATCAATGTAAAGAAAGCAATTTCACATCCAATCTTTGTCTTGGATCAAATTTGTAATGTATAGAATTGTTCTTATGTCCTTTCTATCACATTAGCTTGTATGAATGGTTGAATCGTGAGCATTGAAATCAAGTGTTTAGAAGGTGATTCGAATATGATTTTGTAGACTTTGTGTTACAATATTATCTTTGAGATTTGTGTTTATGTTTTTGAATGAGAAGTAACTTGAAGACTTTGGGCTACAAGTTATTGTTCGCGATCGTGTTATCTTATCTGAGCAGCATATAGTGAAGACTTTGGGTTGCACTCTATTATGAAATCTATCATTTTCAATTGGCATAAGAAGCAATGGGAAACTTTGTGTTTTCATGGGTTTCTTGGTGATTAACACACGCTGGTATCATTTAGTCATTCTTTTGTGCAACTTAATTGGATATTGGTTATTATTGCTCCAATTTAGTAATTTGTAGTTCTTTGCATATTATAAACTTTGTGGGATTGTTATCTTGAATTGTAAACATTTATTCCGAAAAAGAGAATAGCATGATATAGAACCACCCCAAGGATAGTTCTTAGTGTACATAAGTCTAGTTAGTTACTGGTTGTTATTAGTTAGCAATAAGAAGGGAGCCTCCCCTTTCTGAGAGGAGAGATTAAATCTCATCACACTGTGGTTGATATAACCATTTTGTCTTCAGTTAGTTGATGACAAAATATTCACCAAACATGTACTACAAATTATTTTGTAATGGTCTTCCTTTATTGCATGTGGGATTTCATTGATCTAAGATGGATTATTAAGTATGTGTGATGTGCAAAATTTATTCCTTCTTGCATGGTTTAACTCTATTGCCTAATGGATTTAGCACCAGTCATGTTGGCTTAGTGGTCAATCGTTTTGTCATAAGTATTTTCTTCCTTTTCTATTATAGTTTAGTTTCTTACCTTGCTTACATGAATGAATCAATACTATTACTTTCCTCGTAACCTAAGAGATTCACACCTGAATGAAATGATCAGAGGTTCTGTATGTAATAGCTTTTTCTCATCTTGCAACCCATAGCTTCAATAATGAATACATGCAACAAGCTAGTATCAAATAAATCTCTAGAGGGTTGTATCGATGAGATACAAGATGCATTTGTTGTATGAAATGATAAGGGGACTCATCTTGTGTGGTATGATTCATTCTACATCCTTAGGTGCATATGCATGCTTGTCCATATTTGTTGTTAGTGAGGTCTAGTAGACTTGTCCCTAACCACCATTAGGGCATGGTAGTCAAAACCTCGTTCCAATTGTTGTCCCATCTTAAGACCTTAAGGTAATACCCCCTAGTTTCTACAAAGCTTGAAGAAGAAGAGGATTTTGCCTAATCCTATGTGTTGGCCCAAAAACCTCCTCCTCCTCATAGATGTATGACTATCTTTGCGTGAGATACTATGTTCCCCTTGTCTCAATTTGGGTTGTGATGTAAGAGGAGAGGTACTACATTTTGAAACCCGACAGAATGGCAAATTTACTGGGGATAATTCAAACTGATCTTATATTGGGTGGTTCAAAAATTTGAAATACTCTATCAGTGAGAAAACATATAAGTATTTCTACCTTGGTGGCTTGGTGTGCATCAAGGATTTCCTTATTCCATGAGGTGGCAACTCTGATTGTCATAATATCAAAGTTTCTATTGTTGATACATGTATGTTGGTGGTGCTACAAGTCTTATTCCATACTAGTGTAGCAACATGTTAAGGTACATAAAAGTGTTTCTTCTTTTCCTCTTATAAAACAAGATTTGTTATGCAAAGAAATATCTATGTATAAAGAATGCAGTTATGTTTTGGAATGACATATGTTTTGTAATCATGGATTATTAGTTCAAGGAAGACTTTAAATCTAAGTCTTCATGTGACTCATGTTGGATCAATGACCGAATATGCAATGCTAATGAGTATGATCAAATTATTGCAGTGTTGCCTCATCTAAATTCACAAGTAGTCATGCACCTAAAGTTTAAAAAATTAGGCCTGTTGTTGTAAAGTACGCATTCTATAACAAAAGTTACTGAAGTAAATAATCCACTTATTTACATCATCTCAAGTAAAAAGATAGATCTCATAAACATTTATCAATAATATCATTAAATCTTACAAATCACGTGCTTAATCTAGGTGTTAGCACTATATAGAATATACAATGTCCATTTGGCTTTCTTGCCATAAATCATCCAATGATAATTACAAGGTGCAATAATCAAGTACAATATAAGAATAATAATCAAATCAAACTCTCCAGCTACCACAGACCCACATGGTCTTCCACAAGCCGAGAGATGGGAACATGGCTGAGGTGCTTTTCTGCCCAACCATGAAGCAATTACACTTCCCTGGATTCCTTCATGACACGAAGGAAACCCAACCCTACATGAAATGTCTAGCACCTAGAAATAATTGGCAGGAGGGAACACCTGATGCAACCTAAAATCTAATGTGAAAATCTAAATAATGATATGCATATTGTCTCACAACAGGATGTGGCAGATATATATAAATATAAAGTTTTGCTAAACAAATATTCATCTATTTCAATGAATCTCCAGCTTGGCCCAAGCATTTAAATAGTATCGGTCAAATCCTAAAAAGAGGAAAAGCCATCTCTGTTGTTCCACATTCATCATCCTAGCCCGGGAAGTAACCCCAATCATACACAAAGATATACTACCTTCTTTCAAAGCAAACTAATTCTTTTCTTTTGCACAACAAAATGAATTCACTTTCAAGCAAACAATTCCAATGAAAAATCTTACACATATGTTTAGTCAAGATACATAAATAAGACATAATCTGAAGATAACTCATTCTATTCTTAATTACCTGAAAAGAATCTTGAGGCTAGATCCTATAACACATAATTCATGTATGTAAGACTTCTGCTCATCTTTGTAACCCATAGCTTGAATAATAAATATTTGTAGCAAGCTAGTTTTAGATAAATCTCTAGAGGGTTGTATTGATGAGATATAAGATGCATGTATGTTGTATGAAATGACAAGGGGACTCATTTTGTGTGGTATGATGCATTCTACATACTTAGGTGCATATGCATGTTTGTCCATATCTACTATTAGTGAGGTCTAGTAGGCTTGTTTTTTATTACAATTGGGGCATGGTAGTCAAAGCATTTTTCTAATTAGACTAGAGGTAGTGAAATTCTAAGACTTTATTGTAACACTACTTCAAAATACAGGGAAAAACAAATATGATAAAATCAATAAGTAAAACGACTTTTTTCCCCAATTAAGGCATGTGAAGAAGGCATTACATATACAAGTGCTAGAAAAGTTTTGTGTTTTTGTCTTATACTAAATAAAATCCTTCAATGCACAGGTGCTAGAAAACAATCATATTTTGATCACTATAAAAAACATTTATGATCACTTTCAATAATGAGTATTATAAAGACTTATTATTCAATCCATTCAAACCATTTAAGCCATGAATACATACAAAATATTGATCTCAATAAGGCCATGAAGGTATACATAAAGGCCTACAATATCGTATAGACATACCATGTATATCTAAATAAAGCCATATAGGCATATAATGATATATCAGTATAATACAAATATATGTCTACAAAGGCATAATGATATACATTGACAAAGTACAAATCTACACCTACATGTCATGAAGGCATACAACAAAATGTTTGTATACATAAAAACTATGGAGTCTCATCGAACAATCGACCTCTCTTGATCTGCTAGGAAGATGAACCAATCTCATAATTGGCAATTGACCTCCATTGATGAGATCTCCTATGTTCAAGAGTAGATTGCAACTTCACCTATTAATATAAATAAACAATATATAATTTAGTATTTTAACATGACACATAAAATCACATAAGTAAATAATCACTTACCATAATTTGATGATCCTTCTCCTCCTCATAGATGTATGACTATCTCTGCGTGAGATACTATGTTCCCCTTGTCTCAATTTGGGTTGTGATGTAAGAGGAGAGGTACTACATTTTGAGACCCAACATAATGGCAAATTTACTGGGGATAATTCAAATTGATCTTATATTGGGTGGTTCAAAAATTTGAAATACTCTATTAGTGAGAAAACATATAAGTATTTCTACCTTGGTGGCTTGGTGTGCATCAAGGATTTCCTTATTCCATGAGGTGGCAACTCTGATTGTCATAATATCAAAGTTTCTATTGTTGATACATGTATGTTGGTGGTGCTACAAGTCTTATTCCATACTAGTGTAGCAACATGTTAAGGTACATAAAAGTGTTTCTTCTTTTCCTCTTATAAAACAAGATTTGTTATGCAAAGAAATATCTATGTATAAAGAATGCAGTTATGTTTTGGAATGACATATGTTTTGTAATCATGGATTATTAGTTCAAGGAAGACTTTAAATCTAAGCCTTCATGTGACTCATGTTGGATCAATGACCGAATATGCAATGCTGATGAGTATGATACAAATTATTGCAGTGATGCCTTATCTAAATTCACAAGTAGTCATGCACCTAAAGTTTAAAAAATTAGGCCTGTTGTTGTAAAGTACGCATTCTATAACAAAAGTTACTGAAGTAAATAATCCACTTATTTACATCATCTCAAGTAAAAAGATAGATCTCATAAACATTTATCAATAATATCATTAAATCTTACAAATCACGTGCTTAATCTAGGTGTTAGCACTATATAGAATATACAATGTCCATTTGGCTTTCTTGCCATAAATCATCCAATGATAATTACAAGGTGCAATATCAAGTACAATATAAGAATAATAATCAAATCAAACTCTCCAGCTACCACGGACCCACATGGTCTTCCACAAGCTGAGAGACGGGAACATGGCTGAGGTGCTTTTCTGCCCAACCATGAAGCAATTACACTTCCCTGGATTCCTTCATGACACGAAGGAAACCCAACCCTACATGAAATGTCTAGCTACCTAGAAATAATTGGCAGGAGGGAACACCTGATGCAACCTAAAATCTAATGTGAAAATCTAAATAATGATATGCAAATTGTCTCACAACAGGATGTGGCAGATATATATAAATATAAAGTTTTGCTAGACAAATATTCATCTATTTCAATGAATCTCCAGCTTGGCCCAAGCATTTAAATAGTATCGGTCAAATCCTGAAAAGAGGAAAAGCCATCTCTGTTGTTCCACATTCATCATCCTAGCCTGGGAAGTAACCCCAATCATACACAAAGATATACTACCTTCTTTCAAAGCAAACTAATTCTTTTCTTTTGCACAATCAAAATGAATTCACTTTCAAGCAAACAATTCCAATGAAAAATCTTACACATATGTTTAGTCAAGATATATAAATAAGACATAATCTGAAGATAACTCATTCCATTCTTAATTACCTGAAAAGAATCTTGAGGCTAGATCCTATAACACATACTTTGCCTAGATACAATTACTACATTTCTAGAAATATTTCTATCAAAGAGTTGTATTAATCATTCACGAGATACATAGATCTCTATAAAACTGGTTATAATCTTTATCCCATAATTCATTCATAATTTCTCAAAATAAATAACTCTAGATTTGCCTAACCACAAGTAGGCTTATAATTCCACTCAATCAAGGTCGTAACAAGCATTTAAAAGAACTACTGCTTAACAATATCAAAATTACCAATAAAACATCATTTACAGCGAGGTAAAAGTAGAGAATTATTTAAATATATCCTACATCTATCACAAGAATCTTGTTATCTGCCACAGGGTTACTGTCAAGTTCATGACAGGAACATAGTTCAGTTCACTATATGAAAGGTAGATAAATCTACGACAGGGATTAAAGATATACTGTTGTGAAAGGTATTAAAACTATTGCTTTAGGTATAAAATTAACCACTACAGGGAGTTGGTATGTAGCTACAGGATTAAAGATAAATCTTCTACATAAAGATAGAAAAACTGTGATAGGAACACAGAAATACTGTTCTGCGACAGGAACCCAGAAATACTGTTATGCAATAGGAACTAGTTAAAGTATTCTTTAGAACTAAAATAAGTCTTCGACAAGAAGAAATAATGAAGACAGGGATAAGTTAACTACCGCGATAGGAAAGAATAGTAAACTGCAACAGGAATTACTAACTTCTCTGATAGGAGTAAAATATGTGACAGGAATATATAGTAATGTTTAACAATGACAGTAACAACTGCGACAGGAAGTATATCAACAATAGGAAGTCAGAAAACTACTTAAGTGATGCTACATAAATAGAGTTTAGCTAGAGGATAAGGAAATCTAATTCAAAGACTTAATAAGTAAGCTACAGAAATAGATAACTATGACACCAAAATATCAGTGATAGGAACAATTGTGACAAGATAAAATATAACTGCAGTGATAGGAACCAGATAAGTGTGTTTAGTTATCTAAAATTATCACCCAATAGTAGTAAAATATGCATATCCATGACAAAGCATCTATGACAGGGGTAGTTTGATAAGCTAAATTAATTTGGGATAGGAACTTATAGATCTGATACAACAATAAAATACACAGAAATAACAACTGCAACAGGAAATTATAAGTCTGTGACAAGAAGGTTTAACTTGCTATGCTAGGAACTTCTAGCAGAAAAAGAAGAACATAGGTAGAACTAGCAAAAATTCTGGCAATAATGTAAGGAGTAACTCAGGCTAATTATCAATGAGGCTAATGTCCATGAGTTGGTTGATCCTAAATCAAAACTAGAGAATAAAAGCAGTTTAGCAATATTATTTAGAACATATGGGATTAGAGCAGGCACTCAAGGCTGACATAAGGATGGTACTAGTTGAATAGTTACTGACTAAATAGTGACAGAAAAACTAGAAGTTTTCTATAGGCTAACATTTAACTGATTTGGGGAAAATGGTTCAGGCCAGCCGCATGCTTAAGGCATTGATTTAACCCAGATCAACCCAAACATAAGGATGGCCGATTCTTAATCAGACATAGAGGTTGATAAAAGTAGGCAACACTTGATTTAAAATAGATCAGTTTAGAGAAAGTTCAGAGATGATTTAATATGGCAGCCTAAATAAATGAAAATGACAGAGAAAAGGAAACACAAAGATTTGATATAAATGCAATCTTTAGAACCACAACGGTCGATAATTCTCAAGCTGATCATCAAACAGGAAGCATAAACATTTAGATGACAGTAAATACTCAAGACGTCAGGGATAAACAAGGCACAGAAGATTTAAACATCAGGCCATTTAAAGTACCACGAACACCAGAGAGAAGACAAATCACAGGCCTACGTTTAGACAGTATAATCAAATGGAACTTTGTAAATCAAGAGAAATACCCAATTTTTCCCAAAGTCATTCTGCTTTCTAATGCCGATAACTGATCTCCTATTTTCTTCCTCTTGTCGTTGGAATGTTAATCGCCCTTCTTCTATCGCTACAAAGATAATGGAGTCTTCTCTGTCATTGAAAAAATAATGGTATCTTTTGATTGTTTCTCCTTAGTTTTTTAATGAATCCTCCTAAAAATTGGCATTGATTAAATTTTTGATTGTAGTTTCCTTCTAACACTGCCAGTTTTATCTCTAGTTTGTATGGCTTGGCGTCCAAAAACCCATCTCTATTTTTCTTAAAAAAATTAAATAAAAACTTCTCACTATCGCTCCCCTTTTGCATGCAAAGGATTATTATTAATATTTTTAGATTTCTAAATATACTATACCATTAATATAATATAGTTTTATTTTTTATTTTTAAGAATAATAAGGCATATTCATTTAAAAATAACAAGAATATTTATATATTAATTATTCAAATTATCCAAATAGAGAAAACACTTCAAATATATACTTTATATATAAAAGCACTTCGTTTTTATTGTTTTCAAATAATAATATTATATTTATATATATAGAAAAGCATTTAAATTATTTATTTAATAATTTAAAGCAAATAACTTATGGAATTATAATACGTGTCTAAGTCGAATAACATAATACAAACATGGTTAACTATGTATTCCAAATAAACATATCATAGGAATAGAAAACACATTTAATTATTTAAGCATCAATCATGTCCATTCACCATATAAAATGCACAAACAAGACTAATAACCACATGATGATGCACAATAAAACCATTCAATGATGCAGTATGATATGAAACTATGTGAGTGTGTGCATGCATTGGATCTATCCATCCCAACAGTTCTTGCTGAGTGGCTAGAACATCTCTACCTCAACCATGTTCTTGTTTTCGACATTTTCTCCTGCACTCAGTCATACTTAGATTTTAATTAATAGGTTAGTTCCCCAAAAATCATAGCTAAAGCAAAACAAAATGTACATCCATAATCGTACCAATAATATACATTTATTAAATCGACTTTCAAAATTATGCATTTATAACATTCATGACAGTTACTTTCACACACATGGAATCACACATAGTAAATCAATCATAGTAAAAATGTCTAATTAAATAAAGTCTAAAAAATGAGATGTGACAGTTGCACATTCCCAAAACCCATAAACACAAGAGTTTGTTGATTTAGTAAGTCACATTAACATGCTTGACCTAGAAACTAAGTAGTCTCACAATCATTTCGCATCTACAAGTGCCCAATAAGTTACAACAATAGTATTTAATGATGAACGTGGTGATTTTGTTACTGATTTTAGTGAGCTAGATGAACATTTCTATGACCCTACTTCTTTTGTAAAATGTCTAAAATATCTCAAAAGGTAGGATGATGCATCAGTTCTAGACTTCCACAACGAGTTTGTTGTTGCTATTAATAGTTTCCTAAATGAATATAAGCTTGATGAAAGTGCATGTATAGATGTGAATTGTGATGCTTTTTATCCTAGTGCAAGTTTACTTCCTCTCGAGTATGAACAAGTGAATTTAAACATAGATTTTGGGTGGGTTGACTCTATTCAAGCATTAGTTACCATTAGTTTCTCACCTCAAATTAATGTTGGGGATGAACTTATTGCTTCTAATGGTTAGTTTGATAGGTCAACTTTTGAGCATGGTGGTGTTGATGTTGTAGATACAAGTAGGGAGGTTGAAGTCTTTGCTATTTATTAGATGTGCTTCCTTGATTTGTTGATCATGGAGATGATGATGCTAACACCTACCTTGTTTCAAGTGAGAAAGAGGGATGTGAAGGTGTGTATGACTCAACTAATCTTGGTCTTGGATATTTTAGCTTGGACAAATTTTTAGAACTTGGTTTGGAGGAGTTGTCTTTTATTGATAAGGATTGTGTTGAGGACGTGTTTCTAAATTTATTGTTTGAAAATTTTGATGTTGCACTTGTGGGTCCTCATGTGAGTCTAGATGCTTGTCTACTGAGAGAATAGGAATACCAAATCATAGATCAATTTCTTGATAGTAAAGTTTTTGCAGTAGGTTGTAATGAAGAATGTAAAATAGAGAGGTAGTTTGAAGATTTTGAGTCTTCAAATGAAGTGCCTCAAAATTTTGATCTATATGCTGAGGATGCAGAAATGGATCAGAATTGAGTTTATGATTCAATCATGCAAGAAATATCAACATCTATGGTATATTTGGACTAAAGACTTCAGATGAACCTAATCAATCACATGATATAGCCCAAGTTTATGTTGCCCCTGAGTAAGAGACATTTCACTTTAGAGTTCAGGGAGGGCTTTTTGTTCATGCTAATATGAGTGCCAGTTAGAATGTATATCATGTTACCATGGAGTTGGAAGGTGTAAACTTCCATATGGATGAGCATGATGATTGTATCTAATGTTTATGGTTGTTATGTCTAGATGGTTGTCATTTCTAATTTTAGCATTGTTCTCTTGACATTGACAGCTTTCTCTTGCATGCATGCAAGAATCACCTCATGTTGTAGCTCAGTGGAGAATGCACTATTAGTTTGAGGGTGCTCAAGTCAATTACCAAGGTTACCTTTGATAGAGCAAGTAGTATGTTGTAGTTTTTCCATGAACTTGTGCCATGGATCTCCTTTATAGGGGTTGACCTACAAATTATTTTCAATCTTTGGTTATAACCATACCTTGACAAATATATTTGTACCCTCATGTCAATGGATGTAGGTAGTTGTTTTTCCTTATACATACTTCCTTGTTGTGCCTTTTCCTTGTACATATTGGTTTGTTTAGTCTCTCCTCCCTCCTCATCCCTTTTGTCTTTTATGGTTTGCCATCCAAAGATAACTAGATTCTTATTATGCCTACTAGAGGCACATGTCACCAACTAGAGCTAATGTTGGTATGCATTTGCACAATCCTTAAAATTTGCGAAATTACCTAAGTCTAGTGCCCCTTTGTTGCTTTGGCCTACCTTGCTCATCATTAATTACTAATTTGAGAATTATTTCAAGTGCACCCTTGGTCAAATTATGTTCTTGGTGTGGTTCTTTGCTTCCCCTTAACTTAATCCATGTGCCTAAGTTGCAAAAATCTAATAAATTCTAAGTTTGGGGAGTATTTGTTCATTTTTTTTGTTTTTGCAGGTTTGTGGAACTTCTAGGGTCTTCAAACATCTTCCACATTTCCTTTTGTCCCTTTGTTTCTTGTAACTTTATAGCTTTGTAATTTTATGGACTTTCCCCAAACTTGTGTACTTCTTCCATCATGTGAACTTCAATCCCAATCTTGCAAACTTCTTTCTCCCACTTTGTTTCCCTTTTCACACTTCATGTGGACTTGCAATTTTCCCACAAACTTCTTCCACTTTTCTATTTTGGTTTGAAGATTAGATGTTTGATTGGACCCTAAATTTACTATAACATTTGAATGAATTATGTTTTTTTGGATTTTTCTACCCACCTTCCATCTTCCTTTTCAGTTTGACTTGCCCCTTCGACTTGGACTTCCACTAGCTTGTTTTACCTTTCTCTACTCCTTACAGACTTGTGGGTTTCATGTGGACTTCTTCCACATTTCCAAAGTTCCCTAAGTCCCGATCGCCCCTGTATTTTCACATTTCTCCAATATCCCAAATCATTCATATTCCTTAGTTTTCACCTTTACAAGATTCTTCTTAACTTTCAGACATTCTTCACTTTTAGATGTCCATCATTTTCTTGTGCCCCTTTAAGTTCACTTTAGCAAACCTTCCAAGGACTTGTGGACTTCTTACACTCTTCCCTCCATCCTTCCAATTTCCAATTCCTCATATTTCCTTATTTCCCTCCATAGTTCTCCTTTGCAGACTTTCCAACGTCCAAGGGACATGTCCACATCCAACCTCTAGTTCTACATCAAATTTCTACAAATCTTTTCAAACAGCTCACCCACTCCCCTAAACTTCCTAAGATGCCATTAATGGCCAAATTTAACACCTTAAACTATACAAATGCAATTATCCCACCAAAATGCTATTGTTCATCCTAAGGGTGCATGTCCACATGTGTATTTCAATGAAGGATGAAGAAGGTGAATTGATCAACATTAATGTTGTAGTTGAAACCCTAGTTATTGCTAGTCTGTGCCCAGGTACCAGGCCACCCATTTTGGGTGGGAAACATGTTTTGCTTTTGAGAAGTTGACTTGCACTTGGCTCAAGACATTTTGATGGATCTAGTGTACTTGATCACATTTAATGCTTTGAATGGAGAAAATCTTATGGAATCCTAATGGGCTACAAAATGGAATGAATCTAAAATGTTATAAATAAAAGGTTAAAAAATATTCCAAGGGTTGGTCTTTGAGTCAATTTTTTCCCTGGTTGCTAAAGGTGTATTCTAGAGAATCAAATGATGAATGCACAACATTTTTAAGGGGTGAACACTATTTGTATAAATTGTAGTTGGGATGGGAAGTTGCATCATCAAATGTCTCTATGGTAGGCTATAATGTTTTGGAGGGTGCTCAAACCTTGTTGTGGATCCTCTCTTGCCACATTTGGTAGCCCGATGTAATACAGTGTTGATTAATGTTGCAACATTATTATGCATTATAAATTATTTTGTAATGGTCTTCCTTAATTGCATGTGGGATTTCACTAATTTAAGATGGATTATTAAGTATGTGTGATGTACAAGATTTCCTTGTTTTTATGGTACAATTGTTGTTCCATATGGTTGTCTTCCTTCTTGTGTGTTGTAACTCTATTGCCCAATGGATTTGGAACTCATTAGGTTGGTTTAGTGGTCAATCATTCTATCATATATCTTTTCGTCCTTTTTTGTATAGTTTAGTTTCATGCCTTTCTTACATGCACATGAATCAATATTGTTACTTTTTCCATAATGTAAAAGATTCATACCTAAATGAAATTATTAGAGGTTCATGTATGTAAGACTTCTGCTCATCTTTGTAACCCATAGCTTGAATAATAAATATTTGTAGCAAGCTAGTTTTAGATAAATCTCTAGAGGGTTGTATTGATGAGATATAAGATGCATGTATGTTGTATGAAATGACAAGGGGACTCATTTTGTGTGGTATGATGCATTCTACATACTTAGGTGCATATGCATGTTTGTCCATATCTACTATTAGTGAGGTCTAGTAGGCTTATTTTTTATTATAATTGGGGCATGGTAGTCAAAGCATTTTTCTAATTAGACTAGAGGTAGTGAAATTCTAAGACTTTATTGTAACACTACTTCAAAAGATAGGGAAAAACAAATATGATAAAATCAATAAGTAAAAGGACCTTTTTCCCCAATTAAGGCATGTGAAGAAGGCATTACATATACAAGTGCTAGAAAAGTTTTGTGTTTTTGTCTTATACTAAATAAAATCCTTCAATGCACAGGTGCTAGATAACAATCATATTTTGATCACTATAAAAAACATTTATGATCACTTTCAATAATGAGTAATATAAAGACTTATTATTCAATCCATTCAAACCATTTAAGCCATGAATACATACAAAATATTGATCTCAATAAGGCCATGAAGGTATACATAAAGGCCTACAATATTGTATAGACATACCATGTATATCTAAATAAAGCCATATAGGCATATAATGATATATCAGTATAATACAAATATATGTCTACAAAGGCATAATGATATACATTGACAAAGTACAAATCTACACCTAGATGTCATGAAGGCATACAACAAAATGTTTGTATACATAAAAACTATGGAGTCTCATCGAACAATCGACCTGTCTTGATCTACTAGGAAGATGAAGAACCAATCTCATAATTGGCAATTGGCCTCCACTGATGAGATCTCCTATGTTCAAGAGTAGATTGCAACTTCACCTATTAATATAAATAAACAATATATAATTTAGTATTTTAACATGACACATAAAATCACATAAGTAAATAATCACTTACCATAATTTGATGATCCTTCTCGATCATCCTCCACTTCTCATTATCCACTTAAGGGATAGCTACACGAATTGGAGTTCTCACCTCCTTGACAAGCATGACACAATAGTTTAGAGTAAACATGAATGGCATTTTTTGCATTAAATTACAAGAAATTCATAATGACATTTACATTACCAACTCATACATATGTAAAATGCATGGAAGATGATATTGCTACAACAACACCCATGTCTAGTGATCCCCAAAGGGAGGGGGTCTCTAATGATGTCATCAATTGAAAGAAAAAATAAGGTTATCTTAGCAAAATAATGAAACCTACATACATATGATTAAAAATACTAAAACTTACATCAATGTAAGTTGAATAAAGACTATTGCCACCAACATGTGTGGATGTTGAAGGTCAAATATCCCCCTGTTTAACATCAAATTATCATTTTAAGATCAACATTACTATATGAAAAGCAAATTGGCTTGTAATATATTTACTAATGTATTACAAATATACCCTAGGAGTTGTTAGGGCAATAGCAGTATGAAATGAAGTCACATGGGATGTAGGATGCATTGTTCAACCCCAAAAAACTATAATAAAATACATAGTTTTTTAATTATTTTTCATTCATAATAGATTTTAATATAGGTAATTCTAAAACTTAATAGAAAATACACTAAGTTACATAAATATATTTAAAATCACTTGAGGGTCAATACCAAATGTCACCTATAGTAAGGAATTTGTCATCACCATACTCTCTAACATAGAATGATGATGTGGCTCACACTGCATGGCATAGTCCCTAGTGTGCAGAGCATCCTTCTTAGTTTGTGGAGCATGCTTCTCAACCCTAATAGCAACCTCATCAATATATATAATTTGTGCTATGTACCTCATCATAAAGTCCTTTGGATCATGAATGCATACTACTATATATAATTTGTGCTATGTAGCTCATCATAAAGTCCTTTGGCTCATGAATGCATACTACTATGCAAGCATGACATATGTGTGGTGATACCTTGTGCCTCAAAGGCTCACCCTCATGACCCTATGATATATGCACAGTATGCTCAACTACGGACTATGTGAGTGAACTAATAGCCATTGCAGTGTCTAAACATCTACATTCTCCTTCACAATTGAAGGGACTATGACATGCTAAATGAATGGTTGACCAAGGGCTCTTGTGATCTAGTATTGTGCATGATATACCCCTTCTTTGTCTTGAATAGTACCTTTCCCTCTACCCTCTAAACCATGAATATAAAATTAATTCAAGGTCTTGTTGAGTACAAACTCATAATAGAGTTTCCTCAAGAAATATTGAGGCACTTCATGGTTATTACATGATGGCTAGTCAAAAACCATCCATCCTGCCTATCCCAAAAATTGTTCTTTATTTACTAGTGGTTGCACCAATGTATTGGAAATCTTTTGCAGCTTGTTTCTAATGGTGCATATTTTTAGATTAGCCAAGAATGCGCACAATTTGTCTTTGGTAATCTTTTTTTCCTTCACCATCTCATAAGGCAATTTTTTGGTGTCAAATTGATGACAATTTTCTCTATGGATTTCCCATTTGTTTATTTTCCATGTGAAAAAACCAATGTGATATATGAAATATTTCAATTATTTTGTAATTTGAGCCTAAGGTGTGTGCCTATTTCATTAGGATTTTTTAACGTTTCTATCAACACTTAAGCTTAGTCTTGTTGTTTTCAATTTCCCCTAATATATTCTGTTGTGTTTCAGGAGGATGCATGGGAATTGCAAGAGGATTTTGAGGGGGGTTTTGTAGGTCATGTTCTTCTACCTCATCTTGTTCATGCATTTCATTAGGTTGAGGGTTTTGTGGTGGAGGAAGGTTTGGATTGGCTAAAAATGAAATTCAACAAATCAAAACCAATTCAAGAAAACATAATTTAATCTTAACTAGATAATTATCAAAAAATTGATATAACTTACCTCTTGCATGTCGAGGCATTATCAAGGAGGAGGATATGGCTTTGATTCAACTCAAAATATGGTCACACTTTCTTTCTCTTGTGTTCTTATCTCAATGAAGAAAATAAAATGAAATAAGGCAACTTTGGACTATTATGTTTTTTTGGTTTTATTTCAATATAATGTGAGTGCATTTAGGTTGAGATTTACCAAACCTAAACATGTTAACATTTACAAATTGATTGATACTCAATGCACTCATGTTATAATGTGAGCGTGTCATGTTTTTTATAACGTGAGCATATTATCTTTTATTTCACCTCCAAAACATTTTTGGCCATTTTTATGCTCCCCATCTTTTTGTACATATCCCTTATTCAATCTAGCAAGCCCCACTCCCAAGGACAACGTGCTACAAAAGACCACTACCTCAAGTAGAACCCACCTATCATAAGCAAGATTCTCTACTCTCTCCTATAGCACCTAGAAACAAGAAAGTGGTGTAAATGAAGTCAAATCAACTTGTAACCATTACCACCATGCTCCAAATCCATTCTTAATTCCAAGTTACAACTACTATTTACAAGTTACAAGGAGAATAATAAAATATTAATATCTCTCAACCAACAACATGGGCATCCAAGTACCCATTCCAAGATGTTTGGAGATCTAACATTAGTACATTAGGAGTACAATTAAATATCACACTATCCTGACATTCTCCCACTTGATATTATACATTGTAATGACATAATAAGAGCCATAAAATAAATTATCTATATGATGCAAGGACCATGGCCTCCTTGTACCAAGATAACTTTTTTGTGCTCACTAGTTTTGTAAGTGAATCTGTAACATTCTCTCAAGTCTCAACCTTCTATAAGATGACCTTACCATTCTCTTCCATATCACAAACAAAGTGATACTATATATTGACATGCTTAGTACAAGCATGGTACATGTGATTCCTAGCCAAATCAAAACCAACTCTAATCAATCTTTGTAACCATACAACCTCCTTATAGACATGTGTAATAGACATATAATTTGCTTTGATAGTAGATAAAGCAACTACACCATGGACTACCTCTTACTTATCCAACTAATATTACTTCCAAATAGAGAAAACACATAGCCACTAGTGGACCTTCGACTATTCAAGTCAACTACCCAATTTACATCAACAAAGCACTGTATGTCTAATAACTTGCCTACATCATTAAAACCATGATAACATAAGCAATAATTAAAATTCCCTCACAAATATCTAAATACCCTCTTAACATCAATCCAATGCTCTCTACAAGGTTAAACATAAACTTGCTAAAAACTCCCACTGCTTGGGCAGTATTTGGATCTAGTACAAACCATTGCATACATTAGGCTAATAACAACACTAGCATAAGAAACATTATACATATCCTCTACATCATCATCTAACTTAGGACACATATATTTAATGAAAGCTTAGTGCTTACAGGTAAATGAATACTCACTAGTTTGCAATCATGCATAACAAACCACCGCAAAATGGTGTCAACATACTTACTCTGACTAAGCCAAAGCTTTTTATGAGCTCACTCCCTATTGATTTCCATCCCCAAAATAAACTTCTCTATCACTAGATCCTTCCTGTCAAATCCTTTAGAAAGCTAATTTTTAAGCTCCCTAATCATTGTCTTGTTGTTACCAAAAACAACATGTCATCCACATATAAGACAATAATTAGAATATGATCATTAATACTCTTAATATAAACATAATGATCCTCTTCACTTCTAACAAAACCCAACTTCAAAGAAAATATATCAAAATATTGGTATCACATCCAAGGTGATTGTTTCAAACCATACAAAGATAATTTAAGCGTACAGAATAAATATTATTTTCCCTTTACCTCAAACCCATTTGAATGTTACATATAAATTTATTCTTCAAGATCCCATGCTAGAAAATAGTTTTAACATATATTTTATTAATCTCGAAATCACAAGCTACAATAATAGATAACAAGAATCTAATGGAAAATAATTTAGAAATAGGAAATAAAATTTCACCAAAATTACCTACCTCTCTCTGGAGTAGCCCTTGGCCACCGGTCTAGCCTTGCACCTCTCTAACCAATTAGTTGCTCTAAATCTTTTTTGTAAATCCACTTGCAATCAATGGGCTTCTTTCCCTCGAGCAAACTAGCAAGATCCCAGGTGTCATAGTTATCTAAGGCCATCATCTCCTCTACATGATGTACATCCAAGACTCATTATCCTCTACAGAGAGAGCCTCCTTGAAAGATCTCGGTTCATCATCAATACATAACAAATTAAATACATAACAGAAATCTAGTGGTCTATACCTATCAACTAGGTTTCATTGTCTTGTGGATCATCTCAAGACTAGAGTAAAGGGCTCTTCATATTCCTTTGCATTCTCATCCTACTTAGAACTCTCATATAAAACCTCTTCTTCCTCGCCATCCTCTAATCTATCATTTTGTTCATCAACATGTGCATCTTCATGCTTTTCAACCTTAGTCTAAAAATAGACTATTTTCTTTCCTTCTTTTTCCTTTGACTATAAAGGACCTAAAAATGCTCTAAAATCCCAAAAAACCATATCTCTAGAGTAAATCATTTTTTAAGTTAGTGTATTCCAAAGCCTATAGCCTTTTACATTCTCATCGTAACCAATAAGATGCATTTATGTGCTTTTGGATCTGGTTTAGATTACTTTTCTTTAGGCACATGAATCAAATCCTCAAAACCAAATACCTTTAAATGTGAAACAAAATGTTTCTTGTTTGCCCACATTTCGTAAGGAGTTTTATCAACAAGAATTGAATAAGAAGATCAATTATCCAAGTAACAAGTACTACTCATAGCCTCTGCCCCAAAGCACCAATTTAATTGTGTACCACTTAACATACTTCTAGCTCTTTCCATTAAGGTTTGGTTCATTCTCTCTATAAACGCATTTTGTTGTAGTGTGTAGGGATTAGTCTTTGGCCAAACAATTCATGCATGCTTACAAAAATCATCAAATTCCTTGGAATAATATTTACCACCATTGTTAGATCTCAACACCTTTATTTTCTTATATGTTTGCTTCTCTACAAGTGCCTTAAATTCCTTAAACTTAGAGAAATCTCCAAATTTAGAACAAAGAAAATCTAAGAGTATTTAGAACAATCACAAATAAAAGTGACATCTTATCAAGATTTACCCATAGAACCCACTTCTACTGGACCAAACATGTATGAATGGATGATTTCTAATAATCCCTTAGCTTTATAACTTTTAAAAGGAAAAGATACTTTATTCTATTTGCCAAACACACAATGTCGACATAAATCAAAGTGCTCATGAGAATGAATAAAAAATTGTCAACCATCTTTCTATTAATAAGGGTCCTAAGACCTTATTTTCAACATGGATCAAATGTTGGCATCACAACACGAATGCATTTTTAGAATTTCCAGTTACATTAACAAAGTTACAAAATATGGAGGCATCAGGCCTAAACAAAGTTGCTACCACTAGATTTCCTCTCACCAACCCACAAGCAAACTTGTCAAGTATCACATGCACTCCAGAAGCATTCAACTTGGATACATATAGTAAGTTTCTCATAAGCTCTGGAATATGCAAAATATTATTGAGGGTTTTCACCCTTCCAACATTGAAACACAACTATAACTTTCCCTTACCAACAATATGTGTACTATTGTCACTAAGGAAAACTTCTCCTCCATTGTAAGCTCTATATGATGAGAACCAATCCTTGTGGGGAGTCATATGGTCGGAGGCACTTGAATCAATTAGCCAAGCATTATCACTAATAGTGTTAGTAGAAATAAATAATGATCATTATCACCATTATCAAAAGATTTTTCTAAGAGGGAATCATCGTAGGATTTCTTTTTCTTTTCTTTTTCCCTACATTCCTTCTTCACTTGCTCTCTCTTCCCAACATTCTTGTTGGAAATATTGTTGTCATTGATGTCAAAGGAGAGTAGAACACAATCACTCTCATAGAAGGAAATCGCATGCCAAAGGCCAAAAGCCACTAATTGCTCCCTTCATGCATTAATTAAGATAAAAAAGGATGACCGACTCTCATTCAATATGACACTGGAATTATAAAATGGGCTGACCCCCCTTGGGAAAATTAAAATTAATATTGATTAAGGCCTCTTTGACATGGGCCGACCCTCTTGGTGTAGTCGCACCTCTTGGGGAATTTAAAATAAATTTATTATTTGCAAATGTGGTCGACCCCCTTTGAAGGATCACCTCTCTTGGGTGAAGAGGCATGAAGAGGTATAAAGGAAGATGCAATGGGAGAAATGAAAGCAAGAAGAAAAAATGTAATATCATTCCTATTCAAGCAGATTTTTGAAAAAGAGAATATATGTGAAGAATACAAGCATATTTGTGAAGGAGACTATTGTGTTGAAAAATGTTACAAGCAGATTTGTGAAGGAGAGTATATGTATTGAAAAATGATTGCATCAAATTTGTCAAGGAGAGTGTATCATCTACAAGCAGATTTTATGAAGGCAATTCAAATGATCATCATCCATTGAAGAGGAAATATTTAAGAAGGTGAAAACTTTGTTCATTTGGAGGTTGGTGCCTCCTAATAAAAGAGATTGGCGTCTCTTGCTAAGTTGGTGCTTAGCAGTGGGGATTGGTGTCTCCAGTGGGTTGGTACCTACAAATCTTTGTAAGAGAATTTTATTTTTTCATGGCTGGATTTGGACAGTAGATCCAAGCAACCCTTCTTTGTGGTTTTATTCCCAGAAAGGGTTTCCATCTAAATGTTGTGTCTCTTAATAGGTAGATCTTGTGTGAATGTTGTTATTATGGATATTAAGTTTTAATAAGTAAAAAATTATCTTATATTGATTCACCCCTCTCTTAGTATAAGTGTGTGCTTAACAATTGGTATTAGAGCTTGTTCCTTCATAAATAGTCTAACTGCTAGAAGGTAGATCTCAGGAGCATATATGGCTAGTCAAGAAGATTTCTCCTCAAATAGAGCCCCATTGGTTTACAAAACAAACTATGCATTCTGGAGCATAAGGATGCAAACCTATCTAATGGCTCTTGGCTTTGATATTTGGCAATTAGTAGTGAATAGTTAAGCAACTCCAACATGTCCATCGATGGATCAAGATGGAAAGAAAGCTAGTGAAAACAATGCAAAAGCCATGAAAGTCAAGGTAATGCATTGTGACTTGGTAAAAGAAATCTGGGACAAACTTAAAAACATCTATGAAGGTGATGATAAAGTTAAGAAGGCTAAGCTCCAAACTCATAGAAGATAATTCAAAAGCTTGAAGATGAAAGATGAAGAAAATGTTGTAGCCTATCTTCTTTATGTGGATGAAATTATCGACACCATTAATCAGAGGACTTGATGAAAAAGTTGAAGAATCAATGATTGTGCAAAAAGTTCTAAGGTATCTTCCCTTAAGATTTGATTCAAAAGTTTCAACCATTGAAGAAATGAAGGACCTGGATAAATTAACTATGGATGAATTGCATGGGATGCTCACGACATATGAAATGAGAATTGAAAAGGAGAAGTCATCAAAGAGAGAAGCTAGCTTCAAAGCTTCAAAAAAGGTGAAGAATAAAAAACTTGAATCAAGCTATAGCTCCAGCAATGAATCAGATGAAAAGGAAGCTCATTTTGTGAGAAAGCTTAAGAAAGGATCTGGTAAATACAAAGGTAAGCTACCCTTTAAATGCTTTAGCTATGAAAAAGTAGGATATTTTGTTGCTTAGTGTCCACATGGAGAAAATGATAGTAGTGATGATGAAGAAGATCATAACATAAAGAAAGAGAGAAAACATCATCAATACAAAAAGAGCTACAAACAAGGTAAATATGAAAAGAAGAACTTACATAAGCACAAGAAAAGCCTCTATTCCAAAGGGGATAGTAGCTCATCTGAGGAGAGCAATGAAAGTACCACAAACAGTGATAGAGAAGAAACTCTCTTCATGGCATCAAAAACAAAGTATGATGTCATGGAAAGTGAAGACAAATGAAAAGAAAAGATGGTTTCAAAAGAGGAAGACAATGTTGAAATCGATGGAGAAGTGGATCTTGAAGAACTCATTTGTGCCTTAAGTGAAATCAAGAAGCTTAAGAAAAGGAATTTGAAACAAAAGTTGCAGTTGTAGAAATATGAAAAAGAGGATTGTAATTCAAAAGAAAAAATTCACAAAGCCTTGAGGAATTAGAAGAGATTATCACCAACCTAAAGGTTCAACTAGAAGAGGTAAAAAGATAGAAGAGGAGATGAGAGTTCAACTAAAGACAAAGGAAGAAAATTGCGAGAAGCTAGAATTTGAAATTGTTTCCTTAAGGAAGGAACTAGAGAAAACAACTACTCAGCTGAACAAAAGCTTAAAGCTTGAGAAGAGTACTAAAATCTTATATGATATCATCAATTTCCAGAGGTCACCATTCATTAAGATTGGTCTTGGCTATGAAGAAAACCAATGGAATACTAAAGAAGATCAAAATCCAAAGGCTACACAATCACCAAAGAAGATAAATGAAGAAAAGCCTAGAGGCTATGTAAATGCACTCAAGAGGTCCATCAATAATGAAAGTGATAATAAGAAATAAAATGAGTTGCTTCCATGTACTCTACTTCTGTAGTGGACAAAGCGATGACAACTTGTCGCTTAGTCATCCAACTAATAACACCACCAAACATAGTGAAAACATAAGCATTGGTGGATCTCCTGTTGTTTATATCTTCGGCCCAATCATAATCCACATAGCCATGAATACAAATTGAATGTTGAGGTCTTGTAGGATAACCATGATAACATAAGGAATACTTAGAAGTACCTTGCAAATATCTGAACACTCTCTTCACCGCATCCCAATGTACTTGTCTAGGATTAGCCATAAACTGACTAAGGACTCTCACTACTTGGGCAATGTTTGGTCTTGTATAGACCATTGCATACATCAAGCCACCAACTGCACTAGCATATGGAACTCTGTTCATATCTTCCATCTTAGAAGGAGACTTTGGACAATCTACAACAGATAAATTTATCCCCATGATAACAGGAATAGTCAATGGTCTACAAGCTACCATACTAAATCTCTCCAACACATAATTCACATACTTACTCTGGCCTAACCAAAGTTTTCTATTTGCTCTATCTCTTTTGATTTCTATCCCCAAACTGGCTGCCCCTAAATCTGTCATTTCAAATTGTACTGACAACTAAGACTTCAAATCAAAAATTAAACTTTTACCATTCCCAATGAACACCATATCATCAACATATAATGCAATAATGAGAATGTGATCATTATCCATATTATAATAAACATAATGATTTGATTTCAATCTTAGAAATCCCAAACTCAACACAAAAGGATCAATTTTTTGGTACCACAAAGAGTTTTTCAACTTGTAAACCATATTTTCTTTACCTTTTACCACGTAGTGCTCTGGCTGTGACATATAGATTTCTTCCTCTAAGTCACCATGAAGGAAAGTTGTCTTCACATCCATCTGTTCAACTTCTAAATCATATGTTGCAGCAAGTGATAATAAGAATCTGATAGATGTAATCTTTGCAATGGGAGAGAAAATCTCACCATAATCTATTCCCTCAACTTGTGAATAACCCTTCACAACCAACCTTGCCTTAAACTTCTCAACATTACCATTTGACCCAAACTTCTCCTTGAACACCCTTTTGCATCTAACAAGTTTACGTCCATCATGCAAGGGAACCAAATCCCAATTATTTTTTTCTTCAAGGAATCTATCTCTTCTTCCATGGCCTCTTTCCAAGAATCTACATCACTCATACCCATAGCCTCCCTTAGGGTGCTAGGCTCATCAGTGTTAAAAATCAAAGCAAAAATACAATTGGAATCATGCAATGAATAACCAAACCTATCATGTTGCCACCTAATTCGCGTGGACCTCCTCAAAAGTTGAGGTTGAGGTTCTTCTTCTTCTTCTAAACTTTCATAGCTACTAGATCTCTCCTCATCATTAGGTCCAACAGATGTCTTCGGTTCAATTTTCTCAGGGGTGGAAGGAAGCTAAACCACATCCTCTTTCTCTTCTTCTTTCTCTAGCTGTAGAATAGCAAAAGAAGGATTGAGCTATCTGAAGATCACACTTCTACTATATAGAACTCTCTCGACCATTACATCCCAAAGCTTGTACCCTTTCACACCGATGCCATAACCGATGAAGACACACTTCACATCCTTGTTCTCCAACTTAGACCTCTTCTCCTTAGGCACATGTGCATATGTCTCACAACCAAATACTTGAATGTGTGTCAATGAAGGCTTTTTACCAGATCACACCTCCATAGGTGTCTTATCAACAAGCACCAATGTAGGAGACCTGTTAACTAGGTAACAAGTGATAGCAACAACTTCAGCCCAAAACTTTTGTTCAAGGCTTAGTCCACTTAGCATACTCCTAGCCCTCTCCATCAACATTTTGTTCATCCTCTCTGCAACTCCATTCTGTTGAGGGGTATACAGAGTTGTCTTGTGCCTCTCAATCCCATGTTCTTTACAGAACTTGTTGAAATCTGTTGAACAAAACTCACCATCGTTGTTAGTCCACAAACACTTAATCTTTCTATCCTTTTGATTCTCTACAAGAGCTTTGAACTCTTTGAATCTACTAAAGACTTTAGATTTTCTTCTAAGGAAATACACCCATGTCCTTCTACTATAATCATTAATGAATGAAACAAAGTAAATAGATTTTGAAATTGAAGGAACATTAACATGACCAAACACATTAGAATTAATCAACTCCAACACCTCAAAAGATTTGTGAGAATTGGAATAAAATTAAACACACTTTTATTTTCCATAAATGCAATGTTCACAAAAATTGAACTCAAGGTTATTGTCATTCATACCCTAAATGAGGTTTTTATTTTTTAGAGTCCTCAAACCCTTTTCACCAATGTGACTAAGCCTTTGGTTCCATAACATTGTCTTCTCAGCTGGAAGTTTCATCTCCATACAATGATCACCCTTAGGTACCTAGAAAACATGACCATTGGAAGTAGATGCAACAATCCTCTTTGTTGTTGGTTCCAATGGTGAAGATGAAGAATTTAAAGTTCTCTTCTTGAAAACGAAGACACTATTGCACTAAACTGTGCATGCATCAAGTTGAAACAAAGTGCCAATCTGAATGCCCTTAGCTAGCACCATAGCTCCTCCAGTCATCTTGCATCCTCCAATCAAGAAAATAACTTGGACACCCACATCATTCAACTTACTAACAAATAATAGATTCCATTCCAAACTAGGGATATGCAAAACACCATTGATCCCCCTCACTTGTCCATCAGGGAATCAAATCAAGACTCTTCCATGGCCACCAATCTTCAGGTGAGAGTCAGCACCCAAGTACACTATCCCACTATCATATTCTTCATACTTTATAAACCAACCCCGATGCGAGGTCATGTGGAAAGATGCACCAGAGTCAATGAGACACACATCCTCAGATGCATGAGTTTCCAAGGTAGTGACAAATGCTTCTCCATCATCCTGAGAGGATTTATCAGAATATGAATCATAGTTCTTCTTTTTCTTCTTCTCCTCCTTGCACTCCTTGTGGAAGTAACCGGGTTTGCCATAGTTCCAACACAGAGCCTTGGATTTTGCTAGAGACTTATCTATCTTCCACAGGATTTGGATCTTCCTTTTTCTTCCTTCTTCTTATCCTTTTTCTTTCCCTTCTCTTTAGATCTACCACAAACTGCAAGGTCCTCCTTACTTGAATCAAAAGATTTTCTCCACATCTCTTCATACAACAATGAAGAAACCACTTCATCCATCTTGAAATGACCATAACAAGGTGGTCCAATGAATCTGGTAAGGAACATAGTAATGTCATACATCGATCCTCCTCCTCCATCTTCACACCAATAGAGGTCAACTAGGCAACAAGCATATTGAATGTATTTAGGTGATCAATGATAGATCCTCCATCTTCCATCCTCAGAGAATATAATTTCTTTTGTAGGAATAACTTGTTCACCAAGGATTTAGCCTAATAAACATGTCAAAGTTTCTTCCAAAGGTCTTTTGCAGTCTTCTCTTCATGGATATTTAGGAGCACTGAATCAACCAATTAGAGTCTTATCAGACCCTTGGCATTCCGATCCATCAAATCGCAATCTTCTCGTTTCATGCCCAATGACATGGTTCTGGATATTGCGAGCCATAGATCTCTATCCACTAATAAGTCCTCCATCTTGAGTTTCCACAACTCAAAGTTGCCTCCATTAAACTTCTCTATATCAAACCTCCTAGATGTGCTTGCCATCTCTTTCCTACAATAAAGATTTCAAAATCCTTTGCATAAGATCCCTCAAATCAAGATCAGCTCAAAAAACCCTCTACCCAACAACTAGAACTAAAGGTGATCAGGGTTTGATACCAATTGAAAGGAAGCAAGGTACGTGAAAACAACTTCCTACACTAATCTAACGAGGGAAGGTTTATGCAATTTTTTTTAATCTCTTACAGTTACAAATTAAGGTGCACATTAACAACAAGGTAATAACAACATCCAAAATGCAAATACAAATCTCACAACACAAGATATATGTGGGGAAAACCCTTTCAGGTGAAAAACCCCACATTCTAAAACTTGCACAATATATTATCAAATCAAAGGATGATTACAACACACTTGCAATGCAAGTTCTTCTAGGAGTACACAAATTTTGAATACTGGAGTAATTTCAGTTGAATAATGGTACCTACAAATGAACCATACAAACTACTCCCACAAGCACCTTATTTATAGTGGGGTACAAGCATGAATGAAACTTCTAGAGCAAGCAACAAGAGATGGGTATCTAAATCCATGTGGCACATTTTTTCAAACACATGTTTGACTCCTGTGACACTTTTACAATATTCCCTTGCACCTCTTACAACCCTCCATACTTGGGTGCCCCAATTTTTCCCATAATAGGTATGAGAGATGCTCTTACATCATCATAAAATATGTCATATATGACAACACTTACAACTGCAAGAGAATTTTTCGTAACTGACTATTAATAAAATATTCTCTTACAACTTTTCATATCCCAAACTTGGGCACCCCAAAATGGGCTAAGTCAAAGATGTCTCGTATAATGTCATACATACAAATGACACTTGTCTCATCCCTTCTATTTTCAGTTCTTACAATGTCATTGAATCTGTCATAGTTCTTACACATCATAAATCTCTTACAACACCCAAAAGATGCCTACACATGGAAAAATACCTCTACCACAAAATAGGACGCCTATCTCCTCATATGAGGACAAAAATTACATCTAGTCACCTTCCATGTAGGATGACACATCACTGTGCCAACTCCCACAAAGTGACAAAATAAGATTTTCATAGAAAATTATAATAGTAGGCAAAAATAAATAAACACAACATTAGGAACTTGAAAAGGTTGAGACACCTTAATTCCCAATCATGAGTTTACCTCAAATGAACTTGAAGAATTTTGTGAGCATCATGGAATAAGGAGACATTTTTCAACTGCAAGGATTCCACAACAAAATGGATTTGTAGAAAGAAAGAATTGAACCATACAAGAGATGGCTAAAACAATGTTGAATGAATCTAAGCTATTAGACATATTTTGGAGAGAAGCAATTAACACAACAGTCTATATTCTGAATAGATGGAAAATCAGGATCAACAACAACAAGACATCTTATGAATTATGTAAGGGTATACCAACAATAGTTAAATGCTTCAAAGCATTTGAGAGTTAGTGCTACATAAAAAGAGATGATGAGGACTTGGGAAATTTGACTCTAGATCTGATGAAGGTATCTTCCTTGGTTATTCCTCAAGAAGCAAGGCTTATAGATGTTACAATAGAAGACTACACAAGATTGTAGAGAGTGCCAAAGTAAAAGTGGATGAAACAAGGCATCAAAAAGAGAAAGCACAAGCAATTAATTACCTAGAGGAATTGAGATACAAGGAAGAAGAAGAAGATGAAAATGAAGAAATAGAAAAAAAAGATACAAAGACATCATCCACATTTTTCAAGAAGAATCATCCAGAAAATCTAATTCTTGGTGATAAAGATACTAAAGTACAAACTAGAAGAAGATTAGTAACAACCTCATAATTGTTATGGAGTAAAAAGTGGCCACATGCCTTTTTACCTCCTACTTTAGATCCTAGGTCCTATTTGCTTCCTTATATTGAATTTTATATTATAATTGATCATCTCGAAGGAAATTTCCTAGCACCTAGCATATTTTGGGACCCTTGGGACCTATTTTAACTTATCCCTAACCTAATTTAGGTCCTTGGACTTGGGCGCCAACTGCTCAAGTCTCTCCTAATTGGTTGGGGCTAACTTTTGGTATGACGACTTGGGCCTTTCCAAAATATCTCCTTGTCATCTCTTGTGATTTAAATTTGTAAATGTTAGAAGGAAAACATATATAAGTGAGTTTATGACTTCATTTTATACCTAGATGAATAATGTGAACTTATGATATTGGAACAAAGACCATTCAAGGCATTCATTATGTATTTGTTGCAAATTTGTGTTTGTATTTGTGTGTTTGTTGCAGACATGGCTTCATCATCCATCTCCTTGTGAGTTGAAGAGATTTCAACCTCCCAAGGGATTAACCTCTGAGGTGATACCATTGCTATTTGAATAATTTGAATCATTTCATCATTTGGATTATTGTTGGTTATGATGTTAGTCATAAACACACATAGATAAAGAATTGCAAATCAAACCTTTATCATCTTGAAAGATACGATGAATTTGGAGAATTCATGATCCCAAGTCTCCGTGGATTAGTTCATAATCTACTGATATCACCCAGTGGTTTGATGTGTCGTGCTCTTTTCCTTTCAAGGGGTCTTACATTACTTTGCTACTAAGAACTAATGTCTGAACATCTAGTTTTACACCTACTTTCTATAAATCTTTAACAAACAAGGTTAATCCTACTGTATTCAACAAATGATGAAGATATTTTCTAAGTTTAATCTATTCTTCTGATCATCAATTGTTATTGATTAATTTTCACTTCTGCACTATGAATTTATCTAAATAATGTGCCTAGAAGTAGATATTTGTATGATTACCATTGAGATTTGTGTATTTGCATGGTATTTCAATTGTACATGCTAATTAGTTCAAATATGCTAAGGATATTCAGTTTCCTTCAGGATATCAACATATTTATGTATGTTTCCTTGAGATTATCTATATATTTGCAATTATGATGATGATTTTAATGAAATTAAACAAATTGTGTTAAATGCTTTCTAATCTTTACTAAATTTGAGTGAATCTTCAGCTATTGATTCATATACATTTCAGATACAGTCATGAAGAGAAGGATATCAAACCATAGGTTTATCAGGATGTTCCATAGCTAATTATAGTTGATGCAAACTTTGATGGAAAAGGAATTAAGACAACATGCACAACATGAATTGTACTCCAAGGGACGCAACAAATCAAAGTACAAGCCAATAATTCATCCACAGATTACTCAAAGTATACGATTGTATGTAATCTAGATCTTCTTCTTCATTAAGTATGCAACAGACATGTATATTTACAATCAACTTTGAGAATTAGTTTTGAGAGGCTTCAACAATCTAATCTCAATTAAGTTTCAGATATCTTACAATGTACACTCCATCTTCTTTTATAGGATAAAGTGAGGAGGTGGTTACAAAAGATCCAATGATCAGGATTTGTCTATCAAAATCAACGGTCTATATCATCTTTGACTTGGTCAACAAATGTCAAACGTGGCATAGGTTGCCAGTTGGATACCATCTGGTGGGATTCGATCATTTCTTTGTCTTATTATGCATATGACCCTATCATCATGCATCCTTACTTATTCTTCATCTTCCTCATCATCAGATGGGTCATCTTCTATATGCGTGCTGATGATACCCTTGATGGGTTCATATGCCTGTATTATTCATTCAATCTCTCCCCCATCTTGAACCTTAGCTTTTACTATAGCATGCTCTTGGAAGTGGAATCGTGTCTGTAATGCAGACCATTTGTTCTTTCTGCTATTTAACATTTCATTATATCCTTCCACCTTTACTTTTATCCTCATGGCTTCATTAACTATATTTTCTGTCAAATGGTGGAGGGGGTCATCTGATGCCTGCTTAAAATTACTTTAGAAAACCTCAATTGTAAAATCAACATCTTGATTTTCTATCTTCCCTTCTACTTTATCTTCAAGAGCTTCCAATATGTCTTCTTCCTCAGACATAAGGTGATGCAACTTTATACTGATGTCCCTGAGTTTTGTGTTGCATCTCTTCAGGATATCACTTTCAAACTAAGTATCCTCATACCATATATTCAATAGCTGTGCAGTATTATTATCCAATACCTTATTGTATTTGAGCACCTTCATATCTATGTGCTTTATTTCAGCCAGAGCACCTAGATCCTTCTCTACTTTGAGTGACCTCTGTCCAATCTCTTTTTGCAACTTATCTACTTTGCTCCTCAATGTTCTGAGCAAATTCAAATTGGTGAGGGAGGTCTTTATTACCTTTTCTGCCTCAAAAATGAATTAAATAAACCAATTATTTACCACATGAGCATTATGCTTCATGATATCCAGCCCTGTTACCTCTTCTTGAGATATAATGGTCAAATGAGTAGCTGTGCTTACTAACACGTGATTTGGGTCAATTAACCCTTTTTATGAATGTATGTAGCTGGGCAATGTGCTCCTTGAGTGTTTTATTTTTGTCCTCCCTTTTCACACTTTTCAATAAAGAATTAATAATATCCTTAGCCTCTTGGCCTTCTTTCTCTTCAGTAGCAAAGCCTAAATCAATATTAGTTATCTGAAATTCATCAATACTTATCTTTCCTTTTGTCTTATCTGCTATAGGCAAAGCTACCTGGGCTATTCTCCAGCCTGTGGTAGGATCTCTTTTAATTTTAGAAGTGGCCCTTTCCCTTCTCTTTGTCTTAACCATGTCAGCTGAAAATAATGCAGAAATATCAAATTTAGGTACATCACTGACTTGAGGTGGGTTCACCTCTTGTCACAACCAATATGGTATATCATTTGCAGATCCTTGCTGGTTTGTATGCTCAATGTGAGCATCATGAGATTCTACATTTGTCTCCACTCTCTATGGTGAAAGTTCTTCTCTTTGTTTATTCTAAACTTCTTTATGACAGACCTCATCCTATGTAGGAGATTCTTGTTGCACTTTTACATTTTGGTCTTGTGTATTTTGCGGTGCTTGATCCCCATGAGGAGTTTGAGAACCCTGATCTAATGTATCTAGATGATCACCTTGATCATTCTTATTCACATTTTCTTCTTCTTTTCTCTAATTATCACCCTGTTGAAGACCTTGTTCTCCATCATTTGATGTGTCCATTTCTCTAAGGTCTTGAGCTTTATTCATCTCTTCATTTGTTCCCCTGTTAGGTGCTGACTCCTTGTCCTGACCATCATTCTGATTAGGCATCTCCTCATCCTCCATATGTACATTGACTTCTAATTTCTCCTATTCTGGAGGCAAGTCTTTATCTTTATTTTGATCCTCATCACCCTAATAAGTCAAATCTATTGCTACTGGGCTAGTAACTTGATCAACCAATCTTGTCAATCCTATTTGTTGTGCCACCACCTCAGGATTACCTTCATCTACTTCCTCTGTTTTGACCTCCTTTTGCACCATGGGAGTTCCATGAGGGGTCATCTTAGTATTGTTCACTAATGTCTCCATAGAATGAGCAGAAACATCATTTACAACATCATCATCAGATAGATTCACCATGTCATCTAATGGAAAGGATTGATCATCCTTTACACTATGTATCTCTTTTCTTTATTCTTCTGCCATCTAAGACTTGAATTTTAGGATATTAGGGATGGGGACTTCATGTTGAAAATTCTTTAAAATACCTTCACCCCCTGCTCCTCTTAACATGATGGGATTTATATATATGGCCCCTCTCATACCAGATGTTTGTTTCTTCTGGGGTGGCTCTTGGGTTTTGTTCTTTTTCCTCCTTATCAAGAGATCATCATCTGAGGTCTCTTCCTCCTTAATATGTACATTGATAGGGGCAGGTGAAGTAACAATTTTCTTTTGTTTTGTAGGTGCCTGAGGTGATGTTGCAACAGATGTGGAAGCTACATTATCCTTTTGTTAAGGCTGACGATGACTGTGTTGCAAGTATGGGCCTAACTGGTGTTGTCATTGATGTCAACATACTCCTGTTGCATTAATGATAAGTTTTGGATGAGCCGTGAGCTGAGGATATTGAAAAAATTAGTCTCAATCAGGAATAGTGAAGAACAGTGATGACAGTAAGGCAAACGTCCAAGATAGGATAAGGATCAGAGGATACAGATTAAAGGGTTTGTAGATATGTGTCTTGAGGTGATCCAGTAGAGATTTCAGAGGTTTGCATGAAGATATGAAGAAGTTGTGGCTGCTCAAGTAAAATCGGTTCCGGTAGGTGTTCAGAGGTAACAGAGTGACACAAACAGGTTTGGTGAGATCTGAAAGTACAGTTTCTTACTCTACAAATTTGAGGGAGTGTTGAAGAAGTCCTTGTGATGTGTCAACTCAATTGGTTCATGAATTTAAGGTTCAGAAGTATCCATTCTTTGGTGACAGTGGTGACAGACTGTGTTCTTGAGGTTTCAGATGAAAGAGAGAAGGATTTCAGTATGCAGATGAAGTGCAGATGTTCTTGGTGATTTAGGCAACCTTGTGAAGGACTTTGGATTGTGTCCAGCGTGTGTTAGTGGTCTGCATTGGAGTTAGAGCTCACTATTGAAGAATAACCTCTGGATGATGGAGTTCTTCCTGAGACTGGCTGACCAAATAAGTTACACATCTTGTGGATGTTTGTCAACTTAGATGATTATTCCTAAGTTGATGTCTTGTATAAATAAGGGGTTGTGAAGTCATTTCAAAGTTGTTCTTGTGCAGATGAGAGTGTCGTAGTGAGGAGGAGAGCGAAAGGCAGAGCAGAAGTATTGGGCTTAAATGGAACTGATTCAAGCATGGTGAAGATGCTATTTTCCAGTTCAAGTAGGTGATACTTATTTCTTTGTAGACAGTGTGTCTCTTGTAGGAAGTGAGCCTCTTGTGAGCAGTGTGCTTGGGCAGTGAGCCGTAATTGGCATGTGCCATTTTGTTCTTTCTATTCTTCTAACAGAGAATACAATCTTGGGTTAATCACCCTGTGGTTTTTCCCTTAACCAGGTTTTCCACGTCAAAATCTTGGTGTCTCATGTGTTGATGTGTTTCTACCCTTAATTTGTTGCATTGTGTTTCCATGATTGATTTATTATTATACTGCTGAATTGCAAAGTGGAATTAAGTGTTTAATTGGAAGAAAGTTTTGCACAACTGATTCACTCCCCCTCTCAGTTGTGTGCCCTAAGTCTAACAGACTGCCACCCCAATAACTTAGCTTCCTTTCTTACCTTTACTTTGCTGCCTTTCTCCTTTTGACTGCCTCTTTTCCTTTAGGAAATCATCATATTCCTCGTCTGATAATTCTTGTCTCTTTCTTTTGTTATCAATGGTAAGTGCCACTCCTTTCTTCTTCAATTTGGTGACTTCATTCTCCACCCACTCTTTGGTCAATTGTATAACCTTCTATGTTATCTGATCCAAGGAAGTCACCTTTGGTTGATTCCACTCTGAGGTTGATATTGTATCATTGTATACTTTATTGTCCTTATATTCTTGGGACATAATCTTACCATCATCTTCATGTAATTGAGTAGGCACTGGCATGCAATCTAGTGTGCATATTTGATTAAGAGTAAGCCTCTAGTAACCTCTCCTTCTTACTTTTGCCTCATCATCACAGTCAGCCCAGTAATCTTTAATGTGATTCTGATGCATAGGATTCTTATGCAATTCATGCAGCTTATCATAGGGATCATATAGCCTAGACAGTGAGAAGGGCTGTAGGTGCATCAACTTTAATCCTAAAATTGCATCCTTTACACTTTCCTTATTAGGACACATAAACCACCCAATTATAATCAGAAATAGAACATTAGGTATCTTCCCCTTTTCAATATAAGCTTCCATTGAAGGCAATATTTGCCTGGCTAGCTCCATCAGGATGACCTTATCATTGGGGTATCTTGGTAACATAAGAGGTTTCTCAGTGAAAGCCTCTATCCTTATGTATGAAAAGGTGGGGAACTAGATGAACCAAGCCCCATGTCTGTATATTACTGCTTGAGCCTGTACACTCAACCTCTTTGTTCTATCTTCCTCAATAGTCCTTACAAGGTTCATGGAAAATGAATCATTCACTCTCTGATAATGTTGGAGAGACTCTTTGTATTTTAGTTGTGGGTAATGATCCCAAATGTTTACATATCCAAGGTTATTTCTGACCCTACCTATTACTTGTAATCCATCAAAGGTGCCTTTGAATGCACAGGCATATACTACATAGGAGGTCATATGGAACATATTACTTCTTCCTCCTAACTTCATCATCCCCTCATCTAGGCTGTCACTTATGATCTTCACCCATTGGGGTTTCTGTTTAGTACCTTCTAGCATCTTGAAGATGCCATACATCCAATTCTTGAAGGATCCAACATTTGGTTTCCCTGTCATCCTGCTAAGCATCACCATCATATATTGATACCTTGGAGCAAAATCAAACTTATAGAGATGCACAGGCAACTTGGCAGAGGCCTTATATGTGCTATCATGGGCCCTCCATTGGTACATGACTCTTCTAGCTTCTTTTTCTTTGCTATTATACTATTTTTCCAATTTTCCCAAGTTTAATCAAACCACATTAGGTCCTTTAGGCAGGTTGAAGGCCATATTGATGCCTGTAATTGAAAAGTCTGCATAAACTCTACCATGTTTCTCTACCCTTTTGATATTCTCATTGTAATTTTGTGGGCACTTTACTACCAGTTCAGTGGCCTCCAGTTCATAAGGAAACCCCCCTGCGTGCCACATTCCTGAACTGTAGATACTTATGAGCAAGGGATTCCCACCTCCTTTCTCTAATTTTGCTATCCAGACATCGAGGTCTATGTTTCTGGAATGTGTATCATTTATCTATTCGTATTTGAAGGATACTCCCTCAGACTGTATGTGCATGGGTTTCAAGAATTCAGTGTCTGACCTATTCTTCCAGGCTACCATTGGATCCTGCAACAAAACATGTATATATCTTACCCTAACGTGTCATGTGCAGTGGTGGATTCAATGATCACATGAGTTTCATGGTGATAATTCTTTCATTCTGATATATTTTATGCATCATCATATCAATTTATTATAGTAAAACCATTTTTACCTGTTCATTCACCATAAATGACAAAAGGAGGGTTTTATCATTACGTACCTGATATTCGCTAACTCCTTTTACTGTGTAAGTGATGTCTCGATATGCACGTTTACTTTGTAATTACCATTTTCCATTTCGTTTGAATGCGTATCCCATTCCGTTGAGCTCACAAGTTGCAGTAATGTCACCTTAGTCTCGCAGGGGCTCTGTAATTCTTCATTTAAACATTTAGTAAATTCACAATGAGCTCAAATTCTTACTTTAATCGAGCACAATGGTTAATTAGGGTGTTTAGTGTCCTGTTAATATCCGTTGATCGACAATTGAGGCTTGAAGATATTAACAAGTGGCGGGCATTTATTTGACATTTTGAAGGTTCAACTTACCATTGAAATGGCATTTAATGTGAGGGTGATATTCACAGAGATCAGGGATGTTAGAAAATATGACTGATATTTGGAAGATGAGGATGACATCATCACAAGGATGGTCAATTGTTGACCATCGACCAAAGTCGGGTCACTATACCTTTGTTAATAATCATGATAACATACTGTATCGATATGATCAGGTCGATGCGCCACGTGGTGTCATTTTATTGGTTACTAAAAATCCCCGTATCACAGGTCTCAAGAGTTAATATGAGGGATATTAGGAAATATCTGGATACTCAACACTACAAAATATCACTCCATTCCGGGATGTGAGGATGACGTCAACATCTTTTATAAGGATTTAGATTAATCGAGGAGATGATGTCATTGTCATATTAACTAAGATCAGGGATGTTAAGAAATATGACCCTCTTGGATCTGGGTCATGATGACATCTGTTGCAAGTATGAGGTGAACCAGTGTTGTCATTGATGTCAACATACTCATATTGCATTGACAAGAAGGATTCGATGAGCAGTGTGCTGAGGATATTGAGAAAATTAGCCTCAGTCAGGAACAGTGAAGAACAGTGATGAGAAGAAGGCAAATGAATTGTATAGGATGCGAATCAGAGGATGCGGATTAAAGGGTTTGTAGATATGAGTCTTGAGATGCTTCAGTTAAGATTTCAGAGGTCCGCATGAAGATCTAAAGGAGTTGTGGCTGTTGGTGTGGAACCAGTTCCGGCAAGTGTTCAGAGGTGATAGAGGATCACAGAAAGATCTGGTGAGGTCCAGAATTGTATAATCCTAATCTGCGGATTGGAAGGAGTGTTTGGGATGTCCTTGTGATGTGTCATCTCGAGTTGTGTATGATTTGGAGTTTCGGAAGTACCTTTTGCATTGTGACAGTGGCGACAGACTGTGTTCT
Source organism: Cunninghamia lanceolata (assembly GCA_027924645.1). Taxonomy (NCBI): domain Eukaryota; kingdom Viridiplantae; phylum Streptophyta; class Pinopsida; order Cupressales; family Cupressaceae; genus Cunninghamia; species Cunninghamia lanceolata. Next base: position 6,451,753 of record BSBN01000976.1, on the reverse strand, counting down.
TGAAGTTTCGGATGAGGGAGAGAAGAGATTCTAGTAAGTAGAGAAAGTGCGGATGTACCTGGTCACTCAAGCAGGCTTGTGAAGGTTCTTGGATCATGATGAGGTTGTGTTGTTGGTCCACATTGATGGTAGAGCCCAGAATTGAAGATATTCTTCCGGATGAAGTTCTTGTTTCGACTAGCCGACCAGATGAGTTGTTCATCCTGTGAATGTTCTTGTGATGGCCGACCGGATGTGTTATTCATCTTGCGAATATTCTTATGGTTGATTGTCGACTTAGATGATTGTTCCTAAGTCGATGTCTTGTATAAATAAAGGTCTGTGAGTTCATTTCGAAGTGTGGAGTGTGTGAATGAGTGTGGTGTAGCGAAGAGAAGTGCGAAAAGTAGAGCAGGGGTTCTGGGCTTAAATGGAACTGATCCAGACATAGTAGAGATGTCATTCTCCAGTTCAAGATTGTGATTCTTATCACTTTGTAGACAGTGTGTCTCCTTGTAGGCAGTGGGCCTCTTGTGAGCAGTGTGCTCAGGCAGTGAGCCCTAATTAGCAAGTGCCATTCTTTTTCTTATTCTTCTAATAGAGAATAATCCTTGGCTTAATCACCTCGTGGTTTTTCCCTTAACCAGGGTTTCCACGTCAAAATCTTGGTGTTCAATGTGTTGATGTTTATTTGCTCTTGTGTTTGTGCATTATGCTTTCATGGATGATTAATTAATATACTGTTAACTAACAAAGAAGATTCAAGTATTTAAAGAAGAGCAGGTTTTTATACAACTGATTCACCCCCCCTCTAAGTTGTATGCCCTAGATCCAACAGACATCATCATCCTATTACATTCTTTTATAAAGTGGAACAAGATGATGTCACCCTCATATTACTGAAAGTCAGGGATATTAAGGAATATGACAGATATTCAGAAGATGACCCTATGGGAATATGCGTGGGCACTTGACGGGTAAGTATTCCCTCACATTTCAATTTGACATTTGCATTAAAACATAGATCAGGGACATTAGTTAATATCAGATTGTCTTCATTAAAACATAGATCAGGGACATTAGTGAATGTGACCCTTTTTGGAATATCAGGTTTGACCAAATTTTTACCAAGCATAACTTTCTATTCCTAAGGAATTTTAGGGTGATCAAAAAGGCAAACCTGCTTAGAATTTCACATTCTTCCACATTATAAGGTTTATGATGGCAGAAACTGACTTTGACATTTGACCTTCCCTTATGAGGCATATGCATGTGCATGGGTGATATACTATTGTTTCATCTGACTTTTACCAAACCACCCAAAGCAAAGAAAACAAAGAACAAGCAAAAGCAAAAACAAAGTTGGGTCCCTATTTTGCTGAGGCAAAATGGGGCATGTTGTGTAACCACACAACAACTTGCTACCAAAGAAAACAACCAAATTCAATAATTCAAGTGACAAAGACACATTGAAACATAGCATTCTAACTCTCTCTAAGCATAAGTACCATGATCTTTCTAAATGATATCACTTTCATAAGTATAACAATGTTGGAAAAGGATCATGTGTGTGCAAATGATTAATAATCCTCATCTTGAAAGTAAGTTGAAAACAACAGTAACTGGTGTTAAGCTACTTAGTTTGGGTTAATCCCTTATAGCCAACTAAGATAGAGCCTTGTTGCCTGTAGGTGTCTATAGCCCCGACAAGGTTATCTTTACAATTCCCCTAAGTAGAGCCCCACTGCTAGAAGGTGTCCATAGCCCTGGTAGAGTTACTTAAATGGCCTAAATTTTATCTTTTGGATTTTTAATATATTTCTCTTCTCTTTTTATGTAGATTCATAAGATTTCATCATGTAAGCTCATAATGCAAGGTGTGATCACTTGCTGTTTTAGGTTGGGAATTGAAATGGTAGCAAGGGTGACCCTTCAGATTTTTCACTTAACACCTATACTAATGTGTTCAACAAACCCAAGGCTATTAGGTGAGTCATTGTGAACATCTCCTTGATCAAGAAAAGGTATCATTGATGAACTGGATATCACAGACCTGATCAGAGGTACTTCTCAATGTGAGTTACAACCTATGTGAAAATTTGTACTTATCACTTGAATTCTAACAATTTTGTTGGTTTCATAAAGTGATAAGATGCATAATCTTGCCTCACCAAAATAAGGACTCAACAACAACAAGAGAATAAGAAAACGCACAAAACAAAGCTATACAAGCAACTATACAATATGCACATTATGATACAATAGCCAGACATGACCCTGTTTAAGCTTGAAAATAATGTTTGAGGAGTTGTCCATTGACAAGCTGAATGTTTGAGGAATTATCCATTGATTGGTAATGGGACATCCTCACCTGTTAAGGTCTTAAGTCTGTATGTACTATCTCCTAAGATCTCTGAAATTTTAAAAGGACCTATCCAGAGTTTATGAAACTTTCCATGATCACCTTTCTTTTCATGTGCTTTGTCCCATGCTAGGACTAAATCTAAAATCCTAAAAGCTTTCTACCTGGCTCTTTTATCAAACCAATGTTTGACAGTAACTTGATGTTTAGTGAATTGATCAATTGCCCTATCTCTCTTTTCTTCTAGGTGCATGAGTTGAAGCAACCTAACTTCTTGTTTACTATCTATACCTAGATACTCTTGTGCAAACTACAATGTGGAGATCTTTAGGTTAACAGGCAGGATAGGATCCACCCCATACACTAATTGGTAAGGAGATTTTCCTAACGCAACCTTCATTCTGGTTCAGTCCACCCACAAGGCATACTTTAGTAGGGTATTCCATTCCCTAGGATTCTTTTCTATCAGCTTCTTTATGATACTCAATAAGTTTTTGTTTGTTGACTCTGCTAAGCCATTTCCTTGGGGGTAATAATTTGAAGAGAATTTCAAAATGATTCCATGATCAAAAGACCAACTAGATAATTTTAATGATGTAAAAGCTGGTCCATTATCACACACTAAGGCATATGGAACTCCATACCTGGTTACTATGCTATTCTCTAGGAATATGATCACATCCTTTGTAGTGCATGTTTTGCTGTTGATTGCTTCAGTCCACCTGGTGCAATAATTAGTGATTGTAAAAACATACCTATGACCTGAAGATGATGGAGGATTGATAGGACCTATGAAATCCAAACCCCATTAAGCAAATGGGCACATCTCCATCACTGGTTGCAAAGGTTGGGTAGCATATTTCTCTCTGTTGGTAGTGACCTGACAAGTATGGCAACATTTGATGTGCTAAAAAGTGTCTTTGAAAATGGTCGGCCAATAATATCCTACTCTCAGGATAGCATGTGTTGTAGCTAAGTAAGAACCATGTGTTGTTCCAATTTTATCACGTAACTCAACTAAAACCTTGTCAGCTTCTTGTCTATCTAGACATCTGAGGTATATTCCCTCATAATTTCTCCTGAAAAGTACTCCTCCTTTGATCATGTACTTTTGTGATCTTACTTTTAGATCTCTCCTCTGAGAAGTTAGCATCTTTAGTGGGCATTTCCCAGTGATCAGGATATGTCTGATATCAGAATACCACTCTTTATTCTCTTTAGTATCTAGTACATACTGTTGACTCACTATGTTAGGGCCAGTCTCAGAAATCATTTGGCTTAAGGCTTGCCCACTTACCAATTTCATGGGTGTTATATCCATGTCATATTCTTGGAGAACCGTTATCCACTTGGCTCTTTTCTCTCGAGGCTTACTCTGCATCAGGAGCATTTTGACTGCTGCATCTAGTACTACAACAATAATCTTACTTCTTAGGATGTAGTGTCTGAATTTCTTTACTGCTCTAACCAAAGCAAGAGCTTGTCTTTCAACATCCATATATCTAAGCTCCGCATCTTTGAATGGGCAACTCATAAAAGCTATAGGTTTTCTTCTTTAGCTTCATTCCTCTGTGTTAGGACTGCTGTACATGTATGCTCTGAAGCAAATGAGTAAATATAAAACTCTCTTGTGTAATCTGGATTGATCAAGATAGGTGCATCTAATATGGCTTTCTTAATGTCTTCGAATGCAGCCTTTCCTTCAAGTGTCCATTCAATCTTGGCCTCTTTCTTAAGCATTGCATTAAGTGGTCTGACAATCTCTACAAACCCAGTGATAAACTTCCTGACAAAGTTTATCTTACCAAAATAAGATTTAAGTTCTTTCTTACTTCCAGGAAGTTGTAGCTTCATGATAGATTCCATTCTAGTAGGGTCTATGGTGACCCCATTTTCTATTATCACGTGACCTAGTAATTTACCTATGGTTACTCGAAATATGCACTTCTTTGGATTAAGTGAGATACCCTATTGCTCACATTTCTTGAGCGCCCTCCTAAGGTCTTCTATGTGATCACCCCTCTTCTTTGAAAACATGGTCAAGTCATCCATGTAAATGATTATCCATTTTCCAACCAAGCCTCTAAATGCTATATCCATTGGACATTGGAAGGTAGCTCCAACATTAATCAAGCAGAAAGGCATGCGTCTATGAGAAAATATCGCCCACTTGGTAGTGAATATTTTCTTTAGTCTATCTATTTGGTCTACCATTACTTGGTTATATCCTAATAAACCATCTAGGAATGACATCATTTGAGCTCCATTTTCTATTTTAAAGACCTCATCCAATGAAGGTAAAGGATAATTATCCTTCTCAGAAGCTCTGTTCAGATTTCTGAAATCTACACATAGGTGTATATCAATATTTTTCTTTCTTACGGGGACCAGATTGGCCACCCATGTTGTGTGCCTCATAGGGAATATGATTCTAGTGTTCAGCAACTTCTTAACCTCTTCAAAGATGTTAGGTTCCAATAATGCATTGACAGGCCTCTGCTTTTGTCTAAAAGGCTTAGCATCTGGTTTTAATGGTATAGTGTGGGTGATGATTGATGTATCATAGGTCTTCAACTCATCATAGGTCTAGGTGATAACATGTATGTAATCTTTCAATGCTTAAGTTATCCCTACCTTTTCTTCTTCATTGCAAACTTTACTAATTAGGACATTCTTTACATCTTCATTTTATCCTATATTGACTGGTGAATATTCTCCTCCATCAGTCTTGGGGAGATCCTTTTGTTTCATCATATTATGTAGATCAAAGGCCTTCTCTAATTCTATCATACCTTTGGGAATCCTATTTCTTGGTAGTTCCATGATCTCTTCTTCTTCCCATGCATGATCTTCCAAACTCCTTTCATCTAGGATTTGTGCATCAAACACATCTCTATTTGCTATCAAATCCAAGATATGCCGATCATCATCAAATACTTGGAGATTAGTGACATTGTTTGGTATGGAAGGCACTGATATTAGCTCAACTAAAAATCTCTCTAGTCTAGAAATGGACAAAGGCTCCAATGGGCTAGCAGCTTGTGCCAAGGCATCTACTCTGTGATTCTATTCTCTAGGAACATGGGTGATGTTAAATGCATCAAATTTTTCTATCAAATCCCACATCCTATGTCTGTAGTTGGACAATTTCTTTTAATTGCCAGCATAAATACTTGTTACTTGCCTTCCCACTAGTTCTAAGTCCCCATAGAGATGTAGGATCTTGACTCTTTTCTTGAGAGCGAACAATAACCCATGAATTAACGCTTCATATTTTGTCAAATTATTGGTGCACGGGAATTGCAATCTATATGCTGCCAAGTAATATTTTCCTGTTGGATCACTAAGATCTATACCTACCCCAGCTCCTTGTTTTGACTTAGATCCATCAAACCTAAGGATCCATGTATTATCTTCCATTAAGGGCTTGTTAGGACCTTCTCTTTTGTTTTTAGCCCTGGCAGCTGCACCACTTGATATCCACTTTAGCCTTTGTGGTTCCTTCTTTATCAATTTCATTGGTTGATGTGAACCTGATATTCTTCTTTCTACATCTGTGGTATCATCACCATCATTATCTAATTGTACTTTAATCTCTTTCTTTTTATCTTTAGGCTTGCGAGATAACTGATTCTTTGAATAAAGCAGCTCTTGCTTATTTAGTATATGTAAGCATAATATGCATGTGGCTTTTGAATGTAGTAGTTCATGTAATCTACACCATTCCTTAATTAAAGCATGATATGGAGGAATCTCTTGCAACATGAGCCTTTGAATTTGCTTTGATAAAAATTCCTCAAATTTTGTTACATTGCTCCCTTTATCTTCATTTGATATTTCATAATCTGACTCAATCAGACAATTAGTCCCAGGGGTGATGTTATTTTTATCTCTGGAAGTATCTTCATCATACATCAGGATATCCTCTGGATTGTGAGTGTGACATTCAGATGTATGCTTTCTTCTGTATCTGTAGATGACAAACAAGATTCAGTATCATTATAACTAGATGTATCACTTACCTCAGTTGAAGATAATCCCTTCTCACTACAATCTCGTTCCAACTCTATCATGTCCAAGCAGGCCTCACAAGTTTTATCTAAATGTGCTTCGTCATGTAGTCTACACCAGCCTGCTATTAAGATATCCTCATTGGATATGTTCAATGTCTGGCAATGCTACATTTCTCTAGATAAATACAATTAAAAGTCTTTGAAATGATCCACTTCCTCATTACTATCTGAACTATAATTAGATTCTATGATCACCCCGTTGTCCTAATGAGCATTTTCATGGATGTGTGTATTATACATGAGGAATTCTTCTATCCTGTCTATTCGAGGATGAGTGGTATAAACTCCTGGTTCAACATCTATGTATAGTATCTCATTAGTATTATTGTACTTAGTGATCATGTGTTTCATTTGAGGTTCAACTTCTATCCTAATTTGATTAGGGATCCTCTTCCAAGGGAACCACATGTGGCTGAAATCAATAGACATATAACCATTAAGTGTTTTTGACCAATCTCTACTGAATAACATTCCATAAGTGTTTGGGATATCCACCACTTGGATGTCAATGTAATATTGAATCCTTGGATGTGATGCTAACTGCATGTGGATATGTGTTAATTCTCCCACTACACTTACTTTAGTTTTATCTAATTGTGTCACTTTTTTGAGGGACTTGGCTAGATGCAACCCTATGGCACTGCAAATAGATAGTGGCATTACATTGGTTGATGCACCTGAATCTACCAGACAGTTATGTAGGTTCTTAGAAAGGAATGAAGGTGACTTAGTCTTATCTCTATAGAGAGTCATATGTGAGGTCTTAGCAGCTTGAACAATGGCCAAATGTTTATGTTTGACATTATTTTATTTGGCCGCATGATCTTTGTTCAATATCTGACTCGAATTGTGAGCACGATTATCATCTTTTGGTGTAGACTCATCCAAAGACCTCATGGAAGCCTTCTTGATGGTTGGGGTTTTAAGCAATTCTGACAAGGATAAACTAATTTTAACCCTTTTCATCTCCTCTTCTAAATATGTGACTAATTTGTTAGATTCTGGAGATTGATTACTAACTTTTAACATTGTGTTTTTGGGTGCAAAATAATGAGTACTAACCTTGGGAGGACCAGGATTATTACTTGCTTTTGGATCTGGAGGAGTGTTGAAGTTATTAGGAGGCAAGGATGTAGTCAAAGGACCAGGAGGTCTATTAGGATTATTTCTATGGTTATAATTGTGCCTACCTTGATATTGTTACTGATAAGCATATATCTCCTCATGTTCTATTGCTGGTTCATTTTCATCCTCGAAAGGAAACACATAGTTTGTCTCAAATGCCAAGGCTAATTATTCAAATGCTAAGGTGTAATTCTCATGAGTTGAGGCTATTTGGTGATGACGCTAATTTACAAAACTCTCTAGTACAAGGGCAAAATCATATCTACAAGGAACAATCTCATTTCTTTCAATGAAAGGAGGGTCACCTGTGGTCTTGGACACTTCAGCCTGAAAGATAGTGCCTGCTATTTTGAATTGAGGACAATCTAGCTCAACATGTGCATTAGTGTTGTGTATTCTACACCAATTTGTAAGTGTTGCCTCTGCTAGATTAACCCTAGTAGTCTGTTTTGGTTCACTAGGAGGCTGATTATCCAAGGGTGATGGCAAAGAACCATCATTTGGCATAGTATTCTATACTCTAGGTTGCCTAGGTGCAACATTGTTATTGCCATTATTATTGTTAAAGTTCCTATCATTGTTATAACCCTTGTTAGGATATCCAGATTGATCATTGTTATTTGCATATCCTCAATTTTGGTTTGACTATGAATGAAAGTTTTGACCTCTCAAGTGTGTAATCTCAGTTGTCAATTTTCTCAATTGTGCAGATATTTCTTTGATGTCTTCTTTCTCCTCCTAAACTTTGGCTACTACATTTTTTTGTTGAGGTTTAAAGAAAGAAGAACCATTTCTATTGTTTTGTCCTACATGTTGAGGTGTTTGAGTATGTCCTGGATACTGTATTATCTGGCCATTTCCATTTGGAGGGGTCATGATACTAAGCAGAGGCACTTGTAATGTACCAGGCATTGTAAGAGGAGGCATCATGACTCCATTGGTCTGTGGCTGGTTAGGATATGCAAGATATGCAGGATATGCTATGTTAGGTGTTGTAGCAGGAATCAGCTGTTGATTAACTTTTATTGCTTCTTCATAAGCTCCTATCAGAGTTGTAACTCCAGGATGTGTTCTCTTTATGAACATGGAGGTTAAGGGATCTAAGATTGAGTAATATATCATTTTGGCTGCCTCATCTGCTACATTGTATAGAGCTACTAGCTTAGAGTACATTTTCTAAAATCTAGCATTAAAGTTTGAGATAGGTTCTCCTTCTAGCCTTTTAATTGTAGCAAAAAGGTGATAAGTCATTGAAGGATCTATAGGTATTTTAAACCTATCTTTAAAGGCTTTCTCCATCCAAGGCATCCCATGAATTAATTGAGGCTTGAGCAAGACTAATGTACCAATTGTATGCTTCCTCTCCCAAGGAGTATGGAAACAATTTGCATACAACATCCTGATGCTCAATCCTTGCTCTAAAGAAAGCTTCTTTATATGTCTAGATATGATCATCTACATCCTAATATGGATGATACTTAGGGCAAATCTTATCACAATTTTTAGGCAAAGGATGATATGCAGTACAGGTCAAGGGTGAATCAACAACAAAGAATGACATTGTGACTAGTGCTTGATGCACTTGAGGTATAATTGGGGATCTTGGATGTGTCTAAGGTATAGTTGGAGATACTGGAGGTGTTACAGTACATCTTGATGAAGATGCTGATGCACCAGACTCAGGAGTATGATGAATTTCAATGGTACAAGGTCTGAGTCTATGAATAGGTAATTCTTCCAAGAGTCCAAGAGATCTGGACCTGGTATTAGGCATGTAAGAGAGGATTCTAGCAGCTTAGGACATAATATAGATATTTGACTAGATCTTTGCAAAGATCAGAAGAAATGATCCTCTAAAGTGGATATTTGTGGTCAGGACTCTACAACAACTGGATATTTATGCAATATTTACACCAAAAAAATGCAAATATGAGCAAGATTAAACTTCCAATCACAGATATTAGAATGTTTAGTCACACAGGTAGACTACTACAAGATATTTGCAAGACAACTAGAACAATAACTCAACATTTGAAGACTTCAAGCAATTGACTACAAAGATTAAAGTATTTATGCATAATACTAAAATATTTATGATCCACACACTTGAAATAACATGAAACAAGCGAATCTTTGCACATTTGTTCAAAGCATAACCATTTCTAATGAATCTTGACAAGATTAGCTTTTACAAACACAAGAATTAAGGTGTATGTGACCAATTCACGTAGCAAAAGAGAGAAAGGCCCTCCTTCTAGCACCAATTTATGTTGGTTATGATGTTTGTCATAAACATACATAGACAAAGATTTGCAAATCAAACCTTTATCATCTTGAAAGATACGATGAATTTGCAGAATTCATGATCCCAAGTCTCTGTGGATTAGTTCATAATCTAATGATATCACTTACTGGTTTGATGTACCATGTTGTTTTCCTTTCAAGGGGTCTTACATTACTCTGCTATTGAGAAATGATGTCTGAACATCCAGTTTTACACCTTCTTTCTGTAAATCTTTAACAAACAAGGTTAATCCTACTATATTCAACAAATGATGAAGATATTTTCTAAGTTTAACCAATTCTTATGATCATCAACTGTTATTGATTAATTTTGACTTATGCACTATGAATTTATCTAAATAATGTACCTACAAGCAGATATTTGTATGATTATCATTGAGATTTATGTGTATTTGGATCGTATTTAAATTGTACATGCTAATTAGTTCAAATATGCTATGGATATTCAGTTTCCTTTGGGATGTCAACATATTTCTGTATGTTTGCTGGAGATTATCTATATATTTGCAATTGAGATGATGATTTTAATGAAATTAAACAAATTGTGTTAAATGCTTTCTAATCTTTACTAAATTTGAGTGAATCTTCAGCTATTTATTCATATACATTCTGGATATAGTCATGAAGAGAAGGATATCAAACCATAGGTTCACCAGGATGTTCCAAAGCTAATTATGGTTGATGCAAACTTCAATGGAAAATGAATGAAGACAACATGCACAACATGAATTACACTCCAAGGGACACAACAAATCAAAGTACAAGCCAAGAATTCATCCACAGATTACTCAAAGTATATGATTGTATGTAATCTAGACCTTCTTCTTTATTAAGTATGCAACAGACATGTCTATTTACAATGAACTTTGAGAATTAGTCCTGAGAGGCTTCAGCAATCTAATCTCAATTAAGTTTCGAATATCTTACAATGTGAACTCCATCTCCTTTTATAGGACAAAGAGAGGAGGCGGTTACAAAAGATCCAATGATCAAGATTTTTCTATCAAAATCAATAGTCTATATCATCTTTGACTTGGTCAATAAATGTCAAATGTGGCACCGGTTCCAGTTGGCAACCATCTAGTGGGATTCAATCATTTCTTTGTCTTATTATGCATATGACCCTGTCATCATGCATCCTTACTTATTCTTCATCTTCCTCATCATTAGATGGGTCATCTTCTATATAAACGATGATGATCCCCCTGATGGGTTCATATGCCTGTATTAATCGTTCAATCTCTCCCCCATCTTAAACCTTAGCTTTTACTATAGCATGCTTTTTGGAGTGGAATTGTGTCTATAATGTAGACCATTTATTCTTTCTGCTATTTAGCATTTCATTATATCCTTCCACATTTACTTTCATCCTCATGGATTTACTAATGATATCTTCTATCAAATGGTGGAGGGGGTCATCTGATGCCTGCTTAAAATTACTTTGGAAAGCCTCAATTGCAAAATCAACATCTTGATTTTTTATCTTCCCTTCTACTTTATCTTCAAGAGCTTCCAATGTGTCTACTTCCTCAGACATAAGGTGATGCAACTTTACATTGATGTCGCTGAGTTTTGTGTTGCATCTCTTTAGGATATCACTTTCAAACTGAGTATCCTCATACCATATATTCAATATCTATGCAGTATTATTATCCAATACATTATTGTATATGAGCACCTTCATATCTATGCACTTATTTTAAGCTAGAGCACCTAGATCCTTCTCTACTTTGAGTGACCTCTGTCTAATCTCTTTTTGCAACTTATCTACTTTGCTCCTCAATGTTCTGAGCAAATTCCAATTGGTGAGGGAGGTCTTTATTACCTTTTCTAGCTCAGAAATGAATTGAATAAACCAATTATCTACCACATGAGCCTTATGCTTCATGATATCTAGCCCTGTTACCTCTTCTTGAGATATAATGGTCAAAGGAGTAGCTATGCTTACTGACATGTGATTCAGGTCAATTAACCCTTTTATGAATGTATGTAGTTGGGCAATGTGCTCCTTGAGTGTTTTATTTTTGTCCTTCTACCTTTTCACACTTTTCAATAAAGAATCAATAATATCCTTGGCCTCTTGGCCTTCTTGCTCTTTAGTAGCAAAGCCTAAATCAATATTAGTTATCTAAAATTCATCAATACTTATCTCTCCTTTTGCCTTATCTGCTATAGGCAAAGCTACTTGGACTGTTCTCCTGCCTGTGGTAGGATCTCTTTTAATTACAGAAGTGGCCCTTGCCCCTCTCTTTGTCTTAACCATGTCAGTTGAAAATAATGCAAAAATATCAAATTCAGGTACATCACTGACCTGAGGTGGGTTCACCTCTTTTCGCAACCAATATGGTATATCTTCTACAAACCCTTGCTGGTTTGTATGCTCAATGTGAGCATCATGAGATTCTACATTCTGCTCCAATCTATGTGGTGAAAGTTCTTCTCTTTGTTTATTTTGAACTTCTTCATGACAGACCTCATCCTATTCTGGAGATTCTTGTTGCACTTTTACATTTTGGTCTTGTGTATTTTGCGGTGCTTGATCCCCATGAGGAGTTTGAGCACCGTGATCTAATGTATCTGGATGATCACCTTGATCATTCTTATTCACATTTTCTTCTTGTTTTCTCTAATTATCACCCTGTTGAAGACCTTGTTCTCCATCATTTGATGTGTCCATTTCTCTAAGGTCTTGAGCTTTATTCATCTCCTCTTCATTTGTTCCCCTGTCAGGTGCTGGATCCTTTTTCTGACCATCATTCTGATCAAGCATCTCCTCATCCTCCATATTTACATTGGCTTCTAATTTCTCCTATTTCAGAGGCAAGTCTTTATCTTTATTTTGACCCTCATCACCCTGATAGGTCAAATCTATTGTTGCGGGGCTAGTAACTTGATCAACCAATCTTGTCAATCCTATTTGTTATGCCACCACCTTAGGATTACCTTCATCTACTTCCTCTGTTTTGACCTCCTTTTGCACCATGGGAGTTCCATGAGGGGTTATCTTAGTATTGTTCACTAATGTCTCCATAGAATGATCAGAAACATCATTTACAACATCATCATTAGATAGATTCACCGTGTCATCTAATGGAAAGGATTGATCATCCTTTACACTATGCATCTCTTTTCTTTGTTCTTCTGCTATCTCAGACTTGAATTTTAGGATATCAGAGATGGGGACTTCATGCTGCAAATTCTTTAAAATGCCTTCACCCCCTACTCCTCTTACCAGATGTTTGTTTCTTCTTTGGTGGCTTTAGGGTTTTGTTCTTTTTCCTCCTTATTAGGAGATCATCATCTGAGTTCTCTTCCTCCTCAATATGTACATTGACAAGGGTGGGCGATGTACCAATTTTCTTTTTTTTTTGTAAGTGCCTAAGGTGATGTTGCAGCAGATGTGGAAGCTACATTTTCCTTTTGTTGAAGCTGACGAATGACTGCCACCCCAATAACTTGGCTTCCTTTCTTACCTTTACTTTGCTGCCTTTCTCCTTTTGACTGCCTCTTTTCCTTTAGGAAATCATCATATTCCTTGTCTGATAATTCCTGTCTCTTTCTTTTGTTATCAAGGGTAAGTGCCACTCCTTTCTTCTTCAATTTGGTGACTTCATTCTCCACCCACTCTTTGGTCAATTGAATGACCTTCTGCATTATCTAATCCAAGGAAGTCACCTCTAGTTGATTCCACTCCGGGGTTGCTATTATATCATTATATACTTTATTTTCCTCATATTCTTGGGACATGATCTTACCATCATCTTCACATAATTGAGCAAGCACTGGCATGTAATCTAGTGTGCGTATCTGATTCAGAGTAAGCCTCTGGTAACCTCTCCTTCTTACTTCTACCTCATTATCACAGTCAGGCCTTATATGTGCTATCACGGGCCCTCCATTGGTACATGACTCTTCTAGCTTCTTTTTCTTTTCTACTATACTCTTTTTCCAATTTTCCCAAGTTTAATCTAACCACATTAGGTCCTTTAGGCAGATTGAAGGCCGCATTGATGCCTGCAATTGAAAAGTCTGCATAAACTCTACCATGTTTCTCTACCCTTCTGGTATTCTCATTGTAATTCTGTGCGCACTCTACTACTAGTTCAGTGTCCTCCATTGCATAAGGAAATCACCCCGTGTGAAACATTCCTAAACTGTAGATGCTTATGAGCAGGGGATTCCCACCTCCTTTCTCTAATTTTTCTATCCATACATGGAGGTCCATGTTTCTAGAATGTGTATCATTTATTTGTTTGTATTTGAAGGATACCCCCTCGGGCTGTATGTGCATGGGTTTCAAGAATTTTTTGTTTGACGTATTCTTCTAGGCTGCCATTGGATCCTACAACAAAACATGTATATATCTTACCCTAACGTGTCATGTGCATTGGTGGATTCAGTGATCACATGAGTTTCATGGTGATAATTCTTTCATTCTGATATATTTTATGCATCATCATATCAATTTATTCTACTAAAATCATTTTTACCTATTCATTCACCATAAACGACAAAAGGAGGGTTTTATCATTACGTACCTGATATTCACTAACTCCTTTTACTGTGTAAGTGATGTCCAGATATGCATGTTTACTTTGCAATGACCATTTTCCATTTTGTCTGAATGTGTATCTCGTTCCGTTGAGCTCGTAAGTTGCAGTAATGTCACCTTAGTCTCGCAGGGGCTCTGTAATTCTTTTTTTAAACATTTGGTAAATTCACAATGAGCTCAAATTCTTACTTTAATCGAGAACAATGGTGAATTAGGGTGTGTTTAGTCTCCTCCTATTAATATCCGTTGATCGACACCTGAGGCTTGAAGATATTGACAAGTGGCGGGCGTTTATTTGACATTTTGAAGGTTTGACTTACCGTTGAAATGGCATTTAATATAGGAGTGATATTCATGGAGATCAGGGATGATAGAAAATATGATTGATATCTAGAAGATGAGGATGACATCATCATGAGGATGGTCAACTATTGACCATCGACCAAAGTCATGTCACTATACCTTTGTTAATAATCGTGATAACATACTGTATTGATATGATTAGGTCGATGTGCCACATGGTGTCGTTTTATTGGTTACTGAAAATCCCCGTATCACAGGTCTCAAGAGTTAATATGAGGGATATTAGGAAATATCTAGATACTTAGCACTACAAAATATCACCCCATTACAGGATATGAGGATGACGTCATCATCTTTTATAAGGCTTTAGATTAATCAAGGAGATGACGTCATCGTCATATTAACTAAGATCAGGGATGTTAAGAAATATGACCCTTTGGATCCAAGTCATGATGACATCATCATCCTATTAGATTCTTTTATAAAGTGGAAAAAGATGACGTCATCGTCATATTACTAAAAGTCAGGGATATTACAAAATATGACAGATATTTAGAAGATGACCCTCTGGGAATATGGATGGGCACTTGACGGGTAAGTATTCCCTCGAATTTCAATTTGAAGTTTGCATTAAAACATAGATCAAGAACATTAGTGAATATCAGGTTGTCTTCATTAAAACATAGATCAGGGACATTAGTGAATGTGACTCTTTTGGGAATATCAGGTTTGACCAAATTTTGACCAAGCATAACTTTCTATTCCTAAGCAATTTTAGGGTGATCTAAAAGGTAAACCTACTTAAAATTTCACATTCTTCCACATTATGAGGTTTATGATGGCAAAATATGACTTTGACATTTGACCCTCCCTTATGAGGCATATGCATGTCTAGGGGTGATATACTATTGTTTCATCTGACTTTTACCAAACCGTCCAAAGTAAAGAAAGCAAAGAACCAGTAGAAGCAAAAAGAAAGTTGGGTCCCTATTTTGCTGAGGCAAAATGGGGCGTGTTGTGTAACCACACAACAACTTGCCACCAAAGAAAACAACCAAATTCAAATAATTTGAGTGACAAAGACACATTGAAATATAACATTCCAACTCTCTCTAAGCATAAGTACCATGATCTTTCTAAATGATATCACTTTCATAATGACAAGGGATCAGGTGTGTGCAAGTGATTAATAATCCTCATCTTGAAAGTAAGTTGAAAACACTGGTAACTAGTGTTAAGCTACTTAGTTTGGGTTCATCCCTTATAGCCAACCAGGATAGAGCCTTATTGCCTGCAAGCGTCTATAGCCTCGACAAGGTTATCTTTACAATTCTCCTAAGTAGAGCCCCACTGCCAGTAGACATCCATAGCCTTGGTAGAGTTACTTAGATGGCCTAAATTTTATCTTTTGGATTTTGAATATATTTCTGTTCTCTTTTTATGTAGATTCATAAGATTTCATCATGTAAGCTCATAATGCAAGGTGTGATCACTTGCTGTTTTAGGTTGGGAATTGAAATGGTAGCAAGGGTGACCCTTTAGATTTTTCACTTAACACCTATACTAATGTGTTCAACAAACGCAAGGCTATTAGGTGAGTCATTGTGAACATCTCCTTGATCAAGAAAAGGTATCACTGATGAACTAGATATCACAGACCTGATCAGAGGTACTTCTCAATGTGAGTTACAACCTATGTGAAAATTTGTACTTATCACTTGAATTCTAACAATTTTGTTGGTTTCTTAAAGTGATAAGGTACATCATCTTGCCTAACCAAAACAAGGACTCAACAACAACAACAAGAGAACACGCAAACACACAAAACAAAGCTATACAAGCAACTATACAATATGCACATTATGATACAATAGCCAGACATGACCCTGTTTAACCTTGAAAATAATTTTTGAGGAATTGTCCATTGATTGGTAATGGAACATCCTCACCTATTATGGTCTTAAGTTTGTATGTACTATCTCCTAGGATCTCTGAAATTTGAAAAGGACCTATCCAGAGTTTATGAAACTTTCCATGATCACCTTTCTTTTCATGTGCTTTGTCCCATGCTAGGACTAAATCTGAAATCCTAAAAGCTTTTACCATGGCTCTTTTATCAAACCAACGTTTGACAATATCCTGATGTTTAGAGAATTGATCAATCGCCCTATCTCTCTTTTCTTCTAGGTGCATGAGTTGAAGCAACCTAACTTCTTGTTTACTATCTATACCTAGATACTCTTATGCAAACTAAAATGTGGGGATCTTTAGGTTAACAGGGAGGATAGGATCCACCCCATACACTAATTGGTAAGGAGAGTTTCCTAATGCAACCTTCATTCTGGTTCGATCCACCCACAAGGCATACTTTAGTAGGGTATTCCATTCCCTAGGATTCTTTTCTATCAACTTCTTTATGGTACTCAATAACTTTTTGTTTGTTGACTCTGCTAAGCCATTTCCTTGGGGGTAATAATTTGAAGAGAATTTCAAAATGATTCCATGATCAAAAGCCCAACTAGATAATTTTAATGATGCAAAAGCTGGTCCATTATCACACACTACGTCATATGGAACTCCATACCTAGTTACTATGTTGTTCTCTAGGAATTTGATGACATCCTCTGTAGTGCTTGTTTTTTTGTCGATTGCTTTAGTCCACCTGGTGCAATAATCATTGATTGTCAAAATATAGCAATGCCCTGAAGATGATGGAGGATTGATAGGACCTATGAAATCCATGCCCCATTGAGAAAATGGGTTCATCTCCATCACTGAATGCAAGGGTTGGGTAGCATATTTCTCTCTGTTGGCAGCGACCTGACATGTATGGCAACATTTGATGTGCTCAACAATGTCTTTGAAAATGGTTGGCCAATAATATCCTTCTCTTAGGATAGCATGTGCTGTAGCTAAGTAAGAACCATGTGTTGTTCCAAATTTATCCTGTAACTCAACTAAAACCTTGTCAGCTTCTTGTCTATCTAGACATTTGAGGTATACTCCCTCATATTTTCTCCTAAAAAGTACTCCTCCTTTGATCATGTACTTTTGTGATCTTACTTTTAGAGCTCTCCTCTGAGAAGCTTGCATCTTCAGTGGGCATTTCCCAGTGATCGGGATATGTCTAATATCAAAATACCACTCTTTATTATGTTTAGTATCTACTACATATTGCTGACTCACTATGTTAGGGTCAGTCTCAGAAATCATCTGGCTTAAGGCTTGCCCTCTTACGAATTTCATGGGTGTTATATCCATGTCATATTTTTGGAGAATCGTTATCCACTTGGCTCTTTTCTCTCTAGGCTCACTCTGCATCAGGAGCATTTTGACTGCTGCATCTGGTACTACAACAATTATCTTACTTCTTAGGATGTAGTGTCTGAATTTCTTTACTGCTTTGACCAAATCAAGAGCTTGTCTTTCAACATCCATATATCTAAGCTCCGCATCTTTTAATGGGCAACTCATAAAAGCTATAGGTTTTTCTTCTTTAGCTTCATTCCTTTATGTCAGGACTACTGCACATGTATGCTATGAAGCAAATGAGTAAATATAAAACTCTCTTGTGTAATCTGGATTGATCAAGATAGGTGCATCTGATATGGCTTTCTTAATGGCTTAAAATGTAGCCTTTGCTTCAAGTGTCCATTCAATCTTGGCCTCTTTCTTAAGCATTGCATTAAGTGGTCTGACAATCTCTGCAAACCCGGTGATAAACTTCTTGACAAAGTTTATCTTACCAAAATAAGATTTAAGTTCTTTCTTACTTCCAGGAAGTTGTAGCTTCATGTTAGATTCTACTCTAGCAAGGTCTATGGTGACCCCATTTTCTGTTATCAAGTGATCTAGTAATTTACCTGTGGTTAATCCAAATATGCACTTCTTTGGATTGAGTGAGATACCGTATTGCTCACATTTCTTGAGCACCCTCCTAAGGTCTTCTATGTGATAACCCCTCTTCTTTGAAAACATGGTCAAGTCATCCATGTAAATGACTATGCATTTTCCAACCAAGCCTCTAAATGCTATATCCATTGCATGCTGGAAGGTAGCTCCAACATTAATCAAGCCAAAAGGCATGCGTCTGTAAGCAAATATCCCCCGCTTGGTAGTGAATATTGTCTTTAGTCTATCTATTTTGTCTACCATTACTTGGTTATATCCTGAGAAACCATCTAGGAATGACATCATTTGAGCTTCATTTACTATCTACAAGACCTCATCCAATGAAGGTAAAGGATAATTAGCCTTCTCAGAAGCTCTGTTCAGATTTCTAAAGTCTACACATAGGCATATATCAACATTTTTATTTCTTACAGGGACCAGATTGGCTACCCATGTTGAGTGCCTCACAGGGAATATGATTCTAGTGTTCAACAACTTCTTAACCTCTTCAAAGATGTTAGGTTCCAATAATGCATTGACATGCCTCTACTTTTGTCTAAAATACTTAGCATCTGGTTTCAATGGTATAGTGTGGGTGATGATTGATGTATCATAGGTCTTCAGCTCATCATAGGTCCAGGTGATAACATGTATGTAAGCTTTCAATGCTTGAGTTATCCCTGCCTTTTCTTCTTTAGTGCAAACTTTACCAATTAGGACATTCTTTACATCTTCATTTTATCCTATATTGACTGGTGAATATACTCCTCCATCAGTCTTGGGGAGATCCTTTTGTTTCATCATATTATGTAGATCAAAGGCCTTCTCTAATTCTATCATACATTTGGGAATCCTATTTCTTGGTAGTTCCATGATCTCTTCTTCTTCCCATGTATGATCTTCCAAACTTCTTTCATCTAGGATTTGTGCATCAAACACATCTCTATTTGCTATCAAATCCAAGATATGCTGGTCATCATCAAATACTTAGAGATTAGTGACATTGTTTGGTATGGAAGGCACTGATATCATCTCATCTGAAAAATCTAGTCCAAAAATGGACAAAGGCTCCAATGTGCTAGCAGTTTGTGCCAAGGCATCTGCTTTGTGATTCTGTTCTCTGGGACCATGGGTGATGTTAAATGCATCGAATTCTTCTATCAAATCCCACACCCTATGTCTATAGATGGACAATTTATTGTAGTTGCAAGCATAAATATTTCTTACTTACCTTACCATTAATTCTGAGTCCCCATAGACATGCAAGATCTTGACTCTTTTCTTGAGAGTGAACAATAACCCATGAATTAACGCTTCATATTCTGTCAAATTATTGGTGCATGGGAATTGCAATCTATATGCTGCCAAGTAGGATTTCCTATTGGATCACTAAGATCTATACCTACCCCAGCTCCTTGTTTTGACTTAGATCCATCAAACGTAAGGATCTGTTAGCACTTATTTTGACCTGGGGTTGATTTGTCATGATCAGGAGGTTTCTTCATCTGAAGCCTTCATCTTCTTGCCCAAATTTTCTAAGTGTTGGACCTCCTCAGCATTTTTCAACTGCAGCATCATATTTTCCTGAGGAGGAGGTCGTCATCATCATCTTGTCTTCGATGATGATCTTCATCAGCATGTTCTTCGTCGACTTGTTTTTCTCATCGTCATCATCATATTTCAATTGTCGGGTGATGTTTGGATATCATCCTGATGATACTGGTGAGCTACAGTGCGCCCTCAGTTGCTTGCGAGGGTGATTTTTCAAGTATCCGGTGATTTTCCGAATATCACCTTGCTCAAACATGATGACGATGTTGCCCCGATGTCCTGAAGGGGTTATTCTCTAAGTGTTCGACCTAACTTGTTTTTTCCTAAGGGTCGTCATCATCATGATATTTCCAGTTATCATCCTGCGGCTTGCGGAGGTCATCATATTTTTTGCCTTCATGATATTTCGCCGGGGTGATATTTTATCATCGGGTGATCTCGGTTATGATCATCCTGATGATGATGTTGAAGAGTTCTAAGTGCGACCCGATATTCACTAGGGTCATCATATTTTGAACGTCAGGATGATCTTAGTCAATATCATCCTGATGATGTTGTATCACTTCCTATTCTTTGTTTCTCATCCTGATGATGCTGACGTCATCCGTATATCAGGGTGATCTTTTCTTTCTGCCTATCTGCATCATGATATTCCGAAGGAAGGGGTGATATTTTCATATCACCCGGATATATGTTTGCTCGAGCATCATGATGATGCTGATATCAAGGAGATATCCGCCTGTTGGCTTCGCGCATTATCTACTGGGGGTGATCTTTTCAAGCATCATCATCATATTCAGTTATCGCCCCGATCTTATAGAGGAGCTACAGTGCAACCTGATGTTGGAACGTCAGGAGGATATTTCCAAATATCCGGTTGTCTTCCGAATATCATGATGATGTCAGGGTGATATTTCGAACAACAGGATATCATGCTGCTGGAAGATGATGATGATAAAGTCTATACTAGTGTCGTCAGGAGCAAAAGCACCGACATGATATATGCTCATGACCTAGTATATAAAGTGTTATTGAGGTCATCGCGGGATGCATGTGGGATATTGTTATCCTGCATATTCGAAACATCATGATGATGAGTCTCGGCGGGAAAAGCTTGCGATAGTCTGTATGATGATCTTCCCTAGGCCGCGGGTTGGTGCGCCATTAATGGCGATTGTTGCAGAGGTATGGGTGATGGCGTGGGTCGATCTTGTACCTGACTGGAGGTGTCAATCAACGGACAGGGGCGCAGGGCTCGAGAAATCTTCCTGTCTCCTCCCCTACCTGCTGCATTCAAGTTTGGGCGCCAATCCGGTTGTGTTTGTGCGCCATTTTCATGATACTGTGTATTTGGCGAAATTTTGGTCAACATTGTAATTAATTGCTGAGCACCTACCTGGCTGTTATAAGCAGGTGGTCTTGCTCATTTGTGGTTGTTGAAAGTTGATGATTTTGGCTCTGTAATGCATAACAAGCTGATCTGGTTGCTCTATACAGCTTACCTGTGAGTTTATGTATCTCTTGTTGTTTGTTTTTGGCATGAACCCACTGATTTCATGATTAAACTTATATGAGAAATGCTGTTTGGCATGTGTTGTGTTAATTCTGTCTCCAATATTGCATGTATTCTTCTTTTGAATCTGGATGTTTGGTAATGTTTGGATTCTAGAGCATAGAATTCCTATGTTGACTGTCTGATCTTTTAACTTCTACTCAAGGGGTAGATTAAACTGTTTTCAGGTTGAACATTGGGAGGGATATACTGCAGTAGGGATACCATAAGTAGAGATAACCTAACACTTTGTATTGGGAGATGCCTGTAAGGCAAGTATCACACATATCCCCTTGAAATCCAGTTTTAGTTGTTCATGCTGATCATCCACAGGTGTATGTCTACTGACTCCAGGCCCTGGATAGGCACCAATCATGCTTTGTTTTGTGTTATAACCATATCCAGCTTTGCATCCACACTTAAACTCCAAAGCAAAATCTAAAACCAACATTAGGACTTTAGAGTTAGTTTAGGATCCTCAGTCCTCTGTCTACAACTGCTAATAGGCCCAAAGCTAGCCCCTTTGCTCTTATCTTTCAGTTTTGGTCTACTTACAGGAGGACTATCTGCTTTCTGTCAGCATCCCAGCCTTGTATGCATATCCTCATGGATGTTGAGTAGGGAATACCCCCCTAGGTCTTGCAGAGCCTGAAGAAGAAGAGGAGATAAAATATAGAGTCTATCTCCTATACTGTTGACCCCCTGGCCCAGAGATCCTGTTGATCACTGATGGCTACCTTGTAGGGAAATCTGGGAATAAGCATCCAGTCTGGGAAAAAGTCAACAGAAATTGGCGACTCCGCTGGGGACTGAGAAGTAAAAGTGCTATCTGATCATCTCCAGTGATATATATGTGACCCATCTGAGTCAGCAACAGTAATCTACTCCGCTGGGGAACCTTGTGAAAGAACCCTGGTTTTCAGAAGAAAACAGTTCCTAGTAATAGGTGGCGACTCCGAAGTAATCTCCCAACCGGTCAAGGTAAAATTATATGCAGGGGAGAAGATCCCAACAAAATCCTCTATTTGAAGAGTTACCATTAACAAAAAGAATGATGTATAGAAGAAAGGGAACTGTCTCAGCTAGTCATGAGAGCTCCCCCAGAAAAAGTGATGAGGTACAAGATAACCCTAGGCCATCAGGGCAGCATGCTCCTTATTTTTCAACTGCAGAAGCTGATATCCAAGGTGCATATGAGAGGCAACAGGGTGGCAGTATGAGAATGAGGTCAGAGGTGTTCCAAGAACGCCCTTTTCTAGACCCAAGTGAAAGGTTTGAAGAGGCAGAGTCTCTAAGGGATGATGAAGATGATGACCAAAATGGCATGAGACCATCTACCTCCAGACCTAAGGATGAACAGTTGGCTGAAGAAATCAAAAGCCTAAGAGTAGAACTAGAATACCTACAAGCCATGAAAATCAGAGATGATATACAGCAGAAAGTGCAAGCCTTGAGAACTGCCCAAAATAATTCAGTTCCTACTCTAGAGAATGCAAATATGCAAAGACATCAGCAAAGATATGAAATGCAACATCAGCATCATGATGACAGACAAAATGTGAATGATGCTAGGATACCACTGAACCATGCAGGAAACCAAAATGCAAACAGAAATGTTAATGTCAATCAGCCAAACAGACAGCCTATGCAGCTAGATAGATTCAGGCAGCTGGTGTTTGATGGTATTCCTGGGTATCCTAACCCCATTGACAAGCATCTGAGGCTGCAAGTGCCTAAGTTTTCAGGAAATAATACAGTGTCAGGAGAAGATCATCTAAAGGCCTTCCAAAATGTCATGGATAATTTTGAGGTTGAGCATGAGGATGTTTTCATGAAGTCATTCATGCAATCCTTAATAGATGAGGCAAGAGAATGGTACAGGAATCTGCCTGACCGGAGCATATCATCATGGGATGATTTTAAGAGGATATTCAAGGAGCAATATGGTGATAAAACTGACCCTAGCTTCTTTGTAAATGAGTTCACCAGTATCATAAAAGGGTCAAATGAGCAGGTTGCAGACTTTAATGCAAGATTTACTAAAGTGTTGAACAAACTGCCACATCACATGAGGCCAAATGAACCAATGTGCATAATCTTGTACATCAATGCCTTTGATGCAAAGACTGCATATGGACTGAGAGATAAAGGTCCTGCCACTCTCAGGGATGCTTTCAGAATTGCAGTAAATATTGAAAACAATAGGAAAGCATCAGGCAAGACAAATAGAAGGGATGATGTAAAAATTCTGCAGAATCCAAATAAGCCTCAGAACACTCAAGGTAGTACATCTGCTCCTAAGGATAAGATAGACAAACTGGCAAATGTTGTTAAGGACCTGAGCTATAGATTAGCTAGAAGTGAAAAAGGGATGGGTCCTGATAGGCAAGTCTATCAAAGGCAGGAAAAGAGGCCATCACTACATGATATGCCTTATAACACCAATTGGCATGATGGTAAGCCTGTATATCCACGTAACAACACAAATCAGAGGGCTCAACATGCCAAGGAAACTCCTGATCCCCTGAAGAAAACTATAAATATTGCTGATGATGCTCCGTGGTGTATAATCTGTCAGATGCCGCATTCACAGTCACAGTGCATGATTGCCCAATCTTTGTATGATAATGCTACATCTTGTAATGAGTGCAATGAGCCGCATCATGTGCGGGATGATGATGTTAACATGATGTCCATAGGTAATGGATATACTCTTTATGATGCTGATGACAAGACAGATCATCAGGTTCAGGCCTGCCAACAGTCCCCATATGATGAAGATGATGAGGATAATTATGTGTATGCTCAGAACTCACACAACTTTCTGAGTAGCTTACACCGACCTTCTGATGAGGAAATCAGAGCCTTCACAGCTGCAGCAGTTGCTCAGGTCAAGAGCAACTACAATCTCAGAGGTAAACATCAGGTTGGCAGCCCACATCAGCCAGAGGATATTTCTGCAGGTCAGCTGATGCATGGTCATAAAGGAACTGAACCACAAAAAAGGCAGTGGGTAAATAACAGGCAGAACTTTAGATACAGAACAGGTCATGAATCTCAAGGACCAGAAAATAAAACCCCTCAGGCTGAAGATCAAAGTAGAGGTTCCCAAGACAAGAATGATGATCCGGGAACTATGAAAATGAAAACTAAATCAGCTCAGGATAAAAGCAAGATTGTGGAGCAAGCTACAACTGTTGTACAAAACTGTGCTCCATTTGATATAGCCCAGATCCTCACTCAGGTAAAGGTCTCTGTTCCACTTATGGAACTCATGAAAGTAGAAGAGATCAAGAATAGGACAATATCCCTAATCTCAGGGGTACCTTTTCAAGTTAAGCAAAATGATCAGACCCAGGGTGAGAAACAGGTCATGTGTAATGAAGAGGATGAGACTCCTGAAGTCTATTTAGGAATGACCATGACAAAGTGTCCTTCACAGGTGGAACCATTTTATGTGTCCCTGGTCATAAATGGTAAAATAATTAGAAATTGTATGCTTGACTCTGGAGCATCCACAAATGTCATGCCTTTGGCTATCATGCAACAAACTGGATTAAAAATTGACAAGGCATGTGGAAAGTGTTATGCTATGGATGCCAGAGAGGTACCAGTGATTGGAATCATGAAGGATGTAGATTTCAAACTGGCAGCATTCCCTGAAAAAAGATACAAAATGAATATAACAGTGGTTGACATCAAGCCACAGTATGGTATGCTGCTGTCAAGAAGATGGGCAGCACTAATAGGTGGAAGTATGCAGCTGGACCTATCATATGCCATGATTCCAATGAATGGCAGGGATGTCAAGCTAAGCAGAGAGCAAAGATCATCAGAGACAGTGGAAGACCAAGAAGCAAATGAACAGATATGCTTTGTAGACACTGACTGTGATAACTTCAAGGTTGTCTCAGATGATGCAGAAGACAAAAAGAAAAATGCCTGTATTGGTGAGCTGGATCAGCAAGGCTTATGGACCATGTTCTTTGATGGAGCTTGTGCAAAAGAAGGTTCTGGAGCTGGAGTTGTTTTCCTGTCTCCAACTGGTAAGCTCCTCAAATCCTCTTTCTTGCTGAGGTTTGATTGCACAAATAATATTGCAGAATATGAGGCTTTACTCTTAGGCCTGAATATTGCTCTCAAACATGGGATTAAGATGTTAAGAGTATTTGGGGACTCTGAGCTGATTGTATCCCAAATCAAAAATAAGTATGCTACAAAAAATAAAAGACTGAAGCAATACAAGCATGCTGTTTGGGATACTATTGAACTTTTTGATGCATTTTCAATTGGCTGGGTAGAAAGGTCAAAAAATGTTATGGCTGATTTCTTAGCCAATGTTGCAATAAGGCCGGATGACATCACTCTGTCAGGTGTCACAGATGTAGAAGTTAAAATTAGGCCTGCCATACCAGAAAACATATGCAGTTGGCAAGTTTTTAATGATGATAGGGATTTGCTGAAATTTTTGCACTGCATAGATGAGTATGAGAACCAACAGATTGATTTCCAAGCTTTTGTAGAGACTGTAGATGGAAAAGAAACTCTTGTAGGGAAAGAGATCATTCAGTTGAAGACTAACAAGATCCCTAGAGGGTTAGTGGCTTTGGAAAGAGCCTTTGACAGTAGAGACAAAATGGTCACAAAGACATCCCCCACAAATAAGGAGGATTTAGAAGAAATAAATTTGGGGACATCTCAGGCCCCTCAGAAGGTATATATTGGCAAACAGCTCAAACCACACATAAGAAGTATGCTGATTGCATTGCTGAAAAAGTATAAACATGTTTTTGCTTGGTCATATGAGGACCTAAAAGCTTATAGAGAAGACTTATTCCAGCATGAGATCCCACTGAAGCCTGAAGCTAAGCCATTTAGACAGAGGCAAAGGCCTATAAATCCTACCTTAGCTCCCAAGATGCAGGAAGAACTCAGAAGGCTCAGGGAAGCTGGAATAATTGTGCCCATCAGACATTCAACTTGGGTGTCTAACCTTGTCCCAGTCAGGAAAAAGAATGGTGATATTAGGCTTTGTGTGGATTTCAGGAACTTGAATGTATCCTCTTTGAAGGATAACTATCCATTGCCTAATATGGAAGCTATGTTGCAGAGAGTGACTGGTTGTGAACTCCTATCCATGATGGATGGATTTTCAGGATATAATCAGGTAAAGGTAAAGGAATCAGAACAGTATAAGACTGCCTTTACCACTCCATGGGGAACATATGTGTATGTTAGAATGCCATTTGGACTAACAAATGCAGGTGCTACATTTCAAAGAGCAATGGATGTTGCTTTTGCAGGGCTGATTGATTCAATCCTGGCAGTATATCAGGATGACCTGACTGCCTACTCAAAGAAAGAGGAGCAGCATTGTATGCATCTGGAGCAGATCTTCATAAGAGCACTAGAATATGGTATTTCTTTAAACCCAAAGAAGTGTGCCTTTGGAGTAGTTGAAGGAAAACTTCTGGGACATATTGTTTCCAAGGATGGAGTCAGGATAGATCCAGACAGAGTGGCAGCCATTGACAGGATCCAAATGCCAAAAACTGTGAAAGGAGTTCAGTCCTTCTTTGGACAGATAAACTTTGTTAGAAGATTTGTTCCCAACTTTGCAGAGATCACAAGGAACATCTCCAAGATGATGAAGAAGGATGCAACTGTCAACTGGGAAAAGGAAGCAGCAGAATCATTTCAGAATATCAAAGAGGCAATAAAGATGGCCCCTGTTCTTAAATCTCCTGATTTTTCTAGGCCATTCCAAGTGTTCTCATTTGCTTCCTTTCATACTGTAGCTGCATGTTTGTTGCAGAAAAATGAAGATGGTTTTGAACAGCCCATTGCTTTCTTCAGTATGTCCCTGCAGGCCTCTGAGTTGAAATATGACATTATGGAAAAGCAGGCATATGCACTTGTTAGAGCCATCAAAAGTTTCAGACCTTACTTGGTAGGGTCATATATCATTGCATATGTACCTCATGCTGCAGTCAAAGACATATTCACTCAGCAGGAGGTGACTGGAAGAAGGTGCAGATGGATAAACAAACTGCAGGAATTCAACGTAGACATACAAGTTACTAAGTTGATAAGGGGACAAGGATTAGCCAAGATGATGGCACAGTCAAACTTGGAAGCATGCCAAGTTAATGCAGTCCAGGATGAGAATGTAAGTGTATCAGGATCTGAATGGTACAAGGATATTGTCTATTATTTGCAAAATCTGAATTGTCCTTCCCATTTCAGTGACAATCAAAAGAGGACTCTGAAGCTACATGCAATCAGGTATGTTGTTGTTCAGGGTGAGCTGTACTGGAAAAATCCTGATGGTGTACTGCTGAGATGTGTGGATAAGAACATGGCTAACAATATTTTGATTGACATGCATAAAGGATTGTGTGGTGGCCATTATACTGCCTGAACAACAGCTCATAAAATTCTCAGGGCAGGATATTGGTGGCCCACTCTCTTTTCAGATGCACAAAGGTTAGTAAGGAAGTGTGACCCTTGCCAGAGATTCTCAGGAAAGCTGAAATATAATGGTGCTTTGCCCCTCAGAACTGTACCTGTGGATGCTCCATTCCAGCAGTGGGGAATTGACTTTATAGGGGAAATTGCAGACAAATCAAGTGGGGGACACAGTTGGATTTTGGTGGCAACTGACTACTTTACCAAATGGATTGAGGCCATTCCAACTAAAAGAGCTACAAGTAAGGTGGTGACAGACTTCATACTAGAGAACATCATCATCAGGTTTGGAGTACCATTTAAGATTATCACTGATAATGCTATGTGCTTCAGATCAGGTGAGTTTGTTGATTTTTGCAACAGGTATGGGATAAACCTATCATATACATCACCATATCACCCACAAGGAAATGGTCAAGCAGAATCAAGCAATAAGAGCATCATAAAAATTGTCAAGAGGATACTGGACAAGAACAAAAGAGCTTGGGACTCAAAGTTGAATTTAGCAGTATGGGCTGACAGAGTGACTGTGAAAAGGGCTATTGGGAAGTCACCTTTTGAGCTGGTATATGGTGCATCAGCTAGACTGCCCATAAACAATCTCCTACCAGTTTATAGGTTCATTCAGGAAAATGATGAGGACATTGAAGATCCTATGACAGAAAGAGTGAATCAGCTGGTTGCATTGGATGAAGACAGAAGGAGAGCCCACCAGATCAATCTCAAAAGACAACGGGATATGAAATATCAGTTTGACAGGAGAACTACAAAAAGGAAGTTTCAAGTCAATGATCTGGTGCTTATTTGGAATGCTAAAGATCAGGAAAAGGGTAAACATGGTAAATTTCAGCCCTTATGGATGGGCCCATATCAGGTTTGCAATACTCATGGGGAGGATTCTTATTTCCTCCAGGCCCTAGATGGTGAAATTCTGGAATTGCCTGTGCATGGCCAATTCCTTAAGTTCTACTTTACATGAATATCTGGTTGCTGTGCACATTTGTAAAATATGTATGTAGTGTAAATGCCTTGTACAGCTCGCGTTTTTTGGCTTTTTGTCAGGTCTGCCCGGAGATCTGGTTCTCGCTGCAGGTTTTCACCTGCACGTCCCCATTCGGAGCCACTGTTAGCACTTATTTTGACCTGGGGTTGATTTGTCATGATCAGGAGGTTTCTTCATCTGAAGCCTTCATCTTCTTGCCCAAATTTTCTAAGTGTTGGACCTCCTCAGCATTTTTCAACTGCAGCATCATATTTTCCTGAGGAGGAGGTCGTCATCATCATCTTGTCTTCGATGATGATCTTCATCAGCATGTTCTTCGTCGACTTGTTTTTCTCATCGTCATCATCATATTTCAACTGTCGGGTGATGTTTGGATATCATCCTGATGATACTGGTGAGCTACAGTGCGCCCTCAGTTGCTTGCGAGGGTGATTTTTCAAGTATCCGGTGATTTTCTGAATATCACCTTGCTCAAACATGATGACGATGTTGCCCCGATGTCCTGAAGGGGTTATTCTCTAAGTGTTCGACCTAACTTGTTTTTTCCTAAGGGTCGTCATCATCATGATATTTCCAGTTATCATCCTGCGGCTTGCGGAGGTCATCATATTTTTTGCCTTCATGATATTTCGCCGGGGTGATATTTTATCATCGGGTGATCTCGGTTATGATCATCCTGATGATGATGTTGAAGAGTTCTAAGTGCGACCCGATATTCACTAGGGTCATCATATTTTGAACGTCAGGATGATCTTAGTCAATATCATCCTGATGATGTTGTATCACTTCCTATTCTTTGTTTCTCATCCTGATGATGCTGACGTCATCCGTATATCAGGGTGATCTTTTCTTTCTGCCTATCTGCATCATGATATTCCGAAGGAAGGGGTGATATTTTCATATCACCCGGATATATGTTTGCTCGAGCATCATGATGATGCTGATATCAAGGAGATATCCGCCTGTTGGCTTCGCGCATTATCTACTGGGGGTGATCTTTTCAAGCATCATCATCATGTTCAGTTATCGCCCCGATCTTATAGAGGAGCTACAGTGCAACCTGATGTTGGAACGTCAGGAGGATATTTTCAAATATCCGGTTGTCTTCCGAATATCATGATGATGTTAATATGATGATGACGTCATCAAGGTCCGCGGAGGTCATATTTCTAACAAGTGATCATCTTGAAGAGACCTCCTGATATTTACAAACATGTTGATGACGTCATCCGGATATGAGGAGGTGCGCAGTAGGCAGATATGATGATGACGTCAGCAGTATATGATGATGACGCCATCAGGATGTTCATCGGCCAGACTTTTGTTATAAGCCCAGCAGGAGGATGTTCCTCCGAAGGATCAGGTTGTGCCGATTGTCATGAAGGTTATATTTCAAATATCATGATGACGTCAGGGTGATATTTCGAACAACAGGATATCATGCTGCTGGAAGATGATGATGATGAAGTCTATACTAGTGTCGTCAGGAGCAAAAGCACCGACATGATATATGCTCATGACCTAGTATATAAAGTGTTATTGAGGTCATCACGGGATGCATGTGGGATATTGTTATCCTGCATATTCGAAACATCATGATGATGAGTCTCGGCGGGAAAAGCTTGCGATAGTCTGTATGATGATCTTCCCTAGGCCGCGGGTTGGTGCGCCATTAATGGCGATTGTTGCAGAGGTATGGGCGATGGCGTGGGTCGATCTTGTACCCGACTTGAGGTGTCAATCAACGGACAGGGGCGCAGGGCTTGAGAAATCTTCCTGTCTCCTCCCCTACCTGCTGCATTCAAGTTTGGGCGCCAATCCGGTTGTGTTTGTGCGCCATTTTCATGATACTGTGTATCTGGCGAAATTTTGGTCAACATTGTAATTAATTGCTGAGCACCTACCTGGCTGTTATAAGCAGGTGGTCTTGCTCATTTGTGGTTGTTGAAAGTTGATGATTTTGGCTCTGTAATGCATAACAAGCTGATCTGGTTGCTCTATACAGCTTACCTGTGAGTTTATGTATCTCTTGTTGTTTGTTTTTGGCATGAACCCACTGATTTCATGATTAAACTTATATGAGAAATGCTGTTTGGCATGTGTTGTGTTAATTCTGTCTCCAATATTGCATGTATTCTTCTTTTGAATCTGGATGTTTGGTAATGTTTGGATTCTAGAGCATAGAATTCCTATGTTGACTGTCTGATCTTTTAACTTCTACTCAAGGGGTAGATTAAACTGTTTTCAGGTTGAACATTGGGAGGGATATACTGCAGTAGGGATACCATAAGTAGAGATAACCTAACACTTTGTATTGGGAGATGCCTGTAAGGCAAGTATCACACATATCCCCTTGAAATCCAGTTTTAGTTGTTCATGCTGATCATCCACAGGTGTATGTCTACTGACTCCAGGCCCTGGATAGGCACCAATCATGCTTTGTTTTGTGTTATAACCATATCCAGCTTTGCATCCACACTTAAACTCCAAAGCAAAATCTAAAACCAACATTAGGACTTTAGAGTTAGTTTAGGATCCTCAGTCCTCTGTCTACAACTGCTAATAGGCCCAAAGCTAGCCCCTTTGCTCTTATCTTTCAATTTTGGTCTACTTACAGGAGGACTATCTGCTTTCTGTCAGCATCCCAGCCTTGTATGCATATCCTCATGGATGTTGAGTAGGGAATACCCCCCTAGGTCTTGTAGAGCCTGAAGAAGAAGAGGAGATAAAATATAGAGTCTATCTCCTATACTGTTGACCCCCTGGCCCAGAGATCCTGTTGATCACTGATGGCTACCTTGTAGGGAAATCTGGGAATAAGCATCCAGTCTGGGAAAAAGTCAACAGGATCCATGGCTTATCTTCCGTTAAGGGCTTGTCAGGACCTTCTCTTTTCTTTTTAGCCCTGGCAGCTGCACCACTTGATATCCACTTTAGCCTTTGTGGTTCCTTCTTTATCAATTTCATTGGTTGATGTGAACCTAATATTCTTTTTTCTACATTCATGGTATCATCACCATCAGTATCTAATTGTACTTTAAGCTCTTTATTTTTATCTTTAGGCATATCCATGTTGCCAGATAACTGATTCTTTGAATAAAGTAGCTCTTGCTTATTCAGTATATGTAAGCATAATGCGCATGTGGTTTCTGAATGCAGTGCTTCATATAATCTACACCATCCTTCAATTAAAGCATGATATGGAGGAATTTCCTGCAACATGAGCCTTTGAATTTTCTTTGATAAAAATTGCTCAAATTTTGTTACATTGCTCCCTTTTTCTTCATTTGATATTTCATAATCTGACTCAATTAGACAATTAGTCCCAGGGGTGACGTTATTTTCATCTCTAGAAGTATTTTCATCATACATTAGGATCTCCTCTGGATTGTGAGTGTGACTTTAATCCTGATGTATGCTTTCTTTTGTATTTGCAGATGACAAACAAGATTCAGTATCATTATAACTAGATGTATCACTTACCTCAGTTGAAGATAATCCCTTCTCACTTTAATCTCGCTCCAACTCTATCATGTCCAAGCAGGCCTCACAAGCTTTCTTTGAATGTGCTTCATCATGTAGCCTGCACTAGCCTGCTATTCTTAAGATATCATCATTAGATATGTTTAATGTCTGGCAACGCTACATTTCTCTAGATAAATACAATTCAAAGTCTTTGAAATGATCCACTTCCTCATTACTATCTAAACTATAATCAGATTCTATGATCACCCCATTGTCTTGATGAGCATTTTCATGGATGTATGTATTATACATGACGACTTCTTCTATCCTGACTGTTTGAGGACGAATGGTATAAACTCCTAGTTCAACATCTATGTACAATATCTCATTAGTATTATTGTACTTGGTGATCATGTGTTTCATCTGAGGTTCAACTTCTATCCTAATCTGATTAGGGATCCCCTTCCAAGGTAACCACATGTGGCTAAAATCAGTAGACATATAACCATTAAGTGTTTTTGACCAATCTCTGTTGAGTAGCATTCCATAAGCGTCTGGGATATCTACCACTTGGATGTCAATGTAATATTGAATCCTTGGATCTGATGCTAACTGCATGTGGATATGTGTTAATTCTCCCACTACACTTACTTCAATTTTATCTAATTGTGTCACTTTTTTTAGGGACTTGGCTAGATGCAACCCTAAGGCATTGAAAATAGATAGTGGCATTACATTGGTTAATGCACTTGAATCTACCAAACAGTTATGTAGGTTCTTAGCAAAGATCCTTAATGTGAGTAGGAATGAAGGTGACTTAGTCTTATCTCTATAGAGAGTCATATGTGAGGTCTCAACAACTTGAACAGTGGCTAAAGCTTTATTTTTGACATTATTTTCTTTGGCCGCATGATCTTTATTCAAGATCTGACTCAGATTATGAGCATGATTATCATCTTTTGGTGTAGGCTCATCTAAAGACCTCATGGAAGCCTTCTTGATGGTTGGGGTTTTAAGCAATTCTGTCAGGGATAAACTAATTTTAACCCTTTTCATCTCCTCTGCTAAGTATGTTACTAATTTGTCAGATTCTAGAGATTGATTACTAACTTTCAACACTATGGTTTGGGGTGCAAAATACTGAGGACTAACCTTGGGAGGACTAGGAATATTACTTGCTTTTGGATCTGGAGGAGTGTTGAAGTTATTCAGAGGCAAGGATGTAGTCAAAGGACTAGGAGGTCTGTTAGGATTTCTCCTAAGGTTATAATTATGCCTACCTTGATATTGTTGCTGATAAGCATGTATCTACTCATGTTCTATTGCTGGTTCATTTTCATCCTTGAAAGGAAACACATAGTTTGTCTCAAATGCCAAGGTAGATTCTTCACATGCTAAGGTGTAATTCTCATGAGTTGAGGCTATTTGGTGATGAGGCTAATTTACAAAACTCTCTAGTACAAGGGCAAAATCATATCCGCAAGGAACAATCTCATTTCCTTCAATGAAAGGAGGGTCACTTGTGGTGTTGGACACTTCAGTCTAAAAGATAGTGGCTACTATTTTGAATTGAGGACAATCTAGCTCAGCATGTGCATTGGTGTTGTGTATTCTACACTAATTTGTAAGTGCTGCCTTTGCCAGATTAACCCTAGCAGTCTGGTTTGGTTCACTAGGAGGCTGATTATCCAAGGGTGATGGCAAAGAACCATTGTTTGGCCTAATATTCCATACTCTAGGTTGCCTAGGTGCAGCATTGTTATTGCCATTAATATTGTTAAAGTTCCTATCATTGTTATAACCCCTCTCAAGATATTCAGATTGATCATTGTTATTTGCATATCCTTAGTTTTGGTTTGACTGTGAATAAAAGTTTTGACCTCTCAAGCGTGTAATCTCAATTATCAATTTTGTCAATTGTGCAGATATTTATTTGATGTCTTCTTTCTCCTCCTAAACTTTAGCTACTACATTTTCTTGTTGAGGTTTAAAGAAAGAAGAACCATTGCTATTGTTTTGTCCTACATGTTGAGGTGTTTGAGTATGTCCTGGATACTATATTATCTGGCCATTTCCATTTGGATGGGGCATGATACTAAGAGGAGGTACTTGTAATCTATTGGGCATTGTAATAGGAGGCATCATGACTCCATTGGTCTGTGGTTGGTTAGGATATGCAGGTTATGCTATGTTAGGTGTTGCAATAGGAATCAACTGCTAATTAATTTTTATTGCTTCTTCATAAGCTCTTATCAGAGTTGTAACACCAGTATGTGTTCTCCTTATGAACATGGAGGTTAAGGGATATAAGCCTGAGTAATATATCATTCTGGCTGCCTCATCTGCTATATTGTATGGATCTACTAGCTTAGAGTACATTTTCTAAAACCTAGCATTAAAGTTTGAGATAGGTTCTCCTTCTAACATTTTAATTAGAGCAAAAAGGTGATAAGTCATTGAAGGATCTATAGGTATTTTAAACCTATCTTTAAAGGCTTTCTCCATCCAAGGCATCCCATGAATTAATTGAGGCTTGAGCAAGACTAATGTACCAATTGTATGCTTCCTCTCCCAAGGAGTATGGAAACAATCTGCATACAACATCCCGATGCTCAATCCTTGCTCTAAAGCAAGCTTCTTTATATGTCTAGATATGATCATCTGCATCCTAATATGGATGATACTTAGGGCAAATCTTATCACAATTTTTAGGCAAAGGATGATATGCAGTAAAGGTCAAGGGTGAATCAACAACAAAGAATGACATTGTGACTGGTGCTTGATGCACTTGAGGTATAATTGGGGATCTTGGAGGTGTCTGAGGTATAGTTGGAGATACTAGAGGTGTTACAATACATCTTGATGAAGATGCTGATGCACCAGACTCATGAGTATGATGAATGTCAATGGTACAAGGTCTGAGTCCACAAATAGGTAATTCTTCCAAGAGTCCAAGGGATCTGGACTTGGTATTAGGCCTGTGAGCCAGGATTCTAGCAGCTTAGGACAAAATATAGATATTTGATTAGATATTTACAAAGATGAGAAGAAATGATCCTCCAAAGTGCATATTTATGGTCAGGACTCTACAACAACTGGATATTTATGCAATATTTGTACTAAAAAAATGTAGATATGAGCAAGGTTGAACTTCCAGTCATAGATATTAGAATATTTAGTCATGCAGGGACACTACTACAAGATATTTGCAAGACAATTAGAACAATAACTCAACATTTGAAGACTTCAAGCAATTGACTACAAAGATTAAAGTATTTATGTGCAATACTAAAATATTTATGATCCACACACTTGAAACAACTTGAAACAAGTGAATCTTTGCACATTTGTTCAAAGCATAACTAATTCTAATGAATCTTGACAAGATTACCTTGTACAAATGCAAGAATTTAGGTGTATGTGACCAATTCACATAGCAGAAGAGAGAAAGGCCCTCCTTCTAGCACCAATTTATGTTGGTTATGATGTTAATCATAAACACACATAGAATAAGAATTGCAAATCAAACCTTTATCATCTTGAAAGATACGATGAATTTGGAGAATTCATGATCCCATGTCTCTGTGGATTAGTTCATAATCTAATGATATCACTCAATGGTTTGATGTGCCATGCTGTTTTCCTTTCAAGGGGTCTTACATTACTCTACTACCGAGAACTGATGTCTGAACATCCATTTTTACACCTGCTTTCTGTAAATCTTTAACAAACAAGGTTAATCCTACTGTATTCAACAAATGATGAAGATATTTTCTAAGTTTAATCAATTCTTCTGATCATCAACTGTAATTGATTAATTTTCACTTCTGCATTATGAATTTATCTAAATAATGTGCCTACAAGCAGATATTTGTATTATTATCCTTGAGATTTATGTGTATTTGCATGGTATTTCAATTGTACATGCTAATTAGCTCAAATATGCTATAGATATTCAGTTTCCTTCAGGATATCAACATATTTCTGTATGTTTTCTTGAGATTATCTGTATATTTACAATTGTGATGATGATTTTAATGAAATTAAACAAATTGTGTTAAATGCTTTCTAATCTTTACTAAATTTGAGTGAATCTTTAGCTATTGATTCATATACATTCCGGATACAATCATGAAGAGAAGGATATCAAACCATAGGTTCACCAGGATTTTCCACAGCTAATTATGGTTGATGCAAACTTCGATGGAAAAGGAATTAAGACAACATGTATAAGATGAATTGCACTCCAAGGGGCACAACAAATGA
Organism: Cunninghamia lanceolata; assembly: GCA_027924645.1. Lineage (NCBI taxonomy): Eukaryota > Viridiplantae > Streptophyta > Pinopsida > Cupressales > Cupressaceae > Cunninghamia > Cunninghamia lanceolata. The sequence continues at coordinate 6,414,859 of BSBN01000976.1, read as the reverse complement.
AAGTACAAGACAAGAATTCATCCACATATTACTCAAAGTATACGATTGTATGTAATCTAGATCTTCTTCTTCATTAAGTATGCAACAAACATGTATATTTACAATCAGCTTTGAGAATTAGTCCTGAGAGGCTTCAGCAATCTAATCTCAATTAAGTTTTGAATATCTTACAATGTACACTCCATCTCCTTTTATAGGACAAAGAGAGGAGGTGGTTACAAAAGATCCAATGATCAGGATTTGTCTATCAAAATCAACAGTCTATATCATCTTTGACTTGGTCAACAAATGTCAAATGTGGCACAGGTTGCCAGTTGACAACCATCTGGTGGGATTTGATCATTTCTTTGTCCTATTATGCATATGACCTTGTCATCATGCATCCTTATTCTTCATCTTCCTCATCATCAGATGGGTCATCTTCTATATGTGTGCTGATGATCTCCTTGATGGGTTCATATGCCTGTGTTATTCGTTCAATCTCTCCCCCATATTGAACCTTAGCTTTTACTATAGCATGCTCTTGGGAGTGGAATTGTGTCTGTAATGTAGACCATTTGTTCTTTCTGCTATTTAGCATTTCATTATATCCTTCCACCTTTACTTTCATCCTCATGGATTTATTAACTATATCTTTTGTCAAATGGTGGAGGGAGTCATCTGATGCCTGCTTAAAATTACTTTGGAAAGCTCAATTGCAAAATCAACATCTTGATTTTCTATCTTCCCTTCTACTTTATCTTCAAGAGCTTCCAATATGTCTACTTCCTCAGACATAAGGTGATGCAACTTTACACTGACGTCGCTAAGTTTTGTGTTGCATCTCTTCAGGATATCACTTTAAAACTAAGTATCCTCATACCATATATTCAATAGCTGTGCACTATTATTATCCAATACCTTATTGTATATGAGCACCTTCATATCTATGCACTTCATTTAAGCCAGAGCACCCAGATCCTTCTCTACTTTGAGTGACCTCTGTCTAATCTCTTTTTACAACTTATCTACTTTGCTCCTCAATGTGCTGATCAAATTCCAATTGGTGAGGGAGGTCTTTATTACCTTTTCTGCCTCAGAAATGAATTAAATAAACCAATTATCTACCACATGAGCCTTATGCTTCATGATATCCAACCCTATTACCTCTTCTTGAGATATAATGGTCAAAGGAGTAGCTGTGCTTACTGGCATGTGATTCGGGTCAACTAACCCTTTTATGAATGTATGTAGCTGGGCAATGTGCTCCTTGAGTGTTTTATTTTTGTCCTTCTCCCTTTTCACACTTTTCAATAAAGAATCAATAATATCCTTGGCCTCTTGGCCTTCTTGCTTTTCAGTAGCAAAGCCTAAATCAATATTAGTTATCTGAAATTCATCAATACTTATCTCTTCTTTTGCCTTATCTGCTATAGGAAAAGCTACCTAGACTATTCTCCTGCCTGTGGTAGGATCTCTTTTAATTGCAGAAGTGGTCCTTGCCCTTCTCTTTGTCTTAACCATGTTAGCTGAAAATCATACAGAAATATCAATTCAGGTACATCACTGACCTGAGGTGGGTTCACCTCTTGTCGCAGTTAATATGGTATATCATCTGTAGACCCTTGCTGGTTTGTATGCTCAATGTGAGCATCATGAGATTCTACATTCTTCTCCACTCTCTGTGGTGAAAGTTCTTCTCTTTGTTTATTTTGAACTTCTTCATGATAGACCTCATCCTATGCAGGAGATTATTGTTACACTTTTACATTTTGGTCTTGTGTATTTTGCAGTGCTTGATCCTCATGAGGAGTTTGAGAACCCTGATCTAATGTATCTGGATGATCACCTTGATCATTCTTATTCACATTTTCTTGTTTTCTCTAATTATCACCCTATTGAAGACCTTGTTCTCCATCATTTGATGTGTCCATTTCTCTAAGGTCTTTGAGCTTTATTCATCTCCTCTTCATTTGTTCCCCTGTTAGGTGCTGGCTCCTTGTCCTGACCATCATTCTAATTAGGCATCTCCTCATCCTCCATATGTACATTGGCTTCTGATTTCTCCTATTCTTGAGGCAAGTCTTTATCTTTATTTTGATCCTCATCACCCTAATAGTTCAAATCTATTGCTGTGGGGCTAGTAACTTGATCAACCAATCTTGTCAATCCTATTTGTTGTGCCACCACCTCAGGACTACCTTCATCTACTTCCTCTATTTTGACCTCCTTTTGTACCAGGGGATTGCCATGAGGGGTCATCTTAGTATTGTTCACTAATGTCTCCATAGAATGAGCAGAAACATCATTTACAACATCATCAGTAGATTCACCATGTCATCTAATGGAAAGGATTGATCATCCTTTAAACTATGCATCTCTTTTCTTTGTTCTTCTGCCATCTCAGACTTGAATTTTAGGATATCAGGGATGGGGACTTCATGCTGCAAATTCTTTAAAATGCCTTCACCCCTGCTCCTCTTAATAGGATTGGATTTATATCTATGGCCCCTCTCATACCAGATGTTTGTTTCTTCTGGGGTGGCTCTTGGGTTTTCTTCTTTTTCCTCCTTATCAGGATATCATCATATGAGCTCTCTTCCTCCTCAATATGTACATTGACAGGGATGGGCGATGTAATAGTTTTATTTTGTTTTGTAGGTGCTTGAGGTGATGTGGCAGTAGATGTGGAAGCTACATTTTCTTTTTGTTGAGGCTGAGGAATGAATGCCACCCCAATAACTTGGCTTCCTTTCTTACCTTTACTTTGCTGCCTTTCTCCTTTTGACTGCCTCTTTTCCTTTAGGGAATCAGCATATTCCTCATCTGATAATTCCTGTCTCTTTCTTTTGTTATCAACAGTAAGTGCCACTCCTTTCTTCTTCAATTTGGTGACTTCATTCTCCACCCACTCTTTGGTCAATTGTATGACCTTCTGCGTTATATGATCCAAGGAAGTCACCTCTGGTTGATTCCACTTTGGGGTTGATATTGTATCATTGTATACTTTTTTGTCCTCATATTCTTGGGACATGATCTTACCATCATCTTCATGTAATTGAGTAGGCACTGGCATACAATCTAGTGTGTGTATCTGATTCAAAGTAAGCCTCTGGTAACCTCTCCTTCTTACTTCTACCTCATCATCACAATCAGCTTAGTAATCTTCAATGTGCTTCTGATGCATAGGCTTCTTATGCAATGCATGCATCTTATCATAGGGATCATATGGCCTAGACAATGAGAAGGGCTTAAGGTGCATCAACTTTAATCCTGCAATTGCATCCTTTACACTTTCCTTATCAGGACACATATACCACCCAATTATAATTCGAAACAGAACATTAGGTGTCTTCCCCAAGTCTCAATATAAACTTCCATTGAAGGCAATATTTGCCTGGCTAGCTCCATCAGGATGACCTTATCATTGGGGTATCTAGGTAACATAAGAGGTTGCTTAGTGAAACACTCTATCCTTATGTATGAAAAGGTGGGGAACTGGATGAACCAAGCCCCATGTCTGTATATTACTGCTTGTGCTTGTACACTTAGCCTCTTTGTTCTATCTTCCTCCATAGTCCTTGCAAGGTGCATGGAAAATGAATCATTCACTCTCTGATAATGTTGGAGAGACTCTCTGTATTTCAGTTGTGGGTAATGATCCCAAATGTTTACATCACCAGGGTTATTTCCGACCCCGCCTACTGCTTGTAATCCATCAAAGGTGCCTTTGAACACACAAGCATATACTACATAGGAGGTCATATTGAACATATTACTTCTTCCTCCTAACTTCCTCATCCCCTTATCCAGGTTGTCACTTATGATCTTCACTCATTGGGGTTTCTATTTGGTACCTTCTAGCATCCTAATGATGCCATACATCCAATTCTCGAAGGATCCAACATTTGGTTTCCTTGTCATCCTGTTGAGCATCACCATCATATATTGATACTCTGGAGCAAAATCAAACTTATAGAGATGCACAGGCAACTTGGCAGAGGCCTTATATGTGCTATCACGGGCCCTCCATTTGTACATGACTCTTCTAGCTTCTTTTTCTTTGCTATTATACTCTTTTTCCAATTTTCCCAAGTTTAATAAAACCACATTAGGTCCTTTAGGAAGATTGAAGGCCACATTGATTCCTGCAATTAAAAAGTCTGCATAAACTCTACCATGTTTCTCTAGCCTTCTGGTATTCTCATTGTAATTCCGTGCACACTCTACTACTAGTTTAGTGGCCTCCATTGCATATGAGAATCCCGCTGCATGCCACATTCTTGAATTGTAGATGCTTATGAGCAGGGGATTCCCGCCTCCTTTCTCTAGTTTTGCTATCCATACATTGAGGTCTGTGTTTCTGAAATGTGTATCATTTATATATCTGCATTTGAAGGATACCCCCTCAGGCTGTATGTGCATGGGTTTCAAGAATTCAGTGTTTGACCTATTCTTCCAGGCTGCCATTGGATCCTACAACAAAACATGTATTATCATACCCTAACATGTCATGTGCAGTGGTGGATTCAGTGATCACATGAGTTTCATGGTGATAATTTTTTCATTCTGATATATTTTATGCATCATCATATCAATTTATTCTAGTAAAACCATTTTTACCTGTTCATTCACCATAAACGAGAAAAGGAGGGTTTTATCATTACGTAGCTGATATTCACTAAATCCTTTTATTGTGTAAGTGATGTCCAGATATGCACATTTACTTTGCAATTATCATTTTCTATTCTGTCTAAATGCGTATTCTATTCTGTTGAGCTCGCAAGTTGCAGTAATGTCACCTTAGTCTCGTAGGGGCTCTGTAATTCTTCATTTAAACATTCAGTAAATTTACAATGAGTTCAAATTCTTACTTTAATCAAGTACAATGGTGAATTAGGGTGTGTTTAGTGTCCTCCCATTAATATCTGTTGATCGACACCTGAGGCTTGAAGATATTGACAAGTGGCAAGTGTTTATTTGACATTTTGAAGGTTTGACTTACTGTTGAAATGGCATTTAATGCTGGGGTGATATTCGCGTAGATCAGCTATGTTAGCAAATATGACTGATATCCAGAAGATGAGGATGACATCATCACGAGGATGGTCAACTGTTGACCATCGACCAAAGTTAGGTCACTATACCTTTGTTAATAATCGTGATAACATACTGTATCAATATGATCAGGTCGATGCGCCACGTGGCGTCATTTTATTGGTTACTAGAAATCCCCATATCACAGGTCTCAAAATTTAATATGAGGGATATTAGGAAATATCTGGATACTTAACACTATGAAATATCGCCCCATTCCGGGATGTGAGGATGACATCAACATCTTTTATAAGGCTTCAAGTTAATCAAGGAGATGACGTCATCATCATATTAACTACAATCAGGGATGTTAAGAAATATGACCCTCTTAGATCTGGGTCATGATGACATCATCATCCTATTGGATTCTTTTATAAAGTGGAACAAGATGATGTCACCATCATATTACCGAAAGTGAGGGATATTACGAAATATTATGGATATTCAGAAGATGAGCCTTTGGGAATATGCATGGGCACTTGATGGGTAAGTATTCCCTCGCATTTCAATTTGATGTTTGCATATCAAAGGTCATGCAGAAATTAGGTTGTCTTCATTAAAACATAGATCAGGGACATTAGTGAATGTGACAGATATTAGCGAATGTGACCCTTTTGGGAATATCAGGTTTGACCAAATTTTGACCAAGCATAACTTTATATTCCTAAGGAATTTTAGGGTGATCCAAAAGGCAAACCTGCTTAGAATTTCACATTCTTCCACATTATGAGGTTTATGATGGTTACATGTACAGGTTTCAGGAAAAGTGGAGCTATAGGGAAGCAGTGTAGACATTATAGTTTTGAGATGCAGAAATAGTGCCAGAATATTCCTCTAACTAGACTTGGATGGTTTCTGCCATAGTCCACAGGGCCTCAAGCTCTTGGATTTGAGTTTTAGGCATCATCTGCAACATTTCATCAGTTTTGACTTCCAGAAGATTCCAACATTTGGACTTGGGTGGTTTCTAAATTTTGTTGCTGACACCTTTGCTTTTGGGAGACATGTTCTGACATCTTATGGTTCCTCTATGTACTTTTGGTTTCTAGATTTCTATTGTCGATCATCTGTTTCAAGATGATTATCTTAGAACTAGGGTCTCCTTCTTACTTGGCCTAGGGTTTGATAAAAGCTTGGTTGAATCTTATCTTACCTTGACAAACAAGAGCACAAAGATCTATAGTTGAGCCCTCTTCCATCTTGTAGTGGCTTGACTCAGTCTTTGTCCTTGAATGTTGGAGTGAAAGGAGGGTTTGATCTAGTGAATCCATACTTTCCACTCATCCCCCCTTTTTACCTCTTAACATTTTGGTGAACCCATGTTTTTACTGAACTTGCATCTTATTGAGTGTTGTAATCAGTCATTGCATTCATTAATATCATATTAATCATCTTGCATTGTAAAATCTTGCATACATTTGAAAAAATTAAAAAAAAACATTCGAGGCTTGCATTAAGGCATAGTTTTGCATTATTTCATTGCATATCAGTGGATACATTTGAAAATTTAATTTTTACATTAGATATGAGATAAATTACAACAATTAATCATTTCATGATCTTACACCTTGCATTTTCATATATCATTTGTTAGGGTTTTGTTGAAATTTTGTATTTTTCATATAACCTAGTTTTTGCAAAAGGCTAGGGTTTGTAATCAAAATCCTGTTTCAGATTTTTCTGCTCTTTTAAACACTCATTCAAATATGATTTTGAGTTGTAGTGGGTCTTCATTGTGTGTCCATATATTCAAATTTTAAATTTTGCAATTACATATTATATATTTCAACATTACGGGTTTTTACACACATCTTTAATCAAACTTTTAAATCATTCATCTTGCCTTGTTGTGTAGCACTATTTTTATCATACTTACTTTTTTTGTAGTGAAATTAGTGTGTTCTTGATTGTCAACAACCCAATTTCCTCAACTAGTCCACATCATGGATGCTTCTGCTTATTCCTCTTTGGAAGCTTTGTTTGCATACATCATAGATGTTGATAATTTCTACAAATTCACTGATAAGTATCATCAAGTCCTACAAAAAATAGCATACATCTATGATATTGACATTTCAACGAGTTCCATATATGAAATCCTTTGTTACATATTTGATTTTAAAAGCTTCACCACTCTCATGGGTATTTACCCTTCAATCTTGGAAAATCTCACTAATTTCATCTCCATGAATGACGACGAGGAAGGTAATGAAGACATTCCTCCTTCTATTACTACATTTCATGATGATATAATGGACATCCTCTCTAAGACATATGAGGCTGACATACCTTGTGTGCCTCATCCCATGATTTGGAGTCTTCTCCTAACATAAACTCACCTTGTGAGGATATTTTGGCGCAAGAAGAAGAAATCATTGAGACATTCCTTAACACCACTTTGCCATCTCTTCATCCTAATTCTCTCCATGGCCAAGATGAAGCATTGGATGATGATGAAGGCTCTCTCTCTAATCAACCTCCTCAACCTATTGACAATGGATGTTCATCTACTGATCTTAAAACTCTTCTTAACCGCATCTTGAATGAAGATATAGATTACCTACCATTGCATCAACATTTGCATACCTTAGACACACCTAATGATATGGAGAACATACATAATCCTCCTAGAAATGATGTAAATAAAAATATTGTTCCTAAAGACCAAGGTACTCCTACACCACCTCAACCGGTTGAAATGGGCATTTTCCCGGCCCCTTCATCACCTCACTCAACTGAAATGGAAATTTGTGAGGTTCCTCCTCCACTATCCTGGCACATTGTAAGAGAAAACCTTCCAGAGAGGAGCTTTCCATCGCTAAATCCTATGGTTTCCTCTTCACAAATATAGAAAGATGCGGGTGATATGATACAGAGGGAAGGAAGAACAAAGGACAAAGCACTAACAATAAATATAAAGATCAAAATCAAGGATAACAGGTAAGTATTTCTAACCCTTTTTAGCCACCTTTGTCATAGCATACCTTTGCTCGCTTATGTGGCCTTCTCTTATGTGTTGTGTTCCCCCATGCGGTGTTATGTTGAGGTCTCTTTGGATGACCCTTGATACTCTTGTAAGGTCAAGGATACAAAGAGACTATCTTTGTTGTGACCATTCTTTTTTTTTTAATAAAAGGGGTAAAAACTTTATTAAAATTTAGAAAAGAGCATTACAAAACATCAAGGGGCCAAGGCCCTGGGAATCCATAAGAAACAACCATACAAAGCATGAAACAACATCATCCTTCACCAATACCATTCCCATCCTCGGTAAGAATCCTCTCCAAGTCATGTCGGAGCTCATGAGGAACCTGCTCCCACTCATCAATCTTCCAGCCATCAAAATGCTCAGAAGCCCACTTAGCCAAACAATCTGTTGCCCTATTCCACTCCCTTGGAATATAGACAAAAGACACCATCTTCATCAAAGAACTTATTAGTAGAATTTGCTGCACCATCATAGCCAACTACCAAATAACATCATATACCTTCTGTTTATTCAAAAAATTAATCAAAACCTATGAATCAAACTCACAGATAACCTTGCACCATCCCAAAGCATAAGCCCTCTCCAAAGCGTAGAGGATCGCCAAACCTTCCATAAGGTTGATAGTTTGCAATCCCTCATGAACAGAAAAGAAAAAAAACCACCGATCCTAAAAAATCCCTGCCAGCCCCACCAATCCCAGCAAGCCCAGGATTGCCCCTTGAAGAACCATCAGTATTGACCTTCAGAATGCCAGCTAGAGGGAGTAGCCAACTCCCCACCCTTTGAAATTTCTTTTTCATCCGCCTTCCTCTCCTGACACAAGTAGAAGCTGGAGACAACCCTTGAATACCCAATCTATCCACCAGCTCAGCATCCCCTTTCTCCAAGGGGAACACCACATCACACTTAGCTTCCACTGTCTCCTGAATCATACCCATAATTTTGAGCCACACTTGTTGAATCAACAGCTTCTCACCTCGAAATATTATTTGATTCTGTTCCAACCAAATCTGCCATAGTATGAAGGAAGGCCCAACATACCACACATCTTGCAAGAAAGAGGCCATAGAAGGAGGTCTACCTAGACTACTCCAAAAATCCACCAGGGAGGAAGCATGAACACAGGGGCTTTTCTAGACTTCCCACCAAAAATGCCAAAGCTGCAAAGTCAAGGGACAATGAAAAAACAAGTGAGAGGAGTCCTCTCCACATCCACACAAAACACACATAGAAGGTCCCTGAAAACCCCGCTTCTGAATATTATCCCATGTCAAGCACCTATTCCAAGCCAAAGTCCAAATAAAGCAGTTACACTTCAACCAAGAAAGCTTATTCCACACTTTCTTCCACCAGTGAACCTCCACCCCATCTAGCCGGTGAGATAACAACACCTGATATCCAGAAGCAATAGTATAGACACCCTTAGGATTATGAGACCAAGAAAGAACATCCCCTTCTTGGAGGGAACTACAACGTCTATGAGAAAGGATACTATGAAGTTCAACACACTCCTCCATACCAACAACAGGCCACTCATCAGGATTCTTCCATCTCGCCACCACCAATTGCCCATGAGAACATAAGGACTTGAAGTCACTCACCCTTGACCATCCTGCCTCACAGAACCTCTGGCACAGAGTCACCAAATTAGGAAACTGAGAAACAATGGGATGAAAACCATCCCAAGAATCAGACCAAAAATGAGCTTTCATCCCTCTTTTACAAATCCAAAATAATCCATCCTTGACTAGAGCAGCCCCTTTCTTGAGCATACTCCATATCACTGAGCCTTTTCCCACCAGGGGATAATGAGGAATATCAATCTGAGGGATACCTGGGAGGTATTTCTATGTTAATATCCTGGCCTAGATCCCATCCTGCCCCACACACCACCACCAATACAATTTAGCAGCCAAGGCCATCCCTAACAATGATGACTGCCTTAACCCAAGGCTGCCAAACTGCTTCAAGCTACAAATAATGTCCCATCTGACAAGGCTCCATTTAGAGGAAAATAAGCTACCAGCCCATAAAAATTATCTTGCTAAGGAATCCAATTCCCTAACAAAACCCAAAGGGGCCACCTGAATCATACATCTATAAATGGGGAGGGCCTGAACCACAGACTTGAGCAACTGAACACGACCTACAAAGGACAACCAATGATGGGTCCAATGATTAACTTTCACACAAAATTTATCCAGAATATTCTGCCAAGAATCCTTGGGTAGTCTTCCAACAGAGATGGGAATACCAAGATAGGTCAAAGGGAGAACCCCAGTCTAAAATCTCAAGATATGAGCAATTCGCCTCTGAATTGAACCTGAATTATTAAAGAAAAAGATGGAAGACTTATCTTCATTAATCAATTGGCCTGAAGCTACAACATAAACATCCAACACCTTGCGCAAATTCAAAGCTTCGCTAATTGTAGCCATACCCATCAAAGCAGTGTCATCTACAAATTGCAAGTGAGACTGTGGAGGTAAACCACCTCCCCACCCCCACCCCTGAATGAAACCTAACTCCATATTCCTTCTTATCAAATGTCCTAGACCTTTAACAATAAGAAGAAAGAAGTAAGGAGAGAGGGGGTCACCCTGCTGCAAACCCTGAGAGGCACCAAAAAGCTCAGAGTGCTCACCATTTATTAACATAGAGAAGGAGACTGAAGTAACACAACTCATAACCCAATAAATCCACTCATCCCCAAAACCAAAAGCACCAAGAACCTTCCAAAGGAAGGACCATCAAACTCTGTCATAAGCCTTATCCATATCAAGCTTGATGAACATCGCCTTATCTTTGGAACTGGCCATAGAGTGAGTGGTTTCAGTTGTGATAACAACCCAATCCAGAATCTGCTGTCTCACCACAAAACCACTCCATTCCTCAGAGATCAACACTTTTAAGCCACTTTTTCAACCTATCAACAATCAATTTAGAGATAATTTTATGAATCACATTGCAAAGAGAGATAGGATGAAATTGACTTAACCTATCCGCCCCATCACACTTTGGGATGAGAGCAAGGAAGGTAGAATTCAAAGCTCGTAACATCTGTTTATTCTTTCGAGACTCTTGAACAACCGCCAACAAGTCCAACTTGATAATCTCCCAGAATTCTTGAAAGAACTCAATCGGGAAACCATCAGGGCCAGGAGCTTTCCCCCTCTTCATTTGAAACACAATCCCCTCTAGCTCCTCAATCAAAATATCACTCAAAATATGCTCATTCATCCCCCTAGATACCAAAGAGGGGATACAAGAAAGGACCTGAGCTTCCTCATCAGAACCCCCTGCGAGTCCTCCCTGAATAATGAAGCAAAATATTGCATAGCTTCACGTGTGATTTCATGAAAAGAAGAAAGAGTTTCACCCCTGTCATTCACCAGAGCAGAAATAGAATTGCCATGTCTCTTGGCTTTCACCACGTTGAAGAAAAAAGTAGTATTTTTATCCCCTTCCTGAAGCCACTCAATCCAAGCCTTTTGTTTCCAAAAAAATTCCTCTCGTAGCTCACACTCTTCCAGTGCTTTCAAAGCCCTAGTCTCTTCCTGTAGCAGGTCCTCAGTCACTCTATCCTCCCTGATCAACCTTGTAATACCATTCAACTCAGCCAGGGTAGCAGTCTTAGCATGGAAAATGTTTCCAAAGCATTGCCGATTCCAACGTTTAAGCTGATACTTGACAAATTGAAGTAACTTAGCAAAAGTATACATTGCTGAACCATAAGCAGGTCTACCATACCTCCACCACTTAGCAACATAGTCATGGAGAGAGGAGTCACACAACCACATAAGTTGGAACTTGAAAGAAGGAGACCGAGGCACACGAGCTGAAGAAATAGCCAGCTTGATAGGCCAATGATCTGATCCCCTCCAATCCAAAATTTTAGAGCTAGAAGACCACAACCCACCAACCTAGTAGCAAAAAACTAGAAAGTAGTCAAGTCATTCTGCAATGCAATTATTCCTGATCCTCCGATTGTTCCAAGTAAACTAGCCATTAATGGGCTTGATATCAACAAGATTTAAGGCTGAGATGTAATCCTGAAGTAGCAACGCAGAAGGCTCAAGCCTTGCAATACCACCCCACTTCTCAGCCAACTTAGAAATAGCATTGAAGTCTCCATCAATAATCCACGGATGGAAAGGAACCATGCTTCGGGCAAACCAAATATGGGACCACAAAATTTGCTTACCTTGAAGTTTAGTAGGTGCATAGATATTAGAGAAGAGAAGAGACTCCCCCATCTCAAAACAAGAGGCAATCATATAGATAGAAGACTGAAAGGACAACCATCAAAGAGGGCAGATCTTCCGAGGATTCCATAAGCAAGCCACTCCCCCAACAGACCCTTGAGCAACAATACACTGGCACTCTCCACTCCCCCACAACTTAGGCACTAAACCAAACATACACTCCACTGATAACTTAGTCTCCTGCAGGAAAAGAACATCAGGAGCTTGACTTCTAACCAAATCACGAACAACTTTTTGTCGAGGGCCACTGTTCAAGCCCCTTACATTCTAGGATAGAACAATCATTTCAAGGGGCTTAAAAATGAGAATCCAGAGTCTTGACAGACCCTGACTCTACCAAAGTTTCCCTTGTTAATTTAATCTTTTCCAAATCCTTTTTCTACCAAGCTTGGAAGACTTCTCCCCAGCCCCTTTTTTTGGATCCTTTTGATGAAGACCCTAAAGAGAAGAAGAAGACTTATTATTCTTCACCCCTCAGTACCTGCATTCGAAACAAGAGGAGATCCATCCTCACCACCCTTCTTCCCTACTATAATAGGAACCGATTCCACCTGGACTTCTATTTGAACATCTGTGTCCATTTGCAAAGCCCTATTATCCTGCAAAACCTAAGTAGCTTTAGATAGAGGGCCCTCCTATCCTGTACCCAAAGCACCCTGATCTAGATTCACCAAGTCCAGATTCACTTCCTACTGGCTGAGATCATCTAAAACTTCAAATCTGTTGAAATAATCTTCATCCTGCCTTTCCTTCAAAGTCCTCTTTTAACCCCGATTCCTATTTCGAGCCTTGACAAGAATGAAACCATCAGTCCCATCCACATCACCAGGAATGGGTTCCTTCCCCTTTTCAACCCTAGGGGGATTGCAGGGAGGCTGAAAAGGTTGGGAATCCATAGGCCTAGCCTTTGGGCATCTCCTCTACAAATGGCCATATTCATGACAGAGACGACACCGAAAAGGAAGAGTCTCATAGTCCAACTGATGCACCCAAGAGTAAGGACCCACACACATATGCACCAAATTTGGCAAGGGTTTACTTAAATCAATCTCAACACAGATACGCGCAAAAGTCATTACCTTTTTAACTTGAGTCTGCTGTGAAGCACCCACTGGTTTTCCTAGCATCGAAGCCAGCAAGTGCAAAACATCATCCCGCCAACATTCCATAGGAAACCTTGGAAGCTGAACCCACACTAGAACTCGGTTCAGAATCTCTTCAGTAGGATTGAAGCCCGCATGTCAAGGTTTAATAAATAACCCAATCTGATTATATAAATAGGGGCCTCCTTCAAAGGCCTTGTTGCGATCCGCTAGGCAATTGAATGAAACCATGAAATAGTTATTTGCTAAAAGCATAACCTCCATTTCTCCCTCTGGCATCCAAGTCCGTTGGGCCCATGATTCAAGAAATTGTAATGAAACACAACAATGCATGCTTCGAATAATAGTCAATATCTTCCACAATCATCTCCAGCGGGATAACCAATTTTAGCCTCTCCTCACAACGTTCAAGACATCCATTGATCCTCGTAATCTATGTACCACCAGACAAACCCAAACCAACCAACCTTAGATTTGGTGAGAACAAGTTATTATTAAAAACCTTCGAAGCATGCAAAGGAGAATTCACACCAACCGCTGCTGAGCAAAAATCCATCTTGGGACTGGCCCCTGAAGACTCCCTGCTCGACATTGAAACTAAACAAGACCCAAGGCGGGCATGCAGGCCCCCGAGAAAAGAGAACCACCGCTAGGGTTTAACTGACCCACCACCTAGCACTACCTTCAAACTGCAGACCCAAACCAACCAGGCACAAAAACCCCACCCGCGGCCTCCAACCAGGCACAAAAACCCCACCCGCGGCCTCCAACCAGGCACAAAACCCCCGCACGCTCAAGGAGAAAGAGACACCGATGCAGATGAAAAAAACTTTGCACTGATAAAAATCACAACCCCAGACCGCCCCAAAATGCATGCACTCCCCACACTTCGCACGACCAAGAAAAAACCAGAGGATCAGGCTAGGGCACGAATGCCCTAGCTCGACATGCAGAGCAAAAAATTGACATCCAGGGTAACAACTTCACTGGTAATTCATTTTGACCATTCTTTTATTTGTTTCATCATTCTTCTATTTTTTCTCTCTTCTATTTTGTTGTTGTGTGTTGTGTCTTGGGGCATAACACCGAGGGGGGTGTCTTAGGGCATCTCCCCATGTTATAAACCCAAGACACTTTTGTCTCCTCTCTAATTTTTATTTTTTTTACTTCTTTAGTGGCTCCACTAGTCAGCATATGATGAAAACAAAAAAATATTGATAAGGACCATGTGTCCCTTCAGCAAGAAAGAAAGCGGATGACGAAAACAAATAAATATTGATAAGGACCGTGTGTCCCTTCAACAAGAAAGAAAAAATAGACCTAGTCCATATATGAAGATGGGGTTGATATATATATCCAATGTTTGACTAATAGAATCACTCCGTGTTGTGATTCGTGCTGTGAAATCTCTTGTAACAAACATTTACTCTCAATCTGCTTCAATGCACTTTGGATTGTTTTGTATCTCACCTTGTTGGTACACTCGGTTATGAGATACCTACAATACAACTCAATAGATATAGTTGGTATCGAACCTACAAGTGTAGCCTTGGTCTCTCATGTGATATGATTTCTGCATAGCTTCTACAAATTGATTTGGTTGTTATCCCAGATAAAGATTTTCTAACAAAAGTTTATATCATGTTCATTATCTTATCAACTAATCTTGATGTGTTTGTGGGAACATTCGGTGATCATGGAACATGTCACTTTGGGGGCATGGGCTTTGCAAAAGCTCTTGTTCCCTTGCATGTTTTCACTCTACCTTAATGTGCTTAATACTGACAAACAGGATCAACCACTTTAAAAGCCTCTGTCGGATTATCTTTTGATACTGAAAAATCATGTTTGAAAGCCCTCACCACGAGGTGGGATGGTGTATCTCTTGAGCTAGTGCACATCCTTTTAAAAAAAGTAAGCAAAAATCCATCATCGTTAGGCAGGATGATGTATCTCTAGAGCTAGTGCGTATCCTTTTATACAAAGCCCTCATCGCGAGGTGGGATGGTGTATCTCTTGAGCTAGTGTACATCCTTTTATACAAAGTCCTCATCGCGAGGCGGGGTTGGATCTTGAACTATTCACCTATAGACATCTGAAAATGGTCACAACCACTTCCATCCATATGCGCAATCCAACCCTAATTCACCTGCATCACTTCCTCCGATCCATATATTAATTAAATAATTTTTAATTATTTAATTAATTTATTTTGCACATTTCCCTAAAAATCAAGTTCCTCTACTATAATTTAAAAATTAAATATTTTTGACTATAGTTCATAAATCACATTTCAAAAATTAAATAAATTATCATATCTATTTAATTCCTTATTTTGTTCACTTTTGATTATTTTTTGTAATCAACATTATCTTCTTCTAATCCATGTGCACATGAATTAATTTTAATTAATTCATCATTACAAACCCCCATGTTTCTAGAAGTCCACTTGTCATCCTATGTACACACATGTACGTGACAAGTGGTACTTTAGAAGCATGGTCAAATCTTCCATAAAGTGTACATTTGTCCTATTTCTTCCACCCCACTCCATGTGTCACTATTCATGCTAATTTAGATTTACATGTGGCACTATTTGAACACTATTCTTCTAATTTTAAATTCCACTTGTCCTCTCCATGGAATTTAAAATTCCTCACAAAATCCAACCCTTACCTTTTCATAAATGAGTCCTTACATGTCATACACCTACCCAATCCTATCCATCCATCCATTCAAACTTGCAATCTCATCCATTAATCATCCCTTGGATCTTGGGACAAAACTCTCATCCAATCCAATCATGCCATTTGTCTAATTCTCCTTGCTTGAGGATCCTCAAGAAATCTCAACCATTGATCTTCTAAATTGATCCTAGCCCTTCAATCCCATCCCCAAAAATCTATAAATTGAGGCCTCCACCTCCCATTTTAACAAGCCATCATATGAAAAGAAACTCTGTCCAATTGAGTGCTCAACATCAATAGAATTAGTGTAATTCTAAGTAGTGTATCATAGTATACCATCTATTAGGGCATATCACTACTAATAGGCTTAGATAGGGTGCAATTTACATAGTTAGTGTATTAGTAGTTTAGCTCAATCTTGAGGTCCCTTGGACTTGGGATTGGGTACAATTAGGATAGTTAGCATCCAATTTAGGATCCCACTTCTTAAGTGGGACATTTTTAGCACACCCGGTGGGACCCCCACCACCTTAGCACTAACAAACTTGGCATGTTTTATGTGGTTTTCCTTGTGACAGGTCAGATCAATGCCTAATTTCTGTAGAGTGATGCCTATCTAGTGAATCAGTGCCCAGATTGGTACATCAACGCTTGACCCAACATAAGGTAAAACACTTGATTTTTAGGGGTTTTTGGTCAATCTCAGTATTGTATGTTTGTATTAGGTCTTAGATGGCTTTTTACTGACTTTTTGGACTTGTTAGCTCTCTGTTTTGCAAGAAATAACAATTTTACAAAGGGGAGGTGTTGCCTATCCTAGATCAACACTTGTTATAGCGGATCAATGCCTATCTAGTGAATTAGCACGCAGTCCAACATATTGGCGCCCATACTCACTTAGTATATAACTAACATTTTGGGCACCTTTTTGTTAACCTTGGCATCTAATAGGTGGTTTTAAGTGTCTAACCATCATTTTCTATAGGATTAACTCTCTGTTTTGCAGAAAAAGTGTATTTTACAAGGGGTAAACTCTATCAAACTTGGATTAGCACCTGCCATAGCGAATCAATGCTCAATCCTGTAGATCAGCGCCCAGTCAGGTATATCAGTGCCTAATCTTAAACATAAGAAATCTTTCATATTAGCGCATATCTTTTATAGGGGCGCCTAGTTTTTTGTATTAGCGCTTAGGTCTCTGTATTAGCGCCTAGCCTAAAGTTGATTTTCTTGGACTAACATTTGTCTTGTAGCCTCATTCAATCGTCCAAGACCAATCATTCAAATTACTAACGTTTCTTGCAGGGTTTTTGAAACATTTATTTTGGTGCACTAAAATGAACCTTGTGTGTGTAGCTTAGAGAACATTTATTTTTGGTGCACTTAAAATAAACCTTGTTTTCAAACAAACGTAGGAACACTTCAATTTGGGCCTTTAAAAAGAACATAGATTTTGTTTGAAGTGTTTAGTGCACTTGCACATTGTGATAGTAGAACCCAAGGGGTAGAATCAAAGTATCCTCTCCCCTCGGCTTTATAAGGATCTTGGGTGAAGAGAAATAGTTCTATTCTCTTCTTTTTCTTTTTCTTAGAGAGGTCTGCCTTGATGGGAAAAGAGGTACTCACCTAAAGGGAACGAACTCAAGCGGTACTTTCATTCGGTCCACTTTATAAAAAAGGATAAGGTGAAAGCCAAGTCTAACTGATATTAGCACTTACCGTACAATGCTAGTTTGAAAGGAGGCATACCTTGTGTATATTAGACTCCTAGCAAGACTAGTTAAAGCTTTAAGTAGATTGCTGGATGCCCGTAATGTGCCGATCCCCTGAATGTTCCCCCACTAAACACCTTTGGTTAGAAGCCACTCTGTTTTGACCTTGTGGCAGTTTGTTCAAGGCAAGAGGACACATAATCCTCTCTAGATTCTCACCATGTGGCTCCCTTGAGATGAGATGGGAATCCTCAGCTTAGTATAAGCTATACGTAGTGTTTTAGGGAAAGGGTGATTGCGACATCCTTCCAGTGAAGGAGGCCCCTAGCCATCCTCTCTTGAGAAGACAATATAATGGACACACTCGCTTAAGAGGTGTTTGCATTTGAGTCAGAGATTCCAAGTTGTGGGCTTGATAAATCACCATTCACCTTGACCTTAGGTAGATTAAGCATTATCTTCAAGTGTTTTTGATTGTGCTTCTACCTGTGGAAATTTGGGCCTTGAGGGGCTTCTTGAACATACACATCACGCTTGTACTTCCTGTCAAACATTTGGCCATTGTGTTCTCTTGATTGGTGTGTTTGTATACTTGCCAAGAAATCTCATTGACATCGTCCAAGACCACTTGAATCAATTGAAAAATATAATCCTACAACTTGAAAATCATGACATATCACCACTGTCCCAAAGTAGTGCCCATTGTCCTAAATTAGTGCCCAGTGTCCTGAATTAGTGCTTAGCCCTCTGAATCAGCGCCCATTGTCAAAGGCATTAAAAAAGTCAAAATTTTATCCTTTGGTTGCCAACAAACCCCCTTTCCACATCATACTTACAAATAACATGCCACATCATCCATGCCCATGTCCTTTTGTCTCTCTTAGCTTGTGATCCACTTTAATCATTGATCATTATCCTTGTCATCACCATAATTAGTTTTTAGATCATCCAAGTCATCACTAGTTAATTACACCTAGCCCATCATTAACCCCATCATTAACCATAGCATTATCCTTGTAATAATCAATCATTATCCTTAAACCATCTTTAGTCAAATCCTTGTTTGTCATCCATTATCATCCTTAATCAATCATACCATTCTTAATCAATCCCTACCAATCCATAATTGATTAATCATCTTCAAATCAATCTAAATCTAATCATATTATCTCCATCCACAATCAATCCAAATCACATCCAAATCCTCAGGTTAGACTCTAGATCAAAATCATCCTTTTGTTTGTGTTAAGCTTAAGACTTTGTCTATCTTAAGTTTAGTATAAACTAAGCATCATCAACCCCGTTGGATAAATTATCTTGGGAACTTAGACAAACTCCTAAGTTAGTGGAATTCAAGAAATCCCATTTTGTTTGGTGCGTCTTGTCTACCCCAAGTAAAATAATCCTATCACCCTTTTGCTTAGGCTCATTGTCCACCCTAAGTGCATAGGGTAATCCTTGATCCTTAATCATTTTGATCTAGATTGTAAACTTAGAAATCTAATCCTCATCTATCATCATTGGTACCTCATCATCCAAATCCTATTCAAGTTCACCTTTTATGCCTCCTATCACGCGATCGCAAGCTAGGAGAGGAATGAACTTTCATTACCAACCCCTCTCTTGTGAGGCCTACATTTTTCATTTCCGTACATGTGACTAGTTACTTTACTGTTGCTGATACTTTTATATTTGTGGGACTGTTGATCCCAGATTTTCAAACTATTAAACCTTATTATGTTAAAGGAAAACTAATTGGGTGATTTTAGTTAGATGTTTGCTTTAAGAGAAAACAAACTGGGTGATGTTAGATAGATGTTTATTTTATAGGAAAACTAATTGGGTGATGTCCGATTAATGTTTACATTACAGGAAAACTAATTGGGTGATGTTAGAAAGGAAATTGTAATGTGATTTCATTATGTTATGAGAACTATGGTATGTTTTAGGAATGCATGTATTAAATTTGCTTCGGCTATGATATGTATATATGGAATTAACTTTGAAATTGAGTGTGCAGGTATTTCTAACAAAACCACAGATATAGGAGATTATTCCACACATTATGTTGTGATCCCTTGTGAAGCCGATCTAGTTCCACTAGGAACCGAGATCAACTCTGTGTTTGATTTAATGTTGTAATGTTGTCTTTCATGAGGTTGAATGGGTTAGGTCTACTTTCTTGTAAATTTGAATTATGATTTGTGTTGTAAGAAATATAGTTGAATTCATTTTTTTTAAATTTTAAATTTTTGAGACCCTTTTCTTGTGTCTTAACTTGACCTTGGGTGTCCTAACTAGGTTAAAGTTGACCCTGGGTTATACCCCATGGGTCTAGGGTCCCTTTTGACTTGGGTAACCCTTGGGTAACCTCCGTATGGTCACCTTAACTTCACACTGAAGTTAAGTGACGAATTTGGAGGTATGGGAGGGATAGGATGAGTGGTACCAACACTCAAGCCAATCCCTTTTCAATTCCCAAAGTAAGAGATGACTCCAATACCTACCAATTATGGAGGATTTGACTTCAAGTCTCCCTCACAATTAGTGAGAGTCCCCATGGAGTTGTGTGGTCATTCATAAGAAGGAAGGAAGGGGAGACATGTGTCACTCTTTTTCCCCCTTTAACTCCTTTTATTTCTCCCATGCGTAAGAGAGATGACATGTGGTAAGGGATAAGGAAGACTTTAGGGATGGGTGAGTGACATATGCCAACACTCATCCCTTGGGACACAATAGTAGTTTGGGGAAGAGTGAGGAGGTGACAAGTGTCACCTCCCCCATTCCTCTAAACTCATGGAATTGGGGTTATTTTAATCCCACTTGGGATAGGGAGAGAGGTTGTTGAATTTGGAGGATTTTTGTTTATTGAAAATTGCTTTTGGGAGAGGAAGGTGAGAGGGAGTTTTGTGGCTTAGGTTGGAGGAGATTTTAGTGGAGCTCTACATCAACTTCATCCATTAAAGGGCTTTTTAAGGTTGGATTTCATGGCTTTTTCCTTTGTATTTCTATTTGTTGCATGAAGGATGTGTGAAAATGTTTATTTTGCTTGTGTTGTAAATTTTGTTATTGTGGAGAAATTTTATTGGGATGTTGACAAAGCTTCTTCCACTTGGGAGAAATGCTCATCAAGTGTGGGGTAGGGGAGGAGTGATCCTCCTCGAGTTCATGCCTTGGTTTTGGGATGTTGAAAGCCTTGAGGGCATTTGTGTGACTTTGAGAAATTGTGTTATATGGCTTGAGAGCCAAAAGATGAACTCCTTGGAATTTTTGTCAACAAGTTTGGCTTGAGGCCATGAGAAAAATTGTGTTGAAACAAAGTTGAAGGGTGACACTTTAGAGTTGAGTGTGTCCACTCTCCTACCCCTTGTTAAACTCACTGTGGATGAGTTTGTGTTGTGTAAATAGCCATGGTTGTAATTGTGTTTTGGGATGTTCTATTGTTTTGTTGTGAAGTGGATTTTGGAATACCTTAGGTGTGTGGATGATCTCCCTAGCTCAGGGGTGACCCTCTTGCGGGTCTACGGTAGGGAGGAGAGCAAGTTGAGTGGTGTTTTCTTCCCTTGTGTGATATGCAGGTTCTGGGAGCTTATTGTGAAGCTTGGAGAAGATTATTTAAACTTGGATATTATTTTATTTTCCTTAAGTCTTAAGGAGAGCTTGGTCTTTATTGTTTACATCCTGGTTGATCCCCAAGAGGAGAGATTTCTCTTTCTATTGTTGTAAATTTTGTGTTTTTGAGTTATGAAGGAATCCTCCTCTTTGTAATAAAGTTTTTATTTATAGTGTTTATTACATTTGGTTACAATTTATGAAATGATTAAGAGAAGAAATTTGTTTTTAAAAGGATATTAGAATTGTCTATTTCCTTATATCCCTATTTGAAAAATTGTGAACTTAGTTATTGTTATAAATAAGTTTGTTAATATTTATCTCATTACATGATCGTGAAAACGATAATTTTAATGCGTTATATGAAGTTGTAGTTGGTTATTATGATAAGAAATGAACTTTTGCATTAGTCATATATTTGATTTTGTTGTGAATAAATACAATCAATTTTGTTCCATTTTAAAATGATATGATGTTATTTTCAAATGAAATTAGTGACTTGAAATTGAAATTGCAAATTGATTAAGAGATAATCAGATTTAAATATCCTTGTAAATTACTCTATATTATAACTTTTGTGTTGAATTGTATTTGGAAATAAAATAGTAAGGAAATTCAATATAGACATTATTTCATTATTCTGTCCTTCAAAAAAATAAATGACAGAGATTAATTAATAATTATATATATATATATTTACATTTTCAATATTTATACAAGTTAAATGTGCTATTAATGAAACTGTGAAATTAAATTTGCTGGGTGATAAAGAGGTGTATATATATCTAAATATACATACATACATATATAAATATATATTACAGATTTTAATTAATGAAAATTGCAAATGGGAAAATATTTTAGTTTGCAGTTTCTGTGTAAAAACAAAAAAACAAAAAAAAAATTATAATGGCGGTGGGGGTTTGAACCCCCACCGCAGGCCCTTAAACAAAAGAAAGGGTGTGGGGAGAGGGTGGAGCCCCCACCCACACCCCACTAAGTGGGATGTGGGTGGGGGCTCTGCCCCCTTCCCACACCCCCGCATACACCAAGCCTCGTGGGACCTCATCTCCCACTCTCCACACTGGCCTCTATGGCGATCCCTCTGCCGCCGCCGTGCGCTCCACCCTTGATCCCCATTAACCCCTCTGCGAACTCCACCAGACCTCCCTCCGCCGTTCCCCTCTATGCCCACACCCCGGCCTCCCTCCACACTGCAGCCCGTCCACACTGCAGATTCCTTCGCCCCATCTCCGCCCACGACCTCCTCTCCCATCCATCACTTGATCTCCCCTCTGCGGCCACTCCAAACCATGGCCTCTGCCCTAGCGCCGCCATCGATCCACCATTGCCGCTGCCACTCCACCAAACCTTGCACAATTCCATAAGCAAGACTTAAATATGTTAGGGTTATTCCATGAGCCCCAAAATAAAATATGGAATGAACATAATGCATGGGCTTTTATAAAGGAAAACTTATTATATTTAAATACTATAAAATATTAATATATATATAAATTATTTGATATAAATTTAAAAGGGAGGCCATATATTTTTTTAAAGAAAGAAAGAAATTTATATTAGGGGACTTTTAACGACAATACGGAAAAATATATTTATAAATTAAAAAGAATATTATATTTATGTATATATATATATATTATTTTTAAGAAAAAATATTTCAGAAGTTTAAACAATTATCACAAATTAAATATCAAGAAAACGAAAAGAAAAAAACATGATCTTTCATTTAACAAAAGACACTTAGAAATATAAATGCAAACAAGCCAGCACAGGCATTCCATGTGTGGCCATTGTAAACTCAACTGTAGATTTAGCAAACATCCAATTGAGAAAAAAAAAGGAGAAAAAGAGAAAGAGAAGTCAACCTTGAAAAACAAAGAGGAGAAAATGCACGACATTTCTGAACTGGGCTAAGAGAACTAAGTAAGTTTGACCTACCGTTAATCCTGATTAGGAACAAGTTAATTATCAAAATTAATTCAAACGTTGAGATGAAACCTAGAGCGGAAACCTAGGAGACTAAGTCAAGCGAAGTTAGTAAACCCTGTTTAAGTGATTTGGTCTACCAAGAAATTAGGAATAATGTAAAGGATGCAGTGATAACTCTGATTGATAGAGAACATGAAGAAAAGTAGGGTAAAAATAAAGAAATACAATCAAAATTAAATTTCAGAGAAACGGTAAATTGAACGTGATAGAAATACAATCAAAATTAAATTTCAAAGAAATGGAAGAGAGGGCAAATGAATGAGCTTTGTTGAAAATGCTAAGTCTGAAGGAGGAGAAATTAATATTAAATTTTAGAAAATGGGAGAGAGAACAGATGATCGGGCTTTGTTGAAAAATGATCCATTAATGAGATCAAGTGTAAAATTCATTATAATTAGGGAGTCGTAGGAAGTTTGTTAACCCTATTAGGAAACCACGTGTTAAGAGTAGTGTTTGTGTAATAAATCCCACTCATGCCTGTGAGACGTTATGCTGCCAAATTCTTCCGGAATGTAGGGGTTAAGAGCTTTAAAAATTCAACCCTTGTAGTGACGTTATCTACGTCGCGAAGACCCCCTTGTTGGTCTTCTTGTGTTGGGGTGTGCGCATGTGAGTGTATTACCCCGATGACAACTGTATTGTTTATGCCTTAAGCGTACACCACCGAGCACACTTATGCATGCGAGGGGTTTTTTAGGGAAGCATGGGAAAATTTTTGATATTTCATGTCATGACCACATGACACATGTGGACATGACACGTGTGATGCGTGTTGTGACCGCATGGGAAATGTGGGCATGACATCTCTCCTCATGACTACCATGAGTAATACGGAGGGATATGTCAACCAACCCAAAGTGGGTGAAACATCCACTCATCCTCACCCATATTCCCCCATCTTTGTCAATTTTCTCAATGAAAAGGGATTACACGACAAGTTTGACCAATTCATTGACAACCATAAGGATGAATTTCTTGAACATCTCATTGAACATGGCGCACCCCTTCCATATTCATACTATCATGACAAGCTTAAAACCATTTTCTATGACAAGCCACCATCACCCCTCCAAGATCAACCATGGGGACGTGTCCCTAATCCTAATGAATCCATTTATGACAACCCATGGGCTAGCTATTCATCCAACACTAACACCGTCCACACCCTTGGTCAAAACATAGAGCAAAATGTTGTATCACAACCACAAATATTGGAGAAATGTTACGAGATGCCTTCTCATATGATTCTCGATCCCAACATGCACACCAATCCAAAAATTGTCATTTCACAAAATACAACCAACATACCACCTCCACCAAGCAACCAACAAGAAGCTACCAACATTGTGTTGCAAGTATGAGGTGAGCCAGTGTTGTCATTGATGTCAACATACTCATATTGCATTGACAAGAAGGATTTGATGAGCTGTGTGCTGAGGATATTGAGAAAATTAGCCTCAGTCAGGAACAGTGAAGAACAGTAATGAGAAGAAGGCAAATGTACTGTATAGGATGAGAACTGGAGGATGCGGATTAAAGGGTTAGTAGATATGAGTCTTGAGATGCTTCAGTTAAGATTTCAGAGGTCCGCATGAAGATCTGAAGGAGTTGTGGCTGTCGGTATAGAACCGGTTCTGGCAAGTATCCAGAGGTGACAGAGGATCACAAAAAGGTCCGGTGAGGTCCGGAATTGTATTATCCTAATCTGCGGATTGGACGGAGTGTTTGGGATGTCCTTGTGATGTGTCATCCTGATTTGTGTATGATTTGGAGGTCTGGAAGTACCTCTTGCATTATGACAGTGGCGACAGACTGTGTTCTTGAAGTTCCGGATGAGGAAGACAAGAGATCCCAGTAAGTAGAGGAAGTGCGGATGTATCCGGACATTCAGACAGGCTTGTGAAGGTTCTTGGATCATGTTTAGGTTGTGTTGTTGGTCCGCATTGATGGTAGAGCCCGGAATTGAAGTTATTCTTCCGGATGAAGTTCTTGCTCTGTTTAGCCGACCGGATGAGTTGTTCATCCTGCGAATGTTCTTGTGGTGGCCGACCGGATGTGTTATTCATCTTGCGGATACTCTTATGGTTGTTTGCCGACTTAGATGTTTGTTCCTAAGTCGATGTCTTGTATAAATAACGGTTTGTGAGTTCATTTCAAAGAGTGGTGTGTGGATGAGTGTGGCATAGCGAAGAAACGTGCGAAAGGCAGAGCAGAGATTTTTGGGCTTAATTGGAACTGATCCGGACATGGTAGAGATGTCATTCTCCAGTTCAAGACTGTGATTTTTATCACTTTGTAGACAGTGTGTCTCCTTGTAGGCAGTGGGCCTCTTTGTGAGCAGTGTGCTCGGGCAGTGAGCCCTTATTGGCATGTGCCATTCATTTTTCTTTATTCTTCTAACAGAGAATAATTCTTGGGTTAATCACCCCGTGGTTTTTCCCTTAACCGGGTTTTCCACGTCAAAATCTTGGTGTTCAATGTGTTGATGCTTATCTGCTCTTATGTTTATGTATTATGTTTCCATGGATGATTATTTGATATGCTGCTAACTAACAACAAAGAATCAAGTGTTTGAAAGAAGAAGAAGTTTTATACAACTGATTCACCCCCCCCTCTCAGTTGTAAGCCCTAGATCCAACACATTGTTCGACAACCCCTTCCTCATTTGAACATCCCTCAAAGGTCAATCATCACTCAAACAGTGCTACCACCCACAACATGAATGTCCATCCAAACATCTAATCCATTCAATCAATCACAAAATCCCTTGATGAGCTATACCGATCCCATGCACACATATCCATCATTCATGCATCAACCACCTCCCTATGAATCATTGATGCAACCTTCTTACATCACCCAACAACAACCACCACTTCAAAATCAACAAGTCATCCCACAAAAACAAACATATGGGTCCCATGTTTATACGCAAACCATAGGTCCACCTCCATACGTCCAACAACAACAATACATCCATCCCCAACATCAACAATTGTCATCACAACAACCTCCACTCCAACACATGTCACAACCACCTCTTGCTAATCCTTTCGATCAAGAATGGAAAGAGATGAAAAACACACTCAAAAATATCCAACTACGGACTCAAAAGAAACATTACAAGTTTGAAGACTTATGTCTCTACCCATATGATAGAAACATCTCCATCACACCTTTTCCTCAACACTTCAAAATTCCAAAATTTGATAAGTACAAAGGAAAAGAAGACCCTCGTGACCACATGAAGGAGTTCTTCATGGCATGCCAAGAAGTAGCCTCTGATGACCAATTCCTCCTTCATCTTTTTCCATGAAGCCTAGAAGGACAAGCCCTAGAATGGTTTATGCACTTGCCCTATGGCTTCATCTCAACTTTTGTTGATCTTTCAGAGAAATTTGTTGCCCACTTCTCATACAACGTAGAGAATGAAATCACTATGCTTGACCTTTGTAACACCAAACAACGAAGTGGCAAGAGTTTCTCCGCTTACCTACAAATATCAAGAGCCCTTGCTAGTAGGCTACCTTAGACAACCCGCGAAAAACAACTCGTCCACATTTTCATCCAAAATATCAACCAAGAAATGGCCTTTCACTTGCAAGTACATTGTGCATCAACCTTTGATGAAATCATAGAAAAGGGGGTCACCATTGAAAATTCCCTTATTGCAAAGGGTTTGGTCAAAATCTACAACAAGAACGATAACGACAAATCATCCAACGACAAACCTAAATTTTGGGCTAAAAACAAAAACACTGTAGGAGATGGTGCTATTGATTCCAAGTATATCCAAATTGCCGCTCCTAAACCAAAAGATACAAATGTAGTCCAAAATGTTTCCAACAATGTCTCAGTTCCATCTTCTCCTCCAAAGAGGAATCCCCCTAACAATCCGAAACATAAGTATACACCTTTGGGTGAAGCACTCGAGGTTGTGTTTCAAAAATGTGTCCAAGAAAACACGGTTGAGTTCCCCACAACAAAACCATTTGATAAAAATCAACCTAAACCACGTGGTACAAATAAAATGAATATTGTGATTATCATTGCATAAAGGGCATGCCACGAGAAAATGTATGAAATTGAAAAACTATATCCAAGACCTCGTCGATCGCAGTGACATCCAAATCAAAGGAAACAACACATCACCCAACAATGGCCTTGGTGTTTACCAAGACCCTCTTCCCCACCGCAACAATAACCAAACCTCATCCAAACCATCATTCTCCAATACCAATCCCAACAACCAAGCCAACAACATCACCTACAACAATGTTTCACCTCCTTACGACAATGTAGTAGGTCAAATTGATTTTGATTCTACTCATGTCACCACCATCAAACTCAAAAATACCACCCCCGAATGTGCCGTTACCACCCACTATGAGCATGTAACCGTAAAGGGACCATCACCATCCTCCACTACTACCACTTCCAAATACAACCTCCTCAAACATCTTGGGAAGACCTCTGCGCAAATCTCCATCTTGGAACTCCTTAAGACATCCACCATCCACCGCAAAATCCTTGACAAGGCTCTCCAAGAGTCTCATGTCCCCATCGACATACCTCCCACTCAATTCCAAAATCTAGTGGCTCAATTATCCTCATCCTATCATCTCACTTTTAGCCATGTTGACATGCCACCCATTGATCCTGCACATAATAAAGCACTCCACATCGAAGTCCAAATCGCTAACCATAAAATCAAGAGGGTCCTCTTGGATAATGGATCCAGTTTGAATATATGTACATTAAAGTTCATAAAGCTCATGGGGCATTTAGTGGCTGACTTAGAGTCTTTAGTTATCTCCGTCAAGGCATACGCCAACACAGAAAGAGAATCTGAAGGTACTATATCCCTTCCCATCAAGGTGGGCCCACTCACCATACCCACTCTCTATCACACAATTAATCTTGACCTTCCTTATAATCTCCTTCTAGGCCACCCATGGTTACATGCCATACAAGCTATTCCATCTACTTACCATCAATGTCTCAAGTTCCCTCATAATGACATGGAAGTCACTATTCCTGCCGATCAACAATTGTTTGAGTATTGCATAGCTTTAGAGGTTGTTTATAATAGACAATTTCATTGCCCAAGAACCTATGGGGACCATATCAAAGAACCCTCATCCACTCCATCTACGTCATCATCAACTCCACAAGTCACCATCAAACCATCACAAGCTTCCACCTCATCCTCCACCCCTACACCTCAAAAGGTCAAGATCATCGACAAAGGGTGTGGCGAATATGAGCTTCACAATGCCTTCCATGTGGGGTAGTTACCATTGTCCCCTCACTCCCATGGTTGTCATCTTCAAAAAAAGGAACAAGAATAGTAGCACAAGATTAATGAAAAAATTCCCTTTATACCAGCACAGGTCTCTAGAGAAGAGGAAGCCGAAGAAACAACTTTGAGTGATTGGCTCTATCGAGATGAAACCACTCCGACACCCGTAAATATGGAATACTTCAAAGAAAAATATCCTGTACTATTTCAAATTTTTACCAAAATACCTTACCATGGGATGGAACTTGGTTCTAATGAACAAGGCATTACAGAGCCCCTTCCGGTTGATCCTACATCTCCCAAGAAATACTCTCAATACTTCGGTTTAGGATATGCTCCACTGACTGTGACAATTCGTGGACCTGCTAAAACCTCAGTATAGGTAATGGGATCCTCTTCTAGTGTTGAAAACATCACTCTGAGTGTCATCATAGCTTCATGCAAAGATCTTGATCTTTTATGCATCTTCGTCGACAATGCGATCTTCGTTATTGACCTCCCCCTCATTCATCCTGAACTCATTGCTTGGGATTTTCAAGGATCCTCACCTCTCGACGTATTCCCACATAATGAGGCCCTCTCCACATTCCTAGAACTCTATGACACCTCACAGTATGACATATGCTTACACGTCGATGCCTATTTTGGGGAAGAGGAGATCCTGAGTCAAAAAAAGCAAAAATAAAAAAAATAGAAAATTGTCCCCTAGTAAAAACCTCTCTGAGGCACTTTTGTACACAAAAGAGAAAAATAAAGATGTATCTCTTAGTGAAAACCTCTATGAGGCGCTAGAAGATGAGGATCTCCATTTTCCCCCCATACCATCCTACTGGCAAGAGCATTCCAACATTCTAATTGAAGGCACCCAAGAAATCAACCTTGGCACACAAGGAGTACCCAAGCTTACACACCTAGCAGAAAGTCTCGGTACTGAAGAAAAATCTAATCTCTCCATTGTGCTCCATGAAGCACCTAATGTGTTTACTTGGTCCTACACTAACATGCCAGGG
This sequence comes from Cunninghamia lanceolata, assembly GCA_027924645.1. Classification (NCBI taxonomy): domain Eukaryota; kingdom Viridiplantae; phylum Streptophyta; class Pinopsida; order Cupressales; family Cupressaceae; genus Cunninghamia; species Cunninghamia lanceolata. Next base: position 6,385,090 of record BSBN01000976.1, on the reverse strand, counting down.
TTGGATCTGTCCTTGGTTGTTCACCATCTTGTGGTACATCCTAACACAAAACCTGTTAAGCAGAAGCTCTGTAAGATGCACTTGCAAGTCACCTTACTCATCAAAGAAGAGATGTAGAAGCTACTAGATGTTGGCTTTATCCACCCTATTGACTATCTAGAATGGGTCTCCAATATTGTTCCAGTTGCTAAGAAACCTGGGGGCATTTGTTGTTGTACAGATTTCTACAACCTTAATAAAGCATGTCTGAAGGATGATTTTCCGCTCCCCAACATTGACATGATTGTAGATCTCACATCAGGGCATGAGATGCTTTCCCTCATGGATGGCTTCTCCAAGTACAATCAAATTAGGATTATCCCTGAAGATCAACACAAGATCACTTTTACTTGTCCTTGGGGCACATATTGCTGGCAAGTCATGCCCTTTGGCCTAAAGAATGCGGGGGCAACTTATCAACATGCAACGACTACCATCTTCTATGACATGATACACAAGATAATGGAAGACTATGTTGATGATCTCCTAGGGAAGTCTAGAACAAGGGAAGAACATCCCAAGGTCTTGCGACAGATCTTTGCATGACTCAGAGAATACAAGCTCTGTCTCAACCCCAAGAAGTGTGTCTTCGACATAACATCAGGAAAGTTCTTGGGGTTCATTGTTTCCTGTAGAGGCATTGAGGTGGATCCTGCTAAAGTTACTACTATAATAGAAATGCCTCCTCCCAAGACACTCAAATAGCTCTGAAGTCTCCAAGGAAAATTACAGGCTATTTGTAGGTTCATTTCTCAACTCGCAGATAAATGTCATCCCTTTGCCCATTTGCTTCGCAAAGATGTACACTTTAAATGGGGCCAAAATTTTTAGCAGGCATTCGACCGCATCAAGGAGTATCTATCTTCACCATCGGTCCTAATGGCGCCTATCCTTGGAAAACCCCTATTATTATATATATCAGCAACTTCAGTAGCATTAGGGGCACTTTTAGCACAATAGGATGATACCAGTCGTGAAAGGGCTATATACTACATTAGCAAAACTTTAGTTGGCTATGAGCTTAACTACAACCCTATGGAATGCGCATGTCTGGCTGTCATTTTCTATTCCTAAAAGCTATGACACTACATGCTAATTCATTCTATCAATCTCATCTCTAAAGTCGATCCTCTCAAGTACCTGCTTTCCAGGACTTCACTCACAGGAAGAATGGCAAAATGGGTCATGTTGTTGAGTGAATTTGACATTGAGTATGTTGATAGAAAAGCAATCAAAGGATAGGTTGTAGCAGATCAGCTGGCCGAAGCACCCCTCACAGATTATCAACTGCTATCCATTGATTTTCCAGATGAGTCCATCTTAACTATGACATAATCAACAAACTGGAAACTATACTTTGATGGATCCTTCACCAATCACAGTTTAGGGGTAGGAATACTATTGGTGACCCCACAAGGCGACAATATACCCAAAGCATACAGGCTTGCTTTGCCATGCACAAACAACGTGGCCAAATATGAAGCCCTGATCATTGGTCTCAAAACAATAGTACAATGGAATATCTTGCAGCTACAGGTCTATGGTGACTCCCAATTGATCATCAAACAAGTAAATGATGAGTTCCTCACCAAGGACAACAAGCTAGTGCCCTATAAGCAAATAGTTGATGAATACAAGCCATTCTTCACCTACATACAGTTTGAATAGGTACCTCACCTTCACAATAAAGCAATTGATGCCATGGCTACTATTGGTTCCCTCCTAGATATGCCTCACGATAGTCATCAATGTGAGTTTCTTGTGGAACAACTCCTAATGCTAGCATATCGTGTCGCTGAGTCAAAATTCATTTGTGAGATTGTTGGTCCAAAAAATCCCTGGTATCATGACATATACACCAACCTCCAACATCACACTTTCCCACTTGAATCCACCCATAAGCAACAAAGATCCCTCATTCACTATGCTACTCACTACACTATCCTTGTTGACACCCTCTATCGCTAAAACTATAATGGCACTCTTCTTCGATGCTTAAACATGGAAGAAGCTTCCCTTGCCTTACACGAAGTCCATGCAGGTATCTGTAGAGCACACACAAGTAGAATTGTCCTAGCCAAGAAGCTCTTGCGTACTGGATATTATTGGCCTACTATGGAACATGATGCATGTGAGTATGTGAAGAAGTGTAAGCCTTGTTAGTAGCATGGAGATCTCATTCATGTTCCCTCTCCGGTGTTGCAACCTATGACCACACCATGGCCTTTCTCTCAGTGGGGCCTAGATCTCATTAGAAAAATCCACCCATCCTCCTCTGACAAACATAAATTCATCACCACCACCAAATACTTCACTAAGTGGGTTGAATCCATTCCTCTCACTTTCACCACAGGAAACCAAATCACCAAGTTCATCCTTTACCATTTCATCTGCCGTTATGGTATCCCATCCACCATTGTTACCAACAATGGTAAACCTTTCAAAAACCATGATGCTTGGGACCTTTGTGAATAATTCCACATCCAACATCATTGGTCCACTCCCTATTACCCACAAGGTAATGACTAGGCTGAGGCAACTAACAAAACCTTGCTCAAAATCCTCATGAAAGTTGTCAATGAAACTGGCCTTGATTGGTACCTCCACATTCATCCTGCCCTTTGGGCCTATCGCACTAGTATCTGCACACCTACGGGAGCTACGCATATTCCCTAGTCTTCGAGGCTAAAGCTATCCTACCAATAGAGATTGGATTGCCCTCATTGCGCATCTCCTTGCATAATGTTATTATTGATGAGGAATACCATGTTGCATGCCTTCAAGAACATGAGATATTGGATGAACTGTGCCTCAACACCCTCAATCACCTCCAAGCATACCAAAACTAGCTTCGCAGATCCTACAACAAGAAGATCCGTGCTAGGGAGTTTGCAGTAGGAGACTTGGTCCTAAAAGAAAATCAAAGAAATCTATTAGAGCGAGAAAAGAAAGGGAAATTTGAGCCTAATTGGCTAGGACCCTACATTGTCACTGCAAAGTATGGCTCTGGAGCACACCGTCTCTCCACCCTTGAAGGAGAAGAGCTTGACGAGCCCATGAATATCATTCACTTGAAGCAGTTCCATAGTTAGTCCATTGAATACCCTATAGCAAAAAATCAAAAAAATCAAAAAATAAAAAAAATAGTAAAGAGAAATAATCCATCCTATGGTGAAAACCACTTCTTATGGCACCTTGGATAAGTACCATAATGAAAACCTACTTATAGGCGTCATGTGTAGGTTCAACCTAGATCCATTGTTCAAACCACCTTCTCATCATCATCCACACTATCCAACGTATCCCATGATCCCTTCATTTGAGATTCAAAACGATCCCATCATCCGAGCTTCCATTGTCCATCATTCCCAAAATATCTCCCATATCCCAAAACAACATTCCATGCCACTAACATACACCTAATTCTCCTCATCTATCCTTAACCTTGGTCCCATTAGTGGTTTCGCATAGACATCACGTCTTTACGCTACTATTTCACCACACCAACACCATCCCCACCATGTTTTTTCATACCATGGTACAGTAAAAAAACTAACATCCATACCCTCTAAACAAAACCTCATCATTCCACATGAATGGAACCCTATCCTTACATCATCAAGTCCCCTAGAACTACATATCATCATCACTCACATTGTAATGTGCCTTGATCCCATGGATACAGGGTATGTAGGCAGTCTGGAATACGAAGGAAGTATCTAGTACATAGGTACATACAATGCACCCATCCAACCCGCTTAGATGGTCCCACTTTCCTATGCTTGTTGATTGTACCTGATCTACAAATGATACACTTGTTAGGTATCCTATCAAATCATAATGCTCTCATGAAAAATATTTCACCAATAGATTAGCTTTTCCATAAATAGTAGCCTATGTCCCCTCGCCTATCCTTATTTTATCTTAATCCACCATCGATTTCTTGTCCTCGGATGCATCCTTCCTACAATGGACAAAATCATCAATCCTTCATCCACCCTTTGGCAAGAGATACAATGGCTGTGTGTTTTGGGTTAGTCAATTTTTTGGTCTTTGATTTTTATTTTGTGCACCATTCCTGGGTTGTTTCAAAGATGTCTTGATCTCATTATATCACGGCATGTGACGAAAAATCTAGAATGAAACACAATCATGTTAGAATCTGAAAAGATTATTGACCCAGAAAACTAGTGCAAAGAATAGATATCTAAACTATGAAAGCAAATGATATGAAATCAAAATAGCAACACAGAGTTAGTCTCCAAGAGAGTAATGTAAATGCTAGAAGGAAAATAACATTAAGAGGATGCAAAAGCAAGAGATGCAAAATACAAGCTAGGTAGCATGCTTATATAGACTAGGAAGAGGGAGGAGGTGGCAACACCAACCAATCAAGAGAAACCATCTATCAGACTAAAGATAGCAAAGTATCTTCCCAAGATAGCTAATGGATGCTCACATGTAGGAAGGTGACATCTCGCAACCACTCACCTAATAAGACATGCTTTATTAACCTAAGCGAGATTTATAGAAGTGTAGGAAAAACCTAGGAATATAGGGAAAAAATAAATAACCCACTAGGAAATAAAAACCTACATCAACACCCCCCATAAGCGAAGCTTAGGTGGATGTAGAAATGGATCCCAGACAATCAAGTTTGATGAGGTACCCATGTACATAAAATTCCCCCCCCCAAAGAGAGAGAAAAGACCCCCCCCCAAAAAAAAAATAGAGAGAGAAGAGACCCCCCCAAAGTAGAGAGAGTCAGGACTCCAAGTGAGAGGAAGAAGCCCCCTAGAAGATGAAGCTTCCCACACCCCCAGCAAAGCTTGCAAATGAAGGAACTTGCTCTCAGTGAAGGGTTTGGTGAAGATATCAGCAACCTACTTGGAAATCAAACAATAGTGAAGGTCAATGACGTGGCCATGGATGAGCTCCTAGATGTAGTGCATGTGGACCTCGATGTGTTTGGTCTGCTGATGATGGACCGAATTTCGTGAGATCTGAATGGTACTCTGGTTGTCACAAAATATGACTGATGGCTATCTGATCTAGGTACCAAACTCAGTGAGAAGATTTTGAAGCCAAATGGCCTCAGTGGTGGCATTCATAGCCCCCTGATACTTGGCCTTAGTAGAAGATAGAGCAATAGCATACTGCTTCTTGCTCGACCAACAAACATGACCTGAACCAAGTGAGAAGCTGTAACATGAAGTAGACTTGCGATCCTGAGAATCGCTCGCCCAATCTGAATTTGTGTAGCCCACCAAGTCAAGCTCAATACCCATTGCATAGTGAATCCCAAAATTGTGAGTACCCTAAATGTAGTGAAGGATCCATGTAGCTGCTTTCCAGTGTAGCTCATGAGGCGCTTGCATGAATTGAGAGACCATGCCTACAACATATGAAATGTCAGGTCTCGTATGAGTCAGATAAATGAGACTCCCAACAAGCTATTGGTACAAAGTGCCATCAACAAGTGGAGAAGAACACTGAGCCTCAAGTTTGACTCCAGAAAGAAAGGGAGTCAGAGTAGGCTTGCAGTCAGCCATATGAAACCTCGAGAGCAAATCTAGAGCATACTTGGACTATGTGATGGTGATCCCAGAAGTAGATTGGTAGATCTCAATCCCAAGAAAGTAATGCAACAAGCCCAAGTTAATCATCAAAAACCTGTCATGAAGAGCAGATTTGATAGCCCCAATGGTGGATAAAGAACTCCTTATGATCAGCAAGTCATCAACATACAGAACCAAAAATAGGAGTGAATCATCCTGTTGCAAAATGTAGACATTGGGATCAAAATGGCACCGAGTGAACACAACTGATAGAAGGAAGGAGTCCATCTTGGCAGACCAGGTCCGAGGAGCCTGTTTGAGGCCATAGAGAGACTTCAGAAGATGGTACACAAGTGAAGAATCCTGAATGAACCCCTGTGGCTGCTCCATGTAGATCTCCTCCTGAAGGTCACCGTGAAGAAAAGCACTCTTCACATCCATCTGGTTTACTTCCCAACAATTAGCTGCAACAATGGCAAGAATAAGTTGGATGGAATTCATTTAGGCAACTGGCACAAAAGTCTTAGAGTAGTCAATCCCAGGAACTTGGGAGAATCCTTTGGTAACCAAGCGAGCCTTATGCTTGTCAACCGACCCATCTGCTGCAAATTTTGTCTGATAGATCCACTTACATCGAACAAGTTTTCTTCCCTTAGGAAGAGGGACAAGATCTCAAGTGTGGTTCCTCATCAAGGAACTATACTCCTCCTGCATAGCTGTATCCCACTCAGGAATACCAGAAGCCTCATGAAAAGATTGTGGATCTGAGGTAGTAGCAATGAATACATGTGGAGCATCCTGGAACTATGAACGAGTCTGCCTGGTGTCTGACAGATCCCCAACCCAATCACTTGCAGACTGCAAGGTCTATCTAGCCCAAAGTGGACTAGAAGATGGAGAATTTGGAGGAGAATCATCAACCTCTGAATGATGACTAGGAGAGGAAGGAGGTGAGTTCTCTGAATTGCTCTCTGCATCGGAAGTGGAGGTAGAAGACTGCTCAGGTGAATCTGACTCATCAGAAGATATGTCATGTATCCCAAGTGACTCCAATGTCAAAGTAGGAGTCAGAGAAGTGGTAGAAAGTGAGCTCGAAGAGCCCTCCTCAAACTTAATACTCCTCTTAATGAACAACTCATTTGTAAGAGGGTGGAGCAACCGATAACCCTTCACACCATCAGGATAACCTATAAATATGCAAGGTCTGCTCTACGAATCCAAGGCCTTGCATTTCTCTGCAGGAATGTGAGCCCATGCAGGAGAACCAAAAACTTGAAAGTGCTTAACTGATTTTTTTCGACCGCTCCAAGCTTCAAAAGGAGTGACTCCCTTCAAGGCTCGGTGAGGAACACGGTTTTGGATATAACAAGCATAGTTAATGGCCTCTGCCTAATACTGTGGTACAAGAGATTTGGAGTGAATCATGCAGTTCACCATTTCCTTGAAGAACCTATTCTTCCATTCTACAACACCATTCTGCTGAGGATTGTATGGAATTGAATGCCGCAAATCAATCCCCTCTGAAGTGCAAAACCTCTCAAACCGATGGTTGACATACTCACCACCATTGTCAGTGCTCAAAACTTTGATGGCTTTCCCCAATTGCTTCTCTACAAAAGTCTTGAAGTCATGAAAGTGATCAAATACCTCAGACTTCTATTTGAGAAAGTACACCCAAGTATATCAAGAAAAGTCATCAATGAATGTGAGGACATATCTAGCCCTACTGAAAGAAGGATGCTGAAATGGACCAGCCAAATCACTGTGAACTAACTCCAGTATCTATGAAGCTCTCCATGCCTTACCTTTGTCAAACTTTTCCTTAGGATGCTTACCAAGAATGCAACCTTGGCAAACACCACCTAAAAACTGAACTGAAGGCAACCCTGTGACCATGCTTTGCTGGTTGAGTTGGTGCAAGTAGGCAAAGTTAAAATGGCCAAACCGCTCATGCCATAATCTACTCACATCATTAGAATGAGTGAGAAAAATAGTTGAAGGAGGATCAGGTACAAAGTGAGAAAATAGATAGAGCTGTGACTGGTGATATGCTCTCCCAATTGTAACTGTAGAACCACTATGCAACTCACGAATCTCCACTGAATTAGGAGTGAACTCAACCCGCTTGCCTGAACCTGTGTGAGTGATCTGGTATATTGATAGGAGATTAGTTGATAATGAGGGCACACAAAGAACATCATGGAATGTGCCATCCCCCACATCAACAGACCCTCTCCCACACACCTCAACAGGAGTGTCATCACCCATCAAAATAGAAAGCATAGTACACAACTCTAAAGATGCAAGTTCTTCCTTAGATGAAGCCATGTGGTGCGAAGCACCTGAATCAAGAACCCAAGAGGATGGTGAAGAAGCAACTACAACAAGGGCCTTGCCCTTTCCTTTCCCCTTGCTGTTTTCTTTTGCCTTATTAGACCCCTCATTAGAACTCTGTTTGATAGACTCAGGAACATTGATATTATTCTTCTCAAGAAGGCGTGTCAAGTGATCAATTTGTTTCTTCAGACATTTATGTTCATCATGACCAGGTCTTTTACAATAGGCACATTGGACCCTCTCTTTCTTAGGCTTGTCACCCTTGGAAGATTGGGTCTCATTAGTTGCTTTTGAAGCAACCGATATCTGATCCTTCTTCTCCTTGCTATTCTTCTGTTTCTTATCCTTACTATTGTTGTTACTACTTTGTCCTTTCTATTCTTTTGTGCCTTGGTTGGCAGCCAAGGCATGCGACTTAGAGGACTTAAGAGTGCCCATTTGGATTAGCTTGTCCTATTCCTGAGTGAGATTGATAGCAAAATCATCTAAAGATGGCATGGTGAATTGAGTACCAAGTGCACACTTAGTAGCATAGAAGGTAGAAACAAATATAGAATATTCTGAACTTAGCTTAGAGAGAATACTAAGAATTAGTTGTTCATCTTTCTTTTCAATTCCACATTGTTTTAACTGCCGCCTTAGTGATTTCAATTTAGTGAAGAAATCCTGGATTGTGTTGAAATTGCCTGGACTTAAACTAATTAGTTCATTTTCTAACATATGACCCCTCATTGAATCTTGTGTGCCAAATAGTGTTTCTAGCTTTGTCTAGATTTCATTTGGTAAATTTAAAGACTCAATGTGAAAGAGCAAATCAGGAGAAACAAACAAACACAATGTTCCATATGCCTCATCACATTTGTTAAACCACTTAGGCTTATCTTCATCTTTAGCAGGTTCAGTTTCAAGTCCCATAGTTATCCTATTTAATCCATCTTTCCTTAAGTGAATTGTCATGCTTGATTTCCACTCAAAGTAATTGTATGGAGTTAGGATGGGCACATTTGTTTGATCCATGATGAAGAAATGCTGAAAAAGAAGAGAACACAACCAAGACAACCCCCCCTTTTCACTCAATCAAAGAACCCCCCCAAGAAAATATGATTTGACACTTTATATTAGTGCGTTTACAACTGCCACTAGCAAGAAATACTAAGTGATCTTGATTTTAATGCATTACAAAACCCTCACGAAGAGCATATGCTGAAAATACAACTTTGACACAAAACCCAAGGAAATAAATAGAACCACTGCAATCTACTCAAAAAATCATGCACTTTCAAAACAAGAATTGCTTTGATATGAGGTCGTATGTGAAAGTTATGATCCTCTGAAGTTTCCAAAACAAGAATTGTGCAGTGTCACGACTGAGAATCTGTAATTTCTAAAAAATCTTTGTATCAAAATCAAAAAATGTCTACACTAGTGCATAGATCACAAAAAAAAGCCAAAATCAAAGAAAATTTCACGGGAAATGAAGTTCGTATGAGCAAGAACGGAGCATTTGAAAACTGCCTTCAAAATTATAACTGTCAACGGAGAGGGGTCTTGCTGTAGCTTTCTAAGTGTGTTTCTGCAATATATATAGACTGCATGCAAAAAATAAAACATACCCAGATGGTTTTTCTATGCCGTGAACAAAACCCAGAAGGCATTTCTTTTGCTGATGTACAAAAGATGTAGTTCTAATGTAAACAAAATGCCTTTAGCAACAAAAAATGACCTCAACAACCAAAAAATGGCATGCAAAGGCTGAATCAATTACCTAAGACAAGAAAAGGCATGTTGGAACTTGTAATATTGATTGAAAACACCAAATATGCAAGTTGGTTGTTAGATTTGAGCTTGAAACCCCGGTTCCGCAACTGTGTATGACGATCTCTGATTTCGGTGAAACGAAAGCCAAATCTGACTTTCTCAAGCCTCCTGGATGTGTTGGAATAGCTAGAAATGTTTCTAGTATAACCAAAAATGCTATAATCACCCAGATTTCATAAAACACATGTGCAAACTCCAGAGATTAAAAAAATTTTCGTCAAACTTTTCTAATTCTCAAGATCATCCGAAGATGTAAGAGAAGAGCATACTGAGTTTTTCAAAAAACTACAATAAGCTTAATTCTCTTCCCCCTGAATCTCTCAAATAAGGAAACTAAAATCTACTCTTGTACATAGCAAGGCTCTGATACCATGTTAGAATCTGAAAAGATTATTGACCCAGAAAACTAGTGCAAAGAATAGATATCTAAACTATGAAAGCAAATGATACAAAATTAAAATAGCAACACAGATTTAGTCTCTAATAGAGTAATGTAAATACTAGAAACAAAATAGCATTAAGAGGATGCAAAAGAAAGAGATGCAAAATACAAGCCAGGTAGCATGTTTATATAGACTAGGAAGAGGGAGGTGGCAACACCAACCAATCAAGAGCAACCATCTATCAGACTAAAGATAGAAAAGTATTTTCCCAAGATAGCTAATGGATGCTCACATGTAGGAAGGTGACACCTCGCAACCACTCACCTAATAAGACATGCTTTATTAACCTAAGTGAGATTAATAGAAGTGTAGGAAAAACCTAGGAATATAGGGAAAAAATAAATTACCCACTAGTAAATAAAAACCTACACTAACAAATCATTGTTTTCGTATGTTGTGCTTGTGGGAGGTTCTCATTACTCCATCTTAGTAATCAAATCTTGTGGATCGTAGGGTCGGTTCTAGCATATTAATCCCCTTTTACATCTAAGGTTCTTCATACCTTTTGTGTAATAAGGCCTTATGCTATGAGTCCCCTTCCCTCGTCTAGACATGATTGTACTATCATGGGCATGTATGGGTTCATCTATTGTTTGCAGTGTCAAGTTCTATGCATGAATGCCTTGCCACCTTGGTTCCACATACTCTGGTGCATAACATCCTATTATATATCAACAATAGCACTCAATTTTTATCGGTAGAATGTCTCAATATGATGTCATCCCTTTGTCTTATACATTTGCATCTACCCTCATCACCCCATCCCATTACTTTTGCTCCAAGATTCCTCAACACCTACATTTCCATCACCCCTTAATTTCTACTAACCCATATCCCCCCTACCATCTTATGACCATTTTTAGGGACCTATTTGCATATCATGATCACTCGCCTCGTCGCCTTACCGACCCCTACGTATCCATCTGCACACATCGCCCTGCATCACAAACATGTTAGTCTAACTATAATCATTCAAGTATCATATACATCACATATCATTCATCCATAAATAACCATAGATCATCTTGCATCACAAGCACGTTAGCACCACACATCCATATATCCATCATAACACATCCTGCATTCAAACACAAGTCAAGTTATAACATCTCATATCAAAACCATCATAAGTGCATATATATCACATAATGACATCCATAAACCACCAAATGTATACACATAATCATATATCCATCACATATAAATCAATGCATCCATCATATATCCATCACATCATAAATCAATGCATCCATCATATATAACACATCATAAATCAATGCATCCATCACATCTAATACATCATAAATCAATGCATCCATCATATATAACACAACATAAATCCATACATCCATCCATAACACATAGTACATCGATTGAACAATCCGTCTCATATATATGTATCAAAATGTGATCATGATACAAAATGTGGTCCTCAGACCTGCCAAAAAATAGTACATGTATACATCACACCTATAGTCAGTCATAATTGTAGTCGGCCGTAGTCGGCCAAATAAATAATCATAAATTAATTAGTGTTGTTAAGCTAGGAGTGTTATCGGGAATTAACCCCGACAGTTGGATAGTTATAGAGTCGTTGCCAATGGTTGGTATCTCAACCAACCTTGGCCAAGTTATATATTGGTTTAATACTTTTTAGTCGGGGCACCCGCAACATTGTAACATTGTAGTGTAATACTGATATATTCAATGAATGGGAACAATGCTTTATTCTATGCAATGCTGTTATAATTTCATGTTCTGTGTTATGCACTATACTACATAATTTTGTTTACTCTATGTTTGTATGAATACCAAATTGCCAGTAAACATTTGGCGCCGTTGCCTAAGCGAATCCGGTGAACATCCAGACGGGAGAATGATGTCGTGATGGGGCAGCCGACCGAAGAGCTAGTACAAGCAAACAAGGATCATGAAGACGCTCTGATGGAAGACCTCTGTAGTTTGTTGGAAAAATTGTTGAAGGACCACGTATTGAGGGAGGCTCTTAGGCGAGAGATCCCTCAGTCGGTCATCTGGGATCAATTAAACATCAACCAAGAGGTCGACCATCTCCTTACCCGAGTAGCAATTAATGCACATACAACTCAATAAGGATAAGAACCGAGTACCAAGTGGGCATGAAACACCAGAAGAAAGAACACGAAGATCATTGAGATTAAAGGAACAAGAAGAAAGAAGGAAAACATTGAGACAAATTGCCAATGAACATCATCATGCCGACGAAGGAATTTTTAAGACACTGCTGACAAATAAAGAAAAAGGGAATGAAAATGAATTGATAGAAGAAATTGAAAACAACATACGCCGCATCGGAGAGTTATCCATAACGGACGATGAAGGGCCGAGAGTTGGAAGATTTGAGCCTAAGAACCCAGGGCAAGTATCAGAACGAACTCAAGGAGACTCAAGGTGTAGAGGACGCTGACAGAAGACGCAAGGAAGACTCGAACATGGCCGAGAGTGCAAGTGACGCACTGGGACATTGCGAGAGAGCCAGTCCAGTTAGGTCCAACGCACAAGGAGAGCATCGGGGAATGATGGTGACTCCGCTAGCCAAGAGGTAGAAGATGCCAAAATTTATGGGGAATGGGTCAGAAGATCCAGTACGACACTATAAGACGTGAGAGACGATTTGGATAGCCAATGGGCAAGATGATGTGGACTACTGGCTGAAAGAATTTCCAACAACATTGAGAGATAGTGCCATCGACTGGTACACAGAGTTGGACCAAGCACATAGGGCATCATGGAGATTACTTAAGAAGGCATTCCAAGATGAATTCAAACTCGTGAGGGATGACACTAAAATTGTAGCAGAGATCTACAGTACGAAGCAAGGGAAGCATGAGAATATGCGAACCTACAACCGAAGACTGAAAGAATTGTTGGGAAAACTGGAGACTCAGCCGGCCGACGGGCTAAAGAAGCGATGCTTCATTGAGGGGTTGCGCCCATTGCTGAGAAAGAAAATGAAAGTTGTGCTTTCGTCTTCATATGATGAAGCGTATAATCAAGTGATAGATATATAGAGTGAAAATAAAACATCCTTCTGAGGGAAAAGGAAGACAGACGACAAGAAGAGTACGGATGACAATAGTGACAGTGAGTCCAAGACCATGTAAGCACTCAGGAAGGACATGATGAGAATGATGAAAGAACTAAAGGCCGACAAGGAGAGTACGAGGGAAGCTAGAGAACTGTGGTGTACAGATTGCAAGGGGGAAGGTCACACAAAGATAAATTGGCCGAAAAAATTATTTTGTGATATCTGCCAAGTGATGGGACATTCCATCAAAGAATGCCCATACAATCTGAAAGCAAGGGGTACGCAAGTACTCTTCACTAAAGGAGAACCGTCAACACCGCCGAACACACCACCAAAGCCCTAGTACGATAGCCATGCATCCCTTGGAGGTTACCAAAGAAATAGAAGTTTGAGAAATAGAATACAATATGACAGCAAGGGGCGACCCATGATACAGTGCCGATAATGCAACGAATGGGGACACTTTGCAAGGGAATGCCCGAACAATAATCAGAACAAAATAAATACATTATGCAAGTGGTGTGGGCCTGGGGATCACGAAGAAAAAGATTGCCTGAAGCAGAAAGGGGTGAACCTCATCAGTTTCAAAGGAAATGATGAAGAGATCCTTGCAGTCACCCGAGCAAAATGGAAAAAAATGATGTATCCAGATCCCAGAACTGAGAAGAAGAGAGGGAGGCTAGAAAAGAAGTAGAGATGGTAATGGAAATGTAGGGGAAGAATAGAAAAATAACTACTGTACGACCAGAGTCAGGCAAGAGTATTGTGAATTAGGTGTTACAAACCACTGTATCGGTCATAATAGCGGATCTTTTATAGAGCATGCTGCAACTAAGGATGACAATCTTGAAGGTGATGGAAGGGAACCCAAACGAGCAAACAAAAGATGATGTCATAGTGGAGCCACCGTTGGAAGGAGAACAAGTCATTGACCTGAGACTATTGGTAGTTAACAATGGCAAGAATCCAGCCGTCGTACACATGGCAATCGGTGGATGTCACCTAATGAACACAATAATCGACGGTGGATTGGGAGTGAATGTGTTGACAGAAGATATGTGGAAGTGCTTGGGAAAACCTACATTATGGCCACAAAATTTTTAGTTACTGGGAGCAGACCAACACAAAATTAAAGCGCTGGGAGTGCTAATGGCTCAAAAAGTGAAGATTGACACCCAACTCTTTCAGTTAAACTTTGTAGTCATAACAGCACAAAATGCGTTGTATGATGCATTACTCGGCTGAGGGTGGTTGATAGCCACCAAGGCCAACCACAACTGGAAAAAAAACACATTGTCAATAGAGAACAAAGGTAAGAAGATCATCATAGATCTAAGAACATAGGCTGTAAGTGAAGAATTAGCATTAGATTTTGATTTAGACGGAGGGGAGTCAGTTGGCGGAGGACCAATAGAACTTGATGAGGAAGGAGTATTAAAACTACAAGAATGTTCTGAGGATGAAACTAATTCCTTTAGTGGGCTCTTCCACTGGCAGATGGAAGACTATGAGTTGTTCAAGCCAGAGTGTAACATGATTTCAATAAGAGAAAGTGGCGAATACTCTCGGGTGACTAGTGAAACACTCGACAATATTGGGCCCAGTGAAACATTGTTGATGAATGAAGCACTGGATGGATTGACAAACACTCGACCACTTGGCAAGAGGGAACCAGTAATGAGTGACAAAGGGGAGGAAGGTAATAATCAACTGGAAGTAACAGAGTAAATAGTGGCAGAGACAAGTCGACCAGGAGAGGCACAAAAAGAATATACATAGGGTGAAGCCAAGATAGATGATACACTTGCACATACATTTGAACGGGAACACAACATTGAAAACATTAGCCAGAAAGAGACCATACAGAAAGAATAAGGACTATAGAGTAATTCTACCAACTTGCAATTTTTTGGCGATTAGTGAAAAGCAACAAAAAAAAATGATGTTCAAAAGTTAGACAGTTTGTTGAACGTAGTATGCGGCGTCTAAAAGACAACAATTCTGGTTCCAAGAAAGACAACAGTGCTGGTCCCTATCGACGATTACAAAATCAATAAATTCAGGGTTGCAGATCGAACGTGGACCCCGTCAGAGAAAAATAGAAATATCCGATTCAAGTTGACATGGATGAAAAATTGGAAAAGATGAAAAAAATAAAATGTTGGGAAAAATTGGAAAAATTAGAAAAATTTGAAAAAAAAGGAAAGAAGAGTACGTCGTATGGCAAGATCGTACGACATACGACCAGGCCGTATGATGTATGACTAGGACGTACGGTGTATGACCAAGTCGTACGGCGTACGACCCACCCTGTTCCCAAACACTTCAAGATTTTTTTTTCAGCCGGCTATATGAGTTTTTGGATTGCAAATGAGTGTCTGATTTTGTCAGAAAAATGATGTTGCCATGAAGGTCCGAATGGTTTTAAAGGTGTTATTTTAGGCTTGGCAGTGGGGGCGCTGCCCCTCGACCCTGTTGGGGGCACTACCCCCAAACACCCGCGAGGGGCGCTGCCTCTCGACCCCATTGGGGGCGTTGCCCCCAAACCCCCATCAAATCAGTACTATCTTGATTCAGTGAGCAATGGGGTGTAACATTCGCAGCATTCAGTGTGCTATCAGATTGGGTCCCTTGGTTGCTTGGTCTACTGGCAGGTGTTCCAAATGTGTTGGTTTGACTTTTACATAGCTCCTACTTTAGCATTGTTGTCAGGAAAGCTTACTTAATGCCACTTGATGGTTTTCTGTCATCTAGAAGATGACTAATTTTGTGGGGGGGATGATGTAGTCGGTCATAATTGCAGTCAGCCATAGTCGGCCAAGTAAATAATCATAAATTAATTAGTGTTGTTAAGCTAGGAGTGTTATCAGGAATTAACCCCGACGGTTGGATAGTTTTAGAGTCATTGCCAATAGTTGGTATCTCAACCAACCTTGGCCAAGTTATATATTGGTTTAATACTTTGTAGTTGGGGCACCCACAACATTGCAACATTGTAGTGTAATACTGATATATTCAATGAATGGGAGCAATGCTTTATTTTGTGCAATGCTGTTATAATTTCATGTTCTGTGTTATGCACTATACTACATAATTATGTTTACTCTATGTCTGTATGAATACCAAATTGCTAGTAAACAACGCCCCTAGGTGGAGCTGTCCCTACTTGACTCAACTGGTCTTGAATCCCTCTGAGGAGGAGCCCCCATACCCTACTGACCTGTTTGTCTCGATGCCTATTGAGGCAACATCTATACTGCTGCTAATGCATGTATCTTGACCTCCTAGATCCAAAAGATGATGACTGGCTATGGTAATTGACTCTCTGCTCCGCTGGTACTAACCTCTCATAAAGTGTCTTGTAGTACTGGGCCTCCCTAGTACTCTCATACATGGCCCTCGCTATCTCCCCCATCCCTGATGCCTAGTGGGCCTGGTCCCTCTCTTGCGCATACTGCCATGTTAAAGCATGTGCCTGTGTCACCTGTGCCTGCAGCTCTGCAACCTGCGCCTGTATGGTACCTGTCTGTGCCAACTCCCCATGTAACTGGGCTACCTATCTCTCCAGCTGGGCTATCTGTGCCTGTAGATGGTGTATCTACTCCTGTGCTCAGGCCAACTATGATCTATTCTCATCACCTCCGCCATCACCTCCTCCCCCAACATCTACATCCATCTCCTCTATCTCCACATCCTCCTCATCCATCATCATCATCATCCTCCTCTACTGTCGCCTCCTCTAGCACTACAAAACCCACTAGCAACGTGAGTCTCACTGGCCTCTGCTGAGTCCACCACTCCTCATATGCCAGCATCGTCCCCTCATCCACTATATCCTGTCTTGCATCCCATGCTTGTGGCTGGAGTCCCTCAAGCTCTGCTGTAACCATCTATGCATCAAGCACTAATCCCCACCATTGTTGCTCCTCTTGTATCCGTGCAAACATTGCCTCTACTTGTAGCACATCTTGCACTAAACTGAACTGCCGCTGAACTCACTCTGGTAGATACCTATCTATGATCAACTGTGTCCACCCCATCAAGTATCATGACTGCATCACATAGCCTAGCTGATCTTTGTCCTCTAACCACCTCTCCACCTCCCTCCATGGTCATCACATAAACTCCACTATTTCGTCCATCACCTGCCTCTAGTATCCTATATTCCCCAAATGATGGCACATCTGCTGTCCTCTGTATGAATAAACAAATGGCCGATGCCGTGGCCTCTCTCGCACTATCAGTGGCTGAGTCACTGGGATATGCTCCCATGCCCAGATATGCAACAATGTAACACCACAAACCAGGCTCCCTAATTGCCTGTATACCATTGTATCTATGCAATGGTACAAATGTTCCAGTATACATGGCCCCCATGCATAAACCATGCCATCACTCAGCATCTGATGTAGTACAACTCCCTAACCCATTGGGAATCCAAATGATCTCCTATCTAGGACCAAGGTCCCTGCTACCAACTGACAAGGTGTTGTTGTACCTCATCATTTAATCTATTTTTAGATGTCAAAATCCAGGGGCTATGTCCTCGGCTGTTTGCAATTAGGGATTCTACAGTTACCAGTTTCCCTAGCTAATCCTAACAGCTTCTACTAACTTGAAGAGATTAATTTGTCTACTTGCTGAATGAATTTAAGGAATGCTGAAAATAGAATTAAATAGGAAGTTTACTTAAAGCAATCTTAAAAATAGTAACATGCATCTATCTATCAAAATCAGTAAATACTTTTCACAGCAAAATCTGAAGTAATAAAACAGTGGTACTAGCCTTCTGCCTTGGTGGTGAGAGTGGGCCCTTGCTCCACACCCTTGGGGCTGAAGGCTACAGTAGGAAATAAGCACAAAAGAAGATCACAACTAAATTCAACCCAATTCCATTCGCTTTGCATTCATGAAAAATATTGATATCATAGAACTGAGATTACTGACAATTAGAATAATCAATCATTGTCTATTTCTTCTGCTATTTCTATAAGTATATATGAAAATGAGTGATGACATATCACTTATCTTATCTACCAGTTCTTCTATGAGATGACATCCATCTCTTTGTTACACTAGCTGTCTAACTATGGAAAATAATCATGCAATAAAAGTAGACTGAGTGGAACAGAAGTCCACTCAGAATTCTAAGTTTGAGTCTTAATACATTTGGGTAGTGAGGCCCTAAAAATATGGATATTGAATTAGTTCTATCTGTAACTCATGCAAAAACTTTAAAAAGATAAAAACTCCAGCATTTTAACTAAAGATGACCCTTCACCACTCAAGTGATGATTTGAGTGAAATGAGGGGTATTATGATTACTACTGAGAGTGCCTGATCGACAACTTATGCTGGAAATATGCCTTGCTCTCAGAAGGTGCCAAAGATATCTGTCCTTGTCTGTAGCTCTGGAGATATGTCTGTAGCTCTGGAGATACCAGTGTGGCCTTCTTTGTTCAGCTCCGGAGAGGCTTTCTCTTTCCTTCAAAACTTCTGGTATCATGGTATTCTAGTATTGTCTCCAGAGATCATTGAAGACTATCTCTAGAGATGCACAAAATTGTTGTTCCTGGCATCTACACCTATCGATTCAAAAAGAGAAGTTTTTGTATTTTTCCATCAATCCCATGCACATTAGTCACTCAATCAGAAATTATGATCTTAAGTAATCTATCTCAATTAATCATTAACTAGAACGATCTTGCTAGCCTATTCGTGTGTAGACATTAGGAAAGATGGAATCAGGAAGGAGAAAAAGAGAGGTTAAAAGATGTATTTCATGGGTGCAACTTGGTACTCATCATCCCCCCATACCTAAGGTTTGAAAGGTCTTCCTGCTTCTCACAATCTGGATTTATTCTGGTGAAGTAGCTTGTCAGTCAAGCTATAATCCTGTGCATAGGTGGTCCAAGTTGTGCGGTTGGATTTACCATTGCCTCTGTATTGATCAACCTGCTTCAACCAGTCCTACAATTTGTCATCTTCTATCTGCTCAGCCCAGATAGGAAGTGGCTCAATTATAAGAGGGGGCCTAAACCATCCACCTATCCATTCCTGCTTATGGTTATCCATCATTTTGGATATCAACTTTGATTTTCTCATAAATAATCTTAAGTTTGTAGGGGTGACCACCTCTCTCATTTTCTGCTTCGAGGTCAAAACAGTCCATCTTTTCTTTGCTATGGCAAGTACTGGGTTTGCTGAACTATTCATGAAAAGACCAAAATCGATGGAGCACTCTAGCAAACTTTTTAGGTATAATGGAAAAATTTTGTTCTTACTCTTAGGGTGATAGATATAGGACCTGAATTAGATCTTAAAAGCATTGGGATTGGGACATTCCTTCCTGATGAAGAGATTTGTTTCCATATCTTTCTTGAGATGATCTTCCATTCGTTCATTCCAGATTTGATGATTACTCATTAGGGACATAAATGCTTTAAGCTAGCATTCCCCTAGAAAATGATTAAGAATGAAAGTTATATCATTAACACATAACCCATGTAGATATAATTCACATAGGAAATTCTTGTCTTCATCATTACTCCTTGTATATGCTATCATGAATCCCTCTACTGTCTCTGTATTCTCAACCAGGTTAGACAGGACTAAAGAGAATTTCCTCTGCAGGACTCTTTCTTGTAAGAACATAGAATAGCTGGCACTTGGAGGGCTACAAGATAGAATTTTTGAAGAAAGGGAGGCCATTTCAATGATTTTGCCTTCCAGAGTTTCTATTCTTTTTGTTTTGGCAGTGACTGCCCTTTGTAATTGCAGCATAGGCTTGGAAGCCTCATATTCTCTACACTTCTTCTCCCAATAGAATAGGGCCTTAGGAATGTCAATGGGGATTGGACCCACATATGCATCTGTTTGTATTTCCTACTCATTGGTTGCCCTTGGTCTAGCCAACTCTTGAATATATTCCTCCTGGTCATCTAGTTTGTTATTGGCCCAAGTTAACTATCTATCCTGGCTATGTATTTTCTCAACCAATGCTGCCATTATTGTGAGGCTATTGTCTCTAGCTGTGGTGAGCTCAGAAACACTTTGTGTTACTTCTTTCTCTTTTTCTTCCAACAATTTGACTGCGTCAATTTTTTGGGCCTCCAATTCTACTTCTTTCTCAAATTTCTGGGTCTCTAATTCTGCTTCTTTCTCCTAGATGATCTTATTTTTGCTTTAGAGTTCTGTTTGTAGATTTTCAATGACTTGTTTTTGCTCCATTTCTACCTCTATTCTGACCTTCTTGAGGTAAGTAATAATCAAATTCTTCCCCCAGAGTAGTCTCTTTAGGTTTTCAATTTCTTCTAACATTTGTTGTTTCTTTGAAATTTCAACATCGTCTTGATCAAAGGGATGAGAGAAGGTTTCTACTTTTGCTTCTGCTTCTGATGCTATTTGCTGATCATCAGGGTTTTCCATGGCCATCTGCCCTATACTGTCAATTGTACCCATTTGCCTCGTTTCATCTTCTTTTGCAGACTGCTTGTCCTGAGGGTCCTCTGCTTCTGCTGGCACCGATGAAGGCCCAACCTTATCCTCATATGTTCTAAAACCCATGAGTACCTCAGCTAGGAGAGCAGTATCTTTTTCATCCTGTGAGAGCTATCTTTTCCTTTTGCTTCTTTGTAGCAGAGGTGGGGTAGGTGCCTTCGGAGCAGGTCTCTCATCCTCAGAATTTGAGGAAATAGTAAGAGTTTGTCTGTGCTCTGTCTCTAGAGCACATGATGGTTCTAAAATTGGGCTTGACCCCAGATGAACAGATGGTGCTGGGGAAACTTCTCTTTGTTTTCTTTTCCTAACTAGAGGGATCTCATCTGAATCATGAGATGGTTCTTCAGAGCAGGTTTTCTCTACTTTCTGTCCTGACCTCTCTCCTATTAATTCCTTAGGGAAAGATTCCTCAGTTAGAGTCATCTTTCTCTGAACTGATCGAGTCATATATAAGGTTTGTTTAGGAGCAGACTCTATAATTTCTTTGCCTTTCTTCTTTTTATCAGGAACAGGGGCTACAGATGAAGTTGCCTCCTATGAGGACTTCTTTCCTCTTTGAGCAACTATGGAGGAGGCTGAAGGCTCAGTTTCTTCTTCTTGGTGAGTAGGAGAACTCTCACCTCCTAGCTGTGCCATCTCTAGTCCTATGTCCTAGGAATTCTGTTCAAGAAAGTTTTTCCATAATTCCTCCCCATTGGCCTGAGATAGGAAGTGGTGTTTGACTACTAGAAAAATGAGGCCACGATGTTTCATGGGACCCTTATTTTGCTGATATTTTTCTGTAATTGCCCTGATGGCATAATATAGGAAATTGGGAATGTTTATGCTAAACTCAGGGTGTCCATTCCCATGCCTTAGAAAAATTAGCATTTTCATGATTGGTTCTAATAATATTTCATCAGCCAGGTGGCTATAGATTGCCAGGGGTTGGGAAGTGTGGACCTAAGAATTCCTTTTACTTCATTTTTATTTGAATGCAGTTGTATTGCAGGTTCACCTCGAACAAAGAAATTCTTAATTAAATCAGTGTATAAGGTTTTCAGGTGATAAAACCTCTCACCTTGCCTAGGCATTCCAGAAATGTGACTGATAGTGGCTAAGGAGAGATTGATTCAGACTCCTCTGATAGCTGTCTGATTGTCCCTTAGATTTTTGAGGAATTCATCCATGACATCTTCCTGAAACCCTTCAAATTTTTCTAGAAAGTCTAGCCATCCTATAGTTCTTAGAATGTTTGCTGCAACTTCATCTTGTAGAAGACCTGCAACACTCTCTGGTTTAGACTTCTTCTTTACCCCCATTGCTAAATTGGTTCCACCTTTTGTGCTTAATTTGTCACTTTCCTCTCTGTAGTTTGTCCCTTCCTCTTAACTCCGTAGGCTCTGGAGGACTGTTTAATTTGTTCTATTCTTTAGGGTATTTTGGAGGTTAGAATGAGGATTAGGATGTCTCTCAGCTTAGGCTTATGGAAGATTTGCAGATTAGTTAGAGTACCTAGGCAATCATAAATGCAATAGAATGACAGGACACTCTGGAGGTAAGGTGGTAGTACAACACAGATGGCGGCATGCGTGAATTTGGAAAAGAAAATGATGATAGGAGGACGTGTCATAGCGGCGACATCCAAAAATAGAAAGAGAAGACATTTGCTATTAATGCTTAATTAAAGATAGAATTACCTGGATCATTTTTAATGATGAGGAACGATGTACACAGTAGAGATGCTACTTCATTTTATGAGACTGCACGCGTCACGACACATGAGAAGCTTTTGGTGGCTTGAGATGATGCCCGCTACTCCATTGGTACATGACCTATAATCATTGCGCTGAGTGGTTTGAGAATCCATGTTCTTTGGGTGATGTCAATGCCATCTTTGTGAATACCCCTGCAAATGAAATACGTGCTGATTTTATTTTATTCCTGTGATAAAGTAGAGGATGAGTCATGATGACCTCATCATGTGATGTGTCCACTTTATTACCTAGAGAGGTGGGTCCCCTCCCTTATTATTGAAATTGACTTCTTTATTGACAGAGCGCTGGATGTGCTCCTAGTTTGGGAAGTGCCGGAGGTGCTCTTCGTTTGGGAAGCATCGAAGGTACATTTTACTAACTCCCAGCACCTGATCATCTCAATAGCATGATTGTTTCCAACTGTCCTGAAGAAGGGAACTGCCATTTTCTGGTTTTCAACTCCCTTGGTCGAGAAAGACAACCATTTACTGGTTTTCCATCTTTCTCTATTTTTTTCTCTCTTTTTTTTAGAAGGCCACCATTTGCTAGTTGTCAACCTTCCCTTTTTTTCTTTTTTCTTTTTTCTTTTTCAATCCAACACTGTGACAGAGGAGGTATCCCCTGTATCAAAACACAAATCATTAAGAAACTCTTCTTTAGCAGATGGTCTTTTATAGAGTCTGATTCGGTGACCATTTATTAGGAATGTGTCTGTGCTTCCGTCAATAGGTTCCAATAATACTGTTCCATTTTCAAAAACTTCCTTTATTTGATAAGGACCCATCCAATGAGTTTGTAATTTCCCCTTGAACTCTTTGAATTTAGAATCATACAGAAGAACCCAATCACCTTACTGAAATGTCCTCCTTTTGATGTGTTGGTCATGCCATTGCTTCCTCTGATACTGAACCAGCTCTGTTTGTTGAATGACCTCTGTCTGAATTTCATCCAACTCATTGAGCTGAAGAATTCTATTCTATTGAGCTATAGACAATGGTAGACCAATATCCAATACAGTTTCAAGTGTTTAGAGTTCAAATTCTATAGACAAAATAGGCTTTTTTCTATAAACCAATTCATATGGTGAGAACTTTGTTGTAGACTTCCAAGTGGTATTGTAAAACCAAACTGCTTCAGGTAATCTGCTAGCCCAATCTTTTCTATTCATTGCTACTATCCTTGTCAGAATATTTTCAAGTTCCCTATTAGTTACTTCTACCTGCCCATTTGCTTGAGGATGGTAAGGTGAAGATTTTCTGTGCTTGACTTGATATAAATCTATGAATGTTTTGATTACTTGTGAAGTAAACTGAGGTCCTCTGTCTGAAACTATTGATCTTGGGGCTCCAAACCTTAAGAAAATCTTATTATAAAGGAAATCAACAACTTTTTCTTCTCTTGCAAATTGTAATGCTTGAACCTCAGCCCACTTAGTAACATAGTCTGTGCATACTAGAATGTACTCCTTGCCTGATGATGGTGGAGAAATTGGTCCCACAAAGTCTAGACCCGACTGCTCAAGTGGTTCCATCATGACTTGAGGATGCAGTAACATCTCCTGGGTAAAGGTTGGTTGTTCCATCCTTTGGCACTGGTCACAGTGCTGCACATACTTCTTTATATCTTTATGAAGAGAGGGCCAGTAGTAACCATCTTTGAGGATCTTGTGGACTATCTGGTGGAAGGAGTAATGGCCACCAAATGGTTCATCATGACATGCTCTCAACACATCAAAAATCTCATCAGCTTTTAAACACCTGCGTAGAATGAAATCAGGACCACATTTAAATAGTAAACCATTCAACCATTTGTAAGATAAACTTTCTTTAACTAAACATTTTTTTTTGTTTTGAGGTAAAATGGGATGGATACAAGCCTATAGCTAAAAGATTAGCTATGTCAGCAAACCAAGGTGCAGTAGAGGAGATAGCAAAAATATGTTCATTTGGGAACTTATCCTCCACTAGTTGGTTTTCTCCTCCTCTATGCAATCTTGACAAAAAATCAGCAACCAAATTAAACTTTCTTGGATTATCAACTATGGTAATATCAAATTCCTATAATAGCAATAACCACCTGATGATCCTTGCACCCACTACTGGTTTATTCATTAGGTACTTGATGGCTGCATGATCAGTGTGTACAAATATCTTATATCCAGTAATATAATGCCTAAATTTGTTTATAGCATAGATGACTGCTAAGAATTCTTTTTCAGTTCTGGTGTAATTTCTTTTTGCAGAGGTAAGGTTTTTGCTGATGTAATAAATGGCATGCATACTTTCTCCTTCCTTCTTTTGTCCTATAACTGCCCCAATGGACTCATTTGAAGCATCGGTCTGTATGTGAAATGGCAAAGTCCAATTAGGTCCTCTCAAAATTGGTGTGACAGTAAGCTTCTCTTTCAAGGTTTCAATTGCTGATTGACATTCTTCTGTCCATAGAAATTCTGTCTTTGTTAAGCAGGGTAAACAGGGGGGCAGCTATTCTGCTGAAATTTTTTATGAATCTCCTATAGTAGCCTACATGACCCAGAAAACTTCTAACATTTGTCTAATTTTTGGGTGAAGGCAATTGTGTGATTACTTCTATCTTGTTTTGATCCACTTTGATCCACTTTTCTGAAATGTGGTGTCCTAAAACAATTCCTTCCTCCACCATCATGAAACAATTTTCATGGATAAGGGATAATTGATTTTTCTCACAACATTTTAGTACTTTCTCAAGGTTTGTGAGAGCTTATTCAAAATTATCCCCATACACAGTAAAGTCATCCATATAGACCTCCATGCATTCATTAGCTAGTTCAGCAAAAATAGCTAAAACAAGTCTTTGAAATGTAGCTGGGGCATTGTATAGTCCAAAGGGAAGAACTTTGTAAGCAAAAGTTCCCAAAGAGCATGTGAAGGTGGTTTTGTCCTAGTCTTCAGGTGCTACTTGAATTTGATTATACCCACTGAATCCATCTAGAAAAGAAAAATACTTTCTCCCAGCAAGGTTGTCCAGCACTTGGTCAATGAATGGTAAGGGAAAGTAGTCCTTTTTTGTGGCCTTGTTTAGTTCTCTATAATCAATACACACCCTCCATTTCCCATTCTTATTAGGCACTATGACAAGGGGTGAGACCCATTAACTGTCTGAGATTGGATATATAAATCCTGCTTGAAGTAATTTTTCTATTTCAGTTTTGAAAATGTCCTTTAAAGCAGGATTCAATCCTCTCTCGGGCTGTCTGACAAGTTTAATATCCTTAGTGTATATATGATGGGTATAGATCTCAGGAGGTATGCCTTTCATATCTTGGTATTCCCAAGCAAAAGTTGTTGAATAAGAAATTAGATGTTAGATAAGTTTTTCTTCCTGATTTACTGTTAACTGAGTATTGATATTAAGTGTTTTCCCTGGTAAAATCATGACCTATTTTGTGATTTGATCCATAGATGTAATTAATTTGTACATTGTAGTCATGGTATTGAGAGGACAAGAATGTGGGAGCAACATGTGGAAAGTGGCTAAGTCTCTGTAAAAGGTTTCCCCACAAGGAATGATGTTGGCGAGGGTACAATGAGAAGAAGTAAGAAGTTCTCTCCTAGAATCTTGGGCAAGTTCCATCACATCCTTATTGATTAGGATGTGAGTGATGTCTTCTATTGTATCATAGTATATTTCTTCTTCTAACTCTCCCAGATGTTCCTTGATGGTTACCATAGCTACTGAGGCACTGTTGTCATTGTTCTCTGGTTCATCCACCCACACTCTTCCTGTATAATGTATTGATGGTTTAGCTGGAGGATACAAAGATATTTTCTTCAAATCTATCTCATTAGAAATGACCATATCTCTAGTTTGACAATCAATAGATGCTGATGCTGTAGCCAACCATGGTCTTCCTAAAATTAGTGGATAAGCATTTCTTTGGTTTCTAGGTTCTAATATCAGGAAGTCCACTGGAAATTCCCATGAATCTATCACAACTGGTACATTAGTGATTACTCCTTTTGGAACAACTACTGACTGGTCAGCAAGTTGAAGAATTGCAGTTGTGGATTGGATACCTGATAGAGCTAATTTGTTCATTGTGTGAACTGTCATCACATTAATTGCTACTCCAAGATCAACTAGAACATTTGAAATTTCTACCCCTGAGATGAAAATAGTTATGATAGGATTTCCAGGGTCTCCATATTTTGGGAGGAGAATTTCTCCCATCAATAGATCTACTACTTTTCCTTCCACCTGTATTGTGGAGGGAAAGTTTTTCTTCCTGCCCTGTGTTTTGATACAATATTGTTTAATGAACTGATTTAGTTTTGGTACATCTCTGATTGCTTGGAGAAGAGGAATTTCAATGTTTAGTTGCTTGATTTCTTGTAAAAGTTCTGATTCCAAGTTGGTTTGGACTTATTTTTGTAAGATCTTTTTCTGGGGAACATACTGTTTAATCCATTCGAGGTATGGTGCTAGTTTTTCCATCTCCGGAGCTCTTGTCGGAATTGTGTTTAGGAATGTTCTCCGGAGTCGGTCTTTTAGGAGCATCTCTAGAGTTATCCAAGGATGATTCTTTTAGCACTTTTTCTTTTGTAATCTCCTCCAGGAGTTGAGTGGATGAATTTTCAGGTTCCTCATCATTGGTTACTTCAAGTATAGTTGGAGGAGATGGTCTTGGAAATGCTTTCCCAGAATGCAGCTGGAGATTATTTGAATATATAGCATTAATTCCAGCTAGATTTTCTTGCTTTGTCATGTAAATAGTTGCTCCTTGTTTATTATGTGGGTTTGGTATAGGTTGAGCTGGTAAAGGTGGTTGGCTAACTAGTTCATTTTGTGATTGACCTTGTGTGTTGGAGGGTCCAGTTAGTAAAGCTTGTTGTTGAGGTTGGAAATGTCTAGGTTGTCCCTAGTATTGTTGATTATATCCCTGTTGAGAACCCCATTGAGGTTGCATGTTTTGTGATCCAAACTGTGGTGGCCACTATTGATTTCCCCAAGGCTGATTTTGCCAATTTTGGTTTTGCCAATGTTGACTTGGCCAATCCTGTTGTCCCTAAGGTGGATTATTTTGAGGCCCATGCCAAGTTGGATTCCACTGATTATTTCCCCAATTAGAAGGACCCCTATAAGAAGGCTGGTTTGGATACTGATTATAAGGGAAATTCCCAGTTTATTTTTGTCCCACATAGTTCAATTCCTCTTCTATTACAACATTCTTCTTACTCAATCTTTTCAAGGCTGGAAGTTGACTACATTGACTGGTAGGATGTTCCCTATCACAGATCTGACAAATCTCTGATTTGTCCA
The DNA here is from genome assembly GCA_027924645.1 of Cunninghamia lanceolata. NCBI lineage: Eukaryota > Viridiplantae > Streptophyta > Pinopsida > Cupressales > Cupressaceae > Cunninghamia > Cunninghamia lanceolata. Next base: position 6,357,294 of record BSBN01000976.1, on the reverse strand, counting down.
AAAGGCATTCTCTCAATAGATGTTTGTTTCTACACCTAGGACAATAGATGGAGAGTGGTTTAGTTGTTCTATTTTGATTAGCTGTTCTAGTTTTTGCTTGAATCTCATCTAATGTGGTATTTAATTGGACCAAAATATCTATTTTTAGATTTGCAATCTCTTCCATTAACTGTCCTATTTCATTTTTCCCTTTAAATTTTTTGGATGACCTCACTCCATTTTGGGTTCTAGAATAGTTCCTACAGAGTTCTTCTATAGCAGGTATATCCATTTTGTTGATATTTCATTTTCCCATTAGATCTAGTGCCTGTTTTGATTCTTTATCCAATCTTTTTACAACAGGGTTCTGGCCAAGGAGTGATCTACTGGGTTGCCATACCTTCTCAAGGTGAAATTAAACCTATCCACATAGTCCTCTAAGGTCTCTTCCTCCCCCTGCCTAATTTTAAACAATTCTTCATTTTTATTACTAGATCTATAGTAATCTTGATACTTTCCCAAAAATTCTATTTCCATCTGATCCCAAGAATGGATAGAATTCTAGGGTAAACCCATAAACCATCTCATCGTAGAATCTTTTAGGGTTGAAGGGAACAATTTGAGTTTTTGGTTATCTGATCCATAATCATAATTCTGGCAGACTACTTTGAATTCAAATAAAAACTGATCTAGATCCTCAGAAGAAAGTCCTCTAAAATTTGGCAAGTGTGCTGGTGAGATATTCTTCATAGGAGCATTGTCTTCAGCAACCAAAACAATAGTATATGAGAAAGTTCTTGGAGCTTAATTTTCTTCATCTTCATGATTATCATTATCCATGTTTAGTACTGGTTCATCTCCCTGAGGTTCTAGGAAATTAGGTTCTATCAAAGGATCTACCTGAAACTTTTGTTGTAATTCCTAGATATAATCGGCAAGTAAAAGATTTGGAGGATCTAAGGGATTATTGTTTTGAGGTGCAGCTTCCAAAGTAGGTTCTAGGTTTCTCTCTTTAACAAGATCTTGTGCCACCCCACTGCTTTCCCCTATGGCTTGTTATTGGGGTGTCTGCTTTATATATCTTCCTTTTAAATCTCTAGCTCTAACCATATAGATCTATCCTAAAAACTATTTTAACTAAGTTTCCCTAATTAACACAATACATTCCCCAGCAACGGCACCAAAAATGACAAGGTGTCATTGTACCTCATCATTTAATCTATTTTTAGAAGTCAAAATCTAGGGGCTGTGTCCTTGGCTGTCTGTAATTAGGGATTCTACAGTTACCAGTTTCACTAGCTAATCCTAACAACTTCTACTAACTTGAAGAGATTAATTTATCTACTTGCTGAATGAATTTAAGGAATGCTGAGAATAGAATTAAACATGAAATTTACTTAAAGCAATCTTAAAAATAGTAACATGCATCTATCTATCAAAATCAGTAAATACTTTTCACAGCAAAATTTGAAGTAATAAAACAATGGTACCAGCCTTCTGCCTTGGTGGTGAGAGTGGGCCCTTGCTCCACACCCTTGGGGCTGAAGGCTACACTAGGGAATCAACACAAAAGAAGATCACAACTAAATTCAATCCAATTCCATTCGCTTTGCATTCATGAAAAATATTGATATCACAGAACTGAGAATACTGACAATCAAAATAATCAATTAGTGTCTATTTCTTCTGCTGTTTCTATAAGTATATATGAAAATGAGTAATGACATATCACTTATATTATCTACCAGTTCTTCTATGAGATGACATCCATCTCTTTATTACACTAGCTGTCTAACTATAGAAAATAATCATGCAATAAAAGTAGATTGAGTGGAATAGAAGTCCACTCATAATTCTAAGTTTGAGTCTTAATACATTTGGGCAGCGAGGTCTTGAAAATATGGATATTGAATCAGTTCTATCCGTAACTCATGCAAAAAGATAAAAACTCCAGCAGTTTAACTAAAGATGACCCTTCACCACTTAGGTGATGATTTGAGTGAAATGAGGGGTATTATGATTACTGATGAGAGTACCTGATCGACAGATTATGCTAGAAATATGCCTTGCTCTAAGGAGGTACTAGATATATCTGTCCTTGTCTACAACTCTGGAGATATGTATGTAGCTCTGGAGATACCAGTGTGGCCTTCTTTGTTCAACTCCTGAGAGGCTTTCTCTTTCCTTCAAAACTTCTGGTGTCGTGGTATTCTGGTATTGTCTCCGGAGATCATTGAAGACTATCTCCGGAGATGCACAAAATTGTTGTTCCTGGCATCTACACCTGTCGATTCAAAAAGAGAGAAGTTTCTGCATTTTTCCATCAATCCCATGCACATTAGTCACTCAATTAGAAATTATGATCTTAAGTAATCTATTTCAATTAATCATTAACTAGAACAATCTTGCTAGCCTATTCGGGTGCAGACATTAGGAAAGATGGAATCAGGAAGGAGAAAAAGAGAGGTAAAAAGATGTATTTCATGGGTACAACTTGGCACTCATCACCAACCCTGCCAGAAATAGGGCCAACTTATCTAGTCCCCTCTCTATCACTAGCTAGTATACCATCTTAGTCCCATCAGCTCTATATGGCACTTGCCTCAAGGCAAACACCTAGTCCAAATCCCCTGCTCTGTGTGCATGATCATATACCACCTTCTCGCCATGTATGGGGACCCATAGGATCCTCCATACGTCCTCTAATGTAATTGTCACCTCCCTTATTGGCAATAGGAAGGCACAACGCTTTGGCTGCCATCACTCCACTAGCATGGTCATCATAGCCCTGTCGACATGTATCCTTGGCATCTCTGTAATATACTGCAGCCTGACTAATAGTAAGACGAACCTGTTAGCGCCATCCAACTCCTCCAAAAACTCAAACGTAGGTGGCTGCCTCTCTCGAGATTGAAGAATTCCCCAGTCCTCCTACACCATCCCACAAATGCATCATGTTAGCCGCTATTGTATTAATAATTACCTATTCTCTCCATCGACACCTTTCCCAGGGCACCCTTCTATTGGACAGGCACCCCTCACTCGGCAACCACACCCCCCTGCTAGGCCAAATGTGCCTGCTAAACCTCGCCCAGCCCCGCATTATCCACACCGAGCCACCAATCCACAAATCAAATAAAAAAATTAAAAACTCCAAAAATCCAAAAAAAAATCCAAAAAAAATCCTAAAAAAAAAATCCTTCCCCCAGCTGGGTGCCCTTTGGTGCCCACTCAGGTCAATTAGCACCGGACTGATGCCTTGGCTTTCGACCGGGCGCTACTCAGCTAGGCGGGGCGCCCTTTGGCGCCCACTTGGATCGATCGACGCTGGGTCGGCGCCTTGGTCTTCGGCCGGGCGGGGCACCCTTTGGCACCTGCTTGGGCCGATTAGCGCCACGACCCCCGATTAGGCGTCGATTGCCTGAGCTAGGCACCCTTGAGTGCCTGAATTGGTGGATCGACACCGGGCCAGGCGCCACAGCGCCAGACTCGGTGCCGATTCCCCCTTCTGAAAAATGCACATTTCTAAAATTAAAAAAAAATCAAAATGTTCATGCACCAAAACCTAAGTGCTAATTCATCAAACAATTCAAATAACACCTAGCCTCCCCCCACCCCCAATTTTCAAAACCCTAATTTTGCCCTAATCTCGCTAAAACAAAATAATAAAAAATCATAGGAAGGGTAAAATCCACTTACCGCCTTGCATGCCAGCATGGGTCAAAAATAATCTCTCACCTGCTCTGCTTGGTACTCCTCTCGTGGAATCCCTGCCATTGCTCCACTCTCCTCTTTCCTCTTCTCCACTCACTCCTCCAAATTCATCAAAGTAAAATGAGCTTTATGAGCTCGTTTTCACCTTTTTAACCCCCTCCACCCTAAATTTTTATCTTTTTTACATTTTGAACCCCACTTTTTTTTCCTTTTTTTCTTTTTTCTCCCCCCCAACTTCTTCTTAACCTTTTTTTTCCTCTACCCACTCCCTTTTTCCCCACCTTTCGCTCTTTCTTCCCCGTTCTTTAGTCTTGGGACCCCTTTAACCCCCTTTCTGCCGACTTTTCTCCTTTTTCGAGAGATCGCCGAAAAATTTATTTTTTCTACTGATCTCTTGAGGGGGCATCACTTGGTCACCCACTTCCCTCCTATTCACCCACTGGGACATTTATCAAAAAATTTTATATTCTTTGATATCCCATCAACCCGATAGCTATGATGCCATATCAAAGAGGGGCAAAATGTAGACGTCTAAAAATGGTCATAACCACTTCCATCCCCCTGTGCAATCCAACCCCAATTCACCTTCATCACTTCATTCGATCCATATATTAATTAAATAATTTTTAATTATTTAATTAATTTATTCTTCACATTTTCCCTAAAAATCAAGTTCCTCTACTATAATTTAAAAATTAAATATTTTTTTACTATAGTTCATAAATCACATTTCAAAATTAAATAAATTATCATATTTATTTAATTCCTTATTTTGTTCACTTTTGGTTACTTTTTGTAATCAACATTATCTTCTTCTAATTTATGTGCACATGAATTTAATTAATTCATCATTACAGACCCCCATGTTTCTAGAAGTCCACTTGTCATCCTATGTACACATATGTACATGACAAGTGGTACTTTGGAAGTATGGTCAAATCTTCCATAAAGTGTACATTTGTCTTATTTCTTTCACCCCACTCCATGTGTCACTATTCATACTAATTTAAAATTACATGTGGCACTATTTGAACACTATTCTTCTAATTTTAAATTCTACTTGTCCTATCCATGGAATTTAAAATTCCTCACAAAATTCAACCCTTACCTTTTCATAAATGAGTCCTTACATGTCATACACCTACCTAATCCTAGCCATCCATCCATTCAAACTTGCAATCTCATCCATTGATCATCCCTTGAATCTTGGGGCAAAATTCTCGTCCAATCCAATCATGCCATTTGATTAATTTGTAGGAGTCCAGAACAACACTGAGAGGGGGGGTGAATCAGTGTTGTGTCAATTTTCAAATCTTTTACAAACTTTAACTTTCAAAGCACAAAGAAAGAAATATATCATCGATTTGTCAAACACATATGCACACGACTGAGAATGAAGAAAGAGAACAAAACCTTATGAGCAAAGTATTAACATACACACATACAAATTAAAACAATATGAGACATAACACAAATTTGCACAAGTGGAAAACCCTCCTGGGGTAGAAAAACCACTCCAAAACTGCCTCACTGGCTTAACCTTGAAAATATCTTTACATGCTTCACTGGCTAATGTAAGTGTCTCATTGACAAATGGTCTTACTGACCTACAAGCCTCACTGGCATATTGTTTTGCCTCACTGGCATTTCTCAATCAATCAGAACTAAAAATTTCATGTGCAAGAAGTGATTGCCGCTCAATCTGATTTGCACCAATCAAATCAACTCATCTGCAACATATATTCCATCATTCCAATCCTCTGATATTTTATCCTTAAATTTTTCTAATTCACTTGATCAGGGAGATATATCTCATTCATTACAAATTGATTTTTCACATTTTATACATTCATCTGTATTTTCTTTTTAACAGATTTTTCATAAAATTGTCTTCATCATTGATCTGCAACCCTTCACACATCAATCCACCTGCAAAACTATTAAATATGAGAAAACCTTTCATATTCACCTACTTTGCATAATAATTTTCATCTATGAAGAATTTATCTTATAAATCTTTTCCTCAATTTTTAATCTTCCATCTTCCCTTCAATCTCTTCAATGATGCTTCATATTCCTGCAAAAAAAAATTCTCTGATTGCAAAAAAAAACAATAAATAAATCTTCATTTATTTTCTTTTTCATATTTCTTTCTCATAAAATAAAATCCTTTATTTTCTCACAAGAAAATCTTTCATTTTATCTTCATAAACCTTGTGCAAAAATTCCTTGATCCAATTTTTCTTTTCTCTCTATATATTCATCTTCTCAATATGCAAGAGTAAATCAATTCACCTAAAAAAATAGCTCCAAAAATTTTCTACAAATTCTCAAACAAAACTCTTCTCAATATAAAATCTCTCTTAAAAAAACTTTGTTTTTAGAATCTTTCTCCTTTATAGACTTCAATTGCCACAAATTTGAGAAAAAAAATATAGAAGGGAATCTCTATAAAATCCTCTTAAAAATCTCCTTGAAGATATTCCTTGATATCTACCTTTTCAAACATACCAAAACTAATCTTAAACAATGCAGATAAAAGAGAGATGTTTATTTGCACGTCAAAGTGCATGCACAAGGAGGAGAACAAAATTTAAATGACCTTTCAATATTTGCGCCCACCATTCTTTAAATCCTCAACTTTGATTCTTTAAAAAAAAAAATTAATCATTTCTCGGGCGCCTATTTATAAAGGAGACTACCAGATCTTCAAGTCCTACAAGGTAATGGGGCCGATTGCTCCATGAGGATAACCCCCTTAAAATTGTCACTTAAGTGACATCCACCTCGAATAACCGGTCACCTTTAAATTAGAACAAAAAGAGCCTTTTTTATTAAGACAGGTAAATCATGATTTATACTCCCTTATATAACCTTTATTAAAGTTTAGACCACACTCTGAAATAAAGAGAATTTGAATCGTGATGCAAAAAGAACCTTACCAATCTCCAATTAACATCATCAAGAATAAACCAATCAAAGAAGATAATTGAACTTCATAACATAGAAACATCACCATTACTTATAAATCTTGAAGACACCCTGAATAAAATCCAAACCAAGTGAAACATGAAGGAACTCCTGACTTCTACTCCTGCAGCCATCATGATCATGTAAATCCAACACCATGACATCAACCTCAACTCTGCCATATACACTGAGAACAAAAAACTAGAAAGAACTATACAATGAAGATGTTAACTCAAACCCAAGCAATCTTGAAACACAATTCTCCAATCCAACATATCATAAACTGGTGGTTTGCAACACATATGATATCCATGCAGCATATGATATCCCTGCACCTTAACAACATAAGAAGCATCAATCAATTAACAACATGATTTCATCTAACTGATCATCCAACAAAGAAGGTATCAACTGCACACATCAGATTATAAGCAAGACAAACTTCCATCTCCTTGATACTAGTATAAGTCCACTTGTAATGTCAACCATAGAACCAATGATCAAGACACGATGCCCCTTTTTTAATTTTCCTCAATAACATTTTCCAAGGTAATTATCTTCACAATATTTGTAAACCAAGTAGGCCATGAATGAAGATCACATCTCTGAAATATCCTGATCAAACAGAAGCATCACATTTCTGACCATATTTGCATATGTGACAACACTTATCCTGATGATATCAAACAAGTCCTTTTTGACATCAATGACAACCAGTCACCATCAATCTCCCCCTTTGTCATTGATGGAAAAACTTTATGATGCAATTTATCTTTCTCCCCCTTTTTGACATCTGATGACAAAGACTTAATAAACCCCCCCTCAGAACAACTCCTCTGGAAAGATGTTATAGCATGATCATAACAATTATAAACACATTGAATTATGAGCACTTTGAAGACATAAACTCCTGTTAACCTTTGAACAAAAAATGGTTTATGATGATAACAATCTTGAAGCCAACATATGACCCACCTTATTGAACATTATCATTTGCTATTGCTGATTCAAGACATACATTTAACTTCCTCTGAAGAAATACAAGATATCACCATCAATGACATAGCTTGAAGAACTCTGTCTGAAACATATTAGTGAGGAAGATCATCAATGAACCTTGTGAAATTATCACACCAGAAACTCCTTAATATCTCTAGTTTATCAACTTCTTTTGACACTATCTTCAAACCACCTAAAAGCTCCAAGACACATGTCATAAAACATAACTCAACAAGGTAGTAGATATGATCATCAAATTGACTTCTTTGATATGAACTTGAATTTCATGCAAAGACTACACTTTTTACCAATCAGTATGAATCACAATCCATGATGACATGAATATCACACAAGAGATGACCTTGCCAATGGCTTGCAACATGAACTATTATCCTACAACCAATCTATTCTTGCATACCCCTTTTGACATGAAAAAGAATGAAGCCCATCTGAAAAGAATGAAGACTATCCTGTTGTTCATGCACATCTTTTTACAAGACACTGTCAAATCTGATATATACATAACCACATCTGAGTCGGGCACCCTTGAGCACCCGACTTGGTGGATCGACATCGGGCTAGGCGCCACGGCGCTAGACTCGGTGCCGATTCCCCCTTCTGAAAAATGCACATTTCTAAAATTAAAAAAAAAATCAAAACGTTCCTGTGCCAAAACCTAAGTGCTAATTCATCAAACAATTCAAATAACGCCTAGCCTCCCCCCACCCCCGATTTTCAAAACCCTAATTTTTCCCTAATCTCGCTAAACCAAAATAATAAAAAAATCACAGGAAGGGTAAAATCCACTTACCGCCTTGCGTTCCTCCATGGGTTGTAAATATACTCTCACCTGCTTCGCTTGGTGCTCCTCTCATGGAATCCCTGCCATCGCTCCACTCTCCTCTTTCCTCTACTCCACTCACTCCAAATTTATCAAAGTAAAATGAGCTTTATGAGCTCGTTTTCACCTTTTTAATCCCCTCCACCCTAAATTTTTATCTTTTTTACATTTTGAACCCCACTTTTTTTTCCTTTTTCTCTTTTTTCTCCCCCCAACTTCTTCTTAACCTTTTTTTTTCCTCTACCCACTCCCTTTTTCCCCACCTTTCGCTCTTTCTTCCCCATTCTTCAGTCTCGAGACCCCTTTAACCCCCTTTCTACCAACTTTTCTCCTTTTTCGAGAGATCGCTGAAAAATTTATTTTTTCTACCAATCTCTCGAGGGGGCATCACTTGGTCACCCACTTCCCTCCTATTCACCCACTGGGACATTTATCAATTTTTTTTTTTTTTAATATCTCGTTAACCCGATAGCTATGATGCCATATCAAAGAGGGGCAAAATGTAGACATTTGAAAATGGTCACAACCACTTCCATCCACCTGCGCAATCCAACCCTAATTCACCTTCATCACTTCATTCGATCCATATATTAATTAAATAATTTTTAATTATTTAATTAATTTATTCTGCACATTTTCCCTAAAAATCAAGTTCCTCTACTATAATTTAAAAATTAAATATTTTTGACTATAGTTCATAAATCACATTTCAAAATTAAATAAATTATCATATTTATTTAATTCCCTATTTTGTTTACTTTTGGTTACTTTTTGTAATCAACATTATCTTCTTCTAATTTATGTGCACATGAATTTAATTAATTCATCATTACAAACCCCCATGTTTCTAGAAGTCCACTTGTCATCCTATGTACACATATGTACATGACAAGTGGTACTTTGGAAGCATGGTCAAATCTTCCATAAAGTGTACATTTATCCTATTTCTTTCACCCCACTCCATGTGTCACTATTCATGCTAATTTAAAATTACATGTGGCACTATTTGAACACTATTCTTCTAATTTTAAATTCTACTTGTCCTATCCATGGAATTCAAAATTCCTCACAAAATTCAACCCTTACCTTTTCATAAATGAGTCCTTACATGTCATACACCTACCCAATCCTAGCCATCCATCCATTCAAACTTGCAATCTCATCCATTGATCATCCCTTGAATCTTGGGGCAAAATTCTCATCCAATCCAATCATGCCATTTGTTTAATTTGTAGGAGTCCAGAACAACACTGAGAGGGGGGTTGAATTAGTGTTGTGTCAATTTTCAAATCTTTTACAAACTTTAACTTTCAAAGCACAAGGAAAGAAAGATATCATCGATTTGTCAAACACATATGTACAAGACTAAGAATGAAGAAAGAGAACAAAACCTTATGAGCAAAGTATTAACATACACACATACAGATGAAAATAATATGAGACATAACACAAATTTGCACGAGTGGAAAACCCTCCTGGGGTAGAAAAACCACTCCAAAACTGCCTCACTGGCTTAACCTTGAAAATATCTTTACAAGCCTCACTAGCTGATGTAAGTGTCTCACTGACAAATGGTCTTACCGACCTACAAGCCTCACTGGTATACTATTGTGCCTCACTGGCATTTCTCAATCAATCAGAACTAAAAATCTCAAGTGCAAGAAGTGATTGCCGCTCAATCTGATTTGCACCAATCAAATCAACTCATCTGCAACATATATTCCATAATTCCAATCCTCTGATATTTTATCCTTAAATTTTTCTAATTCACTTGATCAGGGAGATATATCTCATTCATTACAAATTGATTTTTCACATTTTATACATTCATCTGTATTTTCTTTTTAACAGAATTTTCATAAAATTGTCTTCATCATTGATCTACAACCCTTCACACATCAATCCACCTTCAAAACTATTAAATATGAAAAGACCTTTCATATTCACCTACTTTGCATAATAATTTTCATCTATGAAGAATTTATTTGTATAAATCTTTTCCTTAATTTTTAATCTTCCATCTTCCCTTCAATTTCTTTAATGACGCTTCATATTCCTGCAAAAAAAAATTCTCTGATTGCAAACAAAAACAATAAATAAATCTTCATTTATTTTCTTTTTCATATTTTCTTTCTCATAAAATAAAATCCTTTATTTTCTCACAAGAAAATCTTTCATTTTATCTTCATAAACCTTGTGCAAAAATTCCTTGATCCAATTTTTCTTTTCTCTCTATATATTCATCTTCTCAATCTGCAAGAGTAAATCAATTCACCTAAAAAAAATAGCTCCAAAAATTCTTTGCAAATTCTCAAACAAAACTCTTCTCAATATAAAATCTCTCTTAAAAAAAACTTTCTTTTTAGAATCTTTCTCCTTTATAGACTTCAATTGCCACAAATTTGAGAGCAAAAATATAGAAGGGAATCTCTATAAAATCCTCTTAAAAATCTCCTTGAAGATATTCCTTGATATCTGCCTTTTCAAACATGCCAAAACTAATCTTAAACAATGCAGATAAAAGAGAAAGACGTTTATTTGCACGTCAAAGTGCATGCACAAGGAGGAGGACAAAATTTAAACCATGACCTTTCAATATTCGCGCCCACCATTCTTTAAATCCTCACCTTTGATTCTTTTTAAAAAACTTTTAATCATTTCTTGGGAGCCTATTTATAAAGGAGACTACCGGATCTTCAAGTCCTACAAGGTAATGGGGTCGGTTGCTCCATGAGGACAACCCCCTTAACATTGTCACTTAAGTGACATCCACCTCGAATAACCGGTCACATTTAAATTAGAACAAAAAGAGCCTATTTTATTAAGATAGGTAAATCAGGATTTATACTCCCTTATATAACCTTTATTAAAGTTTAGACCACACTCTGAAATAAAGAGAATTTGAATCATGATTGAAAAAGAACCTTACTAATCTCCAATTAACATCATCAAGAATAAACCAATCAAAGAATATAATTGAACTTCATAACATAGAAACATCACCATTACTTATAAATCTTGAAGACACCCTGAATAAAATCTGAACCAAGTGAAACATGAAGGAACTCCTGACTTCTACTCCTGCAGCCATCATGATCATGTAAATCCAACACCATGACATCAACCTCAACTCTACCATATACACTGAGAACAAAAAACTAGAAAGAACTATACAATGAAGATGTTAACTCAAACCCAAGCAATCTTCAAACACAATTCTCCAATCCAACATATCATAAACTGGTGGTCTGCAACACATATGATATCCATGTAGCATATGATATCCCTGCACCTTAACAACATAAGAAGCATCAATCAATTAACAACATGATTTCATCTAACTGATCATCCAACAAAGAAGGCATCAACTACACACATCAGATTATAAGAAAGACAAACTTCCATCTCCTTGATACTAGTATAAGTCCACTTGTAATGTCAACCATAGAACCAATGATCAAGACATGATGCCCCTTTTTTTTAATTTTCCTCAATAACATTTTCCAAGGTAATTGTCTTCACAATCTTTGTAAACCAAGTAGGCCATGAATGAAGATCACATCTTTGAAATATCCTGATCAAACAAAAGCATCACATTTCTGACCATATTTGCATATGTGACAACACTTATCCTGATGACATCAAACAAGTCCTTTTTGACATCAATGACAACCAGTCACCATCACAATTCTCCTTGCTTGAGGATCCTCAAGCAATCTCAACTATTGATCTTCCAAATTGATCCTAGCCCTTCAATCCCATCCCCAAAAATTTATAAATTGAGGCCTCCACCTCCCATTTTAACAAGCCATCATATGCAAAGAAACTTTGTCCAATTAAGTGTTCAACATCAATATAAGTAGTGCAATTCTAAGTAGTATATCATAGTATACCATCTATTAGGGCATATCACTACTAATAGGCTTAGATAGGGTGCAATTTATATAGTTAGTGTATTAATAGTTTAGCTCAATCTTGAGGTCCCTTGGACTTGGGATTGGGTGCAATTAGGGTAGTTAGCATCCAATTTAGGATCCCACTTATTAAGGTGGACATCACCCTTAAGCGTGTCTTTGGTGGTTGTGGTAGCGTAACTTAACCATCAGGTGTGTTTGACATGTTTTATATAGTGGAGTAGAGATGAGCTTCTCCCTATCACTTGTGTTTTTCATGTATAAGATGTATAGTGTGTCTATGGCATACTATGCGGCGCTCGTGTATTTATTGTCTTCCATGTGTTTTATGTGTCTTCTTTGCATGTCTTGCGTGTTTGTGGTGTAGTCTAAAGTTGTGTGGTGATGAGTCCCTCCCTACGTTATATATGTTTTACATGTTTTTGCGTGGTCTAAAGTTGTGTGGCAATGAGTCCCTCCCCACACTATGTGTTTGTTTACTTTAATTAGCATTTCATATATATATAATATGTAATTACTTAATCATGTCTTCTATTCGTGTCTTCTTTGTGTATTGCGTGAATGTATTCATGTCTTCTCTATGTATTGCATGCTTTCACTGTATTCTCCATGTATTGCGTGCTTCCTTATTGTATTAATTGTGTCTTATGTGACTATTATGTGTTTGCTCATGTTTTCCTAAGCTTGGGGGCTAGCAATAGTCTTCAAACTTAGGGTGTGTTTGGTGTGTTTGATGTTCTTTGATCATACTTTAATGTATGTATGGATCACAAGGTCATACACACATTAAAGTGGGGGCTAAATGTTATGGAGTAAAAAGTGGCCACATGCCTTTTTACCTCCTAGTTTAGCTCCTAGGTCCTATTTGCTTCCTTATACTCAATTTTACATTATAATTGATCATCCCGAAGGAAACTTCCTGGCACCTAGGACATTTTGGGACCCTTGGGACCTATTTTAACTTATCCCTGACCTAATTTAGGCCCCTAGATTTGGGCACTAACTGCCCAAGTCTCTCCTAATTGGTTGGGGCTAACTTTTGGTATGTCGGCTTAGGCCCTTCCAAAATGTTTCTCCTTGTCAGCTTGTGATTTAAATTTGTAAGTGTTAGAAGGAAAGCATATATAAGTGAGTTTATTACTTCATTTTACATCTAGATGGATAACACGAACTTATGATATTGGAGCAAAGAGCATTCAAGGCATTCATTGTGTATTTGTTGCAGATTTGTGTGTTTGTTTCAGATATGGCTTCATCATCCATCTCCTTGTGAGTTGAAGAGCTTTCATCCTCCCAAGGGCTTCACCTCTGAGGTGACATCATTGTTATTTGAATCATTCCATTATTTGAATTATCTTTGGCCTCTGCTCTATAAAGGCACACCTTCTCATTAATAATGGTGTTGGGAAAGTTTGAATGCTAACCCAGGGCTTGACTGAGGCAAGCTCTTAAACACCACAACCCCCAAACCCCTCTCTTGTTGTCTTGTGTGTAGGTTATAGGTACATGTTTCAAGAAAAGTGGAGCTACATGGAAACAGTGCAGACATTATAGTTTCAGGATCTAGAAACAGTGCCTGAATATTCCTCTAACTAGACTTGGGCGGTTGCCGCCCTAGTCTACAGGGCCTCAAGTTTCTAGATCTGAGTTTTAGGCATCATCTACAACATTTCATCAGTTCTGAATTTCAGAAGATTCCAACATCTAGACATGGATGGTTGCCAAATTTGTCCTCTGATACCTCTGCTTTTGGGACATAAGTTCTGACATCTTATAGATCCTCTTTGTACTTTTGGTTTCCAGATTTCTATTGTTGATCATCTATTTCAAGATGATTATCTTAGAACTAGGGTTTCCTTCATACTTGGCCTAGGGTTTGATAAAAGCTTGGTTGAATCTTATCTTTCCTTGACAATAAAGAGCACAAAGATCTATAGTTGAGCTTGACTCAGTCTTTGTCCTTGAATGTTGAAGTGAAAGGAGGGTTTGTTCTAGTGAAACCAAACATTCCATTCATCCCCCCTTTTTACCTCTTAACAAGAACATGAAAACCTCTCCCTACTATCCAAAATAGAGCCTAAGGACTTTGTAGAAGAGAGCAAAGACAAGCATTGGATTGATACTATGGAGGAAGAGTTGAATCAAATTGAAAAGAATGAGACATGGGAACTCATTCCTAGAACAAGAGATAAGAATGTGATTGGCACCAAGTGAGATTTTAGGAATAAGCTACATGAACATGGTCAAGTGGTAAGGAATAAAGCAAGGTTAGTTTGTAAAGGGTATGCTCAAGTTGAAGGTATTGACTTTGAAGAAACTTTTGCTCTTGTTACAAGACTAAAAGATATTAAAATGTTTTTGGAATTTGTATCTTTCAAGAACTTTAAATTCCATCAAATGGATGTTAAGTCAACCTTTCTCAATGGTAATTTAGAGGAAGAAGTATACATTGAACAACCAAAAGAGTTTCTATTATCAAAAAATAAGGATTATGTGTGCAAGTTGAAGAAAGCACTTTATGGGCTAAAGCAAGCCCTTAGAGCTTGGTATTCAAGACTTGACAAATATCAACAACAACAAGGCTTCAAAAGAGGAGTTGTTGATAGTAATCTCTACATCAAGATTGAAAGTGATGATCAGTTGATTATTGTGGTTTATGTAGATGACATCATTTTTGGTGGTAGTAGTAACAAATTGTGCAAATAGTTTACGAAGGATATGAAAAAAGAATTTGATATGTCTATGCTCAGTGAGTTGTCATTCTTTCTTGGTTTACAAATCTCTCAATCTAACAAAGGCATATGTATCTCACAAACCAAGTACATCAAGGAATGTTGAAATTTTTTAAAATGGAAGATTGTGCACCAGTTAGCACACCCATGGTCACATGATGTAAATTAAGCAAGGATGATGAATCTCTTGAAGCAAATCAGACACTGTACATATCAATGATTGGCAGTCTACTGTATGTGATAGCAACAAGACCAGACATTATGCAACCAGTAGGCATGGTGGCATGTTTTCAAGAAACACCAAAAGAAACTCATGTGTAAGCAGTCAAAATAATATTTAGATATCTAAAGGGCACTTTGGACTTTGGTTTGTGGTATCTAAGAGGTGAAGATTTCACTCTAGCAACATATACAGATGTAGATTGGGCTAGTAGTATTGATGATAGGAAGAGTACGAGTGGAGGGGCATTCTTTCTTGGAAATAGTTTAGTGTCTTGGTTAAGCAAGAAATAAGATTCTATTTTTTAATCCAAAACAAAGGAAGAATACATAGCATCAGTGTCATTTTGCACACAAGTTCTTTGTCTATGAAGCAGACATTGAAAGATATTAAGGTAGAATATGATCATCCAATTTCAATCCTTTGTGATAACACTAGTGCAATAAATATTTCAAAGCCTCTTGTTATGTACTCTAGAACAAAGCATACTCCCATCAAGTATCATTTCTTAAGAGAATAGGTAGCATGACAACATGTCAAGTTGGAATACATTGCCACAAAAGAATAAACTGCAGGCATTTTCACAAAGCCCCTTCCAAAAGAGACTTTTGAGTATCTTAGGCAGAAATTAGGAGTGATATCTTTTTCAGCTAGTCACTAAGTTCTTGAGGAGAAGCATGAATTCAGGGGGAGCAAATCACTGTATTATCTTTCAGCTCCATGATGTCTTTGCCATTGATTTCAAAGGGGGAGAATTATAGTAAGGGGGATAATTATATTCTTTTTGTATTCAAAAGATTATTTCTTTGCAAGGTTGCCATCAACAACAAAGGGGGAGATTGTTGGAAATATTATTACCATTGATGTCAAAGCAGAGTAGAACACAATCACTAGAAGGAAATCACATGCTAATGGCCAAAGGCCACTAATTGCTCCCTTCATGCATTAATTAAGATAAAAAAGGATGGTTGACTCTCATTCAAGGCAGCGCTAGAATTATCAAATGGGCTGACCCCCCTTGGGAAAATTCAAATTAATATTAATTAAGGTCTCCTTGACATGGGCCGACCCTCTTGGTGTAGTTTCCCCTCTTGGGGAATTCAAAATAAATTTATTATTTGCAAATGTGGTTGACCCCCTTTGAAGGATCGCCTCTCTTAGGTGAAGAGGCATGAAGAGGTATAAAAGGAAGATGAAATGGGAGAAATGAAAGAAATAAGAAAAAATGTAATATCATTCCTATTCAAGCAAAATTTTGAAAAAGAGAATTTATGTGAAGGAGAGATAAGTGTTGAAAAATATTACAAGTAGAATTGTGAATGAGAGTATATGTGTTGAAAAATTTACAAGGAGATTTGTGAAGGAGAGTATATGTATTGAAAAATGATTGCATCAAATTTTTGAAGGAGAGTGTATCATCTACAAGTAGATTTTATGAAGGCAATTCAAACGATAATCATCCATTGAAGAGGTAATATTCAAGAAGGTGAAAACTTTGTTCATTTGGAGGTTGGTGCCTTCTAGTAAAAGAGCTTGGTGTCCCTTGATAAGTTGGTGCTTAGCAGTGGGGATTGGTTCCTCTAGTGGGTTGGTGCCTACACATTTCGTAGCAGTGGGGATTGGTGTCTCCAGTGGGTTGGTACCTACAAATATTTTTTAATAAAATTTTATTTTTTCATGGCTGGATTTGGACAATAGATCCAAGCGGTCCTTCTTTGTGGTTTTATTCTAGAAAGGGTTTCCACATAAATCTTGTGTCTCTTAATTGTTGGATCTTGTGTGAATGTTGTTATTATGGATATTAAGTTTTAACAATTAAAAGATTATCTTATACTAATTCACCCCCTGCCTCTTAGTGTAAGTGTGTGCTTAACAGTTCTAACACTTTACTTTGCTCTTCCTAGGGGTTTTTGACCATCTCCTTGACTTGGACCTATAGATTTCAATTTCTTTCGACCCCCTTTAGACCCACTTTTGTCCTTGGGCCTTCCTTGAACATGTAGGGGATCCTTCAAGACCTCATCCATGGATTTCCTTCTCATTTCCTTTGAAAGTAAGGTAGTAATAAGACCATCCACCTTTCGCTTTGTAGCACTACCACTAATAGCAACAATTAAATTTTCTTAAGAAAGAACAAAGTAGTAAGATACATTTATCTTCTTCCTCAAACTTAACATCTAATGAAGCTAGCTAACTCAAAATAAAGTAAAAAGTATTTAAATGTTTTGCATCAGAATCATCATCCTTCATTGTCAAGGAATATAAACATCTTTTGAGATACAATTTATTAGTTATACTTTTGGTTTGGTAAATATCATCTCCTCTAAGTCATGCAAGAGGAAAAAATTTGTAAGACACAATGAATGGTCCCTTGTGCCTTCTTGTCCAACCTTTTCCAATATTCATTAGAAATCCCATTGGGCTTTCCTTTCTTTGCAACAACTTTCCATTTGTTCCTCTCTTCCAATAGATCCTCCATCTTTAACTTCCATAATTCATACCCACTACCATTGAAGTTGTCAATCTTTGAGCAAGAGGTAGAGGCCATGGTTTCAATCACTCACAAATTTAATGTAAAATCACTCAAGTCAAAATCTCCCACTACAACCAAAAAAGCCACAACATTTCAAGAAATGCATCCCCTTCTCAATAAAACCAAAGCTATGATATCAAATATTATAAAATAGGGTAAACTACTATAAATGTAAGCTTCTAAAAAGAGTGCAAATCTAATTTTTTTAGACAATCATTTGATTAACCATGAAGAGAATGTGTGGAAGTATAAATTGACAAATAATAAATTAGCAAATCAAAATATTTAAACACATGACACTAGATGTATGTGGAGAAACCCTTTTATAAAAAATTCCACCACCAAAGAGAGCACAAGTTTGTATTAATATTTGAATCAAGAGTACATAATCAACAAACTTCTCCCTTCAACCTGACAAGATTTTGACAATAATTGTGTACCTATAAATAGCCCATAAAACCTATATCCAAAGTATATATTATATAGAGAAGAGTTGAGAGGAAACCACACATGGATTCCCAAAACCATAGCACCTTAAAACTATGGTATGGAAAAAACCTAACACCCCTATGTGACTCATCAATACATCCATGGATATAAAATGTAACTCCCAAGCATCTTTGACCTTATTCAATCTGGTAGGCAACACTCCCAAGGTTAGCGCTCCAAAATGAGACCACTACCTCAAGTGGACCTTACCCATCATAAGCAAGATTCTCCACTCTTTCCTCTAGCACAAAGAAATAATAAAGTAGTGTAAATCCAAAGGCAATGCAATTTGTAATTGCCACCATTATGCTCCATCTCCCTTCTTAATGCCACTACAACTAATATTTGTAAGTTAAAAGGAGAATAATAAAATATTAATCTCTCTCAACCACCTACATGGGCATCTAAGTACTCATTCCAAGATGTTTGGAGATTTGACATTAGTTCATTAGGATTGCAATTAAATATCACACTATCCTAACACTTCTAGCTCTTCACTCATGGTAGGTTCTAAGGAAACATTTTTTCCCCTATTTAGAGTGCTATCACCCCCTTTACTTGCATTTTTCTCTTCTAACTCAATTTCTCCTATCCTTTTAAGACATATTCATATGCCCCATCTAGAGTAGGTACCTTGACTAAGGCAAGCTCATATTGAAGTTAAACTTAAGCGCATTAACACACTTAGCTAATACTTTCCATTCATTCTCTTGTCTATCATTTGAAATTTGAAGCCTCTTAAATTTCTCAGTATAAGCTTGCATTGATTGATCCATTTGTTTTAAGTTATGAAACTCTCTAAAAAGTTTTTTTTTGGTAATTAGAGGGAAATAATCAAGCTCTTAGGTGTTTCAACATCTTGGGCCATAGTCTAATTTTATCCTTTCCCTATCTTCTCTTGGAGCTTTTCAAATTCTTCCACCATTCAATTTAGAAATTATCACTTTCACCCTTTTATGATCATCTTCATTAATGTCTTCCATCTCAAAATACCTCTCTAATTCCTATACCTAGTCTAGGAATAAATTTGGGTTGAGTTCACCTTTAAAATCTAAAATATCAACTTTTATCGAGTAGAGTCTTGTTTAGTCACATCTTTAATGAGCCTCTCCATAGGGTCTACTACCCTACTTGTATTTCCCAAGTTCTCTTGTTCTTCTTCAAAATTATCTAGACGTAATTTAGCCTCAACGGCTTCTAATCTCCTAATCCATGATTTATCAACATTTCTTTGAGTGCCTACATTCCTCTTGCCCTTTCCTCTCTAGTTCATGTAGACCCCTCTCTAGGCCATCATTAATTGCTTTGATACCAAAACTGATGTAGACAACCTCTGTTGCTACAAGTTAAATACTATGTTCCAATAGATAAATAATCAAAACAAGACATAAAAAATATAACATGACAACTAATGCACACTCTCTTGTTGTGCTTTACTCTATAATCTATTAACTCACTTTGAATATAGAAACAAACTCAGTATACTAAATTTATTACAACAACATAAAAATAAACCTCTTCTTTTTGAGCTTGAATACATCATAAAAAATCCTCTTCAATGGTTATCTAGCCTAGTCCCCCCAAAACTTCCCCGCTTCATCCCAACAATGCACCCATAAAAAACTAAAAAAAGGAAAGCACCTAAAATGACCACTATAACAACTACCAACAATAGTTACAACTAAAATTCCATAAATATCCAAGCATTAAGGAAATTGATGGGTAGTGGGACACATGTCATTAAAGGGCAATTACATCAAATATTAAAGGCAACACTCTCAAACATGTAGGTGTCCTAGATGTAGGTGTGTTTCAATTCTAGTGTAGATGTGTTTATTTTAGGCTCCAAATCAAAATGTTCCTATAATGATTTCTCCTTGTAGTTCCTTCTTATTTTTGAATGATGTTTAAATGCACAAATAAATGTTTATAATACCAAGACATAATGAATAGTCACACAAACATGTACCAATTTGGCTCCCAATGACTACTAGGAAAGGGTAGGAGTTACATTTTTAAATTTTAAAAATTGAATTTGGAGGTCAATTCCGGGTGACTTGGGATTGATAGGAGTCATCATTCTTAATTTAAAAATTTGAATTTGGGGTCAATCTTGGGCGGTACAGGATTGATCTTGAGTGCCACAGAATTGACCCGAGATAGGAAATGAGATCAGAGATGGATATGTAGAAATGTGAACTTATAGTATGGTGAATGTGTGGGATCATGTGCAAATAGAACTAGGATAATGTCAAATATATGGAAGTATGTGTAAATAGGGATGGATAAGGGATCAAGGAGGGAGCTAAACTTATTGTATTGAGATAGTGTATGAAAATAAGCCCAAAAACTAATTTTTTTTCACATGTAGAAGGAACATATCAAACAAAATAATAAAGCAAACATAAACAAATAAATTTAATTAGTAATAAATAAAGTAAGTAATTTATTTGTTAAAGAAATAAAGCAAGATCTATATAGATATAAATATATTTTTTATTCTTTAATCTACTTCTTTTTGTTTTTGTTTTTTTTGTTTTTTGTATTTTTTTCCTTAACAAAACATATTTTTCCTATTTCTACCATATTGATTTTATGAGTCTTCCATTGTGAAAGCTATAACTTTTTTAAAACATAATATATTTCTAGATTTTAAAATGTGTTAGAAAGGCAAATATAAATCTACAAATCTCATCCATATTTTATCAATATTTCTCTTTAATATAATTTTAGAATCACATATACAATAATAATCATCAAAATAATAGAACATGTAAATAGTCAATGATTCATACACATATCATAATTGTGAATCTAGGTATAGCTGAATTCTTTTGAAATTTAGTCAACTATGTTGTGCATCTTCAACAAAAATATTGAAGAAACCTAGTTTATAAAATGAAAGTTATTTAAGATACAACAAATTGATTATTCTCAAAACCTATCTCTATCTCTCCCTCTCTACACATTGTATGTCATTCTACACAATTTAAAATCTCTTCATAGTCATGTTCCATATGTACTTCTGTAACCTGCCTTGTATTTCGAAGACATGGATGCTAGACAAAATTTTGCATTACCTATGATTAAAAAAATGTATGAATTTATTAGTTACATTGAAACATGAATTTCTTACATAATATATAAAATACATGTTATCTCTATCTCTCCCTCTCTATCCCTATCTCTCTATCCCCTCTCCCCCATCTCTCCCCCCTCTTGTTATCTTTATCTCTTTCTCTCCCTCTCCCTCTCCGCTCTCTCTCCCTCTCTTTATCTCTCCTTCTCCCCCTCTCTCTATGTTTCTTGACCATATTAATACCTTGTTGCTTTTTATGTGCAAAATAGGACAAAACGTGAGCGCTTTATAACACACTCATGTTTTTTGTCCTGTTTGGATCAAAAAATGGTTTGGCCACTTTTTGGTCCCCCATCTCCATGCACACAGTCTTGGGATTGAATTTTTTTTTTTTTCAAAAATGAAAGAATGAGAGGGAAAAAGAGAGGGCAGGTCAAATAAGGTCATTCAAGAGCACAAAGACATTACAAGGAATCTCTTCATGTCACAGGAGGTGGCTAGTAATGTCCAGAAATGGTCATTTGGCACTACATAGGTTGGGGATGCTAGCACGATGTGCAAACATTCACGCTAAGTGCTAGCATCCAAGTGGCTCCAGCTCGTGGTCACATGAAACACATTAGGACGATGAGAGAAACAAGGCACTAAAACATAATTTAACAAAAATAAGCATAAATATTAAAACACAAGACTAACACACATGTGTGGGTTAGGGAAAAGGTTAAGGGAAGACCAAAGTGATCCTAATAACATACTAGGGGAGTGGACACTAAAATGAGTGCAAAACGTGGCATGAAGTTGCAAGGGTATGCAATTTTTGACATTACACTAATATTAATATTTTTGTTAGATTATTAATAATAGAAATTAATATAAATATAATATATTGTATTTATATTATATTACAATTAGTATACTATTATATAGATATAACATAATTAATATATTAATCAACATAATACATTATATTAATGAGAAGTTGAAATTATTATAGAAGGAACTTGAAGTCCCATGCAAATATCAAGAAATTAAACACAAGGAAACCAAACTACAAAGTGAAGGTTGTAAATGAATTGCAATTGTGGCTAGGCAACACATCAACTAATCTTATTATCCGCCCATTCAAAATTTCTATCATATGTTATGGTTAGGCTAACTATCATCCTAATCTATAACAACCAAAATACCTCCCAATGGAAGTATGTGTAAATATGGATGGATAAGGGATCAACGAGGGAGCTAAACTTATTGTATTGAAATAGTGTATGAAAATAAGCCCAAAAACTAAATGAAAATTAATATAGACATATTATTTATATATAAAATAAATGTATTTCATATTAATTGCGCTAGCGAATCCCATAAACAAATAAACATGTAAATATTATTCAAAAAATTCTAAAAAATTAAATTTAAAAAATAGAAAAAAAGAAATTGAAGCGCTATAATAAATGGATGGTAGTGTAGTGGGTGCCCAAAAGGAAAACAAAATGAAATGGTTGAAAAATCTAAATATGAAAAATCTAAATAACAATGAAAAATCTACAGTTGTAGCATTGTGGGGCATGCATTTTCCAATATTGAGAGGCGTTTCACAAAATTTGATTTTCTTTCCATATTTTTGCTTAAAACAAATTAGGAGGGAGCAAAAGTAAGGTTTATTTTAAGGGAAATCTCTGCTGCAAAAGTTGAACCTTGACTCAAAAATTTATTTATTTTTATTTATTTAGAATCTAAAAACAATTGTAGAGAATTAATGATCTTTCCCCTTTTATTCTGAAAGGAAACCCTAGCTCTTCCAATCCTTTGCTCCTTCTAGCTCTAGAAATCCTACATGCATAAGGTTGTATGCTTAAAAAATCCTGAAGTTATTATAGAACTTGTAGGCACCTAGAAATGTCTTCATCATCAAATCAACTCCCGACCTCCCTAAACATACCTATTTCCCTTCTAAATAATTAATTAAATTTTTATTTAATTAATTATCCTTTTATCACCTAATTTTTCATCATTTTATCCCCAACAATTGGATTAATTTTATTAATTCAATAGTTCAACCTTAGCCAATTAATTAAATAAATATGCAATATTTATTTGGTTGATTTCCCCCTTCTCACTAAACCCAATTAATTAGTTAAATCATGTTTAACTAATTAATTCAGCCTATTAATTAACCTATCCCTACCCTAGGTAATTAAATATTCATTATTTAGTTGCCTACCCTAGCCTATATCATCCCAGCCTTAGGATTGATTAAATAAATCCTTATTTAATCAATCTTAACTTCTCACTAATCCATCTACTAATTTATTCCAGCCATATTAATTAGGTTAATCACCCTAATTAATTTGGTCAAACCCACATTAACACTTTTCCCCACATCCCATGAATAAAAAAATGATTTCCATGCCACATAAATCATTTTTTAATACACATTTGTCATAATCCTCATTAAATACCTCTTACACCCCTTACACATGTCATAACTCATTAATATCCACTCCTCCCCAAATGAATTTTAAATTCATTTTACTCTTCCCCATGTGAATTTTTAATTCACAAATAATCCATCTCACCCAACCTCATTTATGGACCCCTCTTCCCAAGATGAATTAAAAATTCATATTTATTCTCACCCTTTCATTTTCAAGGATGAAATCTAGGCCCTCCACATCATCTTCATCCTCCACCATTGATCTGTCAAATGAATCTCCACCCTTGGATCAAAATATCTCCAAAAAGCCTATAAATACAACATCCTCCAAGCCATTTTATCATCCAATTTCTAAGTAAAGTTATCATGCCAAAAATTCTCTAGCTTGTTAGTTGCATTTAGATTGAACATTTCACATTTGAATCCATTATCTAGGGTATATCTAGGAGCTCTTGGGTGCATGTTTCTACCACCCTATCTTGGATTGGTGAATCTTAGTGAGGTATAAGGCTTGTTTATGCTTTTAATTTGTGTTTTTTTATCTCATTTTAGTTTCACTAATCACCATTGGCACGCTGGTGGGACCCACAAGGTCTCAATCTAACATCTTGTGTGAGTTTTGTTGTGTTTAAATGTGTTTTTGCAGGTTTAGCACTATCTCCCTGCACAGTGGCACCATTTTACTTGCATTTTGGTGCTATTTTCTGACTGTGGTGGCACCTTCTTGACACAACATTGCTTGTTCATTTTGACTCACATATTACTTGTTTGCCAGTTTTCTTGGCATCTTTTGTGTCTATTACTCTCATTTTGCAAGGTTTATGCAGGGAGAAGGGAGGACCATGCCAAAATTTCCTTAAAAATCAAACTCACACACTCTTGTTTCCATCTTGCTTTGGTTTTCATTCAATAGACTATTTCATTGCTATATCTTATCTTTTGGACACCTAACAAGACTAACAAGACCCATTTTTATGCAATCTAACCCCCTATTTGGTTGAGAGAACTTGTGTTTTGCAGCTTTGACCATTTCAACCTCGTATCAGCGCCATCGACACCTAGGGCAGCACCATATTCCACAGTTGATCGGATAGTTCTGACTCACACATAGTAGCTCTTTTTTAGGCATTTATCGCTATCCTGAAACATAGCTCTATAATTTGTCTGTATTAGCGCAATTGTTAGTTTTAGTGCATTTTGTAGTATCTTGTAGCACTATTTCTGTATTCAGCTCAGTCTATAGTCTATTTAAGTGCTATCTTGTAATTTAGCATGATCTGTATGTATTCTTAGCACTATTTTTTAGGGTGCGTAGGATCTATTGAAAATTCTATGAGTAGCACCATTTGCTAGGTTGTCTGGTGCAATCATTCTTTGTTTTAGCGCTATTTTCGTAGGCTAACCTTAGGTTTTCTGTAGGGACTTATAGTTGTTTGCAGGTCATCATTGTCTGTCCAAGATCATTATTTTGAAACCACTAACCAATTTTTTGTAGGGTTTTTTTAGATTAGACAAACAAACATTTCAATTGGTGCTCATAAAAAGAACCCTTGCATGTTAGTGTAAACAACATTTCAATTGGTGCACTAAAATTGATCATTGGTTTACCAAACAAACAACAAACAAACATTTCAATTGGTGCTCATAAAAAGAATCCTTGTGTGCCTTAGTGTAGAAAACATTTGATTTTGGTGCTCTAAAATTGACAAGTGCTTGCCAACAAATCTAGGAACATTTCAATTTTGGGCTTAAAAAGAACATTAGAGAGTGTTTGCCGTGCTTGGTGCACTTACACATTGTGTTTTCCCAAAGGGTTTAGAATCGAAGTATCCTCTCCCCTCGACTTGCAAAAGGATCCTGGGTGTAAGATAAATGGTTCTAACACTCTTTCTTTTTCTAGGCCGTGGGCTTGCTTTTGAGACACATCTGAAAGGAGAACTCACTAGCGACCCAGAGTGGTACTTTCATCCGGTCCGCTATATGTAAATTAGGATAAGGTGAAAGCCAAATCCAAATTGGTATTAGCGTATACCATAAGATGCTATGCTTGAAAGGGAATAGTACCTTGTGTATATGAAACCCCTAATAGAGCTAGTAAAAACCTTAAGTGGTTTATCGAATGCTCGTATCATGCCAATCCCCCGGATGTTCCTCCACTACAAACCATTGTTTTACTAGCCCAAATCCTTCTACTTGTTGGTGCAAAAGGTGGGACCTTTGAAGCTACCCTGATTCACGTGGTTCTTAGTAGAGATAGTAGGGACAATCCTAAGGTTTGGTGGGGGTACAAGCCTTGGGAAACCTAGATCTTGGTATGCATGAGAAGTGAGTGCCGTGGAGGGGAGCCGGTGCTACCGAGATCCTGAAGCTATCCGCTTTGAATAGGCACAGCCAGGGGACCCGACAAGTATTGTCCTATCCTTGCCTTAGGTTGTGCAAAGTGCTTGTTTAAAATCTTTACATCTTTTCAAAAACAAATTTTTGGTTATTGTGTGCTATTGTCCTTGAAGTGTTTTCAAAAAACTTGCCAAGAAACAACAAAAATCATTTGATCAAACTTCATACCCATAAAAATCCAAATTTGTCATCAAAATCCATCTTTCTTAGAGCCTCAACCAACACTGACCTGTTTTAGTGCTATCTCTGTCTGTTTTGGCACCATTTCACTTGAGTTTTGGCGCTATTTTTATAGACTGACCTGCCTAAAACATGGAAGAATTGTCTTGTGATCTTTAACACCAGCCTAGCCATAATCCATAATCACCTTCCCAAAAATCTGTCAATACCCCATCCATTTTGATCTAAAGTTTTCCAATCATACCTCCATTTTGACCTTAGAGAATTAATCATTATCATTATTGGACCCCTTGTTATACCATAATCCACTCATTTCCATATCTTCTCATCCTAATTGATCTTTGCATACTTTTTGGACCAAACAAACATCCCTTTACAATATCATTCCCAAAATCCATTTCCTTCTTCCATCAAAAACATATCCAAAATCTTCTAAATCCAAACATCCATCAAAACCATCAACCAACATCCAAACTTCATCAATCCTTGAGCTAAATCTAGATCTAGATTTCATCCTTCACATCATATTTTGCTTGATAAGTCATTAGTCTACCTTTCAAGTAGAATAATCATCCCTCTTTGTGTAAGGTCATAAGTCTACCCCAAACAAAGAGAAACATCCATTTGTGCAACACAAAACTAGATCTTACTTTGAGCTCATTGTTGACTTTCAAATCCTTTTTCAAAAACATCATCCCAATCTCTCATACTAAACATCTAGTTCATCTAAGGTTTCATCCCCTAAATTAACATGAAAACCTCTTCCATCAAATCATCCTCAAGCAAATCTACCCTCCATCATTTTGGTCCAAAATTTCAAATCAACATCATC
The DNA here is from genome assembly GCA_027924645.1 of Cunninghamia lanceolata. Taxonomy (NCBI): domain Eukaryota; kingdom Viridiplantae; phylum Streptophyta; class Pinopsida; order Cupressales; family Cupressaceae; genus Cunninghamia; species Cunninghamia lanceolata. The sequence continues at coordinate 6,329,981 of BSBN01000976.1, read as the reverse complement.
CACTCTTAACATCCTTAGATTAACACCTTTTTGAGACGTATCTTTTAAAAGTGAAAATCTATTCTTATCACACCATAATCTCCTTCCATGTTTACATTTAGATTTTAGGGTGTGTTATCTCCTATATCTAAATCTTTATTCCATTCATCACCACATCCTCTTTGAGTCCAACAAATCAATCCAAATTCTCTAAGGTCTCCCTCTTTAATCCACCTCAAAACCAAAATCCATACGCTTGCATGCCCATAACTAGATCACAACACAAGAAGAATCAAGCAATGACAAAATTTGGACAACATATGGGCATAGGGATGCCTTAAACCAACGACAACAACATACCAATCAACTAACAAACATACAACATATCCTTGGTCTTTCAAATCCCGTCATGTAATCCCAATGAGAATCCCTTCCATTTCTTACAACCACAACCACCACAACCACCCATCCAAAATGCTACCACCATTAGCCAAGATGATCAAGACATCTTGAACTTTACACAAGACCCTAACAACATGGACATGCTTGACAAAGTCCTAAGGTCGGATCCAAATAGATATCTTGACTACCTCCTCAAAATTGGTGCCCAACCACCCAACAATACGACATCATCCCAACCATCCACGTCTAACAACAATCCTACGACATCCTCTCAACCATCTATGTCAAACACCCAACCTACCATCTCTCAAACTTCAACCCCCACCATATCTACCACTGCCATAAACTCTAATGTTGCCATATCTACCATTCCCACAAACTCCAATGTTACCACATCTACAATTCCCACTAACATATCCATCACCTCTAATGTCTCCAATCCTACTATCTCTCAACCCATTGTCACTTCTGCCACCATAACAAATGTAAGCCCCTTTGCCCCCCAAATCACCTTGGGCATCCAAAGCAACCCCACGCACGCGAGTGCTTCCGCAAGCATGCCTCAACTCAACCCTCAAACCATAGCCTACACGAGACAATGCTTTTTACAACCACCTCACAACACAACCAACCCATCCAACATCAACCCATCCAATGTCAACCCATCCCATCTCACGTATGTACCAAACCCCGCGGTATCATCAACACAACATAATCCAAATCCCCAATTGCCACCTCACATTCTTCAACAAATCCATGCTTACCAACAATACCTTGCACAACAAAACCAAAACACCATCCCACAATATCAAAACATGATCCCCCAAAATCACAACTCTACATATCAAAATCTAAACCAAGCGAACCAACACCAAATCCTGCCCAACCTCCAACATCTCATCAATCAACAAACCTACACCCCACAACCACCACCTACCCTGGACCTAACAAGTGTAGTACAAACTTTGATCCAAAAGGTAGATGATTTGCAAACTGGGGGTAAGCACAAACATTATTCTTCTAAAGATATTTGTCCCTATCCGTTTGATCGAACACTATACATGCCCCCTTTTCCCAAAAATTTTGAAACACCGAAATTTGACAAGTATAAGGGAAAGGGAGACCCTAGGGATCACCTTAGAGAGTTCTACCTTGCTTGCCTAGAAGTCTCAAACAATGATACATATCTAATGAGACTTTTTCCAAGGAGCCTCAGCGGTCAAGCTGCTGAGTGGTTTGTACATCTTCCCCCAGGCATTAGGTCTTTCCCTGAGCTTGCGGAAAAATTTGTCAACCACTTCTCCTATAATTTCAAACATGAAATATCCATGACGGACCTTTGCAATGCAAAACAAAAGAGCAGAGAATCCTTTGCTTCTTTCTTGCAGAGGTGGAGAGGCTTAGCAAGCAAACTCACTTGGCCAATTCCTGAGAAGCAATTAGTCACCATGTTCGTGACTAATCTAAACCAAGAAATGGGGTTTCATCTACAAATCCTTTGCACGTCTACCTTTGAAGAAGTCATTGACAAAGGTACTACAATTGAAAGAGCCCTTATCACCAAGGGCTCGATCAAATTATATGACAACAAGCCCTATAGCAACAACAACAACAACAACAACAACAAGGTCAACATAAATGTCCCCAATACAAACAACAACAACACGCAATCAAATGAAAAATCATGCTTTTGGGGAAAGAATAAAAACACCCTCAATGACGGCATCACCGATGTGAAGGCCATCCAACATGTACAGAATCAAGCACTCTCAAATACATACACCGCCAATGTAAATATGCCAAAAGGTCAACCTAAGAAAAACAAACTTCAGAGACAATTTACACCCCTAGGGGAACTAATCGAAGATATCCTCAATAGATGTCTAAAGAGTGGTTTAATAACTCTCCCACCCATTAAGCCCCACCAAGAAAGTGAACTCAAAGCCATGTGGTACAATGAAAATGACTATTGTGACTACCATCATATTGTGTCCATAAGACATTTGATTGCATGAAATTAATACATTGTGTACAAGACCTCATAGAGTAAAAGAAAGTCAATCTCGAGCAAGTCACCCAACCATCACCTGACGCTAATTTGGGAGCTTACAAGGATCCACTACCTAATCACAACAAAGCCTCATCTCCTAATCAAGCCTACAACATCACCCCACCTCCCGCATCCTATGATTTTGTTGTAGGACGGATAGAACCATCATCCAACTATATCAACACAATCACCATTTGGGCTCAAGCACCTGATTGTGTCGTCACAACATGTCGAGGCCGTGTATCCATCTACACAGTCCCCACCACCGATCAAACGCCTCCATCCACATCAAACCCTCAATCCAATCGTCCGTCCATTTGCCCCTCACCTGCCAATAAGTAAAACCGCCTAGATCATCTAGGAAAGACCCCTGTGCAAATCTCCATACTTGAGCTGCTTCGCACGTCACCTCTCCATAAAGAAGTCCTCAACAAAGTTCTCTTGGAAACCCAAGTTCCCACCAACCTGAATGTGGATCAACTCCAAGACATGGTGGGCCATATTGCCTCACCCCATCATCTCACTTTCTCTGAAAAGGACCTTCCTGCCTCTAACAATCTACATAATGACACCTTGAATATCAAAGTTCGCATCCATAAACATATCATCAAAAGAGTCTTAATAAATGGTGGCTTTGGCCTAAACCTGTGCACTCTAAAATTACTAAAACACTTGGGATACTTAGATGTGGTTGTAGATACTAGTGAATGCATAACAATCAAGGGATATGATGACACTGAATGACTATCTAAGGGTGCTATCAAGCTCCCTATCCAAGTAGGACAAAAGATAATTTGGAAACAAAATGTCAGGTTCTTGATCTTGACCTCCCCTACAACATTTTTCTCGGTCGACCATGGATCCATTCCATGAAAGCCGTCCCCTCTACATTCCACCAATGCCTAAAGTTCCCTCACAATTGCACAGAAGTAACCATCTATGCCGACCCTTGCCCCTTCTAATACTGCAGTTTCTTGGAAGGACATGACCACACTTTCTGCCCATACAACAAGGCTATCACAAAAACCACTTCTTGAACTGATCCCACAACATCCACCTCATACATCGACCCCGCCAACATTTCTACCACTTCATCCCAAGCACCTCCACTACCCGAGGTCAAGATCAAGATTAGCAACATGGGATGTGGGGAATATGACATACATGGTACCTTTTGTGTAGGGACATTACCCAATCTTAAGATGTTTGGTGCCCCAAAAGGAGAAGAGATCAATACAGTTGTCATCAAATGTAAACCATCCCCCACCTTTGAAAAGAAGCACCTTCTTGATCAAGATGTGCTCGAAGACATATCATCATGGCTATATAAAGACGAAGAAATAGAGCAAGAAGCCCCTACCATACCAACAATAATCTATGGCAAAGGGTCAGAGATCATCAAAAACATGGGCTACAAAGGGCAAGGTGACATTGGCCTTCATGAATAGGGGATCATAGAACTAGTTCAAGCGACGAGAAATCCTTACACTCAAGGGTTAGGGTATGGTCAACGACAACGTATCCTCACTACTGGCGAATGTATCCTAGCCGAGGTCGCTACGGTTTCCCCTGAAGTTGATAATGTCAACGAAGTGGGCCATCAAGACTCTTTTAGTGACTTCACTAAGTTCTTTGAATCATCCCTATGCACTATATACACAGTCACCACCCTAGCATCTTCATCCAATGACCTACCCCTTGTATACCCGGACCTCATAGACTGGGATCAACACGGACCTCTCGTCTTCGACGTAGCACAAAATGATGAAGCAATCACTAAAATGATGGGGGTTAGAGGTCACTTCCCCCTGGGAGTTCATAAAGTTGGATACATTATGGAACTTGATACAACTACATATTTCAGGGATACAACTCCTACTTCCAGTCACAAAAATATAAAAATCAAACATGGATCTGATGGTGAAAACTGCTTTGCGGCAATGTCAGATCCCAAAAAAGTAAAAATAAAGGACGTATCTCCTAGTGAAAACCTCCATGAGGTGCTAGGGGATGGAAGCATGGGCCTTACCGAGATAGAGAAAGTATATCCTGACAGATCACCCATCCTTGTGAAGCCATCTCAAGAAATGAATCTTGGGACGAAAGAAGAGCCAAAAATCACCTTCAAGGCAGAATCTCTCAATGCAACAGAGCAGGAAAAATTCTTAGCCTTCTTCAAATGTAGAAATCGTAACTTTGCATGGACCTATGCAGACATGCCAGGGCTAGATCCTGCCTTGGTTGTCCATCACCTTGCAGTACGGCCTGATGCAAAACTAGTAAAATAGAAGCTAAAAAAGATGAACCCTCAAGTTGCACTCCTAGTCAAAGTAGAATTGAAGAAACTACTGGATGTGGGATTCATTAGACCCATTGACTATTCTGAGTGGGTTTCCAACCTAGAGCTAGTAGCAGAACCTGATGGTCGAATCCGTTGCTGCACCGAATTCTAAGACCTTAACAAAGCCTGCCCAAAGGATGACTTTCCTCTACCAAACATTGACATGATAGTGGATCTTATGATAGGACATGAGATGTTATTCCTGATGGATGGCTTTTCAGGGTATAATCAAATCAGGATCGCAGAAGAGGATCAACATAAGACAAACTTTATATGCCCATGGGGGACATACTATTGGGTAGTGATGCCTTTCTGCCTAAAAAATGCCGGAGCTACTTATCAATGAGCTATGACTATCATCTTCCACGATCTTTTCCACCACATCATGGAAGATTATGTGGATGATTTGCTAGGGAAATCAAAGACAAGAGAGGAGCACCTGGACGTGTTAGCAAAGATCTTCGACATGCTAGATCAATATAATGTGTGGCTATATCCAAATAAATGTGTCTTTGGGGTTACCTCCAGAAAGCTTTTGGGATACACAGTCTCTAGAAGGGGAATTGAGGTAGATCCTACAAAAGTCAAAGCCATCATTGAGATGCCTCCTCCAAAGACACTAAAACATCTACGAAGTCTGCAAGGGAAACTCTAGTCCATCTACCGGTTTATTGCTCAACTTGCTGATAAGTGTCAACCTTTTCAGCATCTACTCAGAAAGAATACAACTTTTGTCTGGGACAATCAGTGTCAGGTTGCCTTCGACTAGTTGAAAGAATACCTAGCTAATCCTCCTGTTTTGACTCCGCCAAGGCAAGGAGGGCCCCTCCTATTATACATCTCAGCAACAGAAATAGCTATAGGGGCCTTTTAGCACAACACGATGAATAAGGGAAGGAAAGAGCTATATATTATATCAGCCGCACCTTGATAACCTATGAGCTAAATTATACATCAATTAAACGAGCATGCCTAGCCGTGGTCTTTACTTCACAAAAGTTAAGACACTACGTGCTCAATCACAAATCTAAGCTCATCACCAAGATCGATCCACTAAAATATCTACTAAATAAAGCTACTCTTACTGGGAGAATGGCAAAATGGGTCATGATCCTTAGTGAATTTGACATCGAATATACCGAGAGAAAGGCTATCAAAGGACAGGTTATCGCTGATCAGATGGATAAAGAACCTATTCTTGTAGAATATCCTACACTCGCAAAGTTCCCTGATGAAGCCATATTGACAATAGCACCAGCAACAAAAACATAGAAAATGTACTTTGATGGGTCATATACACATAGAGGCTCGGGGGCAGGCGTCTTGTTTGTTACCCCTCAAGGTGACACCATCCCTAAATCATTCAAAATCACATTTCCATGTACCAACAACATGGCATAATATGAGGCCCTTATCACAGGTCTCTAAATGGCAATCAAATGGAAAATTGAGAAGCTGACAGTGTATGGTGATTCCCAACTGGTCATCCGACAAGTAAACAATGAATATAAAACTAAGGATGATAAACTCCTACCTTACAAAAAAATGGTCGACGACTTCAAAGACTATTTTGATGATATCCACTTTGAACAAATCCCAAGGCTCAACAATAAAGCTACAGACGCCATGGAAACAATCGGATCCCTGGTCGATATGAAGAAAGATAGCAAGAAGTGCGAGTTCTTGATCGAAGAGCTCCCTATTCCAGCATATGATGTTCCCCAATCAGAGCTAGTGTGCAAAATCATTGGTCCCTTATCCCCGTGGTATCAAGAGACTTATCTGTACCTTCACGATAACATCATCCCTCCTAACCTATCCACCTCACAACGAAAAACTTTCATCCGCCGAGCCTCCCGCTTCACCATTGTAGGAGATACCCTATACAAAAGGAGTCTTGATGGCATGCTTTTTCAACTTTAGCTAAGATCTTGAGAACCGGGTACTATTGGCCAACCATGGAGCGAGACGACCGGTTTGTAAATAAGTTTCTACCATGTCAACAACATGGAGATCTCATTCATGCACTAGCACAAGAATTACAGCCAATCACGATGTTGTGGCCTTTCTCACAGTGGGGGCTTGATCTCATAGGGAAAATCCATCCACCATCATCCAAAGGCCATAAATTCATAATCACTGCTACCGAATACTTCACTAAGTGGGTGGAAGCAATAAAACTCACCTTCACCATTGGAACACAAATATCCAAGTTCATCCTCCATTACATCATATGTCATTACGACATCCCCCATTCCACCATCACCGACAATGGAAAACCATTCAAGAACCAGGAAGTCCATACCTTGTGCGAGAAATTCCAAATCCAACACCATTTCTCTACTTCATATTACCCTCAAGGTAATGGTTAAGCAGAAGCTTCAAATAAAACCATCCTCCGCATTCTAAAGAAGACGGTTAATGAAGATGGCCATGATTGACACCTTCAACTCAATCCCGCCCTATGGGCCTATCGCACAAGCATCCGTACACCCACAAGAGCCACTCCATATTCCCTTGTATTCAGATTCGAAGCCATCTTATCTATTGAGGTCAAGCTCCCATCCTTAAGAGTATCTCTGCAAAACATAATCACTGATGAGGAATACCGAGTCGCAAGGCTGCATGAGCTGGAATTACTGGATGAGAAACATCTGGATGCATTGAACCATCTGTAGGCCTATCAAAATCGCCTCAGAAGAAGCTATCACAAGAAAATCAAGAGCCAAAAATTTGAAGTAGGCGACCTTGTCCTTATGGAAAACCAGAAAAATTTGCAGGAGCGCCCTAAGAAAGAAAAATTTGAACCCAATTGGTTAGGGCCTTATGTCGTCACAGCCAGCTACGAATCAGGAGCATACTAGCTTGCAACACCTGAGGGGCAGCCTCTGGATGACCCTATGAACATTCTACATCTAAAGAAATTCTATGCATAACCCATTGAGTATCCCAAGCAAAAATACAAAAAAATAAAAAAATCAAGAAAAACTTGAGTGTAATAAAGACTTCCAATGGTGAAAATCACTTCGGTGATGCCTTGGATTGGTACCATGGTGAAAACCTATTTCAGGTGCCATGTGTAGTGGTCGGTTCTACCATCTAATAAGTCCTCTTTCCATCACAATCAATCCACGCCAAAATCACCTTCCATGGCTTGGAATTTGGAAACATCAGTTACCCACCCCACATCTCCCCACCCAAGGCTATCATTGCAGTATAAAGATCCTTGTAAGCTCCCTTCTGTACAGCTAAAATCAAAAAATCCAAAAACAATAGAAAATAAAAAAAATCCAAAAATAATAGAAAATCTAAAAAATCTAAAAACATTAGAAAATAAAAAAAATCTAAAAACATTAGAAAATCAAAAAATTACAAAAATTTACTACCACGACACCATCATGTTTTAAAACATACTCACCCACAATCATCATCTCCTATCAATATCCATCTTAAACCATTCCCACATCATCAAGTCTTGCCAGAACTACATATTCATCTCGCCTGCATCTTGAAAGCACCTTGATCCCGTGGACACAGGGTATGTAGGTAGTCTGGAATACGAAGGAAGTATCCAATACTCAGGTACATAAGATGCACCCATCCAACCCATTTGGATGGTCCCTATTTACTGAGCTTGCTAGACCCAACAAATGATACACATGCTAAGTATACATTTGAAACATTATGCCTAATGCAAAAAACCATCAATCAACATACCAACTATGATCCTACACATGTCCTGACTGTACTTTTGCCCATCTTTCGAAACATATCAACATCTAACCGATTTGCGTCCTAGGATATATCATTCCCACAATGGACAAGAATATGTCATCCTATCAACACTAATATTGGCAAGAGCACACAATGGCTATTTGTATCCTTTTATTGGTCTTTTTGATTATTGATTTTATCTTCTGGTCTCACTCTAGGTCAATTCCAAAACTACCTTGATCTCATCATATCATGGTCAGTGGGGGACAACACCTCGAGTAAGACATGGTCATTGTTTCTGTATGCCGTGCTTGTGGGTTGGTTTCATTACTCCAAGAATAGTATTCATATCTTGAAGCCTGGGTCGGTTCTAGCATGATGTGCCTCATTTGCATAAACATGCATTAATACCTTATATGTACTATGGGCACTCATGGCTATGAGTCCCCTTCCTCGGCTAGGCAAGGTTATACTACCTTGGGCGTGTATGACATCAACCTATTGTTTGTGGCTCTTGTCTATGCAATTGTGGGATATGTACATCATCACTTAGGTCACTTCATACCTTTGTGAAAACTATCCTACATTGCTATAATAAACTAAGAAATGCTCTCAAAAAATCTTATGCAACTACTATTTCTAGGTCAAAATCATTGTTCTAATCATCCATTCAACCATACTATGTGGGCCTAGATTTTGTATTCCCCCCATCTAGTTCCCCCCTCAATCTTCTCACTAATCCCACTTATCCTACTTATTCCCACCTAACACATCTTGAACCAAAATAAATCCCCCCTCAATGACGTGGTGTATCATGACCTAACAATTCCCTCATCCCCCATCCCACTTCCTCCTCCAATCTAACCAAAACCAATCCTACCCTTACCCGGTCCATAAACCCTTATCCCTTCCCCACCTATTCCTCTACCACTAAGCCCCACCACCCAGGGTTGAACAAAAAATATCACGTGTATCATGACTTGATCATTACATTGCATCATTTAGTTGCATTTCATAATCATTTAGTTGCATTTTCATAATCATTTAGTTGTATTTTCATAATCATTTAGTTGCATTTTCATAATCATTTAGTTGCATATCATAATCATTTAGTGGCATTTTCATAATCATTTAGTTGCATGTTCATATTTCCATTTGCATACATAATATGTGTTTATTAAGATAAGCATATATTTCCATTTTGTATCCATAATAAATGTTTATTAATATGAGCATTTATTTGCATTTTACATCCACATCATAATCCATAATCACAAACATGCTTATACTAACACAAGCAAATCATCATTACATCTATCATATTACATCAATAAGTACATCCATAACATCAACATAATACATCTCATAAACACAACACATCCATAGCATCTCATAAAATCATCACATCATCATAATATGTATAATCCATAAAACATACTGCATCCATCAACTTAAGCATCATCATAATCATATAAAAAACACAACATGTAGGCCATCTAAATAATCAACTGTCATAATATACATCATCAAAATAATAGTGTACATGGCTCACAATAATACAAAGTCATGATACAATAAGTGCAACACAAATGTCAACCCTGAATAGAGGAGCCTCTGTCTGACTCAGTAAGGGATCCTGGTCATGGCTGTGGTCTTGCCTGTGGCTGAGGCTGTACATGTATAACCTGTTGTGGCATCTATGATGGGGGATCCATCGGCTGCTGAACTGACTGAAATGATCTAGATCTATATGACCTAGACATCTGGAACCTGCTATGTTGACTGTAGCTCGGCATGCGCTGCTCTGTCGGCACTGCCGCCTGATAATAATCAGCCCATCCTCTAGCCTCTAGCAGTTATCCCTGTACCTGAGATAAATGTGTCTGCATTAGTGTCAAAATTGGTCCCATACCTACACCCGAGACTACCCCTTGTAAACTGACCACCATCCCCTCTAGCCTCAAGAGTGCAGCATCTCGCTCACCCGTCAGAGTGGCTATCTGACCCTGTGCTTGGGCTAACTACACCTACAACACACCCATCTGTCCATCTTCCCCATCTAGTAGTGCAACCATGCCCCGCAACTGCACTAGCTCAACATCACGACTTTATACAGCCTCCTACAGGCTGGCAACTTGTCCCTATAAGGTCTCAATCTCCTCCTCACCTGCACTCCGAGGCCGTCGATGAGATGAATGCTCTCGAGGCCCCGAAACTCCACCTACCGCTGAAGTACCTGGCTCTGAACCAGGAACCTACTGTCCTGCTATAGCTGCCTGCCGCTACTACTGCTGTGGTACCTATGGTGGGGGAAGAAACTCCCTATCTGTCCTCTGCCATCACCTATGCTGCTGAGGTGCCCTATGCCTCGGTACCTCTCCTATCTGAACCTACTATATAGGTACCTGCTGCTGGGGAAACTGCGGACTACCACCTACCTGCCCCTCTCCTCCAAGCCCAACCTACCTAGCTGTTGTTGCTACCAACACATCCATCAGCTCCCCATCTCCTCCAACCTCCACAAGGTAATCCGTAATAATCTCCTCCCCCTCCTCTAAGAAATCACCATCCCTATCATAATCCTCATCCCCATCCTCCTCTGACTCCTCATCCCCTAATACTACTACCTCCTCTGTAGGATCTGTGAACCGCGTAGGTCGCCACCTCTACCACCACGCATCATAGGCAAGAGTAGTGCCTGTATCTCTAATCTCGCTCCACCAATCCCATATCAACGGCTCTAAAGCCGTAAAATCCTCTAAAGCAACCTGGGGCTATATGGCCGGGGGCCACAAATGTTCATATGCCCTAACTGCCGCATAACTTGTGACGGTAGACACATATCAATAGTACGGTCACCCTGACCTATCAGGTAGCACTGCTGGAATGTGTAGGGCATATGAACATCGTCATCTAGCTAGGGCTCCAATCCGATGCAGGGTCGCTAGGTAACCCGAATCACATCATCTAAAACTCGTCTCCAATATCGAACTTGCCCGATGTATGGATACTCTGTATCCCGATACAAAAAAACATAGGCATCAAAAGGACAATGATAATACCCACATATTAGCCTAGTGATCAGAATATGCTCCCAAATCCATACATGAAGCAAAGTAACTTCAGCTGATAGAGATGAATCACAATGATAAACAACTGTATGCATCTCATGATAAAGCTGTGCTAACATCATCGGTCCCCAAGCATACACTGTCTCATGTCGAATCTTCCCCTCAATGACCTCCCCCCATCCAACCGAAAATCCCCTACCTCTCCTATCTGACATCACTACGCCCCCGATCAATACACACAGGAATAAAGCAAAGTGATCTGCACCTGCCGCCAGTGTCCCCTCATAGCTCATCTCCCTCCTGTCTGTTGATAAAACAATGTGATCACGACCAAATACTCTAAGTAAGGCCCTCCATCCCCTCCTCGTGTCATATGTCACCCGCTGACCATAAATTAGTATCTTGAGGATTTGATAAACATCCTCAAGTGTGATGGTGATCTCGCTAGTAGGAAGCAAAAATGAACAAGTCTCTAGGTGATATCGCTCTATGATAGCTGTAATCAGAGCTCTATGAGCTCATAGTACTGGCATAGATACAGCTGTCAAAATCCCTAACCTAGCTAGTCGAGCCCGGGTGGCATTGTCGAAGTGATCAAATAACTCCATCACAGCTGGCACGTGTCGCTCCCGCGAGGACACTATAAATGACCTCATAACCTGCATCCACAAATTTCTTGTCAAAACCTACCTATTCTTCCAAAATCCACCCTTTCTTCTACTATTGAAAGCCAAAACATTTTTGGTGCCACAATAGGCCCCCTTTTGTGCCAATCCTAACATTGGTGCTACTTTTCTCCTGCATGGCACTAATCCAGAAGATAGCACCACTGTGCAACTTTTTTGCACCATTCCAGAACATAGTGCCACAATACCATTTGGTACCAATTTGCAAAATGGCACCACTATTCCAAAAAGTGTCGATGTAGAAGATCACACTAATAACCAACAAAGTGCCAATCCTAAGGATGGCACTACTTTGCAACATAGCGCTAATCTATAAGATAGCACTATCCTCGAACCCATTTGGTGCCAATGCACAAAATTCATACTCCTACGCAACATTGCACTGAAACAGAGGATGGCGCCAAAACGATAAGAATTTAGCACTAATCCGACCCTTTTCCACCCCAATGGATAGTGCCAATCTAGAGGATAGCACTAATCCGCTCCCCTTTTTGCGTTGCACGATCTTGCGATAGCGCCAAAACCTCAAAATCCTAATTCCTGAAATAAAAAAATGTGATAAAATAAAAAAATGACAAAGCTAAGGTTAAGGCCTACCTAGGGTCCAGCCTCTGGTGCCTGCCCGTATGCTTAGAAATGCTCAGAAATGTGTGTATCGTGGGAACATGGGATTGCAGTCCATCATCTCCTCTTCGCTTCTTCTTCTCAATGGCTTGATGTGTACAAATGTGGCACTCTTAGGGACCACTACTCTAAATATAGTAGGCCATGTCATCGCTCCATGCAATTTTTCTCCCCCAGAGTGTAGATCACAACCATTTTATCCCGTTCTTCTTACTATCAACTTGATTTCCTATCCACTATCCAAATTTCACTCCTGTTGCATCCTTTCGAGAGATCACCTGAAATTTTTTAATTTTTCACTAACCTCTCGAGGGGGCATCCCTTACTCATTCCATTCTTTCTCGGCAGCTGAGGCATATTTTTCTTTGAACTGACGCCACTTCACTGTTAGGTCTTGACACCACATCAAAGAGGGGCAAATATAGACACCTAAAACTATTTTCATCATCAAATAGACTCCTGACCTCCCTAAACATACCTATTTCCCTTCTAAACAATTAATTAAATTTTTATTTAATTAATTATCCTTTTATCACCTAATTTTTCATCATTTTATCCCCAACAATTGGATTAATTTTATTGATTCAATAGTTCAACCTTAGCCAATTAATTAAATAAATATGCAATATTTATTTGGTTAATTTCCCCCTTCTCACTAAACCCAATTAATTAGTTAAATCATGTTTAACTAATTAATTCAGACTATTAATTAACCTATCCCTACCCTAGGCAATTAAATATTCACTATTTAGTTGCCTACCCTAGCCTATATCATCCTAGCCTTAGGATTGATTAAATAAATCCTTATTTAATCAATCTTAACTTCTCACTAATCCATCTACTAATTTATTCCAGCCATATTAATTAGGTTAATCACTCTAATTAATTTGGTCAAACCCTCATTAACACTTCTCCCCACATCCCATGAATAAAAAATTGATTTCCATGCCAAATGAATCAATTTTTAATACACATTTGTCATAATCCTCATTGGATACCTCTTACACCCCTTACACATGTCATAACTCATTAATATCCACTCTTCCCCAAATGAATTTTAAATTCATTTTATCCTTCCCCATGTGAATTTTTAATTCACAAATAATCCATCTCACCCAACCTCATTTATGGACCCATCTTCCCAAGATGAATTAAAAATTCATCTTTATTCTCACCTTTTCATTTTCTAGGATGAAATCTAGGCCCTCCACATCATCTTCATCCTCCACCATTGATTTCTCAAATGAATCTCCACCCTTGGATCAAAATCTCTCCAAAAAGCCTATATAAATACAACATCCTCCAAACAATTTTATCATCCAATTTCTAAGTAAAGTTATCACGCCAAAAATTCTCTAGCTTGTGAGTTGCATTTAGATTGAGCATTTCACATTTGAATCCATTATCTAGGGTATATCTAGGAGCTCTTGGGTGCATGCTTCGACCACCCTATCTTGTATTGGTGAATCTTAGTGAGGTATAAGGCTTGTTTATGCTTTTATTTTTGTGTTTTTCATCTCATTTTAGTTTCACTAATCACCAGAACTCATTTGCAACATAAAAAAATTAAATAAATAAATATATTTTAAGTTAGATAAATAAATATATTTTAAGTTAGATAAATAAATATATTTTAATATAGTACTTAGAAGATGGGAGAGAATGACATACTTAGATCTTCTTTAGCATCTCTTCATAGCTTCTTCCCTCAAACTTGCAAAACCTGTAAAACCTGCAATAGAGAATAGAGAAAAGGCAAAAAGAAAAAAAAATGAAATGATACAAATTTAAGGAATAAATTTATTTTAGTAAGTTCTAGAAAATTATTTCTTTCTAATGCATAAATCTACTCCTTAAAAGTAGCTAACAATTTCCCATTTGGAGGATTGATTTATTATAACATTCCTTTTTAAATTAATTTAAAAGCCGGTGATAACACTTAAATTTATATTTAAAAACGATTTTAAAAAAAATCTCAATATGCAATCATATCCCTAAATTTTAGTTATTATAACATGCCTTTTTAAATTAATTTAAGAGATAGTGATAACATTTAAATTTATATTTAAAAATGATTTTAAAACAAAAAATCAATATGCCATCATATCCCTAAATTTTAGTTTATGGATTGCTTAATTAGAGGATGAATTATTATGATGTGCTTTTTAAAATAATTTTAAATTATTTTTATTTAATGAGACACTATTAGGGGTAAGTCACCATTGAGAACAAATGAAATGAGTGTTGGTTGATGTAATAAATTTATTGTTATTTATTTTTAATTAAAATTAGTAGTTATTTAATATAACAAAAATATATATTCTTGGATGATATTTAATTTAATTTAATTTTTTTAATGCAATTGATTTTATTATGTTATTATTACGAAATGAGATAAAGAGGTATTTAATTAACTATTAATTAAATTAAAGCTAGATGCTTAGTTAAAACTTATAATTAAATTTGAGTTTAATTTTTTTCCTAATCACCATAAGTGTCACCAATTACCATTTTCAAGTATTTTAAAAAATAGTTGCATTGTGTTTATGCCCATATGTGCATGTGTGTATGGGTGGGCATTACATAGGTGCACTACCGGATGAAGGATTTGATTTTAGAGTTGTGGGGGATGACATTTTGAATTGATTTTTTATTTTGGAGTGGTTGACGAGGTCTTTAATGATGGGTGTTGATATTATTATGATGGAATTATAATTTTTATTAGAATTATAATTAGGGTTAGGGTTACAAATTGGGTTAGAATTACAATTAGGGTTATAGTTAAATTTAGGGTTATGGCTAGATTTTAAATTAAGGTTGAATTAGCATATATTTCTATAAAGATAAATATGCTAACCTTACCACTAATTTAAATCCTTACTATAACCCTAACCATACATGGAACCCTAACCCTAATCATAAAGTTAGAAATAGGGTTTAGCTTAGGAGTAGGGTTAAAACTATTATTAGAATTAGGGTTAGGGCCAGGGTTAAA
Organism: Cunninghamia lanceolata; assembly: GCA_027924645.1. Lineage (NCBI taxonomy): Eukaryota > Viridiplantae > Streptophyta > Pinopsida > Cupressales > Cupressaceae > Cunninghamia > Cunninghamia lanceolata. The sequence continues at coordinate 6,314,119 of BSBN01000976.1, read as the reverse complement.
ATTAGGGTTAGTATTGGCCTAAATGTTAGGGTTAGGGTTACAGTTAGAATTAGGGTTAGGGTTTGAGTAAGAATTAGTGTTAGAATTACGGTTAGGGTTAAATTAGGATTAGGGTTAGGGTTAGGATTAAAATTAGGGTTGGGGTTTGGGTTAGGATTAGAATTAGGGTTATGACTATAATTAGGGTTAATGTTAGAATTAGAGTTAAGGTTAGGGTTATAATTACGGTTAAGTTTAGTATTAAGATTAGGGTTTCAATTAGGATCAGGCTTATGGTTAGAAGTGAGGTTAGGGTTAGAATTAGAATTAGGGTTAATAAATTAGGGTAAGCATTAGAGTTACAGTTAGGGTTAGGGTTAGGGCTAGAGTTAGGGTTAGAATCTGGGTTAGGGTTAGGGTTAAAATCATAGATAGAATTAGGATTAAGGTACAGGTTAGAATTAGGGTTATTGTTAGATTTAAAATTAGGGTAGAATCAGGGTTACTATTAGAATTAGGGTAAGAATTAGATTTATAGTTAGGGTTAGGGTTCAAATTAGAGTTATGGTTAGAGTTCAATTAGGGTTATGGTTAGTATTAAGGTTAGGGTTAGGTTTTGAATTATAGTCAGGCTTAGGGTTAGAGTTAGGTTAGGGTTAGGGTTAATGTTAGAATCAGGTTAGGGTTATAATTAGGGTTAGGGTTGGAATTGAGGTTAGGGTTAGAGAACTAGATTTAGGGTTACTATATGAGGGTAAGCATTAGAGTTACATTTAAGGTTAGGGTTAGGGCTAGAGTTAGGGTTAGAATTTAGGTTAGGATTAGGGTTAAAATTAGAGCTATGTTTAGGGTTAGAATTAGGGTTAGCATTAGGATTATAACTAGGGTCGGGGTTAGGGTTATAATTAGGGTTACAACTATAATTAGGGTTATTGCTAGAATTAAAGTTAGGGTTAGGGTTACAATTAGGGTTAAGTTTAGTATTAAGGTTAGGGATAGGGTTTCAATTAGGATCAACCTTAGGGTTAAAATTAGAGCCATGTTTAGGGTTAGAATAAGGGTTAGGGTTAGGGTTAGAATTAGGGTTAGGGTTAGAGTTACGGTTAGAATTAGAGTTAGGATTATGATTACAAGTAGGGTTGGGGTTAGGGTTAGAATTAGGGCTACGACTATAATTAGGGTTAGGGTTTTATTTATATTTGGGGTTGGAATTATAGTTAGAATTGGAGTTAGGATAGGGGTTAGAATTACAATTTATATTTGGGTTATAGTTAGAAATAGGGTGAGAATTAGAATGAAAATTAGCGGTAGGTTTAGAATTAGAGTTAGGATTACAATTAGCAATGTGGTTAGGGTTAGTGTTACGATTAGAATTAGGGTTAATGTTAGAATTATGTTAGGGTTATAATAAGGGTTAGGGTTAGGGTGAGATTTAGGGTAACGATTAGAATTAAGGTTAGGGTGATGGTTAGGGTAAGGGTTCAACATTGAGATTAAAATATTCCTTAAATATAGGTACTCTAATTCTAAATCTAACCCTAATTCTTACAACAACCAGAAGATCTAACCCTATTTAACATAATTCTAACCATAATTTTGACTATAACTCTAATAATAACAATAACTCCAATTCCAACCATAGTTCTAACCCTAACCCTAATTCTATTCCTAACCCTAACCCTAATTTTAACCCCTAACTCTAATCCTAAATACAATATATATATATAGTTTAGTATTAAGGTTAGGGATAGGATTTCAATTTAATTATTATAACATATCTATGTATATTATAATATTATTATATAATTATATAGTATAGTTAGAATTACACTTTCTGCTTCAGATGCTACTAGTATACCTATATTTTAAAAAATATATCTAAAGTATGCCGAGAGATATCATTCTCGAGGCGCCTATTTTTTTAATCAATTTACCACATAGGTGGAATAGGCGCCTCAAGAAGGATATCTCTCGGTGTACTTTATATATATATTTTAAAATATAGGTATACTAGTTACGCCGAGAGGCGTTCCTACATTCCCAGCATGGATGAAAGCTAAAAGATTCTAGAATTTCTATGTAAACTTATAAGATTCCAATCTAGAATCTTTATTTAAAAAAACAAATAGTCACTCAACAAATTAAAAGAAACCAAATAATCACTCAACAAATTAAAAAAAAAAACAAAAAAAAAAGATGAAAAGAAAAAAAAACAAAGAAAAGAAAATACATGCTCGATGTAAAAAAAGGTAGATGACAGTTTCAAAGAAGTCATATCACTATGCACTAAGATGAAATAAAGAAACGTTACAGAATGGTATATGAAAAGACGCACATTCAATCTATTTATATTGCCTCCTTCCTCAAAAATGCTTTTGCTATTTTAAACCAAAATGCTTATAAAAAATAAAAAAATAAAAACCAAAAACCAAAAAAAAGAAATTGGAAGATATCTATCCACTAGAGATACATTTTTTTAAATATAAATATACTAGTTTATTCACATTAAAATATTTTATGTATAGTTGTTTTATTTCCCATTTTTACCCCCATAAAAAGAAAGGGGAGGCCGAGCAAAATGTTATCCAAAGTTGAAAGAAACGTGCAAAATGTTATTTATAATAAATAAACACACTTAGGCGGTGAAGTTGTAAGCTCAAAATACAAACTCTAGCGCAAATTGCGATTTAAGGTAGCATTATCTATCATTCTTATCAATTCAAAATCTTCTCTCGCAGATTCGCTAACCTGTTTGCTTAGAAAGTAATAGAATTTTGTTACCAATTCGTTCTTCACATGCATTCAGTTTTTATGTTGAAACAAATTTTAATGATTTTTAATTGTTCTTCTCAATGTTGTTGAAAACTGATTCAGGTTCCAATTTGTCTCAGATACTTTGATGGTTTTTGTTGATTTTCTGTATCTAAATAGATAATGGCAGTTTTTCTTTCAATTGTATATTCCTCTTTGTGTTTGTTCCATTATTCGATATATCAAGGAAAACATCTAGAGATGCCCGGTTGGCATTCTTTTCTTTGATCGGAATGTAAACAAAACATTTCTGGAGGTGGGTTAGTTGGCTTTCGTAAGTCTTAGTCTCAGGTGGGTTTGTCATAATTTGTCCCTTTGAGAAAGTCCTCTTCGACTTTGTATCTATATAAGTTTTAGGCTTGTGCAATTGCTCATACCCACTTGGGTTTTTAGGTCCTTTCTTCCCAAAGAGTGTGTCAATGTGGATTAACATGAGCAGCAACAAAGGAAATTCCGCAGTTCTTACAATGCAGGAAGTGGGTTTCACTATTCTGCTGGGGTTGGGTTTTGCACTTTTAGCACAATGTGGTTCTGTAGAGTCTAGGAAGAGGCTGTCGGATGCAGAAGCCAAATACATTAGTCACAGGCAGCTGATGTACTACGAGGATGGATATGGGAACAGAGGAGAAAAAGTGGTTGTTGATCCCAGCTTGAAGTTCCCAAATCCAAGGCTTGAAAATGCCTACATTGCTCTTCAGGCATGGAAAAAGGCAATCATTTCAGACCCACTGAACATAACGAGCAACTGGTTTGGTGCTGATGTCTGTAGCTACACTGGTGTATTTTGTTCCCCTGCATTGGATGATCCAGACATCATTGTTGTAGCAGGCATTGATCTGAACCATGCACATATTGCAGGGTATCTACCAGTGGAGCTTGGGCTTCTCACAGATCTTGCATTATTCCATATCAATTCCAACTATTTCTGTGGATTTGTGCCTCAGAGCTTCATGAATATGAGTGAAATGTTTGAATTTGATATCAGCAATAACAAGTTTGCTGGGTCATTTCCAATGGTGGTGTTCTCAATGCCCAAATTGAAGTATTTGGACATCAGGTTCAATGAGTTTGAGGGGTCCCTTCCGAAGGAGCTGTTTGACAAGAATCTGGATGCCATCTTTATCAATGACAACAAGTTCCATCTTGAAATTCCATCTAACCTTGGAAATTCGCCTGTTTCTGTTATTGTTTTTGCCAACAATAATCTTCAGGGATGCTTGCCTGCTAGTTTTGGTCAAATGGCTCCTACTCTCAACGAGATCGTTCTATTCAATAACAATTTGTCATCCTTTATTCCATCTGATATTAGGAAGCTGAGAGACTTGACTGTATTTGACATAAGCTTCAATAACATAGTTGGCTCTCTCCCAGACAGCATGGGAGAGATGGTTAGCTTGGAAAAACTGAATGTTGTTCGCAATAAGCTATTTGGAATGATTCCAGAGAGCATATGTGCTCTTCCCAATTTGAAGAATTTTACATATTCCCACAATTTCTTCAGTGGAGAGGCCCTTAATTGTCTGGCTCTTCCTTCCAGAGGGATCTTCTTGGCTGACAAATTTAACTGTATCCGTTGCAGGCCTTTCCAGAGATCATTCTTGGAATGTGCAGCAGCACTTTCTCTATCCATGGGTTGTTCTGCATCTGATTCCTGTAAGCCAGTCAAGATTTTTCCATCATCTCTATCCCAAATCCCACCTTCTCCTTCACCACCCCTTCCATCTCCACCACGTCCTCCATCTCCACCATCCCCTGTCTACTATGTTCGTCCACCATCACCTCTATCTCCACCTTCACCTTCACCTGTCTACCATGTTCATCAACTTCCGCCTGCAGCTCTCTCTCCTTCTCAACCATCTTCCCCACCACAGATGCACTCTTTACCACAGCTGACACTAGTATACTATCGTCCCCCATCCCCCTCTCTGCCACCACCACCACCTCATCCACCTCTACCTCCACCACATTCTCCTCTTCCTCCCCTGCCTTCTCCAGTCCACTATCATTCACCTCCACCCCTATCACCTCCTCCATATTATCCATTCCCTCCTCCACCACATTCCCCACCTCTTCCCCCTGCATGCAATGACCTCTCATCCCCACTATCATCACCTCCACCTCCACCTCCACCGTCCCCTCATTATCCATCACACTCCTCACCTCTTCCCCCTCCATCCATTGATTCTGCATCTCCAATTCCTCCACTTCCATCTCCATCTCCACAACTTCCTCCTCATTATCCATCATCCTCCCCACATCTTCCCCCTCCATCCAGATTCTAAATCTCCATTCCCACCACCTCCTTGCATTGAACCTCCACTTCCATCACGTTCTCCTCTTCCTCCTCTTGTCCATTATCACTTGCTTCCACCTCAACCTCCACCTCCACCACCCTCTCCATATTATACATCCCCTTGGCCACTCTCCCCATCTCTTTCCCCTCCCATGCATTGAGCCTCCACCCTCACCCCCACCACCACTTTGCATTGAATCTCCACCTCCAGCCTACTCACATCCTCCACCACTGGATAACTATTATAGATCAGTTCAACCACCTTCCCTTTCTCCTCTGCCTCCTGTTTGTCACTCTCCACCACCATCCCCATCATCTCCTTCTCCATCGTTACCTTTCAAGAAAGGAATTCCACTACCACCACTACTATTCGAGGGATCATCCCTCAAGTTTGGATTTCTCATATAAGTCTCCTCTCCCCCACCGGCAGATTGATTATTTTTGAAACCTTTGACTTCTTTCTGTAGACATCCTATTTTCTTCAGGCTCTTCGAATGGGCATAGCTTTTTTTTTTTAGATCTCAATTCATGAAATCTCTTTCCTGCGGCTTCAGCAGCAAGGACTTATCTTTCTATGAGGAGGCACAAATCTAGCCTAATAGTGCTAGCAGGGAGGAGGATTGCCCTTCATTTATAATTTAACATGATTTAAGTTATTGTATTAACATGATTTAAGTTATTGTATTATATAAAGTCAAACTTATAATTTGGTTTATAAATTATTATTATATGATACAAATAATTTACTAGTATTTTTATAACCAAAAAAATATATTTCACCACCTGAAATGTTTATTCAATATGAAATTTTAATTTAGAAGAAAATCTACTCCACTAAAATATTTAGTAATTTTTATTATAGATGAGGCTTAAAATTACTATTGTGGCAGTTTTGGCTAAATTGAGACGCCCTTCTCTAGCTTTGCTATAATCTGCTACATTTTAATGTAAATTTAGCCATGTATTTCAATTGTAGGACTATTTACAGCCATTTCATATAAATTTAGCCCTGTATTTCAATTTTTAGAACCATCTATGGTCGTTTCATGTAAATTTAGCCATGTATTTCAATTTGTAGGATTATCCACAGCCGTTTCATATAAATTTAGCCCTGTATTTCAATTTTTAGAAGCATCTATGGTCGTTTCATATAAATTTAGCCCTGTATTTCAATTTTTAGAACCATCTATGGTCGTTTCATATAAATTTAGCCATGTATTTCAATTTGTAAGACTATCTACAACCGTGTATTTCAATTTTTAGAACCATCTATGGTCGTTTCATGTAAATTTTGCCTTGTAATTCAATTTTTAGTAAAATCTACGGCCGTTTTCTGTAAATTGAACCATTTTTTGAAAGATGGGATGCCATATCTAACCGGGAATGTAACGACCTTCGTGGTAGAATATCCATTCCTTCAGCTTATATTCATCAGGTCCAACAGCCTAGACAAGAAGAGCAGACATTTAACGGATCTTGGATTATTTTCCAATTACAGGCAGCTGTGCTAAGACATTATCAGAACATTCAAGGCGCCACTTCAAAACCATAATGCTACCATGGAGCTTTGACATTACCTTGGCAAATTTCTTGAACGCATATATCCTTATGGGAATGATCTTCAGATTATGTGAAATTTTGTCCAGACGCCAAATTTCCTGTTGTCTTTCTTATATTTTCATTTAGTTGTGTTAGGGGCCATGATTCTAGCAGTATTGATTTATGATTAGTTTTATTGCAGGCATTTGATCATCCAAAGCGATTCTTTTCTTTTGGGTTGTCTGTGTTGAATTAGAGTGATTTCTAAGCAAGTCCATTTGGCTGGGCCAACTGTAAATATGGTTGTCATGACACAAAAGGTCATTAATGAGTCCTTACAGGTTGAGATCCTTGATCCTGCAGGAGTAAAAGCTGTCTTTATAGTCTAAGGTTATTGTTCAATACCATCTAATTCAACAGTCAAAGGTCGATTTTGACCAATAAAAAATAGGACAAATATTTACCATTTTTTAATATAGATGAGGTGTAAAATTACTATTGACTGTTTGATGATTGAATCAGATGATGTTTAAGTAGAATGATAACATAAACCCTTGATTACCCTAGAGTTAAATAATTCCGGCACATAAAAGTTTAAAAGAGAGCTATATTTTAAGTGCTTGGAACTCCTCGAATCTTCTGTTTACAAATTATACATTCTATTGGGTGCACTACTAACAAAGCAGAAGGATAATGATCTTAACAATCTAGTCTAATTTGACTGACATGGGGCTACAGTAAACAAGAGACGCATTGTGTCAGGTTCGTGCCAAAATAGAAGCTGAATTATGGATGAGAAATTGTCAAATATGGGAGTAGAAGAATAATATATGGGGATCAAAGAATAATATTATGTAGATGGAGAATGCATATTAAGTTGTGGCTTGCAGCATGTACTCTGTCAACAATTTTCTTCATATGATTCACTTATCTCATCAATTGATCTAGATGGTAAATGATTTTGTCAACAATTTTGTCCATATGATTTCGTTCTGACATTATTGTGCTCTTATGAGTTCATACTAGATCCATTAGTCTATTTGTCACCTAGTTTCCAGTACTTGTGTGGTCGTTCTCCCTTGAAAAATCAGCAAGGTAACAAAAAACATGAGACTGATTTCTTTAGCATCTCACAATGTGCTTGATCAATTACTTCGAGAGTTCATGTCACTAAATTTCAAACTGTGGGTATAATAAGCCAGTATTTAGCAACCTTTCATAAGAGGAATGCAAATTTGTGAAGCTGTGACCTACAAGCAATTCATCATTGTTCTAGATTGTATTTGTTGAATATCTCAATGTATAATTAGATGATAGATTGAACCAAAATTGCATCTATTTTGGAGTTAGATTGGAGAGCATATTGCTTTGATTAGAAGTTGTATGGATTTGAATTTATGTAGAAGAAATTCATTATGACATTGATGCTTGTTATGGATATAGCTATCATATCATAAGGATAAATAATTAATTTCTACTCTATCAAATGCCCCAATCCATTGACTTTCCTTGGACTTAGGATCTCTAATTTTGACAACATAATAACCCCAAGTATGTAACCTAACACCTCTATATCTTGTTGTCTGTCTAGATGTTTGACCTTTGTGGGAATCATGGTTAGGTGTTGACTTCTTTGATTCTTGTCAACAATGTCTTATTAGCCTATTTACTTTAGTAATTTTTACATCTTTTTTAGTAAAATAACATAAAGCTTTAAGGATGTAAGTGTAGACATTCTATAATTTTAATTCTTAGGGAAAATAAAGCAACTTACAAATGTTAAAATGATTCCTACATCTACGATTAATATGTATCATGACTGAAAACAAACTTAGACATGTTGCATAGCATATTAGTGCACAACACTCAAAATACATGCTGGTGTGTAAACAAGCTAAACCACATACTTTGTCAAATCCATCAATACACATATTTAAATGTTTCAATATAACTCAAAATACATGCTGGTGTGTAAACAAGCTAAACCACATACTTTGTCAAATCCATCAATACACATATTTAAATGTTTCAATATAGTTGTTATACCCCCAGATGTTTAAACGACTGAGATCTGGTGCTATGTGCAACCACTAAGGTAATCAAGCGGAGAGGGAGCTCTAAAATAGTATAAGGTTTATACAATATGGCTCCGTGCATAGTCTACACTTGAGTCTTCCTCTACATATCACCTATTGAAATGACCTTCTGAAGCTTGTGAAAGTGGATTCGATTATGGAAAAATGTTATCAATTACAAAAATGGTTTCAAGCACATTCTTATAAATTGACTTTTAATGTGGATACAATTTTGCATCTACTAATAATTTCTAGGGTGAAATAGCAAATTATATATATATATAAATGCATTATTTAAAATCTCATATAATATTCAAATTATAATTTATTTAAAATACAAAATATCATAAATTAAATGTTTCAATTTTTTTTATTCCTAAAATTTCACTTGTATTTTAAGGAAAAAATACCTCCATACACTATCAAATTGGGTCCCACCATCGGAAATGGGAGGTGGGTAGGTGCTATGTATCCTCCGGAAATTATATTATTTTATTATTATTATAATTATATACTTTCCCATCAAAGTCGTAAATACAATACATACAAAACAACACTTGCACTTGCACAAAATGTGGACGCGTTTGGAGATTAAAACTAGTTAGTAGTTATAACTTTCTCACAAATAATGAAATGTAATATACAATTGTTAAATATTAAAAATATTTTAAAAATTTTATATAATTTTTAGAAATTAAATCGTGTTCTACTTGAAAGCCATTTAACTTAAAATAATAGATATCAAAATAATAATCAAAATATATATCAAAATTTCTTTATTATTGTTTAATATAATAAAATATTTTTTATTTAAATATAATTATAATATGCAAAAATTAAATTATATGGAGAGGAGGTGTCCCTTCGTGCTAGTACATTGGGTATCCTCTACTATTGTTAAAAAGTATTGCAAATTTAAAACTAAATTGAATCTCTTGAGATCAAAATAGTTTGTAGAAAAAAACACTTGTACACTCACACACCATATTTATTCATTGTGCCAGCACTCTTTTTGAGTCCCATTGGTGGTTCTTGACCACTTTGACCATTTACTTTTTGGAGATATAATAAAATAATTTGAACCCATTAGTATATGCTTTTCTAAACAAGGCACTCACACTCTACACTTTGCATTATGAAGCTAAAAGCATGCCAAGGGTGCCCAAGTTTTATTGTTAGATATGTAGCAAAGTTCTATTAGTTTAAAAGCAAACAATCCATCTTTAATGTCAACTTTAGCCATGCACGCCATAGTATATTCAATCTTTTTAAGTTGTACATGTCATTGTCCATCAAACAAGCAAATTATAAGGAAGGCAGTTTGATAAGTTCTCAAATAAAATTGTTAAAACAACTTATAATCCTTCAATTATAAGCATTTCTACTACAACTATAAACATCGAGGCCTGATATGTAATGGTAGCTAGAAACAAATATCAGATAAAAAGCTACGGGTGAGAGCAACTTTGATAACTTTTATAGCAAGTTGGTTAAATGATTGTGCAACATAGGTTTTGCATGATCTTAGTGGTGGTGGTAGTTGTATATATGATGACACATCTTTAAAAAATATTCATTTCTCTCTGGTTTTTGTGAAATCCAATTCTATATATGCAAGTGTGTAAACACTATAAAGCATTGATTCTATTTAAGTGACAGCTATTCAGTGGTGGAGAAGAATCCATTGAGGTGTCAACTAAGGCTGTTCTAAATTGTGGAAGAGAATGAAAGAGCATAAATATTTAATGAAAAAATCAACTGCAAACATTATGGCCACGAAACAGGAAGAAACCAACTTTTCTACCCACAAGTCTGCACACAAAATTGACAAAGGTATATATTTTTTTCCATTTCATTTCTATTCACATTTCACTAAGTTGCCTTGCCTTTTATAGATTGTTAAATGCATGGATAGCTGTTATCATATATATGGTTTATGTCGTGTGTTTTGTAGAGAAATTTTCAATTTTTTTGTTGTTGTGATGGTTTTCAGATTCATGGCAAAAAGTGGAACTGATGTTAGTTACAAGTTTCAACTATGTGTATATTTTGGGATATTCAAACCTCATTCTAGTGCCTCTAGGATTGGTTTGGGAATTTTTGGCATGGTTGTTTTAGGTGCTTTCTCACTCTATGCCAATTTACTGCTTGCAAATCTATATATTATAGATGGCCAATGCTTTATCAGATACAAAGATTTAGTTGGTCATGTATTTGGTGAGTACTTAAACACTCACCCTTATAATACAGATTATATACATAACTATGTGACTTGTTTCCTCTGCAACTGATTGAAAAAATTGAAATAAATTTTATAAATCGTTTGTTTAAGCTTAGCCTGATGGGACTTGGTAAATTTATGATTCCAATGCAGGTGAGTATTATGTGAATTATCTATCTTAACTATCTTAACTATCTAAACATTTTTTCCAATAATAGTATTTGAACACATAATAGATGCTATTTTAATTTCGGGTATGTGTAGGATCATTGTGGGCCAAACAGTGGCAATAGGAAAAAATCGTGTTTTTACTTAGCCAAATTCGCAACTTGGCAAAGTTTGACTTTGACATGGATATCCGTTCTCAAAACGGAGAACAGATATCCGTTTTCTAAAATTTTTTTGGAAAAAGGCTTTTTACTCTTTTTGAAAATATACGTCTTAAATATTGGATCTCCCATCAATATATGAACCTCCTTAAAGACTGTTTCTAGTGAAGGAGGAGGGCAAATTAACATTGGTAGCTTCTTTACACATTGATCCATAAGGATTTGTTAAACACTAAGAATCATCACTAATGAATTACTCAAATAATCAATAATAAAATATTCAGTTTTGTTCATCATGTGAAATAATCACTTTTAGACTATGTTCCAATATTTCAGGGATAGGAATGGTGGGGCAGCAGGGGATGTGTTTCGGGGCGTTTTGGATTTCATGCCCTAAATTGCTTTACCCAATCCTTCATATGATTTGATTCATGATACATGGTTTGAGAAGGATACACATGATATACCCTTACCCTCTAGTGATAAAATTATGAATGATACTTTATGTGGTGAAGCTACACCTTCGTTAATCCTTCATGACATTGTTATTCCTTGTGATGATGATGTCCTTCATGTGATATGTTAGGACATAATGTAAAGTTAACATGGCATGAACTCTCTTGGAAGGGTAAGCATGGACTATAAGAACATTGAACTAGTTGGATCTGTTAAGCTCGCCATTTATGAAAGAACCTTAAAGGTTAACCTTAATTATGTAAGGTTATATTTCAGTGTGGTTGTTTGTGCAACAATGTGTAAATTAATGTTACCGAAGGATAAATCTAACTATACTAACATTTTAATAACCATGAGAGCTAGGACTAACAATTAGACTAAAAACTTGACAAACAATACAACTTGGACACATGTAGGACTTGGAAAATGGAAAAGAATATAATTAAACGTGGAAAACAATGAAAAAGTGGTATTAGTTGCACCTATATAGAGAAGTGGTTTAGAGGTTGGTTAGCGGAATTATTTAGGGTTTAGAGGTTTAGGGGTTTAGGGTTTACAGTTTAAAGAGAGATAGAGAGAGGGGACTGATAGAGTTTGGGAGAGATAGAGGAGACAGAGGGGAGAGATAGGGAGATAGAGAGTGAGAGACATGTCCAGAGACATAGAGAGAGAGAGATTGAGAGGTAAAGGGATGATAGAGATAGGGAGATAGAGATTTAGAGTTGCTTGGGTTTAGGGGCATTATTTAGGGTTTAGGGTTTTGGGGTTAGGGGTTAAGGTTTAGAGGTTTAGGGTTTAGAGAGAAATAAAGGACCAATAGGGAGATATAGAGGAGTCCGAGGGGAGAGATAGGGAGATAAAGAGTGAGGGACATGGCAAGAGACATAGCGAGAGAGATTGAGAGGTAGAGAGACAAAGGTGATAGGGAGATAGGGGAGAGATAGGGAGATAATGGTTTATGGTTACTTGGGTTTAGGGTTTCTCAGGTTTAGGGGTTAGGGTTTAGGGGCATTATAATTTAGGGTTTAGGATTTATTGTTTAGGGGTTAGGGGTTAGGTTTAGAGGTTTAGGGTTTTGGATTTAGGGTTTATAGAGAGAGGAATGATAGGGAGATATAGAGGAGTCTGAGGGGAGAGATAGGGAGATAAAGAGTGAGGGACATGGCCAGAGACATAGGGAGAGAGATTGAGAGGTAGAGGGACAAAGGTGGTAGGGAGATAGGGGAGAGATAGGGAGATAGTGGTTTAGGGTTACTTGGGTTTAGGGGTTTGGGGTTTAGGGTTTAGGGGTTAGGGGTTAGGGTTTAGGGGCATTATTTAGGGTTTAGGATTTAAATTGTTTAGGGGTTAGGTTTAGAGGTTTAGGGTTTTGGTTTTAGGGTTTATAGAGAGAGAGGAATGATAGGGAGATAGAGAGAGGAGATCGAGGAGAGAGATAAGGAGATAGAGAGTGAGGCGCATGGCCAGGGACATAGGGAGAGAGATCAAGAGAGGTAGAGGGATGATAGAGATAGGGAGATAGGGGAGAGATAGGGAGATATAGGTTTAGAGGTGATTGGATTTAGGGTGTACCTGGGTTTAGGGTTTCTCAGTTTTGGAGATAGCTAGATAGAAAGAGAGAGGAGATAGATAGGGAGAGATAGAGGTGACAAAGGGGAGAGATAGGGAGATAGAGAGTGAGCGAGATGTCCAGAGAAATAGGGAGAAGGATTGAGAGGTAGAGGGATGATAGAGATAGGGAGATGAGGGAGAGATAGGAGATAGGGTTTAGGGTTGCTCGCATTTAGGGTTTAGGGTTTAGGGTTAGGGGTTAAGGTTTAGGGGCATTATTCAAGGTTTAGGGTTTATGGTTTAGGGGTTAAGGTTTAGGGGATATATGTCACAGCGAAAGGTTCAAAGGCTTGTCAAAAGTGGAGTGATCGGAGCATCGGTATAAGAATTTCTGAGTTAGCCGATAGTGTTTATCTTGTCGATAGGAAGAATGTATATGATTTGATGTTATTTGGGACTTGTTGATGATGATGTTAGTCATAAACAAACATAGAATAAAAGTTACACAACAACCTTTACTCATCTTGAAAGATACGATGAATTTAGAGAATTCATGATCCCAAGTCTCTGTTGATTAGTTCATAATCTATTGACGTTACTCAGTGGTTGATGTGTGTTGCTGTTTATCATTCAGGGGCCTTACGTTCTTCAGTAATTTCTATAAAGTTCATCAATATTTCTCCAAATATCCTGTTCTTTATATCTGCCCTGCATAAATCTCCAAATTATTTTACCTCTGCACTATGAATTCACTCAAATAATGCGCCTACAGGTTGATATTTGCATGAATTTTACCATTATTTGCAATTCTTTGCATGATATTTTCAACACTACATGCATTTAGCTCAAATATGCTAATGATATTCAGTTATCTACGAGATGTCTACATATTTGTATTATTTGCTTAAGATTGTCAATTATTTGTAATTATGATGATGAAATGCTCTGAAATTGAAAGAAATTGAAAGAAATACTTCAAATTAATGTTGAACCTTCAGCTATTGAGCCACATATACATCAGATACAGTCATGAAGAGAAGAAATCAAACCATATGTTCACCAGGTCATTCCACAGCTAGATACAGTCGATGCTAACTTCAAAGGAAAGGTATGAAGACAACATATGCAAGCTAATATGCACTCCAAGGGACGCAGCAAATCAGAGCATACATCAAGAATTCACACACTGATTACTCAAGATTTACGATGGATTGTAATCAAAACAGTCTTCTCATTCATTAAGTATGCAAGAACATATATGTATACAATAACTTTGAAATGAGCCCTGAATATTTCAGCAAACAGATTTCAATTAAGTTTCCAATACTCAAATTATCACATCCCTGCACCTTTTATAGAATAAGGTGAAGGAACGGTTACAAATGACCTACGGTCGGGATTTATCTATTAAGATCAACAGTCCAGATGAATAGCATGTGTTTGCCAGTTGGCAACTACACAGCTGGCACAGAATATTCCAGCATCTTTGACCTAGTCCATCCTCCAGCTAGCAAATAGTACATTTGACAATATCCTCCTCAGCTCTGGTTCATGTTACCTCTGCATGCAACTCTGTAACTTGCATCTTTGTAAATTTTGCCATTTCCCGCACAAACTTCACCTTCTGATATGCCCTCACCACTTTGTCATTTTCCAGATATCTGCACACTTGATAACAGACACAAGGATTAAGCATCATCATCATTAAAAACTTTAGCAGGAAAATAAGCATTTAAATCAGGCTTAGCATATGCAAACACAGATAATCAGATGATGAATCCATGAACAATTGCATACAAAATGCATATATGACGCTAAAATTAGTTGAGTCAACCATCGTTGACCAAAATCATGCTATCAGGCCCTAAAATGGCTTCAATATCTGATCAGGTCCAGGGTCATTTGAGTGATTTTTGATAAAAATATCGAAAATATGATTTTTGGTATTTTCTACATCTTGGTAAATCACATTTTCGAAGGCCTTAGGAGCGGAATTGGGGCTCAAGACTTCGTTAAGCCTAAGCGACCAAGCAACTCAAACTAGATAACTAGTTTATCTTTCCAATGAGTCCAAAAAGTTTAAATTCTGACACAATAGCTAGGAGTTATGACCCTGCCAAGGGGAAGGTAAACAAATTTCCTAATTTTTGAATTTCTTTGAATTTTTTGCAAATGGTTTCACCTTGCAGTAGCTCTTTTTGTATTCCAAGAGTGATGTGACCCTTCATATGATATACAAGCCTTACATTTTCAGTTATCGCATGCATAGATCATGCATATGCAATACATGCACTTTTGCTCACTAAATTCCATTGAATGAAACTATCGGGTTCGGGTATGCACATTAGTTAATATGCGGGATATTAACTAATATGACTCTCTTCATAGATCGGGATATGATGATGATGTCATCATCATGGACGGGCTTCGTTAAAATGTGAAATGCTGATGTAATGGTCATACTGAAGGAAATCAGGTGATGTTAAGAAATATGACCTTGATATTGAGGAATATCACCCTCCGAATAGGATGACGTCACGGTCATGTCGAGCTTTTTATATACCGGGTCAGAATGATGTCACCATCATGTTAGGAAAGATCAGTCATATTAGAAAAGATGACGGATGTTAGAAATTAGATGACCTTCAGATGTCAAGCTGATTGATGATGTCACCGTCATATTGGGTCCTTTGTGGAATGGGATAAGCTGACGTCATCATCATGTTATTAAAAAGGGCGATCATTGGAAAAATACCTTCGCAAGATAAAAAGGATGATGACTTCACCACCAGGGTGATTTTATTTGTTCATCGAGGTTGGATGACGTCATCATCATGTTGGCCCTGGGGTGATATTCTGCGACAGAGTGATATTTGAAATATCAGGTGATATTCGAAATATCGGGTGATATTCGAAAATATCAGGATGACGTCATCAGGATAATGACTTAGTTTATCGTTGTTGCACTATGAAGTCATCATCATGTTATGTAGAAAGGGTCGCTATTGGAAATATACCTCCGCGAGGTAAATAGGATGATGACATCATCGTCATGTCAATTTTCTTATCTATTGGGATTATATGACTCCATCATGATATTGTCTTTAGGGTGATATTTTGTGATGAGGTGATATTCGGAAGATAGGGTGATATTTGAAATATGACCCCCGCAAAATATATGAAGCTGTTTGATGGGTAAATGCTTCTATCACCTAAAATTAACGTCTAGATTCTGGATAAATGATTTATTGGGTGATAAAATTGGATCAGGGTGATCTTTCATAAGATGACTGATGTTAAGAAATAGGACCCCCCCTCGGAATATCAGGTTTGACCAGGACATTGACTCACCATAACTCTCGTTCCCTAAGGAATATCAGGGTGATCCAAAAGGCAAACCTGCATGAAATTTTGTACTCTATCCAGCCATGAGGTTATTGACATGAAATATGAACTTTGAAAAATTAACCTCATCATGATGACTTACCCAGTCCCCTTATGCAGGATCATCTACATGACTTACTTTTACTAGACCACCAGCAAGCAGAAAACACAAGCCAAGCCAAGAAAAAAGTTGGGTCCCTATTTTGTCAAGTCAAAATGGGGCGTGTTGTGTAACCACACAACAGGACTTTGAGAAGGTTTCTTAAAGCTGATTAAGCTTTAATCTATTTGAACTATGGGTTTTGATGGGTATTTCATCGTGTTTTGAGAGCTTCCACTGTGTGCTCTGCATCAGACCAATAGGGAGATATAGAGGAGTCTGAGGGGAGAGATAGGGAGATAAAGAGTGAGGGACATGGCAAGAGACATAGTGAGAGAGATTGAGAGGTAGAGGGACAAAGGTGATAGGGAGATAGGGGAGAGATAGGGAGATAGTGGTTTATGGTTACTTGGGTTTACGGTTTAGGGGTTTGGGGTTTAGGGTTTCTCAGGATTAGGGGTTAGGGGTTAGGGTTTAGGGGCATTATAATTTAGGGTTTAGGATTTATTGTTTAGGGGTTAGGGGTTAGGTTTAGAGGTTTAGGGTTTTGGATTTAGGGTTTATAGAGAGAGGAATGATAGGGAGATATAGAGGAGTCTGAGGGAAGAGATAGGGAGATAAAGAGTGAGGGACATGGCCAGAGACATAGGGAGAGAGATTGAGAGGTAGAGGGACAAAGGTGGTAGGGGGATAGTGGTTTAGGGTTACTTGGGTTTAGGGTTTAGGGCTTTAGGGTTTCTCAGGTTTAGGGGTCAGGGGTTAGGGTTTAGGATTTAAATTATTTAGGGGTTAGGTTTAGAGGTTTAGGGTTTTGGATTTAGGGTTTATAGAGAGAGAGGAATGATAGGGAGATAGAGAGAGGAGATAGAGGAGAGAGATAAGGAGATAGAGAGTGAGGCACATGGCCAGGGACATAGGGAGAGAGATCAAGAGAGGTAGAGGGATGATAGAGATAGGGAGATAGGGGAGAGATAGGGAGATATAGGTTTAGAGTTGATTGGATTTAGGGTGTACTTGGGTTTAGGGTTTCTCAGTTTTGGAGATAGCTAGATAGAAAGAGAGAGGAGACAGATAGGGAGAGATAGAGGTGACAAAGGGGAGAGATAGGGAGATAGAGAGTGAGTGAGATGTCCAGAGAAATAGGGAGAAGGATTGAGAGGTAGAGCTCGATGATAGAGATAGGGAGATAAGGGAGAGATAGGAGATAGGGTTTAGGGTTGCTCGCGTTTAGGGTTTAGGGTTTAGGGGTTAAGGTTTAGGGGCATTATTTAGGGTTTAGGGTTTATGGTTTAGGGGTTAAGGTTTAGAGGTTTAGGGTTTAGTGTTTACAATTTTTTTATGACAATTATCTATTCAAAAGTGCCTTTGAAATACTATGAGATACCTTAGTATAAGTAAATCATATAAAAATCAAATATATATATCATCATAATCCTATATAAATTTTGATAGTTTGTCCAAAATCTCTCCTTTCATATGATACAACCTTTCTAAAATTTGGATTGTATTTTATAGCTAAAATGCCTAAATACTAAAATACTAAAATAAAAAGCAATGAAAATAATTGAGAAAAAGAAAACGGATATCCGTTTTGAAAAACATAAAAAGCAAAAAAGACACTGCATTTTTGCAAACCCG
Organism: Cunninghamia lanceolata; assembly: GCA_027924645.1. NCBI lineage: Eukaryota > Viridiplantae > Streptophyta > Pinopsida > Cupressales > Cupressaceae > Cunninghamia > Cunninghamia lanceolata. The sequence goes on along the minus strand of BSBN01000976.1, from coordinate 6,295,743 downwards.
TGGCTTGCAAAACGCAGTGGCATCTTTGAAGAATGGATATCAGAGGTGAATGGATATCCGATCCTAAAAGGTAAGATCTTTAGCATTTTTTTTATTTGTTTTGTATATTCAAGAAATTTTTTTGGTTTTTTATGCTAAGTGGGTATGTTTTCCTTTTTTAATTAGGTAAAATGGATGCACAAAATGAAAACCCAAACCCTCCACCACCAAACCCTCCCCCTCCAACAATAGAAGAGAATATTCAAAGAAATATTGATCATATAAGTAGGATCATAGAAATGTATCACCGCCACCCTCGATTGTCTACAATGACATCGAATTTAAAAGGAATCATTAATCATGTTCAAACCTTGTCAACCCAACACGAATCATTTAGGCAATGGCGAGAAGCCAAGAAGGCCGAATATGCTAACGGTTTGTCATATGATGAAGTCAAAGAATTAGAGATTACAAAAACTATGTTAGCCCAACACTTTGTCAATCCTAAAACCGGATTGCATGTTGATGTCCATATGCCCAAGTTTTCAATCAAATGGTGTATTCATGAGGGTATTAGTCAGAACTTTTGGGATCATTGGTGGATGGTTTTTGATAAACCACCCAACAATAATTTAGATGTACCTTTGGATTTCCTTCATAAACTCTATGCAGAGTTCGTCATGGGTCAACATGTTAATTATTTTGATTTTAGACAGTTTCAAGGAGTAGGCAAAGGAATGCCTCAAGATAGACCTGGGGCAATTAGACAAGTACAAGGTCCCTATATTCCCCCTCCTTCTATCCCTTCTCCACCCCCAATGCAACACAACAGGGCCTTAGTGCCATACACTCTTTGACCGAGCATTTGATTATACAGACATCTCAGTTTGCACAAGCACATGATGAAGGTGATGATATTGGATCACCTGGTTCTACTAGACCGTCATCGTCCACACATGTATGTGTGCCTCATCATTACATTTTTTGCAATCATTTATGCTTAGGTCCTATTATGGAGAGTAGTGAGCCACCGTTGAACACATCAGAGTATGATCTCCATTCACGAGATGAGGCAATGGGGTCCAGAACTCAAGCTGAGGGGTCAGGGACAAGAGTAGAAGTTATCGGATTAGTGAACCATAGAGGAGAAATGCATAAGCAATCTTTTGTGCAGGTAAAATTTAAAGTTAAATTTTATGGTCTATTCCATTTGAATATATAAACAAATTTATTAGTACTAATGTATCTAAGTGGGATAACAGTTGATGACAGAGGAGGAGTTGACAGAAGTTCATCATGGAACTTTGTCTGCCATCCAATTTGGCTTGGACTTACCGATATAATTTGTTCTACACATCAACTTTTTTTTTATTCATTTATTTCTTTGAGTAATTATATATTAATTTATATCTTGATGTTAATTTTATTTTATAGTCAATTGAAAATGTGAATGATGATCTTTGCCAATAGTCTTTTCTCAAACTCCTGATCGAGCCAAGGGACTATCATTTGCAGAACGACTTTCTCAACGCCAACAAAGGGTGGAGGTAATTTGATTGAATTATACTTTAATTGATAATTTAGAAAACTTAAATATTTGATTATAGTCATTTAGAGTCTTACATTCTTGTCATTTTGATAATTCAGAGTTCTCAATTGATGTAGGAGGCCTCGAGGGTGGTATGTGCTTGTTTTCTAGTAGATAAGCTTTTGTGTAGTGCACTCTAGATTGTTTATGTGTAACACATCTAACCTTTTTAAATGTATGCATTTCCTATTTTGTTTAATAATTATATATTAATTTATTTCAATGTTACTTTGCTTTTATGTAGTCTCTTGAGAATGTGAGTGATGTGCCACCTTTTCCATCATGCTTCACTAGGACACCTGATCGTCTTAAGAGAAAATCATTTGTACAACGATTGTCTGAACAACAACATAGAGTCAAGGTAATTGAATTGAATTTTTCTAAATAATTGATAGTTTATCTAGCGGTCTTATAGTTGATTGTAGTGATTTAGATGTATGTTAATAAATGAAATTTCTTAATTGTAGTAGATAAGAATCTATTTACTAACTTTAACTTATTTTTATTTACCATTGAAGAGATTAATCAAATTTGTGTTTTGACTTGTTAATGCAGGAAACTTCGCCTCCATCAATTACTAGACATTTTGGTACAAAGAGGACACTTTTTTAGGATCCATCACAAATTGAGGATCCATCACAGATTGAGGATCCATCACAGATTAAGGGTCAAGTGGACTTGTAGTATTTGATGTAGCTATTTGGCATGTAGATTGTATATAGATTTTGAGACATGGCATATGCTACATTTTGTAAAAAAAGTTTTGAGTTGGCATATTTGCCAAATTTTTGTATATGTCTACCATTATGGACTAGATTTTAATATATATACACCTTGATATACAATATAATTTAAATTCCTTATGTGCATGTCATGATACTTCCCATGATGCCATACATTATGATGATAGTTCTTTAGTCCATTGATGATATGTTTAGCATTGAGAATGGTTTTAGATCAATAGAATCAATATGACAAAATTCCTTATATGCCCTAATTTTCATGACATTATGCATATATGTATATATAAGATCCTAATTTGGCACAAGTAGGAAGAATGCTTGCAAAGGTTATGGAATTTGGTTTTAACGTTCCAATTGTATTTGCTTCAAAGTTTCTAAAGCCTTTTCAAAAAATCCATTTTGTGCATATCTTGCAATCATTCCATTCCATGAGATAGCATCTCTTTGAGGTGTCATGCCAAACTATTCACATGCCTTGTCTATGCTTCCACACTTTGGATTTACACCCGCCAATTGCATTTTCTTAACATTTCCTTTCAATCCTTATCAAAAATTATGTTTTGTGCACATATTGCAATCATTGCATTCCTTCATTTACAACACATGATTAAATAAGAAGATGCATATTTACAACACCTAAGAATATGTAGTAGTGTTGCTAATGTCACCAATACTATGTTTACATCTTCACATACATGGCTTACAACATGTGATAATATGAATGATAGAGAATGTTTGCATCAACATGATGGCACAACATGAACAAATTGCATGTTTGCATCAATTTCATTGGTTCAATGATTGAGAATGTGTCAACTTGAACAATATTTTTTGTTCTTCTCATCAAGACCTTCATGAAATGATACATTGGTTTCTTGATATTCAATCATGCATTGGAGATCTTCAAAGTGTTAAAGATGTTTGACGTGATGAAGAAACTTGTTATTTTGATGTATTTCAACTCCAAACTTCCGCCTAGAAGTGAAGGCGCTAATCCTTGATCAAACTAACCTAAAAGTGTGCCTTGGTACTTAGGGCGCTAGATTATGATTGATCAACCTAAAATGTGCGCCTAAGGGTAGATAGTGAATTGGAAGGATAAAATGCATCATCAAAGGAGTTTATAGTTATAATCATTTGTCTCCAAGTTGTGGCTATATTTTCTTTTGAGTCTAAATAACTAAGGGTTATTTATGATTTAGGAATATGAGTTTTCTGTATTGAATGTTTAATCTCCTACCTTTGTTCAAGGGACAAATTAAAAGTTTCAGATTAATCATTAAGAAAATATGTTGTAGCAGGGATTTCTTTAAGTATGAATGACTAAACACTCTGTTTTGGGAGATATCTGTAAGGCAGATATAATAAAATCCCCTTGATACCCAGTCTTTGGTACATCTTTATGCTGACCATTCACATGTGTATGTCTATTGACTCTGAGCCCTGGATAGGCACCAATCTAGCCTTGCATTGAGGTTACACTCCAAGTCCTAGTTTTGCATCCAAATATAAATCAAACTCAAACTTCATAAACAAACCTTTTAGGACATTAGAAGTAGTTTTAGGATCCAAAATCCTCTGCCTACAACTCAACATAGGCCCAAAGCTAGCCCCTTTGCACTTATCTCATAGTTTTGGTCTACTTAATAGAGGATTCATCTGCTTTGTGTCAACATCCCAGCAAATACATAGATACATTTTATAGATGTTGAATAGGGAATACCCCCCTTGGTTCTGTAGAGCCTAAAGAAGAAGAGGAGATATTTATAGAGTCTATCTCCTATACTGTTGGCCCCTGGCCCGGGAATCCTGTTGATCAATGATGGCTATTTTGTAGGGATTACTGGGAATAAGCATCCAGTCTGGGAAAATAACCAACAGATTTTGGCGACTCTGCTGGGGACTTGTAAAAGAACCTTGATTCCAAAAGAAAACAATTCCTAGTAATAGGTGGCGACTCCGAACCAATCTCCCAATTGGTAGAGTAAAAATTTGTATGCAAGGGAGAAGATCCCAGTGTAATACTCTGTTTGAAGAGTTACCCATAAAGATGATGTATAGGAAAAAAGGGACTATACGAGCTAGTCAGGATGGTTCTCCTAGCCCTAGGAAAAATGAATTTATTTAGGACAATCCAGGATCTTCAGAGCAAACAATGCCTTATTTTTCAAACACAAAAGCTGAAATCCAAAATGTGTATGAGAAACAGCAGGATGGTGCTCTGAGAATAAGGTCAGAGGTGTTTCAAGAATGCCCTTTCTTAGATCCCAATGACAAATTTGAAGAGGATGAGTCTCTAGGGGATGAAGATAATGATGATCAGAATGAAATGGGACCATCCTCCTTTATACCCAAAGAGAAATAATTAGCTGATGAAATCAAGAGCTTAAGGGTAGAAATAGAATATTTGCAGGCAGTGAAAATCAGAGATGATATGAGATAGAAAGTGCAAGCTCTGAGAGTTGCTCAGAATGATTCAATTGCTACCCTTGAAAATACAAATATGCAGAGAAATCAGCATAGAAATGAGGTCCAGGATTAGCATAATGATCAAAGACAGAATGCAAATAATGCTAGAATACCATTAAATAACATAAGAGCTCCATTAAATAATGTAAGAAATCAGAATGCAAATAGAAATACAAATGCTAATCAATTTGGTAGACAGCCAATGCAGTTGGACAGATTCAGACAACTAGTTTTTGATGGCATTCCTGGTTATCCAAATCCTATTGACAAACATGTGAGGTTGTAAGTGCCTAAATTTTTAGGAAATAATACTGTGTCAGGTGAAGACCATCTAAAATCTTTTCAGAATATCATGGACAACTTTGAGGTTGAGCATGAGGATGTTTTCATGAAATCATTTATGCAATCCTTAGTTGATGAAGCCAAGGAGTGGTACAAAGGTCTACTTGACAGAAGCATTTCATCATGGGATGAATTTAGGAGAATATTCAAGGAACAATATGGTAACAAAACTGATCCTAGTTTCTTCATTAATGAATTCACTGGCATTGCCAAAGGATCAAATGAACAAGTTGCTGATTTCAATGCTAGATTCATGAAGGTATTAAACAAATTGCCACAAGACTTGAGGCCTAATGAACCTATGTGCATAGTGTTGTACATAAATGCTTTTGATGCCAAGACAGCTTATGGATTAAGAGACAAGGGACCTCACAGCCTCAGAGATGCCTTCAAAATTGCAACAAATATTGAAAATAACAGAAAAGTGTCTGGTAAGACAAATAGAAGAGATGATGTGAAAATTCTGCAAAATCCAAATACTAAATCTCAGAATAGTCAAGGCAGTGCATCTACTTCTGAAGATAAAATAGATAAATTAACAAATGTTGTTAAGGACCTGAGTTATAGAATAGCTAAAAATGAAAAGGGGATAGGTCCTGACAAGCCAGTTTAACAAAGGCAAGAAAGAAGACCATCATTACATGATATGCCGTATCATACTAATTGGCATGATGGTAAGCCCATCCTCCCGCATAGTAATACAAATCCAAGAGCTTAGAATACAAAGGAAACTCCTGATCCTTTGAAGAAAGCTATAAATATTGTTAATGACACCCCATGGTGTATAATCTGCCAAATGCCTCATTCATAGTCACAATGTATGATTGCTCAGTCTCTATATAATAATGCTGTTGCCTGTGATGAATGCAATGAGCCGCATTGCATGGAAGATGATAATGTCAATATGCTGTCTACAAACAGAGGATACTCTTCTCATGATGCTGATGCAAATGTGAATGATGAGATGTAGGTCTATCAGCAGTTTCCTTATGATGAAGATGATGAAGACAGCTACGCTTATGCTCAGGATTCACGCAATTTTTTGAATAGTTTGAGGAGACCTTCTGATGAAGAAATTAGAGCCCTCACAGCTGTAGCAGTAGCTCAAGTCAAAAGTAATTACAATCTCAGGGGTAAAGCTCAGGTAGGCAGCTCACCTCAACCAGAGAACACTTTTGTGGGCCAACCTGTGCACAGTCATAAGGGGACGGAAACATATAAGAAACAATGGAACAATAATAAGCAAGGTTTTAAGTAAAAAATAGGCTATGATTCTCAAAAAGTAGAGAATATAGTTCCCCATGCTGAGGATCAAAATAAACATCTTCAGATCAAAGATGATAGTCAAGGAGCCGTAAAAGCTAAAGCTAGATCAACTCAGGATGTAAGTAAAACCGTAGAGCAAGCTACAACTGTCATACAAAATTATGCTCCATTTGATATCACTCAAATCTTATTGTAGATAAAAGTCTCTATTCCACTGATGGAGCTAATGAAAGTGGAAGAATTCAAAAATAAAGCAGTATCCTTAATCTTGGGAGTACCCTGTCAAGCCAAGCAGAATGATGAACCTCAAGCCAAGAAACAGGCCCTGTGCGTTGAAGAAGATGAGGTTCCTGAAGTGTATTTGGGGATGACCATGACAAAGTGCCCTTCACAAGTGGAGCCATTTTATGTCTCCCTTGTCATAAATGGAAGAATAATTAGAAACTGTATGCTCGACTCAGGAGCATCCACAAACATCATGCCTTTGGCCATCATGCAACAAGCTAGATTAAAGATAGATAAGGCATGTGGGAAGTGCTATGCCATGGATGCTAGGGAGGTACCAGTCATCAGAATTATGAAAGATGTCAATTTTAGACTGGCAACATATCCTGAAAAGACCTACAAAATGAACATAACAGTTGTTGATATCAAGCCACAATATGGCATGTTGCTGTCAAGAAGGTGGGCAGCGTTGATTGGTGGAAGTATGCAATTAGATCTGTCATACGCTATGATCCCTATGAATGGTAGGAATGCCAAACTGATCAGGGAGGAAAGATCATCAGAGATAGTGGAGAATCAAGAATCAGAGGAACATATATGCTTTGTGAACACCGACTGTGATAATTTCAGAGTTGTCTCAGATGTTAAAGAAGGTAAAGAGGGAGACATGTGCATTAAAAAGTCTGATCAATAGGGCTTCTGGACCATGTATTTTGATGGAGCTTGTTCAAAGGAAGGCTCAGGAGCTAGGATTGTTTTTCTGTCTCTAGCTGGTAAGCTTCTAAAATTCTCTTTCTTGTTGAAGTTTGCCTATACAAATAATATTGCAGAGTATGAGGCTCCGCTGTTAGGATTGAATGTAGCTCTGAAGCATGGAATTAAGATGCTCAAGGTGTTTGGTGATTCAGAGCTTATTGTTTCCCAAGTTAGAGATAAGTATGCATCAAAGAATAAGAGGTTAAAACAATATAAGCATGTTGTTTGGGATACAATTGAATTGTTTGATACATTTTCAATAAACTGGATAGAAAGAGCAAAAAATGTCAGGGCAGATTTTCTATCTAATGTAGCTGTAAGGCCAGATGATATAACTCTGTCAGATGTAACAAATGTTGAGGTCAAACTTAGACCTGCAGTGCTAGATAATGTATGCAACTGTCAAGTGTTTGATGATGATAAAGATTTACTGAGATTTCTGCATTGTATTGATGAATATGAGAACTAGGAAATGGATTTTCAGAATTTTGTAGAGGTAGTAGATGGGAAAGAAACTCTCTTAGGGAAGGAAGTAATTCAGCTAAAGACAAATAAAATCCCTAGAGGGCTAGTTGCTTTAGAGAGAGCTTTTGAAAATAGGGACCAACTTGTCACAAAGTCATCTCCAACAAACAAGAATGATTTAGAGGAAATAAACTTGGGAACATCTCATGCTCCCAAAAAGGTGTACATTGGCAAACAGCTCAAACCACATATCAGAATTATGCTGATTGCATTGCTAAGAAGGTACAAGCATGTCTTTGCTTGGTCTTATGAGGACCTAAAAGCTTATAGAGAGGATCTATTCCAGCATGAGATCCCATTGAAGCCTGAAGCTAAACTATTTAGACAAAAACAGAGGCCTATCAACCCAACCTTAGCTCCAAAAATGCAAGAGGAACTTATGAAGCTTAGGGAGGCTAGAATAATCATGCCTATCAGACACTCAACTTCGGTGTCTAACCTTGTCCCAGTCAGAAAAAAGAATGGTGACATCAGACTTTGTGTGGATTTTAGAAATTTAAATGTGTCTTCTTTGAAAGACAGTTATCCATTGCCAAACATGGAAGCCATGTTGCAGAAGGTAACCGGCTGTGAGCTTCTCTCCATGATGGATCGATTTTTAGGGTACAATCAAGTGAAAGTAAAGGAGTTAGAACAGTTCAAGACTGCTTTCACTACTCCATGGGGAACATATGTATATGAGAGGATGCCATTTGGATTGACAAATGCAGGTGCCACATTTTAGAGGGCCATGGATGTGGCTTTTGCAGGATTGATTGATTCAATCTTGGCTGTGTATCAAGATGACTTAATTGCCTTTTCAAAGAAAGAAGAACAACACTATTTGCATTTGGAACAAATTTTTATTAGGGCATTAGAGTATGCCATCTCACTCAACCCAAAGAAATGTGCTTTTGGGGTTGTAGAAGGAAAATTGCTTGGACACATTGTTTCCAAGGATGGAGTCAGGATCGATCCTGAAAGGGTAGCTGCAATTGACAAAATCCAGATGCGTAAAATGGTAAAAGGTGTTCAGTCCTTCTTTGGACAGATTAATTTTGTTAGCAGATTTGTTCCTAATTTTGCAGATACCACCAAGGAGATCTCTAAAATGCTAAAGAAGAATGCAATTGTCAAATGGGAAGATGAAGCAACCAAATCATTTCAAGACATAGAGGAGGCAATAAAGATGGCTCCTATTTTAAAATCTCCATATTTTTCTAGGCCATTTCAATTGTTTTCATTTGCTTCTTTCCATACTGTTGCTGCATGCCTATTGCAAAAAAATGAAGGGTTTGAACAGCCTATAGATTTCTTTAGTAGGTCATTGCAGGCTACTAAATTAAAGTATGATATAATGGAGAAGTAGGTGTATGCATTGGTCAGAGCAGTCAAGAGCTTCAGGCCCTATTTGATAGGCTCACAAGTAATTGCATATGTGCCTCATGCAACAGTCAAAGATATATTTACTCAGCAGGAGGTAACTGGAAGAAGATGCAGGTGGATAAACAAATTGCAGGAGTTCAACATTGAAATACAAATCACAAAGTTGGTAAGAGGACAAGGTTTGGCAAAATTGATGACACAGTCAAACCTAGAGGCATGCCAAGTGAATGTAGTACATAATGAAGATATAAACATGTCAGATTCTGAATGGTATAAGGACGTAGTACATTATTTACAAAATTTTAACTGTCCTTCCCACTTCAGTGATAGTCAGAAAAGGACTTTGAAGCTATAGGCTATTAAATACATCATTGTTTAAGGAAAGTTGTATTGGAGAAATCCTGATGGTGTATTACTCAGGTGTGTCGATAAAAATCAGGCCAAGGATATTCTTAGTGACATGCACAATGGAGTATGTGGTGGACATTATGCTAGCCAAACAATAGCCCATAAAATTCTCAGAGCAGGCTATTCGTGGCCAACTCTTTTCTTAGATGCACATAGAATGGTAAGAAGGTGTGATCCTTGTCAGAGGTTCTCAGGAAGGCTAAAATACAGAGGTGCATTGCCCCTTAAGACTGTAACTGTAGAAGCTCCATTTCAGTAATGGGGAATTGATTTTATAGGGGAAATCTCAGAAAAATCAAGTGGAGGGCACAGTTGGATTCTGGTTTCCACTGATTATTTCACCAAATGGATTGAGGCCATCCCAAGCAAAAGAGCTACCAGCAAAGTGGTGATGGATTTTATTCTAGAAAATATTATTATTAGATTTGGAGTACTGGTGAAATTAGTAATAGATAATGCTATGTGCTTCAGGTCTGGTGAGTTTACTAATTTTTGCAGTAATTATGGAATTAATTTGTTACATGCATCACCATATCACCCACATGGAAATGGTCAAGCTGAGTCGAGCAACAAAAGCCTCATGAAGATTGTAAAGAGAATGGTAGGTAAAAACAAAAGGGCTTGGGATTCAAAGCTGAAAATGGCATTGTGGGTTGATAGAATAACAGTCAAGAAAGCAACTGGAAGATCTCCTTTTGAATTGGTATATGGTGTAGTGGCTAAATTGCCTGTAAATAACTTTTTGCCAGTTTACAATTTCATATAAGAAAACATGGAGGAGATAGGAGATCCAATGACTGAAAGAATCAATCAATTGGTTGCACTAGATGAAGTGAGAAGGGAGGCACAGAAAACAAACATCAAAAGGTAGGGAAGGGTAAAATATCTATTTGATAAGAGAACAACAGAAAGAAAGTTTCAGAGAGGTGATTTGGTTCTTGTATGGAATGCAAGGAACCAGGATAAGGGCAAATACGGTAAATTTGAGCCCTTGTGGGTGGGTCCATATCAAATTAGTGACATTCATGGAGGAGATTCTTACTTTCTCCAGGCCCTAAGTGGTGAATTGTTGGAATTGCCAGTGCACGGTCAGTTCCTGAAGCTTTACTTCTTATAAGGGTTATCTTCTGTGCACATTGTAAACTAAATGTAAATATTTTGTACATGCCTTGTATAGTCGATCGTGTTTTGAGTTTTGGGTTTTGTTTGGTCTGCCCCAGAGTTGCTTTGTTCTCACTGCAGTCTTGCATCTGCATGTCCCTAGTCGGAGCCACTGGTGGTGTTCACCTGGGATTTGGGTTTTGATTCGAGTTTGTAGATTCCTGCGTGTGTTTCTTCAAACCCTTAGTGCCCTGGTTTAAATTGTTCCTCCATCTACATGGAGTGTTTTACCACCTTTTCCTGGTGCACTCATGAAAAATGTTAAGTCTTGTATATGCAAATGCAAGTTGCATGTAGGCAGGCTTGTGAAATATTAATCGGCTTCCATAAAATGTTGAAAATTTGAGTTATATGCATGTTTTAATGTATATCAGGTTGCATATACATTAGTGGAATCTTTCGCAAGACTCCTGGGAATATTCTGCACTTGTATGCATTTTCAATTGCATATCGGGTTCAAGGTGGAAGATACATTGAGGGAATATTCTGTAGAAGATCTTGTGTTTGTATGTGCAGGAATGAATGTATGTCAATATACATCAGGTCTTATGCAATGAAAAATATACAAGGAGGCCTGATATACATCTGCTACAGTGTAAAGGTTCATCGCCAGTACATACAATGAAAAGATACATGGGGCCTTGTATATTCGGCAACATACAAAGCAGCGGGAGATACATGTGGTAGGGCCCGCGGGCATATACAAACATGTTTGTATATTTGGCATACAGGAGAGGCAGATACAAGGTTGAATGTATGTTTGACGTACATTGGCGACATACAAGAGGGAATCTATATCGCATATCCTAAAAGATTCCTTGCTTGTATGTTAGGGGATTTGTATGTTTGCATATACAGGCCGATATACAAAAAGAGGACATACATTCCGGACCTGAAGGATGAATCAGATGAAGTTAATAATATTTTGGGTTCGCTGCATGTATATTGGGCACTTGTATGTGCCGATATACATTGCGAAGGTACAAAGGCTAGATACAAGCCAGATTTCAAAACAACTTCAAATGCCTCATTAAAATTTGAAATCTGCCTTGTATGTATGAGGCGAATGTATATGCAGTTATACATTCGAAGATATGCAAAAGGAGAGACATGCAATCTGGACGCGATGGAGGAATAAGGTGCAGTGAATGAAATTTGGCGTCCATGGGTTGTATAAAGCACTTGTATATGATGATATACAAGCCGATGTGCGGTAAAAGGGATACAAGCCAGATTTGAACTGATTCTCAAATTGTTCTAATAAAATTTGAGGTCCGACTTGTATATAAGGTGTTTGTATATGCTTTTGGGCATGCATATACAAGGCAAAAAGGGGAAAATAAAGGTGCGAAAGGCCAGTGATAGAAAGTTAAGGTGCCCACGTGGCACGATATCATTGGCTGACAGCTCTTCATCCATATTTTGGGACCGTTGATTCCTGCGATGAGTTTCAGATTGATGGTCAGGTTTTGAACCTTTGGCGATGGCTTTTTTCCTTGCGTCTACAGTCATTTTTTGAGCAGAAATTTTCCATGGGTGCGCTGTTACTATTTCTGGGAGGAGTTGCCGGTGGTTGAGCCATTATGGCAGGATTGCGGACAGGCATGACCCAATGGTTGAATGGCCAGGTACTTGGTTTATGACGAGGGTTTTCTAGCGGCGGCACAGGGCTTGAGCTCAACTACTCCTCGCCCTTCTCTTGCTTCTTCCTGTTGTGTCCCCTACTGCTGCATTTATTATTTTGAGTGCCATTTCTCACGATGCATTGTATCTGGCAGATTTTTGATTAGCCTTGTAATTAATTTTTGCGAAGTATACCTTCTTGCTGTTTTAAGCAAACTGTGTTACTCTTTTGTTGTTGTTGAAAATTGGACAAACTTCTGGCTCTGTAATACAATACAACTTAGTTGGTGGCCCTGTCCTGAAAGTTCTGTGAGTTTATGAGTCTCATGTTGTGTGTTTCATGCATAATTTAACTGGTTTCATGCTATTTTATATGAGAAATGCACTGATTGCATGTGTTTAGTCATTTGTCTCCAAGTTGTGGCTATATTTTCTTTTGAGTCTAAATAACTAAGGGTTATTTATGATTTAGGAATATGGGTTTTCTGTATTGAATGTTTAATCTCCTACCTTTGTTCAAGGGACAAATTAAAAGTTTTAGATTAATCATTAAGAAAATATGTTGCAGCAAGGATTCGTTTAAGTATGAATGACTAAACACTATATTTTGGGAGATATTTGTAAGACAGATATAATAAAATCCCCTTGATACCCAGTCTTTGGTACATCTTTATGCTGACCATTCACATGGGTATGTCTACTGACTCCGAGCCCTGGATAGGCACCAATCTAGCCTTGCATTGAGGTTACACTCTAGGTCCTAGTTTTGCATCCAAATATAAATCAAACTCAAACTTCATAAACAAACATTTTAGGACATTAGAAGTAGTTTTAGGATCCAAAATCCTCTGTCTACAACTGAACATAGGCCCAAAGCTAGCCCCTTTGCACTTATCTCATAGTTTTGGTATGCTTAATAGAGGATTCATCTGCTTTGTGTCAACATCCCAGCAAATACATAGATGCATTTTATAGATGTTGAATAGGGAATACCCCCCTTGGTTTTGTAGAGCCTAAAGAAGAAGAGGAGATATTTATAGAGTCTATCTCCTATACTGTTGGCCCCTGGCCCAGGAATCCTGTTGATCAATGATGGCTATTTTGTAGGGATTACTAGGAATAAGCATCCAGTCTGGGAAAATAACCAACAAGGGGAGTTCCCTTTTTGTTGAAAAGATAATTAAATAAAACTTCACCTATCTTATTTTTGATTCTCAACTGCGAGCACAAGGTTATAAAACTCTAAACACTGTAGAAGAGGTTTTTTTCTTTTTTAAAACTTCTACTACAACTAAGCATAGACAAACGACGCTTTTAATCTCCTAAGTAAATTTAGAGCAAAGGAAATTAAAAGTGAACAAGGAATGATTGTTTTAACAAAAACTTAAGCAATTTTCTCCCAGATTTACATCACAAGACTTATAGTACTTTAATGATGAAAGCTGAAATGAAAGCTACAAAAGCCACACATCTGACAATGAAAACTTGATGAGTCAAGATAGAATATCAGAGCAAAATAGGCATGAGACTTCTATTCAATATCACAAAGTTAATACAACTCCAGGACATCAATATTGTAAGAAAAGGCAGGCATACAACAAGAGATCAAACATCGGAGAACAGGTTACACAAAGTGAACAAACACTTGGAATAACAAAGTTTGCAGGCTAGAATAGGCACAACAAAATGTGTTATCACAAAAGTCGATCCATTACAATGGGCAAGGCTGCCCTTATTTATACTAAAAATCAAAAGAGTAGGGAACCCTAATAACTCTTTGATTAACCCTAACTTGCCAACTCGCAAGCTTTATTTCTATTCTAAGACAAAGATTAAAATGAACAAACGCTTTAAAGCAATTTGCTTTAAAGCAAATAAAACTCCAACTAACACAAAGTGATTTCTTTCTAAATAAAGAATGGATGAGCTTAGGATAAAAGCAAATGTTTTAAAACAAAAAGCATCTGATTTAAAGTTGCTTTCTTTTGAAATGCATCCTCATCAACATTCTTGCTTTTTGGTGATGCCATCCATTGATATTCTGGGAAACAATATCTTCTAAAAAGTGAGTGACTGCATCTTTGCTAGGAACACTGATACTCTCTAGAATGATATTCTAATTCTCTAACATTTCTTCACCATTTGCCACCATTTGAAGAAATTCATGAACTTCGCCCACAACTTTATCAAACTTCACTATCATTGTGGCAAAATGACCCATCTTGCTGGCACTGATATCATCATTAAAATTGCTACAGATGAGAGTCTGGAACTCTACTTGCATTTCCCTGAGATCATACAGGGTACCATCTTCTCTTTCATATGAACACAGGATCTGAGAAACAAAAGATCTGACGAACTTGAGGACATTGACTACCTTTTCTTTCCATTCTGTCAAATCTGAAATTATATTGTCATAAGTTTTTACTGTGAAAAGGTATTGTGCTTTCCAAGTAGAAACCGTCTTCTTATCATCAGCTGAATCAATAGAATCAAGTGCAATCTTCAAGTTGGAGATAATGATCTCAAACACTGGTCTATTTTCTACAATGGTCTGTTGCAACCCCTGGATGCCTTGGCGTAAATCATGAGCATTGTACTTTAATTGATAAAACTCTGAAAGTACAACTCTCCCTTTAGTCACAAATTATTCCACCTAATTATTCATGTGCCTCCCATAGAGGACCAACTAACTGAATTGCCGCTGATCGGCTGGTGATTCCAGATTCGGTGGAAGTAATAAATCAGCCTGTGATGTGCCATGGAAAAGGTTGGAAATGTACTACCACAGCTGCCTAACTTCAGCCTTGAGAGCTACTTTGTCTTCTCCATCTTTCAACACCCTTTCCTTCAAATTATCTGCTGTAACTTTGAAGAGATTTACATCTATATGGCAGGTACTTCTACTAAGGTTAGCTTTGGAAACCTTGAAGTCATCAACCTTAATATCATCAGCACTTCTATCTTGTGGCGGTGTTGCAGTTTCAAGGATTATTTCTCCATCCGCATTCTTCTCAATGTGAACCTGCTTCTTCAACTTCTTGTCTAGTGTGTCTTGGTAGATGCTTTTAAGCTCTGTTAAATCCATCTGATATGAGGGCTTTCTCTTCTTCCTTCCCAGAATGTTTTCAAGCTAGGATGAGCCTTCTTCTCTTTGAAACTTGGTTCTAACCTCATTAGCTCCTGATGAATCAATGTGTACATCAGAGTTATGAACCGGCGAATTTGGCTTTGAATCTATGTGGATTGGAGAAGTGCATGGTGAAGAAGGTGGAGAAACATGCTCTGAAGGTAATGCTTCAATGTGCAGCATTGTTTCAATAGGAACTTTTGATTCAACTACTTGTTGTTCCTGCTAGACATGAGCTGGAGACTCATCCTTTTTCCTTTTTAACTTAGCCATTTTTGTTCCTTGTGGAAGAACACTCATAGCTTTAACCCTTCATTTTGGCTTGGAAGTGGAAGGCTCTGATGGTTGTACAACTGGCAGCTTTGCTACCGGAATATCATCCTTCCACTTATTCTTCAAGAATATCAAACTATTTTTAACCACTCGACTCATTCTTTCCTCAATGGAAGTGTTCTCTTTTACTGACCAATTAACTGGTGGCAACGGTTGTTGCTCAACTTGGTCCCTGAAATATGTGGGAACTAGAACTTCACCACTCTCTATCAAATCCTCTATATCTTCTGATAGGATATCAGACATCTATTGAAGAGTAAACCTGTTGTAATTGTGTTCTCGCACTTCAAACTCATCAGCACAATTAGTCCATAAGTCTTCAACTGCATGCGTATGTGCACAATTTTGACCAAGATGTGATGTAAAAACACCACGAGGATCATATGAAGACCTCCTGTCGAAAAAAATTAGACCATACTTGGCTGATTCATTACCAATAGCCTTGGCATCTGCTCTAGATCTGCATCTGTAAATACTCATCCCAAGTGGAAAATTGAAAGCTGCCTTGCGTCTGCTATGCAAAAATGTATGAACTTCATAGGCTTGCCTCAAAAATTCCATAAATACTATTTCATCTATAGGATATCTCGGTAACATGGCTAGCTCTCCTGAGAAGCCATATACTCTGATGTAGGAAAAAGTTGGAAATTAGATAAACCAATCAGCCCATTCTACCATTGCTATTCTAGCATCTGCTGAAAATTGTATATGCAACTCATTATCCATATCTCGCACTACATGCATCAGAAATGCATCATTCACCCACCTGTAATGTCATTCAGCTTGAGAAATTTCTAACTGTGGGAAATGATGATAAACATACCAAATACCTAGAGTTTCAACAACATTCAAACCTCTGAATTGACCTTGAAAAGCCATCAAATACAAAAGGTATTACATCATGTGGAATTCATGAGCCCTTTAAAAATCAAGTATTTGTTGGTGGAGACTATCATTGATGAGTGCCAACAAGTCATAGAATTCTATTCCATCAACAATCTGGAACATGATGTAAAACATCCAAGGCTGGAACTTTTAGCGTCTATTTGACCTGTGATTCGGCTCAGCAGAGTAATCATTATTGCATGTTCCTCCTTAAACTCTCTGTTACCACTTGCCTAAACATTGAAGTTTCAAGCAATTAATTTTGCAGGCACCCTCCCAAAAAGTCCAAAAAAGTTCTAACTCTTTGGGCCTCCTCATCATGTTTCAAATATAACCAGATATTCTCGAGGAGGGGGTCATCATCATGTTTCCGAGTATCACCCTAATTTTCTTGCGGGGGTTCATCATGTTTCATGTATCAGGTGATCTTAGTGAAGATCACCCCGATGCTGTTTTATCACCTCATGTTCGCTTCATCACCCCGGAGTGCGGATGTCAATTTTATGCGGGGGGTGATATCTACCTGTCTAACGACCGGATATTTTGAAGGAAGGGTGATATTTCAATATCGGGTGATATTCTGAATATCACCCTTGCCATCGAGCATCACCCCGATATTGCAATATGATGGTGACATCATCAAGATTGGTAGGGTGCATCTTGTGGTCATTGGTAAGACGTATGGTATCGGCAAAGCAGGAGGATCTTCCTCCGATGCATCAAGTTGTGCCGATGATGGTGATATTTTCTTATCGGGGTGATGTTTCTGATAAGGGTGATATTTCACATCAGGGTGATGTGAAATATCGGGGTGATTTTTCAAGGGAGGATTATCATGCAGGTGGTTCGCTGACGTCAGGGTGATATTGAACATTGGAGCATCATGCGCGGGGGCTCATGGTGAGGTTTATATTGGCGTCGTCGGGAGAAAAATCACCGACTATCATCTTCTAGTGTGGTCATCCATATAAAGTGTTCAGGAGGTCACTGTGGAGTGAATGTGGGATAATTTGTTCCCACATGATTTGAAGTATCAGGGCCATATTTCTTAGCAGGAAAATTTCTATGGCACGTAGTCCACTGCATTCCCAAGGCTGCAGGTTGGTACGCCATTAATGGCAGATGTTATAGGGTATGGGCAAGGCCATGGACGGATCAACCACCCGATTGAAGATTTGAATCCCCAGGTGACGACGCAGGGCTCGAGACCTTCCTGTCTCCCCCTCTACCTACTGCATTCATTTTTGAGCGCCATTTTCTCATGATGAATGGTATCTGGTAGATTTTTTAAATTTTGTTGTGTAATTAATGCTGAGTGCACTCCCCTACTGTATATAGTAGACTGTGTTGCTCATTTGTTGTTGTGGAAAAATTAGACAAATTTTGGTGCTGTGACACAATACAACTTCATTGGTGGCCTTGTTCTTGATGTCTTGTGAGTTTATGAGTCTCATGTTGTATGTTTCATGCATAAATTCACTAGTTTCATGCTGTTTTATATGAGAAATGCTCTATGCATGTGTTTAATCATTTGTCTCCAAGCTGTGGGCATGTTTTCTTTTGAATCAAGATAGCTAATGGTTGTTCAAGATTCAGGAATATAGTTTTTCTGTATTGAATGTTTAATCTCCTACCTTTGTTCAAGGAACAAATTAAATGTTTCAAGTTAATCATTGAGAAGGCATGTTGCAGTAGGGATACCATTAAGGATGAATGACTAAACACCTAGTTTTTGGGAAGTATCTGTAAGGCAGGTACTAAACAAACCCCCCTTGAAATCCAGTCATTAGTATATGTTTATGCTGACTATTCACATGTGTATGTCTACTGACTTTGAGCCCAGGATAGGCACCAGTCTAGTCTTATATTGAGGTTACACCCCAGGTCCTAGTTTTACACCCAAACACCAAAAATCAAACTTCAAACTTCAAAACCAAACCATTAGGACTTTAGAAGTAGTTTAGGACCAAAATCCTCTGATTCACAACTGAACATAGGCCCAAAGCTAGCCCCTTTGTACTTATTCCATAGTTTTGGTCTACGTGAAGGAGGATTTATCTTCTTTGTATCAACACCCCAATCAGTCCATAAGCATATTTCATGGATGTTGAATAGGGAATACCCCCCTTGGTTCTGCAAAGCCTAAAGAAGAAGAGGAGATATTATAGAGTCTATCTCCTATACTGTTGGCCCCTGGCGTATAAATCTTGTTGATCAATGATGGCTACCTTGTAGGGATGACTGGGAAACATCCAGTTGGATTGAGAAGCAACAGATCTGGTGACTCTACTGGGGAACTCTGTGTAAGAATCTCTGGTTCAAAAGAAAATAATTCCTAGTTGTAGGTGGTGACTCTGAAGAACCGGTAAAGTAAAAATTTGTATGCAAGGGAGAAGATCCCTGTGTAATCATCTGTCTGAAGAATTACCTAGAAAAATGATGTACAGGAAAAAAGGGACTATTCAAGCCAGTCAAGAGGGTTCTCCCAGAAGCAATGATAATATTCAAGACAATCTAGGATCTTCAGAGCGGACAATACCTTATTTTTCAAATACAAAAGCTGAAATTCAAGATGTTTATGAAAGACAACAAGGTGGTGTATTGAGAATGAGGTCAGAAGTGTTTCAAGAATGCCCCTTCTTAGATTCCCCTGACAGATTTGAAGAAGCGAAATCCCCAATGGATGATGATAATAATCAAAATGGAATGAGACCATCCTCTTCTATGCCCAGAGATGAGGAACTAGCCAAAGAAATCAAGAGCCTGAAGGCAGAGTTAGAATATTTGCAAGCAGTAAAAATTAGATATGACATGAGATAGAAAGTGCAAGCCCTAAAAATTGTTTAGAATGATTCAGTTCCTACTCTTGATAATACAAATGTGCTGAGAAACTAGCATAGAAATGAAGTTCAAGATCAACATAATGATCAAAGACATAATGCAAATAATGCTAGAATACCATTAAATAATGTAAGAAATCAAAATGTTCATAGAAATGTCAATATTAACCAGTTTGGTAGGTAGCCCATGCAGCTAGATAGATTTAGGCAGCTTGTTTTTGATGGTATTCCTGGCTACCCCAATCCCATTGACAAACATATAAGGCCACAGGTACCAAAATTTTTAGGAAATAATGTTGTGTCAGGTGAAGATCACTTGAAGGATTTTCAGAATATCATGGACAACTTTGAAGTTGAGCATGGAGATGTTTTCATGAAGTTGTTTATGCAGTCTTTGATTGATGAAGCTAGAGAATGATATAGAGGTCTGCCTGACCGAAGTATCTCATCATGGGATGACTTCAGAAGGATTTTTAAAGAACAATATGGTGACAAAAATGACCCAAGTTTTTTCATAAATGAATTCACTGGTATCATCAAAGGATCAAATGAGCAGGTTGCTGATTTCAATGCTAGATTCACTAAGGTGTTAAACAAATTGCCACATCATCTGAGGCCTAATGAACCAATGTGTATAGTGTTGTACATAAATGCTTTTGATGCCAAAACAACTTATGTATTAAGAGATAAGGGTCCTGCAAGCCTTAGGGATGCTTTCAGAATTGCAACAAATATTGAAAACAATAGAAAAGTGTCTGGTAAGACAAATAGAAGAGATGATGTGAACATTCTGCAAAATCCAAACAACAAGTCTCAAAGTGTTCAAGGCAATGCATCTACTTCTGAGGATAAATTAGATAAATTGACAACTATTGTTAAGGACTTAAGTTCTAGACTTGCTAAATATGAAAAAGGAATAGGTACTGACAGGCAGGTTTACCAAAGGCAAGAAAAGAGACCATCATTATATGATATGCCATATAACACTAATTGGCATAATGGTAAACCCATACTCCCAAACAATAACACAAGTCACTGGACTCAAAATGTTAGAGAAACACCTGACCCTTTGAAGAAGGCTATAAATATTGTCAATGACACCCCATGGTGCATCATATGTCAAATGCCTCATTCACAATCACAGTGCATGATTGCTCAATCTTTGTACGATAATGCTATTGCCTGTGATGAATGCAATGAGCCGCATTATATGCAGGATGATAATATCAATATGTTGTCCACAGGTAGGGAATATCCTTCTCATGATATGAGATTCAAGTCTGCCAGCAACCTTCCTATGATGAGGATGATAAAGACAACTATGCTTATGCTCAAGACTCACGTATATTTTTGAATAACCTGAGGAGACCTTCTAATGAAGAAATTAGAGCTTTCACAGCTGCAGCAGTAGCTCAAGTCAAAAGCAATTATAACCTAAGGGGTAAAGCTCAGGTAAATGATCCATGTCAGCCACATGACACTTTTGTGAGCCAGCCAGTGCATAGTCATAAAGGTGCTGAATCAATAAAGAAATAATGGAGGACTAATAAGCAAAATTTTAAGCAAAAAATAGGTCATGATCCTCAAGGACCAGAGAATAGAATTCCTCAAGCTGGGGATCAAAATGAAAATTCCTAGATCAAAAATGACAGTCAGCGGGCTGTAAAGATTCAAGCTGGATCATCTCAGGATAAAAACAAAACTGTGGATTAGGCTTCAACTATTATACAAAATTATACTCCATTTGACATAACTCAAGTTCTGTCCCAGATAAAGGTCTTTGTTCCATTGATGGAGTTGATGAAAGTTGAAGAGTTCATAGATAAAGCACTGTCCCTGATTTCAGGAGTGCCTTGCCAAACCAAGCCAAATGATGAACCTCAAGGTAAGAAACAAGCCTTATGTATTGATGAAGATGAAACTCTTGAAGTATACTTGGGGATGACCATGACAAAGTGCCCTTAACAAGTTGAGCCATTCTATGTCTCCCTTGTTATTAATGGGAAAACAATTAGGAATTGTATGCTTGATTCTGGAGCATCAACAAATATCATGCCTCTGGCTATTATGCAACAAGATGGATTAAAAATAGACAAGGCATGTGGGAAGTGATATGTCATGGATGCTAGAGAGGTACCAGTCATTGGAATTATGAAGGATGTGGATTTCAGGTAGCAGCATATCCAGAAAAAACATACAGAATGAACATAACAATGGTTGATATAAAGCCACAATATGGTATGCTATTGTCAAGAAGATGGGCAACATTGGTTGGTGGCAGTATGCAATTAGACCTATCATATGCCGTGATCCCAATGAATGACAAAGATGTCAAACTGGTCAGAGAAGATAGGTCGTCAAAAATAGTTGAGGGTCAAGATTCAGAAGAGCACATCTGTTTTGTAGATACTGATTGTGAAAATTTCAGAGTTGTCTCGGGTGATCAAGGAGGTAAAAAGAAAGATACTTGCATTCAAGAGGTTGACTTACAGGGTCTATGGACCATGTATTTTGATGGAGCTTGTGTAAAAGAAGGCTCTGGTGCTGGAGTTGTGTTTTTGTCTCCAGCTGGTAAGCTTCTAAAATTCTCTTTTTTGCTGAAGTTTGCCTGGACAAATAATATTGTAAAATATGAAGCTTTGTTGCTAGGATTGAATGTATCTCTGAAGCATGGGATTAAGATGTTGAGAGTGTTTGGAGACTCAGAGTTAATTGTTTCCCAGGTTAGAGATAAGTATGCTTCAAAAAATAGGAGATTAAAACAATATAAACATGCTGTTTGGGATACAATTGAATTGTTTGATGCATTTTCAATAAGTTGGATTGAAAGATCAAAGAATGTCATGGCAGATTTTTTAGCTAATGTGGCCATAAGGCTAGATGATATAACTCTGTTTGATGTTACAAATGTTGAGGTTAAAATCAGACCTGCAGTACCAGAAAATATATGCAGTTGGCAAGTGTTTGATGATGACAAGGATTTGTTGAGATTCCTGCACTGCATAGATGAATATGAAAATCAGGAGATTGATTTTCAAAACTTTGTGGAAGTTGTAGATGGAAAAGAGACTCTATTGGGGAAGGAGGTAATTCAACTCAAAACAAATAAAATCCCCAGAGGGTTAGTTGCTTTAGAAAGAGCTTTTGACAATAGATATCAGTTTATTAAGAAGGCATCTCCTACAAACAAGGATGACTTGGAGGAGATAAACTTGGGGACATCTCATGCCCCCAAAAGGGTATATATTGGCAAACAACTCAAACCACACATCAGGAACATGTTGATTGTATTGCTGAAGAAGTATAAGCATGTCTTTGCTTGGTCATATGAGGACCTGAAGGCTTATAGAGAAGATCTATTCCAGCATGAGATCCCTTTGAAGCCTGGGGCTAAGCCATTCAGGCAAAAACAGAGGCCAATTAACCCAACCTTAGCTCCAAAAATGTAGCAAGAGCTTGTAAAGCTTAGGGAGGCTGGAATAATTGTGCCAATCAGACATTCAACTTGGGTGTCTAATCTTGTCCCAGTTAGAAAAAAGAATGGTGACATCAAACTTTGTGTTGATTTTAGAAATCTGAATGTATCCTCTTTGAAGGATAATTATCCACTGCCCAACATGGAGGCTATGCTACAGAAAGTGACTGGCTGTGAACTTTTATCCATGATGGATGGATTTTTAGGGTACAATCAAGTGAAGGTAAAAGAATCTTAACAATACAAGACTACCTTCACCACTCCATGGGGAACTTATGTTTATGTGAGAATGCCATTTGGACTGACAAATGCAAGTGCTACATTTCAGAGAGCTATGGATGTTGCTTTTGTAGGATTGATTGGTTCAATCTTGGCTGTATATTAGGATGATTTAATTGCCTATTCAAAAAGGGAGGAGCAACATTGCATGCACCTAGAACAGATTTTTATTAGAGCACTGGAATATGGCATTTCACTTAACCCAAAGAAATGTGCTTTTGGGGTAGTGGAAGGAAAGCTTTTGGGACACATTGTTTCCAAGGATGGAGTTTGGATAGATCCTGAAAGGGTTGCTGCAATTAACAGGATTCAAGTTCCCAAAACAGTAAAAGGCATACAGTCATTCTTTGGAAAAATTAATTTTGTTAGAAGATTTGTTCCTAACTTTGCAGAGACTACAAGGAACATTTCTAAGATGTTGAAGAAGGGTGAGATTATCAAGTGGGAAGGTGAAGTAATTGAATCATTTTAGAATATCAAAGAAGCTATAAAGATGGCTCCTGTATTGAAATCTCCTAATTTTTCTAAGCCATTTCAATTGTTTTCATTTGCTTCTTTCCATACTATTGCTGCATGTTTGCTACAAAAAAAAAATAGTTTTGAACAACCTATTGCCTTCTTCAACATGTCATTACAGGCAGTTGAATTGAAGTATGATATCATGGAGAAACAAGCATATGCATTAGTTAGAGCGGTCAAGAGCTTAGGCCATATTTAGTAGGCTCTCAGATAGTTGCATATGTGCCCCATGTAGCAGTTAAAGATATTTTTACTCAGCAGGAGGTAACTGGAAGAAGGTACAGATGGATAAATAAACTACAAGAATTCAACATAGAGATACAGATCACAAAGCTGGTAAGGGGACAAGGTTTGGCAAAGATAATGATAGAATCAAATCTGGAAGCATGCCAAGTGAATGTAGTTTAGAATGAAATTGTTAATGTGTCAAAATCTGAATGGTATAAGGACATTGTATATTACTTGCAGAATTTGAATTGTCCTTCCCACTTTAGTGATAGTCAGAAAAGGACCTTCAAGTTACATGCGATCAAATATATAATTCTTTAAGGAGAGCTGTATTGGAAGAATCCTGAAGGTGTCCTACTGAGATGTGTGGATGAAAATTAGGCTGCTGATATTTTAAATGATCTGCACAAAGGAATGTGTGGTGGACATTACACTGCCAAGACAACAGCCCACAAAATTCTTAGAGCAGGATATTGGTGGCCAATTTTTTTCTCGGATGCACAAAAGTTGGTAAGAAAATGTGACTCCTGCCACAGGTTCTCAGGAAAACTGAAGTATGAAGGTGCATTACCCCTTAGAACTGTAATTGTGGAGACACCATTTTAGCAATGGGGAATTGATTTTATAGGGGAAATCTTAGAAAAATCAAGTGGAGGACATAGTTGGATTCTGGTTGCTACTGATTATTTTACCAAATGGGTTGAAGCCACTCCAACTAAGAAAGATACAAGCAGGGTGGTGATGGATTTTATTTTGGAGCACGTTATTATCAGATTTGGAGTGCCAGCTACAATTGTCACAGACAATGCCATGTGCTTTAGATCTGGTGAATTTGTTGATTTTTGCAATAAATATGGGATCAATCTGTCATATGCATCACCATATCATCCACATGGAAATGGTCAAGTAGAGTCAAGCAACAAGAGCCTCATGAAAATCATTAAAAGGATGATGGATAAGAGCAAAAGGGCATGGGATTCAAAGTTAAAGATGGCACTATGGGCCAACTAGATGACAGTGAAGGAATCAATTGGAAGGTCACCTTTTGAGTTATTGTATGGTGCACCAGCTAAGTTACCTATGAATAACCTTTTGCCAATCTATAGATTTATACAAGAAAATGATACAAAGGTGGAGGACTCAATGATTGAAAGGATAAATCAGCTGGTTACATTGGATGAAATCAGAAGAGAGGCACACAAGACAAATATCAAGAAACAATAGAAGATGAAATATTTGTTTGATAAAAGGGCTACAGAAAGGAAGTTTCAAATAAGTGATTTGGTCCTTGTGTGGAATGCAAAGAACCAAGATAAGGGTAAGCATAATAAATTTGAGCCATTATGGATGGGTCCATATCAAATTAGCAATATTCATGGAGAAAATTCCTACTTCCTTCAGACCCTAAGTGGTGAATTGTTGGAATTGCCAGTGCACAGTCAGTTCCTAAAGCCCTATTTTTCATAAGTGATCATCCTCTGTGCACATTTGTAAATTAGGCGTAAATAGTCTGTGTGCGCCTTGTGTGGTCGGTGCTGTTTTGCATTTTGTGTTCTACCTAGTATATCCTGGAGTGGTGCAGTTCTCACTGTAGCCTTGTGCCTACACGTCCCCAGTCGGAGCCAATGTTACTGCCTGCCTAAACATTGAAGTTTCAAGCAATTAATTTTGCAGGTACCCTCCCAAAAAGTCCAAAAAAGTTCTAAGTCTTTGGGCCACCTCATCATATTTCAAATATAACTGGATATTCTGGAGGAGGGGGTCATCATCATGTTTCTGGGTATCACCCTAATTTTCTTGCGGGGGGTCATCATGTTTCATGTATCAGGTGATCTTAGTGAAGATCACCCCGATGCTGTTTTATCACCTCATGTTCGCTTCATCACCCTGGAGTGTAGACGTCAATTTTATGTGGGGAGTGATATCTGCTTGTCTGACGATCAGATATTCTGAAAGGGGGGTGATATTTCAATATCGGGTGATATTTCGAATATCACCCTTGCCGCCGAGGATCACCCCGATATTGCAATATGACGGTGACGTCATCAGGATCAGTAGGGTGCATCATGTGGTCATCGGTAAGACGTATGGTATTGGCAAAGCAGGAGGATATTCCTTTGATGCATCGGGTTGTGCCGATGAGGGTGATATTTTCTTATCGGGGTGATGTTTCTGATAAGGGTGATATTTCACATCAGGGTGATGTGAAATATCAGGGTGATTTTTCAAGGGAGGATTATTATGCAGGTGGTTCGCTAATGTTAGGGTGATATTAAACATTGGAGCATCATGCGTGGGGCATCATGATGAGGTTTATATTGGCATCATCAGGAGCAAAATCGCCGACTATCATCTTCTGGTGTGGTCATGCATATAAAGTGTTTAGGAGGTCACCGCGAGGTGAATGTGGGATAATTTGTTCCCACATGATTTGAAGTATCAGGGTCATATTTCTTGGCGGGAAAATTTCTATGGCGCGTAGTCCACTACATTCCCAAGGTTGTGGGTTGGTATGCCATTAATGGTGGATGTTACAGGGTATGGTTGAGGCCATGGACAGATCAACCACCCGATTGAAGGTGTGAATCCCCAAGCGACGGCGCAGGGCTCGAGACCTTCTTGTCTCCCCCTGTACCTGCTGCATTCATTTTTGAGTGCCATTTTCTCATGATGAACGGTATCTGGTAGATTTTTTAAATTTTGCTGTGTAATTAATGCTGAGTGCACTCCCCTGCTGTATATAGCAGACTATGTTGCTCATTTGTTGTTGTGGAAAAACTAGACAAATTTTGGTGCTGTGACACAATACAACTTCATTGGTGGCCCTGTTCTTGATGTCTTGTGAGTTTATGAGTCTCATGTTGTATGTTGCATCCATAAATTCACTGGTTTCATGTTATTTTATATGAGAAATGCTCTGTGCATGTGTTTAATCATTTGTCTCCAAGCTATGGGCATGTTTTCTTTTGAATCAAGATAGCTAAGGGTTGTTCAAGATTCAGGAATATAGTTTTTTTGTATTGAATATTTAATCTCCTACCTTTGTTCAAGGAACAAATTAAATGTTTTAGGTTAATCATTGAGAAGGCATGTTGCAGCAGGGATACCATTAAGGATGAATGACTAAACACCTAGTTTTTGGGAAGTATCTGTAAGGCATGTACTAAACAAACCCCCCTTGAAATCTAGTCATTAGTATATGTTTATGCTAACTATTCACATGTGTATGTCTACTGACTCCGAGCCCAGGATAGGCACTAGTCTAGTCTTATATTGAGGTTACACCCCAGGTCCTAGTTTTACACCCAAACACCAAAAATCAAACTTAAAACTTCAAAACCAAACCATTAGGACTTTAGAAGTAGTTTAGGACCAAAATCCTCTGATTCACAACTGAACATAGGCCCAAAGCTAGCCCCTTTGTACTTATTCCATAGTTTTGGTCTACATGAAGGAGGATTTATCTACTTTGTATCAACATTCCAGTCAGTCCATAAGCATATTTCATGGATGTTGAATAGGGAATACCCCCATTGGTTCTGCAGAGCCAAAAGAAGAAGAGGAGATATTATAGAGTCTATCTCTTGTACTGTTGGCCCTTGGCGCATAAATCTTAATGATCAATGATGGCTACCTTGTAGGGATGACTGGGAAACATCCAGTCGGATTGAGAAGCAACACTCTCCACGTCCAACGTTCTTTGGCATGACATTCTGCTTCTCTTTTAACCACCTCTGACCAATCTTTTTCTGGTATTTTTCTTTATCATTGTTCCAAACCCTCTTGCATTCTTCAATTGAAACAGTTAAGTTTTCTCTCCAAACTGGTATTGTAAAACACTTCTCAATGTCATTTGGCCTCAAGCTACAGAGGACACATCCATCTCTTGATTCAATTTCTCTTGTGACTGAATTGTAATGCATCATGCAAGCAGTTATAAATTTGATACTTTGCACTATGATGGGAAAGGATGCTGCTGCAAGCAAACTAGAGTGTCCTAGATTCCTGATAGCATTATTTCTTGCATCCTCCAAAGAATTTAAATTGATCATTGGAAGTACTTTATGCAAGTCTATTTCACAAGTTCTTAGGTAATCATGAATCAACGCTGTTTTGGGCCTGATTTGTGTTAGAGAGTACTGCATATTGAAAGATTTGAAAATTGACTGTGAACACGCCTGTGTCAGAAAAATCTTGGATAAATGGCTGAAAATTACTTGCTAATTTTTAGAAAAAAGTAGATTGTGAGAAAAAAAAGCTAGCACATGGGTTTTGTAGACAATTCTATTTTGAAGCAACCCAGATTGCCAGATTTTGAAAAAGCAGACTTTCCTAAAAAAGAAGCAAAAAAAAAAACTCCCAATCTTTAAGAGGATGATATTCTGGATGAACCCATCTCGATAAAAACTGAAAAAGCTTCAGTCCAATTTCTGAAAAATGATCCCCTTGAAAAAAGAACCCTGAAAAAGCATGCCTCCTTGCTTCCTCAACTCGAAACTATGAAGAACGCTGAAAAAAAACTTCGTTTGAGCCTTCGAATCTTCATTGAAAGAAAAATAAAATCCTTCCTCTAGATGCAACCTGCAAAAGATAATGAAATAAAGAAGCCAAATGCTTGTCTTTATAGATCTTTAGGGCGAAAAAGCAGCTTTCTTTGTGAAAGAATAAAACTTAGATCTTATCTATGAAGAAAGCAACTTTTAAAGCACAAATCCAAGTGGATGTCTTTGAATGGGAAGAATCTCTGTTGTGTAGCTACCTATGGCTTCATGTGTAAGATGACGAAAAATATCTTCTTTTGATGATGTCATCGAACACGCGAGTTGACAAAAGTGTTAGCCAATTTGCTTTTGTTCTCAACACTTCTGCACTCATTTTGACTTAAGTATGGCTTGTCTCTGACTTCAACAATATGGCAAATTGTCACCATGGACTGAAAAAACGAACTGATCCTGACATTTTGGAGACCTATCAACTGAGATTCCGTCCCTAGCCTCCAACTGATGATCTGGCATCGTTCAATTGCAAATCTAACCTCTTGAATTAGACAACGGATGAAGATCAAGAAACAACTGTCAGAAAACACTAGTAGATCAGGAAAAATTCTATCTCTGGTGAAGTTGGGTGCCCCAAGTCACTTGGGACGCCTGGATTCTCATGCCTTAACCATTTTTTCAAAAATTACAACTTCTTCAATTTTTTGATTTGCGTACACGTTTCCAGTGGCTGATGACCCCTGTTTGGCTATCAATTTCTGTCTACTGGGACAAAATTGAGTCTGATGATCTAGCAGATAGGCAGGCCTGATGAAAATTGAGCTAATTGTACTCTCTGTATGCCTTAGGAAACATGCCAAATTGATTTGCTATGAACCAGACCGGGTTGACGGAGGGAGATTCACGTTTTTCAGAAAACCTTAGAAAAAATATTCTAAGTATGGTGAGTTTGGGCGTCCCAAGTCACCTGGGGTGCCTGACTTTCAATGCCTTAGAAAAATTTCTAAAAATTTCAAATTTTCATGTCGTTTCTCATTTTTCGTGCCAACAACCTCTGTTTGATTTTCATTTTCAATTGTCCGGATGACTGTTGAGGCAGGATGGAGGGTGATCTGAGTAGCTTGAATATATCTGTGATGAAATCCCAGCTTTGACTGATGTTTGACTGAGTTTGACAAAGTTTGACCAACTAGAAATGGGTTGATGGAAGAATTTTTGACGTTTCTTGAAAAACATGAAAAAAAACTAACAATGGAGAGGTTGGGCACCCAAAGTCACTTGGGGCACCTAGTTTCTTCATACTTAACCATTTTTCTAATTTTCTAACTCTCATCTACAACTTGCTCTGTTTTGTGTGTTGACAACTGCTTCTTGATGTCAATTTCGACAATTTGTCGATCAACTGCCACTGAATGGTGAATGAATTGCATAGCCTAGGTACATCTAATGAATTTTCTAGCTTTTCAGGATATGATGATCAAAACGATTGCTTTTATGCCCACCGGGACTGACTGACAGACACACTTATCACATTTTCTTGAAAAACATGAAAAATTTCTATCACTAGTGGGACTAGGCATACCAAGTCACCTGGGGCACCTGAAAACTTCAGTCTTAGTCAAATTTCATGATTTCCATATTTTCACCTAACCTTGGATTGACCCTGCTCTGTTTTGCGTGCTTCGTTGAGTCGACGATTATTCATTAGTTTTGCGTTGTTGGAACAGCGTTGAAAACTTGAAAACGAGCTCTAGCAGATAAACCTCCTCCATTGACGACTTTAGAGCTCATGCTTCACCTTCTAAAAAAGTAGAAATGACCCAGTAGAGAAAACTTGACCTTTTGGAGATTCCGTCTGGACCACGCTGATCGTGAAGCAAAATTGACCAATGAGAATCAAGTGCGACACCTGAGTCAGAGATTCTATTTTTAGAAAGGTTTGCCAGCATCCATATGTCAAGAAACCCAGAAAACCTAATTTGACGTCTATTTTTAGAAATTTTGCTTTTTTGACTTTTTGACAAAAATTTTTCTAGACTTGTTCAAAATGCCTTAATGAAGCAAAATCACCTAAGAGTTGGAACTTTCTAGAACACAACAAACACAACTGTCACATTATGGAAGGGGGAAAAACATTACGACATAATGATCACATCACAGAAAGGGGAAACACATTACGAGAAAAAAAAGTGTTCACACACGCTCTTTTTCCTGAGTGAGGATGTGAAGAACAAGACTGTCACATAAAACCATCAACTGACTCAGAAAAGTAAGAACCATCTCTCCTTAGCTGTGAAGATTGTCTTGGTAGCACAAAACTTTTCTTTCTCTGCAACATCTCCTCAAAGAGCCATGGTTCAGGAGGGTATTCACATTCAGGCCACGAGAAGTTCATGAGGAACTGGTTGATATGCTAGAGATCAGGTGGAGCATCTTCTTCTAAAGCAAGCAACCTCTGCAACATGTGAAGGTACAAAACCTCCTTCTGAAGATATGTAGGAATGTCTTGTGGCCAAAGTATATATGTGGGAATGGTTATCACCACATATAGAATATGACTTTTATTTATATCTTATACACACGCAACTTTGAACTCAATGAATGCATCATCTTTGGGAAAAGGTGCAAGCTGCTCATATATGACTCTCATTACTAATTCTTGGCTTATAGGATCCACAACTATTGTTGCCCATTTTTCTAGTGCTTCAGGAGCTTCTTCTTCTTCATTGGTTATGTTTTCATCCATCCAATCTTCAGAATCATCCAAATCTAAATGCTCAAACTCTTGATCATTATTGATAACATCTTCATTTGACAACTCACTTTGCCATTCATTATCTTGAATAATGTCATCCTCTGTAGAGTAATCTTCTTCAATGCGGATATCCAAGATCGTTTCATCTTCAGCATTCATGCATCTTTCTTCTTCTGGTAAGTAGGTAGAATCAAAGAGAGATTCATCTGAG
Organism: Cunninghamia lanceolata; assembly: GCA_027924645.1. Lineage (NCBI taxonomy): Eukaryota > Viridiplantae > Streptophyta > Pinopsida > Cupressales > Cupressaceae > Cunninghamia > Cunninghamia lanceolata. Next base: position 6,264,142 of record BSBN01000976.1, on the reverse strand, counting down.
CTATATGCTTCTTCTTCATCTTTTTGATCAATTTCACATACGACGTATCTCACAAAACATTTGTCAAGAATTTTTGATTTTTCAATATCATCTTCCTTAGTGACCAAAACTGAATATTCCATGAACTCCTCTTCTCCATGAACCCCTTCATATGTTGCATTCCACATTGGTTGCATAGTATTAGTAAAGTATTTTTCTTGTATAGGTTCATAGATGGTTTCAACATCGTCCTTTTCACTAGTGTGTATGAAGGATTATTGAGACACAAGTGAAGATGGGCTATATTGTAAAGAAAAATCTGTAGTATCTTCTACTGAAGAATCACTTTCCCACTAATGTAGAAAACAATTGATAATCTCCAATTCTTCCTCAGAATAAAGAAGATATTGCTCTTGCTCCAATTGCAATGCTTCTTTGGTCTCTTCTTTGGATGTATCTAACACAGGTTCTTCAAACCAACCTTCAAAAGATGAGAAAAAAAATCTGATTCATCATTATTTTGTTCTTGAGAAGATTGTCGCACTTCTTCTTCCTTAAAGAAAGTTTGTAAGTTGTACATTTCTTCAGATTCTTCCTCTGATTCATCAACTGCATAGACAACTTCCTGATTTTCTTCAGTTATTTTAGACAGCGTAACATATGTACCAGGACCCATTTCTTGATATAGCACTTGTGCTTGAGGATCCTGAGATTTCACCACCATGAACCGTGACTTGGTTTCTGGGTCCAATTTGAAACTACCTTTCTTTAAAGAAATGGTCGCAGATGACCAATCCAATTGTATTTCTCCTCCAAGATCTTTGCAGAAACTTCTACTTAGTAGCATCCCATAACTGGCTAGAATGTCAACTACCAAGATAGTCGTCATTATTTTCTTCTCAAGGCAAGCCGCTAACCATACTTGAGCATTCTTCAATTGTCCAACCAATGACACTGATTTAGACTCAAGAGAATAACACTTGTCATGCATTTTGGTGCACAAGAATCCCAAAGCGTTCATCACCTGCAAAGGCATGACGTTGTCTGAGGCTCTTGAATCAATGATATAATTGCTCAATTTATAGCCTCCTATATATAGAGAAATATAGAAAGGCTTGGGCTTCTCTCCTGCTGGAATGAAAAATTCAAGCAATGTGGGTTGTATGACAGTCTCCTTGACATATTTAACAATTCTATCCATCTGATCTGGATGGTCCTGAAGATACTCCAGCTGAGAAATTTGCACCTTTGTCTTCATCATGGAATCCACTATATCAAAATTTGCTGAAGATGAATCTTGAGCCGCCTTGACATTTTCATGTGGTGGCTTAACATTGGAAGTGGAAGCCACTTCCTTCCCCTTTTCTTTTGATCTTTGCTTATCCTCTTCTTCTTTCTGTGCTTTGAAATGCTGAGCACATGCAAACACAGGTGTCAAAAGATTTTCATGATTCACCGTAAGAGAATATTAATGAAGATCCTCTTGTTCTTCCTTTATTATAACGGGTTCATTTTGGAAGTATCCCGTAGTAGAGTCGCCATCGAAGTTGTCCGTCTGTGGTAAGACAAAATTCACACTTGGGGAAGGGACAATGCTTGAAATGGGTGCAGTATCAGCATATCCCATGATTTGATTCATTCTTAAAATTTTAGGACATGTGGCTCTAGTAAGTGCATTAGTCTCATGAAAGGAACAAAACACTACATTTTGAGCAGCATCAACTGCTTGTCTTGGTGGTGGTGCTAGCAACCTAGGCCTGTAATTATTGAAGGCTGAAAATTATTCCTCTTAGGCTGATATGGTTGTTGTGGTTGGTATTGTTGTTGCAGTGATTGATATGGCTGTTGTGCAGGTTGCCCCTGAGTAGGCAACTGTCTCTTCATGATAGTTACTTCATTTGCTACCTTATGTAACAGTGGATCCACAAAACTCTGAACAAGTGGCTTGATTGAATCCATCTTCATCTTGCCAGAGGTAATCATGTCATCCTCTAACTTGATGGCATTTTCTTGTGCATTGGATAGTTCTGTTTCATTAGCCGATCTCAAAAAGAAGGCTATCTCAGAAGGAAGAGCGTTAATGAAACTGCTCAATAGAATTTGCGGAGATGGATTAAGTGTATGAGAAAGGTGAGTAACCAGGTGATTAAACCTTGCCACAAACTCCCTCATTAGTTCATTGTTTTCCATCTTTGAATTTGAGAGTTGGGCAAACAATCTGTGACCGTCGTCGGTAGGCTTGAACCTTGCCAAGAATTTCTCGCTCATAGTTTCCCAACTTGTAATGATGCCTGGTTCCAGATGATTGAACCAATCAGCAGCATTTCCCATGAGAGTCTCAATGAAGAGACGCACATCAACATCTTCATGTGATGCATGCAAAACAGTGCAAGCTGTTGTGAATGCAGAGATGTGTTCATCAGGATGTTGAGCTCCATCGCTGTGGAACCGGGAAAAGTGCTTCCTTGACCCCTTTGGTAACTCATGATGTGCTTGTAGGGCTAGAGGTCCAATGTTATTACCCCAAGGCAATGGGGGTAGTCACCTTTGATTTGCATCATTGTGATTGTTATTATTTGCATCACCCATTGCTCTAGGCTGGATTATTGGTTCTTCTTGTGGTTCTTCCTGCTTGACTTCAGGAATTGTCTGAACTTTATGAACTATGTTGGATGCTTCTCCAACTTCTGAAGGATCAAGATCTTGGAAGAAAGGATCCATAGCACTGCCTTTTCCCCTTCTCGAATAAACCCTGTGAGCCAGTATTATTTACTGCCATGCGGGAGGTGGTAATACTGGTCTTCCTGCCACAAGATCTACTTTGTGTTCTTCTTCGTCAAGGATAGTAGTTGCATTTCTCCACTGATCAAGACTTTCCTTTCACACAAATATGAAACTCCTCAGGCTACTATGATGTCCATTTTCTCTCCTTCCACTCGTACAAGATTTGGTTGAATAGCAGGTGGTGTAAGATTTGGTTGTTGAACTAGAGCAGAAGGATGCCAGAGAGTCATTCCTGTGACATAAGCCTAAGCTTTCTTGAAGTTTTATGCCTCGTGCCCCACGGTGGGCGCTAGAAAATTGTTGGCATTTTAATTCACACCTCTGGAATGCAAGTTGAAAATAGACAGCTATGCACAGATAAACTGCTCTCCTATTGGAAGGGGGAGTTCCCTTTTTACTGATGTTCACTGAAAAGATAATTAAATAAAACTTCACCTATCTTCTTTTTGATTCTCAGCTGCAAGCACAAGGTTATAAAACTCTAAACATTGCAGAAGAGGTTTTTTCTTTTTTTTTTAAACTTCTACTACAACTAAGAATAGAAAAATGATGCTTTTAATCTCCTAAGTAAATTCAGAGTAAAGGAAATAAAAAGTGAACAAGGAATGATTGTTTTAACAAAAAATTAAGCAATTTTCTCCCAAATTTACATCACAAGACTTATAGTACTTTAATGATGAAAGCTAAAATGAAAGCTACAAAAGCCACACATCTGATGACGAAAACTTGATGAATCAAGATAGAATATCAGAGTAAAATAAACATGAGACTTCTATTCAATATCACAAAGTTGATACAACTCCAGGACAGCAATACTGTAGAAAAAGGCAGGCATACAACAAGTGATCAAACACTGGAGAACAGGTTACACAAAGTGAACAAACACTTGGAATAACAAAGTTTGCAGGCTAGAATAGGCACATCAAAATGTGTTATCACAAAAGTCGATCCATTACAATGGGAAAGGCTACCCTTATTTATTCTAAAAATCAAAGGAGTAGGGAACCCTAAAATCTCCTTGATTAACCCTAACTTGCCAACTCGCAAGCTTTATTTCTATTCTAAGACAAAGATTAAAATGAACAAACGCTTTAAAGCAAAGAAAACTCCAACTAACACAAAGTGATTTCTTTCTAAATAAAGAATGGATGAGCTTAGGATAAAAGTAAATGCTTTAAAACAAAAAGCATCTGATTTAAAGTTGCTTTCTTTGAAATGCATCCTCATCAACATTCTTGCTTTTTGGTGATGTCATCCATTGATATTCTGGGAAACAATATCTTCTTAAAAGTGAGTGATCGCATCTTTCCCAAGAACACTGATACTCTCTAGAATGATATTCTGATTCTCTAACATTTCTTCACCATTTTCCACCATCTGAAGAAATTCATGAACTTCACCCACAACTTTATCAAACTTCACTGTCATTGTGGCAAAATGACCCATATTGCCGGCACTGATATCATCATTAAAATTTCTGTAGATGAGAGTCTGGAACTCTGCTTGCACTTCCCTAAGATCATACAGGGTACCATCTTCTCTTTCATATGAACACGGGATCTGAGAAACAAAAGATCTGACGAACTTCAGGACGTTGACTACCTTTTCTTTCCATTCTATCAACTCTGAAATTATACTATCATAAGTTTTTACTATGAAAAGATATTGCGCTTTCCAAGTAGAAACCGTCTTCTTATCATCGGCTGAATCAATAGAACCAAGTGCAATCTTCAAGTCGGAGATAATGATCTCAAACACTAGTCTATTTTCTTCCATGGTCTGCTGCAACCCCTGGATGCCTTGGCATAAATCATGAGCATTGTACTTTAATTGATAAAACTCTGAAAGTACAACTCTCCCTTTAGTCACAAATTCTTCCACCTAATTATTCATGTGCCTCCCATAGAGGACCAACTGACTGAATTGCCGCTGATCGGCTGGTGATTCCATATTCAGTGGAAGCAATAAATCAGCCTATGATGTGCCATGGAAAAGGTTGGAAATGTACTACTGCAACTGCCTATCTTTAGCCTTGAGAACTACTTTGTCTTCTCCATCTTTCAACACCCTTTCCTTCAAATTAACCACTGCAACCTCAAAGAGATTTACATTTGTATGGCAGGTACTTCTACCAAGGTTAGCTTTGACAACCTTGAAGTCATCAACCTCGATATCATCAACACTTCTATCTTGTGGTGGTGTTGCAGTTTCAAGGATTATTTCTCCATCCGCATTCTTCTCAATGCAAACCTACTCTTCAGCTTCTTGTCTAGTGTGTCTTGGTAGACAATTTTAAGCTCTGTTAAATCTAGCTAATATGAGGGCTTTCTCCTCTTCCTTCCCAGAATGTTTTCAAGCCAAGATGAGCCTTCTTCTCTTTGAAACTCAGTTCTAACCTCATTAGCTCCTGATGAATCAGTGTGTGCATCAGAGTTATGAATTGGTGAATTTAGCTCTGAATCTATGTGGATCAGAGAAGTGCACGGTGAAGAAGGTGGAGAAACATGCTCTGAAGGTAATGCTTCAACATGTGGCATTGTTTCAACAGGAACTTTTGATTCAACTGCTAGTTGTTCCTGCTAGACACGAGCTAGAGACTCATCCTTTTTCCTTTTTAACTTAGCCATTTTTGTTCCTTGTGGAAGAACACTCATAGCTTTAACCCTTCATTTTGGCTTGGAAGTGGAAGGCTCTGATGGTTGTACAATTGGCGGCTCTGCTATCGGAATATCATCCTTCCGCTTATTCTTCAAGAATATCAAACTATTTTTAACCACTCGACTCGTTCTTTCCTTAATGGAAGTGTTCTCTTTTACTAACCAATTAACTAGAGGCAACGATTGTTGCTCAACTTGGTCCCTGAAATATGTGGGAAGTAAAACTTCACCACTCTTTGTCAAACCCTCTATATCTTCTGATAGGATATTAGACATCTACTAAAGAGTAAACATGCTGTAACTGTGTTCTCGCATTTCAAACTCATCAGCACAATTAGCCCATAAGTCTTCAACTGCATGCGTATGCACATAATTTTGACCAAGATGTGATGCAAAAACACCATGAGGATCGTATAAAGACCTTCTGTTGAAAAAATTAAGACCATACTTGGATGATTCATTACCAATTGGCTTGGCATCTGCTCCAGATCTGCATTTGTAAAATACTCATCCCAACTAGAAAATTGAATGCTGCCTTGCATCTGCTATGCAAAAATGTATGAACTTCATAGGCTTTCCTTAAAAATTCCATAAATACTATTTCATTTGTAGGATATCTCGGTAACATGGCTAGCTCTCCTGAGAAGCCATATACTCTGATGTAGGAAAAAAATGGAAATTAGATAAACCAATCGGCCCATTCTACCATTGCTATTCTAGCATCTGCTGAAAATTGTATATGTAACTTGTTATCCATATCTCGCATTGCATGCATTAGAAATGCATCATTCACCTACCTGTAATGTCGTTCAGCTTGAGAAATTTCTAACTGTGGGAAATGATGATAAACATGCTGAATACCCAGAGTTCCAACAACATTCAAACCTTTGAATTGACCTTGAAAAGCCATCAAATACACAAGGTATGACATCATGTGGAATTCATGAGCCCTTTGAAAATCAAGTATTTGTTGGTGGAGACTATCACTGATGAGTGCCGACCAGTCATAGAATTCAGTTCCATCAACAATCTGGGACATGATGTAAAACATCCAAGGCTGTAACTTGTTAGCATCTGCTTGACCTGTGATCCAGCTCAATAGAGTAATCATTATTGCATGTTCCTCCTTGAACTCTCCATGTCCAACGTTCTTTGGCATGACATTCTGCTTCTCTTTTAACCACCTTTGACTAATCTTTTTCCGGTATTTTTCTTTATCATTGTTCCAAACCCTCTTGCATTCTTCAATTGAAAAAGTTAAGTTTTCTCTCCAGACTAGTATTGTAAAACACTTCTCAATGTTGTTCAGCCTCAGGCTACAGAGCACACATCCATCTCTTGATTGGATTTCTCTTGTGACCGAATTGTAATGCATCATGCAAGCAATTACAAATTTGATACTTTGCACTGTGATGGGAAAGGATGCCGCTATAAGCAAACTAGAGTGTCCTAGATTCCTGATAGCATTATTTCCTACATCCTCCAAAGAATGTAAATTGATCACTGAAAGTACTTTATGCAAGTCTGTTTCACAAGTTCTTAGGTAATTATGAACCAACGCCATTTTGGGCCTAATTTGTGTTGGAGAGTATTGCATATTGAAAGATTTGAAAATTGATTGTGAACACGCCTGTGTCAGAAAACTCTTGGACAAATGGCTGAAAATTACTTGCTGATTTTTAGAAAAAAATAGATTGTGAAAAAAAAAAATTGGCACATGGGTTTTGTAGACAATTCTGTTTTGAAGCAACCTAGATCATCAGATTTTGAAAAAGCAGAGACTTTCCTGAAAAAATAGCAAAAAAGTAGATTCTCAAAAAAAGTAAAACTCCCAATCTTTAAGAGGATGATATTTTGGATGGACCCATCTCGATAAAAACTGAAAAAGCTTTAGTCTAATTTCTAAAAAATGATCCCCTCGAAAAAAGGACCCTGAAAAAGTGTGCCTCCCTGCTTCCTCAACTTGAAACTATGAAGAACACTGAAAAAACACTTTGTTTGAGCCTTCGAATCTTCGTTGAAAGAAAAATAAAATCCTTCCTCTTGATGCAACCTGCAAAAGATAATGAAATAAAGAAGCCAAATGCTTGTCTTTATAGATCTTTAGGGTGAAAAAGCAACTTTCTTTGTGAAAGAATAAAACTTGGATCTTATCCATGAAGAAAACAACTTTTAAAGCACAAATGCAAGTGGATGTCTTCGAATAGGAAGAATCCGTATTGTGTAGCTGCCTATGGCTTCATGTGTAAGATGACGAAAAATATCTTCTTTTGATGATGTCATCGAACATGCGAGTTGACAAAAGTGTTAGCCAATTTTCTTTCATTTTCGACACTTCTGCACTCATTTTGACTCGAGTATGGCCTGTCTTTGACTTCAACAATATGGTAAATTGTCACTATGGACTGAAAAAGCTGACTAATCTTGATATTTTGGAGACCTATCAACTAAGATTCCAACCCTAGCCTCCAATTGATGATCTGGCATCGTTCAACTGCAAATCTGACCTCTTGAATCAGACAACGGATGAAGATCGAGAAACAATTATCAAAAAACACTGGCAGATCAGGAAAAATTCTATCTCTGGTGAAGTTGGGTGCCCCAAGTCACCTAGGGCGCTTGGATTCTCATGCCTTGACCATTTTTTTGAAAATTGCAACTTCTTCAATTTTTTGATTTGCGTGCACATTCCGATGGCTAATGACCCCTATTTGGCTATTGATTTCTATCTGCTAGGACAAAATTGAGTCTGATGATCTGGCAGATAGGCAGGCTTGATGAAAACTAAGCTGACTGTACTCTTTGTCTACCTCAGGAAACGTGCCAAACTAATTTGCTCTAAACCAGACCGGGCCGACGGAGGGAGATTCACATTTTTCAAAAAAACTCAGAAAAAATATTCTAAGTATGGTGAGTTTGGGTGGTGCAGGAGCACCCGTACATGATCAGGATATAGGATTACATGATCAGGATATAGGATAATTGTCCGCATGATGACAGGATAGTCTATTTTTAGTATGTTTGACTTCATCATGTAATAAGGTCCATTGGACCGATGCTATGTATTAGTTCAGCCTAGGAGTATGTGTAGGCAGTTAGAAATCGTGATAAGGTTATCTGAGCTGTCCTCTCTCCCAGCCGCTTGGAAGCTCCCAGCCGCTGGGAAGTGAGTTGGTAGTACTCGAAGGACTTTGCTATATATACCTTCGATCTGTTAGGGTTTACATAGATTGATATTGATAGATGTATTGGTGTTGTGTTGAGTTGAGATTGAGGAGAGCAGTTCAGACATTGTGAAGCAGAATTGTAGAAGCAGGACATTTGAATTTCAATTGAATAAGATCTCATCTTTTGCAGTATCTGAGTTTATCAGTTGTATCTATGTTGATTTCCTTTCTGTTTGCAAGTTGATGGGTACTTTCAACCCTTCCACCGGTTGATCCTGCGAATCGGTGGAATGGTCCTGTATTATAGCTTAGTTTGCATTTGTGTTTTCTGTTTATGCATTGCATTATTCAAGAGATCAGTTAGGAGCATGCTGTGAATCAGCCTAGCATCCTCATGTGCTAGGTATAGAAAGATAAGCTGTTAGATTTTGGTTTGAAGGTGATCCGGCCCGGTCGTCATATTGTCTTTGTGTAATTGTGCGGTTCTGAGTGTTTACATGCAGCGGACGGATACACAGGAGTCTGCATGTGCGTTTCCAGTCAGAGCAAGCTGCATCGTCATTCGCGAATGTATCGTCATCAGGATCGGGTCATAAAACTGTTGAAGTTTGCATGTTGCAAGTGCATCAGGATGTTTTAAGTCGGGTATATACTTAGTGTATATATCGCAGTCAGGATCATCTCTCGGGGGTGCTCATCATCCGCGTATCGCTAGCTGATGCGGGTGTGAAAGTTTAGTTTTTTTGACTAAGTGTTGAAGAGTTCATCAGGACATTGTGTGACGTCATCGTCATAAGGATATGACGTCATCGTCATCAGGATATTGAGATATCCCTCTATGCGAATTTATCCTGTTGTCGCTAAGTGGTTAGGTATCGGCGTAGGCAGGAAGTTGTATTAACATCATCAGGAGGTTTCAAGAGAACCGGATGAATCATATCATGATGCTGTTGCTTGTGTCGTCGGCTATTGGAGCATCGAAGGCAAGGTGTTGAAGTTGTCGTCATCAGGATATTTGGAGCAACCGGATATTTGATATCCTGCTGACGAAGGTGATGTTGAATATCATGATGATGCCGCTAGTGTTTGGCGCCCGATGAACAGTGCAACAGGAGGATGTTTGCGCCCGTTGAATATCATGATGATGATGATAGGCGACAGGCAGAGGAGGTGAATAGTAGTCGGCAGGAGGATAAATGTGCTCGACCGAAATATGATGATGCTGTTGGTGTTTACAGGAAATATGATGATGATGCTGAGCCGATAGGGATTTTTATCATGCTGTTTGTATACTTGGCTCCTCCTTCCTGTTAGTTAGCTCCCGTTGCGTTTGACTCTGCATCATTGGGTGCCCCAAGTCACCTAGGGTGCCTGGCTTTCAATGCCTTAGAATTTTTTTTGAAAATTTCAAAATTTCATACCGTTTCTCATTTTTCGTGCCAACAACCTCTGTTTGATTTTTATTTTTGGTTGTTTGGATGACTATCAAGCCAGGATAGGGGGTGATCTAAGTAGCTTGAACATATCTGTGATGAAATCCCATCTTTGACTGATGTTTGACTAAGTTTGACCAAGTTTGACCAACTGGAAATGGGTTGACGGAAGCATTTTTGACGTTTCTCAAAAAACTTGAAAAAAAAACTAACACTGGAGAGGTTGGGCACCCCAAGTCACTTGGGGCACCTGGTTTCTTCATACTTAACCATTTTTCTGATTTTCCAACTCTCATTTGCAACTTGCTCTGTTTTGCGTGCCAACAACTACTTCTTAATGTCAATTTCAACGATTCGTCAATCAACTACCACTGAATGGTGAATGAAATGCATAGCCTAGGTACATCTGATGAATTTTCCATCTTTTCAGGACCTAATGATCAAAATGATTGCTTTTATGCTTGTTGGGACTAACTGACAGACACACTTATCACATTTTCTCAAAAAACGTGAAAAATTTCTATCACTGGTGGGACTGGGTACCCCAAGTCACCTGGGGCACTTGAAAACTTTAGACTTAGTCAAATTTTGTGATTTCTAGATTTTCACCTCACCTTAGATTGACCCTGCTCCATTTTGCATGCTTCGTCGAGTCGGTGACTGTTCGTCAGTTCTGCGTTATTGGAACAACGTTGAAAACTTGAAAATGAGCTCTGGAAGATAAACTTCCTTCATTGATGACTTCAGAGCTCATGCTTCTTCTTCCAAAAAAGTAGAAATGACCTAGTAGAGAAAACTTGACCTTTTGCAGATTCTGTTTGGACCACATTGATCGTGAAGTAAAATCGACCAATGAGAATCAAGTGCGACACCTGAGTCAAAGATGCTATTTTTAAAAACTTTCTATTTTTAGAAAGTTTTGCCACCATCCATTTCTCAAGAAACCTAGAAAACCTAATTTGACGTCTATTTTTAGAAATTTTGCTTTTTTGACGTTTTGACGAAAAATTTTCTAGACTTGTTCAAAATGCCTTAATGAAGCAAAAATTTTGATTGGGTACAACAATGTGCAAGTTCGATGGCAAGGATCCTCTAACATGGATAAACCAAATGTAGAATTTTTTTGAAGTACATCAAATCCCATATGGACAAAAGGTCATGATGGCTTCGCTATATCTAGAACTAGATCAATTCATTTGGTATCATTGGCTTTGTACTCATTGGAGGAAAAAGGGTCTCACTGTCTCATGGTCAATTTTTACAAAGGAACTCCAAGCACAATATAGCAATAGTGTGACAGACAACTTCTTTAGCTTCAACAAACAAGATCAGTTAAGGATTATATTTAGAAATTTCAAAATCTATCCTTAAGAGTGGATACAATTACAGAGGAGAACTTGAATGATTTATTCTTGGGTGGTTTCAAGGATCACATTCAACATGAGGTATGCATGTTTAGTCCTAGCTCGGTAAATGAATCTTTTATCTTGGCACGCAGGGTAAAGGAGAAGTATTTGATTCCTAAGAAGCAAGGGGTTAATGTGACAAGAGAGAAAGGATATTCAACACGTTGTCTTCCTCAACCTACTAGGTTGACTCCACAACAAATTGAGGAGAAAAGAGCAAAAGGGTTGTGTTTCAATTGTGATAGCAAATACAGTCAAGGACATAAATATAGTGAAAAGAAATTGTTCTATATTGAAGGTCCAAGTGAGGAAGAAGAGGAGGAACCCATATTAGAGGAGGATAGGGAGTCAAGTGAGGAATCACATGATTCTCAACCAATCATTTCTTGTCATGCAGTCTCAGGTTTCAGTGCACCATAAACTCTCAAGGTAGTGGGTTTCTTAAAGAAGCAGAAAGCAACAACACTTGTTGATTGACTCAGGTAGTACTCATAATTTTATCAACAAAAAGTTGGCAACTCGTCTAAATTGTTTTATATATCCAGCCCCAGAGTTTTAGGTTTTGACTGCAGATGGTGGTACAATTAGTTGTTTGGGGAAGTGTCATAGAATTAAATTATCCATGGGAGATTATCAACTTGATACCCCAATGTATGTGATATCCATGGGTGCATCAGATATTGTTTTGGGAGTACAATGGCTTACTACATTGGGAAAATTTGAGATGAACTTCCAAGAACTATTCATGAGATTTCAATAAGAAGGAAAGGTAGTAGAGATAGGAGGGTTGAAGGCAAAATTCCTGCAGATGGTAAGCTCTCATAAAATGCAAAAGTTTCTTAAGAAAGGAGCAGATGGATTTGTGGCCCAGCTATGTTCATTAGAAGTCTCTCAAACTAATGCTCCTACTCATCCAGATTTATAAGCAGTAATTGATTGTCACTCAGTGGTTCTTGGAGATATGCCTAAAAGACTTCCTCCTAAGATGGATCATGATCATGCCATACAACTAGTTCTAGGGAGCCAACCACCGAACATCAAGCCTTATAGGTACCCACACATACAAAAAATTAAGATAGAAAAAAATGTTGAGGAGATGCTAGAGGCAGGAATTGTTAGGCATAGCCAAAGTGCTTACTCCTCGCCTATGGTGATGGTGCGTAAGAAGGATGAAACTTGGCGCATGTGTTCAGATTATAGAGTGCTCAACATGTACACCATTAAAGATAAGTTTCCTATTCCAATCATTGATGATATTCTAGATGAATTGAATGGAGCTATGTATTTTACCAAGTTAGATCTTAGATCTGGTTATCACCAAATTCGGATAAAGGAGGAAGATATTTGTAAGACAACATTTCAAACTCATGAGGCTCATTATGAATTTTTGGTGATGCCATTCGGTCTTACCAATGCACTATCTACATTCCAAAGTTTTATGAATTCCATTTTTAAGAAGTTCTTGAGAAAGTTTGTGTTAGTGTTCTTTGATGATATATTGATTTATAGAAAGACTTGGGAAGAACATTTATAGCATGTAGATTAAGCATTACAATTAGTCGAAGATCATCAACTCTATGCTAAGCCATCCAAGTTTGCTTTTGGTCTTAAGGAGGTGGAGTATTTGGGACACATAGTTTCACATGAAGGAGTAAAGGTGGACCCAAACAAAATTAAGGCTATCATGGAATGGCCTATTCCAAAAACCATTAAGAAACTGAGGGGTTTCTTTGGATTGATAGGGTACTATAGAAGCTTTGTGAAGAATTATGGTCATATAGTAGTACGCCTCACCACTCTATTGAAGAAGGATTCTTTTGATTGGAATGAGTCTTCTAATGCATTATTTGAGAAATTGAAGGAGGCTATATGTACAACTCCAGTGCTTGCCACTCCAGACTTCACCAAGGAATTCATTGTGGAATGTGATGCTTCTAGAAATGGGATAGGAGCAGTTCTTATGCAAGAAGGTTGACCAATTGCTTTTGAGAGTCATCAATTAAATGGTAAGAATCAGCTCAAACCTATTTATGAGAAGGAAATGCTAGCAATCCTTCACGTAGTTAAACAATAGAGGCCTTATCTAATGGGACACTTCAATTTTAAGACAGATCATGATAGCCTAAAATATTTTTTGGAACAAAGATTATCCTTAGAAGAGCAACAAAAATGTGTCACTAAGATGTTGGGATATGACTTTGAGATTGTATATAAGAAAGGAAAGGAAAATATTGTGGCAGATGCACTTTCTAGGAAGGATGAGAAAGATGAAGCCTTATTGTGTGCCCTTTCAATAGTACAAGCAAGTTGGGTGGAAGAAGCCAAAGCAAAGTGGCAAAATGCTGTTGCGACAAGTAATCTCATCCAACAATTAAAAGGTGATCCTAGTAGTTTAGATAAGTTTTTTTGAAGGGGGATACTCTTTGGTATAAAGAGCCTTACAGTATCTCTACAAGAATTCCACTCTAAAACACAAGATTCTCACAGAGCTACATGAGTCCCCAGTTGGTGGTCATTCAGGATTTTTGAAGACATATCATCGTGTCAAGCAAGATTTTTTTGGGAAGGGCTAAAAGGTGAAGTTCAAAAATTTGTGGCTGAATGTTTGGTTTGTCAAAGAAATAAGAGGGAGACAATTAAGACACCAGGTCTCTTACAGCCCCTATCTATTCCTAGCTAGCGTTGGGAAGAGGTATCCATGAACTTTATCATAGGGCTTCCCAAATCTAAAGGTCATAATGACATCATGGTAGTAGTTGATCACCTCACTAAATATGCACATTTCATTGCATTATCATATCCTTTTACAACAAGTGTAGTGGCAAAAGTTTTTTTGGAGAATATCCAAAAGCTACATGGTACACCTAAGGTTATTGTCAGTGATCGTGACCCTATCTTTACTAGTCACTTTTGGAAAGATTTATTCTCATGTTTGGGTACTCAATTGGCTCATAGTTCTTCATACCACCCTCAATCAGATGGGCAAACTAAGGTTGTTAATAAGTGTTTGGAAGGATATCTATGTTGTTTCATTTCATAGAAATAGTCTCAATGGGTAGATTGGCTACCACTTGCAGAATGGTGGTATAACACTTCTTTTCATAGGTCATCAAAAATGTCTCCATTTTTGGCACTTTATGGATATCATCCTCCTTCCATCACATCACCACTAAAGGTGTCACCAAGAGTTCAAGTAGTAGAGGACCACTTGCTTCATCAACAACAGGTACTTTCAGGACTCAAGGAGAATTTAGCCATGGCACAAAATTGAATGAAACAACATGTGGACCAACATTGTAGTGAAAGAAATTTTGAAGTTAGGGATTGGGTCTTCTTGAGATTGTAGCCTTATAAGCAAATCTCATTGAAGCAACAAAAAAAGAATAATAAGTTGTCTCCAAGATATTATGGGCCATACCAAATCATACAAAAGATTGGTAGTGTTGCCTACAAACTAGAGTTGCCACCAACAACAAAGATACATCTAGTTTTTCATGTTTCTTGTTTGAAGAAGGTAATTGGGCATAATATTCCTACTCAAACAGTACTACCAGAGCTCGATGAAGAAGGAAGAATCATTTTGGAACTAGAGTGCATTCTTCAAACACACACGAAGAAGTTGAGGAATAGAACCCTCACTGAGTATCTCATCCAATGGAAGAATTTACCAGTTGAAGAGGCCACATGGGAGGACGAGGAGTTCATTCAAAAGAATCTACACTTGGTTAGCATTGAAGACAATGCTTCTTTGAAGAGGGGGGGCATGCTACGCCCTTAATATTGGTGCACATTAGGTTACGAATAGTCAGCTTGCGGCTATCTTAACTCCTAATTAAGTCATGTTATCATTATTATATTATTATTTAGTTAGATAGGCCAGACTAGGTCTTATATAGGGGTGTGTCTATTCAGCCTAAGCATAATTAGGTATATATAGGAGGATGTGAGTCTTATTTCATCATCATATTGTGAAGTGTGTTCTCATTGGAGATATTTGGAGGTTACCCCCTCGAAGTGGCCTATTATTCTCAGTTATTATCAAGTATTTGCAAAATATTTCATATCATCTTCTTCCATTGTGCAAGTTATTTCATTACAATGAAGGTGTCAAATGGGAAGGAAGGGGAGAGGTAAGGGTCTCCAAATTCACCTCTACCTCCTTAATTTTAGTAAATACATGTGCAATCAAGCTTAGGGGAGGGGGTAAATATCATATTGAGAAGGTGATGTAATATAACGATGGGGAGGAGAGTATGTGGCATGTGTGTAAAGAGAGGCAAAATAAAGAGGTGGCCTATAATGAGTAGAAGGAAAGGGTTCTTGTGTGAGAGGAAGTGTTGGATGTGAAGGGGAGGGAGGTGGTGTAATATGAGGAGGTGTCAAAGGTTTGGATATATTGTAAGAAGTGGACATAGGGTGTGTGAGTATAGTTCAAATGGAAGAACTTAGAGGTGGTCACATGGAAAACATATTTGTAATTCCCTAAAACCAACTAATCATGTTATCATTTAAAGCATAGGGAAAAGAAAAAGGAAAAGACATCTTCAAATCCTTATGATAATGTGCATCTAATGTGTTACCTAAGATATCATCAATGTTAGGCTCATCATGGGCCTCCTCTTGTTCAATTGAAATTGGTGTAGGATTGCTATTATGAGGGGAAGATGAAGGTGACAAATCATAAGAAGGTGGTAGAGATAAATATATGGGTGGAGTAGAGGTGGTTGAGTGAAGAGTGAAAAGATAAATATCACGAGGAGGTGGAGACTCATAAGATGTATGAAGTAATGTAGAAAGTGTAGGAGGCACAAAAGGTAGATCAAGATAGTGAGAGCACTTGGAGTAGAGTGGGCCCATTTCCAAGGGGGAATAATAAGTGGTTGTGTCAATTTTAATAGGTGGCTCATCCCATGGAATGTTAAAAGGATGTATAGAAGAGTACTCATATAGATTAAAGTCTTCAAGGTTGATGCCATTAGGGGAGTTTTATAATGGTAAGAAATAGGAGAACATGAAGGGGAAACATCACCATAATATGGATCATATGATCATATTGGTCATGGATTGTATCATCACTAGAGGAATAATTATTGAAGTTGTTAAAAGATAGATCAACAAAGGAAATATAAGATTCTTTAGGCAATGCATTGAGACATGAAGAAGTAGGTTAGAGAGGTGTGTGGTAAGATGGATCACTATCAAGGTCACTAGGTGAAGGCTCATGTGTAATAGGAGGGAAGTGATGGACAAAGTAGTGTTAGACTCATCATATAGGTCACATGGAAGTAAAATGGAGGGGCTAGTGAAGAAGGGTTAGTTGTGGAAAAATGAACATAGGACATAAGGGATTGCAAATTGTTTGGATAGGTTCCAAGGAAATAAGTGAAGGTTGGATAGTGAGATAGACTAGAAAGGATATGATAAATGGGGACACATAATGATTATATATAAATGCATTGTCTTATGTGATTTAGGATGATGGGATGGGTAGAGAAAAGGTGATGAAAAAGGTGGCATCAAGAAAGGATTTATGGAAAGAAGAGAGAGATATGGGATAATCTATGGATTAGGAGAGAAAGGATGGAAAAGGGAATTATGTACTATGGTTTGGAACAAGAAGAGACATATAAGAGCCAAAACTATGATAGAACTAGTCTAACAAAATATTGTAGTGATAGAACTATTCTAGCACATAAAAATCAAAAGTGGAAATGCACAAGAACCAAGTTCACCAAGTGAAAGATCTAGAAAGTAAGTTTGTTTTTCATTTTGATTGTATCTAATTATTGTTTCACTAAGACTATCTCCAACTAGTATAACACTAGTTAATAATTAAGAGAGCTAGGACTAACAATTTACAAGGAACTAGAACAAACTATACACAAACAAACAAATCAAGATGTAGAAATTAGGAAATCAGAAAAATAACTATGGAAATCAAAGATCATGACTCAATAAGAGGATGTAGATGCACCTATTGAGTTGGTTGGCCTAATAGGAAAATGCTCACAATTAGGTTTTGATGTTGCCTATAAAATTTTGGAGCTCTAGGATCAAGGGTATCAAGGCTGTCTGAGACCTTACACCCTGTATGATAGCCTTGACCTCTCCTAATAGCCACTATGACAATGTTAACTATATAGATGGTGGAGTCCCAAAACTTGTTAGAGAGGCTCTTGATAGAGGTTCCCAACTTGTCAAAAATGTACACCTATTAGAGAATAACAGGGCACTTGTAATTACATACAAACTTATGAAGTCCTAATACACATGAATGAAACAATATTACAAGATGGAAATATAGAATGATTGCAACTAGTAAATGACAATATATGGTCCTAAAAATGATAGGGGATGTTAGTAGTAGTATGTATAAGCGTCTCAAAATATTATAGCTCTTATCCTACAATGGATGTGACAAGATGAAAAATAGGCTTTCTATTCTCAAAATATGGAAAAAAAAGAGATAAATGTAATAAATGGACCACTTTCACTTGGTGAAGTTCTAATTTCTAATCATGTATGGATTCCAAATACTAATATAGGCCTATGACATAAAGTTGGACCTTATAGATAGTTGTTTGGGTCTCAAATCAAGAAGTGGTGACCTAGTTGGTGGCTTACAACCTGGAATGATTGAGACACTTGGCACACAAAATGAGACCTCCCCTAGCATTTACTCACCCACCTCGATGCATTGGTGTAGTCAATTCAGCCCCATGACCTATGGAATGCAAAATTTCACTCCTAGCACCTTTTGACTTTACCAATAGCTTGTAGCGTAGAACAATTGAGATAGTTGGCACATGAAACAAGACCTCCCCTAGTATTTACCTACCCACCTTGATGTGTTGGCGTAGTTAGTTTGGCCCCACGACCTGTAGAATGCAAAATCTCATTCCTAGCACCTTTCGACTTTGCTTGTAGCTTGCATCCCAGAATGATTGAGACATTTGGCGCATGAAACAAGACCTCCCCTAGCATTTACCCACCCACCCTGATGTGTTGGAGTAGTTAGTTTGGCCCCATGAACTATGAAATGCAAAATCTCACTCCTAGCACCTTTCAACTTTGCTGGTAGCTTGCAACCCAAAATGACTGAGACACTTGGCGCATAAAACGAGACCTCCCCTAGCATTTACCCACCCACCCTGATGTGTTGGCGCAATCAATTCAGCCCCATGAGCTATGAAATGCAAAATCTCACCCCTAGCACCTTTCGACTTTGTTGATAGCTTACAGCCCAGAACAACTGAGACACTTGGTGCATGAAATGAGACCTCCCCTAGCATTTACCCACCCACCTCGATGTGTTGGCACAGTCGGTTTGACCCCACGACCCGTGAAATGCAAAATTTCACTCCTAGCACCTTTCAAATTTGCTAGTAGCTTGACACCCGGAATGACTGAGACACTTGGCGCATGAATTGAGACCTCCCCTAGCATTTATCCACCCACCCTGACATTTTGGAGTAGTCAATTTAGCCCCACGACCTGTGGAATATAAAATTTCAGTCCTAGCACCTTTCAACTTTGCCAGTAGCTTGCAGTCCAGAATGACTAAGACACTTGGTGCATGAAATGAGACCTCCCCTAGCATTTACCCACCCACCCCGACGTGTTGGCATAGTTAGTTCAGACCCACAAGTTGTGGAATTCAAAATTTCACTCCTAGCACCTTTTGACTTTGCCAATAGCCTGTAGCCAAGAACAACTAAGACACTTGGCGTATGAAATGAGACTTCTCCTAGCATTTACCCACCCACCCTGACACGTTGGCATAGTCAGTTCAGCCCCATGAGCTGTGGAATGAAAAATATTACTCCTAGTACCTTTCCACTGCATGAAACTAAAGCATTTTGCAAGAATGCATTTGATTTTGGCACAATCAAATGGATTGGAGTTGACCAAAAATGATAGAGGTTATTGCAGATAGACCCCACATGCATATAGGTCTGAAAATAACAATCCCAGCTTCAAGGAATTATGAGAACTGCTCCGTCAAAGCTTGGTAGTTTTTTGCTCTTATGGATCTTAAGTGACTTTGCTGGTAGCCTGCTGCCTCGAATGAATGCAACACTTGGCACATGAAATGAGACCTCCTCTAGTATTTACCCACCCATATTGATGTGTTAGCACTGTCAGTTCAGCCCCATGAGTCGTGGAATACAAAATTTTACTCCTAGCACCTTTCCACTGCATGAAATTGAAGCATTTTGCAAGAATGCATTTGATTTTGGCATGGTCAAACGGATTGGATTTGACCAAAACCAAGAGAGGTTATTGTGTATGGATCCCACATGCAACTATAGGTCTAAACAAAACATTCCCAACTACCATGAATTTTGAGAATTACTCCGTCAAAGTTTGGTAGTTTTTTGTTATTAGGATTTTAAGTGACTTTACCGGTAGCCTGTTGCCTCGAAGGATTGAGACACTTAGCACACAAAATGAAACCTCCTCTAGCATTTACCCACTAACCTCGACACATTGGTGCAGTCAGTTCAGCCCCATGAGTTGTAGAATGCAAAATTTCACTCCTAGCACCTTTCTACTGCATGTAACTAAAGCATTTTGCAAGAGTACATTTGATTTCAGCATGGTTAAACGGATTGGAGTTGACCAAAACTGAGAAAGGTTATTGTGGAAGGATCCTACATGCACCTGTAGGTCCAAACAAAACATTCTCATCTACCACAAATTTTGAGAACTGCTCCATCAAAGTTTAGCAATTTTTTACTCTTAGGGATCTTAAGTGACTTTACTGGTAGCATGCTACCTCGAACGATTAGGACACTTCATACATGAAATGAGACCTCCCCTAGTATTTACCCACCCACCCTAATGCGTTGACATAGTTGGTTTGTGAAAGGAAGCTAGGTGTGCAGAAATCACTTCCTACACTAATCTAATGAAGAGAGATGTGTGTAAATTCTTTTTAACCTTTACAATTACAATGTTATTAACCCAACAACAAAGATATTGCAGAAATGCACATACATAAAGAATGTAGATAGAAGAGAGAGAGAGAGAGACAAGATATATGTGGGGAAAACCCTTACTGGTGAAAAAACCCACACTCCAAAACACAACTCAAATGTATTCCAGTAAACAAACAAGGTTACAATATAGTTTCAGAGCCAATGCTCTTGCAAGAGTCTTCGACACTCATATTTGGAGATATTCTGGTAGCATAACAATACCTGTCAATCACATAATATATCTCCTCTCGAAGCACCTGTTTAAATAGAAGTTTACAAGGCAAAAATGAGCCTTTCTTGAGATGGGTGTCCAACATGGCCTCATGGCCCAAAACCCAAGCCTAAGGACACTTGTCCAACACTGCAGCATGGTCATGACACTTGTCATATCACCCCATCCCAAAATGGTCACCTATTCCCAAGTTGGGTAATGACAGATGCTCTTACGCATCTTACGACTGTTATAGAATCCGTCATAACTGACAGCTCTTATAGTTGTAAGAGAATCTGTCATATATTGACTAAAAATAGCATATTCTCTTACATGTCATAATCCTCCTTGGGGTGCCCAAAGATGCCTTCTAACACATGTCTTCACTTGTCATACAACATTCCATTTACGACTCTTGCGTGTCATAGATTTTGTAATAGGAATCTGTCATAACCGTTTCGGTCAAGATTCACTTACACACTAGTCAAAGTGTCTACACATGGCAAAATACCTCTACCACTAAGTGGGACACCTATCTACTCATGTGAGGACAAAATTACATGTGGTCACCTTCCATGTAGGATGACACATCACCGTGCCAACTCCCACAAGATGATGAAACATGACTTGCATCCAAAATACATTAATAGGCAATAAATAAATAAATACAATTAATTAATACAAGGAATTACCAAGGTTGAGACACCTTAATTACCAACATTCTCCCACTTGTCAAACACCTTGTAAGAGCCAATGGAAATGACAGGATTTAACTGCTATAGGCTGAGAGGCCCATAGACTCCAAACACCATTTAAACTTCTCTATGCCCACTGGTTTTGTCAATGCATTTGCAACATTCTTCAAAGTGTCTACCTTATCTAAATTCACCTTCCCATCCTCTACCATGTCTCACACGAAATGAAACTGTACATCAATATGCTTTGTTCTGGCATGGAATTTTAGATTATTTGTTAGGCAAATCGTACTCTGACTGTCACAACAAATAGTAATCTGTCCTACATCAACACCAATGTCAATTAAAATCCACGAATCCATGAATACAAACAAAATGTGGAGGTCCTGTAGGATTACCATGATAGCATATGGAATACTCAAAAGTACCCCTCAAATATTTGAACACTCTCTTAACTGCATCCCAATGTACCTATCTAGGATTAGCCATAAATCGACTAAGGACTCCCACTGCTTGGGCAATGTCTGGTCTTGTGCAGATCATAGCATACATCAAATTGCCAAAAGCACTAGCATAAGGTACTCTACTCATGTCCTCCACCTCACTAGGAGATTTTGGACAATCATTAATAGATAACTTTGTCCCCAAGATATAGGAACACACAATGGTCTGCAATCTGCCATGCTGAACCTATCCAACACAGTCTTCACATACTTACTCTAGCTTAACCAAAGTTTTGTGTTAGCTCTATCTCTTCTGATTTCCATTTCTAGAATGTACCTAGCTGCCCCTAGATTTTTCATCTCAAAATGTGCTAACAACTAAAACTTCAAATCAAAAATCATATTCTTACCATTCCCAATTAATAGCATATCATCAACATACAATGCAATAATGAGAATGCGATCATTGTCAAACTTTTATTACACACAATGATCAGATTTTGATCTCATAAATCTAATGGACAACATAAAGGCATCAAATTTCATAGACCACATTCTAGGAGACTGCTTCAAACCATACAAAGACTTCTTCAGTTTGCAAGCCAAATTTTCTTTACCTTTCTCTATGTAATGCTCTAGCTATGACATGTAAATCTCTTCCTCCAAATCACCATGAAGGAATGTTGTTTTCACATCCATCTGCTCCACCTCTAAGTCATAAATTGCTGCAAGAGATAACAAGAACCGAATAGATGTCATCTTTGCAATGGGAGAGAAAATTTCACAGTAATCAATTCCCTCCACTTGTGAGTACCCCTTTACAACCAATCTAGCCTTGTACTTTTCAACACTGCCATCTGCATCAAATTTCTTCTTGAACATCCATATGCATCCAATAGGTTTCCATCCTTTAGGCAAAGGCACCAAGTCCCAAGTTTTATTCTTTTCCAAAGAAGGCATCTCATCTTCCATGGCCTCCTTCCAGGAACATGCATCTGTCATGCCCATAGCCTCTGTCATAGTTCTAGGCTCATTAGTGTTAGTAAGCAAGGAAAAGTAAAACTAGAATCAAGCAATGAATAACCAAACCTATTAGGTTGCTTCCTTGTTTGTGTAGACCTCCTCAAGGGCTGAGATTGAGGTTCTAATTCTTCAGTGCTTTCAGAGCTCCTAGAGCTCTCATCATTAGGTCTCACAGGGTCTGTCAGTTCAGTCTTCTTAGGGGTAGAAGGAAATTGAACCACATCCTCTTTCTTTTCTATCTATTCTAGCTATAGAACAATGGAAGAAGGTGTTAGTTCTCTGAAGATAACACTTCTTCTATACAACACTTTTTAATCCACAAGATCCCAAAGCTTGTATCCTTTCACATCGACACCATAGCCAATGAAAATACACTTAACAGCCTTGTTCTCCAATTTAGACCATTTCTCCCTAGGCACATGTACATATGCCTCACAAACAAAAACATGAAGATGTCTAAGTAAAGGCTTCTTACCAGACCATACCTCCATAGGTGTCTTACCAACAAGAGCTGATGTAGGAGACCTGTTTACCAGGTAGCAAGCAGTGGCTACAACTTCAACACAAAACTTTTGTTCAAGGCTTGCTCCACTAAGCATACTCCTAGCCTTCTCCATCAGTCTCTTGTTCATCCTCTTTGCAACTCCATTTTGTTGCGGGGTGTATGGAGTTGTCTTATGTCTTTCAATCCCTTGCTCTTTATAGAACTTATCAAACTCTACCAAACAAAACTCACCACCATTATCAATCCTCAAACACTTAATCTTTTTACTAGTCTGATTCTCAACAAAAGCTTTAAACTCTTTGAACCAACTAAAGACTTCAGACTTGCTTCTAAGAAAATAAATCCATATCCTTCTACTGTAATCATCTATGAAAGATACAAAATATATAGATTTGGAAATCAAAGGAACACTGACAGGACCAAACACATCAGAATGAATAAGGTCCAACACACTAGAAGACTTGTGAGAACTAGAGTAAAACTAAACATGGTTTTGCTTTCCATATATACGATTTTTGCAAAAGTCAAACTTGAGATTACAATCATTTAACCCCTCAATGAGGTTTTTATTTTTCAGGGTTCTGTTGTGTGGTTACACAACACGCCCCATTTTGACTTGGCAAAACAGGGACCCAGCTTTTGTTTTGGCTTGTGTTGTCTGTTTCTGGCGGTTTTGGTAAAAATACGTCAGGTGCATCATCATCATGAAGGTCAGGATGAGGTAGGTCATCATCATGAGGTTAGTTTGTCAAAGTTCATATTTTGTTTCTATGACTTCGTGGTTAGAAAGAACTTGAAATTTCATGCAGGTTTGCCTTTTGCATCACTTGAAAATTCGTCCATATGAGGGAGTTGTGAGCGGTCAAAGTTTTGGTCAAACCTGATAATTGCTATATGAACATCATCATCATGATATTTGAAAAGCCCCCCCGGTAATATCCTGAGGTCGAAACATCCGGACGTCAAGTTTAAGTCGTAGTAATCTTTTCCCGTCAGTCGGTCTTTTATATCGCCAAAGGTCATCATCATGATCTTACTCTATCACCTGATGAAAATCATGCAGTCCCGAAACATCCGGACGTCAATCTTAAGTGCTAGTGAACTTTACTCGTCGAGTAACCTTAGTAACATTGCGATCATCATCATGATATTCCAACATCATCATGATATTTCGAGACCCGACATTTCCTAATATCCTCCTGACCTCCTTTTGCGTGATCATGATGATCACCTTATCTTTCGAAGCGGAGGGTGATTTTCATTTCTTAAGTCATGTTGAACATCATCATCATGATCTTTCTCTACCCAACAGTTCGTAATATCATCCTGCCGACGAGTATAACCTTTTGCAAATATGATGATGACGATGACGTCATCATCACCTTCTCCTTCGGCAGGATATTTTCCGGGGTATGATCCTGTTCGCCAACATGATGATGACGATGACGTCATCTTCGAGGATTAACACAAGCCCCGGATATCCTGATGACGTCATCAGGACTTTCGGCAGGATCATTTTTTTTGATCACCCAGTGCGTAGATGATGATGATGATGTTCATCATCCTGACCTTTCGAGCTGATAGCCTTGGCCGAAAAGGGTCATACTGCTTTCATGACCTGATCATCTTCCTTAGAGGGAACCCGATATTCCATTTACTTCCTGATCTTCACGAAACATGACGATGACGTCATCCCTTTGCATTTTAACCAAGCCTGATGATGACGATGACGTCATCATGATTTTCCTCAGCGGCGGGATCATTTTCCAAGTCCTCCTGTTTGTCTTCATCATGATGATGATGACGTTGTCTTTCTTTCCCAGTATGCAGAAGTGAACATCCTGATGTGCTTTCCATCAGAGCATTAGGAAAGGAGGATCATCATATTTTGTGATATCCTGCGGCCACTTTGAAGATATATAGTTGGTCATCATCATGATTTTTTGGCGTCGGTATAACTGTTGCCGTCGGCCTGAGAAAAAATTGTCACCCTGATCATATGTAGTCACGCCGATGCAAATATGATGATGATGCAAGGCCGGTTTCTAAGGATGGTTGAAGGGCGATTATTTCCTTGTATGATTTGAGATCATCATCATCATATTTTGAACCCGATATACAAGAAAATGGGCAAAAACATGAAGCGATGGAAATTTGAAAGCCCGACTGCTTGATGTTTGGTCAACGATGGTTGACCTGGTTGTTTTCATGCTGTTTATGCATTTAGTGCATATTTTTCACAGGTAGGGCTTGATTGCCTGTAGCTGCACATGGGGAGGTATGTTTAATAAAGTGTTTACTTCCTGCTGTTTATCATGATGATGATGAACCTTATGTTTGTCTGTTTACTTGCAGGAAATCATCATGATGCTGCTGAAGCTGAACATTGAAGTCATGATGCTGCTGAAGCTGAGCGTTGAGATCATGATGATGCTGCTGAGGCTGAGCATTACAAAGTTGCGCATGGAGTCAACATGGACCAGACATGAGGAGGATATTGTCAAATATGCTGTTCGCCAGCTGGAAGCCGAATCAAGTTGAAGATGCTGGAATATTCTGTGCCAGCTGTACATTTGCTAACTGACGAAGCATGTGCTTTTCATCTGGACCGTTGTTTGTTGTGGGAGGATCCTGATCCTTGGATGATTGTAACCGTTTTCTGGCAGTTGCTCTATATAACATCCAGAGCTTGTCATTTTAAAAGAGGGGAGATATACATTAGAATACACAGACGCATCTGGCGCAAAAAGTCAATTACTGTAGAATAAGTTAGGAGATCGGATTACTGAGACTAATGAGGATAGAATTGTTGAAATGTCAAGGTTCTTTCTTCAGATCACTGTAAATGTACCTGTTCTTGAGCATACTGAATGAATATGAAGTTCCAGATTACATCCTGATTGTAAATTTTACGTAATCTTCTGTTGATTTCTGGATATGTACTGGTGAATGCTGTGTTCAACTGGAAGCGCTTTCATTTCATTACATATTGTTGTCAACTTTCCTTTGAAGCTTTGCACTAGATCATGCGGATTTGTGGAATGTCCTGGTGAAGTATGATTTCTAGTTTTCCTTCTTTTCATTGCAAGTATGGGAGCTTGTATGTGAATCAGTGATCTAAGTCCAGTAATTTTAGGAATCTCGCTCTCTAAACCTTTTCCTTTTTTCAATTTCATTAATTCATCACCATAACTGCAAATCATGATAAATAACAAGTAGAAACAGTGAAATATGCTGAAATCCCGTAGGTAATTGAAGATCCTTAGCATATTTGAGTTAAATGCATGTAGTATTGAAAATATCATGCAAAGAATCATAAATAATGGTAGAAATCATGCAAATATCAGCCTGTATGCACATTATTTGACTAAATTTACAGTGCAGAGGTAGAATTGTTGGAGATTTATGCAGAGCGAACATCCAGAGCAGGATATTTGAAGATGATGATGATGAACAGTGCAGAAACACGTAAGGCCCCTGAATGGAAAATAGCAACACACATCAACCACTGAGTAACGTCAGTAGATTAAGACCTAATCAACGGAGACTTGGGATCATGAATTCTTTGAATTCATCGTATCTTTCAAGATGAGTAAAGGTTGTTGTGTAACTTTTATTCTATGTTTGTGAATGACTAACATCATGACCAACATAAATTGGCGCTAGAAGGAGGGCCAGAGGATTGAAGATCACTTTCATCATCAATATTTTCAGGTTTGATGACGCTCAGAGTAAGGTAACTTCAGATCATTTGTGAATTTCATCAAATTGCGTAAATATTTGCTGCGACAAGTTTGTATTTGCACATTCTGTGTAAAGATTTTCAAATTTCACATAAATATCGCAAGCTTTACAGTGGATTTCTTTAAATTCACTAAATATTGGCCAAAGATGCATAAATTTGTTCAAGCTTTGAGGATTTGAGCCTTAGACACGCGAGATCTGGTGCTGCACGTCGAAATATCCCAATATCCTGTCGTATTTGCAGTATCTTCGCAAATATCGCGTAAATATTCAGTCTGATTTGCAAGTTGACCGCAAATATCACCTCGTCCGGTGGAATCCAGCCAATATTTGCAAAGTTTCAGCTAATTGGCCTCCAAATTGAGAAATCCTGGCTCACAGGATAAGTACCAGGTCTAGACATAGTGAAATTTTCGAAGAATTGCCTGTCAGAGGTTTTAGACCTAAGACTATAGACGTTCACCATACTCCAGAGTCTAGTACGTCCAGAACTTCACCAGGACCTCCTCCTGTAACTCCTGTTGGTTTGCAAATACCTTCAGGTATACCAGTGACACCTCCTGTTCAACCTCAGGGTATACCTTTAGTCCAACCTCAGCCAACTGCACCACCAGTTCAGCCCCCTCAGGTTGCAATGTCGTTCTTTGCAGCAGAATCACCATTGACCTTTACCGCGTATCATGAGTTACCAAAGTATCCGGACAAGCTTTGTCCAAAATACCATCCTTACCAGGATGTAGATGATCATATCAGGACGTTTAAAGAAGCTTGCTGCAGAGCCAGAATAGAGCATCAGGATGTGGTGTGCAGATTATTCCCTTTTTCCTTAGGGGAAGAGGCCTATAATTGGTTCATCAGTCTTGGTCAATCTTCTGTAGGTTCGTGGGCTGTCTTAGAGAAGGCCTTTCTTGACAGATTCAAGGTCCCTATTGATCCATCCATGAATTACCACCTGTTTGCCACAATTAAGAGATTGGAGCATGAACCTATTGCAAATTTCAATGCTAGGTTCCAGAAAATGTTGTCCAAGCTAGTTACCCCATATGTGGTGGCTGATGATGCTGCCAGAAGTATTTATTATTCAGCCCTGGATCCATTAACCGCCATGTTCATCAGGAGAACACATCCTGCGATCACCACATTGACAGGAGCTTTTCAAGAAGCTATCAAGGTAAATCAACAGCTGATACCTGCTCCTACTCCAAATATAGCATTCCCTGCTTTGCCTGGCATGCAGTCACAATATCCAGCACAGTATCCTGCAGCTTATCCTTCGCAATATCCTGCACAATATCCAAATGGAGCAGCGATGCCCCCAGCAATCATGCCTGCACCTTTGCAAGTACCTCCATTGAGTATCATGCCTCCTCCTAATGGAAATGGCCAATTGCCACAATATCCTGCACATACTCAGACACCTCAGGGTACAGACCTATCCCACAATAACCATGGATCTTCCTTTTTCCAGCCTCAGCCTGAAAATGTAGTGGCCAAAGCTCAAGAGGAGAAAGAGGAAATCAAAGAAATTGCTGCTCAATTGAGAAAACTCACCACAGAAGTAACACACTTGAGAAATCAAGGGTTTTATTCACAGTCAGGTCAGAATAGGAGTTATTCCAATGACAGACCAAATTACCCTGACAGAGGTTACAACAATAACTTCAACAGTAGTGCTGCAAATAACAATAATCCTCCTAGGCAGCCCAGAGTGTGGAACTCCAGGCCAAATAATGGTTCATTACCATCACCCCTAGACAATCAGCCTCCTGGTGAAGCCAAACAAACTACTAGAGTCAATCTTGCTGAAGCAGCCCTTACCAATTGGTGCAGGATTCACAATACCAATGCACATGCAGAATTAGATTGTCCACAATTTAGGATTGCTGCCAGCATCTTTCAGACTGAAGTGTCTAATACTTCTGGAAATCCACCTCAGGCAGAAGGAAATGAAATAGTTCCTTGTGGATATGACTCAGCTTTTGTGCTGGAAACATACACTAATCAACCTCATCAGGATTATAATCAGACCTGTGAAGAATCTGCCCTAACCTTTGAAGCAAATTATGTCTTCCCTTTTGAAGATGAAAATGAACCTACAAGAGAGCATGAGGAAGTACATGCATACCAGCAGCAATACCCTGGTAAGCACAATTATAACCTGAGGAGTAATGCCAACAGACCTGCCGGTCCATTGACATCATCTCTACCTCCAAATAACTTCAACACACCTCCTGATCCTAAGGCTAGCAATAACCCTGGGTTCCCTAAGGTGAATGCTCAATACTTGTCTCCTCAAAACACAGTAACAAAAGTTGCAAATGCACCTCATGAGTCTGACAAGTTAGTCAGCTATTTGGCTGATGAAATGAAGAAAATCAAGATCAGCCTGTCCCTATCTGAGTTACTGAAAACTCCTGCCATCAAAAAGGCATTCATGAAGTCGCTGGATGATCCTGCTTCTAAAGAGGATAATCACCTTTCGAGTCAATCCAATAGCAAAGACCATACTGCTAAAGATAGCACTGTCAAGCCCAAAGTGTCAGCCACAGTCCAAGCTGCTGAAACCTCTCACATGACCTTGTACAGAGATAAAACTGAATCACCACCGTTTCTCCTCACCATAAGAATGTTCAGTAAGAATTTGCACAACTGCTTAGTCGATTCAGGAGCCTCAACTAATGTTATGCCTTTGTCAATATGCAACGCATTAGGACTGCATCCTGCTAAATCATTAAAGAAGGTCACTCAACTGGACAAGACAGAAGTAAGTGTCGTAGGAGAACTCACTCATATTCACATGCAGCTAGCGTCTGATCCTAGGATCCAGTATTACATTGACATTCAGGTAGTTGACATACCTGATACATATGGGATGTTGCTTAGCCAGGACTGGTCTAAAACGCTTAACGGATACATGTCCACAGACTTCAGTCACATGTGGTTGCCATGGAAAGGTATACCTAATCAGATCAGGATTGATGCTGAGCCTAGGATGAAACATATGATCACCGAATATAACAGAACAAATGAGATCATGTATGTAAACGTAGAACCTGGAGTTTATCACATCAGGCCGCAAACTGTCCAAATAGAAGAGGTCCTGATGCTTGATGTTCATCATCATCATGATGATGATTATCATGAGGATATGCCAGTTGTAGAACTTAATAATGATCCTGATAATGACAATGAAATAGATCGCTTCAGGGATTTTCAGATGCATTTATCTACTCAGATAAAACGTTGTCAATTATTAAATATACCTGCTAATGATATTTTGATTGACGGATGGTGCAGATTGCATGGCGAGGCACACTCGGAAAAGACTTGCGAACCATGCTTAGACATGATCATGCTGGAGCAGACGTATAGTGAAGCATCATCATCATATTCCGAGGTGAGTGCTACATCTAATGATGATGATGATACTAATTTTTATTTGTCTTCTGCAGGAACAGAAGAGTCGACGGATCCTGATGAGGATCATATCCGAAAAACAGAAGAGATCCTGGTGTCCAATCAGACAAATGATACGAGAAAGGAAAAGATCACTCCTGGTAGTGATTGCTTCATGGAACCGGATTACGAGTTGTCTGATGAGGATAAAGGCAGTGACCTGACGAAGTTCGAAGAATTTCTGGTCAAAGAAATAAAAAAAATGACACAACAGTGTAGATCTCCCCAGGAGGTTTTAATCAAAGGTTGGTGTAGGCTGCACGAGGCGCCTCACTCAGAAACCACTTGCTCACTGTGCTTACACATTTTGAAGAAGCATGCAGTTGTTTGTGCTGAACATCATCCTCCTGCTAGGATTGAAGAGAAAACAGAAAAGCCATCAGGCTCATCAGATAAAGGAAAGAAGAAGCTTGAAGATGACACACCTAAGTTAAGGTGGATATCAGGCGGAGCAGCAGCCAGAGCTGCAAAGAAAAAGGAAAGTTCAAATAAATGTCCTGCTGAAGATAAGCCTTGGATCCTGAGGTTTGATGGATCCAAATCCAAGCAGGGTTCTGGAGTAGGGATTGACCTTACTGATCCATCAGGGAAATCCCATTTAGCAGCTTACAGATTACAGTTCCCCTGCACTAATAATGTCACAGAGTATGAAGCTCTGATTCATGGACTGTTGTTTGCACATAAGAAGAAGGTGAAGATCCTGCATGTCTTTGGAGATTCAGAACTAGTTGTGAGGCAAGTAAGAGGAATTTACTCTTGTAACTACAGAAAGCTGTCAAATTACAGACATCGTGTGTGGGACCTGATTGAAGACTTTGATGCCTTCAACATCGTTCACGTGCCAAGAGAACAGAACCAAAGGGCAGATGCACTTGCTCAGGCCGCCAGTACGCTGGAACCACTGTCTATATCTGGTCTGAAGAGATTTTCAGTAGAATTGGTGTCAGTACCTTCGGTACCTGACAATGTGACTAATCTCCAAGTGTTTGATGATGATCAGCACATCCTGGACTTCATATCAAACAGAGATGTATTTGAAGCTCAGATCATAGATGAAAATGGTATGGAGGATCATGTCTGGGAAGAAGATGAGATTTTAGAGTTGCCTGGCAACACAATTCCCAAAGGTATGATTGAATTAGAAAGAGCCTTTGATCTGGATAATATGCTCAAGCATAAGGATCTGCCTAAGGCAGATGGAGGTCAATATTCACAGGTGAATATTGGGCAAGCTGATAACAAGAAGAATGTCTTGTTGGGTAAGGTTTGTACACCTGAAGAGTTAGATGGAATAACTCAAGCCCTTAAGGATTATATACATGTAATTGCATGGACTTATGACGAGCTGAAGACGTATGACACTTCTGTCATAACTCATACTATACCCCTCAAGCCAGATGCAAAACCTTTCAGACAGAAGCAGAGGCCAGTCAATGCTCTGCTTGAGCCCATCATCCTTGAGGAGGTTAAGAAATTGTTAAATGCACGGATAATATTTCCGGTAAGGCACTCCACTTGGGTGGCAAATCTGGTACCAGTCAGGAAGAAGAATGGAGACATCAGATTGTGTGTGGATTTCAGGAACCTGAACAGAGCATCAGAAAAGGATAACTATCCTTTGCCCTCTTTGGATGAGGTTCTGCAGATGATAAATGGAGCCAAGATGATGTCCTTCTTGGACGGTTTTTCAGGATACAACCAAGTGATGGTTGACAAAATTGACAGATTAAAGACTGCCTTCACCACAAAATGGGGGATATTTGCATATAGGCGTATGCCGTTTGGATTGATAAATGCTGGAGCTACATTCCAGCGAGCAATGGACATAGCCTTCAGAGGCTTAATAGGAAAATGTATAGTCATCTACATGGATGACCTGACAGTGTTCTCCAAAGAAAGGGGAAATCATGTTGCTGATCTCAGAAATGTGCTAAAGAAGTGTGAAGAATATGGAATATCTTTGAATCCCAAGAAGTGCATATTCGGGGTCACAATAGGAAAGTTACTAGGCCACCTAATCACAGAAGATGGGATTATCATTGATCCTGACAGGGTGGAATCTATTATGAAATTACCACTTCCAGGAAGCAAAAAGGAGCTTAAATCTTATTTTGGTAAGATAAATTTTGTGAGGAAGTTCATCACTGGCTTTGCTGAGATTGTCAGACCACTGAATGCCATGTTGAAAAAAGATGCACAAATTGACTGGACACCAGAAGCCAGAGCTGCTTTTGAAGATATAAAGAAGGCCATTTCGGATGCTCCTGTCCTCATTAGTCCAGATTATACAAAAGATTTCTACATCTACTCATTTGCTTCAGAACATACTTCTGTAGCAGTGTTAACTCAAAGAAATGAAGATAAAGAAGAGAAACCAATTGCCTTCATGAGCTGTCCTTTCAGGGATGCTGAGTTGAGACATGTAGATGTTGAAAGACAGGCACTTGCATTAGTCAGAGCAGTAAAAAAGTTTAGACATTATATACTGAGGAGCAAAGTGATTGCTGTGGTACCAGATGCAGCAGTAAAGATGCTGCTGATGCAGAGTGAACCTGGTGAAAAAAGGGCCAAATGGATTACGGTACTACAAGAATATGACATGGAGATCACACCCATGAAGCTAGTAAGAGGACAGGCTCTGAGCCAGATGATATCTGAAACTGATCCAAACATCATCAGTCAACAGTATGTGATAGATGAGAAAGACAATAAAGAATGGTATTCAGACATCAGGCACATCCTGATCACTGGAAGATGTCCTTTGAGGATGCAGGCTTCACAGAGAAGAGCCTTGAAGATGAGATCCCAGAAATATATGATGAAGGGAGGAGCCC
The DNA here is from genome assembly GCA_027924645.1 of Cunninghamia lanceolata. Taxonomy (NCBI): domain Eukaryota; kingdom Viridiplantae; phylum Streptophyta; class Pinopsida; order Cupressales; family Cupressaceae; genus Cunninghamia; species Cunninghamia lanceolata. The sequence goes on along the minus strand of BSBN01000976.1, from coordinate 6,230,824 downwards.
TGTTTAAAAAGAATTATGAAGGGATATACCTGAGATGCTTAGAGAAACCAGAAGCCAATAAAGTCTTGACAGAGCTACATGACAAGTTTGGAACTGCCCACGGATCAGCGTTGGCCACAACACATGCAATCCTCAGAGCAGGATATTACTGGCCTACAATTTTTAAAGACACAGCTGATCATGTTAAATGTTGTCATGTTTGCCAGGTTGCTGCCAACAGAGAAAAATATGCTGCACAACCATTGCAGCCAGTGATGGAAGAGTGCCCATTTGCACAATGGGGCATGGATTTCATAGGACCAATCAATCCTCCATCTTCTTCAGGCCAGAGGTATGTCCTAACAATTACTGATTACTGTACCAGATGGACTGAGGCTATCAGCAGCAAAACTTGTACTGCTGATGATGTCATTAAATTTCTGGAAAGCAACATTGTCACCAGGTATGGAACTCCTTATGCATTGGTAAGTGATAATGGTTCTGCCTTCATTTCCACTAAATTGTCAAGTTGGGCTTTTGATCATGGGATTATACTTAAGTTCTCATCCAATTACTATCCCCAGGGAAATGGATTAGCAGAATCCACTAATAAGAATTTACTGAGTATCATAAGAAAATTGATAGAGAAAAATCCCAGGGAATGGAACTCATTTCTGAAATATGCCTTATGGGTAGACAGAACTAGAATGAAAATTGCATTAGGAAACTCACCTTTCCAGCTAGTATATGGGGTAGATCCTATCCTCCCTGTAAACTTGAAAATTCCTACTCTGCAGTTTACCCAAGACTATCTAGGCATAGATAATAAACAAGAAGTCAGGTTGCTTCAGTTGATGCATCTGGAAGAAAAACGAAGCCAAGCAATTGACCAATTTGCAAAACATCAGGCTGTTGTCAAACGCTGGTTTGACAAGAGAGCCAGAATTAAAGCTTTCAGGATATCAGATTTAGTCCTGATGTGGGATAAAGCCCATGAAAGGAAAGGTGATCATGGTAAGTTTGACAGACTATGGATAGGTCCCTTTCAGATTTCTGAAATTTTAGGAGACAGCACTTATAGGCTTAAGAACCTGACAGGTGAGGATGTCCCGTTGCCAGTCAATGGACAATTCCTCAAACATTATTTCCAGGCCTGAGTGACTTCATGACAGTCTTGTGTATCATATTGTATATTTGTATAGTTGTTTGTACAGTGTTTGCTTGTTGTTGTTGTTGTTTGTTGGTTGGGACCTTGTTCTGGTAAGTCAGGATGATGCACTTCATCACCTAAGAAAATAACTAAATTGTTAGGATTCAAGTGATGAGATCAGATTTAGATATAGATTGTAATTCATTCTGATAAATGCTCATGATCAGGTTTATGATGTCTTTTCATCAGGGTACTTTTTCTTGTCCAAAGTGAATCAAACACAATGAAACACCTAACAGCCTTGGGTTTGTTGAAGATATGAGTATAGGTGTTAAGTGAAAAATCTAAAGGGACTCCCTTGCTACCAATACAATCTCCAACCTAAAGCTGCAAGTGACTGCACCTTGTACAAATGAGCAGACATGATGATATCAAATTTAAATTTTTAAAGAAAAATCAGAAACAAAATAAAATTAGGCCATCTAAGTAACTCTACCGGGGCTATGGACGCCTGCTGGCAGTGGGGCTCTACTTAGGGAGATTGTATAGATAACCTTGCCGGGGTTATAGACACCTGCTGGCAGCAAGGCTCTATCCAGGTTGGCTATGAGGGATGATCTCCAACTATGTAGTTTAACACCAGTTACTTATGTTTTCAACTTGCTTTCAAGATGAGGATAATTAATCATCTGCACACACATGATCCTTTGATAGCTTTATCACCATAATGAAATTTTATCATTCAAAGATCATGATGATTTACTTAGACAGAATTAGAACACTATAGATGAATGTGATCACATCACTTGAATCATTTGAATTTTGTTGTTTTCTTTGGTGGCAAGTTGTTGTGTGGTTACACAACACGCCCCATTTTGACTTGGCAAAACAGGGACCCAGCTTTTGTTTTGGCTTGTGTTGTCTGTTTCTGGCGGTTTTGGTAAAAATACGTCAGGTGCATCATCATCATGAAGGTCAGGATGAGGTAGGTCATCATCATGAGGTTAGTTTGTCAAAGTTCATATTTTGTTTCTATGACTTCGTGGTTAGAAAGAACTTGAAATTTCATGCAGGTTTGCCTTTTGCATCACTTGAAAATTCGTCCATATGAGGGAGTTGTGAGCGGTCAAAGTTTTGGTCAAACCTGATAATTGCTATATGAACATCATCATCATGATATTTGAAAAGCCCCCCCGGTAATATCCTGAGGTCGAAACATCCGGACGTCAAGTTTAAGTCGTAGTAATCTTTTCCCGTCAGTCGGTCTTTTATATCGCCAAAGGTCATCATCATGATCTTACTCTATCACCTGATGAAAATCATGCAGTCCCGAAACATCCGGACGTCAATCTTAAGTGCTAGTGAACTTTACCCGTCGAGTAACCTTAGTAACATTGCGATCATCATCATGATATTCCAACATCATCATGATATTTCGAGACCCGACATTTCCTAATATCCTCCTGACCTCCTTTTGCGTGATCATGATGATCACCTTATCTTTCGAAGCGGAGGGTGATTTTCATTTCTTAAGTCATGTTGAACATCATCATCATGATCTTTCTCTACCCAACAGTTCGTAATATCATCCTGCCGACGAGTATAACCTTTTGCAAATATGATGATGACGATGACGTCATCATCACCTTCTCCTTCGGCAGGATATTTTCCGGGGTATGATCCTGTTCGCCAACATGATGATGACGATGACGTCATCTTCGAGGATTAACACAAGCCCCGGATATCCTGATGACGTCATCAGGACTTTCGGCAGGATCATTTTTTTTGATCACCCAGTGCGTATATGATGATGATGATGTTCATCACCCTGACCTTTCGAGCTGATAGCCTTGGCCGAAAAGGGTCATACTGCTTTCATGACCTGATCATCTTCCTTAGAGGGAACCCGATATTCCATTTACTTCCTGATCTTCACGAAACATGACGATGACATCATCCCTTTGCATTTTAACCAAGCCTGATGATGACGATGACGTCATCATGATTTTCCTCAGCGGCGGGATCATTTTCCAAGTCCTCCTGTTTGTCTTCATCATGATGATGATGACGTTGTCTTTCTTTCCCAGTATGCAGAAGTGAACATCCTGATGTGCTTTCCATCAGAGCATTAGGAAAGGAGGATCATCATATTTTGTGATATCCTGCGGCCACTTTGAAGATATATAGTTGGTCATCATCATGATTTTTTGGCGTCGGTATAACTGTTGCCGTCGGCCTGAGAAAAAATTGTCACCCTGATCATATGTAGTCACGCCGATGCAAATATGATGATGATGCAAGGCCGGTTTCTAAGGATGGTTGAAGGGCGATTATTTCCTTGTATGATTTGAGATCATCATCATCATATTTTGAACCCGATATACAAGAAAATGGGCAAAAACATGAAGCGATGGAAATTTGAAAGCCCGACTGCCTGATGTTTGGTCAACGATGGTTGACCTGGTTGTTTTCATGCTGTTTATGCATTTAGTGCATATTTTTCACAGGTAGGGCTTGATTGCCTGTAGCTGCACATGGGGAGGTATGTTTAATAAAGTGTTTACTTCCTGCTGTTTATCATGATGATGATGAACCTTATGTTTGTCTGTTTACTTGCAGGAAATCATCATGATGCTGCTGAAGCTGAACATTGAAGTCATGATGCTGCTGAAGCTGAGCGTTGAGATCATGATGATGCTGCTGAGGCTGAGCATTACAAAGTTGCGCATGGAGTCAACATGGACCAGACATGAGGAGGATATTGTCAAATATGCTGTTCGCCAGCTGGAAGCCGAATCAAGTTGAAGATGCTGGAATATTCTGTGCCAGCTGTACATTTGCTAACTGACGAAGCATGTGCTTTTCATCTGGACCGTTGTTTGTTGTGGGAGGATCCTGATCCTTGGATGATTGTAACCGTTTTCTGGCAGTTGCTCTATATAACATCCAGAGCTTGTCATTTTAAAAGAGGGGAGATATACATTAGAATACACAGACGCATCTGGCGCAAAAAGTCAATTACTGTAGAATAAGTTAGGAGATCGGATTACTGAGACTAATGAGGATAGAATTGTTGAAATGTCAAGGTTCTTTCTTCAGATCACTGTAAATGTACCTGTTCTTGAGCATACTGAATGAATATGAAGTTCCAGATTACATCCTGATTGTAAATTTTACGTAATCTTCTGTTGATTTCTGGATATGTACTGGTGAATGCTGTGTTCAACTGGAAGCGCTTTCATTTCATTACATATTGTTGTCAACTTTCCTTTGAAGCTTTGCACTAGATCATGCGGATTTGTGGAATGTCCTGGTGAAGTATGATTTCTAGTTTTCCTTCTTTTCATTGCAAGTATGGGAGCTTGTATGTGAATCAGTGATCTAAGTCCAGTAATTTTAGGAATCTCGCTCTCTAAACCTTTTCCTTTTTTCAATTTCATTAATTCATCACCATAACTGCAAATCATGATAAATAACAAGTAGAAACAGTGAAATATGCTGAAATCCCGTAGGTAATTGAAGATCCTTAGCATATTTGAGTTAAATGCATGTAGTATTGAAAATATCATGCAAAGAATCATAAATAATGGTAGAAATCATGCAAATATCAGCCTGTATGCACATTATTTGACTAAATTTACAGTGCAGAGGTAGAATTGTTGGAGATTTATGCAGAGTGAACATCCAGAGTAGGATATTTGAAGATGATGATGATGAACAGTGCAGAAACACGTAAGGCCCCTGAATGGAAAACAGCAACACACATCAACCACTGAGTAACGTCAGTAGATTAAGACCTAATCAACGGAGACTTGGGATCATGAATTCTTTGAATTCATCGTATCTTTCAAGATGAGTAAAGGTTGTTGTGTAACTTTTATTCTATGTTTGTGAATGACTAACATCATGACCAACAGGTTCTAAGTCCCTTCTCACCAATGTGGCTAAATCTCATATGCCATAACATTGTCTTTTTAGTAAGAAGCTTAACTTCCAAAGCATGAGTACCCTTGGGTACCCAAAATGCACTACCATCAGAATTTGTTACAACAAACTTTTTCACTGCTGGTTCCAATGGTGGGGATGAAGTGACTGTGGCTCTTTTCTTCGAGTCAGAAGAACTATTGCATTGTGAAGTGCATGCCTCCAACTGAAACAGAGTACCTCTCTGAGTACCCTTCACAAGAACCATAGATCCTCTAGTCATCTTGCATCCATCCTTCGAAAAGATAACCTACACACCTGCATCATTCAACTTACTTATAGAAAGAAGGTTTCGTGCCAAGCCTGGGATGCGCATGACCCCAGTGATCCCCTTCACTCATCCATCAGGGAATCGGATTGAGACTCTTCCACGACCAACAATCTTCAGATGAGAATCGTCACCCAGGTACTCTTCCACCATTAAACTCTTCATACTTCATGAAACAACTTTTATGTGAGGTCATGTAGAATGATGCACCAGAATCAATCAACCACACATCATTAGATGCATGGGTTGCCAGGGCTGCGATGAAGGCATCACCATCATCTTGTGACTTGTCAGAATCTAAGTCTAGTACATTCTTCTTCTTCCTTTTATTTTCCTCTTTGCATTCCTTTCAGAAATGCCTAGTTTTTCCATAATTCCAATAGAGAGCCTTGGACTTTCCAAGAGATTTGGATCTCCCATGGGATTTGGATCTACCCTTCTCAGCTTTCTTGTCCTTCTTTTTCCCTTTCTCTTTGGGTCTTCCACAAACCGCAAGAGCATCTTTAGCTACTTCAAAAGACTTTCTCTGTATTTCTTTAGATAATAATGAAGATACCACTTCATCTATTTTGAAAGTGGATGTGGTACTCCCAATAGCCATAACAAGATGATCCCATGAGTCCGGTAAAGAACAAAGTAAGGTCATACAACGATCCTCCTCCTCCATCCTCACACCAACGGAAGTCAATTATGCAACTAACATGTTGAAAGCATTCAGATGATCTGCAATAGATCCTCCATCCTGCATCCTTAGAGAATACAACTTCTTTCTTAGAAAAAGCTTGTTCACCAAGGATTTGGCCTGATAAACATCTCCCATCTTCTTCCAAAGATCTTTCATGGTCTTCTCCTCATGGACATTTAACATGATAGAATCAGCTAGACTGAGTCTTATGAGACCCTTAGCCTTCTGATCTTTGAGATCCTAATCAGCTTGTGCCATTGCGGTTGGTTTTACACTGGAAATGGTTTCCCATAGGTCTTGATCAACAAGCATGTCTTCCATCTTAAGTTTCTATAACTCAAAATTTGTGTCATTAATCTTCCGGATGTGCCTGCCATCTATTTCCTACAACAAGATTATAGAATACTCTGCACAGACTCCCACTCAATCTAAGATCAGCTCAAAAAACCCCTACTTAACAACTAGGAACAAAGGTGATCAAGCTTTGATACCAACTGAAAGGAAGCTAGGTGTGAAGAAATCGCTTCCTACACTAATCTAATGAAGAGAGATGTGTGCAAATTCTTTTTAACCTTTACAATTATAGTGCTATTAACCTAACAACAGAGATATTGTAGCAATGCACATACACACAGAATGTAGACAAAAGAGAGAAGGAGACAAGATATATGTGGGGAAAACACTTACAGGTGAAAAACCCCACACTCCAAAACACAGCTCAAATGTATTCTAGTAAACCAACAAGGTTACAATATAGTTTTAGAGCCAATGCTCTTGCAGGAGTCTTTGACACTTGTATCTAGAGATATTCCAGTAGCATAATAGTACATGTCAATCACATAATACATCTCTCCAAGCACCTGCTTAAACATAAGTTTACAAGGCAAAAATGAGTCTTTCTTCAGATGGGCGTCCAACATGGCCTTATGGACCAAAACCCACACCTAAGGACACTTGTCCAACATTGTAGCATTGTCATGAAACTTGTCATATCACCCCATCCCAAAATGGTCACCTATTCCCAAGTTGAGCAATGACAGATGCTCTTACACATCTTACGATTGTAATAGAATCTATCATAACTGACAGCTCTTACAGCTGTAAGAGAATCTGTCATATACTGACTAAAAATAGCATATTCTCTTACATGTCATAATCCTCCTTGGGGCACCCAAAGATGCCTTCTTCCAAGATGCCTTGTGACACATGTCTTCACTTGTCATATAACATTCTATTTACGACTCTTACGTGTCATAGATTTTGTCATAGGAATCTGTCATAACCGTTTCAGTCAAGATTCACTTACACACTAGTCAAAGTGCTAAAACATGGCAAAATACTTCTACCACTAAGTGGGAATCTCCTCATGTGAGGAAGATGACACATCACCGTGCCAACTCGCACAAGATTATGAAACAAGACTTGCATCCAAAATACATTAATAGGAAATAAGTAAATAAATACAATTAATTAATACAAGGAATTACCAAGGTTGAGACACCTTAATTCCTAACAGTTTGGTCCCATGAGATATGGAATGCAAAATCTCACTCCTAGCACCTTTCCACTGCATGCAACTGAAGCATCTTGGAACAATGTGTTCCTTGCCACCATAGGCAAATGAAATTGATTTAAAATAACTGAGGTAGGTTTTTGCAGGTGGACCTAAAAACCACCTATGCATGTAAAGAAGATGTTCCTAGGTGTCATGGTTTAACGAAATAGTCAGTCCAAAGTTTGACACCTTTTCTGTCTTAGGGCTCTTAAGAGATTGTCTCCTATTGGCAAGAGACACTGCTAGGCATGATATATGTTGTCATTGATGGCAACTAAGATCATCCCAGTCATTCGTATAACACAATTTGTGCTTACCGGAAGTCAGATTCAAAATTTGTCTAAGTCTAGATAGTTAGGAACAGAGCAGCAACAGGTGTGGTATTTTGGTTTGGATCTCTCCGGTGGGAAATCATGATTAGCTGGAGATCTAGGAGAGTCATGTACATTGTCAAGATAGTCTAAATCTAGATTTTTGTTCTCTGATGATGAAGGATTCAAAAGATATTAGCCTCTATGTACTGGGTTCTAGTTTGTTAGAACAGACAGAAGAAGAACAGGATGACCCTGAAGAAAATTCTGATTCCATATGTATGGAAGTTGTTTGTTGGACAAATGATAATGATCAATGACAGTGACTGACTTGAGTAATGATTTTCAAGAGCAAGTTTTAGTCTGCACCTTAAGTTATGCATAGATCTAGCCGATAGAGCAGAGCATTCACAAAAGTTCTAAGTGTTGTTGAAGCTGACTGGTAGAATGATTGTAGATCATATTGCGGATATATATATATATATATATATATATATATATATATATATATATATATATATAGCTGATGAAATTGGATGATTTAGTGTGTGAAGTGTTTGCAAACAAGGTGAATGTGTGAAGAGCAAAAATCTGAAGTACGAATGAAGGCAGAACAATAAGAAGAGGAAAGCAAAGATGAAATGTGTAAGATCATTTTTTGCACTTAACCAGAACTGAAATTCTTGCATAAGTAGATGCTATTAATCAGTTCAAATCTCTGTTATTCTCTTGTAATGTTTCCATAGGCAGTGAGCCTTCTACTTGAGTAGTGAGCTCTAGGCAGTGAGGCCGAATGCAAGTGCATTCCCATTTGTAAAAATACTTTTAATAGGGTATTCATATTTGTGGGTTAACCCTCACCGTAGTTTTTCCCTTAACTAGGTTTCCACGTCAAAATCCTGGTGTCAAATGTGTTATTTATGTTTTCAGTTCACATGTTATTGATTGATGTTGAAATGTTTATATCATTAAATTGATTAAAAGGAAAAAGGATTGAAAATGTGTGACAATTGATTCACCCCCCCTCTTAGTTGTCCAAACCTAAACCAACAATTGGTATCAGAGCAAGGTTCCTTAAAAGAAGATTAACGACTTAAGGTAAAATCTTAGAAGAAGTATTTCAATGGGTTCACTCAAGGATCAACTTCAGTTGGCTCTAAAAGATCTTGATAAGTCCAAAGCAAAAATCTATAATTTGAAAAATGAAATCAAGGATGCTGATGACACCATTGAAATATTAAAAGACAAATTAAAGAAATCTTTAGGAAGGAATAGGGAGCTACTTCTTCAATTATCCAATGTTTCTAAAGAAAATAACATGAATGAAGCCTTGGAAGAAAAAACAAAGGAGTGTGATAAGCTATTGTTCTAAAAGTTGAGATGGAATCTGGGGTAATGAGGTTTATTAAAGAAATTGACTAAAGGAAGAAGACTGAAGAAGATTTAAATCATACTCTAAAAGAAAGAACTGACGAATGTTACAGATTGGACATTATTGTTGGTCATCTAAAATCTGATCTATAGGAAAGCAAAGACAATGAAAGAGATCTTGAAAGACAAATTGTCATTCTCAGACATGATCTAGAAGTTGCAAATGAATATAAGGAGAAGTTCAAGATAAGTTCAGCCAAAATTGAAGTAATACTTGAGGGTTAGAAAAGAGCTGAAGACAAGCATGGTCTTGGATAAGAAAAAGGTGAAAGCTCTGGATCTAGAGAAAGAAACTTTCAACCAAGGAATGGAGAAACAGACCTAGAAGACCTTCGATAAGACAACCTAATGCTCAAAGGTAACCATCTTTCAATGGAAACTATTTCAAGTGCAATAAATTTGGTCACAAAGCCACTCAATGCAGAAGTAGAATCAATCAAAATAATCCATTCTTCTCTGGTCAATGCTTCAATTGTAAGAAGTATGGTCATAAATCCAATGAATGTAGAGGTATGATAATGAATGATAGAGGAAATAGAAAATCTTTCAATGGCAAATGTTTTGCATGCAATAGATTTGGACATATATAAAATTAGTGCAAATCAAGAGGAAATCAATCAAATGGGCAAAGAAATTGTAGATTAGGTGAACAAATGAGGTTGAAAACACAAAAGTAAATGCAATAAAACACAAAAAGCTATACCTCACATGAAGACCTAATCTCATCAAGGGAGAGGAACCATTGCACCCAAAACAAGCTCCTAAGACATGATTATCCCTAGACAAGTGATTCAAATGTGAAATGTTACCCAAATTGCAACTCACTAAAAGACTAGCCCAATTCATATTTTGGCATAATAACTTTGCATAAAACTTTGATCCTTGAATGGGTTGAAAGATGTTATATTTATAGACTTTTGGAGGGATTTTGATCCAAGGGTGGAGATTGATTTGGAAGATCAATGGTGGAGGATGAAGGTGATGTGGAGGGCCTAGATTCAATCTTGAATGAATGGAGGGCTAGGAATAAAAGTAAATCTTTTATTCATTTTGGGAAAAGGGGTTATTAAATGAGCATGGGTGGTGAAGGATTATTTTTGAATTAAATATTCATATGGGGGAATGTAAATGAATTAAAAATTCATTTGGGGATAAGTGGAAATAAATGATTATGGGTGAGGTAAGGGGTTGTAAGGAAAATTAAATGTGATGTCGGATGTTTTTAAATAAAAAATTGACTTACGTGGAATTATTTCAATTTTTTATTTGGAGGATGTGGGGAAGGATGTTAAACTAGGTTTGACCACCCAAATGAGAGGTTAGGATTAATTAAACACATGTTTTATTTAATTAATCCTAGGGCTAGGATGAGGTAGGCTAGGGTAGGCAATTAAATAATAGCTATTTAATTGTCTAGGGTAGGGATAGGTCAATTAGTAGGCTGGATTAATTAGTTAACATGGTTTTAACTAATTAATTAGATTTAGTAAAAAAGGGGGAAATTGATTTAATAAATATTGCATATTTATTAAATCAATTGGCTAAGGTTTGGACTATTGAATTAATGAAATTAATTCAATTGTTGGGATAAAATGATGGAAAATAGGGTAATGAAGGGATAATTAATTAAATAAAAAATTAATTAATTGGTTAGAAGAGAAATTGACATGATTAGGGATGTTAGGAGTCAGTTTTGATGGTAGAAGTTATTTTTAGGTGTCTACATTTGCCCCTCTTTGTCGTGGCATCAAGACCTAGGAGGGAAGTGGCGTTAGGTTGAAGAAAAATATGCCCCAGCGGCCAGGAAGGAATAAGATAGATAAGGGATGCCCCCTCGAGAGGTCAACAGGAAAATAAAAAACTTTCCAAGTGAGTTCTTGAAAGGATGTGACGGAAGTGAAAGTTGGATAGGCGACGGAAAAAGATGGCAGGAAGAAAAACGGAGGAAAAAGGCTAAGATCTGCACCCTGGAGGAAAAAAGAGGGGGTGGAAGGATGACATGGCCCACTATATTAGGGAAAGTGGGCCCTAAGAGTGCCACATTTGAACACTTTGACTTTAGAGAAGAAGAAGTAAAGGAGAGATGGCTGACCGCAACCCCCAGTTCCCACGACTTTGACACATCTCAGAGCGGTTCCGATCATTTGGCCGGGCACCGGAGGTTGGACCTTAGGTAGGGTCTAACCCTGACTTCATAATTTTTTTGGTTTTTGTGCATTTTTGGGGTTCGGGGGTTAGGGGTTAGAGTGCGTAGCACCAAACGTTAGGCGGATTAGCGCCATCCTCTGGATTGGCACTATCCGCCAGGGTAGGGTTAGGGTGGTTTGTCACCATTTAGCTAGGATTTTAGCACTATCATCCAGATTAGCGCAATTTTTAGAAGAATACGGGTTTAGCGTTGTAGCACCAAATTTATGTTAGGGTAGCTCTATTCTCTAGAATAGTGCTATCTATGGGAGTGGCACTATGTTAAAATTTAGCACCATATATGGGAATAGCGCAATAGTGTATATTAAGCGCTTTTGGGGAAATTGGCGCAATTCATTAGAATAGTGCTAAATGGTAAATCGACGCCATTTTTCAAAATGACGCCAAGTATGTTGTGCCGTAGCGCCATATTCAGAATTAGCGCAAAAGGGATTACATAGTGGCACTATTCTATGGAATAGCGCTATGGAGAAGAAGTAGTAGCACCATTTTGGGAATGGCGTAAAGGTTTGCCTATTTTGGCGCCAAATGATTTTGGCTTTTAGATAGTAGAAGAAAGGGGGTGATTAGAAAAAGATAAGTTAATATGTGACCAAAAAGTTGTGGATGCAGGATACGTGCCAATTTATAGTCTATTCACAAGAGCGATGGGTGCCATTTGTAATGGCATTGTTCGACGATTTTGATGATGCTACGCGGGCTCGACTGGTGAGATTTGGGCTTTTGACGGTGGCGTCGATGCCACTTCTGCGAGCTCATCGAGCTTTGATGACAGTGGTAGTGGAGCGGTACCACTCTGAGACCTATAGCTTTTTGTTGCCGATTGGTGAGATCACCATTACACTTGATGATGTCTATCGTATCCTCAAGCTACCTATTCGAGGCCGGTATGTTAGATATGACACAAGGAGGGGGCGGAGTGCCCTGATCAGAGTGTTTGGAGAGGACCACATTGTTCTCTTAGTGGATGAGAGAGAGAGATGAATTATGAGGGGATACTGGCTGCGGGTGCAGATCCATTTGCCTTATTCCTGTGTGCATTGATTGGAGGTGTTGTGATGCTTGACAGGCGAGGTAGGGGTTTTTCGGTTGGCTGGGGGGGTGATAGAGGGGATGGTGAGGCATGAGACTGTCTATGCCTGGGGACTGACGATGCTAGGGCAGTTATACCGTGAGATGCATATAGTCACCTATCTTGATGATTCAACGTTGTCAGCTGGGTTACTCTGCTTCATGTATGGATTTGGGAGCACATCACTGTTACCCAGCTGACATGTGGGTATTATCGGCAGCCTTTTGAGGCCTTTGTGTTTTTATATCGGGATGCAGAGTACACATATACTAGACATGTACAGTATTGGAGGAGGATGCTAGATGATGTTATTAGTGTGACTTGGCAACCATATATCGGTGTAGAGCCATGGCCAGATGATGATATTCATCTACCGTTTATGTTTCAGCAGTGGTACCTGATGGGTCGAGGAGACCATACTATAGAGATGTATCTACCCTCTTAGGTCATGCAGCAGTTTGGTTTGAGATAGGACACTCCGTAGTAGATGTCCATATTTGCGTGGACTCCTCGAGATGCGCCCTTTTGGCCTGCAGCCATACAGCCACAAGTTGTCTTAGATGACTTTGGAGCTCTATGGCCAGTTTGGTGGGATTGGGGGAGCACTGTTAGAGATGCAGGTACTACGCCTGCATATGATATATGGTGGCAGATGCATCAGCCCACTCAGTTGACGGACCCGGAGGAGGCAGTTCCGATGGAGGAGGCAGCGGGGTCAAGTGGTGATGATGATTCTGATGGTGGAGATGGCCCAGATGGGGATGACATCCTGGAGGAGGGGGAGGAGATCCTAGAGGACTATCTAGTGGAGGTGGGAGTGGATGGAGAGGAGAGGGTGGTTGGAGAGGAGGGACAGTCGATGGATGTGTTGGCGGTAGCAGCAGCTAGACAAGTGCCCCAGCAGCAGGTTGCAGGGCAGCAGGTACCTGTTTAGTAGGTTCCTATTGAGCAGGTGCAGATTGGAGTGGGGTGACAGCCTAGAGGGCCTCGACATCACAGGGGACAGCCGAGGGTGGAGAGGGGTGATCTACCCTCACCACAGGTAGTGCAACAGCAGGTTACAAGGCAGCAGGCAGAGGCAGGTCCTTCAGGGATAACTGGGGAGGTAGAGGTTGAGAGGCTCACACCTCGTCAGTGGCCTTAGGGTGAGGAGGAGGAGATGGAGACCCTACGAGCACATGTGGCCAACCTGGAGGAGGCACTAGAGAGCCGTGATGTAGAGTTGGCATAGTTGCGGGGGGCATTAGCTTTATTAGATGGGGCAGATGGACAGGTGGCTGCATTGCAGGCACAGTTAGCCCAGGTGCAGGGTGATATAGAGGTGTTGACCAGAGAGCAGGATACAGTGCTCGCCAAGGCCCAGCAGGTAGAGACTTCATTGGGTAGCCTACAGGCTTCAGGTGGTGGACTTGCTCGAGTTTTGACAAGGATGCAGGCTCAGTTGTCCTAGGTGTAGACATAGTCATCAGTTATAGGGACAGTTGAGCCAGGCACAGGGGTAGCTGTCTCAATTATAAGGGGATTTGACAGAGGCCAAAGCATGGGTGGAGTACTATCAAGGCTTGTATTACGCGACTGTGCCAGCAGCGCAGCGTGCCCCGAGCTACAGTCAGGTCAGTAGATCAGGGGCCTCTAGGTCTCATCGATCAAGATTAGTGCAGTCAGTTCAGAAGATGATGCCTCCTCCCTCGTACATACCCCAACAGGTTCCACAGGTTTAGGTGCAGCCACAACCATAGCCACAAACAGGAGCATAGCCATGACCAAGATCAGAGTCTCCCACTCCTTCAGAGAGAGGATCCTCCATGTGATAGCTTTATCATGTTAGCCCTCAGAGGCATTATATTAGGACTTGGTATTTTTTGATGATATGAGCGGTGTACATTTTTTTGCGGTGATTATATATATGATACGATGCTTTTTGATGGTTTATGATGCCCTATTATGATGATACCTATGTGACGAATGCAGTAGTCTTTATGGATTTATATGCTATGGATGTGTTATGTTGATGCAATTATGTTTTTGATTTTATGGATGTATTTGTGATGGATTTATTGTGATATATGCATGGTATTTGTGATTTTATTGACTATATGATGCAAATGAGTGTTCAGGCTAATAAACATTTATTATGGATGCAACAATGTGATGCAATGTATGTTTATCGAAATAAACACATGTTATGTATGGAAATATGTATATGCCTACTAGATGATTTGTTTAAATGCAGTTTCAATGATTATGATTGTGATGATGTAATGTAACTAAATGTCACTAGTGTTGGTATAATGATATGTGAAATGTAATGTGATGATTTATTAAATGAACCTAATGATTGTGCAAATTAAAATATTTCTAAGGTGAATCTAAATTACATGCCAGTTAAATGATTAAAATGTACCTAATGATATGCGATGCAATTTAAACTGATTCTAAAATGAACCTACTGATATGATAGGCAATTTAAACTAATTCTAAAATGAACCTAAATGATATGCAATTTTAAATCTAAATGATTATGCAAGTTTAATGATTTAGCATGAATCTAATATGATATGTAATTTGAATCTACATGACTATGCAATCTTAAATGATTTAGAATGAACGTAATATGATATGCAAATTAAAGGATTAAAATGAATCTAAATGATTATGTAGGCTAAATGAATCTAATATGATACGCAAATTAAAGGATTAAAATGAATCTAACTAATTATGCAGCTAGGTGATATGCGAGATGCAAACTAGGTGATAGGTGAGATGCAAACTAGGTGATAGGTGAGGTGATCAAGTCCTGATACACATGATGTTCTTTGTTTGACCCTGAGTGTTGAGGCTATGGCAAAAGGGGATTGGGTGGGGAGAGGATAGGGGTGTTTGGATGGGGTATGGATAGGATTGGGAGCATCTAGAGAATGGGGGTGGGGGGATGAGAGGATTGTTTAGGTCATAAGACACCATGTCATTGATGGGGATTTGGTTTGGTTCAAGATGTGTTGAGTGGAGATATGGTGGGGGAATGGGATTAGCGAGGGGATTGGATAGGTTGGGGAGGGGGGAAGTGATTTATCGAATCTAGGCCGAGATAGGATAGTTAAATGAGTGATTAGGATGATGATTTTGAGCTAGTAATAGTAGTTGCATAAGATTAATTGAGAGCATTTCTTAGTTTATTATAGCAATGTAGGATACAGTTCACAAAGGTATGAAATGACCTAGGTGATGAAGTATATCCTACAATTGCATGGACTAGACCTACAAACAATAGGTTGATTTCATGTGTGCCTAAGGTAGTATAATCTTGCCTAGCCTAGGAAGGGGACTCATAGCGATGAGTGCAAATAATACATATAAGGTTTTGATGCCTATATATGTAAATGGGACACATCATGCTAGAACCGACCGAGACTTCAGGATATGAATACCATTCCTGGAGTAATGGAACCAACCTACAAGCACAACATACAGAAATAGTTGACCATGTCTACTCTAGGTGTTGTCCGCTACTTACCATGATATAATGAGATCAAGGTAGCTTTGGAGGTAACCTAGAGTGAGACAAAAAGATAAAAATCAATAATGAAAAAGACCAATGGAAAGATACAAATAACCTTTGTGTGCTCTTGCCAAGAGACGTGATGATAGAATGACAAATTTTTGTCCATTGTAGGAAAGATATATTCTAGGATGTAGATCAGTTGGATTTGATTGGGGGATTTTCGAAAGGTGGGCAAAAGGACAGTCTGGCCAGGTGTAGGATTATGGTTGATATGTTGATTGATGATTTTTGTGTTAGGGGACATGTTTCGAGTGTATACTTAGTGTGTGTATCATTTATTAGATCTAGAAAGCTCAGTGAATGGGGGTCATCCAAATGGGTTGGATGGGTGCAAACATCCTTCATATTCCAGACTGCCTACATACCATGTATCCACGGGATCAAGATACTTTCAAGATGTGGGCAAAATGAATATGTAGTTCTGGTATGACTTGATGATGTGGGAATAGTTTGGGATAGTTGTGATGGTGGGGATTTGATGTATGTTTTGATGATTGTGATTTGTAGTGAGATGGATGTATGGGGTGATTTTTTTTTTGGATTTTCTGTGTTTTTCTACTGTTTTTGGATTTTTTGATTTTGTATTGTTTTTTTCGATATTATGATTTTGTATTGTTTTTTGGATTTTCTGATTTTGTATTGGTTTTTTGGATTTTCTGATTTTGTATGTACAAAGGGGAGCTTACAAGGGTCCCCATTCCATGAGTCAGCCTTGGGATGGGACAGTGTGGTTTGGGTGATAGGGTTTGATGTTTCTCAATTCCAAGCCATGGGATGTATGGGATATGGTGGTGTGTAACTTCACGAGGACTTATTAGATGGTGAAACCAGCCATTACGCATGGCGCCTAAAATAGGTTTTCACCATGGTACCTATCCAAGGTGTCACCGAAGTGATTTTCACCATTGGAAGTTTTTATTGCACTCGGGTTTGTCTTGATTTTTTTAATTTTTTGACTTGGGATACCAGATGGGTTATGCATAAAATTTCTTTAGATGTAGGATGTTCATTGGCTCATCCAGAGGCTACCCCTCAGGTGTTGCAAGTTGATATGCTCCTAACCCATAATCGGCTGTGATGACATAAGGTCCTAGCCAATTGGGTTCAAACTTTCCTTGCTTAGGACGTTCTTGCAGGTTCTTCTGATTTTCCATAAGGACAAGGTCACCTACTTCAAATTTTTGGGTTCTGATCCTCTTGTTGTAGCTTCTTTGGAGGTGGTTCTGATATGCCTGCGATGGTTCAATGCATTTAGGCATTTCTCATCCAGTAATTCTAGTTGATGCAACCTTACGACTCTGTATTCCTCATCAGAGATTATGTTTTGTAGGGATACTCGTAGAGATGGGAGCTCGACCTCAATAGGTAAAATGGCTTCAGATCTGAATACTAGTGAAAATGGAGTGGCTCTAGTGGGGGTGCGGATGCTTGTGCGGTAGGCCCATAGGGCAGGATTAAGTTGGAGGTGCTAGTCATGACCAGCTTCATTGACTTTCTTCTTGAGAATGTGGAGGATGGTTTTATTAGAAGCCTCTGCTTGACCATTTCCTTGAGGGTAATATGACATGGAGAAATGGTGTTTGATATCTAGTGCAGGAGCACCCACACATGATTAGGATATAGCTCCGCATGATCAGGATATAGGTCCGCATGATGACATACATGATCAGGATGTTGGATAGTTATCATCATGCTGACGGGATAATCTATTTTTAGTATGTTTGACTTATCATGTAATAAGGTCCACTGTGACCGATGCTTTGTAATAGTTCAACATAGGAGTATGTGTAGGCAGTTAGAGGCAGTTAGAAATCGGGATAAGAGAGTCTGAGCTGTCCTCTCTCCCAGCCGCTTGGAAGCTCCCAGCCGCTGGGAAGTGATGTTAGTAGTACTCGAAGGATTTGTTATATATACCTTCGATCTGTCGGGTTTAGAGATATAGTTTTGATATAGTTTGATATAGTCTTTGATATTGATGTACTGGTGTTGAGTTGAGGTTCAGGAGAGCAGTTCAGACATTGTGAAGCTGTATTCAGGACATTGAATTTCAATTGAATAAGATCTCGTCTTTTGCATTATCTGTTTGCATCTGTGTTGATTTCATTTCCGTTTTGCAAGCTAATGACCAATTTCAACCCTTCCACCGGTTGATCCTGCAAATCGGTGGAATGGTCCAGTATCATAGCTTAGATTGCTTTTGTGTTCTCTGTTTATGCATTGCATTGTTCAGGAGATCTGTTAGGAGCATGCTGTAAATCAGCCTAGCATCCTCATGTGCTAGGTCTAGAAGATAAACTGTTAGATTTTGGTTTGGAGGTGATCCGGCCCGGTCGTCACATGATCTTTGTGAAATTATGCGGTTGTGAGTGTTTTCATGCAGTGGAAGGATACACAGGAGTCTGCATGTGCGTTTCCAGTCGGGACGAGCCGCAACATCATCTGCGAATCCATCGTCATCAGGATCGGGTCATGAAGTTGTTGAATTTTGCATGTTGCAGGTGCATCATGATGTTTTGAGTTGGATATATACTCAGTGTATATATCGCAGTCAGGATCATCTCTCGGGGAAGGTCATCATCCGCATATCGCTAACGGATGCGGGTGTGAAAAGTTGAGTTTTTTGGCTAAGTGTTGAAGAGTTCATCAGGATGATGTATGACATCATCGTCATCAGGATATGACGTCATCGTCATCAGGATATTAGGAAATCCCTCTATGCGGGTTTATCCTGCTGTCGCTTGTATCGTCGGGTAGTGAAGCATCGAAGGCAAGTTGTTGAAGTGGAACGTCATCAGGATATTTGGACAACCGGATATTTGGATATCCTGCTGACGAAGGTGATATTTGAATATCATGATGATGTCGCTTGTATTTGGCACCCGATGAACAGTGCAACCGGAGGATGTTTGCGCCCGCTAATTATCGTGATGATGATGAAAGGCGACAGTCGAAGGAGGTGAATAGTAATCGACAGGAGGATATTTGCGATCATCAGAAATATGATGACGCTGTTGAAATATGATGATGCAGTTGATATTGTTAGGAAATATGATGATGAGGTTCAGCCGATAGAGAAGTTTATCATGCTGTTTGTTTTGTTGGCAGCTCCTTCCTGTTAGGTTGCCTCCGTTGCGTCCCACTCTGCATCATAGTGGTATCAGAGCAAAGGTTAGGGTCTTTTGGAAAAGATAAGCAGGATGTCAGACGAAGAAGGAACATCTGAGTTCCCCACAAAGATGACCAACGCTGAGTTGGCAGTTCTGGTGAAGAAACAGATTGCGGAAAGCAGGGCCGTGAAGGCTCAGAATCAGGAGTTGAAAGATGAGTTAGCAAAGTTGAGGAGCAAAGTAGGTTCTGGTAGAGAAGATGATAGGGAAGAAGAGGATATCCCTAATTGGAGCGAGGAGGTCGTTCCTGCAGACCAGAGACCGCTGTTGAACGCCCTCAAGGCCATGGAGAGGAGAACCATGGATGTGAAGCTGGACTTGCCAGTGTTTACAGGTAAGATGGACCCTGATTCGGTAATGGAATGGATAGACTGTCTGAACAATTTCTTTGTGACAGAGGAGATACCAGAACAGCAGAGAGTGAAGATAGCACAGTCAAAGATGAAAGAAGCTGCCCTGACATGGTGGAACTTTGTTCAGGATGATAGAGTGCAGGAGGGCAAACGTAGAGTTGCCACATGGAAGAAGATGATGGAATTGGTAAAGGAGGCTTATATCCCTTTGGATTACAGTATCCAGTTACACAAGAGGAAGCAGAACCTGAAGCAGAAGGAGCTAGATGTCAGCTCATATACAGAAGAGTTCATGAAACTCTGTATGAAGACCAAGGTGAAAGAAAGTGAAGAAGAAAAGGTAGCCAGATACCTTAATGGACTGAGGTTTAATATTCAGGAAGATCTGAGTCTGCATAACCCAGATACAGTGCAGAAAAGTTTTCAGTTGGCACTGAAGGTGGAAGAAAAGCTGAAGAGAAAACAAGATCAGAACAACAGAGGAAGAGGAAGACAACAAAGAGGTGGAAGAAGTCCTTTCAGAGGCAGAGGACAAGGACAGGGATATCAAGGAGAGTCTAGTCAAGACAATAGCAAGGGCAACAATAGCCAGAGTCAGAGAGAGAATTTCAGTCAGCAAGGAAACTTCAGAGGTAGAAGACCTTACAGAGGAAGATCCCAGGGCAGAGGATCCATCAGGTGTTACAACTGTAACAAAGAAGGCCATATAGCCAGCAGATGTCCAGACAAGGCCACAAGCTCAGCAGGTGAAAGGAGGACAAATCTGGTCAATGAACCTGATAATCAGAGTAGGACAAGTTCTAATGATTTTCAGAGTGTAAATGGTCCTGAGAATTTTGGATATCCAGAAAGTGGAGAGTCCCTGATGATGAGGAGAACAGTAACTACCATGAAGGTACCTGATAAAGAAGCCCCTCAGAGGAAGTCTCTTTTCAGAACCACTTGCAAAGCAGGAGGTAAGGCTTGTAAAGTTTTGATTGATTCTGGTTCTACTGAGAACTTTGTGTCTGAAGAAATGGTGGTGAAGCTGAAGCTTAGGAGATTGCCTCATCCATCTCCATATAAAGTCTCATGGCTTACTCAAGGTCAACAGACAACTGTAGAAGAGCAGGCTTGGGTAGAGTTTCAGATTGGTGGATATAAGGATAAGTTGTTGTTTGATATCACCAAGATGGATGCTTGCAACCTTTTGTTTGGTAGACCATGGCAATATGATCTGAAGGCACAGCATGATGGTGTTAAAAACACCTATAAAATCACTAAAGATGGTAAAGATGTAACACTATTCCCATTGAAGGAGAAAGAGGAGAAGTCTAAAGGCAAAGAAGTGAAGGTCATGCTGATGGAAGGCAAACAGTTTATGAAAGAAGTGGCAGCAGAAGGTGCAGTTGCATATGCCCTGATCCCCTGTATGAGTGTGAATAAGGAACAACAGCAGGCAGGCAAGACAGAGAAGAAGCCAAGGTTGATAGACCCAGCTGTCCAAGAGTTATTGGATAAGTACAAAGGTGTTATCTCAGAGGGAATGCCAAGCTCCCTACCACCTATCAGAGATATCAGTCATTGCATAGACTTGATTCCAGGGTCTACACTTCCAAATAAAGCAGCTTATAAGCTTACCCCAGAACAGAATGCAGAAGTAGCCAGGCAGATTGAAGAACTGATGAATTCAGGTTTGATTGGGAAGAGTTTGAGCCCATGTGCAGTACCAGCTGTACTAGCACCTAAGAAGGAAGGCACTTGGAGACTTTGTACAGATTCCAGAGCCATCAACAAGATCACAATCAGGTATAGGTTTCCAATCCCCAGAATTGAGGATTTACTTGATTGTTTGGGAAATGCTAAGTACTTTACTAAAATAGACTTGAAGAGTGGATACCATCAGATAAGGATTAGACCAGGTGATGAGTGGAAGACAGCATTCAAAACAAATGAAGGTTTGTATGAATGGAAGGTTATGCCATTTGGTTTGTCTAATGCCCCTAGTACTTTCATGAGGCTGATGAATGAGGTTCTGAAGGAATTCATTGGTAAGTTTGTCATAGTCTATTTAGATGACATTCTGATTTTCAGTAACACCAGAGAAGAACATCTCAGGCATATAGAGCTGGTTCTCAAGAGGCTACATGAAGAGAAGCTGATGATAAACTTGGACAAGTGTTTGTTCATGAAACAGGAGATCATATATTTAGGTTTTGTCATCTCACAAGGCAAGCTGCAGATGGATAAGGAGAAGGTGAGTGCCATTTTGAATTGGCCAACTCCACAGACCATGAATGAAGTCAGAAGTTTCCATGGGTTAGCAACCTTCTACAGAAAGTTCATCAGAGGGTTCAGTCATATTTGTGCACCCATGTTGGATACCATCAAAGGAGGACAAAAGTGCAGGTTTGTTTGGACTCAAGGAGCAGATGATTCCTTTGAGGCATTGAAGAGGAAGGTGGCACAGCAGCCAGTCCTTGCACTTCCCGATTTCAATAAGATCTTTCAGGTAGAGTGTGATGCCAGTCACATGGCCATTGGAGCAGTACTCAGTCAAGAGGGTAGACCAATTGCATTTTTCAGTGAAAAGCTCAATGATGCTAAGAAAAGGTATTCATCATATGATCTGGAAATGTATGCTTTAGTTCAGTCCCTAAAGAAATGGAGGCATTACCTGATGCCAAAGGAGTTCATAGTCTTCACAGATAATCAAGCTTTGAGTTTCATCAACAGTCAGGAGAAGCTGAACCACAGACATATGAAGTGGGTAGAAACACTACAGGCTTTCACTTTTACCTTGAAGCATAAGAAAGGGGTTAAGAACAAAGTTGCAGATGCTTTAAGCAGGAGAGTTCTCACAGTAAATCAGATTCAGTTAGAGAGTGTTGGCATTGACTCACTCAAGACCATGTATGAGTCTGATGAAGATTTTGGAGAAATATATCAGGTCTGTACTTCTTTTGGGGAGAAATACCATGCTGAGTTCTCTGAATACCTGATCCAAGATGGATTGCTGTTCAAGGGTGGACAGTTGTGTATTCCCAGATGTTCTATGAGGTTGAATATAATCAAGGAGAAACATTGTGGAGCAATGGCAGGTCATTTTGGTCTAGACAAGACTCTTGATCTGGTCAGGAGGCATTATTTCTGGCCTAAGTTGCAGTCAGATGTCAGGAAATTTGTAGAAACCTGTGTAATTTGTCAGAAGGCTAAAGGCAGGTCAACTAATGCAGGGTTATACCAGCCCTTACCCATACCTTCCAGACCATGGGAAAGTATCAGTCTGGATTTTGTTTTAGGTTTACCAAGGACCAGGAGAGGATTTGACAGTGTCTTTGTTGTAGTGGACAGGTTCAGTAAGATGGCACATTTCTTGCCATGCAAAACCACTGCAGATGCCTCATATATTGCCGATTTATTCTTCAGGGAAGTTGTCAGAATTCATGGGTTGCCTTTGAGCATAGTTTCAGACAGAGATGTGAAGTTTGTGGGTCATTTCTGGAGAACCCTATGGAGGAAGCTGGGAACCAATTTGTCATTTTCCTCTGCATATCATCCTCAAACGGATGGACAAACTGAGGTTGTGAACCGTTCCTTAGGGAATCTACTTAGATGCTTGACAAAACAGCATGGAGAGAAGTGGGACAATATTCTGTCTCAAGCTGAGTTTTCATATAATGATACTGTCAACAGGAGCACAGGAAAATCACCTTTTCAGGTAGTATATGGAATGCATCCCAGAGGTATTTTAGAGTTGCGAGAACTACCTGCAGCAGATCCTGTTAGTGCAGATGGAGAAGCTTTTGCTGAAGCAATCAAAGAAGTTCATGATCAGGTTAAGACCCAACTCCAGCAAACAACTTTGAAATATAAGGAGTATGCTAACAAGAAGAAGAAGGATGTTCAATTTGCTGTTGGAGATTTGGTTTGGGTTCACTTGAAGAAAGACAGGCTCCCTAAGGGGAAGTATACTAAGCTCATGCAAAAGAAAGTTGGACCATGTCAGATTTTGCAAAAGCATGGACAGAATGCTTATAAGATCCAACTACCACCTGATCTTGGTTTATCTCCTATCTTCAATGTATGTGACTTAACTCCATACAAGGCTAATCCAGATGCAGATCAGGATATCCTACAGGATCCAGTTGCTGAAGACATTCCTCAACATGATCCTCCACAGATACAGCAGATTTTGGACACTAGAGTGGTCAAACAGACCAGGAACAAGAAGTACTTGGAGTACCTCGTCTCTTGGAAGGGACAGCCGACTTCTGAAGTAGTATGGATGACTGCAGAACAGATACAGAAACATGGTGCCGACCTTGATACTCTCATCTCAAGTGGACTTGAGATTTCTTCTTTTGGGGAGTATGGTGTAGGAGCACCCGCACATGATCAGGATATAGCTCCGCATGATCAGGATATAGGTCCGCATGATGACATACATGATCAGGATGTTGGATAGTTATCATCATGCTGACGGGATAATCTATTTTTAGTATGTTTGACTTATCATGTAATAAGGTCCACTGTGACCAATGCTTTGTAATAGTTCAACATAGGAGTATGTGTAGGCAGTTAGAGGCAGTTAGAAATCGGGATAAGAGAGTCTGAGCTGTCCTCTCTCCCAGCCGCTTGGAAGCTCCCAGCCGCTGGGAAGTGATGTTAGTAGTACTCGAAGGATTTGTTATATATACCTTCGATCTGTCGGGTTTAGAGATATAGTTTTGATATAGTTTGATATAGTCTTTGATATTGATGTACTGGTGTTGAGTTGAGGTTCAGGAGAGCAGTTCAGACATTGTGAAGCTGTATTCAGGACATTGAATTTCAATTGAATAAGATCTCGTCTTTTGCATTATCTGTTTGCATCTGTGTTGATTTCATTTCCGTTTTGCAAGCTAATGACCAATTTCAACCCTTCCACCGGTTGATCCTGCAAATCGGTGGAATGGTCCAGTATCATAGCTTAGATTGCTTTTGTGTTCTCTGTTTATGCATTGCATTGTTCAGGAGATCTGTTAGGAGCATGCTGTAAATCAGCCTAGCATCCTCATGTGCTAGGTCTAGAAGATAAACTGTTAGATTTTGGTTTGGAGGTGATCCGGCCCGGTCGTCACATGATCTTTGTGAAATTATGCGGTTGTGAGTGTTTTCATGCAGTGGAAGGATACACAGGAGTCTGCATGTGCGTTTCCAGTCGGGACGAGCCGCAACATCATCTGCGAATCCATCGTCATCAGGATCGGGTCATGAAGTTGTTGAATTTTGCATGTTGCAGGTGCATCATGATGTTTTGAGTTGGATATATACTCAGTGTATATATCGCAGTCAGGATCATCTCTCGGGGAAGGTCATCATCCGCATATCGCTAACGGATGCGGGTGTGAAAAGTTGAGTTTTTTGGCTAAGTGTTGAAGAGTTCATCAGGATGATGTATGACGTCATCGTCATCAGGATATGACGTCATCGTCATCAGGATATTAGGAAATCCCTCTATGCGGGTTTATCCTGCTGTCGCTTGTATCGTCGGGCAGTGAAGCATCGAAGGCAAGTTGTTGAAGTGGAACGTCATCAGGATATTTGGACAACCGGATATTTGGATATCCTGCTGACGAAGGTGATATTTGAATATCATGATGATGTCGCTTGTATTTGGCACCCGATGAACAGTGCAACCGGAGGATGTTTGCGCCCGCTAATTATCGTGATGATGATGAAAGGCGACAGTCGAAGGAGGTGAATAGTAATCGACAGGAGGATATTTGCGATCATCAGAAATATGATGACGCTGTTGAAATATGATGATGCAGTTGATATTGTTAGGAAATATGATGATGAGGTTCAGCCGATAGAGAAGTTTATCATGCTGTTTGTTTTGTTGGCAGCTCCTTCCTGTTAGGTTGCCTCCGTTGCGTCCCACTCTGCATCAATATCAAACTTTTCGCACAAGGTGCGAACTTCTTGGTTCTTGAATGGCTTACCATTGTCGGTGATAATGGAATGAGGGATACCATAGGGGCAAATGATGTAGTGGAGGATGAATTTGGAGATTTGGGTGCCAGTGGTAAAGGTGAGTGGTATTGCTTCCACCCACTTGGTGAAGTACTCAGTAGCAGTGATTATGAACTTATGGCCATTTGAGGATGGGGGATGTATTTTCCCTATAAGGTCGAGTCCCCACTGTGAGAAAGGCCACAACATTGTGATGGGTTGCAGCTCCTGTACTGGTGCGTGGATGAGATCGCCATGCTATTGACATGGGAGACATTTTTTTATAAACTGGTAGGCGTCTCTGTCCATGGTTGGCCAATAATAACCAGTTCTCAGGATCTTTTTAGAAAGAGCAGGTCCACTTGAATGTGCCCCATAGATGCCTGCGTGTACCTCTTCCAAGGCTACCTCAGCTTTCCTAGAGTCTAAACATCATAGAAGCGTGCCATTGAGACTCCTTTTGTACAGGGTGTCACCTACAAGGATGAAGTAGGAGGCTCGACGGATGAACAATTTTTGCTGTGAGGTGGATAGGTTAGGGGGGAGGATATTATCATGAAGGTATAGGTAGGTTTCCTGATACCACGGGGATAAGGGACCAATGACTTCGCACACTAGTTCGGATTGAGGAACATCGTATGTTGGGATGGGGAGTTCTTCTATCAGGAACTCACATTTCTTTTTGTCTTTCTTCATGTCGACCAGAGATCCGATGGTAGCCATGGCGTTTGCATCTTTATTGTTGAGCCTTGGGATTTGCTTGAAGTGGATATCATTGAAGTAGTCTTCGAAATCATCGACAATCTTTTTGTAGGGCACGAGCTTATCATCCTTGGTCTTGTACTCATTATTTACCTACTAGATGACTAGTTGAGAATCTCCATACACAGTCAGGTTCTCAATTTTCCATTTTATTGCCATGCGGAGACCTGTGATGAGGGCCTCATATTCTGCCACATTATTGGTACATGGGAATGTGATTTTGAAGGACTTAGGGTGGTGTTGCCCTGAGGGGTAACAAACAGGACACCTGCCCCTGAGCCTCTATGTGTGTACGATCCATTGAAGTACATCTTCCATGTGTCTGTGGCTGGTGTGATTGTTAAGATAGCTTCGTCAGGAAACTCTGCTGGTGTAGGATGTTCTGCCGGAATAGGTGCTTCAGCAAGCTAATCAGCTATAACCTATCCTTTGATGGCCTTTCTCTTAGTGTATTCAATGTCAAATTCAGTGAGAATCATGACCCATTTTGCCATTCTCCTGGTAAGAGCAGCTCTATTTAGCAGATACTTGAGTGGGCCAATCTTGGCGATGAGCTTGGTCTTGTGATTAAGCATATAGTGTCTTAAGTTTTGTGAAGTAAAGACGAGGGCTAGACATGCTCGTTCAATTTGTGTGTAGTTGAGCTCATAAGATATTAGAGTTTGGCTGATGTAATAGATGGCTCTTTCTTTTCCATTCTCATTGTGTTGTGCTAACAGGGCTCCGATAGCTGTCTCTATGGCAGAGATGTATAGTAGGAGGGGTTCTCCTTGCCTTGGTGGAGTTAGAACAGGGGGATTGGCTAGGTATTCTTTTAGTTGATCAAAGGCATCCTGACACTGAGTGTTCTAGGCAAAGGCTATATCTTTTCAAAGTAGATACTAGAATGGTTGGCACTTATCGGCAAGTTGGGCAATGAACCGATGGATAGACTAGAGTTTTCCTTGCAGACTTCTCAGTTGTTTCAATGTTTTCAGAGGTGGCATTTCAGTAATAGCTTTGACCTTTGCAAGATCTACCTTAATTCCTCTTCTAGAGACTATGTATCCCAACAGTTTGCTCGAGGTGACGCCAAAGACACACTTCTTTGGATTTAGGCGAACATTGTATTGCTCTAACCGGTCGAAGATCTTGGCCAACACATCTAGGTGTTCTTCTTTGGTCTTTGATTTCCCTAGTAAATCATCCACATAGTCTTCCATGATGTGGTGAAATAAGTCATGGAAGATGACAGTCATAGCTCTTTGATATGTAGCTCCTGCATTTTTCAAGCCAAATGACATTACGACCCAGCAGTACGTCCCCCATGGGCATATGAAGGCCATCTTATGCTGATCCTCTTTGGTAATTTTGATTTGGTTATATCCTAAAAAGCCATCCATAAGTGATAACATCTCATGTCTTGCCGTGAGATCCACGATCATGTCAATGTTTGGTAGTGGGAAGTCATCTTTCAGGCAGGCTTTGTTGAGGTCTCTGAAGTCGGTGTAGCAGTGGATTCGGCCATCTGGTTTGGCTACTGGTACGAGGTTTGAAACCCATTCAGGATAATCAATTGGGTGAATGAACCCAACATCTAGTAGTTTCTTTAGCTTTGCTTTGACAAGGAGGGCCACTTGAGGATTCATTTTTCTGAGTTTCTATTTTACTGGTTTCGCATCAGGGTGTACTGCAAGATGATGAATGACCAAGGCGGGATCTAGCCCTGGCATGTCTATGTAGGTCCATGCAAAATTGTGATTTCATTGTGTGAAGAATACCAAAAAGTTTTCCTGTTCTTGTATGCTGAGAGATTCTGCCCTGAAAGTGATTTTTGGTTCTTCTGTCCCAAGATTCATCTCTTGGGCTGGCTCGACTAGGACTGGTGATCTATCTAGATAAACCTTTTCTATCTCAAGAAGGCCCATGCTTCTATCTCCTAGCACCTTGTGGAGGTTTTCACTAGGAGATATGTCTTTTGTTTTTACTTTTTTAGGATCTGACACTGCAGCAGAATAGTTTTCACCATCAGATCCATTTTTTATTTTTATGTTTTTATGACTCGAAGTAGGGGTTGTCTCCCTGAAATAGGAATGTGAATCAAGATCCATGATGTATCCTGCTCTGTGGTCTCCCAAGGGGAAGTGGTCTCTAACTCCCATCATTTCAGCAATGGCCTCATCGTTAGGTGCGATGTCGAAGACAGGAGGTCCCCGTTGGTCCCAATCTATAAGTTCTGGGTATACTAGTGGTAAGTCATTGGAGGATGAGGCGAGGGTGATGATTGTGTGGATGGTGCATATGGATGAGTCAAAGAAGTCGGCAAAGTCACTAAAGGAGTCTTGAAGCCCCATTTCGTTAACATTGTCAACTTCTAAGGAGACCGTAGCAACATCGGCTAAGATACATTCGCCGGTAGTGAGCATGTGTTGTGGTTGACTATACCCTAACCCTTGAGTATAGGGGTTTCTTGTTGCTTGTAGCGGTTCTATGATCCCCTATTTATGAAGGCCAATACTTCCTTGTCCTTTATAACCCATGCTTTTGGCAATTTTAGAGCCTTTGCTGTAGATTTCTGTTGGGATGGTGGGGGCTTCTTGTTCAGGATCTTCATCCTTGTATAGCCAGGATGAGATATCTTCGAGTACATCCTGATCTAGAAGGTGTTTCTTCTCAAATATGGGCAAGGGTTTGCACTTGATGATGATTGTGTTGACTGCCTCTATTTTTGGGATGCCAAATGTCTTAGGATTGGGTAATGTGCCCACACAAAAGGTACCGTGTAGGTCGTATTCCCGACATCCCATGTCGCTTAGCTTGATCTTGACCTCGGATGGTGGAGGTGCTTGGGATGAAGTGGTGGAAATGTTTGCGGGGTCGACATATGAGTTTGATGCTGCTGGATTGGCTTTGGTGGTGGCTTTATTGTATGGGTAGAAGGTTTGGTTGTGACCTTCCAGAAAACTGTAGTACTGGAAGGGGCAAGGATCGGCATAGACTTTTACTTCTGTGCCGTTGTGAGGGAACTTGAGGCATTGATGGAATGTGGATGGGACGGCTTGCATGGCATGGATCCATGGTGAGCTGAGGAGAATGTTGTAGGGGAGGTCAAGATCAAGGACCTGACATTTTGTTTCCAATATTTTCTATCCCACTTGAATAGGGAGCTTGATGGTGCCTTCGGAGAGCCGTTCGGTGTCATCATAGCCTTTGATTATGATGCACTTGCTGGTGTCTACAACCACATCGGAGTACCCCAAGTGCTTTAGCAATTTTAGAGTGCATATGTTTAGGCCAGAGCCACCATCTATTAAGACTCTTTTAATGGTGTGTTTTTGGATACGGACTTCAATGTGTAGGGCGTCGTTATGTAAGTGTTCAGAAGCGGGAAGGTCCTTTTCTGAAAATGTGAGATGGTGAGGTGCGTCGATGTGTCCTACCATGGCTTGGAATTGGGTCACATTCAAGTTGGTGGGGACTTAAATTTGCAAGAGTGCTTTGTCAAGGACGTCCTTATGAAGGGGTGATGTGTGGAGCAACTCAAGTATGGAGATTTGTGCGGGTGTCTTTCCTAGATGCTCTAGGAGGTTATACTGATGGGTAGGTGATGGACGTGTGGTTGGACGAGGAGGTAGGGGATCAGATGTGGATGTAGGCATTTGTTCCATGGGAGGGGCTGTGTGGATGGATACACGGCTACGACGGGTTGTAATAGCACAATCAGGTGCTTGTGCCCGAATGGTGATTGTGTTGACATGGTGGGATGATGGTTCTATCCGGCCTACGATGGAGTCATAGGATGCGGGTGGTGGGGTGACATTGTATGCTTGATTGGATGAGGAGGCTTTATTATGGTTGGGCAAGGGATCTTTGTAAGCTCTGAGGTTGGCATTTGGTGATGGTTGGGTGCTTTGATCAAGGCTGACTAGATTTTGATCTATAAGGTCTTGGATGCAATGTTTTAGTTGCATGCAGTCAGCTGTTTTATGACCCGCAATGCGGTGGTATTCACAATAGTCATTTTCATTGTACCATGCAGCTTTGAGTTCATTCTCTTGACAGGGTCTAACGGGTGGGAGCGTGATCAAACTTTGCTTGAGACATCTATCAAGGATGTCTTCGATGGGTTCCCCTAAGGGTGTAAATTGCCTTCGAGGTTTGCGTGGTTTAGTTTGACCCCTTTGGTTATTGACATTTGTTGCATAGGTATGCATAGGTGTTTGGTTCTGTACATGTTGGATGGCTTTCACATCCGTGACAACGTCGTTCAAAGTGTTCTTGTTCTTCCCCCAATAGCGTGATTTGTCATTTGATTGCGTGTTGGCGTTGTTGTTTGTATTGGGGGTGTTGTTATTGGATTTATAGTAGTAGTAGTAGTAGTTGTTGTTGTTGGATTTGTGGTTGTACAGTTTGATGGAGCCCTTGGCAATGAAGGCTCGTTCGATAGTGTTACCTTTGTCTATGACCTCCTTAAAGGTAGATGTACAAAGAATTTGTAAATGGAATCCTAATTCCTAATTGAGGTTGGCCACGAACATGGTGACAAGTTGTTTTTCAGAAATTGGCCATGGGAGTTTGTTTGCTAAGCCTCTCCATCTTTGTAAGAAGGAAGCGAAGGCTTCTCCGTTCTTTTGTTTGGTGTTGCAAAGGTCTATCATAGACATTTCATGCTCGAAGTTGTAGGAGAAGTGGTTTACAATTTTTTTTGCAAGCTTAGGGAAAGTCCTAATGCCTGGGGGAAGATGTACAAACCATTTAGCGGCTAGACCGCCAAGGCTTCTTGGGAAGAGTCTCATAAGGTATGTATCGTTAGTTGAGACTTCTAAGAAAGTGATGTAGAACTCCCTTAGGTGGTCCCTAGGGTCTCCCTTTCCCTTGTATTTATCAAATTTTGGCGTTTCAAAGTTCTTGGGGAAAGGGGGCACGTATAATGTGCAAACAAATGGATAGGGGCAAATGTCCTCAAAGGAGTAGTGTTTGCGCTTGCCCCCAGTTTGCATTTCATCTACCTTTTGGATCAAGGATTGTACAATGGTCATGAGATCCTGTGGTTGTTGTTGTTGGAATGTGTAGCCTTATTGGTTGGTGAGATGTTGGAGGTGGGGTGGGATTTGATGTTGGGGATTTGTTTGGTTGAGGTTTTGATATTGCGGGTTGGTGTTTTGGTTGATTTGTGCTTGTTGTTGTTGATATGTGTGGAGTTGTTGGAGAATGTGTGGTGGTATTTGGGGATTGGTTTGATGTTGTGTTGATGAAGTTATAGGGTTATGTGGATACATGATATTGGATGGATTGACATTGGATAGGTGGACGTTGGATGTATTGTGAGGTGGTTGTGAGAATAATTGTCATAGGTATGCTATGGTTTGGGGGTTGGGTGGAGGTACACTTGTGGAGGTACTCGCGTGTGTGATGTTTTGTTGTATGCCCAAGGTGATTTATGGAATGGAAGGGTTTATGGTAGTTGTGGTAGTGGATGTGATGACGGGTTGGGAAGTGGTAGGGATGGCGGTACTTGTGGGGATTGTAGATGTGGTAGTGATAGAGCTTGTGGAAGTGGTAGATATGGTAGGTGTTGATGTTTGTGAGATGGTATGTTGGGTATTTGATGTGGTAGGAACGATTGTAGAGGTGGATGGTTGTGATGAGGTTGTGTTATGGGGTGGTTGGGCACCAATCTTGAGGAGATAATCCAGAAATCTATTTGGATCCGACCTTAGGACTTTGTCAAGCATGTCCATGTTATCTGCATCTTGTGTGAAGGTCAAGACATCTAGATCATCTTGGGATATGGTGGGGACATTTTGTGTTGGTGGCAGTGGTGGTGGTGGTCATTGTTGTAAGTAATGGAAGGGATTTTCATTGGGACCGTATGGGGGGATGTAAAAGTACATGGGTGGGTTTTGATTGATGGGTGTGTTGTTGCTGTTGGTGTTAGGCATTCCTATGCCACCATATAGCCAAGACTCTACCATTTTTTGATTCTTTTTGTGTTGTGATCTTGTGATGGGCATGCACGTATATGGAGTTGATTTCTAGAAGTAGAGTGAGATGGGGATGGAGACCTTAGAGAATCTGATTGATTGTGTTGGACCCAAAGATGGATGTGGTAGTGAGATGGGGTGGTGGAAGAACAATATGTTTTTTTCTAAAGGTTTTAACCTAAGGGTGATACGAATGGACAATTATTGATTTTTGCATAAATTTTGGACCAAAGATGGATGATGATGGTGTGTGTTTTGAAGATGATTTTGATGGAATGGGTTTTGATTTTGATGTTGATTTTGACTAATTAGGATGATTAGGACGATGTTTTTGTGAAGGACTTTGATGGTCAACAAGTTTGAACTTTAGGTAAGATCTAGATTTTGTGTTGGCACAAGGGGATGTTTCTCTTTGTTTAGGGTAGATTAATGACCTTACGCAAAGAGGGGTGATTGTTTTTCTTGAAAAGGTAGACTAATGACTTTTCAAGGAAAATATGATGTTAATTATGAGATCTAGATCTAACTTTGGCTCAAAAGGATGACAAGCTTTGGTTAATGATTTGTTGATGGGTATTTTGATTTGGATTTGGATTTTTTGAAATGATTTGTTTTGGTCCAAGGAGATATGCACAAAGATTTAAGGGGGATGGATAGATATGGATTTGGGAGGATTATGATGTAGCAAAGGATCCAAAGATGATGATGGTGGATTCTCTAAGGTTGAAATGATGGTATATTTTTGGAAAATTTTGAGGAGAAAATGGATGGGGTACAGTCAATTTTTTGGAATGTAAATATGGATTATGGTAGAGCAGATGGTGAAGATCACAACTGAATAGCTCTTAGTCTCAAGCAAATCAATCTAAAAATAGTGCCAATCCACAGGTGAAATGGCGCCACAATCAGACAGAGATGGCGCTAAAACTAGGCAGTGTTGGTCAAGGTCCTAAAAAAGACAAATTTTTTATGGCAATGTTGGATTTTCTTTATTTGGAATTTGATCAAATGATTTTCAATGTCTCTTGGCAGGTGTTTGAAAACAATTTAAGCATATTAACACACAATTTAAGCACATGAACACATAATAACCAAGATTTTTGTTTTGTGAAATGACGTGTGATTTTGTTAAACAAGCACTTTACACAACCTAAGGTGAAGATATGACAGTATTTGTTGAATCCCCTAATTGTGCCTATTCAAAGTGGGTAGCTCTAGGATCTTGGTAGCATCGGCTCCTCCTTACAATTGCACACACTTCTCACGCATACCAAGATCCAGGTTTCTTATAAGGCTTTTCCCTCACCAAACCTTTAGATTATCCCTGCTACCTCAACTAAGAACTGCATGAATCGGGGCCGCTTCAAAGGTTTCCCTTCTGCGTCAACAAATAGAAGGATTTTGGCTTGCTAAACAATGGTTTGTAGTAAGGGCATCCATTCAAGTGGTTATACGTGTGGCAACGCTACTCTCAGTTATGGAGTCTCCTAGCCTCCAAGGGTTATGCCTTCGAGGGTTTTGGGGGAGGTTGGCTGTCGGTATAACAAAACAACACCTGTTGCTTGTGACTTTCATCCCAAACAGCTTATTTTATATAGCGGCTTGGAAGAGCTCGGCTTTAGCTTGTTTCCACTTGGGTCGTTCCCATCTTTCGAAGCGGGGTGGCAGTCTAAGGATTAACAAAAGCAACACAATCACAAAAATACTTTTGATCCCCAAGTTCATACAAAGATGCAAGAGGAGAGCATACATATTCCTTGTATTTGCATCACACTAAACATGGTTCATTTTAGTTCTTTGGATTAAGTTGGGAGTGATAAATGCAAGTTTTGTGAAATAACTTTTGATTCCCAAGGTCACCAAATGGTGCAAGGGAAGAGCATACACTTTTCACTCTACAAACATAAACCACAAAAACACTTCACACAAAATTAGATTGATTTTCTTGATTATATGTGTGAAGAATGTAGATTGTTGTTCTTTTTAATCTAATGCTTTCAATTGATGCAATTTGTGGTTCTTTTTAAAGCCCAAAATTGAAGTGTTTGATAGTTGTTGGCACACAATTGTCAATTTTAAAACACCAAATTCAAATGTTTGACACACACACACACAAAGATTTGTTTGTTCAATTTTATTGCACCAAAATCAAAATATTTTCTAAACTAGCATGTAAGGGTTCGTTTTTAGATTTCCAATTGAAGTGTTTTTGCTAAACTAGAGTTAAAAACCGTTGCAAGTATGAGGTGAACCAGTGTTGTCATTGATGTCAACTTACTCATATTGCATTAGTAAGAAGGTTTGGATGAGTTGTGTGCTGTTGTTATTGAGGAAATCAGTCTCCATCCGGAACAGTGAAGAACAGTGATGAGAAGAAGGCAAATGTACTGTATAGGTTAAGAACCAGAGGATACGGATTAAAGGGTTTGTAGATATGAGTCTTGAGATGCTTTAGCTAAGATTTCAGAGGTCCGCATGAAGATCTGAAGAAGTTGTGGCTGTCTGTGTGGAACTGGTTCCAGCAAGTGTTCAGAGGTGACAGAGGATCACAGAAAGGTCCGGTGAGGTCCGGAATTGTATTATCCTAATTTATGGATTGGAAGGAGTGTTTGGGATGTCCTTGTGATGTGTCATCTCAAGTTGTGTATGATTTTGAGGTTTAGAAGTACCTTTTGCATTGTGACAGTGGTGACAGACTGTGTTCTTGAAGTACCGGATGATGAAGAGAAGAGTTCTGGTAAGCTGATGAAGTGCAGATGTTTTTGATGATTCAAGGAAGGTTATGATGATCATTGAATCATATCTAGTTCGTGTTGGTAGTCCACATTGAAGTTAGAGTTGGATTTGATGTTTTGGCTACAAGTTGTTGGTGTTCTTCCTGTAACAGGCCGACCGGATGTACTACATGCCTTGCAAATGTTATTGTGATGTTGCCGACTTAGATGATTGTTCCTAAGTCAATGTCTTGTATAAATAAGTGTTTGAGAATTCATTTTGATGTGTGGATGGTGTGGATGAGTGTGGCATAGCGAAGAGAAGTGTGAAAGGTAGAGCAAGGATTTTTGGGCTTAAATGGAACTGATCCGGACATGGTAGAGATGTCATTCTCCAGTTCAAGATTGTGATTCTTATCACTTTGTAGACAGTGTGTCTCCTTGTAGGTAGTGTGCCTCTTTGTGAGTAGTGTGCTTGGGCAGTGAGCCCTAATTGGCATGTGCCATTCATTTTTCTTATTCTTCTAATAGAGAATAATCCTTGGGTTAATCACCCCGTGGTTTTTCCCTTAACCGGGTTTTCTACGTCAAAATCTTGGTGTTCAATGTGTTGATGTTTATCTGCTCTTGTGTTTATGCATTATGCTTTCATGGATGGTTAACTGATATGCTATTAACTAATAAAGAAGAATCAAGTGTTTGAAGAAAGAACAAGTTTTTATACAATTGATTCACCCCCCCTCTCAGTTGTATGCCCTAGATCCAACAATTAGTATCAGAGCCAAGTTCCTCTGAAAGGAGCTTAACCACTTGAGGAGATCCAGGATGTCGTCATACAAGAAGGATAGTCCGAAGTTCGATGGAACTAACTTCACTCTCTGGAAAGGTTGCATGAAATGTCACTTGGAGTGTATGGGAAAATCATACTTGGCCATGGTCTCAAAACCATATGTACCTCCACAGGGTGGTCTGACAACTCTGAATGAAATCACAGATGCTAAAAATAATTTGTGGACCAAGGAAGCTCTTCTAAGTGCATTGAATGACTCAGATCTCTCAAATGTTATCGACCTACCAATTGCATATCAGATCTTGACTAAACTGGAACTTCTGCATGAAGGAGATGAGTTTGTCAAGGGTGCAAGGTTGCAAAGTCTGAAAGGGAAATTTGAAAGATTGAAGATGAGAGAAGATGAAAACATCACTACCTTTATGCCAAGAGTGAATGAGCTGGTATGTGGAATTAGAAATGCTGGTGGAACTCTAGATGAAAATGAGATTGTTTGCAAAATTCTCAGATCCCTTCCTGTTGCCTACAAAATTAAGGTTGCTGCCATTAATGAATTCAAAGCCCACACAACTATCACAAGAGAACAATTGGCTGGCAAACTAGCTACATTTGAAATGACCGAGTTTGGAGATGATCCTCCCAAGACTGAATCTGCTTTCAAAGCCAGTGCCTATGTGAAAGGCAAACAGAGATTTGATCCGGGAGAAAACTCTTCAAGGAAGATGTCATGGTATGATCAAGCAAGAAGAGACATGGAAGAAGAGGAAGCAGAAATAACTCAACTTGAAGCCCTCATTGCAAAGAGACTGCCAAGAGGATCCGGTAAGTATGAAGGAAAACTACCCTTTAAGTGTTTCAACTGTAATAAGATTGGTCATTTTGCTTCAAGATGTTTGGAAAGATCTACAAGGTCTAATACTAATAGACAAAGGTTTCAAAAGAAATACTATTATGTTCATGCAGAAGATGACAATGAAGGAGTAACAGATGATGAATTAGAACTAGGAAGCAAATCTGGAAATGAATGGGTGTTTATTGCCATCAAGGAAGAAGATTCAATATCCTCTGAATCTGTCAATCACAAGGTTGTGGAAAGAGCTTTGGCTGCTCAAGTAGAAGAAAAGGATGATTGGGTTATTGACAGTGGATGCTCTCACCATATGACTGGTGACAAGAATAAGTTCTTAGATTTGGAAAGGTATGAAGGAGGAATGGTAAAGTTTGGTGACAATTCTGTTGGAAGAATCAGAGGTAGGGGGACTATTTTCTTTGATGGAAAGAGCAAAACAGGTAATGTACTATATGTTGAAGGATTGAAGCACAATCTTCTCAGTGTTGGTCAGTTAGTGGACAAAGGCTATGATCTCTGGTTCAAGAATGGAAAATACAGAATCTTTACAAGCTCTGGAACTGAAATTGCATCCGGTGCTCAAACAAAAGGTAATATCTTTCATCTGGTCGGTTCAAATAAAAGTTGTCTGTTTGTTCAAGTTGATCAGAGTTGGTTATAGCATAGAAGAATGTGTCATGTAAATTTTGATAACATCATCAAGATAAGCAATATTCAGGCTATAAAAGATCTTCCAAAATTGGTGAAACCTACAAATAGTTTGTGCAAAGAATGTCAGCTAGGTAAACAGAGCAGAGTCTCTTTCAAAAGCAAAGATCAGTCCTCTACCAAATTGTTGGAATTAGTAAATACTGATCTCTGTGGTCTGACAAGAATCAAGAGTCTGTAAGGTGATAGATATTTCATGTTGCTAATTGATGACCATTCCTGGATGATGTGGGTTACCCTCCTAAAAGAGAAATCAGAAGCCCTTGAGAAGTTCAAAATCTTCAAAGCTATGGTAGAGAATCAAACCAGATTGAAACTGAAATGTCTAAGGTCTAATAGAGGTGGTGAATTTACATCCGATGAGTTCATTAACTTTTGTGAGAAGCAGGGTATAAAGAGACAGTTGTCTGCTCCTAGGACTCCACAGCAGAATGGAGTAGTTGAGAGAAAGAACCAGACCATTCAGGAAGCTGCCAGGACAATGATGTTGGAAGCAAATGTTCCTCAGATGTTTTGGAAAGAAGCTATCAGCACTGCAGTCTACACTCTCAATTGAGTTCAAATCAGAAATAATACCGGTAAGATCCCCTATGAACTTTGGTTTGGCATCACTCCTACTGTGAGATATTTCAGAGTATTTGGTAGCAAGTGTTATATTAAAAGAGATGAAGATCTAGGAAAGTTTGATGTCAGAAGTGATGAAGAAATTTTCTTGGGTTACTCCACTCAAAGCAAAGCATATCGGTGTTACAATAAGAGACTAAGGAAGAGGATAGAAAGTACTAATGTGAAAGTTGATGAAGGAATTGAGAAGCCCTCAATATTCTATGAATGTGATGAAGATGATCAGAATGATCCTCTGGTGCAAGAAGCTCCTTCCTTTGAAATTTAGATCCAGACTGATTCGGTAAATCAGGAACAAGAAGTTTGTCTGAATGAGCCTGATCAAGAATTAGTAGTGCAAGAAACTCCCAAAGTTCCAAGGTATGTAACTCTAAATCACTCTGAAGATCAGATCATAGGTGACAAAAGTAAAGGGGTACAAAGAAGAAGAAGAATTGCTCAAGATTCAAATGAATACTGTCTAATTTCAAAGATTGAACTAAAGACAGTAAATGAAGCTTGCAATGATGAAAACTAGACCAAAGCAATGGAGGAAGAATTGATGCAAATTAAGAAAAATTGTACTTGGGATCTTGTTCCCAAACCTAGAGATAGGAATGTGATTGGAACCAAATGGATCTTCTGGAACAAACTAAATGAAGCTGGTGAAGTAATCAGAAACAAAGCTAGATTGGTCTGCAAAGGCTACTCTCAAATATAAGGAATTGATTTTGAAGAGACCTTTGCTCCTGTGGCAAGAATTGAAGTAGTCAGATTATTTCTTGCATTTGTTGCCTTCAAAGACTTCAAGGTATATCAAATGGATGTCAAGTCTGCCTTCCTAAATGGTGATTTGGAAGAAGAAGTTTACATTAAACAACCGGATGGATTTCAATTGTCTGATAATGATGATATGGTCTGCAAGTTGAAGAAAGCATTATATGGATTGAAGCAAGCCCCAAGAGCGTGGTATGAAAGGTTGGATAAGCATCTTATGCAGATTGGATTCAACAAAGGCACTGCTGACAGTAACTTATATTTTAAAATTGATCATGAAAACATTTTGATTGTTGAAGTGTTTGTGGATGATATCATTTTTGGAGGAAGAGATAGTATGTGCAAAAATTTTGCAAATCAGATGAAAAGTGAGTTTGAAATGTTTATACTTGGTGAAATGAATTTCTTCTTGGGTCTGCAAATTACTCAAACAAAGAAAGGGATCTTCATTTCTCAGACCAAATATTTGAAAGAATTGTTAAGGAAATTTGGTATGGAAGATTCAAAGCCAATGAACACTCCTATGGCAACCGGATGTAAGTTGAGCAAAGATGATGACTCTCCAAAGGTAGACTAGATAAAGTATAGATCAATGATTGTTGGATTGTTGTATCTCACTTAGACTAGACCAGCTATAATGTAGGCTGTTGGTCTTGTGGCAAGATTCCAGGCTGATCCTAGAGAATCTCATGTTATGGCAATCAAAAGAATTTTTAGGTACTTGAAAGGAACAGTTGAGTATGGTCTATGGTACCCTAGAGATTTAGATTTCTCTCTTCATGCATATACAGATGTAGATTGGGCAGGAGATATGGATGACCGGAAGAGCACCAGTGGTGGAGCATTCTTTTTGGGGAAGAGATTGGTTTCTTGGCTAAGCAAGAAATAAGATACAATATCTCTGTCTACAACTCAAGCAGAATACATTGCAGCAGTAGGTAGTTGCACTCAAATCTTATGGATGAAGCAGATGCTAAGAGGCATTAAAGTTGAATATGAGGAGCCTATCACAATTTTCTGTGATAATTCAAGTGCAATTAATATTTCTAAGAATCTGG
The DNA here is from genome assembly GCA_027924645.1 of Cunninghamia lanceolata. NCBI lineage: Eukaryota > Viridiplantae > Streptophyta > Pinopsida > Cupressales > Cupressaceae > Cunninghamia > Cunninghamia lanceolata. The sequence goes on along the minus strand of BSBN01000976.1, from coordinate 6,190,898 downwards.
TATTGCATTCGAAGACTAAGCACATATCTATCAAGTTTCACTTTTTGAGAGAACAAGTGAACAAGGAAGAAGTCAGATTGGAGTATGTTCCCTCCAAGGATTAGATTGCAAATATCTTTAATAAACCTCTTCCCAAGGACTCTTTCGAATATCTCCAGGAGAAGTTAGGGGTCATGGTCCCTCTGATGATGAACTAGGATGCACTGATATGCATCAGTCCGGTGGATATCACAGTCATATCTTGTGATCCAGATTGATGATGGGGAGCTGCTACTAAGGGGGAGCAGCTGGTATGATTCTGATGTATTAGAATTGCAAGTATGAGCCCTTTGCCATTGATGTCAAAGGGGGAGAGAAGACATGTGAAAAACAAGTGGTTGATGATCAAAGGGGGAGCAGTAAAGGAAGAGAAGACATGTGAAAAGTTGTTGTTGATAGGGGGAGCTATGACAGAAAGGAGAAGTTCTTGTCTTGATGGTTTTTCACATCATATGTTGCCATCAATGACAAAGGGAGAGATTGTTGCAAGTATGAGGTGAACCAGTGTTGTTATTGATATCAACTTACTCATATTGCATTAGTAAGAAGGTTTGGATGAGTTGTGTGCTGTTGTTATTGAGGAAATCAGTCTCCATCCGGAACAGTGAAGAACAGTGATGAGAAGAAGGCAAATGTACTGTATAGGTTAAGAACTAAAGGATGCAGATTAAAGGGTTTGTAGATATGAGTCTTGAGATGCTTCAGCTAAGATTTTAGAGGTCCGCATGAAGATCTGAAGAAGTTGTTGCTGTCTGTGTGGAACCGGTTCCGGCAAGTGTTTAGAGGTGACAGAGGATCACAGAAAGGTCCGGTGAGGTCCAGAATTGTATTATCCTAATCTGTGGATTGGAAGGAGTGTTTGGGATGTCCTTGTGATGTGTCATCTTGAGTTGTGTATGATTTTGAGGTCTAAAAGTACCTTTTGCATTGTGACAGTGGTGACAGACTGTGTTCTTGAAGTACCAGATGATGAAGAGAAGAATTCTGGTAAGCTGATGAAGTGCGGATGTTTTTGATGATTCAGGGAAGGTTATGATGATCATTGGATCATATCTAGTTTGTGTTGGTGGTTCGTATTGAAGTTAGAGTTTGATTTGATGTTATGGTTACCAGTTGTTGGTGTTCTTCCTGTAACAGGTCAACCGGATGTACTACACGCCTTGCGAATGTTATTGTGATGTTTGCCGACTTAGATGATTGTTCCTAAGTCAATGTCTTGTATAAATAAGTGTTTGAGAATTCATTTTGATGTGTGGATGGTGTGGATGAGTGTGGCATAGCGAAGAGAAGTGCGAAAGGCAGAGCAAGGATTTTTGGGCTTAAATGGAACTGATCCGGACATGGTAGAGATGTCATTCTCCAGTTCAAGATTGTGATTCTTATCACTTTGTAGACAGTGTGTCTCCTTGTAGGTAGTGTGCCTCTTTGTGAGCAGTGTGCTCAGGCAATGAGCCCTAATTGGCATGTGCCATTCATTTTTCTTATTCTTCTAACAGAGAATAATCCTTGGGTTAATCACCCCGTGGTTTTTCCCTTAACCGGGTTTTCCATGTCAAAATCTTGGTGTTCAATGTGTTGATGTTTATCTGCTCTTGTGTTTATGCATTATGCTTTCATGGATGGTTAACTGATATGCTGTTAACTAACAAAGAAGAATCAAGTGTTTGAAGAAAGAACAAGTTTTTATACAACTGATTCACCCCCCCTTCTCAGTTGTATGCCCTAGATCCAACAAAAACATCCTGTAAAAGTTTGTTAGTATCTGCAAAATGATAGTAAAGACCTGCAAAAACACTTGTCAGTACCTGCACAGACAGCAAAGTTAGTTTCAAAATAGCGTTAAAATAGAGGTACAATGGTGCCACTACGGACAGAAAATGGTGACACTGACAGACAACAGACTGAGAACCTGACACCCTATACTGATGGTGCTAATTCAACAGATAGAGCTAATATAAGACCCAGAAGGCACCAAACTAGAATATTGTGCTACAGGGTTATACATAAGGTGCTAATAAAATTAATAGCGCTAATACAATAGATGGAAAGTGCTAAAGTAGAAAATAGCGCTAAACTAGATCTATCAATGCGCCACTATGCAACTTGTTGGACAGTCTGGTTACCATTGCAGATAGCGCCAATCTAGGTGCGGATAGCGTCAATACAGGGCTAAATGCATCTGACTTGCAAAAAGTAGTTTTTCCTAAACAACACAAAGGGTTAGACAGTAAAATTGAGGTCTTGTTAGCCTTGTTAGCACAACAGATGAGAAAACAAGATAGGGTGATAACCAAAAAAATATGTTTGGATTTTTAGAGAAATTTCGTCATAACCTCCCCTTGTCCAATCAATAATCCTGCGAAAATAGAGAGTAGTTAGGCACAGAAAATAGCAGGGAGATTATTGAAAGAGACTTGGGAGTGCATTTTTGAAATGGAAATGTGTTGCGCAAAATAGCGCTAAAACAGAGTATAGCGCTAAAATCCATGAGTGATAGCGCCACTGCGTAGGGTAAATGGTGCTGCACCTACAAAAACAAGTCTAGACCACAAAAACTCACAACAACTGATTAGATTCAGACCTTGTGGGTCCCACCGGGCATGCCAATGTAGATTAGGTGAACAAATGAGGTTGAAAACACAAAACTAAATGCAATAAAACACAAAAAGCTATACCTCACATGAAGACCCAATCTCATCAAGGGAGAGGAACCATTTCACCCAAAACAAGCTCCTAAGACATGATTATCCCTAGACAAGTGATTCAAATGTGAAATGCTACTCAAATTGCAACTCACTAAAAGGCTAGCTCAATTGATATTTTGGCATAATAACTTTGCATAAAACTTGGATCCTTGAATGGGTTGAGAGATGTTGTATTTATAGTCTTTTTGGAGGGATTTTGATCCAAGGGTGGAGATTGATTTGGAAGGTCAATGGTGGAGGATGAAGGTGATGTGGAGGGCCTAGATTCAATCTTGAATGAATGGAGGGCTAGGAATAAAAGTGAATCTTTTATTCATTTTGAGAAAAAGGGGTTATTAAATGAGCATGGGTGGTGAAGGATTATTTTTGAATTAAAGATTCATATGGGGGAATGTAAATGAATTAAAAATTCATTTGGAGATAAGTGGAAATAAATGAGTATGGGTGAGGTAAGGGGTTGTAAGGAAAATTAAATGTGATGTGGGATGTTTTTAAATAAAAAATTGACTTAGGTGGAATTATTTCAATTTTTTATTTGGAGGATGTGGGGAAGGATGTTAAACTAGGTTTGACCACCCAAATGAGAGGTTAGGATTAATTAAACACATGTTTTATTTAATTAATCCTAGGGCTAGGATGAGGTAGGCTAGGGTAGGCAATTAAATAATAGCTATTTAATTGTCTAGGGTAGGGATAGGTCAATTAGTAGGCTGGATTAATTAGTTAACATGGTTTTAACTAATTAATTAGATTTAGTAAAAAAGGGGGAAATTGATTTAATAAATATTGCATATTTATTAAATCAATTGGCTAAGGTTTGGACTATTGAATTAATGAAATAAATTCAATTGTTGGGATAAAATGATGGAAAATAGGGTAATGAAGGGATAATTAATTAAATAAAAATTTAATTAATTGGTTAGAAGAGAAATTGACATGATTAGGGATGTCGGGAGTCAGTTTTGATGGTAGAAGACATTTTTAGGTGTCTATAGAAATATTGTGTGCTTGCATTGTAACCGATCCAGTCATTTTGCAAGATTCTGTAGAAGCAAAACCAATGAAGGAAGAGGTCCGGTAAACAGAAAACTAGATGAGCAAAGACAAGACAAGGGCAAAAGAAAAATTGAAGAGAATGAGATCCAAAATGAAACAAGTGAGACATGGTTGAAGTAATTTGTTGCAAGTATTGGCCTAACCAATGTTGTTATTGATGTCAACATACTCCTATTACATTGATGTCAAGGATTGGGTGAGTTGTATGTTGAGGATATTGAGAAAATTAGTCCTATCAAGAACAAAGAAGAATAGTGAAGTAGAGATCCCAGCTAAGATGAAGATTAGAGGATGTGCATCAAAGGGTTTGTAGATATGTGTCTAAAGGTGATCCAGTAAACATTTGAGAGGTCCACATGAAGATTTGAAGAAGTTATGGCTATATGAGTAAAACTGGTTTTGGTAGATGTTCAGAGGTGACAGAGTGACACAAATAGTTTTGGTGAGATTCGAAAATGCAATACCTTGTTCTACGGATTTGGTGGAGTGTTTAGGAAGTCAATGTGAATTGACAAGTTAGTTGGTTCACGATCTGGAGGTCTGCAAGCACCTATTCCAATATGACAGTGATGACAAATTATGTTCTTGAGGTTTTAGATGAAGGAGAGAATGATTTCAGTAAGCAAAAGTAGTGTGGATGTTCTTGGTGATTCAGGCTTGAGCTTGTGGGGGTCTTTGGATTGTGTCCAATTCGTGTTGGTGGTCCACATTGAAGATTGAGCTCGTAATTGAAGAATTACTTCCAGATGATGATGTTCTTCCTAAACTTGGCTGACCAGATGAGTTACACATCTTGCGGATGATCTTGAAGATATTCTGTGAAGTATGGTGTGTTCCTCAAAGAAGATTGAAGTCCTAGATCAATGTGGCCAACAGTGTGATGATCCACATGAAGTCCTTTGTAATTAGTCAAGTTCTATTTGTGTATTTTCTCTGTAAAGTTTGCTGACTTTGATGATTATCCCAAAGTTGATGTCTTGTATAAATAAGAGCTGTGAAGTCATTTCAAAAGTATCTTGGTCGAGATGAGAGTGTGGTAGAGAGGAGGAATGTGAAAGGTAGAACAAAAGTATTGGGCTTAAATAGAACTAACTCAAGCATGGTGAAGATGCTATTCTTCAGTTCAAGTATGTAATATTTATTACTTTGTAGATAGTATGTCTCCTGTAGGTAATGGGCATCTTGTGAGTAGTGTGCTCGGGTAGTGAGCCCTAATTGGCATGTGCCATTTAGTTCTTTTTATTCTTTTAATAGAGAATACAATCTTGGGTTAGTTACCCTGTGGTTTTTCCCTTAATTGGATTTTCCATGTTTAAATCTTGGTGTCATATGTGTTAATGTATTTCTGCTCTTAGATTGCTGCATTATGTTTCCATGATTGATTTATTATTATGCTACTAAATTACAAGAAGGATTTAAGTGATTAATAAGAGAAAGTTTTGGGACAACTGATTCATCCCCCCTCTCAGTTGTCTATCTTGAATCTAACAATTGGTATCAGAGCTAAGTTCCTCTAAAAGAGCTTAACCGCTTGAGGAGATCCAGGATGTCTTCCTACAAGAAGGATAGTTTGAGGTTTGATAGAACCAATTACACTCTTTAGAAAAGCCGCATGGAATGTCACTTGCAATGAATGGGAATGCAATATTGGATCATGGCTTCAAAGAAGTATGTTCCTCCACATAATGGTCTAAGAACTATAGATGAAATCAGAGATGCTGAAAACAATCTTCAGGCTCAAGAATCTCTACTAAGTGCCTTATTTGATTCAGAACTGACAAATGTTATAGATCTAAAAACTGCATATGAGATTTGGAAAAAATTGGAACTTCTGCATGGAGGAGACAAGTATGTTAAATGTGCCAAGCTACAGAGTTTGAAAGGAAAATTTGAAAACCTGAAGATGAGTGAAATGTTGGCAAGAGACATTGTGTGGCTTCATGAGTGTTGTCATTGATGGAAACAAAGTCTATCCTACACATTTGCAGTACATAGTATGCCTATACCAGAAGTCAGATTGAAGATTGTTTTGGTCTGGTGAACAAGAACAGAGTATGCAATAAGGTCCGACAATCAGGTCTAGATCTCTTAGATGATGTAACTTAGAAAGTTGCAGATTTGGATAAGTCAAGAGGAGCATCATGACTACTATATTCCAGAGATTTAGCCTTCAGTAGTAAATCATGGATAAGATATGAGCATCTGAGCATCAGGTTTTAGTCAAGTAGAGTAGACAGAGGAAGATCTGACTGGTAGAGCATCAGACTTCAATTCGGATGAGTAAAAGGTATTGATCAAGCTATTTGAGGGATCGTACATTGTTAGCTGACATGATTAATGACTTCTATGCCTATGTTTTTGATACACATAACAAATCAAGCATGGATTCAGCTGACAGATCAGTAATTTGTAAATATCTTGAGTATTCTGGTTGCCAACTAGAAAGTTGTTGAAATCCTTGAGGCGGATATATATACCAGATGGATTCTAGTATGTAGGTGTGTGTGAATACAGAGATGATGAAATAAAGTACGAAGAAAAGCAGAGATAAGTGTGGAAGCAACAATACAAGTCTGGTATGTGACAAAGCAACAACACTAAACCAGAGGAAGAATGAAGTGCATCAGATCAGTATATTGTGCCTAACTAGAACTAAACTCTAGCATTTGTGGATACCTCTTAACAGTTCAAACATCTAATTATCTTCTAGAAGTTCTGTAGACAGTGAGTCTCTTGTAGGCAGTGTGCCTCTTGTGAGCAATGTGCTCAGGCAATGAGGCCTAATTGGCAAGTTCCATTTTCTACTTCTTATTCTTTTAATAGAGAATACAATCTTGGGTTAGTCACCCCATGGTTTTTCCCTTAACAGGGTTTTCCACGAAAAAATCCTTGTGTTATTTGTGTTGATTTTATTTCTGTTCTCATGATTATATATGCTTATATGTTTTGATGCTATACAAATTATAAAAGAAGAAAAGAAAGTTAAGATAATAGAGATAACTGATTCACCCCCCCTCTCAGTTATCTGCCTTGTTTCCAACAATTGGTATCAGAGCTAAGTTCCTCTAAACAGAGCCTAACAGCTTGAGGAAGATCTAGGAATCTCAATGGATATGTATGGTATGAAGGAACAACTTCAGTCTACCCTGGATGATCTTGAACAATCCCACTCTGAAGTCAATAACTTAAGAGAAAGAATCAAACAAGCTGATGATTTCATAAATGAGCTAAAAGAAAAACTGAGTATCTCTATGAAAAAGAGAAAGGAACTACTTCAAAAATTAGCAAATCAGAGTGAAGCCAATGATACTAATGAAGATCTGGATGAGAAAAACAAGCTATGTGAAAAACTGTCAAAAGTGGTCATTATGGTAAGGCATGAGATGGAATCATGGGTTATGAGATTCACCCAAGAAATTGAAGAGAAAAGGAAAATTGAAGATAATCTAAAACAATCCCTTAAGGAGAAGACAGAGGACTGCCACAAAATGGACAGAATAATCAGGCATCTTGAATCTGATCTTGAAGAAGCTAGAGATAATGAAGAACAACTTGAGAATCAAATAAACACTCTTAAATAAGATCTTCAAACAACAAATGAATACAAAGAGAAATTCAAGATAAGCTCAGCCCAACTTGAAGTTCTTGAAAGCCAAAAGAGGGTAGATGATAAGTGTGGTTTGGGATATGAGAAAGGTGAAAGCTCTGGATCCGGTCCAAAGAATTTTGGATTAGGAAATCAAAGAAATAGGCCTAGAAGACCTCCAGTAAGGCATCCAAATGCTCAAAGATATCCATCCTTCAATGGATACTACTTCAATTGCAACAACTTCGGTCATAAAGCAATTCAATGCAGAAGGAGAATGAATCAAACTAATCCATCCTTCTCCAGACAATGTTTCAACTGCAAAAGGTATGGTCACAAATCTCATGAATGCAGAAATATGCAAATGAACAAATCATTCAATGGTAGATGCTTTGCATGCAATAGGATGGGACATATGGCTAATCAATGCAGATCAAGAGGATATCAATCAAATATGCAAAGAAATGTTGTTTGTTACAACTGCAATAGATCCAGTCATATTGCCAAATTCTGCAGAAGTAAAAATTAGGATAAAAAGGGTCCGGTGCATCTCAATAAAAAAACAAGATAAGGGAAAAGACAAAGTGAATGCGGATGAAGTTCAAAGGGAGATGAGCAAGATTTGGGTTAAGAAGAGTACATAAAATGTTGGGGATGGATCCGTACCAAAATCTGGTGCTAATATTCCTTCCAGAAATTAAACAGATGAGCTCTGGCTCAGGGAGAGTCACAAAGAAAAATAAATTCCCCCAGCTAGTTAATTGGTGCCTAAATTTGGCACATGGAATGTTGCGGATTAAAGGGTTCTCAGAAAATATCTAAATAACCCTCGGTAAAATTATGAAAGATCCGCATGGAATTTTACAAGAGTTTAATCATCCAAGATTGATTCAGTTTGACAGCCATCCAGTAAAGAAGGATTTTTATAGATAGATTCGGTATGATTCAAAATTGAAATACTTTGATCTACAGATCCATGGCATGATTGAAGGAAAGAAGATACATTGTCAATCCTCACTGAAAATCATTCTAAGTGCAACATAGTGATTCAAGAAGATCTCTCTCAGAACAGGGCAACCGAATAACTTATGTTGTGCATTTATTGCAAAAGGAAATTAGGGTTTGCACAAAGATAAAAGGGTTCATTCACTTATTATTTGTACATTTACATTTGAGAAGAAGAAAAGAAGAGCTCTGCATCAAGTTTCTACAACTCTCTCAAAGATCAACTGCAAAATCTAATTCAACCAGCGATTTGTTCTAGCTCTTATTTCGAACCCTAAAGCGTAAAAAGGTACTTCCATTCAAAAAATCTCTCTCTGAATCTTTTGCAAAATGGCTACTCCAATGGTTGTTAAGATCACTGATAGGTCATGCCCAAAATTCAAGAAACACCCCTATAAATCCCTAGAAGTTGATCCTTTAGGTGCTTTTTCTAGCATTCTGCATGGGGTATTGCACGTAGAAGATGTTAGGGTCTACATCCACGCCAACATTGAGGAATTTGGAGACCCTAAGTTGATGGACATCTATCATAAACAGTTAATAGATGAAAGTTTTGAACTCAAACCTCAATACAAGGCCCTCTGGGATAAACACTTCGGACATTGCATCCACTTTCCCTATTTTGCAGAAGATGATTGGGTCCGGTACGTCCTTAGTAGAATGCATGATAATTTCATGTGGTTAATGAGGCCCTTTAAGATAACAAAAGATGCTATTAGGGTAGTAATTGGACTGCACTCATCCGGTGGGTTACCTGCACTCAAATCTATCAAGAACCAAACAGTAACTGAAGCTATTAGATCTAAGTTTGACAAGAGTGCAATGACCATAGATGACATCACAGATCTGGATGTCAAATTTGCCTCAATGATAATTGGGTATAAGATCTATCATTCTAGCAGGGAAAATTTTGTGTCTGGGACTGCAATATATGCAGCATATCAGATGTTGAGGGAAAATGCAGATTATGACCTATGTGATCTTCTTTTAAACCAACTGTTAGAAAACCTACAAAAGATCAAGAAGGATAAGAAGAACTCCTTCAAGTATGTTTGTTTAATACTATGTCTATTCTTCTACTACATGAATGAGCTACCTGAATCAAGTGGTTGGGTTAGGCAAAATGACAAACCAGTTGCAATACAGATTAGAGACTATATGTATGGACTTGGTGATGCTAAAGCTCAAAGCATAGCACACTGGGGTTACTTTAAGAACTTCCAAAGCATGATGCAAGCCAGAGAGGATACCTCAATCCATAGTTGAGAAATACAAGGATACAATGTGTTTCATGGTAGATATTGATCAATGCCTAATGGAGGCAGTTGAGCCCAGAATAGTTTGGATAATGCCAATGGGATACGAGGTCAATGAGAAACTCTTGGAGCTACATATTCAACACCTGTTGAGCCAATCTAAGGACCCTGAGGCAGAAAGGTTTGGAACCTTTCAAGAACTAAGTATAAAAATACATGTTGAGCTAAGCCAACCAGAGATAAAGAGGAAAGTTAGAAGGGAAGTCAAGGAAATTGCCAAAAGATATGGCATATCAAAAGAGGCAGTAGATGCAAACAGAGAGAAAATTGAAAGAATTGAGAAAGAGAAACAAGAAGCAGAGAAAGGAAGTGTTCCAGTACAAGCCTTCTCCTAGACTAGATCCTCCAAGAGCTCTGCACCTGGCACTCCTAAGAGCTCAAGAGCCACCAAACTGGAAGTCAAGACATTCGGAAAGGGAGAAAAGAGAATGAAAACAAAAGCCATAAGGTCTTACATAAGTCACAAGGATGATGAAGAAATAGAGTCTGATGAGGAAATTAAGAAAATGAAGAAGAAGAAGAAAACATCTAGGGAATGTAAAAACAAAGAAGAAAAGGCAAAAGAATTTGTTGAAAAGCCCACTCTTTCCATTGATGATATCATCAAGGTAGTTACTATGGATGGGAATCTGCAACCAGTAACAGAATTCTATGATGAATATAGTGATACTAACAAGAGGATCTTGGAAGAAGCTACAGTCAGGTACCTGAATATTTACAATAAAGCATTCATTGAAATTATTTCATTGATTCCCAAAAGTCTAGAGAAGGTACTTGAACTAAGAAAAGAGAATGCAAAAGAAAAAGACTTAGAGATTAGGGAACAGATAGCAATTTAGCTCTATCCTTCTATTACTCCAAAGCAAATGGACATGATCTTTAAGGACTGTAAGGATGAATTCCAAAGCAAAGCAAGAATAAATAAAATTATGCTTGGAGAAACTGACCAAGTAGCAAGAGAAATAAAAGACATCCTCTGGAATGCCTTCAAAAGATTCAATCTTCCTATTGTAGAGGAAATAGATGAACCTTCTACCATGGATGTTGAAGGATTAAATGTAGCCAATGAAGAATCTTCTAACAAAAATGTAGAAGGGTCAAAAGAGATAGGTGAAGAGAAGTCTAAGGACTTGGATTCCTCTGTTCTGAAAGAGGAAGTTCATGAAGCATTAAATATAGGCAGACATTCTAGACTCAGGAGCTGAAGGAGAAGGAAGAAAAGAGGAGAAAGTGAGTCAGGAAGAGGAGGTAAAGGGAAAAGAAGAAGAACAAATAAATAAGATCTATGATGACAGTTCTGAGATCCCAAAAGAAAAGAAGACTTAGTCATCGGCAAGAGACACTGTAGAGGCAGTGAAGAACTTCTTGAACAAAGAAATGATGGAAATAGATGAACCTAAACTATTTCAAGGACCACTAAATTTTGACTCTCTCTCCAGTCCAAACAATGAAAATAACATCTTTTGCTCAAGCTAAAGCAAAAGAAAAACTTCTGAAATCTCACATGGAAGACTGTGACCTATTAGAGATTGCATCCAGGATGCTAGAGAAGATCATGCCATCATTTCAAAAGGATCCTTCAGCCTCTCCATCTGGTAACTTGAAATCTCTGGTAAATTTTGTTAGCACTCATTTTGATTCTTTAGAGAAATTGGTAGAAGCAAAGGTCCGGAAGGAGTTTTTGGGAAAAAGATTCACTAAAGTATAGGGACTTATTACTAATGATAGTGTTGTGCCTTGCACACACGCCCCATTCTAAAGCATGATGACCCCCTCTTTCGTTTTGGCTAGTGAGTCATTTGGTCTTCTGATCTCTCAAAGTGGTTGTATGATCTAAAGTATTTTTTCCCTAGATAGAAGGATGACATTGAAAAATCACTTCAAAATCTGCTAGGGTAGGTTGTTACTTTCCCTTTGGGGCCCTTGAATTGGTATTTTTCACTAAAACTAGCCTCAACTGACCTTTGTGCTGATTTTGAGTCTGTCAGACCTAGCGCTAAAATTTGCCTCATCCGACCTATGCGCTAAAATCTTATCGCTCTGACTCTTGCGCTGATTTTCCCTCTGTCAGACCTTCTGCACTAAAATTAGTTCCGACTGACCTTGCACTAAAAGCACCAACCTCCGACTTAGTCAGATCCCCCAAAAATCTCCACAGGTCAGATGAGTCAGAAAGTCCCGCCAAATAGTGCAAACTGAACTTCTCATATTCGCGTTGAATGTTGCCTCGTCTGACCAACCTAATTTCTGTGCAAGACCTCCAACAGACAGTCTATACTCCTGGGTATTAATGGCAGATTGGCGTGGTTTAAATAGGGAATTAACTAGTTTTAACTCATTTTAATCGCATTTTTTGACTGCATGTTTCAAGCTCCGTTCTTCCCTGCCGACATCACCCGAGCTCGAACCTACGACCTCCTCCTATAGTTCGAATCCGTGCCACCATTGTTGTAGGTAGGGTTTTAGACCTCTTTATTTCAAGTTTTTTTGGGGTTTTCAAAACAACTAACTTCCAGTGGGCCGTTAGGGTTTTTCTTTGAGGAATGATTGACGAATTACGATATTTCTAAGTTAGGGTTTGGTGGATTTAGTCCTTTGGTTTTGAAACCCTAGTGTAAGACTCTAGTTGAAGGCCGAGAATCGGGGTGCCTTAAACGAATTTAGAAATTTTAGGGATTTAGCCCTATAACCTCTATGCACTAGGTCAGCGCTAAATCGACCTCCAACTGACCTTCAAACCAAAGCCCTTTTGAATTGGTCTGACACCCCGAAATTTAGCACCAGAAGCCTAGTGCCCAGTTGCGCTAAGATTGACTTCATCTGACCCTCGCAACCAATATGCCATTTTCAACTAGGTCGGACGATTTAAAAAATTCTGCAAACTCAAAAAACTTTTTTGCACTAGAAATACCTTTGTTTGACCTTGCGCTAAAATATCCTGTATCCAACCTAGTCAGATGATGAACATTTCCCCGCGAAGTCGGTGCTGCCCAAAAACCCTGCCAGAAGGGTTCCTCAAACCCAGTGCTTAAAATTGCCTTGTCTGACCTGTGCAATATTATCCCTCATCCAACCTGGTCGAACCCTGTCGAAACTCACGTAGGTTAGACCGACCTAATTTCTGCGCAGGAAGAGGCCGTATTGCATCAACATTGTTTTACGCCAGATTGCCCACCGACCGACTTGCAAACCATCTGAGGTCGGAGACCTCCAAATCCTACGCAAGTCAGACACCCCCAAAAATAGTGCAAGATACAGAACATAAGAAGGAGACCCAAACTTGAGGTCAGACCTGTCCGATTTCCCCGCTAAGGTCAGACAACGTCCATTGTAGCGATTTTCTTGCTCAAGGTCGGACAACCCTCAAATTAGCACAAAACCCTCTAAATGGCTGAATTTGTTGAAATTTCCTTAGAGAATGTTGTTCAGGATGATGCAATTAATGTTGTGATGCAGTAATAATAATGTTTTGATGAAACCTCTTGCAACATTTGATGTATACTTGCATGTAGTGCCTTTTCAATTTGACTTAGTTTTCCTTCAAATGCATGCTTGTAATGAATGGCAGATTTATGTGGGTTTATCTAATCCTAGGAGTATATTAGGAAGCTGTATTGATACCAAACTTATAAGGTCTAGTTTTGCAGACTAGATGACTGCACGGGCTCAAGCTATGAAGTACGAATTCAAGGGGATACGTCAAGAGACTGGAATCCACTCCGGGTGGAGAAATGTAGGAGACACCGATCTAGGTCATATCGACGCCTAGATGATTTCAGAATTAGAATCTTTGGACCCACTCTGACTCCCCGGGCCAAGAGGTTAAGAGATAGTGGACTTGGACAAGCAGCTGCCTTTGCAACCTTGGTTCAATGTACAGAATTGATGGCTACTTGTGCAGACAGATATGATGTTGTATCCAGACAAATATAGACAGCTAATGGAGAAGTCCTAGCTGATTTGACCCCGCCTGCTTTGGCAGAGATGTTGGATATCCCATGGCATAAAACCATGACTATGCCTGACAGACAAGTATCTAAGGAAGCATATAATAAGGATGTAGAAAGATGTAGGAAACATATAAATGACCATTGGGTCAAGAGCAAGAAGTCTGCTCTTGTCAAGCTCCCCATAGTATTATACAGAAGTGATTTCCACGATGAGATTGGGGATATCATAACTTTCTTGAGCAGAGTATATGGGTTGCCAACGGCCTCCACCTTCGAAGATTGGATGTTTATCATAATTTCAGAAGTACTGAAGGGAACCAAGTTCCATTGGTCATAGATCCTTAGTGACAACATCCATGAAGCTTTCAACAACTTCAGTGAGAACAAGTATTTCATGTGGACATCCTACGTCGTTTATGCATTGGCGAGAATGAATCACTACGATGGATTGTCCAAGGTTGGAGAAATTGGAAACAATGAAAAGACACAGGTCAAGGTGTATGAATGCTATCCTCAGCTGACCTCGTCTCAATCCTTGATACATTTCAAACGGGTCAACGATGCATTCACTATGTATATAGCAAGGATGTTGCAAGGTAATACAGCCTTGAGGATTTCTGCCGAGGCCATGAATGAAGTAATCCAATATGGTCGGTGGTATATCTAGTTTGAGAAATTCACATACATCAAAGTACAAGGCTTCACTGGAATGGCATACAGATTGCCAAGATACCCCGATGATAAGACAGTGCTCCTAGAACTATCTAGGCAACTGGTACCATGCGCGGAAAAGCTCAAGCACCTGCACAGAACAAATGTCCAGTTCCCCATTAAGTTTGGCAAAGGACTCTATGCATGCCCCTCTCTCACCTTAGTTGAATATTCGGATAAAGAGCTCCAACTCCTAAACTTACACTATTACAATGCCAGGAGTCATTTTGACCCAAATCAAGTAATGGAAAAGTTTGTAAGCAAAAAGCTGTTTCATAAGGACCATATTGAAGATTTCTAGGCTAATTGTCCTGATGACTATGAGGTCATGAAAAAGGCACATGCAAGGCTGTCCTTAAATTTTATTAAGAAATTCCATATAATGGTAGTGCCAGACCAGTTACAGGACAATGAGAATGTTATGGTCAGAGGTCCATGGGAGGCACAATACCACCTACCTATCCCATTACCCAATTGGGCTAATGCTGAAGAGAGCTCCTTGGATGTGATTATGAAGGAGCCAATTAGATTAAGTAAGGCATGGGTCAGAGCACAAGTGGGTGTTTTGAGGGGGCAGGGAGTCTAGTTGACCTACACGGTAGTGGAATCAGACAAAGATTCTGGTGGAGAGGAAGATGAGCCCATACTGGTCACCGATGATATGGAGCTAGCTGGGGAGAAAAATTTAGACATTGAGGAATATGCCCCCTTGGCAACGAGGGCGGGAAAAGTGAGGAAGCCTATCGTAAGGTCTCCTTGGAAGAAGGATCCACCTCCTACTACTAGGGCCAGAACTTCTAAAAGGAAAGATATGCCAAGAAGTGTTGGGGAGGCCTCCAAGGCCAAGAAGGTAAAAGCGAAAGAAGCAAGCAAGGAGGATGCTACAACCAAAGATGATCCAATTCCTCCAACTACCCAATCCCTCATACCGGATACTAGAACTGTCGTCTCGACTTCCACTCTTTCTACTTCCATCCCTCCTCCTTCCTCTGTTTCATCCACTTTTCCCACCACTTCAGCTATCATAGTGCAGGAATCATCTCCTTCCGCTTCTCTTACCTCTAGCATTACTACCACCTCTTGCTCACTGGCGATCTCCTCCATTGATTCTAGTAGCCCCATTTCTTCCACTCTTGCCATTTCACATCCCTCTACTACATCTACCCCTTCTTCTCCCTTACCATTGCCTCCCATATCAACCATCTTATCACCCCCACTTTCTTTGCCTTCATTGGCTCTTTCTTCATCCTTTACCATTTCCTCTTCCTTATCACCAGCCTTAGCTAATTTGACCCAAATTAGTACGCCTTCATAATTTCTTCTGCTATCCCCATTTCACAAACATCGGCAGATTCATTGGAAGTACCTTTGTTGACTGGTATTGAGAAGGTTTGTGCAGAATTGGAGTTGCAGGAGCATGAAGTAGTGATTGACAAGAACGAGGAAGTATTCACTGGTGTAAATAATGAAAGCCTCCTCGACACATCAGACGGTGTAGAAATAATTGATATATCTGATAGTCCCCCGAGTAAGGATTCGACGGAAGAAGTTTTGAAGATTGCACGGGAGAACGTGATTGAAAGCCTGAAAGAATCAGCCCAAGGAGGAAAGGAGAAGAGTTCTGAGCTGGAACAAGAACCTTCTAAAGAATTGGCTGTGTCAGATAAAGATGGAGCTACTGAGTTGAACAAATCTTCCGCTCCCAAATGGCTGCAAGGTATGATGGTATATCTATAACCCCAGATCGAAGTAATGTAAATTGATTTAAGCACCATCCTATCGCAGGCTCAAAAGCCTCAGAAACAAAAAAAGGCTAAGGTCCAATCAAGGATCTACAAGAGCGAATCAGGCTCAAGGATCGCAGAGGTAGCAGTCCCGCCGGCTGACGTAGCAAGAGATCAGGTTAGGGCGGAAGATTATGTAATATCTACAATTGATTTAGGCCCAACCACCCGTGCTCAAAGGGTAGATGATTTCAAGGGATCAGTTACATCAATTTTGGAGCAGTTGGATAAGGATGAAATGTCCAAAAAGAAGTTAAAGCGGTAGAATGAAGAGCTCAGAGCATGCCTTCAATTTCTGGTAAAACCAGTGGATGCAGGAGGTGATATAAGGACAGTGCCTACTTTCTTATCTACTGATGAGATGGCAAAATTGAGCGAGGTAAGGTCAAAGTCTCAAGGCATCGAGAATTGGTTGATAGGTGTTTTTGAAGCGGGATGCGACGCCATAAGTGCCTCTGCTCAAGCCCACCAACGAGCAGTGGATTTGCATAAAAAATGGAAGGATTTGCGAGATGAATGTGATTCTTTTGATGAATATTACTCTCACATGTATCTGCGAATTAAGGGTATTAGAGAATTGCCAGCTCAAACCTTGGTTACAGAAAATATTTTGACTGGGGATAGGCTCCCAAAGGCTGTTGAATGGTATCAACAGTTACTTCTAAGAAAGGAAACCTTTAAACAAGTAAAAGAGGCATATAAACCAGCCGACGAGGAACTAAGATCTATTATATATGATATTAGTGATGCCTTGAGAAGCTGTAGGGAAGAATCCTTTGATGACTATGCTCCTTTTGAGGCTGAGAGATGCAAAAGTAAGCTGCATGCAATATTATTTTAAGACACTGCACTAAGTACGGAGGAACGGCTAGATAAAGCAAGTGGCCTCAGAGTTGAGTTCAAGGCATTCCACAGGGTAGAGGTAGATTTTGAAAGGATATATGCCAGATTCAGTCAGGAACTGGAAGTATTTGACTACAATGTATATCATTTGAAGGATTCGAACCCGTCTGACATCAATCCAGTACTTGAAGCATGGCTAACCTATCGAAATAAGCTGGCCAGCGAGGATAGCATCAATTTGGATAAGGAATCTTAGTACTATTTGAATATTTTAGTGATTCAATCCCGTCACAATTGTAAACTTGACATATCTAGACAGCATGTGACTCATTTTTGTCTTCTCCTTGCTTCCAAAATGAGCCTTTTCACTAGTATACTGAGTTGGCTAGTCAAAATGACTAGATTCAATGTATCTGGGGCTATTTTTTCGTCTTTTCCATAAAAGACAAAATGTAATCCGGGAATTAATATGAGTTATTCTTGATGTAATCTAGACCGTCGGTGTTGAGTTAATCTCCACCGTTCATTTGAGAGCTAGGGTATGCTGCTTTCTATCTAAAGGGCTGCCATTTCCACTTTTTGTAAGAGAGATTTTGATGCCAAATTGTTGACTCTATGCCATTTGAATTAATACAAAGCAAGTTTTTGCAGCATTTCTAAGAATTTGTATCTTGTGTTGATTCATTGTGGTTTTCATGGTTTGCTTCTTGCTCTCCCATAGTTAGATTAGTTGTGCTTTTATGATGATTAGTGGTTTGCTGAAGTATTTGATGAATATTCGAAGTCCATACTTTTAGTTGTTTGCTGATGGTAAATAGCTGTGTAAAGTTAGTCTGGGCTTATTATTTGTGCTAAAGTTCAACTGCATTTTCATGAGTTAAGTTGCACCGTTTATTGGGTATTTAACGAATGAATGTGGTCTGAAAATCTTTCAACTTCCGTTGAAGATAGCACCGCTTTCTGTAGCACTATAACACCCATTTCAATTTGGTAACTCAAAAAAATGGTTTAAAGTTTGAGAATATTTATCTACTGAAGATAACCCTTGCATCGTGAATGTCACTTAGGATCCTTCTAAAACCCTAAACCTTTTGCACTTTCTTTAAACCCACGAATTAGTTGTTAGAATAGAAGTTCAGCAGCATTTTACTTTGTTTATCAGCTGAAAATCATAACAAGGTTTATGTGTGTTTGCTGCCCCAAACTTGAAGATTTGCGGACTACATGTAAGAGCCCTTGTAGGCATAGCTAGAACATAACCATTGAGAGATTCCAAGCAAGCTAAGACCTAGCTGTATTATCCT
Source organism: Cunninghamia lanceolata (assembly GCA_027924645.1). Classification (NCBI taxonomy): domain Eukaryota; kingdom Viridiplantae; phylum Streptophyta; class Pinopsida; order Cupressales; family Cupressaceae; genus Cunninghamia; species Cunninghamia lanceolata. Next base: position 6,172,599 of record BSBN01000976.1, on the reverse strand, counting down.
TGGAGTAGTCTTACTTAGGGTAAGATACTTTTCAAGAGAGGTGTGAAATCAACAATCACACCTGCGTTGCTGTGTGCTAAAACCACCATCAACAGAATTGGCGCTAGAAGGAGGGCCCTTTGTTTTGCTATGATCAGCAAGTCTGGGGACTAGACAGAGACACACTAGATCCAGCTCAGTTAGAGAAGAGCTGTTGTCTCTAACAGAATTCAGGAGAACAAGAAGGGATCAAGGAATACCCAGGGCTCCTCGAGCTCAGTCAGCCCCTAGAAATACTACTGCAGCTCCCATTAATCCTCCCATCATGGCTTACTTTGCAAGGAATAACCAGTCCCCTCTTCTGTTCAATAACTACCATGACATGCCAAAAAACCTAGACAAGTTCTGCTCAAAGTTTAGGGTACATGACCCAGATAGGACCGCAGATGAACACATTAAGATCTTTGAGGCTAATATGTTCATGTTGCAGGTACAGCACGAGGATGTGATATGCTAGCTGTTCCCCTATTCTTTGCAGGAAGAAGCTTACTACTGGTTTGCCAACCTCCTAGTGAAATCCATAAATCTTGGCCAAATTTGAAGACTACTTTTCTAAATAGGTTCCGTATGCCCACCACCCCATCTGATCTTTACCGTTCTTTTGTGGAGATTCAGCGGGAGGAAGGTGAGATGATCAGTACCTTCAACAATAGGTTCCAGAAAGCTTACAGTCATCTGCAAGCCCCTTACACTATAGATTAGGCTGCTGCCCTAACTATCTACTATGCTGCCCTAGATAAACTTACCTCCATGTTTACAAGGAGGGCTAACCCGGTACCAGCTAGTCTAGCCGCAGCATATTCTGCTGTTGTCGAAGTAAGTACCCAACTTGGACAAACAACCTCTGGCCCACTGAATCACATAGGGCCTGTTGCCATGCCAAATCAAATCCCCATGATAAATCATGCATTGGCCAATCGTACCCCTGTAATGAACCCAGTCCTGAACCCAGCTGCCACACAAGCCTTAGTAATCCATCTAGGTAACCCAGTAGCTGAAATGCCTCCAGCACAAATGCCTTTCCTATAGTCTTTGGAAGTGGCAAGGACCAAGGAAGACAGAGATGACATCAAAGAACTGGTTGAATAGATGAAAAAGCTCACTGCTGAAGTTACTCACCTTAAAAACTAGAATGCTTATTTGCAGCAGAAGGGACAGAATCAGCAATATTTCCAGAACCAACAGCACTCACAGAATCAAGGCCAAAACTAGTTTCCAAATCAAAATCAGTATCAAAATCAGAGCTTTCAGCAACAGTCAAATCGATCCTAGAACACTAGACCAAACAATGGGGGAGTGCCTTCACCCTTGGAGAATCAGAGCAGCGACACCAGACCCCCAGGTCGCGTAATGTTAGCTGAAGCTGCCTTATCTACTTGGTGCAGATTGCACAACACCAATGCCCATTCTGAGTTTTATTGCCCAGAATTCTAGATTGCTTCCAGTATCTTCCAAATGGAGATTCAGATTGCTGAAAATCAAGAGACTCCACCAACCAAGTATGAGATTGTCCCCTCTCAAAGATATGATGCTGCTCTCGTTCTTGATAGTTATACGTTTCCATTTCAAGATGACAATCAACCTGAAGAAGAAGAGTCTGAGGAAGTTAATGCATATCAGCAGTACAACAAGACTCCTTACAACCTGAGGAGTAGCAAGCCAAAAGGCCCTTTCACCACTTCCATTCCCCCGAATAGTTATCAAATCCCACCTGATCCTCAGGCTACCAATAATCCTGAATCCCCAAAAGTCCCTCTTCAAACCATACATCATGGTACCATTGCTGATACAAAAAAATTCTAGCACGCTGATATGGTGAAAATGGGGCAATATGTGGCTGATGAGCTTAAAAAGATGAAGGTCAGTCTTTCTATGTATGAACTATTTAAGATACCTGAGATTAGAACATCTTTCTTTCAAGACATAGGTGCTAGAGCTAAGATTGATCATATGCCAAGAGAAAACGTCGCCAAGGATAACATTGATAAGGGGAAAGAAAGGATACATGTAACTAACGTGGAACAAAAAATGACGCTGTATAAAGACAGGAGAGAAAGTCCGCCTTTCCTCTTAACACTCAGGGTTTTCAACAAAAATCTTCACAATTGTTTGGTAGATTCTGGTGCTTCCACAAATGTAATGCCATTGTCTGTCTGCAAGGCGCTTGGACTTACTCCAGCCAAGTCCTCCAGAAAAGTGACACAGTTAGACAAAACCAAGGTGAATGTGGTTGGTGAACTGAATCAGATACACATGCAATTGGCTTCTAATCCTAGGGTGCAGCAATACATCGATATTCAAGTGGTGGATATTCCAGATCAATACAGTATGCTTTTAAGTAGAGATTGGTCCAGGACCTTGAATGGGTATATGGCAACAGATTTCTCTCATATGTGGTTGCCATGGAAGGGGTTAGCTAATCAGATACGTATTGAAAGAGAACCCAAGATGAAGCATATGATCACAGAGTTTAATCAGCCTGACGAAATTCTATTTTTAGAGGTTGATTTGGGCGTCTACCTTCCTCGCATCAATCCACCAGAAGAAATTCTTATGCTGAGTTGCTTAAGATCTTCCAAACCTCTGATAGAAAGACTAGAAGGTATAGCGGCATACGTTCAGTCAGATGATGGAGAATCTTTAGAGGAGGATGAGCCTAGAGTTTTTGAAGGATTTCATGGTTTTGTAGCCTGATTTGTGCAAGATCAAACCACTGTTGGGAGGCAGGTTCAAATGGAGGAATTATTATTGCCCAACTGGTGTCACATACATGATACATCTCATTCTGAATTTACCTGCCAACTATGTCAAGAGGTGATTAAACAAGTACAAAGGTAATTAAAGGTTCCCATAATCCCAAAGGAGGAACTGATTGTTGAAAAGAAGGAAGAGTCTGAACCTCTGCTTGAACAAGAGAAGTCAGGGAGACAGAGAGAGGACAACAGGGATTTTCGCTTGTGGACCTTGAGATTTGACAGTTCAAGATGTAGACAAGGGTCTGGTGCAGGAGTCGAGCTAATTAGCCCCACTGGGAGTTCATTTCTAACATCACAAAGGCTGTAGTTTCCATGTACAAACAATGTCACTGAATATGAAGCATTGGTGCAAGGATTGCTGCTAGCACTGCAGAAAAAGGTCAGAATTGTCCAGGTGTTTGGTGATTCTGAGTTAGTGGTGAAACAAGTGAGAAAATAGTACTCGTGTAATGATAAGAGGTTGAATAGGTATAGGAATAGGGTTTGGGATTTGATTGAATGCTTTGATAGTTTTATATCCAAGTCATTCCCAGGAGGCAGAATCATGTTGCGAATGCTTTGGCCCAGACAGCGAGTACATTGGAACCCACTTCCATGGCAGGATTGAAAAAGTTTTCTGTTGAGTTTGTGGCTACTCCATCTGTACCTGATAACGTTACCAATTTCCAAGTTTTGAGGATGACCAACACATAATCAATTTCCTTTCCTCGTCAGACGTGTTCATTGCTCAAATAATAGATGAAGAAGAGATGGAGCCTGCTGAAATCAATTTGGAAGGAGTACTGAACCTGAAAACAAATACGATCCCAAGAGGAATGGTAGAATTGGAAAGACTGTTTGATGCAAATAATCTAGGGACTCAAAAGAAAGAAGGAGGGTCTCCAGGAGGAAAGTGTGACCCATTTAACTTAGGGACGGAAGAAGATGTGAAGAACGTGTTTATTGGAAAAGCCAGTATAGAAGACGAAAAGACTGGAATCATACATGCATTGAGAGATTATCATGAGGTAATAGCCTAGAGTTATGAAGATCTAAAAACTTACGACACCTCGATTATCACGCACACAATCCCGCTGAAACCATGGGCGAAGCCTTTCTGGCAAAGGCAGAGGCCAGTTAATGCTCTGCTGGAGCCACTAATTTTCAAAGAAGTTCAAAAGCTGCTATTAGCCAGGATAATATTTCCAGTCAGATATTCTACATGGGTGGCAAATTTAGTTCCTGTCTGAAAGAAAAATGGGGAAATTAGGCTCTGTGTTGATTTTCGTAATTTAAACAGAGCCTCTGAAAAGGACAATTACCCATTGCCTTCACTGGACGAAGTATTGCAGATCATTAATGGGTCCCAGATGATGTCATTCCTAGATGGATACTTTGGTTATAATCAGGTAATGGTGGAATATGAAGATAGATTAAAAACATCTTTCACCTGTAAATGGGGCATCTATGCATATCGGCGGATGCCATTTGGTTTGATAAATGCTGGCACAACTTTTCAGTGCACAATGGATGTTGCCTTCAAAGGGTTAGTGGGAAAATGCATAATCATTTACAAGGATGACTTGACGGTGTTCTCAAAAAGGTGTGAAGACCATGTAGCAGATCTGAGGAAGGTGTTGCAGCGATGCAAGGATTATGGCATATCACTTAATCCCAAGAAGTGTATTTTTGGGGTAACTGAAGGAAAGCTATTGGGGCATGTGATATCTGATCGAGGAATATCCATTCACCTGGATAGGATCCAAGCAATACTCAAGATTTCCCCTCCAGCCAGTAAAAAAGAACTTAAATCATATTTTGGTAAGATCAACTTTGTGCGCAAGTTTATCATAGGATTTGCTGAGATAGTTTGACCTCTCAATGCCATGCTAAAGAAGGATGCTAAAATGGACTCGACCCCAGAAGCCAAGGCCACCTTCATAGAAATTAAGCAAGCTATATCCAACGCACCTGTTTTGGTCAGTCCCAATTATACTTTGCCATTTCACATATACTCATTTGCTTCAGAACATACTTGCGCAGCAATGTTGACACAGAAGAGGTCAGTTGACAATGAAAGGCCCATTGCTTTCATGAGTACTCCATTAAAAGACGCAGAACTAAGGTATCCAAATGTAGAAAAATAGGCATATGCTCTGGTCAAAGCAGTTAAGAAATTCCGTCACTATATCCTAAGAAGTCAAGTTACCGCCATAGTCCCAGATGCAGTAGTCAAAGCACTGTTGATGCAGAGTGAATTAGGAGAAAGAAGAGGGAAGTGGGTCACCATATTACAGGAATTTGACATAGAAATTCAACCCATGAAGTTGGTAAGAGGCCAAGCTTTGACTAAAACAATGCCTGAGGTAGGACCCGACCTGGTTTCTCAACAGTACCTATTGGAGGATGTTTCAAAGGATGAATGGTATGGAGATATAATATTTTATTTGCTTAATCAACGCTGTCCACAACAACTAAATTCAGTACAAAGAAGAGCTCTCAAGCTCAAAAGTAGTAGTTACATGATAAAAGGATCTATCCTCTACAAGAAGAACCATGAAGGTATTTATCTAAGGTGTTTGGACAAATTAGAAGTTGATCAGGTACTAACCAGTTTTCACGAAAGGTTCGGGATAGGACATGGGTTGGCCCATTCGACAGCTAATCAGGTTCTTCAGGCTGGGTATTACTGGCCAACATTGTTTAAAGATGCGCATTCACATGTGAGGACCTATCATATATGCCAAACCACTGCACATAGAGAATGCCACACAGCCATGCCATTGCAACCAGTAGTGGAGGTACGACCATTTGCTCAGTGGGGCCTCGACTTTATCGGTATGATCAATCTGCCTTCTTCTGCGGGCCACAGGTATATTCTAACCGCTACTGACTACTGTACTCGCTGGTCTAAGGCAATAGCTTGTAAGCAATGCACCACATAGGTAGTTATCAAATTTATTGAAAAGCATATTATCACTAGATTTGGTTGTCCATTTGCTTTAGTTTGTGACAATGGCCCTGCCTTTTCATCATTGCGTTTCTCTAACTAGGCATTCGACTATGGGATCACTCTCAAGTTCTCATCCAACTACTATCCACAAGGAATGGGGTAGCTGAATCAACAAACAAGAACCTGCTTGAAGTCATTAAGAAACTTTTGGACAAAAACCCCAGAGATTGGCACACTCAGCTCAGGTTCGCTTTATGGGCTGATAGAATCTGACACAAAGCCGCTCTGAACACCTCCCCGTATCACCTGGTTTACGGGATTGAGCCCATCTTTCCCATTCATTTGAGAATCCTGGTACTTCAATTTATGCAAGAATATCTCGAAGCTAACGATCAATTGTCCTCATGATTGGCCTAGTTGTTGCACCTTGAAGAAAAATGCGATGCAGCCATAGAAAACTTTGCCAAACATTAGGAAGTAGTAAAATGATGGTTCGACAAGAGAGCCAAAATCAAAGCCTTCTGCATTTCTGATTTGGTCCTATATTGGGACAAGGCCCATGAGAGAAAGGGAGAACATGGTAAGTTTGACAAACTTTGGTTGGGTCCCTATTAGATCTATGAGATCCTGGGAGACAATACATATCAACTCAAGAGCCTTACTGGTGAAGAGCTGCCATTGCCTGTCAATGGCCAGTTCCTGAAGCACTACTTCCAGGCCTGAGAGGCATTTATGTCTCATTCTAGTATATATAGTTAAAGGTTTGTTTGCTTTGGTTAGTTTAGGTTGTTGTTAGTTTAGTTTCCTTTCCTGCTTTTGCTTTCCCGCTTTTTGCTCTCCTTCAGGTTGGGTGTTTTGGTTTAGTTCGGTTGTTCTGTTGCTTTCGTTTGCTGCATCTGCTTTGTCGCGGGGTCCTTGTTTCTAATGTGGTGGCAATTGTGCAGACCCGCAAGGGCTTCTTTGACGGGTAAGTAATTTGGAATATTTCTTTGAGAAGCCAAGGTTTCTGCTTAGGTCTTGCTGTGGGTTCCGCTGTTATACCAGGAAATATGATGTTTGTTCATTGGAAAGGAGTCGTTAGTCGGTGCACCTGAAGTATTTTCTAACCATATATCTCGCACACTTAAAATAATCCTAAAGTAGCTAAACAAGTCTGATTGATCTTGTGTTAAGTGAAAAATCTTGGGTTCCATTCTTCCACCAACACTAGTTCTGCAAATCTAGATGAGGGTGGCAAGCAGTACTAAGTACTGCTGGTCTATCAGGTAAAAATAAAAGGTGTTTTTTCAACACCAGACCCACTACAAGGTATTAATGTAAAGGTTATCATTTGAATACTCTCACATGAAGACTGTTATCTGAAGATTATTAGCATCATAGATCATCCAAGGAATTATCAAGAAAGAATATCATTGCGGAAGAGTTATTACCGGAAGAACCATCATTTGCTTCTATCCAGATTCATCACATCTCAAAATCAGAGTTTTCTCCTGGTGGTAAAATAATCCCAACTTCATAACTTAGCACAAAGGATCCTGGGTGAACTTAGTTGCCAAGGGATGGGAATGAATGCAATTGCACACACTCAGGTTTTCAGGGTATGGAGGGATGCACTGGTTAGCGGTCTTTGATTCTTTGATAAGGTATCATGCTTTCTCGTCTAATGTGTGGGAAACATGGAGATTCTGGGTTCGAACTAACGTTTATCTTAGAAATTTTCTGGAGCATTTCCCCAATAGAGTCACCATCTGTTGTGCCTTGCACACACGCCCCCATTCTAAAGCATGGTGACCCCCTCTTTCGTTTTGGCTAGTGAGTCATTTGGTCTTCTGATCTCTCAAAGTGGTTGTATGATCTAAAGTATTTTTGCCCTAGATAGAAGGATGACATTGAAAAATCACTTCAAAATCTGCTAGGGTAGGTTGTTACTTTCCCTTTAGGGCCCTTGAATTGGTATTTTGCACTAAAACTGGCCTCAACCGACCTTTGTGCTGATTTTGAGTCTGTTAGACCTAGCGCTAAAATTTGCCTCATCTGACCTATGCGCTAAAATCTTATCGCTCTGACTCTTGCGCTGATTCTCCCTTTGTCAGACCTTCTGCGCTGAAATTAGTTCTGACTGACCTTGTGCTAAAAGCACCAACCTCTGACTTAGTCGGATCCCCCAAAAAGCTCTGCAAGTCAGATGAGTCAGAAAGTCCTGCCAAACAGTGCAAACTGAACTTCACGGATTCGCGTTGAATGTTGCCTCGTCTGACCAGGTTGGAGATCTCCAATTTCTCTACCAAGTTGGACCAACCTAATTTCCGCGCAAGACCTCCAATAGACAGTCCGTACTCCTAGGTATTAATGGTGGATTGGCATGGTTTAAATAGGGAATTAACTAGTTTTAATTCATTTTAATTGCATTTTTTGACTACACGTTTTGAGCTCCGTTCTTCCCTGCCGACATCGCCCAAGCTCGAACCTACGACCTCCCCCTACAGTTCGAATCCGCGCTCACCATTGTTGCAGGTAGGGTTTTAGACCTCTTTATTTCAAGTTTTTTGGGGTTTTTCAAAACAACTGACTTCCAGTGGGCCATTAGGGTTTTTATTTGAGGAATGATTGACGAATTATGATATTTCTAAGTTAGGGTTTGGTGGATTTAGTCCTTCAGTTTTGAAACCCTAGTGTAAGACTCTGGTTGAAGGCCGAGAACCGGGGTGCCTTAAACGAATTTAGAAATTTTAGGGATTTAGCCCTATAACCTCTGCGCACTAGGTCGGCACTAAATCAACCTCCAACTGACCTTCAAACCAAAGCCCTTTGGAATTGGTCTGACACCCCAGAATTTAGTGCCAGAAGCCTAGCACCCAGTTGCGCTAAGATCGACTTCATCTGACCCTCGCAACCAATATGCCATTTTCAACCAGGTTGGATGATTTAAAAAATTTTGCAAACTCAGAAAACTTTTTTGCACTAGAAATACCTTTGTTTGAACCTGTGCTAAAATAACCTATATCCGACCTAGTCAGATGATGAACATTTCCCCGCGAAGTCGGTGCTACCCAAAAACCCTGCCAGAAGGGTTCCTCGAACCCAGCGCTTAAAATTGCATTGTCTGACTTGTGCAATATTATCCCTCATCTAACCTGGTCGGACCCTGTTGAAACCTGCGCAGGTCAGACCGACCTAATTTCCGCGCAGGAAGAGGCCGTATTGCATCAACGTTGTTTTGCGCCAGATTGCCCACCGACCGACTTGCAAACCATCCGAGGTCGGAGACCTCCAAATCCCGCGCAAGATCCAGAACACAAGAAGGAGACCCAAACTCGAGGTTGACCCTGTCCGATTTCCCCGCTAAGGTCAGACAACGTCCATTGTAGCGACTTTCTTGCTCAAGGTCGGACAACCCTCATATTAGCACAAAACCCTCTAAATGGCCGAATTTGTTGAAATTTCCTTAGAGAAGGTTGTTCAGAATGATGCAATTAATGTTGTGATGCAGTAATAATAATGTTTTGATGAAACCTCTTGCAACATTTGATGTATACTTGCATGTAGTGCCTTTTTAATTTAACTTAGTTTTCCTTGAAATGCATGCTTGTAATGAATGGCAGATTTATGTGGGTTTATCTAATCCTAGGAGTATATTAGGAAGCTGTATTGATACCAAACTTATAAAGTCTAGTTTTGCAGACTAGATGACTGCACAGGCTCAAGCTATGAAGTATGAATTCAAGGGGATACCACCAGAGACTAGAATCCACTCCGGGTGGAGCAATGTAGGAGACATTAATCTAGGTCTTATCGACCTAGATGATTTCAGACTCAGAATCTTTGGACCCACCCCGACTCCCTGGGCCAAGAGGTTAAGAGATAGTGGACTTGGACAAGCAGTTGCCTTTCCAACCTCGGTTCAATGTACAGAATTGATGGCTAGTTGTGCAGACAGATATGATGTTGTATCCAAACAAATATAGACAGCTAATGGAGAAGTCCTAGCTGATTTGACCCCACCTGCTTTGGCAGAGATGTTGGATATCCCATGGCATAAAACCATGACTATGCCTGACAGACAAGCGTCTAAGGAAGCATATAATAAGGATGTAAAAGGATGCAGGAAACATATAAACAACCATTGGGTCAAGAGAAAGAAGTCTGCTCTCGTCAAGCTCCCCATAGTATTATACAGAAGTGATTTCCACAATGAGATTGGGGATATCATAACTTTCTTGAGCAGAGTATATGGGTTGCCAACGGCCTCCACCTTCGAAGATTAGATGTTTATCATAATTTCAGAAGTATTGAAGGGAACCAAGTTCCATTGGTCACAGATCCTTAGTGACAACATCCATGAAGCTTTCAGCAACTTCAGTGAGAACAAGTATTTCAGGTGGACATCCTACATCGTTTATGCATTGGCGAGAATGAATCACTACGACAGATTGTCCAAGGTTGGAGAAATTGGAAACGATGAAAAGACATAGGTCAAGGTGTATGAATGCTATCCTCAGCTAACCTCATCTCAATCCTTGATACATTTCAAATGGGTCAACAATGCATTCACTATGTATATAGCAAGGAAGTTGCAAGGTAATACAGCCTTGAGGATTTCTGCCGAGGCCATGAATGAAGTAATCCAATATGGTCGGTGGTATATCCAGTTTGAGAAATTCACATACATCAGAGTACAAGGCTTCACTGGAATGGCATACAGATTGCCAAGATACCCCGATGATAAGACAGTGCTCCTAGAACTGTCTAGGCAACTGGTACCATGCGCGGAAAAGCTCAAGCACCTGCACAGAACAAATGTCCAGTTCCCCATTAAGTTTGGCAAAGGACTCTATGCATGCCCCTCTCTTGCCTCTGCTGAATATTCAGATAAAGAGCTCCAACTCCTGAACTTACACTATTACAATGCCAGGAGTCATTTTGACCCAAATCAAGTAATGGAAAAGTTTGTAAGCAAAAGGCTGTTTCATAAAGACCATATTGAAGATTTTTGGGCTAACTGTCCTGATGACTACGAGGTCATGAAAAAGGTGCATGCAAGGCTGTCCTTAGATTTTATTAAGAAATTCCATATAATGGTAGTGCCAGACTAGTTGCAGGACAATGAGAATGTTATGGTCAAAGGTCCATGGGAGGCACAATACCACCTACCTATCCCATCACCCAATTGGGCTAACGCTGAAGAGAGCTCCTTGGATGTGATTATGAAGGAGCCAATTAGATTCAGGCATGGGTCAGAGTGCAAGTGGGTGTTTTGAGGGTGCAGGGAGTCCAGTTGACCTACGCGGCAATGGAATCAGACAAAGATTTCGGTGGAGAGGAAGATGAGCCCATACTGGTCACCGATGATATAGAGCTAGTCAGGGAGAAAAATTTAGACATTGAGGAACATGCCCCCTTGGCAACGAGGGCGGGAAAAGTGAGGAAGCCTCCCGTAAGGTCTCCTCGGAAGAAAGATCCACCTCCTACTACTAGGGCCAGAACTTCTAAAAGGAAAGATATGCCAAGAAGTGCTGGGGAGGCCTCCAAGGCCAAGAAGGTAAAAGTGAAAGAAGCAAGCAAGGAGGATGCTGCAACCAAAGATGATCCAATTTCTCCAACTACCCAATCCCTCATACCAGATACCAGAACTGTCATCTCGATTTCCACTCTTTCTACTTCCATCCCTCCTCCTTCCTCCGTTTCATCCACTTTTCCCACCACTTCAGCTGTCATAGTGCAGGAATCATCTCCTTCCACTTCTCTTACCTTTGGCATTACTACCACCTCTTGCTCACTGGCGATCTCCTCCATTGATTCTAGTAGCCCCATTTCTTCCACTCTTGCCATTTCATATCCCTCTACTACATCTACCCCTTCTTCTCCCTTACCATTGCCTCCCATATCAACCATCTTATCACCCCCACTTTCTTTGCCTTCATTGGCTCTTTCTTCATCCTTTACCATTTCCTCTTCCTTATCACTAGCCTTAGCTAATTTGACCCAAATTAGTACGCCTTCCTTCACAATTTCTTCTGCTGTCCCCATTTCACAAATGTCGGCAGATTCATTGGAAGTACCTTTGTTGACTGGTATTGAGAAGGTTTGTGCGGAATTAGAGTTGTAGGAGCATGAAGTAGTGAATGACAAGAACGAGGAAGTATTGACTGGTGTAAATAATAAAAGCTTCCTCGACACATCAGACGGTGTAGAAATAATTGATATATTTGATAGTCCCCCGAGCAAGGATCTGACGGAAGAAGTTTTGAAGATTGCACGGGAGAACGTGATTGAAAGCCTGAAAGAATTGGCCCAAGGAGAAAAGGAGAAGGGTCCTGAGCTGGAACAAGAACCTTCTAAAGAATTGGCTGTGTCAGATAAAGATGGAGCTACTGAGTTGAACAAATCTTCCGCTCCTGAATGGCTACAAGGTATGATGGTATATCTAGAACCCCAGATTGAAGTAATGCAAATTGATTTAAGCACCATCCTATCGCAGGCTCAAAAGCCTCAGAAATAGAAAAAGGCTAAGGTCCAATCAAGGATCTACAAGAGCGAATCAGGCTCAAGGATCGCGGAGGTAGCAGTCTCGCTGGCTGACGTAGCAAGAGATCAGGTCAGGGTGGAAGATTATGTAATATCTACAATTGATTTAGGCCCAACCACCTGTGCTCAAAGGGTAGATGATTTCAAGGGATCAGTTACGTCAATTTTGGAGCAGTTGGATAAGGACGAAATGTCCAAAAAGGAGTTAAAGTGGCGGAATAAAGAGCTCAGAGCATGCCTTAAATTTCTAGTAAAACCAGTGGATGCAAGAGGTGATATAAGGATAGTGCCTACTTTCTTATCTACTGATGAGATGGCAAAATTAAGCGAGGTAAGGTCAAAGTCTCTAGGCTTCGAGAATTGGTTGATAGGTGTTTTTGAAGCGGGATGCGACGCCATAAGTGCCTCTGCTCAAGCCCACCAATGAGCAGTGGATTTGCATAAAAAATGGAAGGATTTGCGAGATGAATGTGATTCTTTTGATGAATATTACTCTCACATGTATCTGCGAATTAAGGGTATCAGAGAATTGCCATCTCAAACCTTGGTTACAAAAAATATTTTGACTGGGGATAGGCTCCCAAAGGCTGTTGAATGGTATCAACAGTTACTTCTAAGAAAGGAAACATTTGAACAAGTAAAAGAGGCATATAAACCAGCCAACGAGGAACTAAGATCTATTATATATGATATTAGTGATGCCTTGAGAAGCTGTAGGGAAGAATCCTTTGATGACTATGCTCCTTTTGAGGCTGAGAGATGCAAAAGTAAGCTGCATGCAATATTATTAGAAAACACTGCACTAAGCACGGAGGAACGACTGGATAAAGCAAGTGGCCTCATAGCTGAGTTCAAGGCATTCCATAGGGCAGAGGTAGATTTTGAAAGGATATATGCTAGATTCAGTCAGGAACTGGAAGTATTCGACTATAGGGTACATCATTTGAAGGATCCGGACCTGTCTGACATCAATCCAGCACTTGAAGCATGGCTGACCTATCGAAATAAGCTGGCCAGTGAGGATAACATCAATTTGGATAAGGAATCTTAGTACTATTTGAATATTTTAGTGATCCAATCCCGTCACAATTGTAAACTTGACATATCTAGACAGCATGTGACTCATTTTTGTCTTCTCCTTGCTTCCAAGATGAGCCTTTTCACTAGTATACTGAGTTGGCTAGTCAAAATGACTAGATTCAATGTATCTGGGGCTATTTTTTCATCGTTTCCATAAAAGACAAAATGTAATCCATGAATTAATATGGGTTATTCTTGATGTAATCTGGACCGTCAGTGTTGAGTTAATCTCCACCGTTCATTTGAGAGCTAGGGTATGCTGCTTTCTATATAAAGGGCTGCCATTTCCACTTTTTATAAGAGAGATTTTGATGCTAAATTGTTGACTCTGTGCCATTTGAATTAATACAAAGCAAGTTTCTGCAGTATTTCTAAGAATTTGTATCTTGTGTTGATTCATTGTGGTTTTCATGGTTTGCTTCTTGCTCTCCCATAGTTAGATTAGTTGTGCTTTTATGATGATTAGTGGTTTGCTGAAGTATTTGATGAATATTCAAAGTCCATACTTTTAGTTGTTTGCTGATGGTAAATAGCTGTGTAAAGTTAGTCTGGGCTTATTATTTGTGCTAAAGTTCAACTGCATTTTCATGAGTTAAGTTACACCATTTATTGGGTATTTAACGAATGAATGTGGTCTAAAAATCTTTCGACTTCCGTTGAAGATAGCACCACTTTCTGTAGCACTGTAACACCCATTTCAGTTTGGTAACTCAGAAAACTGGTTTAAAGTTTGAGAATATTTATCTACTGAAGATAACCCTTGCATTGTGAATGTCACTTAGGATCCTTCTAAAACCCTAAACCTTTTGCACTTTCTTTAAACCCACTAATTAGTTGTTAGAATAGAAGTTCAGTAGCATTTTACTTTGTTTATCAGCTGAAAATCATAACAGGGTTTATGTGTGTTTGCTGCCCCAAACTTGAAGATTTGCGGACTACATGTAAGACCCCTTGTAGGCACAGCTAGAACATAACCATTGAGAGATTCTAAGCAAGCTAAGACCTAGCTGTATTATCCTTGGAGTAGTCTTACTTAGGGTAAGATACTTTTCAAGAGAGGTGTGAAATCAGCAATCACACCTATGTTGTTGTGTGCTAAAACCACCATCAACAGATAGTAGGACCCTAGATATTGGGATAAAGAGCCTTGAAAATGCTGTTAAAGATGGTGGGGGCATGTACAAATTTTGTCTATCTTGGCCCAAAGTGACATAAGTTATTGAAAAGAAAGTGAAAGAACAAGAAGGTAAACTGTCAAGTTTATCTCAGAATTTTGATCCCCTCACTCATCCTTAATGAATCAAGAATGTCAGGCCATTGTCATCATAAATGAAATAAAGAGGCTGAATAAAGAAAAGAAGGATATAGTAAATAGAATGAGTGAACTTAGAGGGATAATTATCCCTAAGTTAGAGGCAATGCATGAGGCCTTAATAGATGCTCAGAGCACAGCCTAGACCAGTGATCTGGCAAATTTAAGAAGGGTAGAAGCATATGAATTTTTGTTGAGTGGTCACATCTCCATTTTGGACAAGATGAAGCAGAACTGGGCCACAGAGTTTGTACAGTTGAAGGCCACTTTTGCAGATATACTCAAGTATATGTAAGTATAACATGTATATATACTTATGCGGCCATGTATAGGTTAATTTTTACAAATTTTGGTGTGTGGATTTTGCCCTTTGCCATTGATGTTAAAGGGGGAGTGAAGAGTAGTGAAAAATGTGGAATCTAGCTAAGGGGGTGCTCTGATAAAATAGTGCATAAGACAGAGCATCAGCCAAGGGGGAGTTTGCTGCGACACTTAGTCATTTTTCACTAAGTGTTGCCATCAATGCCAAAGGGGGAGATTGTTGGCAAGAGACACTGTGTGGCTTCATGAGTGTTGTCATTGATGGCAACACAGTCTATCCCACGTATCCGCAGTACATAATATGCCTATACCGGAAGTCAGATTGAAGATTGTTTTGGTTCGGTGAACAAGAACAGAGTATGCAACAAGTTCTGACAATTAGGTCTGGATCTCTCAGATGATGTAACTCAGCAAGTTACGAATTTGGATAAGTCAAGAGGAGTATCATGACTACTATATTCCAGAGATTTTGCCTCTGGTAGTAAATCATGGAAAATATATGAGCATCTGAGCATGGGGTTTTAGTCAAGTAGAGCAGACAGAGGAAGAATTGACCATCAAAGCATCAGACTTCAATCGGGATAAGTAAAAGGTGTTGATCAAGCTATTTGAGGGATTATACATTGTTGGCTGACATGATTAATGACTTATATGCCTATGTTTCTGATACGCATCACAAATCAAGCATGGATTCAGTTGACAGATTAGTAATTTGTAAATATCTTAAGTATTCTGGTTGCTGACTAGAAAGTTGTTGAAATCCTTGATGCGGATATATATACCAAATGGATTCCAGTATGTAGGTGTGTGTGAATATAGAGATGATGAAATAAAGTGCGAAGAAAAGAAGAGATAAGTGTGGAAGCAGCAATACAAGTCTGGTATGTGACAGAGCAACAACACTAAAGCAGAGGAAGAATGAAGTGCATCAGATCAGTATATTGTACCTAACTGGAACTGAACTCTAGCATTTGTGGATGCCTCTCATTAGTTCAAACACCTGATTACCTTCTGTAAGTTCTATAGACAGTGAGTCTCTTTTAGGCAGTGTGCTCGGGCAGTGAGCCCTAATTGGCAAGTGCCATTTTGTACTTCTTATTCTTTTAACAGAGAATACAATCTTGGGTTAGTCACCTCATGGTTTTTCCCTTAATAGGGTTCTCCACGTAAAAATCCTTGTGTTATGTGTGTTGATTTTATTTTTTTTCTCATGATTATATATGCTTATATGTTTTGATGCTGCACAAATTATAACAAAAGAAAAGAAAGTTAAGATAATAGAGATAACTGATTCACCCCCCTCTTAGTTATCTACATTGTTTCCAACATGAAGATGAAAATATCACTACATTTATGCCAAAAGTAAATGATCTTGTTTGTGGCATTAGGTGTGCTGGTGGAATCTTGGATGAAGATGAGATTATTGCCAAAGTTCTCAGATCCCTACCTCCTTACAAATACAAGGTTGCTTGTATTGAAGAATTTAGATCTTTTTCAAATATCACAAGAGATCAATTGGTTGGAAAATTAGCTGCATTTGAATTGGCCAAGTTTGGAGATGCACCCCCTAAGACTAAATCTACATTCAAAGCTAGTGCCTCTGTAAAAGGAAAACAAAAGTTTGATCCAAGAGAGAACTCTTCAAAGAAACTATCATGGTATGAAAAAGCAAGAAAAGATCTGGAAGAAGATGAAGCAAAAGCTGCTCAACTTGAAGCCCTTATTGCAAAAAGACTGCCAAGAGGATCTGGTAAGTATGAAGGAAAATTGCCCTTCAAATGTTTCAACTACAATAATATTGGTCATTTTGCCTCAAGGTGTCTGAAAATATTTTCAAGAGCAAATCCAAACATATCAAGATTCCAAAATAAATGTTACTATGTTCATGAAGAAGATGATGATGAAGCAGTAACAGATGATGAATTAGAGACATGAAACAAATCCGGAAGTGACTGGGTGTTTATTGCCATCAAGGAAGAAGATCCACTGCCCTCTGAATCTGTCAATCATAAAATGATAGAAAGAGCTCTGGCTGCCCAAGTTGAAGAAAAGGATGATTGGGTCATTAACAGTGGATGCTCCCACCATATAATAGGTAACAAAAACAAGTTTATAGATTTGGAAAGATATGAAGGAGGAGTTGTAAAATTTGGTGATAATTTTGCTGGCAAAATCAGAGGTAGAGGAACCATTTCTTTTGATGGAAAGAACAAAACTAGTAATGTACTATATGTTAAAGGTCTAAAGCACAATCTTCTCAGTGTTGGATAGTTGGTGGACAAAGGCTATGATCTCTAATTCAAAAATAGAAAATGTAAGATCTTTGAAAGTTCTGGAACAAAGATTGCGTCCGGTACTAAACAAAAGGTAACATCTTCCACTTGGTTGGTACTGGCAAAAGTTTATTTGTTCAAATTGATCAGAGTTGGTTGTGGCATAGGAGAATGTGTCATGTGAATTTTGATAATCTCATCAAGATAAGCAACACTCAGGCTATAAGAGATCTTCCAAGACTGCTGAAACCTACTAATAGTTTGTGCAAAGAATGTCATTTGGGTAAGCAAAGCAGAGTCACATTTAAAAGTAAGAAACAATCTTCTACCAGATTGTTGGACTTAGTACATACTGATCTATGTGGTCCGGCAAGAATCAAGAGTTTGCAAGGTGATAGATACTTCATGTTATTAATTGATGACCACTCTTGGATGATGTGGGTGACTTTTCTGAAAGAGAAATTTGAGGCTCTTGAGAAATTCAAAATATTCAAAGCTATGGTAGAGAATGAAACTGAATTAAACATAAAATGTCTCAGGTCTGATAGAGGTGGAGAATTCACATCCAGGGAATTCATAGAATTCTGTGAGAAACATGGGATAAAAAGATAGTTGTCTGCTCCAAGGACTCCACAGTAGAATGGAGTAGTAGAGAGAAAGAATCAAACCATCCAAGAAGCATCTAGAACCATGATGATAGAAGAAAATGTTCCTCAGATCTACTGGAGAGAAGCTGTAAACACTACTGTCTATACTCTTAATTGAGTACAAATCAAAAGCAATACTGGTAAGACCCCTTATGAACTCTGGTTTGGCATCACTCCCACTATGAAGTATTTCAGAGTCTTTGGTAGCAAATGTTATATTAAAAGAGATGAAGACCTTAGAAAATTTGATGCTAGAAGTGATGAAGGAATATTCTTGGGTTATTCTACTCAAAGCAAAGCATACCGATGTTATAACAAGAGATTGAGAAAGATTATAGAAAGTATAAATGTGAAGGTTGATGAAGGTATTGAAAAACCCTCAAGGTTTTATGAATATGATGAAGATGATTAGAATGATGTTTTGGTCTGAGAAGTCCAAGCCCCTTCTGAAATTTAGATCTAGACTGATCCAGAGAATTTGGAAGAAGAGATAAGTTTGAATGAATCTGTTCAAGAAATAGAAGTGCAAGAAATTACCAAAACTCCCAAGTATGTAAGACTAAATCACTCTGAAGATCAGATCATAGGTGATAAAAGCAAAGGTGTTCAAACAAGAAGAAAGATTGCTCAAGACTCAGAAAAGTATTGTCTGATTTCAAAGATTGAACCAAAGACAGTGAGTGAAGCATGCAGTGATGAAAGCTGGACTAAAGCAACGAAGGAAGAGTTGATGCAAATTGAGAAAAATCACACTTGGAATCTTGTTCCCAAACCTAGAAACAAAAATGTGATTGGAACCAAATGGGTCTTCTAGAATAAACTGAATGAAGATGGTGAAGTAGTCAGAAACAAAGCTAGATTGGTTTGCAAGGGTTATTCCCAAGTAGGAGTTGATTTTGAAGAGACTTTTGCTCTGGTGGCAAGAATTGAAGTAGTTAGATTACTTCTTGCCTTTGCCACCTTCAAGGATTTCAAGGTATATCAGATGGATGTCAAGTCTGCCTTCCTAAATGGTGACTTGGAAGAAGAAGTATATATTGAGAAACCGGATGGATTTCAATTGTTTGATCATGGTGATATGGTCTGCAAGTTGAAGAAAGCACTGTATGGACTCAAACAAGCCCCAAGAGCCTGGTATGAAAGATTGGATAAGCATCTTTTAAAGATTGGTTTCAACAAAGGTACTGCTGACAGTAATTTGTACTTCAAAATTGATCATGAAAATATCTTGATTGTTGAAGTATTTGTTGATGATATCATTTTTGGAGGAAGAGATAGTATGTGCAAAACTTTTGCAAATCAAATGAAAAGTGAATTTGAGATGTCCATGTTTGGAAAAATAAATTTCTTCTTGGGTTTGCAAATCATTCAAACAAGGAAAGGAATCTTCATTTCACAGACCAAATATGTGAAAGAATTGTTGAAGAAATTTGGGATGGAAGACTCAAAACCAATGAGTACTCCCATGGCAACTAGATGTAAATTGAGCAAAGATGATGACTCTCTTAAGGCTGATTAGAAAAAGCACAGGGCAATGATTGGAGGACTACTATATCTTACTCAAACTAGACCTAACATTATGAATGTTGTTGGTCTTGTTTCTAGATTCCAAGCTGATCCTAGAGAATCTCATGTCATGGCAATCAAGAGGATTCTTAGATATCTAAAAGGAATAGTTGAGTATGGTTTATGGTATCCTAGAGATCATGATTTCTCACTTCATGCATATATAGATGCAGATTGGGCAGGAGATGTGGATGACAGGAAGAGTACCAGTGGTGGAGCATTCTTTTTAGGGAAGAGATTAGTTTCTTGGTTGAGCAAGAAATAAGAGGCAATATCTTTGTCCACTGCAGAAGTAGAATATATTACAGCAGCAAGTAGTTGCACTCAAGTATTGTGGATGAAGCAAATGCTAAGAGACATCAAAGTGGAGTATGAGGAACCTATCACAATCTTCTGTGATAATTCAAGTGCAATAAATATATCAAAAAATCCAGTGTTGCATTCAAAGACAAAACATATATCCATCAAGTTTCAATTTTTGAGAGAGCAAGTGAACAAGAATGAAGTTAGATTGGAGTTTGTGCCCTCCAAGGATCAGATTGCAGAAATTTTTACTAAACCTCTACCTAAGGACTCTTTTGAGTATCTCAGGGAGAAGTTAGGGGTTATTACCCCTCTAGTTCTGAATTAAGGTGCACTAATGTGCATTAGTTCGGTGGATCTCACAGTCATATCTTATGGTCCAGATTGATGATAGGAAGCTACTACTCAGGGGGAGCAGTCTGTATGATTCTGAGTGATGTAAGTATGGGCCTAACTAGTGCTGTCATTGATGTCAACATACTCCTGTTGCATTGATGATAAGGATTGGATGAGATGTGTACTAAGGATATTGAGAAAATTAGTCCTAATCAGGAACATAGAAGAATAGTGAAGATAGTGAGCTAAAGATCCTAGCTAAGATTAAGATCAGAGGATGTGCATCAAAGGGTTTGTAGATATGTGTCTTAAGCTTATCTAGTAAATATTTTAGAGGTTCGCATGAAGATCTGAAGGAGTTGTGGCTGCCCAAGTAAAACCAGTTCTGGCAGATGTTTAGAGGTGATAGAGTGACACAGATAGGTCTTGTGAAATCTAGAAATGAAATATCTTATTCTGTGGATTTAGAGAAGTGTTTCAAAAGTCAATGTGAATTGACAACTCAATTGGTTCATGGTCTGGAGGTCTGCAAGCATCTATTCCATTGTGACAGTGATGACAGACTATGTTCTTGAGGTTTTGGATGAAGGAGATAAGGATTTCAGTAAGCAGATGTAGTGTGGATTTCTTGGTGATTCAGACAAGCTTGTGGAGGTCTTTGGATAGTGTCCAATTCATGTTGGTAGTTCACATTAGAGTTTGGGCTCGCAACTGAAGAATAACTTCTGGATAATGGTGTTCTTCTTAACTCTGGTTGACCGGATGAGTTACACATCCTGCGGATGATCTTGAAGATGTTATGTGAAGATTGGTGTGTTCCTAGAAGAAGATTGAAGTCTTAGATCTATGTGGCTGACAGTGTGTTGATATGCATGAAGTCTTTTGTAATTACTCATGTGGTATTTATGTATTTGCTCTGTAATGTTTGCTGACTTAGATGATCATTCCTAAGTCGATGTCCTATATAAATAAGGAATTGTAAATTCATTCCAAAGATTATCTTATGGAGATGAGAGTGTGGTAAAGAGCAGAGGAGTGAAGGCAAAGCATAAGTATTGGTCTTAAATGGAATTGATTCAAGTATGGTGAAGATGCTATTCTCCAGTTCAAGTATGTGATACTTATTATTTTGTAGACAGTGTGTCTCTTGTAGGCAGTGGGCCTCTTGTGAGTAGTGTGCTCGGGCAGTGAGCCCTAATTGGCATGTGCCATTTTGTTCTTTCTATTCTTCTAACAGAGAATACAATCTTGGGTTAATCACCCCGTGGTGTTTCCCTTAACCGAGTTTTCCACGTGAAAATATTGGTGTCTTATGTGTTGATGTGTTTCTGCTCTTAATTTAATGCATCATGTTTCCATGATTGATTTATTATTATGCTGCTGAATTACAAAGTGGATTTAGGTGTTTAATTGGAAGAAAGTTTTGGACAACTGATTCACCCCCACTCTCATTTGTCTGTCCTGAATCTAACAATTGGTATTAGAGCTAAGTTCCTCTAAAAGAGCTTAACCGCTTGAGGAGATCCAAGATGTCGTCCTATAAGAAGGATAGTCTAAAGTTTGATGGAACCAATTTTAATCTTTGGAAAAGTTGCATGCAATGTCACTTGCAATGTATGGGAATGCAGTACTGGACCATGGCTTCAACAAAGTATACTCCTCCACAGAATGGCCCAAAAACCGCAAATGAAATCATAGATGCTGAAAATAATCTGTAGACTAAAGAAGCTCTTCTAAGTGCCTTGTTTGATTCAGAGCTGACAAATGTTGTTGACCTACAAACTGCTTTTGAGATTTGGAAAAAACTAGAACTTCTGCATGAAGGAGATAAATATGTTAAATGTGCAAGGCTACAGAGTCTGAAAAGAAAATTTGAAAATCTGAAGATGAGAGAAGATGAAAATATCACTACTTTTATGCCAAGAGTAAATGAGCTTGTTTGTGGCATTAGATGTGCTGGTGGAGTCTTGGATGAAGATGAGATCATTGGCAAAGTTCTCATATCCCTTCCTACTTCTTATAAATACAAGGTTGTTGCCATTGAAGAATTCAGATCCCATTCAGGTGTCACAAGAGATCAATTGGTTGGTAAATTGGCTGCATTTGAATTGACCGAGTTTGGAGATGCCCCCCCAAGACTGAATTTGCATTCAAAGCTAGTGCCTTTGTAAAAGGTAAACAAAGGTTTGATCTGGGAGAGAACTCATCAAGGAACTATCATGGTATGAAAAAGCAATAAAAGACCTGGAAGAAGAAGAAGCAGAAACTGCTCAACTTGAAGCCCTTATTGCAAAAAGACTGCCAAGAGGATCTGGTAAGTATGAAGGGAAATTTCCTTTTAAGTGTTTTAACTGCAATAAGATTGGTCATTTTGCCTCAAGGTGTCCGGAAAGATTTTCAAGGCCAAATCCTAATAGATCAAGGTTCCAAAAGAATTGTTACTATGTTCATGAAGAGGATGATAATGAAGGAGTAACATATGATGAATCAGAGACATGAGACAAATCCAGAAGTGATTGGGTGTTTATTGCCATCAAGGAAGAAGATCGAATGCCCTCTGAGTTTGTCAATCATAAAGTTGTAGAAAGAGCTCTGGCTGTCCAAGTTGAAGAAAAGGATGATTGGGTCATTGACAGTGGATGCTCTCACCATATGACAAGTGACAAAAATAAGTTCATAGATTTGGAAAGGTATGAAGGAGGAGTGGTAAAGTTTGGTGATAATTCTGCTGGTAGAATCAGAGGTAGAGGAACTATTTCTTTTGATGCAAATAACAAAACCGGTAATGTACTGTATGTTGAAGGATTGAAGCACAATCTTCTTAGTGTTGGACAGTTGGTGGACAAAGGCTATGATCTCTAATTCAAGAATGGGAAATGCAAGATCTTTAAAAGTTTTGAAATAGAGATTGCATCTGGTACTTAAACAAAAGGTAATATCTTCCATTTAGTTGGTACTGGTAAAAGTTGTCTATTTGTACAAATTGATCAAAGTTGGTTATGGCATAGGAGGATGTGTCATGTGAATTTTGATAATATCATCAAGATAAGCAACACTCAGGCTGTAAGAGATCTTCCAAAACTGGTGAAACCTACAAATAGTTTGTGCAAAGAATGTCTGTTGGGGAAACAAAGCAGAGTCTCATTCAAAATCAAGGAACAATCTTCTACTGGATTATTGGACTTAGTTCATACTAATCTATGTGGTCTGGCAAGAATCAGGAGTGTGCAAGGTGATAGATACTTCATGTTATTAATTGATGACCATTCCTGGATGATGTGGGTTACTTTTCTGAAAGAGAAATCATAAGCTCTTGAGAAATTCAAAATATTCAAGGCTATGGTAGAGAATGAAACCGGATTAAAATTAGAATGTCTAAGGTCTGATAGAGGTGGAGAATTCACATCCGGTGAGTTCATAGAATTTTGTGAGAAACATGGAATAAAGAGATAGTTGTCTGCTCCTAGGACTCCACAGTAGAATGGAGTAGTCGAGAGAAAGAACCAGACCATCCAGGAAGCATCTAGGACCATGATGATGGAAGCAAATGTTCCTCAGATCTATTGGAGAGAAGTTGTCAGCAATGCAGTCTATACTCTCAATCAAGTACAAATCAGAAGCAATATCGGTAAGACTCCTTATGAACTTTGGTTTGGCATCACTCCTACTGTGAGGTATTTCAGAGTCTTTGGTAGCAAATGTTACATTAAAAGAGATGAAGATCTAGGAAAATTTGATGCTAGAAGTGATGAAAGAATATTCTTGGGTTATTCTACTCAAAGCAAAGAATACTAGTGTTATAACAAGAGATTAAGGAAGATTGTGGAAAGTACAAATGTGAAGGTTGATGAAGGAATTGAAAAACCCTCAAGGTTTTATGAATATGATGGAGATGATCAAAATGATATTTTTGTTCAAGAAGTCCAAGCTTCCTCTGAAATTTATATTCAAACTGATCCGATAAATCAAGAAGAAGAGTTAAGTTTGAATGAACCTATTCAAGAATCAGAAGTGCAAGAAACTCCCAAAGTTCCCAGGTATGTAAGACTGAATCACTCTGAAGATCAGATTATAGGTGATAAAAGCAAAGGCATACAAACAAGAAGAAGGATTGCTCAAGATTTAGAAGAGTATTGTTTGATTTCAAAAGTTGAACCTAAGATAGTGAATGAAGCTTGCAATGATGAAAACTAGGCTAAGGCAACGGAGGAAGAACTAATGCAAATTGAGAAGAATCACACATGGGATCTTGTTCCCAGACCTAAAAACTAGAATGTGATTGGAACCAAATGGGTCTTCTAGAACAAATTGAATGAAGTTGGTGATGTAATCAAAATAAAGCCAGATTGGTCTGCAAGGGTTACTCTCAAATAGAAGGAGTTGATTTTGAAGAAACTTTTGCTGTGATGGCAAGAATTGAAGCAGTCAGATTATTTCTTGCTTTTGCTGCCTTCAAGGATTTTAAAGTATATCAGATGGATATCAAGTTTGCCTTCCTGAATGGTGACTTGGAAGAAGAAGTATACATTGAGAAACCAGATGGATTTCAATTGTTTGATCATGGTGATATGGTTTGCAAATTGAAGAAAGCACTGTATGGACTCAAGAAAGCCCCAAGAGCCTGGTATGAAAGATTGGATAAGCATCTTTTGAAGATTGGTTTTAACAAAGGTACTACTGATAGTAATTTGTACTTCAAAATTGATCATGAAAATATCTTGATTGTTGAAGTATTTGTTGATGATATCATTTTTGGAGGAAGAGATAGTATGTGCAAACTTTTGCAAATCAAATGAAAAGTGAATTTGAGATGTCCATGCTTGGGGAAATGAATTTCTTCTTGGGTCTACAAATCATTCAAACTAAGAAAGGAATCTTCATTTCTCAGACCAAATATGTGAAAGAATTGTTGAAAAAAATTGGGATGGAAGAATCAAAACCAATGTGTACTCCCATGGAAACTAGATGTAAATTGAGCAAAGATGATGACTCTCCTAAGGTTGATCAGAAAAAGTATAGGTCAATGATTGGAGGATTGTTGTATCTCACTCAAACTAGACTTGATATTATGAATGTTGTTGGTCTTGTTGCTAGATTCCAAGATGATCCTAGAGAATCTCATGTCATGGCAATCAAGAGAATATTTAGGTATCTAAAAGGGACAGTTGAGTATGGCTTGTGGTATCCTAGAGATCACAATTTCTCTCTTCATACATATACAGATGCGGATTGGGCAGGAGATGTGGATGATCGGAAGAGTACCAGTGGTGGAGCATTCTTTTTGGGGAAGAGATTGGTTTCTTGGCTGAGAAAGAAATAAGAGGTAATATCTCTATCCACTGTAGAAGAAGAATATATTACAGTAGCAGGTAGTTGCACTCAAGTTTTATGGATGAAGCAAATGCTAAGAGACATAAGAGTGGAGTATGAGGAGCCTATCACAATCTTCTGTGATAATTCAAGTGTAATAAATATATCTAAGAATCCGGTGTTGCATTCAAAGACTAAACATATATCCATCAAGTTTCACTTTTTGAGAGAGTAAGTGAACAAGAATGAAGTTAGATTGGAGTTTGTGCCTTCCAAGGATCAAATTGCAGATATCTTTAGTAAACCTCTACCTAAGGACTCTTTTGAGTATCTCAAGGAGAAGTTAGGGGTTATTACCCCTCCAGTGATGAACTAAGGTGCACTGATGTACATCAGTTTGATGGATATCACAGTCATATATTGTGGTCCGGACTGATGATGGGGAGCTTCTATTCAAGGGGAGCAGCTGGTATGATTCTGAAGTGTTGGATTTGCAAGTATGTGCCCTTTGCCATTAATGTCAAAGGGGGAGAGGACATGTGAAAAACAAGTGGTTTCTGATCAAAGGGGGAGCAGTAAAGGAAGAGAAGACATGTGAATGGATGTTGTTGATAGGGGGAGTTGTGTCTGTAAGAAAAAGTTCTTGTCTTGATGGTCAAAACAGTTTTGCACATCATATGTTGCCATCAATGACAAAGGGGGAGATTGTTGCAAGTATGGGCCTAACCGATGTTGTCATTGATGTCAACATACTCCTGTTGCATTGATGATAAGGATTGGATGAGCTGTGTGCTGAGGATATTGAGAAAATTAGTCCTAATCATGAACAGAGAAGAACAATGAAGATAGTGAGCTAAAGATCCTAGCTAAGATTAAGATTAGAGGATGCGTATCAAAGGGTTTGTAGATATGTGTCTTAAGTTTATCCAGTGAAGATTTCAGAGGTCCGTATGAAGGAGTTGTGGCCATTCAAGTAAAACTAGTTCTGGTAGATGTTTAGAGGTGATAGAGTGACACAGATAGGTCCGGTGAAATCTAGAAATGAAATATCTTGTTCTACAGATTTAGAGAAGTGTTTAGGAAGTCAATGTGAATTGACAACTCAATTGGTTCATGGTCTGGAGGTCTGCAAGAATCTATTCCATTATGACAGTGATGATAGACTGTGTTCTTGAGGTTCCAGATGAAGGAGATAAGGATTTTAGTAAGCAGATGTAGTGTGGATGTTCTTGGTGATTCAGGCAAGCTTGTGGAGGTCTTTGGATAGTGTCCAGTTCATGTTGGTTGTCTGCATTAGAGTTTAGGCTCACAACTGAAGAATAACTTCTGGATAATGGTGTTCTTCCTGACTCTCACCAACCAGATGAGTTACACATCCTGCAGATGATCTTGAAGATGTTATGTGAAGATTGGCATGTTCCTAGAAGAAGATTAAAGTCTTAGATCTGTGTGGCCGACAGTGTGTTGATCCACATGAAGTCTTTTGTAATTAGTCATGTTGTATTTATGTATTTGCTCTGTAATGTTTGCTGACTTAGATGATCATTCCTAAGTCGATGTCTTGTATAAATAAGGATATGTAAAGTCATTCCAAAGATGATCTTGTGGAGATGAGAGTGTGGTAAAGAGTAGAGGAGCAAAAGGTAGAGCAGAAGTATTGGGCTTAAATGGAACTGATTCAAGCATGGTGAAGATGTTATTCTCCAGTTCAAGTATGTGATACTTATTATTTTGTAGACAGTGTGTCTCTTGTAGGAAGTGGGCCTCTTGTGAGTAGTGTGCTCAGGTAGTGAGCCCTAATTGGCATGTACCATTTTGTTCTTTACATTCTTCTAATAGAGAATACAATCTTGGGTTAATCACCTTGTGGTTTTTCCCTTAACCGGGGTTTCCACGTCAAAATCTTGGTGTCTTATGTGTTGATGTGTTTCTGCTCTTGATTTAATGCATTATGTTTCCATGATTGATTTATTATTATGCTACTAAATTACAAAGTAGATTTAAGTGTTTAATTGGAAGAAAGTTTTGGACAACTGATTCACCTCCCCTCTCAGTTGTCTGTCCTGAATCTAACAACAAGTATGTGCCCTTTACCATTGATGTCAAAAGGGGAGAGAAGACATGTGAAAAATAAAAAGTGGTTGCTGATCAAAGGGGGAGCAGTAAAGGAAGAGGAGACATGTGAATGGTTGTTGTTGATAGGGGGAGTTATGTTAGTTAGTGAGGAGAAGTTCTTGACTTGATGGTTAAAACAGTTTTTCACATCATATGTTGCCATCAATGACAAAGGAGAAGATTATTGCAAGTATGGGCCTAACCAGTGTTGTCATTGATGTCAACATACTCTTGTTGCATTGATGTCAAGGATTAGATGAGTTGTATGCTAAGGATATTGAGAAAATTAGTCCTATCAGGAATAGAGAAGAACAGTGAAGATAGTGAAGTAAAGATCCCAGCTAAGATGAAGATCAGAGGATGCGCATCAAAGGGTTTGTAGATATGTGTCTAAAGGTGATCTAGTAAAGATTTGAGAGGTCCATATGAAGATTTGAAGAATTTATGGCCATATGAGTAAAACTAGTTCTGGCAGATGTTCAGAGGTGAGAGTGACACAAATAGGTTTGGTGAGATCCGAAAATGCAATACCTTATTCTGCAGATTTGGTGGAGTGTTTAGGAAGTCAATGTGAATTGACAACTCAATTGGTTCATGGTCTAGAGGTCTGCAAGCATCTATTCCAATATGATAGTAATGACAGATTGTGTTGTTGAGGTTTCAAATGATGGAGAGAATGATTTTAGTAAGCAAAAGTAGTGTGGATGTTCTTGGTGATTCAGGCAAGCTTGTGGGGGTCTCTGGATTGTGTCCAGTTTGTGTTGGTGGTCTGCATTGAATATTGAGATATTAATTGAAGAATTACTTTTGGATGATGATGTTCTTCCTAAACTTGGCCGACCGGATGAGTTACACATCTTGCAGATGATCTTGAAGATGTTCTATGAAGCATGGCGCATTCCTTAAAGAAGATTGAGGTCCCAGATCTATGTGGCCGACAGTGTGATGATCCACATGAAGTCTTTTGTAATTAGTCAAGTTGTATTTGTGTATTTGCTCTGTAAAGTTTGCTAACTTTGATGATTATCCCAAAGTTGATGTCTTGTATAAATAAGAGTTGTGAAGTCATTTCAAAAGTATCTTGGCAGAGATGAGAGTGTGGTAGAGAGGAGGAAAACAAAAGGCAGAGCAGAAGTATTGGGCTTAAATGGAATTGACTCAAGCATGGTGAAGATGCTATTCTTTAGTTCAAGTATGTAATATTTATTACTTTGTAGATAGTGTGTCTCCTGTAGGCAGTGGGCCTCTTGTGAGCAGTGTGCTCGGGCAGTGAGCCCTAATTGGCATGTGCCATCTAGTTCTTTTTATTCTTTTAACAGAGAATACAATCTTGGGTTAATCACCCCATGGTTTTTCCCTTAACCGGGTTTTCCACGTTAAAATCTTGGTGTCATATGTGTTAATGTGTTTCTGCTCTTGAATTGCTACATTATGTTTCCATGATTGATTTATTATTATGCTACTAAATTACAAGAAGGATTTAAGTGATTAAGAGAAAGTTTTGGGACAACTGATTCACCCCCCCTCTTAGTTGTTTGTCTTGAATCTAACAAAATCAACTATGAACCAGAGTGATGGGTTCACACCAAAATTCGGTGTAGATAATTCTTCAGGCATTTAAATTAGGAACTCTGGCTCAGGAGGAGTTGCATCAAAAATCAAAAATCCCCCAGCCAGTAGTTGAGTGCCTGTTTCTGGCACAATGAGAAAAGGTACCTTGAATTGACTCAAAACATTTGGAAGAATTTCCAGAAGAAAGGAAGTGAGTATGGCAAATTAGGAGTGATACATGAGAGACTGTTCAAAAACAAAGGAACTGGATGTGCTAGGGTAGAGAATTTATTACAAAGGCAAATTAGGTGATGCAAATCTTAAAAGGGTCATTCATTCCTCGTTTAAAACATTTTGCATCTAGAGAAAACAAGAAGAAAGAAGTGGACAAGCTCAGAGCTAAGAATTCTCAAGATTTGGAAGAGAGAAAAAGATTCCCAAGAAAAAACCTTAATCTATGTAACAAGGTATTTCTTGTTTCCTACAAAATCTTTTGAGTTCTCAATTTTTGTATATGGCTACTCCTCTAGTTGTTGATATAACTGAAAGGCCCCGACCAATATTCAAGAAGAATCCACACAAATCAGTTGAAGTTGAACCATTGGGCTCATTCTCTGAGGTTCCACATGGTGTACTACATATTGAGGATATTAGGGCATACATCCACTGTAACATAGATGAATTTGGAGACCTGAAACTCTTCGATTTACTTAACAACTACTTAACAAATGATAGCCACAAATTGAAACCAGAATACAATGCCCTAGAAAGCAAACATTTTCAAGTCATTAGGTTTCTAGCATTTTATGAAAATGAATGGGTTCGATATATTTTAAGCCAAATACATGATGAGTGCATATGGTTATTGAAACCATTCAAGATCACAAAGGATGTCATCATGATTGTAACCAGATTAAATTCAACCAGTGGATTTTCCTTGCTTAAAGCTGTGAAAAAATAGATAGTGACTGATGCTACCAGTGCCAAGTTTGATAGAAGGGCAATGACTATCAATGATATTATAGAACCGGATGTCAAATTCACCTCCATGGTGATTGGGTACAAAATTTACCACTCCAGCAGAGAAAACTCTGTCTTTGCAACTGCAATATATGTAGCCTATCAAATGTTGAAAGAAAATGCTAATTATGATCTTTGTGAAGTACTACGCAATCAATTGATTGAGAATTTGAGCAAGATAAAGAAAGTCAAGAAAAATTCCTTCAAATATGGTTCCTTGATTAGATGCTTGTTCTTCTATTTTATGAATGAAATACCAGGAATTCAAGGATTGCATTGGACAAATGATAGACCAGTAGCATGGAAAATAAGAGACCACCTTATCAGCCTTGGTGACTCCCAAGCCCAAAGGACTACCATTTGGGGCTACTTCAAAAACTTCCAAAGTTTAATGCAAGTAAGGGAGAGAATCCCTAAAACAATTGTGGAGAAGTATGAAAATGACATATGTTTCATGGTTGACACAGACAAGTGCTTGATGGAATCTATAGAACCTAGGACAGTTTCGATAATGCCAATGGGTTATGGGGTGGATGAAAGAGTTTCGGATATGTATGCTCAACATATTTTAAACACACCTAAAGATACCTCTGTGGAAAGGTTTGGAACATACAAGGAACTAAGTCTAAAATTGCATGTGGAACTTAGACAGCCTGAGACCAAAAGGAAAGTGCAGAGACAAGTTGAAAGGTATGCTAAGAGCATTAGCCTAACCAAGGAGGTAGTAAAGAAGAACATAGAAAGAATTGAAAAGATGAAGAAAAGAAATGAGAAAAATACAAAAGAAAAAGAAGAAAGTGAGCCGATAGTCACTCCAAAAATCCCACCAAGCTCCTCAAGGAAGACAAGGAGTTCTATAACTCTTGCTGAGCAACTCAAGTCCACTTCCACTAAAAAGTTTGAAGCCACTCCATCTGATGATGGAGGAAAAAGAAAGAAAACCAAGGCCATAAGAACCCACAAGAGCACAAAAGATGATGAAGAGACAGAGACAGATGAAGAAGTGAAAGAAATAAGATCCAAGAAAGCTAGAACTTCGAAGACTTCTAAAGACCAGCCTTCTGGAAGCAACAAAGACAATAAAAAATCAGTCACTGGTAAGGTAGCTATGACTGTTGATGAAATTGTAAAGACAATCACTGTTCATGGAAATTTAAAGCCTGTCAGAGTTTACTATGATAATTTTGATCAAGCAAATAAGAAAATATTGGAAGATGCCATCATCACATATTTGAATAAATTCAATAGAGCTCCATTGGAAATTTTACAAGAACTCTCTAAAAGCTTAAGGAAAGTCCTAGAAATGAGGAAAGAAGTAGCTAAGGATAAAGACATGGAACTCAGAGAGTATGTTCTCTCCACTTTGTGCCTTGTGATGACTAGAAAAGAAGTAGACAAAATCTTAAGAGAAGTCAAAGATAAATTCAGAAGCAAAGTCCGGATGAACAAACTTATGCTTGGTGAAACTGAGGAAATTGCAAAAGAAACAGAGGAAATTTTGAGAAAGGCCGTAGACAAGAACAAGTATTTTATTATTTCAGAGAAACAAGTTGAAGAAGACAATTCTCTAGTTCTAGAATTGGAAGCTCAAGATGAAGAGATTAACTAGAGAATTGATGACCAAAGTGTTAACTTAGATCCTCTAGAGTTAATCTATGAAGAGACTAATGTTGTATTTGACTCATCAAATCTAAAAATTGGAGAAGTTCAGGAAGAGGAATAAGTCAATCTAGAGGACATAGATATGGTAGATAGAATAGTTAATGCAAGGGTAACCTCTCCACTTGATCACTCTGGAAAAGAGGAGGATATTGCTACCACACAGAACCCTCTAGATCAGGTAGCAAGTGGCAAGAAAATAGAAAAGAGTGCCTTTGAAGAAAACACAGAGAAGAGTAAAACAGAGAAAAAGGAAGAAAAAAGAAAGAAGGACAAGGTAGAAGAAGATGGTGCAAATGTTGAAATACCTAAAGCAGATACTGAGAAATTAGGAGAACAAAAGGATTATTCTAAAATGGTTGCAAGAGACACTACAGATGTAGTAAAAAGTCTTCTTAAAAAAGAAATGATTGAACTTGATGAGCCCGAGCTACTCCAAGGCCTAGCTAATCCAGATGCTCTCTCTCTAATTTAATTGATGAAAATAGCATCATTCACCCAAGTAAGGGCTAGAGAAAAGATGTTAAAGTCCCACATGGAGGACAATGAGCTACTGGGACTTGCAACTAGAATTTTGGAGAAATTAATGCTAACCTATCAGAAGAATCAAAGTGATTCCCCCTCTAGACATCTAAAAAATCTTGTAAGTTTAGTAACCTCACACTTTGAGTCTTTTGAAAAGTCTGTGGAGGCAAAAGTTTAGAAAGGATTTCTGAACAAGAAATTCAGTCAATTTAAGAATCTGATAAGGAGTGATAGGTTGATACTAGGCATTACCATAAAGAACATTTAGAATGCCTTAAGTGATGGAGGAGATATATACAAGTTTTACCTATCATGGTCTAAAGTCAATGAGGATATTGAAAAGAAGATAAAGGAACAAGAACAAAAAATATCAATTCTATCTCAAAATTTTGATCCTCTAACTGCCTCTCCTATAAGTTAGGAATATTAGGTTATTATCTTGACAAATGAAATAAAGGGACTTGAAAAAGAGAAATGTAAGACTATGAAGATGATGTGTGAACTTCGGGGATTGATTGCCCCCAAGTTGGAATCTATGCATAATGTCTTATCCGAAGCCCTGAATGCAGTTCAAACAAGTGATCCTCTAGATCTGTTAAAAGAAAAAGCATATGCATTTTTGTTGAGTGGGCACATCTCTATTTTGGATGGAATGAAGAGTACTTGGGCCTCTGAACTTGCACAAATAAAAACTAGTTTTGCAGACGTTCTCAAGTTCATGTAAATAAGACCTAATGATTATTTGTACATATGCAGTAGTATATACATAATTTTTGCAAAGTTTTGGCTTGCGGACCCCACCCCTTACCATTGATGTCAAAGGGGGAGTGAAGGTCAGTGAAAATGAGGTATTCAGAAAAGGGGGAGCACCAGAATAAGTGAAGTACATGAGTGTACAGACAAAGGGGGAGTTACACTGGACACTTAGTCATTTTCACTAAGTGTTGCCATCAATGCCAAAGGGGGAGATTGTTGGCAAGAGACATTGCTAGGTATGATATAAGTTGTCATTAATGGCAACTAAGATCATCCCAATCATCCATATAACACAATTTGTGCTTACCAGAAGTCAGATTCAGAATTTGTCTAAGTCTAGACAGTTAGGAACAGAGCAGCAACAGGGTCTGATATTTTTGTCTGGATCTCTCCGATGTGAAATCATGATTAGTTGTGGATCTAGGAGATTCATGTACATTGTCAATATAGTCTAAATCCATATTTTTGTCCTCCGGTGATGAAGGATTCAAAAGATATTAGCCTCTGTGTACTGGGTTCCAGTTTGTCAAAGTAGACATAAGAAGAATAGGCCGACCTTGAAGAAGATCCTGATTCTAGATGTATGGAAGTTGTTTGTTGGACAAATGATAATGATCAGTGATAGTGGCCGGCTAGAGTAATGATTTTCAAGAGCAAGTTTTAATCCATACCTTAAGTTATGCATAGATCTAGCTGACAGAGCAGAGCATTCATAAAAGTTCTAAGTGTTGTTGAAGCTGACTGGTAGAATGATTGTAGATCATATTACAGATATATATAGCCAATGGAATTGGATGATTTAGTGTGCAAAGTGTGTACAAACAAGGTGAATGTGTGAAGAGAAGAAATCCAAAGTGCAAATGAAGGCATAACAGTAAGAAGAGCAGAACAAAGATGAAATGTGTAAGATCAGTTTTTACACTTAACTGGAACTAAAATTCTTGCATGAGTAGATGCTATTAATTAGTTCAAATATCTATTATTCTCTTGTAATGTTTCCATAGGCAGTGAGCCTTCTACTTGAGCAGTGAGCTCTAGGTAGTGAGCCTGAATGCATGTGCATTCCCATTTGTAAAAATATTTTTAACAGGGTATTAATAGTTGTGGGTTAACCCCCACTGTGGTTTTTCCCTTAACCGAGTTTCCACATCAAAATCTTGGTGTCAAATGTGTTATTTATGTTTTCTGTTCACATGTTATTGATTGATGCTGAAATGTTTATATCATTAAATTGATTAAAAGGAAAAAGGATTGAAAATGTGTGACAACTGTTTCACCCCCCTCTCAGTTATCTAGACCTAAACTAACATGTCCATCCAATGTAGCTGAGAATGACCAGGATGCTTCACCACTGAAAAGACATCTCCCCTATCATTTACTCACCCACCTAGATGCATTGGCACTGTCTGTTTGGCCCCAGGAGATGTCACGAATGTAAAAATTTAGTCCTAATACCTTTCTAGTAGATGAAAATTCAGTACTATAAAGGTGTTCTCACTTGATCCAATGTCTTGTAGGGTATCAATTAAGGCTGCCCTTACCCCTGCTATCAATTGTTAGCACCAAATGTGAAGAAACAAATGATGGTTTGTCATTAAAAATCATAGTAACATCATTAAAACTCATTATGAAATAGTAACTAAAGGGCATATCATCGTGAAATAATCATGAAAACTAACCTTACTTTCCTTCCAAAGGAAAATTCATAAGGATTATGCCTACCTCCATCATACTCAAATCCTGCAAGCAAATGCAATTGCACTATTTAGCTAAAATGAGTACACCAATGAACTCTATAATGAAATAAAGATAATCCACCAGGACCAAGGAGAACATATAAGAAGGCAAGATAGGTGTTAAAATATAGAAGGTGAAATAAGGATAGCAAAGAAAAATAACATACCTTTATGCCATTCCACTAATTCAATCTAATGAACCATCTAGGTCTGCTCTACTCTTTATTGTGTTGAGTATTGCATCGTGGTCAAACTCATGAGCCTTCTACAAGGTCTTGTTCAATGGTCTACCCCCATATTTGATCAAATGAACGTTTGATGCCACAACAAGGTTAGAATAATGAAGAATCTTCCTATGTGTGTCAAAGTCCTTGAACAACCACACATCAGACTTCTTCACTGGGTACCTTCTAAGTTATGTTCTAGTAACAACCATTGATCCTGTAGGCTACTCGATGTTTTCTCCATCTATAATAGGGGCATCTAATTTATTTTTTTCCTCAACACAATGACCTAAATAATAATTTGTTCTTTCTTCATTGTCTTCAGTTGCAATAACTGCATAAACATGCACTGTATTGATATGTCCATTTAGTTCAATGAATATAGTCAACAATACAAAAAAACTACAAAATAAGATGGAATATTGACTTTTATTAAATTTAAATGCTGATAATACCTGGTTGAGCTAGATCTAAAACATGGTCAAAGTCAACTGATTATTCAATCTATGTGAGTTGTAGTGTTGTCGGGAGTTGATACGTGTCAATTGGGCTTAGGCTTCTTGTACACCATTCATCGATCCAGTCCTTTGATTCACAATCATACCAGTCTTGATCTATACATGAAGAACAAAAGCATACCATCCACCGCATATGAATACTCCATGAACCTACATTAGAGTTTCTAAAAGAGTGTAGCTCACTTGATCCTATCAATGTACAACAATCCTCATATTTTGCAATGTTTGTATCATCAACCAACCAAAAATATCTACAAACTATAGACCTACCTTCATTACCTAGACACATTGTAGCGTTACACCATTCGACAATAGATCTCGCATCTATCAACTTTACATTATCTTTGTACTTCAACTCTTCTCATG
Source organism: Cunninghamia lanceolata (assembly GCA_027924645.1). Taxonomy (NCBI): domain Eukaryota; kingdom Viridiplantae; phylum Streptophyta; class Pinopsida; order Cupressales; family Cupressaceae; genus Cunninghamia; species Cunninghamia lanceolata. The sequence continues at coordinate 6,136,729 of BSBN01000976.1, read as the reverse complement.
CTAATGCTCAATTGATACATGCTCTTGCACCATCATGCTCTCCCTTTCCATGCCCAGCCTCACAAAAATTCCACATATGTTGAACATCATTCATCCTATGCATCCTGCACAACCAATAGAACATCCACGAGTTCTTGAATTGTGATGCACAATTATCTAGTCATATGAAATACTCTTGCTAGCCAAATCATGGTAGAAAATCTAAAAACAACCTTGTATGAACTCTGTAGAATGTGTGCGATCATCACTGATATAAAAATGATACTCCTCAATATCTTCCTGTCGTCCTCTGTACTATCATCTCCATGAATGAATGCTATATGCACAAATATAGCAACCTGCATAGAGTTGTAGTACTGTGATTACACCTCATTCTATGGTTGTAGTGTGTAGTTCTCTGCAAAGTCAACAACTGAAATGATGGTACCAAGTGGAAACGTTGAATTGCAAGTCCAACCATCAAGCTCTATGGGTATGACTTGCATACTTGTAAACTATATTCTCTCATAAAATAGAGATCAACTGGTACACTAGAATCTTTTCAATGACCAATTCACAACTTTTTGCTTCTTTACCATATTTTAGACTATATGCTACTATCTTATATTTTCCAAAATCTATTGCTTCATTCTCAATTGCATGTGTGTTCTCCATATGTTCACAAATTGACAAATGTTGCAACCCACCAAAATGATCACACGTGCCATCCAAGCATAATTTCTTGTAGAATAATTGACCATCCACTCTTTGATATAAGATGCTCGATATGAAATCTCTTGAAGATCTAGGTGGACACTTTATATTACACTTCTGCAAAACATCGTTAGTATACAAATCTACACATATATATCTACAAACATCATAATGATTAGAAAACTCAAATGTACTCTACAACAACAAGTTGTGTGCATGTGTGATTTATTTTGACATAAAAATGCTTTACCATTTCAAAATACCTTTGACTAATTTTGATTTGAGGATACATCTCTTGAAATTTATTAAAAAACTGTGCTTGAGTCACATCCAAAAAATGCTTTGGATGTGGCTTACGGTTTTGACAACTAATTCTCCTTCTTGCAACATCTCTTGCATTAGGAGATAACCTTGCGTTGTTTTTCCAAAATTCTTCAATGAGGGATCTCAAGGCTTCAACTGTTAGAGTTGGCTATGATTGGAGCCACCTGGGATCTAGGACTTCATGAAAGCACAAGAGCGATCAAATGAGAGAATAATGTTATTCTATCAATGAATACAAAAGATTACAAGATTTTTATTGGATTGTTACAATGTACATGATATGCCTTTCTTATAAAGACAAGGATGAAATGTAAGATGTTGTAGTCATGTGACAAGTGTCATTAGCCTATGACATGTGACAACTATAGGATAAGATGACAACTATCAACAACTATCAACAATTAGACACAACTAGACATCTAGTAGACTCACTAAGTCAACTTAACATGTGTGAATTATGTGTGATGTGTGAATATTATTTAACTAATAATAGTTAAATAATAAGAATTATCCACACAAGGGTAAACTGGTTATGTGATAACCCTATTCACACCAACAACCCCCCTTAAGTGCAACTTAGGGAGTAGCTGACTAAAGCAAGATGCAATTATGGATGAAAAATGATGGATGGGTCCCAACTACTAGGCTATGTTAGGTACCCATGTACAAACAAATCTCAAGTGGAGAAAAGAAGAAAACCTCATGGGAAAAAACTCCTCTCCAAAAGTGAGAAAGCATGAAAACAAATGAAAGATGTGATGGATGGAGGACTTAAGATCCCCCTAGAACTACATCCAACACATATGTACAGTCAATTACCCCCCATAGGAGAGCAAGAGTGAGACTATAAATCCCCCCCATAATGAAGCAGCTCCTATACTAATGGTGAATGCTTGAAGATGAATGCTGGAAAGAGTCTTGTACCTGCAAACAACATGTCTCCCCTTAGGAAGAAACCAATCCAAAGGCTGATGTAGAAGAAACTCCATCTCAAGGTATGAGGGAAAAAGCCTCATGATGTATGATGTCTTTGAAAACTATTGAAATGTCCACATTTCATAATCAAATAATGGCACAATGCAATGAGGTGTGACCAATCCAAAATCCTGGGTAGACTCATGAGGAACAATCTCCAAAGATGAAGTAGATGGGATAACAGTTGTGCTGTAACTGTCATCAAAGAGGAGAGATATCCTCTCAAGTGTGTCCTCCAAATATGCAATATGAGACTCACAAAACAAGTCTACTATATCTACCAAGAAAGTATCCCACAAAGCTATGTCTGAAAGACCTGAAGTATCCTGCTCAACCGAAGAAACCATGTTGATGTTGGTCTCTAAAGAAGCAGGAGGTTGAGGTGATGGAAGCTCAGCACTATTCTCATGAACAAAAGTGGGTGAAAGAACAACATGGTTCAAGTGACCAAACTTCTCCTCAGAAACATGATTCACACTTGATGCATGAGTGTGAATATCAATCAATGGATCTCCATCATCAGAAGAAACAAAATGAGAGAATGTATTCAAGCAAGATGCATGATCAACCATCCCAACAACAATGATATCTCTTCTCTCCAAGTTTTGTATGATCATAGAATCAGAAGTGAACTCAATTGTCTTCCCTGCACCACAATGAGCAATCTGGTAGATGGAAAGGAGATTGGTTGTCAAAGAAGGTACACACAACACATTGTTGAAAGTACCCTCACCAATATAAATAGTTCCTTTACCAATTGCATGCATGTATTGTTACCCATCAAAATAGGTGGTGAAGTACATGACTCAAATGAAGAGAACATCCCTTGTGAAGATGCCATATGATGAGAAGCTCCTGAATCAAAAAGCCATCTATCTGAACGTAGACTTGTTGAAGCAAAGAGTGCTTGTCCTTTTCCTTTGTCTATCCCATTTGAAAATCTTGTTGTCCCTTTCTATGTAGATGATGATGGTGTCAAAGAAGAGGATGGACTAGGTGATGATGGTGGCATTTTGATATTGTGCTTTTGAATAATGTGAGTCAACTCATCAATTTTCTTCTAATAACACTTATGCTCATCATGTCCTAGTTTCTTGCAATATGCACACTTTGGTCTCTCCTTTTTAGATGATTCCTCCTTAGGAGAGGATGAGGACTTAGGTGATTTGGTTGACTCTTTTGCTTGCTCATTGTTCTTCAAATCCTTATTTTTCTATTTCTTTCCTTTGCTAGTTGAATCCTTTTGATCCTTTGTACCTTGACTAGCAAGAAGTGCTTTAGGTCTAGGAGACTTCAAAGTGCCCATGTGTACTAACTTAGCTTTCTCCCTTGTGAGTGATGCAACAAACTCATCAAGTTAAGGTATTGTGAAATCTTTCCCAAGTGCATCCATAGTAGCATAAAAGGTAGAAACAAAAACTGAATAGTCAGGACCAAGATTGGCAAGGATTGAAAGAATCAATTGAGTGTCCTCTTTCTCAATTCCACATTGTTTGAGCTAAAATCTAAGTGATTTGAACTTTGTGAAGAAGTCTTGGATGCTTGCAAAGTCAGGTGGATTCAAACCAATTAGTTCATTATCCAATTTGAAACATCTCATTATATCTTGCTTACCAAAGAGATTCTCTGAGGTAGTCCACACTTCATTAGGTGTTTTACAAGATTCAATATGAAAAAGAAGATCAGGAGAGATAGACAAGCATAGTGTTCCATAGGTTTGATCACATCTATTATACCACTTTCTCTTTTCTGCAACTATTGTTGGTTTAATTTTTGTACCCATTGTTACTCTATAAATTTTTAAACTTCTTAAATGAATCTCCATTTTAGTTTTCCACTCATGATAATTATATGGTGTGAGTAGAGGAAGTTTTTTTAGATCCATGATACAAGAGTATAAAAAAAAACACAAGTATGACCCCCCTGTTACTCAATCAAAGAGATCACCCCCCAAAATAGAATGATTGTGACACTTTATAATTAGTGCAATTTACAATTATCCTCAAGGGACCAAAATTGGGAAAACATGAAAATCTCTTAAAACTAAGATCTAAGGGAGATTACAGTCACTCACACTGATTGATTAAAGTAAACAAATCCTTCCAAAACAAGTTTCACTTTCTCAAGTGTCAAAATGCCCAAGTTATCACTCAAAAGCCAAAAAAATGACAAATTGAATAAAATGAACCTGGAGCTAAATCAGAGAAAAGTGCATGGATGGATTTGTAGAGCTCCTGAATACCTTTTTGATGCCATAAGAATCATGAAAATCAGAGATTGTGGTAGAATGTTGTCAGCTCAAAAGCTAAAAATGGAGATCTATCTTCAAACTACTGTATCTATCACCTGCAGCAAAATATCAAAAAACTACTAACACCATTGCAAAGTGCTCTCTGTCATCTTTCCAAAAATATCTTGTTTGAACAATTTTGCCTCTGTGGTAAAAAGTTATGCAAAAAAGAAAAAAACAAACCTTGTTTAGGACTTAGGGGCCAAGGGGGACCCCTGGCATTGATGTCATTGCTAATGAGTGATGACGTCAACAAATTGATGAATAGAATATGCTCCTCCAATGACAGAATATTCTATTCAGAAATGAAAAACGTCGGTTTGATTTTAAAAACTGCCTGATTAGTGTCAAAACTACTTTTTGATCTGCCGAAATTGGCTTTAATGGGTGGAAACCACTTTAAGGGCCCAGGAGTGGTTTCTGTTGTTCTACCAAATCTTGGTTTTGGTGAGCTGTTTGGGGGAATCTTCCTTTTACCTTTGAAAAGTGCCTTTGTTTCAATCACCTGCGGGTGGATTTGATGTTGCCGTGGGCAGTTTTTTCCTTTGCAAAGGCTGCCAGGCCGATGGTTGCAATGAGAACACCGAGGGTATTAATTAACTACCTGATGCCAAAGAAGCTTTCCTGGTCACTGCTTGTGGGTGGTTTAAATCACTACCAAGAAGTATAGATGCCAGCAACTATTTTTAGTTTTAGAATGCTGCCGAGGTTGGAAAAAACGTCGGTGGTGTTTAGCAGTTGCTGCCGAGATTAAAGCCACTGCCTGCTAGATTGAAGTTGTTGGGTATAGTCTTTGATGCTGAGTGTTAAAAGGAATACGTTGATCAATGGTAAAGGCCACCGATGATGCTGAGTTAACCATAGGGAAAACATTTGAAAGCCTGCTGATAGGCTTAGATTCTGTCGCTTGTCAGATCTGTGATATGAAGATTACCACTAGAAATGATGCCACGAATGTGATTTGACATCCACCACTGACAATTCATTGTCAAAGATGTAAGGAGACTAGCACCAATGGTGCTTGATGTGCCATGTGGCTGGTACAGAAGGCACCTGTGTACTCCTGCAGCCTGCGCAGAGGGTATTTTGTACCCTGACAAAATAAACTTGATAGAAAATAAAAACCTTCAAAATAAAACTAGAGAATATTTATTACCCAACGGATAATGCTTGTACACCCAGATTTGATGATGCGAGTGACTGCATAGAAAGATTCTAAAGAATATGCTGATTGCGATTCCCTGTGAAAATTCTGTATGGTCGAGGGGCAATTTTTTTTGCCTTTTGCTACAACTTTGTTTGATTTTGATGAATTGACGGTCGATCTTGGGGTTTTTGGGCCTCCTAAGCACGATATTAGTGTTAGACTTGACCCAAAGTGCTTTGAAAGATCAGGTACATGCTGGATCAGGTATGCACCTCCCAACTTCAAACCCTCATAGATTTAGCCTTCAATGTCCAATTTGGACAAAACAAAAGGTGATCTTGACTATTTCAGACCTCTTGAATGCAATGGTGTGCTTAGATTTGCAATAACATGCTCCAAAATGAAATTACAATACAAGGCCACAAAGAGGAAACTCTCACAAATCTAGTATTTCTATCAAGTCTTTTTTATTCTCTAGGTCATCATTTGATGCAAGAGAAGAACATACTCAACTATCAAGATCCACCATGAATTGCACTCAAGATCTCTCAAAAAATGACTAACACAAAGTGATTCTTCCTAGAGCTCTGATACCATGTTAGAATTGGCTATGATTGGAGCCACCCAGGATCTAGGACTTCATGAAAGCACAAGAGAGCTGAAATGAGAGAATAATTCTATTCTATAAATGAATGCAAAAGATATTACAAGATTGTTATTACAATGTACATGATATACCTTGCTTATAAAGATAAGGATGAAATGTAGGATGTTGTAGTCATGTGAAAAGTGTCATTATCCTATGACATGTGACAACTATAGGATAAAATGACAACTATCAACAACTATCAGCAACTAGACACAACTAGACATCTAGTAGACTCACTAAGTCAACTTAACATGTGTGAATTATGTGTGAATATTATTTAACTAATAAATAGTTAAATAATATGAATTATCCACACAAGGGTAAACCGGTTAGGTGATAACCCTGTTCACACCAACATCAACAACTTTATCTTTCCATGGGAGTCTCCCAAAGAATGCCCACAATTCATTGGTATTTGGATCCTCAACTCTCTCATGCCTTCCAATGACTCTCATTAGAGTTTTTTTACTTATTTTCAATGCTTCACTTGTATTTCTAATGAGGCAAGCTTTCTTTGTTTGATGGCTTACTATTGTCGACATAATGACATGTTGTGTGACATTACTATCCTTGGTGCATGAGGTGGAACCCACACTATCATATGCACTCATTAGGTTCTTTACAATTAATTTTTCACTTGAAAGATCTGATGTTCTTAGGCTAATAATCTTCATCATGGGCCTAAATTTTAGATTTCTCATCAATCCAACAAATAGTTGACATCTTCTAGTTTCATTTAAGTTCTCAAAGAATGATTTCCATATCTTATTGGCATATCTTTGGCAAGTATGCTTGGGAATATTATCCTACATGGGCTTCAAAACATTCTCATCAATATCAATTAGAAACTTAGGCTTTCTATGCAAAATTCTAGGAGACATTTTCAATCGTAAAGTTGAATCAGTATTAAGAATTTCTTCAATATTTACTTGAGATGGGATATATGGCATACCTTCAATTGGAGATAGAAAAGATGAAAAGCCTTGAAGTTGAGATGGAGAATATGATGTACCTTCAACTTGACATGTGAATGATGGCATGCCTCCAACTTGAGAAGAGAATGAAGATGTACCTTCAACTTGACTTGTGAAAGATGGAGTGCCTCTAATTTGAGAAGAGAATGATGGTGTACCTTCAACTTGACCTGTGAAAAATAGAGTGCCTCCAACTTTGAGATTCAATTTCCTTGTTGAACGAAGGTTTTTCATTCATTGCCTTTGTGTTGCCAATTCTATCTCTCTCTTAGCTTGATTAGATGATTCATGTTCCTCTTGAATTAGCAATGGTGGTATGTCTTCTTCTATGTTTGATAATTTCCTACTTTCACGAAGTCACCTAATTCTTTCTCTTTTCTTTTCATTCTTAGCTTCATGCTCTTCTGGAGTTAGAGTCTTTGCTCATTTCCTAGGCATGATGATGATTTCTTTATGCATCATGAATAAGACATAGATAAATTAGTCCATCTTGGTACAATAGAGTAAAGTAATCTCATACACAAATCTCAAAATATAATCATATAATTAAAGTGAAATGATTATAAATCTAAAAATTTATATTTTCCTATGGTGGTCCATGTTAGGAATTTATAGGTAGATCAAACTAATTCCACATAACCTAAAGGAGATAATGATGCATACAATCTTATAGATTCACCATAATGCAAAGATCAATAGACAATCAACAAGATAACACAAAGTATACCCTAGGAAAACCCTCATTGAGGGAAAAAACCCATCCTCCAAAAGCATCCATACTCAATGCATTATTCAACAATAAGATATTACAATACACTTACAGAGTCTCCATGAACACCTCTAAAACATCAAGCTCCTCTAATGCACCCTCAATGTATCCAAGCATGAATTTGCACATCCCATGCCATGATTTGCAAGATGAACTCACAAGAGAAAACTCAATACAATGATAGCCTCTCACACAACCTACAAAATAAGAGCCAACACAAACCACTAACCATGTGCTTGCTTTTATAGACTCAAGGTCACACAAATACAACTTGTGGTATTGGATAAAACTAATTTGACTCAAAACCATGAGAACAAAACCATTGACCCCAAAATTAATTATTTTACACAAATAATAAATATTTTCCTTATGTCTCCCAATGTTAAATACAACTTTTACAAGTAGCACCAAACAAATATTTAATGTGGCTAAACACATCAATTAAGATGCACCACAAAAGAATATTTATTTTCACATAATTAAATTAATTAATGTTATACAAGGTGAACACTTTTTTCCCAACATTCTCCCACTTGTTGTATACATTGCATAAGGGTCAATCAATGAAATACATCATCATAGGAAAATATGAAACCACATGAATCTCCAACATGCTCTTGTGCTCCATTAAGATACCTACAATAAAATCAAAGTAACCACCATCTCAAACAAGAACTCTCATCCTCCAATGTGCCACCTATGGAAGAAAATAAACATGCCAAGGTGAAGATGCACCAATCCAAAGAACACTAGCATCAAATCCAAGTGATAACAAAGGTTCCAAGTAGCTATCAAAGGTAAAAACCCACATGACTAGAAATAACATATGCTAATACATCCAACCATCAACAACATCCGTAAACTCATGCCAACAACATATCAAACCCATATACCACAATCATAAGCTCCATGTATAAAACATGTCAATGAAAAAAACATACATCTAGGAACTCCCACTGCATGGGTAATGTCAAATCTAAAAAATAGATCTAAGACATACCAAGTCTACTAATCAACACTCAAACCAAGGTGTGGCTAATCAACAAGCCAATGTAGTATCAAGAACACTCACAATAATCCACACATGCAAGATAAATCACTACATACTCTCTCACAACATGTCACCATAACTCTCCTAAGTTCAACCCTATCAACATGATCCTCTAGGAAGTAGCCATAGGACAAAGGGAGAAAACCTGTAAATCATAATGTCCTACCAACACCTCAAAGTGCTAAGCTATGTCAAGTATTATCTCCTTTAAAACCCCAAATGAAAAGCCTCAACAACACCAAACCATTCAATCTCATAGATCAAATGAACATATATATCATGTAACCAATATGGATGTAAGCCTCTCTAACCAAGTAAGATCAAACTCATAATCATTCCATAACCAAGAATAAGCCCAATAACATCTCCTAAACTCCTCATAATGGACATCATAAATAAAACCATATGAACAAAGAGATAACCATGCCAATGTCCCTAAAATGAACCCTCTAGAACCAATAACCATAGCTCAAGATCCATAACCATGAGAAGATAAAACATAAATCAAAATGCATCTAAAATGATGGGCAATACCTTATAGATGTGTTTAGGGTAAAATTGGATTTTGTTAATCTTTCTTGTTTAGATGTTTGAATCTTCCTTTCACCCTAACATTAAAGGATCTAGGGTCGAGTGGCAAGCACTATCATACCCTAGGTCACTTCCAAATGAAGGGAAACTTGGATTAGGGAATTAATTATCAATTTTTCCTTCTCTTATGTCCAATTAATCATTAAAACCCTAATTATACAAGTACGACAACAAATTGATGAATAACAGAAAAAGCTCTTGCAAACAGGAGTAAAATACTGAATTACAGAATCCTGTTTTCAGGGTTTCGAAGCAGAACAGTCAGGGACACTGGAGTGGGTGCCCAAGTCCAAGGTACCTACTTTTTTAGGGAATCTGGACCTCCTTCCAACACTGATCAACCCTGTAACTTCTGTTTCCCAAGATTTGTCTATGAAGGACACTGGAGCGAGCGCCCAAGTCCTGGAAGTGCTCCTTTGTCCAACTTTTCTTCAGATCCTGAATCCCTGATGTCTGCCAAGCCTTCCTGTAACTCCACTTTTTCTAGATGTGACACCTATAACCTGCAATCACAAGATTGTTAGTGTAGGTTTTTATTTTCTTAGAGGGTTATTTATTTTTTCCCTATATTCCTAGGTTTTTCCTACACTTCTATTAATCTTGCTTAGGTTAATAAAACATGTCTTATTAGGTGAGTGGTTGCAAGATGTCACCTTCCTACATGTGAGCATCCATTAGCTATCTTGGGAAGATACTTTGCTATCTTTAGTCTGATAGATGGTTGCTTCTCATTGGTTGGTGTTGCCACCTCCTCTCTCTTCCTAGTCTATATAAGCATGCTACCTGGCTTGTATTTGGTATCTTTTACTTTTGCATCCTCTTAATGCTATTTTGCTTCTAGCATTTGCATTACTCTCTTGGAGACTAACTCTATGTTGCTATTTTGATTTCGTATCATTTGCATTCATAGTTTAGATATCTATTCTTTGCACTAGTTTTCTGGGTTAATAATCTTTTCAGATTCTAACATGGTATTAGAGCTATTCTATGTGCAAGAGTAGATTTTAGTTTCCATATTTGAGAGATTTAGGGGGGGCTAATAAATCTTATTACAATTTTTTGAAGAACCCAGTATGCTCTTCTCTTGCATCTTCAAATGATCTTGAGAATCAGAAAAGTTTGACGGAAACTTTTTTAATCTCTGGGGTTTGCACATGTGTTTTATGAAATTTGAGTGATTGCAGCATTTCTGGTTATACTGGCAGCATTTCTAGATGTTCCAACGTGTCCAGGAGGCTTGAGAAAGTCAGATTTGGCTTTCGTTTCACCGAAATCGGAGATCGTCATACACAGTTGCGGAACTGGGGTTTCGAGCTCAAATCTGACAACTAGCTTGCATATTTGGTCTTTTGAATCAATATTGCAGGTTCTAGCATCTGATTCAACTTTTGCATGTCATTTTTTGGTTGCTGGGGTCATTTTTTGTAGCTAAAGGCATTCTGTTTACACTGGACCAACATCTTTTGTACATCTGCAAGAAAAACACCTTTTGGGTTTTGTTTATAGCATAGAAAAACCATCTGGGTATCTTTCCATTTTTGCATGCAGTCTGTATATTTTACAGAAATGCACTTAGAAAGCTACAGCAGGACCCCTCTCTGTTAGGAGTTGAAATTTTGAAGGCAGTTTTCAAATGCTCCATTCTTGCTCATACGGACTCCTTTTCCCACGAAAGTTTTTTTGATTTCAACTATTTTTTCATGCTCTATGTACTAGTGTAGAAATTTTTTGATTTTGATGCCAAGATTTTTTAAAAATTGCAGATTCTCAGTCATGACATTGCACAGTTCTCATTTTGGGAACTTTGGAGGATCATAACTTTCACATACGACCTCATATTGAGGTGATTCTTTTTTTGAAAGTGCATGATTTTTTGAGTAGATTGTAGTGGTGCTATTTATTTCCTTAAGTATTGTTCCAAAGTTGTATTTTTAGCATATGCTCTTTGTGAGGGTTTTGTAATACATTGAAATCAAGACCACTTAGTATTTCTTGCTAGTGGTGGTTGTAAACGTAGTAATATAAAGTGCCAAATCATATTTTCTTGGGGGGGTTCTTTGATTGAGTGAAAAATGGGGTGTCTTATGTGCTCTCTTTGAGTCACATCTTTTATGGGGTTATTGTAATCATTTTGGGCATTCATCATGGATTTCAGTTACTTCCATCCTTCTATTGTTAAGCTAACCTTAGAGAACTATTTTTCTTGGAAACAAGGGATAAAGAATCATTACCTTGTGCAGGATCTATTGCCCCATCTCCTTGGACTCGTTCCTGAGCCAAGTGACTATGAACAAAAGAATGCATGGTTTAACAATAATGACATGGTCTATGGACTAATATGTATTACTATTTCGGAGGATATTCTACATCACATAGAGCACACTGAGTGCCCTTTCACTGCTTGGACATCATCCAACAGTTGTATGGAGACTTTGGACTTCATCTGATAGTGATGTTTCCTTGGATGACTAGGCTCTAGTGGGTGATACTAAATCTTCTTTTACCCCATCTTGTGTGACATGCATTGATACCCCATCTTCAGATACATCACCTATTGCTTCATCAGATTCCAGAGATGCTTCTTTGAGAGCTTCCAGTGGTTCTTTGTAGCAGGATCATTACAGTCTTCCTGATTGGGATTCCTATTTATCAGACATTGCATCTTTATTTGTGGAGTCTCACATTTCAGATTTGGAGGACACATTTGAGGGTCTATCTCTCCTCTTTCATGACAATTATTTTGTCCTTACACCTGTTGCTACTTCAGAGTTCAGAGTTGCTTCTTTGAGGGCTTCTAGTGATTCTTTGCAATAGGATCAAATATGTCTTCTGGATTTACTTCATTGGGTCCAATTTCTACCAGACATCTCTTGTTTGTTTGTAGAGTCTCACATTTCGGATCTAAATGACACTCTTGAGGACATTCAACTCCTCTTTGATGATAGTCATTTAATCATTGTTATCCCATCTTTTTTGTCTTTGGATCTTATACCTCCTAGTTCTACACATGGGATTGGATTGCTTCTATCGTTGTGCATTGAGGCATCTTCTGATATTCACATAGAGACATTTGAGCAAAGTTCCGAGACAGGATACATCATGAGGCTTCCTTCCTCACCTTGGTTCTTTGAGTGGGAGTTACTTAGACATTCACCATTGGAGTTGTTTCTTCCTAAGGGGAGAAATGTCATTTGCCACAAATGGATCATCTTCGGCATTCATAGATGGGCATCCTCCTTCAACACCGGAGCTAATTCATTGTGGGGGGGTTTCATAGTCTCTTTCACTCTCTACTTTTGGGGGGGTCTCTTCTCTCTCTATTTTGGGGGGGCTTTTCTCTCTCTTTTGGGGGGAACTTTATGTACATGGGTACCTCATCAGGCTTGATTTGTCGGGACCCATTTCTACATCTACCTAAGCTTCGCTTATGGGGGGTGTTAGTGTAGGTTTTTATTTTCCTAGAGGGTTATTTATTTTTTCCTTATATTCCTAGGTTTTTCCTACACTTCTATTAATCTCGCTTAGGTTAATAAAGCATGTCTTATTAGGTGAGTGTTGCAAGGTGTCACCTTCCTACATGTGAGCATCCATTAGCTATCTTGGGAAGATACTTTGCTATCTTTAGTCCGATAGATGGTTGCTCCTCATTGGTCGGTGTTGCCACCTCCTCTCTCTTCCTAGTCTATATAAGCATGTTGCCTGGCTTGTATTTGGTATCTTTTGCTTTTGCATCCTCTTAATGCTATTTTGCTTCTAGCATTTGCATTACTCTCTTGGAGACTAACTCTGTGTTGCTGATTTTGTATCATTTGCATTCATAGTTTAGATATCTATTCTTTGCACTAGTTTTCTGGGTTAATAATCTTTTCAAATTCTAACAAAGACTTGGTTTGGGGGTTGTGGTGTTTAAAGGTTTGCCTTAGTCAAACCCCAGAGGACACTTAAGTCTTTGAACACCGTTGTCAAATAAAGAGGGCGTGCCCTTGTGAGGCAGAGGCTAAAAACCAAAGGAATCAATGATAAAAACACAATGATAAGTCACCTTGTAGTGAATCTCTCATGGAGGAAGATGCTCTTCATGCCATGAGGAGATTGAAGCTCAAATACGCAAATATCAATGCACAAAACACACAAGTTTGCTCTTGCAACACAATAGAAAGCCTTGAATCACCTTGAGAACACTTGAACATCACCTTGCTATCTAATTGTCATCTAGTTTACAAATGAATGCCTACACATGCTTATATGTGCAACTACAAGCATTCCCTCCAAGATATTAAAAATCAAACTTTACCATGTCGACAAAATAACCTCCTAACGGTCATAAACCAACACCTAGAAATTGGGGCTACCCCAAAATAGGGCAAGACTAGGGCGCAGGCACCCAATTCCTCCCCCCTATTTTGGGCAGGGTGCAGCTCAAGGGGTCCACCTAGGTCCTATTTGTCATGGAACCTAGGTCTCATTCCATCAGGATGCTAAAATATGAACTAAAATGTCTTAAATGCACTCTAAAGACCCAGGAGCTAAACTTTATGAGGGAAAAGCCCCCAAGGGGACATTTTTCAACGTTACATTTAGCCCCCACTTTAATGTATGTATGAACGCAAGGCCCAAAAATGCATTAAAGTAAGGTCATAAACATAGAAAACACACCAAGCATGGAGAAGACACACCAACCACATAAAAGATAGTAACAGGCACACAAAACACAGAGAAGATAGTTACAATCACGTAGAACACAGAGTAGACAGTCAATGCATAGAAGATATATTAATGCATGGAAGACAGAAATGATATCTTTTCTTTTCTTTTTCTCATATATATATGAAATGCAAATGCAAGTATTGGAAAGTAAAGAAACCTCCCAAAAATGCAGGAAGCACTACTATATGGTGCTGGTCTTTGCATATGGAGAAACACACACGTAATACACACAAAACCTCCCAAAATGCATGGAGCACTACTCAAAGGTACTAGTCTTTGCATATGGGGCAACAAACACACCATACAAAACAAGCACGCCAAAACACACACACTTGAAGACATGGAGAAAACACGGTAGACAAGTGATGGAGTGTACCTATTTCTAGGTCCAACAGCATCTCAAGCATATTACAGGCACACACCAAAGATTGGGCTTTGCCACAACAATCATCACAGACACATTTAAGGTTTGAGTTAGTCACAGAACTGTTCCCCACCTCCATAGAGGACTTTTGAAAATGAAAGGATGATACAATCTACTCTGAGAAATACACCATCCCCACCTCCGCAGAGGGCTTAAGAAAAAGGATATGCTTGATATCCTACCTCCGCAGAGGGCTTACATGATTGATTGATTGCAAACAAGCTTAGGATGCACAATGTACTACTCTGGGGCACAAGTCTTTGCATTTGAGGTCAAACACATTGCTAACATCTATAACAGACAACTTACCTTATATGCCCCCACCTTAAGGTGGTTGATATTAGTTATCAATATCAAGAACGTTAAGGTAGGAAGAAAACACACAAGGGAACACTGACTTTCGCAAAGCCCATGCCCCCTGGAGGTGACATGTGCTTTATGATCACCAAATGTTCTCACAAACACATCCCTGCAAGAAACATGTTAGTGTCTACAACATCATGATAAATAACAACATCAATGCATATGATTAACCACACAAAGAGCCAAGGTTATACAACGAATTCAAACCTCAAGGATAACTATGGGGCTATATCATGAAGCTCTCTGAATCGAGTACCGCCAAGGCTAGATTCAAAGGCAAACAAAGGTGTACAGAGCAATAGTATTGTTAAGGTTTGTAAATGCGACAGAAACATCATGAAATTCACTACGTGGAAAGCACGAGTGCTTCCACTAGCCAAGCGTCAGATAAAATATACAACCCCATCATCATATTAGGAACTAAGTCCATTTTTTTATTGCTCTCGAAAGGGACACTAGGTTCGCATCAATATAAATGTTTGTCATCATCTGCCCGCTAGATGGAAATAGTAGAGGAAGGAAAACAATAAATAAGAGAGGAGAAAACAAGTGTCTTAGGGACAGTGGTGCAGGAGCACCCGCACATGATCAGGATATAGGTCCGCATGATGACATACATGATCAGGATATAGGTCCACATGATGACATACATGATCAGGATGTAGGATAGTTATCATCATGCTGACGGGATAATCTATTTTTAGTATGTTTGACTTTATCATGTAATAAGGTCCACTGTGACCGATGCTATGTAATAGTTCAGCATAGGAGTAAGTGTAGGCAGTTAGAGATCGGGATAAGAGAGTCTGAGCTGTCCTCTCTCCCAGCCGCTTGGAAGCTCCTAGCCGCTGGGAAGTGATGTTAGTAGTACTCGAAGGATTTGTTATATATACCTTCGATCTGTAGGGTTTAGATATAGTTTGATATAGTTTTGATATTGATGTACTGGTGTTGAGTAGATATTCAGGAGAGCAGTTCAGACATTGTGAAGCTGTATTCAGGACATTGAATTTCAATTGAATAAGATCTCGTCTTTTGCATTATCTGTTTGCATCTGGGTTGATTTCCTTTCCGTTTTGCAAGCTAATGACCACTTTCAACCCTTCCACCGGTTGATCCTGCAAATCGGTGGAATGGACCTGTATCATAGCTTAGATTGCATTTGTGTTTTCTGTTTATGCATTGCATTGTTCAGGAGATCTGTTAGAAGCATGCTGTAAATCAGCCTAGCATCCTCATGTGCTAGGTCTAGAAGATAAACTGTTAGATTTTGGTTTGAAGGTGATCCGGCCCGGTCGTCACATGATCTTTGTGAAATTATGCGGTTGTGAGTGTTTTCATGCAGTGGAAGGATACACAGGAGTCTGCATGTGCGTTTCCAGTCGGAACGAGCCGCAGCATCATCTGCGAATCCATCGCTATCAGGATCGGGTCATCATCCGCATATCGCTAACGGATGCGGGTGTGAAAGTTGAGTTTTTTTGGCTAAGTGTTGAAGAGTTCATCAGGATGATGTGTGACGTCATCGTCATCAGGATATGACGTCATCGTCATCAGGATATTAGGAAATCCCTCTATGCGGGTTTATCCTGTTGTCGCTAAGTGGAAAGGTATCGGCGTAGGCAGGAAGTTGTATCAGCATCATCAGGAGGTTTCGAAGAACCGGATGAACAATATCATGATGCTGTTGCTTGTATCGTCGGGCAGTGAAGCATCGAAGGCAAGTTGTTGAAGTGGAACGTCATCAGGATATTTGGACAACCGGATATTTGGATATCCTGCTGACGAAGGTGATATTTGAATATCATGATGATGCCGCTTGTATTTGGCACCCGATGAACAGTGCAACCGGAGGATGTTTGCGCCCGTTGATTATCATGATGATGATGATAGGCGACAGTCGAAGGAGGTAAATAGTAATCGACAGGAGGATATTTGCGATCATCCGAAATATGATGATGCTGTTGAAATATGATGATGCTGTTGGTGTCTCTAGGAAATATGATGATGATGTTCAGCCAATAGAGAATTTTATCATGCTGTTTGTATTGTTGGCTACTCCTTCCTGTTAGGTTGCCTCTGTTGCGTTCCACTCTGCATCATAGACAGACCAGGAACAAGAAGTACTTGGAGTACCTCATCTCTTGGACGGGACAGCCAACTTCTGAAGCAGTATGGATGACTGCCGAACTGATACAGAAACATGGTGCCGACCTTGATACTCTCATCTCAAGTGGACTTGAGATTTATTCTTTTGGGGAGTATGGTGCAGGAGCACCCGCACATGATCAGGATATAGGTCCGCATGATGACATACATGATCAGGATATAGGTCCGCATGATGACATACATGATCAGGATGTAGGATAGTTATCATCATGCTGACGGGATAATCTATTTTTAGTATGTTTGACTTTATCATGTAATAAGGTCCACTGTGACCGATGCTATGTAATAGTTCAGCATAGGAGTAAGTGTAGGCAGTTAGAGATCGGGATAAGAGAGTCTGAGCTGTCCTCTCTCCCAGCCGCTTGGAAGCTCCCAGCCGCTGGGAAGTGATGTTAGTAGTACTCGAAGGATTTGTTATATATACCTTCGATCTGTAGGGTTTAGATATAGTTTGATATAGTTTTGATATTGATGTACTGGTGTTGAGTAGATATTCAGGAGAGCAGTTCAGACATTGTGAAGCTGTATTCAGGACATTGAATTTCAATTGAATAAGATCTCGTCTTTTGCATTATCTGTTTGCATCTGGGTTGATTTCCTTTCCGTTTTGCAAGCTAATGACCACTTTCAACCCTTCCACCGGTTGATCCTGCAAATCGGTGGAATGGACCTGTATCATAGCTTAGATTGCATTTGTGTTTTCTGTTTATGCATTGCATTGTTCAGGAGATCTGTTAGAAGCATGCTGTAAATCAGCCTAGCATCCTCATGTGCTAGGTCTAGAAGATAAACTGTTAGATTTTGGTTTGAAGGTGATCCGGCCCGGTCGTCACATGATCTTTGTGAAATTATGCGGTTGTGAGTGTTTTCATGCAGTGGAAGGATACACAGGAGTCTGCATGTGCGTTTCCAGTCGGAACGAGCCGCAGCATCATCTGTGAATCCATCGCTATCAGGATCGGGTCATCATCCGCATATCGCTAACGGATGCGGGTGTGAAAGTTGAGTTTTTTTGGCTAAGTGTTGAAGAGTTCATCAGGATGATGTGTGACGTCATCGTCATCAGGATATGACGTCATCGTCATCAGGATATTAGGAAATCCCTCTATGCGGGTTTATCCTATTGTCGCTAAGTGGAAAGGTATCGGCGTAGGCAGGAAGTTGTATCAGCATCATCAGGAGGTTTCGAAGAACCGGATGAACAATATCATGATGCTGTTGCTTGTATCGTCGGGCAGTGAAGCATCGAAGGCAAGTTGTTGAAGTGGAACGTCATCAGGATATTTGGACAACCGGATATTTGGATATCCTGCTGACGAAGGTGATATTTGAATATCATGATGATGCCGCTTGTATTTGGCACCCGATGAACAGTGCAACCGGAGGATGTTTGCGCCCGTTGATTATCATGATGATGATGATAGGCGACAGTCGAAGGAGGTAAATAGTAATCGACAGGAGGATATTTGCGATCATCCGAAATATGATGATGCTGTTGAAATATGATGATGCTGTTGGTGTCTCTAGGAAATATGATGATGATGTTCAGCCAATAGAGAATTTTATCATGCTGTTTGTATTGTTGGCTACTCCTTCCTGTTAGGTTGCCTCTGTTGCGTTCCACTCTGCATCATAGACAGACCAGGAACAAGAAGTACTTGGAGTACCTCATCTCTTGGACGGGACAGCCAACTTCTGAAGCAGTATGGATGACTGCCGAACTGATACAGAAACATGGTGCCGACCTTGATACTCTCATCTCAAGTGGACTTGAGATTTCTTCTTTTGGGGAGTATGGTGCAGGAGCACCCGCACATGATCAGGATATAGGTCCGCATGATGACATACATGATCAGGATATAGGTCCGCATGATGACATACATGATCAGGATGTAGGATAGTTATCATCATGCTGACGGGATAATCTATTTTTAGTATGTTTGACTTTATCATGTAATAAGGTCCACTATGACCGATGCTATGTAATAGTTCAGCATAGGAGTAAGTGTAGGCAGTTAGAGATCGGGATAAGAGAGTCTGAGCTGTCCTCTCTCCCAGCCGCTTGGAAGCTCCCAGCCGCTGGGAAGTGATGTTAGTAGTACTCGAAGGATTTGTTATATATACCTTCGATCTGTAGGGTTTAGATATAGTTTGATATAGTTTTGATATTGATGTACTGGTGTTGAGTAGATATTCAGGAGAGCAGTTCAGACATTGTGAAGCTGTATTCAGGACATTGAATTTCAATTGAATAAGATCTCGTCTTTTGCATTATCTGTTTGCATCTGGGTTGATTTCCTTTCCGTTTTGCAAGCTAATGACCACTTTCAACCCTTCCACCGGTTGATCCTGCAAATCGGTGGAATGGACCTGTATCATAGCTTAGATTGCATTTGTGTTTTCTGTTTATGCATTGCATTGTTCAGGAGATCTGTTAGAAGCATGCTGTAATCAGCCTAGCATCCTCATGTGCTAGGTCTAGAAGATAAACTGTTAGATTTTGGTTTGAAGGTGATCCGGCCCGGTCGTCACATGATCTTTGTGAAATTATGCGGTTGTGAGTGTTTTCATGCAGTGGAAGGATACACAGGAGTCTGCATGTGCATTTCCAGTCGGAACGAGCCGCAGCATCATCTGCGAATCCATCGCTATCAGGATCGGGTCATCATCCGCATATCGCTAACGGATGCGGGTGTGAAAGTTGAGTTTTTTTGGCTAAGTGTTGAAGAGTTCATCAGGATGATGTGTGACATCATCGTCATCAGGATATGACGTCATCGTCATCAGGATATTAGGAAATCCCTCTATGCGGGTTTATCCTGTTGTCGCTAAGTGGAAAGGTATCGGCGTAGGCAGGAAGTTGTATCAGCATCATCAGGAGGTTTCGAAGAACCGGATGAACAATATCATGATGCTGTTGCTTGTATCATCGGGCAGTGAAGCATCGAAGGCAAGTTGTTGAAGTGGAACGTCATCAGGATATTTGGACAACCGGATATTTGGATATCCTGCTGACGAAGGTGATATTTGAATATCATGATGATGCCGCTTGTATTTGGCACCCGATGAACAGTGCAACCGGAGGATGTTTGCGCCCGTTGATTATCATGATGATGATGATAGGCGACAGTCGAAGGAGGTAAATAGTAATCGACAGGAGGATATTTGTGATCATCCGAAATATGATGATGCTGTTGAAATATGATGATGCTGTTGGTGTCTCTAGGAAATATGATGATGATGTTCAGCCGATAGAGAATTTTATCATGCTGTTTGTATTGTTGGCTACTCCTTCCTGTTAGGTTGCCTCTGTTGCGTTCCACTCTGCATCAGACAGCCACGTAGAAGGGCGCCCCCAAGTCACCAACCACAATGCTATGTCCGTAAGACACAACACACAACAATGAAATCAGAGAGAATAATTTAGAAGAATGATGATACAAATAGAAGAAGGTCACAACAGAGGCAGTCTCTTGGTATCCCGAACCTTACAGGAGAATTTGAGGTCATTCCAGGAGACCTAAACAACATATAACACATCACGGGGGAAGCACATTATGATAGAAATAAAAGTTTATAGATACTTACCTGTAGGGTCTTCATATTATATCTTGGGACTCTTGAACCTCTTGGAGAGGTACTCGATCATGTTTAAAGAAACATTTGAGTGGTTCTTATGAAAATCTTGTTTTTTATCATATGATGTTTGTTCATTAAATCCTTGTTTAGATGAGACTTTTTGTTGCTTATGAGGGGGAGAACCACTATTATTTCTGATTATTGATTGTCGTTTTGCTCTTTTTTTATTTTTAGCGAGTTTTTGTTGTTGAATCTTTCTAGAATAGTAACAAGAATCATCTTGTATCATCTTACTCATATGTATCGGTTATTGTTCTTGCTTTTCTAATGCATTTTGAATGTCTCTTGATCCATATAAGGATAACGAAGGAGGAACCTCAGTATAAATTCTGTTTCTTCGAGGACGGGGTAGATTATCCATTTGTTTCTTGTCGACTTCAATCATACCCACGATACTATCATAGTCCAAGTAATCATCCTTGTCTACTTCCACTAAATCTAGTTCCACCATATTATTTTCGGTATGTTTAGGAAAAAGATTAGTGAAGATTTGTAAATTCTGATTCGACGGAGCAACAGACTTATTTCCGTTATCATTCACACCCGTTACTAGGATGACATCAATAAGGTCCCGTATCTCATGTTTAAGATGCATACATCATTCAGTGTCATGTCCTTGCGTTTGATGATAGTGATAAAAAGCATTAGCATCGAAGTAAGGTCCTTGTTTATTAGGATCAACAGGCTTGATCAGGGGAAGTTTTAGAATGTTATTACTCACAACTTGATTCATGATAGAATGATAGGACTCAGTTATTGGAGTAAACTTTCTTGGTCGATATGATGCTTTCTTTGGATTATTTATAGCAGACACATTCATGTTTGGTCCATTGATCTTGATGAAACTCCTATTATTGTTCCTCTTAAAATTGTTTTGCGATGATCCAACCAAGGATTGACCAACTTGA
This sequence comes from Cunninghamia lanceolata, assembly GCA_027924645.1. Taxonomy (NCBI): domain Eukaryota; kingdom Viridiplantae; phylum Streptophyta; class Pinopsida; order Cupressales; family Cupressaceae; genus Cunninghamia; species Cunninghamia lanceolata. The sequence continues at coordinate 6,115,056 of BSBN01000976.1, read as the reverse complement.
GCTGATGAGTTTTGGTTTTCATACTGACTAGACGAAAGTTGATAATCACGAAGAGTGGTGAATAAATGTTGAAAGGGGTTGTATTTCATCAAGAGAATCTTATCACGAATATTAGGTTGTAGACTTGTAATAAATATCTTTTGAACATCCTCATCTTTCATTTGATATTTAATCTATGCATGAAGCCCTTGATATCAACCAATGCATTCAGTCAACTTTTCTTTGGGACCTTGTTTGCATTGAACCAAGTCAATAAGAGTGACTTGGGGTCTGATATTTACTTGAAAATGTTGTAAAAATTGATCAATCAACTGTGAAAAGGAGTGCATTAAATTTGGAGGTAACAAGCAAAACCATTCTAAAGTAGTATCTTTGAGAGATCATGGGAAAAGTTTTTCTAACAAATCCTCTTCAAAATAAAAATCACTACACATAGCTGTAAATGCTGCCACATGAATATTAGGATCACCTTTTCCACCATATTTCTCAAAGTGAGGAGTTTCAAACCTCTCAGGCATAGGAGTTCTCAAAATTGAATAGGATAATGGATTACGCGCATGATATGTTGGTAGACTAGGCTGCGAAGAGTTTGTCAAATTTCTTACCTTTTGTTGCAAAGCACTCATGCCCTATTAAAGTTGGTTTAAGATGATATCATTGGGAGATTTGGTTTGTTGTGAGGAATTAGAATCAAGGTGAGGAGGTGATTGAGCTTGAGATACAATAGGCGAAGGCTGAGAATATGTTAGTGGTGGTTGGACATACTGATAGGTGGAAGATGGTTGCGAGTATGTGATAGGTAGTTGGAATTGAGAGGAATGAATAGGTGGTTGAGAACAATTATGCATAGAGGAGGTCCCTTTAGGAACCAGATTTTGATAATCAAATCCCACATCTTTGTAATTAGTACCATTAGATACTCCAATACCAATGGTAGCATTACTACAAGTATTCACATTAGTTGTTAAGATCGCTTATGTAAAGGTAGATACTCCTATATTTGGTATAGGTATGGAAACTTGAGTATGAGATGGTGATAAAGTGTTATTTATCGCTTGTGCACATTCAGTTACCGGCATGATATTGGTCTATACAATATGTGCTAAACCACAAAGTGCATTAACACCATCTTTTCCTTCTTTTATCAATTCTCTTATATTATGAATTGTAGGAACGACTTCTTCGGCTATTCTCTCATTTTCCATAAATGTTTGAAATTGAGCCAAGTGTTTATCCAACTTTTCTATTTGCTCATCAGATACATATCTTGTGGCCTCAATAGTATTATAAACATCATGAAAAGGTTGTTCTTCCGTTGTGGTTGAAGGATGTATACTATCTTGCCCAATTTGATTATCTCCCTTTGTAAAGAAGGTGTCTAAAGTACCATCTTCTTCAAGAGCACTAGATCCCATTAATCTTTTGCTTCTCTCAAAGGGATATTGTTTTTAGGATAGCATGTCATAAAGTTTGTACAAAAGCATACAACACACACTGCGCAAACTAAGAGAACAAATCCTAGGAGAAGGATATGATTGGCGGCCAAAATACTTGATTTTTTGATACTTTTTCAAAGCCAATGAATGAAGAAAAGGATGTTGTAAGGATTCTGATCGAGGATAGAAAGTTATATGTCTGATATTAGTCCAAAACAACAATCTAATCACTCTCAACACACTCTTGATGCAAATCCAAGATAATGCCAAGTCAAAATATAGTGAAAATATAAATATGTTGTGTTGTGAGGAAAATTTTGATGGACAAAAAATAATATCAGAAATAATAGCTACTTGATGCAAAAATACCCAACACAACATGATTGTAGCGCCACTTAAGGTAAAACCCTAGTGAAAATATAGCAAAATATGCAATTTTTCATAGTTTTTCCAACTCCAAGACCTAGCAAAAAGGGGGGTTGTAAGGAATTTTAGGATTTATAGTGAATTATATCAGTAATATCAGTAACCTCAATCCATAAAATTGATCACAACATGCTTGGAGTGCAAACTAGGCCAAACCCTAGGGCAAAAATAACTAAATTTTGTAGTTTTTCACCGAATTTTCACTATAAGAGCTCGTTAAAAGGGTGTTGTGAAGATTTATATGAGGGGAAGAAAATTAATACCCTTATAATAGAAAAATAATGCCAAAATATCTTTCACAACACACCTACGGTGCAAGTTTGGAGAGTCGATAAGGCTGATTTTAGCAAAAATTATTGTTTTTGAAGCCCTAGGTTTGAAATCTTAGGATAAAATTCTATGTGAAATATTTGAAGTCTTATTTATGATGAAATTGACTTACTCTCAGATCTGAAAATGATTTTCAAGTTTTAACATGCAAAATGCCCATGCAAATTTAATGAAAATGCATCAAAATTGCTAGTTTTTGTTGAAATTTCCTATGTAAAAATGCAAATATTTTAAATCTAAATGCAAATTCACACTAAAATGCAAGACTAAAGCCAAATGAAAATTTTAATGAGCCTCTAAAATTAGTAGAAAAATCTGATAAAAGATTTTGCCTACAAACCCTAGATTTTGGAATTACTAGGTTATATAAAATTGTCAAAATTTCCACAAAACCCTAGCAATTAAATGATGAAAATGCAAGGTAAATTTATGATTTTTTGTATTTTTCTATATTTTATATCATATCTAATGCAAAAATCATGAATTAGGAAAATTTAGAAAGAATTGATGCAATTTAGTAAGCCAAACAATGCATTTTTTTTGTATTTTTCTAATTTTTCTATTTTTTTGAATATTTCACAATGCAATAAAATAAATGACCAAATGAATGAATGAAATCAATACAAATCTAAAGACAAACACTCAGCCATTTTCAATTTATGTCCAAAAACACGGGTTCACCAAAATGTTTAGGTGAAAATTGGATTTTGTTAATCTTTGTTGTTTAGATGTTTGAATCCTCCTTTCACCCTAACATTGAAGGATCTAGGGTTGAGTGGAGAGCACTGTCATACCCTAGGTCACTTGTAAATGAAGGGAAACTTGGATTAAGGAATTAATTATCAATTTTTCCTTCTCTTATGTCCAATTAATCATTAAAACCCTAATTATGCAAATACGACAACAAATTGACGAATAACAGAAAAAGCTCTTGCAAATGGGAGTAAAATACTAAATTACAGAATACCTATTTTCAGGGTTCTGAAGCGGAATAGTTGGCGACACTGGAGCAGGAGCCCAAGTCCAAGGTACCTACTTTTTTGGGGAATCTGGACCTCCTTCCGACACTAATCAACCCTGTAACTTCCAGTTCCTGAGATCTATCTACAGAGGACACTGGAGTGAGCACCCAAGTCTTGGAAGTGCTCCTTTGTCTGACTTTTCTTCAGATCCTGAATCCCTGATGTCTGCCAAGACTTCCTGCAACTCCACTTTTTCCATATGCGACACTTGTAACCTACAATCACAAGACTTGGTTTGGGGGTTGTGGTGTTTAAAGGCTTGCCTCAGTCAAACCCCATAGGACACTTAAGTCTTTGAACACCATTGTCAGATAAAGAGGGCAAGCCCTTGTGAGGTAGAGGCCAAAAACCAAAGGAATCAATAATAAAAACACAATGATAAGTCACCTCGTAGTGAATCTCTCATGGAGGAAGATGCTCTTCATGCCATGAGGAGATTGAAGCTCAAATCTGTAAATATCAATGCACAAAACACACAAGTCTGCTCTTGCAACACAATAGAAAGCCTTAAATCACCTTGAGAACACTTGAACATCACCTTGCTATCTAATTGCCATCTAGTTTACAAATGAATGCCTACACATGCTTATATATGCACCTACAAGCATTTCCACCAAGATATTAAAAATCAAACTTTACCATGTTGGCAAAATAACCTCCTAACGGTCATAAACCAACACCCAGAAATTGGGGCTGCCCCAAAATAGGGCAGGACTAGGGTGCAGGCACCCAAGTCCTCCCCCCTATTTTGGGTAGGGTACATCTCAAAGGGTCCACCTAGGTCCTATTTGTCATGGAACCTAGGTCTCATTCCATCAGGATGCTAAAATATGAACTAAAATCTCCTAAATGCACTCTAAAGACCCAGGAGCTAAACCTTATGAGGGAAAAGCCCCCAAGGGGAGATTTTCTAATGTTAAAAGATGATAAACTACCGAATAGACTAAGAGTGGGAATGAGAATGCCCCTTCAGGATACACCAAGTCACAAAGACTCTCTCCAAGATTAATCTCCTCTAGGTCCATAATGAACTCACATCCATATCTAGGTGTAGGCTCCTTGGTCTATCTACTGAAACCTCCAATGAGTAATTGTCTCAACGAGTGTCTCTAATCCAAAGAGAACTCTAAACTCACCTAAGTTTCCAAGTATCCAAGAGTACCTCCATGAACATTCCATGCTAAACTCCAAATGCAACACTACACTATTATGAAGCTCCCAAGCACATGACCAATGTACTCAATACCAAGAGAACCATACAAGATCAAAGTCAAAGCTCCAACTGTACATCTGTATAATCAAGGAACCCATCATGACATCATGATTTAACCATCTCCTAGGAAATCGCATGCATCAATGCACACATCCTATCTCAAGAGAACTTGTATCATGTCAACACCCTAATCTAGAATCAAGAGTCCATCAAGACATAATACCAATACCTGTAAAACAAGGCTCAACATCTCCAATCACATGAAGATAACCATCTACTAACAATGGAATTCAGGATGTCAAATCACTCTCACTGAAACATGAATCATAATCTAAGAGCCTCTCCAAGACACCCACAACCACTGAAGAAGATCATCCATCACTAATGATGAATCCATATCACTGCCAAAGCTCCCACTAAATTGTGACACTGAGCTATAAATGGCAACAAAGTAACCATCTCCTAAATGAAGATCATCCATGGCCCTGACAAACTCAAGGAATCCTACTATAACATCAACAACTCCCAAAAGGTAAAGTAAAACCATGATCTCCAAACTAAGAAGATAAAACCATCACTGTCAAAAGCTCACATAAAACCATGTTGTTGCAAGGTGTGTGCCCTTGGTTTCCTTGTGTTGTGCACCACATTGCTTGGGTTCGTGACAAATCTTAACCACCTCCCATGGATTCATTAAATCTGGTGGTTGTATCAGGCATTAATAGGTTAATCTTTTGGTGCATCGACAACCGTCTTTGCAACAATTGGTATCAGAGCTAGGTTCACGGGTTTGAACCCCTTGCTTGCACTAGGGGGATTGTTGCAAGGTGTGTGCCCTTGGTCTCCTTGTGTTGTGCAGTGTAATGCTTGGGTTCATGATAAGGCTTAACTGCCTCCCATGGATTCATTAACTCTAGCAGTTGTATCAGGCATTAATAGGTCAATTTTTTGGTGCAACAACAATTGTCTTTGAAACACATGTATCCAAGCTATCCATGACATTGTGATAAACATGCTATAAGTTCCAATAACTGACTATCCAGGCACTCTAATCATCCATCCTCTCATCTGAATGCAACATACCAATGTACACATAACCACAAACAAGGCCAACTAATAATGTCTACATAAACACTGAATCAATCTCATGGATAAAGATAGTCCACATACGAGTTATCCCACTGTATTCAAGGGGTAGCTAATCCACAAAACTACATAACTCAAAGATCCAAAACACATGTAACATGCAAACTCATCATCAAGTTAGTAACATGCAAACTGAGATATCAAAGAAGACAAACTGTAGACTTCAAGACTCAAACACCAAATCAATTCTAGATTCGATTTGACAAGCAAGTCCACAACACATGTAACCATAGTCAAGGAACTACTAAGCATCCAGGAGATAAGAATAATCTCCTAAAACTACACCACAAAACCGCATGTAATCATGAATCAAACATCATACCCCATACCTGTCAACCGCATACATGATCATGTCGTGCCAATGCAAAAGTGTACCTGCATATCCATGACACCATAATCATCATCAATGTTGTACCTATACTCAACTCCCACTAAAACAAGACTCCAAGTCTCACACATGTATCAATCATGTCCTCAAACCAAAAGACAACCTGTGTACTTGTCTCCATCAAAGCTCAAACTCTAAAACACCTGTAAACCTATAACTAGAAGCACCAAATCTGAAAACCTGCTACACCATGCTGATGGTCACATAGCAACATGCACTCCCACAAGTTTGTTCCCAAAAATCCATCTGAATGCTCTCAAAATCGTACCCTGAATATCAGGCTCCCACAAGTGATCAAACAAGTACCAAATCTTTCTGCACAGTAAAATTAAAATCTACATGATCCAATATGTAGTACACAACAATAGCTCTCCAATGCCTATTTGAAAATTGAAAATTTGATTCCGTATGAAAAAGTTATGAGCATAAAATTGTCCCAGAGTAATGCCTAGCTTCAGGCACCAAGTTCTGACACAAATAGAAAAACATGATCATGAAACCTATACCACTACATAGTTCTTGGAGAGACCTTTTCGACTCCTATAAGAAGTCAAAAATCTAATACCGTGGGTGAAAGTTATGCCTCTCGGAAGAAAATGCCCTCTGATGGCTAAAAGTGGGCCCTAGGGGACCCTGTCCATACAACTGACATAAGCATTGATGTCATCATTGACTGTGCAAATGACTGGGTAGATGTGGCATGGGTCCTAATGGTGCTAATGTGGCGCAGGTGACATGGCAAGTGACATCATAAAGTTGGCGGACTCCAAAATTTGTCTTATCCATGGACCCAAAAATATATAAAAGAGGTTTTAATTTTTTTTATACGGTCCAATTTTTTTTTTATAAAATTTTCTTGTCATAAAAATTTGACCCAACCACTGTCATAGTTTTTTGCCTGTTAAAGGGTTGTCGGCAATACTGGCCAAAGGCTCATCGACCGACCAAGGGGGCTCGCCCATACCGGCACGACGGAGCTGCCAGGGACTGGGGGCCTTAGGGCATCTCAGCCTGACCAGCGCCGACCGGAGGTCGATAGGGGGCCGGTAGGGCCAACTGGCTCTGAGCCGGCGGTACCCCCGATACCTCTGCTGTAGAGGGCAGGTACGGGGGTACAGACCCCCGCCTGTCATACCAATTTCTTTTATTTGTATATCTTGAATTTAAAACACATTCTATTGTTAAAATTTAATTTTGAATTTTTCAACAACTATAGAAAATTTTCCAGCGTAAGTAAAAAAAAATTAATTTTTTTTCTGCAGACTGCGTACCTAATCATACAACATACCAGGGGGTATTTTTTCTCCTGCCAAGCGTTGTGGCCAAAATGGATGAAAGTATATGTTTTTGTTTGCCTCTTGGGCCTCCTGAATCCAACGACGAGGTCCATTTTTGCATAGGAGGTCATTTGTGAAAAATCCCTCCTCAAAACACTCATGAAGCTAATCTAAGAAACCCTCTTTAGCCATGATTTTTCAATCACCAGATCTACAAAATACACAACAAATCTCCAATACCCATAACCCCAGATCTGCAACACAACAACCTGCACAAATCCTCATATCCTATATTGTCTAAAATATTTCCTGCATTGTCATGGATTTAGCTTTGTACCAGACCTACACAAATAAGGGTTATACAAAAACATGAATTTGTGAAACCCCACAAACTCAAACCATGGTTCTAATAATATGGCCACTAATTGCATAGATCTACAAAATAATGTTAACACACAAAAGATCTACTACAACCCACAATTCCTTCCAAAGATTCTCAAGATGGAGGAAAACACCCAGAACCATAATTGTATAGATATATCACATGCAAGCACATACAAACAACATGCAAGTACATGCAACTCACATGCAAGCTCATGGAAGCCTCATGCAAGTCCATGCAACTCACATGTAACTCCATGCAAGTACATGCAAGCCATGAAAAGCCTTAAAGCTTTGATACCACTTGTTAGGAATTTATAGGTAGATCAAACAAATTCCACATAACCCAAAGGAGATAATGATACATACAATCTTACAGATTTACCATAATGCAAATATCAATAGACAATCAACAAGATAACACACGATATACCTTGGGAAAACCCTCATTGAGGGAAAAAACCCATCCTCCAAATGAATCCATACTCAATGTATTATTTAGCAATAAGATATTACAATACACTTACAAAGTCTCCATGAACACCTCTAAAACATCAAGCTCCTCTAATGCATCCTCCATGTATCCAAGCATGAATCCACACATCTTGTGCCATGCTTTGCAATATGCACTCACAAGAGTAAATTCAATACAATGATAGCCTCCCACACAACCTACAAAATAAGAGCCAACACAAACCACTAACCATGTGCTTACTTTTATAGAATCAAGCTCACACAAATACAACTTGTGGTATTGGATAAAACCAATGTGACTCAAAACCATGAGCACAAAACCATTGACCCCAAAATTAATTATTTTGCACAAATAAAAATATTTGTCTTATGTCTCCCAATGTTAAATACAAGTTTTACAAGTAGCACCAAATAACTATTTAATGTGGCTAAACACATCAATTAAGATGCACCACAAAAGAATATTTATTTTCACATAATTAAATTAATTAATGTTATGCAAGGTGAACAACACCTTTTTCCCAACAGTCCAACCCGAAACATAAAGATCGCACATATGTCATATACTAACAATCTTTTACAAATCAAGATTAAGCTAGGATAACATTTGAATTTTACAAGGCAAGATGACATATATCATACCATTCTTGTACTTCATGGAGTAACTAACATTCATCATTCAGATCATATTTAAGAACGTATCATAGCAATGCAAAGGAATTCTTCCAACACTTACAATGTCTTTTAGCTCTCTCTCTATATATAGAAATCAACTTTTCCATACTAAGTTTGTAGCATTACATCAATGGCCAAGATATGATCAACATTTACAAATGGTGGTAGGCACAATCTCTAGGTTAATTTCACATTTTCTTAACATATCTTCTCAAACATTTTGCTTGATCTGGTCTTAGGTTCTCTTTTAGTACTTTCTTCCTCTATCATATTTTTGTTAAAATAGTGTATGTAGAGCAACCTCCTACTAGATAGAAAAAAATTGAGATAAATGAAAAATGAAACACAAAGATTTTAATCAAGATCAATGAAAGATCTAAAAACATGACAAGTTAGAATAAAGATGCAACATATTCATTCTTATTTAGGACAAATCCTTTCTCTACTCCCTCTCCCATTCCTAGTCAAATTGGTTGTGAATTTATAATCAAGTGTCAAATTTAGTTTCTTTTTGCAACTTCACCAAATTTGGTGTCCTTTTGATCTTGACTGCTACTTCATGATGCATGACTCTTTCATTAAATCATGAAAAGGCTATGCACCCACCAATATCAATACTCTATCTTCCTTAACTATCTAATAACTCCTTGACAAGTCACCATCTATTCAAGACAACCTCATTGTGATTATAATTGTCCTAATAACTATGCCGATGACATGTATGGTTATCTTTTAGTTGATGACAATCTTCCCTACCATATGAATATCCTTTCAAGACCACCTAGATATGTTTATATAGTATCATGGATACCTTTTTGCATGGATTTGAGATTAATTGACTTATCATTTGGTCTTGATTTCCACCTTGTATATCAGTTGCTATCCTATCCATGGTTGAGAGGTCATAACTATTCCTAGGGTTGCATGATAGCTATTGCAGTGTAATTTAGTCTTTAGGCTGATATGATAGTTCTTCCAAGTGAGTATGCTCAAGTGACAATCCTTAGCTTGATTTTAGCGTGATGATAATTCATTGACTAACATGATTTCCCTTAGTATCCTTCTAATTGTTTAGGTTAGTGTTTAAATAAGGATAATAGCAACATGTGATTGCACATCTACTCCATAGTGAAAGTGTTTCCATCACCTTACTCTAGTTTAGGATTATCCTTGAATGTTGATAAGACTCCCTTCATAAATATATGCCAATACTATCTTGATGATTTCCTTCCCATGGTGATATGGCTTGTTGTCATAGATTGTTATCTCAAATAAATATAAATTCACTTTCTCATGATAATTTAACTTGTCAAAATGATAATCCTCTCACTTCCCTCATGACTATCCTATAACATGAGATTTCATGCTTTAACATAATCATAAAGTGAAGTAAATGAATACATAAAGAACACACCTTAGATTTCGAGATTCAAGTTTCCCAATCCTCAAAAATTTGATCTTTTTGGCAAGTTCCTTAGTATTCAATGTTGAATTCTATATAACTCTAATAGGATTAGTGGAATTTATGAAAAAACAAACATATATCATCAAATTCAATCTAAATACATGAAAAAAGCATTTTCTTGTCTGATTGTGCATGAAAAGTAAGGAATAATAGAGCATGTGGATTTGAATTACAGATCCCATATGCTTTTTGTACTTTTTTTGGTTCACTAAAATGTGCTCCTGTTATAACGCGAGTACGTTTTGTCAAGCATGGAAAGTTTAAGTGCTTTCATGCATGGAAAGTCTTAAGTGTTGTCATGCATGGAAAGTAAGTGTTTTAAGTGCATGGAAAGTGGGGAGGGAGGTACACACACACATAGATGATTTTATTTCACCATAACATGAGCACGTTATAACGCACATGCATTATGCTTTGCTTTGGTAATTTCCAAGCCTTTGGCTTGGATTTTCCTTGGGCTTCCAACCTAAAGGCTTGGACTATGTTTTAGATGTCCAAAGATGTGTTTTTGTAGATTGTAACCAAAATTACATAACCTAGAGCGTGCTCCCCATCAGGTTTACATGTGTTACAATGACAAGTCAAAAAAATACCACCATAATCTTAAGCTCTCTCTTAGCTTTCTAACCATATATTTTTTTTCACGTTTTGAGTATGTTAAGGATTTCATCTTTAATTTATTTTGTTAGTATATCTATTTTTTGTCAAAAACAAGTGTGGCATTTTTGAATTTTTTTTAACTGTTCATCAAAATTTTAAATAAATTACATTTTTAGAAACTAGACTCCATTCTACACATATTAAAAAAAATTGGATTTTGGATTAGTTTTCAAAAATTTTAGGGGGCAGCACGCTCAATTTTCTATTAGTTTTCAAAAATTTTAGGGGGCAGCATGCTCAATTTTCTATTTTTTAGGATGTGTCCACTTTGAAAATTAGTAAAAAATTAATTATTCGTGAAAAAATTATCAGAAAAATCAGGGATAAACTACATGGTGTTAGCTAATTTCTCATTAAAGCGATTATTGAAATACTAAAAAAAAAAATTTAAATCTTAGGGGGAGTACACCAGATGCTATGTTATGTTTTTTTTAATAGGACCAATTTGTGTGCTCCCCCTTTTTAAACCCCTTAATCTCAACCATTTTTGAAAAAAATAGTAGTTTAGAAACTAGATTTGGAGCACTATGACTCTTTTTTTGGTTGTATCTTCAATTTTTGAGTGTAACTATCTTCAATTTCTCATCCAACATCAGTCTCTCCTAATTTCATAAAAAAAGTGGCATCTTAAGACCTCCTTTTGGTCCCCCCACTTTATGCACTTACCCAGGGCTTAATAACAACAATGAGAAATCAGATTACATTCAAGACTGATTGAGCTCATGTATACAAAGAAAATTTTGGGTTAAAATTGAGCACAAAGTCCTTTATTTGTATAACCCCCAAACACTAACAAAATTCCCCCCAAACCATCCAAGATTCAAAATCTAAATCAAAAAAACAAATTCCTACTTGAATGTTGCATGACAAAGAGATTGAGAACTAAGAAGAGTGGTAGAAATCAATGCCTTACCAATTGTTGGAGTGCTCCATTTGAATATCTATTTGAAATAACTTCCACTCTACACATGCCACCACTAGAATTTAATGGTTTGTCACATGCCATGCGGGAGTGGTTGCATGTCTTATTTGTGCCTAAAGGAGTAGTTGGTGATTTTGTAATTTAGGAGGATTCCCACTTGATTGATCCTTTTGTAATTTAAAGTGGTTAGGCTAATGTGGGAAAGATTGCAACATACTAAATGGGCCTAATAGATGCCTTTGAATCCTCCTCTAAATGATTCTTTTTAAAAAAATGGTTAGAAAGCTTTATTTTACTCTAAAATAGTTAAGATTTTAACTTTGTTCACTGTGGGTCATTGGATAAAATTATACACTTCCTGCTACTTCTCAATGAAAATCATCTACCACTTCCTTTTGAATCCCTAGGAGTGTGCCACATGGAACACTTTTCAAAAGAGTACATGACCAAAAGTTTTTGAAGAAAGAAGAATGTGGGCCCTACCACAGAGGAAGACATCCCTTAGTATTAAATGATAAAGAAAAGGAAATGTAGGCTCTAGATCAATGGCTTATGTTAGTTGACAAATGACCACTGGTATAAACCTCAATGCACTAAGGAAAGTTTCACACTAGTTATTAAGCCATTCTACCATTTCAAATAAGAAATAAACATGTTGCCTAATATAGACATCATTACAAATACATAAAAGTATTTGCATTCCTGTCACTACTAATGTGTAGTGACATCAATGCTCTACCTTAGAGACGTTCTTGTGTTGGACCTTAAATCCGATGTGATAGATTGGACAATGTGTACTACTCCAAGCCTCCTAAGGCTTCCAAAATAATTAGTAGTACACATAAAACCATTAAAATACTAAGGAAAAAGGGAATTTTGCCTCGCAAAAAGCAAGAAACAATCAAATATGCTTGTGCCAATATTGGAATCCATCCTCTTGACAATATTATTTATAGGAGTCCAACCTATTTTTGGGGTCTCTCTCTCCATATCTCTTAACTATGATCTTCTAGGTATCAACTTGATTCTAGAGCCTAGTTAGATTAATATTCTACACTTGGCCTTCTACTTGAGAGTGACTTCTCAATATTCAATAAACACTCTTTGGAGTTTAACTGCAATAGTTTCATATTTAATTTTTTAATTTATTTTGCCAGAACTTCCTTTGGCCCTTTCAATGACCATCAAGCTTCTTAGCTCACTAACCTTTTGATTAAAGATAGTGGCCTTATTTCTTATCTTCTTTGGATATTCAGATGATGATATTTTTCTTGTGCTATTCAATCACTACCTTAGCCTTAGTTACTTTTATTGTTGATAGAGAGAAGAATCTCTTAACATTGTTAGGCTTGAGGGAAATTAAGTGGCACCTAGGGAGAAGGGATAGGAGGGCATCATTTGTTTTTGGGAAGGATAGGGAGTGGAGATTGTTTGGGTAATAGGAGCTTGAAGAGTTTTGGAAGGTGAAGGAATAGGGTAACAAAACTTGTAAAGCTAAGGGGCTTGTAATTGTAGGAACGGTAGGTTTTTACAATGGAGGAAATGGTAACCTCTAGGAGCGGTGAAAGTATTCATAGTAGGAATATGATATTGGCTTGTTAGAGGAGTAATGAGATGAGGGGGGAAGTTGTATTAAGGGGAATATTGATAGGGAGGAGGAGGTTGTTGAAATGCACCAGACAATTGAGAGGGGGGGTGAATCAGTTGTCTCCAAAACTTTGACCACTTATGAACATTAACACATCAAACACTTGTTCATTGTTTATTCATATTTAATCATGAAGACATGAAATAAGAAACTCAACACAATAACATAATCAACACATGAGACGCTAGATTTTTATGCGGAAAACCCTATAAGGGTAAAACCATGGTGGGTGTTAGCCCACATAAATATATATGTTATAACAATACGAAAAAATAGAGGCTCACTGCCCAAAATGCTCACTGCAAATGTTGAGGCTCACTGCTAAGGGGTGGTTCACTGCTAAGGGGTGGCTCACTGCCAAGGATTGGTGAACTAATTTGATAGCATCTACTCCATGCCTGAGTTCAGTTCCATTGAAGCACATTATAACTCCTCTACTCTGCTCTTCTTACACTTTTTCACTTATCTTCACATTTTTGCACAAGGACATCTTTTTCACAACTTCATTACATGTTTTTATACACTTCATCAACCTTGGCATGTACATCAAGGTCGGCATTACATTCATCAACCATTGGAACAATCTCCAAGGTCGGCATTGCAAACATACATAGAAATAGGTTTGGACCTTAAAAAAACTAGCTAAGGGAAAGATGTATGTGGATCATGTTATGCCTTAGATGGGACTCAAATGCAATCCTCCATGCCACAACACACTTCTACAATCTTCAATGTATCTCCGCAAGAAGTGAAAACAACCAAGTCGACCAAGACTGGTGTTAACCTTAAGTCTTCTAAGAATAGTCTTCATCCACGATCCAAATTTCTCTTTGCGGACCAATCCAAAGATAGGAACATGATTAGGAGACATCCACAAGCACATTGTAATCACTAGGAACAACTGTACAATCTCTAACCACTCTGTCAAGAAGATTTTTCAAACTGGAGCACCTAAACAACACTGTTAGCTACTGTCATAAAGAAAAGATTGCTTGTGGACCACCAAATCATGAACCATTGGAGTTGAAGGAACTTATCATCATTTTAGACTTAACTCTAGAATTGCAGACCATAATACTTCAATGTGGAACAATGCAGAGCAAAATACTTTCTCCCTGTCACCACTAAATATATAGAAAAAGCAGTTTTTACTCTGGTGAACATAACTCACTCAAATATTCATACTGGAGGCTCAAACTTGGAACATAGCATCTTCAGACATGCCTCTAAACAAATTCCAATCCATAGACAAGGATATTCATTCTTTAAGAAATGTGGAGCAAACTACTGGACTTTTCTGTTGTAAACAAAGATACTCTTCTATACTCTGTTTCCACCAGAGGAGCAAATTTTCTCAAAAGCACTTGGTAACTCAATATCCAGTTCACTTACTCATTATCTCCAAAACTTATATAACCCAATGTGAATAATCTAACTCATTACAAGAAAGCATCAAAATAAAAGCACAGTTGACACCAATGACAACACAGATATGTCGACATCAATGACAACACTGGCTAAGCACATACTTGCAACAATCTCCCCCTTTTTCCTTGATGGCAACATATGATGCAAACAAATGTAAAGACCATTAAGACAAGATACTCCCCCTTTCTTTTTATATATCTACACCCTTTCTCCTCCATAGTTTTTCACATGATTTCTCTCCCCCTTTGACATCAATGGAAAAGGGCACATACTTGCACTCTGCTGCTCTGATCAAATTGAAACTGTTCTTAAACAATAACTTATGTCAATAACATCTAGCTACTCCCCCTGAGAGATAACTCTCAAAACATCAATCCAGGTAAAAAAATGAGGCTTTGGGCACCACTAGACTGATGCATTCTTATGTATCTTAGTTCAAAGCAAGAGGGGTAATAACCCCTAACTTTTCTCTCAGATACTCAAAGGTATCCTTAGGTAGAGGCTTAGTGAAAATATCTGCAATCTCATCCTTTGTGGACACATATTCCATCTTTACTTCATTCTCTAACACCTTTTCTCTCAAAAAGTGATACCTTATTGATATATTCTTTGTTCTTGAGTGCATCACTAGATTCTTTGAAATATTTATAACACTTGTATTGTCACAAAATATTGCACTTGGATCTTCATACACAACTCTTATATCCTTCAAAGTCTACTTCATCCATAACACTTGAGTGCAACATGTTGTTGCAATATACTCTACTTCTGCAGTAGAGGAGATTGAATCTTGCTTCTTGCTTAGCCATGAAACTAATCTATTTCCCAAGAAGAAAGCACCTCCACTTGTACTTTTTCTATCATCAACGTCTCTGACCCAATATGCATCTGTATAAGCACTGAGAGTGAAATCATTATCTTTTGGATACCATAAGCCATGATCTGATGTGCCTTTCAAATAGCTCAAGATTCTCTTGACTGCCATGACATGTGACTCTCTAGGATCTTCTTGAAATCTTGCCACAAGACATACTACATGCATTATATTAGGTCTAGTTTGAGTTAGATAAAGTAATTCTCCAATCATAGATCTGTACCTTTTCTGATCAATCTTAGGTGATTCATCAGTTTTTCTCAACTTGCATCCAGTCACCATGGGAGTGCATACTAGTTTGGAGTCCTCCATCCCAAACTTCTTCAACCACTCTTTCACATACTTAGACTGAGAAATGAAGATTCCTTTATCTGATTGAGTGATTTGCAGACCTAGAAAGAAATTCATTTCACCAAACATAGACATCTCAAATTCATTTTACATTTCTCCTACAAACTTCATACACATACCTTCATTTCCTCTAAAGATAATGTCATCAACAAAGACTATAACAATCAGCATTTGATTATCATTCATTTGGAAATAGAGATTGTTGTTAGTAGTGCCTTTACTGAACCCTAATTGTAACAAATACTTGTCTAACCTTGCATACCAAGCTCTAGGGGCTTGCTTCAGTCCATACATGGCTTTCTTTAATTTGCATACCATGTCTCCTTGATTTGATAATTGAAATCCTTCTGATTGCTCAATGTAAACTTCCTCTTCCAATTCACCATTCAAGAATGCAGATTTCACATCCATCTAATACACATTGAAATCTTTGTGAGTTGTAAATGCCAGAAAGATTCTAATTGCTTCAATTCTAGCCACTGGAGAAAAAGTCTCTTCAAAATCTATTCCTTCAATGTGAGAATATCCTTTGCATACAAGCCTTGCTTTGTTTCTTACAACTTCTCCATTTTCATTCAGCTTGTTCTTGAAAACACATTTAGTTCCAATCACATTCTTATCAGCAGGTCTAGGAACCAATTCCCAAGTTTGATTCTTCTCAATCTGCATCAACTCTTCTTCCATGGCCTTTACCTAATTTTCATCATTGCAAGCTTCATTCACAGTTTTTGGATCAACTTTTGAAGCAAATAGTAATTCACTTGTTCCTCTGTAGCTATTTTCCTTGTTAGTACCCCTTTGTTTTTGTCACCTATAATTTGATCTTCAAAATGATTAATCCTTACATACCTGGGAGTCCTAGCAACATTTTCCAGAGCCTCTTCTTCAGCTTGACTGTCTTTTGGTTCAACTTTTTCTTCATTCACTATAGCCATAGGTTCATCTGATTCATAGCCACTCAGATATGATATTCTTTCCTTTTCTTCATCAACCTTCACATTAGCACTTTCAATGATCTTTTTTAGTCTCATCTTGTAGCATTGGTAAGCCTTACTCTTAGTAGAGTAACCAAGGAAGATTCCTTCATCACACCTAGCATCAAATTTTCCTAGATCTTCCTCTCTTCTGATATAACATTTTCTACCAAAAACTTTGAAATACTTCACTGTAGAAGCTCTTCCATACCATAATTCATAAGGAGTTTTAGAGATGTTACCTTTGACTTGAACTCTATTTAGGATGTACACAACAGTATGTATGGCTTCTCTCCAGTACACCTCTGGTAGGTCAGCTTCCTTTAACATAGTCCTAGCAGCCTCTTGAACTATCTTATTTTTTCTTTCAACAACTCCATTCTATTGAGGATTCCTAGGTGCAGACAACTCTCTCTTTATCCCTTGTTCTTCACAGAAAATATTGAATTCATTTGATGTGAACTCACCTCCTCTATCAGACCTTAAGCATTTGATCCTCTACTCTAACTTATTCTCAACCATTGCCTTGAAAACTTTGAACTTGTCTAGAGCTTTAGATTTTTCTTTTAGAAAAGTGACCCAAGTCATTCTACAATGATCATCAATAAGTAACATAATATACTTGTCTCCTTGTAGACTTCTCACCCTTGTAGGACCACACAAGTTTGTATGCACTAGATCTAGCAAACTGGCAGAGAATTGCTCTTTTCTCTTGAAGCTTGTTCTTGTCTACTTCCCTAACTGGCATTCCTTACACATGGTATTGGTAGGTTTTACAAGCTTTGGTAAATCTATCACAGCCTGTCCTGAACTTATCTTCACCAAATTATCAAATTTGATATGACACATCCTTCTATGCCACAGCCAACTCTCATCTATCTAAGCCAATAAACAATAATAAATAGTTCTTCTTAATTGATAAATGTTACCTCTAGTCTTTTTACTGGTAGAAATCACTATTCTAGAGCTTTCCATGATCTTGGACCCATTATCTTTGAATCTCAGATCATAACCTTTGTCACACATCTGACCAACGCTCAAGAGATTATGCTTTAAACCCTTCACATATAGGACATTATCAGTGTTGTGCTTTCCATCAAAAGAAATAGATCCATTTCCACAAATCTTACCAATTGCATTATCTCCAAACCGAACCAGTCCTCCATCATACTTTTCCAAACTCACAAACTTTCTTTTGTCACCGGTCATGTGATGTGAGCATCCACTATTAATAATCCATTCATCCTTATCTTTCTCAACCTGAACAGCTAAAGCACTTTCTTCTAGTATTTTTTCTTCCTTCACACAGCTAACAGGATTAGTAGACACAGGTTCTTTAATTGCAATAAACAAGCATTGATTTGTACTAGTACTAGCATCATCAAATTCATCATCTGTCACACCTTCATCATCAATATCTCTAACATAGTAGCATTTCTTTGGAACCTTAGGTCTATTCTCAAATCTTTTTCTATTCTTTTCAATTCTCTTGGGACATCTAGAAGCATAGTGACCAACCTTACCAATGTAAAACATTTGAAAGGTAATTTGCCTTTAAACTTATCAGAACCTCTTTGCAGTCTCTCAACAAACTTGGCTTCAATTTTATCAAGCTCATCATCAGGTTCCACCTTGTACTTCTCAGCTCTAGAGATCTTCTCTGAAGTACTATCTTTGAAAGCAGTCTCAACCTTTGGCAGAGCATCACTAAACTCTCTCATCTCAAAGGCTGTAAGCTTTCCAAGCAACTGATCCTTGTTGACTTCTTTTAGTCATTACTTCTTCAATTGCAGCTACCTTGTGACTGTAGGACTTAGGTAATGACCTAAGAATTTTCATCACAACTTCCTTCTCATTAATAGTTCCTCCCATACCTTTTATTCCATTGACAAGTTCATCAACCTTTTGCATGTAGGTTGTTATGTTTTCATCTTCGCTCATCTTTAAACCCTCATATTTCACTTTCAGGCCCTGCAATTTGTCTCTTTTTGCATATTCATCTCCTTCATACAGATTTTTTAGCTTTTCCCAGACTTCATTAGAAGAATCTAGATCCATGACCTTCACTAACTCAGCGTCAGACAAGGCACTTAACAGAGCATCTCTAGCTTTTATATTTAACTCATTCTTTGATTTCATCTTTAGTTATTAAACCATTTTGAGGCATGGTATACTTCATCTATGTTGTTTTCCATACTCTATAACCAAGACAAAGGAGATGGATTTTCATTCATACCTTCCATAAAGTATAATTTGTCCCATCAAATTGTGGAGCTTCCTTCTTAAAAGACATCCTGGATCAACCTCAAGATGTTAGGCTTACTTTCGAGGAACCTGCTCTGATACCAATTATTGAAATGCACCAGACAACTGAGAGGGGGGGTGAATCAGTTGTCTCCAAAACTTTGACCACTTATAAACATTAACATATCAAACACTTGTTCACTGTTTATTCAGATTTAATCATGAAGACATGAAATAAGAAACTCAACACAATAACATAATCAACACATGAGATGCTAGATTTTTACGTGGAAAACCCTATAAGGGAAAAAAACATTGTGGGTATTAGCCCACATAAATATATATGTTATAACAATACCAAAAAATAGAGGCTCATTGCCCAAAATGCTCACTGCAACTGTTGAGGCTCACTGCCAAGATCGGCTCACTACCAAGGATTGGTGAACTGATTTGATAGCATCTACTCCATGCCTGAGTTCAACTCCACTGAAGCACAGTATAACTCCTCTACTCTACTCTTCTTACACCTTTTCACTTATCTTCAAATTTTTGCACAAGGACATCTTTTTCGTTACTTCATTATATGTTTTTATACACTTAATCGACCTTGGAATGTACATCAAGGTCGGCATTACATTAATCAACCATTGGAACAATCTCCAAGGTCAGCGTTACAAACATACATAGAAATAGGTCTAGACCTAAACAAAACTAGCTAAGGGAAATATGTATATGGATTATGTTATGCCTTAGCTGGGACTCAAATGCAATCCTCCACGCCATGACACACTTCCACAATCTTCAATGTATCTCCGCAAGAAGTGAAAACAACCAAGTCGACCAAGACTGGTGTTAACCTTAAGTCTTCTAAGAATAGTCTTCATCCACGATCCAAATTTCTCTTTGTAAACCAATCCAAAGATAGGAACATGATCAAGAGACATCCACAAGCACATTGTAATCACCAGGAACAATCGCACAATCTCTAACCACTCTGTCAAGAAGATTCTTCAAACTGAAGCACATAAACAACATTGTCAGCTATTGTCATAAACAAAAGATCGCTTGCAGAATAGCAAATCATGAACCATTAGAGTTGAAGGAACTTATCATAATTTCAGACTTAACTCTAGAACCGCAGACCATAATACTTCAATGTCGAGGAATGTGGAGCAAAATACTTTCTCCTTGTCACCACTGAATGTACAAAAAAAGTAGTTTTTACTCTGGTGAACATAACTCACTCAAATCTTCATACCGAAGGCTCAAACTTGGAACATAGCATCTTCAAACATGCCTCTAAACAACTTCGAATCCACAGAAAAGGATATTCATTCTTCAATAAATACGGAGCAAACTATTGGACTGTTTTGTTGTAAACAAAGATACTCTTCTATACTTTGTTTCCACCAAAGGAGCAAATTTTCTCAAAAGCACTTGGTAACTCAATATTTGGTTCAATTACTCATTATCTCCAACACTTATATAAGCCAATGCAAATCATCTAACACATTACAAGAAAGCATCAAAATAAAAGTACAGTTGACACCAATGACAACATAGATATGTTGACATCAATGACAACATCGGTTAAGCACATACTTGCAAAATAGGTTACATAAATTTCCACACATGCACTTGGGTGGTACTTGGAAAGGAGATTTTCTATTGGGGAAAGAATTGGGGAGGTAAAAACTAAGAGGTAAAAATAGGAAGACTCACCCATGTTGTAGTTAAAGAAGAAGGATGAGGAGGATAGGGAGGAATACCCACAGTGGGAGACATCAAAGTTACTTGTGCCTACTCAGGTTGATCTACCAGATTTTATCTACTTTCTTATTTCTTCTACTTCTTTAGAGGCTCCTCATCTGTTTCCAACTTTCTCTTCTTGTGTTCTTTAAGGTCATCATACCCACCTCCAATAGTTTGAGATTTACTTGGTTTGATGGTAGGTGTTTTCTAAGATGATGTGGTAGCTACAATCCCCTTCTTTCTTGAATATTTTCTAACTTGTTACTAGCTCCCAAAGGACTAGTCTCCTACTATTTTTCTTAGACTTGTCCCTCGATTATGCTTTGAGTGGAGATGTGTGCTTGAACACTCACCTACACTTATTGTTATTGTGGTTGTTATTATTATGGCACATCCATGCTACTCCCAATTGTTATGCCATTGAGTAGATAGACCTGTTGTAAAGTATGTGGAGTTTGTTTTTGGTAACTAGGGTTAATGATTCAACCTATAGCTCTTCATTAGATAATTTTTTTCCTACTCATTCTCTTTGAGAACAATGGACTAAAACTTGACGCTAGGCTAGAATGAGTCTCCTCATATAGTGTCTCAAATTGGTCATCTAATGCAAACTTCCCAAGGGGAACAAATGCATGTCTAACTTCCTGTTTGTACTTCCACTAGGCATCAATGTTCTCCCCAACCTTGATTATTTAAAATTTCATTTTATGCATTATTTAAATTAGGTTTGAAATTGGCCAACTTCACATAAAAGGTCTCATAAGGCATAGACGCCTTAGAGACTAGGGTAGAAACTTCCCAAGTGTTATTAGCTTTTCAATTTATTTTCCTTGGGGCTCTTTATTGCCTCAATATTAATCCTAGGATCATGTGAAAAAATTTCCACTTCCCTACTACTAAATGTTTCAAGCCATGTGATGAAATACCTCATGTGATCATAGCTCCATCTATCTTCCACTTGCTCCATTTGTAAAAATTGTATCTTAGCCTCTAAATATTTTATAGACTATTTCTTTACTCTAATGATTGTGTTGTATGTGGATGGCACAGAGTAGTAGGCTTGCCTTCCCCTATCGTTGCTAAATGGGATGCCAATTGTATCCACCTATCTCATGAAATCAAGGGTTAAGACTCTTTGATACAAACTTTGGGAGTTTTTAGACCCACCAAGAAGAAACCAAAGAGTCTTATCATCATACTGGTCTTTTCAAATACCAGTCACCTTTACACCAACTCTTTTTCATTATAGTGCAAGCCTTGGAGAGCCTTGGTATGGATTCCCCTTTCATGTGGATGATGCTTTTGACCATGAACTACTCTACAAAATCATAGTAAGAGGAGGTCCTACAAGGTTTGATATGTAAAATGTCATTGGGACATACCCTTTGGTGGCATGTATTAACTTTAGATTGAGTAGTTTATAGAAATATACACACTGATAAAGGATCACGTGGAGAAGGAAGGAAGAAAACTTGGATACATTGATATTGTAAAAGTTGGTTAATTATTCATGAATTTTTTCTTTATGGTAATTTGAGAAATCCACCTTTATGGATTCACTTTTTAGGGTTATCTTTAAAGAAAGTTACTTATGGTAGACAACTATATCATCCTCATAGACAAAGATGAATGCTAGCATGCTACACATATCAACTATGTTGTTCTTAAATGCTTCACATGAACAAGGTATTTGATGGGCTGCTAGAAAGGATGGTAAGATATCTCATTGAGAAACTCAATTTTGTCTAGGACATCATTCTCCCAAAATACATTCATATCCTTAGATTTGATGTGAAGATGAGCAAATTGAAGCTCTAGTGCATTTTTCTAATTTTTTCACCACTAATTTGGCACTTTAATTTGTTATCCTTTCCTTTCTTTGTTTTATTTTTAGGTTTATATCTTTTTACACATGCTAATATAAGCTCTAGGTAATGGTGAACAATGGGAACCATATATCCATCCAAGGAAGTAGTCTAGATTATAAAATCATAGGTTCCCTCAACCTTTTATTTCTATTTTTCATAGGTGGCTATCATTTTGGAATATGCTCCCTCCCTAAGTGTGGTGGTAGTTTTTTCTAGCCTAGGATTGTAAATAAAACCTATCTCATCTTGAATAAATCCTCTTTTAATAGAATACAAGAAGGATCTATGCTTACTAGGTTTGGAAGTCAACTGTGATGGATAGTAGCATGCATAGGAATGGTTGAAATATAGAGCTACCTCTTTTCCTTTGTACTGAGGCAATGCCAATTACTTTTGGGCATATTTTCCTTACCTTTATTCATGTTTCTTATATTTCTACTACTTGAGGTCATCTTAACAATGAACACCTTTACAACCTATAGATCTCTTTGTAGGCAACCGTGTGGATTTTGGACTTTATTTGAAACTTATGGCTCTATCTACATGCTCTACAAATTTCATTTCTCTTGCATGCAAAATGAGAAAATGAAGAAGGGATCTCAAATATATACCTTCATGAATTTGGTTAGTGGAGAAAAACCCTAACACTAAATTCTCTCGCAATAAACTCTATTATTGGTAGGTAAATTGTACCAATTTTTTATTTTAAAAAAAGTTTTTATTCTATTGGATTCCTTTGATGATTTCGACCAATGGTGATAGTCCATGGTTTTGGAATCCTTATTTTATTTCTACTTTGATTGGAATTGTGACATGTGGCATTAGTGATGAAAAGGTGGACCTACTTCCCTTTATTGTAAATATTTCCTTTAAAAACCATCAACAACGCACATAATATTTTAAAGTTGATTAGACAACTGCTAGCATTTTACACACTGATAGTTGGCAAAAGATTCTCAAACTAGAAAGAGTAATTAGATCAAGTTGTAGCTTAATCTAATGGTGTGCAATAATTCTCATTTCTTATCAAAAGTATAGGTCTTTTTCCCTTGTATCCTTCACCAAACTTAACTAGTTTCACAAAAACCACCAATTGGTGCAAAATATATCAAGGATCTTGCACTAAAGAAACTTTTGATATTAAAATTACTTGGATTTGATGAATTTAATTAGAAATAGGACTCAAGAAACTAATTCTTACCTTTGTTCTTCAATCTTTGCACTTGACTTAATCAAATAGAGACATTAGGACACAATGTGATGGGATATAATACATATATATGAACACATATAAGGAAAACAAAAGAAACTAGGAAACTAATAGACATAGGTTAAATGGGTATTGGAAATGTGGTTTTGGATAATCCCATCAGATTAGGATTGACCAAACATGGCCACTAGGATTTGATAGCTCAAAAGAATTTTCTTGTTTGTTGGTTGAAATGACATACAAAACACTCTAGAGTGACTCAACCTTGTTTTAGGATCTTGGTTTTTCTATGTCCTCATCCCACACTAGAACAAAGATCCCTAACCTTAAAGTCCTAAATTATGGCTCTTTTGTCAAATAATTTCTTGACCACTTCTTGATGTTCACTCATTCTATCTTTAGTCAATTATCTTCTCTCTTCCAATTGTAGTAGCTTGGTCATCCTTACTAACATTACACAATTTTGATGCACTTATAGCTATTAAATGATCTCTAATGTTGGGATCTTAATAGAAGTAGGAAATGTTGCTTCTTTCTCATAAACCAAGGCATAAAGAGATGCTCCTATATCTTGTTTGGAAGTTATCCTCTCTACTCAAAGAGCCTTACTCAAATGTAAGTTCCATCCTATCTTATTGTGACCCTTATTAAGATCCTTAGTAGGTTCTTACTGCTCAATTCTACTAGTCTATTTCTTTAAGCATAGTAGTTTGATGAATCTTTTAAATAAATGCCATATTTCAAGGAAAAATCTATTATTCTTACTCTAAAAAAGGCTCTAGCATTATAAATTATTATGGTATGAGGAATCCTAAATTTGATGATGATGCTTTATAGAAAGTTAATTATAATCATCTTAGTTGACTCCTTCAACATGGCTTCAATCCACTTTGTGAAATAGTCAATGGTAGTTAGTGTATATTTATGCCCAACATTGGGAGAGGAGGATTGACCATCTTAATATAATCCAATCCCCATTGAGAAAAAAATTGATCAACAACAATGGGTTTTAGGGGGAAAGGTGCATGTCTTTTGTTCTTAGTGTAGAAATAGCATCCCTAGAAACTTCTAACCCACTTGTGGGCAAGAAAAACATACTAGGCCAATAGCACCCAACTCCTTTGATCTTGGTCACTGAGGTTTGAATTGAGTAATCTCCACTTGAGACACACTAGTGGAACCCTTGTAATAGCATTGGTGTGATTCCTTCATTTATACATCTTAACTAAACACTTAAAATTTCTTCTAAAATAAATACTATCAATGAGTTCGAATGGCACTATCTATAATCTATAATCCCTTCTCTTAGATACATTTAGACCAACATTGTATTGCCTTATTTCTAAATATTCCTTTCCATGCTCAATCTAACTTGTCCCATGCCCTTTGGATTCATTTATTATTTAGGTTTATTCTTCTTCCTACATCTCTTCCACTTCTTTTGGAATAACCACATCTTCAACTAGGTGTTGACATAAATCTCTATCTCTCACCAACTTTGTAGGTTTGACATCTGTTATGTATGAAAAATGGGAATGATGAGGTTGATAATGTTTTAGATAGATTCAATCAAACCTACCTTTCATATATAACATTGAAGCACATAAACTGAGTTCAATCACTTCTCTTGCAAGAGGACTTAGCTACAGGTTTGGTGTCACTTTTCAACGATAAGGAAAGTTGGAATATGTTGATAATTTGTTAAACCCTAATCTGATTAATTCTTAAACCCTAATTATATGAAATCATAAGCAAATAGATGAAACATGACAAATGATCGCACTAGAAGGCACTAAATGTAGAATAGAAACATACCAGGACTTAAATTCTAGAAAGAAGAAACTTTTGGGACACTAGTGCAGGAACCCTAGTCCAATAGATAACTTTTTTCATAGATCTAGAACTGTAAGGTGATGAAGTCTGCAACCTGCTTTAGAGTTTCTGACAATGGCAATTGGGAGGACATAGGTGTGGGTGCCCTTGTCTAGAAAGGAATATTCTTCATTATTTTCTTCAAATCCCAAATCTTTATCCTCTGCTCTAATCTCTTGCAACTCCTATCCAAAAGATTCTGCACTTGTAACCTATAATCACAAGAGAGGGGTTGGGGATTGTGGTGTTTAGGAGCTTGCCTTAGTCAAGCCCTAGAAATAGCATTCAAACCTTCCAACACCGTTGTTAGATAGAGTGTGTTTCCTTAGTGGATAGAGGCAAAAGAAAATGATAAGATTGATTGAAACACAAAGTAGATATCACCTCATAGGTGAAGCCTTCACGGGGAAACAGAGATCTTTCACGACATGAGGAGATAGATTGATGAAGCCAAATCTGCAACAAAACACATACAAACACAACACAATACTTCTCTGCAACATAATGAAAGCCTTGAATATCTTTAGCTCAATATCACAAGTTTACATTATCCATCTCTAGTTAAAATGAATCCCTAAACATGTTTATATATGCATTCCTACTAACATTCATAATTCAAATTAAAGATGCTGACAAAGGGAAATGTTTTAACGGTCACTTTCCCAACAATTTAAATTTAGGTCCTGACAAAATAGGCCTAGACTAGGGCATAGATGCCCAAGTCTAGGGGCCTATTTTGGTCTAGATTAAGCATTGAAGTGGCCCCTAATTCCCATTTGTTATGGGTTTCAGGGAATTTTTCTCTGGGACAATTTTTACACATGCATAATTGAACTAATGGGACCTAGGAGCTAAACTTAGAAGGTAAAAGTCCTAGGGGGACATTTTATGACAAAGAATTTTGCCCCCACTTTAATGTATGTATGATCTTACGACCCATACATGCATTAAAGTATGACCAAAAACACATCAAACATGCCAGACACAGAGCTAAGGCATACACAAAGATTAAGGAACTATTTCTAGCCCCCAGTCTCATGTAAGCACTAGAAAACACATTGAAGACATGCAAGACACAATGAAGAAAGTAGGAAGCATGCAAGACATGAAGAAGATAGTATTGAAGACATGAAAAACATGATGAAGACATGAGAGTAGTCACACAAAACACAGTGAAGACATGAATAAAAGACATGATTAAGAAATTAAAATGCTAAATAAAGTAAACAAACACATAGGGTGGGGAGGGACTCATCGATGCACAACTTTAGACCAAGCAAAACATAAAGAGCGTAGGGAGGGACTCATCGCCACACAACTTTAGACTACACCACAAACACACCATACAAAACCCAAAGTGTAGGGAGGGACTCATCGCCACACAACTTTAGACAACACCAGGGGGAAGACACTCCAAACAAAAACCCAAGTGTGGGAGGGACTCATCACTACACAAATTTAGACCACACATGGGGGAAAACACATAGAAAACATGAGCATCGTATAGCATGCCATAGACATACTATACGTCTTAAACACGATAAACACAGGCAATGGATGAAACTTATTGCTAAGTCCCACCATATAAAACATGTTGTAGACACACTTGGCAGTTGGGCTTATGCCATAAGAAATGCCAAAGACATGCTTAAGGGAGGATAGCTTAAGATCCAACCTCACCTTCTAATGAGGACTTTATATAAAAGGATGTGCACTAGCTTAAGAGATACACCATCTCGCCTTCTACTGAAAGGATTTGTATAAAAGGATATGCACTAGCTCAATAGATACATCATCCCACCTTACAGAAAGGGCTTTTTGATTGCAATTGATATAAGGATGTGCACTCGTACAAAAGATACAACATCTCACCTCACGGAGAGGGCTTACAAACATGCTTCATTAGTGCCAAAATCATCAGACAGATACCATTATATATGCCCCCACCTTAATGTGGTTGATGTTGCTTACTGATATCAAGCACATTAAGGTAGAGAGAAAACACACAAGGGAACAAGAGCTCTTGCAAAGCCCATGCCCACGAGGTGACATGTGCTCATGATCACTGAATGTTCCCACAAACACATTGATATAATATGCTAAGATAAAGAACAAGATGGTTAGAAAATCTTAGTCTAAGATAACAACCATATCACATCATGAAAGCTATGCATGAAAACAATCACATCAAGGACCAAGGCTATTCTCATAGGTTCAAAACTGAGTATAATCATTGGGCTATACTGCAGGTACCTCAGAAACAAGTGTAGCAACAAGGTGAGATACCATTCAAAGTGTGCAAGAGCAAATTGAGTGGATTGTAAAATCTTAGTTACAAGAATTGCCATAAGATGATACATCACACAGAGTGATTCTACTAGTCAAGCATCAGATATATATATATCAACCCCATCTTCATATATGGACTAGGTCCATTTTTGTTTTCTCACTGAAGTGACACATAGTCAGTATTAGTATTTGTTTGTTTTTGTCATCCGCTAACTAGGTAGAATCACTAAAGAAGGTAAACATTAAAAATGAGAGAGGAGAACAAGTGCCTTAGGAATACCACATAGGAGGATGCCCCCAAAACACCCTTCACAATGCTATGTCCCTAAGGCACAACACACAATAATAAAATAGAGGAGAGGCAATATAGAATAATGATGAAACAAATAGAAGAATGGTCACAACAGAGGTGGTCTCCTGGTATCCTTGACCGTACAAGAGTATCAAGAGTCATCCAAGGAGACCTAAACAACACATAAGAGGAGGTCACATAAGTGAGCAAAGGTATGTTGTGACAAAGGTGACCAACAAGATTAGAAATACTTACTTGTGTATACAACTGAACTAGTGGTTGTCATCAAGCAAGTCATCTTCCTCCCAATCTCGAATGCACAAAGAAAGGGAACATAAGGTACAATTTCCTGACTAAAATTATCACCCTTTACCTCTTTGGCCTTAAGCTCTTCTTTGTTTGATTTAGTGTTAGATGGTGAAATGTTCTCTTGTTGTGGGGGTGTATTTCGAGCCAAGGCTTGTCTTTTCTTCCTTCTTTATCTCATTAGTCTATTTCTTCATGTTTTATTAGTGATGTTGTCAAGAGTATTATCATGATTTTCCATAGTTTCTGGCATCTCAGAAGAATAATCATACACCTGATTATCTCTTAAAGGTGCCTTGCTTTGTTTTCTATGGGTATCTCGTAATCCTTGTAAGGATGACAGAGGAGGAACCTTAGCATAGACTCCCTTACCTTTTGGTCTAGGGTGTTCTTGTAATGTAGGTTGTTCTCTATTTGTTGTTTGTTGAATAGGGGGTCCGACCAATTTTGATAGTACTTGTGCTTTGTAATGTCGATATCCCAAGAAAGTTTGATATGTTCATGGTTCAGGTTCTTCAATAGGTTTGGGCCAAAAGTAATCAAGGATGATTTTTTTCTACATAACCATAGGTTTCCATCGACTATGGGAAATAGTTCATATAGACCCATGGTGAGTAAATTTTAAGTATTGGTGAAGGGTTGAAGGGATAGCTTTCATAGACTTGAGCCATGGATGGCCTAGTTTTATACGAAAGAGGTCAGATGTGGGGATGATATCAAATGATTATTCTAAATCTTTGTCAAGCACCTAGATCATTAAAGTAATCTTTCCATTATGTGTTTTTATCAATTTGTAGGCTCATATGTTTCTTGTATCAATTTATGTGAATAAATGAATTCTTCCATAGCAATGTTAGTCATGCAATTTGGATCAACAAGGGCTCCTCTTACTAGATGTTCCTATTATGTTAATAGTAATGTAAAGAGGAATTTTAATGTCTCCCACTATTCTATCTTGTGGTGCAAATGTTATTTCTGGTTTAGGGGTCTTCCATTTCTTATCAATTTGGGGAAAGACCGTAGCATTTTTTGATGATGAGAAGCCATGGATGTGAGACTATTTCACACTAACACACTTGTTTGAGGGAAATAGGTATTAAAAGGGGAAACCTCTTAGAATATTTCACACTAAAGGTAAACCTCCTAGAAATAGGTTTCCCTTTTTCCTTTTTCCTCTATCCCCAAAATCATTAAAAACACGGAGAGTCTACCCTAAAATCATTAGAATATATTCTAAGATGTTTCCCTTTATGGTCCCTAAACACTCCTCCACCTCCAGACTTTCCAGGGTTTCCCCTAGCATCCCCATCAAAGTTAACTTTTATCCAAATGTGCTTAAGGCATGACCAATTGTTCTGACCACATCTTGACTTCTAAGAATCTACCCATATTACCTTACCACCCAACCATCTGAACCTAGGCCAACCATTTGCCCAATCAGATTCCTCCTCCACCACCCTCCAATCCTCTTTCTTATGAACCTCCCCCAATTCTACTATCACATTTTCTACCAAGTCCCAAATTCCATCCACCTCTCTTTCCTATTCTTGGAACATCCTTCTTTTACGCTCTAGCCACAAATTCCAAACAATGATAGCAGGGGCTACATTCCATATGAATTTCAGACCCAGGCTTTTGATCTTAAGATCCTAGTTATCCAACGACCTCTCTAGATTTTGAGGAGTGACCCAAACTAACCTCCATTTTATTAACAACCTACACCATAATTCTCTAGCCACCTCACAATGAATGAAGAGGTGATCATTATCCTCACTTTTTTATTTGCACATAATACACCTAGACGGGCCCATTGGTCTCATTCGAAGCAACCTATCCCATGTCAGGGCACATGTCTTCCATGCAATCCAAAGGAAATCATTAGCCTTGGGTAGCCCCATCTTATTCCAAATCTTCCTAATAATTGTCCCCTTGAGGGTATTTCCATTACAAAACTAAAGATTATAGGTCGATTTGACTATAACCCTTCCCTCCCCATTACCTCTTCACATAATTTTATCCTACTTTCTAGATATAGGCCACTTATCTAATTTGTTTTGAATTTCCCTCCACTTACTACTCAAATCTTCCCCTTGAATATTAGGATTAATCCATGTTCCTTGCTCCACTTGCCTAGTCATGTAATCTTTAACCATCTGTCCCATTCTAGGCTCCAGAGCATTAGCCATGAATATCCTCAAATGTTGAAAATTCCTTAATGCCTACTCCTCTAGCCAACTGTCCCTCCAAAATCTAACCTTAGCACCTCTACCAACTCTCCAAATAATATTAGATCTGATAGATGTTCACAACAAACTCTTGAAAAATTCCAAATGCTTGACCCAGTTGGTAATATGATTGAACTATTTAGTAGGTTGTCTGGGACATTCTGTAAATACTTAGCTTACAACACCTTTCTCTATAATCTCTCATTGTCCTCATATATTTGTCAAGAAAGATTCACACCCAAGGCCTTATTCATTTTTCTAAGATTTCTAAAACCTTCTCCACCTAGGATCTTAGACAACCTCATCCCATTTAATTAAGTTGTACTTGAAGACCTCCTCCGTTGCCCTCCACAAAAGAACTTTGTATATCCTCATACATCCTAGCCACCTTGTTAGGGATTTGAAAGGTGGACATTGAATATATAGGGACAGAAGCAAGGAAGGATTTTATAAGAGTTATCATGTTTGCAAGAGTGAGTCGTCTCCCTTTCCAGGAGGCAAGCTTATTTTGAATCCTATCCACTAGCTTCCTCCACTCAACTTCTAAAGTCCTTTTATCAACCAAGGGCATTCCTAGATAATTATGAGGGAGAAAATCAACCTCGAACCCCATAATCCTTTGTATTTCAAGTGACTCAGAACAAAAATCTTTTAAGAAAAAAATATAGGACTTACTTGTGTTTATCTTTTGGCCAGTAACAATCTCATAATTGTGAAGCACCTTTTTGAATCCTCTAGCTTTCCTTTTCGTAGCCTCCCAAATAGAAGATTGTCATCTACAAACTATAAATACGTCAACTTAGGGACTCCACTTGAAACCTGTAACCCCTTCAGCTATCCTCCCACTACATTCTTTCTAAGAGTGCAGTCCAGAACTTCTATCACAATAAAGAAGAGAAAGGGGGATAAAGGATCACCTTCCCTCAACCCCCTTTCAGTATTGAAAAAATCTGTAGCCACCCCATTGATCAATACATCTAAAGAAGCTATATATATACAACTATATACCTAGCTACACCAATCCTGACAGAAAACAAACCTCCTCAAAACCTTGATCAAGAAGTCCTAAGAGTTTCGATCATAAGCCTTATTCATGTCAATCTTTAAAACTCTCCCTTCCTTTTTCCTAGATTTAATTGAGTAAATGGTTTCATGAGCTAACACAATACCATCAATGATTTGCCTCCCCTTTAGAAATCCACTATGTTCTTTGTTATTCTATCCAAACACTTCTTCAACCTAGAAGCCATCACTTTCATAACTATCTTGTAGATACTATTACACAAAGGTATCGACCTGAATTCATCAAAATATCTAGGGTTTTTAACTTTGGGAACAAGGGCTAAGTAAGTTGTATTCCATGCTCTCATCATAACCTTTTTGCTTCTGCACTCATCTGCTGCTCTCCAAATGTCCTCCCCCACAATTTCCCAATACCTCTAAAAAAACTATCTTGGAATCCATTGGGGCTAGGGGCCTTCTTTTCCCCAAGAGAGAGGATCACTACCTTAATCTCCTCCTTTGAAAATGGAGCCACCAAACCCTCATTCATAGTCTCATCAACCATGATAGGAACATTACTCAACATTTCTTCCCATACCTATTGATTTATATCTACCTTTGAGCTCAACAAATCCTTAAAGTATTACATCCCTTCCTTTCTTATTGTGCCTATGTCTTCCATCATATTACCATTGGGGAGCTGGATCTTTAAAGGATCTTATTGAAGTGCCTCCTAACCTTGGTTTCTAGATGAAAAAAATTGTATTATTATCACCTTCTTTCAACCACTTAGTTCTTGATTCCTATTGCCAGAAGATCTCCCATTCTAAGGATCCGACTATGCTCTTCTAGCATATCTTTTTCCTTTCCCCTGAGCTCAAGAGATAAGCCTTTGTCCACAATCTCATGCTCTATATCTCTTAACTCCTCTTCAACCTTCCTTTTATTCTCAAAAATATTTCCCATCACTCCTTATTCCAAGCCCTAGCCAACTTCTTTGTCTCTCCTAGCTTCTTGAAAACAACAAATCCCTTATTCCCCTTCACCTCGATATTCCACTATTCTTCTAGAGCCTCTTGAAAGTCAGGGTGTTCATACCAAAAAGATTTCATTTTGAATGGAATCCCCCATGGTATCTGATTCATATTTATGTTCAGAAGGATAGGCCAATGATCAAATCCCCCATATTGCAAGACTTTAGAGAAGAAGCAAACAAAGAACATCAACCAGTCAGAGTTGACTAGGAAGCGGTCCATCCTGCATAATATATTTTCCTCTCCCACCCTTCTATTTCTCCAAGTATACCAACTAGACTTAGGAGCAATATAAGTGTTATCCTTGAATTTCAACTTGCTCAATTCGTGGGATAACCCCTACAAAACTTGTCTATTTCGTAGCCCACATCCTCTAAGCATGTAAATCTAGAGAAATTTAAGTAGTCTCATCCATGGTCTGAGTCCTTAAGAAGTTGTTTCTATTTGGATCGTCATTTGTGTTTTGAAAATTTGTGAGAGTTTGTTTTTAGGATAGTCTTTTTTCCCCTAAGTGCAAATGTGTAGAATTTCTACACTTATGCATTTTTGTGTTCCGTGAGTGTAGTTATGGAGAATTTCTCTGCAACTACACATGTCATGTGGTTGCAGAGAAATTCTTTGTAACTACACTCCTACCGCTGCACGCTCAGCCATTAATGGTCATTAATGGCTGGGGCTCATATAGTTTTTTACCCTCATTTCTTTTGTTTTTACTTTTATTTCTTACCATTTTTATGTTGTCGATGTGCTTCTTGTTTCCTATGTGCCCTGTGACGCTTGATTGACCCCTAGTTCACAGATCTCACATTTTTCGCCATCAATTTTCTGACTCACTATATATGGGTAAGTCATTTTGATGTCTCTATGTTTTTGTTGTTTATGATTTAATTAAATGTTGCTTTCCTCCATGTTTTCAAACCATAGTTTTGGTTTCATTTTCTTATTTTAGGTTTCATTTATAGTTTTGTTTTCTTTTCATGGATCTTCACTGTTGTTCGCCATTTCCATCGTCATGGTTTTTTAAAACAAAAAACCCTCGTATTTTACCTGTGTTGGCAGTCAAACACTTTATGCACTATCCTTTTCTTAAAGATGTTATGCAAGGAAATTTCTTCGTAGAACACCCCATGTTAGGTGTTGTGTAGAGAAATTTCTCTGCTCAACACCGCCTTACCAATGCACAAATCAAATTTTAGGTGTTGTGCGGAGTTTTTTTTCCGCACAACACCCTTTATTATAAAGGTGTTGTACGGAGAAAAAACTTCGCAAAACACCCTGTCCCAAACACCAAAATGCTTTTGAAAGTGTTCTGATGCACTTTGAAGAATTTTCTCCGAAGTGCACCAAAACTTCTTACCCCCACGGTGCACTTTGGAGAATTTTCTTTGGAGTGCACCTCTTCATTTTTTGCACCAAGTCATGCGAGTTGGAGAATTTTCTCTGACTTGCATAAGTTTGACATACCCTAAAAATATGAAAATCAAAGAAAATTCTGAATCGCATCTTTTTTGTTTTGATCTAACCTAAGTGTAGTTCAGAAAATTTTCTCTGAACTACACCCAGAAACATACTAAGTGTAAAAGTGGAGAATTTTTCTAATTTAACACCAAACACTATCTTGAAGTGTAGAAGTGCAAAATTTTTCCACAACTACACAAAGCTGGGAACTTGGAATTTTTTCTAACTCTAAAGGATTTCTAAACATCATTTTTTTCAGTCTATTGCCAAATGTTTGATCCTTCTCTGAAGAAGAAAAATATGAAGTACAAGTATCAAGGCGTCATCCCGATGACCTCCATGGAGTCCAATGCAGATGATATTAAAGACACAGAGATTGGGCATGCTGACATGAAAGAATTTCTGGAAAGAGTAAATAAACAACCTATCACTACACATATGCAAACCATCCTTGACAATAGCATCCATTTGGTTTTTGCCTTCCCAGTGTTGGATCAGAATCTAGAATTCGTGTTGGCCGTGGCAGCTAAGTTTGATAAGGAAAGCAAAAGCATATCAGATGCATAGAGTAAAGTAGTGATCAAGTTGGATGCATAATTCTTTGATAACTCTTCATGTGCCCTGACACTGATGATTATTCAGATCTCACCATAGAAAGAGAACAAGATCACTATGATAAATTTTTGGAGAAATGCAGGAAAATCATCAACACTCGGTGGCTCAAGATTCCTAGGCCCACAATTGCAAGATGGCCAAAGAACATTCATTAGAGTGAGTTCATTGAGGAGGTAGGTGATCTTATTACCCTTTTACGTAGAGTGAAATGGCTTCCTACATCCAACAGTTTTCAAGAATGGATGTATCAATATATCTATGTCATTAAGAAGGGTAGCCATAAGATATTTTGGGGAAAACAAATTAGTGACTCAATTTGTGAGCAACTCTAAAGAGTGTCAACATATCTAAAGTTTGATATGACTTCACATTTAGTGTATGTTGTTGCTTCAATGAAGCACTTTCCTGGTCTGAATTCAGAAGGTGATAGAAGAAACATTCTAGTATATGAATACTACCCTCAGTTGACACTGAAAGAAAGCATCAAACACTTTAGAAGGGTAAATGATGTCTTCTTCTACAATTACATTTACATGCTTGAGAAGGAACTTGAGAAGAAAAGAATCTTCGATGAGGCTTGGGAGAAAGCAAAGAGGTTTGGATGTATTTTTCTACAATTTCCTACCTTTACCTATATCAAAGTTGGTTGTTCCAATGGGCAACCATATATGTTACCAAGATATCTAGGTGATAAGTTGATATTGATGGAGTTATGCAGATAGATCATGACTATGCATAACAAACAAGCAGAAGCCCATAGAGATGGGTTCAAATTTCTAGTTTCTATACATAGGTATTTAATTTCTACAATTCTAAAAGCCAAAGAAATGGAGACTAAGATGCAGTGGGTGACAATGAAAAGATACAAGAAAAGAAATGACTTTAGTTACCAAGGTATGAAAGATAAATTGAAAGGTAATTATACTCATGTTCATAAGATTGAGGATATATGTGTAGAATGTAGAAATGATGAGGATGTAAGGAATCTAGACTTTAGTCAGCTTACCTTGGAACAAGTCAGGAACTTTGATCTAACTGATATCCCATAGGACATGCAAGAAGAAATGACATAGTTGGTACTGCATATGCAGGAAATAAGGTTGCTGACACTCCTCTTCCACCAATTCAGTGGTCACAAAAGGAGATGACTTCAATAAAAGAAAGGTTTCATCCTATTCTTGCAAACACAAATGTTTGGCCAGAGAAGAAAGGAATAAAGTTGAAATTCTTCAAAACAGGTTCAGAAGAAGAGCAGACTGAAGGACCTTTTGGTAGGAGAGAAGCGTTGAGAATGAAGAACAAAGAAGACACTCCTGGTACCAGTAAGAAGCCAAGGTATATCTTCACTACAAAAGGAGATAAAGGAAAAAGGAAAGATAAAGAGGAAAATCTACTCAGGTAGATGTTGAACAAGAAGAAATTGTTGCTGAGGAGTTACAGGAACCTTCTATTACTTCTATACTAGAGTCAACATAGGTAACACCTCCCCCTTCTCCTCCTACAATTTATGAATTGCAAACTTCTATTCCTCTTGTTACTTCAAGTGCCCAATCATTGCCCACTATTTCTACTATTTTTGCTACACCCACTATATCTGTGCATTCCATTCATTTGTCTCCTTCCACACCTACTAATGAACCATTGTTTGGAAGCCTACAAGGAAACATAGAAGATGTGTTTGGCTCTCTTTCCTCTTTTCTTAGTTTGTCAGATGTACCCTCATCTATGATTGACCCACTCACACAATCAGACTTTGATAAGTTTATGTTTCCCTCCACATCTAAAGTGTCACTTGATGTTAATCCTACTACTATCCAAACTCAGACTCCACCCATTGTCACTTTGACCCTACTTGTGTCTACTTTAGTACAAGATACTTCCATTCCACCTGTTTCACAAACTATAGGTCCTACCCCATCCTCTCAAAATCTAGTGACAGTGACAGGAGGTGATTCCTTTAGTCTTCCCCCTTGGCTAGTATCACAAAAGTCAAAGAGAAAAAAGCAGGTCGTATCCCCAAATGAATTTGAATTTGGCCAATTGATCCTGGCAAAGCCCAAAGCAACTAAGAAGGCCAAAACCTTGTCTAGAGTGCTTGTTGACCCATCTGGGAACAAATATACCGAAGTAGCTATGCTTCCACCAAATAAAAACATCAGTGAAGTCCAAGCTTCAAACTACACTATCTCAAGGATAGAACTTGGCAATAAAACACATGAAAGTGCCAAGGAGGATTTGCAAGAAACAATGGCTATGTTGCTTGAGAGATATGACAGAGATAAATTGATCAAAAATCAACTTAAAGTACAGGTAGAGCAGCTAACATTTATGCTACTCAAGATAGCCCAATCATCAAAGCAGATAGAACTTGTTGAGGTAAGTGTTAATGATGAAGCCATTCAAATGGCTGAAAAGATTGGGGCTCAAGGTCAGGAAGTTAGTGCCTGGATTGAAGGAATATTGGCCCAAGGCACTCAGTTGATAAATTATTCAATTAAACTTTACAACAATCTAGTCGAGGTAAGGAAAGAGGTTGACCAGACACTTGAGATACTTTCTCAAGACATGCAGCTGATATAACAAGATCTTGAAACATGGAACAAGCTACGAGATTTCAAGATGGAAGTGTTGGTCAAACATGGGGTGATCCCCAATAGGAAGAGATATGTTGAATACAAGGAGGCAATGATAAATAAGAAGGATGTTATCGAGAACCTGATCAAAGATTTAAAGGATGATTTGGAAAAGGACATAGACAAAGGTTTTGATACTTCAGATGAGCTTGCCAAACTTCCTTGTCATATGTTAGATGATGATCAACAAACACTCCCTGTTGATACAGTCATCCAAGAATTCACCACCCTAATACATACAGAGACAGAAACAAAAGCTTTTCCATTGGCTTCTATTGATAAGTTGGTGGAGTTTCAGGTGATTCTGGATAGACTACACAAGATTCTGAACAAGCACAAGAGTGGGCATGTCACCATAACAGACTCCATCACTAGAGTGTTCACCATCTCCAAGCATACACCAGGACCTAACAACAATGAAGTTTAGGTCACCATGAAGAGATACGGAGATTTCTTGGAGAAGAATAAAGAGGAAGAAATTCTCGTGTCTTTGGACACTTAGTCATTTTTCTATGCTTTTATTATGTAATTTGTAATTTGTAAATGACATTACATGTCTTTTTGTAACATGCAATTACATGTAGGAGAAGTACAGAGTCCCAACTCAAATTGGACTCTATTTTTGAATAAGTCAAAGTAGTTATAGATTTCCTATTTTTTCTCATAGCCTCTCCCTATAAATAAAGAGGGGCTCTTTTGTAAATATTATATTTTATCTATTGAAGCAAAGCACTGCCATTTTGAAGAGCAAATTGAAACTTTGAGTTCATATTGTAAATCATTTTTCAATCAATATAAAGAAAGCAAGTTGGCATCCAATCTTTGTCTTGGATTAGGCTTGTAGTGCATTGGGATTGTTCTTAAGTCTTTCCTATCGCATTCTCTTGTATATGTGATTGAATTGTGGCATGGAATCAAATATCTTAGAAGGTGCTTTAAATCTGATTTTGTAGTATTTGAGCTGTGATGTCATATTTGGAATTGTGTTTATGTTTGTGATTGGAAAGTAATTTGAAGACTTTGAGCTGCAAGTTATTGTCTAAGGTTGTTTGATCTTATTGTGGCATACGGTGAATACTTTGGGCTGCATCATATTCCATACTTTTTCATTTCCAATTGGTGTAAGAAGCAACAAAAGACTTTGTACTTTTGTGGGTTTCTTGGTGTTAACACTTGCTAGTATCATTTCAATTATTCTTTTATCGGTTATTATTGCTCTAATTAGTAGTTTGTAGATCATTACATGTTGTAACCATCACGGGATTGTTGTTGTAAGTTTGTAAGAGAACATTTATTCTGAAATAAGAGAATTAGATGATATAGAAACACCCCATGGATAGTTTTATTGTAAATAAGCTTAGTTAATTACTGGTTGATCTTAGTTAGCAATAAGAAGGGAGCCTCCCCTTTCTGAGAGGGGAGATTTATCTCATCATACTATGGTTGATATAACCATTTTTTCATTAGTTAGTTGATAACAAAATATTCACCCAACAATAAGCATGAGCTAGATCCTCATAAAACTTTTTGAATCCTAAAGAGCCTAAATTCCTCATCGTTCTTCAATCATTTTTCTCCTCCGGACACAAGGTTGCATTGAAATCCCCCAAACCACCCAATTTTCCTCCAGCACAGATTCCCTAAATGTTTTCAAACTGGCCCAACAATTGGATCTATCTCTCTCAAAGTTAGGTCCATGAATATTAGAAATAACAAAATTGTTATCCCTAAGGATGTCTTTTAGCTTAATATACATGACATTCTTTGTATTGACCAACAAAAATCTTGAGAACCTGAATTTATTCCACACAATTGCTAAATCCTCGACCATTCCTAAATCATCCATCGCTAATCCTTCCCCATTCTTCCATAATCTAGGAATCATCTCTACCATAGAAGAAGATTCCACCTTAATCTCTTGAATTAGAAGCACATCCGGACATTCCAACTCTACCAGCCACTTGACTAGGCAATGTTTCTCTGGGCTATTTAGACCTCTCACATTCCAACTCACAATATTCATTTCTTTTAAGATGACTGGAGGTGCTTGCCTCCCTTTTTCACATATTTATTCAATGTCTCATGTGTGCCCTTCCCTATGTCCACCAACGCATTATGCTTTTCCTTACTAACATCTAGCTTCCTTCCCTTAGAGATGGTTCCACCCACATCCATAGAAACATTATTTTTCCCTTTCTTTCCACTCCTTGTCACCATCCTCCAAGATTTTTCTTATCCTCCTTGTTGGCACCTTCAAATTTTGCAAATTGGAAGTACCTATCTCCTCTCGATGTGTCGACAAAGGTTAGGTCAGCATGCTACTCAATCTACCACGGAGCCCACCTTCACTGATTAAAATCTTGCAAGTCAGAGATCATCTTGCAAATCCATTTGGTAGGAAGTTTTTTGGTACACATGGTAACATGTCTGTTCAATTTCGTGCTACTAGGATGAGTTTTGATGGGCTATTTAATGCTTTTCTAACTACGACGGGCTAGATTTGGTGTTCCAAAAAGTTTCAAATCTCACAATTCTGAAGGTGACCCATTTCTCACTTTGGTCCAAAACTTCTCCAGTTCTAGTTTCATCAAAATCAGAGACAATTTGATGCATTATTTTAATGCATTCCAGTTGCGGCAAAGGCATCCGACAGGTCAGTTTACAAAGGAGGTCCCTGAAATCATTCAGCGATGCAAATTTTGAGGAAATAGGTTTGCTCTAAATATTTGATAATGGCCCTATGCAAATTTTTGTGGCCTCCAGATATCCCATGTGCCCGCAGTGAACATGCGCCATTTGCCAGGGAGGAGAAATTAAAAAATTACCATTTGCCAAAGTTTAAAATGTAATTTTAAAAAAAAATTATTGAAATATTTTAATGATTTAAAAGGTAGATGTTATGAAAGGAATATTATAACATTATGTTATAATGTTAA
The DNA here is from genome assembly GCA_027924645.1 of Cunninghamia lanceolata. Classification (NCBI taxonomy): domain Eukaryota; kingdom Viridiplantae; phylum Streptophyta; class Pinopsida; order Cupressales; family Cupressaceae; genus Cunninghamia; species Cunninghamia lanceolata. Next base: position 6,074,230 of record BSBN01000976.1, on the reverse strand, counting down.
GGCAAAAAATAAAGCAAAGACTGCCTTATCGCACCATCACACGACTGCTTCTCTCTCCATTCCTTTGTCATGCGATGGTACGAAATCACCATTCCTGGGTAGATTTTGACCTGCTTTCTATTCTACATCAAAGATTGGACACCTCTTGATCTTCATAGAGGTTCCTCTGAGGCATTTTGGGTAGATTCAGGCATGTATTGTTGCAGAGTGGATTGCTGATAACATTTTTGAGCTTCCAGGCATTTTTCAGGGGTCCATTTGGGCTCAAATTTGTTGTTCTATGCTTTAAATTCATCCCCTAACCTATCCAATTTCCTGGGTAGAGATTTTAAGTGTATTTGTAATGAATTTCAGGTGCCTGCAGCCATCAAAATGCCCCTACACTATCAAAAATGACCCAGCTATGAATGAATTGGGCAGCTATGGTTTGAGTAGCTGTTGAAATTTGCTCTCCATGTTCTTAAAGGGCCGAGTTTGATCAAAGAGGCTTGAAGAGAAGCTACACAGGCCTCATTTCACAGCTGCACACAGGAATGAGGGAGCCTTCAGACAAGTCATGCGATAACGCGAAAAGCAGAGATGTCCGATAGCAACCAAAATGTGGACAAAGTAAAAGGGGAAAATCAATTAAAGTCATTTTGCTCCATATTTTATGTTTTGTCTTCTCCTCCTTTTTGTGTATTTTTTTTTTAAATTTCGCCACTCATTGGCAACAACTTGTAATACAAAACTCACCTAACTTCGAGGATGTAATAAATTTTTAGGGCAACATGCTCTTGTTTCTATAAGAGAACATGCTGCTCCACTTTGTAGGGGATTATTCTGGACTTTGGATGCAAGCTATCCACATATTTGGGAAATAGATTTCTGTAGAAGGTTGTGGAGTCTAGACTTCAAAGGAGAATGCTACTGTAGGTGAATAAATTCCTATATGACATTTTTCTATTTAGATTGCAATATATGAAAAATTGTTCTCTGTGTGTTGTTTATGACTGTCTCCTTGAGTATGAATGCTTTCTTTTCAAGTAAAGTTACCAATGGTTTTTGAGCTTGTCTGCATACATTTGCTATGTTGTATATTTGATTTGTTGTATTTGTTCAAGGAATGGATTAAAACTACTTTAAGTCAGATATATGGGAAAGCATTTTATATTAAAGGATCATTGAAGAAGAGTCACAGGTGATACCCTTTCTTGGGTCATTACTGTAAGGCAGTAATGATGGTTTCAACCCTCTAAATATGAAGTTTTAGGTGTCAGAAAGGAAACATTTATAGTGTAGCCCTTTGACTCTGTTGCCCTTGACAAAGCACCGATCTAGGATTTATTTGTCCAAAGGTCCAGAAGAAAACCAAATTTAATGATAAATCATTCAAACCATTTCTTGTTTTATTTTTTTAGGTTAGGGCCTTGCATGTTCTCAGATTTAACCAGTGGAGATAATCCAAGAACATTGTCAATCTGGGGTTAATCATATAAATCTTGGTGCATACATGAGAACATTCTGCCTGATATTGAAAAGCTACATTTATTGATTGTGAATGAGGGATACCCCCCTAGGTGTGGCAAAACCTAAAGTGAAGGGGAGATAAGTGTGGGCAAATCACTCACCGTGTTTCTAAATCTCCCACTCTATTGGCCAAGTCTCCCTTTAAACTTGAGGATAGGAAGTGGCAAATCTTTAGAGTTTGATGTGTGCAAATTTGGGAACCAACATGTATTAGCAACTCTGCTGGGGAGAACACTGTTGAAATGAACCAGACAACTGAGAGGCGGATGAATCAGTTGTCTTAAAACTTAAACAATTCTACACCTTAAAACATTAAACACTTGTCCACTGTTTGTTATGATTAAGTCATGAAAGCATAAACTCAAAAACATAAACACAATTGCAAGATCATACACAAGTGACACCACATTTTTACATGGAAAACCCTGTTAAGGGAAAACCCATGGTAGATGTTAGTCCACAAGATATATAAGTTATAACAATACCAAAAATTAGAGGCTCACTACCAATAGGGCTCACTGCCCAGAAAAAGGCTCATTGCCAAGGGGTGGCTCACTGCTAAGGGGTGGCTCACTGCTAAAGGTTTTGAACTGAAATAATAGCATCTACTCCATGCCTGAATTTAGTTCCATTGAAGCATAATACTCTTCCTCTGCTATGCTCTGCCTTCTACACTTCTTCACTTAACTTCACATTTTTCACACAAGGATATGTTTTCCATGACCAAATTACAGGTATATATATCATTAATCAACCTTGGAATGTACATCAAGGTCAGCATTATACTCATCAACCATTGGAACAATCTCCAAGGTCAGCATTACAGACATTTACAAAATAGGTCTTGACCTAATAAAAAAATAATGCTAAGGAAATGTAGTAAAGATGTATACGGATCACTCCATGCCTTAGTTGGGACTCAAACATGATCTTCCACACCACGAAAAGCTTCTACAATCTTCAATATATCTCTGCAATCACTGGAATTAACCAAGTCATCTAAGACTGGTTACATGCTACGTTATTTGGGAATAAACTTCAAACATGATCTCAATTCCTTAACATGGACCAATGTAAATGTAGGAACATGATCAGGAGGCATCCACAAGCATGTTGTAATCACCAGGAGCAACCGCACAAACTCAAACCACTTTATCCATGAGATTCTTCACACCGGAGCACATGAACTTCACTGTCGTAAAAGAAAGATAGCTTGTGGACCACCAAATCATGAACCATTGTAGTTGTGGGTACTTATCATCATCCCAGAATTCACTCTAGAACCACAAAGAAAAATACTTTAATGCGGGGGAATGCGGAGCAAAATACTTTCTCCCTGTCACTAGTGAATAATCAGAAAAAGCAGGTTTTACTCTGGTGAATGTAACTCACTCAATTCTTCATACCGGAGGCTCAAACTCAGGATTTAGCATCTTCAGACATGCCTCTATGTAACTTCCAATCTATAGACCAAGATCATCAATCTAGAAGAAATGTGGAGCAGTCTTCTGGACTGTTCTTTAGTATGCAACTTACTATCTTCACTGTGATTCACTGTTTCCTTTCTGATTCTTCCGAAGGGGCTAATTTTCTTAATATCCTCAACATATAAAGCTTCTAAAAAAATAATAAAATAGGATACAGTTGACACCAATGACAACAAAGATATGTTGACATCAATAACAACATCGATTAGGCACATCCTTGCAACAATATCCCCCTTTGTCATTGATGGCAACATATGATGTGAAAAACCACAACAGCTATCATGACAAGATTCTCCCCCTTTCTCTTTATGCATTTGCACTCTTTCTCTCTGAGTTTTTCACATGATTTCTCTTCACATTTGACATCAATGGCAAAGGGAACATACTTGCACTTTGTTGTTCTGATCCAACTCTCCTCTAAATTCTTTGACTACCCCCCTGAGAAGTAGCCCTTAAAGCATCAATCCAGATCTAGAGATGGGACTCTAAACACCACCAGACTAATGCACTTTTGTGCATCTTAGTCTAGAGCAGGAGGGGTGATAACCCCTAACTTTTCTCTAAGATACTCAAAAGTATCCTTAGGCAGAGGCTTGGTGAAGATGTCTGCAATCTAATCTTTTGTAGACACATACTCCAACTTGACTTCATTCTCTGTCACCTTTTCTCTTAGAAAGTGATATCGTATGGATATATGCTTTGTCCTTGAATGCATTACTAGATTCTTTAAAATGTGTATGGCACTTGTATTGTCACAAAAGATTGTAATTGGATCTTCATACACAACTCTGATGTCCTTCAATGTTTGCTTCATCCATAACACCTGAGTGCAGCTGCATGCTACTGCAATGTATTCTGCTTTTGTAGTAGACAGAGATATTGAGTCTTGTTTCTTACTTAACTAGGATACCAGCCTTTTTCCTAAGAAGAATGCACCTCCACTTGTATTTTTCCTGTCATCCACATTTCTGGCCCAATCTGCATCAGTGTATGCACTGAGAGTAAAATCATTGTCTTTTGGATACCACAAACCATAATCCATTGTGCCTTTCAAATATCTTGGTATTCTCTTGACTGCCATCACATGTGACTCTTTAGGTTTTGCTTGAAATCTTGCCACAAGACAAACTGCATGCATTATCTCAGGTCTGGCTTGGGTCATATAAAGTAATCCTCTAATCATATATCTATACCTTTTCTAATCTGCCATAGGTGAGTCATCATTTTTTCTCAACTTACAACCAGTTACCATGGGAGTGCTTACCAGTTTAGAGTCTTCCATCCCAAACTTCTTTAAAAACTCTTTCACATACTTAGACTAAGAAATGAAGATACCTTTATCTAAATGATTGATTTGTAGACCTAAAAAGAAATTCATCTCACCAAACATGGACATTTCAAATTCATTTTGCGTTTCCCTAGCAAAAACCATGCACATACCTTCATTGCCTTCAAAGATAATGTCATCAACAAAGACTGCAACAATTAGGATTTGTTCATCATTGATCTTGAAATAGAGATTGTTGTCAGTAGTAGCCTTACTGAACACTAACTATATCAGATATTTATCCAATCTTGCATACCAAACCCTAGGGGCTTGTTTTAGTCCATACAATGCTTTCTTCAATCTGCACAGCATGTCACCCTAATCTGATGACTGGAATCCTTCTGGTTGTTCAATATAGACTTCTTCTTCCAATTCTCCATTCAAGAATGCAAACTTCACATCCATTTGATATACCTTGAAATCTTTGTAGGCTGTAAATGCTAAAAACATTCTTCTTGCTTCAATCCTTGCCACTGGTGCAAATGTTTCCTCAAAATTGATTCCTTCAATTTGAGAGTATCATTTGCATACCAACCTTGCTTTGTTTCTTACTAGTTGACCATTCTCATTCATTTTGTTCTAAAGACCCATTTGATACCAATCACACTTTTATCTTCTGGTCTAGGGACTAGATCCCAAGTCTGATTCTTTTCTATCTGCATCAATTCTTCTTTCATGGCATTTACCCAGTTTTCATCACTACATGCTTCATTTACATTTTTAGGTTTCACTTGAGAAATCAAACAATAATTAACTTGTTCATCAATAGGTCTTCTTCTGGTCTGAACTCCTTTACTCTTATCTCCTATGATTTGATCTTTAGAGTGATTTAACTTCACATACCTAGGTGTCTTAGTAATGATTTCTAGAGCTTGTTCTTCTTCTTCCTCTAAGTTTTCTTCTTGTTGCATTACTACTTTGCTTGCAGGGACATCTGGTTCATCAAATTCATATCCACTTGACACGTTTTCCTTGCTTTCATCAACTTTGACATTTGTACTCTTAATAATCTTCTTCAACCTATTATTGTAACACCATTAGGCCTTGCTCTTGGTAGAGTACCCAAGGAAGATACCTTCATCACATCTTGCATCAAACTTACCTAGGTCTTCATCTCTTCTGATATAACACTTATTTCCAAAAACTTTAAAATATTTCACAGTAGGAACTTTATCATACCACAATTCATAAGGAGTCTTAGAACTATTACCTTTGAATTGGACTCTATTTAAGATGTATACATCAGTGTGAATTGCCTCTCTCTAATATACTTCCGGTAGATCAGCCTCCTTCATCATTGTTCTAGCAACCTTTTGAATTGTCCTATTTTTCCTTTCAACTACTCCATTTTGTTGTGGAGTCCTAAGTGTAGATAACTGTCTCTTTATCCCTTGTTCCTCACAGAAGTTAAACTCATTTGATGTAAACTCTCCACCTCTATCAGACCTTAAGCACTTTATCTTCAAATCTAGCTCATTCTCAACCATTGCCTTGAATGCTTTGAACTTTTCTAGGGCTTCTGCTTTTTCTTTTAAGAAGGCAACCCAAGTCATTCTAGAATAATCATCAATCAACAGCATGGAATACTTGTCTCCTTATAGACTTCTTACTCTCATAGGTCCACATAGATCTGTATGCACTAACTTCAGTAGTCCATCAACAGATTGGTCCTTGTTCTTGAAACTTGTTCTTGTCTATTTTCCAAATTGGCTCTCCTTGTACAAAGTATCAGTGGGCTTCACAAGCTTGGGCAAATCTCTTTTAGCCTGAGTGGAACTTATCTTCACAATGTTGTCAAAATTGATATGACACAACCTTCTATGCCGCAACCAACTTTCATCATTCTAGGCCAACAAACAATATTCATTAGTCCCTTTCAAATGATAAATGTTACCTCTTGTCTTCTTACTAGTTGCAGTCATTGTTCCAGAGCTTTCCAAAATATTGCATCCATTGTCCTTGAATATGAGATCATAACCTTTGCCACACATCTGACCAACACTTAATAGATTGTGCTTTAATCCCTTCACATATAAGATATCATCAATGTTATGCTTGCAATCAAAAGAAATGGATCCTTTTCCACAAATCTTACCAGTTGTATCATCACCGAACCTAACCAATCCTCCATCATATCTCTCTAAAATTATGAACTTACTTTGGACACCAATCATGTGATGAGAGCATCCACTATCAATAACCCATTCACCTTTGTCTTCAACAACCTAAGCAGCCAAGGCACTTTCCACTAGTTTTTCTTCCTTCACACTGCTAGCAGGATTAGTAGTCACAGGTTCTTCTTTAATAGAAATAAACAAGCATTCATTACCAGATGTACTAGCATTATCTATTTCACCATCTGATACTCCTTCATCATCATCAAGATCTTCAACATAATAACATTTCTTTGCGATTCTAGGTCTATCAGGTCTTGGTTTAGGAACTCTTGTGGGCCATCTAGAAGTATAATGACCAACTTTACCACAACTGAAACATTTGAAAGGTGGTTTTCCTTTGAACTTACCAGTACCTCTGGGTAGACTCTTAATAATGTTGCCTTCAAGTTCTTCAAGCTCATGATCTAGTTCCACCTTGTACGTGTCAAATCTGGGGTTTCTTTCTAAAGTGCTAACATTGAAAGCAGTCTCTATCTTTGGAAGTGAATCACCGAGTTCTCTCATTTTAAAGGCTATCAGCTTCTCGAACAACTGATCTTTTGTAATCTTTGTCACTAAAATCACTTCTTCAATTGTGGCCACTTTATGACTATATGATTTAGGTAGTGATCTAAGAATTTTGTTCACAACTTCAATATCCTCAATTTTTCCTCCTACACTTCTAATGCTACTCACAAGTTTGTCAACCTTTTGCATGAAGGATGTTATGTTGTCATCTTCACTCATCTTCAAACATTCATATTTTGCCCTCAAACTCTGCATCTTGTAGCTCTTCACAGATTCATCTCCTTCATATAGATTCTTCAGCTTTTTCTAGATTTCATAAGCAGTTTCCAGCTCCATGATCTTTGTTACTTTGATGTCGGATAAGGAACTTACCAAAGCATCTTTGTCTTTTATGTTCAACTCAAATTCCTTGATCTCATCTTTAGTTTGCAGACCATTCTTCGGTATTTCATACTTATTTTTAGTTATTTTCTGAACACTATAACCCAAGTAGAGGAGATGGGTTTTCATGAGGATCTTCTAGACGAAGTAGTTTGTTCCATCGAACCGTGGACTTTCCTTCTTATACAACATCCTGGATCAGCCTCAAGAGGTCAAGCTTTCTTCTGAGGAACTTGGATCTGATACCAATTGTTGAAATGAACCAGATAACTGAGAGGGGGGTGAATCAGTTGTCTTAAAACATTAAACACTTGTCTACTATTTGTTATGATTAAGTCATGAAAGCATAAACTTAGAAACATAAACACAATTGTAAGATCATACACAAGTGACACCAGATTTTTACGTGGAAAACCCTGTTAAGGGAAAAACCAAGGTGGATGTTAGTCCACAAGATATATAAGTTATAACAATACTAAAAATCAAAGGTTCACTCCCAATAGGGCTCACTACCAAGTTTTTTGAACTGAGATAATAGCATCTACTCCATGCTTGAATTTAGTTCCATTAAAGTGCAATACTCTTCCTCTGCTCTGCTTTGCCTTCTACATTTCTTTACTTAACATCACATTTTTCACACAAGGACATGTTTTCCATGACCGAATTACAAGTACATATATCATTCATCAACGTTGGAATGTACATCAAGGTTGACATTATACTCATCAACCATTGGAACAATCTCCAAGGTCAGCATTACAGACATTTACAAAATAGGTCTTGACCTAATACAAAATAATGCTAAGGAAATGTAGTAAAGATGTATGCAAATCACTCCACACCTTAGCTGGGACTCAAACACGATCTTCCATGCCACAAAAAGCTTCTACAATCTTCAATATGTCTCCGCAATCACTCGAATTAACCAAGTTGGATAAGACTAGTTACATGCTACGTTATCTAGGAATAAACTTCAAACACGATCTCAATTCCTTAATGCAAACCATTGTAAATGTAGGAACATGATCAGGAGGCATCCACAAGCATGTTTTAATCACTAGGAGCAACCACACAAAGTCTAACCACTTTATCCATGAGATTCTTCACACTGGGGCGCATGAACTTCACTATCTTCAACTGTCATAAAAGAAAGATAGCTTGTGGACCACTAAATCATGAACCATTATAGTTGTAGGTACTTATCATCATCCCAGACTTCCCTCTAGAACCGCAGAGCAAAATACTTTAATGTGGAAGAATGTGGAGCAAAATACTTTCTCACTTAAAAAATGTGGTTTTATTTGGTGTATGTAACTCACTCAATTCTTCATACCGGAGGCTCAAACTCATGATTTAGCATCTTTAGACATGCCTCTAAGTAACTTCCAATCCACAGACTAATATCGTGAATCTACAAGAAATGAGGAGCAGTCTTCTGGACTGTTCTTCAATATGTAACTTACTGTCTTCATTGTGATTCACTGTTTCCTTTCTGAATCTTTTGGAGGGGCTAATTTTCTCAATATCCTCAACATATATAGCTTCTAAACAAATAAAAAAATAGGATACAGTTGACACCAATGACAACAAAGATATGTTGACATCAATGAGAACATCGATTAGGCACATACTTGCAACAAACATAGCTGCTCATCTTTTGGGAGAGTCAAATGATGTAAAGGGTTTTCACGATCTGAGGTGGAAGGTGTTACAACATTTTTAAAGACTTTTGAAGGGTGCTCTACTGGTGAAATGAACCTAGAATACAATTGATCAGGCAAGAGCTTTTGGCTTGTGATGTTTTGTCCTCTTTGGAGAGGTGGTGACTCTATTGTTGACCTTGTTTGAAGCTGCAATATATTCCTAGGTACTTCATCTCTTTCATACAAAATGATTAAATTAGAACAATAATATTTTTCATGTCCTTAGAAAAGGTTATTCTCTGTTGAAAGATACAAATCCCTAAATTTCAATAGTATTATTGGTTACCCAAATGTTGTCCCCAGTGAAATTAGAAAGTGTTTGCCAAAATATAATGGATAGAATTCTGAATCAGCAAACAAACATCTGCAAAATTTCTATGATTTGATAGAAGACTATGAGATTGAGGCTGAAGATGTTGTAATGAAACTCTTTGTTCAATCATTGAAGGATGATGCTAGGGTCTAGTTTTTAGATTTGCATGTGTGTTCAATTTCTTCATGGTTAGATCTAGAGAATACATTCTTAGAACAGTTTGGTGAAAGGACTGATATGGCCACATTGATTACACAATTTATGAACATTCAAAAGGAAAATGATAAGTTGGTTCTAGCCTTTAATTTAAGAGTTAAAAATTTTCTCAAGTATATTCCTAAATATATGAGACCAAATGATGCATTGTGCTTGGTAGTCTACCTGGTCCCATTTGATGAAGAAATGAGTTATTTTCTGAGAGATAAGGAACATGCTACACTTCACCAATCTTATAAAATAGCAATGGATATTGAAAATAATCAAAAGTATGGAATGCACAAGGGTTTTTTGTCTACTAGTGTTTGCTTCCCTAAGGTACCTAGTGTTGATGAAAGGTGTAATTCAAGTATTAAAAATGAGTGTCAGAGCACTAACATCCCTACTGTCCTAGTTTATGCATCAGCCCAATGTGACTATACAAGAGGTGTGGTACCTCAAAATGCATATGGCAGCTGTCCTATTGAGAAAAATCAGAACATGGTGCACATAACTGAAAATAGTATATCAGAAAATGAAGATTTATCTTGTGTAAATGAGGATGGTGAATGTAATCAGCATACAAGCAACATATATGTAGATCAATATATCAGTGATCATGATTTTGAAAATGAAATTTTAGGCATTCCTTATAAAGATTCTGAGCATAGTTTATATAGTGATGAATTTTCTTGTGATAAGGATCAAGATGATAGCGAGCCAGATTATTTTTCTATGGATTATGAATGCTTCTATGAGGATGTTGATGTGCATAACACTAGAAAATGTGTTGATTCAGATCTATATGTGAAGCCACCGGCTCATGAAATTAATGGTGAGATGGAATATGCTTGTTTCTTTGTAGAGATGGACATGTTTTCATTCAATGAGTGGTATAATAGTGTAAAATTTGATGAAGACACATGCTCACTTGTTGGTGAACAAGAAACATGCTATGATGAATCCACTGAATATCTAGATTTTAATGATAGAAATGACAACCATGTGGATTTTGATTTGCAATTAAGTAGTGCTTGCAGCTCTTATGGGGATCAAGAGGAAGAAGCATTAGAAGATGTAAAAGAAGAAGCATACTCAATTAGTAGTGACCAAATTTCAAGTTTGTTGGCCATAGATTATTAGAGGTATGTACATGAAGATGGTCATGAGCTTCTGCTCCCTACTCACATAGATTTCAAAAATGAAGATGTTCCTTTGGGTACTAAGTATGACACATGTCCATTTGTTTCCCCATCCAAGATAATTTGCAGGACAACAATGAGTATGAAGAATTCCTTTTGAGCATACATGGGATGTTGATAAGAATGACATTTTTGGTGATAACCTTGATTTGAATAATGACAAGGATGCTATGGATTTTGACAAGTCTTATTCCCAAACCATTGGGGCATGTAATAATATGACTAATTTGCAGGGCTCAAGTGAGTATGAATGTCAGTATAATGCAGGTCAATTTGAGCATCTGCCTATGTGTGAACAATTTTTGTTTATCACACAAAGTGAGTGTTTGTTTGGCATGGGACAAATTTCTAAGGATGACTTTAAGGTTTTATATGAGCCTTCCATTCAATCTGATATTTCAGACCTAGAGCTACAATTTGGACTTCAATGACTTAGGGCATATACTTCTTGATGAGACTATTGAATAAACTCTTTATGAAATTTTCATGTTTGATACGCAAACTGAGTGTGATTTCAAGATTGATGTTGCCAACTATCAAGGGGACTATGTTGTTTTCAATTTTCAGTTCAATTGGATGAGCATTTAGTACGACATGACAATGCATTGGATATGGTGAATTGCCACACTATTTGTGGATTTTAGTTAGTGTATGAATGCATTGTTCAGATTGATAGAGTTAATGTTGATAGTGGTAGGCTTAGTGATATGGTTAAGCATGTCAGTGTCGAGGTTAGTTTGTGGGAATTTTATGGTATTGTTTTTAGATTTGACCTGATGCAGTTAGATGAAAATCAGGTATTTGACAGGGGAGGGCTTTGGTTCTTCATATTGGGAGCCTAGGGCCACCAAATAAAATTAAAGGTATGATTTTTAATGCAAGATGGAGTATTGACTCAGCAGCCCAAGGGATTCGGCACATGGTCTACATCACGGAGATAACTGGAATCTTGCCATGTCTACAAGAGGCACACATCCCCAAACAAAAGCCACTATTGGCACCTTCAAATTTTACAAATTTGAAGTTCCTATCTCCTCTTGATGTGTCGATAGAGGTCAGGTCAGCATGCTTCTTAATCTACCGCGGAGCCCACCTTTGCCAATTAAAATCTTACAAGTCAGAGATCATCTTGTAAATCCATTTGGTAGGAAGTTTTTTGGTGCATATGGTAACATGCATGTTTAGTTTTGTGATTCTAGGATGAGTTTTGATGGGCTATTTAATGTTTTTCTAACTGCGACCAAGCTAGATTTGGTGTTCTGAAAAGTTTCAAATCTCACAATTCTGAAGGTGGCCCATTTCTCACTTTGGTCCAAATTTTCTCTAGTTCCAGTTTCATCAAAATCAGAGACTATATGATGCATTATTTTAATGCATTCCAGTTGCAGCGAAGGCATCTGACAAGTCAATTTACAAAGGAGGTCCTTGAAATCATTCGGCGATGCAAATTTTGAGGAAATGGGTTTGCTCTAAATAATTGATAATGGCCCTATGCAAATTTTTCTGGCTTCCGAATATCCCATGTGCCCGCAATGAACAGACGCAATTTGCCCGGGAGGAGAAATTAAAAAATTGCCATTTGCCAAAGTTTAAAATGCAATTTAAAAAAAAAATTTATTGAAATATTTTAATGATTTAAAAGGCAGATCTTATGAAAGGAATATTATAACATTATGTTATAATGTTAAGGCAAAAAATAAAGCAAAGACTGCCTTATCGCACCATCCCACGATTGCTTCTCTCTCCATTCCTCTGTCATGCAATGGTACAAAATCACCATTCCTAGGTAGATTTTGACCTACTTTCTGTTCTGCATCAAAGATTTGACACCTCTTAATCTTCATGGTGGTTCCTCTGAGGCATTTTGGGTAGATTCAGGCATGTATTATTGCAGAGTGGATTGTTGATCACATTTTTGAGCTTTCAGACATTTTAGGGGGTCTATTTGGGCTCAAATTTATTGTTCTACGCTTTAAATTCATCACCTAACCTATCCTATTGCTTGGGAAGAGCTTTTAAGTGTATTTGTAATAAATTTTGGGTGCCTACTATCATGCCCACATTTCCCATGCAATCACGACACACAACACACATGTCATGTCCACATTTTCCATGTGGTCATGACACGAAATACAAAACCTTTTCTACCTATCCCTAGGAACCCCCTCGCACGCGTCTACGTGCTTGGTGGCAATACGTATAAGGCGTAAACATGTCAACATAATTCGGGGAAGTGTGTTGTCTTACGTAGTCCCCTGCGTGATGATAGCCGTCTAGGGGGTATGCAACACGAAGCATGCCACTTATAGGTTTAGAATGATTTCAATCCGAACCCTAAGTTTCCTAGGTGAGAAGGTGATCGTGCCATATTTGAAACCTAACCCTAACTCAGAACCAAAAATGGAATCATAATAAGAATTAAGAAAAATGGCATGATGGATGCATGATTAAAGTGGAATGGTGAAATAAAAGTTAATAAAATAACATAAAATTAAAACCCTAGAACTCTAGGAAACATTTAACAGCATAACGTGTCTTCAATAATCAAATTAAAAATTTTAAAATAAAACACCAATAAGAAATTAAACAAAATTTAAGAATAAAATTTAAACTTAAGAACAACTTAAAATTTAAATACTTCACCAAGTCCAAAATAACTCGACTTGCAATAAAATATTAAAATTTGAAATAAAATAACTAGGTGATGTCAAAATAGGTTTCAAAATTTGAGTAAGTTAATAAATATATTTCAGCATTATATTTATTAACTAACTTGGAATAGTAGAGGAGGGAAAAGATTAAAGTATCCTTTCCCATAAAATAATAATCAATTTGCTAAATAAATAAAATGACTAAAACGTAGAAATAAATAATTAATTATCCCAAGCAAAATGATTTAATCTCAAGGAAATACACTTCCCATTAAAAAAATAAAAGAACAAGACAATAATACAAGAAATCAAACTCCCAATTAAAACTTAAACAAAAATTAAATGAGCACAAGAAATGAATTAAAGGCAAAGGCAAAATAGAGGATTTAAAAATAAGAATAAAACAAATATCCTCACATCTCTCACACCCTAAGTATATTCTAATATTTTCCTTTTGATGCCCTAATGTCATTTTAAAATTGGTTCTCTAATAGAAAGCCCTAAGTTATTTTTTTTTATTGTTTCCTTAAGGAAACCCTAACTCTTCATTCTCTCATTTTGATTTGCCTCCAATAGTTTTCTTTGTTTTGTGCAAGTCAGGGTTTTTTTTTTTTTAAATGGAAGCCATGAGTGGAGCTTGCTGCTACCTCTCACGGAGGTATACACAGCAGAGTTATTGCTAAAAAAAATTTAAAATAGTAGAGTGATATATATAATACAAATGTTATAATTTATGTTCTTGTTGCAGAGTTGTCTGAAAAATACATAGCGCCACTGCCGCCGACCAGTCGCTATCTGTGTTTTAGGGAGGAATGGATGAAGTCCAATGGAGGCCGTGGAGCGGAGGTTGCGGGGAGCGCAGGGTGAATGGCGGTGATCGGAGTGTTGGGGCGGGGTTTGAGCTCTGCACGGGGAGTGGTGCGTGTTAAGGTTGTTAGTGATAGTGGTGGGGAGGGGGTTTCGGCCCCCTCCCCACACCCTCTATAAAAGAAAGACCGCAGTGGGGACTGTGGTGGGCGCCGACGCCCACCACAGTGCCCACCTAATTTTTTTTCTTTTTTCTTAAACAAAACCTTACGGCCTATACTCAATCTACCGTTTAGATTTCTTTCTCAGCAATTTTTTTTAATATAAATTTTGGTTTATATATATATAAATATATGTATATATATACTCAAATTGATACTTATAGTTTATTCAAAAATATCACAGTATAAAAGCATTTTGTTTTATTATGGTATATATATATATATATATGCACTTATGTATATATATATATATAAGTGTGTATATATATATTTAATACATACATCAATTATTAAGCCTCTGTGGTTTCTTCAAATTTTAGTATATACACATAAAATGAACAGTAACTAGGTTAAAAAATAAGGTGTTTATATATATTTATACATATATATATGTGTATAATTATATATATATACCCATTAAACTAACTTTCCATTAGCACTAATTTTGGTTTAACCTATAATACTAACATTCTGTCTAGAACTTAAAATGATACAAAAGCATTCTTCTTGAAAATATACTATTCAGAAACATATATATATATATATATTTGAAACAATTCAAATGCACAGAAATATATTATCTCTTTTTTTTTTATGCAACCATAAGGTAGAAAGTTACAACTTCATTTAAATTTCTAACAACCCATCTCTCATAACAGTAACTATAACATGGAAGTTTCAATACAATATAGTAGAAAATAATACATTAAATTTCCCTTTCATATTTTCTAGTATGCACTAAGACATAAACAACAACTAATAATCTAAACTCTCAATGCAACAAAATAGAAACTAATATAAAATTTCTCTTTCTTTCTTTTGCATACACTAAGATTTATTTAACACACTCATATATTTTTTTTAAGGAAAAACATGACAGCAAAAGATAATTTCTCATGCAACTCTCAAAACACCCAACTCCACAACTTAGAGAATAAACAACTTTTTAATAAAATATAAAGAATGTTTACATTACAACATTTTTTACAGCCAACTCCAAGGGTAGAATAACTTGACAAAATAAATACAATAGGGCCACAAAGGCCATGGATCAAACAGCCAACAACAAAAGACCAAGCAACTCAAAATGGACTTCTCCAAAGCTCCATTTCTTCAATAAGAACCTGCAAATAAAACACAACAAAAAGGAAAACCCAGCCACTTCGAAATGCCCTCCTCCCTACCATAGACCCGTAAGAGGGTCACCCCCGAGCTAGGGAGGTAGGGATTCACACGGTTGCAACACACCACAACAAGCACCAAAGCAACAACAACACAAAAATCAACCCCAAGGATAAACACATAACACAACTCATGAGAATGAGTTTGATGGGGGTAGGGAATGGATGGACCCCTCTACTTCAAAGGCCACACCAAAACACCAAATACCAAGTTGCATGGCCTCAAGCCAAAACCTCCAAAACCACAATTCTCCAAATATCTCAAAATAAACTCCCATGGCACTCTTGCCATTCAAATAATCTCCTCATCAAGTAAAAATCCCTCAAGGCCATAAATAACACAAAATATGGGAGTGACTTCAAGGAGGTTCCTTTCCCCTACCCCAAACAAGTTGAGCCTTACCTCCAAATGGAGGTGCTCTCACTAAACTGCCACCCCACACAAAAAAAATGAAACAATAACAACAATTCTACAAACACGTCACAATAAAAAATATGAAAGGGTAAAGAACATAGTCATGAGGCTTACCTTCAAAAGCCCTATAATGGAAGCACGTTTGGTGATGAGCTCCAAGCTTCTCCAAACCTTCCAATCTCCAAAATCTCTCTAACTTCCCCAAAAATTGCTCAAAATAGAAAGAAATCTCCAAAATGCCAGAACCCCACACTCTTCAACAAGAGGAGGTAATATAGGCCTTCTAATTTGGCCTTGAGGAATGAGAAGGTGACACTTGTCACCTTCTCCTTCCTCCTCCTATGCCACTTGCAAGGGAGAAGAAGTGTGAGGGTGACAAGTGTCATCCTCCAATTCCATCTCAATCCTCACCTTATCCACTTGTGCTCTCACACATGTGTGAGAGAACAAGTGGTGAGGTGACATTCCCTTTCAAGCCTCCATGAGGATAAGGGATGCCATATGGCATCCTCTTATTCTCTAAGAGAGCCATCTCCGTACAAGATGCTCTTACATGTGTGTGAGAGTCTTGGAGGAAGATCCCACACACTTGGGAGTCTTGGAGACCTCCCAAGTCTTCCTAGGGAAGGGATTCCCAAACTTTGGGAAGGGAGATGAGTCTTTCTCAAAGCATGACTCATCTCCCACCCTTATCTAATTCAAATTTCGTCACTTTGACTAAACCTCATTTTAGAGTGACCTCAAGTGAGTTATCCCAAGGTTTAGTTAGTCAAAATTGACCCTAGACCCAAGGGTAACCACCTAGGGTAAATTTAGGGACACTAAGGTTCACCTAGGGCGTCATAAATCAACTTTAAATGGCCTCAAAAATAAAAACAATACCAAGTGGTATAAGTCAATAAAAATTATACAACACATAATATTAATTAATTAAACAAAGGGGTACTAGGCTAACTGATAAAATTAGACAAGCACTTAAATCAACACTCAATTCAAACGTGATCCTCATGCCTCTTGGGAATGGATCGGTTTCACAGGGAATAACATATGTGTGAATTCTACCTCTAATTTCCCGTGGCCTAGGAATGTAAATCCTGCACATCTCGATCAAGTGTCAATCATATCATGAATAATCATAGCCAAAGCAACTAGAATTAAATTCATGCCATAGAATACAACAATAATCATCTATAACATAATTCTAAATTAAACTACATTTTTTCTATCAAATGTCACATAATCATCATCACATAAAGAACTAGAAATCACGTCACCAAAACATCATCTAATATATCTCGCATGTCTAGTCTCAACATAGCATCAAAATATGATCAAATCGAACCACCATATGTCTAATCCATGTCATAGCAAAATTGGGAGATATAATCAAATTTGCATAATGAAACCATAGTCTCTAAAAGTCTGATAATGTCATCAACTGAAATGCATAATGATCAAAATAAGGAAGGAAAAAAAATAATCAGCCTCACATCCTCCTCCCCTAAGACTAAACTTCCTCCTAGAAGTCTTAAAAAAGGTGAGGATAGAGTGCCCTCAAACTAGCTGCATCCTCCCAATTCGTTGTGACCTCATCATAACAATCCCACTAGACCCTAACCTGGTCCAGCTCTCGACCTCGAAGGCCCAGCGTTCGACGAGCCAATATGCGAATTGGCTCCAAAGCCAACTGCCCATCTACCTCTTCCTATAGAGCACTCCAGTCTAATACATGAGATAAATCAGATATTTATTACCTCAATATAGAAATATGAAAGACATCATGGATACGTGACAGGCTAGGTGGCAATGCTATACGATAGGCAATAGGTCCTATCCACTCCAAGATCTCAAGGGTCCTACAAACCATGGTGTGAGCTTAGAGCCCTTTCCATAATGGATTGGACTTTTGTGTGGCCGCACTCTAAAGAATACTCTGTCACCCACTGAGAAGCTTTGATCAGTCCTCTTAGCATCGGCATACTTCTTTTGTCTATCCTGTGCTTCCTGAAGTCTCTGCCTAATCAGTGTGACCTACTGCTCCATATCCTGAACTAACTTTGGACCAATGGCAACCTTGTCCTCTATCCGATCCCAACTCAAAAGTGTCCTGTATGGTCTGCCGTATAAAGCTTGAAAAAGAGGCATACCCAACGAGTTGTGATGCCCATTATTGTAGACAAATTCAACCAGACACAGATACTCCTCTCATCTAGACTGATGGTCCATAACATACATATGAAGCATGTCCTCCAACACCTGATTCACCTGCTCTGTCTGTCCATCTATCTTGGGATGATAAGCAGAGCTAATGTTGAGCTATGTACCCAACGCCTACTGCAAGGCTCTCCAAAATGCTGAAGTGAACACTTAGATCTCTGTCAGAAATGATGTGGCAAGGTACTCCATGTAATCTCACAATATCATCTAAGAATACTCTTGCCACTGCTGGTGCATTGTATGTCGTGCATACAGGTGAGAAATACGCCACCTTGGTCAACTTGTCGACTATCACCATGATGGCATCATGACGATGCAAAGACATAGGAAGACCAACAATAAAATCTATGGAAATGGTGTCCCATTTCCACTCAGGTATCTCGTGTGGGTATAAAAGACCCGCTAGATGTTGATGCTCAGCCTTGACCCTTTGGCACTCAAGGCATCGAGCAACAAACTCTGCAATATCTTGTCTCATACCCACCCAATGGTATAGATGTCATAGGTCAGCATGCATTTTTTTCACCCTTGGATGTGCCGCATTTAGTGCTCTGTGAGCCTCTGATAACACTATAGTACATAGGTCACCTATGCGGGGTACATAGAAGCGCTGTCGATGACGAAGCAACCCATCTGCCTCAAGTGAAAACCCTGCAAACTTGCCCACAATGGCCCTTTGTGAACTGATCTCATGCTGCACCTCAAAAAACCACTCATCCTCTGGTAGATGCTAAATAATGCGTCCTCTCAAGTCCACACTAAGAGTCAAGGTCAAGAGCTCATGACACCTCCAACTCAATGCGTCAGCAACCACGTTCTCCTTCCCTTTGATGTAGTGGACATCAAAGTCATACTCACAAAGAAACTCCATCCAACGCCGCTTATGGGCTTTCAGATTCGGCTATGTAAAGATATACTAAAGGCTATGATGATATGAATGAAGCTCAAAGTGATCACCCAATAAGAAATGTCTCCAACGAACTAGAGCATGAACCACTGTCACTAACTCCAAGTCCTGCGTGGGGTAGTTCAGCTCATGGGTCTTGAGCTTTCATGACTCATACATGATCACTCTACCACCCTGCATAAGTACGACTCCCAAACCCTCAAGTGATGCATCCATGCAAACCATAAAATCTGATGTAGGATTAGGAACCGCTAAAATGGGAGCGCTGGTGAGACACTCCTTGAGGACCCCAAAGGTCCCCTCACACTGCTCAGTCCATAGAAAGCTCTTCCCTTTCCACTAAAGGGAAGTGATGGGGTGCACTATATGAGAAAAACCCTCAACAAAGCAATGGTAATAACTAGCTAACCCCATAAAACTCCTGACCTCTGTCACACTGGTGGGTGCTGGCCAATCTTTGATAGCCCTAATCTTTGATGGATCTACTAAGATTCCATCGTAGATAGGATATGCCCCAGATACTGTACCTCTATCCTAAAAAATGCACACTTCACCAAGTTCCCATAAAGATTCTGCTCCCTCAAACACTGTAGAACCTGACGTAGGTGCTCCTCATTCTCCTCCTCGGTCCATGAATAGATCAAAATGTCATCAAGGAAAATAATCACGAACTGATCTAAGTAGGTACGGAACACCCCATTCATGAAACTCATGAACACTGCAGGGGCATTCATCAAGCCAAAGGGGACCACAGTGAACTCATAGTGGCCATATCAAGTCTGGAAGGCGGTCTTATGGATGTCCGCCTCTGTGATACATAACTGGTGGTAATCAGACTTCAGGTCAATCTTTGAGAACACCCTGGCTCCCTGCATCTGATCAAAGAGATCGTCAATCTTGGGCAGAGGATAACAGTTCTTCACTGTCACCTTATTCAACTACCTATAGTCCATGCATAAATGAAGAGACCCATCCTTCTTCTTCACGAAGATGATAGGAGTGCCCCAAGGTGAAACACTTGGTCGGATGTGCCCCTTCTCGAGCAAGTCCTCAAGCTATAACTTGAGCTCTATGAGCTCATGAGTGCTCATCCTAAAGGGTACATGAGACACTAGCTCGGCACCTGGCACTAAGTCAATATGAAATTCTACCTCACGATGGGGTGGCATCCCCAATAACTCTGCTGGAAACACATCGGCAAACTCTCTAAGGATGGGGTGATCATCCAAAGATGCCTAAGGCTTGTCATCTGATCTGTCACTCATTGTGATGGCGAACATCTAACATCCCTTCCGCATGTAGTGCTTAAGCTGTTGAGCAGATATCATATGCACTGTTGTGGGCTTCTGCATGCCCACTATCTCAATTGATGTATCGTGATCGTCTAAGCAGTTGGTCGCCTTTCGGCAACAATCTAGCTTGGCTCGATGAGCCACAAGCCAGTCCATACCCAACACCACATCGTAGGATCCTAATGTCATAACTCTAAGGTCACATATTGTGGCAAAGGGTCCCAAAGAAATCTTGCAGTTGTGGACTAAGGCATCTACTGTCATCTTGGCCCTTGAGGCCAACTCAACCACCCACCTATCACCCTACCTAAAGGCCACTAGCCTGCAACGCTCCACTAACAATGGAGATATGAGAGAATCAGTAGCACTAGAATCAAAGAGAATAGAAGTGGGGATACCCCTTATCATACCTGATGTCTCAATCACTAATGCCTGAAAATTAGCCTGGCGGTTATCAACCATTGCGAACATATGGTGGGACCTACCCACATCTCCAACCGTCTTCTCTGATCCTCCTGCATGAGGCTACCCCCTGTTGTAAAGCCCTGTGGACACTCTCTAGCTAGATGTCCTACACCACACACATAACATGGGCCCCTATCATGTACCTGTCTAATTTGAGTCCTACTCGGCTGCTGCTATCCTGATCTACCAGTGGACCCCTGTTAGCCCCTATATGACTGCTGTGACCTCGCAGGTCCCACAGGTGGTCCCTACTGCCTCTGATCTCTACGCAAGCCCCACGGGTGGTCCCTGCTACTGCCAACCTTTATTATGCCCCCCATGTGCCCTTTGCTGTGTCCTAGCTCTCTGCTACTATTGTGGGGGCCTAGGAGGTAAGGGTGCGAAACTAAATTCTCCCCTATGAGGTGGCTATGATGGTTTGCTGAAACTCTACTGATGTTGCTGCTGTCCACGATCCTAAAACTAAGGGTGTGAACTCTACCCTCATTCCTGTATCTCCTCAGTGATATATGCCTTCTCGATAGCATCACTCAAAGTCTGGGGGTCTGCCATGCGAACAGGCCCTACTATGCTATGGTTCAATCCTCTAATAAACTTATGAACCAGGAGTTTCTCGTTATGGAGATACTCCGCATATCGAGACAACTTGGTAGATCTACCCTCATACTGTGCAACCATAAGTCCCCTCTGCTGAAGGTCATGAAAGTCATCTATGTGACGCTGCCTATAATGATCTGATAAGTATCGCACATTAAAATGCTCAATGAAGGTCTCCCATGTGAGAGTGTCTAATGATAGGTGATGCTTGCACTCCTCAGTGCACCACTAGGTAGTTGCTGCATCTCGTAACAGGTGTACATGAGCCTTCGTGTTACCCTTATAGGGATGCAACGTGAAGCATCTATCTAAGCTGATGAGCCAGGCCTCTGCCTTAGCTCCCTCTATGGTCCTGATGAAAGTAGGAGGGTTCAGCCTCAACAAATCCCTAATGGGATCTCCTCTGTCTCTGTGCTCTCTGATAAACTCATCTGTGTAATAGTCATAAGGTCTATGAACAATGTGCTCTACTCGTACTACCTCTTCACACCTAGCATGACATGGAGGGCTCCTGCTATGGGCCCTGTCAGCTGATCCAACCTCCTCTGCCGTCGTCTCTGGCACCTCAACATATGGCTCCACACATGGTGCCCCTCACGGCTCAACGTGGGGCTCCACACATGGCTCGACATGAGACTCTACTCATGGCTCCACGTGTGGCTCCTCTCACAGATCCTCATAGGGCTTAACATGTGGCTCTATGCGTGGCTCAACTATAGCCAGTGGAAGCCTATCTAACACTACCTATAATTCCTGTAATATCTATGGCCCAATATCTGGTAGGGCTGGAGGTGCTTGCGGTACCTGTGGGTTGATTGTACATGTCCCTCAGCTGAATAAACATTGTACACCTCGGTGGATGCAGTATGGCGGGACTGCGCTCGCCGAACTCGTCAGGGAGGCATCCTACAAAAAATGAGGTAACCATAAATTAATCAAAGTTGTAGAAATAATAATGTGCCCTAAACAAACCCAGTGTTTAAACTTGGGCTCTGATACCAAATATCATGCCTACATTTTCCATGTGGTCACGACACACAACACACATGTCATGTCCACATTTACCAGATGGTCATGACATGAAATACGAAAACTTTTCTACCTATCCCTAGGAACCCCCTCGCACGCGTCTGCATGCTTGGTGGAAATATATATAAGGTGTAAACATGTCAACATAATTCAGAGAAGTGTGTTGTCCTACGCAGTCCCTTGTGTGATGATAATCATCTGGAGGGTATGCAACATGAAGCGTGCCCTTATAAGGTTAGAATGATTTCAATCCGAACCCTAAGTTTCCTAGGTGAGAAGGTGATCGCGCCAGATTTGAAACCTAACCCTAACTCAGTACCAAAAATGGAATCATAATAAGGATTAAGAAAAATGACATGATGGACTCATGATTAAAGTGGAATGGTGAAATAAAATTTAATAAAATAATGTAAAATTAAAACCCTAGAACTCTAGGAAAAATTTGACAACATAATGTGTTTTCAATAATCAAATTTAAAATTTTAAAATAAAACACCAATAAGAAATTAAACAAAATTTAAGAATAAAATTTAAACTTAAGAACAACTTAAAATTTAAATACTTCACCAAGTCCAAAATAACTTGACTTGCAATAAAATATTAAAATTTGAAATAAAATAACTAAGTGATGCCAAAATAGGTTTCAAAATTTGAGTACGTTAATAAATATATTTCGACATTATATTTATTAACTAACTCAAAATAATAGAGGAGGGAAAAGATTAAAATATCCTTTCCTATAAAACAATAATCAATTTGCTAAATAAATAAAACAACTAAAACGTAGAAATAAGTAATTAATTATCCCAAGTAAAATGATTTAATCTCAAGGAAATACACTTCCCATTAAAAAAACAAAAGAACAAGACAATAATACAAGAAATCAAACTCCCAATTAAAACTTAAACAAAAATTAAATGAGCACAAGAAATGAATTAAAGGCAAAGGCAAAATAGAGGATTTAAAAATAAGAATAAAACAAATATCCTCACATCTCTCACACCCTAACTATATTCTAACATTTTCCTTTTGATGCCCTAATGTCATTTTAAAATTGGTTCTCTAATAGAAAGCCCTAAGTTATTTTTTTTATTGTTTCCTTAAGGAAACCCTAACTCTTCATTCTTTCATTTTGATTTGCCTCCAATAGTTTTCTTTGTTTTGTGCAGGTCAGGGTTTTAAAAAAAAAATGAAATCCATGAGTGGAGCTTGCTGCTACCTTTCACGGAGGTATACACAGCAGAGTTATTGCTATTTTTTTTAAAATAGTAGAGTGATATATATATATATATATAATGCAAATGTTATAATTTATGTTCTTGTTGCAGGGTTGTCTGAAAAATACATAGCGTCACCACTGCCGACTAGTCGCTATCTGTGTTTTAGGGAGGAATGGCCGAAGTCCAATGGAGGCCATGGAGCAGAGGTTGCAGGGAGCGAGGGTGAATGGCGGTGATCAGAGTGTTGGGGTGGGGTTTGAGCTCTGCACGGGGAGTGGTGCGTGTTAAGGTTGTTAGTGACAGTGGTGGGGAGGGGGGTGTGGGTGGGGGTTTCGACCCCCTCCCCACACCCTCTATAAAAGTAAGGCCACAGTGGGGACTATGTTGGGTGTTGACGCCCACCATAGTGCCTACCTAAATTGTTTTTTCTTTTTTCTTAAACAAAACCTTACGGCCTATACTCAGTCCGTCGTTTGGATTTCTTTCTCAGCTATTTTTTTTTAATATAAATTTTAGTTTATATATATATATACTCAAATTGATACTTATATTTTATTCAAAAATATCATAGTATAAAAGTATTTTGTTTTATTATGGTGTATATATATATATATATAAATGTGTATATATATTTAATACATACAGCAATTATTAAGCCTCTGTGATTTCTTCAAATTTTAGTATATATACATAAAATGAATAGCAACTAGGTTAAAAAAATAAGGTATATATATATGTATGTATATATACCCATTAAACTAACTTTCCATTAGCACTAATTTTGGTTTAACCTATAATACTAACATTTTGTCTGGAACTTAAAATGATACAGAAGCATTCTTCTTGAAAATATACTATTCAGAAACATATATATATATATTTTTTGAAATAGTTCAAATACACAGAAATATATTATCTTTTTTTTTTAATGCAACCATAAGGTAGAAAGTTACAACTTCATTTAAATTTCTAGCAACCCATCTTTCATAACAGCAACTATAACATGGAAGTTTTAATACAATATAGCAAAAAATAATACATTAAATTTCCCTTTCATATTTTCTAGTATGCACTAAGACATAAACAACAACTAATAATATAAACTCTCGATGCAACAAAACATAAACTAATTTAAAATTTCTCTTTCTTTCTTTTGCATACACTAAGATTTATTTAACACACTCATATATATATATTTAAGGAAAAACATGACAGCAAAAGATAATTTCTCATGCAACTCTCAAAACACCCAACTCCACAACTTAGAGAATAAACAGCTTTTTAATAAAATATAAAGAATGTTTACATTACAACACTTTTACAGCCAACTCCAAGGGTAGAATAACTTGACAAAATAAATACAATAGGGCCACAAAGGCCATGGCTCAAACAGCCAACAACAAAAGACCAAGCAACTCAAAAATAGACTTCTCCAAAGCTCCATTTCTTCAATAAGAACCTGCAAATAAAACACAACAAAAAGGAAAACCCAACCACTTTGAAATTCCCTCTTCCCTACTGTAGACCCGTAAGAGGGTCACCCCCAAGCTAGGGAGGTAGGGATTCACACGGTTGCAACACACCACAACAAGCACCAAAGCAACAACAACACAAAAATCAACACCAAGGATAATCACATAACACAACTCATGAGAATGAGTTTGATGGGGGTAAGGAATGGACCCCTCTACTTCAAAGGCCACACCAAAATTCCAAATACCAAGTCTCATGGCCTCAAGACAAAACCTCCAAAACTACAACTCTCCAAATATCTCAAAATAAACTTCCATGGCACTTTTGTCATTCAAATAATCTCCTCATCAAGTAAAAAGCCCTCAAGGCCATAAATAGCACAAAATTGGGAGTGACCTCAACGAGGTTCCTTTCCCCTACCCCAAACAAGTTGAGCCTTACCTCCAAATGGAGGTGCTCTCACTAAACTCCCACCCAACACAAAAAAAATGAAACAACAACAACAATTCTACAAACACTTCACAATAAAAAATATGCAATGGTAAAGAACATAGTCATGAGGCTTACCTTCAAAAGCCCTATAATGGAAGCACGTTTGGTGATGAGCTCCAAGCTTCTCCAAACCTTCCAATCTCCAAAGTCCCTCTAACTTCTCCAAAAATTGCTCCAAATAGAAAGAAATCTCTAAAATGCCAGAACCCCACACTCCTCAACAAGAGGAGGTAATATAGGCCTTCTAATTTGGCCTTGAGGAATGAGGTGACACGTGTCACCTTCTCCTTCCTCCTCCTATGCCACTTGTAAGGGAGAGGAAGTGTGAGGGTGACAAGTGTCATCCTCCAATTCCATCTCAATCCTTACCTTATCCACTTGTGCTCTCACACATGTGTGAGAGAACAAGTGGTGAGGTGACATTCCCTTTCAAGCCTCCATGAGGATAAGGGATGCCATATGGCATCCTCTTATTCTCTAAAAGAGTCATCTCCCTTCAAGATGTGTGAGAGCACAAGTGGATAAGGTGACATTCTCTTTCAAGCCTCCATGAGGATAAGGGATGCCATATGGCATCCTCTTATTCTCTAAGAGAGCCATATCCCTCCAAAATGCTCTCACACATGTGTGAGTCTTGAAGGAAGATCCCACACACTTGGGGGTCTTGGAGACCTCCCAAGTCTTCCTAGGGAAGGGATTCCCAAACTTTGGGAAGGGAGATGAGTCTTTCCCAAAGCACGACTCATCTCCCACCCTTATCTAATTCAAATTTCGTCACTTTGACTAAACCTCAATTTAGAGTGACCTCAAGTGAGTTATCCCAAGGTTTAGTTAGTCAAAATTGACCCTAGACCCAAGGGTAACCACCTAGGGTAAATTTAGGGACACTAAGGTTCACCTATGGGGGTCATAAATTGACTTTAAATAGCCTCAAAAATAAAAATAATACCAAGTGGTATAAGTCAATAAAAATTATACAACACATAATATTAATTAATTAAACAAAGGGGTACTAGGCCAAAATGATAAAATTAGACAAGTACTTAAATCAACACTCAATTCAAACGTGATCATCATCCCTCTTGGGAATGGATCGGTTTCACAGGGAATAACATATGTGTGAATTCTACCTCCAATTTCTCGTAGCCTGGGAATGTAAATCCTACACATCTCAATCAAGTGTCAATCATATCATGAATAATCATAGTCGAAGCAACTGGAATTAAATTCATGCCATAGAATACAACAATAATCATCTATAACATAATTCTGAATTAAACTGCATTTTTTCTATCAAATGTCACATAATCATCATCACATAAAGAACTAGAAATCACATCACCAAAACATCATCTAATATATCTCGCATGTCTAGTCTCAACATAGCATCAAAATATGATCAAATCAAACCACCATATGTCTAATCCATGTCATATCAAAATCAGGAGATATAATCAAATCTACATAATGAAACCATAGTCTCTAAAAGTTTGATAATGTCATCAACTGAAATGCATAATGATCAAAATAAGGAAGGAAAAAAAATAATTGGCCTCACACCTACAGCCATCAAAACGCCCCTGCGTGCTGTCAAAAATGACCCAGCTATGAATGAAATGGGCAGATATAGTTTGAGTAGCTGCTGAAATTTGCTCTCCATCTTCTTAAAGGGCTAAGTTTGATCAAAGAGGCTTGAAGAGAAGCTACACAGGCCTCATTTAGTAACCACGCATAGGAATTAGGGATCCTTCAGACAAGCCGTGAGATGATGTGAAAAGCAGAGATGTCCGGTAGAAGCAAAAAGGGAAAATAAATTAAAGTCATTTTGCTCCATATTTTATATTTTGTCTTCTCCTCCTTTTTGTGTATTTTTTTTAATTTCCCCGAGCTCATTGGCAGTAGCTTGTAATGCAAAACTCACCTAACTACCAGGATGTAATAAATTTTTAGGGCAACATGAGCTCTTATTTATATAAGAGAGCATGCTACTCCACTTTGTGGGGGATTATTCTAGACTTTGGATGCAAGCTATCCACATATTTGGGAAATAGATTTCTGTAGAAGGCTGTGGAGTCTAGACTTTAGAGGAGAATGCTGCTGTAGGTGAATAAATTCTTGTATGACATTTTTCTATTCAAATTGCAATATATGAAAAACACTTCTGTGTGTGTTGTTTGTGACTATCTCCTTGAGTATGAATGATTTCTTTTCAAGTAAAGTTACCAAGGGTTTCTGAGCTTCTCTGCATATATTTGCTATGTCGTATATTTGATTTGTTGCATCTATTCAAGGAATGGATTAAAATTGCTTTAACTCAGATATAGGGGAAAGTATTTTGTATTAAAGGATCATTGAAGAAGAGTCACAGGTGATACCCTTTCTTGGGTCATTACTGTAAGGCAGTAATGATGGTTTCAACCCTCTGAATATGAAGTTTTATGTGTCAGAAAGGAAACATTTGCAGTGTAGCCCTTTGACTCTATTGCCCTTGACAAAGCACCGGTCTAGGATTTATTTGCCTAAAGGTCCAAAAGAAAACCAAATTTAATGATAAATCATTCAAACCATTTCTTATTTTATTTTGTTTTAGGTTAGGGTCTTCCATGTTCTCAAATTTAACCAGTGGAGATAATCCAAGAACATTACCAATCTAGGGTTAATCATATAAATCTTGGTGCATATATGAGAACATTCTATCTGATATTGAAAAGCTACAATTATTGATTGTGAATGAGGGATACTCCCCTAGGTGCGGCAGAACCTAAAGTGAAGGGGAGATAAATGTGGGCAAATCACTCACCTTGTTTCTAAATCTCCCACTCTATTGGCCAAGTCTCCCTTTAAACTTGAGGATAAGAAGTGGCAAATCTTTAGAGTTTGATGTGTGCAGATTTGGGAACCAACACTCCTCATCCTCATCCCTACCTAAATCTGTCTCCTCTCCCCTAAACCCCTTTACCTAGATCAACTTGTTTACACTCCGAGAGAGGGCTCTTATTGATAATCATCAAAAGAGGACTCAAGGGGACCTCCAATGTCTTATCCAACCTCTCGATAATAGTAATAGATAAACCTGGTTCAACTCCTATGACCTATTGCTCCTCACTGACCCCACCACCAACATTAGAGAAGGAGTTGGTATCATGCATCCTTCCAATACCTTGTTGAGATCCAACAATTGCTCTAACCCCAACCCTCTTGCTCCTCACTTCTTGGCTCACAATCCTGCGTATCTGAAGGATTTGACATCATCCTAAGGGGAGAGGACTTATTTTCACTATTAAGCTTAGGATAATCCTTCTCAATCTTCTTTCCATGATCTGAATCCTGCCTTGTTTCTCTCTCTCTCTCTCTTTAAACACCTTTTGTCAATATGCCTGAACTTCCAATAGTTAAAGCATCTTATAGGAAGGCATTCATAGTCCAACTCTTGAGTCCATTTCCCCAAAACCAACCAAAGCCTAATAGTATGTCTAATAGGCTTGCTAAGATCTACATTGACACAAATCTTAGCATAAGTTGTCAGTCTTCCTCCTTGAGTGGCATTAGAGTTGCACACATAAACCCCTAATGACTACCCTATCAATTTGAAGATCTTGTTAGTCCATAGTTCTTGTGAAAACTTATACATCTTAATCCAAATTGGAGGCAATTTGGACCTCTCTTTTGAAAGCCTTCTCCCACTTCTATTTGATGTACCTCAATAATTCCTCTAAATTTTTTTAGTTGTCTTCCAAAGAGTAGGGACTTAGGAAGAGAAAGTCTAAAATAATTGTGAGGATGACCTCCTTGTTTGTTTTAGATGTTGTGAGATATATACGGGCTACTTCTAAGGGTTTTCTTAGTTTTTCCATTAAGTGGTACATCTCTTGGTGATGTAATAATTTTTCTTCTATTTCTTTTTTTTTCCTACTTGGCTTCTAGTTACTCAAGTTTGTGTAGATGGGTTGTCTATTTTGACTTTCTTTGATGGAATTTCCTTTTATTTATTTTTCCCTTTTCCCTTTTCCTTCACTTCTTTCTTCTCTTCTTCCTCGAATGACTTGATGTGTAATGATATTTTGACCTTTTGTTTCTACCTAGGTTTTGTTGTGATGGGCCTAACTTTGCCTTCTTTTTTGCACTCATCTAAAGTAATGCGTGTATGACAACCTTTATAGGTGTCTCAGATAGTTTTGTACCTCCTTTATGCTTATATGATGGTGTTATAAATATTTTCCTTCTTGCATCATAGTGTGAATATTTCTCCTTCAATTGCGCCTCTCATAATGCTTGTTTGGTTTTTGAATCCCAAATTTCAAATGAAGTTGATGGTGACCCTATTTTCAATCTATCTAATCTATGTGATTCCCTATCCTTATGTCCTCTTTTCCAAATAGTAGGTGGATATTTTTAAATTTTTATCATTGTGGTGTTTTTAGGTCCTTCTATTTTCTATTTTCTATTTTATTTTAGGGTTTTCTCCTTCTTCCAAAACTTTTTCTACCTCTTGCTTAGCCCTCTTATCACAAAATTCTTGGGAGGTTGAAAATATTTCTACTTTGGGGTCTATAGGAAATGCTAACAACTCTTTTGTATTGGCATAAATAAATTTATTAGAAAATTCATAGGGTAAATGAGGTAACCATGATGTCCTAGGTTCCACTACTTCAATATATACAAAATATGTTTATAATGAAAGTGATTTAGTCCTAGTATTTCTTTACTATATCAAATATTATTCTATTCCTCTCTTGATTTATAGCTTAAGCTCCTTGAAGAATTGATATATACCTTTTTTACTCACTCACCTATTGAAATGATCTTATACGTGCCATGATTTTGTTATATAGTAAAATGTGCACACTAGCATTTTACACCTAGTTTAGCACCTGGTTGAACCTAAATGTTTACACTTGTTAATCAAGACCTATTTTAACACCTTTTTGAACATTAAATGATTAAATCTCGATCCTGATAAATAAACCTGGAAAAATAAGGTTAGGACTGGTCTAATCCCGCTTAAATGGACACTCTCCAGAGTTTGTGGGGCTAAAGGACTGGGGCGCCTAGCACCCTGGTCTCAGAAGTTAGCCCCAGTCCTATTTTTGTGATGTCAGCTTAGAACATCTCCTTAACTTTTACTTGTCGGCCCAATTTGATTTTATTTGTTGTTGGTGAGCGGGAATGCATATATAAAGGAGTTTTACAATTCATTTTATACACTAGATGGATATTGCAAGTTTTCTCACATGTTTTGATCTTCTATGCACAAGTTCTCTTCATGCTTGGATGTGCTACATGCTTGTGGATGTTATGATTCTCATTTTTAGGTTTTGAAGGAAGTTCAAGTTATCTTTGTCTATCTCCTTGTTGGTACAAGATCTTGAGTTATCTACATCAACTAGGGTTTCACATCTTGTTGTAATCATTATCACTTTCATTCATATTTCTATCAGATATTGTTGATCTTGCCTCTGCCCTCCTAGGGAATGCACTCTTGGATCACTAATCATCACTGTGGTGGAGGTGGAAACACCAAAATGGGGTTTAGATAAGGCAAACCCCTAAACACAACACAACTTTTCCCCTCTTTGTTTGTGTGCAGGTTGAGGATATAGATTTCTGAAGACAATATCTGGGAAGAAGAAAGGGTTTGCAAGTACAAGTCTAGCAGAGCTCAAAGATTTTGTAAAACCCTAGAAAGGGTCTAGGGTGCCCAATGCCCTAGTCTTTTGGTCCTCCCAAACTTAGATCTAGGTTTTGATATGTTTCCTAACCTTTGCTATACTTTCTAATTTTCGTATATCCGAAGATCTTTGTCAATTAGGGTTTCATTTTTTACCCTAGTTTATGATGCAGTCAAGGTAGGAGGGTCCAATGAAGGACTGTCCAGCCTTGCAACCTTAAGCAATCAACACCATGATCATAACAAGATGTAAAAAAAATGTATAGATAACAATAGAATGATACAAGATACTCATTAACACGACATAAGATATATCCTGGGAAAACCCTCAAAGGGAAAAACACAGCCTTCAAAGATCACTTCTCATTATATTATAATCTCAAACCTTATTACATATGCTTTAAGGGATTTTCATGTGCTAGGTTGTAGCCTAGGATTACAAGAGATTCATACAACAACATTTTTCCTTGTCTCCTTTCTCTATCTCCTTCTCTATTCACTGCTCTATATCTTATACTGTCTCCTCTGTCTTCTGCTTCTGCGTTGATTTCTTCCCCCATCAAAACAATTCATCTTTTCACATCATGTCTTCACACACTTCATCATTATCCTTAAACAACCCTTTATCCTTCATTTATATCCTCCACAACCCTTCATAACATTACCTAGTCGGCCTAATTGTAATAGGTAGTATGAAACGTGTAGAAACAAGTAGGTCGGTGTCTAACACTCAACAATGCTCTACAAATGATGGAAACTTGATGCAGTTCTCCATGAAGGTCGACTAGGTCCCAAACTACCTTGAATTATGTTCCATTAGGCTCCACAAGTCACGGAATTGCTCTACAAACCCATTAGGCTTCAACTAAACATCGACTGCTCTACTCTAAGAAAACTGATGATCTTCTGATAGTGATAACTTTTAGCATACAAATCCAAATGACCTAAAAATTGAATATGATGTAGATGCTAAATCCTGCTCTACAACCTTTGATATTGTCATGTCAGAAAATGTCCCCTTGGGGGCTTTTCCCTCATAAGGTTTAGCTCCCAGCTCTTTAGCATGCATTTAGGACATCTTAGTTCATATTTTGGCATCTTGATGGAATAAGACCTAAGTTCCATGGCAAATTGGACCCAGGTGGACCCCTTGAGCTGTACCCTACCCAAAATAGGGGGAGGACTTGGGCATCTGTGCCCTAGTCCTACCCTATTTTGGGGCATCCCTAATTTCTGGGTGCTAGTTTGTGACTGTTATTTGGTCCTTTTGCTGACACGGTAAGTTTTGATTTTTAAAATCTTGGTGGGAGTGCTTGTAGTTGCATATATAAGCATGTTTAGGCATTCATTTGTAAACTAGATTTCAATTAGATGATTACTAGCAAGCTATTGTGTTATCAAGGTGATTCAAGGCTTTCATTGTGTTGCAAGAGAAGACTTGTGTGTTTTGTGTGTTGATATTTATAGATTTGAGCATCAATTTCCTCATGGAATTAAGAGCATCTTCCTCCCATGAGAGCTTCACTACAAGGTGACATAATTTTGTGTTTTCATCATTGATTCCTTTGGTTTTTGCATCTGCCTCACAAGGGCACACACTCTTTATCTGACAACGGTGTTCAGAGACTTAAGTGTCCTTCAGAGCTTGACTGAGGCAAGCCTTTAAACACCACAACCCCCAAACCAAGTCTTGTGATTGTAGGTTACAGGTGTCATATTTGGGAAAAGTGGAGTTACAGGAAGGATTGGTAGGCATCAAGGATTCAGGATCTGAAGAAAAGCAAGACACGAGAGCACTTCCAGGACTTGGGTGCTCTCTCTAGTGTACTCCGCATCTGATTTTCAAGAAATAGAAGTTACAAGGCTAATCAGTGTCGGAAGGAGGTCCAAATCCCGCAAAGAAACTGGTACCTTGGACTAGGGAACCCGCTCCAGTGTCCCCTACTATTCCACTTTGGTGCCCTGAAAATAGGTACTCTGTGATTTGGTATTTTACTCCTGTTTGCAAGAGCTTTTTCTGTTATTCGTCAATTTGTTGCCGTATTTGCATAATTAGGGTTTTAATGGTTAATTGATCATAGGAGAAAGAACATAGATAATTAAATTCCCTAATCCAAGTTTCCCTACATTTGTAAGTGGCCTAGGGTATGATAGTGCTCACCACTCGACCCTAGATCCTTGAATGTATAGTGGAGAGGTGGATTTAAACATCTAAAATCTAGAACATTAATAAATCCAATTTTCCCCTAAACATTTTGGTGAACCCTTGTTTTAGACTTAAATTTCAACTTGATGAGTGTGTGTCTTTAGATTTGGATTGATTTCATCCATTCATATAGTCATTCATTTTATTGCCTTGAGAAAAATTCAAAAAAATGAAAATTTTAGAAAATACAAAAAAAATACATTGTTTGACTTACGAAATTGCATCAATTCTTTCTAAATTTTCCTAATTCATGATTTTTGTGTCAGATCTGATATAAACTACAGAAAAATCCAAAAATTTAGAAATTTGCATTGCATTTTCATTATTAATTTGCTAGATTTTTGTAGAAATTTTGACAATTTTCATATAACCTAGTAATTCCAAAATCTAAGGTTAGTAGGGAAAATCTTTTTTTCAGATTTTTTATTGATTTTAGAGGCTCATTAAAATTAACATTTGGCTGTAGTCTTGCATTTTAGTATAAATTTGCATTTAGATTTAAAATATTTGCATTTTTGCATAGAAAATTTCAACAAAAACTAGCAATTTTGATGCTTTTTCATTAAATTTGCGTGGGCATTTTGTATGTTCAAGCTTGAAAATAATTTTCAGATAAGAGAGTATTTAATTTCCATCATAAATCATACTTCAAAACATTCATAATTTTGTATGTTGTGAAAGGTATTTTGGCATTATTTTTCTATTATCAGGGTAACATTTTTTTCCTCTCATAAAAATCTTCACAACACCCTTTTATCGGGCTCTTGTAGTGAAAATTTGGTGAAAAACTACACATTTTGAATATTTTTGCCCTAGGGTTTGACCTAGTTTGCACTCCAAGCGTGTTGTAATCAATTTTATGGATTGAGGTGACCGATATTATTGATATTATTTGTTGTACCCCCTGAAATTAATTACAACACCCCTCTTTCTAGGTCTTGGAGTTGAAAAACCGTGAAAAATAGCCTATTTTTGCTATATTTTCACTAGGGTTTTATCTTAAGTGGTACTAAAAGCATGTTGTATTGGATATTTTGGCACTAAGTGGCTGTTATTACTAATATTATTTTCTTTCCATCATCATTTTCCTCACAACACCCTTTGTTATGCTCTGTTGCATTGAGTTTTGGTGAAAAAAGTGCCTATTTTGATAAATTTTCACTATATTTTGACTTGGCATTATCTTGGATTTGCATCAAGAGTGTGTTGAGAGTGATAATATTGCTATTTTGGACTGATATCAGACATATAACTTTCTTCCCTTGACCGAAATCCTTACAACACCCTTTGGTTCATTCATTTGCATTGAAAAAGTACAAAATTCTAAGCATTTTTGGTCATCAATCATATCCTTCTGCTAGGATTTGTTCTCTTAGTTTGTGCGTTGTGTATTGTATTATTTTGTATAAGATTTATGACACTCTATTCTAAAAACAATATCCATTTGAGAAGAATTAAAATATTAATGGGATCTAGTGCTCTTGAAGAAATTGGTACTTTGGACACCTTCTTTACAAAGGGAGAAACTCAAATTGTGCAAGATATTATATATCCTCCAACCACAATGGAAGAACAAAATTTTCATGATGTTAATAATACTATTGAGGTAACAGGATATGTATCTGATGAGAAAATAGAAAAATTGGATAAGGAGCTAGCTGAATATCAATCATTTATGGAAAATGAGAGAATAGCTGAAGAAGTTGTCCCTACAATTCACAATATAAGAGAATTGATAAAAGAGGGACAAGATGGTGTAAATATAATTCACGGTCTAGCACATATTGTACAAACCAATATCATGCCAGTGACCAAATGTGCACAAATGATAAATAACACTTTATCACCATCTCATACTCAAGTATCCATACCTATACCAACTACAAGAATATCAACTTTTACATCAATGATCTTAACAACTAATGTGAATGCTTGTAGTAATGCTACCATTGGTATTGGATTATCTAATGGCACTAATTACAAAGTTGTGGGATTTAATTATCAGAATTTGGTTCCTAAAGGGACCTCTTCTATGAATAATTGTTCTCAACCTCCTATCTATTCCACTCATTTCCAACCACCTATTACATACTCGCAACCATCTTCCACCTATCATTATGGCCAACTACCATTAACATATTCTCAGCCTCTACCTATTGTATCTCAAGCTCATTCACCTCCTCACTTTGGTTCCAATTCCTCACAACAAACCTCATCTCCAAATGATGTCATCTTAAACCAACTTTTACAGGGCATGACTGCTTTGCAACAAAAGGTAACAAATTTGAAAAATTCTTCACAGCCTAGTCTACCAACATACCATGCCTATAATCTATTATCCTATGCAATCTTGAGAACCCCTATTCTTGAAAGGTTTGAGACTCCTCGCTTTGAAAAATATGGTGGAAAAGGAGATCCTAATATCCATGTGGCAGCATTCACAGCTATGTGTAGTGATTTCTATTTTGAAGAGGATTTGTTGGCAAAACTTTTCCCACGATCTCTCAAAGATACTACTTTAGAATGGTTCTTCTCTTTGCCTTCGAATTCAATACACTCCTTTTCGCAATTGATTGATCAATTTTTACAACATTTTCAAGCAAATATCGGACCCCAAGTCACTCTTATTGACTTGGTTCAATGCAAACAAGGTCTGAAAGAAAATTTGACTGAATTCATTAGTCGGTATCAAGGACTTTATGTATAGATTCATTATCAGATGAAAGATGAAGATGTTCAGAAGATATTTATTACAAATCTACAACCTAATAT
The DNA here is from genome assembly GCA_027924645.1 of Cunninghamia lanceolata. Classification (NCBI taxonomy): domain Eukaryota; kingdom Viridiplantae; phylum Streptophyta; class Pinopsida; order Cupressales; family Cupressaceae; genus Cunninghamia; species Cunninghamia lanceolata. The sequence continues at coordinate 6,037,816 of BSBN01000976.1, read as the reverse complement.
TCATGATAAGATCCTCTTGATGAAATATAACTCCTTCCAACATTTATGCACCGCCCTTCGTGATTATCAACTTTCATCTAGTTGGTATGAAAACCAAAACTCATCGGCTCAAGTTGGTCAATCCATAGGAGGATCATCACAAAACAATTTTAAGAGGAACAATAATAGGAGTTTCATCAAGATCAATGGACCAAATACAAATGTGTCTGCTATAAATAATCCAAAGAAAGCATCATATCAACCAAGAAAGTTTACTGCGATATCTAAGTCCTATCACTCTATCATGAATCAAGCTGTGAGTAATAATATTCTGAAGCTTCCCCTGATCAAGCCCATTGATCCTAGTAAACAAGGACCTTACTTCGATGCTAATGCCTTTTGTCATTACCATCGAATGCAAGGACATGACACTGAATGATGTATGTGTCTTAAACATGAGATAGAAGACCTTATTGATTCAAATGTCATGCAGGTATCGGGTGTGAATGATAATGGAAATAAGTTGGTTGCTACGTCAAATCAGAATTTACAAATCTTCACTAATCCTTTTCCTAAACATACTAAAAACAATATGGTGGAATAGGGTTTAATGGAAGTAGACGAGGATGATTACTTGGACTATGATAGTATTGTTAGAATGATTGAAGTGGATAAGAAACAAGTGGATAATCCACCTCGTCCATGAAGAAATAGAATTTATGCTGAGGTCCTCCCTCATTATCCTCGTATGGATTGGGAAACAATCACAATGCATCAGAAAAGCAAGAACAACAACCGATATAGATGAGTAAGATGGTACAGGATGATTATCATTACTGTTCTAGAAAGATTCAACAATGAAAACTCGCTACAAATTAGAAAAGAGCAAGACAACAATCAATAGTTAGAAATAATAGTGGTTCTCCCCCTCATAAGCACCAAAAAGTCTCATTTAAACAATGATTTAAGGAACAAGCATCATATGTTAACAAACAAGGCGTTCATAAGAACCACTCATATTTTGCATTAAATATGATTGAATACCTCTCCAAGAGGTTCTCAAGCTCTAATAGGTTTTTGATTTTAGGACAGACAACTAAGAGGGGGGGTGAATCAGTTGTCACAAAACTTTCTTTTCTTTAAACACTTAAATCCTTATTGTATTTCAACAGCATAATAATAATTCAATCATGGAAGCACAATGCAATAATTCAAGAGTAGAAACACATTAACACATATGACACCAAGATTTTAACGTGGAAAACCCAGTTAAGGGAAAAACCATGGGGTTACTAGCCCAAGACTATATTCTCTGTTAAAAGAATAAGAAGAGCAAAATGGCACTTTCCAATTAGGGCTCACTGCCTGAGCACACTACTCACAAGAGGCCCACTGCCTTCAGGAGACACATTGTCTATAGAATAATAAATATTACATACTTGAACTAGAGACTAGCATCTTCACCATGCTTGAGTCAGTTCCATTTAAGCTCAACACTTCTTCTCTACTTTTCACTCTTCTCCTCTCTACCACTTTCTCATCTCCACACGGATACTTTGAAATGACATCACAACTCTTATTTATACAAGACATCGACTTTGGGATAATCATCAAAGTCGGCACAATACATATTTTATTTTATTACAGAGCAAATACAAAAATACAACTTGATTTGTTACAAGAACTTCATGCATATCACCATACTGTCAACCACACATATCTGGGACTTCAATCTTCTTTGAGGAGCATGCCATGCTTTGCAGAACATCTTCAAGATCATTTGCAAGATGTGTAAAACATCTGGTCAGCCATGATTAGGAAGAGCATCATCACCCGGAAGTAAATCTTCAATTACGAGCTCAATCTTCAATGCGGACCGCCAACATGAACTGGACACAATCTAGAGACCCCCACAAGCTTGCCTGAATCACCAAGAACATCCATACCATTTCTGCTTACTAAAATCATTTGCATCTTCATCTAGAACCTCAAGAACATAGTCTGTCATCACTGTCACATTAGAATAAATGCTTGTAGACCTCCAGACCATGAACCAATTGAGTTGTCAATTCACATTGGCTTCCTAAACATTCCACCAAATCCGTAGAACAAGATATTGCATTTCTGAATCTCACCGGGTCTATTTGTGTCATTTTGTCACCTCTGAACATCTGCCAGAACCAGTTTTACTCATATGGCCATAACTTCTCCAAATCTTCATGTGGACCTCTCAAATCTTGACTGGATCATCTTTAGACATATATCTACAAACCCTTTGATGTGTATTCTCTGATCTTCATCTTAGCTGGGATCTTCACTTCATAGAGTTTCATTGTCTTCACTATTCTTCTTTGTTTCTGATAGGACTAATTTTCTCAATAGCCTCAACACACAGCTCATCCAATCCTTGACATCAATGCAACAGGATTATGTTGACATCAATGACAACACCGATTAAGCCCATACTTGTAACATAGGTAAGTATCTCTAACCCTTTATTTCTCTCATGATGTGCTTCCCTTGTGATGTGTTATATGTTGTTTAGGCCTCCTGGGATGACCCTTGATTCTGTTGTAAGGTCCAGGATACTAGGACACCGCTTCTCTTGTGGCCTTCTATTTGTATCATCATTCTTTTAAAATTGCCTCTCTCTCTAATTTCATTGTTGTGTGTTGTGTCTTATGGACATAGCATCATGGTTGGTGACCTGGGGGCACCCTCTTATGTGACTGTCCTTAAGACACTTGTTTCTCCTCTCTTATTTATTATTTCCCTTCCTCTAGTGTTTCCACCTAGCAAGTGGATGACGACAAACATTTATACTGATGTAGACCTAGTGTCCCTTTCGAGAGCAATCAAAAAATGGACTTAGTTCCTAATACGACAATGGAGTTGTGTTGATGGTGGTTTTAGCACACAGCAATGTAGGTGTGATTGATGGTTTCACACCTCTCTTGAAAAGTATCTTACCCTAGGTAAGACTACTCCAAGGATAATACAGTTAGGTCTTAGCTTGCTTGAAATAACTTTAGTGGAATGTCTAGCTGTCCCAACAAGGGGTCTTACACGAAATGCAGGGTTTATGGAAGACGGCAGCAATGTATATGTAGAAACCCTAGTGGTTCAGACTATGAAGTCTAAAATTTTCTAGCAAATGAGCAATGAAATGCTGCTTATAACCTAAATCTACCAAGCTTAATAAAAATAAAATGCAAAATAAAAAGGAGAGAGAGAAGGGATAAGAGATCCTATAGGCAATTGCAGAAATGATCAATAACCAGATAGATAGATTCCCAATAATAAACAAATCTTTGCTTAACTAGGCAGCCCACAATGCCACAAAGAATGTGCAATCTTCTAAGGAGATGTAATAATTTTCAAATTGTAGAGGGTTCATCAAACATCCAATCCTTGGCGCAGCTTAATGAAATCATACAATCAAACTTATCTCATAAACTATGCCCAGACTAACCATGCACAATGACATACAATCAGCAAGCCATTAATGGTATGGACAAGAAATCCATCAAATATCTAAATAATTAATCACAAGTGCAACTGAATATCAATTAATTTTAGATTGACATGAACCATGAAGACCAAAATAAGACAACACATAATCACAAATTCCCAGCAACCTGCAAAACTTGCTTTGTATTGACTGTATTTTGGAAAAGTCTCAATAATTTAGTATCTAATCTTACTTGCAAATGAGAGAAACGGATGTCCCTTTTATAGGTAAGGCACCATACCGATTTTTTCAATGGACGGTGGAGATTAACTCAACACCAATGGTCCAGATTACATGACATTTAATGAGATACATCAGTTAGTTACATTTCTGGATTTGCTTTTGTCCTTTAGGAAAAAGACAAAATATAGCTTGCAAACACATTGAATCTAGACAAAATGGATACCCATTTGGTTGTACATGATGAAAAGTCAACTTTCAAGGCCTAATAAAGCCAAAATAGAGTCACATGACACTTGAAAACTTAAGCTGATGTGGATCCACATGATTCCAAGTGTTGATTGGATCAAAAAGGAGTATCTGGCACTTTATTAGTGAAGATATATCCAATTGGATGCTTTTTGGACTGATTCTTGATTAGTGGACTACTGGGACAGCTATATGCATGTCTTGGTGATCCGATCCAAGGTCATTTGAGTGGTATTTTTGGGAAAATATCAAAAATATAATTTTTGGTATTTTCTACATCGTAGTAAATTACATTTTCAGAGGCCTTCAGAGAGAAATGGGGGCTCGAAACCTATTGGTAGCTTGGTGTTAAGCTTAAGCAACTGGGTAGCTCAAACTAGATAATCAATTTATCTTTCCAACGAGTCCAAGAAGTTTAAATTTTGGTTAGAAGTTATGACCCCCAGACTGGATCACTAGGACATTGGACTGGATCTGTAGGAACAATAGTGATTTGGCATGATCTTCTATGTCTTTTAGCTCCTGAGACTCATCTTTACCATCTTGGACATGATACTGACTTCCTTTTGCATGTACAATAGCAATTTGGTTGATAGAATGTCAATTCTGCATCTCTAGATCAGTACTGCATATCTGCGTGTACATCCTTCCAAGACGGCTCCAGTTGGCTCATTTGTGCTCTTAGACCTAAAATAAATAAGACCAAGCATCAATTTCATCATAAATAAGTCATTTTCCATCAATTTGGATCAAAACATATCCATTCGCAGTCATGGATCAGTCAAAAACAACCCACTGTCAATGTTGCCATATTATAGACAACTTCATAAATCTAGTGATTTTTACATAATTTTCTACATTTTTTACCATTTTCAAGTACCCATTTGGCCAATATATTGATCTAGGAAGTTTTTTCAGTCATTAGGATCCATTTGTAGACTTTAATTTCATGTTTTTCTAGCCTTTTTTGTAAAAAGCAGGATTTTTGGGGTTGTCTGACCTTTCATGTGTAGTAGCATTAATTATCATAAAACGTGCCAAAAATCCACACAAACTTGATAAAATGTTCATCATGAAGTGAAAAATAGATATACAATTCAAATCCATCAAGAAAATCCAAGTTGTACCTTGAAAAACTCAATTTTGGGCCAAAATACCAGAAAGCGTTGATTTGAGGGGTCATTGACTTAGCGTGGATTTTGGGGTTGTCTGACCTCAGCGGGAATTTTAGGTTCAGCTGACCTTAGCGGGGATTTGAGGTTCATCCGACCTTAGCATGAGTTTTGGGTCTGACCGACTAAAGTCAGTGAAGGTAGCTTTCAGTGTAGGTCCGTGAGGGCTATTTTTAGTGCAAAGTTCATTGGCGGGGATTTTCAATGCAACCGACTTGCGTGAGTTTTAACACCGACCGACCTACGCAATTTAAGTCGGTGGAAAACCATTTCAGCGCAAGTCGGTAGAGGGCAATTTTAGCGCCTTTCTTTGAAATTTTCTCAGCGGGGATTTTTGTTCCAACTAACCTAGCGGTAGCTTGGATGGAGGTCGGTGGGAGGCAAATTTAACGCTAAGGTCGATAGAAGGCATTTTTAGTGCTTTTTGTAGTTGGGGTCATTTTTAGCACTAGATTTTGAGTTGGTCAGGGTGAAAGTATATTTAAAAATATATTTAAGTATAAGAAATTGAATTTCTTATACTTTAAATATTTTTAAATATACTTTCAGGATGTTTGAGATAGGTTCCAGATCCATAGGATTTCATATGCAGATTCTAGAATTTTGTGGTTCCATCAGATTTCAGACTTAGCCATTTTTCAAGATCTTCAGGGTTTCAGACTTAGCCAAATCAGGGCTTCAGGACCATGCATCAGGGTGAAAGCACATGAACCCCTTAGTGAAATCTAATGGAATTTGACACAATTTTGCAACTGTAAGATCTGGAAACTAAGAATTTCAACATGACACATCCTACAAAAGCAATCTCAAGGGCAATATTCAGTGACATAGGATTTTTGAGCAAAATGCAATAACACCCAATTCCAATGCAGAAGGCAACAAATGGCTATTTTTTAAGCACAAGACCACTCAAGACACTTCCAAATCAATCATGAAAAACATCAAATGACTCCAAACATGCAAAATACTAAAATTTGAAGCAAATCATGCACTCTAAGCACAAATCCACCTTCTCATCATCATAAGTGACAAATATTGACACTTCAAACCAAAGCAAAAGAGGGGGTCTCCATTTGGCAAAATGGGGTGTGTGTGAAAGGCACAACAGGTTGTATATCTTACCCAACGCTTGGCTAGTGGAAGCACTCGTGCTTTCTGCGTAGTGAATTTGATGATGTTTTTCTCCCATTTACAAACCTTAACAATATTGTTGCTCCATGCACCTTTGTTTGTCTTTGAATCTAGCCTTGGTGGTACTCGATTCGGAGAGCTTCGTGATATAGCCGTATGGTTATCCTCAAACTCCAAATTTGTTGTATAACCTTGGCTCTTTGTGTGGTTAATCATATGTATTGATGTTGTTGTTTATCATGATGTTGTAGACACTAACATGTTTCTTGCAGGGATGTGTTTGTGGGAATATTGGGCGATCGTAAAGTACATGTCACCTCTGGGGGGCATGGGCTTTGAGAAAGATGGTGTTCCCTTGTGTGTTTTCTTCCTACCTTAACGTGCTTGATATCGATAACTGATATCGACCACCTTAAGGTGGGGGCATATATAAGGTAAGCTATCTGTTATAGATGTTAGCAATGTGTTTGACCTCAAATGCAAAGACTTGCGCCCCAGAGTAGTGCATTGTGCATCCTGAGTTTGTTTGCAATCAATCAATCAATCAATCATGTGAGCCCTCTGTGGAGGTGGGATATCAAGCATATCCTTTTTCTTAAGCCCTCTATGGAGGCGAGGATGGTGTACCTCTCAGAGCAGATTGCACATCCTGTCATTTTCAAAAGTCCTCTGCGGAGACGGGGAGCAGTTTTGTGACTAACTAAACCCTTAAGCATGTCTTTGGTGATTGTTGTGGCGAAGCCCAATCATCGGTGTGTGCCTGTAATGTGCCTGAGATGGTGTTGGACCTAGAAATAGGTACACTCCATCGCTTGTCTACCCTATTTTCTCCATGTCTTCAAGTGTGTGTGTTATGGCATGCTTGTTTTGTGTGGCATGTTTGTTGCCCCATATGTAGAGACCAGCACCCTTGGGTAGTACTTCCTACCTTTTGGGAGGTTTTACATGTCTTGCATGTGTGTTGCCCCATATATACACAGACCTGCACCCTAAGGTAGTCCATCCTATATTATGGGAGGTTTGTTTACTTTCCAGTAATTGCATTTGCATTTCATGTATATGAGAAAAAGAAAAGAAAAGATATCATTTCTGTCTTCCATACATTAATGTGTCTTCTATGCATTGATTATATTCTCCGTGTTCTGTGTGACTGTAAATGTCTTCTCTATGTTTTGCATGCTTGTTACTATCTTCTATGTGATTGGCGTGTCTTCTCCATGCTTGGCGTGTTTGCTGTGTTTGTGACCTTACTTTAATGCATGTATTGGCCTCGCGTTTATACATACATTAAAGTGGGGGCTAAATGTAACATCAGAAAATGTCCCCTTGGGGGCTTTTCCTTCATAAGGTTTAGCTCCTGGGTCTTTAGCATGCATTTAGGACATCTTAGTTCATATTTCAGCATCTTGATGGAATGAGACCTAGGTTCCATGGCAAATTGGACCTAGGTGGACCCCTTGAGTTGTACCCTACCCAAAATAGGGGGGAGGACTTACGCGCCTGCGCCCTAGTCCTACCCTATTTTGGAGCAGCCCTAATTTCTGGGTGTCAGTTTGTGATCGTTATTTGGTCCTTTTGCCAATATAGTAAGTTTTGATTTTTAAAATCTTGGCGAGAGTGCTTGTAGTTGCATCTATAAGCATGTTTAGGCATTCATTTGTAAACTAGATTTCAATTAGATGATTACTAGCAAGCTAGTGTGTTCTCAAAGTGATTCAAGGCTCTCATTGTGTTGCAAGAGCAAACTTGTGTGTTTTGTGTGTTGATATTTGCAAATTTGAGCATCAATTTCCTCATGGAATGAAGAGCATCTTCCTCCCATGAGAGCTTCACTACAAGGTGACATAATATTGTGTTTTCATTATTGATTCCTTTGGTTTTTGCCTCTGCCTCACAAGGGCATGCACTCTTTATCTAACAATGGTGTTCGAAGACTTAAGTGTCCTCCAGGGCTTGACTGAGGCAAGCCTCTAAACACCACAACCCCCAAACCAAGTCTTGTGATTGTAGGTTACAGGTGTCGTATTTGGGAAAAGTGGAGTTGTAGGAAGGATTGGCAAGCATCAAGGATTCAGGATATGAAGAAAAGTAGGACACAAGAGCACTTCCAGGACTTGGGTGCTTGCTCTAGTGTCCTCTGCATCTGAGTTTCAGGAAACAGAAGTTACAGGGCTGATCAGTGTCAGAAGGAGGTCCAGATCTCGCGAAAAAACTAGTACCTTGGACTAGGGCGCCCGCTCCAGTGTCCCCGACTGTTCTGCTTCAGAGCCCTGGAAAAAGGTACTCTGTGATTTGGTATTTTACTCTAGTCTGCAAGAGCTTTTTCCCTTATTTATCAATTTGTTGCCATATTTGCATAATTAGGGTTTTAATGGTCAATTGATCATAGAAGGAAAATAGATAATTAAATTCCCTAATCCAAGTTTCCCTACATTTGTAAGTGACCTAGGGTATGATAGTGCTCGCCACTCAACCCTAGATCCTTGAATGTATAGTGGAGAGGCAGATTTAAACATCTAAAATCTAGAACATTAATAAATCCAATTTTCCCCTAAACAGATATGAAAATGTGGTAATCTCAAATGTCTCTTCCTAGCACTCTGCAACTCAACATTAACTATATTAATTGATTTGGATGAGTTCCAGATGCTCTTGCATCAGACTTTCAGGGTTAATTGAAAAGTTAGCCTCTTCACTTTGTCATGTATTCTATCAGAATCAATGTTATCTCTTAGGCTATGTTCGGTGATCTATTCACAGGTACTTGCAATTGCCTTAAGGTTAGTGATTTGTTCAAGTCATCCATGCAAACTACCTCAAGTTCAGTGATCTATTCACAAATCACTACACTGCCTCATGGTCATTGGTCTGTATTGGTCCTCTCTGTGGACTGTGTCAAGTCCCTTCTCACTTCTGGTGATCTAAATTCAACATTCTTCTTGTAAGTCATTGTACTACCTCAATGGTCAGTGGTCTGAGCAAGTCTCCTTCATAAGCTACCTCAAATTCTCCACTTTACGGTGGTCTAGGTTCAGCGATCTAGCTACAATGTTGCAACTGCCTCACAGTTTGGTGCTCTATTGTCAAACACTTGTAGGATGCCTCAAATCAATACTAACTTCAATCAATTAAGAGTCAAATAGCCTCAACATCCCACGACACTCTAAAATAATTAGTTTACTTCCTTGATTCAGTCAATACATTCTTGAATTCCCTTTGCAGTACTTTCTAACCTTTGGTTCTAGATATAATTCCTTCTACACACATCAAAATCTTCTAGTTTTCTCTCCACATACACTGCTCCCATGCTTCTCTCTGTTTCCTCATCCACATTTCCTTTATTTTGGTACACAATCTTTCTCTTGCACTAGTTCCTCAAATGATTAGTCTACAACAAATTCTCCTTAAGATCAATGCCTCACCCTCTTCTAGTTTCTCTATTGAACTTGATGATTCAATAGGTTCTTCCTCTGCATAAGTTAGCTCTACATTACTTACTATTTCCTCTTCATTATTCACTTAGTGACATTCAATGCTTGATGATTTGCACCTCCATACTTGAAACCAGGTTCCTCTCTTATCAAATTCTCTTTCGTCCCTCCGGTATCCTTCATTGCAGTAAGATTTATGACTTCCTCTGTTGTTGCAGTAGAGACTTCTTTCATTTCTCCCTCTGTGGTATGAATTAATGTCCTTGTTTTTCTCCACATGTGGTCTTCCTTCTCTGCATCTTGATCCATATCCTTATTTTCCTCCAACACATGAATACTTCATCCTATACAACCTTTTAAACATACAAGTAATGGATTTCCAATTTGATCCATCAATCCATCCATAATCCATCTGCATACAATCTGTCATAGACTTTCTCCTCCACATTGTATTCCAACACATCTTTTTCAGAGTGATTCCTTAATCCACAGAACTTACAAGGGTATAGATCCCAACACAATTCCTTTTCATGTCAATGTCTATTACAATAAGAACAATGCATACCTTTCCTTCTTTGAGTTGATTTGTTTGAAATTGTGACAACATTCTTATCCTCTTTACCTCTGATATATCCAAGGCCTTCTTTTCTAGATCTCATTACTGGCTCAATAGGCTCTGTAATTCCTTGCTGATACTTTTCCAATCCTTTTCCTTCATATCCCATTATTTTCATGATTTTATAACCAACATTGTCAACACCATCACCAACAATTGTAGGTTCAATTACATGGTTATTTTCAATCCCATCTTCCAAAGAATCTTCTGTAGTATCACACAAATCATTAGTATCACAAGAAACATCACAAAGTTTAGGCTTAGATCTTAAACTTTCATTCTCTTCCCTATATGCTACAAGTGACTTCTCTAACTGATTAACATGTTCTTTCAACCCAGATATTTCACTCCTTTGTAAACTATTTTCCTTTTTCAACTTCTCCAAACTTTCCTTCAGATCTATGTTCCTCTTTTCAATATAGCCAAACAACTTGAATCCTTCTTCCAATTCTTCAAATCTCCTTTTGCTCATCTCTTCTTCTAATTCTTCATTCCTCCTTTTTACATTTTCTAATTCTTCTTCAAGAGCATCATATTATCTTCTCCTAGTTCTTTTATCCTCCCCATCAACTCTGAGTTACACCTTTTGATTTCACATAATTCCTCTTCCAGAATATCCTTCTCACATATTAGGTTTTCATTTTATTTCTTCATCCTTTTTCCAATCTTCCCCATTGAAACAAATTATACAAAATAACTTAATGTGAAAAGCTTACCTGGACCTTTCTTGCCGTGATATTTCTTCTATGGTGATTCTTCTTTGTTTATGTTAACACTTACTGCACTCTAGGGTTTCACAAATCCTTCCAACACACTCTTCCTTCTCAGAAGATCCACAACCATCCCAACAAATTCACAACTAGCCCCAATACCACTTGATGTAGTCAAGGGAGGAGGGTCCAATGAAGGACTGTCCAACCTTGTAGCCTTAAGTAATCAACACCATGATCATAAAAAGATGTAATAGCAATGTATAAATAACAATAGAATGATAAGAGATACTCATAAACACATGACACAAGATTTATTCTGGGAAAACCATCAAAGGGAAAAACCCAGCCTTCAAAGATCACTTCTCATTATATTATAATCTCAAACCTTATTACATATGCCTCAAGGGATTTTCATGTGCTAGGTTGTAGCCCAAGCTTACAAGAGATTCGTACAACAACATTCTTCCTTGTCTCATTTCTCTTTCTCCTTCTCTATTTGTTGCTTTGTATCTTCTTCTACTCTCTACTCTATCTTCTGCTACTGCTCTGCTATCTTCCAGGATCAAAACAATTCATCTTTTTGCATCATGTATTCACACACTTTCTTACACACTTCATCATTGTCTTTTAACAATCCTTTATCCTTCATTTATATTCTCTACAAGCCTTCAAAACATTATCTAGTCAGCCTAACTGTAACGGGTAGTATGAAACATGTAGAAACAAGTAGGTCGGTGTCCAACACTCGGCAATGTTTCGCAAATGATGAAAACTTGATATGGTTCTCCATGAAGGTTGGCTAGGTCCCAAATTACCTAGAATTATGTTCCATTAGGCTCTACAAGTCACGAAATTGTTTTGCAATCCCATTAGGCTTCAATTGAACACTGACTGCTCTGCTCTAAGAAAAGTGATGATCTTCTGATAGTGATAACTTTTAGCAGACAAATTCAAATGACCTGAAACTTGAATATGATGTAGATGATCATATGTAGATGATAAATCCTGCTCCACAACCTTTGATTAGAAAATGCGGTAAAATACAGTAATCTTGAATGTCTCTTCGTGGCACTTTACAGCTCAACATTAACTATCTTAATTTATTTGGATGAGTTCCAAATGCTCCTGCATCAGTTTAGTTGGTCAATTTTGGTTGAATTTGGTTAACACTTATCTCTAAAAAAAAAGGGAAAAACCCATGTATTTTGGCTCTCCTTCATGGGTAGAATCCAATCTCGGTTGGTGCCCCAATGTTTATAGAAGAGGGTTTGACCTAGTTTAACTCTTTAGGCTAGATCACTTTTTTCTACTTAACATTCTAGTTAACCTGACATTTCTTGCACTTTTACATCCTTATTGCATTAGATATAATTTTTTTTCTTCCCTATATCTGATTTGTATTGATTTAATTTATTATTTTTCATATCTACATAGCTTTTTTTTGCATAGTTTCAAAAGTAGGGTTTACAAAAACCTTACATTGTTAGAAAACCTAGCTAGTCTTGAACCTAGGGTTTGGAGATTAGTGATTTGTTTCAGATATTTATGGCATGATTAAATTCATTTCATCTTTTGTTGCATATCATATTTGTGTTTAAATAAAATAAATTCTTGCATACTTGCATTGAAAAGTGAAAAAATCAAGCATTTTAGGGTTAGAAAAAGCATACCTTTTTGCATTGTTTTCATTGCATAAGTTTTAGATCATCATAGAAAGATCTAAATTTATGATTTTTGCATCAGATATGATTGGTTTTGCATTCATTAATCATTCCCTAATGCTTTACTTTGCATTTGAAACTATTCATTGCTAGGGTTTGTTAAGAAAAAGTTGCATTTTTAGGAAAACCTAGTTTTTTGTGAAATCTAGGGTTTGTGATTCATATCTTGTTTCAGATTTTGCTGATGAAATTTGCATTTGAAATATGATTTCACATTTCTCTCATACATCATGTATGTCATTTTATTTTGAAATTTGAAAAGAACAATTTTTGCATTGATAAATCTTGAGAAAAGCAATAAGTTTAGGGTTTGATTTTGAGTATGCATGATGTCTAGTTTGCTTTGAGTAGAGTTGAACTTGATTAATCATTTCTTATCTCATTATATGTGTTTTCATTTTATCAAGATTGCAAAACATTGCTTCATTTAAACAAGTCAAACTTTTCTTTGATCACCTCATTCATCTCTTCTTTGTGTGCATCTTGTGTGTGTTACTAAAGCTTGTATGTAATTTATGAGTTTTTTGACCCGGTGCCCTAATTCAAACACTCTTGTGCAAAGAAGTCTTCAAATTATGGGTTCTAATTCTTTGAATAACTATGATAACAACACATAAGAACCCCAATTCCCTAGTCTTATCACATAAGAAGGTCAACCACTTCTTCCTGATATCCCTTCTTCACATATGCTAGAAGCATCAACTTTTCATGAATCCATCAACATTGATGACCTTATGGCTCATGTTCCTGAAGCTCAAATTTAGAGATTAGACACTAAGTGGGCTAATTTTTAGCAATTTGTAAGCTCAAAACATATACTTGAAGAGTTTGTCCCCATTGTTGAGAGTCTAAGAAGTCTTTTCCTTGAAGGTAAAGAAGGATTGGAAGTCTTGTGTGGCCTTGCTCATACAGTGCATAACAACATTCTATCTACATCTAGTTGTATTGAAATTGTCACTAACATCACTTCTTCTAATCAAATAGGGACTCAAGTGTCAACACCTATATTGACATCCCCTATTCCTACATGCCTTTTTACTATTCTTACCACAACTACACAGCCAAGTAATAGTGCTACCACATGTGTTGGGTTATCTATTGGGAATCCCATTCATCATTATAGTTTTGTTCCCTTCAATTATACAGATACCACACCTAGTATCGGACCCGCCTAATCACATTGAGACTACTATCACTTTCCAAAAGGACAATGATATAGTGTCATAACCCATGGTTAGCCCTATCCATTCATACCAATCTCAATCTAGTTCACCTTCTGACCTCATCATTAATCAACTTTTGCAAAACATGAACTCCATCCAACAACAATTAGCAAGCATAAACCAAAGTGCTACCAAACCATCTATGACATCTCATTACATTCATAGCCCTTTATCCTATCCTATCCTATCCTAAGAGCTCAAATGCTTGAGATGTTTGAAACCGCTCTCTTTGAGAAATATAATGGTAAGGGAGACCCTAACAACCATGTGGCAGCCTTTACAACTATGTGTAGTGATTTCTTCTTTGAAGATGCAATTTTGGAAAAACTCTTTCCTAGGTCACTCAAAGATTCGGCCTTGGATTAGTTTTGCTCATTACCTCTTAATTAAATCACTTCTTTTTCATAACTCATCTATAAATTCCTCAAACATTTTCAAGTGAACATTGAACCTCAAGTCCCTTTGACCAACTTGGTTCATTGCAAATAAGGAATAAAAGAGAAAGTAACAAATTTTATGGGCCATTATCAAGCCCTCTTTTCACAAGTTTAATATTCTATTCCAGATGCTCCTGTACAAAGAATCTTTATTGGAAACTTACAACCTCACATCCGTGATAAGATATTGTTGATGTGTTATGAATCTTTCACTCATATTTGCAGGACTCTCTGTGGTTACCAACTTTTAGTTAGTTAGTATGAGAGTGATATCTCATCGGCTCCAATTGGTCAATCTGAATCCTCACACAATCATTCATTCAAAAGACACAACAAAAATTTCATCAAAATCAATGCAATTTCAACCAATAACATAAGAAAACATGTGGCAGCAACATCATCTCCTTCTTCCGCCCTATATAAATTGAAACCAAAAACAAGATATTTCACACCATTATCAAAGTCTCTCTACTCTATAATGATGTAACTTTTGAACAACAATCTCATCAAACTTCCACCCATTCGACCTCTTGATCCAACCAAGATGCAAGCATCTTCATTTGATTTGAAGGCCTTTTGTCAATTCCACCACACCATCGGTCATGACACTGAAAGATGTATGCATCTTAAACATGAAGTTCAAGACCTCATTGATTCCAATTTCATCCATGATGCAAGAGCATCCCAGGTTGAAAGGTAATCTTGCATCAACCAAAAATATTTTGTTTCTTTTGTTTCTTGTACTTTAGTCAGTTCAGTCTCAGTACATTACACCACATTCTACCGCATGATCACTTCATGGTTTATGACATAGGATTAAGACTCTTAAATGATTCATCTACATCATATCCAGAATTCAAGAAGTTTGCAATCATCTACCGAAGGTTATTACTATCAAAAGCTTCACAAGATTCATTGTTCAAAACATTTAGCCTTCAACATAGCACATGGAGTTGTGGCACCTTCCCATGATGTACAGCACCTAATGGAACATATCACAAGGCATTTTAGGACTAGAGGCACCTTCAACTAGAACCGCAACAAGATCCATCAACATTGGAAGCTTCACCATTGGATTTAGGCCAACCTAGATGTTTCATTAAGCATCAAACTTTGAAATCTTCTAAGGCCAATGCGAATCATTATTTGGAACCAAAATTGCTATATAATCATCCACTAGATGTAGTTAGAGGAATCAGTGAAGTCAAAATGATCTAAGAAGTTAGGTTAGTAGATTGTAGAGTAGTGCTTCAAAACTAAATCTTTCATATGAATTGTAACAAGTCAGAGGACAGGCTTATGAGCCCATTGTAGTCCACATGTTGTCGAAATGTGAGGATTGTAACTATTTATGATATTGAATAAATATATATTCATTTGTTGTTCCATTCTTTGTGTTTTCCATTATGTTTATTCTTAGGTTGTATGGTAGGACAGTCCTAATTCTTAGACCCTCCATCCATGACTGCACCAAGTGGTATCAGAGAAAAGTTTACAAATCCTTTGGGAGAAAAGGCATTCTGACAAATCTTGAAGTGAACATATTGCCAACCTAAAGTAGCCTGCAAGTGTTTGTCAATAGAGCGCCAATTGTGAGGCAGTTGCAACCTTGTAGTCAGATCACTGAATTGAGGTAGTTGCACTAGATCTGAGGAAGAGATGCCACTGAGGAGGATGTCTCCTATGGCCAATGTTGTTGGAAGAATGGAAGACATGATAGAGATAATGAGAACAATGAAATTTAGGTTGGATGTTGTAGAAGAGATAGAAAGAGAGG
Organism: Cunninghamia lanceolata; assembly: GCA_027924645.1. Lineage (NCBI taxonomy): Eukaryota > Viridiplantae > Streptophyta > Pinopsida > Cupressales > Cupressaceae > Cunninghamia > Cunninghamia lanceolata. The sequence goes on along the minus strand of BSBN01000976.1, from coordinate 6,021,676 downwards.
TCTAAACCCTAGACATAAGGATGAAAGTCATGATGATGAATTAGGAGTTCAAGCTACTGACCAAAATTTTTGAGCTTTGTGAGCACTAAGTGTACATTTTGTGACTTAGTGTTTACCCATGGTTCTTTCTTGAGACCAATTGTATATATGCATACATTTTGAATATTGAATGAAATAGAGATCTAGATTACAATTCCATCGTAAATCCTAAGTAATCTTTGTGGATGTCATCTTGATATGTCACTGTGATTTGTTGCATCCCTTGGAGTGCATTAGGAGTTCAAGCTACTGAGAGAAAATTGTTGAGCTTTGTGAGCACTAAGTGTAATTTTGTGACTTAGTGTTTTCCCATGGTTCTTTCTTGAGACCAATTGTATATATGCATACATTTTGAATATTGAATGAAATAGAGATCTGGATTACAATTCCATCATAAACCCTAAGTAATCTTTGTGGATGTCATCTTGATATGTCACTGTGATTTGTTGCATCCCTTGGAGTGCATTTCAACTGGTGAATATTGTTGTTATCCTGTTCCTTTGAAGATTAGCATCAACTATGTGTAGTTGTGGAACATCATGGCGAAGCATGATTTGATTTCATCTCTGTTTGTGAAGTATTGAATTGTGCATATGGATCAATGGTTGAAACTCACTCATTTAAAATAATTTTAGAATTTCATTTCAATTTCTTTTAAATTTCATTAATCATCATCATCAACTACAAAACATTGATACATGATAAGCAGAACATAGTAAATATGTAGATATCTGTAGATAATTAAACATCTGGTGCATATTTGAGCAAATCACATGTAAGATTGAAAATATCATGCAAATACTTGAAAATAATGGCAAAGAACATAGAAGTATCAGCTTGTAGGCACAATATTTAGGAGAATTTAAAGTGCAGAAGCATAATCAAGTGAAGATTAATTCAAATTTAAGTAAACTCAGAAGAACTAATCAAAGTTACATAAATCATCATGAATAGTCTTAATCAGAGAGAAGATCATAAGAATTGATCAAACTTAGAAGGAATTCACATGAATATTTGCATTTTTTGGTTAAATATTGTAGGATTTAACATCAATTCATTGAGATTTATGTAGAACAAGTGAAACAGAGAAAATATTTACATATCTGGATACAAATTACATCAAATTTCATGCGTAAGGCCCCTAAATGTTCAACAAGAAATTCACATCAAACCACAAAGAGATTATTAGAAGATCATGACCTAATTAATGGAGACTTGGAATCATAAATTCATCCTAAATTTATCGTATTCTTCAAGAGGACAAAGTTTTGTTTTGTGAATTTTTATCTCTGTTAATATGGCTAATAGTTATATCAATAGTTTTTGGTGCTAGAAGGAGGGCCTGATCACTTGAGCTTCATAAGGATTTGTCATCCTAACATACTTTCTCACATTCCTGTGAAGGAATACTTTGAATTTCTCAGTTTCTAGCAAAGATCAGACTAATATCCTCCAATTTTAGGAATTTGATCATAAATATCACATTCCTTTGGATATTTACCATGGTATTTACAGATAGTTCTTTGGATTGTCCAAGGTTAAGCTAAAAATTTGCATTCTCTACAAAAAATTTGTAAATACCTTATCTTCTAAGACATTTATCCATAAATATCCACTCACATGGAAGAATTATCCATATCTTTCTGAAGATCTTGTTTGAATATCCAAGTCTTGCACTAAACTTTCTAGATCTAGCTTGTCGACCTAACACAAGGTCAAGATCTTCTGGACCTTTGGAAGAATTTCCCATATTTAGACCTAGACTGTGTTCAGCCATTCAGCCTAGACCTATTGTCCTTAATCCACCAGTAGTTCCAGTAGTACCTCCAGCACGGCCTGTAATGTCATTCTTTGTTGTTGAGTCACCACTTCACTTTGCTGCATATAATGATCTACCTAAAAACCCAGAAAAAATTTGTCCTAAGTATCATCCATATCAAGATGTGGATGATCATATCCGAACCTTCAAGGAAGCTTGTTTCAGAGCTAGAATACAACATGAAGATGTTATATGTAGGTTGTTCCCTTATTCATTAGAAGCGTATAGTTGGTATATTAGCCTTCCTCAAAATTCCATCAGTTCCTAGGATATTCTAGAGAAAGCTTTCCAGACAAGGTTCAAGATACCTGTAGATGTAGCCACTATGTATCATCTCTTTTCCAACATCAAAAGAGGTGAAGGAGAGTTAATCTCCAATTTCAATGCTAGATTCAGAAGATGTACTCCAAGCTTACAACCCTTACAATGTTGGTGATGAGGCAACTAGATTAGTCTATTACTTAGCTCTAGATCCTCTAACATCAATGTTCATTAGGAGGACCCACCCTGCAATTACTTCTTTATCAAGCACCTTTGCTAAAGCTATCAAGGTTAACCTACAGTTGACACCAAGTCTTGCTCCAAACTTAGGATATCATGCATTTCCTATTCAAACACAAACTAGTGGATCTTTGATGCCCCCTATTAATCCTTTGCAAGTGCCTCCTCTTAGCATTATGCGTCCTCAAGGAAATGATTAAATCATACCCTATCCTAGACATGCATCTTAGGATGCTACATAGAATAGTAATGGCAGTTCATTTTTCTAGCCACATCAAGTCACTGTAGTAGCAAAAGTGCAGGAAGAAAAGGATGATATCAAGGAGATATTTGCTCAATTAAGAAAGTTGACTACTGAAGTCACTCATTTGAGAACTCAAAACTTCTATGCCCAGTCCAATTCATAGAATCAACAAAATAGGGGATATCCTGACATGGGATATGGTAATAACAATGAGAGGTCTAGATATCTTGATCGAGGATATAACAATGAGAGGAACTTCAACAGTAATAACAATGTACCTAAGCCACCAAGAATCTAGAATACCAGACCAAACAATGGTTCATTACCATCACCCTACATAACCAGCTCCCTCCTGAGCCTAAGTAAACCAAAAGGGTCAATTTGGCAGAGGCTGCACTTAATAACTGGTGTAGGATACACAATACAAGTGCACACACTAAGTTGGACTATCCACAGTTCAAAATTGTGAAAAGCATTTTCCAAGCTGAAGTGTCTAACACTACAGGGGAGGCATCTTTTCCTAAAGGTAATGAGATAGTACCTCTTGGATATGAATCAACTATGGTACTTGAAAGTTCATTTGATCATCAGCATCAGCAGATGAACACAACACATGAAAATTATACCTTGGCATGTGAACAGTCAGCCATGACCTTTGAAACCACTCATGTCTTCCCCTTTGAAGATGAGAATGATCCTGAGCAGGAAACTGAAGAAGTTCATGCATATCAGCAATATCAAAGAGGACACAATTACAACCTAAGGAGCAATGCTAATCACCCTGCTAGTCCTCTGACCACTTCTATTCCTCCTAATAATTTCAACACACCTCCAGATCCCAAAGCTAGTAACAATCCTGGACCTCTGAAGCTGAATCCGTAGTACTTTGCACCACAGGCAACAATAGAAAAAGGTATAAACCAATTACCTAAATCTGATAAACTTGTCACTTACCTTGCTGAGGAGATGAGGAAGATAAAAATCAGCCTATCCTTGTCAGAGTTACTAAAAAATCCTATCATTAAGAAAGCCTTTCTAAAGTTATTAGATGAACCAATAGCAATGGAGGATATTCCTAGTCATATCCCTGCTAGAGATCCTATGCCTATGGATAATTTTGTCAAACCAAAAGTGCAAGCCTTAGTCCACACTACAGATGCAACACAGATGACACTATACAAAGATAAATCTGAGTCACCTCCTTTCCTGCTTACACTTAGGACCTTTGGAAAGAAATTGCACAATTGCCTAGTAGACTCGGGTGCTTCTACCAATGTTATGCCCTTATCCATTTGCCAGACATTAGGTTTACACCCTACAAAGTCACTCAAGAAGGTAACTCAACTACACAAGTCTGACGTCATTGTAGTAGGAGAGTTGACACATATTCACATGCAGCTTGCATTTGATCCAAGGGTGCAGTACTACATAGACATTCAAGTTGTTGACATACTTGACACATATGGCATGCTCCTCAGTAGGGACTGGTCCAAGACTTTAAATGGTCACATGGCTATTGATTTCTCCCGCATGTGGTTTCCATGGAAGGGCATCCCAAATCAGCTCAGAATTGAAGCCGAACCTAGAATGAAACATATGATAACTAAGTACAATCAAAATAATGAGATATTATATGTGGATGTTGAGCCAAGGGTATATGCATTAAGGCCTCAGGGCATTAGAATAGAAGTACTGATGTGCATGCATATGCATGAAGATAATGAAAAGAAAGAAGTTGTACCAAAGACTGGATTACTGATAGAATCTGATTATAGCTCTTCAAAAGAAGATGAAGTGGATCATGTCCTTGAGTTTGAAAGATATCTATTTGATGAAGTTCATAAATTTTAGCTGACAGGGACATTAGTTGAAGTATACTCATGGGAGGTTGGTGCAGACTGCATGAGGATACACATTCAGATAACACTTGTGAAGCATGTCAGGATATAATAGATCAAACAGAGAGAGCATGCATAGAGGACAAGCAGTCTTTACCAGAGTTAAGTGAAGTACTTAACGTTGATGATTATAATCATTTATTATTTCCTCTAGATGCAGGGGAATATGAACAATAAGTGTATAAGATGAATGTCATGATTCCTAGTGTAGAGGAAGTTTGGATATGCAATGATATGCACTCCAATGATAGTGTAAGCACAATCACCTCAGGGACAGATTGTTTTATTAATTCTGATTATGAGTTATCAGATGAAGACAGGGGAAGTCATTTAACATAATTCAAAGAATTTCTATCTAAGCAAATTCAAATACATATTCTCCAAGGAATCCCACCTAGTCAGGTACTAATCGAAGGATGGTGTAGGCTACATGAAGCTCCCCATTCAGAGACAACTTGTGCTCTATTTATGCACATAGTGAGAAAAGAAGAACGGTTGTGTTCAAATGACAAATTGCACAAAATTAGGGATGCTCCAGAAGAGACAGAAAGAAAAGTTACAATATCCCCTAACAAGAGATGTGAGGACACCAAATTAATGAAAAGAAAAGATATTCAAGAAGCTGATACTCAAAAGAAGCAAAGTACAAATGTTTTGGTTCCACAGAAACATATGGATGTAGTAGAGAATGAAACACCCAAGATCAAGTGGATATCTACAGGAGTAGTGGCATGTGCCAAACAAAAAAAGCAAGGTCCAGATTAATCTTTGATAGAAGGTAAACCATGGACATTGAGATTTGATGGCTCTAAATCAAAGTAGGGAGCTGGAGTAGGAGTGGATCTTATCAATCCACAAGGGAAATCATTCCTAACAGTGTATAGACTGCAGTTCCCATGCACAAAAAACATGGCTGAGTCCAAAGCTCTAATCCATGGCCTGTTATTTGCTCTAAAGAAGAAAGTGAAAGTTTTGCATGTCTTTGGAGATGTAGAACTTGTACTAAAGAAAGTAAGAGGCATTTATGCATGCAATTACAATAGGTTATCTAGTTATAGACGTAGAGTCTAGGACCTGATAGAGAGTTTTGATGCCTTTAACATCACACATGTTCCAAGAGAACTCAACCATCATGTGGATGCACTAGCACAGGCTGCTAGTACACTGGAACCTTTGTCCATATCAGGGATGAAGAGGTTTTTAGTTGAGCTGGTGTTAACACCATTTGTTCTTGATAATGTCACCAATTTTTAGGTATTTGATGATGGTCAGTACATTTTAGACTTTATTGCTAATCGAGATGTATTTGAGGCCCAAATAGTGGATGAAAAGAATCTTGAGGACCATATCTAGGATGAAGAAGAGATAATTGATCTACCTAGTAATAAGATTTTGAATGGAATGATTGAATTGGAAAGAGCTTTTGATCTAGATAATATGATCAAGAAGAAGGACCTACCTAAGACAGATGGGGGAGAGTATGAACTCATCAATATAGGACAGGGTTAGGATAAAAGGAATGTCATGATAGGAAAATTTTTCTCTACAGAAGAGAGAGAAGGGATAGCCCAAGATTTAAAAGATTACATCCATGTTATAGCTTGGACTTATGATGAGTTAAAGACATATGAAGCATCCATCATAACTCACACAATTCCCCTGAAATCAGATGCCAAGCCCTTCAGGCAGAAACATAGGCCAGTGAATGCACTATTGGAACCTCTTATCTTTGAAGAAGTCAAGAAGTTGCTTGCTGCAAGGATCATCTTTCCAATTGGACACTCTACCTGGGTTGCCAACTTATTTCCTATAAGGAAGAAAAATGGAGATATACGCCTATGCGTAGACTTCAGGAACTTAAACAGAGCGTCCGAGAAGGATAACTATCCTTTACCTTCTCTGGATGAAGTTCTCCAGATGGTGAATGGTGCACAAATGATGTCCTTCTTGGATGGCTTTCTAGGTTATAACTAGGTGATGGTTGATAAGATAGATAGGTTGAAAATAACTTTTACATCTAAGTGGGGAATCTTCGCTAATAGGCGCATGCCATTTGACTTAATCAACGCTGGAGCAACCTTCCAATGAGCTATGGATATATCATTCAGAGGAATGGTAAGTCAGTGCATAGTGATATATATGGATGACCTAATAGTATTTTCAAAATAGAGAGGTGATCACATCGAAGACCTCAGGAAAGTATTAAAGTATGAATAGTATGGCATATCCCTGAATCCAAAGAAATGTATTTTTGGGGTGACCATAGGTAAGCTATTGGGTCATGTCATATCTGAGAATGGAATTACAATTGACCCATCTAGGGTAGATTCAATCATGAAGTTTCAACTTCCAAAAAGCAAGAAAGAACTAAATTCTTACTTTGGTAAGATTAACTTTGTCAGGAAGTTTATCACTGGGTTTGCAGAGATAGTAAGACCTCTCAATGCCATGTTGAAAAAAGATACTAAGATTGAATGGACTCTAAAGGCAAAAGCAGCATTTGAAGATATAAATAAAGCCATCATGGATGCCCCAGTGTTGATCAGTCTTGACTACACTAGAGACTTCTACATATACTCATTTGCATCAGAGCATACATGTGCAACTGTCTTAACTCAGAAGAGAGAGGCAAAAGAAGAAAAATCAATTGCATTCATGAGTTTCCCATTCAGAGATTCTGAGCTAAGGTATATGGATGTAGAGAGACAAGATCTTTCCTTAGTTAGAGCTGTAAAGAAGTCTAGGCACTATATCTTGAGAAGTAAAGTCATAGCAGTAGTACCTAATTTAGCTATGAAGATGTTCCTCATGCAAAGTGAACCAGGAGAGAAGAGAGAAAAATGGATTACTTTACTGCAAGAATATGATATGGACATCACTACTATGAAATTAGTCATGGGACAAGCCCTCAGTTAGGTGATTGCAGAGATAGATCCTAACTTGACAAGCCAAAAGTATGCGGTAGATGCAAAAATGCATGATGACTAGTACTCCAACATTAGGCATGTCCTGATCATAGGAAGATGCCCACCTAATATGCATGCATCCCAAAGAAAAGATCTAAGGATCAAGGCACAAAGATACATGATCAAAGGAGGAGTCCTATTTAAAAATAATTATGAAGGGATATACCTTAGATGCTTAGACAAACAAGAAGCTGCCAAGGTTCTTCTTGAGTTACATGGCAAATTTGGTATAGCCCATGGATCACATCTGGCCACCACAAATGCCATTTTAAGGACTTGGTATTATTGGCCCACCATTTTCAAGGATACATCTTAGCACATCAAGTTTTGTCACACATGTCAAACTGCTTCTAACAAAGAGAAGTATGCAGCTCAACCATTGCAACCTGTGATGGAGATGCACCCATTTGTACAATGGGGCATGGATTTCATTGGACCTATCAATCCTCCATCCTCTATAGGACACAGGTATGTACTGACCATCATTGATTACTATACCAGGTGGATAGAAGCCATCAACAACAAGACATGCACATCAGATGATGTGATCAAGTTTTTGGAGAGAAATATTACTACAAGGTATGGAATTCCATATGCTTTAGTTTGTGACAATGGTCTTGATTTTTCATCTCTAAAATTTTCAAGCTAGGCATTTGATCATGGTATAATTTTAAAATTCTCATCAAATTATTGTCCCCAGGGCAATGGCCTAGCTGATTCTACTAACAAAAACTTGTTGAATATCATTAAGAAGTTAATTGAAAAGAAAATACCTTTCTCAAGTATGCCTTATGGGTAGATGGGACAAGAGTTAAGACTACCTTAGGCAACTCTTCCTATCAATTGGTCTATGGGGTGGATCCCATCCTCCTTGTCAACCTAAAAATCCCAACCTTATAGTTTTCCCAGGAGTATCTAGGCATTGATAATAAAATGGAAGTCAGACTACTACAATTGCTACACTTAGAAGAGAAACGAGATAAGACAATTGATCATTTTGCCAAACATCAGGGTATTGTCAAATGTTGGTTTGACAAAAGAGCCAAAGTAAAGGTGTTTAGAATCTTAGATTTGGTCCTATCATGGGTTAAAGCCCACAAAAAGAAGGGTGATCATGGAAAGTTTGATAAACTGTGGATCGGTCCCTTCCAAATATCAGAAATATTAGGTTATAGCACCTATAGGCTTAAGACCTTGACAAGTGAGGATGTCCCATTGCCAGTCAATGGACAATTCCTCAAGCACTATTTCCAAGCCTAGGTAGGTCAAATCAATATCATGTATTATATGTATATATTGTATAGTTGCTTGTATAGCTTGCTTTATGTGCTTTTCTTTATTTGTGTGTTGTTGAATTCTTGTTTTGATTAGGCAAGATAGAGCACCTTTCCACTTCAGAAAACTAGTAAAATTGTTAGAATTTAGGAAGGGATTACAAATTCCCTCATAGGTTGTATCTCATGTCAGTTTAGGTACTTTTGATCAGGTCTGTGATATCATGGACATGACTACCCCCCCAACTAGTTGAAACCTAGGTGGGCGGGAATCATAGTTCCCCTAATTATTGTGACTCATTCATTTTTCCTTCCTAGACAATCTCAGAATTGGGATTTAGTCTGGCATATGACTGTCAAATCGACCCAAAGTTGGGGTACTACCTCTCTATGGGTGGGAGGGAATCATAGTAGGGGTGAGGATGGGATGACTATCCTCTATTGCCTCCCACCCAACTACTTGGGGGTGTGGGCAGGAGATCCTCACAAAAATACACCTAACAACCTTTTGTTCATCAATAGTAACTCTTTTGTTCAAGGAGATCCTCACAAAAATACACCCAACAGCCTTGGATTTGTTGAAGATACTAGTGTTTGTGTTAAGTGAAAAATCTAAAGGTTTGCCCTTGCTACCATTGCAATTCTCAACCTAAACAAGAAAGTGCCCACACCTTGAAAATGAGCTTACAAGATCATATCTTATGAATATTGAAAACAAAAGAAAAGAAATATATTAAAAATCAAAAGAAATAAATTCTTAGGTCGTCCAAGTAACTCTACTGGGGCTATGGACACCTGTCTAGCAATGGGGCTCTACTTGGGAGAATTGCAAAGTTAACCTTGTCAGGGCTATGGATGCCTGCTAGTAGCAAGGCTCTATCCAAGGTTGGCTATGAGGGTTAAATCCAACTATGTAGCTTAACACTAACTACTGGTGTTTTCAACTTGTCTTGAAGATGAAGGTGTTAGGACAGGAAAATTTAAAATTTTCTATATTCACATTTCTCCATATTTGACCAAATCATAGAACATTTCCCCCAAAAAATCATAATAAAATTGATGCATCCAATAAAAGGTCCATGACAAAAACAATGAAAAGGGCTTAAATTTCATACTATCGGCAAGACTTTACATTACTTATGCTGATCCATGTTGAAATAACTATTGGCGTGAAAATGAGGATCGGAGAGAAGATTTTGAAGGTCACTGATGGAGGAAACTATACCAATGACCTTTCATTGGGGAGAGAATTTACCGGTCATACCGATCGGTAAGACTAAAAGCTATCGGGTAGCGCTTTGAAGATCATCCCGATGGTATACATTATACCGATGGGGCATTTCGGCAAAACTCTCATCGAACATCCCTTAGAATCAAATGAACTAATGGTCATCGACAAGAAATAAAAATCAGAGTGAAACATTATTAAGTCTCTGATGCTCCGGTGTCTTGGTAAAACAATAAAAGGCACTTTTGGTATGAGCCATACCGATATACTTATCCATCGGCATAGCTAAACAGGTCGAAATGAAATATATATGTCTTAACTGATCCACAGGTCACAGCAATAAAAGTGTCAATGACACTTCGGGAAGTTCTCTCCGATAAAAGATACAAAATAGCCATCATGGAGATAACCATGATCGGGTAATCTAAAAAGGATTACCCCGATGGTATGACTCACTCCTATAAAAATAAGGATTACACCTATTGATTAGAAGTTTTACTAATCATATTGATTAGATATTAAGAAATTCCTGCCGATCCAAGATACAAAGGGCTATCGGGAAGACGATGATGATCGGCTAAACATAGATATGTTATCCTGATGGCATAAATCACCCCAATAACAATTGTTGTCACACATATCGATGAGACTCTCACCAATAGTTATATCGGTAACACTTGATATATCGTAGGGAAATATAAATCATATAGCAATGAAAGAGGTCATGCCAATAGTAGTTGCACCCACTTTCACGTCAGATAAAGTATAGATATCTCCTACCGGTATAACTTAATACAGCATCGAAGCAACAATTGAAGGGTTACAGTGATTGATTGTTCGTGCCATAAAAAGATATTAAAGTCGCCCAGACATTATGAAAGTTATGCCGATGAAAGGAGTTATGACAATGCGACATTTCACAGCGATGAAGGACATTGAATTGATCAAACAAATAAATGCAAATGACGATGAAATCCTCTAAAGATCATTGTAATTAAAATTAACAGAGTTATCTGAGAAGAGAATACAAGGGAAATCTTGAAGCGCAAATAGAGGATTTCAATTGCAGCCACAGACGATAGGTAAATATATACAAACCATTGTGTTATAGCCTGTATTTTGATTTTATGATGGAGACTCTGGGAAAGGGAAAAAGCAAAAAATCACAAGGAGAAACAAGTAAATCTAAGAAACAAAAAACTGATAAAACCCCCAAAGAAAAGATAAAAGACAGAAAGCTCAATCAAGATTTGATTGATCAATTCCCAGGGTCAACTCCCAAGGCTAGAAGATCTACTCAACTTAGGGCAAAAGTGGAAAAATTAGAAGACAAATGTAAATGCTTAGGAGATATTTGGACCCCGATCAGAGGATATGAACTCTTCAAATTCCACTATAACAGGAGATTTAGGAATGCTCCAATGTCAAACCCATGGCATTTAAATTTAGGTAAAATAGTTGTGCCTGATGTATTCCTAAATGTTAAACTCCTGTAACTTCTTGCCAAACAATACAATCCAAGTCTAAAGGCTATATGCAACCTACAAGGGGAGCCTATTATTTATTTGTCAAAAAATGCTATCTATGAAGTATTCAATTTGGATGATTTATGCATTGTCCCTATTATTTATGAGGATCTAGAAAAGGAATACTGGAGAATGGATACAACCTACAATGGATGAAGGTTGCCTATTCATAGGCCCAGAGTTGAAGGAGAGTTAGTGCCTTTGAACGAGAATGATGGTCCTCCTTTTCATGTGGCAATATTTGAACCATATATACAACATACTATTCTGTGGGCCAAGTATTAGGAATAGAGGTCCCTGAATTCATGACAATCCCTTTGATGGTCATAGTTACTGACATCCAATGTCATAATGCAAGGCAATTTGATTATGCTACTTATGTTGTTAATAAAATTGATTCTGGCCTGAATGCAATAAGAAATAATGCTCCAACTATTTCTTTTGAGCATTACTCACTTCTTATGCACATAGTGTTATATTATGGCCAAGAAGTGGGATTATGGCCAAGTGAATTTAAAGTTGTTCCTGTAGACCAGAAAGGACAAAGGTTACCAATACAAATGTGGACTAGGATATGGGATAGCAGATATGCCTTTTCTAGTTATGTGCAATTTAAAGAATATTATGTAAAAGTACTGTATAGGTATTTCAACCACCCTTGTGAGTATTCGGTCTCAACTGAGATAAAGAGGTTCCTCAGACCAAAAGATTTTGGTGGCCCTCCTACTGTCATTCATAATTGGGGAGATTGGTATTGCTTTGAAGATGCTACCATGATTAGAGTATATGGTTTTGAAGACACTCTGTTCATCTTGCCCAAAATTGTCCCTGACAGAATTGCTTATCTAGAAATAGTTAGGCAAATGCACTACTCAAATGTAATGCATCTGAGCTCACATGATAAACAATCTTTTATGCCCAGCACTTTATGTTTTGGAGATTTTACTGTGGTATCCAAAGAGGGTTACAATCTCATCATAGATAAATTGATGCATTACAATATGAAGTGTACTGAGGTGAGGAAGGGATTTGACCCTGAAGGCTTTATTGACTCTGCTCGAAGGAAACAAGACCTCAGTGGATACATACACATCCCTTATCCACATGATGATGTTATTAGAAACCTAGAAGAGGCTGAGGTAGAATTGGTGGTAGAAAAATATAACAGGGATCTAAGTGAGAAAAGAAAATAGCTAGCAGAGGTTGAGGTTGTATCCTCTGAAGATGAAGAACCGGCAGGGCAAGAAGAGCCACAGAACAAAATACTAGAAATGTCCAAAAGGAAAATGCTACAATATTAGCCTCCTGTCATAATACATGATGAGGAGGGGTCTGTTAATGAAGACCCATGTCAAATAGCTTATGATTCTTTTATTTCTGATGACCAATTTATTCATTCAAAAGAGTTTAAGTCATTTTTGTACAAATGCAAAGGAAAGGAAATCAGAGAATCAGTGGATGATATCTCTGCTGACAATGAAAGATAATTAATAGATATACTAAAAACAACAGTGGATAAGGAGATGTAGGATATGACCCCTAGCAAGGGGAGACAGTTGCTTAAAGATGCAAGGGTGATGATTTTTCCTGGCCTTGATTTAAATTCTGCTTTAGTTTTTGACAGTTTTCTAAATAATACAGATGATAAGTATAAACTCACTCCATAAGGTGTTAGTGAAGTGTATATGGGTACAAAATACAATAATGATGAAAACTCATTGATGATTTGGGCCCTATATCCTCCCCATAAGAAGATAGCTATCATAGACACTGAAAAAACTTTTGGTCATGTCATGACTTTAAAGGCAGGGGAAACTGACCCTCTGATTACTGCAGATATTGGTATTAATGTTGCAAAGATAAATAAAGCACAAGCTCAAATGTTGATTAAGGAAAGAGATGCATACAAATTGAGCTGTGAGAGACTGACAAAAGAAAATGATTATTTAAAGGATGTTGTTAAGAGCACCTTTAGGGGGTCAACAAGGAGATTAACTCAGGGTGAAAGTTCACAGGGCACTCAAGCACTATCCACAGATCAAGCAGCACAAATTGAGATGGATACACTTGTCACAGTGCTACAAAGCAGGCATGCCAACATGGTACATTGGTTAAACCTATTTTGGGATAATTACTCTCAAAATTATAAAGCAATTCAAGAACATGAAAGGATCGAACAAAGAGTGCAGGAGAAATGAATGAGATACAAAGTAAAGGTGCTTCTGACATTGCAGGTGCTTCCAATGCAAAAGAATTGATCGAGCAACATCAGAAGTACTACGATCACCTTAAAACTGATGCTAAGGAATGTGCTAAAGCTTCAAAAGTAGGAGTGCCCACGTTATTCAAAAGTGATGAAGAACTAAAAAGCAAAGAAGAGTGGAGCATTGATTGTCAAGCTCTATTACATGAAGCTATGGTAGCTCTTAAAGACAAAGATTCTGAATCTGGAGAAGCCTGCAAACACCTGGAAAAGATGGTCACAATGGATGTGATTACAAGGAATGCCATTGAACTTACTGATTTCTATCGTGATCAGGAATACCTAGACCATGTGGCTAAAATTTACTTATGGTTGAATAGAGCCTAATCATGGTTATGTTGTCTTGTTAACTTCCCAAAAAGACTTATTGAAGAGTTATGTCTCTTCACAAAAATACCTATATAAGTTCAAACAATTGGTGCTAAAAGATCATCAGTAGTAGAATATAATATACAGTTCACAATATTCTCAAAAGACCACGTTGCAAGATTATTATTGAAGAAGTAAATTGAAGTTCTCTGATCTTGTGGTTTTATTCTGGCATCAATTGTTTGTTAAACTTAATCAATTGTGTGGTTGTCTCCAGTTCTATATTTCCTTGTTATTTAGATTAATATATCAAGTATATATTTAATTTGTCAATACACATTTGTTGTAGTTGTGTGGTTTGATTAATTGGTTTCCATAATAGGAATTAAAATCCTCCTGATCAGTCACAGTAACCTGGAAGTGTTAGTTTGGATCACTAAGAAGAACCAAATAATTAGGATTGCCATTCTGTCTCCAAGTTAATATTATCTGTTATTCTTACATATTCCACTCAATTGGTTCCTTCAAGAAAGGATTAAAATACCTTCTGGTGAATTATAAGATATCTGATTATATTGGTTGGATCAATAAGAAGAGTTTGTTAGTCATCTCCTTGCATGTTTATACAAGTTATAAACTAAAATTGTGCCAAACAGTTAGAATTATTGCCCACTATAAGCCACTAGTCTTAGTCCTTCATTTGACTCTGTTACCCAACAAGGCAGTGGTCTTATTTCTATTCATTATTTAAATCCTTTTTACCTTGATATTGCTTATATAATTCTACCAACCATTCATTAGGCATTAGATATAGAATTAGTTAGAAAGCTTTCATCTATCCTACACCATTTGCCACTGTAGGTAGATCCATTTTCTTAGTCAAAATAGTTGCATTCAATCTTCTTTAAATTCCAAGGTTCACCCACCTAGGTGTAGCAGGACCTGAAGTGTAGGAAATTATCAAACCCTAAAGGTTTATTTAGTTAAGTTAGTTCAAAAACATTGCTAATCTAAACATAGAGCCTGGCATCCTCTTAGGATTAGCAACCTGCATTTTTGAGACCTAACAAATTGGTGACTCTACTGGGGACCTAAATAAAAAACCTTAGAAGAAAGTTATTCCTTTCATAGAGTCATTTCAGAAACTTTCATTTGGTAATTCTGCTGGTAACAAAAACCCAAAAAGATAAAATTACAAACTTTTCCTATTTACAAAATAGATGACAACTCTAGTGATTATTTTTACAGAAAATTAATACCAAATGGATGGTAGGAGATCCAAGATGGAAGGCAAGAAATTGCAGTCATCTCCACCACTTAGAAATATCTCCAAAAGAAATTAAACTTCAAATTATTCTCACCAGAATAGTCATCAGAATGCTCAAGAGGATGATGCGGAGCAAACTATTGCAATTCACAATAAGTTCACACGCCTGCATGATTCTAATGAAAATCTCAATGGAGTGAATGATGATATCTTGGCAAGATACAGACTGGATCCTCAAGAATAGCTTGAGTATGAAGCATAGGTCATGAGGGATATTGATAAAAAACAAGCTGAATATGATTTTAAAATGTCATTACATCAGGGAGAAGGGGCAAAACATGGATTCTCAAGCCAAGAAATAAATGACAATCCAAAGAATCTAGGAAGTATGAGTGAGGAGCAGCAGGAGGTGCTCAGGCTTCGAGAAGAACTCGAAAGGTTCAAGATATAGGAAGATAAAAGGTTGTTGCAGCAAGAGATGCAACAGATGAGAAATAAAACTAAAACAGCCCCCCCAAAATATTTACCTCCACATAGAGGAAACAATTCAAGAATTCCACAGCAAAACACAGGTGGAGTTTCAAATTCACATGCATCTAGAAATCATCAAAATACCATACCCCAAAACCCTAGACCACCTCCCATACATAATGCATCTCAACATATGGTGAATCCTTACCCACCCCTTGGCAAACAGTATTATAGACCACAAAACCCTTACATAAATCCCCACATGAACCAATAGCAACAATATGCCTATTATCAGCTACCAGGTGGATATAATTACTATCCTAATCCACCACCCATGAACTTTCCACCTCAAAACCTTGCAAACATATGTAGCCAATTTGATTTAACTGGGTATCAGTTGTGCCCATATCCTATGGATAGTAATTGGAGAAACATAGTCCCCAAGTTTACTGGCAACAATGCAATATCAGCTGAAGATCATATCAGAAGCTTCAATGCTTTTGTGCAAGATATTGGTATGGATTGTGATAATATTAGAATGAGGTTATTCATGATGTCCCTCACTGAAGATGTGAGAGATTGGTTTAACAGCTTACCTGATAGTTCAATCAGTTCTATGACTGATTTCCATAATCAATTTAAGGAGCAGTATGGAAACCAGTATGCCCCTGAGTTTGCATTACATGAACTGATAAGTATACAGAAATACCAAAATGAATCAGTATATGATTTCAATCTAAAATTTTCCAAATTACACAACAAGGTACCACATAGATCCAAGTTGTCTGATCCAGCAGCACTGAGCATTTATATGAAAGCATTTGACCCCAAGATAGGATATGAGCTTAGGAATTGGTGTCCTGCAACCCTGGCTAAAGCTTAGAAAGTGGCTTTAACTGTTGAGAACAATAGGAAAGCTGCAGGTATGTTTAGCAAGTGAGATAACTATAGAAGTCCTCAAAACCAAAATGTTCAACAGACTAAACAAGAAGGTCAGCATAGGCATGAAAGGCCCAGGTTGCATGATATGTCGTACAATACAAATTGGAAAGATGGAAGACCCATCGATAATAACAGAAAGCCACATTATGGCAAGGATACCCCTGATCCCCTAAAAAGAAACATGGCACATATGGTGGAAAATAAACCTTGGTGTTTGGTATGCAATCTACCACATTTACCTGAATATTGTGAGGTAGCTAAATCAGTACAACAAGAAGAGATGTTATACAATTATAATAGAGATAACCATACCATAAATATGATGTAGGATACACCATGTGTGGTAACTAAAGATTACTCTTCTACAGAGGATGAGGGATATGAATACGATGTAGGAAACCAGAGGCATCATGTCAACATGGGAGAACAGGAAGTGTTCTCAGATCAGGAAGGTGGTTATGATGAACCTACTTACTATGCCAATCAGCCATATGAACAATGGAGAAAACCTACTAATGATGAAAGAGAATCTCTTACTATAGCTGCAATAGCTCAAGTTAAAAATGCTTATAACTTGAGGAATAGGACAGTAAATGTTGAACAAGGGACACCGGGGAGTGTATTCATAAAAGATCAAAATAACAAAAAGAATAATACAAAGTCATCATCTAAAGAACCAGAAAAGGGTGGTAAGGATAAAACAAAAGAAAAATTACAAAATCAAGAAAAAGAAAATATAAAGATAGAAAAGAGTGATCAGACTATAGCCCACTCTTTTGATATTGCTCATGCAGTATCTCAGGTAAAAATATCAGTTCCACTTTTAGAAATGATGAAGATAGATAAATACAGGAATACAATCGTTAAGCTAATTTCTGATACACCAAGTCAAAAACATAAAGGACATGAAAGCAGAACAAATAATGTTCATCAAGAAACATTCCAAATGCCTAAGGTATACCTTGGTGATACACTGACAAAGAATCCCTCATAGGTAGATCCTCTCTATACCACATTATTGATAAAAAACTGGATAGTGAGAAATTGCATGATTGATTCAGGTGCTGCCATGAACATCATGCCAATAGCAGTTATGAAAGAATTGGGAATGTGAGTTGACACTACATTTGGCAAGTGTTATGCAATGGATAATAGATCTATCCCAGTCGTTGGTATTATGAGGGATGTGGAGATAAAACTTGCCTCACACCCAGAAGCAACTTATAACATTGATATTACTGTGGTTGACATCCCACCATATTATGGAATGCTTCTATCATGACAATGGGCTGCAATGGCAGGAGGGAATGTCCAATTGGACTTATCATATGCTACAATACCAGTTGGAGGTAAAGAAATTAAGCTGTGCAGAGAGCCAAGGTATGAAAATATTATAGAATGATTAGATCAACATCAAATAAATTTCTTCTGTGATACAGATTTGGGAGCTTTCAAAGTTGGAGAAAATATGCCAGAAGTGCATAATACTAATCCAATACATACCGAATCTATGAAAGAAGAAAATGATGTATGGAAGATGTATTTCGATGGTGCATGCAGCAAAATAGGAAATGGAGCTGGAATAGTTTTTATTTCACCAAGAGGTAAAACTTTCAAATACTCTTTTCTGTTAACATTTGAGTGCACAAACAATGTAGCAGAGTACGAAGCCTTGCTCATTGGTTTGAACATAGCCACTAAGTATAAAATAAAAAAAAATAGCCCTATATGGTGATTCTGAATTGGTCACTTCCCAAGTGAGAGAAAGTACCTATCAAAAAACAAGAGGTTGAGACAATACAGAAATGTAGTTTGGGATAGTATTGAATTATTTGATGCCTTTGCAATCAATTGGATTGATAGGTCTAAAAACATTATGGCAGATTTTCTAGCGAATATTGCATTAAAAAGGGATGATGTCACATTGGGAGGAATTATAGAAGTAGAATTCAAAACCAGACCCACCATCCCAGATAATATACATAACTGGCAAGTGTTTGATAATGATGTTGATATAATTAATTTCTTACATTGTGCTGATTATTATGAAAATCAAGAGATTGATTTCAACACATTTGTAGAAGAGCATGATGGGAAGGAAACCCTTTTTGGTCAAGAGATAGTTCAGTTAAAAACCAATAAGATACCTAAGGGATTTATAGCATTGGAAAAGGCATTCGATGGACATGACAGATTTAAAATGAAAGACACACCAGTGGCACCGAATGACCTTGAAGAGATCAATTTGGGGACACAAGCAGCCTCAAAGAATATGTATATTGGAAGAAATATTAACCCAAAAATCAGGAGCCAAATCATCAATTTACTTAGGAAGTTCAGGCATGTATTTGCTTGGTCATATGATGATTTAAAAGCATATAGAGAGGATCTATTTCAACATGAGATACCACTAAAACTAGATGTTAAACCATTCAGGCAAAAATAGAGGCCAATCAATCCTACCTTAGCTCCTAAAATGCTAGAAGAACTTACAAAATTAAGGGATGGGGCTATCATTAAACCTATCAGACATTCTTCCTGGGTATCTAATTTAGTGCCTGTTAGAAAAAAGAATGGTGATATTAGACTATGAGTGGATTTTAGGAATTTAAACATGTCTTCTCTTAAAGATAACTATCCCCTCCCCAATATGGAAGCAATATTACAAAAGGTTACTGGATGTGAATTGTTGTCAATGATGGATGGTTTTTCAGGGTACAATCAGGTGAAAGTCAAAGAATCAGAGCAATTTAAGACTACATTCACCACTCCATGGGGAACATATGTATATTTGAGAATGCCATTCAGACTCACTAATGCTGGAGCAACATTTCAAAGAGCAATGGATGTGGCTTTTACTGAGTTAATTAATAAAATTATGATAATATATCAAGATGACTTGACAACATATTCTAAAAGGGTTGAGGATCATTGCACACATTTGGAGCAAATATTTATCAGAGCCCTAGAATACGGGATCTTATTGAATCCTAAAAAGTGCCATTTTGCAGTGACAGAGGGGAAATTACTTGGTCACATAGTTTCTAAGGATGGAGTGAAGATAGATCTGGAGAGGGTAAAAGCAATTGACCAAGTCCCTATTCCTAAGAATGTGAAAGCTATACAGTCATTTTTTGGCCAAATTAACTTTGTCAAGAGATTTATATCAAATTTTGCAAAAATTGTTTGCCCTATATCTTGGATGCTGAAGAAAAACTCAGAGGTGAAATGGACGGCAGAAACAATAGAAGCATTTGCTACTATTAAGAAAGCAATCAAAGAAGCTCCTATCTTGATATCCCCAGATTTCAATTAACCATTCCAATTGTTTTCATTTGCCTCTTACCATACAGTTGCAGCAGTGCTATTGCAGAAAAATAATGATGGATATAAACAGCCCATCTCATTTTTTAGCAAATCCCTTAAGAATGCAAAGTTAAAGTATGACATTGTTGAAAAATAGGCATATGCATTGGTAAAGGTAGTAAAATCCTTTAGACCATACTTGGTGGGAGCTAAAATCATAGCATATGTACCTAATGCTGCAGTCAAGGATGTATTGGTCCATACCGAAGTCACTGGTAGAAGATGTAGGTGGATCAATAGAATTCAAGAATTCAATATTGAAATCTAGATCACTAAACTAGTGAGAGGAGAAGGCCTTGCTAGGTTGATGGCTGAAAGTAATCTCGAGGCTTCCCAGATATGTGGTGCTAATGATGTTGATAATGCAAGTTCTAGTATTGAGCATACTCCATGGTATTCTGACATTATATATTATCTAAAACATATGAAGTGCCCTGAGGGGTATGATGATAACAAAAGGAGGACACTTAAATTACAAGCCTCAAAATATGTATTTGTTGATGGGGATCTTTACTGGAAAAACAGAGATGGAGTTTTATTGCTATGCTTAGATGAGCATCAGTCAAAACATATCATGAAGGAATTGCATGAAGGCATGTGTGGAGGTCATTTTTTAGCTAAGACTACAGCCCACAAGATTTTAAGGGCTGGATACTATTGGCCTAAGGTTTTTAATGATTCATATCATTACACTAGAAAATGTGAGGCATGTCAGAAGTTTTCAGGTAAGCTGAGATATCAGGGAGCATTGCCCTTAAAACCCATGCAAGTTGAGGCTCTATTCTATCAGTGGGGTATTGACTTCATTGGAGAAATTGCAGAGAAATCAAGTGGTGGACACAAATGGATTTTGGTGGCAACTGATTACTTCACAAAATGGGTGGAGGCAATTCCAACCAAACAGGCAACAAGTAGGGTGGTGATTAACTTTCTGATGGAAAATATTATGTTCAGATTCGGCACTCCAATAAGGTTAATTATGGATAATGGAATGTGTTTCAGATCTAAGGAATTCAAAAACTTCTATAATACACATGGCATCACTGTGTCCTATGTTGCCCCCTATCATCCACAAGCAAATGGACAAGCAGAATCAAGTAACAAAAGCCTCCTGAAAATCATAAAGAGAATGTTGGATAGAAACAAGAAAGCATGGGATTCAAAATTAAGAATGGTAGTATGGGCTGATAGGATCAATGTAAAAAGAGCAATTGGGAGATCTCCTTTTGAACTAGTGTATGGAACACAGGCAAGAATACCGTTGGAAAATATCATGCCAGTTTACAAGTTCATCCTTCAAGAAGATTTAAATATTCCTGAACCAATGGAGGAAAGGTTGGAACATCTTGCAGAACTTGATGAAACAAGGAGACTAGCTCAAAGGCAAAATATTAAGCTACAATCACAAGTGAAATACCTCTTTGATAAAAAGGCCAAAGATAGGAAGTTTGAAATAAACGATTTAGTATTGATGTGGAATGCTAGGTGCCAGGACAAAGGAAAGCATGGGAAATTTGAAGCTCTATGGTTAGGTCCTTTTGTCATAACTAGAAAAGGAGGTGATGATTCCTACCATCTGTAAAACATGTTTGGAGAAGAGCAGGAATTGCCTATGCATGGGCAATATCTAAAACTTTTCTTTTCATAATCATGCACAAGGAGGATTGAGTGTTGCCAGTGCATGGACAACCCTCAAACAATTCTCAAAATATCTTATTCCATGCACAGTAGTCTAGGAAAATTCTCGTTCCCCATTGTTATCACTCTCATTTCCCATTTTCATACAATTATCATCCCTAACAAATAAAACAAGTGGTCTACTCCCCCAAGAGATCTAAATCCTTGTTATACTCACAAAGAGTAAAACATCCCAAACAGAGCCACTGTTAGGACAGGAAAATTTAAAATTTTCTATATTCACATTTCTCCATATTTGACCAAATCATAGAACATTTCCCCTAAAAAATCATAATAAAATTGATGCATCCAATAAAAGGTCCATGACAAAAACAATGAAAAGGGCTTAAATTTCATACTATCAGCAAGACTTTACATTACTTATGCCAATCCATGTTGAAATAACTATCGGCGTGAAAATGAGGATCGGAGAGAAGATTTTGAAGGTCACCGATGGAGGAAACTATACCGATGACCTTTCATCGAGGAGAGAATTTACCGGTCATACCAATCAATAAGACTAAAAGCTATCGAGTAGCGCTTTGAAGATCATCCTGACGGTATACATTATACTGATGGGGCATTTCGGAAAAACTCTCACCGAACATCCCTTAGAATCAAATGAACTAATGGTCATCGGCAAGAAATAAATATCAGAGTGAAAGATTATTAAGTCTCTGATGCTCCGGTGTCTTGGCGAAATAATAAAAGGCACTTTCGATATGAGCCATATTGATATACTTATCCATCAGCACAGCTAAACAGGTCAGAATGAAATATATATGTCTTAATCGATCCACAAGTCACAGCGATAAAAGTGTTGGTGACACTTCGGGAAGTTCTCTCTGATAAAAGATACAAAATAGCCATCGGGGAGATAACCATGATCGGGTAATCTAAAAAGGATTACCCCGAAGGTATGACTCACTCTGATAAAAATAAGGATTACACCTATTGATAAGAAGTTCTACTAATCATATCGATGAGATATTAAGAAAGTCCTACCGATCTAGGATACAAAGCACTATCAGGAAGATGATGATGATCGGCTAAACATAGATATGTTATCCTGATGGCATAAATCACCCTGATAACAATTGTTGTCACACATATCGATGAGACTCTCACTGATAGTTATATCGGTAACACTTGATATATCAGAGGGAAATATAAATCACATAGCAATGAAAGAGGTCATGCTAATAGTAGTTGCGCCCACTTTCACGTTGGATAAAGTATAGATATCTCCTGCCGATATAACTTAATACAGCATTGAAAAAACAATTGAAGGGTTACAACGATTGATTGTTCGTGCCATAAAAAGATATTAAAGTCGCCCAGACATTATGAAAGTTATGCCGATGAAAGGAGTTATGACGATGTGACATTTCACAATGATGAAGGACATTGAATTGCTCAAACAAATAAATGCAAATGGTGATGAAATCCTCTAAAGATCATTGTACTTAAAATTAACAGAGTTGTCTGAGAAGAGAATACAGGGGAAATCTTGAAGCGCAAATAGAGGATTTTGATTGCAGCCATAGACGACAGGTACATATATACAAACCATTGTGTTATAGCCTGTATTTTGATTTTCTGATGGAGACTCCAGGAAAGGGAAAATGTAGAAAATCACAAGGAGAAACAAGTAAATCTAAGAAACAAAAAACTGATAAAACCCCCAAAGAAAAGATAAAAGACAGAAAGCTCAATCAAGATTTGATTGATCAATTGCCAGGGTCAATTCCCAAGGCTAGAAGATCTGCTCAACTTAGGGCAGAAGTGGAAAAATTAGAAGACAAATGTAAATGCTTAGGAGATATTTGGACCCTGATCAGAGGATATGAACTCTTCAGATTCCACTATAACAGGAGATTTAGGAATGCTCCAGTGTCAAACCCATGGCATTTAAATTTAGGTAAAATGGTTGTGCCTGATGTATTCCTAAATGTTGAACTCTTGGAACTTCTTGCCAAATATTACAATCCAAGTCTAAAGGCTATATGTAACCTACAAGGGAAGCCTATTATTTATTTGTCAAAAAATGCTATCTGTGAAGTATTCAATTTGGATGATTTATGCACTGTCCCTATTATTTATGAGAAAAGGAATACAAGAGAATGGATACAACCTACAATGGATGGAGGTTGCCTATTCATAGGCCCAGAATTGAAGGAGAGTTAGTGCCTTTGAACGAGAATGATGGTCATCCTTTTCATGTGGCAATATTTGAACCATATATACAACATACTTACTATTCTGTGGGCCAGGTATTAGGATTAGAGGTCCCTGAATTCATGACAATCCCTTTGATGGTCATAGTTACTAACATCCAATGTCATAACGCAAGGTAATTTGCTTATGCTGCTTATGTTGTTAATAAAATTGATTCTAGCCTGAATGCAATAAGAAATAATGCTCCAACTGTTTCTTTTGAGCATTACTCACTTCTTATGCACATAGTGTTATATTATGGACAGGAAGTGGGATTATGGCCAAGTGGATTTAAAGTTGTTCCTGCAAACCAGAAAGGACAAAGGTTACCAATACAAATGTGGACTAGGATATGGGATAGCAGATATGCCTTTTCTAGTTATGTGCAATTTGAAGAATATTATGTAAAAGTACTGTATAGGTATTTCAATCACCCTTGTGAGTATTCGGTCTCAACTGAGATAAAGAGGTTCCTCAAAATGAAAGATTTTGGTGGCCCTCCTATTGTCATTCATAATTGGGGAGATTGGTATTGCTTTGAAGATGCTACCATGATTAGAGTATATGGTTTTGAAGACACTCCCTTCATCTTGCCCAAAACTATCCCTGACAGAATTTCTTATTTCGAAATAGTTAGGCAAATGCACTGCTCAAATGTAATACATCTGAGCTCACATGATAAACAATCTTTTATGCCTAACACTTTATGTTTTGGAGATTTTACTGTGGTATCCAAAGAGGGTTACAATCTCATCATAGATAAATTGATGCATTACAATATGAAGTGTGCTGAGGTGAGGAAGGGATTTGACCATGAAGGCTTTATTGACTCTGCTCGAAGGAAACAAAACCTCAATGGATACATACACATCCCTTATCCACATGATGATGTTATTAGAAACCTAGAAGAGGCTGAGGTAGAATTGGTGGTAGAAAAATATAACAGGGATCTAAGTGAGAAAAGAAAACAGCTAGCAGAGGTTGAGGTTGTATCCTCTGAAGATGAACAACCGGCAGGGTAAGAAGAGCCACAGAACAAAACAGTACAAATGTCCAAAAGGAAAATGCTACAATATCAACCTCCTATCGTAATACATGATGAGGAGGGGTCTGTTGATGAAGACCCACGTCAAATAGCTTATGATTCTTTTATTTCTGATGACCAATTTATTCATTCAAAAGAGTTTAAGTCATTTTTGTACAAATGGAAAGGAAAGGAAATCAGAGAATTAGTGGATGATATCTCTGCTGACAATGAAAGACAATTAATAGATATACTAAAAACAACAATGGATAAGGAGATGCAGGATATGACCCCTAGCAAGGGGAGACAATTACTTAAAGATGTAGGGGTGATGATTTTTCCTGGCCTTGATTTAAATTCTGCTTTAGTATTTGACAGTTTTCTAAATAATACAGATGATAAGTATAAACTCACTCCAGAAGGTGTTAGTGAAGTGTATATGGGTACAAAATACAATAATGATGAAAATTCATTGATGATCTGGGCCCTATATCCTCCCCATAAGAAGATAGCTATCATAGACACTGAAAAAACTTTTGGTCATGTCATGACTTTAAAGGCAGGGGCAACTGACCCTCTAATTACTGCAGATATTGGTATTAATGTTGCAAAGCTAAATAAAGCACAAGCTCAAATGTTGATTAAGGAAAGAGATGCATACAAATTGAGTTGTACGAGACTGACAAAAGAAAATGATTATTTAAAGGATTTTGTTAAGAGCACCTTTGGGGGGTCAACAAGGAGATTAACTCAGAGTGAAAGTTCATAGGGCACTCAAGCACTATCCATAGATCAGGCAGCACAAATTCAGATGGATACACTTGTCACAATGCTACAAAGTAGGTATGCCAACATGGTGCATTGGTTAAACCTATTTTGGGATAATCACTCTTAGAATTATAAAGCAATTCGAGAACATGAAAGGCTTGAATAGAGAGTGCAGGAGAAATTGAATGAGATACAAAGTAAAGGTGCTTCTAACATTGCAGGTGCTTCCAATGCAAATGAATTGATCAAGCAACATCAGAAGTAATACGATCACCTTAAAACTGATGCTAAGGAATGTGCTGAAGCTTCAAAAGCAGGAGTGCCCACGTTATTCAAAAGTGATGAAGAACTAAAAAGCAAAGAAGAGTGGAGCCTTGATTGTCAAGCTCTATTACATGAAGCTATGGCAGCTCTTAAAGACAAAGATTCTGCATCTGGAGAAACCTACAAACACCTGGAAAAGATGGTCACAATGGATGTGATTATAAGGAATGCCATTGAACTTACTGATTTCTGATGCAGAGGCATCCACACTAAAACCTTGACATACAGCATGTATGTCTACAACCCTTCATCATCATCATCATATTTCCCTTAACACTGTCAGCATCATCATATTTTCTCTGCCGATCGATATCCTCCTACAGATAAACCTTCAACCTTTCGCCTGTCAGCAGCATCATCATATTCGGCAGCATCATCATATTCAGCAAGCGCAAACATCCTCCTGATGTTCATTGTTCATCTTACCGCCAAACGCTTTCTTCATCATGATGTTCAACATCATGTTCATCAGCAGGATATAAAATATCCGGTTCCCTCCTATCAAATTGCCATGGCCTACCCAACAGTAGGTGACAACATTCCATGGGCAAAATGTCACACAAAAATCTATCATGATATGCTCCAATCTAAAAATCCACATATGCCTGTTCATAGACAAAAAGTGATTGACTATCACTCACCCAAGATGCCTTGTAAGGGTTTTGATGTAGAATCCTTTCCAAATTTAGTTTATCCACCATTTCCTGAGATACCATGTTGTCTGTTGAACCAGTATCAATGACAACCTTACATACCTTACCTTTGCTCTTGCATGTGGTCTTGAAAAGAGCTCTTCTTTGCATCATATCCTTTGATGCCTGCAAACTAGTTCTCCTTAGCATCAATGCTTCTCCCTCCTCAGGATACCCATAATTGTCAGGAACTCTATCTTGATAAGTGTTTAAACTTTGTACACATTCCTCTACTTTCTCTTCTTGCACAAGTTGTACTCTCTTGTCATTCATTCTATCATTTCTGGATGATGAACCCTTGCTTTCTGGACATTTGAAAAATGGATGACCAAACTCACCACAGGTGTAACACTTTCCTGAAAATGTAGTAGAACCTCTACCACTTCCAAATCTACCTCTATTACCTTTCCATCCACCTCTGAAATCAGACTGTCCCTGTCCTTTACCAGTGTCTTCTTGACCCTCATTGGTTTGCCTTGTTGTAGGAGCTGATCCTCTTCCCCTCATATTGCTGCCTCTTCCTCTCATGGACTTATCTTGTCTTCTATTCATCTTTTCTTCAATCCTGATTGCCATTTGGTAACAATCCTCCACACTCTTAGGGTTAGCTAAAACTAACTCATCCTGTATGTTCAATCTCAAACCAGCTAAGTACCTAGCCACCTTTTCTACCTCATTCTCATGATGACCAGATCTCATACTCAATTTATAAAACTCCTCAGTATATGCCTTCACATCCATTTCCTTCTGCCTTAAAAATTGCAGCTTCTTAAACATCTGAATTTCATAATCCTTGGGCAAGAATTTACCTTTTATCCTTGACACCATCTTATCCCATGAAGTGATCTTTGACTTCCCTTGTTTCCTTCTCTCAGATTGTACATAATCCCACCATACCAAAGCATGACTTCCTAACTTGGTCTTTGCAATCTTTACCTTCTGATCCTCAGCAACATCTTCACATTCAAAGTGATTATCAAGTGCAGCAATCCAATCCAGTAACTCATCTTCATTCAAACTTCCATTATACTTGGAAACATCAACCTTTACCTTAGGTTTATCACTCGGTACTGCCTTTAACAGTTTTGCAAATCTCTGGTCTTCAGCATCCAGATCTTCAGCTACCTCTTCATACTCTTCAATAGTATCTTCATCTTCTTCAGACTCACTGTCTTCCACTTCCCTCTTTTTGTTCTTCTCCAGGGCTACAAGCCTGGCTTGAAGTGCTTCAGCAAGCTCCTTCATCTTCCTCATCTCTCTAGCATGTTTTTCCTTCATCTCCTGCAATTCCCTTGCAGTCCCATTACCTTTCGGAGGCATTTTGTCAACCTCTCACTCCTCTACCTCTGTCCTTTCAGTGACAGAATCAACTCTACCTCTGCCCTTTCGGTGACAAAATCAACACACAACAGCCCAGACCTTTTGCTGAGCTCTGATACCACTATGATGCAGAGGCATCCACACTAAAACCTTGACATATAGCATGTATGTCTACAACCCTTCATCATCATCATCATATTTCCCTTAACACTGTCAGCATCATCATATTTTCTCTGCCGACCGATATCCTCCTGCAGACAAACCTTCGACCTTTCGCCTGTCAGCAGCATCATCATATTCGGCAAGCGCAAACATCCTCCTGATGTTCACTGTTCATCTTACCGCCAAACTCTTTCTTCATCATCATGATGTTCAACATCATGTTCATCAGCAGGATATAAAATATCCGGTTCCCTCCATATATCCTGATGACGACAACCTCATGCACCTTTCCTTCGATGCTTATGTCACCCCGATATCTGACTACTTAAACAACAACATCAGGATATGACTTATCCAGTCATATTGAAACATCCTGATGATGATACTCAACTTTATGCTGATGACGAATATTCTGCCAAATATTCCTCTCACGATCCACTTAACTCCTTGATGCCTTATGCCGATACCAAAACACTTAGGGTCAGCAGGATAAACCTTTATCAGGTGATATTTCGGAATGTCCTGATGACGATTATCCTGATGACGATGACGTCATATGCAGCTCCTCCAATATCCTGCTGTCGGCCAAACATTACATTATCAGACCGCGATGGTTTTATCAACCCAATCTTCTACCTTATGCCGATACGCTCCTCCTCGGCAACACCTTGCGATGATCACCCCAATGCACATTCACCTTATGCAATCTACTGCATCATGTTCACCTCCATCTACTCGGATGACGCCCGAAGTAACTGCAGGATATACACAGAAATATCCTGATGATGCCATTGTGATGAATTTCCAACCTTAGCAGATTTTCACCGTTCCGATCTGCTGAACCTCCTGAGGTGACCCGATCTGCTTTCAGGGTGATCTTCTAGACTCAAACTATCAGCACGACCTAGCACATACCCATGCTAGGGTTCTCAACACCTCTCGACTGCGATCTTGCAAACATACATGTGAACAAACACAAAATGCAGACTAAATCCTAAACTACTGTACATGGCCATTCCACCGATTCGACAAATCAACCGGTGGAATGGATCAGCGAATCCATACAACCACCAGAATAGCAACTTGATTACACAATGGAATCCAAACAGAAAATTGACACAAACAGGATCTCTTTATTGATTTCAAAAGATGCAAGTACAATACTCTGTCTCACTCTCTGTCTCACTCTCTGCAAAGTCTGATCGATGATCGAAGATATGCAATACCAACCGATCCTAATACATAAATAGGATCTGCTTGCGAGTACTACCACTCGATTCCCAGCGGCTGGGAGCTTCCAAGCGGCTGGGAGGATCCAACTGAACTAACAAACTATACAGCTGTCATCAGCTGTCATAACAAACTACCTAAAAATAGAAAAGCACAGTCAACTTGAACCTTATTACATGCATTGGTCTTATAAGACCTTCTTGGAAACATTAACAAGACTTAAACTAACTAACTGCCTCATGGAGGCTAGCTGTCAGGTAGGTGCTCCTGCACCAATTTCTATCATGATCAGGAATACCTAGACCATGTGGCTAAAATTTACTTATGGTTGAATAGAGTCTAATCATGGTTATGCTGTCTTGTTAACTTCCCAAAAAGACTTATTGAAGAGTTATGTCTCTTCACAAAAATACCTATATAAGATCAAACAATTGGTGCTGAAAGATCATCAGCAGTAGAATATAATATATACAGTTCACAATGTTCTTAAAAGACCATGTTGTAAGATTATTATTGAAGAAGTAAATTGAAGTTCTCTGATCTTGTGGTTTTATTCTGGCATCAATTGTTTGTTAAACTTACTCAATTGTGTGGTTGTCTCCAGTTCTATATTTCCTTGTTATTCAGATTAATATATCAAGTATATATTTAATTTGTCAATACACATTTGTTGTAGTTGTGTGGTTTGATTAATTGGTTTCCATAATAGGAATTAAAATCCTCCTGATCAATCACAGTAACCTAGAAGTGTTAGTTTGGATCACTAAGAAGAACCATATAATTAGGATTGTCATTCTATCTCCAAGTTAATATTATCTGTTATTCTTACATATTCCACTCAATTGGTTCCTTCAAGAAAGGATTAAAATACCTTCTGGTGAATTATAAGATATCTGATTATATTGGTTGGATCAATAAGAAGAGTTTGTCAGTCATCTCCCTGCACGTTTATACAAGTTATAAACTAAAATTGTGCCAAACAGTTAGAATTATTACCCACTGTAAGCCACTAGTCTTAGTCCTTCATTTGACTATGTTACCCAACAAGGCACTGGTCTTATTTCTATTCATTATTTAAATCCTTTTTACCTTGATATTGCTCATACAATTCTACCAACCATTCATTGGGCATTAGATATAGAATTAGTTAGAAAGCTTTCATCTATCCTACACCATTTGCCACTGTAGGTAGATCCATTTTCTTAGTCAAAATAGTTGCATTCAATCTGCTTTAAATTCCAAGGTTCACCCACCTAGGTGTAGCAAGACCTGAAGTGTAGGAAATTATCAAACCCTAAAGGTTGATTTCGTTATGTTAGTTCAAAAATGTTGCTAATCTAAACATAGAGCCTGGCATCCTCTTAGGATTAGCAACCTGCATTTTTGAGACCTAACAGAAGGAAATGAATCACATGCACACACCTGATTCCTTCTCATTACATTGTTATGTTGGTGAATATGATATCATTCAGGAAGGTTGGGATGCTTATGTTTGATAAGAGTTGGAACATTATGTCTTAATTTGTCCTCCTCCCTTGAATTTTGGAATTTTGGTTGTTTTCCTATGGTGGCAAGTTGTTGTGTGGTTACACAACATAGCCCATTTTGCCTTAAAAAAATAGGGACCCAACCTTTTCTCTGCTTTGCTTGGATTTTTTCACTTCCCTTTACTTTTGGGTGATATGGTAAAAACCAGTAGCAAATGTATGTCAGGATCTTGAAATATAGTTCAAATTTTCAAAGTCAGAATTTCTTCTTACAAACCCTACCAAATGAAAGAGAATGAAATTTTAAGTAGGTTTGCATTTTGAAGAATATTGAAATTCCTTATGATAAAGAAGCTACACCTAGTCAAAGTTTGGTCAATGGGTCATAGGGATATTTATATCATCCTAATATCTAGATATTACTTTAATATCCTGATCCCCAGAAATTGTTAAGTAGCGCTCAACATCTAGACATTTGCCAATGTGTAGACGTCAAAATTAAGTCATGTTGAAAGCTAGACATCATGTGTGTGGACATTAAGTTATCATTTTGATATTAACTTAATATCCAGACCTTAATTTAATGTCCACATCCAAGCCAATATCCATGTCTATATGACGTCACATTATCCTGATTTTATAAAGACTCTTGATCCCACTTATATCACCTAGACATTAGAGCACATGGACATTAACTTCGTTAATATTCGGACCTTTACATAGCATCCTGATCCTGATGATGTCATGTCATCTCAATTTCATAAGGATTCCCAAACCTGCTTACATCATCTGGATATTAATTCATAAGGATATCAACTTTTTGAAGATCCACACCTTTCCTAATATCTAGATCCTAGTGATGTCACCTCACCCCAACTCAACACAAAGGATTTATCTTGCCGATGTCATCAGGATATTTGACCATATGGATATTTCGCATTCTTATTGTCCTGACCATATTTTAATATCCCCATCCTGATGACATCACTCTATCATGCTATAATGAAGGAGCTTTCTCCTAGTGATGTCATCCAGACATTTTGACCATATAGATATTTTGCACTCGTAATGTCCAGACCTTAACTTAATATACATATCCCTTGGTCTAACCAATGATACTACGCCACGTGTCCACATAGACATCCTGACCTATTTTTGACATATTTGAAATTTGATAGTGAATCTTTAGTCAACAATGCTTGACCAAACTCAGATGTTGACGTCATACAGATATATCCCAATGGATATATCCCAATGAATATTCTAAATTTGGGATTCACTCCATCTTGGCGCGCCCTTTTCGTATTTAATGCATTGAAAATTTGTTGGCTTTTAAATTTAAACTCGTGCCAATGAGCACTTGTCCCAATTACTCTTGATTACATCGCTGAGCTCATTTAATCCTTCCAGAGGCAATTAATATGCCCTAAACCTATGAATTTTCAAGATTTAAATGGTAAATTTCTTTCATAATTTCACAATTGCATTCAGAGAGCTAAATTACCTTGCACAAAGAGCCTAAGAATTTAACAGAAGCTACTACAGTGAACCTGCGACTGGATTTTGATTGCACAGAGAAACATGTAATAACTCAAGTATTCATCTACATATTTCAATTCAAGTTCAACAAACTAGGTATGTATGGAATAAACCCTAGCTAGTTATTTCATAAGGATATTCCGTGATTTTAAGCAGGAAGGGACCTAAAATATTGAAATTGAATGAATTTCGGGTTAAGTTTTGATTAAATGCATATGTTTGAATGCAATATTTATTGATTTCATAAATTTAGTGATGTTAACCCTAACATTATAGAAGCCCTAGTTAAGATGAGTCCATGGAATTGCAGGATAAAATGTCTTAACCTCGCATGGACAAACGTGATGCTGAGTTTAAATAGAGTATGTTCCTGAAGGCACATAGCATATACAACAAACAAGGGTTCGCAGAAGACACCCATTCTGGAAATATAGAGATTGAGGCTTTTAGAGCCAGAATTAACAGCAAGGAAGATCATCTTGTCTTGAAGAACTTAGTGACCATAGGGATGTACTACGCAACGGCTTTCCCATATGCTGCAGAAGCTCTGGAACTCATGATCAAGTGTTACCACTACTAAAATGTCATCACAAGGAGAGTTGAGAAGCAAGGGCGAGTCTATGTAGATTTGTCAGTAGATGGTATAATTGAAGCTTTTAATTTGCCTACATAGAGAGGGATGTATGTGTCAGATTTGGGGGCACTTGCTAAGGAATATGAGGGTAAGCAAAAGGATTGTAGAAAAGTGATTTTTCTAGCATGGAGAGATCTGGCTAATAAAGAAAAAGTAGTGGGTAAAATTCCCCAACATTTATACAAATATGACTTTAGCCCAGAAGTGCAATACATGATCTTCCTACTCAGCAGAATGAGTGGAAAGGAGAATACTAGGAATTTTGAGTCATGGATGTTCAGTTTGATCTGGATGGTCATTGAAAATAAAGCGGTGGTCTAGTGGGCCAAAATTATCAGTGATGCCATGTACAATCAAATGGTAAAATGGAGAAGAGTAAAACATAGAGTATTTAAAATGACTTCATATCTAGTATATGCATGTGTAGCCAAAGGTACCTTTGATGGGCTGCAAACAATAGGAAGAATGGGTAGATTGTCTCATGAGAAGACTCCCTGGGAGCATTATCCCCAGCTGGAAAGGACACAATCTATTCAGCACTATAATATTCTGAATGACTGCTTCATTATGCATATAGTTAGGCTCTTGGAAGGAGATAGAGACAAGAGGTTTTCAGTAGGAGCCACAGAGTAGATTCATCCATATGGATCCTAGTTTTTTATATTTCAAAACCTGGTTCATATAAGCCAAAACTTATTCATTTATCAGGATGGAAGGGTTCAGTGGGAATCCCTTCATGCCACAAAGATATCCATTAGACAAAGTGGTCTTAATGGAAATGGTTAGACAATAGATCCCTGAATTGGAGATATCCAAGAGAAAAGAAGGAAAACCATATAGAAAAATTCCCTATAGAAATCAATTGGTTTATGGTTGGATCACTAGATAATGCTAGGGAAGTTGAGTCAGATTTGAAGAGTCTAAATTTGCAATTATTTCCATTAGCAAGAGATTATGATCCTTATCATAGGATTGAGAAGAGTTTTAATAAGAAATACAAGCACATCATGCACCTAGAAGATTACTAGGTAGATTGTGATGATGAGCATGAAGTGAGGAAAAGAGAATACCAGAGACTAACCCTAGATCAGATGCAGACCATTAGATAACCGAAGGTCCCTCCACAGGTTAAGAAAGATGATGATGATACCATGGATCCAGAATCTGAGGATAATAAGGTGTATAACGAGGCCCTAGTGCCTCTAAATTGGACCCAAGGAGATGAGACCTCAATTGATGTCTTTACTGCCAAAGTGATGGCAAGGACCAAGAGCTGGGTGAATAAGAAGATCAATGAATTAAAAGCAAAAGGTGTTGCTATCACCTATGACAAGAAGAGAAAAATGAAAGAAAGTGAAGAGCCTAGATATGATGACTTCCTAGTACATAAGAGGCAGGTCCTCGAGACTAGATTAGCGCAGCCGAGTTCATCAGGAACTGTGGGACAACCTACATCTAAGGGAGTTTCATTGGTATATGCAAAACCCTCTCCTCCTAGGGATACACCTCTAGTGGTTATTCCAATCTCCATGCCTAAGGCATCAATTGCAGAAAATTTTTTGGAGGAAGAAGATTAGGGTCCAATTGGGACCATTATAGAAAAGGGGTTAGATGTCTTCCAGGGAATCAATATCCCTAGGCATTCAAGCTACTAAAGCCCAATCATGAGGGGAGCAATTCCACCTCCTGTTCAAGAACAGGCACATCCAGGACCAACTTTGAATATAGTGAAGGAATTCCAACACAATGTGCCTGCTGTAAATATAATAAAAGTAAAGACTAAAATGACACAATAGGCCATAAGTAAGTCATTAGAAAAGGAGGTGAGTAAGTCATTTCCATTAAGTGGAATGGTGGATTTAACTGAAGATGATGTAGTTAGAGATGTGACTAATCATCCTATTGAGACTTTACTCCACCATACTAAAGTTGCAACTAGGGATAAGGATACAGGAGTAAAGGATAAAAGCATTGATAGGGCAGAGTCCCCTGAGGTTGAAATAAAAATGGGACCCTTAAATGTCCTAATTGAGATAGTAACCAGCCCCGAGATGACTGATTTGACATATCAGCCTAAAGATGGGGATCAGAAAGGGGAAACTGTTAGAAATGATCAATAATAGGAGGAGAACATCCCAAGGATGTTGATGACAGAAGTGTTGATGCTCAAACTAAAGGGACACAACAAGATGTTCATGTGAATAAAGATGAACAAGAATAACAAGATATCCTAAAAAAAGAACCTGAACAGAAGTCTGTGTCAGGATCAGTCATTGATACATGAAGCAAAGTTGGTGAGGGTGATCAAAGACAAACAATACAAGAGCCCCATCAAGATGATCAAGCATAAGGAGTTGAAAGAATCCAAGTGGGAGCAATGCAGGAAGAGCAAGATTAGGATGTGCTTATGGATGATATGGTTCTGGATGAACAAACAGACACATCACATCTGGATCAACCACTTCCAGAATACGTAAAGGTTCATGAGGATAGCAGGGTTGATCAAGATAAAGATCAACAAACAGGAAATCTTGAGGTCCTTCCTTCACAACAGGATCAGGATAAAAATGAACAAGAAAATGCACAAATCCCTGTGGATGATGATGGCATGGATAAGAATAAAGAAATATAAGATGCTCAAATTGAGAAGCAAGACCAAGGAGGGTCAGGACCACCTGTATTCCCATGGATGTCATCAGAGGTGGAACATCCACAAAAGGAGACTGAGTCCTTTGACTTCTAGTCATTATTTACACTGGATCCATCCAAACCAAAGAGGAGGGCAAGGATAGTCTCTACAATAAAGAGGGATGTAGCAACAGGAAAAAGAATAGCTCAAATAGTTGTACCAACAGTGGATAAGGCCAAAGGAGAAATAAGGTTTGATGAATTTCAAATAACTACCATTGATTTAGGTCACACCATCAAGGAAGAAGAGATCCAAGGATTGAGGGATCATACTGATGCGGTGGAGGCTAGAATAAAGAAGGCAAAAGCCAAGAAGAAGATGTATAAGGAGCAAGTAGCTCAATTACAGGCTTTTGTGAAGGGGTTGGTAGCACCAACCAATATTCAGGTTATAGATAATACGTCATTGGCATTAGTATCTCAATAGGAGATAACTTCATTGGATGTGCAGAAGCATCATGCACAAATAATGGATAAGTGGTTTACCAAATTTTTGGGTGAAGGTGAACAAGTAATAAAAATCTCATTGTCCAATTGGGACATGCTCAATTTTCTAAAGAGAAAAGCTGACAAACTAAAGAAAGAGGTTGGTCAAATATTAATAAAGAGTGGTAAGCATTTGACTACACTCAAGGATATGAGGAAGGCAGATGGTGGCACCCTCATGACCAAAAATGTCCTGACACCTCAAACATTGCCACAGCTAGATAATTGGTTTGATGATACAAGGTTTGAGGTGGACATATTGAAAAGGTGTAATGCTAAGGTTACAGATATCAATGTAAAAGCACATGAACTCTTAGCTGAAGAGATAAGGATTTTGGAAGCCCTTAAGGGTGAAGTTGAGGGAAAGGTAGAAAATTAAGATGAGGATTTTATTACCAAGGCATTCAAGGATAATTTCAGCCTTGTAGCAGAAGATCCTATTCAACATTTTTCTGAGGCTACTATTGATAAATCCATGTGGATGAAGGCTAAGATTGAAGCATATAATGAAGAGTTGGATAGCTGGACAAATAAGTGGGTAACTTTGCAAGAACAACTAAAGGCGTAGGAGCATGCTGATGCAAAGGCAAAGGTACCAAATAGAACAAAAATAGATAAGGCTATCCAGGCATATGAGCTTTTCTAGGGCAACAGATGCAGAATAACAGAGGAGCCATCCATAGATGAATAATTAGATGGAAATGTAGAGTGAAAGGGTCACATTAACCAAGTAAAAGATTCCAAAATATTCTAGAATGCCAGTTGTGTCTGACCAGATTGATTGCCAAATGCAATCATATACCACATTTCATCATGACCATTAGATCATTAGATCTGTTGTAACTGTATCCTCTCCTTGTTCTATAAAAGGGGATCGATTGTCATTTGTACAATTATTAGGAGCTTATCGAGAGAGAATTTTTGAGATTTGTGAGCACTAAGTGTACATTTTGTGACTTAGCATATCCCCATGGTTCTTTCTTTAGATGAATTGTATATATGCATACATTTTGAATATTGAATGAAATAGAGATCTAGATTACAATTCCATTGTAAATCCTGAGTAATCTTTGTGGATGTCATCTTTATATGTCACTATGATTTGTTGTGTCCCTTGGATTGCATTTCAACTAGTGAATATTTTTGTTATCATGTTCCTTTGAAGATTAGCATCAACTATGTGTAGTTGTGGAACATCCTAGTGAAGCATGGTTTTATTTCATCTCTATTCATGAAGTATTGAATTGTGCATATGGATCGATGGTTGAAACTCACTCATTTCAAATAATTTTAGAATTTCATTTCAATTTCTTTTAAATTTCATTAATCATCATCATCAACTACAAAATATTGATACATGATAAACATAACATAGTAAATATGCAGACATCCATAGATAATTGAACGTCTGGTGCATATTTGAGCAATTCACTTGTAAGATTGAAAATATCATGCAAATACTTGAAACTAATGGCAAAGAACGTAGAAGTATCAGCTTGTAGGCACAATATTTAGGAGAATTTAAAGTACAGAAGCATAATCAAGTGAAGATTAGTTCAAATTAAGTAAACTCAGAAGAACTAATCAAAGCTACATAAATCATCATGAACAGTCTTAATCAGAGTGAAGATCAGAAGAATTGATTAAACTTAGAAGGAATTCACATGAATATTTTCATAGTCTAGTTAAAGATTGTAGGATTTAACATCAATTCATTGAGATTTATTCAAAATAGGTGAAACGGAGTAAATATTTACATATTCAGATAAAAATTACATCAAATTTCATGCGTAAGGCCCCTAAATGCTCAACGACAAATTCACATCAAACCACTAAGAGATTATTAGAAGATCATGACCTAGTTAACAGAGACTTAGAATCATAAATTCATCCTGAATTTATCGTATTCTTCAAGAGGATAAAGTATTTCAGGTTGATTGTGATGCTAGTGGAAATGCAATAGGAGCAATTAAGTCAAGAAGGTAGACCAGTAGCATATTTCAATGAGAAATTGAATGATGCAAGGAGGAGATATTCAATATATGATCAGGAGTTCTATGTCATAATTCAAGCCTTGAAGAAGTGGAGAAATTACTTGTTGCCAAAAGAATTTGTGTTATACACTGACCATCAAGCTTTACAATATTTGAGTAGTCTGGGTAAGTTGAGTCAGAGACACATGAGATGGGTAGAGTTCATGCAGAGTTGTACATTTGTATTGAAGCACCGGAGTGGAAAGTCAAACAAAGTTGCAGATGCATTGAGCAGAAGAAGGAAATTGTCGATAGGAATAAGGGTAGAAGTACCAGGTTTTGAAGAACTCAAGCACATGTATGAGGATGATCTTGATTTTGCAGAAGCATGGAAAGCATGTAGAGAACTTGTTGTGACAGATAGAAGCAAGTGGATGGATTATTTCATTCAAGAAGATATCTTTTTCAAAGGGAATCAATTATGTATTCCTAGGAGTTCAATGAGAGAGAATTTGATCAAGGAAAAGCATAGTGGTGGATTGGCAAGACATTTTGGTATTAATAAAATAGTAGCTTTGGTGAATGAACATTATTTTTGGCCTTAGATATACATGGATGTAAGGAAGTTTGTTCAAAGTTGTATAATTTGTCAAGTTGCAAAATGGAGTAGTCAAAATACTGGATTATATAAACCTTTGATAGTATCGAAGAGACCTTGGGAAGATATAAGCATGGATTTCATATTAGGATTACCAAGAACACAGAGGGGACATGATTCCATATTTGTAGTAGTGGATAGATTTTCAAAGATGGTGCATTTTATTCTTTGTAACAAGACAAATGATGTTGTACATGTTGCTGACCTATTTTTCAAGGAGATTGTGAGATTGCATGTATTACCAAAGGGTATAGTTTCAAATAAGGATCTACAAGGTTCATAGGATATTTTTGGAGGACATAATGGAAGAAGATGAAGATAACCCTAAAAGTTTAGTTCAACATTTCTCCCACAAATAGATGGACAAACAGAAGTGGTAAATAGGAGTTTGGATAACTTGTTAAGATGCTTAGTAGGAGATAAGGCAGGAAATTGGGATATAATTCTACTGCAAGCAGAGTTTGCATACAATAAATTAGTGAGCAGAAGTATAGGGAAGACACCATTTGAAGTTGTGACTGGAGTACAACCTAGAGGAGTTGCGGAGCTGAGAAACATCAGTATGAATAACAAAAGGAATATAGAGGTAGAAGAATTTGCAGGATACATGGACAGTACACACTCAGGTCTAAAAGTATTTGGAGGAGATGAACAACAAGTATAAGGGACAAGCAAAAGAAAAGAGGAGACATAAGAAATTTTTTGTTGAAGATGAAGTCATGGTATATCTCAGAAAGGAAAGATTTCCAGTAGGGACATACAACAAGCTAAAGATGAGAAAGTTTGGACCATGTAGGATTCTTAGGAAATTTGACTCAAGAAATGCATATGAAGTGGAATTACTGGAAACATTTGGCATATCACACATATTCAATATTGCAGATCTATATCAGTATCATGAGGGTGAATCAAGTGATAGCACCACTAAAGTTGGTCTGAAGGATCAATTATCACATCAACAACAGGAGAATATAGAGCAGATTTTAGATAGCAAAAGTGGACGCAGCACCAGAGGCAAGTAGTTTAAAGAGTACCTAGTTAAGTGGGAAGGAAGACCAGAGGAAGTTTCATCATGGATTTCTTAGGCTAAGGTAGACCGCATTGGTTTTCCTCTAGCCCTAGGAAAGTGAGAGACTCACTTTTCAAACAACCTCAGGTGTCTGATACAGGAGCATCCTAGGTTGAAAGGCAATCTTGCATCAACCAAAAAACATTTTGTTTCTTTTGTTTCTTGCATTTTAGTCAGTTCAGTCTTAGTAGATTGCACCGCATTCTACTGCATGATCACTTCACAGTTTTCAGCACAAGATTAAGACTCTTCAATGATTATGCTACATCATATCTAGAATTTAGGAAGTTTTCAATCATCTACTGGAAGTTATCGCTATCAAAAGCTTCATTAGGATTCACTATTCAGAACATTTATCCTTCAGCATAATACATGGAGTTGTGGAACCTTCTCATGACATGCGACACCTAGTAGAACATATCACAAGGCATTTTAGCACTAGAGGCACCTTCAACTAGAACCACAATGAGATCCATCAACATTAGAAGCTTCACCATTGGATTTAGGCTGACCTACATGTTTCATTAAGCATTGAACTTTGAAACATTCTAAGGCCAATGCGGATCATTCTTTGGAACCAAAATCTCTATATAATCATCCACTAGATGTAGTTAGAGGCATCAGTGAAGTCAAAATGATCTAATAAGTTAGGTTAGTAGAATGTAGAGTAGCACTTCAAAGCTATATCTTTCATATGAATTGTAACAAGTCGGAGGATAGGCTTATGAGCCCATTGTAGTCCTCATGTTGCTGGCATATGAGGATTGTAACTATTTATGATATTGAATATATATATATATATATATATATATATATATATTCATTTGTTGTTCCATTCTTTGTGATTTCTATTGTGTTTATTCTAAGGCTACATGGTAGGACAGTACTAATTCTTAGACCCTCCATCTGTGACTACACCAATCCAGGTTGCTGGTGTGAATGACAAAGGAAATAAATCAGTGGCTCCACCTAAACAAAATCTTCAAATATATACAAATCCATTACCTCATCATGAATCTAATGTCATGGACACTTTTCAAGAACAAGATTATGAAGGTGAAGTTTGTATGGTAGATGCCCACCCTCATAAAGAGCAAGCTAAACCTGAACCATCTATATATTTTACTCCTCATCATGCTACTATTGAAGCTCCTGATGGACCTCTCTACATAACCATATGAATCAATGATAAACCTATAAGTGGTGCTATAATAGATCCTATATGCATGGTAAATGTAGTAACTAAAGAGTTTCTCTACATGCATTGTTTACACCACAATCACTAGGATGTATCAGAAATCACGATTAGACCACATGATGGGTCTATCCTTCCAACTATTGGTGCCTTGACTCTCGATGTCAAGGTTACGACAAGAACCTTGGATGTTACATTTATCAACATTCCTACATCAAACTTATTTCATGTGAAGTTGGGTCACCCATTGCTATGCTCCATGAAGGCGGTCCCCTCTATGGTTCATAAGTGCTTAAATTTTCCATTTGAGGGACGTGTGCACACTATACATCACAATTAGTACCTGCCTGTTGCTCAACATGGACACTTTACACTTGAGCTAGAGAGGATTTATTCTTGTTGTCATATCAAAATTTTAAAGCAAAGAAAATAGCAAAGTTGGCACTTAGTAACATACCTCCTTGTGATGTCCCCAAACCTCCTCAATCCTCCAAGGCTACAATAGTAGTTCCCCTGTCCCATAGGTGGTGAATGAAGCTAAGCCTAAATCAAAGGTTCTTCCCCGTCCTTGAGCATTAAGTAGCTATGCTAAGGTTCCCCCTCTTCCATCCCTTCAAGGACAATGAGCCAACCATAAAACACAAAATAGACCTCCCCACAATTGCAATATTACGTTTGTCCCACCTGCCTTTGCGGAGACTAGTGGAAATCAAGTGGTTGCGCGTGTGTTATTTCTTGAGGTTTCCCAAC
Organism: Cunninghamia lanceolata; assembly: GCA_027924645.1. Taxonomy (NCBI): domain Eukaryota; kingdom Viridiplantae; phylum Streptophyta; class Pinopsida; order Cupressales; family Cupressaceae; genus Cunninghamia; species Cunninghamia lanceolata. Next base: position 5,979,670 of record BSBN01000976.1, on the reverse strand, counting down.
CACTTTTAGATGCTCAAGTACTTCCACCTATTTCACAAGTTGAGAAGGAAGAGAAGCTCTCATTGAGGAACCCTTCCCCCATAGTGTCCCAACCTTCAGTGGTTCCTCCTGTTTCTTCTAATGTTCTTAAAGCAAAGGAAGAAAAGGAACCTACGTTGGAAGATACTACAGTTCCCTTAATGAACATAACAAATAAAGCTAAGAGAAATAAAATTACGAGAGAAATAAAGAAGCATCATTGTGATATGGCTTTCCTTTCCATAGGAGAGGAGAATCTCCCTCCTCACAAGTGTTTCTCACTGACAAATGCAAAAGAGACATCAACTAGTGTTTTATCTCCTCTAGAGAAGGATAAAGCTTTACAAACTGCTATGGAACCTATTGTACTATATTCTGATAGTGAATCTAAAGATAAAAATGATATAGGTATGGCTCTTGTTCCTTACACCTCACTTGCTATAGTTCCTCTTACATCTTCTCCACCTTCCTAAATTGGTGATGAACAAGATTGGGAGGAGGATGATTTGCTTTAGGTTGACTCGTAAGTGTGGACCCTTATTTCTATTATGTCATGCGTGCATGTGATTGTTTTCCCCTGTAATGTGTTGCTTGATGCTTTATGTATGTTGTTGTTGTTAAGCTCTCTTTGGATCACCCTTGACACCCTTGTAGGTGCAAGGATACAAAGGGACTAAAATTCATTGTGACATTTTCTCTATTTGTATCATCATTCTTCTATATGTTGTAAGTTGCATTGTTGAACATGTTTCCTTTGGGGACGATGCAAGGCGTAGGATGCTTTGGCATTCTCCCTTGTTGACCCAAAGGGTTTTTATTTTCATGTGATATTTCTTCCTTTGTCTCTGTAGTTCTACTAGCTAGTGGATGATGATAGTTCCATATATATAGTCTTGAGATATCTCCTATTATACAACCATTCATATACTGATGCCAGTCAGGTAGATCTCTTTGTGTTATTTCTCTTTACTTATATGTTTGATTTATGTGGCACCTTGTTTCTATGTTCGGTGTCATACCATGACTACATAAGCCATTATGTATCATGTTCGAAGCATTACCTCAATTTGCCTTTTGTGGGGGCAACCCCTTATTGTGATGTAGTTTTTGGGAACACATATCTTATGGGCATATGCTTCTAGAAATATCCCACGCCTATCTTGTGGTTTATTCTACCTTAAAGCAATTGGTCGCTGATAGGAGTTAGCAATCACTTTAAGGTGGGGGCATACATCACACTATGCTCTTTTGGTTACATACTTGTTTACTATAGTTGGCATGGATCTCACCTAATCATTCAATGGTCCTCACTAGCTTGTAATGTTTCTTTTTGGTCCATGAGCCACCTAGTACAATGAAGTTTGCTATCCCGTGTGCTTCATGTGACTTGTCATGGTCACATATTAATTCGGCAGTCCTTACTAGTGTGTGATCCATGAAGGCATTTATTTTCACATGACCCCTAGTGATAGAACAAGCTAGCGTCAGAGTCATCTGACTTGTGTGTTTTTTTCTATGTTTGTTTATTTGATGCATTATGTTTGAACTTATTTTTCTTAATGATTCTATGTGTCTTGTGTGTTTTCATCATGTTTTCCATGTGTTTTCCATGTATACATTGTGCCTTATGTGTATGATTCATGTCAAGCATGTGTGCATTGTGTGTCCTTCGCGTGTATTCCTATGTATGCTTTTTAATACTCCATGTATGTGAATTATGTTACAATGTCTTGTGTGTTTTAAAATCTCTTTGCTTATGTGTTTGCAACCTTAGAATCCTAAGCTTGGGGGCTACTAATAGTCCACAACTCGGCAGAATTCTTTGGGCTTCTATGTCTTTGTGTTTGAAATCTGTCTTCTCCTTCCTTTAGTGTGAGTTTGAACATAAGTTCATACCCACACTAAAGTGGGGGCTAAATTTTATAGAGTAAAATGTGTACACTAGCATTTTACACCTAGTTTAGCACCTGGTTGGACCTAAATGTTTACAATTGTTAATCAATACCTATTTTAACACCTTTTTGAACAAATTAAACAGTTAAATATCAATCGTGATAAATAAACCCAACAAAATAAGGTTAGGACTGGTCTAAGCCCACTTAAATGGACACTCTTTGGAGTTTTGGGGGCTAAAGGACTCAGGTGCCTAGCGCCCTAGTCCCGAAAGTTAGCCCCGGTCCTATTTTTTTGGTGTTGGCTTAAAACACCTCCAAAACTTTTACTTGTTAGTCCCATTCGGTTTATTTATCATTGGTGAGTGGGAATGCATATATAAAGGAGTTTTACAATTCATTTTATACACTAGATGGATATTTCAAGTTTTCTGATATGTTTTGATCTTCTATGCTCAAGTGCTCTTCATGCTTGGATGTGCTACATGCTTGTGGATGTTATGATTCTCATTTGCAAGTTTTGAAGGAAGTTAAAGCTATCTTTGTCTATCTTCTTGTTGGTGCAAGATCTTGAGTTATCTACATCAACTAGGGTTTCACATCTTGTGGTAATCATTATCACTTTCATTCATATTTCTATCATTTATTATTGATATTGCCTTTGTCCTCCTAGGGTACGCACTCTTGGATCACTAATCATTGTTGTAGTGGAGGTGGAAACACCAACATGGGGTTTGACTAAGGCAAGCCCCTAAACACAAAATAACCTTTTCCCTCTTTGTTTGTGTGTAGGTTGAAGATACAGGTTTCTGAAGACAAGATTTGGGAAGAAGTAAGGGTTTGCAGGTACAAGTCTGGTGGAGCTCAAAGATTCTGTAAAACCCCAGAAAGGGTCTAGGGCACCTAGCACCCTGGTATTTTGGTTCTCTTGAACTTAGATTGAGGTTCTAATCTATTTCTTGACCTCTATTATACTTTCTAATTTTTTGTTTCTATTTCTGACTGTCGTATATCTGTCGATCTTTGTCAATTAGGGTTTCATCTTTTGCCCTAGTTTAGTTGGTAAATTTTGGTTGAATTTGTTTGACTCTTCTCTATACAACAAAAGGGCAGAACCCCTACAGTTTGGCTCTCCTTCATGGGTAGAAGCCAAGCTCGATTGGTGCCCCAATGTTTGTAGAAGAGGGTTTGACCTAGTTTAACTCTTTAGTCTAGATCACTCTTTTCTACTTAATAGATTTGTCCCCCTATCAGTCTAGCATCTGACCAACTATACCCTAAGATTCCTAGAAATTTCCTCATGAAATATAATGCAAGGCAAATGATTAAAGAACCATACCAAAATGTGTAGTCACTTGTATTCATTCTTTTCACATTCTCTAGTAGTTATTCTTGAAGGATTTCACTTAGGTCAAATTCGATGACATTCACCACCATCTCATATGCAATCATTTTTTATGTTCCTATTGTTGAATTCTCCCTAATTGTGTAGTAGATCTTATAGGTAATTATTTTTGTTGCATACCTCAATTTATGGTTTGTGATATCCTCCACTGAAAGATTCCTCCCATCAAATTTTTATCCTATCAGTGCCATGACTTGCTTATTTTCACCTTCTTCTTCATGGTTAGCTCAGCTTTATTATTTAACCTGATCACCTCCTTGATGAATTTCTTCACAATTTGATAGAATTGGTCCAAGTACATAAAATCAAAGTGAATTCAACAAAGGATCAAACTAACCCATGCATGTTCCTCTCAAAAACTTAGGAAATATTCCCAAATATCTAGTTTCAAATCACACATTCTATGATACTAATATAAGTATTCTCATACTCCCAAGTTTTGATTAATCTTGGTTAGAGTTAACCGCTCCTCAAACTAGCCATGATCTATTTTTGTGAGTGAAACATGAATATATTTTTGGATATCCTCTACATAGAGTACATAAACTAGAACATTAGAAAAAGTGTTATCTTCATCCACCACCCTAGCCTTCCAAGGGTAATTTGGCATATACCAAAGTAGGTTGTGCCATCTTGTCTATTTGAATTGTACCTTGGTTATGTTTCTTCCCCTATTTTTTGCGCTAACCCAACCCTACTTATCTTTTTTCTTGGTTTTCAACTCTAACACCACTTATAGATTTATATAGTCTACTATTTCCACCTTTCAACCTTTTTTTACTCTCTTCTAGCTAACCCTATGTTTGACACTTCATTTCTCAATTAAACTATGCTCATAGTACTTAGTAATTTTTGTGTGATTTTATCCATTGAGTTCATGTCCTGATATAAGTTCCAATGACAATTTTGGAATTTAATGATTCTAACTACTCCTTCCTCTATTTTTGAATTTCTCCCTTAGTTTTTGTTTTAATTTATTAGGTAGGTAGTCATCTAGAAGTGAGCAAATTATACACTAACATAGACTTAATAATATATATTAATAGTACCTATTATACAAGGTGTTCTATCCATACCCGATCTTGTTGTAGACACAACCCATCCCTTAGGCACCTGTATAATAAGATTCTAATCTCGCTCCATTTACATAACCATCCAAAAAATCATTCTGTAGAGTTTTTAGTTTTACTTCTCTTAAAGAAAAATATTATCAATTTTATACAATCCAAGCCACCACATTTTTAATTTCCTAGGATTTTAAATTGACTATCATATATTAAAATTGTGTCACCAATTTCTAAAGTTTTATTCTTTATATTCCTGCCATGCCATGTTTTTTGTCACACTTTCTCTTGTGTCTTGTTATATGCAACAATGAACCATTTTTCATCAATTTTATCTAATCCCATCAATCTCTCCCTAATGGATGCATCTTTAGTCAAACTTAATGTGTTGACCAACCTGAGATTTGGTACCATGTATTTCATGGGTGATGCAACATCTAACCCATATACTAATTGAAAATGGAAAAAAATTGTGAGCCTCTTGTGTTTTGTTCTATATGCCTAGAGGACTGTTACTACCTTTACATCCCAATTTGAATTATTCTCATTACACATTTTTTTTAGTGTGGTGCCTAAAATCTTGTTGAAGGCTTCATTGGCTCCATTGGCTTGTGGTTGGCAAGGGTTGATTTTGTTATGCATTATCATAAGTTTTTCTAATAGCTCCACTGTTGGTGTGAAAAGGGGCATTTCCTATCTAGTTTCCCCTTTGTAGTGTGAACAAGGCACATTATCTAACTAGTCATTAGTTATGACCTATTCACACATGTTCGCATGTTAAGTTGACTTAGGGCTCTAGGACTCTTTCTAGTAGTTTCTGGTACACATGTGATCTTATCCTATAGTTGTCTCATGTCATAGGATTAAGACACTTGTCATCATCCTATTTAGTCCTATCTTATCACCTTGCCTTTATAAGCAAGGCATATCATGTACATATGTGATGTAGGAGCATCCGGGTGCACACGCGATCGACATCAACCAAAAATAATCTCAGGTTTTTTCTTCCAATTTTTGTGTGTGGTGCTTGTTCATGGCATCTTTTGACTATAGGAAGCCTCATGTGTGTTCAAAATTACAAAATTTGAGTTTTTGTCGGTTCGCTATTTTAGAGGCCCCACAGGCAGTTTTACAGAAACAATTGTTTTTAGGGATTTGTAAGAGCTGGGAAAAAATACTTTCGGGGGTAGATATTGGGCTATGTTTCTCCAAATATGCAAAATGAATCGTTGCCAAATCTTTCACCATTTGGGAAAATTTTAAATTTTCTGTTTGTGGTTGACATTTTATGGGAAATTTAGATTCTCGATCTTCCTAAAGTTTGAAGAAAAATCCTTTGAAGGGAAGAATCATAATGATAGTCTACATATTCTAGCAATTCTTCATTGAAAGATACTTGCTTTTGGGCAAAAGTTATGTAAAAAGGTGTTTTTTCAGCTTCCCGCACACCTTGCCACAGTCGTATTTTGAAAATTTCTCCATAATTATTTATGCAACTTTATGAGGTAGTCTTTGATGGATTTTATTTAGCTCATATTCATCTTTTGAAGAAAATTGAAAAGTCAAAATGGGTAGAAGCAGAGAATTTTCTTTTTTGCCGATTTTACCATTTCACCATGTAACCGCTCCTTGGCAAAACAAGAATATCAATTAGTGGGCAAATATTTAGGAAAATCAAATGACGTTGGTTGCATGTTGTAGACACCTAAAAATGCCTTGACCATGCAAGCCACTTTCCTATATCCTTGCATCACCAACTTCCCCTTCACTAATTAATTAAATAAAATTAATTTAATTAATTCATCCTAACCATTCACCTGTAATAAATTAAAATTAATTTATTACCCTACCTTAACCATTTGTCCACAATTAATTAAATAAATATCCCAATACTTATTTAATTGATTTCCCCCATCACACCTAGATTACTTAAATAAAGCATACTTATTTGATTAATCCACCTAGCCTATGACCTAAACCTAGCCTAATTAAATAAATATCATTTATTTTATTAGCTATCACACCCTACCTAGCCCCTAGACCCAAATTAAGTAAGTATAACTTAACTTAATTAATTTTAACCAATAATTAACCTCTCTACTAATTCCAACAGCCATATTAATTAAGTTAATCACTTAATTAATTAGCCTAAACCTCCATTATCCCATCTCCCCACACCCTTTGAATAAAAAATAAAATTTTCATTAAAAGGGAGTCACATGTGTCTCCACCTCACCTTTCCTCTTTCATGCAAGAGCATTTTTTAATATATATGCTCACACATGTCTTTGCCAAAAACATGCATGTGTCATTTCTCATCCCACTCACCCATAAACTGCATTTTTTTATTACAACCTCTCCCACTAAAATGAATTTTTAATTCATTCACAAGTCTTAATCCTCATTAATGCAAAGCTTTCCAAAGGTTAATTAAAAATTTTAAAATAATAAGAGCCCTCCAATATTGTTGATCAAATCTTGGTCCTTGATTTCACCATTTAATCTCCACCCTTAAATTTCAATTTCAAACCTCCACCATTGATCCAAAATCCTCCAAAAACTCTATAAATTCAAGCCTCCTCCAAGCATTTTTCAATCAAGCCATTTTGCATCCAATTTATGCCAAAATTCATAGCCAACTCTTAGCCAAATCCATTGCAAAAAGCCATCCAATTCCATTTGTGTTGGTTAATAGAGCAATCCACATCTATTTTGTATTGGGTAAAGCTAGGTGTAGACACCCAAAAATGTCCACCTTATCACAACGTTATATCATTTAAGCATCTTGTATCATGTTTTGCCCTAGGTAACCCCTTCGCCATCCTAACTAGCATCTTCCTCTAACAAATTAAATAAATCCAACATTTATTTAATTTATCCCATCCTCTTCGCATTATTAAATAAATAAATTTTATTTATTTATTTAACCCTCCTTTCCTCTTAAATAAAATAAAATAAATCTTTTTATTTTATTTCTATTTATCATTTTATCCTCATTTTCCTCATGATTTAAATAATATTAAATTATTTAAATCATTAACTTACCTTCCATATTTATCTCTTGAGATGACTCAACTCATCTCTTCCACCTTCCAATTACCTCTCGAGTTAACTTGGCCCACCTTCCATTTCCAACTCGACTCATCTCTCAAATCACTCACCCATCACTCATCCACCTTCCATTTTTCTCTCCCAAGTTGCATAGAAACTTTCTAATTCAATTATCACTTGCAAAATGGAAGTTTTAACCTTCCTTCCTCTCACACTTGCCTATAAATTAATTCATTTCCAAGCCATTTGGCATGGATGAACTCTCAAGCGTTGTTATTCTACCGAAATCCCTCCTCATCCATCAACCTCCCTATCTTCTTCTCATCACCCTCACATCTATCTTTCAATCATCAATCTCTATCATCGTTGTGCTAGAATGTATATACAAAAAATTTAGATAAAATCAAAAGATTAAATCTTTAAACGGGGGGGGGGGGGTTCTTTTTCTTTTTGCCATAACTTTTGCATACGACGTCTAAATTGTGCAAATAAACACTCGTTGGAAAGGTGACTCTGCAAAATTCACAATGGACTAAGTTTGATCTTGAAATTTTATCATTTTATCATCTCTTTTTACAGTCAAACTTCATCTATTTTCTAAGCTTCTATCTATCATTTTCTTGGAAATTAATGGTTTTATTGGTGCAGCTTGTCACATACGCTTGTCAAAGAACGAAGGTTAAAAACATGCTAACATTGTTTGCTGATCTGATCGGTCCAAGTTTCTAAACAATTTTCTTACTAAAGTAGGTACATTTAGTTTTGGTGCTTTAAAATGAACAATTTGTCTTCATTGTGTCTACTTTTCATTTCTTAGGCTTGCTTGCTTTGATTGTATGTAACCCGATTTAGCAATAGAAGTATCCTCTCCTCCTGCCTATCCAACAGATCTGGGGTGCATGAGAAATTGTTGCTAACTCTAGAGGGCATGCCTTCCCATTGTGAGAAGGGGTATGACCCAAGTGGAAATAGGCTAAAGACAAGCCCTTCCAAGCCGCTATATAAATAAAGTGTTTGTGTCAAAAGTCACAAACAACAGGTGTTGTTCTACTATACCTTCCATATTTATCTCTTGAGATGACTCAACTCATCTCTTCCACCTTCCAATTACCTCTCGAGTTAACTTGGCCCACCTTCCATTTCCAACTCGACTCATCTCTCAAATCACTCACCCATCACTCATCCACCTTCCATTTTTCTCTCCCAAGTTGCATAGAAACTTTCTAATTCAATTATCACTTGCAAAATGGAAGTTTTAACCTTCCTTCCTCTCACACTTGCCTATAAATTAATTCATTTCCAAGCCATTTGGCATGGATGAACTCTCAAGCGTTGTTATTCTACCGAAATCCCTCCTCATCCATCAACCTCCCTATCTTCTTCTCATCACCCTCACATCTATCTTTCAATCATCAATCTCTATCATCGTTGTGCTAGAATGTATATACAAAAAATTTAGATAAAATCAAAAGATTAAATCTTTAAACGGGGGGGGGGGGGGGGTTCTTTTTCTTTTTGCCATAACTTTTGCATACGACGTCTAAATTGTGCAAATAAACACTCGTTGGAAAGGTGACTCTGTAAAATTCACAATGGACTAAGTTTGATCATGAAATTTTATCATTTTATCATCTCTTTTTACAGTCAAACTTCATCTATTTTCTAAGCTTCTATCTATCATTTTCTTGGAAATTAATGGTTTTATTGGTGCAGCTTGTCACATACGCTTGTCAAAGAACGAAGGTTAAAAACATGCTAACATTGTTTGCTGATCTGATCGGTCCAAGTTTCTAAACAATTTTCTTACTAAAGTAGGTACATTTAGTTTTGGTGCTTTAAAATGAACAATTTGTCTTCATTGTGTCTACTTTTCATTTCTTAGGCTTGCTTGCTTTGATTGTATGTAACCCGATTTAGCAATAGAAGTATCCTCTCCTCCTACCTATCCAACAGATCTGGGGTGCATGAGAAATTGTTGCTAACTCTAGAGGGCATGCCTTCCCATTGTGAGAAGGGGTATGACCCAAGTGGAAATAGGCTAAAGACAAGCCCTTCCAAGCCGCTATATAAATAAAGTGTTTGTGTCAAAAGTCACAAACAACAGGTGTTGTTCTGCTATACCAACGAATGTTTCCCACAAAACCCTGTAGAGCCTAACCTCTGCAAGCTAGGAAACCTCCATTAACGAAGTGAATTGCCGCATGTATAGCCACCCGAACGAAAGCCCTTACTAGAAACCTCTATGTAGCAGCTAAAAACTCCCATCTGTTGGTACAAGAGGACAGCTGATTAGGCCTCTGATAGTTGTCCCACATTTTCATGGCTCATAGCTAAGCTAGCAAAGTATCTCAAGATCTACACATCTTGAGGACTTGGAACTTGGTGTGCCTAAGAAGTGAGTATACTGTAAGGGGGAGCATGTGCCCCAAGTTCCTATATCTATCCACTATGAGTATGCGTGGCTAGGGAAACCCAAGTGGGAACCCAAGAGATACAGTCCTTGCCTAGCCTAGGGTGTACACATTGATCATTGTCTTTGGTGTGCATGCATGTGTATGTGATATCTTATGTTTGATATAGCCACATCATCCTCAAAGTACTTGTCATAACACACATCCCAATCATTACACTTCATCCAATCTGTCCAAACCAAATCATCCTTGTCATCCAATCAACCACATCCTAATCAACCCAAGTCATCTAACCACATCATTCCACATTCATCCTCTTTCTAATCCAATCCACATCATTCTACACCATGTCGACACTAGAGGACCTACCCCAAGAGCTCATTGAGCTACTTCACCAAATGCTAAAACCTCTAGACCAACGGACCATTTAGAGGGTCCAAGACATGATCCCAAAACTGCAAGCAAGAAAATCACCTCAAATGCAACATCTTATAGCACAAGTACTACACCTTGTGGCCACTAGTCAAAACCAACAAGTACATCATCATCCCTTATCCATTCAACACCAACCAATTCTACTTCATTCCTATGTGGCATCCCCTTTCATTTCACACCAATCTAATCCATCTGCATTTCAAATCACTTCCACATCACCTTATCCTACATCTTCCCATAACAATGTCACATCACCTTATCCTACATCTTCCCATAACAATGTCACATCACCTTATCCTACAATTTCCCATAACAATGCCACATCACCATACCCTACTTCTTCCAATATCTACCATTATCCATAGCAACTCGTACCCCAAGATCTTCTACCTACACATCCTATCATTTCATCTCTTCATCAAACCCATTCAGAAGACTATCAATGGCCCCCACAACATGAACATGCAAGTCCAAGTGGCCCTTTGTATATAAATCAAGTGAACCCAAGTCCACTTTTGTAACAAAACCTAATAGACTTAAGTCCACCTATGCAACAAGACCTAATAACCTTTGACTCAAGTTTAAATGACTCATTGTACATAAATCAAACATCCTAAAGTCCACTTTCAGAGCAAGATCTGATATCCTTTCATGAGGGAGACACCTATGTCTCTCCTAATCCTACTCCAAGTGGCCCCTTGTACATAAATCAAGTATCCCTAAGCTCGCCTTTGTAGCAAGACCTGATAGCCTTTGACAAGGGAGACACCAACCTAGAGCAAGCATCCTATGAACATCCTCCATCACTATCTGATCACATTCCAACACATGAGCCTACTAGTCCTATCTCAACACCATTATGTGATCCCATTCCTAGTCTATTGACCCACCAACCATCTAATCCATCTAGTCCTACTATCTCCCCATCCAATCCTAATTCCAATCCATCCAAGCACATTACCCCTTCATCCAATCCAAATCCTAATCCGTCTAGCCTCACTATCCCTCCATCCAATCCAATCCTACTCCTAAGCCTACAACACCATCCACTATCATCATCCATCCCCTATATTGCTCATCCACACATACCCTTGCAAAGGATGTGATCCATTGGTTGTTAGCACAAAATAGACTATCCCCATGTCAAACAATCATTCATGAGCCTATCAAAGATCTTTCAAATGCCATGCTTATTCCTCCAACCCCACCATGTGAACCACAAGTTATCGACCTTATTGAAGAGATTCCCATCATGAGCCCTAGTCAAAGTCCACCATACTCTCTTATGGATGAATACCAAGAACCTATTAAACTCATCCAAGAGCCTCATACCTCCATTCAAGCAACTCAAGAGTTATATCAAGAGTATGATCTTAAGCATGTGGAAACATCAACCTCTTGTCTAAGTCAAAATCAAATCTTTTCCATGCAACCCATCCCTAACATTTACCTCTTCCATGATCAAGATGATATTACCTATGAAGAAGCTATCCATGAGCACCTTGATCTTATCCATAATCCTAATCCCATCCATGAACGAGATATCCAAATTGCTCCTATCCATCCTCCATCTAACCCTAATGAGACAATGTCTGCTTCTCATAATGAGACATGTGCCTCCCAAGAACACATAAGCATAGAAGATCAAACAACTACCTTGGATCCTAATGAGAATAATAAAGATCCTAATGATTCTCCTTCCACATCCACCATCGACCATCTTCCACATCCACCATCATGTCCTATTGGCCTTTCCACCTTTATCCATGAATGTTCCTCCCTAAACACAACCTTTATCCACCTCACCTTCTCCATCCAATAAGGAACTCATGTCTAGTGTTCCATCCACACCTAGTCCCATCGACGATCACATCCTCCAAAACATGAAATACCAAGGCAAAGGCTTAGGCCTTCTTGAACAAGGTATTTTGGAGCCCATCCATGTCAAGGTCCCTCCACGCTCACATGGCCTTGGATACACACCCCAAGGACAACAATCTAGCGATGTTGGTAATTCTTCCATGCCTCCTAAGTCCACCACTTTCCATCGCAAATCCCATCATATTCCTAAAACATATGTCACCATTCCACCTCCATCATCTTATAAATGTCAAGAGCATGTGACCATACACCTCCCACCATAAACCTTGCCTCTACTACTTCCAACTCCTAATATCCCTCCATTGAATCTACCTTCACTACTTCAAATACCTTATCCATCCATCCATAAGCCCTCTAAAAACCCTAATCGTGACCAACAAATGCACACATTATCTAAACAAGGAGCTTCCACGGGTGTGTACAAGAAGTTGAGTCCACTTTTTGGCCAAAAAGTGGAAGTGTTTTCCCTAATTTTTAGAATTTGTCACATTTGACCTAAAAATTTGAAGCACTTAAATGTGGAATCTTGAAAAAAGTTATTAAATATGAAATGTAGTACTCAGAGTCGAGTTTCCAAATATGTAATTTTTTCAAATACCCAAATGATACAAATTGATTTTTAATAGGCATTTCTAAAAACCACTATTTAAAAGTCACTTTTTTTACTATACCATGCACGTGTACGTCATCCATATTTTGACCTAAATAATCATATTTTTCTAAATCCTTTTGGGAAAGATTTGTAACTCACTGAAGCACGTTTTCCATTTTTTTTTGTAATTTTTTATTGAATATTTTATTTTTTGTTAATTTTTTTGGCCATTTTTGGTGTTTTAAAAAATCGTCGTGTACGTCACACATAAGATGACCTAAACTTATCATTTTTTGAAAAAAAAAACTCAAATTGAAAAGAATTGTCTGAAGTACGTTTTCGTACAATTTTTTTTACAAAAAAATTATTTTGATAAAAAGTTATTAAAATATCAAAAAACCCTGATAATTTAAGTTTATGGACCTGTTTCATCATAAATTAATTAAAAAATAGAAAAATAATCCATTTGTAAAAAAAAATTACATATTTGGAATCTACATTGTCTCATCTATAATGGGTTTTAATTTCGTCAAAAAATTCTGCAAAAAAGGCCTTCAGAGATATGCCCAAAATCACTATTTTGTTGTGACATTGACAGGACCTTCAACTTGTAGGTCAAACTAGGTCCAAAGCCAAGGGTTAGGTTCCCAAGCCTTTTTTCTGACCTAAAACCCATAGTAAAAATTGGGTCAGAAATTTAAATTTTCTAAAATGGGATCCCGTTTCATAAAAGGTTAATATTTTAACCTTGTACAAAACAGGATCCCATTTATAGAAAACGAGATCCCCCTTTTGGCTCAGGATCTCGAAGCATAATGGGATCTTGTTTCATAAAAAGAGGGATCCCATTTTGGTTTACCTGATTTTAGATTTTTTCTAAGTCTGAAACTTCCACCTTAAGTGGACTCATCTTTGTCCATTTACCCCCACCAACCCCACTTACATCCACCCCATGGGATTCAAAAGCAAAAATTTGGATGCCAACACTCATAAAGCCAAAAATCCTACAAATCCTAATGCCCTAGGGTACAAAAGCCAAGAATCAAAGAAACATCCATCTCAAAAGTTGCATACAACCACCCACCTCAAAACAAATTTGAAAAAGGTGTGGGTCCCTCAGAAAAAAGCCATCAAGTTGAATGAGGCATCCACCTCTCCAAAATCCCAATCATTTGCTTCCATCCAAAAATCCCATTCTATCCAAAAGTTTCAAATTCCTCTATCCCACATGAAAAACAAAAATCATAAAAACACTAAGCCCATGTGGGTCCCCAAATGCTTACGTCATCCATCTCCAAAATAAACATCTCCATTGCTTCCTACACCACCATCCACCCAAAAGCTTCAATGTTTATCACGGTGTGTGCAACCATTGGTCATGGTTCCCTTCCATCCCACAATACTTCCACATGCCTTCATCTCCCCACCTTTCATACATTATCCTACATATCTACCTCATCACTTCCCTATGGTCCATGCTTTTGTATAAGCCTTCCATCCATAAGTCCTACATAATCCCCATCATAATCCACTATCGCACCTTCCATAATCCGCTTTTTACCTAATCCATCTTTCATGCAATCCCCTACCAACATCTATGACCACACTTGACATGGTCCGTGTGATGACATTCATCTAGTAGGACTATCACCTTTCACAGCACTAGACAATTGAGTCCCTCCTATCCATATCCACCTATCCCATCAAAAAAGTCAAAAAAGAAAAAAAAATAAATAAAAGTAAAGAGAAATCCCTTCGTCCAATGGTGAAAACCTGGCAAACAAGTGCCTTGGATAAGTACCATGATGAAAACCTAGCAAACGGGTGTCATGTGTAAGCTGATCTTCTATGTCACCTATACTTGGGGGCACTTTGTCTCATCCAACTGATCATTTTCCATCCTATCATATCCTCTCTTACCATATCCTTATCCATCCGCATACATATACCTATCATATTAAGTCCATCCATCTTCCTTTCCTCCTTTTGATCTTGATAAAGATTGGGGGCAAAATGTTGAAACATGCTTTGGTTATCTCTTGATGTACTCCATCCTTTTCAAACCAATCCATCCTATCGTCATATCATTATCCCATTGTCATAAGCCTAATCCTAGCATGAGTCCTATCGCCATAAGTGTTGTCATGAAAAATCCTAAGTATTGCACCTAGAATGGGGCATGTTATACCTATGCGACATAGTCTTTGAGATCACATCCTAGCTCTCTTATGCACACATCTGATGTCGCCTATCCTCTTATCCAATCATTTATCATGAGTCTTCCATTCCATCCCTTATCACCCATCCTTTTATCCATCCAATCCTATCTTTCATCCCTGCACCTAGACTTGTTTCTCCCTTGTCATTGGTATCTAGCACAAAGGCTATCAAAATTGTAAATACATTGACATCCAAAAACACAAAAAAATCATAAAAAGACCTAAAAAAATCAAAAAAAAATCATATAATGTTCTGACAAAATCCAAAAAAATTGTATAATGTCCTGAAAAAATCCCAAAAAATCATAAAAAGCCCTAAAAAAATCCAAAAAATCAAAATATTCCCAAAAATTCAAAAAAAAATCAAATATTCAACAAGAATCCAAGCAATAAAATCAATCGAATCATAGCAATCCACCTCATCAACCCTTCAAATCAATTTCCTCACCAATCCAATCACATCATCAAATCAAATCAATTCACTTCTAATCAAATCCATTCTTCTAACCAATCCAATCATTATCATCAGCTCATCATCATCATTATTCTTTCTATTCAATCAAATTCTCAAATCAATCATCAAAACTCAAATCAATCCATCATCAAAACAAATCAAATCAAATCATAAAATCAATCCATTGCATCAAATCCATCATTATCAACCAAATCAATTAATCCATCAAATCAAGCCGATCTATCAATCTATAACCAAATCACATCAACCTAATCATCACTTCATCAAATCCCAGTCAATCCATAACCTGACCAATCTATCCTTCTTCATCATCATCATCAATAAAACAAAATCAGAACGACATCTTATCTCTATCGTTAAGTGCCTTGATCCTGTGGACACAGGTATGTAGGCAATCTGGAGTATGAAGGAAATATCCAGATTCAGGCACAAGATGATATTCCTCTTTCTTCTTTCATCATCTTCTTCTATCATCTATCTCCATCAATTCATCAATCTTTCAAATCATTTCTTCCAATCATCTCTTCCAATCAATCTCATCAACAATCATCCTTTAGCCATACCAATCAAGTCAATTAAGCTTGTTAAATTATCCAATCACAATCAATGGTCTTGATCCTAGCCTTGTTGTAAACCCAATAAATCATCAAATCATCAATCAATCAATCAACCAACCAACAATTAATCTTTGGTTTATAGCTTGACAGGGGCAATACCTTGTTTGTTTTTTGTATCATTTGTGCATGCTTGCTTACTTGCTTGTGTGTGTTATATTTTATCTTACATTTGTATCATTCCCAGCTAATATTCATATCTTGTACCTAGACAAGGTTGTATTATGCTGGGGCATGAGACACATCATTACCTTGGTCCTTATACCCTGGTGCATAACATATCGTGCTACAGAAAACATATGATTGCTCACTTTCATTGCAACATAACGTATCTTTCATCTCTTTCATCCACTTCCTATCTTGCATCATTCATCTTATCCCTCCTTTATCATTTCATTTCATTTCAAGAGCCTACCCATGTTCTTCTAACCCGCCTATCCTCTCGACGGGGCATCATCACCCTATCATTCCATCATCATCCTATCTTTCCTTCATCATCTTTTTTCCTCTATCCCATACCTTAGCTTCTTTAAAATGATGTTACTCGACATAAATCTCATCATCTCGAACATCATCTCAAAGAGGGGCAAAATGTAGACACCAAAAATGTCCACCTTATCACAACATTATATCATTTAAGCATCTTTTATCATGTTTTGCCCTAGGTAACCCCTTCGCCATCCTAACTAGCATCTTCCTCTAACAAATTAAATAAATCCAACATTTATTTAATTTATCACATCCTCTTCGCATTATTAAATAAATAAATTTTATTTATTTATTTAACCCTCCTTTCCTCTTAAATAAAATAAAATAAATCTTTTTATTTTATTTCTATTTATCATTTTATCCTCATTTTCATCATGATTTAAATAATATTAAATTATTTAAATCATTAACTTACCTTCCATATCTATCTCTTGAGATGACTCAACTCATCTCTTCCACCTTCCAATTACCTCTCGAGTTAACTTGGCCCACCTTTCATTTCCAACTTGACTCATCTCTCAAATCACTCACCCATCACTCATCCACCTTCCATTTTTCTCTCCCAAGTTGCATAGCAACTTTCTAATTCAATTATCACTTGCAAAATGGAAGTTTTAACCTTCCTTCCTCTCACACTTGCCTATAAATTAATTCATTTCCAAGCCATTTGGCATGGATGAACTCTCAAGCGTCGTTATTCTACTGAAATCCCTCCTCATCCATCAACCTACCTATCTTCTTCTCATCACCCTCGTATCTATCTTTCAATCATCAATCTCTATCATCGTTGTGCCAGAATGTATATATGAAAAATTTGGATATAATCGAAAGATTAAATCTTTAAAAGGGGGGGTTCTTTTTCTTTTTGCCATAACTTCTGCATATGACATCCAAATTATGCAAATAAACACTCGTTGGAAAACTAATTCTATGAACTTCACAATGGAGAAAGTTTGATTAGGAAATTTTTTCATTTAATTAGCACTTTTTACAGTCAAACTTCAGCTATTTTCTGAGCTTCTATCTATCATTTTCTTGGAAATTAATGATTTTATCGGTGCAGCATGCTAACATTGTTTGCAGATCCAATCAGTCTAAGTTTCTAAACAATTTTCTTACTAAAGTAGGCACATTTAGTTTTGGTGGTTTAAAATGAACAATCTATCTTCATTGTGTCTGCTTTTCATTTCTTGGGCTTGCTTGCTTTGATTATGTGTAACCTGATTTAGCAATAGAAGTATCCTCTCCCCCTGCCTATCCAATGGATCTGGGGTGCATGAGAAACTGTTGCTAACTCTAGAGGGCATGCCTTCCCATTGTGAGAAGGGGTATGACCCAAGCAGAAATAGGCTAAATCCAAGCCCTTCTAAGCTGCTATATAAATAAAGTGTTTTTGCTAAAAGTCACAAACAACGGGTGTTGTTCTGCTATACCGACTAATGTTTCCCCCAAAAAACCCTGCAAAGCCTAATCTCTGTAGGCTCAGAAGCCTCCATTAATAAAGCAAATCACCGCCTGTATAGCCACCTAAACAAAAGCCCTTACTATAAACCTTTATGTAGAAGCCAAAAACCTCCATCTATTGGTACAAGAGGATAGCTGATTAGGCCTCTGATAGTTGTCCCACATTTTCACGGCTCATAGCTGAGATAACAAAGTATCTCAAGATCTGCACATCTTGAGGACTTGGAACTTGGTGTGCCTGAGAAGTGAGTGCACTGTAAGGGGGAGCATGTGCCCCAAGTTCCTGTAGCTATCCACTATGAGTAGGTGTAGCTGGAGAAACCCAAGTGGGAACCCAATAGATACAGTCCTTGCCTAGCCTAGGGTGTACACATTGATCAGTGTTTGGTGTGCATGCATATGTATGTGATATCTTGTGTTTGTTATCGCCACATCATCCTCAATCTACTTGTCATAACACACAAGACAATCATTACACTTCATCCAATCTGTCCAAACCAAATCATCCTTGTTATCCAATCAACCACATCCTAATCAGCCCAAGTCATCTAACCTCATCATTCCACATTCATCCTCTTTCTAATCCAATCCACATCATCTGCACCATGTCGACACTAGAGGACCTACCCCAAGAACTCATTGACCTACTTCACCAAATGCCAAAACCTCTAGACCAATGGACCATTTAGAGGGTCCAGGACATCATCCCAAAACTGCAAGCAAGCAAATCACCTCAAATGCAACATCTTATAGCACAAGTACTACACCTCATGGCCACTAGTCAAAACCAACAAGTACATCATCATCCCTTATCCATTCAACACCAACCAATTCCACTTCATTCCTATGTGGCATCCCCTTTTGTTTCACACCAATCTAATCCATCTATATTTCAAATCACTTCCACATCACCTTATGATATTATACACTCCCATCTTACTAAATCTAGGGTGTTGCTGTGTATTATGTGTGTGTTCATTTGCATTAGCCCAATCCAATCCACCCTTTTTAAACCTATGCATTAGTGTGAAACAATCCTTTTGTTTGCAAGTTGCCTAAGTCAAGATTTAATCCATCCATAGCCTCCTTCCAATTTTAATCATTCTTTCATCCAATCCTATCCAATTTCATCCAAACCAAGCTACATCATCTTCTAATCATCCACCCTAATCACCCATCTCTAATCTAATCCAAACCCATCTAATCTCATCCTAATCGCCTATCCTCCCATCTTAATCGCCTATCCTAATCACTCCTCTTATCCAATTTTATAATCATCTCATCACTAATTATCCACTCTCATCCAACATCCTCCTAATCATCTATTTTATCTTAATCACTTCATCCTAATCATTTCCCAACTATCCTACACATCATCTCTCTCATCTCAACTATCTTATCACCTCACCTCCTAATCATCCCATTATCCCAATCATCCAAATTATGCCCTATCCACCTTCATCCTAATTATCTTAATCATCGTCTAACCTATCCTAGTCATCTCCTAATCATCCTAATCACTTCATCTCACCTACCCTATTCATTCACATCACCCCTCTTATTCATATCATCTCCTAATTATCCCACACATCCAAATTAACCATCCATTATCATCTTAATTATCATTCCTAATTCTCTTACAACTTCATCTCATTCATCCCAGTCACCCTATCACATCATTCTAATCTATCCATAATCCATCCTTAATCCATCATTTAGGACCCTAATCCTAACCAAGCTATCCAAATCCATTCAAGGTCCTCATCATCTTATTCACCTAATCTATTTTCTAATCACAACTATCATTCTAATCATAATCCCATCATAATGCTAATCACCTCCTAATCTATCATCCTTCATCTATTTGTCATCCTTAATCCACATCATAATCCTCATCCTAATCCAATCTCATCATTCATCCTTATCTCAGTCAAAATCCATCCATTATCATTATCATTATCATCCTTAATCCAATCATCCTAATTCACTTCATTTGAAATTTCATCCACAAATTAATCATCTTCTATTCACCTATCCATTTCTATCAAGCATCATAATGCTAATCACCTCCTAATCTATCATCCTTCATCTATTTGTCATCCTTAATCCACATCATAATCCTCATCCTAATCCAATCTCATCATTCATCCTTATCTCAGTCAAAATCCATCCATTATCATTATCATTATCATCCTTAATCCAATCATCCTAATTCACTTCATTTGAAATTTCATCCACAAATTAATCATCTTCTATTCACCTATCCATTTCTATCAAGCATCAAATACACATCCTTAATCAAATAATCATCCTTGAAAATCACACATTTGGTTGAGGACCTAACCTCCTTCAACCCATACAATTTCATCCACATCCTAATCATAATCCATCCAAAACATTATCCAAATCTTCCATCCAAAGGATCCTAGCCCTAATCCATAATCATCCATTCCAAAACCAACCATCAAAATCAAACATCAAGACCTTAAAGTTGACTTCATCATTCTCATCCAAACTTGCTTAAGAATGTTAGTCTATCTTAAGTAAATCATTTCAATAAAATCTCATAAATTCCTACTTAAGAACGTAAGGCTATCTTAAGTATAAATCAATTCAATCCAACCAACCCTCTTTCTTAAGAACATTAGTGTTGTCACTTGGATTTGCACCTTGTGTTGAAGCCTGTTTGTTGCAACAATCCAATGAAACATGGGAGTGATCTCAAGGTGTGGGACCCTGTAGATGAGATCAAACCTCTAGAGAAGGTTGGTTCCTCTTTCTGAATAGAAAATTTAGAGTAAACTATAAGACTAAACCTAATCTAACACCACTAGGAAAAGGGAAGAAGGCGAAAACTAAAGGGGAAAGGTGATATACCAGGTTTAATGTGAAGAACACTCACAAAACTAGGATGCACAAAAGATTTCAAAAGACTGATTAAACACACAGAGATCCTAAAATCTTAACAGAGGTAAAGAATAAAACTAAATTGTAAGGAACTGAACATTCACAATTCAAAATTAGTTTCAGAATTACACAGTTCTAAAGATATCATGAAGAGGTAAAATAACCAGTACTATATTAATCAAAAGGCAAGGGTTACAACATGGTAGGGTTCTGTTTGGAGCACAAAAATCTTTGTGTCCCAACCCATTACATTGATTTTTCATCTATATATAGAATTTTACATTGATAACACATTAGCCCAGGTCACCCACTCTACAATAAATTCACCCATGGGCCTGTCAGAAGATATTTCTATATGGGAATGTCCACCTACATTTTTTTTGCAAAACATAAATGCAAAAAAATCCTTGATTTGATCTGCAACAATAAATATGAAAATATCTAGAGGATTAAGTAGTTGAAGAAAAAATATCTGCATTGAAGACTAGGATCTGATTCATCCTCCTGCAACAATAAATGCACAACAACTACATCCAGTTAGGAGTTGACCTGATCTAGCAATAATGGTGACTAGAGAGAAGATGGACATTTCAAAATGTAATGCCTGCCAAAAGTTCCTATGCAAGCTTTTACAACACTTTAAAATATTTTAAACTTACTTTAAAATATTCTAAATCATTACATTCTATTACATGTTTTATTTTTACATTGGTTTTCACTTTACTTTACTTCTGAATTTTATTTTGCCTTATCGTAAAAACTTGTCCATCGTAAACCATCCTTTTGTCTTCCCTCAGTTCTCCTCATCTTTCCTCTTTCTTCCTTTGTCACTTTTCTCCTTTAGTTGGCGAAATCTCTTTTTCGTGAAATTTGCCTTAGTTGATTCTCTCTTTCTTCTCTTTCCCTTTGGTTGGTGAAATTCCTCTTTCATGAACCATTCCCTTGTCTTTGTCTTCAGTCTTTCCTTCTTTAGTCAACAAGTTCGTTGATTGGCAAACCATTTGGTTCGTGATGCAGAGCTCACTACACCAAGACCACAAAGAGTCACAAACAACCACACAGGAGGAAGAGGATATAGGGGATGGCAAGGCAAACAACTCTTCTAGGTTCTAATGGACCAAGATACAACACTTGACTTCAAACAGGACATGACTGTCCTCTAACACTCCATGGTTTCAGCATAGTACAATAACACCATTTATAGGTTCATATACATGGGAACCTTTCCAAACTTTATAGGGGCCCTAGACCTTCTAGGTTTGACTGTCCCAATCTCACAAAACCATCAAAATGCACTTAGGGTGCCTCCTTGTACCACTTCCTTCACAAACTGACCTATCTCCTTATAGCCTTATCAGCAAGGTTTTTGGAGTATAACTTTCAAAAGGCATGACAAAACCACAAAATAAATACCTTTTCAAGTACCCAATATGGAGTTACATAGCATACTAAACATGCAAGGTAGGTTGTTTTGTAACATACACTTCAAATTTAGATTGTCCCTACTGTCCAAGAGGGCAATTAGCCCTATTTTACAAAGGAAGTACTCAAAATCTCTATCCCACAACCAAAACTCCACTTTTATGAGCTTAGACACATCCCAAATAGACCAATTTCATAGCTTTTATGGGTCTAAGATCATTTCAACTCATTTGATGATCAAATCTTCACTCCAACTAGGCTAGTTTGCCAAGTTCATGTCACAAAGAGGCTCAATGGCTCAAATATTCACCTTTTGCTTGTCCCCTACTCCTGCATGAAAAATCCATTAGATAACACACCATTTTACACTAACTCCACCCATTTTGGGATTCTAACGTGGCATCATGAAGTGGGAAAACTAAAACCTTTCTCAAACCCTTAAAACAAGGGTTTGAAACCTCCTTCACTAAAAGCAACCATAAAATGATTAATCCTCCATTAAATTCCCTCCAAATTGACTCAAAAGTAAGGTAAGACCATCTATGATACCTTTCTAATTGAATGAGCCCTTGATCATGCAGTACGGGCAAGTACAGTACAAGGGAACAACAATAAAACAGTGAAAAGGCTAGAAAATAGAGCAGTTTTAAAGAAACGTTTGGAAAATACTTCAAACTTCACCCAAATCCTTGAGACCTGACTTAAAACAAATCTAAGGCAATCCATTTCAACATCCTATGCATGAGAGATCTTGACAATACTATATGCCTTGGGAAAAATGCAAGGGAACAACAAAATACAGAAAACAGTCAAGTGGGACAGCAAATTGTAACTTTCTAAATTTCCTTTTCTTCAACTTCATCCAAATTACAATACCATATCAATGAGAGAGGTCTCCCCTATATGCTCACCATGAATTCCTTCTTTGCCTCCTTCCCAAATGTGGGAAAAGGCTAAAAATAGCCTCACATTGACTGCTTTTCTCATAAAAGACTATTTTTACTATTATTAGACTGTCATAACTTAGTAAACTATAGACTCTACTAAAGAGAAAGACTATTATTAACCTCCACTACCTGACTTATGCCTTTTAGAAGGCTTTATTACATTTCTTAAAACTCCTTTCTACCTTTAACAACCAAATATTACAAATTTGACTAAATTATTGTTCTAGGTGCACTGCACCAGTTCACCAACTTCATTTCGTCGATGACTTGTCCCTTCTCTTTGTCTTCCTTTGTCCCTCACTTCTCTCTTTAGTTGGCAATTTTTCCAATCAACAAACTTAAGGTTCTCCAACCTCAAAATTTGTTGATAAAGGCAACCTTCGCCCTACCTTTGCCTTAGAAGAAAAACCTTCCCGTTGTCTCTTTAGTTGGCGATTTTGATGATCGGCAAACTTTAAGTTTGCCAAACTCAAATTTTGCCAACTAAAGCAAAAGACTAAGGCATCTTTGGGATTTTCATGGATTTAACCTTAGGGATTTTGGGGATTTTCATAAGGAAAAATATTTCAGACCTGAAGAACACAATATAGGCATTTAACCAATTTGACAAGATTTTCAACATTTTTAAAGATAGGCTATTTGACTCTTGGAAGGGGAAAAAAGGTCAACATTTTGGTGACTTCTCAGGGATGTTTTCCTGCTAAACAAAAGAATCTAGTGGCCTTAAGCATCCATTGGGCATAGAGTCAAAAGGGACTGCAGTATGTTGGGAACAACTAAAACTTTGCCTCAAAAACAACACCAACCAAAAGGAAAAAATGAGGCCATGCATTCTCCTAATGAGATGCAAACAGGACTTAGGGAAAAGGAAAACTAAAGAAGAAACAAACATATCCTAAACCTAAACTAACCAACTAGAAAACTGACTTAAACAAAGCCATTAACTAGTTCTTAAACAAAGCCATTAACTAGTTCTTGAAAGTAGCTACCTTTTCTTACCAATTTACAATGCTTTCCTAGCTTATAGATAGCTAACAAGATGTGGAAAAAGAGTGGGAATGCAACAAATTGATGAAATGTCACTCTGAGAGTAAAATCAAACTCACTTACCCACATGAACTAATTGTTGATGCAGTTGATGGGAGGAGAGTAAGTGGGTTGATTCTTCTCATCTTGATGCTCAACTTCATGCTCAGGAGTGAGCATGACAAGTGGTGACTTTTCGTGGTCTGTCCCCAGCTAAGCTAGATGTCTAATAGGACATCCCCTTGAAACAATGCCCAAATATTTAGTTACTTCATACTTGGTCTCTAATTCCTCATTAATTTGTTGTTGGTCTGAATTCTCTAGTTGCTGCACATGATTTGGAAAGATGGTTTCCTCCACTCTATGAAAAAGATGCTCATGATTTTCTAAATTAGGCTCATAAAATGATCCATGTACATACTCAATGGTAAAATCTCCTCCACCAAGAAGATGATATCCTTGTTGCATAATCAATTTGTTCTTGCCCATGATCAATCTCCACATCATCATTTTCAATAAAATATGGGAGCTCCTCAAATAGGTCTGTATCATCAACCTCTACACTTTTCGATATAGGGCTGCCTGTTTGCTCCTCAATGTCTTCAATCAACTGCAACCCCACTAGATTTTTCTTGAGTTGTCTCTGTAGATGAAGACTCTCTCCATGTATTCTTTGCATTTCATTCTCATTCATTTCATTAAAAGCATGGGAAAACGTTTCAAAAGAACCAAAATCCAGAGGATTTGGCTCTTTATTTGAATTAACATTACTAACAGGTGTAAGAGATTCAAACAATTCTACCTCTGTGAGCGTAGGAACAGCAGACTATTCCTCATTAGTTTCTTTCTCTTCCACCTCTACCTTTAGCTCATCCAAATGATTTTCTCGCCAAACAATAGGTCCACCCTTGAAGAGAGAAATGGTACTAAGGCAAGAAGAGTGATGTGGAATAGGGGCCTGAATATTCTCTTAATTTTCTTAGAGGGGAAAGGATTCTTGGAAAGAATGTTCTTGGGGGGATACAAGTTGGGTTTGCACAGGAATAGAGTCTTGTGAAGGATGGGGACCTCCAAACCTTGGAAATTTGTAGTGTTGAGGGTGCTCTATTATAGGTTGATTTGTAGTGGTAGAAGGGGGTTGTCTGAAATTGGTAAAAGAGGGCATGGAATGAGTCACTTGCCTCTAGGAAAGAAACAACCTCATTTGTTCTTCTTTAGCTGCATTATGCAAAGCCAGGCTCTCTTGGTAAGCTCTTCTTGTGCCTCCATCTACTATTGTTGAAGATGGGCCTAATAAGCAAGTGCCTCTTGTTGTCGATTATATCCTATCATTTCTTGAAACTCATTCTATTCCCTTTGGCAGTCTAGGATCACGTCCTTCAAATCACTAATGCTTTTGATGTTAAGACTACAGTCCCGTTGAGGCTGATTATATCCCCTCTTTCTTTTAATATCATCCAAGCATCTCTTAAGCTCTAGCAGCATGTCTCTAAGACCATTAAACTCATCACCATCCACATTGTCAACATTTTGGGGCTGACTAGAAGGGTAGCTATACTGATTAGGATCAAGGTAGTCTTCTTGGGGTTGATAATAAGTATTATTAGACTGACAAGAAGATTGAGCAGGGGTGGGTGGGAGGTAAGCATCATGAGGATGTTGATATTCTGTCACAGCAGGGGACAATGCTATAGAACCAAAGGTATCTTGGTCCTAAAATGGATGATATGGAGGCCAACAACTTGTATTTTAAAAAGATGGAAGGGGAAATCCATAGCTTCCATAATAGTTTGATATAATATAGCATGAAAAAAATATAAATCATTCAAACAATATGGGAATAAGAGCAAATAGATCTGCCCTTCTAAGAAATGGACTCATACCAAGGAGTCGCCAGGTGATTGAAATGCTTCTGAAAGCACGTTAGACCAGGAAAATCATTGAAATCCTGATCTTTGAAGTTCTTTAAGCACTTGAACTAGCTGCACCAATAGATTTGTTCAGCAGAGTTGCCATGGTGTTGGAGAGATTGCCCTAAATGGCAAGAAGCATTGAAGAGCACACCAAAACTCTTCAATGGATGATAAGGATCATCAAATGGTCCCACCAGGCATGCCAGAAACTATTGTCACTTGGATTTGCACCCTGTGTTGAAGCCTGTTTGCTGCAACAATCCAGTGAAACATGGGAGTGATCTCAAGGTGTGGGACTCTATAGATGAGATCAAACCTCTAGAGAAGGCCGGTTCCTCTTTTTGAATATAAATTTCAGAGAAAACTATAAGACTAAACCTAATCTAACACCACTAGGATAAGGGAAGAAGGAGAAAACTAAATGGGAAAGGTGATACACCAGGTTTAATGTGAAGAACACCCACAAAACTAGGATGCACAAAAGATTTATAAAAATTGATTAACACACATATATCCTAAAATCTTAACATAGGTAAAGAATAAAACAAAATTGTAAGGAATTGAACATTCATAATACAAAATTAGTTTTAGAATTACATAGTGCTAAAGATATCATGAAGAGGTAAAATAACCAGAACTATATTAATCAAAAGGCAAGGATTACAACATGGTAGGGTTTTGTTTGGAGCACAAAAAAATCTCTCAATCCCACCCCATTACATTGATTTTTTAGGTATATATAGCATTTTACATTGATAACACATTAGCCCAAGTCACCCACTCTGCAATAAATTCACCCATGGGCCTGTTAGAAGATATTTATATAGGGGAATGTCCACCTACATTTGTTTTGTAAAACATAAATGTAGAAAATATTCTTGATCTGATCTGCAACAATAAATATGAAAATATCTAGAGGATGAAGTAGCTAAAGAAAAAATATCTACACTGAAGACCAGCATTTGATTCATCCTCTTGTAGCAATAAATGCACAACTACTTCCAGCTAGGAGTTGACATGATCCTGCAATAATGGTGACTGGAGAGAAGATGGACATTTTAAAATGTAATGCCCACCAAAAGTTCATGTGCAAGCTTTTACAACACTTTAAAATGTTTTAAAGCATTACATTATATTACATGCTTTATTTTTACATTAATTTTCACTTTACTTTACTTCTAAATTTTATTTTTCCTTATTATAAAAACTTGTCCATCATGAACCATCCTTTTGTCTTTCCTCAGTTCTCCTCATCTTTCCTCTTTCTTCCTTTGTCACTTTTCTCCTTTAGTCGGCGAAATCTCTTTTTTGTGAACTTTGTCTTAGCCAATTCTCTCTTTCTTCTCTTTCCCTTTGGTCAACGAAATTCCTCTTTTGTGAACCATTCCCTTGTCTTTGTCTTCATTCTTTCCTTCTTTAGTTGGTGAACCATTTGGCTCGCTAACTTCATTTCGCCGATGACTTGTCCCTTCTCTTTGTCTTCCTTTGTCCCTCGCTTCTCTCTTTAGTCAGCGATTTCACCAATCGACAAACTTGTCAATCAGCGAGCATAAGGTTTGCCAACCTCAAAATTTTCTAATAAATGCAACCTTCACCTTGCCTTTGCCTTAGAAGAAAAACCTTTCCTCTATCTCTTTAGTCGGCAGTTTCACCGATCAGCGAACTTTAAGTTTGCCAAACTCAAATTTTACCGACTAAGATGAAAGACTAAGGCATCTTTGGCAATTTCAAGGATTTAACCTTTAGGGATTTTGGGAATTTTCACAAGGAAAAATATTTCGGACCTGAAGAACACAATATATGCATTTAACCAATTTGACAAGATTTTCAACATTTTTAAAGCTAGGCTATTTGACTCTGGGAAGGGAAAAAAAGGTCAACAGTTAGTCTACCCTAAGTATAGAGGATCATCATCCTTCAATCAAATCAAAATCATTTTACTTAGTCTTTATGCATTTGATCCCCAACCCACATATCATCCCACCCATATCCTAAACCAAGGGCACCATGGATCTCTATGCAATAATACGAGAACTACAAAGAGTCAAATGTATCTATGAGGATCTTAATCCTATCACTAAGAGATAATACAAAAATGTCATCCATGATAACCCCCTCACACATCTCATCATTGAGGATTTTCCTAATCCCATCACATTAACATCACCATCCCCAGACGTCATTCCACAACCAAATTATCAAGTCATGCACCCATATCTAAACATGCAAGCATTGGCTAGCACAAGTCATGCCTATATACCTAATGATATACCATATGACAAGGGAAATCAAATCCATTCCCTATCTACATATATCCCTCCATCCATGTCTCAACAACCATTTTCCCATGTGCATCCCCTCCATTGCAATCCATCAATCCCTCCACCACAATATCCTTCCAACCCCATTAACCTTAATCCATTATCCCCTATACCTTACAATCCATTAATCCCTATAATCCCACCACCATATCCCTCCAACCCTCATACACCTAACTTTTTGGTCCACCTATCCCCCAATCCATCAATCCCTATCACCCATCCACCATCTAATTCACCATCTAATCCACCATCCAATCCACCATCAAGTCCTACTCCATCAACCCAAGAATCCGTGAAGAATCTCCTTGAAAGAATATTAGTGAAAAACAAAAGTGAAAGCAAATCTATGGAGTCCTCCAAATCCACTCATCCTATGTCATCCCCTGCCCCTCCATGAATACCACCATGTAATCCAATGCCTATCCAGGAGCGTACCTAAGAACCACCACTATGCAATCCCATCACTCACCCACCTAATCCTAATCCTAATCCTATAATAATTACAATCATTACCCATCCATTATATTATTCACCTCATGTCTCTCCTAATGCATCAACCCCTAAACTCATGAAGGATGTGATACAATGGCTATTAGCAAGGAAACCAACACCTACCAAACCTCTTGAATTATCTCCTACCATATGTCAAGAACCATCATGTAGCCATGTTGATGAACCTATCCAAGAACCTTTCACATCCATCCAACTCACTTCTACTTCTATTCAAACACAAGTTATGTCTAGAGTCAAATCCAAAGCATGTTGAAACAACAACTTCCTATCTTAATCAATATCTAAGCATTACATCTAATCCCATCCCTAATCCCCTCCCATCTAGTGATCAACTTATCCATGCCAACCTTATCATAGATACCACAACACCCCCCATTAATCCCACACCATATTCTATCACCCCTTTATCATCCCTCGTTGATCCTTTACCACCATCTACCAATCTCATTACAAATCCGCCCTCTTACCCACTTGGACAAAACACCTTCATCTATGGTGGCTCTCTCATAGGAGGTGAACAACTTCCATTCACCACCCATCTTTCTCCAACAAATAATGGACTTGTGTCTTGTTTCCAAAGCACCAAACATCCCATTGCACGTTGCATGTTCCAAAACATGAACTATCAAGGAAAAGGTTTAGGCCTTCATGAACAAGGTCTCTTGGATCCCATCCACACCACGTTCCATACATGATTGCATGGCCTTGGCTATACATCCCAAGAAAAATAATCCACCCATGTTGGTACCACCTGTACACCTCATAAAGCTACTCTTTATAATCCCAAACCCAGTGCACCTCATCGCACCTCTAAATCATGTGTCACCATCCCTCCTCCATCATCATATCATTCACAAAATCATGTGACTGTACATATCCCCCCATCAACTTTACCTCCACTCCTCCCAACTCCTAATATCCATATCCTCAAATCCCCTTATCCCCCCATCCTTCCAACTCTCATCCATAAATCCTCATTCCATAAATCTCGATCCCCTAAAATCCTTCATCATGACCAACAAATGCACACATCAACCAAACTTGAAGCTATCACAAACCCCATGGGATTCAAAAGTAAAAGTTTGGATGCCTCCATGTATAAAACAAAAAATCCACAAAAGCCTCAAGATCATCATATCATAAGACATCAATGCTTAACACCAAATCAAAAACCCAAAAGGCTACAAATGCCCACACCACCAAAAACAAAAACAAAAATGGTGTGGGTTCCCAAGAAAAAAGCAGTAAATCCTAATGAAGCATCCAAATCCCAAACATCCCACTCCCCATCGAATCCCACAAATCCTAAGTCTATTTGGGTCCCTAAAACCCCAAATCGGCCATCCAAAAATCCCCTATCTTGATCCCCATTACTCACCACACCACATCCAAAATATAAGCTTCAAAATGCATCATGTTGTGTGTAAACATTAGTCTTGGTTCCTCTCGACCCCACAACATTCCCACAAACCTTCATCTCCCCATCTTATCCCCATTATCCTGCATATCTTCCCCATCACACCCCTATGGTCCATGCTTTTGCATAATCCATAATCCAGTATCCACCATCCATCTCATGCAATCATCTACCAACATCCATGTGCATAATGCTATTTCACATGGTCGAGGCGCAACAAATATCCAACATGGGACAATGCCCTCCTTGCTATGGAAATAGATGCTAGAATCCCCATCCCATCCAAATATCCTAAAAAAGCAAAAAATCAAAAAAATCAAAAAATCAAGGAAAAAGCAAAATAGTAAAGAAAAATCATTCGTCCAATGGTGAAAATCACTCCTTGTGGTACCTTGGGCAAGTGCCATGATGAAAACCCCTTGTGGGCATCATGTGTAATCCCTTTTCTATTCATTTGTATCCCATACTTGGGGGCAACATCATGCCATTCACCCACATCCATAATATCCTTTTGCATATCTTATCCATTATGTATCCTTATCCTAGCATATTCCTATCTGCCATCTTCATATCTACCATATCGTCTCCCATCCATTCTATCTACTATATCTTCCTCCTTATCCTATTGATATTAGATCCTGATAAAGATAGAGGCAAAATATCAAAAACATGCTTTGGACACCTCTCGGCATACATCCCTTTCCAAGATTACCCTCCATTCATCCATCTACTACAAAGTCCATCCATCCCTTTTAACCATTCGTCCATCATGCAAAATCCTAAGCATCATACCTAGAGTGGGGCATATGATTCCTATGCAACTTAGTCTTTGGAGATCATCCTGAACCTCTCCATCCATCTATCATGCATCCCCATCCTATCCCTTACCCACATGTATCCATCCATCTATCATGAATCGCCTATCCATCATCTTTCATCGCCAATCCCCTCATCCAATCCTATCACCTTATTCACCCTCACCTCTAGACTTGGTGTTCCCTCGTCATTTGGTATCCAGTATCTAGGCAATATAATGCAGTCATCCCATAATAAAACCATACCCTATCCAAAACTTTCAAAAATACCAAAAAATTGTTTAATATACCAAAAATCCAAGCAATAAATCCAAATGTAACAAATCCTTAACCCATACCAATCTAGCTAAGCAATCTACCCAACAGCTTTGAGACAACGCCTTGAAACCTGTCAATAATCTTAAGTATAAAAATCATCTATCCATCTTGGAGTTGTTCTTTGACCAACAACACTATCTTTATACATCAATCTTGGTGTTGCTCACATGGCCAACAAAACTATCCAATCAATCCAATTCATCCATCATTAGTTTTCAGCTTGATAGAGGCAATGACTTTGTTTTTCATGCATGCTTGCTTGTTGGTGTGCACTATCATTTCATCTTGCATTTGTATTGTAGTTCGTGTGTTTGTTGGATGTTCTTATTACTCCAACTAATATCCATATCTTGTATGTGTTGGAATAATCTTTTTGCATACCATATGTCCTTTGCATCTAAGGATTATACCTTTTGTGCATTAGGACTTTAATGCTCTAAGTTTACTTCCTCACATGTCTAGACAAGGTTGTATTGCATTGGGCATAAGAACTCCCTTTGTTTGTATCAAGTCCTTACAGCATATTGTCACCACGACATCATGGTCTACCATATCATGGTGTCCAACAACATATGTTGCTTGTGACCTTGTTCGGTTGTCTCATCACAATATCCACCAAGGTTGTCAAACGCCTTGTGTTGTGTTGGGTCATCCATCTTTATGCATGAGACACATCGTCACCCTGATCTCTATACCTTGGTGCATAAGGTATAGTGTTACACCAAAATAAAGATTACTCTCACTATACTACAGTACAACACTTCATCCATTCCATCCCTTATCCTCTCTCCCCCTTAACCAACATGTTCGTCCATTTCGAGAGTACACCCGTGTTCTTGCAACCCGCCTGCCCTCTTGAGGGGGCATCACCATCACCATCATCCCTAAGCCTAATCCTATTCTTCTAAACTAAAGTCTTTTTCTATCCAATCCAACACTATATTTTAAAATTCTTTGAAATAATGTTACCTAATCACAACACCATTTCAAAGAGGGGAAAAATGTAGACACCTAAAATCAACAGTGTCCTTCCAACACCACTAACCTCACTTTCAGCATCTTGTGACACCTTCTTGGCATCACCTTGTGTCGCCTTGCGACACCTTCATCCTTATGTTCACCTTTATCCTAAGTTAATTAAATAAATCGCATTTATTTAATTAATTCATCCCTTTATCCATTAGTTTAAGTTAATTAAATAAATCATATTTGTTTAATTAATTTATCCCTTTATCTGTTATTAATTAAATAAATTCCCCTTTATTTAATTAATTCCACCTAACTTTCATATCCCTAGGTTAATTAAATAAACTACATTTATTTAATTAACATCCCTTACACTAGCTAGATTAATCAAATAAAACTTATTTAATTAATCATAACATCTATCTAATCCCATTCCCACAACTAATTAAATAATCCTTATTATTTAATTAGTTATCCTAAACACATGTCATTATCCTCAACACTCCACAAATAAAACCAAATTTAAAATTCCTCCACTAGAGGACAAAAACCTACAACTCAATCCCCACCCTTCATTCATCTTTCAATCTTGACCCTTCACACATAAGGATGCCCTAGAATTCTTTATCAAACCCTAATCCAAGCCCTAATTCCTCTCACTCAACCTCCATGTGACACTTGTCACTATTGACCTATTTTTCTCTTCCCAGAGCCAAACAATTCACCTTGCATTTTTCTTTGACAGTCCTTTGGAAATGTTCCTATAAAGCTTGAAGTGCCAAATTTCCCAAGAACCTTGCCTAAAAAAAACCTTACCTTTGGAAAGAGCTTGAAAAAATAGGCAGGTTTGCTTTTTACACCAACCTGAAATTCGGCCAAATAAAGAAGTTATTCATGGTCAAAGTTTTGGTCAACATATAGTTCAAATGTACATTTGGTGGGCTTGCAAATCTCTATCAGCCTTAGAAAATGATGAAAAAAGTAAGTTGTATGCATTTTGGAATGCATATCGAGCCACGGAAATGCATATACAAAGGGAGAATCTATCGCAGATTCCTGGGAATATTCTGTAGTTGTATGTCGAGTCGCATGAAGGATGCAAAGAGGTATACATTGCAGGTATATTCCATCGAGATTCCCTGTTTGTATGTGAGAGGATTTTATATTGTGTTTGTATATTTGACATACAAAGGTGCCAATATACATTTGCTACAGTGCCGCGAGGGGAGGGTCGCTACAGAAAAAGCATACAAAGGCGTTTGTATATCGCCAAGACGCATGAGATGAGGCCCTCGCATATACAAAGAAGATTGTATGTCTTCTACATACAAGTGAGCATGAACAGTGGAATGTATATCAGCTTGTATGTGCGAACATACAAGGCCGATATACAAAGTTTATATGCATCAGCTACAGTGAACATACAAAGGAAGGTGCATTTGGTGGCGTCTGCGATATACAAAGGGGTTTGTATATCAGTGATGTACAAAGAAAGATGCAAGTCAAATATATAAGCCGAACCCAAGCCACACAGTCAAAGTAGTTGATAATTTTTGAGGTCTGTAGCTTGTATATTTGGCATTTGTATATCATGTGATATACAAAGCCAGCATACAATGGTAACATACAAGTCAGATTTCAAAATGTTTTCAATCTACTTTATAAAATTTTGAGGTCCATGCAGTTGTATGTATATCTGCGATTGTATATTATGATATACAAGTCAAAGGTGCAAAGGGACATGCAAGCCGGACCCGATACAGAGGTAAATTCTGGCATATGCGGCGTCAAGTCCGGATTGTATGTATAGGTGCTTTGTATATTTGCATATACAAAGAGATGTACAAGGAAAAGTGATACAAGCCGGACCTAACAGAACAATCAAATATAGCTAATAGTCATTTTGGGGTCCGTGGCTTGTATGTTTGCATATTCAAAGGAGGATATAAAAATGGTGAGGCCCGCACATACAAGGGAAATTGTATGCATTTACAATTTCGAAAATACAAGACATATACAAAGCCTGATATACAAAGCGCCATGTATGTACAAGGGAGTTGCAGAGAAAGGTTTTTTGAATGCCGATTGGGGCAGCAAATGCAAGCGATATATACATAGATGCAAAGTGATATATATAGGTGGTTGACTGAAGCTTTGACCACCTGTATCTCCTCCATCCTAGCAAATTTTGACATGTTGTAGGAGACAAAGATGCATATTTTTGTCCCCTCTTTCATTTGGCAGGGTTTTCAGAAGTTTTTGTCACTTTTCAATTTTAGATCTGGAGTCGCATGTTTTGAGCGGTGAACATTCCAGCGACTACATGTTGATCATGATGTTAGTCATAAACAAACATAGAATAAAAGTTACACATCAACCTTTACTCATCTTGAAAGATATGATGAATTCAAAGAATTCATGATCCCAAGTGTCCATGGATTAGGTCTTAATCAACTGACGTTACTCAGTGGTTGATGTGAGTTGTTGTTTTCCATTCAGGGGCCTTACGTTAGTTCATCATCAGAATCCAGTCTCTATAAAGATGTTTCACAGAAAGTTATTTACATAGGATATTTCCACAAATAGTGCATTTATACTGAAATCTTTGCATGATATTTGTCAATTGTACATGCTTTAACTTGAAATATGCTATAAGTCTTCAAGTATCTACGAGATGTCTATATATTTCATACATTTTTGCTTCTGATTATCTATTGTTTGCAATTGTGATGGTGAATTGTTCTGAAATTAAAAGAAATGTAAACAAATACTTCAAATTATGATGAATCTTCAGCTATTGAGCCACATACACACTTGACACTGTCATGAAAAAGAAGAAATCAAACCATATGTTCACCAGGATGTTCCACAGCTAGATACAGTTGATGCTAACTTTAGAGGATGATGAATGAAGACAATATATGCAGACTGATGAGCACTCCAAGGGATGCAGCAAATCAAAACATATATCAAGACTTCAGACACAGATTACTCAGGATTTACGATGATTTGTAATCAAAATAGTCTTCTCTTTCATTAAGTATGCAAAAACGTGTACATATACAATAACTTTGAAATGAGCCCTGATACTTCAGTAAACAAATTTCAATTAAGCTTTGAAAATGTTCAAAATAAGGCATCCCTGCACCTTTTATAGATCAAGGTGAGGAAGCGGTTACACATGATCTACGATCAAGATGTATCTATTAAGATCTATGGTGGATATTCATCTTTGACTTAGTCAACATTTCACGTGGCACAGGTTGCCATCTGGCAACCATCTGAATTACTTATTTTCTCCAAATGTCGGATGCCTATGCCCCTTTGGTATTGCATCTTCATCCACTCTT
The DNA here is from genome assembly GCA_027924645.1 of Cunninghamia lanceolata. Classification (NCBI taxonomy): domain Eukaryota; kingdom Viridiplantae; phylum Streptophyta; class Pinopsida; order Cupressales; family Cupressaceae; genus Cunninghamia; species Cunninghamia lanceolata. The sequence goes on along the minus strand of BSBN01000976.1, from coordinate 5,943,745 downwards.
CATTTTTTAGGTTCTTCATCCTCATCATCTGGTGCATCCGGATCATCACTTCCTGTATCTTCATCATCTTGATGAACATTGCTTTGTATATGGGCTTGCATGATTGTCCTGACATTTTCATATGCTCCCACCACTCGCTCAACTTCTCCGCCATCCTGAGTTTTTGCCTTGACAATGGCGTACTTGTGGGCTTGATATTTATCTCAAAGAGCCTCCAATTTGTTCCTCCTACTGCCTAATGTTTCATTATAATTCTCCACCCTGACCTTGATCCTCATGATCTTGTCCATGGTTTCCTCTGTCAGGTGGTTAAGAGGGTCATCAGCTATCAGCTGGAAGTTATTAAGCAGAGCCTTTATAGCAAAATCTGCATCTTGGTTCTCAATCTTTCCTTCTACTTTCCCCTCTAGGACCTCCAAGATCTCTGCTTCAAATGACATCATGTATGCAGCTTCATGCTGATGTCTCTTAATTTGCTATTGCATCTCTTTAACACATCACATTCAAATTTGATATCTTTATACTAGACATCAATCAGCAGGGTAGTATTGTTATCCAGCACCTATTTGTTTATTAGAACTTGAGGATTAATCCTCTTTATTTCAACCAAAGCACTCAAGGCTTTCTCTAATTGGAATGACCTTCTTCCGACTTCCATTTGCAACTTATCAACCTTCCTTCTGGAGATACTTAGAGAATTCCACCTCTGCAAAGAGGCTTTCACTACTTCTTCAGCTCCAGTGAGTGCGGATGCCATCCACTTTCTCATTATTACTGACTCATGCTTCATAAGGTCCAACTTATTGACCTTCTCCTGAGAAATTGCAGTCAATGGGACTACCTCTGAATTTGAAGTATCATCAGGGTTAATTAACCCCTTTATGTAGGTATGCAGCTGAGCAATGTGCTCTTTATGCTGCTTATTCTTCTCTTTTTCCTTCTTTACCCTTTGAGTTAAAGAATCAATTATGTCTTTTCCCTCTTGACCTTCCTGGTCTTCATTGGCAAATCCTAAATCAACAGTAGTGATCTGGAATTCTTCCAGAGTGATCTTTCCTTTCTCCTTTTCAACCATGGGAAGGGCTACCTGAACAGTCCTTCTGCCCGTAGCAGGATCTCTTCTTATGGCCAAAGTTAACCTGGCCTTCCTCTTTGGCTTCATGATGGTCTCTGATAATAGTGTTGCCACATCGAATTCTTGGATTTCAAAACCTAATTCCATGCCTAATTCTTTCTCAAGCCATGGAGGAACTTGGTCTCCAGATCCTTGTCATATATCATCATCTTCATGATCACCTTGTTCTCCAGTAATTGCATCTATTTTCGATGGAGATGGTGACTTCCTTATTTCTTCTTCATGGTGCTCTTCATGAGGGTGATCCTGGGGTACTTCCTCCTATTGAGGAACTTCTTCTTGTGGTGGAGGATCTTGTGGTGCATCCACCTGATGATCCTGTATTTGATCTTGTACTATATCTTCCTTTGTTTCATCCCCTTTGGTAATTTCCTCATTGTGAGGCACATTCGCATCTGTGGATATCATGGTACCTATCTTAGTTGCATCCGTCTGATCTTGGATCACACTATACTCAGCACTTCAAGTATCTACCTCTCGAGTTTTTAGGTCATCATGACCTGATGTATCTTTCTCACCTAAGGTCTCTTGAGTTCAGGGTACTTCTTCACTTAATATGGCTTTGTCATTCTTACCCTTTTCTTGAACTTCAACTATTTTGGGCTCATTGGATATATCTTGTTGTGGTTGACCCATATCTGCGGTGTGGCCTTCCATTTCTGCCAGTTTCATTCTCTCAATATTTTCTACTTTATCAAGTGCACCTGCTTTATGTTCAGGACTTACATCCTCTCTGTATGTTAGATCGATCACTGCAGGGTTAGTTACCTGATCAACCAATTCATCAAGCCCTATTTGTTGTGCAATCCTTTCTGGGCTCTTTTCCTTTCCCTATTTCACTTGCTTCAGTTCTTCTAACACATCCACCTATACTGATGGAGTTCCTTGTGGGGTTACGCAGGTGTTAGCAGCAAGGGTTTCCATTTGTTGAGAGGTAACATCCTTTACTACCTCATCATCAGATAAGTCAACTATCTCCTCCAGTGAGACAAGACCACTTTGAATTGGCCTAGAGGCTTCTTTCATTTGTTCTTTAGTTTGTTCAGTCTTGAACTAAACAATGGTGGGAAGTGGCACATTATGTTGCAACTCCTTTCTAAAGACTTCACCAGTAGCTCCCCTCAATACTATGGGGTCATATTTTATTTCACCTCTCATTGAAGTTCTTGGTTTCGTGTGGATGCCATCACATGAGGTGCTTTTCTTTTTCTTATGAGGAGCATAGGTTCCTCTTCTTTAGGCTCTTCATCAAGAAGAACATCCTTTTCCTTTTGCTTTTGTGATGCTTGACCCTCCTCATATGTTTTAGTAGCTTCCACAGCTAGCCCCTGGGTCTTTTTAGCCTTATGTTTATCCATGGGAGGTGGGGCTGATGAGGCTGATGCCTGCCTTGATGCTAATGCATCCTCAGCTGATATAACTATTCTTTCAATTAGTACCCCTTTAGGCTCATTATCAGTTTTCTTACCTTTGGGGGGTCTCTTGCTTTGTTCTTGAGGTGGCACCCTTTCTCCTTTAGATTTCCTCTTTTCAATCAGAAAGTCATCATATTCACTGTCAGGAATCTCCTGCATCTTCTTCTTATTGTCAATTGTGAGGGCTACACCCTTCTTCAATGCATTTATTTGTTCATCTACCCAAGACTGGGTTAGCTACAGCATCCTGCCTGTAAATTGGTCTAATGAGATATCCTCAGGCTATGTAAGATCAGGTGCTGAGATTGTGTCATTGTATATCTTCTTTTGTTCATATTCATCTTCTATTATTTGGCCATCATCCCTTTTTAATTGCACAGGCACTGGAATACAATCAAATGTTCTGATCTGGTTAAGAGTGAGCCTTTGATATTTTCTTCTTCTAGCCTCAGCCTCATCCTCACAATCTGTCTAGAAATCCTCCAACTGCTTCTGATGGATGGGCATCCCCATGATTTTTTGCATCCTCCCATATGGGTCATATGATCTTGCTAATGGGAACGGCTATAATTTCATCATGCCTAGACCAGCTATGGCCTTCTTGATATTTTCAAAATCTTGGCATATGTACCAACCCATTGTTATTGGAAACAATATTGGTGAAATCTTCTTATTTGCTTTGTAAGCATCCAGTATTGTGGATATCTGTCTCATGAACTCCATCAAAACAACTGCATCAGTGGGATATCTTGGGAGCGTGAGGGGCTGTCCTGCAAAGCCCTCTATTCTGATGTAAGAGAATGTCGTATACTGTATAAACCAAGCACCATCCCTGTATATGACTTCTTGAGCTTCCATGCTCAGTCTCTTAGTCCTATCTTCTTCCATTGTCCTTACTAGATGCATGGAAAATGCATCATTCACTAATTTATAATCTTGAAGATAATTTTGTCTTTGTAGCTGGGGATAATGATCCATATGTGGGCATCATTTGTACTGTCATCGATCCTCCCTACTATTGTAAGGGCATTGAATGTACCTTTGTAAGCACATGAGTACACCCCATATGAAGTCATATAGAATGAACACTCCAAGCCTCCTAGGTTCATGAGCTGCTCATCTAGTGCATCACTTATCATTTTAGCCCATAATGGCTTGTTCTCTGTATAAAGACACATCAGGATAACCCCATACATCCAATCTTTGAAACTTCCAGCATCAGGCTAGCCTGTCACTCTACTTAGTAGGGCTATCATATATTGGTATTCATCATCAAAATCAAACTTATACAGATGCACTGGTAATTTAGTGGAGGTAGTGTAAGGACTATTCTTTGCCCTCCATTGATACATTCTCTTCCTAGCAGCTTTCTTGTTATTTTCATATTCCACTTGCAATTTCTTCAAATCCATGCTGACAACCTTCCTTCCCAATGGCAAATTAAAGGTGGAAGCAATCCCCTTGATGGATAGATCCGCATAGACTCGGCCATGTTTCTCTATTCTCCTTGTCTGTGTGTTGTAGTTTCTAGCGCATTCAATAACCAACTCTGGAGCCTCCATAGAATAAGGAAATCTAGTAGCACTCCATATTCCTGACACAAAAATGACGTCCAACAGGGCATTATTCTTGTCATCATGCATTCTGGACGACCATGCGACCAGATCTGTGTTTCCCTGGTGTGTATCTGCAATGACACCATACTTGAACCGTACACCCTCAAGTTCAGCAAACATGGGTTTGAGAAATTTAGCTTCAAACTTGGCCAACCTCATGTCTGCCATGGTTTCCTGTAATAAACAGGACCAGCCTTACCATACAATACTTCACATATATGCATACAACATTATATCTTCACGACATGATGCACATTATATTCATTAATCATTACTTCATCATAATATGCATACAACATTATTTCAAACCAGTGGAAAAGCACACTACCTGGACATGCAGAAAACGACAGCAGGAGGGTTTTAATTACTTACTTGATAATGTTTATCTCCTTGATTATGCTGATGATTATATGAAAGAGATTCAGATACCAACGATAATCACGTGTCATGTTCTGTTGCAAGCTGTGCGTGTCCACAGGTAGGTCGTATGAGGATTTGAAAGCTCTATGCTCTGTAAAAACTCATTTTTACACAAGGTAAATGTAAAATGACGTTGGAAATTCATCTTATCCTCATAATTAAGCAAAAATTAGGGCAACACAAAGCAAATTTGATCATAACCATTAATCCTCTGTCATAAATCTACGGGCATTGCCAGGTGTCTGGATCGTGTTCGCAATCGGGGAATTCCACATACTGCATTTATGGCATTAAATGTTATGCGGCAAGAGGAGCAAGGTGATCTTTGGAAGATCGGGTGATATTACGAATATCGCGTGATATTCAAAATATGACCCCATAGTATAATATGATCATCCCGCTCTTAGCGGGAAAACTTATGCGAAAACATTGGGTGATATTTGAGAATATCAGGATGATGTCATCAGGATAATTGTAGCACTATGATGTCATCGTCATGTTATGTAAAAAAGGGTCAACGTTGGAAATATACCTCCGCGAGGTTAAAGGATGATGACATCATCATCAGGGTGATTTTCTTGTCTATCAGGATTGGATGAGGTCATCGACATATTGGTTGTAGGGTGATATTTTGCACCAGGGTTATATTTGGAAATAGGGTGATATTCAAAATATCAGGTGATGTTTAAAATGTGACCCCTGCAAAATATATGAAGCTGACCGACGGGTAAATACCTCTATCACTTAAAATTGACATTTGGATCTCCAGATAAATGATTATCGGGTGATAAAAATGGATCGGGGTGATCTTTCTTAAGATGACTGATATTTGTAAATATGACCCCCCCAGGAATATCAAGTTTGACCAGGACTTTGACTCGTCATAATTCTCGTTCCCTAAGGAATATCAGGGTGATCCAAAAGGTAAACCTGCATGAAATTTTGTACTCTTTCCAACCATGAGGTTATTTATATGAAAAACTAACTTTGACAAACTGACCTCATCATGATGACTCACGCGAGCTTCCTTATCCAGGATCATCTGCATGACTTACTTTTACCAAACTGCCAAAAGCAGGAAAACACAAACCAAGCCAAACAAAAAGTTGGGTCCTTGTTTTGTCAAATCAAAATGGGGCGTGTTGTGTAACCACACAACTTGCCACCAAAGAAAACAACAAAATTTCAATGATTCAAGCGAGGTGATCACATCCATATATAGTACTCTAACTCTTTCTAAGTATAAGCATCATAATCTTTCTGAATGACAAAGTTTTCATCATGGCAACAATGCTAACAAAGGATCAGGTGTGTCCAAATGAGTAATTATCCTCATCTTGAAAGCAAGTTGAAAACATGAGTAACTAGTGTTAAGTTGCATAGTTGGAGATCATCCCTCATAGCCAACCTAGATAAAGCCTTGCTGCTAGTAGGCGTCCATAGCCCCGGCAAGGTTATCTATACAATCTCCCTATGTAGAGCCCCACTGCCAGCAGGTGTCTATAGCCTTAGTAGAGTTACTTAGATGGCCTAATTTTATTATATTTTTAGATTTTCAATATTTATACTTCATATATCTGATGTCATCATGAAAGCTCAGTGTGCAAGGTATGGTCACTTACTGATTTAGGTTGGAGATTGTATTTGTAGCAAGGGAGTCCCTTTGGATTTTTCACTTAACACCTATACTTGTGTGTTTAACAAACCCAAGGCTGTTAGGTGAGTCATTGTGAAAGAATCACTTTGGTCAAGAAAAGGTACCCTGATGAAAAGATATCACAGACCTGATCATAAGTACTTCTCAGAATGAATCACAACCTATATATAAATTTGATCTCATCACTTGAATCCTAACAATTTAGTTATTTTCTGGGGTGATGAGCTACATCATCTTGACTAACCAAAACAAAAACTTATCAAGCAAACAAAAACAAAACACAAAACAAACTGTACAAACAACTCTACAAATATACACTATAATACACATGACTATCATGAAGCCACTTAGGCTTGGAAATAATGTTTGAGGAATTGTCCATTAACTGGTAATGGAACATCCTCACCTGTCAAGTTTTTAAGCCTATAAGTGTTGTCTCCTAATATTTTAGAGATTTGGAAGGGACCTATCCATAATTTGTCAAACTTACCATGGTCTCCTTTCCTTTCATGTGCTTTGTCCCACATCAGGACTAAATCTAATATTCTGAAGGCTTTAACCCTAGCTCTTTTGTCAAACCAACAGTTGACAACAGCCTGATGTCAGGAAAACTGATCAATTGCCTAACTTCTTTTCTCTTCCAGGTGCATCAACTGAAGTAACCTGACCTCTTGCTTATTGTCTATGCCTAGGTATTCTTGGACAAACTGCAGTGTAGGAGCTTTCAAGTTCACAGGGAGGATGGGATCCACCCCATACACTAAATGATAAGGTGAGTTTCCTAATGAAGCCTTGTTCCTAGTTCTGTCTACCCATAAGGCATATTTCAGAAGTGTATTCCACTCCCTGGGGTTCTTTTCTATTAACTTTCTTATGATGTTCAGCAAATTTTTATTGGTGGATTCTGCTAATCCATTCCCTTGGGGATAATAGTTGGATGAGAACTTCAGTATAATCCCATAAGCAAAAGCCCAACTTGACATTTTTGTTGAAGCAAAAGAAGAGTCATTATCACTTACTAGAGCATAAGGAACCCCATACCTGGTGACAACATTACTTTCTAGAAATCTGATGACATCTTCAGCATTGTAGGTTTTGGTGCTGACAGCTTCAATCCACCTAGTACAGTAGTCAGTAATCGTTAAAACATACCTATGGCTAGAAGATGATGGAGGATTGATTGGTCCTATGAAATCCATGCCCCATTGTGCAAATGGTCGCATCTCCATTACTGGCTGCAAGGGTTGAGCAGCATTTCTTTCTTTGTTAGCGGCAACCTAACATACATGATAGCATTTAATATGTTCAGCGGTATCCTTGAAAATGGTGGGCCAGTAGTATCCTGCCCTGAGGATAGCATGTGTAGTGGCCAAGGGTGACCCATGAGCTGTTCCAAACTTGTCATGTAGCTTTGATAACACTCTTTCTACTTCTAGCCTCTCTAAGCATCTTAGATATATTCCTTCATAATTTTTCTTGAAAAGGACTCCCCCTTTCATCACATACTTATGTGATCTTATTTTTAGGGCTCTCCTTTGTAAAGCCTATAGTCTAGGAGGACATCTGTTGGTAATCAGGATGTGCCCAATGTTTAAGTACCACTCTCTATTGTCCTTAGCATTGATAACATATTGCTGACTGATGATATTGGGATCTATCTCTGATATCATCTAGCTTAAAGCTTGTCCTCTCAATAGCTTCATGGGTGTAATTTCCATGTCATATTCCTATAGGACTGTGATCCACTTAGCCCTTTTTTCACCTGGCTCACTCTGCATTAATAGCATCTTCACTGCTACATCAGGCACCATAGCAATAACCTTACTTCTCAGGATATAGTGCCTGAACTTCTTCACTGCTCTAACCAAAGCAAGTGCCTATCTTTCAACGTCCATATATCTTAGTTCAGCATCTTTGAAAGGACAGCTCATGAAATATATGGGCTTCTCCTCTTTTTCTTTATTTCTTTGTGTCAGCACTGCTGCAGAGGTATGTTCTAAAGCAAATGAATAAATATAGAAGTCCCTGGTGTAGTCTGGACTGATCAGTATTGGAGCATCTGATATAGCTTTTTTTATGTCTTCAAAAGCTACTCTAGCCTTTGGTGTCCACTTAATCTACATAGTTGGAGATCATCCCTCATAGCCAACCTAGATAGAGCCTTGCTGCCAGTAGGCATCCATAGCCCCGGCAAGGTTATCTATACAATCTCCCTAAGTAGAGCCCCACTACCAGCAGGCATCTATAGCCTTAGTAGAGTTATTTAGATGGCCTAATTTTATTATATTTTTAGATTTTTTTTTTGGATTTTCAATATTTATACTTCATATATCTGATGTCATCCTGATACTCTGAAAAAAGGTCATTTTAGTTTCAGAAAGTCATGTCTCAAACATCACCTGGTGTAGGTTACATAATGAGTCACATTCCAAGAAGACCTGCAAAGCATCCATAGACAAGCTAGAGTTGGAACAAGCATCCAGTGATGCATCAATAGCATCATCATCAGCATCAGAGGTAAGTTCATCAGAGAGTGATAATGATAGTGACACTGATGGCTGTTTGTTTCCTGCAGGAATAGATGAATACATAAAGTAGGATGAAAGACATATTCAAATGACATAAGAAAGGAAGGTATGCAACCAGAGTAATGTTAAGAGAAAAGAGAAAATTACCAAAGGGAGTGATTGTTTAGTTGAGTCAGATTATGAATTATCTGATGAGGACAGAGGCAGCAATCTATCTAAATTCGAAGAGTTTCTGAAAGAAGAGATTTGGAGGATGATACAACAGCAAAAACTTCCTCAGGATGCCTTAATTGAAAGCTGGTGTAGGTTGCATAAGGCACCTCACTCAAAGACTGCCTATTCTTTGTGTCTGCATCTCCTTAAGAGACAAACTTTGCCTAATCCAAAAGATCATCCTCCTGATGATGAAAAGAAAGAAGAGAGCTCAGCTTCACAGAAGAAAGGAAAGATGAAATTTGAGAAGGCTGAGATACCTAAGCTAAAGTGGATATCAAGTGGTGCAGCTGCCAGAGCTGCAAACAATAAAGAAGGCTCAAATAAGCCTTTGGCTGAAGACAAGCCATGGATCCTTAGATTTGATGGATCCAAGTCCAAACAAGGAGCTGGAGTAGGGATAGATCTCACTGATCCATCGGGGAAATCCCACTTGGCAGTCTATAGACTACAATTCCCCTGCACCAACAATGTAACAGAGTATGAAGCTCTGATTCATGGGATAATGTATGCCCTTAAGAAGAAAGTAAAAATTTTGCATCTCTATGGTGACTCAGAGTTAGTAGTAAGACAGGTGAGAGGAATTTACTCTTGACCCTATAAAAAGCTATCTAATTATAGACACAGGGTGTGGGACCTGATAGAATCTTTTGATGCATTCAATATCACCCATGTACCTAGAGAATAGAACCATAGGGCAGATGCTCTAGCCCAGGCTACTAGTATATTAGAACCACTGTCTATATCAGGACTAAAAAGATTCTCAGTAGAGCTGATATCAGTACCTTCTATGCCTGACAATGTAACAAACCTCCAAGTGTTTGATGATGATCAGCATATCCTAGACTTCATCTCCAACATGAATGTATTTGATGCTCAGATCATAGATGAGAATAATATAAAAGATCATGTATGGGAAGAGGAAGAAATTTTAGAATTGCCCAGTAATAAGATTCCAAAGGGAATGATTGAGCTAGAGAGAGCTTTTGATCTAGACAACATGTTGAAATAGAAAGATCTTCCAAAAGCTGGTGGAGGACAATATTCACAGCTTAACATTGGGCAAAATAAGGAAAAAAGAAATGTCCTGATAGGAAAGTTTGCACAGAAGAAGAGTTAGATGGAATCACCCAGACTCTCAAAGATTACATACATGTTATAGCTTGGACCTATGATGAGCTAAAGACATATGACACATCAGTCATCACACACACCATAACCCTCAAGCCAGATGCCAAGCCTTTCAGACAGAAGCAGAGGCATGTCAATGCTTTGTTGGAACCCATAATTTTTTAGGAAGTTAAGAAACTGTTAAATGCCAGGATTATATTTCCTAGGAGACACTCCACCTGGGTGGCAAATTTGGTCCCAGTGAGAAAGAAAAATGGAGACATCAGACTATGTGTAGACTTCAGGAACCTAAACAGAGCATCTGAGAAGGATAATTATCCTTTACCTTCTCTAGATGAGGTCCTACAAATCGTAAACGGTGCTAAAATGATGTCATTCTTGGATGGTTTTTCACGCTACAATCAGGTAATGGTAGATAAAATAGACAGACTGAAAACTGCCTTCACCACAAAGTGGGGGATATTCGCCTACAGGCACATGCCGTTTGGGCTGATAAATGTTGGAGCAAGGTTCTAGCGAGCAATGGACATAGCCTTCAGAGGCTTAATAGGAAAATGTATAGTCATATACATGGATGACTTAACAGTGTTCTCTAAAGATAGAGGAAACCATGTAGTAGATCTCATAAATGTGCTCAAAAAGTGTGAAGAATATGGGATATCTTTGAACCCCAAGAAATGCAAATTTGGGGTGACAACAGGAAAATTACTAGGCCACCTGATAACTGAAAATGGAATTATCATTGATCCTGACAGGTGGAGTCTATAATGAAAATACAGCTTCCTGGGAGCAAGAAAGAGCTTAAATCTTACTTCAGTAAGATTAATTTTGTTAGGAAATTTATCACTGGCTTTGCTGAAATAGTTAGACCTTTAAATGCCATGCTCAAGAAGGATGCAAAGATTTGAGTATAAATGCACTATTTGTGGAAATATCCTATGTAAATAACTTTTTGTGAAGCATCTTTACAGAGACTGGATTCTGATGATGAACTAACGTAAGGCCCCTGAATGGAAAATAGCAACTCACATCAACCACTGGGTAACGTCAGTTGATTAAGACCTAATCCACGGAGACTTGGGATCATGAATTCTTTGAATTCATCGTATCTTTCAAGATGAGTAAAGGTTGATGTGTAACTTTTATTCTATGTTTGTTTATGACTAACATCATGATCAACATAAATTGGCGCTAGAAGGAGGGCCAAAGGAAGAAGATCATCATCAGTAAGTTAGATTTGATGATGCAGGAAGTAAGCTAACACCGAAACACCTCTAATTTTCAAGTATTGCGCAAAGATTTACTATATTAAGCATGTACATGCTAATCCTGTGTAAAGTTTTCAAGACTGATCATACATATTACAAGCTTTGTGGTAGATCATTGTGAATTTGCAAAGATCAACCAATTTCTGGTAAATCTGTCAAAGTTTTGAGGTAATCCTACTTTAGAAACTTGATATCTAGTTGTAGTGTCACCAAACCTCAATAACACCTCATGTTTTTGCATGGTTTATGCAAATATCATGTCAATATCCCGTCAGTCTCACTTTCTGACCGTAAATATAACCTTTATTGGTAAGTTCTAGCCGATCTTTACAGTCAACCAACCAATTTCTTTAAATTTGAGATATCTTGGCTGACAGGATAAATACCAGGTCTAGGTCCAGTGGAATATTTGAAGAATTACCTGTTAGAGGATTTAGACCTCGAACTGTTGATATCCATCATACTCTTGATTCTAGTGCTTCAAGAGCATCACCAGAACATCCTCCCGTAACTCCTATTAGTTTACAATTGCCTATAGGATCACTTGTTACACCTCCGGTTCAGCCTCAGCCTTTCATACCTCAGGGTTAGCCTCCACCAGTGGCAATGTCTTTCTTTGTAGCGGAATCACTATTAACTTTCTTGGCATATCATGCTTTGCCAAAGAATCTGGACAAAATTTGCCCAAATTATCATCCATATCAGGATGCAGATGACCATATCAGAACTTTCAAAGAAGCCTGTTGCAGGGCTAGAATAGAGCATCAAGATGTTGTATGCAGATTATTTCCTTTTTCCTTAGGGGAAGAGGCCTATAATTGGTATATTAGCCTTGGTCAAGGTTCGGTCGGATCATGGGCTGTCCTGGAGAAATCTTTTACTGATAGGTTCAAAATACCAATAGATCCTTCAATGAACTATCACCTATTTGCCACAATCAAACGGTTTGAAGGAGAACCTATTGCCAACTTCAACACTAGGTTCCAGATAATGCTATCCAAGTTAGTCACCCCATATGTTTTAGCAGATGCTACTGCTAGGAGCATTTATTATTCAACTCTGGATCCTTTAAGATCCATGTTCATTAGGAGAGCACATCCTGACATCACAACTTTAACAGGAGCTTTCCAAGAAGCAATCAAAGTCAATCAGTAGTTAGTTCCTACTCCTACACCAAACATAGGATTTCCCACACTTCCTGGCTATCCAACATATCCTGCCCAGCAATAGCCAAATAGAGCCATGATGCCTCTAGCTGTCATGCCAGCACCTCTGCAAATACCTCCATTAAGTATAATGCCATCTCCAAATGGAAATGCCCAGATGATGCAGTATCCTGGACAAATACAGGCACCTCAGGTTGTAGACCAGTCTACCAATAATCACAATAATGGATCTTCCTTTTTCAAGCCTTCAACAGAAAATGTAGTGCCTAAGGTCCAGGAAGAAAAGGAAGAGATCAAAGAAATATCAGCTTAGCTAAGGAAGATTACAACTAAGATCACTCACTTGAGAAGTCAAAACTTCTATTCCCAGCCCAACCAAAATAGAGGCTATAACAATGACAGACCAAATTATCCTGATAGGGGGTATAACAACAATAATTATAACAATAATGGCAATAATAATCCTCAAAGACAGCCTAGAGTGTGGAACACTAGGCCAAATAATGGTTCCTTGCCATCACCCCTAGATAACCAACCTCCTGATGAACCAAAATAGACTACTAGAGTCAATCTTGTAGAAGCAACTCTCACTAACTGGTGCAGAATTCATAACACCAATGCACATGCAGAGTTAGACTGTCCTCAGTTCAGAATTGCTGCTAGCATTTTTCAGGCTGAAGTGTCCAATACTTCAGGGGGTCAACCTCAGGTAGAGGGAAATGAACTTGTTCCTTGTGGATATGATTCAGCTTTAGTATTAGAGAGCTACACACATCATCCTTATCAGCAGACAATGCTTTCTGACCAGGATTATACCTTGGCATGTGACGAATCAGCCATGGCTTTTGAGTCAAATTATATCTTCCCTTTTGAAGATGAAAATGAGCCTTCAAATGAACATGAAGACGTACATGCCTACCAACAGCAATATCCAGGTAAGCATAACTATAACCTGAGAATAATGCCAATAGACCTTCTGGTCCATTCACCTCTTCCTTGCCTCTGAATAATTTCAATACACCTCCAGACCCTAAGGCAAGTAATAACCCTAGATTCCCCAAGGCGAATGCTCAGTATTTAACACCACATAATAGTGTGCAAAAAATTGCTAACCTACCTCATGAATCTGACAAGTTGGTCACATATCTAGTTAATGAAATGAAGAAAATCAAAATCAGCTTGTCCTTGTCAGAGTTGCTCAAAACTCCTGCCATCAAGAAGGCATTTATGAAATCACTAGATGATCCTACTCCAAAAGAAGATAATCATTCCCCAGGTCAGTCCAGTGGTAAAGATCATGCTGCTAGAGACAATAATGTTAAACATAAGGTGCCAGCTACTATTCAAGCTGCAAAGACCTCTCATATGACTTTATATAGAGATAAAAGTGAGTCACCCCCATTCCTCCTCACCATAAGAATGTTCAATAAAAACCTACACAATTGTTTAGTAGACTCAGGAGCATCTACGAATGTAATGCCCTTATCTATATGCAATGCTTTAGGCCTGCATCCTGCTAAATCTTTGAAGAAAGTCACACAACTAGACAAAACAGAAGTAAGTGTAGTAGGAGAATTAACTCACATCCACATGCAGCTTGCATCTAACCCCAGGATCCAATATTACATTAACATTCAGGTAGTTGACATACCTGACACTTATGGGATGCTACTCAGCAGAGACTGGTCCAAAACTCTCAACGGATACATGTCTACAGATTTCAGTCATATGTGGTTACCCTAGAAGGGGATACCAAACCAAATAAGAATCGATGCTAAACCTAGAATGAAGCACATGATCACCAAATACAACAAAACTAATGAGATCATGTACGTAGATGTGGAACCTAGAGTTTATTCCATAAGACCTCAGACTGTCAAGATAGAAGAAATCCTGATGTATGACGTTCATCATCATCATGATCACCCTCAGGATGAAAAAATAGTTATAGAATCTGATAGTAATCCCAAAAATGAAAATGAGGTAGACCATTACAAGAATTTTGAAATGTACTTGTCCAAACAGGTAAAGCGATGTCAGTTATTAGAAATACCTGTTAATAATATTTTAATGGATGGCTAGTGCAGGTTGCATAATGGGTCACATTCTGAGAAGACCTGCGAAGCATGCATAGACATGCTGGAGTTGGAACAAGGATGCAGTGATGTATCAACAGCATCATCATCAGCATCAGAGATAAGTTCATCAGAGAGTGATAATGATAGTGACACTGATGGCTATTTGTTTCCTGCAGGAACAGATGAATACATAAAGCAGGATGAAAGACATATTCAAATGACAGAAGAGATGTTGGTATGCAACCAAAGTAATGTTAAGAGAAAAGAGAAAATTACCAAAGGGAGTGATTGTTTAGTTGAGTCAGATTATGAATTATTTGATGAGGACAGAGGCAGCAATCTGTGTAAATTTGAAGAGTTTCTGAAAGAAGAGATCAAGAGGATGACATAGCAGCAGAAACTTCCTCAAGATGCCTTAATTGAAAGCTGGTGTAGGTTGCATAAGGCACCTCACTCAGAGACTGCCTGTTCTTTGTGTCTACATCTCCTTAAGAGACAGACTTTGCCTAATCCAAAAGATCATCCTCTTGATGATGAAAAGAAAGAAGAGACCTCAGCTTCACAGAAGAAAGCAAAGATGAAATTTGAGAAGGCTGAGATACCTAAGCTAAAGTGGATATCAAGTGGTGCAGCTGCCAGAGCTACAAAGAATAAAGAAGGCTCAAATAAGACTTTGGCTGAAGATAAGCCATGGATCCTTAGATTTGATGGATCCAAGTCCAAACAAGGAGCTAGAGTAGGGATAGATCTCACTGATCCATCATGGAAATCCCACTTGGCAGCCTATAGACTACAATTCCCCTGCACCAACAATGTAACAGAGGATGAATCTCTTATTCATGGGATAATGTTTGCCCTTAAGAAGAAAGTAAAAATTCTCCATGTCTACGGTGACTCAGAGTTAGTAGTAAGACAGGTGAGAGTAATTTACTCCTAACCCTATAAAAAGCAATCTAATTACAAACACAGGGTGTGGGACTTGATAGAATCTTTTGATGCATTCAATATCACCCACGTACCCAGAGAACAGAACCATAGGGCAGATGCTCTAGCCCAGGCCGCTAGTACATTAGAACCACTGTCTATATCAGGACAAAAGATTCTCAGTAGAGCTGATATCAGTACCTTCTGTGCCTGACAATGTAACAAACCTCCAAGTGTTTGATGATGATCAACATATCCTAGACTTCATCTCCAACAGGAATGTATTTGATGCTCAGATCATAGATGAGAATAATACAGAAGATCATGTATTTTAGAATTGCCCAATAATAAGATTCCAAAGGGAATGATTTAGCTAGAGAGAGATTTTGATCTGGACAACATATTGAAATAGAAAGATCTTCCAAAAGTTGATGGAGGACAATATTCACAGGTTAACATTGGGCAGAAGAGGAAAAAAGAAATGTCCTGATAGGAAAAGTTTGCACAGAAGAAGAGTTAGATGGAATCACCCAGGCTCTTAAAGATTACATACATGTTATAGCTTGGACCTATGATGAGCTAAAGACATATGACACATCAGTCATCACACATACCATACCCCTCAAGCCAGATGCCAAGCCTTTCAGACAGAAGCAGAGGCCTGTCAATGCTTTGTTGGAACCCATAATTTTTGAGGAAGTTAAGAAACTATTAAATGCCAGGATTATATTTCTTGTGAGACACTCCACCTGGGTGGCAAATCTGGTCCTAGTGAGAAAGAAAAATGGAGACATCAGACTATGTGTAGACTTCAGGAACCTGAACAGAGCATCTGAGAAGGATAATTATCCTTTACCTTCTCTAGATGAGGTCCTACAAATCGTAAACAGTGCTAAAATGATGTCATTCCTGGATGGTTTTTTAGGCTACAATCAGGTAATGGTAGATAAAATAGATAGACTGAAAACTGCCTTCACCACAAAGTGGGGGATATTTGCCTACAGGCGCATGCTGTTTGGGTTGATAAATGCTGGAGCAACGTTCCAACAAGCAATGGACATAGCCTTCAGAGGCTTAATAGGAAAATGTATAGTCATATACATGGATGAATTAACAATGTTCTCTAAAGATAGAGGAAACCATGTAGCAGATCTCATAAATGTGCTCAAAAGTGTGAAGAATATGGGATATCTTTGAACCCCAAGAAATGCATATTTGGGGTGACAACAGAAAAAATACTAGGCCACCTGATAATTGAAAATAGAATTATCATTGATCCTGACAGGGTGGAGTCTATAATGAAAATACAGCTTCCTAGGAGCAAGAAAGAGCTTAAATTTTACTTCGGTAAGATTAATTTTGTTAGGAAATTTATCACTGGCTTTGCTGAAATAGTTAGAACTTTAAATGCCATGCTCAAGAAGGATGCAAAGATTTGAGTATAAATGCACTATTTGTGGAAATATCCTATGTAAATAACTTTCTGTGAAGCATCTTTACAGAGACTAGATTCTGATGATGAACTAACGTAAGGCCCCTGAATGAAAAACAACAACTCACATCAACCACTGAGTAACGTCAGTTGATTAAGACCTAATCCACGGAGACTTGGGATCATGAATTCTTTGAATTCATCGTATCTTTCAAGATGAGTAAAGGTTGATGTGTAACTTTTATTCTATGTTTGTTTATGCCTAACATCATGATCAACACTACATTAAGCAAATGGGAGATATTCTCTTGCATTTATTGTTGCACAAAGATGAAGCAACTCACATTGATGACTGCAAATATCTTCTACCTGTCCCTATTCTAGATTTTTTTTGCGCCATTACTCCAGGCAACTGGGACGTCCTTTCAGAGATATTTTTGGTTGCTGCTCTCTGAGCGAATTTGGTAACTGACTAGGATCAAAATGAAGTATTATATATACTTGTAAAAATAGATGTATTAGGGGTTGGTTGTTCTTCTGGGCTATTCTTGGCAATGGCTACTGGCCTCTATAATCAAAAGCTGGTATTTTTGCCTCTCTTATTTTTTGTTTGTACTGTGTCTGCTCTTTTGGACCTCTCTAAAATTGATATGAATCTATGTAAGCCTCTCCAGCTATGAGATTATTACTATGTCTATTCAGTTGCAGCCAAACACATTTAAATCTGGTGTATCACTTAGTTCATTTCAGTATTTCATTTCAGCATTCCTTCTAACCCTTTTCCCTGCAAGCATTAGCACTAGGTTTAGATGATTTTCTCTGAGCATTAGGCTTAGAAAGAGGAAGTCGGCCTTCTCCGGAGGTCTGATCTCATTTCGCAAGGTCCCACACTTCGAGATCATTCCCATGTTACCCTAGATTTCTAAGGTTTCATAACTACAGCAAAGGGTGCAAATCTGGGTCATAACAGTTCTGGCATGCCTGGTGGGACCAGTATGATGAACTTATCATCAAAATACTGAGAGATTTGGTGTTTCTCCCAGTATTATCAGCCTTTGGAGGTAGTACAAACAACACCATGGCGACTCTAATGGCGAATCAGCTGGTTACAGCAGTCCAGTTTCCAAGCAGCTAATGAGGTTGGTGCTACTTGTTAGTTTTACTATCATTTGACAGTTTTCGTAGCACCTGGTGACTCCATTTGGTGTTCAAACTCACATCTTGATGTGCAAGACCCTGTGGTCTATGTTCATTCTTAATTTATTATCTAGGCTTACCTATGTTCATGATTTGCCTTTGCAATGTCTAGTTATCAATAGCACAATGCTTATTCTCCTCCATTCCATGAAGATTCAGACTTTTGGCCCCCAAACAGTTCTTTTCCTCATTACAACTAGCATTAGCAACAAGAACATTTTCAAGCCACTCTTGCTTATCCTTATTTGCAGCCTATTTATACCTATAATAAGCCCTGTGAAGCCCATTCTACTCTAAATCAAATGTGCAACCTCCCTAGTCACTCCCAAAATGATCCTGATTTGGGTAGCATTAAGAGTTTGTTAATGGATTTCCAAAGGCAAATTTCAGAAATAGATAGAGAAGCGCAGTATAACAGGCAGCAAGAGGAGCTTGCATATCAAGCTTATTTGTCAGAGCAGGAGGTAGAAAATAAGAGGGTGTATGAAGCGGAATGCTTGATCATACAACGTGCAGCTAGGGAGAAACAAATAAGACAATTTCTTGCTCAAGAACAGGAGCTCAAAGTAAATAGTTTCTCTCCTATTCCTAGCTTCAAGTGTTTTATCCTTCAAACCAAAGTCAATCTATGAAAGAGCTTCAGATTTCTCTATCATGGCAGCCTTCTTGGACCAATCATCCTGGTTATAAAATGCCAAACCTTGTGAAGGCCAATCCTCTCTTACCAATTCAAAATCAGGGAAGGAAAAGGTCGTAGAATCTAAGTCTGTCATATTTCCAAGTTTCAGGCAGTCTTCTGCCTTTACTCCACCAAACACACAAACGAAAGCATGTTTTAGCATCCAACTAGCAGAAGAAGAGAAAAAGAGGCTTTTGTTGACTCCTTTTCAAAGCTTGGAAACTCAATCAGCTATTTCTTTTCCAAATACATTCTTTGAAGAACAGGTTTCTAGTTTCAGAATACCAAGCTTTAAGCAAGATGAGTCCCCTGAATTGAATATTCCAAACTTTAGAGGGTCTCATTCACTGAAGGAACCTATACTTAAACAAGAGCAGGCTATTTGTCTACAAGAGACCAAGCCAATTCCTCGGGTTTCTTTGTCAGATCAGCCTTCCTGTCCTTTTACTATCCGTATGTATCCGAGTGGACCTGTTGTCTACCAAGATAATTGGGAGGATGAGCCAAAAGAGGAGGTGGAAGAAGCTAAACTAATAAGGAGCAATCTGTCCCTACACTCACAGAGAAAAAATTGTTTGAACCTATTGCACCTGTGAGCATTGTTAAAGTCACTTCAATGATGGATGATGCCGCCCTACTTCATGAGCTACCTTACTATGTTGAAGATGAAGAGAGCGAGTAGCTGGTTGTGGATATGTAGCAACAAGAAAGCACTGAAAATAATGACAGATTGTTGCAGGTTGAAGCTGATATAGCAAATGAAAGTCTACAGGAAAAGGCTACCTCATTGTTTGAGCATTTGCCTTCATTTATTGAAAAAGAAAGGCTTGATTTAGAGGACACTTCTTTGAGTAATAATGGGAATTTTGAGCTTGAGTCAGTTGTTTGTAAAGGTCTTCTAAGAGCTGATAGCTTTGATGAGCTACTAGCTGTTCTGATAAATGAGGATGTTCCATTGACCATGGAGGAGGAATCAACATGGAAAACTATCATGCGAGGTGAAGATAATGATCTCATTTATGAGCTTTCAAATTGTCTCCTCTCTTGTCAAACCTTAGTCATGAACAAGGACAGCCATGAACAAAAAGCAGAAAGGTTTGAAGAATGCAACCATGATGACATTATAGCAATATTCTTGGTTTCTTTGAAGGAAGAAGGAGAAAGCCTTGAGGTCCCAAGTCAACTGTTTCACACACAAGAGCAACATGAGAGTCAAATGGAGGACACTATCATGCCAAATGAAAAGCAAGAAGAGAAAGAATCAGAGCAGAGACATGAAATCAGTCATCATGATTTGCATGTCATTTCAAGGGGATGCCCAATCAGGCATCTAGCCTAGCTAGAGACACATCAAGAGAAGTCACCATTTGTCATGCTTACCTCTAAGCATGAAGTTGAGCATCAAAATGAATGGGATCAGCCCATTTATTCACCACAAGTTAGAAACATTAGCAATCAGTCCAAGTGGATAGGTGAGTTTATCTCCACTTTGAAAGGGGTGTTTTATCAATTTGTCATATGTACATTTCCCCCTTACCTCTTTTTAATTGCCCACATGAATGGGAAACATTGTAAATTGTTAAGGAAGGGCAGTTATTTTCAAGAACTAGTTAATGGCTATAGACACCCTAAAGTGACCAAGTCGTCGCACTACTTGCTTTTTGTAAATCTGTCAAATCACCTACATTTTACACATTAATTAAATAATCTAATTATTTAATTAATTTCACCAAATTCTTCTAAATCACAAAATTGCGACATTAATTAAATAAATCCTCTTTATTTAATTAATTAAATTAAATTCCTCTATTATTCTTCCACAATTAAATAATTTTAATTATTTAATTAGATCATTATCCTCCTTTCAAATTTCACATCCACATTAATTAAATAAACCTAATTATTTAATTAATTCAACAAATTCCATCTTATCTACAATTAAATAATTCTTAAATTATTTAATTAAATCAAAATCATTCTTTCAAAATCATGCACAACAATTAAATAAATTTATTTATTTAATTTGCTTTCAAATCTTCTAAATTAAATAATTCTAATTATTTAATTATTTCTTCCAATAATATCTTCTCTAAATTTAAATAAATCAATTATTTATTTAAATTGCTTTTTCTTCTAAATTTGAGTTATCTCTAAAATAACTCAAGCTTTCTTGCTCATGCAATTAAATATTTCTAATATTTAATAAAGCAAATTATCTTCTAATTTTCATGCAAATCTCTTCTTTTTGTTTTAAATTACTTAACTGATCATTACATTCTGTTAATTGCTTTAACTCATTCTTCTATTCTTGATAACTCCTCTCATGCAAAAGAAAGCAAGACACTTGTCTTCTTCTTATTCGTTGCACGTTCCTCAACTGTTCTCCTCCATTGATTCTTCTGAATTATCTGGGCCATTGATTGATCTTTGTTGAAACCTATATAAACCCCCCTCATCTCCTTCACTGAGCCTCTCTCTTCGATCTTATTCTTAGGCATACTTAACAGTGCTTTGAGCATATAAACACGTCGATTGAGCAACCTTACGATCTCTTAACATTGATCTCTTGAGCACACTACTTGCTTGTTGCAACTATGGTTTCGCAACTTCATTGAGCAATCTACACTTCACCAAAGGGAACAATACAGATTTTGGTAAGAGCTTTCATTTTTCTTTGATTTGATGATATTGTCTTTTACTTAGATTGGTTCGCTTTATGTGATTGGTTTTGGTTTTATTAGTTTTGATTTAATCAATTTTTCCTCATACACATTCTGGCATGCCCAGTGGGACCCACTAATCTCTCTTTTTCTTTGAGAAATTGATTCTTTTTGAAGTTACAGTACAGTATAGTGTAAAAGACATAGAAAAGCGCTTTTGGCAGTATCCTTAAGTGCTCTTGGAGGCACAGTACAACACCCTCGGGGGCACTGCAGCGCTTTTGGTAGCACAGAGAGACGCTTTTGGTAAAACAGCACGACACTCCCGGTAGTATCGTTAAGCGCTTTTGGCTAATTAGGTTTTCTGCCTTCGGTTGGTTTTTTTTTTTCACGGTTTATTTATTACATATCTTTTGATTTGTCTGACAAGCCATTGTATTTGTCTTTCAACCCTCTTTTTGATACTTCCTAAGCTGACTTATTTAGGTGTATCTTCGGTATCTGAGTTAACCTATTGTGTTACTACACCTCCTGAGTTTTCTGGATTTCACGATACAAACCTATCAGATATTACTTCTCAGAAGAGTAGATCAATCATGAAATCCCATCTGGATATGGTTATTTTTGACAAAAGCTAACTTTTTTTTGTGATCTGAGACAGTGCAGCGCATTTGGCTTTACAGTATCACGCTTTTGGAAGTACAGTATAGCGCTTCTGGATAAGGTTCGGCACTTCTGGTAGTATTTTACAACGCTTCTGGTCTTCAACACATCGCTATTGGTATCACAGTAAGGCACTTTGGGTATAACAATAGCTCGCTTTTGGTCAAATTGATTTGTTTTTGCTAACTTGTGATTTTTTGGAACTAACTGACTTGTTGCAGTTTCTTACTACTCACACAGAGCAAATAGGTGTTTTTAACATGTTCATGCAGGACGAGCGTTGAAGAAATCTTGATTTATCCCACTAAGTCTTAGAAACACATTGCCTTCTTAAAGGATAATTGAACAAATCATTTCGGCAATTTAAGTCTTAGGAACATACTGCTTTTCTTAAGGGACAATGGACATGTATGCGAAAACACCTCAATTTTCTAAGGGACAATGGACATGAATGCCAAAACACTTCAATTTCATAAGGGACAATTGACAACTACAAACGTGTGTGTGCCTAATTTAATTGCACCTTATTTTTCTTATAACGGGACAATTGAACCTTTGTTTGACGTGCTTGCTCTTACATTTCAGTACTTTCTTTAGAAGGGCCTACTTTTGGATTGCGCTTCATCCAAAAGGGATGACCCTAAGAAGAGTTTTCCTTTGAAAGACTATATAAGAAGGATAAGGCGAAAGCCAAGTCCTAACTAACGTCAGCCTTACCCTGTGGTGCCAAACTGAAAAGAGGTGTACTAGCTCTTTGTGGAAATGATTTTCACATTGAGTGAAGTGTTTGATACTCTTTGTAGGATTGGTTAAAGTTTTTAGTAGCTTGTCGCATTGCTCGTAAGGCGTTGGTCCCTCAAAGTTACTAAGAACCATTTTAGTTAGTGACTACCTGACCTACCTCTAAACATTGCGGTAATCATCAGTGCAAGGGGAATCGGCTTAAGCCCTTAAGACACTCACCATTGGCTCCCTTGAGAAGAGATAGTATTCCCTTGGCCATAAAGCTCTTGTGACCTACTTGAGCTTTCCAAGGGGAGGGTGAGATATCCCTACCTATCGTCTCTTGCAAAGATACAAAATATCTGACACCTTTATGGAATGATATGTTTATCGATGAAGTATTAAGCTGTGAGCTGATCTACTGCAATGAAACCTTGTCTCTAGGGATAAAAAGTGCTTGATTATTTTATTTGCAACTGTCTCACACCTATGGAAACATTGGGCTTTTTTGTGAGCCTCAAACATACACTATCTGTTGTGTCAGTCCTATTTTTGGTTGCCAACTGTGTTTGTTGTGTTTTCTCTTGCCAAAACAACCAAATCTAATCAAAAATAGAAATTTGTTTTTGCATCAGACACTACTTCAGTGCCTTTGGTATTACAGCAGCTCGCCCTTGGTGGTATAGTAGCTCGCTTTTGGTAACCTTAGCTCACCTTTGGCATAGCAGTAACTTACCTCTAATAGCTCAGTCCATCGCCTTTGGTATCACAGTAGCACGCTTTTGGTTGCACAGTCCTACGCCTCTGGTCAAATAGTATAGCGCCTTTGGTCTAGTACATTGTGCATCAGAGTTTGTCTTTTTCTCAAAGCACCTCACAGAATCCCAGTATTACCTTTTGTCCTAGTGTATTTCATGCTAACCATTAGGCTCCAGCAAACTATGAAATCTAAGCAAGTTGTCCCTAGGAAGGGCAAATCGCCTCCTCCCACGCCACAATCCGGCCGTCTCAACATTACTCCCAAGGTTACTCTTAGAACCCCGCAGCAAAACCAATCAGCTCTCCAAACATGCCGCACGTCGACCAACCAAGCAATTCCCAAGAAGGTAGGGTCCATTTGGTAAGTACACCCCAATACACCACTTGTATGCCTCGGGATTTTATCCCACAAGGTTATACTACAAATCTAGCCCCATCTCAAGAAGAGCGACACTTTGAAATAGGTCAATCCTCTCAAGAAGATGAGCAAGATCTTGATGAATTCATGCAAGATCCTCAGGCCATAGCCGCAATTAACAAAATCCTTAGTGAGAACCAAGATCATTTCTTTCGCTTGCTAGTAGAGCAAGGAGCCAAATTACCCAAAGATTTTGATCTATCCACGCTTAGCGAGCCTAACAACAACCAAGACACCATACAAGCGGTGAAAACCATGTTAACTGTGACCACACCCTTATCTAAACAAAGCTCACAGTATAGGAATCCCCTTTATCAAAACCTAACAAGAGAGAGGGCTGTATCACTGCTTCTAACTCCTATGGAGATCTACAAAAACCAACAAGAAACTCTCCAACGTCAAGCAAAGTTAGCTAAGCAAGCCACCTTAGCTTGATCGAATATGCAACCACCTCCTAAAGTGTCCACACCAATCACAAGTGGAATCTTGGTTACCCCATCACGAATAGGTTTCCCACCAAATTACAATCTAGGGAACAACTATGTAGCCATGCAATAAGGGTCTCAACACATACCACCTCCCATATCATTAAACCTCAATGTCTCTCAACCAATTAGAGTCATGCAGCCCCCCCCCACAAAACTATGCTCATTCCCGATCAACCATCGCAAATCACTTCTACCTATGTCCCTCTTCCACTACGTTCATCAATGCTAAATTTCTTCAACACATTGCCTATCCACCCTCAACATTCCTGACATCAAGTTTCCCAAAGCTTTGTGCCGCCATCGCAACCAAATCCAACGCACTTTAGCTTTCCTCCACCCAATTCTTTTCCTCAACCATCACAAAGCCAACATTCTTACCTAGCGCCACCCCCACCTCCTCCTCATCAAAGCATCCAATTCCAACCCAATCTCAACCCAACATACAACGCATACGACCCCAACCAATATTACGACCCTTATAACACCAATGTTCATGGCTTACACTACAATCTTCCATATGGGCATCAACAACCACTTCTTGGACAACAGGAGATGCTTCCAACTCCTCCCACAATGATGGAGCTAAAAATTGCGGAAGTGCAACAATAGCTATCTGATCTTACGTTTGGCCACACCAAGAAGACCTTCTCTTTAGAAGAAGTGTGTCCTTATCCTTTTGATCGGTCATTACCAATGATCCCTTTTCCTCAAAATTTCACTATTCCCAAGTTCGATAAATACAAAGGAAAACGTGACCCAAAAGACCATCTTAGGGAATTCTATCTTGCTTGCTTCGAGGTCTCACATAACGATGCGTATCTTATGCGTCTCTTTCCTCGCAGTCTTGGAGGTCAAGCTATAGAATGGTTCTCACTTACCTACAGGTATCAAGTCTTTCAATGAGCTAGCAGAGAAATTTGCCACCCATTTTTCTTACAACGCAGAGCATGAGATTTCCATGACTGATCTATGCAACAATAAACAGAAAAATGGTGAAACTTTCATTTCTTTCCTCCAACGATGGAGACAAATAGCTAGCAAATTCCCTTTCAAGATTCCAAAGAAATAGCTTGTTAGCATATTTGTGCAAAACCTCAACCAAGAGTTAGGTTTCCATTTGCAAATTCTTAGTGCTACAACCTTCGACGAAATCACATACAAGGGAATCAACATTGAAAAAGCCCTCATTGCTAAAGGTGTGGTCAAAATCTTCAAAGACACGAAAGACAACGCTCCTCATCAACAATCGAGCAATAAACCTAAGTTTTGGAATAAGAACAAAAATGTGGTCAACGATGGGGTGGGCGATTCTAAACATGTCCAAATGTTGCAAACACCGCTGCAGCTCTCCAAACCAAGTCAAGCTCCACCTCAACAACAGTAACAATAGCGGCAACCATATCAAAATCAACAACAATGACAACAGGAGCGACCTCAACAAGATTACCTGCCGCGACGCCAATTCACTCCCTTGGGAGTGCTTATAGAGTCAGTCCTACAATAGATCTTACAGAAAGGACTCATCACCTTACCAGATGCTCCCCCATATGGTGAACCTGTTTACAAAATTGCGCGGTATAGAGAAAATGAATATTGTGAATTCCATAGGAGCAAAGGGCATTGAACCACATCATGCATGAAGCTCAAGCACCTAATCCAAAATCTCATCGAAGGCAACCAAATCACTTTTGAGAATGAACCACCAGCTCATCACACTAACAAAGATCTTGATATGTACAAGGAACCATTCCCTCATCATGGTCCACCTCCTCCTCAGGATAGAGGTAAGGGTATCAATCATGCTTCCACTTCCTTTGATTCCATTGTAGGTCATTTTGAAGAGAGTCGAGTGTCTACCCTCACAATCAAAGGCAAATCTATGAATTGTGCTATTACAACTCGTCATGGTCGTGTCACCATTCGTGGTCCTACACTTAGTCTTCCGGCTCAATTTGATTATAATCTTGTCGAACATTTAGGGAAAATGCCAGCACAGATCTCTATTTTGGACCTTCTACGGTCATCACCTGCACATAGAGTAGTGCTAGGAAAAGCCCTCCAAGAGTCTTCGGTTCCCAACAACATAGCAGTCATGGATTTCCAAGCTATAGTAGGTAACATTGCTTCGCCCTACAATGTTGTCTTCTCAGAGAAAGATCTCCCATCCCATGATCCTTGTCACAATGATGCCCTTCATATTGAAGTTCTCATCCATAAGCGCAAAATCAAACGCATCCTCATAGATGGTGGTGCTGGTCTCAACATCTATTCTTTAAAGTTACTTAAGCAATTGGGATACTCTAAGGATCATGCCAACAATGATCAAAGTATTACAATCAAGGGATATGATGATGCAGAATGCCATTCAGAAAGTTTTATCCACTTGCCTATACAACTAGGCCCTGTCATGCTTGAAACCAGGTGTCAAGTCCTTGATATTGAACTACCTTACAACATTATCCTAGGCCGCCCATGGATCCATGCAATGAAAGTTGTTCCCTCCACGTATCATCAATCTCTAAAGTTCCCATATAATGGTACGGAGATCACTATCCCAGGAGACCCCAATCCTTTTGAATTATGTCATGTTTTGCAAGGCAGTTATAAGAATTGCAACCAGGTGCCTAACAATGAAAAAGCCCTTGAATCCCCACTATATGTTGATCCTGAAACTCTGACGCAAGCCTCTACAAGTAATCCAAATCCTCTACCTGAGATCAAGGCTCACATCTGTGATATAAGCTTTGGATCTTACGATATCTCAAAATCTTGTTGTGTAGGGTGGATGCCTTTATCTCCAAAATCTTACGGCAAACCACCCATTGCCAAAGTAACCAAAAAATTAGCTATTCCTCCCCTAGGATTCTTAACCCAATTCCAACAGGGACAGTTATTGGAAGAGGAAACTATTGAGGATATTTCTTCTTGGCTCTATAAGGAGAAAGAACCAGTCACAATACTAGTCAAGCAATATGGCAATGGCTTAAGAATAATAAAAAATATGGGCTATAAAGGCAAAGGTGGCCTTGGGAAACAGAATCAAGGAACTATGGAACCCATTGTTGTGACAAAGAAACTAGACAAGAAGGGATTAGGATTTGGTAAGAAGGTACCACACGCCTTGGACATCGAGTATATCCTCGAGGTAGCTGACACTTTTCCTGCTGATTCGACGTCTACAGAGGATATCATCAATGACTCTTCCCTCCACATGACCAACCTATTCGCAGAATCTTCCATTTTTATGCTATCCTCTGTATCCTTAACCTCCACCACCAGCACCCAAAACATAACACTTGTCTACCCTGAACTTATCGATTGGGACCAAGGGTCCCCCATTATAGATGTATTTCAAAATGACGAAGCTTTAGCTGAGTTCATGGGACTTCAGGAAGGTATCCCCCTTGGCGATCATAAAGCAAGTTTTGTAATGGAACTAGAGCCAATAGCTTATTTTGGTGAGAATGCCAAATTCTCCAGTCGCAAAAGTAAAAATAAAGAAATATCTCTAGGTGAAAACCACATTGTGGCACCTCCTGATCACAAAATAGTAAAAACAAAGGACGTATCCAAAGGTGAAAACCCAACTGTGGCACCTAAGGATGGAGGATTTGACCTTCCCCTACCATCTAAGTATCAAGAGAAGTTAGCTCTCCTAGTAGAAGATTCTACAGAGATAAACCTTGGCACAGAACAAAATCCAAAGACCACATTCCTAGCAGCATCATTATCAGAAACAGAGCACAGGAATCTTAACACATTCTTCTTACAGAGAACCATCAACTTTGTGTGGACCTATGCTGATATACCAAGGTTAGACCCTAAGCTAGTTGTTCACTATCTCACTGTTGATCCAAAAGTTAAACCAGTCAAGCAAAAGCTGAGGAAGATGCACCCACAAATAGCTCTCTTAGTGAAAGTGGAAATACAGAAGTTGTTAGATGAAAAGTTCATACGACCTATTGACTATTCAGATTGGGTCTCCAACATTGTACTTGTATCTAAACCCAATGGGCGCATCCGTATGTGTAATGATTTCAGAGATCTTAACAAAGCATGTCCCAAAGATGACTTTCCACTACCAAACATTGATATTATAGTAGACTTGACAGTAGTTCATGAAATGCTTTCTCTCATGGATGGATTCTCAGGCTACAATCAGATAAGGATAGTAGAAGAAGATCAACATAAAACAACTTTTACCTCCCTTGGGGTAACTATTGTTGATGTGTCATGCCGTTTGGTCTAAAGAATGCGGGAGCAACCTATCAGAGAGCAATGACAGTGATATTCCATGACCTCTTTCATCACATCATGGAGGACTATGTGGATGACATACTAGATAAATCTTCTAGGGTAGATCACATACAAGTGCTAGGACAGATCTTTGACAGGCTTGAGAAATATCAAGTGCGCCTCAATCCAAAGAAGTGTGTCTTTGGTGTAACATCAGGGAAGCTATTGGGATACATTGTATCTCGTCAAGGTATCGAAGTAGATCCCACAAAAGTAAAGGCTATAGTAGAGATGCCTCCACCAAAAAACCTTAAAGCATTAAGGAGCCTTCAAGGAAGGTTGCAATCCATCAGGCGTTTTATCTCACAGTTAGCGGATAAATGTCAACCATTTCAACACTTGCTCCAAAAGGATGTCTCATTTCAATGGAATTATAAGTGTCAATCAGCATTTGATCAGCTCAAAGAGTATCTAGCTACACCTCCTATATTGGCTCCACCAGTTCCTGATAAACCTTTGATATTATACATCTCAACTACAACTTCGGCCCTAGGGGCCTTGCTAGCACAACATGATGAAACAGGAAAAGAGCATGCAATTTACTATATCAGTAAAACCTTGGTGGGATATGAACTCAATTATTCACTGATGGAAAGAGCTTGTTTAGCAGTAGTGTTCGCCTCCCAAAATTTGTGGCATTACATGTTGAACCAACACATAATTCTTATAGCTAAAATTGATCCCTTGAAGTATCTACTAGCAAAAGCAGCTCTTACAGGCAGACTAGCTAAATGGGTCATGATCCTTAGTGAGTTTGACATTGAATATGTGGATCGTAAAGCAATCAAAGGACAAGCTTTAGCAGATCAACTAGCAGAAGCACCCATGCAAGATACACGCCCAATGGTAGCAGACTTTCCAGATGAAAATCTCTTCACTCTTTCCAACTCAATAATGTGGAAGTTGTACTTTGATGGTTCCTACACACAGCATGGATCAGGGGCCGGCATCTTGTTCATCACACCTCAAAATGACTACATTCCAAAGTCATATCGGCTTGCATTCCCTTGCACCAACAACATAGCCGAGTATGAAGCACTCCTCATAGGTCTCAATATAGCAGTTCAATGGGACATCATAGAATTACAAGTATATGGAGACTCACAGTTAGTCATTCGCCAAGTCACAGATGAGTACCAAACAAAAGATGAAAAGTTGGTCCCCTACAAGCAACTAGTGGATGCCTACAAACCACATTTTTCTAGCATCACATTTGAGCAAATTCCAAGAGAGCATAACAAAGCTATGGATTCTATGGCTTCTATAGGGTCACTGATTGACATGCCTACAAATACACAGAAGTGTGAATTCTTGATCAAGCAATTGTTGATACTAGCCGTCGATGTTCCTGTTACGAAAATCATCTATGAACTTCTTGGTCCCAATTCCCCATGGTACGAAGATATCTATGAATACCTCAAGAACAAAACCTTTCCCCCTAACCTATCATCCACCCAATGTAAAACCTTTATCTGTCGATCCTCCCGTTACATCATTTTGGGTGATACACTATATCGTCGAAGTCTCGATGGTATCCTCTTACGATGTCTTAACACAGAAGAAGCTGAGGCTACCTTACAAGACATACATGAAGGTGTCTATGGCACACATTCTATCGGTCCTAATCTTGCTAAGAAGATACTCAGAACAAGTTATTACTGGCCTACAATAGAGCAAGATGTTGCAAAGTTTGCTAAGAAGTGTCTACAATGCCAGCAGCATGGAGATTTGATTCACGCACCAGCTCATGAATTACAACCTATGACAACTTCATGGCCTTTTTCTCAATGGGGTCTCGACCTCGTAGGACAAATCCACCCTTCCTCCTCCAATGGCCACAAGTTTATCAGTACCACCACTGAGTATTTCACGAAGTGGGTGGAAGCCATTCCTATGACCTATATCACTGGTAAGCAAATAGCCAAGTTTACTCTAAACTACCTCATATGCCGGTATGGTATTCCCCAAGCCATTATCACTAATAATGAGAGACCATTCAAGAATCAAGATGTCTATGCCTTGTGCACACAATACAATATCCAATATCGCTTTTCAACTCCCTACTATCCGCAGAGTAATGGCCAAGCTGAGGCTTCCAATAAAACTATTCTAAAAATCCTCAAGAAAACTGTCAATGAAGCTGGTCGTGATTGGCATTTACAACTCAATCCCACCCTATGGGCCTACCGCACCAGCATCAGAACACCAACTGGTGCCACACCCTATGCCTTGGTCTATGGCTCTAAAGCCATCCTACCCATAGAGGTTGAGATCCCATCCTTCAGAGTATCCATGCAGGACCTGATCGGTGGAGACAAGTATCGCACTTCCAAATTAGCTGAGCTTGAACTACTAGATGAAAGGCGCCTTGCCGTGCTTAATCATCTCCATGTCTATCAAAACCGCCTCCAGCATAATTACAACAAAAAAATCAAAGAAAGACAGTTTCAAGTTGGTGATCTTGTACTCAAAGAGAATCAGAGAAATCAAGCAGATCGAGAAAAGAAGGGCAAGTTTGAGCCTAATTGTTTAGGTCCCTTTATTGTGACAGCAGCATATGGATCAGGAGCTTATACTTTAGCTACACCTGACGGCATTCCTCTAGATGAGCCACTTAACAGTGTCCATCCTAAGAAGTTCTATGCCTGATCCTCAGAGTATTCCAAAAAAAACAAAACAAAAAAAAATCCAAAAAAAATCTGTCCTCTGGTGAAAACCTGGCAAACGGACGCCTTGGATAAGTACCATAGTGAAAACCTGGCAAACAGGCGCTATGTGTAGAGTCAGCACCCATCATCTATCGAGTCCTATCCACTCCATGTCCAGTTCGCAGCGCACTTTCCATCCATCCATAATAAAACCATTGACCTTGTTTGCATTTCCATCTCCCTATCTAGTATAGCTTGGAAATTCATCAATGTCCATCATCGTCTCCCCATGTCTTGATCTGTGTCTACAGTTAACACTGTCTTGTCCTAGGTCAAAGCTTTCTGTGTCTTCTTCAGCAGTCACCCATACAGTTTCCTCTACCAGAATGGGAGAAACTCTTTCCTTAACTTAGGTCTAGGATTGGTTCCTTGTTCGTGGTTCGCAACGCACACTTCAATCTCTTTCTCATTGTTCACAAGTAACACCCTTTAACGGACACATCGCTCCTACGATAAGGTTGTTATCTTCTCAGCACTTTTCCCACATCATCACACCAACCAGAACTATATATTATCTCTTCTCAATCTGAAGGTACCTTGATCCCATGGATATGGGTATGTAGGTAGTCTGGAATACGAAGGAAGTTTCCAGTACTCAGGTACATAAGATCTCCCCCTTCCACCTTGACCCATCTCATCACTCTATCCAAAACTACATATTTATCATTTTCATCTTTCCTCATAATGTGCCTTGATCCCCTTGGATACAGGGTATGTAGGAAGTCTGGAATACAAAGGATGTATCCAGTACTCAGGCACACACGATCCATCATTCTCCACCCACCCCAATCCATTAGCGTTGTCATCCTTCTAGTCTTCCATTTTTCAAAATCCATTCACCTCAACTTGACTAACTCAAGCAGCAAGCTAGCGCATCCTTTCAAAGCAAAAGTCCTTAACAAACCTGAAGCAAAGCAGCTTCCTTCTAGAGTCTTCTACTATCCTGCATACCGATTGCCAACATCAGCTAAGTACTGCTTAACCAAAGCCCTAGATCAACAAGCTTGTCTTTTGCGCAGTGTTCCATTGTCGAGACCAACACATGTGTCTCCTGTGACATGTGGCATTTCTTGCAACGAGACATTGTCTTTTTAGGTAGATAGCACCCTTTAATGGACACAGAGTTCCTACGATAAGGCTGTTATCTTTCCTATCCAATCTATCCTGAGCAACCTCTTTGGCAAGAGAATATGTTGGCTGTATGTTACTTTGTAAGTCAGTCAATTTGTGTTATGGTTTATCTTTTGTTCCTTTATCCATTACCTATTCAAGGCTACCTTGATTTATCTATAATCTTGGTATGTTGCGATGCAGTACGGATTGGGGGCATAGTCATTGTTTTTTTGTGTGTCGTGTTTGAGGAATGATCTTTAGCATCTTTCTTAGCATTCTATTTATCTTGTGTGTGTTACAACCTAGAATCTTACATATTAATATTCTTCTTGCATTTACATGTATTGAAGTTTATTTTATGTTCAAGACTATGGCTTATTCACATGTTCCAACAAGGTCATATTATGTCTAAAGGGATCCAAGTTCAATCTGCTTGCTTGCAGAGTCAACGTCCACGCACTCGGATATTACTGCACCTTGGTCTTTTATACCTTGGTGGTGAACTATCCACGTGCTATATCAAAAATAAGGATTGCTCTTTATAAACAAATGTGAAACCATTGCAACAAGCTCATCCATTTATACCATCCATTTTTCCATGGCCTTATATCGTTTTCCAGCAAAGATCAATCAACAGTCTTTCTCTTGTGTTCTTTTCTATCTCCACTTTCTTCTATTCAACCTCGCCTATCTCCAACAAATCTTCTAGTCGAGCGTCAACACCGTTCCTCTGCCACTTCCCTGTCTTCTCGCTCGAGGGGGCATACACTGGGGCAACTACCTACACTGGGGCATTAATAAATTGTATCACATCTTCAACAATTAATTTCTTTGATGCAACGCTATAAACTACATCGCATCAAAGAGGGGCACAATGTAGACACCCTAAAGTGACCAAGTCGTCACACTACTTGTTTTTTGTAAATCTGTCAAATCACCTACATTTTACACATTAATTAAATAATCTAATTATTTAATTAATTTCACCAAATTCTTCTAAATCACAAAATTGTGACATTAATTAAATAAATCCTCTTTATTTAATTAATTAAATTAAATTCCTCTATTATTCTTCCACAATTAAATAATTTTAATTATTTAATTAGATCATTATCCTCCTTTCAAATTTCACATCCACATTAATTAAATAAACCTAATTATTTAATTAATTCAACAAATTCCATCTTATCTACAATTAAATAATTCTTAAATTATTTAATTAAATCAAAATCATTCTTTCAAAATCATGCACCACAATTAAATAAATTTATTTATTTAATTTGCTTTCAAATCTTCTAAATTAAATAATTCTAATTATTTAATTATTTCTTCCAATAATATCTTCTCTAAATTTAAATAAATCAATTATTTATTTAAATTGTTTTTTCTTCTAAATTTGAGTTATCTCTAAAATAACTCAAGCTTTCTTGCTCATGCAATTAAATATTTCTAATATTTAATAAAGTAATTTATCTTCTAATTTTCATGCAAATCTCTTCTTTTTGTTTTAAATCACTTAACTAATCATTACATTCTGTTAATTGTTTTAACTCATTCTTCTATTCTTGATAACTCCTCTCATGCAAAAGAAAGCAAGACACTTGTTTCTTCTTATTTGTTGCACGTTCCTCAACTGTTCTCCTCTATTAATTCTTCTAAATTATCTGGACCATTGATCGATCTTTGTTGAAACCTATATAAACCCCCCTCATCTCCTTCATTGAGCCTCTCTCTTCAATCTTATTCTTGGGCATACTTAACAGCGCTTTGAGCATATAAATGCATTGATTGAGCAACCTTACGATCTCTTAACATTGATCTCTTGAGCACACTACTTGCTTGTTGCAGCTATGGTTTCGCAACTTCATTGAGCAATCTACACTTCACCAAATGGAACAATACAGATTTTGGTAAGAGCTTTCATGTTTCTTTGATTTGATGATATTGGCTTTTACTTAGATTGGTTCGCTTTATATGATTGGTTTTAGTTTTATTAGTTTTGATTTAATCAATTTTTCCTCATACATAATGGCTTTGTTTAAAGTCATGTCTGACTGGTTAGTTTAGGATTAGAATAGGTTTTATTTTTGTTTTAGTTTTCTCTTTCCCTAAGTGCTTCTGCACAGGTTGTATTGTCATTAGGAGAATGCAGGCCCCTTCCCCTTTTTGTGTTTTGGAGGCAGATTCCAGTTTTCCAGTATGTTGTAGACTTGACCCCGTGCCCAATGGATGCTTAAGGCCACTGATCTTATGTTTAGCAGGCAAACATCCCATAGAGGTCACCAAATTGTTGACCTATTTTTCTCTGCCCAGAGCCAAACAGTTCACCTTGCATTTTTCTTTGACAGTCCTTTGGAAATGTTCTTATAAAGCTTGAAGTGCCAAATTTCCCAAGAACCGTGCCTAAAAAAAACCTTACCTTTGGAAAGAGCTTGCAAAAATAGGCAGGTTTGCTTTTTACACCACCCTAAAATTTGGCCAAATAAAGAAGTTATTCATGGTCAAAATTTTGGTCAACATACAGTTCAAATGTACATTTGGCGGGCTTGCAAATCTCTATCGGCCTTAGAAAATAATGAAAAAAGTAAGTTGTATGCATTTTGGAATGCATATCGAGCCAAGGAAATGCATATACAAAGGGGGAATCTATCGCAGATTCCCAGGAATATTTCGCAGTTGTATGCATTTTTGAATGCATATCGGGCTCAAAAGATGCATGTACATTTAGGGAATCTGTTGCAGTTTCTGGGAATTTTCCTAGTTTGTATATCGGGTCGCATGAAGGATGCAAAGAGGTATACATTGTGTGTATATTTCATCGAGATTCCCTGTTTGTATGTGAGAGGGTTTGTATATTGTGTTTGTATATTTGACATACAAAGGTGCCAATATACATTTGCTACAGTGCCGCAAGGGGAGATACAAAGGGTCGCTACAGAAAAAGCATACAAAGGCATTTGTATATCGCCAAGATGCATGAGACGAGGCCCTCGTATATACAAAGAAGATTGTATGTCTACAAGTGAGCATGAGTAGTGGAATGTATATCGGCTTGTATGTGGGAACATACAAGGCCAATATACAAAGTTTATATGCATCGGCTACAGTGAACATACAAAGGAAGGTGCATCTAGTGGGGTCTGCAATATACAAAGGGGTTTGTATATTAGTGATGTACAAAGAAAGATGCAAGTCAAATATACAATCCGGACCTAAGCCACACAGTCAAAGCAGTTGATAGTTTTTGAGGTCCACAGCTTGTATATTTGGCGTTTGTATATCATGCGATATACAAAGCTGACATACAATGGTAACATACAAGCCGGATTTCAAAATGTTTTCAATCTACTTTATAAAATTTTGAGGTCCATGCAGTTGTATGTATATCTGTGATTGTATATTATGTTATACAAGTCAAAGGTGCAAAGGGACATGCAAGTCGGACCTGATACAGAGGTAAATTCTAGCATATGTGATGTCAAGTCCGGATTGTATGTATAGGTGCTTTGTATATTTGCATATACAAAGAGATGTACAAGGAAAAGTGATACAAGCCGGACCTGACAGAACAATCAAATATAGCTAATAGTCATTTTGGGGTCCGTGGCTTGTATGGTTGCATATTCAGAGGAGGATATACAAATGGTGGGTCCCGCACATACAAGGGAAATTGTATGCATTTACAATTTCGAAAATACAAGACATATACAAAGCCCGATATACAAAGCGCCATGTATGTACAAGGGAGTTGCAGAGAAAGGTTTTTTGAATGTCGATTGGGGCAGCAAATGCAAGCGATATATACACAGATGCAAAGTGATATATACAGGCAGTTGACCGAAGCTTTGACCACCTATATCTCCTCCATCCTAACAAATTTTGACATGCTATAGGAGACAAAGATGCATATTTTTGTCCCCTCTTTCATTTGGCAGGGTTTTCAGGAGTTTTTGTCACTTTTCAATTTCAGATCTAGAGTCAACGGTGAACATTCCAGTGACTACATTAAGCAGATGGGAGATATTCTCTTGCATTTATTGCTGCACAAAGATGAAGTAGCTCACATTGATGACTACAAATATCTTCTACCTGCCCCTGTTCTAAATTTTTTTTGCGCCATTACTCCTGACAGCTGGGACGTCCTTTCAGAGATATTTTTGGTTGCTGCTCTCTAAGCGAATTTGGTAACCGACTAGGATCAAAATGAAGTATTATATATACTTGTAAAAATAGATGTATTAGGGATTGGTTGTTCTTCTGGGCTATTCTTGGCAATGGCTACTGGCCTCTATAATCAAAAGCTGGTATTTTTGCCTCTTATTTTTTGTTTGTATTATGTCTACTCTTCTAGACCTCTCTAAAATTGATATGAATCTGTGTAAGCCTTTCCAGCTATGAGATTATTACTGTGTCTATTCAGTTGCAGCCAAACACATTTAAATCTGGTGTATCACTTAGTTCATTTCAGCATTCCTTCTAACCCTTTTCCCTGCAAGCATTAGCACTAGGTTTAGATGATTTTCTCTAAGCATTAGGCTTAGAAAGAGGAAGTCGGCCTTCTTCGAAGGTCTGATCTTATTTCGCAAGGTCCCACACTTCAAGATCATTCCCATGTTACCCCAGATTGCTAAGGTTTCATAACTGCAGCAAAGGGTGCAAATCTGGGTGATAACAGTCACATGACTACAACTCCAATCCAAACCCTAATCCTCAAGAAACCCTATCTATTGATCTAAGCTTTCAATCTCAACCCTCCAACATTTTCTCAACTATCTATATATTGAACCCTCATCCAAGCCAAAACACATCTCATCTCATTATAATCTTATGCTGCCCAAATATCCTCTCATTCCTCTCCATTGCCCTAGTTTATGCTTAATGAGAGCAATCTACATTCTATCTTCATCATGGAGTATAGCTATAATGCATTGGGTGCATACATTCTCCACTCTATCAAGGAGAAAGGAGTAGTCAAGGTTGAAGGTGTAACATTCATTTTTTTGTCTTTTTGTGTTATTTTCCTTGTCTATTTTCCCTCATCTTCAATGATGAAAGAAAATTATTAACAACCATAGAATACACCATAACACATCATAAGTGAGTCCCACCGCTCTTTGATATCATATATATATTATCAATATGGTTGTTACATTTAGATATTACAATACAATTGTATCATTAGTTGTTCCTTCTTATATTCATACTCATGCTCATAGCTCTCCCTATCTATTCTATATCCTATCTATATGTTTTATAGATGTCACACTTGTTCCGTACATACTATATATGTTCTTCATAAAATGTATATCTCCATGTTACATTTTACATTTGTCAAACCTTTACCTATACATAAGTAAAGGATGTGTCCCTTGTTTTCTTTGTGTCTCTTGGCTGAGTTGTTGTTGTAATCCTTTTGTGGTGGGTGATTCTTGCTTCCATGTCAGCTTTATCCTGCTAACACAAATCTCCTTTTAGATCTATGATCAAGGGTAGAAGAGATAAACCTAAAGATGCAAGCCACTACCTTACACTCTTTTACCCAAATTTGAAGGCATCTCCTAAATGCATAGAATTTGAACATGTCAATAGCCTCGTAGGCC
This sequence comes from Cunninghamia lanceolata, assembly GCA_027924645.1. NCBI lineage: Eukaryota > Viridiplantae > Streptophyta > Pinopsida > Cupressales > Cupressaceae > Cunninghamia > Cunninghamia lanceolata. Next base: position 5,905,458 of record BSBN01000976.1, on the reverse strand, counting down.
TTTAGAGCTTTCTAAGTATTGGCTCAAGATCAGCAACTCAAATGCAAACCTTGAGGAAATCAAAGTTCTTGGTTGTCACACTCCTTAGAAATTAATAACTTAGTGAGAAAAAAACCCAAGTTATTACTATAAGTTTAAATTTGTTAAGCTGCAACCACATCTGATGACCCTCATTGGTTGAAGTAAGATCAACAATCAGGGGGGAAATGAGGCAACACAATGATATAGGCAATTACCTTTTGTCATTTCATCCTAATTGTGATACTTAGCAGAGAAGTAATGGTCAAGATCTAATCCAAATGCATACAAAGGAGCCTTCGTTGCATAGATAAAATAGGCCCCACCATTTTGTTATTGGACAACACGTGAGGAGTATTCATTTGCTCCCTATGACACAAGCCCATGTGAGTAACCCACATGCTCACCTCTCAACCAATGAATTTAAGACACATCAAACCAAGTGTCTTTTGAAAAGCTTCTTACAACCTTTTGGACTCACAACTTAACTCCTTAAAATGTAACCAAATCCCATGACCCATGTCAATCAACACAAGGTCTACAACCAAGGGAAAAAAGAAAGAACTCAAAGTTGTGTGCAATTATGTTTTATCATTTTGCCTAAGTAAACATGAACATGACATGTGGCTACAATGAAGAATTGTTTTGAACATCTAATGAATAATTAGAGAATTCTTCCATATATATGCCCCCTACTATCTATAGGGAGGCCACCATACTTGGCATTAGACCATACTTGGCAATATTTGATTGGTTTCACATGACGTGGACTCACATGACCACCTATGTGTTCCCCATTTGATCAATGAATTGAAGACACATCAAACTATGTGTCTTTTAAAAGTTATTTACTTACTTTATAGACCTGTTATATTAACAAGATATATTAACAAGATCTAATAGTATGCATTAATCAAAGTAAGATCCAAGCCCAGAGGTATGTGAAAGCTCCAATTATATGTTGTTTCCTCTCACCATTTTACCAAGATGAACAAGATTTGAACACGTCATTGGAGATCAATGGTTCCCAATATTTTAAAAGCTAATGCAATAATGCACATTCTAAAACATGCAGGCCCTTGACACATAGTACCACCAATTATCAAAATTTGCTCATACACTTTCACTTGCTCTAACATGATCAATCATAAACTACCACTTATCCTACTTCCACTAAAAAGCTCTAAGTTGGGTACCACTATGTTGATGACCTAGACTCCTTAATAGATAAGTTGATGGATATATAATCATACAGCTAGTCCACCAATAAAATGTGCCAATGATTGATCACCACACAATCACAACAAAATCACTTAAGTGATGAGCAACCACCTATTACAAGTCAACATGCCAATAGAACAAAAGTGCATAGGCCAAGACAACTTAAGCATTACATATCCCTGAACTAAAATATTTGAACCAATCTGCCATAAATCAAAACAAAGAGCTCAAAAGAAACACACAAGATGCCCTATTTAAGATGTCTCAAATCAATTATCAATGAGAAAGGCAATATGGCAATACATAGAGCCATAAAATAAGTAATCTTAGATCAAGTGTCACCATGCTAAAAAAGGGATACTTCAAATCTACTATTCACGCTCACAAAAGTTGTTGAATATATCTACATGGTTCAAATCAATCATACCAATTACTAAGATTACCAAGAGCTAAGCACTTCTTAACCTTACACTTAATTTGCTATTTATTTGCCCTATTACTAATTTAATTCACGAAATGGACATTTAACTTATATGCCTTTGAAAATGACATTTATGTTTGGTATTTTGTGATAATGTAAACTCATAAAATGTAATTTATGTTATTTTTTTCAATAACTCAAAATTATTTGGATATAATTTTTTATAAATTAACACTATAATTTAATTGTTAATAAAATGTTAAAAATAAAGTTAATGGGCCTCTACTTTTTAATAATAATTTTGTTTTTCTTTAATTTTTTTTATTTCAATCATTTTTTTTAATAAATCTTTAAAATCTTTCAAAAACCTTCCCATTTTATCTAAAATAAAAATAATTATAATTATATCATCTCAACATAAAATCTATCCTGGAGGAAAAATGAGTGTGGGCAAAAATTTTGAATGCGCGGGTGGATGCAAGGTAAGCTCAGGAAATGTTGCAATGAAGGGCGCACTTGGGGGCATCGATGGCAGGGTGGGTTGGTGTCTGGCCTTGTTCCTGATCATACTGTTACGAATGAGCTGTCTGACCTTTAGCGCGATAGGGGGGGCAGAGTCTACTCTGGGACTGCTGGCCGCCCCCAGAAATCTTTCATTGAAGTTGTGGAAGGTGTAGGTTCTATGGTCCGCTCCTCACAGGAAAGAACTTAGCCATTGCCTGCTGCCTGCTGAGCCCTTGTGGTGGTATGTGGCCCAGATGTTTCAGAGAACGAGGAGATCTACTTGAAGCACAGAGTGATCTGTAGGTTTCATGGGTTTTGGTCTTCTCTTCCTGATCTACATTTATGGGTCAGGGAATCGTGGAAACACATGGTGGAGGGTAAAATTGAACTTTATCCCTGTGCTAGTATTTTTTTCATTGCAACTTTTGCTTCCTCAGAAGAACGAGACTTAGTGTTGGATGGTAGGGTTTGGTTGTGGGGTGAGCACTCCCTCACCATCAAACCTTGGGCTCAGTCTTTCAACCCTCTTACCAAGCCACTTAATATCAGGCCAATATGGGTTCAACGTCTGAATCTTCTGCTTCAGTTTTGAGAGGATTCTTGCTATGAGGCCATAGACAATGCTATTGGTCGTTTCTTGAAGGTAGATTTTGTTGGTTCCTGAATATGTATATACAGGCCCCTTCCCAAAAGTCCAAAAAAGTTCTAACACTTTCAGCCTTTGCAGTAGTAAAATTGCAAAAAATTAGTTAAGGTGCAAATGTCTTTGTATATACAGGGTTGCTTGTATATACATGCAGTCAAATGTGCATTGGCGGGTCAGAAAACTCTATCGCCCTTTGAAGAAATTAGTTAAATGCATTTCTGAATGCATATCGGGCTTAGAATATGCATATACAAAGGGGGAATCTTTCAGAGATTCCTGGGAATAATCCCGCCTTGTATATCGGGTTGCATGTAGATATGCAAAGAAAAATATACAAGACCCAACATGCATATGCTAAAAATAAGGATATAAGGGCCGATGTACATTTGGTGGGGTCCGCCTCACATGCAAGGAGCTTTGTATCTCATATACAAAGGAGACTGTATATGTGATATACATTCAAAATATGCAAAGGAATGATGTACAAGTGCATATATACAAGGCCTGGACGTGAAGGGAGAATGCAATGTAGCTCATGAGGTATTGAAGTCCGCAGTTCGCATGTATGTTGGGTTTGTATATGCAACATACAACCTGATATACAAAGAAAAGACATACAACCCGGACGAGATGGAAGAATGAAATGCAGTGAATGAAATTTGAGGTCCGTGGGTTGTATAAAGCGCTTGTATATGCCAATATACAAGCCGATGTGCAATGAAAGGATACGAGCCAGACTTCAAAGGGAGGTACAGTCTGATGCATAATGATTTGAAGTCCACAGCTTGTATGTATGTGTGTGTTGTATATTGCGGATATACAAAGGAATGAGATGTAAGCCGGACCCGAGTAGTTTTCCAATTTATTCTAAACTGGCATGGGGTCCTCTTTGTATATTAAGCTGTTGCATATATATGCATTTTGCATATACAAGGGATTTTGAAAGGGGAACAGTGGCGATTGTATATGCATCCGTTCTTGCATATACAAAGGTGAAATGGCAAAATGGAGAAGGCGAAAAGTCAGCGATAGAAACATGGAGTGTCTACGTGGCACGTAATCATTGGCTCTTGAATTTTCTGCATGTTTTTGGGCCATTTGATCTCAACGATGGAGTCGTGATCAACGGCCATGTTTTGAACTCGCAGCAAAGGTTTTCTCCTATGTATTTGCAATCATTTTTTGAGCGGGAAAACTTCAAATGTGTTTGTTGCTGCATCTCGAGGGTAGCTAAATCATTAAAGGCGGACTTGTAGAGGATGATCGATGGAGTTGATAGGTCAACCACCTGATTGATGAAGAAAATCCCTGGGCGGCGGTGCAAGTCCTGAGCCCACCTGCTTCCCGGTTGCATTCAATTTTGAATGCCATTTCTCACAATGCATTGTATCAGGCAATTTTTGAGTTGACCGTTGTAATTTTGGCTGAGTACACAGTTTTGCTATAAAATGCAAACTATGTCACTCATATTTGGTTGTTGAAGACTTGGGCATTTCTGTGTAAATAACAAAATATAGAGCATTTCCTGGTTGTTGTATCTCTGTGAAGTTTATGAGTTGCACCTTGAATGTACATTACATACATTTTCAATTTCAGTGTTGTTTTATATGAAAAATGCTTATGGCATGTGTCTAGCTGTCCCTCTCCACTTGTTACATGCATTTCTTCTGAATTTGGTTGCTAAGGGTTCCTCAAATTCTAGAATATAGATTTATGTATTGCATGCTTAATCTCTAGACTTCCATTCAAGGAGTGGATTAAATTGTTTTAGGTTGAGTATGGAGGAGATTGTATGTCAACTGGGATATCTGTAAGTAGAGGCAGTTAAATACCTATCCTTGGGTGATGTTTGTAAGGCAAGTATCAATCTAACCCCTTGAAACTTGAATCCATGATGCAATCCGTTCTTGTGTATACGTCTAGTTGACTCCTTGCCCTGGGATAGGCACCAGTCTGCCCTTGTGAAGTAGTTATGATCCAAAACCCCATGTCTTGCATCTGATCCATCAAACCAATCATTCCATTTTTCCATCCTATTAGTTGTAGGAGTAGGATTAGGAACCCCTGCATGCTCTCAGCCTGAACCAGACAAACATGTCCAAGAGTGTTGCCAAACTTGTGATTTATCACTCAAATTTTGGTCCATACATGAGAGTATTATGCCTGTTGTTGTCAAGTTAAATCTTTTTGTCATTGGGCAAGTCAATGTTATATCTTTAGCTATAGGGATACCCCCCTTGGTGCGGCAGAACCGGAAGTGAAGGGGAGGCAACTCACGCAACCTCCTGTATTAGTTGGTTGAATCTGCCTACGCATTGGAACTGGCAAACCTACTGCTGATTCGATTACCAACAGATGGCGACTCTACTAGGGAAAGAGAGTCAATTGATTTGGAGTGTTGGAAAATCTAGTTTCCAATGAAGTTATTGCAGCAAGATCCAAAAATGACCATGTGGTGCTCTGCTGGCGTGGTGAATCTAGAAAATAAATGTGCCTTGTTGATATTTTGTCCTCTCTGTGAGAGGTGGCAACTCTGTTGATTGAACCTATCAATGCTGCAACATATTTCCAGGTATTCCATTTTTCATTCAAAATGATGAGTTTAGAACAGCAATCCTGGTTGTGTTCTCAAAGAAGACCATTTTTTATTGAGAGATATAAAGCCCTAAATTTTAAAGGAATATATGGTTACCCAAATGCTATTCCAAATAAAATTAGAAAATGTTTGCCAAAATATAATGGATCAGATTCGGAATCAGCAAACAAACATTTGCAAAAATTTTGTAATTTAATAGATGATTATGAGGTAGAGGATGAAGATGTTGTAATGAGACTCTTTGTTTAGTCATTAGAAGATGATGCTAGGGTTTGGTTTTCAGACCTGCCTGTGTGTTCACTTTCTTCGTGGGTAGATTTAGAAATTGCATTCCTAGGGCAGTTTGGTGAAAGGTTTGATGTGGCCTCATTGATCATACATTTTATGAATATCCAAAAGGAAGATGAGGAGTTGGTTCCAGCCTTTAACCTTAAATTTATTAAGTTGCTCAAGCAAATCCCTGCATATATGAGACCCAATAATGCATTGTGCTTAGCAATTTATTTGGTTGCATTTGATGAAGTGAGTTACTTATTGAGAGATAAAGAACCAGCCATACTTCACCAGGCCTACCAATTTGCTATGGATATTGAAAACAATGAGAAATATGGAATGTCAGTAGGTTTCATGGCTACAAGTTGTCAAAACAGTTATCAAAGTGAATGTATTTCTATTTTTCCACAATGTTCATTAAAGGATGATTTTGCAGAGGGAAATATATTTCAGAATAATATGTGCAGCCATGATATGATGCATGAAAAAAATGTTGTAGAAAATGTAGGCATATCCTATGATGAGGAAAACAAAGACTGTTATCAGCCTCCAAAAGAGAGGCCTGCAGACACAAAATGCCCTTCAAATGATCAAATGAAAGATATACATGAGGTTGTGTCTTGCAGCAGTAGGCATATCCCAGTTATTCCTGATTGTTTATATGAAGTGGATATGCAGAGTTTCACTTTGAATATAGAAAATGTAGGTTCAAGGAATGACAATGAATATGATAATGATTGTTAGCATTCAAATGCATATGTGAGCCTTTCAGATGATAAAATATATATGGATGTTGAATATAAATATTTCCTTGAAGATTCTGACCACCTTCACAGTGCAGAGGTTGAAAAAATTGCTTTTGATTATTAGTGCATTGGTGAAGAGGAACAATAGGGTCACTATTCAGAGGTGAATGGACAGGTTGCAGATGTGTGTGTTCATACAGTTGGGGATAGTGTTGGTTGCAGGGGCAACTATGAGGGTTTTGACATAGGGCTGCATTCTGAAGTATTTCTACTTTCTTTTGAGACATTCTAGGTGGACCTTGATGATAAAATTGTTGAGCACAATGATGATGAATATCTGTATACTTATAAAAATGAATATGATTATAAGATGTTGCTTGTGCTTGAATATTGCATGTTTGATGCAAAGGAGCTCTTATTTTTTGAAAAAGGGCAAAATTTTGATGTGGATTCATTTGTTTCATGTGAGTCTATTATTTTTCCAAGTAACATCAGTGACTCATATGATGATGATAGTCTACTGCTGCAAATGGTAGATGCTTATGAATTTTGTTGTAGACTCTTTGAAAGGGAAAGGAGCAGTAGCACAATCAATTGCAATGCTGGGTGTTGCAAACAGTTAAATGCTTTTAGGCTTCATTTGAAGAAATCAAAAGAGAATCAAGTGTTTGACAAAGGAAAATTCTGGTTTTTCCTTTTTGGTGGCCTTGGGCCGCCAAGTTAATTTTAACTAAATGTGTTTTGTGATGTAGGTTGGTGCAATGTTTGACTTTGTTGCCCAATGGATAAGGCCCAAACTGTGAAACCAAGGATTCTGAGGTTCTCGCCATGCCTGCAAGAGGTATGCATCCCCAGACAGAGCTTGTTGGTACCTGAATATGTATATGTAGGCCCCTTCCCAAAAGTCTAAAAAAGTTCTAACACTTTCAGCCTCTGCAGTAGTAAAATTGCAAAAAATAGTTAAGGTGCAGATGTCTTTGTATATACAGGGTTGCTTGTATATACATATAGTCAAATGTGCATTGGCGGGTTAGAAAACTCTATCACCCTTTGAAGAAATCAGTTAAATGCATTTCTGAATGCATATCGGGCTTAGAGTGTGCATATACAAAGGGGGAATCTTTCGCAGATTCTTAGGAATATTCCTGCCTTGTATATCGGGTTGCATGTAGATATGCAAAGAAAAATATACAAGACCCAACATGCATATGCTAAAAATAAGGATACAAGGGCCGATGTACATTTGGTGGGGTCTGCCTCACATGCAAGGAGCTTTGTATCTCATATACAAAGGAGAATGTATATGTGATATACATTCAAAATGTGCAAAGGAATGATGTACAAGCACATATATACAAGGCCTGGATGTGAAGGGAGAATGCAATGTAGCTCATAAGGTATTGAAGTCCACAGTTTGCATGTATGTTGGGTTTGTATATACAACATACAACCTGATATACAAAGAAAAGACATACAACCCAGACGCGATGGAAGAATGAAATGCAGTGAATGAAATTTGAGGTCCGTGGGTTGTATAAAGCGCTTGTATATGCCGATATACAAGCCGATGTGTAGTGAAAGGATACGAGCCGGACTTCAAAGGGAGGTACAGTTTGATGCATAATAATTTGAAGTCCACAGCGTGTATGTATGTGTGTGTTGTATATTGCAGATATACAAAGGAATGAGATGCAAGCCGAACCCGAGTAGTTTTCTAATTTATTCTAAACTAGCATGGGGTCCTCTTTGTATATTAAGTTGTTGCATGTATATGCATTTTGTATATACAAGGGATTTTGAAAGGGGAACAGTGGCGATTGTATATGCATCCATTCTTGCATATAGAAGGGCGAAATGGCAAAATGGAGAAGGCGAAAAGTCAGTGATAGGAACATGGAGTGTCTACGTGGTACGTAATCATTGGCTCTTGGCTTTTCTGTATGTTTTTGGGCTGTTTGATCTCAATGATGGAGTTGTGATCGACAGCCATGTTTTGAACCTGTAGCAAAGGTTTTTTCCTATGTATTTGCAATCGTTTTTGAGCGGGAAAACTTCAAATGTGTTCATTGCTGCATCCCGCAGGTAGCTGAATCATTAATGGCGGACTTGCAGAGGATGATCGATGGAGTTGACAGGTCAACCACCTGATTGATGAAGAAAATCCCTGGGCAACGGTGCAAGTCCTGAGCCCACCTTCCCGGCTGCATTCAATTTTGAGCGCAATTTCTCACGATGCATTGTATCAAGCAATTTTTGAGTTGACCGTTGTAATTTTGGCTGAATACACAGTTTTGCTATAAAATGTAAACTATGTCACTCATATTTGGTTGTTGAAGACTTGGGCATTTTTGTGTAAATAACGAAATACAGAGCATTTCCTGGCTATTGTATCTCTATGAAGTTTATGAGTTGCACCTTGAATGTACATTGCATACATTTTCAGTTTCAGTGTTGTTTTATATGAAAAATATTTATGGCATGTGTCTAGTTGTCCCTCTCCACTTGTTACATGCATTTCTTCTTCTGAATTTGGTTGCTAAGGGTTCCTCAAATTCTAGAATACAGATTTATGTATTGCATGCTTAATCTCTAGACTTCCATTCAAGGAGTGGATTAAATTGTTTTAGGTTGAGTATGCAGGAGATTGTATGTCAACTAGGATATCTGTAAGTAGAGGCAATTAAATACCCATCCTTGGGTGATGTTTGTAAGGCAAGCATCAATCTAACCCTTTGAAACTTGAATCCATGATGTAATCCATTCTTGTGTATACGTCTAGTTGACTCCTTGCCCTGGGATAGGTGTCGGTTTGCCCTTGTGAAGTAGTTATGATCCAAAACCCCCTGTCTTGCATCTAATCCATCAAACCAATCATTCCATTTTTCCATCCTATTAGTTGTAGGAGTAGGATTAGGAACCCTTGCATGCTCTCATCCTGAACCAGACAAACATGTCCAAGAGTGTTGCCAAACTTGTGATTTATCACTCAAATCTTGGTCCATACATGAGAGTATTATGCATGTTGTTGTCAAGTTAAATATTTTTGTCATTGGGCAAGTCAATGTTATATCTTTAGCTATAGGGATACCCCCCTTGGTGTAGCAGAATCAGAAGTGAAGGGGAGGTAGCTCACGCAACCTCCTGTATTAGTTGGCCCAATCTACCTACGCATTGGAACTGGAAAACCCACTGCTGATTCGATTACCAACAGATTCTACTACCTTAGATATGGGGCATACTACGATTGCCCAAATCTTAGTTGATCTTGACATCTCCAAGCCCCTTCATGGAGATGTTATGCTGATGGTTGGGGAAAGGCCTTGGATGCAACAACTTGATTATGAGGCCCTTCTTTTCAGATGCAGAAGATGTTTTTCTGTTGGTCACTTGGCCTTAGATTGTCCTCACTCTTGCCGCAAGAGTGTGGCAACTTGGTGGAAGAATGCACTCATGGATCACCTAACTATTAGTGATTCCCTGGATGATGGCTCATCTCAGGGAGATGACTTTGTTGCAAGTATGGGCCTAACCAGTGTTGTCATTGATGTCAACATACTCCTATTGCATTGATGATAAGGATTGGATGAGTTGTATGCTGAGGATATTGAGAAAATTAGTCCTATCAGGAATAGAGGAGAACAGTGAAGACAGTAAGGTAAAGATCCCAGCTAAGATGAAGATCAGAGGATGCACATCAAAGTGTTTGTAGATATGAGTCTTAAGATGATCCAATAAAGATTTGAGAGGTCCGCATGAAGATCTGAAGAAGTTATGGCCACTTGAGTAAAACCAGTTTTGGCAGATGTTCAGAGGTGACAGAGTGACACAGATAGGTCCGGTCAGATCCGGAAATGCAATATCTTGTTCTGCGGATTTGGTGGAGTGTTTAGGAAGTCAATGTGAATTGACAACTCAATTGGTTCGTGGTCTGGAGGTCCGCAAACATCTATTCCAATATGACAATGATGACAGACTATGTTCTTGAGGTTCTGGATGAATGAGAGAATGATTTCAGTAAGCAGAAGTAGTGTGGATGTTCTTGGTGATTCAGGCAAGCTTGTGGAGGTCTTTGGATTGTGTCCAGTTCGTGTTGGTGGTCCGCATTGAAGATTGAACTTGTAATTGAAGAATTACTTCCGAATGATGATGTTCTTCCTAAGTCTAGCCGACCAGATGAGTTACACATCCTACGGATGATCTTGAAGATGTTCTATGAAGCATGGTGTGTTCTTCAAAGAAGATTAAAGTCTCAGATCTGTGTAGCCGACAGTGTGTTGATCCGCATGAAGTCTTATTGTAATTAGTCATGTTGTATTTATGTATTTTCTCTGTAATGTATGTCGACTTGGATGATTATCCCAAAGTCAAATGTCTTGTATAAATAAGAAGTTGTGAAGTCATTTCAAATGTATCTTGTGGAGATGAGTGTGTGGTAGAGAGGAGTAGAGCGAAAGGCAGAGCAGAAGTATTGAGCTTAAATGAAACTGATTCAAGCATGGTGAAGATGCTATTCTTCAGTTCAAGTATGTAATATTTATTATTCTGTAGACAGTGTGTCTCCTGTAGGTAATGGGCCTCTTGTGAGCAGTGAGCCCTAATTGGCATGTGCCATTGTTCTTCTTATTCTTTTAATAGAGAATACAATCTTGAGTTAGTCACCCTATAGTTTTTCCCTTAACCGGGTTTTCCATGTTAAAATCTTGGTGTCATATGTGTTAATGTGTTACTGCTCTTAAATTATTGCATGATTGATTTATTATTATGCTGTTGAATTACAAAGAGGATTTAAGTGATTAATAGGAAGAAAGTTTTGGGACAACTGATTCACCCCCCCTCTTAGTTGTTTATCGTGAATCTAACAATTGGTATCAAAGCTAAATTCCTCTAAAAGAGCTTAACCGCTTGAGGAGATCCAAGATGTCGTCCTACAAGAAGGATAGTCTGAGGTTTGATAGAACCAATTTTACTCTTTAGAAAAGTCACATGGAATTTCACTTACAATGTATGGGAATGCAATATTGGATCATGGCTTCAAAGAAGTATGTTCCTCCACAGAATGGTCCGAGTACCGTGGATGAAATCAGAGATGCTGAAAACAATCTTCAGACTAAAGAAGCTCTACTAAGTGTCTTATCTGATTCAGAGCTGACAAATGTTATTGATTTAAAAACTACATATGAGATTTGGCAAAAACTGGAACTTCTGCATGAAGGAGACAAGTATGTTAAATGTGCCAAGCTATAGAGTTTGAAAGGAAATTTTGAAAACCTGAAGATGAGAGAAGATGAAAATATCACTACATTTATGCCAAGAGTAAATGAGTTTGTTTGTGGCATTAGATGTGCTAGTGGAATCTTGGATGAAGATGAGATTGTTGCCAAAGTTCTCAGATCCCTTCCTGATTCTTACAAGTACAAAGTTGTTATTGAAGAATTTAGATCTTTTTCAAATATCACAAGAGATCAATTGGTTGGTAAATTAGCTACATTTGAATTGGCTGAGTTTGGAGATGCACCCCCCAAGACTGAATCTGCTTTCAAAGCTAGTGCCTTTGTAAAAGGAAAACAAAAGTTTGATCCGGGAGAGAACTCTTCAAAGAAACTATCATGGTATGAAAAAGTAAGAAAAGATCTGGAAGAAGATGAAGTAGAAGTTGCTCAACTTGAAGCCTTTATTGCAAAAAGACTGCCAAGAGGATCCAGTAAGTATGAAGGAAAATTGTCCTTCAAATGTTTTAACTGCAACAAGATTGGTCATTTTGCCTCAAGGTGTCTGGAAAAAATTTCAAGGGCAAATCTAAACAAATCAAGATTCCAAAAGAAATGTTATTATGTTCATGAAGATGATGATGAAGGAGTAACAAATGATGAATCAGAGACAGGAAACAAATCTGGAAGTGACTGGGTGTTTATTGCCATCAAGGAAGAAGATCCAATGCCCTCTGAATCTGTCAATCACAAAATGGTAGAAAGAGCTTTGGCTGCCCAAGTTGAAGAAAAGGATGATTGGGTCATTGACCGTGGATGCTCCCACCATATGACAAGTGACAAAAATAAATCTATAGATTTAGAAAGGTATGAAGGTGGAGTTGTAAAATTTGGTGATAATTCTGTTGGCAAGATCAGAGGTAGAGGAACTATTTCTTTTGATGGAAAGAACAAAACCACTAATGTATTGTATGTTGAAGGTCTGAAGCACAATCTTTTTAGTGTTGAATAGTTGGTGGACAAAGGTTATGATCTCTGATTTAAAAATAGAAAATGTAAGATTTTTGAAAGTTTCGGATCAGAGATTGCATCTGGTACTCAAACAAAAGGTAATATCTTCCACTTCGTTGGTACTGGTAAAAATTGTTTATTTGTTTAAATTGATCAGAGTTGGTTGTGGCATAGGAGAATGTGTCATGAATTTTGATAATATCATCAAGATAAGCAACACTCAGGCTGTAAGAGATCTTCCAAGACTGGTGAAACCTACTAATAGTTTGTGCAAAGAATGTCAGTTGGGCAAGCAAAGCAGGGTCACATTCAAAAGTAAGGAACAGTCTACCGGATTATTGAACTTAGTTCATACTGATCTATGTGGTCCGGCAAGAATCGGGAGTAAGGTGATAGATACTTCATATTATTAATTGATGACCACTCCCAGATGATGTGGGTGACTTTTCTGAAAGAGAAATCTGAGGCTCTTGAGAAATTCAAAATATTCAAGGCTATGGTAGAGAATGAAACCGGATTAAACATAAAATGTCTTAGGTCTAACATAGGTGGAGCATTCACATCCGGGGAGTTCATAGAATTCTGTGAGAAACATGGGATAAAAAGATAGTTGTCTGTTCCAAGAACTCCACAGCAGAATGGAGTAGTGGAGAGAAAGAATCAGACCATCTAGGAAGCATCTAGAACCATGATGATGGAAGTAAATGTTCCTCAGATCTACTGGAGAGAAGATGTAAGCACTGCTCTCTATACTCTTAATCGAGTACAAATCAGAAGCAATACTGGTAAGACTCCTCATGAACTCTGGTTTGGCATCACTCCCACTGTGAAATATTTCAGAGACTTTAGTAGCAAATGTTACATTAAAAGAGATGAAGATCTAGGCAAATTTGATGCTAGAAGTGATGAAAGAATATTCTTAGGTTATTCTACTCAAAACAAAGCATACCGGTGTTATAACAAGAGATTGAGAAAGATTATAGAAAGTACAAATGTGAAGGTTGATGAAGGTATTAAAAAACCCTCAAGGTTTTATGAATATGATGAAGATGATCAGAATGATGTTCTGGTCCAAGAAGTCCAAGCCTCTTCTAAAATTCAGATCTAGACTGATCCGGAGAATCAGGAAAAAGAGATAAGTTTGAATGAACCTGTTCAAGAAATAGAAGTGCAAGGAAGTCCCAAAATTCCTAGGTATGTAAGACTGAATCACTCTGATGATCAGATCATAGGTGATAAAAGCAAAGGTGTTCAAACAAGAAGAAAGATTGCTCAAGACTCAGAAGAGTATTGTCTAATTTCAAATATTAAACCAAAGACAGTGAATGAAGCATGTAATGATGAAAACTGGACTAAAGCAAAGGAGGAAGAGCTGATGCAAATTGAGAAAAATCACATTTGGGATCTTATTCCTAGACCTAGAAACAAGAATGTGATTGGAACCAAATGGGTCTTCCGGAATAAACTGAATGAAGATGGTGAAGTAGTCAGAAACAAAGCCAGATTGGTCTGCACAGGTTACTCTCAAGTAGGAGTTGATTTTGAAAAAACTTTTGCCCCGGTGGCAAGGATTGAAGCAATCAGATTATTTCTTGCCTTAGCTGCCTTCGAGGACTTCAAAGTATATCATATGGATGTCAAGTCTGCCTTCCTGAATGGTGACGAAGAAGAAGTATTGTTGGTAAACAAATTTGTTGTTTTAAAATAATCTTCTTGAGTAACTCCGTTCGCCCTTGGATTAACAAAAACCTACTCACAATAGTTGAAGAATCGCAGGTCTTGTCGATTCCTCTCTGCGTTTAAGAGGTGCAGCTCCCTCGTATGATAGGGGTATTTGGATTTTCTAGAATTATAAGAACAAAAACAAATAAATAACAAATAGTAGTGATGAAATAAGAGTTAAAATCATGAATTTAAGTTCCATGCATCCAAGTAGAGATACCAAAACTTGATGCGAAATATCTTTCTCACAATGCAACTTTGAAAGGAAAGCACATAATCATTATTGATGAAACGTACAAATATCAATAATAACACATGAAATCAAGTTGAACACATATTCAAAATGTTTCTTTATTGCTTTCAAACTTGAATAACACTATTCGAGTCTTTCATACACTGTTATGTGAAAAAGTGGAACCCCCCTTTTGATTGAAATACAATGAAGTATATTAGGTGAGGTTAGTAACCCCCTAGGGTAACTACCTCAACCACTTTTTATAACTACTTGGAGTAACTAAATTCATAAGTGCGCTAACTTTGAATAACTAACTTTCTTTTGTAAAGATAGTCACTTAGAGTAACTACCCAACTTTGGTACTTAGAATAACTACCTTGAAAACAATTGATCTGTACTCCTTAGTAGCAATAATGGCCATTTCATCCACCAGTTTACGTCACTCGAGTTTTGGAGAAACTGGATGATGCATTCCATGTTCCAGAGTGGCGGCAGAAAACTACTGTAGAGTTCTAAAACACTAGTGTTCCTCGCCAAATGATTGCTCTATGACTTCCCCTTGGACAGTGACCCACCAGGATCCATGGATTGTATCCAGGGGCTGAAACAATATAGCCAGATGGGTTTGACCACCTCCTTCCATATGGTCTCATGAAAATAACTCATTCTTGCACATATCTCATTTTGTGGGGTAGGAGGAGTGCGTCGGATTTCATCTGTTCGAAATGCAACTTGAATCTCTTTCTGCAAAGCTTCAACTAACTCCTACTTCTCATCTAGAGTAACATCTTTTGAATACAATTGCGACAAGCAATTTCGAATCCGAACATGTTTCTGTAGCAATGACCTGTAAACTAACTACATTGGGGAGGATGATGGCAATGGTAGCAACGTCGAGTCTAGCTTTCCATTTTCTTGAAAGTTTCAAATGCCTTCAGAATGAACCTATATTGATGTGCATCATATTCGCTTCAGAGTTTATAGAGTTTTTCTAACAAATCTGTTATGTGCACATCCTGCAATCTTTGTAGACCATAAGACCATTTTTCTTAAAAGCATGCCATCAAATAGTTCATGTTCATTATCTATGGTTCAACATTTTGCATTCACGTCTACCAGGGTAGATCAAACTATAATATCTGACAAAGGTCTCCACCCATTACTGATTTTAGCGCTCCCATTTTAACATAGGCCAAGAGGATACTGGTAAATGTTATGAAATTGGCTTTACAATAGCCAAACACGTCTATTTCAAAGGATTTAAAAGATTCTTCAACAAATCCACTTACACATAACCTCCGACTGTTGCATTCCATGACTTGACATTGCCTGTTTCAACGCACCCATTCTATGTATATTGCACTCAATGCAGTTTATGAAGCCATATTTCTTTGAAGCACATTGTCAAATAGTTCTAGTGCGTCGTCTATGCTTGATTAGCAACTATAAATTTTGACAAAACCCTTCACATCCATGTGTTTCTACAATGCAGTCAGGGGAAGATGCTAGCAGAGGTCGTGGAATTTGATTTTGCATCTGCCATCTGCATTTCCTTGGAAGTTTCTGAAGCCTTTTTAACATGCCCATCCATGTATATCTTGCAACCATTTGTATTCCATGAGATCACTTCATAAAAGAATGTATTTGTGCATAGTAGGCAGAGCATGAAATGTTTTCTTCAATTTGATTTCTGTGTGATACTATGAGATTGAAGTGAGTGATGGTTGGAGATGAAGTTTGAAACTACGAAAAATAACGGTTGTCGCAGATGGTTGTAACTACCATATTCACTCTTGCATTCGCATTTAAGACTTCAAGTTAAGTATCCTTTGAAATAGCAACCTTTTATTAATAAGACCTCTTCTTGATAATTCAGTTTCCAGTCAAGCTTATTTGACGTTAAACATGGCAAATTATATGGGACGTGAAGGTGATAGAAGGCAGTAACTGTTTTATGGAGATTCCTTCTCTCATCGGCGTGTTTGAAAACTTCAACAAGTTCGTCGGAGATTTGAAATAGTTCTAAAACTTATTAAAATGTCTGACACAGTGCCTTATAAATGTGCCACCATGGTGTATATCCGGAGTTGAATGCAATCTCCAAAGTTCATTGGAATTTTACAACGGTTTCGTAAGTAATTATATGGACCGATGAAAATGAGGCCAACAAGTATACATTGAGCAACTGGATGGATTTCAATTGTCTGATTATGGTGATATGGTCTGCAAGTTGAAGAAAGTATTGTATGGACTCAAACAAGCCCCAAGAACTTGGTATGAAAGACTGGATAAGCATCTTTTGAAGACTGGTTTCAACAAAGGTACTACTGACAATAACTTATACTTCAAAATTGATCATGAAAATATCCTAATTGTTGAAGTGTTTGTTGATGATATCATTTTTGGAGGAAGAGATAGTATGTGCAAAACTTTTGCAAATCAAATGAAAAGTGAATTTGAGATGTTCATGTTTGGGGAAATGAATTTCTTCTTGGGTATGCAAATCATTCAAACAAATAAATGAATCTTCATTTTACAGACCAAATATGTGAAAGAATCGATGAAGAAATTTGGGATGGAAGACTCAAAACCAATGAGTACTCCCATGGCAATCGGATGTAAATTGAGCAAAGATGATGACCCTCTTAAGGATGATCAGAAAAAATACAGGTCAATGATTGGAGGACTATTGTATCTTACTCAAACTAGACCTGACATTATGAATGTTGTTGGTCTTGTTCCTAGATTCCAAACTGATCCTAGATAATCTCATGTCATGGCAATTGAGAGGATTCTTAGATATCTAAAAGGGACAGTTGAGTATGGTTTATGGTAACCTAAAGATCATGATTTCTCTCTTCATGCATATACAGATGCAGATTAGGCAGGAGATGTGGATGACCGGAAGAGTACCAATGGTGGAGCATTCTTTTTGGGGAAAAGATTGGTTTCTTGGCTGAGCAAGAAACAAGAGGCAATATCTCTGTCCACTACAAAAGTAGAATATATTGCAACAGCAGGTAGTTGCACTCAAGTATTGTGGATGAAGCAAATGCTAAGAGATATCACAGTGGAGTATGAGGAACCTATCACAATCTTCTGTGATAATTCAAGTGCAATAAATATATCAAAAAATTCGGTGTTGCATTCAAAGACAACATATATCCATAAAGTTTCACTTTTTGAGAGAGCAAGTGAACAAGAATGAAGTCAGATTGGAGTTTGTGCCCTCCAAGGATCAGATTGTAGATATTTTTTACTAAACCTCTACCTAAGGACTCTTTTGAGTATCTTAAGGAGAAGTTAGGGGTTATTACCCCTCCGGTTCCGAATTAAGGTGCACTGATGTGCATCAGTCCGATGGATCTCACAGTCACATCTTGTGGTCCGGATTGATAATGGTAAGCTGCGACTCAGGGGGAGTAGTTGGTATGATTCTGAGTGATGCAAGTATGTGCCATTTGCCATTGATGTCAAAGGAGGAGAGAAGACATGAAAAACAAGTGGAATATGGCTGCTGATTCATTTGATCATGAGGTCCCGGTGTTGGCAACTGTTGTTTCCCCAGCTCCTGTTCGTGGCCAAGCTACTTCTTCGACTACTCCGATCACTCATTCGATTGTCCCTGCTTCTGGTTCGATCTCTTTGTATGTGCCTTCTTTGGCTACAGCAACAAGGGAGGACTCCCCCCCCACCTCTCCCCACACTCTAAGGACTTTGACTCCGATGTTTCTTGGATTGTGGTCCAACGTAAGAAGAAAGGGCTCCCCAAATCTGTTGTAGATTTGCGCCCTAGGGCTAAGGGAGTTAGGTTTGCTAGCACGGGATCTGCTGTTGTTTAGATCCCCCGTTTAGTTTTTTCTGCTATCTCGTCATGTGTACTGTTTGGGTTGCCCTTTGGGCTGTTGGTTTCTTTTGTGTCTGCCCTGTTTTGTTCTGCCATAGGAGCATTGTTTGTAAAGTGTTCAACCCCTTATAAACTGTTTATCCTAATCAAAAACATAAAATCTATCCTTTAACATGTTCTAAAATAAATTTTATATTTTTTCCCTTCCCATTTTACTTAAAATAAAAATAATTATAGTTAGATCATCTCAACATAAAATCTATCCCTTTTAACATATCATGTTTTTTTTAAATAAATTTTATATTTTTTCTTTGGAAAAAATCAATGATTAGTGAAAAATATATATATTTATAACTTTTTAAAATATTTTAAAAATTACACTTTAAATATCATTTAAACAAATAAAAGTGGCCCAAACATTAAATTTATTTTTTTTTCCAAAATGATACTACATATACGTCTCTATTTTAACTAAAATGAGTACCAAAAACATATCTCAACCAAAAAATGACTTTGCTTAAAAATGCTTAAATTTAAGTGTTCTAAACTATCTATACTAAAGTGGAACAAAGCTTTAAATTTTCACACATTTGTCTAAAAAGATCATACTAGAATGTTTTATTTGACTTCATACCCAAATACTTATTATTTTTGTTGAGGGGATGTTTTCTTCTGATTCAACTATATACTCTTAACTAAGCCCAATCTTATGAGAGGCAAGTATCTGGCTATGGATAACCTAATGGTGAAGACACTGGTTGTGGTGTATCTTAACATTAATACAACTACATGAGCAGATGACAGTACAATCGTGGGTTGAAAGGACGTTAGTTGTAGCCTTGTCATGTAAGAGCAGACAACAATCTCAATGAGATCATTTTAACAGGTATATATTTGGAAACAGGGTATCTAATAAAATTGAACTGTCAAGGCTGGTGAAGATTCTTTGGCCCATAATACACAATACCAAGGTTCCATTATTTGGAGAGCATTATAACCCCAACTTGTAATGAATCTGAAGTGCGTATGGACACTTTTTAAAAAATCTCATTACAAAAAGATAAAAAGTTTTATGGCATGCATTCCACCCAACCCTCTTACAAGAACATTTTAATGAAGCTTAGCCACTTGATGTACAAAAAGTTAATAACCATACTTACTGTGCCATGTAATGCCACACCACATGTGATACAATTTAAAAGCAAAGGCATAAAATAGAGAATATGATCATTCACTACTCGAGACGTCTTTATGAAGCTTTAAGCACTTGCTATTGCTTTTTTCTTTTGTCCACGCGGAGCTGTGTCACTGTCATTAATCTTCAGTGCTTACAGTGGCCTTTTTCTTTTTCTCATGCAAAGCCTGCAAAAGGAGGGTTAGGTGAAAAAGGACAAGAAAATGAGCAAGTTATGACAAGGTTATGAAAACTCTCTGTATTCATGAGCTATGAAGCTTCATTCTAATGCACAATTTTGTGGACATATCAGGAGGTTCTTGTGGTTGCTGCAGAGTTGCCGGATTCTTCCCCTCTTATCTGGGTACACATATCTGCATATTGAATGCCAAATACAGTTACAATGCTCCCTGATACAGCATAGATACCGTATCCGTATCCATACCCATATTTGGGCCATATCTCATGTCTTCATACGTCTGCGATATGGCACCACCCTGTCTGTTGCTGTATTCAGTTTACAGTCTATGAAAAAGCATTCAAAATTAAACATATATTCTTAAAGTTATGTTCTAGACCCTTAGATGTCTAAATAATTGAATATAAGTACATTTTTATGTATCTGTATCAGGGGATCTTGAAAATTCCCCATATCCATATCCAATACCATTTCCATTTCCATGCAATGCTGGTTTGCTGCTGATACCAAATTAGGCTGTCAATGCTCTACTCTGAAAATCCATTTAAAGTCTATTGGCCACAATTCATTTATTTATCTAAAAAGGTTCTAATGCATGTTGACAAAACTTGTGCATTTTTATTGTGTGCACGTATCCTCTCTGTACATGAAGATGGCAGCATACAGCATTGCATTTTTTAAACAAACCATCATATCTAGAATGAAGCAGCTATGCAAGAAGAACACCATACCAAAACAATTTATGCCCTGTCTTTTGCAGTTAGCTCAAATGATGTCTGCATATAATTTGCGTGCAGTGTCATTCATTGCTACCAAAACAATCACTGGCTTTCCACAGGAGATACTAGAGAAGATACCACCCCCTTTTAGGGGAGTCAGAATCAAGAGTTTTGCCATGTGTCCTGTCTATTTTCCTCAAGCCATGAGAAAAGAATGCAACATGAAAAGCAGAGTTGATTCAAAACTTATATAAACCTTACTGCTTTCTGAGATGAATCGATAAATCTATGTTTAAAGTCAAATCAATTGTACAATAAAACCCAACAAACAAGAAGGGTAGCCCCATGCACAACGTTGACAAATACTTGAGATTTGAATTGAAGAATGAAGTACTATAAACATAGACAATAAGCTTAAGCAGAAGTTTTTAAGCACTCCGAACCTTATACAGAATGTAAAAAACTAAAATATGCTTGATACACAAGAAACTTGAAAGAAAATTCAGCTTCTGTCATTTCTAGTATATGTTAGGTCAGTTAAATGCAGTTAGTTTATATTCTGGTTTTCAATGGCAATGTTTGTCAGACCAGTTGTTATTTAAGTAATGATAATAGGACTTCTAATATCATCAGGTACTTCTTTTGGTGTTTGACTGTAGTGTTAGAAGGATATTCTGGAATTGTCCATAGCCAACACAGGTAAAAAGCAGTGAATTCTATATCAGAGTTCCACTTTGACACTCTTAAATACTGTCTACTTCATGGCGAATTATCAAATCTTGTCCTTGCAAAGTTAATATCAACTTTTATTTAATGTAGTAATCAATTCCATCAAAGCTAAGCAGCAAGATCAAAAATCTCAAGCCAGACACATGTTTTAAGCCCATTCACCATTTCATTGAAAGCAATAAATGAAAACATTTAGGTGCTGAAACAACCCATCTAGTGATATTCAAATGAATTTACGTCTTCCAGCCCACAAAATTTTTCTGAATAGGCATCACATAATTCAAGTGAAAGAAAAATGTCTCTTTTACATTAAAGAATTTAATAGTTGAATTTCCATCATTGGACACAAATACTGAAAGAATGAAATCTGATTTTTGCAATCCACAATATCTAAATTGTAAATTAACCTGCTAACTAAAAAAATACCAAAGAGAATGTGGGACATCCAGCATCATGTATCACATAACTCTATACACCTGAAGCTGACTCTTATGCTTGAGATTCTGGTGTCTACAGTCGTACAGACTGGAACATCAATTATGAGAAATCATGTAATAACATCTCTTCTTGAATTGGCTTATTCACATTCTCAATAGCTTCTTTCCAATAAATGTGACTTGCTCTGTTTCAATACCTTGATCATGGAATACAAATGAAGGTCCCTCTTCCTGCAGGACTATTAGACTAGAATTGTACTCATACTCGTGGAAACGAGATCTCTTGCTGCTCAAGTCACAGGAAAGAGATTTCACAATTGAAATCTTGAAAGAAAGCTATGGCCATTCAAGGAACCAGAAAGGATACCTTAACACCTGAAAAAATAGTATGTGCACTGAGAGAAATGGAAGTTCTCAAAATAATCAGTAGGCTGATGGGGGAGGAGGAGACTTGTAAGAGAAACCAAGATTTGGCGGCAGTGCCACAGGTGGTGGAACATATCCTTGAGATGGTGGTGGCATTTCTTCGCAAGGAGGCGGTGGTGGTGGAGAAAGAGATGGAGGTGGCGGTGGAGATTGGTAAACAGGAGGCGGTGGTGGAGAGGGGTAAACAGGAGGTGGGGGTGGTGGGGTTGGGGAGGGTGGTGGAGGAGGATTATAATAGTTATCAGGTGGGGGAGGTTCAATGCAAGGAGGTGGTGGTGGGGGTGGTTCAATGCAAGGAGGTGGAGGTGGGGGTGGCGGTTCAATGCAAGGAGGGGGAGGAGGTGGGGAGTTTGGTGGAGGAGGTGGTGGAGACGGGGATGGTGGGGGAGGAGAATAATAATGGACTGGAGGAGGGGGAGAATGTGGTGGAGGAGGAGGAGAAGGAGGTGGAGGAGGAGGAGAATGGGGTGGAGGAGGAGGTGGGTGAGATGGTGGAGGTGGTGGATAAGATGGTGGTGGCGGGTATGGGGATGGAGGAGGATAGTAAACAGGTGGTGGGGGAGATGGTGGGGGAGGAGATGGTGGAGGAGGTGGAGGTGGGCGAACACAGTAAACAGGTGGTGGTGGGGAGGGAGATGGAGGGGGAGGAGATGGGGGAGGAGGAGATGGTGGAGGTGGTGAAGGAGACGGCGGAGGGGGAGACGGTGGTGGTGGTGATGGGGGAGGAGGAGATGGAGGCGGTGGTGAGGGTGAGGGAGGAGGAGGGGATGGGGGAGGAGGAGATGGTGGAGGTGGTGAAGGAGAAGGCGGAGGCGGGGATGGAGGCGGTGGGGATGGCGGGGGAGGTGATGGTGGTGGTGGGAAAATCCTAACTGGATTGCAGGATGCCCCGGCAAAGCAATCCACAGGTTGAGTAGCAACTGCTGCACACTGCACGAACGATCTCTGAGAAGGCCTGTCGGGGATACAGTTCTTTGTGTCATCAAAAGTGACTCCTCTCGAAGGAAGGGCCAAACAATTAGGTGCCTCTCCAGTGAAGAAATTGTAGGAATATGTAAAGTTATCCAAATTTGGCAATGCACAAATGCTCTCTGGGATCTTTCCAGAGAGCCTATTGTGAGCAACATCCAATTGTTCCAAGCTGACCATATCACCAATGCTATCTGGCAGAGAGCCGACCAACTTATTGAAGCTCACATCCAAGACAGTCAGATTTTTCAGCTCCCCAAGATCAGATGGCAAGCAAGCTGATAAATTGTTATTCAAAAGTATGATCTCATTGAGAGTAGCAGCCATTTTAGTAAGACTAGGAGGCAGGCATCCTTTGAGATTATTGTTGGCAAAAACAACAACAGAAACAGGCGAATTTCCAAGGTTAGTAGGGATATCAAAATGGAACCTGTTGTTATTGATGAAGATGGCATCTAGGTCCTTGTCGAACAGCTCCTTCGGCAGGGTCCCTTCAAACTCATTGAACCTAATGTCCAAATACTTCAATTTGGGCATGGAGAGCACCACAGTTGGAAAAGGCCCGGCAAACCTGTTATTACTAATATCAAACTCATGCAACAAAGTCATATTTTTGAAACTCTTCGGCACAATCCCACAGAACCTATTGGTATTGATATGAAACAATGCCAGATCTGTGAGAAGTCCAAGCTCCTCTGGCAGATACCCTGCAATGTCTGCATGGTTCAGATCAATACCTGCCACAACCTGAATGTGAGGATCATCCATTGCAGCGTAACAAAACACACCAGTGTAGTTGTGACAGACATCAGCACCAACCCAGCTCCCTGTTATGTTCAGTGGGTCCGAAAAGATTGCCTGCTTCCATGCCTGGAGGGCAATGTAGGCATCTTTCAGCCTTGGATTAGGGAACGTCAAGCTAGGATCAACAGTCACTTTTTCTCCTCTGTCTCCAGACCCATCCTTGTAGTACAACAGCTGCCTGTGACTGATAATCCTCGCTTCATCATCCGACAGCCTTCTCCTAGACTCAACAAAACCAGATTGTCCCGTAACAACAAGACCCAAAAGAACCAAAACAACAAAACTCACTTCCTGCATTGCAGGACAACTGAAACTGCTCCTCATGTTAATCCACATTGGCACATTCTGCGGAGAAATACAACCTTGAAAACCAAGTGGGTATTTCAGAAACGAAAAACCCAAGTGGGTCTCAGCAACTGCTTGGGCCCAAAACTTATAGCCAACAACAGAAGCCTCAGAAGGGCCAATGTGGACACAACCCACCTGAGCTTATGGTCTTGGGAACCGATTTCTCTTCCCCTTCCAGTTAGTGCTACAATGCCTTTTATGCCTCCACTATAAGTAATGTAATTTGTGTGAGCGGCTAACTCATTCTTTGACAAAGCCAACCATCCATTCCTTTCCAAGATTGAATTTTTCTTTCCACACTGTTGCGTGCTCTATCGTTCCACACACACCACATCGGTACAGCTAAAACCCAGCTCAAACCCCACTTTTATCCCCGTACAACTGCCCTCCATTTCCCAAACCGCCTTCACCGAAACCGCCTATTTTTGGATTCTTCTTCCAAAACGTCTTCGCCTACTCCGCTGCCACCTTTCCTTTACGCGGCTAGCTGGCCCCCTCAATACCCACTATTCCCCATAGGACCCGCTCCCAAACCCTCAAACCATCTTTCTCGGAAAACAGCTTCTCTTAACCCTGGTTAATTAATCAACGGCCATTTCTCTAACCCGTAGTTTTCGCCGTCGGCCTAATGAATTAAAAAAAAAAAAAAAAAATCCTTCCCTCCATCTTATAACGCGTATACCTATGCTATATCCATCCATGCATATACATACATCCATGACCAACATGGGATACATCATGTGAATGGGTCCCACCGCTGACGGAACGGCGACGCGGTCCAGCGCTGATTAACGCGCCTGCCTGCTTCCCGTGACGTTTCCGCCGGCCAACACATGGCCAATAATTCCCGGCGAAATTTCGATTTTTTTAATAATATTTTTTTTTAATGTTTTCGAAGGGTGGAAGAGGGTAAGGCAATAGGCCAAAATAAAAAATATCAATGATGAGGAATAGGTATGATTTGTTTTTTTGTGTGGTCAGTTTTGATTGTTAGGAATTTGTTAGTCCACAATGCATTTCACAAAAGTATTGATGCTTATGACACATGTATAGAGGCATAATTTTGAAGAATATATAAATAATGAATATATATGTGGATGACATATAATGAGTATATATTTATATAAATAACGAGGTGCGAATTTGAATGGTATATTTGTTACTTTGGAAGGATTTATGTTTTCTAGGATGAGATTTCAAATTTTTTTAAAAGTTTGTTTTTAGTGGTGTTTTTTTAATAAAGGTATTGAGTGGCCTATTATTGATCAAATGTTATGGGAAGTAGTTTTTAATATGTTTTACTTAAATAAAAGTTGTTTAACAAGAGGTTTTGTTTTAATCGAAGAATAGTTTTGTAAAGGATAGAGTACAATATTATAATATAATATCTTGTATAGGAAGTAGCAAGATATTCATCAAAATTTTCAACTCATTTTAAATTATAGGAAGTAGCAAGATATTCATCAAAATTTTCAACTCATTTTAAACTATAAGAAGTAGCAAGATATTCATCAAATTTTTAAACTCATTTTAAACTATAGGAAGTAGCAAGATATTCATCAAATTTTTCAACTCATTTTAAAATAAGTGATCTTTTGAATTGGTATGATCATAGTTTTAAGTGCTACATTTCATAACAATGATATAACTAGTAGTTGTATAGTATGAATGCACAACGAATTTGTTGATTGGTTGTTTGTAGTGGAAGTAAGAAACAATTTAGTATTATTTGGTAGTTAGATTTGTTTTGAATATGAAAAGATTAAACTGATGATCCATGGGATGACTCCAAGGTGAGTTGTACATGGTGGTGTGACAAACTGTGCAAATTATGATAAGGAGGAATCTTATCAATATCACTAAAATTCAAATGTTTAAAATCTATAGGGTCTTCATTGTCTAATGTTAAGTAAGATATTGATGGCCTAAAAGCAACACGATGGTCGTTGGTGTTGGTAATAATTGACAACTTAAACTCTATATTTGATAATAAAAAAATCTCCAAAAAGACATTTTTATATGTTTGACAACTTAAACTCTACAATCTTTTATGAAACCCAAATACATAAAAATTTGAACAAATTTCCCAATAGGTTTTTTGTAGTGAAAGTAAGAAACAATTTAGTATTATTTGGTAGTTAGATTTGTTTTGAATATGAAAAGATTAAACTCATGGTCTATGGGATGACTCCAGAGTGAGTTGTCTGTGGTGGTGTGACAAACTGTGCAAATTATGATAAGGAGGAATCTTATCAATATCACCAAAATTCAAATGTTTAAAATCTACAGGGTCTTCATTGTCTAATGTTAAGTAAGATATTGATGGCCTAAAAGCAACATAATGGTGATTGGTGTTGCTAATAATTGACAACTTAAACTATATATTTGATATTTTTTCCTTCAAAAAGATATTTTTTATATATTTGACAACTTAAAATCTACAATCTTTTATGAAAAATTGAAACCCAAATACATGAAAATTTGAACGAATTTGCCAATAGGTTGTTTGTAGCAGAAGTAAGAAACAATTTAGTATTATTTGTCAATTAGATTTGTTTTGAATTTGAAAAGATTAAACTAATGGTCTATGGGATGACTCCAAGGTGAGTTGTCCATGGTGGTGTGACAAACTATGCAAATTATGATAAGGAGGAATCCTATAAATATCACCAAAATTAAAATGCTTAAAATCTGCAGGGTCTTCATTGTCTAATGTTAAGTAAGATATTGATGGCCTAAAAGCAACACAATGGTTGTTGGTGTTGGTAATAATTGACAACTTAAACTCTATATTTAACATTTTTTTCTTCAAAAAGATATTTTTTATATATTTGACAACTTAAACTCTACAATCTTTTATGAAAAGTTAAAACCCAAACACATAAAAATTTGAATGAATTTGCCGATAAGTTGTTTGTAGTGGAAGTAAGAAACAATTTAGTATTATTTGGTAGTTAGATTTATTTTTAATATAAAAAGATTAACTGATGGTCCATGGGATGACTCTAGGGTGATTTGTCCATGGTGGTGTCACAAACTGTGCAAATTATGATAAGGAGGAATCCTATCAATATCACCAAAATTCAAATGTTTATAATCTACAAGGTCTTCATTGTCTAATGTTAAGTAAGATATCGATGGCCTAAAAGCAACAGAATGGTTGTTGGTGTTAGTAATAATTGACAACTTAAACTCTATATTTGACATTTTTTTCCTTCAAAAAGACATTGTCTAATGTTTATAATCTACAAGGTCTTCATTGTCTAATGTTAAGTAAGATATCGATGGCCTAAAAGCAACAGAATAGTTGTTGGTGTTAGTAATAATTGACAACTTAAACTCTATATTTGACATTTTTTCCTTCAAAAAGACATTGTCTAATGTTTATATTTGACAACTTAAATTTTGCAATCTTTTATGAAAAGTTGAAACCCAAATACATAAAAATTTGAACAAAACATGTAAGGTAAAGTGTAAAGTTCCTTTGTTTGCCCAAGGAAGTCTTGTATGTGTAGTATTACCAATCGCTTAACTACTAACATTAAATATTGTTCATCTTATAATCCTAAATGCTATAGCTAACACAATCTCCTAGAGCTCATCTTAAGCCAAGCAATTATAATTGCATTAATAATAAGAAATAATAGATTAACAACACAATCACTCATGTTAATTTTCTAGGAGAGTTTTCTCATCCATGAAATATTTGGGGACTTAACACTATAGAGTTGATTCAATTTTGAAGTTTGACCAACTCAACAAAGGAAAAACTTAAGCAAAAAATAAATGAAATTACAGATGGGAAGCAGCGGTAGTTGGTTCCTAGTTGTTGTTGCTCTTAAAAAAACAATAATAAAACTATGCCTTTACAATTCATTGTAGTATCACTACAGAGAAAACTATAGTAACCAAAATTTGTGGAATGGATTTGTTATTTGTTCAAATTCTAAAGAAGAATACAAAGCATATAGTTAGACCACATAACAAAAAATTAACTAGTATCATCATAGGCTCAAAATTATCATGTTGTCATATAGATATCCAAGCTTCACCTAGTAATAGTCAATTAAAGAAGAATGCTTTCTATAGAAAGTGTGCTCATCCATGAAATAAATATTCACTTGACCAAAGAATCCATTATTCTCCACATAATTTGTAAGCGAAGCAGGTGTTTCTATTTGCATTTTAAAATCCCACAAAAGTAAAATTTAAAAAAAAACTCTAAAACAAAGTAATTAGGACATTTTGATTCGACGACATAATTGAGATAAATTCTGCACCTCCAGTTGTTTTCAATTCCAGAGCATTATTGATTTTTAGGATGGAAATTTGACCCAAAACATAACAAGGCTATCAATTAACAAAAAGTGTAAATCTTTGGAGGAGAGATAGGCACAACGTCAAATAATAATAAATGAAAGACCTACTAAAAGGGAGAACAACAAAACTTATATGCTCCTTATATTTTTATTATTTAAGTTATAAGCTCCTTCAATTTTTTAAATATTATTATTTTTTCCACTTTTAAAAAGGAAAGCACTTACTACACGTCACTGTCTGAAATTTGCACTTTACTAATCAAATATTTGTACGTATTAGAAAGACCTATTGAAAGGGAGAATAAAAAAAGTTAAAGCTAATACAAACCAAAAATAGAACACACAAAGCATAAAAGATGTTAAGCAAATGTAGAAACAAGACATTATCCCAAGGCAAGAGGCAATTGCCAACCGCCACCATCATCTAATGCAATTAAACATTACTCATGAGAAGACTAGATGCCCATTAAATGCAACCTAGCTGAGGTGGTGAAGAGAAAATTCAACACACACACCATTCTTGTGCTCTTCACCTCCCTTGAGCTATGTTACCTTAGTAGGCTCAAAAAAACTTGTTCATTCCTTCAACTCATTTCTCAAGCATTTTCTCATCATGTTTTCTAGTAATTCTTTTGTTTCTTTCTTATTTTATGGTAATGTGTTTTTTCTTTAACAACATGTTGATAATGACGTTCACATTGTCGTTGTTTTAGTTTGTTTTCCTAAGGAAGCTGCAATGTAAAGGAAATTGTCAAGAATGTGATGTTACCTTAATTTCTAGTGTTTAATTTCAAATTTTGTTGTCAAATATAGATATTTTTTTTGGTTTTGTTTTGGCATGTAAATTTTTCTTTCATTACAGATACTAAAGAAGAGTGGAGTTCCTTGGATGTTTATTTATTGTTTTTTGCAAGGAAACCAATTTTTGTGATGTGAGGCACTTTGTAAGTTAAAAGGGAAGATAAGAGAGAGATGCTCTATCAAAGGAATTCAAAGCTAGATTTGTGGTATATGGGTTTTTACCATGGAGGGATGCACTTAATAGTGCTTAAGCTATCTACATGAATAATCAATTTCAGCTACCTTTGTTTGGGGAGCAATATGGAATTGATGAATCCTTTTTCATAATTTTCGTATTTAATTTTTCTTAGCATCTTGCCAACTTTGTGGAGTATAGATTCCCAATTAGTGTGGGATCACATGCAAGGTGTAATGCTTATGTTTTCATTCATCAGGCAGTCCCATGTAAACCATCTATTAGAGCTACATGAATAAATAAAATTTCTATCTGGCAAATGGAGTACCGATCTTTTTGGCCATAATTTCAGTGGATGTAGGGGCTACAAGTTCTGGTGCTAGTTTAAAATATTTTGTTAGATGGTGGCTTAGGTGTTGTTAAAATTCCTATAAAATTTTTAATTTGATATAAGTTTCTTCAATGTAAGACTCTGGAACGACAAATGCAAGCAAGTGCCTTTACATAAGACCAAACTGTTAATTTTTCCTACTTGTGCAGTTTATCTAATCTACCCACCACATGCAAAAAATTATATTGGAAATTAGTTATATAAAATTCCAAGGAAAAATCAAAAGGTGAAAGGAAAAACAAACTTATAATGAATTTCTCTCGTCAAAGCAGGTAGGCAGGCAGGCTATTAGACAATTTTTTGGTGTTAAACAATTTCAGGAAACGAAGCTCCCACTAAAGAATCCTATTGGCTAATTAACAAATTTTATGTAGGTAATATGAAGCCAAAGTGCATAATAAAATTCATATTAGGTACCCAAAGCCTCTACCCTTACTAAGAAAATCTGTAATTATTGGCACTCATCTTCAATAATAAGATCTTGGTCTTTAACATCAAAAAATTTAATGAGTTCCACTATAAAGTGTAGTTAGAAAACCAATCCTCAAAATCATATGCACAGGTAATACCCACATAACTTTGGAAAAAGAAGGCCTTACTTTGAATGCCACATCCACAGTTGACACATTTCAAAGGGAACATCATCCAAGGTTTTCAACTCCTCAAACATAAAATTCCTCTAGGTGTTATGATAATTAATGAAGAAAAACCCAATGAAGTAGAGATCAAATATTTAAGCCTTATGTCCCCCATGGAAGGCCAGAGAGTAGCATGCCTCTTCCCTATCTTCTCCTCTACTGCAATGGACCAAAACTCAGAATACACATGACCTACATTAGCAAGTGTAGTGACATCCACATAACCAAGGGATTGGCTAAGCATATCGCCATTTAAAGATGCCATGCTCATGTAAACTTTTTCAATGGCATGGAAGCCCTCATTATGATCTACTCCTTCAACATATAGGAATTCAAGAATTAAATTCCTATCTTAGGAAGAACTCTAGCACTCCCATTGGAAAAACCTGTTATTAAGCATCCCAAGATATGAGTGAAGTTTGAAATTCCTAGTAATTTCTCTGATTCTCTTTGTCATGTCACCTAATTTTTTTGCAATAGCACATGTAAGCCTATGAAACCCTTGGGCCTACAGTAGTGGAGAACAATTATCCAATGCCTTAACGTAATGCTTTCTCCTCCACTGCTAGGGTAGATGATTAGGCTAGATTAAGGATTGGGCTTGATGTTCTCCATTCCCAAAGTATATCATGAGGCATAAGACATGTATAAGTATGTTAAAGTATGCAGAAATACATTTGAATATATGTATTTGTTCATTATTATTGTTTATGATCATGATACAACTAACCCTAATGATTATAGATGAATATATGTAGTTGTATATGTTGTTACCGTGTTTGATTGCAGGATTCCAGTTCAAAATTACATTGTTCAAAGAAATATTTATATTGAAAGGTGGTAACCCTAACCCTAAGTTGTCATAATCATAATTCTAGGGCACATTCGGAAAGGGAACATGACAAGTAAACCAAACAAGCTAATCTACTCAATTCATTATCACAAACTACCTTAGGACTAGACAAAGGAAACCATAAGAAAATTTATCACCAATGTCTTCTTGATGCACCAAGTATTTGGTGGATATGTCCAAGGATGAGATTGGGAAGAGTTGGGATGTTTGAGTATTCAATGTGACACCATAACAATGCATTCAAGAGTTGTGTAAGATGGCTTGCAAGAAGCTCAATTTATAGAATTTGGGGGAAGAAATGGAGGGCTAAGATCAATTTGAAAGATCAAGGGCTCTCATTGCTTGAGAGGATTAGAGGCATGAGAAGCCTCCAAGTGTCAAACAATGAGAGGTGGTCAAAGGGGTGCCCTTGAT
This sequence comes from Cunninghamia lanceolata, assembly GCA_027924645.1. Classification (NCBI taxonomy): domain Eukaryota; kingdom Viridiplantae; phylum Streptophyta; class Pinopsida; order Cupressales; family Cupressaceae; genus Cunninghamia; species Cunninghamia lanceolata. Next base: position 5,873,615 of record BSBN01000976.1, on the reverse strand, counting down.
TCAAGAAGAATCAAGGGTTGAGATTGTGCATTGGAAGGATTGAATGGTGGAGATCAAAAGGTGATTTCTTGGAAGGTAGTGTGAATCTTGCCCCATGCCTCCAAGTACCCCTCATGTACATGTTGAATGACAAGTGTACCTACATGGGGACTTGAGCACATAATGCCTTGATTAATCATGGTAATGCATATTCAAATAATTAATGATGGTAATTTATTTGATTTAGTCAGCTTAATCAAAAGTACACAAAATGGGTGAATTAAATAAATATTAAACTTATTTAATTTTTGGTGATGTGAGATGAGCTTAGGTAAATAAATATTTATATTTATTTAGGGAGATGATCATTCTCTCAATATTCTTGGGCATGGTAAGCCCAAAAGGGCACCAAAATCATATAGGACAGAGTGTCAAGCAAACGGAGCTCTTTAAAAAATGGCTCCGCACCAATTTTTTAATAAGCGAAATTTTGCAGACCGTAATTGGCAGAAGAGTGAGAACTTTGCAAGGAGTAGCTGGAGGCATGGAGAGAATAAATTTTTAAATAGAAGGGCAAGGTAGGAGAGGCTACCACAAATGGAGAATCGCTAGCGACTTTGACAGTTCCATAAAAGAGGGAAAATGAGACTCTCAGTTGTCTTGGCTATCGAAGAACCCAATGACAGGAGCTAATGCCATTCCAGTAAGTCCCAAGATCCCTGTGAACTGTATTTCATTTAATTTAATTTCCCCCAATTTAGTAGAAGCAGTCACCGGTCTGAAAGCCCATGCCTTTTTCATAAAATGAGCGGGTAATTGACCGACGAGGACAAAATGTTAGGATAGTGTAAACAATATTGGGATGAAAAAATTAAAATTAGATCCCTTCCCAATAGTTTCTTCATGGTGGAATGCTCCTCGACAGAAAGAAAAAAGGAATTTATGGATCTAGAGCCATTTTTTATAGATGATGTTGGGATCTATATCAAGGACTAGGAGCCAAACTCTGATCTAGTCAAACATAACATCACTTTCACTCTAATGTGGATTAGATTGTACAATTTGCCTATGGAGTATTGGGATCCTCGGATCTTGAAACAAATTTGAGAGAAGTTGGTCTCCTTTATTGAAGTGGATGATAAAATTGCAAAGGGTGATTTTGGGATGTATGCAAGAATATGTTTGGCTATCAACCTACAATCTCCTCTTCCAACATAAATTGAAATTAGATCAGAAGTAGGTGTTTGGCATCAGAAGATTGAATTGGAGAAATCCCCTATTAGATGCAAAGAGTGTAAATGACTTGGGCACTTAGTGGAGTTTTGTCTTAAAAAGAAGAGTGTGGATCATGAATCTGAGGCTCCACCTTTTGAGGTTTCGAAGGCTGAGGCCCATATGACAGTCAAGGAATATAATGCCATAACTTCTATAGAAAATGAGGAAGACCTAGGAGTTAAGGTGGACGATCTAAATACTGGAATTGTGGACAATAAGGAGGAGCCTAGTTTGGAGAGGAGGATTCTTGTAGATCATCCTAGCAATGCCAAGGAAGAAGCTAGGAAAGAAGAAAAGGTGTCTATTCCCCTTAAGAAAATGGGGGAAGAAGAGAAGGGCCCTACTTAGATTGCTAAATTTGAGTAGAGTAACTATGGGGTGGTGTCTGAAAGAGATAGTGCATATTTAGTAATGGAAGATCTAATGGGTGATTTAGAGTTCGATGAATAGGAGGACTCTTAGGAGGATTTCGAGTCTGAGGAAGAAAACCCCTTGTAAGACAAAGAAGTAGGATTTTTGGAGGAAAGCTTGATTTCACAAACAAATCTAAATTGAAAAAACCTAAATTGGGTGAGAAGTCAAGTAGGGGAAGGAAAACGAATAGAGTTAGGTTGGAAATTGCTAGTCAAGCTAAGAGCTAGATGAAACTAAGATTAGGGAAGGGCATCACCCTTCCTGAGGAGCCATGGGACTTATTTCTTGGAATGTTAAAGGTATGAATGCCTTTGACAAAAGGTGTGTGCTCAAACGCCAAATTGATTTGAGAAAACCAAATGTCGTTTTGTTGCAAGAAACCAAGTTATCTAAAGAAGAAGTTGAGAAGTTGATGAATGTGCGGAGGCATTATCAAGGATTGTTTGTCCCTACTTTAGGAGCTTCTGGGGGATGGGAATTCTTTGGAACCCTATCTTGGTAAAAGTTGAAGAATTTCAGAGCAATGAGGCTTGGCAGCTATGTAGCATCAAGTCACTAACTGATAACAAGTATTTCTTCTTAATTAATATCTATGGACCAACTAGAATAGTATAGAAGAAGGTAGTTTGGGAGTAGATCTCTACCATCCTCCATGTGTTAAGAGAAGAGAGTATAATTTTAGGGGGAGATTTCAACACCACGCTTGGACTGGAGGAAAAGAAAGGAGGTTATACAATTATCACCCAAGTGCAATTGGATTTTCAAAATTTTGTCTTTGAGAGCCATTTACATGATACCATGCCTAATAATGGGCTTTTCACTTGGATGAATAGGCAGCCTGGATGTACACATATAGCAGAAAGGTTGGATTGCTTCTTGTTGGGTGGTAATTGGGCAAACTCGGTATTCTTGGTAGACTCAAGCATTTTGCCTTTTACAAGGTTTGGTCACTTTCTAGTCTCACTAAATCTCTATCAAGATGAAAGACCCAAAGGTAACTCCTTTAAGTTTGAGAAGATGTGGCTGAGAGATTAGGATATTGAGGAGAAAATTAAACTTTGGTGGACTCAGGCACTAATTTAGAGGGGCCCAAAGCAGTTTTCTTTCTTTAAGAAATTATGTTATTTGAAATTTCAACTGAAAGAGTGGAATGAGAATCATTTCAAAAAAAAAATTAAGGAAAAGACACACCTAGAAAGAGAATTGGAATAGTTGAATGCGGTGGTAGTGGCTTTGGGTATGGATCAAGACAGCTTTGAAAAGGAGATAGAATTAAAAAAGGCCTACAAAGAAGTCCTAGCTAGAGAAGAGATCTTTTGGAGACAAAAGTCAAGGGAATGTTAGCTTAAGGAAGGAGAAAAAAATACAAAGTTTTCCACAACACACTAAAGTCAAGAGAATCCTAAACATGATTACTTCCATTAAGAACAACAATGGGGTTGAAGTCAATACGGAAAAGGAGATTAGGGAAGTGGCTGTCAATTTCTTTATGATTCTTTTGAATAGGGAAAATCCTATTGATGAACAATTGAAGGAAGAAGTCCTAGAAATAATTCCTAGAATTATTTCACAAGAGCAAAATGCCTTTCTTGTTGGTGAATTCACAGAAGAAGAAGTTAGGAAGGAAACCTTTCAATTGGGCCCGGATAAAGCTCCAGGACCAGATGACTTCTCGACCTTCTTTTTTAGAAATTTTAGAACATTGTGGGGGTGAATGTAGTAGCAGTTGTAGAAGAGTCCAGAAAGAAAAATTCGCTATTGAAGGACCTGAACAATACTTTTGTGGCCTTAATTCCTAAGAAAAGTCAAGTGGAATCAATGGATGATTTTAGGTTGATATCCTTGTGCAATGCAGTATATAATTTTTTTTAAGGCAATAGAAAATAGGTTGAAGAACCTTCTCCCATGTCTCATATCAAAAGAGCAAACTGGATTTGTTCTAGGCAGATCTATTGCTAATGGTATTACCATTTCTCATGAGGCAATACACACCATGAAAAAAGCCAAAGTTGAAAGAATGCTTATTGCATTGGATATCAAGAAAGCTTATGACCATGTTCACAGGGTTTTTTTGTTGGAAGTCCTAGAGAGATTTGGATTCTGTGAAGATTGGATCAAGTGGGTTGGTAGTTTTATCTCCACTCCAAGGTTCTCCATCTTGGTAAATGGCAGCCTGTGTGGTTTCTTCATGTCCTCCTGTGGTCTTAGACAGGGGGACCCTCTTTCCCCTTTATTCATACTTTTGGTTGAAGCCTTGGGCAGAAGTATTTAGAGAGAAGTGAGACAGGGTAAATGGAAAGGGATTAAGGTGGCTCCCAAATTAGAGGAAGTCACTCATCTTTAATTCGCAAATGATACTCTGCTCTTTGGTGTGGCTATCTTGAAGGAAACTAAGGTGATCAAGGGAACCTTGGATAGATATTGTAATATGTATGGTTAACAAATCAACTAACATAAATCAAAAAATTTCTTCTTCAATATTGAGCTTAGAAAAAAAAGAGTTATTGCAACAAGGTTGGGTCTTAGGATTAAATAGCTCTTAAGGAAATATATGGGGACCCCTAGGTTTGTCGATGCAAGTAGCTCTAATTTGTGGACTCATTTAGCTTCAAACTGCCTCTCTAAGATCACAAACTGGAAGGAGAAATGGTTGTCTCTAGCTAGGAGAATTATTTTGCTCAAAGTTGTCTTAACAACTATCCCCATCTTTTTTATGTCCTACTTAAAGATTCAAAAGACAATTCTTGAGAATTTGAATTAGATCATGAGGAAATTTTTTAGGAATGGAGTAGAAGATAGTAAAAAGTTTCCTTTGATTACATGGGAGAAGATCTACCGACCAAAAAACGTTGGGGGAATGGCCTCCTACATAATTGGGCCTCTTTTAACAAGGTCATGGGGGCTAATTTGGTTTGGAATATGTATTATAATGGAAGTGTCAAGTGGGCTAGAATCTTGAGAGCTAAATATCTAGATTTTGAGGACCCCATTAGAATCTTAACAACTAAAAATTTGCCCCTAGGGTTAACTAATTGGAATTTATTGGTGAATTGTAGAGATCTTATAACAAAGCATGTTTCTTGGGAAGTGAGAAATGGTTAGAATGCTAAGTTCTGGGAGGATTCCTAGAACAGACTCCTAGCAATGAAGGAGATTGAAGACTTCCACAATGTTTAGGCTTGTCTTACTCAAAGATGGGAGGATAGAGTGAGGGACTATGTTTTCCTTTCTATAGAGAGTAGTTTTGTCAAATGGAGATGGAAGAGTTTCAATGATCTTGACTTCTCGGAAGAGCAGAAGGATAAGTTGGAGCAGGTGTTGGGAAGTAGGAAAATTCACCTTTTTGAGGGAGAAGATAAAGTTATTTGGTGCGGTGCTAAGTCAGGAAATTATAGTGTGAAGGTTGGTTATGAAGTGGAGGAGAATGCATCTACTTTAACAGATTGGCCCACACACCTCTTTTAGAAAAAGCATTGCTTGCTAAAAGCAAGGGCTTTTACGTGGGCAACTTTACACAATAAAATCTTGACAGGGGACAGATTGAGAAAGTTTGGTTTCTTAGGGCCGCTGAGATGTGTGTTATGTAAGGAAGAAGAGGAAAGTGTTGATCACCTTCTTAGAACTTGCAACTTTGCTGATTATTGTTAGAAAAAATTAATGGAGAAGCTTAAGTGGAGAAGGGCTTTGCCCTGAGGTTTGGTGTCAAAATTCAACTCTTGGATGATTCTACATAAGAAGGCCTATTTTGCTAATCTATGGGTTATAAGTTCCTCCATCCTCATTTAGGAGCTATGGAAAGAAAGGAATAGGTAGGTGTTCCAGGACAAATCAATGGAAGTAGACATCCTTTGGAAGAAAATTGAATCAACGATGGTGAAAGTGGCCAACAATTTGGTTAGACACCAAAATATGAAGGGTAAATCCTTCACAAAATGGGATGATTCTATGAGAAATAGCTGGGTAGGATTGACAATGCCCCCCGTTTATGGGGTAGACTAGGATCATCGAAGCAAGGAGAAAAGGAAAGAGGATAAATGGATTCCCCCAAGCACAGGATGGGTCAAGGTTAATTTCGACGGGGCCTCAAGAGGCAACCCAGTTAGGGCTAGTGCAGGATGCATTTTGAGATATCACAATGGAAAGTTCCTAAGAGCGGCCTCAAAAAGACTAGGGGTTATGTCAAATAATGAAGCAGAGTTGCATGCTCTTGTTTTGGGTTTGTAGTTAAGCTTGGCCTCTAGGGCTAGAATATTACATATAGAGGGTGACTCATTGCTGACTATCAATGCCACTTGTAGCAGACAAATGTCTAATTGGAGATTGAACAACTTGTTGAGAAGGGGATTGGAATTGATGGATAAACTCTCAGAATATAAAGTTAACCATATTTTTAGATAGGCTAATCACTTAGGAGATAAAATAGCCAATGCAGCCTTCAATTTTGAAGTTAATAGGGACCTTCTTGTAGCCATTCCTTTTTGGAATGACAAGACCGCATCCCTAATTTAGCATCTCTGCTAAATCTAGACTCGGGAGATGGTGGAACTATAACTGGCACAAATCATAGTGAGGTGGCATGAGCTTTGATTCTCAAGTTTAGTCAGCATTAGGTGGCAAAAGATGTGCTCTGTTTGTATTTAGTATTTGATCAAGAGGAAGGCTCCCACGAGATGGAATTATTTCATGTTTTCATTATTTACAAAGGAGCGAGAAGGTGGCAGCTGAGAACTACAATGGAGTGTGTGTTTTCTAAGTAGCATCATCATGGTTTTGTGTGGGATGCTTCGGCATTGAATTACAAGGCAAGTTTAATAAATGGCTTGGATGGGAGCCAAGGTTGCACTTTTCTGATAAGGAATCGACGGTGTGGTTGCAAAGCTGGAAGAGGAAAATGGCTTTCTATGGGAACATTTCAGATAAGAGATTGAGGAGAGTCTTTAAGGTGTCTTCTCTGGTGGCTCTGCATGCTGTAGGTATGGTTCTTGGTAATTCCTTCATGATTATGCATCACAAATATCATGTCAATTCTGAGATTGCATCAATGTTTTTAGCAGTCATGCTAGATTTAGGGGAGTCCAAGGGCTATGTGAGAGAAATGGCCAGGGCTTTGATTAGGGTTGAATGGAGAGTAGGGCTTGACAGAATCCTGGAATTGGTGATCCCTGGTCTTGGATTCTCCACTACATTAAGCATTTGGGTAGCAATCATTCCTTCTTATAGTGGCCCTTGGGGACCTTTTGTGATCGTGAAGCTCAGTGGGGTTTGGGATTTTTGAAGATTGTTGTTGGGTTGGCCGATTTTGAAGGCATAGACTAGTCGCTAGAGGTGGCTTTGGAGAGCTTAGAGGAGGAGGTAATGGAAGGTGGTGGAAGAGTATGGCCGTGATGTAATTTCACAGTTTGTTGTTAGTATAGTTTATCATGGTTTCCAATAGTTACAGCCTTTCAGGAATAGCTAAATAAGTTAGTTATACAAATATTACAATAGTAATATAATACAAACTTGGTTTATTTTTAGTTTTCTTATACTATGGGATGTGGCTCCCTCTAGCCCAATTCACCAATCAAAAAAAATATTCTTGGGCATGGTAGAGTGATGCTTGCCTTTGTAGATGAAGGACAAAATCCCTCTCTAGTGTTATGTTGGTTTAGCAAATAACTTATCCATGAGAAAGATAGATGATCTAAGTTTGCATGTGATCTTCAATTTAAAGATGGGTACAAGAGGTGTGAGGATCCATGGTTTTAGCTAAGGGAGTTCATTCTAGAACTCAATTTCATCTGAATGTGAGTGCCATTTATTGTAACAATTCAGAGGTTCATATTTTTGAGAACTCTAGAAGATTCCTTATGAGAAGACCATGTTGTGGAATGACATATGGGCCACATTTGTGAGAAAGGCTTAAGGGTCTTGAAATGTAAAATCTTAGTAGAGGGCTTAATTTATTTTTTCTTTGATTTAAATTTAATGAACATTGTACATAAGGAAAAAAATTGAGCTTAGTTTTACTTGAGTTCTACTAGATCTATAGGGATTTTAGATTTGATTCATAATGATGTTTTTGGTCATGTGGATGTACCATCTCTAGGAAAATCCTTGTATTATGTTTCTTTTATTTATAAATTCTCTATAAAAACATGGGTTTTCTTCTTGAGGCATGTTACATCAGAAAATGCCCCCCTTGGGGGCTTTTCCCTCTTAAAGTTTAGCTCTTGGATCCTTTAGAATGCATTTAGAGCATCTTGCATGATTTTGATAACTCCCGATGAGAAAATCCTAAAGTTTCATGGTAAATAGAACTCAGGGGATGCATTTATGACAAATCCTGCCTAAAATAGGGGGAGGACTTGGACACCCATGCCCTAGTCTTGCCCTATTTTAGGTCAGGACCAATTTCAAAGTGTCAGTTTATGATCGTTATTTAGGTCCTATGCCGACACAGTAAGTTTGAATTACAAAATTCTTAGCGGGAATGTTTGTAGTTGCATATATAAGCATGGTTAGGTTATCATTTGTAAACTAGATGGACATTAGATGATTTTGGCATACTTGTGATTCTAGAGCATTCAAAATATTCATTGTATGGTAAAGCAAAGCATTGTTATTGTGTTTGTATTTGCATATTTGGCATCCATCTCCTCATGGCATGAAGAGTGTCTTCCTTCCATGAAATCTTCACTACAAGGTGATATCAATTGTGTTTTCAATCATTTATCATTTGGATTTTGCCTCTATCCCGTAGGGATACATACTCTTTATCTAACAATGGTGTTTGAAAGACTTGAATGTCTCTCTGGGGCTTGACTGAGGCAAGCCTCTAAACACCAAAACCCCCAACCCACTTTTTGATGATTGCAGGTTACATGTTGCAAAAGCAAAAGAGGTGGAGTTACAGGAGAGTGGTGCAGACTGTCAAAATTACAGATCAGAGAAGAAAATAGGGACCTAGACTCAGGCGCCTGCTCATTAGTCCTCCAAATCCCGCAACAGGAAAGTCTCTAGAACAATAGGAACAAGTTACAGACAATGTTTCCAAATCTCGACAAAAACTATGGCACTGGACTAGGGTGCCTGCTCATTAGTGCCCAACTTTTTTGCTTTCTAAACTTCAAAATGTGGTATGCATTTGATTGTCATTTGATATCTCTGTGTGCGATCATTTTCTGTAATTTGTCCATTTGTTCACGAATTCATGTAATTAGGGTTTTGAGCATAATTGGGCTTAATTAAACAACAAAATCACACAATTCCAATCTTCCCCTATGTTCCAAGTGATAGAAGGCCTATAGTAGATTCCTCTACTTAGCTGAAAGTCCTTGAATGTTTAGTGATGAAAGGAGGATCAAGACAAAAACCTAAACCCTCTTAAACATCTAATCCTCTTCATATTTTACCTTAAACATTTTGGTGCACCCATGTTTTTGGAATTTTTGGCACCTTATTGAGTGTTGTACTTCATATTTATATTTATTTCATTCATTCATATCATTGTTCATCTTATTACATTTGAAAAATTACAAAAAAAATTGAAAATTTAAAAATTTTGAAAAAATTTACATTTTTAGCTTGCATTTTCAAATAATTTGAATTAGTTTGCATTTAATTTTAATAAATTTCTGTCATTATCATCATATCTGGTTTAATTTATAAAAAAAAATTTATTCATCATTCATTTATATTGCATTTTCATGCTTAAATTGATGAAAATTGCTTGAAATTGTGCATTTTTCCATATAACCTAGTTTTGCATTGGCTAGGGTTTGTAGTCAAAATATGGTTTCAGATTATACTACACTTTTAAAACACTCATTAGGACTTATTTCTAACTATAGTGTTGTATCATAGTGGTTTGCTTGCAAAATTTCATGCCTAGGGTTTAAAAACCTTTTTTTTTTCACTAGATTTTGGCCTTATCGTCTCTCTAGATTTGCACCATAGGCATGTTGTAAAGGATTTTTCTACACTAATTAGCTGTAATTAGGGTTATTATCTATTTCCCCTCCTAAAATTATTTACAACACCCTTTCTATTGTCTTTTTGCATTGAAATTTGGTGAAAAATTGCATATTTTAGCTATATTTTCCCTAGGGTTTGACTTAGATTTGCACTCCAAGCATGTTGTGATGGATTTTATGGATTTATGTGACTTATATTACTTCTATAACCTGTTGTACCTCTTAAAATTCTTTACAACACCCCTTTTTTTGGGTCTTTGCATTGAAAATTTGTGAAAAATTGCATATTTTAGTGTATTTTCACTAGGTTTTGACTTGTCATCATTCTAGGTTTGCATCAAAAGTATGTTGTGAAGGATATTATTGCTTTATTGGACTGATATTAGACATATTATTTTCTGCACTTCATCAATTTCCTTACAACACCTTTTCTTCCACTTATTTGCATTGAAAAAGTTGAAAAAAATCAAGCATTTTAGGTCATTTCCGTACATAGTTTTACACTTGTATCTTGCATAACTTTTGAAAAAATTCTAAAATCTGATTTCACATTAATTTGAAAACATACACATGGCACCTTCATGTCCTTTTTCAATGGTATATTTGCATGCATTTATCAGAGATCTTGATTTTGGCCAATTTTTAACCCTCATGAGTGAACATCCTACAATATTATAGAGCTTAATTGAGTTCATCTCCATGAGTAGAAATGCAAAAGATAATGTTGATAGCACTTCTCATATATCTACTACATGTGATGATGACATAAACTTGTCCTTTGAACATTCTTTCAAAAACAATTCTTCCCATGAGGATATACCAGTATAAGACAATGAAATCACTAATACCTTCCCAACAACAAGAGAAGCACAATTTTTGCACGATATCATGCCTCCTACAACTACAATAGAAGAACAAATATTTCATGATGTTGAGGATCCTATTGATGTGATAGCATATGTACCTGATGAACAAATAACAAACTTGATAAAGACTTAGCCAAATTTCAAGCATTTGTTGAAACTGAAAGGATAGCAAAAGAAGCTATATCTGTGATTCATAACATAAGAGAATTGATAAAAGAAGGACAAGACGATATTAATGTTGTTTGAGGCTTAGCACACATTGTACAAAATAATGTTATGTTTCTATATGATCTAGCTAATTACACATCTCTCATGAATACATACCCTCAGGTAGTGGAAGATTTAACAAAACACATTGAGAATGATGAGTATGAAAATCCTCTTAATGGAATGGAATCATTAGCTAAAACTTATGATGATAACGATGATAATGATACAACATCTACACTTCTTAGCAAAAATTTACCTTTCTTTCATTCCAATGCTCTCCCTGGCCAAGAAGAAGCATTAGTGAATGTGGAAAGAGATCCAACAGAACAACAAGCTTATTATGACTATTATCAAGATGACTATCTAGACTTTGATAATATAATCACTATTATAGAAGTGGATAAGGAAAGTACTGAAGTATTACATTGTCCACAGAGAGATGGTATTTATGTTGAGGTTCCTCCTTTGTTATCCTTTCAAGGATCAGGAGATAATCAAAATTCATTGGAAAGACAAATGGAACAACCTACACCTCTTTCCTCTAGCATTCGAGATTGGGAAGAGGATGATCTGATTGTTGATAACCACTAGCATGAATCTCTCTACAAGTAAGTATTTCTAACCATTTACCTCTTGTGTTTTGTTTCCCCCATGATGTGTTATGTGTTGTTCAGGCCTCCTGGGATGACCCTTGATTCTCTTGTAAGGTCCAGGATACTGGGAGACCGCCTCTGTTGTGACCTTCTATTTGTATCATCATTCTTCTATATTGCTTCTCCTCTATTTTCACTATTGTGTGTTGTCTTATGGGCATAGCGTTGCGGTTGGTGACTTGGGGGCACCCTCCTACGTGACTATCCCTAAGGCACTTGTTTCTCCTCTCTTGATTTATTATTTCCATTCCTCTGGTGTTTCTATCTAGTGGACGGATGACGACAAACATATTATACTGATACGGACCTAGTGTCCCTGCAACGAGAAATCAAAAAATAGACCAAGTCCATACATGACGATGGGGTTGTTATAGATTATCCGACGCTTGGCTAGTAGAATCACTCCGTGTGATCCTGATGGTGTCCTATCACACTTACAAAACATAACAATACTACTGCTCCGTGCACTTTGTCTATCTTGAATCTTGCATTACGCATTGTTGTTTATCATGATTATATGGACGCTAACACTTTTCTTGCAGGAATGTGTTTGTGGGAACATTTGGTGAGCGTAAAATACATGTCACCTCCGGGGGGCATGAGCTTTGTGAGAGCTTGTGTTCCCTTGTGTGTTTTCTACCTACCTTAACGTGCTTGATATCATGACATGATATCAACCACCTTAAGGTGGGGGCATATATAAGGTAAGCCGTCTATTTTAGATGTTAGAAATGTGTTTGTTCTTAGGTGCAGTCTTAAAGACTGGTGGCGATGAGTCCCTCCTGCACTCAGAGATTTGTTTGAAATCAACTTGTAATTATTTAAGCCCTCTGCGGAGGCGAGATATCACATATATCCTTTTTATCTTAAGCACTTTGCGGAGACGGGGATGGTGTATTTCTCATGGAGAGTGCACATCCTATCATTTTCAAAAAGTCCTCTGTGGAGGTGGGGAGCAGTTTTGTGACTAACTCAACCCTTAAGCATGTCTTCGGCGATTGTTGTCGCAAAGCCCAATCATCGATGTGTGCCTGTAATGTGCCTGAGATGGTGATGAACCTAGAAATAGGAACACTCCATCGCTTTTCTAACGTGTTTTCTCTGTGTCTTCCAAGTGTGTGTGTATTGTGTGTTTGTTCCCAAGCATAGTCTTAAAGACTAGTGGCGATGAGTCACTCCTATGCTTTGGGATTTGTATGGCGTGCTTTATTTGTATGGCATGTTTGATTTGTTTTGTGTGTCTGTTGCCCCATACACAGTCTTAAAGACCGGTGGCGATGAGTCCCTCTTGCATTATGGGTGGTGTGTTTACTTTCCTTGTACTTGCATCTGCATTTCATATATATGAAAATAAAAAAAATAAAAATAAAATCATCACTGTCTTCACTGCATTCACTATGTTTTGCATGTCTTCTCCATGTCTTGCATGACTGTAACTATCTTCTTCGTGTTTTGCATGCATTTTACTATCTTCTCTATGATTGGCATGTCTTCTCCATGCTTGGCGTGTTTGTTGTGTTTGTTGATCGTACTTTAATGCATGTATTGGCCTTGTGTTTATACATACATTAAAGTGGGGGCTAAATGTTACGTCAGAAAATATCCCCTTGGGGGCTTTTTGCTCTTAAGGTTTGGCTCCCGAGTCCTTTAGAATGCATTTAGAGCATCTTGCATGATTTTGATGACTCCCGATGAGAAAACCCTGAAGTTTCATGGTAAATAGGACTTAGGGGATGCATTTATGACAAATCCTACCTAAAATAGGGAAGGACTTGAGTGCCCATGCCCTATTCTTGCCCTATTTTAGGTCATGACCAATTTCAAAGTGTCAGTTTATGACTGTTATTTAGGTCCTATGCTGACACAGTAAGTTTGAATTATGAAGTTCTTAGCGAGAATGTTTGTAGTTGCATATATAAGCATTATTAGGTTATCATTTGTAAACTAGATGGACATTAGTTGATTTTGGCATACTTATGATTCTAGAGCATTCAAAATATTTATTGTGTTGCAGAGCAGAGCATTGTTATTGTGTTTGCATTTGCAGATTTGGCATCCATCTCCTTATGGCATGAAGAGCATCTTCCTTCCATGAGATCTTCACTACAAGGTGATATCAATTGTGTTTTCAATCATATATCATTTAGATTTTGCCTCTATCTCGCAGGGATACACACTCTTTATCTGACAATGGTGTTCAGAAGACTTGAATGTCTCTTCGGGGCTTGATTGAGGCAAGCCTCTAAACACCACAACCCCCAACCCAATTTTCTATGATTGCAGGTTATAGGTTGTGAAAGCAGAAGAGGTGGAGTTGTAGGAGAGTAGTGCAGACTGTCATAATTGCAGATCAAAGAAGAAAATAGGGACCTAGACTCAGGCGCCCGCTCATTAGTTCTCTGGATCCTGCAACAAGAAAGCCTCTAGAATAGCAGGAACAAGTTGCAGACAAGGTTTCCAGATCTCGACAAAAATTGTGGCACTGGACTAGGGTGCCTGCTCATTAGTCCCTAAATTTTCCACTTTCTGAACTTTTAAATCTGGTACACATTTGATTGTCATTTGATATCTCTGTGTGAGATCATTTTCTGTAATTTGTCCGTTTGTTCACGAGTTCATGTAATTAGGGTTTTAAGCATAATTGGGCTTAATTGAACAACAAAATCACACAATTCCAATCTTCCCCTATGTCCCAAGTGATAGAAAGCATGTAGTAGGTTCCTCTACTCGGCTGAAAGTCCTTGAATGTTTGATGGTGAAAGGAGGATCAAGACAAAAACCTAAACCCTCTTAAACATCTAATCCTCTTCATATTTTACCTTAAACAAGGCATAAATTGAGGTCTTCTCAAAGTTTAAAGGGTTTAAAGCTCTTCTTAAGAACCATATAGAAAAATAGATCGAGGTGTTGATGATAGATAATGGTAGATATTTTTGTTTAGTAGAGTTTTATAGTTTTTATAGGGAACATGGTATAGTGAAGCATAAGACAAATCCATACACCCCTCAATAGAATGGAGTTATAGAGACAATAGAATGGAGTTATAGAGAGAATTAATATTGTGTTAATGGAGAGAGCTAGAAGTATGCTTAGTGGAGTTGGTTTGGACTAGAAATTCTAAGCGAAATCTATGAGCACAACTTATTATTTGATTAATAGGTCTCCTATATCAAACATTTGGACAAAACCATAGAGGAGTATCAATAAAGAAATAATCCTTCCTTGTAATAGATTAGGTTTTTTAGTTGTGCATATGTGCATGTGCCTAAGAAGAAGAGACCCAACTTGCATTTAAAGAAGAGAAGTGTATCTTCATCTAGTACAATGATAGTGTGAAAGTGTATAATCTATGGAATCATGAGATTAGAAAAATAGTGTACAATTAGAATGTGATATGTAGAAAGATCAAATATTCTCAAAAGTCTTTGCAACCTAAAGTTGATAAGACATTAGCATAGTAAAAGCCAAATATTAAGGAGACTACACCTAAGACTAGACTAAAGGTTTAGCAAGGATCTAATGATGAGGATAGTTAGGAAAGTGAGTCAAAGGATTCAATGGAAGAAGAAAAAATTTACAGGTCCCACTCATGAGGAGGTCTACTTGGTAGAGAAAGAAACTAGAAATTATATCCCACTTTAAATACATTGTATTTTTACTTTGAGTACTAATTATGATGAGCCTAGAACAATGAAAGTGGCAATGAAGTCTATAGATAGGATGTCCTAGACAATGGCCATGGTTGAGGAGATGGTTGTACTAAAGAAGAACAACACATGGGACTTGGTGAAGCTATTAGAACACACTAATATATTGAGAGGGGGGATGAATCAGAATATACCAAAACTTTATCCAATTCAACTTTATTAATTGAAACCTTTTACTGCCTTAAACTAAAGATAAAGAAAATTAAGTAGATCAATGCACAACACATCAACACACAACTATAACACCAAATTTATGTGGAAAACCCTAGAAGAGATAAACCACGGTGAGCAAGCTACTTAGATCTACTGTCCAAATCCAGCCTCACAAATAATGATCAAATTGATTAAAATAAGTTTTAGGGATACAACCCAAGGGAGGACACACTCCTTGAAATATAATACAACAACACTTACAGAATGAGGCTACAACCTCTAAGCATCTTACTCAATAGGTCTCACTAATCAACCTCCTCCACAACATCACCACACTTAACTCTGACTCAATTCTTCGCTTCCTCTACACAATAGTCACTGCTATCTTCAACATACCTTCATACCTTCATATCTACTCTTAATCACTTTCAGACTCACTTACATAACCTCGCACACTCTCTCACTCTCCCTGCATCTACAACAAACAAGTTCTTTTATTTATACCTTCTACAAATAATAAAATCTTTATCCTTTGTCGACCAAGATGAAACATGTAAATTGAAACATGCAATGATCACACCAAGTTGGCATCCAAATGATGTAGAGATCTAATGTGGTTCAAGCCAAGTGATAACCATGACCTATTTTCATTAACACATTCTTCCAAGCATTCGGCGGGATCATCAAAGCACATCAAGTCAACCCAACAAACCATTATCCTTCCATAAAATAGCTCTAGACCTAAAGTGGTACCAGAGGGACCAACTAGCATCATGTGGATTACTTCACAAGCAACATAAGACTTGCACAAACCTTCTCAAATATCCCTTCTTTTGAGTTCTACATCTTCTTTTCGGCGTAAACAAACAAATATTGAACCTAGCATCACATACAACCACTAAACACTCAGACTTGAGATAGAACATTGAGAAACCATTTTGCAATGAACTTCAGCACCTGAAACCTGAAATTAATAATCATACTAAATATCTAAACACATCCTCCAAACATCAAAGCCAAACGGTGAAATGCGGTGGCTTTTGCTATCTCCTCCAGATAACCCTAATCAACAACATGATAGTTCTTTGTTCTGCTGACTCCGGAGAACCTCTGTGGTACATTAAAATAACTAAAACTTGAATATAACAATATTCTCATTTATAACTAACCATCCTCCAAACCGCAAGACCTCATCTTCAAAAGCAGAGAGCATTTCTCTGACACCTCATGACTGCAATAATTATGAACCTTTGTCTTCACTCTGTTAGCTCTAGAATCTTTTGTGGTAACTTTCAAGCTCTGAAATTAGAAACATACAATCTTCACACTTGCCTCTGTCTAAATTTCAAACCGCAAGACCATACCTTCAAATGTGGAGGAATGTAGAGCATTCTCTCAAACTGCTTCAGTGCAAGCTCCAGTGTCTTGGACAACCTAAATCTTTCTTTCAAGATTAAAGCAATGCCTTTCCTCAAGAAACAAGAAATACAATATTCACCACACCAAAGACTTCATTCTCAATATCAAACACAACTCCTTCCAATAAAACAAGAATTGTCATGTTAGCACATTGTTATACTCACAACTTTCACCTTTGCATGAACTTCAGAAGATAGGGTGCAACTGTGTACATATGATACTAATCCAATCAATATACATAGTACATGACATTCATCATCTTACCCTTTACTTCACAACTTCTCTGATCACCTTAGCATATACTCAACACTGGCTTCTCTGTCTCATAACATTCTGCTATCTTATCCATCATTGAACATCACATTGTTGACATCAATGACAACACATTTGTAACAGAAGCTTCCCAAAAATACAAAACATGTTGGTTGCAAATGAGTTTTCAAGAAGTTCAGTTCAAATGGTAAGATCAAGAAGTACTTGAAGCAAGGTTAGTGCCCAAGGGTTATTCCAAGGTAGAGGGAATTAATTTTGGTGAGATCTCATCTCATGTTGCAAAGCTTACACCTATCATTTTTTTGTTATTTGTTGTTGTTGTATTTGACCTTAAGGTTGAACAAATGGTTGTTAATACAATTTTCTTGCATGGGGATTTGGTGGAGGATATCTAAATGACACAACCAGGGAACTTTATTGTGAAGGGTAAGGAGGACTTTATAATTTATAGGTTAAAGAAATATCTTTATGGTCTGAAACAATCTCCCTAGATGTGGTATCAAAAATTTGATTCATTTGTTTTAAATTTGTTCTTTGTTAGAGTTAGGCTAGATCACTATGTTTATATCAAATAGGATGGTGACCATTCTACTACTATTTGTTTATATG
Source organism: Cunninghamia lanceolata (assembly GCA_027924645.1). NCBI lineage: Eukaryota > Viridiplantae > Streptophyta > Pinopsida > Cupressales > Cupressaceae > Cunninghamia > Cunninghamia lanceolata. The sequence goes on along the minus strand of BSBN01000976.1, from coordinate 5,856,102 downwards.
TTGATGATTTGTTGTTCTTTAGTAATAGTAAGTAAATGATTAGGGCTCTTAAACCTCAACTTTCTTTACATTTTGATATGAAAGATTTGGGGGAATTTAATTTTATCTTAGGCATGGAGATGAAGAGAGATAGAGCTAACAAAAAACTTTAGGTTAGTTAAAAGAAGAATGTGCACTCTATTTTACAACAGTTTAGCATGCAAGATTACAAATTACTGAATGTTCTAGTTCTTGTGGGAACAAAGATTTTAGTAGAACTATGTTCTTTAATAGTATGCGAGATGGAGGACATGAGTCACATATCTTATATGAGTGCAGTTGATAGCCTTATGTATGTTATGGCCTACACTGTACCAAACATCACCTAAGCAATGGTGGTATTGAGCAAGCACATTGTGACCTAGGTAAGGAGCATTTGACTATAATGGAAAGAGTCTAGATATTTGTGTTACACTTTAGAGTATTTTATTTGTTATCAAGGAGGTATTTCAGATCACTTGAAATAGTGTCTCAAGTGACCTATAGCACATTTGTAATAGTACCATGGAAAACCTATAGCATGACACTTGCAACAGTACTTTGGGGAACCTACAACACACATGCAATAGTACTTTAGGGAATTTGCAACATAGTCATGACAATACTACTGGAAACCTACAATAGACTACTTGCAACACTTGTAGTAACACTTACAACACTAATTGCAGCAATATAGGAAACCTACAATGTATACTACTTGTAGTAATACTAGCGACATTTGTAGTAGTATTACTTGCAATAATGCTAGAATAGATTTGTAACATTTAGAGGATATACAAGGATTTGTATATTTTGATTAAGCACATGATGTTGATAGAAAGAGGTCTACTAGTGGGTATGTGTTTACCCTACTTTTGATGAAAGAGGTAGATTATATGGTAGCTACTCATGCTTGTAACGAGGCAATTTATCTTTGAAGATTGTATTTGGATATTAAGTTGAGTTTAAACACAATGTAGGCACCCAAATTTGTCTATGTCTTGCAACACTTAGTTAAAAACATCACCTAGACATCATGTAGCATTTTGTTCTAAATCCCACTCTTAATCCCATTAATCCATTAGCCAATTAATTAAATAAATTTTATTTAATTAATTAATCCCATCTTAATTCCCACTCTTAATCCCATTAGCCAATTAATTAAATAAATTTTATTTATTTAATTAATTTCCCATCTTAATCCCATCCTTATCCCACTTAGCCAATTAATTTCCACATCATATCCCAATCATATCCTAATCCCACTATCCAATTAATTAAATAAAACTTATTTATTTAATTAATTTTCCAACTCATATCCCAACTAATTCAAATATTTTATTTGAATTAAGTCCTCACCTTTTATCATATTTCGACACTTGTCCATTTCTCAATTGAATCATGTGTTGTAGTACAACTTTTATTTAAAATCCTTCACATGTACAACTAATGGGACCTAATTTTAGTATTTGTGTACACCATCACATATAAACTTATTAAATAAAAGTATTTGTGTACACAATCACACATGAGACCTATTCTCCTCCCTCCACTTGTCACATGACTACAACTACCTTGAAGAGTGGGAATAACTAATCAATCTGAGTTGTCCATATCAATCATTTAGCTTTTTAATCTCAACCATCCATTTGAACCAAGCCTTTCCTATAAATCAACCCCCTCATAAGCTATTTGAAACAAGGAGGCATTGAGTTGGAGTATCCTTATGCTGTCGAAATATCTTTAGAGCCTTTACATCCATTCATCCATCATCTTCCATCTATCATCTCAATCCTATGCAAATGTTATGCTGCCGAATTGTGAGCAACCAACATATCAAATCAATCAAACAATTCATCTTGCATCTTTGAGGTATTGAATGATTTGGGTTTAGGTTATGCATTTCACTGTTTGATCGTTTCCATTTGCAAAATTTTTTTGATATACACAATATTAATTCAATGTGATAGTCAAAGTTCTATCAACTTGGTAAAGAACCCAAAATTTCATGCCTAGATGAAGCACATTGATGTGTAGTATCACTTTCTTTATAACATGTTGGAGGATAGGAGGGTTATGGTAGAGAAGATGGACACTTCTATGAACATTATAGATGCTTTGACAAAACTTGTGAGTACAGATAAACTTAAATGGTGTAGGCTGGCTATGGGTATTACCCCCTAGCATTTAGTTCCTTTTATTGGAAACCCCTTATGATTACAAGTGGGAGGTTGGTAGGACTAGGGGACTAGGTTTTATTGTACACCTTACAAATCCTAGGTCTAGTCCAATTAAGTATTATTTTTATAATATTATAAATAATGATGTGGTCTTATAGAAAAGGGCTTCACACTTCAATGAAATCTTTAGATTCTATAAGTGGCACTCTCTTCCATCTGTCATTAGTCTTATGATGGTTGTAAAAAGTTATTAAGGGAACACTAGGTGGACAATGACTAGCATTTTTAACCATTTATTAATAGCATGTTTATGAGGTGTGTAAGTGATATTATTACACTTACATGGAGTACTTAGGAGTTATTTTGACACATCATAGTCTTGGGAATCAAACGATCAAATCAAGAGTTACATTCTAATTGTGGAGGAGTTACACTTGGAGGTGGGGTGTGTGGGTCGAATGTGGACCACCTTCACTAGTCTTTGGCTCATGGTTTTGGAAAATCATTCTTGGTTTCCTAGGTCTCCTTAGCCTATATATAGAAGGCTTGGGATAAAGATTGTATGTGAAGTTTTATATAGGGTTATGCTACTATAATTTCTCCAAAATTGGAGTGTTGATCTCATTGAAGCACAGAGGCTTTGATATCATATTGTAACACATAGTTGCCTATAATGTATTGAGATGTGTTTCTTTGGGGGTCGATTTTTCATTTACGAGTGTTTTCCTAGGGTATATTATGTGTACCATGCGACATGTTCATCTTCTTCTTCTCTTCTTCCTTTCTTGTTCATTATCTAGTCGTGTTACTCTACTTAAATTTTATTCGATCTGGAATCCTAATTAGATTAGCTAAGAATTGTTGCATTTTTCTTTTATTTTTTTCAACAAATTAAGAACTAAGTGGCTTTTGTTTATTTTATTTAATCCTCATTTAATTACATTGTATTATTAGTATCTCAACTTTTAAATCTAAACTAATTGTTTATTTATTTAATTAACCTAAATATTTATGTATGTATGTATGTATGTATGTATGATTTCTTCCCTTACAAATGTATAATACATTGCATCTAAAGTATTCATAAGAGATATTATTGACCACGTCAATTAATTCAAATCAAATGTGTCAATTACTTGAAATCAATAAAACATTCTTCTAATATTGTCAAATGGAGCATCCCTTCCCAAGGGAGGAATTACCTTCCATGCAAATGAAAAGTAAAGTTAATAAAATACATATGAATTTTCTTCCAAGGATTAAAATCTTTATCATCTTTGTAAAGATATTTTGTATGCATATGAATCATCTTCGAAGAATTAAAGTCTTTATCATCTTTGTAAAGATATTTTGTATCTTAATACTTGTTTTATCTTATATCACTATTTTAGTTCCTCCTAACTTTTATTACTACTTATTTTATTATATTTCAACATTATTCATTACAAAAAAAAAACATAATTTTTTTGTAAAGATATTTTTGTATCTTAATACTTGGTTTATCTTATTTATTTTAATTCCTCATAACTTTTATTACTACTTATTTTATTATATTTGAACATTATTCATTAAAAAAAATCAAAATAAAAGACATATAAAATTTATGAAATATTATGATAGGGAAGGGTGAGCCTAACTTTCTCAAGTGTTCGAGACCACTATAAGGAAAACCATGTGCAACCACGTAACTTTAGTTCAACTTGTGTCTTTTTTCTTGTCATGTATTATTACCTTGGAAGCATCTGAAATGATGTAACAAACTCCGCCTTCCATGGGTCTCTTCCCACAAAACCTAAATGTTAGTTCGCTTAAACATTGTGCTTGACAACCATACAACAACTATACGAAAGAATAGCATGAATTTTGACTTTTTGTTATCATTGGAAGTATTATGAGGCAAATATAAACTACTCACGTCACTAAAAATGGTATACTAGAAAATGAGAGTAGCTTGAGATTATTATTATTTTTAATAAAAAGAAATAATATAATTATATTAAAAAACAACTTTGATGGAAAGTTACTAGAAAGTTAGCAATGAAGTAGATGAATGCTAAGAACCCTAACATTCCATGTTTATATGTAAATATTGGGTGTAGTAAAGGTATTGATTTCACTTTCAAAGCATTGTAAACAAATCAATGAACTATCTAAAAATAATAATATAGTGTTAGTAGTTGTTGTTTATGGCTTCCGACATGGTTCTGGTTGTGTTTTGATTTAGATGTGGGTTGTTTTGTTTCTGTTCATCGTTAAGGGTGTTTAGTTTAGTTTAGTTTTTTTATTTGTTTTTTTTTTTTTTAAAGTTTTGTATAGTTGTGTATTCCTTTTTGATGTACAATCTGTGTATCTTTGTTATTTCCAATCTTCATGGCTGCTTTCATTTTATGTAACCTTTTGTTTTGTTCAATACAAAAAAAGAAGAATATGTCTTGTTTTGTCTTAATCAATACTTTGGTTTTCATGGGTGTTTATTTTGTTGTAATTCAATATTGTTCAATACAAAAAAATAAGAATATGTAATGAAGCTTAACAAGTTGCATGAGTGTGTTTTGGAAAAATAAATGCAAATATGCTTGTTCTTAAATTTGATGGAAGAGAAGAAACCAATGACCTAGACCTATCATGAATCTACTCCCCAACAAAGTCATTATTGGTAAAGGCTCGAATAATCATTAAGTCATTAACTCCATTTTTTTGTTTGTACAACATGAATTAAGTCATTTAAAAATGCTTGGTCCATGACATTTGTAAAAGACATGTTTATGGGCTCTTTGAGTTCAGTAGTTCCTTGACGAATCTCTAAAATGATAGAATATTTATAATCGTGGTGCTTTCCTTGTATTAGGAAGAGTTACCTACAAAACAAGTGTTGTTGGCAAATTGATCCTTAATGTGACAAACAAAACCATGAGTATATGTGATAATCTAAGTAATATTATTGTAGATAGAATTTGTATTCTTTGCAACTTCCACTCTATGTAGTGCACCTCATTTAGTGACCATACCCCTTCCATGTTTTAGGACCCACTTAACCTATTTCCTAAGCCTATTACCTTCATCGATTGCTAAAGAAAGCCTTTGAACTTGTTCTTAGCCCATTTATTATAATTTTTCTAAGCCTATCTTTACTTGGACACTTCTACAATTAGAAAGATGTCCTCATGTTTGTGGAGGTGTCCTTGACATTTAAAAAGTCCATACACGCATTTAAACTTCATTCTTAGATTTTTGACATAAAAACACTAACAACTAAATTACTTCATTTATTTTCATCAACAGATCTTCTTATGCCTATTATTGAACAATTCTATTATCATTAATTGATAGACAAAGTCATTAATTAATTAGAAGTCGAAATAGACAAATAACTCTACATTCTAGTTACTCTCAAGAATGATTCCTTCTAAAAAGATTACTCTTTGGTTTTTCTTGAAAATATTGTTGTGAATACTTCTAAAGGATTTTCTTGAAGCTTGAACTGATTTTTCTTTTTTGGTTCAAGCCTCCTTCTTACAAAAACCCTTAGTTGGCTTCCGAAGATCTTTTGGTAATTAGTATTGTTGGTTAAGATTGATTATTTTAAGGTTCTTTCATCTCTAAATTATTTGGTTGTTCAATGCCATTTTAATTATGTATTGTCCCTCTTCTTCTTCTTCTAAAGAGGCAACAACCTTTCATTTTTGTTCTACAACAAACTTCTCTATAACTTCCATTTTGTTTGAAAATAATATTTTAGAACTTCTCTATTATTATTTGTTCCTTCTTTAGAAGAAGTAATAACATATATTATATTGTTTCCCTAAAGAAGCTTCTACTCTTCTTCTACAAATATTCTAAAATACCAGTTTAGCTCCTCTTTAATGCTTGAAACCCTTGTTATTGCTTCTTTTCTTTGGCAATACTGATGATTCCATTTCCTTTTTTCCTCCATTCACTAAGCACTGCACACACAATAGAAACAGGGCTCTAAGTTTCTTGTGTTGTGGTTTTACTATTTCGATATTGTTCACTTAGCTTCCTAATAATAAAGCATGTTAGGATAAATGAACATAAAATGTCTTTGATTGTCCACAGAATCCAAAGGCTGATAAGGGATATGGCCATTTTGATAGACTCTTATGCAGTCCCCACTTTTCCCCTATCTTAGATACAAGTTATTTGTTAATCACTCCTCTACATTTAATAATATTCTCTTAGGTTTCATGCTTTTAACCCTACTTTCATTTCAATGATTTGATTTCAATTTTTTGCTTTCTATATATGCCTATTTTATGTTTTTTTAAATGTTTGTAGTTGTGTTTATGATGATTCTATGGCTGGATAGTCTCTATTACATTTGTAGTAGCATATTGATTGTTGTTTTCTATTATATCAATAATTGTACTTGAATATGTTCCTACTCTTGATCTTAAGTCTAACATTTGAATAATCAATCATCAAATCAAGAGATCCATTTCTTATCTTCCTTAGTATTCTTTTTATCTAGTATAAATCCATTTCAATTTCTAGTTTGTATAATAAATCTTAGATATTTTGTTTATGAAATTAATATACCTAGGAAAAATACACATAGATTAGATTACAAACTTTATTTATTTACTTTCTTGTCTAAAATAGAAAAGGTTCCTACTTATTAGTATATTGTCTTATCACTAGTAGGTAGTCTTTATTTCATTTCAATTACCAAACCTTTACTATGAATATACATAACATAAAGTGGGAGATATAGATGCCTATGCAAACCACAAATCCACATGAAAAAATAGGTGATTTATACAATAATCATAATTGGCATTCTCCCTTTTTTTATCATGTAAAGGTTCTAACTAAATCATAATTATAGCAATAATAGGGACAAATGGTTCGTCACTATTCCTATTTTCATAAGGATAATGATAGTTTGAGGTAGATAAAGTTGATAGGAGCATTGTGGTATGGCTGCATGAAGAAGTGTGAATGTAATATGGAAGATGTCTTTGTTGATGAAGATAGAGAATCACTTAGTGAAAGTTCATGATTACACGTGTTTATCCATGTCTAGCTCTTAGGCTTGGATTTACAAATGTGTTTGCCTATTTCTTTATGTCACAACTTTGTCACCATTGGATTAAGACATTGTCTGATGCAGAGCCACACATCAAAAGCTTACAAATAGGGTAAGAATCCCATTAAACCCACCAACTAGCTAAAATCCTAACATACAGCATGTATGTCTAAGCCTTGTCAGCATCATCATATTTCTCTGCCGACTGATATCCTCCTGCAGACAAACCTTCGATCTTTCGCCTGTCAGCAGCATCATCATATTCGGCGAACACAATTATCCTCCTGATGATCACTATTCACCTTACCACCTAACTCTATCTACAACATCATGATGTCCGGCATCAGCAGGATATAAAATATCAGGTTCCTCTCAAATATCCTGATGACGACAACCTCATGCACCTCTCTTCTGATGCTTACGTCACCCCGATATTCGACCCACTTACACAACCAGCATCAGGATGTAACTTATCGGGTTACATTTACACATCCTGATGACGATACTTCAACTTTATGCAGATGATAAATATTCCAACGAATATTCCTCCCACCAACGAACACTTCGCACCGATCACCCCGATATCCTGCGCCTATGCCAAACACTTATCGTTGGCAGGATAAAACTTTATCGGGTGATATTTGGGAATGTCCTGATGATGATGACGTCACATGCACCCGATGTCGATGTCACCTGGATGTAAGACTCACTTACATACTCCGCAACATGATATGAATTATTGGGTTATACTCTAATATCCTGATGATGATCTATGTGATCCTCAGCTACCTGATGTTCAAACAAAATATGATCCTCCTCCTTTCTTTAGCAAATGTGACTTTGACTCGCCGTTGACCCGTTGTATGTACCTTCACCTGCATGTATACTCTAGCATACAATAGCGATATGCGGATGATGAATACACACAAAATAATGATCCTGACGACGATATATACAGGAAGTATATATCCAACCTATATCATCCTGATGCACTCAAAACATGCATTTTCCCTAAGTTTCAAGACCTGATCCGGATAGTGATATACACATAGATGCAGATGCGATATACACAGTCTGTAATGTCGCATGCAGATGTTGTATATCCGGTAAATGTATAAAAACCCTCAGAACTTCACAACTTCACATAGAAAACATGATGATCAGGCCAGATCATCTCCTGATCAATTCAAACTTAGAAATCTTATCCTTCTAACCCTAGCACATGAGGATGCTAGGATAGTTCACAGCATGCTACAAACTGATCCCACAAACATGAAATGCATGAACATGAAAACATAAAAGAAAACTAAACTACTGTACATGACCATTCCACCGATCTAGAGAATCAACCAGTGGAAGGGTTGAATGAATCCATTTGCCTGTAACCAAAAGAAATTAATACACAGATAGCTTATAAACTAGATAAATGAAACTGATGGGATCTCTTACTTTCAATAACAGAAATGTATACAAGATTCACAACCTTCCTGTATCACAAATGTCACTGCTTCTACTATGCTAAAACCTTATCAAACTATCACTTCTCCACTGTCTAGTCTACCCTACTAAAACAAACGGATCTAGGGCATAAATAGTAATCCTTCGCGAGTACTACCAACCCGATTCCCAGCGGCTGGGAGCTTCCAAGTGGCTGGGAGGAGACAGCTAATACAACTGGCATAACAAACTCCTAACTACCTGCACATCCTCCTAGATGGATCTAAAACATACGTATTGGTCCAATGGACCTTATTACATCATGAAGTCAAACATACTAAAAATAAACTTATGTCCTGACATGCTAAAAATAGACTTATGTCCTATTTTGCAGGGGTGCTCCTGCACCATACTCCCCAGAAGAAGAAATCTCAAGTCCACTTGAGATGAGAGTATGTAGATCTACACCATGTTTCTGGATCTGCTCTTTAGTCATCTACACTGCTTCTGAATCAGGTTTTCCTTGCCAAGACACCAAATATTCCAAATAGGTTTTGTTCCGGGTCTGCTTGATCACTCTTGTGTCTAAAATCTTTTGCAACTGTGGTGGATCATGTTTTGGAATGTCATCATCTATAGTATCCTGTAGGAGTTCCTTTTCTTCATCTGGATTATGCTTGTAATGGCTTAAATCACACACATTGAAAATAGGTGATAAACCAAGATCTGGAGGGAGTTGTATCTCATAAGCATTTTGTCCATGCTTTTTCAAAATCTAACATGGTCCAATCTTCCTCTACATGAGTTTAGTATACTTACCCTTAGGAAGTCTTTCCTTCTTCAAATGAACCCATACCAAATCTCTGACATCAAACTGTACATCCTTCTTCTTTTTATCAGCATATTCTTTATACTTTAAGGTAGTTTGCTGTAGCTGGGTCTTTACTTGATCATGAACCTCTTTTATAGCTTCTGCAAAAGCTTCTCCCTCTGTACTAACAGGGTCTGTTGTAGGTAGATCTCTCAATTCCAAAATTCCTCTTGGATGCATACCATACACTATCTGAAAAGGTGATTTCCCTGTACTCCTATTGACAGTATCATTATAAGAAAATTCAGCCTGAGATAGGATATTATCCCACTTTTCTCCATGTTGTTTTGTCAAACATCTGAGCAAATTCCCTAATGAACGATTGACTACTTTAGTCTGTCCATCCGTTTGAGGATGATCTGCAGATGAGAAAGACAAATTTGTGCCCAATTTCTTCCAAAGAGTTCTCCGGAAATGACCAATAAACTTCACATCCCTATCTGACACTATGCTCAATGGAAATCCATGGATTTTGACAATTTCCTTGAAAAACAAATCTGCAATGTATGAAGCATCAGTAGTGGTTTTGCATGGCAAGAAATGTGCCATTTTGTTGAATCTGTCCCCTACAAAAAAACACTATCAAATCCTTTCCTTGTCCTTGGTAAACCCAAGACAAAATCCATACTTATGCTCTCCCATGGTCTGGAAGGAATGGGTAAAGGCTGATATAAACCTGCATTAGTTGATCTCCCTTTTGCTTTTTGACATATCACACATGTCTCTACAAACTTCCTGACATCTGATTGTAACTTAGGCCAAAAATAATGTCTTCTAACAAGACCAAGAGTCTTATCCAAACCAAAATGACCTGCCATAGCTCCATAATGTTTCTCCTTAATGATGTTCAACCTCATAGAACACCTTGGAATACACAACTATCCACCTTTGAACAACAATCCATCTTGGATCAGAAATTTAGAGAATTCAGCATGATATTTATCTCCAAAAGTACATACCTGATATATCTTCCCAAAATCTTCATCAGCATCATACATGGTCTTCAATGAATTAATGCCAACACTTTCCAATTGAATCTGGTTGATTGTTAGAACTCTCCTGCTCAAGGCATCTGCTACCTTATTCTTGACTCCTTTCTTATGCTTCAATGTAAAAGTAAAAGATTGCAAAGTTTCTACCCATTTCATGTGTCTGTGGTTCAGCTTTTCTTGGCTGTTTATAAAACTTAGAGCCTGATGTTGGTGTGAATAGGGTTATCACCTAACTGGTTTACCCTAGTGTGGATAATTCATCTTATTTAACTATTTACTAGTTAAATAATATTCACACATCACACATGTTAAGTTGACTTAGTGAGTCTACTAGATGTCTAGTTGTGTCTAGTTGTGTGTTGAGTTGTTGATAGTTGGAGTGAGTTGTCTTATCCTCCACATGTGCAATTAGCTATCATCCACTAATTGGCACATGTTGTAGGAATATCTCCACTTTCCACTCCACCTTTCTCTCCACCTTCTAGCTCTCACCTTGCCTTTATAAGCAAGGCTCTCTTCATGTATTATGTAATCAATCCAAACAATAATCATTCTTTTGCATTCAATGATAGAATAGCATCATTCTTTCATTTGATCTCTCTTGTGCTTTCATGAAGTCCTAGATCCTGGGTGGCTCCAATCATAGCCAACTCTAACACCTGATTATCTGTGAATACTATGAATTCTTTTGGCATCAAGTAATGCCTCCATTTCTTGAGTGACTGGACTAAAGCATACATTTCCAAATCATATGATGAATACCTCTTTTTAGCATCATTGAGCTTCTCACTAAAAAATGCAATTGGCCTACCTTCTTGGCTAAGTACTGCTCCAATGGCCATGTGACTGGCATCACATTCTACCTGAAAGATCTTGTTAAAGTCTGGAAGTGCAAGGACTGGCTGCTGTGCCACCTGCTTCTTCAATGTTTCAAAAGAATCATCTGCTTCCTTAGTCCAAGCAAATCTGCACTTCTGTCCTCCTTTTATGGTATCAAGCATGGGTGCACAAATATGACTAAACCCTCTTATAAAATTTCTGTAGAAGGTTGCTAACCCATGGAAACTTCTGACATCATTCATAGTCCTTGGAGTTGGCCAAGACAATATGGCACTTACCTTCTCCTTATCCATTTGCAGCTTTCCTTGGGAAATGACAAAACCCAAATATGTGATCTCCTCTTGCATGAACAAACACTTGTCCAAATTTATCATCAGCTGCTCTTCATGTAACCTCTTGAGAACCAAATCTGTATGTCTGAGATGTTCTTCCTTTGTGTTGCTGAAAATCAGAATGTCATCCAGATATACTATGACAAACTTTCCCATGAATTCTCTCAAGACCTCATTCATCAACCTCATAAAAGTACTAGGTGCATTAGACAAACCAAAAGGCATAACCTTCCACTCATACAATCCTTCATTGGTTTTGAATGTTGTTTTCCATTCATCTCCTGGCCTAATCCTGATCTGGTGATAACCACTCTTCAAATCTATTTTTGTAAAATACTTAGCACCTCCCAAACAGTCGAGTAAATCCTCTATCCTAGGTATTGGAAACCTATACCTGATTGTGATCTTATTAATAGCTCTGGAATCTGTACAAAGCCTCCAAGTGCCTTCTTTCTTTGGTGCTAGTACAGCTGGTACTGCACATGGACTTAAACTTTTACCAATCAGACCTGTGTCTAACAACTCCTTAATTTGTCTTGCTACTTCTGCATTCTGTTCTAGAGTTAGCTTATATGCTGCTTTGTTTGGAAGTGTAGATCCTGGGATTAGATCTATGCAATGGCTGATATCCCTTACAGGTGGTAGGGATCTTGGCATTCCATCAGAAATGATACCTTTATACTTATCCAATAGCTCTTGGACAGATGGGTCTATGAACCTCTGCTTCTTCTCTTTCTTGACTTCTGGCTGTTGTTCTTTATTCACTGCCATACATGGGATTAGGGCATATGCAACTGCACCTTCTGCTGCTACTTCTTTCATGAATTATTTTCCTTCCATCAGCATTACCTTCACTTCTTTTCCTTTTGATTTCTTCTCCTTCTCTGTTAATGGTAGTAACTCTATCACCTTACCATCCTTGGTGATTGTATAGGTGTTTCTAACACCATCATGGCATGCCTTCAAGTCATACTGCCATGGTCTACCAAATAAAAGATTACAAGCATCCATCTTGGTAATGTCAAACAACAACCTGTCTTTATATGCTCCAATATGAAATTCTACCCAAGCCTGCTCTTCTACAACTGTTTGCTGACCTTGGGTAAGCCATGAGACCTTATATGGGGATGGGTGAGGCAATCTCCTAAGCTTGAGCTTTGTTACCATTTCATCAGATACAAAATTTTTAGTAGAACCAGAATCAATTAAAACTTTACATGCCTTACCTCCTGCTTTGCAAATGGTTCTAAAAAGAGACTTTCTTTGAGGAGGTTCTTTGTCAGGTACCTTCATGGTAGTCATTGTTCTCCTCATCATTAGAGATTCTCCACTCTCTGGATACCCATAACTGTCAGGAGCATTCATACTTTGAAAAGTGTTTCAGCTTGTTGCACTTTGGCTATCAGGTTCTTGGATCAGATTTGTTCTCCTTTCTCCTGTTGAGCTTGTTGCCTTTTCTGGACATCTGCTGGCTATATGGCCTTTGTTATAGTTATAACATCTGATAGATCCTCTGCCCTGGGATCTTCCTCTGAAAGGTCTTCTGCCTTTGAAGTTTCCTTGCTGATTGTAACTTTCTCTCTGGTTTTGACTATTATTTCCCTTGCTATTGTCATGACTGGATTCTCCCTAATATCCATGTCCATGTCCTCTGCCTCTGAAAGGACCTCTTCCACCTCTTTGCTATTTACCTCTTCCTCTACTGTTTTGTTCTTGTCTTCTCTTTAACTTCTCTTCCACTTTCAACGCCAATTGAAAGCATTTCTGAACTGTATCTGGATTATGTAGATTCAAGTTTTCCTGAATGTTGAACCTCAATCCATTAAGGTATCTGGCTACCTTTTCTTCCTCACTTTCTTTTATCTTTGTCTTCACACAAAGTTTCATGAATTCCTCTGTATATGAGCTGACATCTAGCTCCTTCTGCTTTAGGTTTTGCTTCCTCTTGTGTAATTGGATACTGTAATCCAATGGAACATAAGCTTCCTTCACTAAAGCCATCATCTTCTTCCATGTAGTAACTCTACGCTTCCCTTCTTGTACTCTGTCATCTTGGACAAAATTCCACCATGTCAATGCAGCTTCTTTCATTTTTGACTGGGCTATCTTCACTCTCTGTTGTTCTGGTACCTCCTCTATCTCAAAGAAATTGTTTAGGGAGTCTATCCACTCCATCACTGAATCAGGATCCATCTTTCCTGTAAACACTGGCAAATCCAATTTCACATCCATGGTTCTCCTCTCCATGGCTTTGAGGGCATTCAACAGTGGTTGCTGGTCTGCAGGAATGAACTCCTCGTTCCACCTAGGGATCTCTTCTTCTTCCATATCTTCTTCTCTACCAGAACCTACTCTGTCCCTTAGCTTCTCCAACTCATCCTTCAACTCCTGATTCTGAGCCTTCACAGTCTTGCTCTCGGCAATCTGCTTCTTTACTAGAACTGCCAACTCAGCGTTGGTCATTTTTGTCAGGATCTCTGATGTCCCTTCTTCATCCAACATCTTTACTATCTTAAATCTTCCCCAAAAGATTCAACCTTTGCTCTGATACCACTATGATGCAGAGCCACATAGCAAAAGCTTACAAACAGGGTGAGAATCCCATTAAACCCACCAACTAGCTAAAATCCTAACATACAACATGTATGTCTAAACCCTGTCAGCATCATCATATTTCTCTGCCGACCGATATCCTCCTACAGACAAACCTTCAATCTTTCGCCTGTCAGCAGCATCATCATATTCGGCGAACACAATTATCCTCTTGATGATCACTATTCACCTTACCGCCTAACTCTATCTGCAGCATCATGATGTTCGGCATCAGCAGGATATAAAATATTGGGTTCCTCTCAAATATCCTGATGACGACAACCTCATGCACCTCTCTTCTGATGCTTACGTCACCCCGATATTCGACCCACTTACACAACCAGCATCAAGATGTAACTTATCGGGTTACATTTACACATCCTGATGACGATACTTCAACTTTATGCAGACGACGAATATTCTAATGAATATTCCTCCCGCCGGCAAACACTTTGCACCGATCACCCTGATATCCTGTGCCTATGCCAAACACTTATCATTGGCAGGATAAAACTTTATCGGGTGATATTTGGGAATGTCCTGATGACGATGACGTCACATGCACTCGATGTCAATGTCACCTGGATGTAAGACTCACTTACATACTCCGCAGCATGATATGAATTATCGGGTTATACTCTAATATCCTGATGATGATCTATGTGATCCTCGGCTACCCGATGTTCAAACAAAATATGATCCTCCTCCTTTCTTTAGCAAATGTGACTTTGACTCGCCGTTGACCCATTGTATGTACCTTCGCCTGCATGTATACTCCAGCATACAATAGCAATATGCAGATGATGAATACACACAAAATAATGATCCTGACGATGATATATACAGGAAGTATATATCCAACCTATATCATCCTGATGCACTCAAAATATGCATTTTCCCTAAGTTTCAAGACCCGATCCGGATAGCGATATACACATAGATGCAGATGCGATATACATAGTCTGTAATGTCGCATGTAGATGTTGTATATCCGGCAAATGCATAAAAACCCTCAGAACTTCACAACTTCACATAGAAAACATGATGATCAGGCTAGATCATCTCTTGATCAATTCAAACTTAGAGATCTTATCCTTCTAACCCTAGCACATGAGGATGCTAGGATAGTTCACAGCATGCTACAAACTAATCCCACAAACATGAAATGCATGAACATGAAAATAGAAAAGAAAACTAAACTACTGTACATGATCATTCCACCAATCCAAAGAATCAACCGGTGGAAGGGTTGAATGAATCCATTTGCCTGTAACGAAAAGAAATCAATACACAGATAGCTTATAAACCAGATAAATGAAACTGATGGGATCTCTTACTTTCAATAACATAAATGCATACAAGATTCACAGCCTCCCTGTATCACAAATGTCACTGCTTCTGCTATGCTAAAACCTTATCAAACTATCACTTCTCCACTGTCTAGTCTACCCTACTAAAACAAACAGATCTAGGGCATAAATAGCAATCCTTCGAGAGTACTACCTGTTGGTAATAATTTATGTTTAGGGTTATAGGATGCGCACCCTCCAAAAAAAAAAAGAATCTAGAAAGACCCTAACACTCTTGGCCTCTGTGGTTGAAAATAATGCAAAAAACCAGAGATATGCATTGGCGGGCTTGCAAAATCTCTATCGACCTCCAAAAAATGATGAAAAAATGAGTTAGATGCATTTTTGGATGCATATCGGGCTACAGTTTCCAGTGTCTGAATGCTTCTAACAGTGGCTAAGAGGGTTTCATTCTTACCAGTGCCGTGAAATCCGCCAAGTGTCGAGCCCCAGTTTAAGCTGCGCTTTTGCTTTTGAAATGATAACTTTAACGTAGAATGTGCCACGTAGCAGAAGTTGTGTCTATTTTGTTTCTACGTTAATCCCGCGGAAAGCGCCACGTGTATCTTATAATGGCCGCAGAGTTCACCATGTGTCAGCTTCTGCGTATCTATTTATGTTCCTGCAATGCAAGTAGTGGATGGTGGTGGGCCACAGTTAAAAGTTTCTTTGTAACGCGAAACCTGACATGTGTCAGCTTCCGCATAAGTTTCAAAAAGTTTCTAAAGATGCTACAGAGATTGCCATGTGGCAACTTCCGCATGCCTACCCATGTTTTTCTCTTATGTTAGCTTCCGTGGGTGGTTGTGGGTCCCGATATTAATGCACCTCATGTTTCAAGTGCTGCGGGTTGTGAGTGTCATCTACGGAGGCCACTTGAATATAAAGACAGTTATATGTTTCTAAATGTTGCGGAACCAGCCAAGTGTCAACTTCCGCTGAAGTTTCATGAAGGAACTTTGTGTTTCAAGAAGGGTGCAAAAGCTGCCACCTGTCCCGATAGTTGATACTGTGGAGGCCACCACCTGTCCTTGTTTGAAAGGCAAGTAGAGGGAGCGATGGGCTAGCGATTGAAACATGAAGTGCCTACGTGGCATGATTTGGTTGGCGGGCGGCTTGGTCAGCATTTTTGGGGCCGTTGATCTTATTGATTGGAGTGGATCGACGACCATGTTTTGAACCTGCAGTGAGGGTTTTCTCCTGAGCGTTTGCAATCATTTTTGAGCGGGAAAACAACAGAGGCACGCTGTTGCTACACTTCAATGAGGGCTGCGGGTAGTTGAAACTTTAATGGTGGCCTTGCAGGGGCGCGATGGGTGAAATGACAAATGAACCACCCAATTTTAATGAAAAATCTAGAAGCGGCGGCCCAGATCCTGATCTCACCTGCTTTGTCCTCTGTTTCTCACCTGCTGCATTGAATGTTTGAGCACCATTTTCTCAATGTATTGTATCTGACAAATTTTGATCTGCCATGTAATTAAGGTTGAGCACCTCCTTGCTCTATAAGTAGGGCTGTGTTGCTCATTTGTAGGTTGTTGAAGGCCTGGGGCATTTTTGTGTAAATAACAAAGAACAGGGCATGATCTTGGCTGTTCTATCCTATTTTGGAGTTTATGTGTTGCAGCATGAGTGTATTTTGCACATATTTTCAGTTTCATGTTGATATAAATGAAAAATGCTATATTGCATGTATCTATCTGCTTGTCTCCATTTGTTGCATGTCATCCTTCTTTTGAACCTGGTTGCTAAGGGTTTCTCAAGTTCTAGGGTGTAGATTTCTATACTGCATGCATGATCTCTAACTTCCATTCAAGGAGTGGATTAAACTGTTTTAGGTCAAGTATGGAGAAGGTTGCATGTCTGCAGGGATATCTGTAAGTAGAGGCAGTTAGATACCCATTCTTGGGTGATGTTTGTAAGGCAAGCATCAGTCTAACTCCTTGAAACTTGAGTGAAGGTTGCAAACCATCTGTTGTATACGTCTAGTTGACTCCTTGCCCAATGGATAGGCACCGGTCTGCTTCTGGGTCAGTAGTTATGAGACAAAACCCCTTGTCTTGCATCCAGGACATTATGTCCACCCATTTCATAACTTCCACCTATTAGTTGTAGGAGTAGGATTAGGAACCCCCTACATACTCTCATACCCAACCAGACACATATGTCCAAGAATGTTGCCAACCTTGTGATCTACCATGCAGATCTTGGTCCATACATGAGAGTATTCTGCCTGATGCTATCAAGCTAAATCTTCATATCATTGAGCTGGTCAAGGTTACATCTTGAGTTATAGGGATACTCCCCTTGGTGCGGCAGAACTAGAAGTGAAGGGGAGGCAGCTCACACAACCTCCTGTATCTGTTGGCCAAACCAGCCTATGCATTGGAGCTGGCAAACCCTCTGCAGATTTGGTAACCAACAGAAATGGTGACTCTGCTGGGGAAAATTGAAAAAGAAAAAGATATATTTGTGGCCCATTCGAGTCACCAACAGAAATGGCAACTCTGCTGGGGATGAACAGAAAAAGTGATATCTTGCAGTCTCCGGTGAAGTTTGCCTTGCTCTATTGGTGGAATGAACCTTGAAAAGTAGCTTTCAGTTGTTGAAAATTTTGTCCTCTCTAGAGAGGTGGCGACTCTGCAAAAATATTTAAATGCACATGAAAGGTTGATGTATGTTGTGTGATAAAAGATGTTCATATTTCTGCATCTGGATGAGAGAAGGTACCTAGTTGCTTCCCCTTTATATTTGTTGTTTACTGTATAAGTTAGATGCCAGGGGAAGCCTTAGGTCTTATGCAGACAAAGGATGTCTAAGAGTGAAATTTTTATGAATCCAAATATGTATTATCCCATACTTAGTCAAGAAGGGGGTGATATGTTGAATAAAAGAATAAAAGAGATAAAAAATAGGTTGATATTCTTAGAGGCTAGGCAGGCCCAGTTAAATAGAAGTAACGCTGTTGTGTCTGCCAGTCAGAAGGCTAAACCTCTTCTCAGCCCTTTTGATCCTCAGTATGACCTTGAGATCATGGCATCATGTGAAGATAAAAGTGAAAATGAAAAGATATCAGTTGAGGGTGCCATTAAAAGGATCAATGATGACTCCCATTGCAAGGTTGAGGTGTCTGGTTCTGAAAATAATGATGTGGTTATGGACATAAATGAACATCTGTTTGAATGGGTTTGTGGAGATAATTGTGAGTATTGTGCTCAGGATAGAGAAGAAATAAGCACACAAGCTGATACCCCTCCACAAAATGAATCCATTGGTGATGAAGATGCATGTTCTACTGCCCATGAACCAGTGGCATACCATAATGAGGCTGAGACACCTGGGTCACCCATTTATGACACATGTGGTGATGAGGATCTGTCTGAGTATGGTGAGGATCTAGACATTGTTTTTGATTTGGATTTTGTTTCTCATCTTGATGAAAGAGAGGCCAACATACATCAGGTAAGTGATAGTAAAGATGTGCCAGATTGTAAAGAGGTGTCAGAGCCTGATCTTTTCTAGCATGATGTACCTGATGATTGTGTGCATGATGTGCACAATTGTGAGTTTGAAAGCTTTTCTTTTGATAGGCCAGCTAATGTAATGAGCCCTGATCTTCCTAGCTGTGTGGTGGACTCTGAGTGTTTCCTATTTTCAGTCCAGCTAGGAGATCATGTTGTAATGCATGATGATGATACTGATGAGAACATGTGTTATATTTCATTTGAATATGCATTGCCTGATAAACATTGCACCCACATGTTACATGATCTTGAAGGTTGTTTGCATAGGGCTGGTAGTGACAAGCCAAATCAGAGGGTTGAATATGCAGATGACAAGATTTGTTTGTGGGTAGGTCATGACAGTATCTCTAGGCTTGATCCAATGTATGCAGATGAAAACAAGATATTTGACAAGGGGAGATACATGTTTTTCTTTTCTTGGTGGCCTCAGGCCATCAAGTGTGTTTGGTGATGCAGATTGGTGCAAGTTTGACTCTGTGCCCAATGGATAAAGGACTGGTCTACATCCTAGAGATCTGAGGTTCTCACCATGCCTGCAAGTGGCATGCATCCCCAAACGGAGCCTATGTTAGTAATAATTTATGTTTAGGGTTACAGGATGCGCACCCTCCCAAAAAAAAATCTAGAAAGACCCTAACAATCTTGGCCTCTGCAGTTGAAAATAATGCAAAAAACTAGAGATATGCATTGGCGGGCTTGCAAAATCTCTATCGGCCTCCAAAAAATGATGAAAAAATGAGTTAGATGCATTTCTGAATGCATATCGAGCTACAGTTTCTAGTGTCTGAATGCTTCTAACAGTGGCTGAGAGGGTTTCATTCTTGCCAGTGCCGCGGAATTTGCCAAGTGTCAAGCCCCAGTTTAAGCTGCGCTTTTGCTTTTGAAATGATAACTTTAACGCAGAATGTGCCACATAGCAGAAGTTGTGTCTATTTTGTTTCTAAGTTAATCCCGCGGAAAGTGCCACATGTATCTTATAATGGCCGCGGAGTTCGCCATGTGTCGGCTTCCGTGTATCTATTTATGTTCCTGCAATGCAAGTAGTGGATGGTGGTGGGCCACAGTTAAAAGTTTCTTTGTAACGTGGAACCCAACATGTGTCAGCTTCTGCATAAGTTTCACAAAGTTTCTAAAGATGCTGCGGAGCTTGCCATGTGGCAGCTTCCGCATGCCTACCCATGTTTTTCTCTTATGTTAGCTTCCGCGGGTGGTTGTGGGTCCTAATATTAATGCGCCTCATGTTTCAAGTGCCGCAGGTTGTGACAAGTGTCATCTATGGAGGCCACTTGAATATAAAGACACTTATATGTTTCTAAATGTTGCGGAACCAACCAAGTGTTAGCTTCCGCTAAAGTTTCATGAAGGAACTTTGTGTTTCAAGAAGGGCACGGAAGCTACCACCTGTCCTGATAGTTGATACTGCGGAGCCCGCCACCTATCCTTGTTTGAAAGGCAAGTAGAGGGAGCGATGGGCTAGCGATTGAAACATGAAGTCCCTACGTGGCACGATTTGGTTGGCGAGCGGCTTGGTCAGCATTTTTGGGGCCGTTGATCTTATTGATTGGAGTGGATCGACGACCATGTTTTGAACCTGCAGTAAGGGTTTTCTCCTGAGCGTTTGCAATCATTTTTGAGTGGGAAAACAACAGAGGCACACTGTTGCTACACTTCAATGAGGGCTGCGGGTAGTTGAAACTTTAATGGTGACCTTGCAGGGGCGCGATGGGTGCAATGACAAATGAACCACCCAATTTTAATGAAAAATCTAGAAGCGGCGGCCCAGATCCTGATCTCACTTGCTTTGTCCTCTATTTCTCACCTACTGCATTGAATGTTTGAGCGCCATTTTCTCAATGTACTGTATCTGGCAAATTTTGATCTGCCATGTAATTAAGGCTGAGCACCTCCTTGCTCTATAAGTAGGGCTGTGTTACTCATTTGTAGGTTGTTGAAGAATTGGGGCATTTTTGTGTAAATAACGAAGAACAGGGCATGATCTTGGCTATACTATCCCATTTTGGAGTTTATGTGTTGCAGCATGAGTGTATTTTGACATATTTTCAGTTTCATGTTGATATAAATGAAAAATGCTATATTGCATGTATCTATCTACTTGTCTCCATTTGCTGCATGTCATCCTTCTTTTGAACCTGGTTGCTGAGGGTTTCTCAGGTTCTAGGGTGTAGATTTCTATACTGCATGTATGATCTCTAACTTCCATTCAAGGAGTGGATTAAACTGTTTTAGGTCAAGTATGGAGAAGGTTGCATGTCTGCAGGGATATCTGTAAATAGAGGCAGTTAGATACCCATTCTTGGGTGATGTTTGTAAGGCAAGCATCAGTCCAACCCCTTGAAACTTGAGTGAAGGTTGCAAACCATCTGTTGTATACGTCTAGTTGACTCCTTGCCCAATGGATAGGCATCGGTCTGCTTTTGGGTCAGTAGTTATGAGACAAAACCCCTTGTCTTGCATCCAGGACATTATGTCCACCCATTTCATAACTTCCACCTGTTAGTTGTAGGAGTAGGATTAGGAACCCCCTGCATACTCTCATACCCAACCAGACACATATGTCCAAGAATGTTGCCAACCTTGTGATCTACCATGCAGATCTTGGTCCATACGTGAGAGTATTCTGCCTGATGCTGTCAAGCTAAATCTTCATATCATTGAGCTGGTCAAGGTTACATCTTGAGTTATAGGGATACTCCCCTTGGTGCGGTAGAACTAGAAGTGAAGGGGAGGTAGCTCACGCAACCTCCTGTATCTATTGGCCGAATCAACTTGTGCATTGGAGATGGCAAACCCTCTGTAGATTTGGTAACCAACACTACCAACCTGATTCCCAGCGGCTGGGAGCTTCCAAGCAGCTGGGAGGAGACAGCTAATACAACTGGCATAACAAACTCCTAACTACCTACACATCCTCCTAGATGGATCTAAAACATACGCATTGGTCCAATGGACCTTATTACATCATGAAGTCAAACATACTAAAAATAGACTTATGTCTTAACATGCTAAAAATAGACTTATGTCCTATTTTGCAGGGTGCTCCTGCACCATTGTCCTCTTTTGGAAGTTGATCATGCTTTGTATTGAATACATCCTCTATTCTTTGTAAATTATTGTAAGTTATGTCCTACCAATTTTAATAAGCTCACTAATACTTACCACTACCAAATATTTTGAGAGCCTACACTTTTTACTACTCTTTAGAGAGTTATGGATATTATAATTATTTAGAAGTTAAATGTGAAGAGATTGTATTACATAATAAAATGAACATAAATAAACAAGCTAAAGTGCATTAACCTATTTCATTCATAATCTAATGCAACCTCTGATAGAGCTAAAGGAATGCATACATAAAATGAAGCTAACTAATTAACTACAAATGTAAACCTTGATTGTTTTGGATGTGCTCCTTGATATTGGATATGTGATGCTCCTCAAACTAGCAATAAGCATTGCATAACTTGGAGACTTGAAAATGGCTTGGGTTTATGGCGATTTATAGATTTTTGGATGAGAGATTGAAGGGTTGAGATTTATTTGGAAGATGAATGGATCATATTGGTTGATAGGATTGGGTTGATGAGAGGTCACCAAGTGGCATGATGGGATTGGAGGACAAGTGGAGTCCTTGGACTGAGGAGGGATCAATGGTGGAGGATGATCTTGGAAGAAGGGGATGGATAAGATTGAAGGATGATGAAAGGACCCTTTTAGAGGGATGTGCAAAAGGACTTGTCCATCCCTTTGTAAGAAGGCCATATGGTCATGTACAAAAGCCCATGCCTTTGTACATGTTAGAGGATGTGAGGGGTTTGAATGGGTTAATGATGGGTTAAAATTGTGCAAGTGAGGGATTAGGTGGCTAATTGGTTTTAACCAACTTAATGAAAAGTGGACAAAATAGGAATTAAATAAATGTGAAAATATTTATTTAATTTTTTGGGATGAGGATGGGGGACTTAGGTAAATAAATATTTAGATTTATTTACCTAAGGTGGACTATAGGAGAATGACGATGATTGATTAATCATTTATGCTAGGAAGAGGTACATGTGAATAGTGATGAATGGTGATTTTATTAATTAAATAATAAAATATTATTTAATTAATGTCAGAAGGAGAATTGGATAATTCATTGTCTAAATAAGAATTTATCCAATTAATTATAGAAGAAAGTGGTCTAGTGATGTCCTGATTGTGGCTATAATGGCGATGGGATGATTTTAGGTGTCTATAGAAACTATAAATGGTATTAGATTTGGGGATATTAGCATTGTTTTGCCTTTTTAGTCATATTATACCCTGATATTAATCAATTGTTTAGAGATTTATAGTCTAAAAAATTTTAGGGGTAAGCTACAAGAGTGGGCAACTCTTCTAGAGATTTATGGTCTAAAACATTGTTCTATTTTGAGTGATGAAGAAGACTATTCAACTTCAACCTCTATCACTTCTATCTCTAAAGAGAGTGAAAAATGGAGAACCCAAGTTGATTGTGCTCATGAGTAATCTAAAATTGTGCTACAACTACACTGTGTGGCCTTAAAATTGAATAACCCAAGCTAATTATGCATATGAGTAACCCCAAAAGTGTGCTAAAGCATGCACTGAATGACCTAAAGTTTTATCAAGCTAAAAATGTGAACCACTTTCTATCCACAATGCTCTCAAATGAAGACACGTGTCAACACATAAAAACTATTCATGTGGTAGAAAAAAATATGTAAAAATGAAGGCATATGATGATCTCGCTCTATGCATAGTCATCAAAAACTAAAATGAAGTGTGCAATCTTAGGTGTTCAAGTGTTGAGCTAAACATTACTTGTTGAGATGTTGTAGTGATAAGTGGCAATATGTTGCAATGACAAATCCTTAATGGATAATTTTGATGTCCCCCCTATAAGATAAGAGTGGAGAGTTGTTGCAAAGGCCCCCTAAAAAGAGAACACACATGAAAATTGTGTTTAGAGTTGCTGCAAAGGCCCATTGGAAAGAGATGCACAACTTAATGATGTCTTCTTGGGTTTCATCATGAGTCTTTATTAAGCCACCATTTCAGGTTTTTAACATAATGGGGAGAGTTTGTAAGTCATCCTTTTGGGTTTTTAACTTACAACTCAAGTGAAAAAGTATAATCAACAAAAAGACAACATCCATAGCCTCAAATAATTTGTATTGAGTTGCATATCTAGTAGTCTCAACATGCTTATTATCCATATCCCAATTAGAATGGGAAATCATAGGTATGACTGCATAATTATCTGCCATGAGAATTGAGTGCAACTCTACAATTTTCTTAGTAGATTGTTGCTTAATAGTATAAGTATTGATAGTATTTGTAATGCTATGCCCATCATCAATTGGATTGATAGCAACATCTGCATCATGAATAGACAAGATCAATAAGCTTTTGTACCAATGCTCAACAATATATGTAATACTAAATTTATTATCAGTTGGATTGATAGAAATACCTGCATTAGGAGTAGATGAGCTATCATCTAAAATGGTGGATTGGACTCTCCTATAGTATTTTGACAATAGGCAAGCCATAGTTTGTCATCTGAAGTGCTCTATCCATCCAAAACGCACATGCATCATTAATTTGGTAGGTAGATCTTTGACAAAAATGTTTTGTAGAATATGTGTACATTGACCACATGATAAACAAGGATATAGATCAAAACAACCATTGGAGGGATGTCCTCAACATCCACAATGACAACATGTTTGGACTTGATGGGTTTTAGTATAAGTTGAATTTGACTGACTTGGCAACTTGTCAATTTTACATGGCTGACCAACAAGTAAAGACTCAACTTGATTCTTGTTCTAAATACCTCTAGACATAAATTTGATAGGTTTGGAATATCTTGGTATATAAAAACTCACAAACATGTATACCCTAGACCAATAAGATGTTAGGTTTTATTATCTCCTAGACTCACACAAGTGAAGATTCAACAATAGGACTAATAGGTCATGTATCGATAATGGGTTTTGACAACACACTTTTTTATTTAGACACAACAACATTGTTTTGTGATATGGGAGGAGGCTTAACATTTTTCTTCAAGGACGTTTTGTATTTTCTTGCCTTCTAAGTTGAACTACTTAAAGAAGGAACATTATTGTTGACATCTTTCATCTCTACTAACATGCTGGGTTTCTAATCTTGTAATTGATCTTACTATTGAAGTTGATAAACCAACCTCACAGATCCCAATGAACACCTGCAAAACCTAAGAAACCTTCCACAAGAGAAAAAAGCAAAGAGGGAAATTTGCACAAAAAAAGATACAATTAATGAAATGGATTAATGAATTACATAAGAGCACTTGCTTTTATAATTGCAAGTTAGAAAACCCTAATGAGAGATTCCTAAGTTTAGCTTAAGTGAAATAAAGTAAAGGTGACTTAATTAATTAATCAATATGATTAAATTAATTAAGTAAAGAACCTATTACTCTAACACCCCCCCTTAAGATGAGCTTAGGGAGAAGCTAAAAAAACTAAGGACAAATGCATGAAAGCAAAGATGGGTCCTAGCAACTAGGCCTGATGAGGTACCCATGTACAAAAGAGTCTCACAAATAGAGAAAAGGAGAAAATCACATGGGAAAAACTCCTCCCCAAAAGAGAGAAAGAGTGAAGGACTACGAAGCCTCCACAAAAATGTCCCAAAAGAATAGGAACACGAAGAACTCCATTGAAGCATGAAGAAGCTGCAAACACTGTCAAAGACTGACTGCTATAGTGCTAAAAGAAGAACCTCCTCTAAAACAAGATGAAGATCAGAACCAAGAAGACAAGAATTTGTATGAGTGCCCCCAACGACACTACTCAAATCAGATGGCAAACAAAGGCAAAACATATGGAACTCAAAGATATAAATGGCACAGGTACCAAAAGTCTGAAGAACTGATCAAGTGAAAATAGAAGGTTGACTCCACAAAAGGAATGCAAGAGTGTCCATATGGTAAATACTCCATCTCACTGAAATGCATGGGTAACCAGCTGCTACATCCACCTAGTACATAGGAACAAATACTAGATGCATAACTCACTCCAACGTAAAACCAAGGAAGCATTAGCACCAATAGTAGAAACCCCCCATAATGCGGACAAGGGAGAGCCATGATAGGTACACTAAAAACTATGTGAAACCAAGAAGTGCGTGTAGAAGAAACAAGAACATCTAAATGTGTAAACATGAAAGTACTAGCAAATAAAAGGGTGTGCAAACCAAGGCACACTCACATGACAAAAGGTGTGATGACAAAACAAAAGGCAAACATCAACTCCCCATGGCACTTTAAATCATAGTGTGAGTACAATAAGGCACAAAATAATGTCCAAGATCTGAAGAATACATGTACAATGCTAAGGCACTTTATTTCAGTGCATTTTCATAAGATAAGTGCTTACAATGGAAGCTCACAATGTCTAAAAAAGAACACATACTAGAAATACAATTCTCTAATAGAAATAGAGGAAATCAATAGCACCATGATGAAGTACACAGAAAAACATGCACTTAAAAAAAATGGGACCCAAAAAGGAGTCTGGATGCAGAAGATATGGCCCATCAAAGTCTCCAAAATGAGAACTACACAACAAGAGCACTGAGAAAACTGATTTCAGGAAAAAACCAGAAGTCAAAACTGAAAACCACCTGTACCATTGCGAAGAGCATGAAATTCTACCCCTTTTCAAAATAAATTGCACTGAAAAATACCATCATATGACCGAGATATGGCCTTTGGAAGATGGTGTGCAAAAATGAAAAGCCCAATGGTGAAGGGTAGATTTGGCAAAAAAGCAACCTCCACCAAATTTAGCAAAACTACCTCCAAATTTGGAGATCCACCAATTGTATAACCTCTACCAAACTAGTTAACTGTAGCCAAAAATAGAACTCCTCCAAACAGTTTAGAAGCACTGCTAAATTTGCACAAAACCTCCAAAAATAAATAAATTTGGAGCTGCCACCAAAAAATAGGCACAAAGGCTGAGGTACATGTAGGTACAAGAGGTAATAAAGTAGTTTTTTATTTTAATAAAAACTATAAAAAAAGTTATAGTTTTTATTTTAAAAAAACTATTAAAAAAATGATTTTTTTATATAATTTAAAAAAAAATAGAAAAGGGGGTGGAGAGGTCAAACCCCCCACGTAACCCCTTTAAAAAATTGCATAAACAAGAATACAATTAATGAAATGGATTAATGAATTACATGAGAGCACTTGCTTTTATAATTGCAAGTTAGAAAACCTAATGAGAGATTCCTAAGTTTAGCTTAAGTGAAATAAAGTAAAGGTGACTTAATTAATTAATCAATATGATTAAATTAATTAAGTAAAGAACCTATTACTCTAACACTTACAACCTATTGATTTCTTGCCGCAGCATCTTGTATTGATTGTAAAACTACATATAAATAGAGGCTTGTATTGACACCAACATTTAGATATTTATTCTTCTTCCTATTGGTTAATGACATTAGTTTGCAAGGACAACATGCCATTGATGTATAATGTGGACATGATTATAGGGATAATACACACACATCCAAGTTAGGTTCCACCAATAATACTTAGAGACAATACAATTCACAACACTTAATGACTTTTGTTGTCCAATGGAGATGGATTAGTTCTTTCTCACTCCAAAAGGTTCCCTTTTCTAATATTGTTGAATTGATATACCCAATCTCTTGATATGCTCATCATTCCAATATACTTGTCAGTACATGGGAGAAGCCTGTCCTTTTGATATACCTAGTTGTACATGGGAGAAGCTTTCCCTTTTGATATACTTGGTGGTACATGAAAGGGACATTAAAGCATGTGAGAGTAGAGAGGTATACTGCACTTAGGTAGCATGTGAAAAGGATTTGTCCTATTTTTTTTTCTGTCAGGATGTACATTAAATCATTTTTTTTTCTGTTAGGATTTACATCTTACAATAGTGACAAATGGGTAATGGAGGGAAATAAAAAATGAAAATGTCATTATTTCTCCCAATAATTGATAAGGACTAAATATAAAAATCATTATTGCGGCTATGTTAGGTGTAAAATGTAGTTCAATTATGATAGCTTGACCTATAAATGTAAACTAGAAGCATCATGTATATTGAATGCTATGATTTGTTTTTGGTTTGCAAAGTTTGTTTAATTTTTGGACTTTTGATTTTACCAGAAACTAAAAAAACCAACTTATTGCTTGAAATATCCCCCCTTCTAAAATGGGTAAAATGACCTCCTAAATGAAAATTTCCCAATTCACTATATTAAATTCACCCCCAAAATCAAAATAACTCACACATTGATTTTTAAACAAATGCCCAAGAAAATTCTAGAATCAACCTAAAAATTGTTTGAAAACCCTAAAGAAAATCTTGAATGAAAGATTTTGGATAGAAAGGCATACTATGGTAGCATGGGCATTTGTGTACCATGAATAGGGAGTAGGAATGGATAGATAATTGCAAGGCAGTTGAATCATATCAATAGCACAATGGGAGGCTCTAAGAAGTTGACAGAGAATGTGACAACATAAAGTGTAGTGTGGTCAATAACAACATGGGTTGGTAGTGATTAGATGCAAAGAAGTTTGTAAATAAAAACTCAACAAGTGTATTTGAAGAACCAAAATCAGTAGTAGATGATATGCACAAGTCCTCAACATTGGATAGAGTTTTACCTATTGAGACAACTCCACATGTTTCCATTCCAAGTTTTATAGTTGGTATAATCTTGTAATTGAAGATTTAGGAGAACATAACTCTAAAAGTCCTAGATTTGACCACTAAGTTTTTGTTGTGCAAAGATTCCTAAAACTCTAAAAGGAAGCACATGAAGGAAGCTTTTAGAATGGTGTCTGGGCTCTATAGCTCAAAGAGGCCTTATAATGTTTGTTTTAAAGCGACTCTTCTTTGGATCCCATACCATAAAAAGCCACAATAGTAGCATTGAGAAGAGGAACTCCAATGGGTTGGGAGAGGTCCAAAATCTTTCTGGTTATTGCACTTGCTCTTTTTCTAATTTTCTTATAAAAATACATAGGCTTATAGCTAAAATAACCCCTTTCCTAAGCTTGAACCCTCAAAACTTCAAAACCCTTGAATGCTACAAAAACCATGGCCAAAATAAGAAATCCACTCATCATTCTATAGTGATATAGGAGTCCTACACAACTTACACAAAAACAAAGCCTTCACATTTTATTAAAAGTTCTTTCCCTAGCAATTTGTAGCTCCTCACCTAATTTACAAATCCCCAGCTCAACTCTGTAATGAGATTATTATTGATTTGCCTTCTATCTCTATTTCTATTATGTTTAGTGCTAGTCACATGAGCTTTCCTTTTCAATATATAGATAATGTAAACTTAACCTTCTCACACGTTGCTAGGCTAGAAAATACTAAATGTAGAAATGTTAAATGTAGAGGCCAAGTGATGAACAAAGAGTAGAAAGAATGGAGTTCGTGCAAATCACAATTGGGATCAACGATTTAATAAAAGAACTAATTGTTTCAAAGGACAAAAGTAGGGGATTGAATGATGCATGAAAAAATTAACCTATTTCGATACCAATGTAGGCACGTAAATGAAATGTAGATGAAAACATTGACAAATGAAATGAATGAGGCAACAATATAATGTTCAATGAAACTCATATTCCATTCATGTAAAATGTACATAATTACCAAGATGAAATGACTATTTAGTTTATCTTCTAGATGATTGTTTATCTTCTAGTGTATCTAGGAAATTAAAATTTTAAAATATTATCCTACTACACCTAAGATTATGTACAATAGTGTTATAGTATAAGGGATATTTAATGAAAAATCTCTAGAGTGTCCTTATGCACAACATACACCTAATATGTGTGACCATATTATTTTCATTTCTCCTTAATTGTCCTATAAAATCTCCAAGAACACCTTCCTTAACCTAGCAAAGCCAGACATGTAGAAGAGTTGACAACTCTTGTCAATTGGCCTAAACCATCTATTGTTTTATCATGAATCCCATTTGATTTCCTAGTGTGACTTTATTTTCTTGGAGTTAATTATCAATGTGTGCCTTCTAGAGTTTTAAGATGTAATTTGGAGCACCATTAGAATGACACTATTATTGGGGGGATCTATTGCTAGGGTTTAAACTTATTGATATACTATTTGAACACCTAGTTAGACTAAGTTTTGTTGTTCTACTATACTTGTGTCATTTTGTTTTATGTGTACTATTGGAATCCCATCAACTTGCACCAACATAATGGAAATATTGTCGGGGTTTGTTTATTCATTATTCTATGATTAAGACTTATTGTATTATTGGTTTATTTGTTAATATTATTCCTTATTTGTGTCATTTGTGCGTATTGTTGCCCCCCATCAACTTTCACCAATATGGTATTATTTTCAAGGAGATTAAATTGTATTATGTTTCAATTTGTACTGAGTATCTTCATGTTATGTTATTATTGTAGTTGTATAAATTTGGGTGAAGTTTGTTGCTTACATATATTATTGAACCATATTATGTTAGATCATAGTTTTAAAATCCCTAGGCTATGTTTGATATGGCTCTATTGGTGTTATGTACCCGCTTCATTTTTCCCTTGAAAATCAATCTAATTCATCAAGGTTTTGTCCTCTTTATGAAGTGATGACTCTACTATTATTATTTTGATAAGCCTTCATTGCTATAATAATTGTAGTGTGTGATATATAATATGTGCATCATGTTCAAGTCTCTAGGGTGATATATTTTATGTGTTCGGATGTTCCTTTAATTAATTTTATGAGAGCATGATGTAATATTGAAGAAGATTCACTTTTGGGTGGAGGTTAAATTATTGAAGGTAGACAATTCTCTAAATAGTTTAAAGGCATACATCTTTATGTGCATATTATCTCTCTTCTATCATTTTATGGATGAATATGGTTCTTTATCTCCGTATTAGAATATTATGGTGAAATCAAAGGGGATATTCTTATCTATATGCCTTTGCACAAAAATAGGATAATTATCTTTATGCATGTAGGTGGATATTTTAGAAAATTTCATGAGAGAGGAAGTTAAGATAGGAGAGAAGTTCTAGTAATTTTAAAATCCTCATTTCCCCTCATAGAAATTTCATGGGAGAGTAATTAGTATAGTAATCCTTTTCCCTTCATCTTGGATATTACTCTATTTTAGCCCATAAATTAAGTGTTGCACATTAATGTGAACATTTTCTAAAAATGGAGTCTTAATGGCAATATTATATTATACATTGTAATTTAAAATACCATTGTGAGCTCAACAAGATGAATATATTTTTTTTAAATTCCTACATTATCCTTGTGTATACCCATAATCCTTCTTGTAAAATTATCACTAGTAACAATTTTTTATCCTAAAAGACCATCTCTTAGCATTAGAAGGTATAAACCATTAAATTTTATGGGTATATCTAATTTTTCCAATCCCATACCAAGTGAAATCATAAACCAAATGCCCAAGTTTCATGGGAATGATTTAGCATTGGGTATCAAGCATATTTAAACTTTCATTAAATTAATGGATGATTATGAAGTGGAAGATGAAGATGTAATATTGAAATTATTTGTTCCGTCATTTGTAGGCAAAGCATGAGATTGATATGCAAGTTTACTAGATCTTAGTATTTTAACTTGGATGAGTTTAAGACAACTTTCATTAATCATTTTTGTGACAAATTTTATCTTAGAATGAAAATTTTCAAGTTTAATAACACTTAAAGAAATTGTGATGATTCTATTTACAAATTTAACGCTATTATTTAGAGAAATTGTGATGATTATATCTGTAAATTTAACATAAGATTTGTAGAAGCTATGAGGAATATTCCAATGAGTTTAAGACCAAATAAGTTAATTTGTTTGGTTTTGTATATAGATCAATTGGTTTAGATTTGGGTTTTCTCTTGAGAGAAAAAAATATGATGAGTCCCCAATAGACATACCAAATGCAGATGATTTTGATGCTTAAAATCAAATTATAGTGCCTAGTGATTCATTACATTAGTCTAAGGTGTGTTAGTTTCCTCATATGAGATGTGTTGTTGCAAAATCAATTTTGAGGAATAAAGATGAGTCTAAAATTGAGATTGAGCTAGACACTTCTATTAATGAGTTATATTATAAATTTGATTGCAATAAGTATGTTTGTGTAGTTAGTTACACTGAATATGATATGGTAGAGAGGTGACATGAGGAACTAGGTTCTTCATTTGGGATTCTTCAACCATTCAAATTTGAAGCTAATGTTCATAGTAATGATCTCGGTTACATGGGTGATTCATGTGAATGTAAATCTATCTATTATGGTGATGACACTATTTTTGATTATTCCAATAAGGGTATTGTTAAATATGTTGACTGTCTTAACTTATTTGAGAGTGAAATGTTCAAATCAGTGTGTCTCATAGTGTATTTTGGATAGTGTTGAGTGTGAGGCTTTTATTTTGATGAAGTTTTGGATATCATTGCTAATGATAGTATTGTTGTACCTAATGTTTTAAATCATATGCATGAATACACATATTATCATTGGGAACTTATTGTGGATTTGGAAAAGGATGAGTTGTCTTTCTTTAATAACTCTAAGGATCAACATGATTTAGTATATACAACTTATTCAAATGATTTTCTTGAGCTTCATAACTTTTATTGGGATTTGACTAATAAAATTATTTGTTAAACTAATTCAATGACTAGGTGTGTTGTTTTGGATTTCTTAAATATGAGGCATTTAAATTTGATTTTTATCTGCCTAATGATGTTAGCGTAAGTTAGAATATATTGGTTCACTGGGTTATAAAGTTTTTTTATTTTCTTGTTCATCAGGACAAATTTGTAAGCCCATGTGATTATAAACCATGTAATATGGACCTATGTGATGAATGCAAGTATGATAATATAAAAAATCATGGTTTGTGCATGCTTTATAATAATCCTTTTTATTTAGAGGGGTGCAAATTTATGTTGTATTCTTAATCTTTTAGTAATAGTGGGATCATATACATGTTTGGAAACATGAGAGTAATTATTTGTTGGCTAAATAGTTTTGCATAGCTAGAACAAAATATAAAAAGTCATTAGATAATGCATTTTATGATAGAGGCAATCATTGGTGTTTTGTTTTCTTGTGGCTTTGAGCCATAGAATTTTTTTGTAAAGATGTATATGAGATTTGATTAGTTTTTAGAAAACTACATTTTGGCTTCACATGGGTATTAGGATCTTCCTAGTCCTTATGTTTTATATTTTAGCTTTTTATTTGTTTTGGTGGCTTTATGTTTCATTCTATTGTCTTATCTATCTGCTAGTTGTTATTCTTCTTATCTTGTTTTGGTTTGTGCTTTGGATTTTTTCTAGAATCTCGCTATGCTCATAGGGAGCATAAATACCAAACCAAATCCATTGTTGACAACCAATATGAGATGATTTTACTGTGATTCTGTGTATTGCTTTGTTTCTTTGTGAATTTGATTTATATTTTGAAGTTAATCTAGACCATGGGTTTTGGTACTATGTGTCACAATCTAGTTGATATCTATAGATAAGTAGATCAAAGAGAGGTATATGCCTTTGTGATCTATATCTATCAAAATAATTGATTTTGCAAGCAAATGTGTCACAATTTGGTTGATATCTATAGATCAGTAGATCAAAGAGGTAAACACCTTTGTGATCTATAGATCTATTAAAAAAATGATTTTATGAGCAAATGTATCACAATCGTCGATTATAGTTGCGACTTAGTGGACTAAAGTAGCATGGTTGAAGGGGTCCAAAGTTCACATGGTATATTTTGATCAAAATATATGGATTGGCAAGTTATTTTGTATGTGCACTTTATCTATTCATAGATGTGACATAACCATTAATCTTAAAAAGCAATAAACCTACACCTTAGATTAGATTTTTAGTTTAAATTGGTTACATGAAAAGACACCATTTTGGTCTTTGAAAGTGAAAATAAGAATGGGCACAAATCCTAAAGGTAGAACTAGATGAATCAAAATGAATTTCAAGTGTGAAGCTTGCAAGGGAACATCATAATTATTAGATTTGGTGAATGACATATGTTAGCATTATGCACGTGATTGAGACAGGAATCCCTCTTAAAGGAGTTTGATTGTGTTCATAGAATATTTCATGGGAATGATGAGGCAAAGGGTAGGAAATACTTTTGGAAGTTTAAAGAATTTTTGGAAAATCTAAAGAATGGAGCTAATGAGATTACTATTTTTAAAGTTTTTCTTGTGGCTAAATTGTAGAGGTGGTGCAAGATGCTGTAACAAAAATACCACATGAGTGGGTGGTTAAAGACACTTCAAGTGCAAGAAGTATGCAACCATAACTATTCATATTTGTAGTTACACATACATAGGGATATAGTGTTCATGTGTGGTGCAGGAGCACCTTATGGATTTCATGCCTCCATGAGGCAACTATGGGCTTGTGGGTTAAGTTTAATGTTTTAATGTTGTAATAAGGTCTAAGAGACCATTTTAAACATATTTTAGGTCCTAAGAGGTTATTTGAGGTTCATTTTTCAAGTATTGTAAAAGTTGTCAAAATATTGTAATGTTGTCAATGAAAAGATACAAAAAAGTGCAAAAGGTGGAAGTTGAATAGTCATGGAACTCAAAAGGTGGTTGGAGACCATTGGTTTCACTTGAAACATGTTTAAAAATGCCTAATAACTTCGAGGCAAGGGAGAGGAGGTTGTAATTGATGCAATGCAGGAGTTCAAACTCAAACTAATGGAGGCATATTTCACAATAATGGGCTTAAATAAGCAACTTCTACAAGTTTCACAAGTAATCTTCTCAAGGCAACTTCCTTCTTCAAGGGCACAACTTGGGTTTCCAACTTCTCTGACCTCACAAGGTTACCACAAGCCTCTTTACACCTCAGGGACCCAAACACAACCAAACTAACTCCTTACCAAAGTCTGCCCCTTCAATTCTTGACCATTCCCTTATTGGCTGCACCAAAAGCTAGTAGCCCTCCAAACAAGGACTTTTCAACATATCTTGCAAAAACCACTACAAACCAACAAACAATCTCCCTAGTCTTCCAATTCTTTTGCAATTTGTCCTTCATCTTTGCAACTATCCTTGGGTTCTTCTTTCTCTTCTTGCTCTTATACCATCTCTCATCCAGTATCCTCTCCAGGGAATTTTTCAGTGGTAAATATTTCAAATCTAGAAATTCAAATTTGGCGAATATATTACAACCAACGAGGGGCTAAATCACCCGATTTTTACAAAAAAAATATTTTTTCTTGGTTAAATCGCTAGAGAATTATTTCTTTAAAGCAATAAATTAAATTATTTCGCCAAGTAAATTATTTGTCATTAGAGCTAATTCGCCAATAGTTTATAATATAATTATAATATTAATTGGATTCGCCATTAATATAATATTCTTGTCATTACTTTCGAGGTAATATCGTCATTATTAATAAGTTATTCTATACTTTAGTCTGCTAATTTCGCTTTAAATGCCTTTGACTCAGCACCATTGATTATCATTTTAATCAAACGGTTATGGTTCAATTCCACGGCCCCCTTAGCATGTGCCTTTTAAAAGGCTTGCTGGGGCCCAAAATTTGTTTTGGGCCACACGATTAGATTATGATCGTGTGGTCCAAAACAAATTATGGGCCCCAACAAGCCTTTTAAAAGGCACATGTTAAGAGGGTCACAGAATTCAATCACACCTGTCCAATCAAAACAATAATCAATGGCAAGAATTTAGTTTTATTTTAATCTTTTTTTAAAAGTGAAATATTTAAAAAATACTTAATCCAATGCATTTTTGACGTAGAGCAGACAACGGGCGTGGACAACTGTTTAGCAATCGACTTCCTACGTATGTATTTCCATTGACAAATCCCCTCCTATCGGCAAGCGAAACCCTGTCACGCCGAATTCCTTCCTCATTCTATTGGCTCTTAGATTTTGTGCCTCTCGGCGAGACTATTGCGATCGGTAAATTGAATCATTGGGCCCACCGTTTTGTTGAACTGACACTATCACAAAAGCTTCTGCTGCTTGTTGAACCCTGGAACCTTGGAACCGTCAAACCTATGGTTCTTCAAACTGTTCAACCGTTACCCGTCGTTGAACCTACCGGAGTCGTTGAACCCGTCGTAGTCATTGAACCCGCGATGCTGATTGAACCATGGAACCTTTGAACCATTGAACCGGTTCAAAGGTTCAACCCAACACTTAAGAATTCCTTCAAAGCTTTACTTAACTTCTTATAAGCTTTCATTGAACCAAAACAAACCTGATAGACAGATGAACTGTTGAACCTTTCACCAAAGGTTCAAACAAAGACCTTTCCGCCTGATCTTGATCAACTATGAACTCGATGGACTACTTATTGACTCCGTTGAACTGGAAATCCATGGAGCCCTTAAAAATAGTTGGAACACAGAAATTTCTTTTGTCTGTGTCACCAACCTGTACAACTAAAACTCGCATGACTTCGCCGAACTGTTTCCCCACTAACATACAGATTTCTCTAATCTTAACAACCTAGCACATGAGGATGCTAGGGTTCATCTCAGTATGCTGTAAAACTTTGGTCCTGTGAGAACAAAATAAACACACACAAACAAAACATAAAAACCTAAACTACTATATACAGCCATTCCATCGATTACAGAGTAATCAACCGGTGGAATGGGAAAAATCCATCTCAGCTGCAAACCCTCAAATCGATTAAATAATACAGGTCAAATGTAACACAGGATCTTTATTATACTTCTTTCAGAAATTACAATTTGCAGCTTAAACTTAGTTACAAAATTAGACTATATCTCTATTCTGCTATCTCCTGCTCTCTGTCTATTGATGATCTAAGCTGAGCTATTTAACTACAAAACAACAGTAGTACAGACCTAATTTCCCAGCGGCTGGGAGATAATTCCAAGTGGCTAAGAGATGATAACTACCTAATAAACTTCTAACAAGCTAAATAGCCTGTCATTATAGATCGACATGTGTCCCACGAATAGAAACAACTAAAAATAGCAAGTTTTCGTCAAACAGACCTTATTACAATTAAATATAGAAAATCCATAAAGTGCATAAGACTCTAGTCTTCGTGGGGTGCTTCTGCACCATACTCCCCGAGAGAAGAAATCTCAAGTCCACTTGAGATGAGAGTTGGAAGATTTGCACCCTATTTGATGATCTGCTCTTCAGTCATCCAAACTGACTCTGAATCAGGTTTTCCTTGCCAAGATACCAAAGTATTCCATATACTCTTTGTTCTTGGTCTTCTTGGCCATTCTTGAGTCTAAAATCTGCTTTAATTTTGGGGGATCATGTTTAGGAATGTCATCAGCTACTGTATTCTGTAGTAATTCCTGTCCTTCATCTGAATTAGCTCTGTATGGAGTTAAATCACACACATTAAAAATAGGTGGTAAACCAAGATCAGAAGGAAGTTGGATTTTATAGGCATTCTGTCCACATTTCTGCAAAATCTGACATGGTCCAATCTTCTTCTGCATTAATTTGGTATGTTTTCCTTTTGGAAGTCTTTCCTTCTTCAAATTAACCCATACCAAATCTCCAACATCAAACTGTACATCTCTCTTCTTTTTATCAACATATTCTTTATACTTCAAAGTAGTTTGCTGGAGTTGATTCTTAACTTGATCATGCACCTCTTTTATTGCTGCTGCAAAAGCTTCTCCATCTGCACTAATGGATTCTCCTGTAGGTAGATCTCTTAACTCCAAAATATCTCTGGGATGCATACCATATACTACCTGAAAAGGTGATTTCCCTGTACTCCTATTGATTGTGTCATTGCAGGAAAATTCTGCCTATGATAGGATATTATCCCACTTTTCTCCATGTTGTCTTGTCAAACATCTGAGCAGATTTCCCAATGAACGGTTGACTACTTTAGTCTGGCCATCCATTTGAGGATGATAAGCTGATGAGAAAGATAAATTTGTGCCAAGCTTCTTTAAAAGAGTCCTCCAAAAGTGACCAATAAATTTTACATCTCTGTCTGACACAATGCTCAATGGTAATCCATGTATCCTCACTATTTCTTTGAAAAACAAATCAGCAACATATGAAGCATCACAAGTAGTTTTGCATGGCAAGAAATGTGCCATTTTGCTAAATTTGTCCACTACAACAAAAACACTATCAAATCCTTTCCTTGTTCTAGGTAAACCCAACACAAAATCCATACTTACGCTTTCCCATGGTCGGGAAGGAATGGGTAATGGCTGATATAAACCTACATTAGTGGATTTGCCTTTTGCTTTCTGGCATATCACACATGTCTCCACAAAATTTCTGACATCTGTCTACAGTTTAGGCCAATAATAATGTCTTCTGACAAGATCAAGAGTTTTATCTAAACCAAAATGTCCTGCCATAGTTCCATAATGTTTTTCCTTGATGATATTCAACTTCATAGAACACCTTGGAATACACAACTGTACACCTTTGAACAACAATCCATTCTAGATCAGAAATTCAGCAAATTCAGCATGATATTTATCTCCAAAAGAAGTACATACTTGATATATCTCTCCAAAATCTTCATCAGCATCATACATAGTCTTCAAGGAATCAATGCCAACACTTTCCAACTGAATCTGATTTACTGTAAGAGCTCTCCTGCTCAAAGCATCTACTACCTTATTCTTGACTCCTTTCTTGTGCTTGAGGGTGAAGGTTAAAGCTTGCAAAGTCTCCACCCACTTCATATGCCTATGATTCAGCTTTTCTTGGCTGTTTATAAAACTTAGAGCTTGATTATCTATAAATACTATGAATTCTTTTGGCATCAGGTAATGTCTCCATTTCTTGAGTGACTGGACTAGAGCATACATCTCCAAATCATATGATGAATACCTCTTCTTGGCATCATTTAATTTCTCACTAAAAGATGCAAGTGGCCTACCTTCTTGACTAAGGACTGCTCCAATTGCCATGTGACTTGCATCACATTCTACCTGAAAATTTTTGCTGAAATCAGGAAGTGTAAGGACTGGCTGCTGTGCCACCTTCTTCTTCAATGTTTCAAAGGAATCATCTGCTGCCTTTGTCCAAGTGAACCCGCACTTTTGTCCTCCTTTGATGGTGTCAAGCATGGGTGCACAGATATGGCTAAACCCTTTTATAAACTTCCTATAAAAAGTTGCTAACCCATGGAAACTTCTGACATCATTCATGGTGCTAGGAGTCAGCCAAGACAATATGGCACTTACTTTTTCTTGATCCATTTTTAGTTTTCCTTGTGAAATAAAAAAACCCAAATAGGTGATCTCCTCTTGCATAAACAAACACTTTTCTAGATTGATCATGAGCTGCTCTTCGTGTAACCGTTTGAGAACCAAGTCTATATGTTTTAGATGCTCTTCCTTTGTATTGCTAAAAATCAAAATGTCATCCAGATATACTATGACAAACTTTCCAATAAATTCTCTCAAGACCTCATTCATCAGTCTCATAAAAGTACTAGGTGCATTAGATAAACCAAAAGGCATGACCTTCCACTCATACAATCCCTCATTGGTTTTAAATGCTATTTTCCACTCATCTCCTGGCCTAATTCTGATTTGATGATAACCACTCTTCAAATCTATTTTTGTAAAATACTTAGCACCTCCCAAATAGTCAAGTAAATCCTTGATCCTAGGTATGGGAAACCTATACCTAATTGTTATCTTATTAATAGCCCTGGAATTAGTACAAGCCTCCAAGTGCCTTCCTTCTTTGGTGCTAGTACAGCTGGTACTGCGTATGGACTTAAACTATTGCCAATTACGCCTATCTCTAACAATTCCTCAATCTATCTTGCTACTTCTGCATTCTGCTCTGGGGTAAGTTTGTATGCTGCCTTGTTTGGAAGTGTAGATCCTGGAATCAGATCTATACAATGGTTGATATCCCATACAGGTGGTAGGGATCTTGGCATTCCATCAGAGATGATGCCTTTATACCTATCCAATAACTCTTGGACAACTGGATCTATAAACCTCTATCTTTTCTCTCCTTTGATTTCTTGATGTTGTTCCTTATTTACCTTCAGGCATGGAATTAGAGAATAGGCTACTGCTCCTTCTTTTACTATCTCTTTCATGAACTGTTTTCCTTCTACCATCATCACCTTAACCTCTTTTCCTTTTAATTCCTCATCATTCTCTATCAATGGTATCAACTCTATCACCTTACCATCCTTGGTGATTGAATATGTATTCCTCACTCCATCATGGTGTGCTTTCAAATCAAACTACCATGGCCTTCCAAATAGGAGATGGAAAACATCCATCTTGGTGATGTCAAACAACAATTTGTCTTTATATGCTCCAATTTGAAACTCTACCCAAGCCTACTCTTCCACAACTGGTTGCTGACCTTGGGTAAGCCATGAGACCTTGTATGGGGATGGATGTGGCAATCTTCTAAGCTTAAGCTTCTCTACCATTTCATCATAAACCAAATTCTCAGTAGACCCAGAATCAATAAGAACTTTACATACCTTTCCTCCTGCCTTACAGGTGGTTCTAAAAAGAGACTTCCTTTGTGGGGCTTCTCTGTCAAATATCTTCATGGTGGTCATTGTTCTCCGCATCAACAAAGATTCTCCTTTCTCAGGATACCCATAATTGTCAGGAGCATTCACACTTTGGCAAGTGTTTGAACTTGTCTCACCTTGATAATCAGACTCTTGTATCAGGTTTGTCCTCCTTTCTCCCATGGAACTTGTTGCCTTTTCTAGACATCTGCTGGCTATATGGCCTTCTTGATTGCAGTTATAACATCTGATAGATCATTTGCCCTAAGATCTTCCTTTGAATGGTGGTCTTCTGCCTCTAAAGTTTCCTTGCTGATTGTAACTTCCTCTCTGGGTTTGACTACTGTCTCCTTTGCTGTTTTCCTGATTGGATTCACCTTGATATCCAAAATTATTGCCTCTACCTTTGAAAGGATTTCTTCCCCCTCTTTGATGTTTTCCTCTTCCTCTGTTGTTCTGTTCTTGTCTTCTCTTTAATTTCTCTTCCACTTTTAGTGCCAATTGGAAACATTTATGAACTGTATCTGGGCTATGTAGATTTAAATCTTCCTGAATGTCAAACCTCAATCCATTAAGGTATCTGGCTACCTTTTCTTCATCACTCTCCTTTACTTTTGTCTTGACACAAAGTTTCATGAACTCTTCTGTGTATGAGCTAACATCTAGCTCCTTCTACTTTAGATTTTGTTTCCTTTTATGTAGTTGGATGCTGTAATCCAATGGAACATAGGCTTCCTTTACTAAAGCCACCATTTTCTTCCATGTAGTAACTCTATTTTAACCTTCTTTCACCCTGCCATCTTGGATGAAATTCCACCAAGTCAATGCAACCTCTTTCATTTTAGACTGTGCCATCTTCACTCTTTGATGGTCTAGTATCTCTTTTGTTTCAAAGAAATTATTCAGGGAGTCTATCCACTCCATCACTGAATTAGGATCCATTTTTCCTGCAAACACTAGCAGGTCGAGTTTCACATCCATGGTCCTTCTCTCCATGGAATTGAGGGCATTCAATAAGGGTCTCTGGTCTACAGGAACGTCTACCTCTTCCCGCCTAGGGATCTCTTCCTCATCCCTATCTTCTTCTTTACCAGAACCTACTCTGTCCCTCAATTTCTCCAACTCATCTTTCAATGCCTGATTCTAAGCCTTCACTGCTTTACTTTCTGCAATCTATTTCTTTACCAGCACAGCCAACTCAGCGTTGGTCATCCTTGCTGGAAGTTTTGATGATCCT
Source organism: Cunninghamia lanceolata (assembly GCA_027924645.1). Lineage (NCBI taxonomy): Eukaryota > Viridiplantae > Streptophyta > Pinopsida > Cupressales > Cupressaceae > Cunninghamia > Cunninghamia lanceolata. The sequence goes on along the minus strand of BSBN01000976.1, from coordinate 5,814,048 downwards.
TCATCATCTGACATTTTTACTATCTTCTTATCTTCCCAAAAGATACTCCTTCGCTCTGATACCACTATGACACAGAGCGAACAGTGGGAGTGGACAACTGTTTAGCAGTTGACTTCCTACGTATGTATTTCCATCGACAAATCCCCTCCTATCAGCAAGTGAAACCCTGTCACGCCGAATTCCTTCCTCAATCCGTTGGGTCTTAGATTTTGTGCCTCTCAGCGAGACTATCGTGATCGGTAGATTGAATCATTGGGCCCACCATTTTGTTGAACCGACACTATCACAAAAGCTTCCACCGCTTGTTGAACCATGGAACCTCAGAACCGTTGAACCTATGGTTCTTCGAACTGTTCAACCGTTACCCGTCGTTGAACCCACTGGAGTCATTGAACCATTGAACCGTTGAACCATTGAACCCGCGGCGCCGATTGAACTGTGGAACCTTTGAACCGGTTCAAAGGTTCAACCCAACACTTAAGAATTCCTTCAGAGCTTTACTTAACTTCTTATAAGCTTTCATCGAACCAAAACAAACCCGATAGACAGATGAACTGTTGAACCTTTCACGAAAGGTTCAAACAAAGACCTTTCCGCCCGATCTTGATCAACTGTGAACTCGATGAACTACTTATTGACTCCATTGAACTAGAAGTCCATGGAGCCCTTAAAATGGTTTGAACACAAAAATTTATTTTGTCTGTGTTGCCGACCTATACAACTAAAACCCGTGCGACTTCACTGAACTGTTTCTCCACTAACATATAGATTTCTCTAATGTTAACAACCTAGCACATGAGGATGCTAGGGTTCATCTCAGCATGTTGTAAAACTTTGGTCCTATGAAAACAAAAGAAACGCACACAAACAAAACAAAAAAATCTAAACTATTATATACAACCATTCCATCGATTACAGAGTAATCAACCAGTGGAATGGGAAAAATCCATCTCAGCTGCAAACCCTCAAATCGATTAAATAGTATAGGTCGAATGTAACACAGGATCTTTATTATACTGCTTTCCGAAATTACAATTCGCAGCTTAAACTCAGTTACAAAATCAGACTATATCTCTATTCTGCTATCTCCTGCTCTCTGTCTATTGATGATCTGAGCTAAGCTATTTAACTACAAAACAACAGTAGTACATACCTGATTTCCCAGCGGTTGGGAGATGATAACTACCTAACAAACTTCTAACAAACTAAACAGCCTGTAATTACAGATTGATAGGTGTCCCACGAACAGAAACAACTAAAAATAGCAAGTTTTAGTCAAACAGACTTTATTACAATTAAATATAGAAAATGCATAAAGTGCATAAGACTCTAGTCTTCGTGGGGTGCTTCTACACCAATTTTGGAGAGTGAATTTGTGCTTGGTGGCGAGGGGCACTGGGGCCGCTGTCCCCAGACCTCGCGACCCTTGCAAGGGGGTGTTGCCCCCTTGATCCCCACAAGGGGTGCTGCCCCTTGACCCTGCTAGTGGCTACCACCCTGGGGCCCCCACTTCAAAATTAACAAAAAAAAAACAAAAGAATATATGGGGGATTGCGTCGACAAAATATGCAATTTTTTAAAGGAAGGACTCGCCATTAAAATTAATTTCTTTAGTAACTATTTGGTAAGATTCGCCATTGGTTTTTTTTTTTAGTGATTTTTTCCTAGGATTTACCACAATTTTACAATTTTTTTAATAATGTGCATAGATTCGCCAAAAAAATTAATAGTTTTATTAAAAAAAGGAAAGATTCGCCAGGAAAATTATGGCACTTAGCTAGGATTCGCCAGGATTTTATAGGTTTTTTTACGGGGGGGTTCCTTAAAGTTATCCCTGATCCTCTCAGCTTTTAGGTTCCAAAATTCCATTTCTTGTGTATATACCTCAGTAGTATCATCTATGTATTTATCCTCATCATTGGCAGCATATTCACCATTACTACAATCTGCATTACACTTTTGCAAATCTGTATATACCTCATTAACAAACAAATCTGCAACATCTTCATCAACAACTTTATTATCAATAGCAACTTGAATACCAACTTTATCAGCAACATCAACATATCTTTCTACTTGCTCATCAACAAACAAAGAGATCCTTGCATTCTTAAATACAAATGGAAAATCTAAACCATGCATCTCACCTTGCTCATCTTGAACATCAGACTCAAATAACTGAAAATGAGATGGAGACCCATCCACAACTATATCTACCTTGTCCTTCTGTATTTCTTCAATGCTTGATGTCAAAACAATCATAGATGTACTCACCATTTCATTGCTGACCTCTTCCTTTGTTTGAGATTGCTTTTGTTCTTCCTCTATTGCTGTTGTTCTTGCTTGTCTCATTCTTCTTTGGACAATTTTGATGGGCCATGTAACCTTCCTCTTCAATGATAAGTGCCACCTTTGTGTTTGTTTGAGAAACTGCTCCATCTCATCTTTCATACTTCTTCTCATCTCTTTCAGTTGTTCCACAACTTGCCTTAGTTCTTTTATCTCTTGGTCAAACTCTATTTGTTTTGCCCTCTCTTTTTCCTCTTTCCTCTTCCTCTCTTTTTCTTCTTGCTTCTTCTTTTGTGAACCCCCAGCCTGCAGGCACCTTCTCAACAAATCCATCTTTCCTCAATCAAGTCTCTCCTTGCTTCTCCTTGTCTTTTCCTCACCTAGGTCTCTTCTCTTTTCCTCTACCTAGTCTTTTGGCAACCAGGTTCTCTCTTCAACCTGCACAAACACAAATACACAAACACCAAACCATCTTGCCCATACCTTCTAAGTTTTGATACCAATTGATGCAATGCAGGAGTTCAAACTCAAACTAATGGAGGCATATTTCACAACAATGGGCTCAAATAAGCAACTTCTACAAGTTTCACAAGCAATCTTCTCAAGGCAACTTCCTTCTTCAAGGGCACAACTTGGGTTTCCAACTTCTCTAACCTCACAAGGTTACCACATGCCTCTTTACACCTCAAAGACCCAAACACAACCAAACTAACTCCTTACCAAAGTCTACCCCTTCAATTATTGACCATTCCCTTATTGGCTACACCAAAAGCTAGTAGCCCTCCAAACAGAGACTTTTCAACATGTCTTGCAAAAACCACTACAAACCCACAAACAATTTACCTTTTCAAATACCCATTTGGCTTCTTGACAACATATTTTGATTTGGGATAGGGTTACTTTAGAACGAAGTCCTCTAAAATTGACTGGTAATTCTACAAATAGGCTTAATTAGGCTTCTTATGGCTGCTACACTATTGTCTATCATGCTCCCAATACACCCAATGAGTTCCTGACCTTTATAATAGGTTTAAGGTCTCTAAATACACTCTAGCAATCCACCTTTAAGGGTTTTTGCACTTTTTATTTTGCATCAAACTTCAAACTTGACCATACACAGTCCTAACTCACATAGTCAACTCTATCAGCACAGGACAACTTCACACCCACATGCTCAACTTCACCTCTTTTCTCACTATTTACCCTAGGTAGGGTTTGACAGTCCAAAAAAACCAGTCTTTAGTAAAACATTTATAACTTTTTTGTATCACAATGAAACTGAAAGCAATCAAAAGATGAAATGTAATAGCCTCTCATATCTTTCATTTCCCACTAGTTTTAGGGCCTGACACATCTGTACAGGCCATACAAGCTTTTTGCAACATCACTTTACACAGAAAATATGCAGAAAATGGAGTTTTATTTATTGTTTAACAACAAAGATCTTCAATTACAAACTCCTCTCCCTTGCCTCAAAGTTATTAGGCATTTTTAAACATGTTTCAAGTGAAACCAATGGTCTCCTTCATTGACAACATTACAATATTTTGACAACTTTTACAATACTTGAAAAATGAACCTCAAATAACTCCTAGGACCTAAAACATGTTCAAAATGGTCTCTTAGACCTTATTACAACATTAAAACATTAAACTTAACCCACAAACCCATAGTTGCCTCATGGAGGCATGAAATCCATAAGGTGCTCCTACACCAATGTGGTGCCAAATTATTCACTTCTATATACTTGTGGAATGTTTTGACTGCTCTCCTTTAATCTATCAATCTCCCAAAGTTCACATGATCCATTGATTTATTTCAAGTATTACATGGGGTTTGCTATCAAGGTTCTTGGGAGTGATTATTCACTTTTATTTCCAAGTTGCTAAGCTTTTGATAAGGGAAGTTCCATGCACACATTTTAACCACATTATTTAGAATAATTAAGAGTTTACTTAAGCCTTAGGAGATATATTGAATATTGTTCAAGTATTATAGGAGGCCTAAGTAAAATATTTTCATCTGCTATAGAGTGGGCATGGGTGTGTGAGGGGTGCTTATGTATAAAGGCCAAATAATGTTTAGTTGAATGTGTTAATACCAAGGCAATCTTAAAACCAAAGGTATAGGGAAACATTAAATGAATGCTCTTACACTTTTACATGTTTGATCAAATATTTTATTTGCCCCAAGGAAAAACATATTTGGTATATGCCAAATTAAACATTGAAATTAAATATTTGCACTAAGGCATTATTGTTGTATTATTCAATTTTGGAGCTTTGTGCAAGAAAAGTAAGACCATAATTTTGGAGATAAAGCATTTGGACACAAATATTTTCATGTTATTTAGTTTTAAGGCCATATCAAATATTTTTTATTATTTGTAGATAAACATAATGACCTACAAGTATCAAATTATTTGTTTCTTCTTGTTATGGGGCTAGTGCAACAATGAGGATTGGAATAGGTATTAGCTGTGTTGGAAATCTAGGAATAATTATTGGGTATAAATACATTTTCTCTATAGAGATAGGATTTTTTGGCCAAATTTGTATATTGTGTCCTCTAGAGAGAGTATTCTCTATTGTTAAATGTTGTAGTTCAATTTTGAATTCTTGTGTATTTTAGTGTCTATAACTCTAGAGAAGGTGCTTGTAAGAGGTTATCCTCTCCATGATGTGAATGTCTCTATATCTAGCAAGGAATTTTAGGGGGTGATAGATTCATCTCTAGGGCCACATTTGCTGGTTTGTTACTATTTTTTATTAGCCTTCTATCACATTATATGTAGAATCTTTTCTTTAATAGTATATGGGATTATTTAACATTCATTTATAGATTGTTAAAGAATGTTTTGTCATTTATTTACTATAACAATTACATTTAAGTGAAATTGCAACTAGACTTATGGGATCTTAAATGTAATTATGTTTATATGTTGTAAATTGATTCATACCTAGCTCTTAGGCTTGGATGTACATATGTGTTTGCCCATTTCTTTAGGTCTTGACTCTATCACCAATGGATTAAGACACATGTCCTATTTTGACAATTAATCATGATTTTTATTGAATACATCCTTTGTTCTTTGTAAATTATTGTGACTTATGTCCAACCAATTTGTATATGCTCATTAATACTTACCTTGCAAAATTTTTTGACAACCTACAATTGTTAGTAATCTTTATAGAGTTATGCATATTCTAAGTTCTCATAGGTTACACATGAAGTAAAAAACTAGAAACGGTATTCCATTTGGGGATATTAACTTGTTTTTGCATCTTTAGTTGCACTGTAACTTGATTCTAATATGTTGTTTAGAGACTTATGGTCTAAAAGACTGGTAAGCTAGGATAAGTAGTGACAAATCTTTGAGTATTCTTATACATAGGGTATGGCTAAGCTGAGTGACCATATTATTTTCATTTCTCTTTAATTGTCTTGTAAAATCCCTAGGAATGCCCTCCTTGGCCAAGCAAAGCCAAAAGTGTAGACGAGTTGGCCAATCTTGTTGGACTAAACTATTTATTTTTTTTATCATGAATCAATTGATTTCTAGCCTAAATTTATTTCCTTGGGTTTAGTTATCATTGTGCATCTTCTAGAGTTGTAGAATGTAGTTTGGAGTACCAACATACTCCTACCCTTTCATAACCCTGAGATGCTCCAAAACATCCTTAGGCACTAAATGGCCTGAATATAATAATTCTAACATAGATGGTAATGAACATTGATCTCTTAGATAAAGGTAAGTCCTAGTTCAACCACTTGACTAAAAATGAAAGTAATTGATCACTTGATCTTGTTTCAATATGGTAGTATGATGATTGACCCTAGAGATTAGAGAAGTTTTCAATAGAAACATGGGTACCTCAAGAGATTCAATATGATACAAAAGTTATAAAAGACACATCTTTAGTTATAAATTCTCATGATAATTCTCAAAGTTCTAATAAAGCCACAACTATAAAAAAATATAACAAAACATGTTCATAAAACATAATATGTAACACAAGAGGCAATGCCAAGACTTGCTTCTCCAAATATAACATCAAAACTACCACATTTATATATCAGTTTTATTTATAGAGAGATAATTCATGATCATACATCATCACCATCACCACTTATGCATCATGACATCATAAAGGATAGCCCCATGGGTGGAAACGACTTATATGACACATTTTGTGACCTTCTTAAGATTGCCCATTACCACCTGTTGGTCATGATGTTAGTCATAAACAAACATAGAATAAAAGTTACACATCAACCTTTACTCATCTTGAAAGATGCGATGAATTCAAAGAATTCATGATCCCAAGTCTTCGTGGATTAGTTCTTAATCAACTGACGTTACTTAGTGGTTGATGTGTGTTGCTATTTCCATTCAGGGGCCTTAGTTTGTTCATCAACATGATTCTGTTTCTGAAAAGATGCTACACAGAAAGGTTATTTTACACAGTATATTTCTGCAAATATTGTGTCTACACTTGGATCTTTGCATGATATTTATCAATTGTACATGCTTTAACTTGAAATATGCTATGAATTTCTAGTTATCTATGAGATGTCTGCATATTTCTTGTAATTTGCTTTTGATTATCTATTATTTGCAATTGTGATGGTGAATTGTTCTAAAATTAAAAGAAATGTAAAAGAATACTTCAAATTATGATGAATCTTCAGCTATTGAGCCACATACACACTTGATACTGTCATTAGGAGAAGAAATCAAACCATATTTTCACCAGGATGTTCCACAGCTAGATACAGATGATGCAAACTTCAAAGGATGATGAATGAAGACAATACATGCAGACTGATGAGCACTCCAAGGGACGCAACAAATCAAAGCATATATCAAGAATTCAAACATAGACTACTCAAGATTTACAATGATTTGTAATCAAAATGGTCTTCTCTTTCATTAAGTATGCAAAAACGTGTATGTTTACAATAACTTTGAAATAGGCCCTGATATTTCAGCAAACAAATTTCAATTAAGCTTCGAATGTTTGAAACAAGGCATCCCTGCACCTTTTATAGAATAAGGTGAGGGAGCGGTTACAAATGATGTACGATCAAGATTTATCCATTTAAGATCAACAGGGCATATTTCTTTTGACTTGGTCAACAGTATCGCGTGGCACAAGTTGCCAGCTGGCAACCATCTAGGTAACTTATTTTCCTCTAAGTACCTGATGCAGATGTTTCCTTTATAGTGCATCTTCATCTACTCCTCAGGCTCTTCTTCTTCATCATGATCATCACTTTCTATGTCTTCATCTCCTTGATGAATATCCTCCTATATGTGGACCTTTAATGCTGTCCTTATATTTTCATATGTTTCTACTATCTTATCAACTTCTCCGCCATCCTGAGTTTTAGCTTTGGCAATGGCGTGCTTGTGAGCCTGATATTATCTCTGAGGACTTCTAACTTGCCCTTCCTACTGCTTAATGTTTCATTATAGTTCTCCACTCTGACCTTGATTCTCATAACCTTGTTCATTGCTTCTTCCGTCAGGTGGGTGAGAGGATCATTAGCCATCGGCTGGAAATTATTATGCAGAGTTTTTATGGCAAAGTCTGCATCTTGGTTTTCAATTTTACCCTCTACTTTTCCCTCCAAGGCTTCTAGGACTTCTTCTTCATTGGACATCATGTCATGTAGTTTCACACTGATATCTCTCAATTTACTGTTGCACTTCTTTAGTACATCACATTCAAACCTGATGTCCTTATACCAAATATCCACCAGCATGGCAGTGTTATTACTCAGCACCTGATGAGTTATTAGGATCTGAGGATTAATCCTCTTTATTTCTCTCAGAGCACCTAAGGCTTTCTCCAACTGGAATGATCTTCTTCTAGCCTCATTCTATAATTTATTAACTTTCTTCCTGGAGATACTCAAAGAATTCCACCTCTGCAAAGAGGTGCCCACTACTTCTTTAGCTCCGTTTAATGCTAATGACATCCATTTTCTCATGATCACTGACTCATGTTTCATGAGGTCCAATTTATTAACTTCTTCTTGAGAAATTGCAGTCAATGGGACTGCCTAATCCGATTTTGTATTGTCAGGGTTAATCAATCCTTTTATGTATGCATACAGCTAGGCAATGTGCTCCTTATGTTGCTTATTCTTCTCCTTTTCTTTCTTCACCCTTTGTGTTAAAGAATCAATTATATCTTTCCCTTCCTGACCTTCTTGGTCTTCATTGGAAAACCCTAAATCAACCGTGGTGATCTGGAATTCTTCCAGGGTGATCTTGCCTTTCTCTTTTTCAACCATGGGAAGTGCTACCTAGGTGGTCCTTCTACTTGTAGCAGGATCTCTTCTTATTGTAGATGTTAATCTAGCCTTCCTCTTAGGCTTCATGATGGTTTCTGAAAACAATGTTGAAACATCAAATTCCTGAATCTTGAAACTTGATTCTGTACTTATTTCTCTCTCGAGCCATTGAGGTATTTGGTCTCTAGATCCCTATCATCTATCATCATCATCATGTCCATCTTGATCTCCAGTATTAGTCTTAGTTCTCAGTGGAGAGGGTGATGTCCTGATTTCTTCCTCATGATGTTCTTCATGAGGGTGATCTTGTTCTACTTCCTCCTCCTGGGGAATCTCTTCTTGCGGTGGAGGATCTTGCTGTGCATCCACATGATGATCCTGTTGTTGATCCTACACTTCATCTTCTTTTGTTTCATCCATCTTGGTAATTTCCTCATCCTGAGGTATGGATATCATTATATCTGACTTAGGTGCATTTACCTGATCCTAGATCACATTTTGCTCCGCACCTGTTGGATCTACCTCCTGAGTCTTTAGGTCATCCTGACTTGAAGTTTCTTTATCACCTGAGGTTTCTTGAGTCCGGGGGGCATCTTCACTTGATGTGTCCTTATCATTCCTACCCTTTTCTTGGACTTCTACAATCTTAGGTTCAGTTGGTATTTCTTGTTGTTGCTGACCTAAATTTGGAGTGTGGCTCTCCACTTCTTTCTGTTCAACTTCTTCAACATTTTCTACTTTATCAGGTGCACCTGCTTGATGTTTAGGACTTGCATCCTCCCTGTATGTTAGGTCGATCACTGCAGGGCTAGTTACCTGATCAACTAATTTATCAAGCCCAATTTGCTGGGCTGCCCTCTCTGGACTATCTTCTTTTTCTTGTTCCGCTTGCTTCAACTCTTCTAATATCACCCTCTGTGAGGATGGGGTTCCTTGTGGAGTCATGCGAGTGTTAGAAGAGAGGGTCTCCATTTGCTGAGAAGTCACATTCTGTACCACCTCATCATTTGATAGGTCTACAGTCTCTTCCAATGAGAAAGGACCACCTTGAGTTGCTTTAGTGGCTACTTTTGCTTGCTTTTCAGCCTTCTCAGTCTTAAACTGAATTATGGTAGGAAGTGGCACATCATGTTGCAATTCTTTTCTAAATACTTCACTACCAGCTCCCCTTAATATTACAGGGTCATGTCTTATTTCACCCCTCATATGTGTTCTTTGTTTTTTAGGGGTTGATGTTACTAGTGGATGCTGCCTTCCTCTTCCTGGTGACCATCATGGGGTCATCTTCTGCAGGCTCCTCTTCAATAAAAATATCCTTCTCCACATACTGTTGTGAAGTTTGGCCTTGATCTTATATTTCTGCAGTATCCACAGCCGGCCTCAAGATCATTTTGGTGTTTTGTCTATCCTCTAGAGGTGGTGCAGACGAGGCTAATGCTTGTCCTGATGCAGACGCATCCTCAGTTGGTATATCAATTATCTCAACTATTACCCCCTTAGGTTCATTATCAGTCTTCTTCTTCCTTCTAGGAGGTCCTTTTCCTTATTTTTGGGGTGGCAGCCTTTCTCCATTAGATTTTCTCTTCTCTCCAAGAAAGTCATCATATTCCTCATCAGGAATCTCCTGCCTTTTCCTCTCGTTATCTACTGTGATGGCCATCCCCTTCTTCTTCAATATATTTATTTGTTTATCCACCCATGACTGGGTCAACTGCAGCACCCCACCTGTAAACTGATCTAATGAAATGTCTTCAGGTTGCGTCAAGTCATGGGCTGAAATGGTGTCGTTATACACCTTTTTCTCTTCATATTCATTTGACAATAACTTGCCATCATCTTTCTTCAATTGTGTAGGCACTGGAATGCAATCAAATGTCCTAACCTGATTGAGTGTGAGTCTCTGATATTTTCTTTTTCTGACCTCGGCCTCATCCTCACAAGCAGCCCAGAAATCCTCCAAGTGCTTCTTATGTATAGGCTGACCCTTGATCTTTTGCATTCTTCCATAGGGGTCATATGATCTGGCCAATGGGAATGGCTGTAAATTCATCAGGTTCAGACCACCTATGGCCTTCTTTATGCCATCTGAATCAGGGCATATGTACCACCCTATAGTTACTGGAAACAATACTGGAGGTATTTTATTGTTTGCTTTATATGTATCTAGTATAGTTGATATCTATCTTAGAAACTCCATCAGGACTACCCCATCAGTAGGGTACCTAGGTAGCATCAATGGCTATTCTTCAAAGCCCTCTATTCTGATGTAGAAAAATGTGGCAAACTGGATGAACTAGGCACCATGCTTTTATATAATTTCTTGAGCTTCCATGCTCAATCTTTTAGTTCTATCTTCCTCCATTGTTCTGACCAGATGCATAGAAAATGCATCATTTACTAATTTGTAGTCATGGAGATAGTGTGTTCTCTACAACTGAGGATAATGGTCCCATATATGGGTGTCATTCAAACTGCCACCAATCTTTCTAACTGTAGTAAGTGCATCAAATGTACCTTTATAAGCACATGAATACACAATATATGAAGTCATATAAAATGAACAGTCCAGGCCTCCTAGGTTCATCAGCTATTCATCTAGGGCATCACTTATGATTTTAGCCCATAATGGCTTGTTATCTATGTAAATGCACATCATGATAACCCATACATTCAATCCTTGAAACTTCCAGTAGTAGGCTGGCCTGTCATCCTGCTGAGCAAGGCAATCATATACTGATACTCATCATCAAAATCAAACTTGTACAGGTGCACTGATAATTTGGCAGAGGCAGTGTAAGGGCTGTTCTTTGCTCTCCATTGATACATCCTCTTTCTTGCAGTCTTTTTGTTATTTCTATATTCAATCTCCAGTTTCTTCAAATCCATACTAACTACCTTTTTCCCAATTGGAAGGTTGAACGTAGATGTAATCCCTTTTATTGACAGATCCGCATATACCCTTCTGTGTTTTTCTACTCGCCTCGTCTTAGGGTTGTAGTTTCTGGCACACTCTACTATTAATTCTAGAGTTTCCATGGAATAAGGAAATCCAGCCGCATACCACATTCCTAATACAAAAATGACATCCAGTAGGGTACTTTCTTTATCATCACCCATCTTGGATGACCATGTTGCCAAATCTATGTTTCCCTGATGAGTATCTCCGATGACACCATATTTGAACTATACTCCCTCAGGTTGGGCAAACATAGGCTTAAGAAATTCTGAATCAGACTTGTTCTTCCTGACGTCCACCATAGATTCCTGCAATGAACACGACTGGTCTTACAACAATATCCACATGCATGCATATACATCATTATATGTTTACGGCATCATGCATATTATACTTATTAATCTTCATTTCATCAGGATATGCATAATTACAGAGCTAAACCATAAAAGAACTTACTACCTGGTTATTATAGAAAATAACAACATGACGGTTTCTAATTACTTACCTTATTATATTTTTATCTTGGATTAAACAGATGATTATGGAAAAGGGGCTTAAATACTAGTGATAATCACGTGCTCCATTCTGCTGTAAGCTATTTGCGTCCGCAGGTAGGTTGTTTGAGGGTTTGAATGTTCTGCGCTCTGTAAAATCTCGTTTCTTCACAAGGTAAATGTAAAATGACCCTGTAAATTCACTTTTAATTTCATTCTTAGGGTAAATTAGGGCAAATCTAGGTTAGATTGATTAAAACCATTGATCTTCTGCCATGAATTTACAGATGCTGCCAGGTGTTTGCATTGTGTTTGCAATCGGTTGGAATCCACCTACTGCATTTATGTGCATTAAATGTTACGCAGCAAGAGGAGGGGGTGATCTTCAGGAGATCAATTGATATTCAGAATATGACCCCCTCGGTGTAATATGACCCTCCGCCTTTGAGCGGGAAAACTTATGTCAATAGATCGGGTCATGTTGAGAATATTAGGGGATGCTCAAAATGTCGGGTGTCTTTATAATATGACCCCCTGAAACTAAAGTGACCCCCCTTTTGAAAGATCAGGATGACGTCACCATCATACTATGTAAAAGGGGTGATATTTGGAAATATACCTCCGTGAGGTAAAAAGGATGATGACGTCACCGTCATACTATGTAAAAGGGGTGATATTTGGAAATATACCTCCGCGAGGTAAAAAGGATGATGACGTCACCGTCATGGTGATTTTCATTGTTCATCAAAACTGATGATGTCATCGGCATATTGGCTCTAGGGTGATATTTTGTGACATGGTGATATTTCGAAATATTGGGTGATATTTAAAATATCAGGTGATATTCAAAATATGACCCCCGCAAAATACATAAAGCTGTTTGACGGGTATATACCACTATCATGTAAAATTGACGTCCGGAGCTCTAGACCGAATGATTATCGGGTGATAAAATTGGATCAGGGTGATCTTCCGTAAGATGACTGATGTTAAGAAATATGATCCCCCCTCGGAATATCAGGTTTGACTAGGACTTTGACTTGTCATAATTTTCGTTCCCTAAGGAATATTAGGGTGATCCAAAAGGCAAACTTGCATGAAATTTTGTACTCTTTCCAACCATGAGGTTATTGACATAAAATATTAACTTTGACTAAATGACCTCATCATGATGAAGTACCCAGCTCCCTTATGCAGGGTCACCTGCATGACTTACTTTTACCAGACCGCCGAAAAGCAAAAAAAAACACAAGCCAAGCCAAGCAGAAAGTTGGGTCCCTGTTTTGTCAAGTCAAAATGGGCCATGTTGTGTAACCACACAACACCACCTAAGTGCATGTATTTATTGGTTACCTCTTTTCCTTATCGCTATCACTTGATTTTATTACATATTATAGTATTATATTTGCATGACATGTTCACTTTTTTTCACTATTTTTACTTGATCTTGTCACTTAAGGGGAAAGGCATTCATTTTTTCTTATAGGTTCTATGTGCTCATACTTTGGTCTCATTGGGTGGAAAATTAAGGGGAACCTTTCATACAAAGTAGGTACACATTCTATACTCAATTTATTTCATTTAATATGCTCAACTCTCAATCACACTTCTCATGATTTAGTTTTATTTTTCTTTCTAGGTGATTTGTGGCACCTCCTTTGTAGTACATACAATTTGAGGGGGGACATATTTTACTTATTCTATTCTCAATTTATACATAGTTTTCACAAGTTGGTGCTTTTTCTTTGATGTTATGATAGGTCTGGTGGATGCCTACACATATTGCGGACAAAGGGAAATCACACTTATTCCAATTGGATCACATTCTAGAATCTAGAAAATCTATATCCTTTTTATGACTTTATTCTTTCATTTATATTTTAGTATGCTTGTTCATATATATTTGCACACACACCAAAGTGAGGGTAAAATGTGGAGGATAAAAGTGCATAACTTAAACTTGTGCCCCTTTGTTTTATGCCATTGTACGTGGTGCCATAAATATATGGTCTTAACATACAATTTAAATCATTTGGTAGACTAATTGACCTTAATATTGAACCTATTATTTCATAGTCTAATTTTGTAGGGTTTCCCCTAGATTATGTGACCTTCCACAGTTATGTCCCCTTGATAAAACTGCACCCACAGTCTTGTCTTCCTATTTCAAATTCAACATCTCTTGCTTCTCAAGTTGAGATAGAACCATAGAGGAGGCCTAGTGCTCCTATTTCAAATTCATCATTTCCTTCTTATCATGTTAGATTTTTAGGAATATGACAGTTATCCATTGGTATGTGTCAAATATCTTGTCATGTCCTCTTTTCTAAACAATTGAGCTAAGGAAATTATTAATAATAATAACTTAATTTATCCTAGTAGCTTCATTTTATAACATTATAAAAGGGCCACTTATGTGTTATTATTAAAAAAGAGCCTAATGTTATATTAAAAAGTGCTTTTAGAAAAGAGGTCCAATGTAATGCTATATTAAAAAGTGTTTTTAGACACTTCTAGGAGGTGAGAAAATGAATTTAAAATTATAAAGGTGATTATAAAAGGAGGAGATGGGCTTAGAAGAAATCATCTATTGTCTTTGTTATCAAACCCCTTTCTGGAAGATCAAGCATTTGTGTTCATCTTTTTTTCCTAAGGATGAAAACCCTCTTGGCATAGGGATTTGGAGGATAAAAACCCTCTAGATTTCCTTAGTTGGGTTGAAGGACAAAAACCCTTGGATTCACTTGGGGTAATTCCATCTAGGGATTACCATCGTGCTGAAAGTTTACAGATTAAGTTCTAGTTGTTGAAAATTTTTAGATTGTGGGAAGTTTACTATAGTACCATTGCTACAGTGATTCTAGATTACTGCTATAGTGATTCCATACTGTTACTACAATACCCTGTCATTATGTGAGTTATCTGTGGTTCAAGTTTGCTTGTGTTTCTAGTTTTAGAATCAGGTTGTTTGGATTTCATTTTAGGTGTGAGTATTTTAGTTTGTTTCAACATTTTAGTTGGTGTGATGTGGAATATTGTAGTGTGCATTTTTAAATTTCAGCATTCCTCTCTAGTGGCGCAACCACCCATTGTAATATAGTTGATCTTGTCATATAAATACAGATGGTACTACTATTCTCATATTGATGTTATTACTATGTTATTGTTTAATGTTTAATGTTTAAGTTTCTATTGTTGACATTTGTATATTTATAGTTGGATGTCCTCTATCATTGCTGCTATGCAACAATAAGCAAGGTTAATAAATTTTTAGTAGCCACATCAGTTATTCCTACTATCGTACCATTATCCACATCAGTTATTATCATTGACTTTATCATATAGTCATAAGATTGTCATGTTTTGCTACAAGGTTGTTTTTCAAATTTGAAGAGATCATAAAGAATCATACCATTTAATATTTTTTGTAGCCAATATCATTGTAAGTTTTTGATATTTGTTGTTATTTAGATGAATAGATTAGTGAAGGCTTCCTACAACAATTGTAGCTTAGGAATAATGTGTTTTCAGAATAAATAATTTATTATTTCATTATGGAAATCTATGCTATTATTCGCCAAAACTAATATTGATATTGCAATTGATCCTCATAGAGGAGTATGGAAGGCTTAGCCACCAGGACCCACCTATCATTAATTCATATTTTGTAAATGTATGCATCATAGGATGTGCGGCCTACTCCCAACAAGTGTATTGGATTTAATATTAATTATATTCTAGTCACCGTATGGCCTCACCCTGCCCATTCTGGGATCTTAGTAATCAAAAGGTGCTAGGATTTATGCATTAATATTGAAAAAATTGTCAAGTGATCAAAATTTTTAATTGGGACATCACATATCTTGAGTTATACGTTTAGGACTTGTATTTAAGGACATCATCCTAAATCATTTTATTTATTAATCATCACCATCTTACATCCGCATATAAAACATCTGTTATAGTCTTAATTTACTTAGTTTCAATTACATTAGCATCAACATTTCCAACCAATAAAAACAATCAAAATCAATAACACATCAAAAACTAAATAAAATCTCTAATCTTTCTCGACATTTTTTATTTCTTTCTCTCAAGTTCTCATACCTATATTTAGATTTATTATTCTAACTCTTTAAAAATTCTAGAATTTAATCCATTGAAAATTTTATCCTTAAATTCCCTTATGCTTTTTTCCCTACACTTACCAATGATTTTGTCTTCAAACAAGTTTGTCATCTAGCCAATGATACATGTTTGTTTACCAATTGCTTTACTACTTTAGATGTCTTTCGATTAAAAAGATGTTAACTAACACAAACTCTTTCGAGTGTAGTTTGGATGTGTAACCCGTGTCAATTCATCTTTTTTTTACACTTGTCTAATTAGTTTGGGAAATAGATTAATGTTTAATTTAGTTAGTCCCAATGTAGATTTAATGTCTCCATGCGTTTATTATATCAATTTGTGTGCCCTTTCTTTCCATGGGCATACCGTAGTTATTTTGGGATTTGTAATATTGATTACTAGTGCAATCGAGGTTAATCTTACTTAACCTTGTTTAATAATTCTTCCCAATGTAAATGTGATGTATCAAACACACATGATTTCATCATGGAAATTGTGAAATCATATCAATATGTTTAATTTCACTTGATTATTAGTATCTACAATAAGCATTTTGGGACAAGTCCTCCTAAACTAGAGGATCCACAAAACACACATATTTATGGTTATATATTAGTGAAGGGAAATAAAAGGATTTAATTTATTGATAAATTAATCAATAACAATTAGACTTAAACTAATAAGAGATTGATAATAATTATAAAAGAGTGAGAATGTATTTAATTAGTAGCCCCTGCTTAAAGTGAGGACTAATGTTTTTATGTCACTAATTTAATTAGTTCAAGTGCCAAGCTGGTAAAATGGCTTTTTCCTAATGTCTACTGCACTTTCATTTGAAAAATGCTATTTTCTCAATTTTCTTGTCTTTTCCTGATTAGCCTGGTGATTTTTTCCTGGGGTTTTGAGATTTTTCTATTTACAAAAATGGGGAGAGATTTTTCTATGTATTTAATTATTTTGTTTAGTGATTGTTGATTTTTCTTTTTGAATTGACTAATGTATAATGATTAGTGCTACAAAACTCAAATGTGATTTAGAATGAGGCTCAAGTGATACATAATTTGTCTAGTTCTTGGAAGGAATTTGCTCTTGTCCTATTTCTCTTGGTACAGTCATGTCTTTTTGGTGTGGTTCAATCCTCCACACCTTTTGACTTTAAAAAATTGTTCGGCTTTAGATGTACATGTGTTTTAAAAACATAGTTTTTTGAGAAGCACCTTTAGGAGCTTGCTATGAACAGAGGGAAATGTGTTTGACTTCCTTGTTGGTTGTAAATCTCGATTGCTGAGGCAATAAGATTGAAGACATGCAAGACAAATAATGTAAGTGCCTATGATGATAAATTGATGTATTTTCAATGTAACGATAATACAAGCCTTGAGAATTTCTTGATAGAATGTCCTAGGGCTTGTCTTTAAATACACAATCCAAGTTATTCAATTTGAGGCATTTGTCATACAATTTCATTGGTAACATTGATTATTTGAAAGGGTTAGTTTAAGGAAATGGGAAAAGAAGTGTGAATTATGGGGACAAGATTGCAAATGGGGTTTTTCCATTAGATAGAACTGCATCCACAATCTAGTCTAGAAGAGGAAAGTCTTAACTTGGGGAGAGACTAGTGTTCTCTTTAAGGAAAGGGATAACATACATGGATGATAGGTTTAGGGTTGAGGTCAACATATGTGTAAAATAAGATAAATTGAACATAATGGCAATGCATAATTCACAACAAGGCCAAAATTAAGTATAAAACAAGAGGGTAAAACGAAAAGGTATGCACTTTTCTCCTTTACATAATGTCCCCACTTTGGCATGCATGTTAAAGTAATGAAAACAATAATATAAATAAGAAAATAGATCAAGGATATGTGTTTGGATGATGTTTCACTCATTGTTCATGCTCTTGGTAGCAATGCATACCCCAACCTACATACACAACTCATTAGTAGTGTTGGAACCTAAAAAAACCAAGTTCCCAAACATGCATCATTTTACTCCAAATCCATCAAAATCCTAGCTTGTGCCTTTGTCTCTTAAACCCATTATTTATACCTGATCTAAGATTACTTTAAATGGGTGTCGTTCATGAAAATTCTAAGAAAAAATCCCCCCAAATCATTATGTTTTTCTTCCTTTGAAAAATCTTCTAAGTGTTGGTCTTTGTTGCCTTTGTCGGCGAAACGGTTAGTTCGCGAACCACCATTTTCACCGACTAAGGTCCTTGGTTCATCATTTGGCCAGTGTGCCAACTAGAGAAAAGGATGAAGGAAAGAAAAAAATTTGGAGTCTTTGTTGGTGAATCGGCTGGTTTGCGAACTGTCGATTTCCTTGACAATGGTTCGCCAGTTCTTGGTTTCGTCGATTGGCCGATAGAGAAGAAGATGAAGATAAATGAGGCTTCTATTGGCAAAGTTGGGAGTTTGCAAACCACAAAGTTCACTGACGTCCCATTTTGCCGATAAGGGAAGTGGATGAAAATTTTCTAAGGTGAAGAAAGATAGAAAAATGAAGAGAAGCCAAGTGCCAAGTTGAGGAAGCTGGAGGTTGGTGAACCTTCAAGTTTGCTGATAGGAGTTTTCGATGACAAAGAGAAATGTACTGGAAGGAAAAAAAATG
The DNA here is from genome assembly GCA_027924645.1 of Cunninghamia lanceolata. Classification (NCBI taxonomy): domain Eukaryota; kingdom Viridiplantae; phylum Streptophyta; class Pinopsida; order Cupressales; family Cupressaceae; genus Cunninghamia; species Cunninghamia lanceolata. The sequence continues at coordinate 5,795,259 of BSBN01000976.1, read as the reverse complement.
AGGGATAGTGGTGAAAGAAGAAGAAAGAAGAAATGAAAGGATGGTTCATGTTAGGTTAAGTTCGCCGGCGAAATTGTCAATGAAGGAGGAAGGCTAATGTGTGAAGGATGGGTAAGTGAAGAAAGGAAAGACAAGATAGTGCGTGATAGATGAAATTTGTCGATAAAAAGAAAAATGGAGATCGAAAGTAAAAATCAAAGGAAAATCAAATGCAGGTGTGAAGCACAATGTAAATGTAATAGTTTAAAATATTTTAACCTTAGTTTAAAATATTTTAGAATGTTGTAAAGGCTTTACATGGGTATTTTGATGGGAGTTGTATTTCAAAATGCCTATCTACTCCTTGGTCACCATGAATGCAAAATTAAAGAGAATGTTCAGGTTGGTGGTTAGGTAGGTGGAATTGGTTGCAGGAATTTATGGGAGTTGGTGAGGGTTAATGCTGGTGTAGGTGGGTAGGTAATTAGTGCCCATCTGCTGAATTAACTTTCCCCCTATATATGCACGTTTGAGAGATGTTCTGGGGGTTGGTGGCTGGAGGTTGTGTAGATTCAAAAATACTTCTTGGGCTTCAAATCATGCCATGTCTAGTTGTAGAAAAGTAATGGGTTGTGAAATAGATGAAAGACAATGTGCAATAGGGTTGTGTAGAGAATGTCTCCATGATTTTTTGTATGTATTTAGGGCTTTCCTGTTATCACATTTGTCAATAAGTTTGTATTGGGCATTTGAAAATGTGACAACATTTTAAATATATTACAAGCCTTGTAATTGTCATATGTGCTTTACATTTGAATGCATGTTGTTATTTTCTAGATTACTAAGTATCTTTGAAGCACAAAACTTGCAATCTGATACAACATATGCTTAGATCAAATTCTCTTTGTTTCCTTTCCATTATTTCCTTTTCTGTCACCTGTGACTCTGTAGCCCAATTGGATTGGCACTGATCTTGGCTCCATCAAACCAATCTCATATCATTTAAAACAAACAAATACCTACCAATGGCTTAGGGTAAAAACCATCTTTCCTGTGAATGCATACTTGCATGGTTTGTATCAGCTATATAGGGGTTTTTGTTGGGAATTAAGGTGTCTCAACCTTGGTAATTCCTTGCATTATTTTGATTGTATTTATTTATTCATTGCCTATGATGTAAATTAATTGTAAATTCCATATTATCATTTTGTGGGATGTGGCACGGTGATGTGTCATCCTACATGGAAGATGACAACTTGTAATTTTGTCCTCACATGAGGAGATAGGCATCCCACATTGTGGTAGGAGTATTTTTCCATGTGTCAGCATCTTGGATGTTGTGTAAGGGAATAATGACTGAAACGATTATGACGGATTCTTATGATGAAGTTATGACATGTAAGAGTTGGAAATAGAAGCTTGTAAGACAGGTGAAGACATGTGTCAAGGAGCATCTTTGAAAAAGGCATCTTTGGGCGCCCCAAGGTGGACTATGACATGTTATAAGAGAATATGCTATTTATAGCCTATGTATGACAGATTCTCTTACAGTTGTAAGTTATGACAGCTATGACAGATTTTATGATGGTCGTAAGAGTCATAAGAGCATCTGTCATAGCCCATTTTGGAAATAGGTGACCTCTTTAGGATGGGGTGTATGGACAAGTGTTAGATGCATCTTACAATGTTGACCAAGTGTCCATAGGCATGGGTTTTGGGCCATGAGGCCAAGTTGGACGCCCATTCCAAGATAGAGCCAATTTTGCCTTGTATATTCTATATAAATAAGTGCTTTGAGGAGGAGATGTAGTATGTGATTGACAGGTACTGTTATGCTGCTAGATTGACTCCAGACATGAGTGTCGAAGACTATTGAAGCTTGCATTGCAAGTGTATTGTAAACCATATTCAGTTTTGATAACATTGTGTAGGTTTTTGAGTGTGGGGTTTTTCACCCGATAAGGGTTTTCCCCATGATATATCTTGTCTCTCTTCTTCTATCTTCTTTTTGGTTCTATGTGTATTGCTGCAATATCTTTGTTATATGTTTCATGTTGCTGTAATTGTAAAGATTAATTGAATTTACATAGCTCTCCCCTCATTAGACTAGTGTAAGAAGCGATTTTCGTACACCTAGCTTCCTTTCAGTTGGTATCATAGCTTGATCACCTTTGGTCCTAGTTGTTGGGTAGGGGTTTTTTGAGCTGATCTTAACTTGAGTGGGAGCCTATGCAGAGTATTTTGAATCTTGTTGCAACAAGGAGACGACAAGCACATCCAGAAGGATAGAGGTGGAGAAATTCAATGGCACTAATTTCAAGTTGTGGAAGCTCAAGATGGAAGACATGCTTGTTGATCGAGACCTCTGGGAAACTTTAGTGGAACAAAACCTATGGCAATGTCACAAGCTGATTGGGATCTCAAGGATTAGAAGGCTAAGGGTCTCATAAGACTTAGTTTTGCTGATTCTGTCCTGTTAAATGTCCATGAGGAGGCTACTGCAAACTTTCTTTGGAAGAAGTTGGGAGGTGTGTATCAAGCCAAATCCCTAGTTAACAAACTTTTTCTGAGAAAGAAGTTGTATTCTCTTCGAATGGAGGATGGAGGATCTGTTGCAGAACATATGAATGTTTTCGACATGCTGGTTGCACAATTGACATCTGTTGGTGTGAAGATGGAGGAGGAGGATCACTGTATGACCTTGCTTTGTTCTTTGCCAGACTCGTGGGATCATCTTGTCATGGCTATTGGAAGCACCACATCCACATTCAAAATGGATGAAGTGGTTTCTTCGCTATTGTTTGAAGAGATGCAGAGAAAGTCTTTTGAGGTAGCCAAAGAGTCTCTTGCAGTTCATGGAAGACCCAAGGAGAAAGGGAAAAAGGACAAGAAAACTGAGAAGGGTAGATCCAAATCCTGTGGGAGATCCAAATCTCCTGGAAAGTCCAAGGCTCTTTGTTGGAACTATGGCAAAACTAGGAATTTCTGAAAGGAATGCAAAGATGAAAAGAAAAAGAAGAAGAAGAACCCAAATTCAGATTCTGACGAGTCACAAGATGATGATGATGATGCTTTCATTGTAGCCCTGGCAACCCATGCATCTGATGATGTGTGGTTGATTGATTCTGGTGCATCATTCCACATGACCTTGCATCGAGACTGGTTTACTAAGTATGAGGAGTTTGATGGTGGAAGGGTGTACCTCGGTGATGACTCTCATCTGAAGATTGTTGGTCATGGAAGAGTCTCTATCTAATTGCCTGATGGACGAGTGAAGGGGATCTCTGGGGTTATGCACATTCCAGGCTTAGCACAGAACCTGCTTTCTATAAGTATGTTGAATGATCCAGGTGTGCAGGTTGTCTTTTCGAAAGAAGGATGCAAGATGACTAGAGGAGATATGGTGCTTGCTAAGGGTGCTAGGAGAGGTACTCTATTTCAGTTGGAGGCATGCATTTCACAATGCAATAGTTCTTCTGACTCAAGGAAGAGGGCAGCAATCACTTCATCCCCACCATCTAAACCAGTAGTGAAGAAATTTGTTGTATCTAGTCCTGATGGTTGTATTCATGCCTTGGAAGTTAAGCTTCCTACTAAAAAGACAGTGTTATGGCATAATAGATTTGGCCACATTGGCAAGAAGGGTCTTAGAACCTTGAAAAATAAAAACCTTGTTGAGGGGTTAGATGATTGTAATCTTGAGTTTGACTTTTGCGAACATTGCATATATGGAAAACAAAACCGTGTTCAGTTTTATTCAAGTTCTCATAAGTCTTCTGGTGTGTTGGACCTTGTTCATTCTGATGTATTTGGTCCTATTAATGTTCCTTCGTTATCAAAATCTGTATATTTTGTATCTTTCAAAGATGACTACAGTCGAAGGACATGGATTTATTTTCTCAGAAGCAAATCTAAAGTCTATAGTAAGTTTAAGAAGTTTAAAGCCTTTGCTAAAAATCAGACTGGTAAAAAGATTTAGTGTTTGAGAACTAACAACGGTGGTGAGTTCTGTTCTACAAAATTTGATAAATATTGCAAGGAACTTGGGATTGAAAGACATAAGACAACTCCATATACCCCACAATAAAATGGAGTTGCAGAGAGGATGAACAAGACACTGATGGAGAAGGCTAGGAGTATGCTTAGTGGAGCTGGCCTAGAACAAAAGTTTTGGGTTGAAGCTGTTGCCACTGCTTGCTATCTTGTAAATAGATCTCCTTCATCAGTTCTTGTTGGTAAGACACCCATGGAGGTGTGATCTGGTAGAAAGCCTTCAATAAGGCATCTTTGTGTTTTTGGTTGTGAGGCATATGCACATGTGCCTAGGGAGAAGCGATCAAAATTGGAGAACAAGGCTATTAAGTGTATCTTCATTGGCTATGGTGTCGGTGTGAAAGGATACAAACTTTAGGACCCTATGGCTGAAAAAGTGTTGTATAGAAGAAGTGTCATCTTTAGAGAGCTAACACCTTCTTCCACTGTCTTATAGCCAGAAGAAAAAGAAAAGAAAGAGGATGTTGTTCACTTTCCTGCTACCCTTGAGAAGACTGAATAGAGAGACAATGTTGGACCTAATGATGAGGAGAGATCTAGCAGCTTTGAAAGCTCAGATGAAGAAGTTGAACCTCAACCTTATCTCTTGAGGAGGTCTACACAGATAAGAAAGCAACCTTAGAGGTTTGGTTATACATTGCTTGATTCTAGTTGTGCTTTTGCTTTGCTTACTAACAGTGATGAACCTAGAACTGTATCAAAGGCTATGGATATGAAAGATGTAGGTTCCTGGAAGGAGGCCATGGAGGATGAGATGGCTTCTTTAGAAAATAATCAAACTTGGGACTTGGTGCCTTTGCCTGCTAGATGGAAACCTGTTGGATGCAAATGGGCATTCAAGAAGAAATTTGGTGCAGATGGCAGTGTTGAGAAGTATAAGGCTAGATTGGTTGCGAAGGGGTATTCACAAGTGGAGGGTATAGATTATGGTGAGATCTTCTCTCCCGTTGCAAAGCTGACATCCATTTGATTCCTGTTATCTCTTGTAGCAGCTTATGACTTAGAGGTAGAACAGATGGATGTGAAGACAACTTTCCTTCATGGTGATTTGGAGGAAGAAATCTACATGTCACAGCTAGAGCATTACATGGTGAAAGGTAAAGAAAATTTGGTTTGAAAGTTAAAGAAGTCTTTGTATGGTTTGAAGTAGTCTCCTAGGAGGTGGTATTTGAAGTTTGATGCCTTTCTGTTGTCAATTAGATTTGTGAGATCGAAATCAGATCACTATGTGTATTATAAGTTTGATGGTGATCATATTCTCATTGTTGTATTATATGTTGATGATATGTTGCTCATTGGGAAGGGTAAGAATATGATTTCTAATTTTAAATCTTAGTTGACAGCACAGTTTGAAATGAAAGATTTAGGGGTAGCCAAGTACATTCTAGGAATAGAAATTAGAAGAGACAAAACTAACAGAAAACTTTGGTTAAGCCAGAGTAAGTATGTGAAGACCTTGTTGGATAGGTTCAACATGGCAGATTGTAGACCATTGTGTGTTCCTATTTCTTTGGGGACAAAGTTGTCTGTTAATGATTGTCCAAAATCTCCTGGTGAGGTGGAGGACATGAGTAGAGTACCTTATGCTAGTGTTGTTGGCAGTTTGATGTATGCTATGGTTTGCATAAGACCAGACATTGCCCAAGTAGTGGGAGTCCTTAGTCAATTTATGGCTAATCTTGGATGGGTACATTGGGATGCAATTAAGCGAGTGTTCAGATATTTGAGGGGTACTTTTGAGTATTCCATATGCTATCATAGTAATGTTACAGGACCTCCGCATTCTCTAGATATTTGTGGATTTAGATTGGGCAGGTGACATTGATAGCAGGAGATCCACTAGTGCTTATGTGTTTACACTGTTTGGTGGTGCTATTAGTTGTATGAGTAAGCGACAACCTGTGGTTGCTTTGTCCATGACAGAAGCTCAGTATATGGCAACAACTCATGCTTGTAAGTAAGCCATTTGGCTTAAGAGATTGTGTTCAAATATTAGTGTTGATGCAGGTTAGATTACGATTAGTTGTGACAGTCAGAGTGTGACTTACCTTGCAAAGAATCTAACTTTCCATGCCAGAACAAAGCATATTGATGTACAGTTTCACTTCATGCGAGACATGGTAGAGGATGGGAAGGTAAATTTGGAGAAGGTAGATACTTTGAAGAATGTTGCAGATGCATTAAGGAAACTAGTTAGCACAGAGAAGTTCAGATGGTATTTGGAGTCTATGGGCCTCTCGGCCTATAATAATTAAATCCTATTATTCTATTGGCTCATACAAGGTGTTCGAAAAGTGGGAGAATGTTGGGAATTAAGGTGTCTCAACCTTGGCAATTCCTTGCATTATTTTGATTGTATTTATTTATTCATTGCCTATGATGTAAATTAATTGTAAATTCCATATTGTCATTTTGTGGGATGTGGCACGGTGATGTGTCATCCTACATGGAAGATGACAACTTGTAATTTTGTCCTCACATGAGATAGACATCCCACTTTGTGGTAGGAGTATTTTTCCATGTATCAACATCTTGGATGTTGTGTAAGGGAATGTTGACCAAAACGGTTATGATGGATTCCTATGACAAAGTTATGACATGTAAGAGTCAAAAATAGAAGCTTGTAAGATAGGTGAAGACCTGTGTCGAGGAGCATCTTTGAAAAAGGCATCTTTGGGCACCCCAAGGTGGACTATGACATGTTCTAAGAGAATATGCTATTTATAGCATGTGTATGATAGATTCTCTTATAGCTGTAAGTTATGATAGCTATGACAGATTCTATGACGATTGTAAGAGTCATAAGAGCATGTCATAGCCCATTTTGGAAATACGTGACCTCTTTGGGATGGGGTGTATGGACAAGTGTCAGATACATCTTACAATGTTGACCAAGTGTCCATAGGCATAGGTTTTGGGCCATGAGGCCAAGTTGGATGCCCATTCCAAGATAGAGCCAATTTTGCCTTGTATATTCTATATAAATAGGTGCTTTGAGGAGGAGATGTAGTATGTGATTGATAGGTATTGTTATTCTGCCAGATTGACTCCAGACACGAGTGTCGAAGACTATTGAAGCTTGCATTGCAAGTGTATTGTAAACCATATTCAGTTTTGATAATACATTGTGTAGGTTTCTGAGTGTGGGGTTTTTCACCCGATAAGGGTTTTCCCCACGATATATCTTGTCTCTTCTTCTATCTTCTTTCTGGTTCTATGTGTATTGCTGCAATATCTCTGTTATATGTTTTATGTTGCTATAATTGTAAAGATTAAATTGAATTTACATACCTCTCCCCACATTAGATTAGTGTAGGAAGTGATTTTCACACACCTAGCTTCCTTTCAGTTTTGTGACAGCCAGTTATTCTTGGTTCAATGATAATTTTGGGATCAAGATAACAAGTTCGGTTTGGTTGTCTAATTGTTTTTAGTTGTTTATTTGGTTTTGAAATCAACACCTATTAAGATATACCCCGAGGAATATCCCTCCAGAGCCTAGCTAAGCTCGAAGTGTAGGGCATGAAACCCACTCCTATAGAGTTGACCTTCAACCCTCCACGTTCTGTTGATGGACCAATTATGCTTGCATGATGACAACCCCAGCCTTGTGAGCGTGATTTCATCCTAGGAAGTGGAGTTGTGGTTTTTGGGACCCAACAACTAGTACCTATAGGTAGCATCAAATCACAATTACTAGTGTGTTATATTTTAGTGAGCATGAAATCAATCAAGTATAAGGCAACTATACACTAAGTCTAAAATCTAAGATGAGTCTAAGTCTGAGATGGAAATATGGGGATGTCACTAAGTTTCCCACCATGAAACCATGCAAAATTTGAGAAAAAAGAAATGCAACATGATGATAGGTTTGTCAAGGAGTTGGAACTAGTGTGGCCTTGTCAATCCATACAAACATGAACCAAAAATGAGAACATGACATGTAGAGTTACTAAGGAGTTGGAACTACTATGACCACCTCAATCTATGCAAACATTAATTAAAAATGAAAACGTGATGTGTAGGGTTGTTTGGAAGTTGGAACCGATGTGCCCTCTCAATCTACATGATCATGAAATCAAGTAAAGGCTCAAAATTAAATCACAATACATATTATTGTTGAGGACTTAGAACTATTGTGGCCTTCTCAATCTATGCATATATAAATTCATGCAAAATATTAGATAGAGTAAATGATGTAATAAGTCCCCTCAAATTTAGTGCATACAACATTATGGAATCAATATGAGGAGAAGAAAAAGTGTGTTGATCACATGTGACAATGGTTTTGCCCTAGTGTATGAATCAATTGATACTAGTGTGAAAGCACATTTGATGGGGGAAATATTTTTAACCCCAAGTGTGAGGAAAATTGATTAAGAAATAAGTTCCATGATGTCACGTCTCGTTTTAATGGACTATATTATATTCTAGATTAATGAACATCTACCATGATTGTTTTACTTTGAGTAAGTTCCACATGTGTGAAGGTAATTATCGTGAAGTTATATTTGAGTAAATTGGAAAATTGATTTAAATGTTAAATATTATTGATGTGATTACAATGATTTGATTTGGCTATGTTTTTGGAGACACTAACCTATTGACATCGAGTTGAGTGCGAATGAATGTAGGTACTTATTGAAGACGAGAACACAATTGAGGTAATGGTGTTATAGCCACTTGGCAAGGACTGTTTAGGATGGTTAACCCTAATGCAATCACACACTCACGTAGTTTCATACTACATTTTTTAAATGGTTTCATATGCATCAACATGTGGTAATAATTGTGATTGATGGTTTGATATTTAGAAAATTATTGTGTTTTTAAGTGTTATGAAAATTCCTTTTCGAATGCATGATTTGATTATAAAAAATAAATGTCTTTTTGAATTATATTTTAATTGGTGTATTGTATTTTTTAAATAGTGAATATATATGGTTGTATTTTATATATATATTAAATAAATAATAATAAATATTTTCTATTTAAATGAGTATAGATGTTTGGAAGACAATATGTAAAATAGATTTAAACAATTATATTAAATTATAATAGGTATATATGGATATATATATTAATTATTTCACTTCTTGATTTATTAAAATAATTGTGTTTTAGTAAAAATAGTTAAATTATGTTAATAATAGTAGTATGATATTTAGAATTGTTGAATAAAAAGAATTAAAAAGCAACTTACTGTCATGCATGTGACAATAAGCTAAATAAAAGATATTATTTTAGAAAATTGAAGCTTTTAAAATTCCATTTCTCATGCAAACGGAAGAAGAGCTCTAGTTAATTGAAAAGCAGTGAATAAATCTAATTTGGGGACGCCAAAAATAAGGGAGACATTTGATAAAAGTGAGGGCATTCAACAGAAGAAGACACCCACGATTTTTACAGCAAGAAAGAATTGATTTTTTGTGAGTGTTGAAGGCAGATTAGCAGTAAGTTTTTATTCATCACCAAATGACCAAGAAGTTGGGGTGTTGAAGGCAACATGAAGGAAATACAAGCAGCGATTAGAAAGAAAGAAGTAGGGAGCGACCAAGCAAATTGTCCTTCATCATTCAGCACAAAAAGACTAGGTATTTCCCTTGTATATTTTATTTTGCAAATAATAATGTTTGTCTTTGGTTTAAATCCTACCTTTGGCCGTCAGGATCGCCCCTCTATTTAATTGTGTTCGCTTAGTAAATCGGCCCCTCTGAATTGGTGATATCAACCTACCTCTTCCTGGCTGCTAAGTAGCAGGCTTGGGCCCGCGTTTCCCTTTTTTTGTTTTAAACCGTTCCACCTAGGATTTACCTCTGTTGCCAATCTATTCAAATACAGCGTAGTGTATAGGATCTATGTGTGAGGGTAAAATAGTGCATCAATCAAATGAATAATAGATGACCCAAACATCAACAAAATAGAGAAACAAAGAAGATTCAAGTAAACAAAGCAATGAACAAACACAGCAAACCTCTTCCGTTTCGAAACTTCTGTTGTTCGCCTATCACGAATCATCCTTTCGCAGATGAGATGAGCCCTCAGAGAGTGCAATCTTTTAAAAGCTGTTGGAGGAAGTCGATGGTGAACGGCTGTAGTGTGATATGCAATGAAGGTGAGCTCCAATGCAACAATGGTGATCTCAAGCTTGTAGATGACAAATGGGTGCCAAAGGCGCGCTGGTGATATTTCTGCAGAGTAACGATGTCAAAATCCTGGATGATTAGAATGAAGGGATGAAGCTTCATTTATAGACCCGGAGGAATAGGAATCAACGGTTGAGAGAAGATATGAAGATCAACGGTTGAGGATGGTTGAGGAATGTGCAACCAGTGGAAACGTGCCAAGTGTCCCAGCTCCATCATGAAAGGTGGGATGTGACAAAACTGATTGGAGAGTTAACTCCATTGACTGGTCTGTTAACAGAATTGATTGATCAGTTAGAAGAGTGGATTGTGGAACTGACTGAATTGATTGAGGATTTGACTCAACTGACAGGTTAGTTAACAGATTTGATTGATTGGTTAACTGACCTCTGATTGGAGAAGAAATAGGCCATGTGGGTGAGGGAAAATAAGATAATTAAATATTAAATATATTTAATTACATGTGCAACCTGATGAGGTGGACAAGGTGAGGTGGACAAGGTGAGGTGGAATTTTGAATTTAGAACTTTAGGATAGAAGAATTAGGCTTAATTAAATAATTTATGATTATTTAATTGTGAAGGACAAATGGAAGAATTTTAATTAAATAAATAGAATTTATTTAGTTATGGAACAGTGAATCGATTAAATAAATTTAGAATATTTATTTAATTAATAGAAGAAGGGAATAAATATTTAGAATATTTATTTAGGATGATTTGTGTCATTTTTAGGCGTATACATTTTGCCCCTCTTTGATGCAATGCAGTTTACAGCGTTGCTTCAAAGAAATTGATAGTCTGAATGATGATACATGCCCCAGTTTGCCCCTGGTGTAGGTTAAATGACGATAGGATGCCCCCTCGGGAGATTGGACGGGAAAAACGGCGAAAGTTTTGGAGACGGACGATCTCACGACGAGGAAGGGGTTAGGATAGGTTGGAGGAAAAGGGACGCGGTCAGGGATGCGTGAGGAAAACGGGAGGAAAAACGGACACGGGAAGTAGTCACAGTCATCACCTAGCCAGAATTAGGGTTTTGGAGGCTATAAATAGGAGCTGGGTCCACAAGAATAGTCATTTGCACACTTGGTGGATCTGGATTGGAGAAGGAGAGCTCAGAGCAAACCTTGAGCAGCATGGCGGCCAGAGCAGCAGACATTCCACGCGAGGAGCATCGATTCGAGCGAGTCCGACGATTCGGGCGGCCAGCAGAGGCAGGACCCCCGGTATGTGCTTCGAAAAAATTCTCCTAGGGTCAAGTTTAGGTGTCATAAATGCTCATAGAAAATAGGTGAAATGAATGCGCCGAAACGCAGAACAGCGCATATGCCCCGCGAAGCTGCGCTTTTGTGATTTCGCGGCGCATATGCCTGTTTCGGCGGCGCATGCGTGAAAGCTGCGCATGTGTTCACTCTGGCGGCGCTTTCGTATTTAAGCGGCGCTTTTGTATTTGTGCCGCGCATGCGTGAAATGTAGCAGCGCATTTGCTAAAGTTGCGCATATGTGACTTCCTGCGGCGCCTCCGTTATTTAGCGGCGCATACGTTGCTTTATGCGGCGCATGCGTTAGAACGGCGCATATGTGGCATGTAGCGGCGCATATGTATTTTTGCGGCGCATACGTCGATTGTTGCGGCGCATATACCAGAAATGGCGCATTTACCACCTGTAGTGGCGCTTTTGCTTGGGATGGCAAATTACTTAGCCAAACTGACTCGATTAGCGTCCTGTTTGACGCAGGAATCGATGAGCTATCTCCGAGATTGCAGGAATCTAGTCAAGAGATGTAGTGTGCTGTTTTGATCAATTTGAAATGCTAAGTTTAGTTGATATAGTCCAATAGATATGTTGAGTATGGTATATGCGGTTTGAGACTGACGTCTTGCTTTGCGTGCTTGCAGGAGGAGATACGAGAGACATTGCAGTCGAGGGAGACGTTCCCTATGCCTCTATTGCAGAGACATATGTTGACGGAGGCTGACAGGGTGGCGCTTGGTGCCATGGGCCTAGATTATGTTTGCTTTATGCCCGAGGTGCGGGCGAACCGAGGACTGCTGACAGCTGCCGTGGAGAGATTCCACAGCGAGGACGGGACCTTCCACTTCCCTACTGGAGAGATGACTGTGACGTTGGAGGACGTTTATAGGATACTGCACTTGCCCGTGGTAGGCGAGTTGGTGGAGTACGACGCACAGCGGGACGCGGGACTCGCCGAGTGTCAGCGAGTATTCGACGATCCCGAGCTGGTGGGACAGGTCATCCCTTGGCAGGATATCTATGACTGCTACGACTACTTCCCTGGGATCGTGGTTGGACTGATTGCGGGCGTTGTATGCCCTGACAGGAGATCGCACGGGTTCCCCATTGGATGGGGCAGGATTATGGAGCGGATGGTGACTGAGGGCACCCGATACGCGTGGGGACCTTGCGTGCTAGCTCACTTATACCACGACATGCATCAGGTGGTGTACCACCGCAGCACGAGTCTATCGGCTGGGGTGCTGCTGCTACAGTTTTGGCTGTGGGAGCACATAGCGGTGACCAGGCCGATATGTGTCTTTGCTAGGCAGAGGGGAGAGCCGTATAGCTATGGCTACGCAGGAGTGATTTCCCAGCACAGGCTGGGGAAGCTAGAGTATTGGAGGCATACATTGGATGGGATAGATGTGGTCGTCTGGCGACCATATCTGGACTGCAAGCCTTGGGACGATGAGGGAGATGAGCTGCCTTTCTGCTTCCAGACCAGGTGGTTGATTGGCCGGACACGGCATATCTTGGAGAGGCAGACGGTGGGCCGAGTACTGAGACAGTTCGGCAGGAGACAGGGCATGCCGCAGGGACAGGCCATGTTTGCACGGACACATGCAGAGAGGGTCCGATGGGGGCCGATGGCTTCTTACGAGGAGGCTCTGGCAGAGTTCCGACAGTTGCCTTATGTGGCCTGGGATATGAGGCGAGAGATTGCAGATGCTGGGGTTACACAGGAGTATGAGGACTGGATTACTGCACATCCATTTCTGAGATATTTAGGACCTGGTATGCTGGTGCCTCGCATTGACGAGGCGGACTCAGAGGAGGAGGGAGAGGCTGGCCCAGGGCGGAGGGCCGCTAGAGGAGGACGAGGGCGCGGTGGCCGAGCTGCAGAGAGGCCGAGGCAGCGGAGGAGGATAGACCGGGCTGGGCAGGCAGTGCCAGGACAGGGGGAGGGACAGCAGCAGGCACAGATGCCACCACCCCAGCAGGTACCACAGCAGCAGGTGCCACAGCAGCAGGTGCCCCAGCAGCAGCGGCTAGGACAGGCAGAGGCCGCACAGGGGCCGGCGCAGGGTGAGGCCCATGAGAGGACCATAGCCAGCCTGAGAGGACAGGTGCGGGAGCTGCAGGCACAGCTGAGGAGAGTGGAGAGGATGCGAGATACAGATGCAGCAGTGATCGCCGGTTTGACTCGCGAGCGAGACATGGCAGATGCCCGGGTACGTCTGATCCTAGTAGAGAGGGACACAGCCGTAGCTGCCATGGGCACAGATGCAGCGAGTACCTTTTTGGTTGGGCAGGTGCAGCAGGCACAGGCACAGGTAGGCCAGTTGCAGACGCAGTTGGCACAGGCACAGACAGACTTAGCCAGAGCATAGCAGCAGGTACAGTACTACCGAGGCTTGTACCATGGTGCCGTGTCGGCGAGCCAGAGGGCAGGGAGTTTTAGGACTCAGTCTGGGGTGGCTCACAGAGCAGGTCCATCCCAGTCAGGGGCATCTGTCATGGGACCTCAGCAGTCAGGAGCCGGCAGTGGTGGCTCACAGCCGCAGGGGTAGTCAGAGACCAGATTTTGTATATTTTGGGGACATGTATCACCGTCTATTTAGACGTACCCTTGTATATGACACTTTGATTTTGAGAGAGATGGTGATATTGTACATTTGGACATCCTTGTATATGATAGTATGGATGATGATGCAGCTTTGTGTATCTATTGCATGCGTTTATGAGATGATTACTTCTATTGCATGATGTGGTTCTATTGCATAGTTAGATGGTTTATATGATGCTATATGAGAAATACTTTGATATGCTGCTATATGATGTCTATATGATTTAATGTGACAAATGAATGCAAAGTGAATATGATGTTCTTGTGATGATGCAAATGTATGTATATGAAACATGATTTCTATGTTACGATGCTGTATAGATATGTGTAAATGCAGATGTGTGTATGGAACATGATTTCTATGTTATGATGTTGTATAGATATGTGAGATGCTACTGGATATTTATATGATGTAATGTTTTGAATGTATGCATTTGTAACATGAGTACTATGGGGTGATGCAACTATACATGTGATGTACTTAGCTATGTTGTTTGATTTTCTGGGCTTTTGAGATTAAGATGTGATGCAAATGTATTGGTGACCTAATGCATTGGATGATGTATTCTACTAACCTAATCATGTGCATGACTAGTTTCTACGAATGATATGATATGCTCCTATATGCCTTGTTTTTGTGATGTCCAAATGTACGCTATCGACAGAAGAATGACATGATGGACAGAGGGATGGTTGCGTAGGAAATTTTCTTGATATCGTTACTCGGCATAGTTTGAATAATGAGGATTGTATGGATGGGTGTATGGATATAGGACGGATGCTTTGCTTTTAGATTGCTTTATTTCATCATTGGGCATTTTGTTTTTGGTATGTTTCTGAAATGTTGTAAGTGAATACAAGCATCGAGGTATAATTGAACCGAGATGACCTGAGCATCGCTTACATGGATTGTGATTTAGCAAGTTAAGACAAGCATCTAGTCAAAATTGAATCTAGATGACCTGAGTACCTCTTGCGTTTCAACAAGCAAGGATTGCCCCCGTTCATGTTAGACCTTTGATGTCCTCGGTGATCTTTTGCCGATCACGTCCTAAGACAAGGCTTCACATTACTAAAGTTTAATCCCCAAATAGCAAACAAAGAAAGTAATCATGCCCCCATCATAGCATCTCTAGCTTTTGGCATCCTTGAGTAGCATAGGAGGGTATGACAGCAAAAATCAAGACTCTGTAACTTAACCCTGTTTCTGGTCTACAAAGCATATTTGCGTTGATATGTGTTTATTTCTTGCCTTAATTTGCATAAAATCATTTAGAAGACCTTGGGTATTTGCTTTGCATTGGATAGGTTAAGATGCCCACAGTCAAGATTTCTGCTTGAAGCGCGGGTGTTTGCTTGCATTTGCTTACTTGATGAGAAAGTTGCACAATCCTTATTGAGAAGACGGACCCTAAGGGACTGACCTAGTGCCTCGGGGGCTCATTGCTAAATGGCCTTGCCTACGTGACGACGCAGAGGCAACGTAGTTCGGGGTAAACCCTAATGGACCATGGATGGACTAGAAGAAAGACGACCAGAATGAAGACAAGAGGGGAGACAAATGGGACTTTGGGAGAGATGGAAGCCTCGGGGGCGCATTAGAATAATGGCCTTGCCTACGTGACGGCGCAGAGGCAACGTAGTTCACGGATTCGGATCACAGACATTGACGAGAGACACTACGCTAAGCTCACTTCGAGGAGACGATATGGGACAAAACCTTGGTTGACAAGGCCATAAGCTGAGTATCAAGCCATGATAGGTAACTGTCAAGTGTTTACTGTGGGATGGATATGGGTCGAATGGGGAAAATAGAGAGAGAAAGGGCTCAAGGTGATTGGATTCCCAAAGATGGAGAATGCGGTTTGTCACAAGTAACACCTGTGTACCAGGTTTTCATCACTTGCTTTTATTTGCACGAGAAGCTAGAAAGTAACATGACGCCTGATTGCCAGGTTTTTATCATGAGACCTATCCAAGGCGCCTGTTTGCCAGGTTTTTACCAAAGGATGATTTTTTTGCATGCTTTCTATTTTTTTCAATTTTTTTTTTTTTTTTTTTTTTCTTTGTAGCTTTTTGATTTTTTTGATTTTATTGTGCCCCCTTGCATTGGGGTTCTCTTAGGTATAGAACCTGCGAAGGTGCATGCTGTTGATGGGATCATCAAACAACTCACCTTCCGATGTGGCCAACTGATATGCCCCCGATCCATAAGCTGCTACAATTACATAGGGTCCAAGCCAGTTAGGCTCGAACTTACCTTTCTTTTCTCTGTCCTGCTGGTTGCGAGGGTTCTCTTTTAGAACTAGGTCCCCAACCTTGAAGCATCTTGGTCTAACCTTGTGGTTGTAGCTTCTTGACATCATCTGTTGATAGGCTTTGAGATGGTCAAAAGCTTTCTGGCGCCGTTCCTCTAGCAGTTCTAACTCTTGCAGTCGGGAGACTCTGTACTCTTCGTCTGATATGAGACCTTTCAACGACACCCGAAGGGATGGGAGTTCGACCTCAATGGGAAGGATGGCTTCGGAACCATAGACGAGGGCGTAAGGTGTAGCACCTGTGGGAGTGCGTATGCTGGTTCGATAGGCCCACAGAGCGGGATTGAGTTGGACGTGCCAATCGCGACCAGCTTCATTGACAGTCTTCTTTAGGATTTTCAGAATGGTTTTATTTGATGCCTCAGCTTGGCCATTACCTTGGGGGTAATATGGGGTGGAGAAGCGATGTTGGATCTTGAAACGCTCACAAAGTTCCTGGACATCCTGATTTTTGAAAGGTCTCCCGTTATCCGTTATGATGGATGAAGGGATGCCATATCGGCAGATAATGTAATTCAGAATGAAAGAGGAAATTTGCTTTCCTGTGACGGTTGATAAGGGAACGGCTTCAATCCACTTTGTAAAGTACTCAGTGGTGGTTATGATGAATTTATGGCCGTTGGAAGAAGGTGGGTGAATCTTTCCCACGAGGTCTAGTCCCCACTGGCAAAAGGGCCAGGGTGTCGTTAGAGGTCTCAACTCCTGAGCAGGTGCATGAATCAGGTTCCCATGTATTTGGCACTGTTTGCACTTTTTGACGAACTGATATGAATCCATTTCCATATTGGGCCAGTAATAACCCAAACGCATGAGTTTCTTAGCTAAGGAAGGACCGCTGGAGTGTGTTCCGCAGATCCCTTCGTGCACGTCTCGCAAGGCAGTTATAGATTCTTCCTGTTCTAGACAACGGAGTAAAGTACCATCCAGACCACGGCGGTAAAGGGTATTGGCGATAACGGTGTAACGGGAGGTTTGTCGGATAAAGGTTCGTTTTTGGTTGGAAGAGAGGTCCAAAGGAAGGATATTGTCCTTGAGGTAAGTGTAGGTCTTACCGTACCAAGGTGAATCAGATCCCACTAGGTGGCAGATGGAATGGGTTTCAAGGAGATCATAAGCCGGCTGCCGAATTGTTTCTACTAAGAACTCATACCGTGACTCTTGTTCAGGTATCTCAAGAAGAGAGGCTATGGTCGCCATTGCATCGGCTGCTTTGTTCTCGATCCTGGGTATTTGCTCAAACGAGATGGTCCCAAAATGTTCTTTGAGATCGTCGACCATTTGCTTGTATGGGATGAGCTTCTCATCTTTGGTCTGATACTCATCGTTGACCTGGTTTATGACAAGCTGCGAATCACCATAGACACATAGTGCTTGAATTTTCCACTCCGTGGCCATCTTGAGACCAATTACCAAAGCCTCATATTCTGCTATATTGTTAGTGCATGGGAATAACAACCTGTAAGACTTTGGAATTGTGTCGCCTTGGGCAGTGATAAACAAGATACCTGCCCCCGATCCATGGTTGGTGTAAGACCCGTCGAAGTAGAGTTTCCAAGGAGATGTGGACAGAGTGAATAAAGACTCATCGGGGAACTCAAACTGCATTGGTGAAGTGTCCTGTAATGGTGCCTCAGCTAGTTGGTCCGCGATGATTTGCCCCTTGACGGCTTTTCTGTCCACATACTCTATACATATTCGCTAAGAAGCATAACCCATTTGGCTAGTCGACCTGTGAGAGCCGCTTTGCTGAGAAGATATTTTAGTGGGTCGATCTTGGCAATGAGTTTGACAGGATGTGCCAACATGTAGTGTCAGAGTTTTTGTGAGGCAAAAACCACCGCAAGGCATGAACGTTCCACCTGTGAGTACTGCAACTCGTAGCCCACTAGGGTTCGACTGATATAGTACACAGCTCTTTCCTTGTTCTCATAGTCTTGCTGCGCTAGGAGAGCCCCAAGAGCAGTAGGTGTAGCAGATATGTAGAGAATCAAAGGTTTTCCTTGGATCGGAGGCATGAGTATAGGAGGATTCATGAGGTACTCCTTGAGCTTGTTAAATGCTTCTTCGCACTGCTCATCCCATTTAAATGGAACGTTCTTATGTAGGAGATGGCTGAAAGGATGGCACTTGTCGGCCAACTGTGAGATGAACCTGCGGATGGCCTGTAGCTTGCCCTGTAAGGATCTCAACTGTGTTAGAGTTTTGGGCGGAGGCATGTCCATGATTGCTTTGACCTTGGCCGGGTCTACCTCTATACCGTTTGCTGACACGATGAAGCCTAGCAGCTTCCCTGATGTGACCCCAAACACACATTTCTTCGGGTTCAATTTTACTTGGAATTGGTCTAGCCATTGGAAGACTTTCTCTAATGTGTCTAGGTGTGAGTCCCTGGTGAGTGATTTTGCCAAGATGTCGTCAACATAATCTTCCATGGTCACATGCATCATGTCGTGAAATATAGTTGTCATGGCTCGCTGATATGTAGCACCTGCGTTTTTCAGCCCAAACGGCATGACATTCCAGCAAAAGGTACCCCAAGGACAAGTGAAAGCGGTTTTGTGCTGATCCTCTGGTGCTATTTTGATCTGGTTGTACCCTGAGAATCCATCCATTAGTGACAGCATTGTATGTCCCGCCGTGAGGTCGACTATGATATCGATGTTAGGCAAGGGGAAGTCATCCTTGCGACATGCTTTGTTTAAGTCTCTAAAATCGTTGCATAGTCGCACCCTGCCATCTGGTTTAGACACTGGCACGATGTTTGATATCCATTCGGGGTAATCAATGGCCCTGATGAACCCCACGTCTAACAATTTCTTGAGTTCTTCCTTGACCAGGAGGGCAATATGGGGATGCATTTTTCTCAGTTTTTGCTTTACGGGCTTCACCCCTGGATCCAATGGCAAGTGATGTAGAATCAGGTTTGGGTCCAAACCTGGCATGTCGGCATATGACCAAGCAAAGCTGCCTCTCTTCTTTTTAAAGAATGGCACAAACTTGGTTTTCTCAGGCGGCGTGAGAGATTTTGCAAAGTGGATTATCTGAGGCTGCTCTTCGGTTCCAATGTTCACTGGCTCTGTTGGCTCTACCACGATCTGTGACCTTTCTTGATACATGTCACTTGGGAGGGTGTCAAGCAATCCATCATCAGGTGCCACAGTTGGGTTTTCACCTTCAGATACGTCCTTTCTTTTTACTTTTTTATGATCTGACACTGCCGCATGGCGGTTTTCACCGTCAGATCCCTTTTTGATCTTTACATTTTTGCGACTAGAAGGCTTGGCACCCTCCCCAAAGTAAGCTACAGTATTGAGTTCGATAGCGAAGCCGGCTTTATGATCTCCTTTTGGTAAGTGATCTCGAAGTTCCATATAGTCAATGTAGGCATCATCATTCTGGAACATATCTAATTGAGGGGTCCCTTTCAGGTCCCAGTCGATAAGTTCAGGGTGTAAAAGGGGAAGGGAGTCGGATGAAAGACCTGATTCATTGATAGTGTGGATGGAAATATTGGGAGCACAGGTGGGGGTAGTGTTCTGGGTGGTACTTTCTTCCAGGTTGTTTATCGCAATGGAATTGATACTTTCCTCGAAAGCCATAACTTCAGGGAGGGGCAAATCAGACTCCAGCGGTCTGTCCCGTTGCGTTTGTCTCTCATGATATGGGCTAAGGGTTTGGATGGTATCAATCTCCTTATCATCGTAGGAGTGTTCTGTCAGCTCGTCCCATTCATACTGATTGGAATCATCTGAATCTGCATCACTATCCCCTTGGAGTGTTTGAATTGTCTCCACTAGGCAGGCATTTTCTTTGGCTTTACCTTTACCTTTGTAGCCTAGGCCAGTCGTGTTTCTAGCCGAAGAAGAGGAAGAGGGTTGTATAGGTTCGATGATCCCCTCTTTTCTGAGGCCGATGGGGCCTTGTCCTTCATATCCCATCCTCTGCAAGATGGTTTCACCTCGCCCATAGAGCTCTGTAGGGAGTTTGGGTGGATCTTGGGATGTGTTTTCTTCTTCGGCATAGAGCCATTGTAAGAGATCTCGCTCCTCTGATTCATCGGATAAGGTCCCCCATTTTACAAAGGGGTTTGCGGGAGTTGTAGGAGGAGCAGAGGGCTTTGGAAAATGCCTGGGTTGATGTTTGGGCTGGCCAAAGGAGCGAGGAGACAAGGGCATTTTTGCAAGGTTGAGGCTATGCTCAATCTGGTATTCCCCCACGCCATTTTCTTTTATGGTGATTTTCATTGGTTTGGGCTGGGAAGAGGAAGCTTCAGCAGTATGGTCTTGTGGCGGAGTGGGGGAGATATGGGCTCGGTTGTTGGGAATGACACATTCCGGTTTGGCTTGGAATGAGTTGCAATGCTGGTAGGGATCGGGGTCGCCGTGTATGGTGACCTGCTTGCCATCGTGTGGGAATTTTATGCACTGATGGTAGGTGGAGGGGACAGCTTTCATGGCATGGATCCATGGTCTCCCTAGTAGAATATTGTAAGCAAGCTCCCGATCAAGGACTTGGCACACCACATCTTTAATTACCGGTCCCACTTGAATGGGTAGGACAACCGTGCCCTTTGTGGTGCGTTCCTCCTCGTCATAGGCCTTTATGGTAATCTTTCTCCGCGGGTCCACTGCCTGTTCAGAGAACCCCAATGCAAGGACTAGCTTCAAAGTGAAAATATTCAAACCGGCACCCCCATCAATGAGGACCCTCTTGATGCGGTGCCTGTGTACGAATGCGACAATGTGTAGAGGAGTGTTGTGGGGTTGAGACATGGAAAGGTCATCTTGTTCTGTGAATGATATGGAAGGGGAGGATGTCAAGTTACCCACCATGGTTTGAAACTTTTCCTGGGCTAGGTTAGTGGGGACAGTAGTCTCCACTAAGGCTTTTTCAAGAATCTCCTTATGAGAAGGAGATAGACGCAGGAGCTCCAATATAGAAATATGAGCTGGAGTCTTTTGCAATTGGTCGATGACATTATATGGGCGGGGGTTGGACGGAGACGGCGACGACCTTGGAGGAGTGGTGTTGATCGTGACTCTACCACTGCGGGTAATTATACTACAACCAGTTCCGTTAGGTCCTGGTTGTTGGTTGGGGGATATGACGTTGACTTGCGGAACATGCTCAGAAATGCAGTTAATGGTGTACTCAAAGGGAACGCTTGCATAGTTAGCATTACTCGACCCACTGTTCTGGTTTGGCCTGTTACGATTGTGGTCATTATTGTTATGACCATTGGAGTTGTTGCCATTGTGACCATTGGTGTGGTGGCCGCCATTGTGATTGTTGTTATATGGCCGGTTGTGGTTTAGGAGAGGATCTCGGTAGGCCACATGAGATTCATTGGAGGTATGCTGTTGCGTTCCTCCCTGATTTTGGTCCAGTATATCTTGTATGACGTTCTTAAGACGGATGCAATTATTGGTTGTGTGCCCCCTTCCTCGATGATACTCACAATAGTCTGTGTCCTTCCAATAGGGAGGTTTGACTATAGGCTCATAGTCACTTGTTGGCGGTAGAGAAATTTCATTGTTAGCCAACAACTTCCTGAGAGCAGACTCTTGAGATTCTCCTAACGGCGTGAATTTTCTCCTTGGGTTCGAATTGAACCAAGGTCTAGATTCCCGAGGGGGTGGCTTGTTGAGTACACCGTTATTTGCTTCTTCCTTAAGAGTGAATATGGGTTGTTGTTTAGGGGCTGCCGCCTTGGCATCCACTACTCCATCGTTGATCACATTCTTGTTCTTGGTCCAAAACTTTGACTTGTCAGTTGTGTAATTGGAAGGAGGTGTGTCCTTGTAGAGCTTGAGAGTTCCTTTAGCGATCATAGCTTTCTCAATGAATAGCCCCATTTCGATGACTTTGGTGAATGAGGTAGGGCATTGTATCTGAATCTGATAGCTAAGATCGGGATTCAAGTTGTGGACAAACATTTCCAATAGTTGTTTCTCAGGCATGTCGTAAGAACACTTGCTAGCTAGCTGTCGCCATCGTTGTAAGAAGGTGGCGAAAGACTCACCACCTTTTTGTTTGGTGTTGCATAGGTCTAGCATAGATACTTCGTGTTCTATGTTGTAAGAGAAGTGCGTTATGAATTTATTGACAAGTTCATCAAAAGTTTTGATTCCAGGTGGAAGACGCGAGAACCACTCCATAGCCTGACCCCCTAAAGATCTTGGGAATAGTCTCATTAAGTAGGTCTCGTTGTGAGCTACCTCTAAACATGCTGCAGTGAATTCCCTGATATGATCTCTAGGATCCCCCTTCCCTTTGTATTTATCAAATTTCGGGATTCCGAACTGAAAGGGGAAAGGTTTCATGACCACACTTCTGTCAAAGGGGTACGGTGCTATATCTTCCAAGGAGTAGTTCTTGGAACTAGTGCCGATCTTAAGGTTGGAGATTTCTCGCTGGAGACTCTCAATTTGTTGTCTCACATCCGCTATAGGAGTATTTTGATCTATGTGTTGTTTTCCGCTTGTATTGGCCTGGGGGACCGTGTCATTTGTGCCTCTCTCATGTGCCTTTGGGACTGTGTCATTTGTGTCCCTCTCATGTTCATTGTCTGCATTTTCCATGATGGAGCTAATGTCAAAGTCTGCGGGGAGTTTGAGTCCGAGACTAGCAAGATGATGGAAATACTTGGTGGGATCCTCAAGGAGTACTCGCTCCACTAGGCGTTGGAATTTGCTATCTTGCATGTGTGCCACTAATTCTTCACGAGAAAATTCTTCATCATCATCGCGTGGTGGGGCGATGTGATCGGAAGGGTCGGCCATTTCAGTTAGCTTGTTGTACTGGGATTGAGTAAGAACCATGCAAGGTGGGGTGGGACGAAATGGACAAGGATTAGAAATTTTGGCAAGATGCCGACTAAGACTGTAATGAATGGGATATCTAGGACAAGACTTGGACAAAGGGTTCTCTCGCTCAATGACTTCAGGTAAGACGGTTGACACAAGACTCTAGCCACTAGCAAGGGTAGTCGATACCAGTCTCACTGTGTAGGGCTTAGTCGTTCAACAAGACTACTAGCAAAAGGTACTGTGACCTACTAGGCTTACGTGAACTCACTAAAGAAGGACCTATGTCGAATCGGTATGGGACAGAATGACGATGGGGTAAGAGTGACTAGGACAGAAGGTGATGGGGAGGACCTTCGAAAGAGAGAGAAACGGGTGAAATGTGTGAAAGTTGACTGCAAGGTTGATTCTGACCTTGGAAAATGGAACTAGGCTGAAATGGGTACTCCGAACAGCTGACGAAAATTTCTCAAAAATAGAGCAGATGCTCACTGTCACACATGCGCAGAAACAAATGCGCAGCAAGAATACATAAATGCGCAGTAAGTCGTAGTATAAGCGCTGCTCTGGTGAGGTACGTATGCGCGGTAACAGTATGCAAATGCGCAGCAGAAAAGTATATGCGCAGCAGGTCGGCGTATATGCGCAGCAAGTCGCTGTAAAAGCGCAGCAGAACAGAGTATATGCGCAGCAGAAAGTACAAAAGCGCCGTAAGTCGGTACAAAAGCGCAGCAAGTCTCTGTATATGCGCAGCAAGTCTTTGTCTTTTGTTGATCATTGATTTTATGATATGAAAATCACCTCTTTCTTGATATTGTTTACTGTTGGAAACTATAGCTAAATCTCAGACATAGTTAAATTATTCTTTGTCAAACAATAGTAATACTACTGAAATCTTTCTGTATGATTTAGAAATTAGTTCTCTATTAGGAATCGACCAATTGATGTGTGAAAACAAAATCTTAAACTTAGATGAAAATAAGGGATTCCTGTAGCTTACTTTCCTTTCTTGATTTGCAGTTAAAAACATTATTTTAAACACTATCATTGAATGACAGTAGAAGTTATAAACTCTGTTTATTTTATTTCTGCTACAGTTATTGTCGCAGTTGCGATAGGAAGACTATTTTTATTATTTCTGGACTTCCTGCCATAGTTGTGACAGTAAGGTTTTGATTGACTTATAAACGTATTTTGTTATAGATAAATGGTCTGAGATAGTTCCTATCACAGATTTGACAGTGAGATTGCTTAAATAACTTAGAATACTTATTGTATTGTGAATTATGATAGAATTATGAATGTTGTAATTATATCAACTTGATAGCTTTATGGACGCAATTGTATGTAACAAATGGGATTATTGCTTGGAAAATGCATTTCCTTGATTGGTGTTTTTTTTGGGAAAGGTATTTTAATGATTTATTGATGAACTTTGATTCTTTTATTTTATTATTTATTTACTTGTTCTTGGGGAAAGAAGTAGATTTCATCTAGGAATGTTATTGGGTTACTTTCATGGCTAGGATGCCAAATGTGCATTTTCAAAGATGGCTTTTCCTCTTTTCAGGAATTGAACCAGGTTACTATTTTAAAGGATTAAATCTAATCAAGTTAACATTGAAAAAGATGTTTATTTTGTCTAGCAAACTTATATATATATATATATATATATATATATATATATATATATATATATATATATATATATCTGCCACATCTTGTTGTGAGACAATCTGCTTTTCATTATTTAGAATTGCACATTTAGACATCAGGGTTGCATCGGGTGTTCCCTCCTGCCAGTTGTTTCTAGGTAGCTAGACATTTCATGTGGGGCTGGGTTTCTGTCGTTTCATGAAGGGATCCAGGGAAGTGTAATTACTTCATGGTTGGTTGGAAAAGCACCTGGGCCATGTTCCCGTCTCTCGGCTCGCAGGTGGAGGACCACTTGGTTCATGCGATTGATGAGCATATTGATTTATTTATTCTTGTTGTACATGATTATTGTAACTTGAAATTGGATGTAATATGGCATGAATGCCCATGGATTTTGTATATTATTTATAGTGCTTTTTACCTGGATTAAGCACGTGACTTTGTAAGATTTAATGACATTTTGATTCATATTTATGAGACTTATCTTTTACTTGAGATATTGTAATTAAGAAGATTAATTACATCTTTTTACTTTGGATATCGTAATGATGTATTTAAGTGGATTATTTACTTCATTTACTTTTGTGATGGTTTTGAGGCTTTTACACATGGCCATGTGCCAAATGTCAGAATGTTACAAAGCCAAGGAAGTAAAATAAATCTTGATACATCTATTCATGATACATCTTGCATAGTTGTTGCTACATTAATTGCTGAGGATTGGTTTCATTGTATATATGTTTAGCTAGACTTGGGGACATTTCAACCCCAATGTTTTAAGAATACCCAAATCTGCATTCAATAATGCATTGCTAGAAATTTACTGATTATGGAGAGTACTTTACTAATGGGGATTTAATGGTTTATTGCTTTGATGCCTTTTGATACCAAAAAAACCATTGTAGAATTCTAAAGTGTACATCTAAGTTGTAATCAAATGTTAATATCTAAATTAGCTTGAGTGGTGTGATCACCACCTCTAAGTGTGTGTTTGGTTGCCTAGATGTGGTCACTACCTCTTAGAGTGTGGTGTGTCACCTTGATGTTGTCGCCACCTCTCAGTGGTTGGTTGGTTTCCCAAGTATGGGTTGCCTCCCAAGTATGGTCGCCACCTCTTAGAGTGTGGTTAGATGCCCACTCAAGATAGACTTTTGTTGGATTCTAATACTGATATATCAAAGTGTCCCTTGAGATCTATGTTGAAATAGATAGGATAAGGTCCCCCTTGTGGCCTCTATCGGTCTAGGATGGCCTAAAAATATTAGACTTACTAATAAAAATATCTTTCAAATTTATTCTATTAAGATTAAAATTGATTTACATTGTTAAGCATTTAGTTTCAAATTCAAAAATCTAAATATATGACTATCACAAAACTTAAATTTATATAATATCAAAATAAAAAAAGGAGGGCATTCTCTCAATGCTCTCAAAATGCACAAATGGAGAACTCAAATTTCCAATACATCATATTCTCAAGAGAGCAACCCAAATATAGATTACATGAAACAAAGAATATCAATGATATTACAACATCACCAAAAGAACCAAGAAGACATAGAAATCAATCTTCCACAAATCACATCCAAGAATTGCATGAGCCATCACAAAACTTTAACCTACAACAAGGCAATTAATAGGAAAATCTTGGCTAATGGGATATTCCACTAACCAACCATAACTAATGTCATTACATGCTACGTAGTGCATGCTATTAATTCTCCCCTAGCTGGAAGAATTGCCACAAGTTGGGTAACAACACCTATACATAAGAAACTAGGCCAATACAACACCAAAAAAGGTTAGAACAATGTTCATGATCCATAAATAAGAAATTAATAAGGGCATAGGGAATAAAACCATATCATTGAGAGCATCCACTTTGTGCCTCAAACCCATAATCATATCAAGAGCCTCCCAAAACATTCCCCATCACATATAAAAAGAATTTCATTGAAGACAAAGGGAAACATAATGAATTTTCATTCCTAAATCAAATTAAAACATGTAATATAGCTCCCCAAGCATCTCTTGCTTAAAGGAAACCAAAAACCACATGAAATATTTACAATGGAAGCATATTTTCCTCCCAATTATGAAATATGCAATAGGAGCACTTTACAAGCCTTTTTTACATAAGATCACATAGAATCAAACAAAAAATGGAAATGGATATAAATTTCCCAATGGAAGGATCTCCCATGCTCTCTCCTCTCATTTAAATTGCTCACACAACAAAAAAATCACAACACAACATCTTGCTCATGCATAAAATTTACAAATGCATCGATAATTCTTTTTAACAAATCAGAAATATGTAAGAATTCATTAGTATTTTAGTTAAAACTCAAACACCATATCCAACAACTCAAAAATGCAAAATAAATTTATGTTTTTCTCCCAAACAAAACATTTAAACAAAATTTTATAAACTTAAATTACAAAAGTGAAGAGGCCTACCTTCAAGTAGATGAGGAAATGTTCAAAAAAACCAATTGGGGAGATTTTATAGGAGATCCCAACTCCCAAGCCCAAAATCACTCTCCAAAGCTCCTCCTAAAATCAACTCTCTCCTTTCTTCTCCAATTGTGCTCTCTCAAAAATGTAAAAATGACAAAAGTCCCCTACTTCAAGAAAAATAGAGGCTATACAAGTTGATTCCATGTCATCCTCTCTCACCCAATGAGATGAAACTTGGAATTCATCCCCAAATCCCAGGAAGCCCATACCACCCATAAATGTGGAAGGACAAACCCATGTGAACCCACATGGGTTGCCTTGCACAAGGCATGGAGTTGTGAAATGCATTCCAAACCCATGCCTCATAACTCCTTGGTCTTCTCAAGACCAAGTTGAGTTTCTCAAACACTTCCTATGCACCCCAACTAGGCCAAGTAGGTACCCCTCCATAGGTACTTGGCCTAGGACCCTAAAAATATAAAAAAACATAAGAATATGAATTTCCCACATCCTCAAAATGCCCCAAAAACCCATATCCAAAATTCACAAATTAGATTAAAAATAAATGACTTAAAACAAATCACATTAATAACAAATATATTACAACATCAAAGGGAGTGGATAGTAGGATGCACACCATGGTTTATATAAGGGGGAGGGGGCATATTGGTCACACTCAATTAAGACAAACTACCTTATTGGGATTCATTATCAGATACCATTACTCCATAAGGTGGAGTAGGATGGTTTAATTTCATTGGTCCATGGTAATCTCCTTTTTTCCATTGGTCACTTGTACACAATCACACCAAGTCAATGGTGATAGAGAAAATCCAGAACAACAAAATATGATTAAAAGAACTATTTACCCTTAGCATGTAATATCTAACATGTCCAATTATCCCAAGGCATTATCACATGATTTAAATACTATATATATATCCATTTCATATTGCATTGCATCATTTAAATAATTAAAACATCTAATTTCAAGTTTAGATTGCATTCAAATTACACTAATTTAGCATGCAACACTATTCACATGTAAAATTCAACTTTTCTCCTAACATAAATTTAAATCGATGACAAGTATCACATACTAATAAAAATCATTCTACATATCTCAATGATCTCAAATATCATCTTACATTAGCATATTAAATCAAAATCTAAAATTAGGGTTATAAATCATTTAAAACAACACTATGCTCCTAGTAAATAATATATCAAATTAAAATGGCTATCGATCAACATGTAAAACACCATTAATCAACAAAATAAAGGTAAGTGAATCCTATAAGCATCATTATGCAACATAATGTCACCCAATAAGGTCAAAAAAGATACAAGAGTATTAAAGGGGTGACATAATGTGTAATTGAACTAGGGCCAAGACATAATCACACAACCTACAAATATATATTAAGAAGAAGTATTGACTAATGTATGCGAACATTCAAATTTCATGATAAAACCTACATACCCACATCATAATCTAAAGGGAACCAATAACACACACATGAGTTTGAGCACCGACAATCAATAACTAGCAAAAATTAATAGATCAAGTTCACAAGTTACCAAGGTTACAAGCAAGGGTTTGCCAATGATTTGACAACATATATCAATAAGATGATTGTGTTAGAAAGAGTTAACATACAAGCACTAAGATCTATCAATAACAGAACCAATCAAGGGTAAGACTACAAGGGTCACAAACATGTTGGGGTTTAGAACATGCTTCACCCTTATAAATCACTAAGGCCATTTTCTACATGGGGGCTCAATTTGGTGAGTAAGATTGCCTCAACCTATTTTAAAGGCCATACATCTATCATTAGTGCAAAACATTATTTTACAAAATGGGTTGAAGCAATACCATAGAAGGCCACCATGATTGCTAATATCTATATTTTTATAATGAGTAATTTTATTTCCAAATTTGGATTTCCATCTACGATTGTGATGGGTAATGGTACATCATTTGAAAACAAAGAGGTAAAGAAATTCTTATAATGATTTCATATACAACATAAGTTTTGCACACCACATTATCCACTAGGTGATGAATAAGCTAAGGCCACCAATAAAAGAATTGAACAAATTTTGAGAAAGAGAGTTGATAAACATTGTACTAATTGGCATACACAACCCGTTGTCAAACTAGTATACACACTCATACTGGGTTTACACCTTATTCTTTGGCTTATGATATGAATGCCATGGTGCATCTTAAGTTTGAGATTCCATCACTATCTGTTTCCCTACATGACATCATTGATGACTATACATATTGGGAACACTATTTACAAGAGTTTGAGATCCTTGATGAGAGATAAGTGAACCCATTAGATAATCTACACATATACCAAAGATAATTAATAAAGAGATATAACAAGGGAATCATCTAACGAGACTTTCAAATTGGAGATTTGGTCCTTCGTACAAATCTAAATAATCCAAATGACAAAAAAAATCAAGAGGCAAATTTTGACCTAATTGGATTGATTTGTTTATCATTACTTCCTAGTACGATGGTTGTGCATTTGGCCTTTCCACTCTTGACAAAAAATGATAAAATATTTTTTGACATCATGTACTTGAAATAATATTACTATTGATCACTATATGTCAAGGTGGTTATCCATTGATCATTATCTTATTATCCCCCTTTTACTTTATGAGCTTCATTGTGCCATTCTTCCCATCTAGGGACATATAGCTATACATAGGCTTTGACAATCACATCATTACAAATTTTCTTTGTACCTTCATGTTTATCTAGTAACATGATTACACATTGATTATGGGCTTACATTGATGCATCATTTGAGTTACACATAGGAGCATCGTGTCTCCTCCTTACATGCTACACCTTTGTAGACATATCTTTATATTTAGGGGCATCACGGTTTCCCTTTACACATTGTGCTTACTATTGCTATATGTTACACTAGGGACCTACCCCATAGTTTTGACTTCATGCCCTTGATCTAGCTTCATGCCCCATAGTTTTACCTTCATGCCTTAGTTCTAGCTTCATGCCCATAATTCTGGCTTCATGCCCCATAATTATGGCTTCCTGCCCTATAGTTTTGGCTTCATGCCCTTGTTTTAACTTCATGCCACTAGTTCCATTTTCATCATCACTAGGGACTTATCACCTTAATTATGCCAATATGTGTTTGTGCTCTTAGATGCCACATTGGTGGAATGTCACTCTAGTGCTTCTTGTACTTACATAGGTGTTCCTAGCCACCAAGGGCCACATCACCATCCTTTTCCCATGTTGGGCAACATTGTTATTTATTGATCTCTTCTCCATCCCATGTACTTAGCATGCTCATTATTTGAGACAATTACATGATCATTACATGACACATTCTTTTATAATCTTGCTATATATGCTTACATGCTTAGATCACATTTACTTTTCATGTACTATATCCCCCCTCTCCTATAATTCTTTGTGTTCTACAAAATACGACCAATTACAAGGGGCATATCTTGTTGCTAACACTCTAATGTTTATCTTTTGCATACAACTATAGGTGCTTAAAGAGGCCGATCTTTCATTCCTATGGAGATTACATGATGAAAGGCAAACCTACACAGTGACACCTTATAGGGTTCATTACTTTATGTGGACCCTTAGCTATATCTTTTGATGTTTAAATATTTACTTTACATACATGTTTGTGAGTGTTACATACTTTTAGATATGTGATCATTCTAGGATTTAGATGCACTTCAAAGTGGGGGCAAAAGGTAATTGTGAAATTTGTATACCCATGCTATTTCCCATTTATCTTTGGGTAATTTTGAGGAGAGTGCCTTGACACAAAAATATTACCAAATGATGTAATCTTGTGCAAAGTCAAGTTCCTTGCCCTATGCCACCTACCTATCCATTACACATATTCCTATACACTTACCACTTAACCCCATCTATATGTTTACACATCCCTATACATTCACCCTATTGCTTATTTATTACACCTACACATGCTTATATTTCCATGCACACGCTACCCACTCTAGTTTGGCCCCTTTCATGTTCTAGGACAAATTCACGATTGCAGGGATGTCTTTGTTGTCACAAAGTCGTCCTTCCCAAATTAAACTTTTAAAATTTGAAATGTTGCTAACTCCCACCTATATCATTTCTTCCTAAAGCCAACTAAATACAAACTTTCTACAATAAGTTGCTATGTCCTTATATTCAAAGGCATACAATATCAACCTCATCCCTTATGATGTTGAGTCAATACACTTAGGGACACATTATCAACCTCATCCTTTAAGATGTCAAGCTAGTACACAGCAAAACTTAATTCTTAATAAACTCTTTCTAAACTAAACAACCTCCTTAATAAACCAAAGTCCACTTCAATAAAATGTCAAATAGTAAGTAAATTCAAAATACATTAAAAATGGCATTAAAAGTTCCCAGTGCCATCAACCATGCATTTAAACTATTTATTTGTAAATAAAGAATAATAATATTTAACAACCATTTATAATATAAAATGTGTGTGCTAGTGATAACCCATTAACTAGTTTCTTCTACGGTTTTCAACTAAACATCCTTTTTTAGTGAAGAAAAAAAAAAATTCTTGATAAGGAGTGCATTTAACACAAAAAAAGAAAATTGAAAAGGAAAGCCATGTGCAAGACTATCAAAGTTGCAACAAATTAAATTAGAAAATTGAAGACTAAAATCCTATTACGCGTCAATTTTTCTTGTCACGGACGAAACCGTGTAACACATTCCTACTCCAATGTATGACATTATTATTCTTAACAAAGAAAAAAATTGTTGTTGAAGGAGCGTAAACATAATGCTCCACAACTATACAAGAAATAATAATAACTTTAATTTAGGTTTTTTTGGGGGGGTATGAGTTTAAGTCAAATACTTTAATGAAATATCAGTAACTTGAGAGGTTTTATTCAACTAGCAACTACTTACATTAATATAGCTATATGCAAGGGAAAATAAACTTTCGTAACACGTAAGTTAGGTTAGTTCAATAGATAATAAGTATGTTAGTTATTTGTAAAGGAAAATAAACTTTCCTAACATTTAATTTAGGTTAATTCAATGGATATAAGTAACTTAAATTAAATATTGGTTGGTATGAGTGTAGATAAAGTTGTGATTAATGTTATTTTCGAAAATGAAATGTAAAGAGGATAAGGATAATTAGTTTTATGATTGGAAAATAAATTATTTTTAATATAGACTCGATTTAATTGTCTCTGACTTAGAAATGCTATCTCTCTATAAGTGTAATGCTTTAGATTTTTTGTTGGGCCTAAAGCCTATCTAGGTGCAATTCATGGCTTAGGGTCTTGTCTACATTTGCAAAATCTACCCTCCATGCTCAAACTTGAGCCTGCTTAGTGTGTATATCTACTTTACAACTTGCCTAATTAATCTTTGTATACTCTGCTCTTTTATGATACCTAAGACTGTTAGTATTTAAATATATCCATCATTATAGGGAAGAACCCTATAATGATGTATAAATATTTGTTTCTTCTTTTAATGCACCAAGCTAAAGTGTTTTGCTATTAATTACTCCTTGAGTGCTTCTAGGATGAGAGAGGATGTGAGAGAGATATGAGATGTGAAATGGATGTGTAAGGCCCAACCATTTTTTGACTTTAGTCGCACTATATATACTTAATGACTGTGATAGTTTTAGCTACTTTGGGACAACTGCATCTTTCTTTGACCTTAGATCCATGGCTATCACATTAATAATATTGTATTGGATTATAGTATGTGGTTATCTAACTTAGTAGATGGAGTTAACTAGTTTCCTTATGACTATTGTATTAATGTGGATAAAGTGACTTAAATCTAATTAGCAAAAAACGTTGATTTAGATGCTTCTAGTTAAAGTTAGTATTGTTAGCATTATCTTTTGATTTAGATGGATTATGCCCATGTGGTTACCTTCCTAAAGGAATTCCCTAGTTTTGTTTTGACCTAAATAATTTTGAGATACTTGGAAAGTTTAACTAAGTAATGTTGATTTTAATGTGATGGAAATTACTCTCGTATTTTAAAAAATAATTTAATATGAGAAATTATATTGGAATTGAATTAACCCTAAGTAATGGCAATACTAACCCTGATGTAGGATGAACACTTGTTAAACAATTATTTATATTAATAACTTGTCATAGGATCTTGACAGTCGTGAATTTCTCTCGTAAAATTGTATAGTATGGGTGTTGCTATTAACCTTAACTCTTATAGCATTGTTTGAATGAATCTTATTTCAATGATATATTATGTTGAGAATAAAGTAAGTAGGTTGTAAAACATTGATTCAAATGATAGGTAAATTTTTGATACATTTTGATATAGTTATTGAAATTGTGGTTTTTAATGTGAATACTAAATTATGAAAAATTGATATGGTTAATTTAATACTATTATTTTTATTTGGAAAGATATTATTGAGCTAATCATGTTGTGATGCCATCCTAGATGCTAACTATTGTGATTCAATACTATTTTATGCATTTGATTTCTCTTAAATTGTTGCATGTGAATATTTTTATTCTAACCCTATCACTTTGACTATCTATTCTTAGTGTATTTGATGTGCACATTGAGTTTGTAGGGATATTTGTAGGTTGATAAATGGGAGAATGAGAGATCAATCAAGAACCTTAGCCAACCTACACACTCCACCTTTTGAAGTAATGGGAATTTGACCATTTTTCCCAATTTCAACATTGTCTTAGTCTATGAGAAGACTGTGACCCCTTAGAATGAGCCTTGTCACCCCTAAGCGAGTTTGTTTCATTGTGTGTTTTAATTTTTTTTCAATGATGTCAATATTTTAAGGTTGGTATACATCTCTTTTGTGCACACTCAGACTTGCCTTTGTGGTCGGTTTCAAGCATGATAAAACATTGTTTTTATGTGGAAATGGCTCACTTGGGTAATTATTCATAGGATAGGTACTTTTGGGCCATGTATTCCTATGATTGGGTGAAAACTATACCCAACTAACCCCTTGGAAAGAGCATGCCATAAATAGCCATGTAAAAAACGTGATGTAGGTTAACCATCCATCTCTCCTTTCAAGTACGTGGTTATCTAACTTAGTAGATGAAGTTAACTAGTTTTCTTATGACTATTGTATCAATGTGGATAAAGTGACTCAAATCTAATTACCAAAAGAAATTGATTTAGGTGCTTCTAGTTAAAGTTAGCATTGTTAGTATTATCTTTTGATTTAGATGGATCATGTCCATGTGGTTACCTTCCTTGAGAAGGAATTCCCTAGTTTTGTTTTGACCTAAATAATTTTGAGATACCTAGAAAGTTTAACTAAGTAATGTTGTTTTTAATGTGATGGCAATTACTCTTGTATTTTTTAAAAATAATTTAATATGAGAAATTGTGTTGGAATTAAATTAAACCTAAGTAATGGCAATACTAACCTTGGTGCAGGATGAACACTTGTTAAGTAAATTTATTTATATTAATAAATTGTCATAGGATCTTGATAGTCATGAATTTCTCATATAAAATTGTATAGTATGGGTGTTGTCATTATTAACCTTAACTCTTATAGCATTGCTTGAATGATTATCTCAATGATATATTATGTTGAGTATAAAGTAAGTAGGTGATAAAACATTGATTCAAATGACAGGTGAAATTTTGATATAGTTATTGAAAATTTGTTTTTAATGTGAATACAAAATTATGAAGAATTGATATGGTTTAGTACTATTATTTTTATTTAGAAAGATATTATTTATCTAATCATGTTGTGATGCCATCCTAGGTGCTACCTATTGTGATGAGATACTATTTTATGTATTTTATTTCATAAATTGTTGCATGTGAATATTTTGATTCTAACCCTATTGCTTTGGCTATCTATTCTCAATGTATTTGATGTGCACATTGAGTTTGTTAGGATACTTGTAGGTTGACCACTAAGAGAATGATAAATTAATTGAGAACCTTAGCCACCCTACCCACTCCACCTTTCAAAGTAATGGGAATTTGACCATGTTTCCCAATTTCAACATTGTCTTAGTCTATGAGAAGACTAGGACCCCTTAGGATGAGCCTTGTCCCCTCTAAGTGGGTTTGTTTCATTATGTGTTTTAAATTTTATTTTCTTTCAATGATGTCAATATTTTAAGGTTGGTATTGTTTTATATGAAAAGAGGTTTTGATGGGGTTGTTTTAGTTTGAATCCTCCTTTCCACAAAACATTCCAAGGGCTTTTCAACCGAGTGCTTCTCCTATCGAGAGGAGAGTCATCTATCAGATTGGGTTGCCACTTGGTTTTCTGCTGGGAAATTTAGAAGTTATCACACAATTTTGCCAATTAATGCTTTTATGCCCTTGAAACCCTAATTTAAGCAAAATAGTAATTAAATTTGCAAATTATGACAAATGCTAGAGGAATTAGACAAAGGGTAGAGAACCTTAACTCACTATTTTTCGCAGTCCAAAAAATGGAAATGTCGGGGACAATGGTGATGGCGCCCTAGTCCAATGTGTTGCTTTTTCTGTGGATTCCCGATCTCCTTCCGACATTGATCTCTACTATATCTTTAGTTTTCGATGATCTGACAATGGAGGACAATGGTGATGGCACCCTTGTCCCAAATTCCCGCACAATGTCTGCTTCTTTTCATATCCTAAATCTTCAATGTTTCCCTATCTTCCCTGCAACTCCACTTTCTCCAGATCCAATACTTGTAATTTGCAATCACAAGGAGTGTGGGAGGGGGTTGTGGTGTTTAGAGGCTTGCCTTAGTCAAGCTCCAGAGAGACATTCAAGTTTTTGAACACCATTGTTAGAGAGAGAGTACGTATCCTTGTGGGATAGAGGCAAAAATCCAAATGATAATGATGATAAGACATAATAGATGTCACCTTGATGATGAAGCTCCCATGGGAGAAAGAAGCTCTTCAATGCCATGAGGAGAAGATGTAATCCAACCTGCAAAAACAAACACAATAACAATGCTATGCTCTACAACACAATGATAATCACAAGTATGCCAATAGCTTTCAATTATAAACATCCTCTAGATATCTTCTAGTTTGCAAATGATAACCTAAACATGCTTATATATGCAACTATAAAGATTCCCACCAAGAATTTCATATTTGAAACTTATGATGTTAACCTGGAAACCAAATAAATGTCACAAACCCAACATTTGAATTTAGGGTAAACCCAAAATAGGGCTACACTAGGGCGCTAGCACCCTTGTCCACCCCTTGTCTTTGTTCCGGCATCGTTAAATTAGCACCCCCTAGGTCCTATTTGCCACAAGACCCAAGGGTTTTCTCATCGAGAGTTTGAATTATCATGCAAGATGCTCTAAATGCAATCTAAAGACCTGGGAGCTAAACCTTAAAGGAAAAAGCCCCCAAGTGTACATTTTTCTGACATAACATTTAGCCCCCACTTTAATGTATGTATTAAACGCAAGGCCAATACATGCATTAAAGTAAGGTTGACAAACCTAGCAAACACACCAAGCACAGAGAAGACACACCAAACACATTGGAGACAATAACAAGCATGCAAAACATGGAGAAGACAGTTACAGACACACAAAACACAAAGAATACAACATTGAAGACATGCAGAGCACAAAGAATACAATGAATGCAGTGATTATTTTATTTTTGATTTTCCCCATATGAAATGCAGAATGCAAGTACAACAAAAGTAAATAAACAAATCCCAAAAAGTGTAGAGGAGCTCTTCACCACCGATCTTGCACTTTTTGAGAATAGACACGCCAAACAAAATCCCAAGGTGTAGATGAGCTGTTCACCACTGGTCTTGCACCTTGAGAACAAACATGCCAAACAAATCCCAAAGTGTAGAGGAGCTCATTGCCATCGGTCTTGCACTTTGAGAACAAGCACGCCATACACACACACACTGAAGACACAGAGAAAACACAACAGACAAGCAATGAAGTGAAACTATTGCTAGGTTCATCACCATCTCAAGCACATTATAGGCACACACAGATGATTGGGCTTTGCCAAAACAACAGTCAAAAACACGCTTAAGGGTTGAGTTAGTCATAGAATCGCTCCTCGCCTCGCAGTGAGGACTTTTGAAAATGACAAGATAATGCAATCTCTCTGAGAAATACACCATCCACGCCTTGTGATGAGGGCTTAAGATAAAAGGATATGCTTGATATCCTGCCTCTGCAGAGGGCTTAAATGATTTTGATTAATTTTTAGATTGTTCAAACATGCTTTATTATGATCTAAAGTTGACAACTTACCTTATATATGCCCCCACCTTAAGGTGGTTGATATCATGTACTGATATCAAACACGTTAAGGTAGGAATAAAACACACAAGGGAACAAGAGCTCTCACAAATCCCATGCCACCCAGAGGTGACATGTACTTTACGATCATCAAATGTTACCACAAACACATCCCTGCAAGAAAAGTGTTAGTGTCCAAATAATCATGATAAACAACAATGCATATGATCAACTACATGAAAGAGCCAAGCAAGGCGATATTCATAATTGTTTAGGGTAAAATTTGGATTGTTTAATGTTTAAGTGTTCAGATGTTTGAATCCTCCTTTCACCCTTAACATTCAAGGACCTAGGGTTGAGTGGCAATGCACTATCATAGCCTAGGTTGCTGTGAGATGTAGGGAAACTTGGATTAGGGTATTTAATTATCAATTTTCCTTCTCTTATGCTTAATTTACCATTACAACCCTAATTTTGCAAATGTGACAGTAAACAGATGAATTACAGAAAAAGCTTTTGCAGAGGGATGTAAAATATCAAATCACAGAGTACCTATTTTCGGGGTTCTAAGGCAGAAACGTTGGGGACAAAAGAGCGGGCACCTAAGTCCAAGGCCCTACATTTTGTCAGGATCTAAGAACTCAGTCTGCAACTCTTTCCTGCTCTTCCAGAGATTTTACTGTCATGGAACTTGGAGGACTAATGAGCGGGCACCCAAGTCCAGGGGGCAGATTTTCTTCCTGTTCTACAATTTTGACACTCCAAGATGTCTTCTTGCAATTTTACTTTGTCCAGCTCCTCAACCTGTAACCTGCAACCATGAAAACTTTGGGAGGGGGTTGTGGTGTTTAGAGGCTTGCCTTAGTCAAACCCTGAAGGACACTTAAGTCTCCGAACACCATTGTCAGATAAAGAGTGTGCGCCCTTTTGAGGTAGAGGTAAAAACCAAAGGAAATGATGATGAAAACACAATATAATGTCACCTTGTAGTGAAGAACTCATGGGAGGAAGATGCCCTTCATTCCATAATGAAATGGATG
Organism: Cunninghamia lanceolata; assembly: GCA_027924645.1. NCBI lineage: Eukaryota > Viridiplantae > Streptophyta > Pinopsida > Cupressales > Cupressaceae > Cunninghamia > Cunninghamia lanceolata. Next base: position 5,756,630 of record BSBN01000976.1, on the reverse strand, counting down.
CTCAAATTTGCAAACACAAACACATAGACAACACAATTCTACTCTTGCAACACAATGAAAGCCTTGAATCACCTTGAGAATGCCTAAGGTTTACAATGATCATCTCCAGTTTCTAAATGAATGCCTAAACATGCTTTTATATGCAACTACAAACACTCCCACCAAGATTTTGTAAATTCAAACTTACTGTGTCGGCATAGGACCCAAATAATGGTCATAAGCCGACACCTAAAAATTGGGAGTGACCCAAAATAGGGGGAGGACTAGGGCGCGCCAATATTTCAGAAATTCAAACTTATCGTGTTGGCACAGAACCCAAATAACGGTCACAAGCCGACACCCAAAAATTGGGACTGCCCCAAAATAGGGCAGGACTAGGGTGCGGACGCCCAAGTCCTCCCCCCTATTTTGGGCAGGGTTAGCTCAAGGGGTCCTCCTAGGTCCCATTTGTCATGTTACCTAGGGCTTATTCCATCGGGATGCCAAATTATGAATTAACATGTCCTAAGTGCATGCAAAATCCTGGAGCTAAACCTTATGAGTGAAAAGCCCCCAAGGCGACATTTTTTGACGTTACATTTAGCCCCCACTTTAATGTATGTATAAATGCAAGGCCAATACATGTATTAAAGTATGGTCACAAACATAGCAAACACACCAAGCACGGAGAAGACACGCCAATCACATAGAAGACAATAACATGCACACAAAAAATAGAGAAGACAGTTACAGTCACGCAAAACACGGAGAAGACAACAAATGCATGGAAGACACATTCATGCATGGAAGACAGGCATGATATCTTTTCTTTTCTTTTTCTCATATATATGAAATGTAGATGCAAGTACTGGAAAATAAACAAACCTCCTATAATGCAGGAAGCACTCATCGCGCTGGTCTTTAGACTGCATATATGGGGCAACATACACGCAAGACACACAAAACCTCCCAAAATGCAGGAAGCACTCATCGCGCTAGTCTTTAGACTACATATGGGGCAACAAACATGCCAAACAAAGCAAGCATGCCAAACACACACTTGAAGACATAGAGAAAACACAACATACAAGTGATGGAGTGTACCTATTTCTAGGTCCAACACCATCTCAGGTACATTATAGGCACACACTGACGATTGGACTTTGCCACAACAATCACTGAAAACATGCTTAAGGGTTGAGTTAGTCACATAACTGCTCCCCGCCTCTGCAGAGGACTTTTGAAAATGATAGGATGATGTAATATGCTCTGAGAAATACACCATCCTCACTTCCGTAGAGGGCTTAAGATAAAAAGGATATACGTGATATCCCACCTCCACAGAGGGCTTCCATGATTGATTAATTGATTGCAAACAAACTCAGGATGTAGGAAGCACTCATCGCACTGGTCTTTAAACTGCATCTAAGGACAAGCACATTGCTAACATCTACAACAAACAGCTTACCTTATATATGCCCCATCTTAAGGTGGTTGATATCATGCATCGATATCAAGCACATTAAGGTAGGAAGAAAACACACAAGGGAACACATACTTTCGCAAAGCCCATGCCCCCCGGAGGTGACATGTACTTCACGATCGTCAAATGTTCCCACAAACACATCCCTGCAAGAAACATGTTAGTGTCTACAATATCATGATAAACAACAATAATGCATATGATTAATCACACAAAGAGCAAAGGTTATACAATGAATTCAGAGTTTGAGGATAACCATGGGGCTATATCATGAAGCTCTCCAAATCGAGTACTGCCAAGGCTAGATTCAAAGACAAACAAAGGTACACGGAGCAGCAATATTGTTAAGGTTTGTAAATGAGATAGAAACATCATCATAGTCACTACGCGGAAAGCATGAGTGCTTCCACTAGCTAAGTGTTGGATAAAATATACAACCCCATCATCATATTAGGAACTAAGTCCATTTTTTTTTATTGCTCTCGAAAGGGACACTAGGTCCGCATCAATATAAATATTTTTCATCATCCGCCCACTAGATAGAAATACTAGAGGAAGGGAAACAATAAATAAGAGAGGAGAAACAAGTGTCTTAGGGATAGTCACATAGGAGGGTGCCCCCAAGTTACCAACCACAATGCTATGTCTACAAGACACAACACACAAGAATGAAATCAGAGAGAGATGAAATATAGAAGAATGATGACACAAATAGAAGAAGGTCACAATAGAGGCGGTCTTCTGGTATCCTGGACCTTACAAGAGAATCAAGGGTCATCCTAGGAGGCCTAAAAAATACATAACACATCATGGGGGAAACACATCATGAGAGAGATAAAGGGTTAGAGATACTTACCTGTAAGGAGGCTCATGCTAGGTTTCATTATTAAGTAAATCATCGTCATCCTCCCACTCCCTAATGTTAGAGGAAAGTGGGACATAAGGTACCATAGCCAAATTCATGTCCTTCTCATCATGTTGTTCATTGTTAGGATCATCTTTGTTTGGTTGAATGTTAGGATTAATGTTTTCTTGTTGAGAGGCAAGGTTTATAGCATAAGCTCATCTTCTTCTTCTTATTTCTCTTGCTTTTCTATTTTGTTTCCTTTTACCACTTATCTCTTGTAAGATAGGGCAATCCTCTTTCATAGGTTTGTGCAATTTAGAAGATGAAGCACCGGGATCAATCCTCATTTATCGCGGTGGAATATTTTGTTGTCGATAATGACCTCCCGATCCTTGTAAGGATTTCAGGGGAGGAACCTCAGCATAGGGACCTTGTCCTTTTGGTCTAAGATTCTCTTCACATGCGGGTTGTTTATCTTTTGTCATTTCTTGCATAGAAGGACCAGGTATTTTAGTTTTATCCCAAAAATAATCTAATACGTAATGCTTTTTCTCAACCAAAGGTTTATACTTGTTTCGAGGGACGGTAATCATACATCCATCAAAAGGGAATTTTAGACAATGGTGTATTGTTGAAGGGATAGCTTTCATTTTTTTTAGCAAAGGGTGTCCCAATTTAATTCGAAAGAGGTCAGAAATAATGACAACATCAAACCATTGCTCGACATGTTTTCCAGATAGTGTTACCAACAATGATATCTTACCCAAAGGTTTGATAAAGGTTCCCTTATGTGTCTTAATCATCATCCTCAAGAGGTCATAAGAACCTTGTATTAATTGATGTGAAAAGAGGAACTCTTCAGTGGAAACATTAGTCATGCAACTAGGATCAATAAGACTTCCATCCACAAGATTTCCCATCATTTTCATAGTGATGTAAAGAGGTCCTTCAGAGTCTCTAATTGTTCTATCATGAGGTGTAAACATAATTTCAAGTTCAAGGGCCTTTCTTTTCATGTAAGGTCTAGGAGGGAACCTATTATTGTTGTTGTGATTAGAGGCCATATTTATATGCTCAAATCAGATTTAAAAGTTTTTTTCAAAAGTTTAACAAAGGCAAGTGCAAAATGATATGCCCAAAATAGCCGAAAATGCTTGATTTTTATACCTTTTTTCAATGCAAATAAGTGAAACAAAGGGTGTTGTAAGGATTTTGATCAGGGGCAGTGAATTATATGTCTGATATCAGTCCAATATAGAAGGAAGATCCTTCACAACACACTCTTGATGCAAATTTAAGATGATGCCAAGTCAAAATATAGTGAAAATATGCTAAAATGTGCGATTTTTTTCACCAAATTTCGATTGAAAGGAGCATGACAAAGGGTGTTGTGAGGAAAATGATGATGGAAAGAAAATTATATCAGTAATAACAGCCTCTTAATGCCAAAATATCTGTCAAAACATGTTTTTAGTGCCACTTAAGGTCAAACCCTAGTGAAAATATAGCAAAAATAGGCTATTTTTCACAGTTTTCCAACTCCAAGACCTAGAAAAAGGGGCATTGTAATGAATTTTAGGAGGAATAGAAAATAAAAGAAATTATATTAGTCACCTCAATCCATAAAATTTGTCACAACACACTTGGAGTGCAAACTAGGCCAAACCCTAGGGCAAAAATAGCAAAAATGTGTAGTTTTTCACCAAATTTTCAATGCAAGAGCCCGTTAAAAGGATGTTGTGAAGATTTTTAGGAGGGGAAGAAAATAAATACCCTGATAACAACTGAGTAATGAAAAAATACCATTCACAACATGACTATGGTATACATTTAGAGAGTCGATAAGGCCAAATCTAGTGAAAATCGTTGTTTTTGAAGCCCTAGGTTTAAGATGTTGACACAAAATGCTATATGAATGTTTTGAAGTCTGATTTATGATGGAAATAAAATAATCTCAGATATGAAAATGAATTCCAAGACATAATATGCAAAATGCAAATGCAAATCTAATGAAAATACATGAAAATTGCTAGTTTTTTGTTGAACTTTTCTAAGCAAAAATGCAAATATTTTAAATCTAAATGCGAATTTACACCAAAATGCAAGACTCAAACCAAATTCTAATTTTAATGAGCCTATAAAATCAGTATAAAAATCTGAAAGAAGATTTTTCCTACTAACCCTAGATTTTGGAATTACTAGGTTTAATGAAAATTGTCAAAATTTCTACAAAACCCTAGCAAATTAATGATGCAAATGTAATGCAAATTATTGAATTTTTGTAATTTTCTATACTTTATATCAGATCTATTGCAAAAATCATAAATTATGGAAATTTAGAAAGAATTGATACAAATTAGTAAGCCTAATAATGCATTTTTTTTATTTTTTCAAAATTTTTAATTTTTTGAATTTTTTTCAATGCAATAAAATGAATGACTATATGAATGAATGAAATAAATCCAAACCTAAAGACAAACACTCAGTAAGTTCCAATTAAGTCCAAAAACATGGGTTCACCAAAATGTTTAGGGTAAAATTTTGATTGTTTAATGTTTAAGTGTTCAGATGTTTGAATCCTCCTTTCACCCTTAACATTCAAGGACCTAGGGTCGAGTGGCAATGCACTATCATACCCTAGGTCACTGTGAAATGTAGGGAAACTTGGATTAGGGTCTTTACTTATCAATTTTCCTTCTCTTATGCTTAATTGACCATTAAAAACCTAATTTTGCAAATGCGACAGTAAACAGATGAATTACAAAAAAAGCTCTTGCAGAGGGATGTAAAATCTCAAATTACAGAGTACCTGTTTTCAGGGTTCCAAGGCAGAAAAGTTAGGGACAAAAGAGCGGGTGCCCAAGTCCAAGGCCCTTCTTTTTGTTAGGATCTGAGAACTCAGTCTGCAACTCTTTCCTGCTGTTCTAGAGATTTTCCCGTCATGGAACTTGGAGGACGAATGAGCGGGCACCCAAGTACAGGGGGCAGATTTTCTTCCTGTTCTGTAATTCTGACACTCCAAGATGTCTTCCTGCAACTTCACTTTGTGCATCTCCTCAACTTGTAACCTACAACCATGAAAAATTTGGCAGGGGGTTGTGGTGTTTAGAGGCTTGCCTCAGTCAAACCCCAGAGGACACTTAATTCTCTGAACACCGTTGTCAGATAAAGAGTGTGTGCCCTTGTGAGGTAAAGGCAAAAACCAAAGGAAATGATGATGAAAACATAATATAATGTCACCTTGTAGTGAAGAAATCATGGGAGGAAGATGCCTTTCATTCCATAATGAAATGGATGCTCAAATCTGTAAACACAAACACATAGACAACACAATTCTGCTCTTGCAACACAATGAAATCCTTGATTCACCTTGAGAATGCCTAAAGTTCACAATGATCATCTCTAGTTTCTAAATGAATGCCTAAAGTTCACAATGATCATCTCCAGTTTCTAAATGAATGCCTAAACATGCTTTTATATGCAACTACAAACACTCCCGCCAAGATTTCGTAAATTCAAACTTACCGTGTCAGCATAGGACCCAAATAACGGTCATAAGCCGACACCCAAAAATTGGGATTGCCCCAAAATAGGGTAGGATTAGGGCACAGGTGCTCAAGTCCTCCCCCTATTTTGGGCAGGGTCTAGCTTAAGGGGTCCTCCTAGGTCCCATTTGTCATGCTACCTAGGGCTCATTCCAGCAGGATGCCAAATTATGAAGTAAGATGTCCTAAGTGCATGAAAAAGACCTGGGAGCTAAACCTTATGAGGTAAAAGCCCCCAAGGGGACATTTTCCAACTTTACAATAATAAACAAAGTGCACATAGTAGTAGTACTATTAAAGTGTTGTTAGCAAGATAAGATAACATTGACATCAACATCAAGATAGAGAAATCACACGCAGTGATTCCACTAGCCAAGCGTTAGATAATATGTAACAACCTTGTCGTCATATATGGACTAGGTCCATTTTTTGATTACTCGTGAAAGGGACGCTAGGTCCACATTAGTATAATATATTTTTCGTCATCTGACAGCTAGATGGAAACACTAGAGGAATGGAAACAATAAATCAGAGAGGATAATAAGTGCCTTAGGGACAGTCATGTAGGAGGGTGCCCCCAAGTCACCAACCATGACCCTATGTCCGTTAGACACAACACACAATAATGAAATCAAAGGAGAGGAAATATAGAAGAATGATGATACATATAGAAGGTTACAATAGAGGTGGTCTCCTAATATCCTTGACCTTACGAGAGAATCAAGGGTCATCCTAGGAGGCCTAACAACACATAACACATCATGGGGGAAGCATAACACGAGAGATGAAGGGTTAAAGATACTTACTTGTAGAGCGGTCCATGCTAGAAGTCATCATGAATCAAATCATCCTCTTTCCAATCTCAAATGCTAGAGGGAATAGGTGTGTAAGGTGCCATTGCCAAATCTTTGTCATTATTCTTTTGTTCATTCTTAAATGCTTCTTGGTTTGATTCAATGTTGGGTGGAATGTTTTCTTGTTGGAGCTTACTAGTACACCTATTTTATATCTTCTTAGGAGGTGAAAGAAGCTAATTGCTTTGAATGATCTCAACATCCATCCCTAAGGGATTTAATGTGTGAGACTTCTCCTCATCCACTAGTGCCAAACCCTTGGTGATGTCCAAATGACTTGAATATTCAATTGAAGAAGGGAGAGTAAGGGTCTTCTCCTCCTTAGTGATATCCAAGTTGTGTGAATAAGCAACTAAAGGAACAAAGTTGGTAGGATGATCTCTAGAGGTTTCATGCACTACAATAGGAGTTTGATTATTATTAAATGAATGCTCATTATCTATACATGGGATGTTCTTTGTTAAAGGGAGCTCCTCATTCATTAATGCTTCATCTTGGCCAGAGTGAGCATTGGAATGGAAAAGTGGTGGTGGCTCTTCATGTACTAATGCTTCATCTTGGCCAGAGTGAGCATTAGAATGAAGATTTGGTGGTATGTCGTTTAAGGGATGTGTCAATGAATTCAACCTATTGCATCAAAGTGTCCTCATGAGGAGGAACGAATTTGGGAGAGGGATCATAAGGTAAACTTAAGTTATCATCACATGTTTTAGCAATAAGTGTCATAGTGGAATGTTCCATAAAGTCATCTAGGCTTCATCTAACATTTTGAGGTCATCAGTAGTATATATATTATTGATCATGAATTTAGTGAGATCATCTAATATCACAGGATATATTCCCATGAGATTTGTGAAGCTATCAAAATCAGATATATAACAAAGGATTTCATATGTGGAGCATATAGAGAGATCAACATCATGAATGTATGCTATTTGTTCCAAGACTTGAGGATATTCATGAGTAAATTTAGAGAAATGATCCATGTCTATGATGTATGCAAATAAAGATTCCAAGGAAGTATCCATGATATATGTTTTAAAATGAATTCCAATTCATATTTTAAAGATTTTCCAAAACTTATGCAAGAACAAATGCAAAAGTGTATGTGTAAATGCTCTAAAATGCTTGTTTTTTTGACTTTTTTTTCAATGCAAATGAAGAAAGAAAAGGTGTTGTAAAGATTTTAAAGAGGGACAGAACATTATACACCTAAAAAAAGTCCACTAATGCAAAAATACCTTTCACAACATGCTTTTGAAGCAACTCTAGAGAGTCGATAAGCCAAAACCTAGTGAAAATAGGCTAAAATATGCGATTTTTCACCAAATCTCAATGCAAAAGAGTAGGGGAAAGGGTGTTGTCAGGAAAATGATGATGGAAAACAACTTATGACGATAAAAAAAGCCACCTAATTCCAAAAAATCTGTTACAACATGCCTATAGTGCCATTCTAGATCAAACCCTAGTGCAAAAATAGCAAAAATATGCAAATTTTCACAAAATTTCAATGAAAAAGGCCCAAAAGAAAGGGTGCTGTAAGGAAATTGAGAAGGGGAAGAATATAATAATACTAATAACAGCCAATTAGTGCAGCAAAAAGCCTTACAACACACTTGAAGTGCAAATCTAGCAAGATGATAAGGCCAAATCTAGTGAAAAATGCAAGTTTTAAAATCCTAGGCATGAAATTGCACAAGGAGGCCACTATGATACAACACTACCATTAGAGATCAGAACTAATGAGTGTTTTAACAAGGTAGTAAAATCTGAGACAAGATTTTGACTACAACCCTAGCTCATGCAAAACTAGGTTTTCATGAAAAGTGCAAAATTTTAAGCAATTTCTAACAAATCGAGCATGCAAATGCAATGCAAATGAATTGTAAATGATGAATTTCTATATTTTGGATCAGATCTAATGAAAATAATAGAAGTTGAAATTAGATGCCAATTAATTCAAATTTTACAAAAATGCAAGCCTAATATGTTGGTGTGAACACATAATTCACATGTTACGTTGACTTAGTGAGTCTTCTAGATGTCTAGTTGAGTCTAGTTGTGTGTTGAGTTGTTGATAGTTGGAGTGAGTTGTCTTATCCTCCACATGTGCAATTAGTTATCATCCTCTAATTGACACATGTTGTAGGAATATCTCCACCTTTCACTCCACCCTTTAGCTCTCACCTTGCCTTTATAAGCAAGGCTCACTCATTGTATTTCATACAGCTTCATATGATTTTTGTATTTGATTCATTGCTCCATTGTTTTAGCATCTTATCTTGTCATCTTTGTGTAGAAGGTTGTCTTGATTGCAGGTGATCCTGGTTTACTGAGTCACATTGACTCTTACATAATAAGCCAATTTTTGCAAATTTTCTAATTTTTTCAATTTTTTTGTAGTTTTTCAAATGCAATATTGAAAATAATGAATTGAATAATGGTAAATTTCAGATCTGATGTAAAAATTAGAGAATTAATTAAAAACAATTGAGTGAATGCACACTATGTCAAAAATCAAACCCTACAATGCAATTTTTTTTTTTCAATTTTTCCAAATATATCAATTTTTTTGTAAATTTTTGAATGCAATAGAATGAATGAATGTAGATCTATGAAACAACACTCAGCAAGGTGCCAAAAGGTTCAAAACACAAGTTCACCAAAATTTTTTATATGAAAAGAGGGGTTTTGATGGGCTTGTTTTAGTTTGAATCCTCCTTTCCACAAAACACTCCAAGGGCTTTTCAACTGAGTGCTTCTCCTATCAAGAGGAGAGTCATCTATCAGATTGGGTTGCCACTTAGTTTTCTGTTGGGAAATTCAGAAGTTATCACACAATGATTCCAATTAATGCTTTTATGCCCTTGAAACCCTAATTTAAGCAAAACAATAATTAAATATATGAATTACGACAAATGCTACAAGAATTAGACAAAGGACAGAGAACCTTAACTCACTATTTTTCACAGTTTGGAAAATGGAAATGTCGAGGACAATGGTGATGGTGCCCTAGTCCAATGTGCTACTTTTTCTATGGATTCCCGATCTCCTTCTGACACTGATCTCTGCTATATCTTCAGTTTTTGGTGATATGATAATGGAGGACAGTGGTGATGATGCCCTTGTCCTAAAATCCGGCACAGTGTCTGCTTCTTTTTAGATCCTGAATCTTCAATGTTTCCCTATCTTCCCTGCAACTCCACTTTCTCCAAATTTGATACCTGTAATCTGTAATCACAAGGAGTGTGGGAGGGGGTTGTGGTGTTTAGAGGCTTGCCTTAGTCAAGCTCTGGAGAGACATTCAAGTCTTTCAAACACCGTTGTTAGAAAGAGAGTAGGTATCCTTATGGGATAGAGGCAAAAATCCAAATGATAATGATGATAAGACACAATAAATGTCACCTTGATGATGAAGCTCTCATGGGAGGAAGAAGCTCTTCAATGCCATGAGGAGAAGATGTAATCCAACCCGCAAAAACAAACACAATAACAATGCTATGCTCTGCAACACAATGATAATCACAAGTATGCCAATAGCTTTTAATCATAAACATCCTCTAGATATCTTCTAGTTTGTAAATGATAACATAAACATGCTTATTTATGCAACTATTAAGATTCCTGCCAAGAATTTCATATTTGAAACTTATGATATCAGCTTGGAAACCAAATAATGGTCACAAACCTAACATTTGAATTTAGGGCAGACCCAAAATAGGGCTAGACTAGGGTGCTAGCACCCTTGTCCACCCCCTGTCTTTGTTCTAGTATTGTTAAATTAGCACCCCCTAGGTCCTATTTGTCACAAGACCCAAGGGTTTTCTCATTGGGAGTCTGAATTATCATGCAAGATGCTCTAAATGCAATCTAAAGACCTGGGAGCTAAACCTTAAAGGAAAAAGCCCCCAAAGGTGCATTTTTCTAACATAATAGGTATATGTCTCTTTTTGTGAAAACTTAGATTTTCCTTTGTGGTAGGTTTTAAAGAGTGATAAAACATTGTTTTATGTGGAAATGGCCCACTTGGGCAAGTATTAACATGATAGGTACTTTTGGGCCATGTATTCCTAGGATTGGATGAGAACTGTACCCAACTAACCCCTTGGAAAGAGAAATTCATAAATAGCCATGTAAAAGATGTGATGTAGGTTAACCATCCATCTCTCCTTTCAAGTATGTGGTTATCTAACTTTATAGATGAAGTTAACTAGTTTCCTTTGACTATTGTAACCATGTGGATAAAGTGACTTAAATCTAATTAGAAAAAAAAATGATTTAGGTGATTCTAGTTAAATTTAGTATTGTTAGTATTATCTTTTGATGCAAGAAGGCCCCTCTTGACAATGGACTCTCCTATGCAAGAAATTCCTCCAACCTCTCAATCCCTACACACAATCTTCACATACCTTCAACATTCTTAATGTATGTAACTTCTTAGCAGCTCTACCACACACTACAGCTTCTTTGCACCTACTCTCTACAACAAATTGGTGGATTACTTCCCCAATGTCCAACTCCTATAGTCTCAACCTAGCTTCACTCTGCAACTTCTACAATGGAAAATACTCTGTCTATTTTCTAGAGGTTGACACCTTCACTCTTGTATTCATAGGTTTTAAATTCTCCATTGATATGAATGCCAATCAACTCAGAGTTGAGGCAATGCCCCCAAAACAAGTCAAAATTTCAATGGTTTTTATTAACATTCCAGAGAATGGAAAATGAGGCAGCAGTTTCAGCAATAAATAAGTTTAAACAATGTATCTCTTGGACCTTCCCAGTCCACATGCCTCTTGAGGCATTCTTTCTTTTTATTTTATGTATTATATAACAACAAATCATTGGGTCTTCTCCTACCCATGTGGACTTTTCAAAGTTTATGAATATTACCATGGGATATAGAAACATAAGTTCAAGAAAATATAGATTGAATCCAATGACTTCCTTCCAAGACTACCATGGCCTTTTGATGCATTTTGTCAAACAACTATCATGCATAGCTAGGTATCATGAGGTAGAAGTAGTACCATTTAAAGAAGGAGATTTGTTCTTTGCTTTCATCTAGATGTTTGCAATCAAACTCGTCTACTACAAATGACTATAGAGACGGTCTGATCCCCTCTGACCCACAAGATATCATATAATGTGATGTGTACACAACTACAAATTAAGTGTTTGTGGTATGTTTTTTATGTTAGCAGGAGGCCTAAGTGTCACACCCCAAATTTTGACTATGTTTTACTTTTTACTTGCATGTAATTAGTAGTTGATTATGCATGAATTAATAATTGGATGTTATGTGAAAATGTCAAGATAAATCACTGAAATCATGAGTTTATGTTTATAATGTTAGAATTTAGACATGTTATTATAAGATCTCATGATTATTTATTCATGAGGTTTATGGACTGATTAACGATGCACTAATACCAGTTTGGTGATTGCAAGTTATAACTAGGAAATAGCTTTTCCACCCTTCGAGAGAGAGAGCATCATCAGAGAGAAGAGAATAGATGTATGGATAGAATAGATTGTTTTCCATCTAAGTCTTGTGCTTTCATAGTTTAGTGAACCTTTGTTGAGCTTGGTAAGTTATGTTTGACCAATTGGTCTAAGTTTGGTTCTAACTTAATACCTTGCGTACCATATTTTGAGAAATGTGAATTCAAAAATGCCCAAGGGGTCAAGAGATGATTAGAGGTTATCATTTCCATGTTATATTATATAAATTATTACTTTTGGAAAATCAAGAGTATTAATATTCCAATGTGTTGAGATAGAGAAGTTAAATCTCAAGAATCAACCCAGAATTTGTTTAGAAAACTTGAAAAATCTTAAATCGGTTATAACATTCATTTAGTCTATTATTTATTATGGTCGACAGTGAATGGTCGAGAAACCATAGATCAAGACAACTATACCTTAGGAAGAGTCTATGAAGTACTTATGATAAAATAAATGATTTCATGATAGAGTTAGAAACCTGATATATTACACAAAAGTGCTCAATCTTTGGGTCATTGAGTAGAATGATAGGAAGTCATGGACCCTAGTATTTGCAAGTATGCAAAGAAGGACTCTCTAAAAGGTTAAAGTTACCTAAACCCATATAATACAAAGTAAATTCTAAGTCAGATTGACTAGGATTTGAGTTTAGTCAAGACAATTTATGTCTAGAGATACTAGTCAAACAAGTCAAATTTATAGATAAACTTTGGCCAAAGTGATGCATTTGTCTTTGCATACATTTGTCAATTCATCATGTTTGGATTGCGTAACCTATCAGAATGATCATACTTAGTTAGAAGATTATCTAGAGTTGTATGGTTGATTGAGTTATGTAGGACACAAAACTAGACTCAGATGGAAACCTGTTGGTTCCTAAGTCTATACTCTTCATGAAGAGTAGGGACACTTCTAGATGGAAGATGGGTAGGGGATCGCCGATCTGTGGTTGGAGGAAAAGCACTCAGATGATGCTTTCCCTCTACAAAAGAAGACTCGCTGAGAGTTGTGAGATAGATACCAAGATTCTAGATGCAGTATAATTCATGATTGACTTATGATTTTCAAACTTATGTAAACTTATTCATATTGCCAAGTGCAAATTATTTGTAATTGTAAAGTGAAATGATTTCACTATGGTTTTATCTTTGAATATATTATAATTTCAAGGTTGAAAAATATTCAAAAAATATATGCATTTAAATTAATGAGATTATGCAAATGTTAAAAGATTTTTTTCTCATGGTTAAAGATGTTCCTTTACTTTCTTAGTAAATTTTGTGAGTAATTCCAAGTTGTATGAGTTGGTATGTTACATATGGTATTAGAGCTACTGGGTTCAACACATGGACCTAGGAGCTCACTTCAAGAAAACTTGTCAATGTTTGGCAAATTGGCTAATGTTTGAAATTGGTTCTATGCTAGAATGGCATGGAGAAGAACCAAAAAAGCTGCTAGGAAATTGATTCCCTAGAACTTACCCAAGATAGTGGTTAAGAAAGAACCGAGGAGGTAAAACTCTAAGAACATATTAACTATGCTGAGGGTGCATAGTTGGAAGACTCTAAAACATTCGCTAACACTCTTAAGTGTATTCGATTAGAAAAGAAACAACACAACAAACTAGCTAAGAAACCCATTGATCCTACTCGCGTAGTTAAACTGAGTAAAATGTCTGCTAGTCGTGACATGTCATTTGGGTGTGGTCATGATGCCGCTACATTAGGAAATAGGTGTTAGAGAAGTACTTGCGTGTACATCTACCCTCCAAGTTTGCTTTACTAGATTTTGATGGAGAAGAGGAACCTAAGGAATATCCTTTAACTGATAGTGACATGTAGTGTTGTTGAGTTATCTATCTAAATAAGGATGTATTTATACCCATAATAAACTATAATAAAGATGAGATTATTTTGCACAAATTTGAGCATTTTGATTAGATTTTATATCAAATTTTAAATTAATGAGAATCATTTTTATGAATTCTAATCTATAACTTAATATGAATATCAAGTGTGATATAGAGTATCATCATGGTTCGAACTCAAACAAATCTTAGAGCTAGTCAAGGAGAGTCGAATCCTTCTAAAAACCCAATGACTAAGCTGGATTAGATATTGACCATGTTGAATGAAAGCAAGGAGAAGCTTGGAAACCTAGAACAAGAAGTTAGGGGCCAAGGCAAATCCAAAGGAGAAAAAGAGGACTCACATGTAGGGGATGATGATTATGTCCATGATCCCATTACTCATAGTGAACGAAGGGAGGCTATTGAGAAGACTAAGTCTTAAGAAGAAAGGAGAAATAGACTTGCCTTACAACTGTCAAGAGACATGAAGAAAGTGACCCCACCCAAGTTTAATGGAATAGTAAGTGGTGATGCTGTAGAAGTTTGGTTGACAGAAAAGGAAAAGTATTTCAAGATCAGAAATTACTCTGAGATAACCGAGGCAGTTTGGGGTGCCTATTGATTGGTAGGTGAAGCATCCACATGGTGGATGAATAAGAAAATGGAACTAGGGCCAAGTTCTCTGAGCTTAACCTAGAATCAATTTGTAGTCATATTTCGACAAAGGTGGTTACCACAACTTTTATTTGACCAAAAGCTAATAGATTTCTAGAATCTACGATAAGGAGAAATGTCAATGGTTGAATATTGGGAAAAGTTCACACGTCTCCTAAAGTATGTGCCACAATATTAGAAAGATGAAACGTTATGAATTAGAAAATTCATCATGGGTCCGAATGCCTAGATAGATGGAGAAGTGGATGTGCATGGCCCTACCACTAGGGACCAAGTTTTTGAGAAGGCAATCAAACAAGAGCAAAAAATGAAGTCAATTTCTGCATATCATGAGAAGAATCAGAAGAGGTTTAACAAGTCACAAACTTCTCAACCTTTCAGGAAAAGGAATGGAAAACAAGATGTGAATAAGAAAAGTGACAAGGGCTTCAAAAATAGTAGGAATGGAGCCAGAAATGAGAAGAACAACAATAGCAATTTCTGGAAGATTGATTCCAACAAACTTGTTGAAAAGTGAGGACCTCCTAGAGGATATTTCTCTTGTGGTGGAGATCATTACACAAATCAATGTCCAACCAAGAACAAAGGAGTTCAAAAGCATAGTAATGCATTACCTACCCAAAAATCTTCTTTTCATTAGAGGATCCATGTGGCATTGGACAATCACCAGGTGGAGTACCAGATTACTCCCATAGAGATGATAGGTACTTTGTTTGGAGTTCATATCTCTATTTTAATTGATATTGGAGCAACTAAAAGTTTTATTTCTCCAAGAGTATTGAATAAATTTCCTAGAAGAGATAGATATATGGCTAAACCCTGGTCAATTGAATATGCTAACTAGACTAAACCTCAGGTAGAGCAATGCCTATTTGAAGCCAAGATTGATCTTCCAAGTTTTTCAACTAAGGTGAATTTGTTTGTAGCCCCTAGGTTCCTATGATGTTATCTTAGGAATAAATTGGCTATGGAGACATAGGGCCAATGTTGACTATTTTGTAAAAATAGTTGAGTGTCTAGACGATGTAGGAAACAAAGTCTATCTACAAGGCACATAAAGAAAAGTCAAGATTAGACCAATCTCTGCTATGAAATTGAATAGGGCTAGGTGAAAAAATGTCAAATTTTTGCAGTCAAAATGGAACTATTATGTAGTCTTACAACACACCCCATTTTGTTTGGACAAAATGGGGACCCAACTACTTTTCCTCCTGTATGTATGTTTGTTGTTTGGGCAGTAATGGTAAAATGGACATCCTCCTCTAGGTCAAGTCTAACCCAAATTTCAAATTGAGATTTTCCCCCATGAAGGCCATAAATAAATAGAGGATGAAATTTTGATCAACTTTGCCTTTTGAATCATATTGAAATTCATTGTTATGAACAAGTTAAGCTCGTTTGAATTTCTGGTCAACCAGATATCTCGATCAATGAGATATGGATATTACAAATGTACAATATCATGTCTAGTCCTTGTGTTAAGTCTCAAATGAATAGCCACAGTATCCAGACCCAAAAAGAGAATTAAACATCATTGATTTAACTATGCATCCTCACTCGATATCAAGCCAATATCCCAAGGTAAATATCCATATCCATGTCTGGGCTAAAACCGTCAAATTTATCACATCAAGCTATAAAACTATATACCAAACAAGATATTTCAATTGAATTTAGTCCATTGAACAAATATCCATATCTATGTCCATACTCAGTGCTAGCTATCAAACTTACCTTAGCTTTTAAACTTTCTAATGCATGGATATATTACACCAAACATTTTGCACCAAATTTTAAATTTGAAATATCCATGTCCATATCTATGTCCTATCCCAAAGACCCTCATCCCAGATACTTAAAACATTGATTTTTCAATTGGATATCTCACAATGGATATTTCACAATGGACATTTCAAATATCCTGACCCACACGGTCAAATGATAACTCACCACTTGTATCCTCAATCAAAGGAGTTTGACCACCCTATTAGTGATGTCACTAGACCAAGTTCCCATCATGATATTTGCTTAATCTCTGGTCAAAGTCAAATGGATAATCTGTAGGGGATATTTTGACCGGATGTTAAACTTTAAACATCCACGTCAATGTTCCTCCTCCTTCATATGGCCTTGGATACACACCCCAAGGTGAACGATCTCAAGATGTTGGTACTTCCTCCACTCCTCCTAAATCACCCACTTTCCATCGCAAAACCTATCATATCCCTAAAACATATGTCACCATTCCACTTCCCTTATCATATACATCCCACAGGCATGTGACCATACACCTTCCACCATGCAATCTACCTCCGTTACTTCCAACTCCTAATATCCCACCATACATTTCACCACTTCTTCCAACACCTTATTCATCCATCTATGAATATTCTAACAATCCCAATCATGGCCAACAAATGCACATGTTGTCTAAACAAAGGGCTTCCACCAACCCCACTTCCACCATCCCATAGGAATTCAACAATAAAAATATGGATGCCTCTACCGATAAAGTCAAAAATCATAAGAGTCCTCATGACCTAGGATACAAAAGCCAAGAGTCAGAAAAACATCCTTCTCAAGAGCAGCATACACCCACACACCTATGCCAAACTGAAAAAGGTGTGGGTCCACATCCAACAAATAATTACCTCTGAAGCTACACAAAAGTTGTGTACACCCAAGCCCATACCTTCACAGGTATTATCTAAAAGAAAAATGGTTTGAGTACCTAAGAAAAAAGCTATCAAGTCAAATGAGGCATCCACCTCTCAAGAATCCAAACCATCCACTTTCTCCCATTCCATCCAAAAGTCTCAAATTCTTCCATCCCACATGGCAAGCAAAAATTAGAAAAATACCCAGTCTATGTGGATCCCAACATGCCTAAATCTTTCATCCACAAGCAAAAGTCTCTGTTTCTTCCTGCACTACTTTCCCATCACCAGCTTCAATGTTTATCACGGTATGTGCAACCGTTGGTCATGATTCCCTTCCATCCCATGACATTTCCACATACCTCCATCTCCCCTTCCTTCCACTATTATCCTATGTATCTTCCTCACCCTATTCCTATGGTCCATGCTTTTGCATAAGCCTTCCCTCCATCCTTGCATAACTCTTACACAACCTGCATCATCATCCACTATCGTACCTTCCACAATCCGCTATCTACCTTCTCCATCTCACTGTCACGCAATCTGCTACCAACATCTATGAGAACACTTGACATGGTCCATGCGACGACATCTTTCTAGTGATACTATCACCTTCATGGAGCTTGATGCTTGAGTTCCTCTCATCCGTATTCCACCTTCTAAAAGAAAAACAAGAAAAATCTCTTTGTCCAACGGTGAAAATTTGGCAAACAGGTGCCTTGGATAAGTACCATGATGAAAACCTGGCAAACAGGCATCGTGTGTAAGTTGATCTTCTGTGTCACCTACACTTGGGGGCACCTTGTCTCATTGGCCTATCACTCTTCTCCTATCAGTTTCTTTCCATACCATTTCCTAACCTATCCTTCTATATTGTCTAGCCTATCCATCCTAATCTTCCCTTCCTCTATTTTCTTGATCTTGATAAAGATTGGGGGCACAATGTTGATGAATGTTTTAGGTGTCTCTTGACATACCTTATCCCTCCAAACCATGCAAATCCTTAATTGTGCTCTCATCCTCCTATTGTCTTGAAACATAGCCATGAAAAATCCTAAGTATTCTACCTACAATGGGGCACATTATTCTTATGTGACATAGTCCTTGGAGATCACATCCTTGATTTCTTCTACCTAATCATCTATATCCACTATCACCCATCCATCTTCCTATCTGTGGTGTTTCCTTATCATCAGTATCTAGCATTCAGGCTATCCATAAGGTCCTATCTAGTATCCTATCCACAGTGTCAGCCTAGCATAGTTTCTATTGTCAGTATCATTATGGTTCACCCTGAACTACATTGCCTCTGCGTTGTCACGTAGGCAACGCCATTTAGCAATGAGCCCCCGAGGCACTAGGTCAGTCCCTTAGGGTTTGTCTCACCAATAAGAATTGTGGAACCTTTCACCAAGCAATCAAAAGCAAGCAAAGCTCGCTTCTAAAGAAATTTTTTTGACGTAACGCCTCAACCTATTCAAAGCAACACAAACAAGTACCTAAAGAACTCTAAATGATTCTTTCTAAAATTATGGCAAGAAAAACACATCTAATGCAAGAATGTTTTGTGGTTGTGATCAAGTTAGGTTACGTCTTGATTTTTGTTATCATGTCTTTCTATGCTACTTGAGGATGCCAAAAGATAGAGATGCTATGATGGGGGCATGATTCTTTTCTTTGCTTGTTGTTTGTGGATTAACCTCTAGTAATGTGAAGCCTTGTCTAATGACATGATCAGAAAAAGATCATCAAGGACATCAAAAGGTCTAACATGATTGGGGGCAATCCTTGTCTGTTGACACGCAAGAAATACTCAAGTCATCTTGGTTCAATTATACCTCGATGCTTGTATTAACTTGCTAAATCAAAATCCATGTAAGCAATACTCAGGACATCTTGGTTCAATTATACCTAGGTGCTTGTATTTTCTTAGAACATTTTAAATGCCCAATGATGAAATAAGCACTTCAAAATACTTGCAATATCAAGATGACAAATATCCATATCCATATCAATAACGTATCCAATTGCATTCCATATCCATATCCATATCCGTATCCATAGCCAATTTCATTTCATGTGCTATCCATGCAATAAAAAATCTATGCAGAGTATTAATGCTTACAAAAGCTTGTGAGTCCTTCTCTCGCATATTTCTTCTATCAATCAAATTTCTATCTCTTGTCATATCTTTCATCCTTGTCCAGTCAATCTAAGCAATGGTCCAAATGCAAATCCATCCTTAATCTATACCAATCAAGTCAAGTCAATCTTGTCAAATGATCTAATCACAATCAATGGTCTTGATCCTTGTCTAGTTGTAAACCAACTCAATCAATTATAATCAATCAATTGTCTTATACAGGGTGTTGCATTGTCAAAATTAGACCAACACATGTGTCTTACACGACATGTTTCATTTCCTAAAACCATACCCTATCCTATCGTGTTGCTCTAGGGATCTATCGTTCCCTGCCATGACAACACTATCATCAATCCATATTGATTAATCATTGGTTTACTACTTGAGAGGGGCAATACCTTGCTTGTTCTTGTATCATTTGTGCATACTTGCTTACTTGCTTGTGTGCGTTATCATTTTATCTTACATCATGTATCATTCAGCTCTTTCTTCAACCATTTTCTTCACCCCAACCTATTCTTCCAACCTTCTTCATCGTGAGATTGTCCATCTCGTGCCCTCAAAACTCTCTCCTTGTCCAATCTCCCGAGGGGGCATCCTCATCCTATCTTTCCATTGCCATCTTTTTCTTCTATCTATACCTTAGCTTCTTTGAAATGATGTTACTCAACACAAATCTCATCATCTCAAACATCACATCAAAGCGGGGCAAAATGTATACGCCTAAAAATGACATGATTCTGTCCAAATAAATTTTCTTAATATTTATTTAAGTCAAATTCCTCTATCAATAAATAAATAAACAAATTTATTTATTTGATTCATATTCTCCCAACAATTAAATAAAATCAATTTATTTAATTAAACTTCCTAAATTCTTCTAATTCCTCCAACAAATTAAATAATACCAATTATTTAATTAGTTCTTCCAAATTCATTCTAAATTAAATAATATCAATTATTTAATTATTTCTTCCAATAAGATATTTTCTAAATTTAAATAAATCCAATATTTATTTAAGTTGTCCATTTCTTCTAAATTGAGTTATCTCTAAATATAATTCAATCCTTGTGCACATGCAATTGAATATTCTAAATATTTAATTGAGCTAAAATATCTTTTCATCCTCATGCAATTTTCATTCTCTAGTTCTGTTCTCTTAACTGATTGATCTATTCTTTAAATTGATTAATATCTTCAGTTAACTCATTCTTCTATTCTTTTAATTCTTCTCATGCAAAATATAGCAAGACACATGTCTTCTTCTTATTCGTGCACATTCCTCAACTGTTCTCAACTGCTGATCTTCTCATTCTTTCTATACCGTTGATCTTCTCTCTTTCAAGTCTATAAATTGAACCCTATTCTTCCATTTTAATCATCCAAGCTTTTAGTAATGTTACTCTATAGGAATTACAGTGCGCCTTTGGCACCCAAGTCATTCCATTTGCTTGCGATCAACTTGTTACCATATCACTACCATTGTTGTGAAGTTCATCTTCATTACAAAGCACTAACATGGCCATTCTCCATTGACAATCTTGGAATAGCAAGGAAGTGCACTCTCTGAGGGCCTTATTCATACATGCAAGATTGATTGAGATAGGCAACCAACGGAAGCTATGAAGTATTGAGGTTTGCAAAGGTTTCATCTTTTGTTTGTTTGATCTTGATTATTTCCCTTTTCGTTGAGTTTTGGGTATTATTGATATTAATATATTGATTATTCATGTTTACTCCAATTTTCCCTTAACAGTTAATTCTACCCATGCCCAAGCAGTTAGTATTCACCTAGCTGTAGTGAACATTTAATACACTATACTTAGTGAATTTATTGAAAAACAAAAGGTAATTGTAACATGCATTATTAATCATCAAAGCATTCCATTTGAAATCCAAAGAGATTAAGTGTAGAAAGTAGCAATTGAAGTATTGAAAATGAAGGTAGAATTGCTGCTATAAACTTTAAAATTATGTGTATGCAAAGCTGAAAATAAGATTAATCTGTAACAATTAATGAACAAGTGATTTTGCATTTTCAATCCAATGTAGAAGAGAAGAGAATAGCTTGCAAGAAGAAGACAAGTATTTATGTGGAGAAACCCCAAAGGGAAAAGACTCCACACTCAAAGATGTTTCCTGCTTGTATTAAATCTCTTCACAAAAGATTACATTCAATACTGAAATTCCTCTAAGTCATGTTGATCATGATTGTTAGTCATTACAACATGAATAAAAGTTTACACAACAAACCTTTATTATCTTGAAAAGTACAATCAATTTAGGATGAATTGATAACTTCAAGTCTCTGTGGATCAAGTCATGATCATCTAACATTACTCAGAGGTTGATGTGATATGTTGTTTTCCATTAGGAGCCTTACGTACTCTTTTAAGATGATTTGTATCGTGATATGCTCTGTTTTCACCTGTTCTCTATAAATTCTCAACAAATGAGGTTAAATCTTATTGTATCTAACCTAAACATGCAAATACTTATGTATATTTATGTTAATCTCCACTCTGATCAGTATTATTTGCAATGACCTTGATGATTTCTGATTAGTTCTTTTGCAACTATCTCAATTTGCTTGAAATTGAACCAATCTTTACTTAATCTTACTTCTGCACTATGAATTTACGTAAATATTGTGCCTACAAGCTGATATTTCCATGATTCTTACCATTATTTGTAATTCTTTGCATGATATTTTTATTTCTACATGCATTTAGCTCAAATATGCTAATGATTTTCATATGTCTACAGGTATCTGCATATTTTATGGTATGCTTTTCATTTATCTATATGTTGTAGTTAGGATGATGGTGATTCAATTAAATGAAAATGAGAAAATAGAGTTTAGAGAATGAGATTCCCAAAATTAATTAACTGAGACCACTGTGTTGGTTTTTCTTCTGAATCAGCATCAGGGTTTGCCAGTTCCTATGCACATGCAGATTCAGCCAACTAACACAGGAGGTTGCGTGAGCTGCCTCCCCTTCACTTCTGGTTTTGCCGCACCAAGGGGGGGATCCCTATAACTCAAGATGTAACCTTGACTAGCTCAAAGATGGAAACATCTAACTTGACAACAACAGGCAGAATACTCTCATGTATGGACCAAGATCTGTATGATAGATCACAAGGTGGGCAACATTCTTGGACATATATGTCTGGTTGGGTATGAGAGCATGCAGGGGGTTCCTAATCCTACTTCTACAACTAACAGGTGGAAGTGATGAAATGGGTGGACATAATGTCCTGGATGCAAGACGAGGGGTTTTGGCTCATAACTACTGATCCAGGAGCAGACTGGTGCCTATCCATTGGGCAAGGAGTCAACTAGACGTATACAACAGATGGTTTGCAACTTTCACTCAAGTTTCAGGGGGTTGGTTTGATGCTTGCCTTACAAACATCATCCAAGAATGGGTATCTAACTGCCTCTACTTACAGATATCCCTGCTGACATGCAACCAGATTCAAAAGAAGGAGAATAACATGCAGCAAATGGAGACAAGCAGATAGACACATGCAATAAGCATTTTTCATATAACATTAACACTGAAATTGAAAATATGTGCAAAATACATTCATGTTGCAACTCATAAACTCCAAAATGGGATAAAACAACCAAGATCATGCCCTGTTCTTCATTATTTACACAAAAATGCCTCAGGCCTTCAACCACCTAAACAATGGTAACACAGTCTGCCTATATCGGCTAGAAAGTGCACCCCTAGCAATAATTCATGGTTGACCAAAAATCTGGCCAAATACATCCATCAGAAAGAATGGCGCTCAGAAGTTATTATTGCAATAGACAAGGGAAGCATCGAGCCTTGTGCCGCCATCTAGAAGTCTTCATGCTAAAAATCGGGCAACCTGATCATGTGTACCATCGCCCATACCCCTGTACTGTCGCCATTGATGGCCCAACCACCCGCGGCCTACCTGGAAACCATCGCTGCGCTCAAAAGAGAAATTCCTGCCAAAACGCACTTCTCCGCAGGTTCAAATTATACAGGGGAATAATCCCACATGCATGGTGTGGAGGCTCCTTCAACACTTTAAAAGCATGGCCGCGACCATGATAGGTGTCGAGCGCTTTTGCCACGCTCGACACACACTCCTTCTCCAAAAGCCCATCGCTAAGACTTAGGCCATCGGCCAACCCCACAAATCTCTCATCGATCTCAATTGTCTCGCCGATGCCTACCTTACAATCCGCTCCATCGGCCAGAGATAGACCATCGGGCCAACACAAAACTCCTTTGCCGATGCCCATGGTCTCGCCGATGCCTTCAAAAATCCTGATGATGTCATCATCATGTCCCGATGATGTCACCATCACCTGTCTGCATACCGCGCAACTCTCATATCCGGATGACGTCATCGCCATATAGGTGCCGGGGTGATATTAGTAAGATAACCTGATATTTCGGAATATCACCCCCCAAACAAAATATCATGATGCACTGTAAAAAGGATGATGATGATGACCCCTTTAACTCAAAGAACATCAGGGTGCACTGCAGCTCTACTGCAGGATCGGGATGATATCCCAACATCACCAGATATTGAAACAAGATGATCCTGATGACAAATCTGGTTGACAGAAAATCATGATGATGCTGACCACCTCAGAGAAAATATGATGCTGCTGTTGAAAAATGCTGAGGGCCAACACTTAGGAAATTTTTTGGATTTTTTGGGAAGGTGCCTGCATGAAAATTGCTAAATTAACCGACAGTCAATTCAGGCACCAACACACTGATCCACATACATGTTCCGATACAGTAATGAAGAGAAGTAAACTAAATCATACTTCACTAGGACAGTCTACAAATCTACATGATCCAATGCAAATCTTCAAAGGAAAAGTTGACAACAATATGCAATAAAATGAAAGCATTTCTCTTGAATGCAACATTTCACCATTACATATCCAGAAATCCACTTGAAGATTACGTAAAGTTTACAATTAGGATGCAATCTATAGCTTCATCTCCATCCGGTATGCTTTAGAATAGGTACATTTACAAATGGTCTAGAGAAAGAACCTTGTGAGAGAATCCACCAAGTTGCAGAACATCACAATAGGCGCTCAGAATTGAATCAATTTACCCTCCCATAATTTCAGCAATTTAGTCTCCATTAGTCTCAGTAATCTGATCTCCTATCCGGTCTACGCCAATTTGACCTCTTGGCCAAATGTGAAAATAATTGGCTCTCTTTTTGCCAGATATGAAATAAAATTGACCTCTCCTTACAAATGACAAGTTATGGCCCTTTTATAGAACAAAAGGCCAGAAAATGGTTACATGGATCTAATGACTAGGATCTACTCATGGCAATCAATAGCTCAGATTGGTGGCACGTGATTGCCAGTTGGCAATCATACAGCTAGCAAATAATATTCAAGCATCTTTGACTTGGTTCATGCTCCGGATAGTAGATATCACATTCAATGGCACTCCCTTGGTGTTGATTCACATCTTCAATGTTTACAACCTCATCTGGTTAGCCTTCCTCTGCAGCATCCAACTTTCTTCTGCAACATCCAAATTTTTGCATGTTAATCTACAATTACAAAAATATAGAAATTAAATATTTGTATTTGATAATCCTGCAAGAATTTATGCATATCATTAGATGTGGGAGGAGACTCAGGATATGAATATCCAGATATGACTTATTGAGTTCAATATATACATCTAGGATATGAGTATATCCATGTGGATATGTCCATATGACGTCAACATGGGGGTCAGGTCAACCCTTGTTTGGCCAAAGATTTATAATCGGGTCCTAAATGTGTTCTCAAGTATGTCTTGATATGTGTATGGACATGTGTCACCATCTTGCAATAGTGTAGAGAATCTTTCCAACTGGGAAGATCATCTTGAGAGGATGCGCTACCGTTCGATCTCGGACCTAGATATTAAGTTAAGATCTGGATATTATAAATGCGAAATATGCATCTAGTCAGAATATCAGGATGACATATGTAGGAAGAAATTATTTCATTGATGTGCAATAAGGTGATGTCATTGGGATGAGGATATTAAAATAAGATCTAGACATTAAGAATGCAATATATCCTTTCGGCATAATGTCCTAATGACGTAAGCATGTATATCTTCTTTATATCGCATCAGGTAGGATGATGTCATCCGGATGTGGATATTAAAAAAATGTTTAGATACTAAGTTAAGATCTAGATGATAGTTAATATCTAGATGACATAAGCGTGTTTATCATTCTTCATTAGGCCAAGATGACATGACATCATTTGGATCAGGATATTAAAGTAAGGTCCAGATATTAACCAAGTTAATATCCAAATGCTCTAATGTTTGGGTGATGTTAGTATAGCATATCCCTTCATTATATAGTGAGTATGTGACATCATTAGGACATGGAGGTGACTTCCTTTGAGAATTGGCCACATGTCACCATCTCGTAGTATCGCAGAGAATCTTTCCTATTGACAAGATTCTCCTGTGAGAATGCGCTACCATTCGATTAGGGTCGTGGATATCGGGTTAAGGTCTAGGATGTTAACTAATAGCTTGCATATGATGTTTAACCTGATAATTTTCTTCAATTTGGTGTTTGGATGTTAATAAGCACCAGGATACTAAGTTAATATTTAGATGATGTACAATGTGAATATCTGGTTGACTTGTTGACCAAACTTTGACTGATTGTAACTTCCTCATTTTAAGGAATTTTGGGATGCTTCAAAAGGCAAACCTACTTAGAATTTCGTTCTCTTTCATTTGGAAGACTTCATGAGGGAAGATTCATACTTTGTAAAATTGACTTCATATTTCAAGATCTAGACATCCATGAGATTAGACACATGCATACTGACTGATGCTGCTTTTACCATTACCGCCCAAAGCACGAAAACACACAACCAGAAGCAAAAAGTTGGGTCCCTATTTTTTTGGGGCAAAATGGGGTGTGTTGTGTAACCGTACAACATCTTGCCACCAAAGAAAACAACTAAAATTCAAATAATTCAAGAGATGAAAATAAATTAGGACATAATATTCTAACTCCTATCAATTATGAGCATCCTAACCTTTATGAATGATATCTTGTTTATCAATATAACAATGTTGAGAAGGAATCAGGTGTGTGCATGTGATTCATATCCTTCATCTTGAAGATAAGTTGAAAATGCTAGTGACATGTGTTAAGCTACATAGTTTGATTTAACCCTCATAGACAACTTGGATAGAGCCTTCCTGCCAGCAGACATCCATAGCTCCGACAAGGTTATCATTGCAATTCTCCCAAGTAGATCCCCATTGCCAGTTAGGCATCCATAGCCCCGACAGAGTTACTTGGATGACCTAATTATTCCTTTTGGATATTCAGTTTTCATAAGATATGATCATGTAAGCACATTTGCAAGGTGTGGACTCTTGCTGTTTAGCTTGAGAATTGCAATGGTAGCAAGAGAAAACCTTTAGATTTTTCAATTAACACTACACTAGCATGTTCAAATCCAAGGTTGTTAGGTGTTTTCTGTGAAGATCTCCTTGAACAAGAAAAGTTATCACTGACGAATAGGATATCGCAGACATGATCAGAGATACTTAAACTGACATGAGTTACAACCTATGCAAGAATTTGTATTTGTTTTAATATGAAAAGGGGGATGATGGAATGTGGTTGTTTTAGTATGAATCCTCCTTTCCACAAAACATTCCAAGGGCTTTTCAACTGAGTGCTTCTCCTATCAAGAGGAGAGACATCTATTAGATTAGGTTGCCACTTGGTTTTCTACTAGGAAATTTAGAAGTTATCACACAATGTTGCCAATTGATGCTTTTATGCCCTTGAAACCCTAATTTAAGAAAAATAGTAATTAAATTTGTGAATTATGACAAATGCTACAAGAATTAGACAAAGGGAAGAGAACCTTAACTCACTTTTTTTTTGCAATCTAGAAAACAGAAATGTTGGGGACAATGGTGATGGCACCCTAGTCCAATGTGCTACTTTTTCTATGGATTCCTGATCTCCTTCCGATACTGATATATGCTATGTCTTCTATTTCTGGTGATCTGACAATGGAGGACAATGGTGATGGTGCCCTTGTCCCAAAATCCTGCATAGTGTTTGCTTCTTTTTGGATCCTGAATCTTCAATGTTTCCCTATCTTCCTTGTAACTCCACTTTCTCCAGATCTAATACCTGTAACTTGCAATCACAAGGAGTGTGGGAGGTGGTTGTGGTGTTTAGAGGCTTGCCTCAGTCAAGCCTCAGAGAGACATTCAAGTCTTTTGAACACCATTGTTAGAGAGAGAGAGTGCATATCCTTGTGGGATAGAGGAAAAAAACCAAATGATAATGATGATAAAACACAATAAATGTCACCTTGATGATGAAGCTCTCATGGAAGGAAGAAGATCTTCAATGCCATGAGGAGAAGATGTAATCCAACCTGCAAAAATAAACACAATAACAATGCTATGCTCTGCAACACCATGATATCACAAAAATCTCAAGTATGCATAAAGTTCACCATCATCTTCTAGTTTGGAAATGATAACCTAAACATGCTTATATTTGCAACTATTAAGATTCCTGCCAAGAATTTCATATTTAAAAGTTATGATGTCGGCCTGGAAACCAAATAACGGTCACAAACCTGACATTTGAATTTAGGGTAGACCCAAAATAGGGCTGGACTAGGGTGCTAGCGCCCTTGTCCACCCCTGTCTTTATTCAAAGATCATTAAATTAGCACCCCCTAGGTCCTATTTGTCACAAGACCAAAGGGTTTTCTCATCAGGAGTCTGAATTATCATGCAAGATGCTCTAAATGCAATCTAAAGACCCAGGAGCTAAACCTTAAAGGAAAAAGCCCCCAAGGGTGCATTTTTCTGACATAACATTTAGCCCCCACTTTAATGTATGTATTAAACACAAGGCCAATACATGCAATAAAGTAAGATCAACAAACACAACAAACATGCCAAGCACAGAAAAGACACTCCAAACACATTGAAGACAATAACAGGCATGCAAAACATGAAGAATACAACATTGAAGACACGTAGAGCATAGAGAATACAATGAATGTAGTGATTATTTTCTTTTTGATTTTTCCCATATGAAATGCAAAATGCAAGTACAAGGAAAGTAAAAAAATAAATCCCAAAAAGTGTAGAGTTGTTCATCACCGGTCTTGCACTTTTTGAGAAAATACATGCCAAACAAAATCCCAAGGTGTAGAGGAGTTGTTCAGTACTAGTCTTGCACCTTGAGAACAAACACACCAAACAAATCCCAAAGTGTAGAGGAGCTCATTGCCACCGGTCTTGCACTTTAAAAAAAAGCACGCCATACACACACACGTTGAAGACACGACAGACAAGCGATGGAGTGAAACTATTGCTAGGTTCATCACCATCTCAGGCACATTACAGGCACACACCAATGATTGGGTTTCACCACAACAACCACCGAAAATACGCTTAAGGGTTGAGTTAGTCACAGAACTGTTCCTCGCCTCATGATGAAGACTTTTGAAAATGACAGGATAGTACAATCTCTTTGAGAAATACACCATCCTTGCCTCACGATGAGGGCTTAAGATAAAAGGATATGCTCAATATCCCGCCTCCACAGAGGGCTTAAATGATTGTGATTGATTTTTAGATTGTTCAAATATAATTTACTATGATCTAAAGTAGAAAACTTACCTTATATATGCCCCCACCTTAAGGTGGTTGATATCACGTACCGATATCAAGCATGAAGGTAGGAAGAAAACACACAAGGGAAAACAAGCTCTTGCAAAGCCCATGCCCCCCAAAGGTGACATGTACTTTACGATCGCTGAATGTTCCCAAAAACACATCCCTGCAAGAAAAGTGTTAGTGTCCAAATAATTATGATAAAAAAAATGCATATGATCAACTACATGAAAGAGCCAAGCAAGGTGATATTCATGATAAAAAAGTGCACAGAGTAGCAGTATTGTTAAAGTGTTGTTAGCAACTTAGCAAGATAAGATAACATCGACATCAACATCAAGATAGAGGAATCACGGAGTGATTCTACTAGCCAAGCATCGGATAATTTGTTACAACCCCGTTGTCATATATGGACTGGGTCCATTTTTTGATTACTCGCGAAAGGGACACTAGGTCTACATCAGTGTAATATGTTATTCATCATCCGCCAGCTAGGTGGAAACACTAGAGGAAGGTAAACAATAAATTAGAGAGGAGAACAAGTGCCTTAAGGATAGTCACGTAGGAGGGTGCCCCCAATTCACCAACCACAATGCTATGTTCGTAAGACACAACACACAACAATGAAATCAGAGGAGAGGAGATATAGAAGAATGATGATACAAATAGAAGAAGGTCACTAAAGAAGCAGTCTCCTAGTATCCTTGATCTTACAAGAGAATCAAGGGTCATCCTAGGAGGCCTAACAACACATAACACATCACGGGGGAAGTACAACATGAGAGATGAAGGGTTAGAGATACTTACGTGTAGGGAGGTCTATGCTAGAAGTCATCATCGAGGAGGTCATCATCCTCCCAATCCCAAATGCTAGATGAAAGTGGTGTGTAAGGTACCAAAGCCCAACTGTTGTTCTTATTTTCAACTTGTTTATCCTTAAGCTCTTCTTGATTTGTTTCAATGTTAGGTTGAATGTTCTCTTGTTCATTTGCGATCCGTTGGGCATAAGCTTGTCTTCTCCTCCCCTGTTCTTTTGCTAGTCGATTTCTTCTTGTCTTATTGCTTATTTCATCATGTTTTTCTATAGTTTGCGTAGTAGAGGAGGAAGCACCATGTTCAAATCTCATTGGTCTTGGTGGAATATTTTGTTGTCGATGAAAGCCCCCTGATCCTTGTAAGGATGATAGGGGAGGGACCTCAGCATAAATGCCATCTCTCCTTGGATGAGGTGGGTTATGGAACCTTTCCTTATCCACATTTCTCATGTCAAAAATTTCTTCAAAGCCATAATAATCTTGTTTTATGCTTGCTTCTTGTTCTTCACTTATTGGTTGCAAAGGAGACTTGGCCACTCGAGCTAGTTTGTTTGCTTTGTATTTTTTGTATTCAATGAAAGTTCTATCTCTTTGTGGCTCAGGATCTATCTCAGGTTGTGGCCAAAAGTAATCAAGAATAAAGTTCTTGTCCTTAGCTGGAGGTTGATAATCATTGCAACAAATAGTACAAATCTCTCCACGCAAAGAAAATTTTATACATTTGTGAATGGTAGAATGAACATCATTCATAGATTTAAGCCAAGGATTTCCAAGTTTTACATGGAAGATGTCGGATAAGGGGATTATATCAAATTATTGATCCATAGATTTATCATAGACCGAAACCATTAGAGTTATCTTGCCAATCGATTTCATTAAAGCTCCATTATGTGTTTTAATTCAATGGTTCATAAGATTCTTGTACCATTTCATGTTTAAGGAGGAAATATTCTGTGACCACATTTGTCATGCAATTAGGATCTATGAGTGTTGCATGAACCGGTTGTTCCATTATCTTTACCGTGATATAAAGAGGCCCCTCAGTATTTACCATTTCTTTGTCACGGGATGTGAATGTTATTCCAAGCTCAGAGGCTCTTCTTTTTAATTGAGGCCTAGGAACAAACCTAGCATTATTATTATATTGAGAAGACATTTTTAAACTTGAAAAGGAGTGTCAAATCATATTTTCAAGATCTTCCAAAACTTATGCAAAAAAGCAAATGCAAAAGTGATGTCGAATATGCTCTAAAATGCTTGATTTTTCAACTTTTCTCGATGCAAACAAGTGAAAGAAGAGGTGTTGTAAATATTTTCAAGAGGGATAGAAAATGATATGCCTAGTAAAAATCCACTAATGCAATAATACCTTTCACAACGTGCTTTTGAAGCAACTCTAGAGAGTCAATAAGCCAAAACTTAGTGAAATAGGCCAAAATATGCGGTTATTCACCAAATCTTCATGCAAACAAATGAAAGAAAAGCTGTTGAGAAAATTTTAAAGAGGGAAATAAAATTAAATTCCTAATGAAAGTCCACTAATTCAAGAATGCCTTTCACAACACACTTTTGAAGCAACTCTAGAGAGTCAATAAGCCAAAACCTAGTGAAAATAGGCCAAAATATGCCATTTTTCACCAAATCTCAATGCAAAAGAGTAGGGAAATGGGTGTTTTAAGGAAAATGATGATGGAAATAAACTTATAACAGTAAAAATAGACACCTAGTGCCAAAAAATCCATTACAACATGCCTATAGTGCCACTCTAGATCAAACCCTAGTGCAAAAATATGTAAATTTTCACAAAGTTTCAATGCAAAGGCCCAAAAGAAAGGGTGTTGTAAGGAAATTGAGAAGAGGAATCAGATAATAAGACTAATAATATCCAATTAGTATAATAAAATCCATTACAACATGCTTGGAGTGCAAGTCTAGCAAGATGATAAGGCCAAATCTAGTGAAAAATGCAAGTTTTCAAACCCTAGGCATGAAATTTCACGAAGAGGCCACTATGATGCAACACTACCATTAGATATAAGACATAATGAGTGTTTTAATAAGGTAGTAAAATCTAAGACAAGATTTTGACTACGACCCTAGCTTATGCAAGACTAGGTTTTCATGAAAAGTGCAAAATTTCAAGTAATTTCTAACAAATCGAGCATGCAAATGCAATGCAAATGAATTGTAAATGATGAATTTATATATTTTGGATCAGATATAATTCAAATAACAGAAATTAGTTGAAATTAGATTCCAATTAATTCAAATTTTACAAAAATGCAAGCCTAATATGCCAATTTTTGCAAATTTTCCAAAATTTTCAATGTTTTTCTAATTTTTCAAATGCAATACTGAAAATAAAGAATTGAATGATAATGAATTTCAGATCTGATGTAAAAATTAGAGAATTAATTAAATACAATTGAATGAATGCAAACTATGCCAACAAGCAAACCCTAGAATGCAATTTTTTCATTTTTTCCAACTATCTCAATTTTTTTTGTAAATTTTTGAATACAATGAAATGAATGAATGTAAATCTATGAAACAACACTCAGAAAGGTGCCAAAAAGTTCAAAACACAAGTTCACTAAAATGTTTTAATATTAAAAGGGGGATGATGGAATATGGTTGTTTTAGTTTGAATCCTCTTTTCCACAAAACATTCCACGAGCTTTTCAATTGAGTGCTTCTCCTATAGAGAGGAGAGTCATCTATTAGATTGGGTTGCCACTTGGTTTTCTACTGGAAAATTTAGAAATTATCACACAATGTTACCAATTAATGCTTTTATGCCGTTGAAACCCTAATTTAAGCAAAATAGTTATTAAATCTATGAATTACAATACATGCTGCAAGAATTAGACAAAGGGCAGAGAACCTTAACTCACTATTTTTCACAGTCTGGAAAATGGAAATGTCAGGGAAAATGGTGATGGTGCCCTAGTCCAATGTGCTACATTTTCTGTGGATTCTCGATCTCTTTTTGATACTGATCTCTGCTATGTGTTCTATTTCTAGTGATCCAATAATGGAGGGCAATGGTGATGGTGCCCTTGTCCCAAAATCTTGCACAATGTCCGCTTCTTTTTGGATCTTGAATCTTCAAATTTTCCCTATCTTCCCTGCAACTCCGCTTTCTCTAGATCTGATACCTGTAACCTACAATCACAAGGAGTGTGGGAGGGGGTTGTGGTGTTTAGAGGCTTGCCTTAGTAAAGTCTCGAAGAGACATTCAAGTCTTTTGAACACTATTGTCAGAGAGAGTGTGTATCCTTGTGGGATAGAGACAAAAATCCAAATGATAATGATGATAAAACACAATAAATGTCACCTTTATGATTAAGCTATCATGGAAGGAAGAAGCTCTTTAATGTCATGAGGAGAAGATGTAATCCAACCTCCAAAAAGAAACACAATAACAATGCTATGCTCTGCAACACCATGATATCACAAAAATCTCAAGTATGCATAAAGTTCACCATCATCTTCTAGTTTGCAAATGATAACCTAAACATTCTTATATATGCAACTATTAAGATTCCTACCAAGAATTTCATATTTGAAACTTATGATGTCGGCCTGGAAACCAAATAACGGTCACAAATCTGACATTTGAATTTAGGGCAGACCAGAAATAGGGCTAGACTAGGGTGCTAACACCCTCATCCACCCCTTGTCTTTGTTGAAAGATCATTAAATTAGCACCCCCTAGGTCCTTTTTTGTCACAATACCCAAGGGTTTTCTCATTGGGAGTCTGAATTATCATGCAAGATGCTCTAAATGCAATCTAAAGACATAGGAGCTAAACCTTAAAGGAAAAAGCCCCCATGGGTGCATTTTTTTGACATAATATTATTTATTTCCTAAATTCTGATAATTTCAATAGCTTTCTAAAGTGAAAAGGTACACAATCTTGCCTGACCAAAATAGGGACTCAACAACAAATGAGCAAAGCAAACACACAAAGAAAATTGTACAAGCAACTATACAAAAGGGAAGAAAAACCAAACAAAGCAGGACAAAAATGAAAGAAAGACAAAACCAGAGAGGAAAGGAAAGAAGCATCTACCCTACTAGACTATATACAATACACTACAAGGTAAACAAAACCTATGGTTAGGCCCACAAATACATGTATTTGCATACTTCCTCAAATTATGCAGGAGTATCATGGCACTAGTCAGGGTTCTAATCCTATCAAATTTATCTTTGTATTCTGAAAAATATTCTTGTATTCTAAATTTATTGTATTTAACAAAATAGTCTCTGATAATCATTAATTAAGGAAGTTCATTATATCCATGACTGATCCATACATATGTTTTATCACCTGAATTTCCATAATCAAAATAGTATTCAACATCATTCACTGGGGAAAGGAAAAATACAACCTGGTGCATTTCTTGTTCGACTGGACATGCCTATTCGCTGCCAGCTAATCTTCCATTTCTTCATTTTGTATGCTTATATGATCTTTAACTTTAGGAAACACCTCGGTGTTTTCTTAAATTCTCTGCACATCAACGCTTAAATGAGTATCCTTATCATCATAATATGATATACATAAATTTATCACTTCCAAATAATTTAGGTGTAAAGGTGAAGCAACCTTTGATTGATAGGAATATCCCCTGTTTGATCTTCAAAATAGTACTGAATTGACATCTGATCAAGCACAACAACCACAACTCTCTATATCTTTAATTTTCATGAATTGCTCTTCAAACAATTCAGTTCTATCATTTAGTGCAATGTCTGGTTCCACTGTCTTGCAACAATCTTAGATTAGGTCATTCAATTTACAGAAATTAGCTAATAAATCAGGATTTACTCTCTTCTTTATGATTCCTTTAGTTGCTATAGTAGGAACTTCTTCAACGACCATGCATTTTAATTCCTTTTCCACTTACACTTCTTTGTCCACTCATCCTCATCAAAACTATTAGGATCAGATCCAGAGACATTACCCTGACAAGTATTTCTTAATAATTCAATATATTTATAGTGTATCAAGATACTCTATTCCTCTTGATTTATTGTCTGATGACATAAAACGGGGAGCACTTTCTTCTCTACAATTTTCAAAAGATTCATACTTGCACTCTACCTCATCCATATTAGTACTTCAACAAGGAACTAGAGAACTATCAATCTCACCATATAGTGATTCATCGAAAGGTTCTTTGTTATCTTCATCTTCTAGAACTGATTCAAACAATACCTTTTTGGGATATCTCCCAACCTCTGAAGCTGTATCTTCTTGTTACTCCAGAATTCCTTCATCTTCCTGCCAAACTTCAACCCTGTACATGTCTAAGAAAGGGATTAGTCCTTTTAAAGATAAATCTAACCTTCAAAGGAAAGTCAGACAACTAACTTCACCGTGCTTTGTGGAATTGTGTATCCTACATCTTCTAGATAAACCAAAGTTAGATAAACTTTGAGGATAAAGCTTCCTATTTAATGTTCCCTAGAAGAAAGGAATATTAACTTGAAAGTTATCTTCCTCATATGATATTTGAGACAATCTTGTATGAAATGGAGGGATCCTAAGGTTGAGATTTTCATACGAGTCCATTGAAAGTGAGACTTTGTGTCCAATTTTCTAGAATTTTGAAATTTAAGGAAATATAACATATCTTAGAATAAGAACTTGAAGGCTCAGGAAATCAGCTTAACCCTTGAAGTTTTGAGCTAGATCTTTGCAGAAATACAATCAAATCCTCACAAATAGGGGATATTTGTAGAAAATGCAAATTTTGGACTTCGACTTGGAATTTCAGACAACTGTTTGTAAATATCAGGATGAATGTCTATAAGGACGGGATATTTATGACTAAACTCCTCAAATTGCTCACGGTAGATGGAATCTTTGCACAAATATACTAGATTAGGAGTATTGCTTAGAAATTCAAACATATCTTTTTTACTTGAGTGTGGGAAATGATATTAGGATGATAAATTCTCAAATCAAATTGCTCAAGGGCCTCCTTCTAGCGCCAATTCTGTTGATCCTGATTGTTAGTCATTACAACATGAATAAAAGTTTACACAACAAACCTTTATTATCTTGAAAAGTATGATCAATTCATGATGAATTGATGACTCCAAGTCTCTTGGATCAGGTCATGATCATCTAACGTTACTTAGAGGTTGATGTGATATGTTGTTTTCCATTAGGGGCCTTACATACTCTTTTAAGATGATTTGTATCCTGTTATGTTCTATTTTCACATGTTTTTTATAAATTCTCAACAAATGAGGTTAAATCTTATTGTATCTAACCTAAACATGCAAATATTTATGTTTATTTATGTTAATCTCCACTCTGATCAGTATTATTTGCAATGACCTTGATGATTTCTAATAAGTTCTTTTGCAACTATCTCAATTTTCTTGAAACTGAACCAATCTTTACTTAATCTTACTTCTGCACTATGAATTTACATAAATATTGTGCCTATAAGCTGATATTTCCATGATTCTTACCATTATTTGTAATTCTTTGCATGATATTTTCAATTCTACATGCATTTAGCTCAAATATGCTAATGATTTTCATATGTCTATGGGTATCTACATATTATGTTCTGCTTTTCATTTATCTATATATTGCAGTTAGGATGATGGTGATTCAATGAAATGAAAATGAAAAATAGAGTTTAGAGAATAAGATTCCCAAAATTAATTAACTGAGACCACTGATTCACATACATGTTCCGATACAGAAATGAAGAGAAGTAAACTAAATTATACTTCACTAGGTCAATCGACAAATCCACATTATCCAGTGCAAATCTTCAAAGGAAAAGTTGAAAACAATATGCAATAAAATGAAAGCACTTCTATTGAATGCAACATTTCACCATTACATATCCAAAAATCAACTTGAAGATTATGTAAAGTTTACAATCAGGATGTAATCTATAGCTTCATCTCCATCCGGTATGCTTTAGAATAGGTACATTTACAAATGGTCTGGAGAAAGAACCTTGTGAGAGAATTCACCAAGTTGCAGAACATCACAACAGGTGCTCAAAATTGAAACAATTCAGCTTCCCATAATTTCAGCAATTTAGTTTCCATTAGTCTCAGTACAATCTGATCTCCCATCGGGTCTACGACAATTTGACCTCTTGGCCAGATGTGAAAATAATTGGCTCTCTTTTTGCCAGCTATGAAATAAAATTGACCTTTCCTTACAAATGACAAGTCATGGCTCTTTTATAAAACAAAAGGCCAAAAAATGGTTACATGAATCCAATGATCAGGATCTACTCATGATAATCAACAGCTTAGATTGGTGGCACGTGATTATCAGTTGGCAATCATATAGTTGACAAAGAATATTCCAACATCTTTGACTTGGTTCATGCTTCGACTAGAAAATATCACATTCAATGGCACTCCCCTAGTTTTGATTCACATCTTTAATGTCTACAACCTCATCTGGTTAGCCTTCCTCTGCAGCATCCAACTTTCTTCTATAGCATCCAACTTTTTGCATGTTAGTCTGCAATTACAAACATATAGAATTTAAATATTTGTATTTGATAATCCTTCAAGAATTTATGCATATCATTAGATGTAGGAGGAGACTCAGGATATGAATATCTAGATATGACTTATCGAGTTCAAGATATACTTCTAGGATATGAGTATATCCATGTGGATATATCCATATGATGTCAACATGGGGGTCAGGTCAACCCTTGTTTGACCAAAGATTTATCATTGGGTCCTAAATGTGTTCTCAAGTATGTCAGGATATGCGTATGGACACGTGTTTCCATCTTGCAGTAGCACAGAGAATCTTTCCAGCTGGGAAGATCCTCTTGTGAGGATGTGCTACTGTCTGATCTTGGACCTAGATATTGAGTTAAGATCTGGATATTATAAATGCGAAATATGCATCTAGTCGAAATATTGGGATGACATAAGCAAGAAGAAATTATTTCATTGATGTGCAATAAGGTGAAATCATTGGGATGAGGCTATTAAAATAAGATCTAGACATTAAGAATGTGAAATATCCTTTTGGCATAATGTCCTGATCATGTAAGCATGTATATCTTCTTTATATCGCGTTGGGTAGGATGATGTCATCCAGATGTGGATATTAAAAAAATGTTTGGATAATAAGTTAAGATCCAAATGATAGTTAATATCCAGATGATGTAAGCATGTTTATCATTCTTGATTAGGCTAAGATGACATGATGTCATCTAGATCATGATGTTAAAGTAAGGTTCGAATATTAACCAAGTTAATATCCAGACGCTCTAATGTCTGGGTGACGTCATCATAGCATATCCTTTCATTATATAGTGAGTATGTGACATCATTAGGATATGGAGGTGACTTCCTCTAAGAATTGGCCATATGTCACCATCTCGTAGTATCACAGAGAATCTTTCCTACTGACAAGATTCTCCTGTGAGAATATGCTACTATCCGATCAGGGTCGTGGATATCAGGTTAAGGTCTGGGATGTTAACTAATATCCTACATATGACATTTAACCTGATAAGTCTCTTAAATTTGACGTCTAGATGTTAATAAGCAACATGATACTAAGTTAATATCCGGATGACGTACAATGTGAATAATTGGTTGACCTGTTGACCAAACTTTGACTGACTGTAACTTCCTCATTTTAAGGAATTTTGGGGTGCTTCAAAAGGCAAACTTGCTTAGAATTTCATTCTCTTTCACTTGGCAGGCTTCATGAGGGAAGACTCATAATTGTAAAGGTAATTGTAATATGCATTGTTAATCATCAAAGCATTCCATTTGAAATCCAAAGAGATTAAGTGTAGAAAGTAGCGACTGAAGGTGAGATTACAGGAGGTTGATATAGTGTTTGCTTAGCTAAACAGAACCTGTCACACAATAACAAATCAAGGTGGCATTATAGTTCCCATGTATGGATATGACAAATTCCTTCCCTTTTTATTTTACCATCATAGTAATTTCTTCTTACCAAGGGTATATTTCTACTACTAATGTAAAATTGAAGGGTAAATTCAATCTGTTAACTATTGATTAGAGGGGATTTTGGATTACTAGATAGATTAAGATTAGCATCTCCATTTTGGTTCCTAAATACATGAATTAGTTATGGACAGTTGTATCATGCAGGACAAAATGTAGAAATGACAAACATGCAGCGCATAGGAATTCAAACTACCAATGTTCCCCACCCCTAGTGGTGTATGGAACAAGATAGGCTATGCATTGGACATGCACTACAAGTCATAGACCTCAAGGCCTTCAAGGCAAGGATATAGGCTAGCGAGGATGATGCTATATTGAATAATATTGTATCAAGTAGGATGTACCATGCAACTGGGTTTCCATATGCAGCGGAAGCTTTGGAGTTGGTTGCTGAATGTTCTCAAAAGTATAACCCTATAAATAGTTGGGAGACTAGGGCATCAGCTAATGGATCAATTAGTATAAGAATACTATCCATAATTGGAAGGAAATAATCCATCCAACATTACAAGATTGTGAATGATTGCTTCATCATGCACCTGGTTCGGCTAATGGAGGGAAATCGAGCCAAAAGGATTTCCAAAGAAGTTCAGGAGGTAATACAACCACATGGGACCTAGTTCATCCAATTCCTCACCTTCACTTACATTAGGATGAAGGGATTTGAAGGGAATCCTTATATGTTTCCGCGATGCCCTACAGGCAGGGTATTGCTATTAGAGATCACAAGGCAAATCATACCTTCCTATGAAGCATATGTACTGAAGAATAATAGAGGAAATATCAAGTTCCTGATAGCCATCAAATGGTATTCTTGGCTGAATATCAGTAATTACAAGCACACCGAGGCTGATTTGTAAATGTTACATTTACAATTGTTCCCTCTTACAAGGAGATTTGATCCCTACCATAGGATGGAGAGGTATGTTGACAAGAAATTAGAACACATTCCCCACTTGGAAGACTTTTGGGCTGATTAGATAAATGAGGAGGATGTGAGGAAGAGAAGGTACCAAAGATTGACTCTCAACTAGGTCAAGAGGTTGTGATGCTTTGAAGTACCTCCTCAAGTGAAATTTGATGATGGCCAAGTCATGGTCTCAGAATATGAGGAGAAGTAGGTATATAAGGAAGCCTTATCCCTTCCATACTAGGCACAACTAGAGGAGACCTCCATTAATGTTATAACTAGGAAGGTCACGACTACCACCTAGAAGTGGGTTGAGAGAAAATTAAAAGGGTGTAGTCATCGCCTATGATAAGAAAAGAAAGATGAAAGATAGAGAGGATTTAGAGTATGATGATTTTCTTATCAAGAAGAGGAGAATCATGGAGGCAAAATTAGCTGAGCCAGGGCTCTCTACATCTGAAGAAGCTTTGATAGTAAAAGGGGTTACTATAGCCACAAGCCCTTCACCTCCAAGGGATCATCTGTTGCCAGCAATCTCCATCCCCACTACAACTACCCAAGAGTGTGACATGACATACATATTGGGAGGTTTAATTATCCCTAAGGAAAAGAGAGGTGCCCTTACACCAATGAGAGGCAAAGTATCCAAATCAGTGGATACTCAAGTTGCAGCTAAGGGGCCGATGAAAATGGAACCGATGTTTGCATTAGATAAGCCCCAAGGAGTTCCATCATCACCACCAGCTACACTTCAGACATATCTAACGTGAAAGGTGGGAGATTATCCTTCTTTGATTGCAGGAGCAGTGAGGGAATTACAACATGGCATACTGGCTCAACAAATCATGTAAATAAAATAGGAACTAGCCGAGGAATCAAGGGAAAAAGAACAAGCTATGGATGAAGAAATGCATTTGCCATTGCACAGTGTAATCAAATTAACTAATGATGAGGTCACAAGGAATGTGACCAATGATTTAGTAGGTTCCTTGCTAATTTATTTAGAGGCATCCCAACAAGAGCCTCAACAAGAAGATGACATTGAGCTGCTTTAAAATCTAGAGCCAACAAAAGATCCTGAAGTGCAAGACATATCAGATACAGAGAGGTTAGGATCGCCTCAAGAGCCATTGGAGCAAGGTCAGTTGGATGACCTAGTAAAAAAAATAATGGATGAAGAAGGGACAGATGCATCCTAGCTAGAGACAATAGATAAATCTATTGAGGATGTTTTTCTCTTGAATATTCATGAAGAAACTGCTTAGGATGTCCCTGCTGAAGGAGAAATTAGGCAAGCTAAAGAGCACGTAGGAGAAGAATATAATGAGCCTAAGAAACAAGAAGTGTAGATCCCACAAGGTAAAGGGGATGAAGAAATGGTTGATGCAGGTGAACATTCTGACATTCATCAATAGGAGGTTCCTGATATCCCTCAATAGAAGGAGAATCGAGAGGAAGTTCCCTAGTATAAAAGTCCCTCATGAAGAAGTGCCACAGCAAGAGGAGATTCCTCAGGAAGAGGTGTTGTAGCAAGGAGGTCAAGATAAGGACATAGATATGACTGTCAAAGATACTCAAATTGAGCAAACAATCCATGAAGGACCAACACAGGATATCCCTGAATGGCTAGCATCTGAGGTAATAGAGCCTCCTAATATTATTCCTTTTGACTTCAAATCATTGTTTTCTACGAAAGGAATAAAGCCCAAATGCAAGGCAAGGGCTATGTCTTCCATCAAGAGAGACACAATTGGACGTAGGACAACACATTTAGTTGTACCTACAATGGACAAGGGCAAGGGGGAAATATCAAACAATGAATATCAAATAACCACCTTGGACCTTGGACATGCAACTATTGAGTAAGAGATTAAAGAGCTCAAAGACAATGTGGAGGCAACAACTCACATCCAAAAGACCAAGCTAAAAAATAAAGAGTTGAAAGGTCACATTGCTCAACTTCAGGCATTTTTCAAGGGATTGGTCATCCCTGGAACACAAATAATGGAAGCATCAGCTGCTTTGACATTGGTAACTCAAGATGAGATAAGTGATCTTGATGCAAGGAAGTCTTAAGCATAGGTGATGCAAAATTGGTTCTCCAAGTTCATGACAGAAGGAGAAGAGATAATTCATATTGCATTGTCTAATTGGGACACCTTGACACATATCAAGACAAGGGCATACATCCTAAAGAAGGAATGTGCTACAAGGCTTGATCAAAATGATCAGGACCTAGGAAAATTGAAAGGTGCTCATAAGCTAGATGATTAGGTGCTACTAAACCATAACATAATGACAATTCAAACCATGCCTAAGATGTCAACATGGATAAAAGATTTAAAGTTTGAGGCAGATATCCTGAAGGGATGTAGGCTTAAGGTAGTGGATATAAGCGTAAAAGCACATGACCTAACATATGAAATGGAAATCTTGGAGGAGCTACTCGGTGCTCTAATGGATGAGAAAGGAACATATGATGAATGAACGTCTGTAGGGGCATTCAAAGTCAGATTTAATCCTATTTTGAAGCATCATGTGCAACATTTTTTAGAGGATACTATAGAGCAGGTGATGGAGCTGTCTATGAAGATGGAGGCAAATAGGGAAAAGTTAGATAACAAGACAAGCAAATGGGTATCCATAAGCAATCAATTGCAAATGTAGGGCTATGCCAAGGTAAAAGTGCAATAGTTTGATAAAATAAAGAGGGATAAAGCTATCGAGGCATATGAGCTATATAAGAGATTAGATTCTGGAGGGATCATAGTTGGGGATGATTCATCTGATGCAGAATAGAATATTCATGAAGATGCAAAGGTAAAGATGCTGGGGAATATTCTATTTCCAATTGTCCTCCACCCTAGGTTGCCAACTGGCAATCATGTGCCACATTTTTTGATCGTTGATATTTTGAAAAAGATCCCGACTATTGGTCCATTGTAACCGATCTCAGGTCTTTATTCTATAAAAGGACCTATATCAGTTGTAATTGGAGAGACTGAATTGATGAATTGTTTTGAGCACTAAGTTTGTTGATTTGACAACTTTGTGACTTACTCTCATGGTTCTTTCTCATATCAATTGTACATTTGTATATCTTTTGAGTAGATAATGAATATGAAGCCACAGATTATAGTTCCATCATACATATTGAGTAATCTTTGTTGATTTCTGGCATGTAATGTTGAATTGCTGCATTCTTGTGAAGTGCATTCGACCAATTGGTTGCTAACTATCAAATTCCCTTGAAGATTCACACCTTTTATGTGTAATTGCGAATGTTTCTAGTGAAGTATGAGTAGGTTTACTTCATATCATGATTATGTATGGATATATATGTGGATAGATGATGAAATTTAGAATTCTTAGAACTCTTACCTTCTAAACTCGTCTTTTGACTTTTATTTCACAAATTGTAGTGAAGAATTACAAATAATGATAAATCATATGTAGACAACCATAAACACTAATGAATTACATGCTTTAAAGAAGATACTTAGGTAGATTCATAGTTTATATGAAAAGATTAGTTCAATTAGGGATAATTTTAGAAGAACTAATCAAAGTTAAGATCATTTCAGAA
This sequence comes from Cunninghamia lanceolata, assembly GCA_027924645.1. Lineage (NCBI taxonomy): Eukaryota > Viridiplantae > Streptophyta > Pinopsida > Cupressales > Cupressaceae > Cunninghamia > Cunninghamia lanceolata. Next base: position 5,713,052 of record BSBN01000976.1, on the reverse strand, counting down.
GAACTAATCAAAGTAAATCATAATTTCAAAAGAATTGATCAAAGTTATGTCAAACTTATAAGAATACATTTGAAATCTGGTTATATACTTGAGAATTTGACATAAACTGATAAGATATGTGTAGACTAAGCTAAATATACAAGATATTAGTGAATTATCACAAGATCTAGATGAACATGACTTGGAAGTGCGTAAGTCCCCAAAATGGAAAACAACATATCACAATGAACGCTGAGTAACAATTAGACGGTCAAGACCCGATAGTCAAAGACTTGAGACTTCATATACTTAGAGATCATGTTGTCTTTTAAGATGAATAGATGTTTTTTGTGAGAAATTTTATTTGTGTGTATGTGACTAAATAACACATCAATAGGAACATGTAAAAGAGGATCCTAGTAAACAAAATGTACCCTTGGAGAACTATCCTTTCCTTCTATATTTTCAGGATGTCTTTCCACATGAGCTTTTGGGGTTACCTTCGAAGAGAGATTTTGATTTATATATTGATATAATACTTGGATTTGAGCTGATAGTAAAGGTGCCATACCATATGACTACTACATAGTTGATGGAGTTGAAAGCCCAACTTTAGGAGTTGTTGGCTAAAGGGTTGATTAGACCTAGTGTTTCCCCTTGGGGAGCACATGTGATCTCTATCAAAAAGAAGGATGGAACCTTGCATCTGTGTATAGACTATCATATGCTCAACAAAGCAATGATAAAGAATAAGTATCCTCTACCACGTATTAATGATCTTTTGATTAGATGCGGTGCACAATAGTGTTCTCTAAGATCAATTTGTGATCTAGATATCATCAACTGAGAATATAAGATGAAGACATTCATAAAACAACTTTTAGAACAAGGTCTGGGCATTATGAGTTCATAGTTTTACCATTTGGACTTACGAATGACCCTGTAACATTCATGAATTTAATGAACAGTGTTTTCTGAGATTGTTTGTATAAATTTGTTTTGGTTTTTCTAGATGACATTCTTATATATTCTAAGAATGAGGAAGAGCATTTGCAGCATCTACGGTTAGTTTTGCAGTGGTTGAAGGAACATAAGTTGTATGGGAAGCTTTCTAAGTGTACTTTATTTCAAAAAGAGATACAATATTTGGGACATAAAGTATCAGCTAAAGGGATTTCAATAGATCATGTGAAGATTAAAGTTATACTTGAGTGGCCCATGCCAAAGAATGTGCATGAAGTGCATAATTTCATGGGGTTAGCTGAATATTATAGGAAGTTCATATTGAACTTTTCTAAGATTGCAAACCCAATCACTTTGCTTCAGAGAAAAGGAAAGCATTTTAACTGGTTAGAAAAATGTCAGGAGGCATTTAATCAGTTAAAAGAAAGGTTGACAATTGCACCGATATTAAAAGTTTCAGATCCAAAAGCTCAATTTGTTGTAACCACTGATGCCTCAGGTGAAGGTTCAGGAGGAGTTCGTAGCCTATGAATCTATAAAGTTGAGAACATATGAGTAGAATTATTCTCCTCATGATTTAGAGTTAGCAATAGTTGTGCATGCTTTGCAAGTGTGGTGACACTATTTTCTAGGAAATTCTTTTGAACTAAAGTCGAACCATCAAGGTCTTAAGTATATATTTTCCCAAATCTCATTTGAATGCTTGAAAAAGAAGATGGTTGGAATTGATATCTGACTATGACTTTGAGATAAGTTATATCAAAGGTAAAGAGAACCAAGCAGTAGATGCTCTGAGTTAACAAAGGCATATCTCATTGATTATCTCTATCCACTCGAACTTCAAGGATTTAGTGTTACAAAATTTTGTAGGTGATGAGTATTATGAGCAAGTTAAGAAAGATCTCATAGTAAATCCTCAAGACTTGAGGTATGATATGTTCTATTTTGAACCAAATGGGCTTTTAAGATACACAGGAAGGATGTATGTTCCAAACTCTACAGAATTAAGAAACCTTGTGTGGAAGGAAGTTCATTTTGCACCCTATTCAAGTCATCATGGAGTAACCAAACACCTAGTCGATGTGAAGCCTCTTTATTTCTAGAAAGGAATGAAGAATGATGCTGCAAGATTTGTAGAAAGTCACCTAGAGTGCCAGAGAGTCAAGGTTGAGCGTTAGCATCCAGCATGACTTTTGTATCCACATGATATTCTAGAGTGGAAGTGGTAGGTCATTAGTATAGACTTTGTGTAAGGCCTTCCAATGTCTCGGAATAGACATGATGGTATTTTAGTGGTGGTGGACAAGTTCACCAAGGTAGCTCATTTTATACTTACAAATCTAAGAGATGGAGCACCAATTTTAGCTCGTAAGTTTATGTAAGAAGTGTTTAGATTGCATGGAGTTCCTGAGAACATTATCTTAGACAGAGATTCTTGCATGACATCAAGATTTTGACAAACTTTGTTCTTAGCACTAGGAACTCAACTCAATATAATCTTGTCTTATCAACCTAAGATAGATGGTTAGACTGAAGGGTAAATCAAGTTCTAGAAGATTTGTTGAGGATGTATTGCATGGATCAACAATACAAGTGGGAGGAATATCTACCGCTTGTGGAGTTTGCATATAATAACTACAATTCTACAATTAATATGGCTCCATTTGAAGCATTGTATGGAAGAAGATGCTGAACTCCTCTAAGCTAGGATAAACTAGAGGATAGGATTAGCATTAGTATAGAAATGTTATCAGAAATGGAAGAATAGATCAAGTTGATCAGAGATAGATTGGCGAAAGAAAATGATAGACATAAAAGTTACATTGATGCCAAGCATACACCAAGGCAATTCTTAGTTGGAGAAAAAGTTCTTTTGAGGGTCAAACCTCAGAAGAGTTCCTTAAAGTTTGTAAAGTCTTCCAAGCTAGCTCCTCTATATGTAGGACCCTTTGAAGTTCTCAAAGTGATCAATCCAGTTGCCTACAGAATCGCTCTACCACCAGCTCTTTCCAGGATACATAATTTTATTCATGTTTCATATTTGAAAAAGTATATAACACGTGATAACCATATTCTTCATTGGAATAATTTACAAGTACAAGACCCAGGAGTGGTCATGATCAAGCCTCTCAAGGTGCTCAAAGTTCACAAGCTCCGCTTGCATAATAGATAGGTTACTCAATGCAAGGTCCAGTGGAACCAATATGTAGAGGATAGTGCCACATGGGAAGATCACCATGAATTTTATCAGAGATTTCCTCATTTGTTTTAAACTTATCAAAGTTGAACAAGAATTTTATATTATTGTTTTGGATACATTGGATCATCGAGGATGATGAATATTATGGGGGGAGATATGTCACACCCCAAATTTTGACTATGGTTTACTTTTTACTTGCACATAATTAGTAATTGATTATGCATGAATTAATGATTTGATATTATGTGAAAATGGTAGGATAAATCAATGAATCATGAATTAATGTTTATATGGTTAGAATTTAGACATGTGATTATAATATGTCATGATTACTTATTCATAAGGTTTGTGGATTGACTAACGATGTGCTAATCTTAGTTTGGTGATTGCAAGTTGTAACTAGGAAACATGTTTTCCACCCTCTAAGAAAGAGAGGGAGAGCATCATCAGAGAGAAGAGAATAAATGTATAGATATAATAGATTGTTTTCCATCTAAGTCTCGTGCTTTCATAGTTTAGTGAACCTTCTTTGAGTTTGGTAAGTTATGTTTGACCAATTGGTCTAAGTTTGGTTCTGACTTGACAAATCGTCGATTGTCAACTAAACCTGATAGTATATGACCGTTGACAAGGAAATGGTTGATAGTCATTATTTCTTTGTGTGATATAATTATAGATTATATTATTAGAACAAATTAAATATTAGTAGTTAAATTATTTTATTATTGGTAATTTCTGATTGGAATTCCATTATGATAATCTATCTATTTTTGACGTTAAGAAATTTTGAGAGGGGGAGAATACCTTGACCCCATTCTCATATCTTTTCATGTATTAGAAACAACATATCTATACATTGTATACAATGATATTATGTTGTTTAATATCTATTTGGTATGAACTATAAGTTAAACCTTTTTGTTTTGATGTTGATGAGCATTTAAGGGGAACGTGGTAAAGATTACAAATTTATTGCAAACCATTATATGCTCTTGTGGTCATTCAACTCATATCCTCCATGCCAATTATGGAGGTAAGGATAAGTTTATGAATAGATGGGAGTGGTCTTTAATGACCAGTAACTCCATCACTTTTTGCATGTTGTTTGAGAGTGATAATAGGCTAAGACATAGCCAGGTTCTTTATGGTTATGTGGAGAATTTAAGCCTTTTAAAAAGACTATATCATCAAAGGAAATGCATGCATTAGGTCTATATGGGAGTGACTCCAAGTGCTTAGAAAAACAAAGGACTGTGTTAGACACAATTATATGTTGAGCAAGAATTCATGTGAGTAGGAGACTTTATTAAATCTCTGTTAGAACATAGAGAGAGTTCTGATAGAACTTAGAGAGCTATGCTCTCCTAAAGCATTAGTGGGGGAATAACTCAGTAATTATTTATATATGAAGGAAATTCTCTTAGAGAGAGCACAGTGGGAGAAAGAGAAGATCAGGAGACAACAAAAAAGGCTCAAAGGCATGTACTAATATGTACTCAGGTGAGTCAATATTTTCATCGAAGAATATAAGAAAGCCTATAGAGATAGTTTTTATGTTTATCTAAGTTTAGTAAGTATAAAGCTAGGATAATAATGTATAACTTGCGGATGACAATGGTTTTACTTGTGCTTTAGTAACCATAAATGGTTGTATATGCTTAGAGAAGATAAATGGAATGTTATTCTTGTGTAGTAGAGAGATTTATGACTACATTTTTTTCAATGTCTATATCTCTGTTTTGATAGAAAATCTCGATAGGCTAAGTAGAGCCATAGATACATCGGCCATAGAGTTTTTATTTGGAAACTATGTATGTAAAATACTAAATACTGTTCTAGACTGTTATATATTATTCCTATCAACTATGTTTATAACCATAAGTTATAGAGTTTGAACTTATTTTCTAGACTGACTGAGTATACTTTAAAGGATTAATAGTGGAGTATACAAGGGTACACAATGATCATATGATAATCACTGTACAAGTAACTCGACTGTGTATTCAATAAATTATGTGTTGAGTAAGCTGACTATGTATGAATGACATTGTGACCATATAATGATAAGCATTATACAAATAATGATAAGCATTAGACAAATAATGATAAGCATTATCATGATAAACAAGGATGTTAAACATGAGTCATAGCCTATCCTATATCGAGAGTTGGTGGACTTAAGGAGATCAAGAGGTCAAAATTATCATATTATTATTGTAGACTCAAACCTATCTAGGTTAAAAGATTGAACTTAGTCAAAAGATCAGTTATGATAATGATAGTATTCATTAAGATCTTATATGAATGAAGATATACCTCGCGTACCATATTTTGAGAAATGTGAATTCAAAAATGCCCAAGTGGTCAAGAGGTTATTGTTTCCATGTTATATTATTATAAATTATTACTTTTGGAAAAACAAGAGTATTGATATTCCAATATGTTGGGATAGAGAAGTTAAATCCCAAGAATCAACCCAAAAGGGTTTAGAAAACTTGAAAACTCTTAAATTGGTTATAACATTCATTTAGTCTAGTGATTATTATGGTCGACAGTGAATGTTCAAGAAACCAGAGATCAAGACAACTATAAATTAGGAAGAGTCTATGAAGTACTTATGATAAAATAAATGATTTTGTTATAAGTCAGAAACCTAATATATTACACAAAAGTGCTCAATCTTTGGGTTATTGAGTAGAATGACAGGAAGTCATAGACCCTAGTATTTGCAAGTATGTAAAGAGGGACTCTCTGAAAGGTTAAAGTCACCTAAACCCATATATTATAGAATAAGTTCTAAGTCAGATTGACTACGATTTGAGTTTAGTCAAGACAATTTATGTCTAAAGATACTAGTTAAACAAGTCAAACTGTAGGATGAGGTAGTTTTCCAAGTCGAGTTAGAGGTGTGTGAACACATGACTACATTTATTGTAAACATCTATTTATAGATAAACTTTGGGCAAAGCGATGAATTTGTCTATGCATGCATTAGTCGATTCACCATGTCTAGATTTTCGTAACTTGTTAGAATGATCATAATTAGCTAGAAGATTGTCTAGAGTTCTATGGTTGATTGAGTTACATAGGGCACAACACTAGGACTCAGATGGCAACTTGTTGGTTCCTTATGTCTATACTCTTTGTGAAGGGTAGGGCCACTTCCAAATGGAATATGAGTGGGGGACCACTGATCTATGGTTGGAGGAAAAGTACTCAAATGATGCTCTCCCTCTGCAGCAGAAGACTCGCTGAGACTTGTGAGACAAATACCAAGATTCAAGATGCAGTATACTTCATGATTGACTTATGATTTTTAAACTTATGTAAACTTATTCATATTGTCAAGTGAAAATTATTTGTAATTGTAAAGTGAAATGATTTCACTATGGTTTTATCTTTAAATATACTGTAATCTCAAGGCTAAAAAATATTCAGAAAAGATATGCATTTAAATATATGAGATTATGCAAATGTTAAAAGAATTTTTTTTCTCATGGTTAAAGATGTTCTTTTACTTTCTTAGTAAATTTTGTGAGTAATTCCAAGTTGTATGAGTTGGTACGTTACACTGAGACTAGCAAGAATGCTAAGCCTGAGAGATACACAAGTGCAAAGATAATGATCATATTATAGCATCCCAAATAGGCATCACTAAGGAGGCCTCCTATTAGAGGAAGAATGGTTGTCACACTAGACTACATGTTTACATTCTCTGCATATGTTGAAAACCCTCCAGAAGAATGTTGTGCTTGGATGAAACAACTTGATTTGTAGTTGAGTGTACCAACCTCCATACCATTTTGTTCTTCTTTGGAACTCTATTCAAACATTGGGGAAGCTCACTTATGTAGCTGCAATAGGACGGTCATAAAGTGGAAAAAAATTGGCTTTTGATATAACTTTTTGCCTAGAGCTTTGATTCTTCTGAAAAATTGGAAAAATGTGCATATCAACATTACCTAGCTTCCTGCCAAGCCATTCTACCTCAAACCTCACGGATTTCAAAATTTTAGAACTTCACCAAATTGCTAGCGCTAATCACAAAATAATTATATCTCTAAAACTTGGAAGGATCTAATCATGACCTTCACCACTGATTCTATAATTCATTCAAAAATCTACCTGCAAGAGGGTCTGACATCAAACTTCACTAATCTTGCTAAACAATTGATTTTGCAATAATCATCTGTTATGCGTTGAACCCAGATTCTGGTGAAAACTAAAATTTTGCAAATCTAATTGTGCCAATCACTCCCCAAGGATGAGAGATGCCAATCAAGACCACACACACCAAAATTAGAAGAAAAAAACTAAAAATTGTTTTTGGGTGATACCGATTACCAATATCCCCAGATGCTCATGCATCATCTTTTGATTTAGATAGATTATGCCCATGTGGTTACCTTCCTTGAGAAGGAATTCCCTAATTTTGTTTTGACCTAAATAATTTTGAGATACTTGGAAAGTTTAACTAAGTAATGTTGATTTTTGTGTGATGCCAATTACTCTCGTATTTTTAAAAAATAATTTAATATGAGAGGTTGTGTTGGAATTAAATTAACCCTAAGTAATGGCAATACTAACCCTAGTATAGGATGAACACTTATTAAGTAAATTTATTTATATTAATAACTTGTCATAAGAACTTGATAGTTGTGAATTTCTCTTGTAAAATTGTATAGTATGGGTGTTGTCATTATTAACGTTAACTCTTATAGCATTGTTTGAATGATTATTACAATGATATATTATGTTTTTTATTATGGTAAGCTGCAAACCAAGGTGTAGAACCCTTTAACAAAATCCCCCAATAGGCAACAAAATAGGCCTAATAGGCCATGAACAACTGACAAGAAACACACTAATAGTGACTAAACATATTAAAGTACATACATAATAAATAGTACCATAACCAAAAAAAACACCAGAATAGAAAGGAACACTACTGGAAAAGTTAGGTCCAATCATCATTAAGGAATCCATACATTTCATCATAATTCACAAAGGTCTTCAGTGTTGGTGTTAACAGGGTTATCACCTAACCGATTTACCCTTGTGTGGACAATTCATATTATTTAACTATTTAGTTAAATAATATTCATACATCGCACATAATTCACACATGTTAAGTTTACTTAGTGAGTTTTCTAGTTTTGTCTAGTTGTTGATAGTTGTCATCTTATCCTATAGTTGTCACATGTCATAGGATAATGACACTTGTCACATGAATACAACATCCTACATTTCATTCATCTTTATAAGCAATGCATATCATGTACATTGCAATAACAATCTTTTGCATTCATTGATAGAATAGAATTATTCTCTCATTTGATCTCTCTTGTGCTTTCATGAAGTCATAGATCGTAGGTGGCTCCAATCATAGCCAACTCTAACATGGTATCAGAGCTCTAGGAAGAATCACTTTGTGTTAGTCAATTTGAAAGATCTTGAGTGCAATTCATGGTCGATCTTGATAGTTGAACATATGCTCTTCTCTTGCATTAAATGATGATCTAGAGAATCAAAAAAACTTGATGGAAATGCTAGATTTGTGAGGGATTCCTCTTTTTGGCCTTATATTGCAGGTTGATTTTGGAACATGCTACCAAAAATCTAAGCACACCATTGTGTTTAGGAGGTCCAAGATAGTCAAGATCGGCTTTTGTTTTGTCCAAATCAGATATTGAAGGTCAAATCTATGAGGGTTTGAAGTTGGGAGGTGCATGCCCGATCTATTAGGTACTTGATCTTTTAGAGCACTCTGGGTCAAATCCAACCCTACCATCATGCTCAAGAGGCCCAAAAACCCTAAGATCAACTGTCAATTCGTCCAAATTAGACAAATTTGCAGTAAAAGGCAAATTTTTTACCTGATTCCACAGTACAAAATCACAATAGAGAATATTTTGTGTGTAGGCAGAATCTACAGAATCTCAAGTGCAATCATTGCATCAATAGATTTTACATAATATTCATCGGGTAAATAAATTATTTTCTGGTTTTTGATAAAGTTTGTCATATAAAAAGTCTTTTTCTGCAGAATATTTTGTGGTACGTACCCTGTTTGCAAACCTATAGGGTACAACAGATATGTAGGGTACCAGCGCCTTTGCTAGGTGCTACATGGTGCGGGCCCGGGTAGCATCTTCCATCGAATCGCTAGTTGGGCGGTACTAGCAGTCAAACCACCACGACCTTAAATGTTTTGGCCAGCGGTCTCTCCACATCACCGGCAATCACATATTCCTAACAGTTAAATCTCCATCTAGTGGTCACTCCACATTGCCGGCAATCACATATTCCTAAGGACAAACACTGACGGCTCCCTTCAAGATTTGGCGGTCTTCAAACTTTGGCTGATAGTCTACAGCACTACCCCGTCACTTGGTCTATCCACAACTGTCTAACGACCTATGAAACATTCTCGGTGGGCATTCAAAACTCACGCTGAGTAACTTTCTAAAGTTGGTTTCTTCATACGCCTGACAGACCATTAAAACGATCGGCGGACACACACATTGACGGTTTATAGGGTGATTTCACTAGAATCAAGTGGAATTCTTAGTTTGTAGGTGGTTTTATAACTTTTGGAAGGTAGTTTCCACCAAAAAACATAGTAGTTTTCAAACCCTGATGGTGGTTTCCGTAGATTCTAGGGAGGTTTTTTAGAAGACATGGCAGTTTTGCACCCAACAATGGTGGTTTTCTCTCACAATAAGCTATTTTGTCTTCTTTACAGACGGTTTCATTGGATAATATAGGTGGGTTTCTCTATGAGAGGGTGGTTTTGTGCTCTCGACCCAGTGGTTTTTGACCTATCAAAACCACTCTCAAACTTGTGAAACCACTTTCAAACCAAATAGGCATTTTTTTGCACAGACTAGTAGTTTTTTCCTTTTACTGAGAATATTTTGGCAATCAGAGAAATATTCTGTCTGCCAGGGGCCATTTTTGCCCCTCAAAGCCCTAAAAGGGGCCTTTTTTTTTCTTTTTTTAGAACATTTGCCCACGGAGGCAAAATCAGGCAAACAAGATATTGTTGGAAAGATGACAAACAACTTCACAGTGGTGTAATTCATTTTTTGAAATTCTACTGCCGGTGACAAATATAGCATTTTGAAGATAGATCTCCAATTTTTGCTTCTGAGCTCACAACTTTCTACCACGATCTCTAATTTGCACGATTCTTACAACATTAGAAAAGTATTCATGTGCTCTACAATTCCATACATGCACTTTTCTCAGATTCTACACCAGGTTCATTTTATTGAATTTGTTGGTTTATTATCTTTTGAGTTATAACTTGGGCATTTTGACACTTGAGGAAGTGAAACTTGTTTTGGAGGGATTTGTTTGTTGTGATAAATCATTGTGAGTGATTGTAATCTCCCTCAGATCTATATTTTAAGAGATTTTGATGCTTTTCCAATTTTGGTCCCTTGTGGACAATTGTAAATCACACTAAGTATAAAATGCCACAATCATTCTTTTTGGGGGGCTGATCTCTTTGATTGAGTAACAGGAGGGTTGTACTTGTGTTCTTTTTGTACTCTTGCATCATGGATCCAAATAAACTTTCTCTACTCACACCATATAACTATCATGAGTGAAAAACTAAAATGGTGATTCTTTTAAGAAGTTTGAAAATTCATAGAGTAACAATGGGTACAAAAATTGAACCAACTATAGCTGCAAAAAAGAGAAAGTGGTACAATAGATTTGATCAAGCATATGGAACACTATGCTTGTCTATCTCTCCTAATCTTCTTTTTCATATTGAATCTTATAGTACACCTAATGAAGTGTGGACTACCTTAGAGAATCTCTTTGGTAAACAAGATACTATGAGAGGTTTCAAATTGGAGAATGAACTAATTGGTTTGAATCCAACTGACTTTGCAAGAATCCAAGACTTCTTCACAAAGCTAAAATCACTTTGATTGCAGCTCAAATAATGTGGAATTGAGAAAGAGGACACTCAATTGATTCTTTCAATCCTTTCCAAGCTTGGTTCTAACTATTTAGTTTTTATTTCTACCTTTTATGCTACTAAGGATGCACTTGGGAAAGCTTTCACAATGCCTTCACTTGATGAGTTTGCTACATCACTCACAAGGGAGCAAGCTAAGTTAGTACACATGGGCAGATTGAAGTCTCCTAGGCAGCAAGCACTTCTTGCTAATCAAGGTACAAAGGATCAAAAGGCTTCACCTAGCAAAGGCAAGAAATATAAAAATAAGGATTTTAAAACCAATGAACAAGAAAAAGAGTCAACCAAATCACCTAAGTCCTCATCCTCTCCCAAGGGGGAGTCATCTAAGAAGGAGAGACCAAAGTGTGCATATTGCAAGAAACTAGGACATGATGAGCATAAGTGTTATGACAATAAAATTGATGAGTTGACTCACATTATTCAAAAGCACAATATCAAAATGCCATCATCATCACCTAGTCCATCCTCTTCTTTGACACCATCATCATCTACATAGACAAGGACAACAGGCATTGCTAATGGGATAAACAAAGGAAGAGGACAAGCACTCTTTGCTTCAACAAGTCTACAATCAGAGAGATGGCTTCTTGATTGAAGAGCTTCACATCATATAACATCTTCACAAGGGATGTTCTCTTCATTTGAGTCTTGTACTTTGCCACCTATTTTGATGGATAACAATACATACATGTATGCAAGTGGTCAAGGGACTATTGATATTGATGAGGGCACATTTAACAATGTGTTGTGTGTACCTTCCTTGACAACCAATCTCCTTTCCATCTATCAAATTACTCATTGTGTTGTAGGGAAGACAACCGAGTTCACTCTTGATTATGAGATTGGGAGAGCAAAGATATCATTGCTGTTGGGATGGCTAATCATGCATCTTGCTTGCATACATTCTCCCATTTCACTTCTTCTAATGATGTAAATCCATTGATTGATATTCACACTCATGCATCAATTGTGAATCATGTTTCAGAGGAGAGGTTTGGTCACTTGAACCTTAGTATTCTTTCACCCACTTTGGTTCATGAGACTAGTGCTGAGATTCCATCACCTCAACCTCTTGTTTCTTTAGAGATCGACATCGACATGGTTTCATCTACTTTAGTATAGCAGGATCATTCAGGTCTTTCAAATACAGCTTTGTGGGATAGTTTCTTGGTAGGTATATCAAACTTGTTTTGTAAGTCTCATATTGCAGATTTGAGGACACACTTGAGGGGACATCTATTCTCTTTGATGATAGTTATAGCACAATTGTTATCCCCTCTAATTCATCTTTGGATGTTGTTCTTCATGAGTCTACCCAGGATTTTGGATTGGTCACACCTCATTGTACTGTGCCACTCTTTGATTTTGACATGTGGACACTTGAGTAGTTTTTAGAGACAACATCCATCATAAGACTTCTTCTCTTATCTCTCTTCTTAGAGATGGAGTTTCTTCTACATCAGCGTTTGGATTGGTTTCTTCCTAAGGGGAGGAATGTTGTTTGTAGGTACAGGACACTTTCCAACATTCTTCTTCAGGCATTCACCATCGGCATAGGAGCTACTTCATTGTGGGGGGGACCTATAGTCTCACTCTTGCTCTCCTATGGGGGGGATAGGTGTAGTCTCAAGTTGTCCTTGGGGGTCATGTTGAGTCCTCCTACTATCACTTTTTCTTCAGTTTCATTGTTTCATGCATTCTCACTTTTGGATAGGAGTTTTTTCCCTTGAGGTTTTCTCCTTTTCTCCACTTGATATTTGGTGTATATGGGTACCTAACATGGTCTAGTAGCCAAGACCCATCTTCACCATCCATCATTGCATCTTGTTTGAGTCAGCTACTCCTTAAGTTGCACTTAAGGGGGGTGTTGGTGTGAACATGGTTATCACCTAACTGGTTTACCCTTGTGTGTATAATTCATATTATTTAACTATTTATTAGTTAAATAATATTCACACATCACACATAATTCACACATGTTAAGTTGACTTAGTGAGTTTTCTAGTTGTGTCTAGTTGTTGATAGTTGTTGAGAGTTGTCATCTTATCCTATAGTTGTCACATGTCATAGGATAATGACACTTGTCACATGACTACAACATCCTACAAGCAAGGCATATCATGTACATTGCAATAACAATCTTTTGCATTCATTGATAGAATAGAATTATTCTCTCATTTGATCTTTCTTGTGCTTTCATGAAGTTCTAGATCCTGGGTGGCTCCAATCATAGCCAAATCTAACATGGTATCAGAGCTCTAAGAAGAATCACTTTGTGTTAGTCAATTTGAGAGATCTTGAGTGCAATTCATGGTGGATCTTGATAGTTGAGTATGCTCTTCTCTTGCATCGAATGATGACCTGGAGAATTAGAAAAACTTGATTGAAATACTATAGTTGTGAGGATTTCCTCTTTGTGGCCTTGTATTGCATGTTCATTTTGCAGTATGCTGCTACCAATTTGAGCACACCACTATGTTCAAGAGGTCTGAGATAGTCAAGATCAACTTTTGTTTTGTCCAAATCAGATATCAGAGGTCAAATCTATGAGGGTTTGAAGTTGGGAGGTGCATGCCTGATCTATCAGGTACCTGATCTTTCAGAGCACTTTGGGTCAAATCCAACCTTGCCATCGCGCTCAGGAGGCCCAAAAACCCTAAGATCGATTATCAATTCATCGAAATTGGACAAAGTTGCAGCAAAAGGCAAAATTTTTTACTTGATTCCGTCGTACAAAATCACAACAGAGAATATTCTTTGTGTATGCAGAATCTACAGAATCTCTAGTGCAGTGATTGCTTCAATAGAATCTGCATAATATTCATTGGGTAAATAAATTATTTTCTAGTTTTTATAGTCTTTCGTATAAAAGTCTTTTTTTGTAGAATATTTTTTGGTATGTACCCTATCTACAGACCTGCAGGGTACAATAGATTTGTAGGGTACCAGTGCCTTCACTAGGCGCCATGTGGTGTAGGCCCCAATGACATCTTCCATCGACTTGCTAGTCCAACGTCATTAACGGTCAATCCATCATGGCCTTCAATGTTTCACCCAACGGTCACTCCACATTGTTGGTAATCACATATTCCTAACAATTAAATCTCCATCCAGCGGTCACTCCACATCGTCGGCAATTACATATTCCTAAGGACAAACACTGGTAGCTCCCTTCAAGATCTAGCACTCTTCAAACTCTGGCCAACAGTCTATAGCACTACGCCCAGCAGGGCTTAAATTTGATAGTTATATAGCTATATTTAGACATTTTTGCTATAAAATACAATCAAAATTTTAAAAAGACTATATCATATGAAAGGAGAGATTTTAGACAAACTGTCAAAATTCATATAGGATTGTGATGACATATATATATATTTGATTTTTATATGATGTACTTATACTAAGGAAAGTCATAGTATTTGAAGGGCACCTTTGAATAGATAACTGTCATAAAAAAGTTGTTTGACAAGCAAGGTTGACTGTCAAATTTAAGCCCTGACGCTTGGTCTATCCACGATCGCCTAACGACCTATGAAACATTCTCGGTGGACATTCAAAACTCATGCTAGGTAACTTTCTAAACTTATTGGTTTCTTCATACACCCGAAAGACCATTAAAATGACTAGTGAACACACACATCGATGGTTTACAGGGTGATTTCACCAGAATCAAGTGGAATTCAAATTCTGCAGGTGGTTTTGCAGCCTTTAGAAGGTGGTTTCTACAAAAATCATAGTAGTTTTTGAACCCTAATAGCAGTTTTTGTAGATTCCCAGGAGGTTTTTCAAAAGACAGGGTGGTTTTGCACCCAACGACAATGGTTTTCTCCTATAATTAGTTGTTTTGTCTTCTCTGCAGACAGTTTCATTGGACAATATAGGTGGTTTTCTCTATGAGAGGATGGTTTTGCACTCCTGAACTGGTGGTTTTTGACCTATCAAAACCACTCCCAAACCCATGAAACCACTTTCAAACCAAACATGCATTGTATTTGCACAGACTAGCAATTTTTTCCTTCTACTGAGAATATTCTGGTAATCAAAGGAATATTTCATCCACCAGGGGCCATTTTTGCCCCTCAAAGCCCTAAAAGGGGCATTTTTTTCTTTTTTTCATAACTTTAGCCCACAGAGGCAAAATTGGGCAAACGAGATATTATTGGAAAGTTGACAGAGAGCACTCCATAGTGATGTAGTTCATTTTCTAAAATACTACTACTAGTGACTGATACAATAGTGTGAAGATAGATCTCCATTTTTCACTTCTGAGCTCACAACTTTCTACCACAATCTCCAATTTTTGTGACTCTTGTGGCATCGGAAAGGTATTCATGAGATCTACAATTACATACATGAGCTTTTCTTAGATTCTACACTAGGTTTATTTTATTTAATTTGTTAGTTTTTTTGGCTTTTGAGTGATAACTTGGGCATTTTGACACTTGAAGAAGTGAAACTTGTTTTAGAGGGATTTGTTTGTTGTGATAAAATCATTGTGAGTGATTGTAATCTCCCTTGGATCTCTGTTTTAAGAGATTTTGATACGTTTACATATTTGGTCCCCTATGAACAATTGTAAACCACACTAAGTATAAAGTGCCACAATCATTCTTTTTTAGGGGGTGATCTCTTTGATTGAGTTATAGGGGGTTGTACTTGTGTTCTTTTTTGTACCCTTGCATCATGGATCCAAACAAACTTCCTCTACTCACACCATATAACTATCATGAGTGGAAAACTAAAATGGAGATTCATTTAAGAAGTTTGAAAATTCATAGAGTAACAATGGGTATAGAAATTGAACCAACTAGAGTTGTAGAAAAGAGAAAGTGGTACAATAAATGTGATCAAGCCTATGGAACACTATGCTTGTCTATCTCTCCTGATCTTCTTTTTCATATTGAATCTTGTACTACACCTAATGAAGTGTGGACTACCTTAGAGAATCTCTTTGGTAAACAAGATACTATGAGAGGTTTCAAATTGGAGAATGAACTAATTGGTTTGAATCCAACCGACTTTGCAAGTAACCAAGACTTCTTCACAAAGATAAAATCACTTCGATTGTAGCTCAAAAAATGTCAAATTGAGAAAGAGGACACTCAATTGATTCTTTCAGTCCTTGCCAAGCTTGGTCCTAACTATTGAATTTTTGTTTCTACCTTTTATGCTACTATGGATGCACTTGGGAAAGCTTACACAATGCCTTCACTTGATGAGTTTGCTACATCACTCACAAGGGAGCAAGCTAAGTTAGTACACGAGCACATTGAAGTCTCCTAGACCTCAAGCACTTCTTGCTAATCAAGGTACAAAGGATCAAAATGCTTCACCTAGCAAAGGCAAGAAACAGAAAAGTAAGCATTTCAAGAACAATGAGCAAGCAAAAGAGTCAACCAAATTACCTAAGTCCTCATCCTCTCCCAAGGAGGAATCATCTAAACAGAGACCAAAGTGTGCATATTGCAAGAAACTAGGACATGATGAGCATAAGTGTTATGAGAAGAAAAATGATGAGTTGAATCACATTATTCAAAAGTACAATATCAAAATGCCATCATTATCACCTAGTCCATCCTCTTCTTCGACACCATCATCATCTACACAGACAGGGACAACATGCATTGCTAATGGGAAAAACAAAGAAGGACTAGCACTCTTTGCTTCAACAAGTCCACAGTCAGAGAGATGGCTTCTTGAATCGAGAGCTTCACATCATATGGCATCTTCACAAGGGATGTTATCTTCATTTGAGTCATGTACTTTGCCACCTATTTTGATGGGTAACAATACATACATGCATGCAAGTGGTCAAAGGACTATTGATATTGGTGAGGGAACTTTCAACAATGTGTTGTGTGTACCTTCCTTGACAACCAATCTCCTTTCCATCTATCAAATTACTCATTGTGGTACAAGGAAGACAGTTGAGTTCACTCTTGATTTAGTGATCATACGAGACTTGTAGAGCAGAGATATCATTGATGTTGGGATGGTTGATCATGCATCTCACTTGTATACATTCTCCCATTTTGCTCCTTCTGATGATGTAGATCAATTGATTGATATTCACTCATGCATCAAGTGTGAATCATGTTTCAGAGGAAAAGTTTGGTCACTTGAACCTTGATGTTCTTTCACGCACTTTGGTTCATGAGACTAGTGCTGAGCTTCCATCACCTTAACCTCCTACTTCTTTAGAGATCAACATTGACATGGTTTCATCTACTTTAGTAGAGCAGGATCATTCAGGTCTTTCAGACACAGCTTTGTGGCATACTTTCTTCGCAGGTATATAAGACTTGTTTTGTGAGTCTCATATTGCAGATTTGGAGGACAAATTTGAGGGGATATCTCTCCTCTTTGATGACAGTTAAAGCACAACTGTTATCCCATCTACTTCATATTTGGAGGTTGTTCTTCATGAGTCTACCTAGGATTTTGGATTGGTCACACCTCATTAAATTGTACCACTCTTTGATTTTGACATGTGGACACTTAAGCAATTTTTAGAGACAACATCCATCATGAGACTTCTTCCCTCATCTCTCTTCTTGGTGATGGAGTTTCTTCTACATTAGCCCTTGGATTGGTTTATTCCTAAGGGGAGGAATGTTATTTGTAGGTACAGGACACTTTCCAACATTCTTCTTTAGACATTCACCATCGACGTAGGAGCTACTTCATTGTTGGGGGGATCGATAGTGTCACTCTTGCTCTCCTATGGGTGATACCCCCTTTATAACAAATGCTCCATAACATGTTGTCAGCTTTGAATTCCTCATAGGAAATGGGCTCAGTTCTCACCTTTTCTCCCCCTATATTCATCCCGTTCCAACCCTAGTAAAGTAGTTCACACAACTATTGCAGGAAAAACCAGAGACTGCTAAAAACATTAGTGGTCTTTCTAGATTTTCTATTTGACTGAAAACCTTTGCAATTATTGTTTTTACGTTGATGGTTGTACACATAAATTGAGTTGTCTTCGCAAGTCCCTTCATATTTCAACTCATAATTACCACAATTATGATCTCCATGTGGGAGATCATTGGAAGGAGGTGTCGCTGAAATTTGAACCCGCTCCATAGTCCATTTCATCAAAGGCCACATGAACCCACTGAGTTGGCAAGAGATTGTGTGGCACTCTGATGCAATACAAGGGAGATTCACTCAAACAAACCAAACTTTCAAACTTTGTAACCCTATCTAGGTGGGTTTCTCTCACAATTTCACCATTCTCCTAATAGCCTTCCAAAACTGATAAAATGGTGATAAATTTTAGACTAGACCTCATATCCAAATTCTAAAACCACATTCAAGTCATATACAGGCTGTACAAATCCGTACAAAACTCTAAAACAATAGTTTAACATTCAGAAATACAAAAACAAGTATGTGTTTTATTGATATCACTTTAAAATGTAACCACCCACCTTCTCCAACCTTCTACCCCCTTGGGATTCATGTTTACAACATGTATTTATGCTTTCCCAATCATTTTCCAACTACCAACCACCCACAACTAACTTCCTAATCAAGGTTGCAAATTTAATGCACTTTTTGACAATTTGACAATTTTTACAAGTTTGATCCCCAATGACACAAATGACTCAAATTACATCACAAATGGTCTATTATGACCTTATTACATGACAAAAGACTCAAAACACAACATAAATCAAATATTTACAAAATGGCCTCGTGGAGGTATAAAGTCCATTAGGTGCTCCTACACCATGCTCCCGGAAGAAAGAAAATTCAAGTCCCACTGAATGTTGGTCTACTCCTTCTTCCTAGTCTTCTAATTCTTTTGCAATTTGTCCTTCATATTTACAACTATTCCTGGGTCCTTCTTCCTCTTCTTTTTCTTATACCATCTCTCATCCAGCATCCTCTCAGCTTTCAAGTTCCAAAATTCCATTTCTTGTGTATGTACTTCAATAGTATCATCCATGTCTTTATCCTCATCATTAGAACACCATATGACAACATATTCATCATTAGTGTAACCTACATTATACTCTTGCAAACCTTCATATACCTCATTAGCAAACAAATATGAAACATCCTTATTAGCAATTTAATTATCAACAACAACTTGATCATGAATATCAACACCAACATTATCAACAACCTTATCATCAGCAACTTGATTATCAATACCACATTTATCAGCAACCTCAACAACCTTCTCTACTTGTTCATCTTGCTCATTTGATTCAAACCATTGCATATGGTATAAAGACTCATCCACAACTATGTCTACCTTGTTCTCTTTAACTTTCTCAATGCTAGATGTCAAAACAATCATAGGTGTACTTACCATTTCATTGCTTACCTCTTCTATTGCTGTTGTCCTTGCTTGTCTTTTTCTTCTTTAAACAATCCTCTTAATAGGCCACCTAACCTTCTTTCTTGGTGATAAATGCCAATTTTTCTCTTGCTATGCTCTCTCTTCAAGTTCCATTATTCTTTGCATGTCAAGTTCCATACTTTTGTTCATTCCTTCCAAGGCTTGTCTTATCTCTCTTATCTCTTGTTCAAACTCCATTTGTCTTGCCGTTTCCTTTTCCTTCTTTTTCATCTCTTTTTCCTCTCTTTTCATCTTCTCACTTTCCCTTTTCTTCTCTTGCTTCATATTTTGTGAACTCCCAGCCTGTAAATACCTTCTAAACAAATTCATCTTTCCTTAAGCAAGTCTCTCCTTGCTTCTCCTTGTCTTTGCCTCACCTAGGTCTCTTCTCTTTTCCTCCACCTAGTCTTTTGGCAACCAGGTTCTCTCTTCAACCTGCACAAATACAAACACACAAACACCAAACTCTCTTGCCTAGAACTTTTGAGATCTGATACCAATTGATGCAATAGAGGGGGATTCACTCAAACAAACCAAACTTTCAAACTTTGTAACCCTATCTAGGTGGGTTTCTCTCACAATTTCACCATTCTCCTAGTAGCCTTCCAAAACTGATAAAATGGTAATAACTTGCAGACTAGACCTCATATCCAAAATCTAAAACCACATTCAAGTCATATACAGGCTGTACAAATCTGTACAAAACTCTAAAACAACAATTTAACATTCAGAAATACAGAAACAAGGATGTCTTTTATTGATATCACTTCAAAATGTAACCACCCACCTTCTCCAACCTTCTACCCCCTTGGGATTTGTACTTACAACATGTATTTATGCTTTCCTAATCATTTTCCAACTACCAACCACCCACAACTAACTTCCTAATCAAGGTTGCAACTTCAATGCACTTTTTGACAACTTTCATAATGACAACTTTTTGACAATTTGACAATTTTTACAAGTTTGATCCCTAATGACTCCAATTACATCACAAATGGTCTACTATGACCTTATTACATGACAAAAGACTCAAAACACAACATAAATCAAATATTTACAAAATGGCCTCATGGCGGCATAAAGTCCATTAGGTGCTCCTGCACCACACTCCTTTTTCCAATTCGTCCAAGATGACATCAGCTTCTCACTCATGATATATTATGTTGAAAATAAAGTAAGTAGGTGATAAAACATTGATTCAAATGACAAGTTAAATTTTGATACATTTTGATATAGTTATTGAAATTATGTTTTTTCATGTGAATACTAAACTATGAAGAATTGATATGATTTAATACTATTATTTTTATTTGGAAAGATATTATTGAGCTAATCATGTTGTGATGCCATCCTAGGTACTAATTATTGTGATGAGATACTATTTTATGCATTTGATTTCTCTTAAATTGTTGCATGTTGCATATGAATATTTTGATTCTAACCCTATCACTTTGACTATCTATTCTCAATGTATTTGATGTGCACATTGAGTTTGTAGGGATATTTGTAGGTTGAACAATGAAAGAATGAGAGATCAATCGAGAGCCTTAGCCACCCTACCCATTCCACCTTGTGAAGTAATGCAAATTTGAGCATGTTTCCCAATTTTAACATTATCCTAGCCTATGAGAAGACTGGGACCCCTTAGGATGAGCCTTGTCCCTCCTATGTGAGTTTTTTTCATTGTGAGTTTTAAATTTAATTTGCTCTCAATTATGTCAATATTTTATGGTTGGTATACATCACTTTTTGTGCAAACTCATATTTGTTTTTGTGGTAGGTTTTAAAGAGTGATAAAACATTATTTTTATGTGGAAATGATGCACTTGGGCAAGTGCTCATACGATAGGTACTTTTGGGCCATGTATTCCTAGGATTGGGTGAGAATTGTACCCAACTAACCCCTTGGAAAGAGTAAGTCATAAATAATCATGTAAGAGATGTGATGTAGACTTGCTAGTTAACCATTCTTAATATTTTCTTCTTCAACTAACCAAAAGAACCATTGAAATTTAGAGTTTTCACTTGGTCTTGTAGACAATTTTGCATTAAACACCAATCCACAATTGCATGTGCATCTTTAAACTTTTCTGCATAAATTTTTTTTAGTTTCTCCCTAGCAATAGCTCTTTTCACACATGCTCCAGCTCCATCATGTTCTCCTTTACCATGTCTAGCTTCAAAGAAACTCCACATATGCTACATATTATTTTCTTATTGGGCCTTACATAGCCAATAAAACATTTGAGCATTTTTGAATTGTCCTATACAACTGCCTAACCATATGAGATGTTGTGTCATCTAGATTTCTCTTTCTTTTAAATTTTCATAAAATACTTTGAGACAATACTACACAAACCCTACGTAACCAGTTATCACTCAAATAGAAATGGTACTCACTCAAAAAATTTCTATCTTCTTTTGTACTATCATCTTCATGTTTTTATACACTATGAAAAAATATGGTCACCTGTATTGAGTTATAATATTGGACTGAATCTCCTCTTGTGGAGCAAGGTTATAGTTTTCTACAAAGTCAACCACTAAAAGCATAGTTCCAATTAGAAATGTGCTTTTACATTTACAAAATTGTTCATTAAGCCACCGAGCATATTGAGAGTGTTTCACATATTTGTATACAATCTTATTCTTGAATTCAACAATGAATGCATGTACACTACTTTGTTCTTGTTAAGTAGGGAAAAAGGGGATGAATGCAAGCATGTAAGTACATTGGATCAAACCCTCTTTCACTATAACGTTCAAAGACAAAACTAAGCTAAGTCACTACAAGATGAAAGAAGACTTAGCTATTGATTTTGTTTTCTTGCTTATTATGGAAAGATGTGATTCAACCAAGCTTGTTATCAAAATCTAGGCTAAGTATGAGCAAAACCCTAGTTATGAGATAATCAACTTATAACAGACAAACAACAATAGAAATGTAGGATCTAAAAGTGATAAGTGAGATGTCATAACCTATTTCATGGAAGCTAAAATGTTGGAGGACCCTAGGTTGGGTGCCCAAGTCCTAAAAGTTAGGATCTCTAGAAACTAAGAACTAGAAAGATGTCATAGAAGATGTCCAGATGCTAGTTCCAGTGTTTGTTTTAGTAGGAGGATCCTGGGGTGGGCACCCAAGTCTTCTACAGAGGAATTTTTGTAATCTATTTTCAGATCTTGAAACCCTATCTCTTGAACAACCTCCATGTACCTTCACTTCTTTAGTCCTCGCACATGCAACCTACACACAAAAATAAAAGGGGTTTGGGGGTTGTGGTATTTAGGGATTTACCTCAGTCAAATCTTGGGTTAGCATTCAAGCTTTCTCAACACCGTTGTTAGAGGGAGAGAGTGTGTCCATGTAGGACAAAAGCTAAAGATAATCCAGACGATGAAATGATTCAAACAATATTGATGCCACCTTGGAGGTGAAGTCCTTAGGAGAATGAAGATCCTTCAACTCATAATGATGTTGATGTTGATTCTAAATTTGCAACAAACACACAAATACAAACACAAATTTGTAATAATAACACAATGAATGCCTTGAATTCTCTTTTCTCCAATATCATAAGTTCTCTATCATCAACTTGTACTAAAATGAATTAAAATAGTCACTTATATATGCCTTCCCATTAAACATTCATAAATTAATTGAAAGAGCCAACAAGGAGAGACCCATTTAAAGGTCCTATGCCGACATGAATTAGATTCTAGCCTGACCAATTAGGGAGGACTTGGGCGTGGTCACCCAAGTCCCAAGGATCCTTTTTGGTTCAAGGTTAGGCATTAAATGGGTCCCTAGTTCCCATTTGACATGGGTTTCGAGGGATTTTGCACCGGGATGAATATTTTTCTTGTAGAGTATTAACATGGGGACCTAGGAGTTAAACTAGGAGGTAAAAATGTATGTGCCCACTTTTTACTCCATACCATTTAGCCCCCACTTTAATGTGTGTGTGATCTTACGATTCAACACATACATTAAAGTATGGTCAAAGCATATCAAAACACATCAAACACATTAAACACAAGATCAAAGACACACCCTGAGTTTGAGGGACTATTTCTAGCTCCCAAGCTTAGGTAAACATAAGAAAACACTTAACAGTCACATAAGACACAAAGAATATAGTAAGGAAGAAAGAAATATATGAATAAGATAGTGAACGCACACAATACACGAAGAAGACATGAATATAGTCACACAAGACACATAGAAGACATGATTTAAACAATTATGCATATATATAATTCTAACTGAGAAAAACACACAGTGTGGGAGGAGCTCATCGCTACACATCTTTAGACCATGCAAAAACACACAAAACACACACAACGTGGGGGGAGCTCATTGCTACATGTCTTTAGACCATGCCACAAGCACACAAGACACACAAGGAAGACATGTAAAACACATGGAGGACACACATAATACACGAGCACTGTATAGTATGTCATCAACACACTATATGTCTTATAAATAGAAAACATAGGCAATAGTAAGGAGTTCATCACTGCACTCCACTATCTAAAACATGCCAAACACACCTAATGGTTGAGCTATGCTACCACAACTGCCAAAGACACGCTTAAGGGTGAATGAATCAAGATCCAACCCCAGCTCACGATGAGGACTTTGTTTAAATAGATGTGCACTAGCTCAAGAGATACACCATCCTGCCTTTTGTAGAAGGACTTTTAAAATGCAACCCCACTGACATCTATAGATGCCTTATAGTGAAAAGGAAGCATGTTCTCAAAGTATACAATCCCACCAACATCATGGAGACAGCTTACAGTGAAAATGAGGTATATGCAATAGATCAAAGTACACAACCCCACCCACATCATGGAGACGTCTTATGGTAAAAAGGAAGTGCACCCAAACATACTTTATCAATGTCAAAATAATCAAGTAGTTACCATTATATGCCCCCACCTTAAAGTGGTTGATCCCACTAGTCGGTATCAAGTAAAGTGAAAACACACAAGGGAACAAGAGCTATCACAAAGCCCATGCCCCAAAGGTGACATGTGCCACAATTGCTGAATGTTCCCACAAACATATCGATATCATTTGCTAACATAATCAACAACATGTAAGCTTTGGTTAGAAAATCTTACTTAAGATAACAACCAAATAAATTTATCAAGGTTATACAAAAACTTATCACATGATAGACCAAGGCTATACTTGCAGGTTCAGAACTGAGTATAGCCATGAGGTTATACATCAGGTATCTCAGAACTAAGTGTAGCAACGAGGTGAGATACAAAACAATCTAAAGTGAATCAAAGTAGATTTAGAGTATTGTAAAGGTTTGTTACAACAAATATCACAATACAAATCACAACATGAAGTGATTCTACTAGTCAAGCATCAGTAATATATCAACCCCATCTTCATATATGGACTAGGTCTATTTTTGCTTTCTTTCTATAGGGATGCACAACCCTTATTGGTATTTATTTGTTTTCATCATCTACTGGCTAGTAGATCTACTAAAGAATGTATACACTAAAATGAGAGAGGAGACAAAAGTGACTTAGGTTTACAACATGGGAAGATGCTCCCAAGACATCCTCTCCAATGATATGCCCCCAAAGCACCACACACAACAATTACAATAAGAGAGAGAAGAGTAGAAGAATATAGACACAAATAGAAGAAGTGTCACAACAGAGGCGATCTCCTTGTATCCTTGACCTTACAAGAGTATCAAGGGTCATCCAAGGAGGCATTTAATACAACATGGGGGAACACAACACAAATCTAGCATATATCTAGGAGGAGGCCACCCTTGAGAGCAATTGGAATAGGTGCTATAGTGAGTGTGGCTTAATGAGGGAGAAATACTTACCTGGTTTGATGGGATGGTGGACAATCCATGTCTATCATCTTAGGATATATCATATTTAGTCTTGAACTTGTTGATATTATGTTACCATTAATACATTTATTCACTATCCCCTTAGTGGGTGGAATAGGTGAATTATTTCAAGTGATCTTGGCATCCATCCATAAGGGATTTAATGTGAGAGACCTTTCCTCGTTCGCTAGTGCTTCATCTTTTGAAGGGAGAGCATAGGAATGAAGGGAAGGTAAAGTGTTGTTAGGAGAATTATTGGTGAGTATATCTTTATTGATGTCCAAAGGGTTTGAACATGCAACCAAAGGAGAACTATCCATGGCCTTCACATCCTTAGTGATGTCCAAGGCACTTGGACATTCAACGAAAGGGAGGAGATCGGGGATCTTCTCTTCCTTAGTGATATCCAAGGTACTTGAACATTCAACCAAAGGAGGAAGATCAAGGGTCTTCACTTCCTTAGTAATATCTAAAGTACTTGAATATTCAACTAAAGGAGGAAGATCGATAAGATGATCCATAGATATTTCATGCACTATGGTAGGGATATAAGTTTTAATATTGTTAGATGAATGCTCATTATCTATCCATGGAGTGTTCTTCGTTAAAGGGGGTTCTTCATTCACTAATGCTTTATTTTTCAAAGGGAGAGCATTGGAATGAAGATAGGGTAGGGTGATGTTAGGGGATGTGTCAATTATTTTATCCTCTTGCACCAAAATGTCCCCATAAGTGGGAACAACTTTGGGAGAAAGATCATAAGGTAAAACTAAGTTACTATAACATGTACTAGAGATGAGATCCAGGGCATGATCCCAACCTTTAGCAATAGGAGTCGTAGTGGAATGTCCAATAGAGATAAAGTCATCTAGGGCTTCATCCAACATATTGAAGTCATCACTACTAAATGATGCATCATATTTATTATTATATATGAATTTAGTGAGACCATCTAATATTGAAGGATATATTCCCATAAGAGTTATGAATCTTTTAAAGTTAGATATACAACAAAAGATTTCATATGTGGAACATGTAGCAATGTCAATGTCACATATGTATGTTATTTGATTTAAGAGTTGAGGATGCTTATTAGTGAATTTGTAGAAATTATCAATATCTATGATGTATGCAAGTAAAGCTTCCAAAGATGAATAACAAGAAGCATCCATGATGAAAATATGATAACTTGTTGCACACCAAAACACTAGTTTTAGAAAATCAGATATTTGAAGATAAAAAAACACACTAATTTTTCTACAAACAAAGTGAATATGATGTGAAGAGTGTTGTACAACAAGGTAATGTAAATGATATTAATTATTTTACACAGAAGTATGAAAAGAGTGTTAAAGTCCTTAATGTTGAAATACACAATGTGTAATTACGAACATTGAAAGTTTCAAAGCAAGAATGCAACACTACAATTCAAAATTAGATTTAAATGAATGCTTAGAAGAGTAGAAAAATCTAAAATAAGATTTTGACTACAAACCCTAGCTTTGCAAATGACTAGGTTATATGAGAAGATGCAAAATTTCAACAAAACCCTAGCAAATGAGATCTTCAAATGCAAGATGTGATAACATGAAATGATTAATGGCTATAATATGACTGCAATCTGATGTAAAAATCAGAAAATCAAATGTTTCCAATGATATGCAATGAAAATAATGCAAAACTATGCTTTTATGCAAGCCTATAATGCTTATTTTTTCACTTTTTTCAAATGTATGCAAGATTTTTCAATGAATAATGATAAGTATGATATGAATTAATGCAAGATATGATTTCAACACTAAGCAAGATGCAAATGTTCGATGCTATGGGTTCACCAAAATGTTAAGTAGGGAAAAGGAGATGAATGCAAGCATGTAAGTACACTAGATCAAACCCTCTTTCACTATAACATTCAAGGACAAAACCGAGCTAAGTCACTACAAGATGAAAGAGGACTCAACTACTAATTTTTTCTCTTACTTTCTATTGAAAGATGTGATTCAACCAAGCTTTTTATCAAACTCTAGGCTAAGTATGAGTAAAACCCTAGTTATGAGATAATCAACTTATAACAGACAAATATCAACAAAAACTCATGATCTAAAAGTACCAAGATGATCAGTGAGATGTCATAACCTATTTCATGGAAGTTGAAATGTCAGAGGATCTTGGGGTGGGTGACCAAGTCCTAAAAGTTAGGATCTCTAGAAGCTCAGAATTGGAAAGATATCACAGAAGATGTCCCGATGCTAGTTCCAGTGATTGTTTCAGCAGGAGGATGCCGGGGCAGGCTCCCAAGTCTTCCACAGGGGAATTTCCATAATCTATGTTTAGATCTTGAAACCCTATCCTTTGAACAACCTCCTTGGACATTCACTTCTTCAGTCCTCACACCTGTAACCTACACACAAGAAGAAAAGGGGTTTGGGGGTTGTGGTGTTTAGAGATTTGGCTGAGTCAAATCTCAGGTTAGCATTCAAGCTTTCCCAACACTATTGTTAGAGAGAGAGTGTGTCCCTGCAAGACAAAGGCTAAAGATAATCCAAATGATGAAATGATTCAAACAATAATGATGTCACCTCGGAGGTGAAGTCCTTAGAAGAATGAAGATCCTTCAACTCATAAGGATGTTGATGATGATTCCAAATCTGCAACAAACACACAAATACAAACACAAAATTGCAATAATAACACAATGAATGCCTTGAATGCTCTTTGCTCCAATATCATAAGTTCACTATCATCAACTTGTACTAAAATGAATTCAAACACTCACTTATATATACTTTCATGTTAAACATTCACATATTAATTGAAAGAGCCGACAAGAAGAGACCCATTTAAAGGTCCTATGCAGACATAAATTAAATTCTACCCTGACCAATCAGGGAGGACTTGGGTATGGGTACCCAAGTCCCAAGGAGCCTTTTTGGTATAGGGTTAGGCATTAAATGGGCCCCTAGTTCCCATTTGACATGGGTTTCAGGGGATTTTACATCAGGATGAATATTTTGTTTGTAGAGTGTTAACATGGGGACCTAGGAGTTAAACTAGGAGGTAAAAAGGCATGTGTCCACTTTTTACTCCATAACAATAATGTGACTAACTCACAATGCTTTCCAATTTTTCCATCCTTTAATGGATATTGAACATTGTTGAACCTCTTCACATCCACTAATTAGTTGTATAAAATCATGTGAACTACTTTCATGCATTCATTCTCTTTAAAATGAAAGGTTACCACATCTATTGCATTGTCCAAAAACACATAGCTTTGAAAAAAATAATTTCCCATAGGGTGTCTCACAAAGTAAACTTGTTATAAACTCCTTAATTGTTGTAGGTGGCATATTAATACCATATTCCTGCATAATTTGGTTAGTATGCAAAGTACAATGTGTGTGTGTATATATATATAGATATATATCATAATAATAATGCAATTGCGCATGATATATATATATATATCATAATAATAATGCAATTGCGCATGATATATATATATATATATAATGCAATTGCGCATGAGTTCTACAACAACAAGAGATTCATTGCTTATTAATTTTGACATAACAAGGTTTACATTTCTCAAATGATCTTTGACTTATGCTAAAATCTTCTATAATTGAATCATCTAATTTTATTTATATAATTGTGTTTGAGTCATATTTAATAGATGTTTTGGATGAGGATCACAATTTTTTGACCCCAGCTTTAATTTCAAAACATCTCTAGCATTAGACAAAACCCTTGTATTATCATGCCAATATTTTTTAATTAAATACTTGATTTCATTATTTAATTTCATGTCAGACCTTGGGAGTCTAACACTAAAATTCTAACATTGGTTAATTGGATCATCTTCAATACTTACTCTTCCCTTTTCTAATTTTCTCAAAGTTTTAGCATGCACATTTAAATATCAACTCAAGTCTTACTTATCATTATTTTTCTCATGACTGATTTATTAACTAAAGTAGTTGTTATTGCTCATTGTGCTGCATTCTTATCTTTAGATCAAATCATTTTTCTAATAGAATCAATAGCATCAACAACACTAGACATAACTTGTTCCATTTATTCATCCACCTTTTTGAGTTTTACAAATATGCCTAAGTTTTTCATTACTTTTTGCATTTTTGACATGCTCATCGATTGCATTACAAGTTGACATTGAAATCCTAAAATTTTTCTATAAACAAATAGTCTATACAATCTATTTGCATGGGTTTTAATTTATCTCTAAGATAGCTTACCACAAATATTATACAAAACATTACTTTCAATTAAAAAAATATTTTTATTTTCACTCATACAAGGGTTTTCATTTTTATTTTTTATTGTGTTGCTTCTAATAAAAGAATTTATATAAACATTTATATATCTATTTGGTGCAGGAGCACCATGCCAACCTCATGCTTCTATGATGAAATTTTTAAAGGATGATTCAATTTTGGTGTTTTAACATTGTATCAAGGTTATATTGATGTGTCTAGGTCATTAGGAGTTCAATATTTAATGTTTTGTGTCAAATTTGGAAAGAATGTAAAAGTTGTCATCTACATTGTAAAATTGCAAAACAAAAAAAGATGTAAACAAGGAATATGAAAGGTCATTTGTGTCTTAGGTCGTTAGAAGGTAGTTGGAAACTAAAAAGACAAATTGTAATGCCTTAAAAGGCCTTGTATACCTTTGTAAACTCGGAGGTGATTGAAGATTGAGAATAGAATGTTAAAAACACTGTTTTTTCTATATTCTACTTTAGAAATTTATTGTCTTCTTGCATTGTACGACACTGTACAAGCATGAGTGCATGTTTAATTGGTTGTAAGTATTAGTGTCTTCAATCTCCTTCCATATGAATTTGGTCTCATGCATTTTGATTGTGTTTTGAGTTAGTTCTTGCAAATTTGGTGAAAACTGTCAAAACCCTCTGTTAGGGTAAACAGTGAATGAGATAACTATGTCTTTTCCTTTTTTATCCATTGCATGTTGCTAATCCTTGGTTGAAATGAGTATGGTAGTATTTTACTTCATGTTCTTGAGGTCTCAGACCAAATAGCTAAGATTTAAGAAGGGAAAATCAAGTTTGTTGACTGCATTTTTGTACACAGTCCAGAAAGACAGAGGATGAAGAATAGTGAATTGTTACAGACCTAGGGTTTGTTAAATGATGCATGGGAAATGTCTTTTGTGTCTTGATAAGCATAAATAGGTCAAGATAAGAATGACAAACCATTTTTTGAGTAAACTTGGGGTTGGAAGTAATAAAACCAATAAGCCTGTGTATGGACAAGGCCTAATTAGGCCTAAACTGGAACGGGACAGTCATGTTTTGAGCAGTCCTTTTCAAAATAAAATATATTGGTTTTTAGAGATGATTTAAAACTTGTTAAAGGGTATCCAAATATGTAATCACAGTCTTGAGAAGGGTCCTATGGTGGAAGTTAAGCTTTGACAGTCCCAAAAACAGGGCTACTAGCTTTTAGGACAGTCATGAAGGAATTGGTTGCATGCAGGAAGAGATAGCTTGGTAAATGATTATTTTGATTGAGTTAAAGTCCTTAAGGGATGAGAAGGCCTTGTGAGGTCTTGTTTGGGTAAGAAGAGTTAGAAACTCCTAATGGTGCCTTTGTGGAGATCCTTGTCCTAAGAAGTTTTTGTGAAACTTGAAGCATCTAAGTGATTGTAACACTTTGTTTGCAATATGCCAGTATCAAGTTGATTTGTACCTTTTCCTCTACATCATTATCTTCCTTTAAACAACTAATCTCATTATCTTCCCCTCCCAAAATTGCTTGCCCTCAAGTAATTCAAATTTAGATGTTCAAGATTTTTTTATTCTCCCCAAAAGTAGGTTCTTCTAATGATCCAAATGGTTTTTTATGGCTTTGTTCCATGAATTCTTCACCCTTGTATCAATTATGGAATCTAGTCCTAATATGAGTGGCACTCTACTATACCAACCTTCAAATCACCATGAATGATAAAATATACAATAAAAAGTGGGCATTTTGGAAAGAACATTAGAAACTACATTCTTTTCTCCCTTCACATTTTTTGTATCAAAATCATAAGTGTGGATTTTTCTTACCCATTTTTATTTTTAGTTGCTTAAGTCATGTTGACCCAAGAATAACTTCAAGCTACTATAGTCTATCTCAACCACACATCTACCACATACCAAATGCTACCCAAATTTGACAAAAGCATGCATGATGGCAAGAATCTCCTTGTCACAAATAGAGAAACCCTTTTCTAAATCTTTCAACTTTCTACTCTCAATTGCTATGGGGTGCCCATTTTGATTTATAAAAACTCCAACTCCCTTTCTTCAAACATCATATTCTACAACAAAAGGTTGTGAGAGATTTGGAATAATAAGAACATGATATGACTTTATTACCTTTCTAAGCTCATCAAAAACTTATTGTTTTGTATTCTCTTGGATGCCTTGAGCACTAATGACATGGCCCAAGTATAAAATCCCAATGACCTCATACTTAAATTCTTTTATAAATAGATCCTATTTCTCTAGAATTCCAAGGACTATATATAAATGATTCACGTGTCCTTCCCAAATCTTGTTGTAAATCAAAGTATCATCAAAGAAAACCAACACTAATTTTCTCAATTGACCATTAAGTACCTAATTCATTGTGGAATTGGGAATGGTTAGTGCATTAGTCAAACCAAATGGCATGACAAAGAACTCAAAGTGCCCCAAGTTACATCCAAATGCTATCTTGTGCACATCCTCCTTGTGGACACAAATTTGATGATAGCTTGATCCCAAATTAATTTGTGAGGAATACACTTCCCCATGAAACACATCAACAAGATGATTGATCCTAGGAATTCCATATCTAATTTTTTTGGTCCAATGCCTTCTACTTCATACATATCCTCATGGTTCCATCTTCTCCCTTATCAAGGGCCAATGATGGAGTAAATGGAATAGAACTAAAATGGTCCATTTTAAGAAACTCCTTAGATCTTTCTCCCTTCTATATGTCCTCAAGTGGTGCTAAGAAGTGCTCATGACTTGATTAGATCCTGGTTCCAACTCTATGACATGTTGGAAACCTTTATATGGTAGAAATCCTAGAAGCATATTATTAAACACCACACTAGGTTGGTTTAAAAGGGTTTGTAGTAATTTCTATTAGATTAACATAGTTTAATCTAGAAAAAATTACTACAAGCTATTATGGACTATGGAAACATCATATTTCTAATTAAAAGGGTTTGGTTATCAAAATAATGACTATGTTTCTTACCAAAAATGAGATAGTGGACATGTCCTCTATCACCAAGCATCTTGCTACCCAAGCAACACATTCCTTGTGAGAAGTCTTCTTAGTGATGCCTACTTTCAATGATCCATCATAGATTCTTCCAAGAATCACATCTTTTCCTTCAAATGTAAAATTTATCCCCATTGATTAATGATTCAAGATTTGAGGGTTCACCAATGGGATGTAGCCATTAGACACTCATATCCAGGTTAGTTTTTACAACTTAAAGTTCATCACATACCTTAGCTCTTTCATGGCTAGGTTGAGTTGTTTGCTTATCCTAGTGCAAGGGATGGTGATTCTACTAGTAGTAGTGATATTGATCCCATCAAAACTTTAGCATTTTAGTGCTTCATAATGTTAGAAATGAAGGTGCAAACCACACAATAGAAATTTGATTCAAACCTTATTTATGTCCTCTAAACAATGTAGAATCAATGGAGATTGCAACAGAAATAAAACCCACTACACAAAAATAACATGCATTAAGAACTAAACACATAACACAGTATGTAACATGGAGAAAACCCTTTTAGGTAAAAAACTCCACTAAGAAAATAGGCCCCAAGTTGTATTTTCTTCAAATATGAGATTACAATACATGCAGTTCCTCTCCTTCTTCAGTCTTCAATCCAGTAGTGCTTGTTACTCTCAAATGTACTAAAAATGTAGTACAAATATCCTTATAAAAGGGGGTTCCTTCTAGGGCAAGAAAACTGACATAATATCAACCATCAGATCTGTGACCTAATGATGAATGGTCTAGATTTACATTGATAAAATTTGGGTCTGGGGGCACTACCCTTGAGCCCTCATTGGGGTGCACATCTCCCTAGACCCCCCACCAGGAGGATGATCCCCTTGGACCCCTTGCAGGGGGAATTAGCATTGGGGATTGGATATAAACATGCGATTGAAAACAAGATCGTTGTTGATGAAACCTTTCACCCCTTACGGGTGATTTACAACCAATATTAGGAGTAATTAATTACATAGGATTTACAAGGTTGATGGCACCTTAATCCTAACACAATGTTTTCTATTTTGAGTCCCTTGGTTATAACACAAATGGCACTACTAGGATCCCGCACCATCTTACATGAGCATTATTGGACTTGAGAGAAAAGATATTTATTCCCTTTACTACAAGTTATATCCTTCACCTTTTTACTATTATTGGAATGCATCCCATGATTGCAAGAACTTGTTGGGATATGGTGTTGTACACCATTGCATAATTTGATATATTTTATAATGTAATTAAATAATTATTTAGTTGCGATGCACCTAGGTGGTGTGGTTAATCACACTATGTAACTATTTGGGCCCACTTTATGTTGTATTATAACATTGGGATATTATTTGATTTATTGGGAAAATTAGTACCAATAGTCAAATGTGGGGTCAAGTGGTTTTGTGTAACCCATGGTTTTCTAAATGTAATGTGTTTAAAGCTTATATTATAAAAGCAAGCACAATATTATTATTTGAGGCTGGCTGGATATTTCATTGTAGGTGAACAGAGGTTTTGTGAGAGGCTATCATTGTATTGAGCTCTCTCCTGTACGTGCAGATTGTGAAGCATGGCAGGTGATGTGTGGATTCATGCTTGTACACATGGAGGTTGCATTGGAGGTGCTTGATGGTTCAGGGGTATTCATGGAGGCTCATATATTGTATTGTAATGTTTCATTGCTAAATAATACATGTGAGCATGGATGCTTTTGGAGGCTGGGTTTTTCCCTGCAAAGGGTTTTCCCATGGTATATCTTGTGTTCTCTTGTTGCTTATTCATTGATCTTTTGCATTATGGTTGTTTCTACATCTTGTTTCTCCTATTGGGTTATGTGGAATTGGTTTAATTAGACCTGCAAATTTCTAACAAAATTATGTAATGATATGAAGGGAGACTAATGAAATAATTATTTTCTTCTATTATCCTCCTTGTTTCTTGATGTGTAATAAAAAAGACAATCAAAGTTCTTACCTTCTATTGTTGATTTAGACATCCTTGAAAGATTTGCAACAATATTACCATTCTCACATGGTGCTGGTTCCATCACTTTAGTATTTAAAATCTTTCTATGTGTTTCTTGGACACCATTAGAAACTATTAGAGTATCTTCTTCAGTTATTAAATCTTTATCTTCAACTTGCCATGATGTTCTCATATTGTCTCCATGCAAATAATTACTTTTCTTGGAGTGTGAACTTATGAGAAATCACTAAAATATTTTTTTAATTAAGGAATCCTTACCTTCAACATCTAATGTGGATTGCTTCTACTCTTTGGAGCTTGTTGAAATTCTTTTTTCCTTTTGCAAGAAAAAATTCTCCTACTCATGTCTAATGATCCATTCCTTCATGACTTGTAATGGCTTTGGTTTTGATCTTCCTTCTCTCTCTAGCTCACTGATATGTTCCTTCATGGCTTTAGTAGAATTTTTCTTTAACTTTAGAGTATAAAAATATATAGGAAAAAGATATTACCTTGAAACTCTTCACTATGTGCTTTATATTTAGCATGGAGATTTGTTAAATATTCATCTTCTTTTTTTGATATTGTAGCTGAAACTAGACTCTGCCTACTACTCTAAGAATGCAACTTTTGTTCCATAACCTTGACCATTTTATCTTGGTTCCTTTTCATTTTCATCAATGCATCTTGAAGATTTTCCCTTTCTCCTTTTGTTAGAGATCTAAAAATCCCTTTTGTGATACACAAGAGCAAAATATATCAACAAATTTACCCTATAGGCTAGTAAGATCTAATATCACTGTGATGACCTCAACTAAAATTTTCATGTGAAATACTTAGGTATTAAATAAGGACAAAAGATAAAATAGATTTGTACACATAAATTGGAAGTTCACTAAAAATATAGGAGCAGATCTATATTCATAAGATATGTTGCACATTAATTTTGCTGCATTAATTTTGCTTCATATGATTACAAATATTTTCTTTCCAAAATTTTTAAACTTTAGAAATTATAAATCTACTGCAATTACAAATATTTCCTACAAACACCCAAAATGTTGAAACACCTGAAATGTTGAAAGTATCCAAAATTGAAGTGCAAATGCAACCTCTATATGAAGCTACCCTTAGAAATTCAAAAAGTTCCCATCCTCCAAACTCTAGGAAATCATTGGGGTCTTATCCATTGATCTCTAGAACCTGGGAGTTTTCATCCTCAAATAGAATATTTAACCACAAGTGCTCAAACTATGATGCATTAGGGTTAGGGTTTAATTGGTAGATTGGCAAAATATGTAAACTAATGAAGTTGTCAAAATTATATATAGATCGAGTGCCTATCTTGGGGCCAAAAATGATACACCTAGATTACATCAAGTGGTGTTAGAGGGAGAGCAAGGGTCATCTACAAGAGAACATATCGCTCATGCCTACTAGCATCATCTTCACATGGTCACATACATGAAACCATGCCCTCTACATCATCAACCAATTACATTTGTACACAACCATGTCTCTAGGAGGCCAACATGAGTTGATAGGAATTAAAAGTCTTTACCTAAAATATTATATCCATTTGAGGCCATTAATGGCATCTTTGGTTATGCAGGAAGGTAGGTATAGTTTGATGTTCAAATGGCAAGGGTTTAGGGAAATACATTCTTAGAGGATGCAATTGAAAGAGGGAGAGAGGAATTGGGAATCGAGATGCCATTAAAATGGATTTCCACTTGGTGTGCTAGCATTAATAACTCTTAAGATCCAAAGTTGGAGTTCAGGGAATGTGATGCAAGGATTCTAGGATGTAAGGGGAATCAAAGGTACAAAGGCCTAGGAAGAGGAATGACAAGATAGTGGCGAAGTGGGGAATGAGATCCTTGCTAAAAAAAATTACAAGAGTAATGATGGTAGGAAGAACCTTGAAGGTCCAGAATAAGGAAACATGATAAGAAATAGTGATTGAGATTCAATATTACCTAATTCTAGAAGGAGTGACATTGAGGCTCAGGAATACTGAGTGTAGGAGGGAGCAGAGATTAGGACTCAAAGATACTCAATATAGGAAGTAGCAAGGATCAAGTCTTAGATATACCTAATGTAAGGAGAAGTGGGAATCAAAATTTAAAGATACCTGATGCAAGAAGTACTAATTAGGATTTAGAGATACCCGATGTAGAAGAGAGTGGGGGTTAGGATTTAGTGATACCCAATGTAGTTTTGGAGAAAGGAATGGAAAAGTCTAGAGGTCCATAAACAAACTTTGAAAGGTGAGCAAAGATTTGGAGTCAAAATAATAGGATACCAAGAGCCATCTAGAAGAAAGGGATGAAAAGGTCTAGCGGTATAAAAATGGTAAAGGAGTGGGATGCCAGGGATCACAATTTTGGCATAATTGATACCAATGGGGATCAAGGGTTAGGAATACAAATTACTTGATACGAGAGTGATGAGGAAAGGAAAAATTGAAAGTTTTCCAAGATGGCAGAGTTTGGGGTTCTAGCATACCATGTGCCCTTTAGGTATGTTGGTAAGGAATAGTTTGGGAGCCTGTGATATAGCAGAAGTTAGGAGTTGGGGATAATTAATTTCGTGGGGATTAGGGATCGAGGTGACCAATTCCTTTATAATGAGTGTAAGTAGGGAAATAAAACTTTCAAAGCTTGTGATAGACAAGGGAGCAGGATTGCAAGGGTGTGAGAGATGAAGGAAAGGCATACTAGAAAAGCAAAGTTTGAAGGTCCAAAACACAAGGAACTGAGGAATTAAGGACTTGAGAAATTGGTGAAAAGGGGTCCACTAACATGGGAAAGTTCAAAATTTTGACAAGACAAAACGGGGGTTTGGGGAATATGGAATTGAGGGAAAGGGTACCAAGGTAGTGTAACTCCTAAAAACCCATCCAAGGTTGGAAATTGACCTAAAAACCCTCATAGTTAGAAATTTTGACATTTTTAGTGTTTAGGAACAAGACGGATTTTTTTTGCAATTTTAGGGAAAGGGGTATCAAGTCTTAAAAAGGGGACTTTACATATAGTAGTGGTAAATCCAATAGAGTATCTAATGCATTAAGTATAAGATATACTTTACTAATGGAAATGAGAATTTGAGTTAATAGTTTTGATGAATTAAAAAAATTGTATGAGATGAACATTGATTTTCTTGAGGCATGGAAAACATGTAAGATACCAATGAGTAAAGATAGAACTAAATGGTTGGATTTCTTAATTGAAAGTGATTTGTTTTTTAAACGAGATCAATTATGTATTTTTGAGAGTCCAATGCAAGAGATTTAATCAAATAAAAGTATAATGGTTGATTAATAGGACATTTTGGGATCAATAAGACAATGGCATTTGTAGGTGAACATTATTTTTGGCTACAAATGTAAAAAGATGTGAAACGTATACACAAAATTGTATAATTTGTCAATCTACCAAAGGT
Source organism: Cunninghamia lanceolata (assembly GCA_027924645.1). NCBI lineage: Eukaryota > Viridiplantae > Streptophyta > Pinopsida > Cupressales > Cupressaceae > Cunninghamia > Cunninghamia lanceolata. The sequence continues at coordinate 5,674,956 of BSBN01000976.1, read as the reverse complement.
AGTATTCAAATAGTAGATTACATAAGCCATTACTATTGTTATATGGAGCCTAATCAGACTCGGAGGTTAAATTTTCCCTACTTTTATCGGTGCAGCTTCCCCCCAAATTATTTAATGGGGTCAAGGGGCAGCACCCCTTGTAGGGTCCAGGGGTGGCTAAGGGTTAGGGTTTTGGTTGATGTATTGTAGCATTTTGTAACGGTATTGAGTTGCAAGGATTGTTGGTTGTAATCAGTTTGATTTACTGGATAATAATATTGTACTCTTTGTTGGTGGATGTAGCCCGAGTTTGGGTGAACCATGTTAAAACTTGTCTCTTGCTATTATTATTTCTGTGTATTTTTCATTCCTCTGTTTAATACTTATTTGCATTTAATTGATATCTTCTGCTGGCTAACCCTAACAAGTGGTATCAGAGCAGGTTGTGTTCGATTATTGTCTACAGGAAAGTCTCACGGTTGAGTGGGAGTAATGGCAGATGAGGGCAAATTGAAGGTAGATAAATTTAATGGGAAGAACTATCAGTTATGGAAGATACAGATGGAGGATTATCTCTATCAGAAGGATTTATGGAGGCCGTTGGAAGGAGTAGCCAAGAAACTGGCAACAATGACTGATGAGGATTGGAATCTTCTAGATAGAAAGGCACTGGGAACCATTTGATTGTGTCTGACACCATCTATGGAGTTTAATATAACAAAAGCAATGACAACAAGTGAACTGATGAAAGCTTTGGCTAAATTGTATGAAAAACCCTCAACCTCAAGCGTTTGTTTAATCTGAAAATGATTGAAGGTGGATCTGTGACAGATCATTTAAATGAGTTTAATATGATTACCAGTCAGTTAACTTTTGTAATAGTGAAATTTTATGAAGAGGTGAGGGCTCGCTTGATATTATGCTCTTTGGCAAAAAGCTGGAATAGCTTGGTAATGGATGTAAGTAACTCTATCTCTAGTTCAAACACTTTGAAATTTGATGATGTTGTTGGTGTTATCCTTAGCAAGGAAATGCGACGGAAAAGATTAGGAGGGTCCACATGAGGTAGTGTTTTGAATGCAAAAAGTAGGGGCAGATCAAAGGAGAGAGGAAAAGGTTATGGAGGTCATGGGAAGTCACGAGGAAAATCAAAGGACAAGAGGTCCCAATATAGAGAACATAAGGATTGCTAGTACTATGGGAAACCAGGTCATCTGAAGAAAGATTGTTGGTCTCAGAAGAATAAAGAAGGAGACAAACAAGAAGGCAATAAGGAGGCAAATGTAGTAAGTAATAAATCTGAAGATGATGCTTTGATTTTTTCCCTAGATAATGCTAATGATTCATGGGTTTTAGATTCAGGGGCCTCATTTCATGCTACACCCCATAGAAGTTATTTTCTTGATTATGTCCAAGGGGATTTTGGGCTAGTTTATTTGGGAGATAATGAACCTTGTCAGATTGTTGGAAAGCAAAGAATCAAGATTAAGTTATAGAATGGGAATCATTGGCTACTACAAGAGGTAAGGCACATTCTAAGGTTGAGTAGGAATTTAATTTCAGTAGGGCAGCTAGTTGATGAAGGTTGCATTGTTACATTTACTGATAAAAATTGGAAGGTTACAAGAGGTGCCTTAATAGTAGAAAAAGGTGTGAAAGTAGGCACCTTATATCTTTGTACAGGTCCTATTGTTCCTTCTACTTTAGTTGTTGTAGAAAAAAACTAAACAAGTTCAGGAATAGTTGCTGCACGTTTGCAGGAAGAGATTGAAACAGTTGCTATAGGTTTTGAGACAACATTGTGGTATAACAAACTTGGGCATATGAGTGAAAAAGGTATGAAGGTACTTCATTCTAAGAAAGTTTTACTAGGTATGAAATGTATTAATATGGATTTCTGTGAAAGTTGTGTGTATGGAAAACAAAAGAGAGTTAGTTTTCTCAAAGATGGGAAGCGAAAGAAAGATGAAAAGTTGGAGCTTGTGCATATAGATGTATGGGGACCGGCTCAGGTATCTTCTCTTGGTGGCTCTCAGTATTATGTTACATTCATAGATGATGCAACTAGGTAGGTTCAGATTTATTTCCTCAGGCAAAAATCTCATGTATTTGAAACATTTAAGAAATGGAGAAGCTTGGTTGAGAATGAGACAGGTAAAAGATTTAAATGTCTTAGATCTGATAATGGTGGTGAGTATTGTAGCAAATAATTTGAGGATTATTGTTCCTTTAATGGAATCTATAGGCAAAAAATGGTTCCTGGGACTCCACAGGAGAATGGAGTGGCTAAGCGCATGAATAGGACAATAATGGAGCATGCAAGGACCATGAGATTATATGTTGGGTTGCCTTTAAACATGTGGGAAAAAACTAACATTGCTATATATTTAATTAATAGAGGTCCTTCAGTTCCTTTGGGCTGTGGTATTCCAGAGGAAGCATGGACAGGTAAGAAGGTGAGTTATTATTTTCTCAAAACCTTCAGATGTGAAGCATTTGTACATGTAGATTTTGAAAATAGAACCAAGCTAGATGCAAAATCAAAAAAATGTACTTTTGTTAGATATGGCATTGATGAATTTAGTTATAGGCTTTGGGATTTTGAAAATCAGAAAATTGTGAGAAGTAGGGATGTTATATTCAATGAGAAGGTGTTGTACAAAGATTAGTTGCAGTAGCATGAGAAGAAATAAAAGGAATATGTGGTGCTGGATGATACTCCAAATAGTGATGTTCCAGTGGTTCCTCATGCTCCGCAACAACAACAAGAAATGCCATAAACTCTAGTGAATGTTAGACGGTCAACAAGGCTAAGTAGACCTCCTGAAAGGTTTTCTTCCTCTTTGTATTCTATTTTGTTAACAAATCCTGGTGAACCAAAAGGGTATGATGAAGCTATGCAGGTGGATACAAAGGTTCAGTGGGAGCATGTAATGAAAGAAGAAATGGACTCCTTGCTGAAAAATCAGACTTGGGATTTATGTAAGTTGCCTATGGGTAAAAAGGCTTTACCAAACAAATAGGTTTATAGGCTGAAAGAGGAAGCTAGAGGTAAGAAAAGATTTAAAGCCAGGTCAGTTGTAAAAAGATTTGCACAGAAAAAGGGCATTGATTTTGATGAGATTTTTTCTCTGATTATTAAGATGACTTCTATTCATACTGTTTTAAGTATTGTGACTACTGAAGATTTGCATTTGGAATAGCTAGATGTGAAAACTACCTTTCTCCATGGTGATTTGGAGGAGGAGATATAAATGGAACAACCCCAAGGATTTGAGGTCACATGTAAGGAGAAACTGGTGTGTAAATTGAAGAAGAGTTTGTTGTTATATGGAGCCTAATAAGACTTGGAGGTTATATTTTCCCCACTTTTATCGATGCAGTTTCCCCCCAAATTATTTAATGGGGGAGTGCAGGGGGTAGAGCCCCTCCTGCAAGGCCCAGGGGAGGAGCCCGTAGTGGGGGTCTGGGGACTGCCTATTATTTTATAAAGGTATCAGAAGTTATTTTTCTATTAGTCGACATAAAAAAACCCTATTTTTGTAACTGACATAAGGCTTGATAAAAGAGGCTAAGGGTTAGGATTTCCGTTGAGATTGTATTGTAGCATTTTTGCAGTGGTATTGAGTTGTAAGGATTGCTGGTTGTAATTGGTTTGATTTACTAGATAATAATATTGGACTCATTATTGGTGGATGTAGCCCAGGTTTGGGTGAACCACATTAAAACTTGTCTCTCATTGTTATTATTTTTGTGTATTTTCATTCCTCTGTTTAATCTTTATTTGCATTTAATTGATATCTTCTATTGGCTAACCCTGCGAGGCCCGGGGGGCTTATCCCCCTAGCAGGGGCCTGAGGGCGGAGCCCACGGTGGGGGTCTGGGGGCAATGCCCCCAGCGGGGGCTGCCCCGAAGTAAAAATTGCCTATTATTTTATAAAGGTGTCGGGAGTTATTTTTCTATTAACCGACATAAAAAGCCCTATTTTTGTAACCGACATAAGGCTTGATAAAAGCAACTAAGGGTTAGAGTTTCCATTGAGATTGTATTGTAGCATTTTTGCAGTGGTATTGAGTTGCAAGGATTGTTGGTTGTAATTGGTTTGATTTACTGGATAATAATATTGGACTCTCTATTGGTGGATGTAGCCCAAGTTTGGGTGAACCACATTAAAACTTGTTACTCACTGTTATTATTTTTGTGTATTTTTATTCCTCTGTTTAATCTTTATTTGCATTTAATTGATATCTTCTGTCTGCTAACCCTAACAGAATTTGTATGGCCTGAAACAAGCACCTCAGCAATGGTATTTGAAATTTGATAGTTTTAGGGCTGAGCAAGACTACAACTAGTGTAATTCTGACCATTGTGTTTATTTTAAGAGATTGGATAATGATAGCTACATTATTTTATGTTTTATATGTTGATGACATGCTTGTAGCAGGGTCTAACATGGATCACATAAGAGAGTTAAAACAACAATTAACACAATCATTTGCTTTGAAGGATTTGGGTGCAACAAAACAAATCCTTGGTATGAAAATTTGTAGAGATAGGAAGAACAAAAAATTGACTCTATCTCAGGCTGATTATGTTGAAAAGGTGTTGTAGAGATTCCATATGGAGAATGCAAAAACTATCAGCACACCTTTGCCTAGTCATTTGAAATTGACTAAGGAGATGTTTCCTAAGACACAAGAGGAGGAAGAAAAAATGTCCAAGGTACCATATGCTTCAGCTATAGGAAGTTTAATGTATGCCATGGTATGTATGAGACCAGATATTGCACATGTTGTAGGAGTCGTAAGTAGGTATATGAGTAATCTCAGATTGGAGCATTAGAATGCAATAAAATGGATTCTCAAATATTTGAGAGGTACATCTAATAAACATCTATTTTGGGGGCTCTAATACTAATTTAGTAGGTTATGTAGACTTAGATTTGGTAGGTGATATTGATACCAGGTGGAGTACTATAGGTTATATCTTTACTGTAGGTGGGACAATGGTGAGTTGGATCTTACGGTTGCAAAAGGTGGTTGCTTTATCCACCATGGGGGTAGAGTATGTAGCTGCAACAGAGGCAAGCAAGGAGATGATATGGCTGCAATCTTTCATGGAAGAATTGGGCAAACAATAGGTTAACAATTATTTGTTTACGAATAACTAGAGTGACATACATCTTGTAAAGAATTATGCCTTGCATTCAAAGACCAAACACATACAGTTGAGGTATCACTTCATTCGGTTGGTGTTGGATGATGGACAATTATGATTGGAAAAGATATATACAGATGAAAATCCAGCGGATATGTTTACAAAGGCAGTGACAAGGGAGAAGTTGAGTTCCTCTTTAGCTTTAGTTGGTCTTCAAGACTAAAAACAACAAAAATAGAATAGTAGAGTCCAGGGTACTTATTTCCAGTGGGACCGATAGGGTCAGCAGTGTTATGATCAGTCTCCAAGTGGGAGATGATATGGTGTGGAGTCTGATCAGTCTCCAAGTGGGAGATTGTTGTTATATGGAGCCTAATTAGACTTGGAGGTTAAATTTTCCCTACTTTTATTAGTGCGGTTTCCCCCCAAATTATTTAATGGAGTCAAGGGGCAGCGCCCCTTGCAAGATCCAGGGGTGGCTAAGGGTTAGGGTTTTGGTTGATGTATTGTAGCATTTTGCAGTGGTATTGAGTTGCAAGGATTGCTGGTTGTAATTGGTTTGATTTATTGGATAATAATATTGGACTCTCTATTGGTGGATGTAGCCCAGGTTTCGATGAACCACGTTAAAACTTCTCTCTCCCTGTTATTATTTCTATGTATTTTTTATTCCTCTATATAATATTTATTTGCATTTAATTGATATCTTCTACTGGCTAACCCTAACAATTACCAATTCTAGTGAAACCTTAGTAGGATATTAGTATGGATTTTTATGTTAGGATTGCTAAGAACTCAAAGAGGTTATGATGAACTATTTTTGTAGTTATCAAGAAATTTTCAAGATGACACATTTTTTTGAATGAAAGAAAACTAATGATGTGGTACACATGGTTGATTTTCTTATAAAAATATTAAATTACGTGGATTACCTAGGAATAATCTATGTGCTAAACAAGGATGTGAAATTTGTTAGTCATTATTGGAGGACACTATGGAAGAAAATGAATATAGAGCTAAAGTTTAGTTCAACATATCATTTGTAAACAAACAAACAAACAAAAGATATGAATAGGAGTTTATGAAACTTCTTAAGATGTTTGTTAGGAGAAAAGACTAAAATTTGGGATTTAATCTTTACTACAAGTTGAATTTTCTTATAATGACTTAGTGAACAGAAGTACAACTAAAACACCACTTCAGATTATATGTTGATTAATCTAAATAATTTTTTAGAACTGAGATACTTTATCTCAAACTACAAAAATAATGTTATAGATGAAGATTATGTAGAATATATGAGAAATATACATCATGAAATAGACAATAGTTAGAGCAAATGAATTGCAAGAATAAAGAATGTGTTGATTAGAAGAGGAAACATAAGGAATATGAAATAGTAGATTAAGTGATGGTTTATTTGAAGAAGGAAATATTTCCATAGGGGACACACAATAATGTACAAATAAATAAAACTAGTCCTTGTAAGATTGTTAAGAAATGTGATTCAAGAAATGCATGAGGTGGAACTAGTAGAAGATATTGGTATAATGTTACTATTTAACATTGTTGATTTGTATGAGTACCTTGAAGGATAATTAGAAGATCACATAATAGAGATAGATTTTGGTAAATAGGTACCTAAGAAAGAAGAAAAATAAATTAAAGAGATACTTGATAGCAAAATAAGGAGCACAAGAAATAGGAAATATGAAGAATATTTGGTGAATAGGAAGGATATGCTAGTTGAAGATTCTACATGGATGTCTAGAGTTGAGGTTGACAAACTTGGTTATCCTTTAGATCAAATCCTTGAATCAAAGTGTGAGGCTCACTTTTCAATTACCTAGGGTTTCTAATGCAAGAGCATCCAGGGTAAGAAGTATCTTTCTGATGCAGAGGGAGCAACAGTTAACAGATAAAATAGGTTGAATAATCCTTGAAAGGTCTGCAAAATAGCCATTATAGTGTGAATCGGCTAGATAAGGTAGAAGTCACACCGAAATATCCATATTCTTGCCTATCGGCAAGACTGTACACCATCGGTCAAACGGAAGAGACCTTCGCTGATACATATCTCTCAGCGATGAGCGGTTTCTCTTATGTGCCTATTGGCATGATATTATTCTATCGGCGAGCTCCTCGAATCTTCTGCCGATGCTATCGGTCACACCGATGAGCGTCTAACTCCCGCTTCTCCATCGACAACACTTCATAATGATCTCCCTGATCGGTGAGAACATAAACTATTGGTTACCGCTCAAAACTTTACGTCGATATACCTTCTTACTCCGATGATCCTAGCACATAGCTATCAGCAAGACTTGGACTGTCGGCTGCACATTTTCTGCATCCCCCGACAACACATCTTTCACCGATGAGCCACCCATCGGCAAGACTTCTCGAATCTCACCCCGATTGGTGAGAATTCCTTCCGTCGGTCCAAAGTAACTTTCCTATGCCGATAAGTCTCCTCTCCCCGATGGTTAGAACCATTGGATAGACCGATACTATCGGACTACCTGACATTTCTCTGGGTGACATGCTAACTCACGCCGATGACTTCTCGCATACGTTTTTCGACTTGCTCTACCGGTCTTCCTTACCGTTTCCACCGGTCAACCTTTATATCATTTAGAATGCATCTTTCTACCAAATACAACAGCAACACTCAAAAGGAAGATACACACGAACTGTATTTGCGATATACACCGGGGATGCTTTCCACATACATTAGTTGTATACACTTAAAGTGCACAGTTCCTCTCCACAACTCATGTAACCGAACAAAACACACAGAACTACAAAAACCCACAAAACAGAAAAGTAAAACACACTACTCTATACGGAGGTCATTCCACTGGTTTGAAGAAACCCACCAGTGGAATGACTCCAAACGATGTCTTCTGCAGATTTACACTAGAAATAGAATTTGTATTCCTTCCCAGAGTTAGTTTACAATCTTCTCTCCCTCTGTCTGCTCTTTCTATGAATACAGAGATAACTATTTAAAGACTCATACATTGGCAGTTACAGAAGGTGGAAGGCGAACCATTCCTCAACCACCCTGCCAATCGGTTACATTCTACTTGTTCGGTTACAATCTCTTTCAATTCGTTTACAATCTGGAATGACACGTATACAATCTTTCAATATGGCTCGAAGGCCTTACAACATAACATAAAATGTAGGGAATCTTTCAGATTCTCAATGTCTTCGAGGTGCTTCTGCACCATACTCCCAGACTTGAAAATTTTCCATGTCCCATGGAAATGCTCAGTGAAAAGCCTGCAATATCTTTTGGCTTTGATGTCTTCAATACTAACTGGATGCCTCTGCTGCTTCCTCTTCATCCTCAACTGTGCCTTCTATCAATGGCTACCTCTGAAATGCAACAACTGAAATCCACTCCTTCATGCTACACCAACACCTCTGTCCCTCACCTAGGAGTCCTCGCTTGCCTCTCTCCCCAGGACTTTTGGCGACACCAACTGGACCTCCTTCTCAAGCCCATGACAGATCTCTCATCTGCCTATCGTAGCGAGTGAATCTGCACCTGCAACCGGAAGTCAGCAAAATTCTTTTCTAGCACTCTTTCTTTCAGCTTCTTGCTTCTCTCTTCTTCTTCATTCCTCTTCTGCCTATTTAGTGACAGAATACCAATACACAAATAGCCCAGTCCTTTCGTTGAGCTCTGATACCAATTTGATGCAAAGGGAGCAGCAGTTAACAGATAAAACAGGTTGAATAATCCTTGAAAGGTCCGCAAAATAGCCATTATAGTGTGAATCGGCCAGATAAGGTAGAAGTCACACCGAAATATCCATATTCTTGCCTATCGGCAAGACTGTACACCATCGGTCAAACGGAAGAGACCTTCGCCGATACATATCTCTCAGTGATGAGCAGTTTCTCTTATGTGCCTATCGGCATGATATTATTCTATCGGCGAGCTCCTTGAATCTTCTGCCGATGCTATCGGTCACACCGATGAGCGTCTAACTCCCGCTTCTCCATCGGCAACACTTCATAATGATCTCCCCGATCGGTGAGAACATAAACTATCGGTTACCGCTCAAAACTTTACGCCGATATACCTTCTTACTCCGATGAGCCTAGCACATAGCTATCGGCAAGACTTGGACTGTCGGCTGCACATTTTCCGCATCCCCCGACAACACATCTTTCACCAATGAGCCATCCATCGGCAAGACTTCTCGAATCTCACCCCGATTGGTGAGAGTTCCTTCCGTCGGTCCAAAGTAACTTTCCTATGCCGATAAGTCTCCTCTCCCCGATGGTTAGAACCATCGGCTAGACCGATACTATCGGACTACCTGACATTTCTCTGGGCGACATGCTAACTCACGCCGATGACTTCTCGCATACGTTTTTCGACTTGCTCTACCGGTCTTCCTTACCGTTTCCACCGGTCAACCTTTATATCATTTAGAATGCATCTTTCTACCAAATACAACAGCAACACTCAAAAGGAAGATACACACAAACTATATTTGCGATATACATCGGGGATGCTTTCCACATACATTAGTTGTATACACTTAAAGTGCACAGTTCCTCTCCACAGCTCATGTAACCGAACAAAACACACAGAACTACAAAAACCCACAAAACAGAAAAGTAAAACACATTACTCTATACGGAGGTCATTCCACTGGTTTCGAAGAAACCCACCAGTGGAATGACTCCAAACGATGTCTTCTGCGGATTTACACTAGAAATAGAATTTGTATTCCTTCCCAGAGTTAGTTTACAATCTTCTCTCCCTCTGTCTGCTCTTTCTACGAATACAGAGATAACTATTTAAAGACTCATACATTGGCAGTTACAGAAGGTGGAAGGCGAACCATTCCTCAACCACCTTGCCAATCGGTTACATTCTACTTGTTCAGTTACAATCTCTTTCAATTCGTTTACAATCTGGAATGACACGTATACAATCTTTCAATATGGCTTGAAGGCCTTACAACATAACATAAAATGTAGGGAATCTTTCAGATTCTCAATGTCTTCGAGGTGCTTCTGCACCACTTTCATCAACCAATTTTTTTCTTTTAATGTTTCTTTGTTTTATAGGTATTTTCTAGTATTCCTAGATGCTTTTTAATAGTGTTTACCAAGTTTTTTAATAGTGTTTACAAGGTTTGAAACACCATAACTTAATATATTATGTTTTGTCAATTTAAAGCCTCATTTGTAATAGCAGGCACAATCAAACTTTAGTGGGGTAGAAGATAATTTTGATGATCTCTAGTTATGGTTGGGAACATAAGCCCTAGCAAGCATAAATAATGTTCCATCTAATTTTCATGTGATTCTAACTCTGACGTGTATGCTTTCTATCTCGAGGAGCTTAACTAGACTAACATTAAGCTAGTTATGATATAACAATACCTTGTTTTGGGATTGTGGTATCTATTTGAAACTTGTGCCAAATCTAAATTTTACCTACTTTATTATGGGTCCTAAGAGGTGTTGGGACCTTAAAATTTTTCCTTGAGTTCTTGTTGCAGCCTTGCTCCATGTTCCAAATCTGGCAGTTCTATATTAGGGTTTAGCTATGAAAATGTTTATAATTATGTTCATAGGTACAAAACCCTAAACCCTAAGGCTTATGCAAGCATCGAAATGCCTTCTATTCTAATTTTTTGTTGACTTCTTGCTACATGTTGTCAGTCTCCTAGTTGCAAAGTCATGTCTAGGGCATCATTCATCTATCGACCCCTTGGTCCCATAGTTACGAGGCCAACCCACACTGAATTAATTTGTTAAATGCCTAATGTTTTGTCCACGCCCCCTCATGAAAATTTGGTCTCTCTTTACCTAGTTGAGCAAGGTTGTTCTAAACCCACGTGCTCAATTTGATCCTTTAAGTTTGCTTGAGAGATCATGTATCAACACGTAGCATGTTGCTGATTGGTTTTCATTGTTCCACAATGAAGATTACACTATGGAAAAAGTTTCTTGCAGAACCACAGAAGGAATGACAAGTGGCAAACTCTTTTACCAAGTTTTGTCATGGGTTTTATGGTAGGTCCCATTGGGTCGACATGGCAAGCTTTCAAGCTTTCTCTTTTTCTGTTGAACCTTTGTGGTGGACCCTCGAAAGGCTTGTGAAAGAGCGGGGAAGGGACATGTGGCATAGCTCCATCTTTTTATTGCTTGGGTGGCTTATGAGAACCACATGATCTAAGGAGTGTTTCACTATTCTGCAGGATTCTGTCTACTACTTGATCTTGCAATTGCAGAAGTGCAGAATGTTGCCTATTGGATAAGATTGAGTTTTCTTTGCATTGCCACACTTTTGGTAGGCTGTCATGGTGATCTGCATGGATGATCCTTATTGGTCCACGACTCTATTCCATGAATGATAGGTTTTTTTCAAGCTAGTTGGACCTATCCATGTCATTGAGTCAAAATTTAAGCCCATAAATCGATAGTCCATTTTCAAATAGGGCAACAAAGTGGTGGCACATGGAAAATGATGAATTATTACAGTGAAGGGTATTTCAAGCACGTACCGGGTCTTCCTCACTGCCATAGTACAAGGTGATAAGTTTGAATGGGGACTAACAGGATATGAGATTAGCCCTTAGGGATTGATATTCAGGCTTGATGGGATCTTCCGCTTGACATTGTGACAGTCTTTTGAGTGGGGTGTGATGTTTAAAATAGATATAATGCTGCAACCAAGAAACCTAACTCAACATCCTTATTGAGGAAACTGGCATTCTATCGTGGTGATCAACATATAGGAGCTTTAAGCTATGGGAAATTTATGTGATGTCGGGATGCCACTTCCATTTCCTCTTCTGGCAGCGATGAAAGTATATCAAAAGATTGTTAATTAAGACTAAAGTACTACAATACTAGCTGGACTAATATTATCAAAGAATTGATAGGGTATGACCACTCAGGTGTATAGGCCTTTGCATTTTTGCTATAAATGGATGTCCTTGTTTATTGTCACATGCATCACTTCTTCTATGTGGAAAAAATGAGTACTTCTCATTTTAATGTGCTATATTTGCCAACCTATTCTTTAGGAAGTGCTTCTCTCTTCTCTTGGCTAATGCTATGTTCTTACAAAATTAAGGGATGAGAGGGGTATTTCTAAGGAATGGGAGGATTTGGTAAGATTCAGGAAATGAAGTGGCAAGCATTAGGGTCCCTTCATTTCCATGCTATCTTTCTGGTTCATTTTGGTGAGGTATTTGGGTTCATGTCTGGTGATTCCAATAACATCATGTTATTGTGAGTCTCCAAATTGGGATCGGGGGAAGAGTGGTCTTATTGTTCCCTCTTCCCCTCTCTTAGGTAGGTGGCACTTGATAGGGAAACACTTGTAATTGAAGGAGTGTTACCACCATGATGAAATAGCTGGTGATGAGGAGATGGAGGTAGGATGACATAGCCAGTTCATTGTTTGCCTAGTTGATAGGGATGATCGATGTTGCTTCCTCTCCTAGGAAATTTTTAGCACTTCCAAAGTCAGCTATATGTGGCTTCCACATAGATCTTAAGGGTTGAGGTGGTTGGAAACTTCATGTCAAAAGTTGGGGAGTCATGTTTCTATATTTGGAAGGTGGAGCAAGGTAGTGGACACCAGTTTTTGGGTGTCCCTGGGTTTTTTGTTCCTGGTAGGAATTCTTGTGTCTCTACACATGGATGGAGAGGCAAATCAGAGGATACTTGGATTATTGACAAGTATATGGATGTGAAGGGTGGCTAAGTTGATAAGGCATCTAACAAACCACCATCAAGTAGCATCGTTGCTTGCTTCCACACCATGAGATTTAACAAGTACAAGACAAAAATAGTTATTCCTGCTTGCTGAGGAAAATGATTCATCTTCAAAGGCATACTTGGTTGGTTGATGATGGTTCTCTTGTGTTGTCTTTTCTGGTATTGGCTTGTCAAATGAAAATGTGACATGTGTCAAAAGGCCTGAAGCTTGTTTTCTCGCTTGTTTCTATAAAAGGGAATTTAGGGCCTTTTGTAAAGGATCTTGGAGAAGTTTTGTATTAAAAACATAAAGTAATTGAGTTAGTTTTGAAGGTCTAGGTTGTTATGTGAGAATAGTATGTGATGTAAGTGTAGAACTATTTATGACAATACCAGTTCAACTTTGAAATATACTGCCAGGTTCAAAGCTATATTGTCTCCTTTGTTGCAATCTTCATTTCATTTATGAATAAAGTTTAATCAAGGATTTCTTTGCTCATCTTCCAATCTTTCCTGTGATTGAATATATTTCTTTATGGATTTTTCTCAAGTAGAAAATTAAATGCTCTAAAGAAAATGTTGAATGTTGTGAAGGTTTGTAGGGATTTGTAAGTACAATCAATTTTGAATTACTAAAGTGTAACAGTGTAATGCATTGTTGTAGTGCTTCATGGATTAGGGGAAAATACTATTATGCATGGTTATATTTACATTAATCTTGACTCTGTACCCTAGGTTAAGGCACTGATCTCTTTGAAATTGTTTTTGATGCAACTCCTTGGTCATGCAAATCTAAAAATCAAAATGAATTTCCATTTCTACCTGAAGTTATTTGTTTAATGTTACTCCTATGTTCTCCTACAAGTGAATTGTGTTAAAGCCTAAGGATCTAGCCCATTACTCTATTATATCTATAATTCTTGTGGCATTTTAGAGAGAACATATCTACTCTTAATAGTATTTGAGATAAATGGAAAGGATATCTTAAATAATACTATACAAGATCACCCTCCTAGGTTTTGTAGAACCTAAAATGTAGAAGAAAAGGATTATCCATCCTTTCCTATTGGTTGGCTGACTCCTTGAGGCAATTGATCATTAGAACTAGCTATTCTTTAGATTTTCTCTAAGATCCAGTTGTTTATTTAAAACAACCAACAAATTGGTGACTCTGCTAGGGATAGAACCATAATTGTGTCTTATCTTGAGTCATAGATAAATTATTATACTCCCATGTTTACAAATACCAGCACTCTTGAAGCTCATTCTTGAGATAAAAGTATTGTCAAATCCTACCCTAAAGTCTCTGGTAATGCAATTTTAAGACTTGGAAGGACTTTTATTGCAGAATATTTGAAGAAGTTTTGTGTGGCTCTGTTGTTGGAGAAAATCCAGAATGAAAGTAAGCTTTAAAGGGCTTTGTGCTATTTAAAGTTTAGTCCTCTATGAAAAGAGGTGGTGACTATGTGAGAAAGAACCTGATAAATGTGTGAATAATATTTCAACACATAAGTTTCCAATCAAGAAGAGAATTTGCAATAGCTGTAACACACTTCCAGGTATTTTACATGTTCTTGTCTTTTATGAAGGATAGTTCTATGTTTGAAGGTAGTTCATGGAATGCCTTGAGAATAGTTTGGTTCCTTATTGAGTGAAAGCTAAGCACTAAGAGAAAGGGAAAAAGTAGTTATAGGCTTGCATACTTCTGTATTACTAGATTGTAGCTTGTATTATGAAGTATGCATATTTCTAAAGAAACTCATTTAGAAGATCTTAGGTAAGCTGAGATAGAAATTTGCATTGTAAAAGCTTAAGATCATGTTGTAAAAGGAATTTGAGTTTGCCATGTGTAATTTCAAAGTTAATATGAAATGGCTTGTAAAGGCATAGGAAATTATGTCATCAACCTATGCATCCCTGTGTGGATTCAAATGTGACAATGCACAATGTGCAGCCCAACTTGTGTTATCAAAGAGGTTTTGTCATTGAAAGATATAGAGCCATAAATTTCAGCAATATATATGGTTTTCCAAATCATATACCACATTAAATCCAAGATAAAATAGCAAAGTTCAGTGGTAGTAGGTCAAAATCAACAAGTAAGCATCTACATGATTTCATTGATGTAATAGGAGACTATGAGATAGATTTTGAAGATGTTGTCATGAAATGGTTTGCTTAGTCCTTAAAAGATGAAGCAAGAGATTGGTTCTCTTATTTACTAGCATGCTCAATCAATTCTTGGGATGAGCTCAAAGTAGTTTTCATGGAGCAGTTTGGTGAGAGGGTCAATACAAGTTCAGTGATCAGCAAGTTTATGAGTATTCAGTAAGAAGAGGATGAGCTAGTTCCAACATTTAACCTAAGATTTACAAAAATATTGAGGGATATTCCTAAGGCTATCAGGTCAAATGATTTAATGAGTTTGGTTGTTTACCTGGGAGCTATTGATAGGAAGATGAGTTACCAGTGAGAAACAAAGATCCTACAACTTTGCATCAGGCTTATGAGATTGCCATGGACATTGCAAACAACTGGAAGTATGGAATGCTTAGGGGCTATTTGTCTACAGGTGTTTGTTGTTCTAAAGCACCTAATGTTGATGTGACATGTAAATCAGAAATTAAAAATGACTATAAAAGCAATTACATCCCTATTGTCCCAGCTTATACAATAGTCCATAATGCTAATCACATAGAGCCCCAAACAAATTGTCAACAAGCTACATGCACTAGTGATCCCGTGGCCTTTTTTCAAGCTCTCTTTGACATAAGGAGACATGAGGGAGAATCAGGATATTTTTTATTTTCTAGAATCTTAGACACCTATATGGAAATCCCTATTGGTTTCAAGCCTTGAAAGAGTCCATATGCATTGATTTGTTTTGTGAGATTTATGGGTCAGGTTTGAGTTCATTACCTCAAAGGTTGAAGCCAAGTGATTTTTCTTAGATTCTTGATTGGATAGACATTATAGAGAATACTAAGATTCATGATGATAAGAAGGGTAAACTTCATAGTGCTTATCACATTAGTCCTATTGTTGGCTATGAGTCAAATAATGATGCAATATATCTAAGTAAAAAGAACATGTTTCAAAGTGAAGTTACATTTCATGTTAATATGGGAAGTGTTTATGAGTAGCCAAATACTGTGGTGTATATACCTAAAAATTGTATTCATATAAGTTTATATGCACTGCATACTGAAATAATGCAAATAGATCAAATAATATCTTGTCATGACACAACTGGTAAAGAGGTAAAGGCATTTTCAAATACTTGGCATACTACGCTAGGTAATGGAACTACTAGTTGCTCCAGTGATAAGATCACAAAAGAAATTTAGTTGCAGCCTTGTGATATAAATGATTCTGATGATATGTTCAATAATGAGATAATATATTCATCATTGTTACCAGTGTTGAGAGCTTTGTCAATAATGATCATGATATCATTAGGCATGTTCATACATATTCAACTCATGAAGTTGATCATGCCAATTGTTATTCTGCTGGTCACAGTGGCTTATATGAAGTAGAGTTGGAAAGTATTATTCCAGATGAAGAAAATATTAGTATGCAAGATGTTGATAACATGAGTTCACTCTCAGATGATCAGTTTATGAATTTTAATTAATATGTGAATGATAGGATATCACCATTGCTGGTTAATAGTATTATGGAACTTGAAGAATCTTCTGATTATACTGTCTCAGATTATGTTGATATGGCTGAAATTTTAGACATGTGTATGGAAAAATCAAAGGATGAAGTGAAAAGTGATATTGATTATCATGGCTTCTAGGTTGATTGTGATTGTGTTCATAAAATGGACATGGAGAATGATGATTTTGAAAATGTTAATGCAAATGAAAAATTAGAGTTTCATGTTGATATAATGGAGACCAAGGTTGAATATGAAGTTCATTGTAGAAGTGATCAAGTTCTGAGGAGTTCATATGTTGATCTTTAGGATGGGATATTTTCAGACTTGTCTAAGCCTTCTTATGAAGTTGTGTACATGGATATGAGTGATGATTTTAAATTTGAATTAGATTATGTCACTCAACCATAAATGTGTGCATTTGTGCAATCATGGGATGTTGATGATGCAAATAAGTTGCATTTGCAAGATACTGGAGCAAGTGGTGATATGGTTGAGTCAATATGCTTTGATGAATGTCCTTGCTAATATAATGTATTGCAGTTGCATGAGACACATGTGTATGAATGCTTCTCTTTTCATACAATTGAAAGTTATTTGCATAGTTTGCAATAGTGTCCCTATGACAACTTTGTTGTTGATGTGCAACCAAATGATGAAGTTGATATCATGATGCTAGTTGTTTGGTAGAGTATGAACACTTTCAGTTTTTAGTTTAGTTGGGAAGCATTTTGATAGAGTGTGACAATAAGATGATGAGTGAGGAATGTTTATCTCAATATGAACATGTTTCATGTGATGAATATAATACATATATGTCATGTGATGATAAAAAATTTAGTTTATGCCTAGTTACATAATGCAGAATGGCATAGTTTACATTAATAGTGGTACGCTTAGAGGAATTGTGAGAGATGTTAGTGACAATGTTTGTAATCAGGTAGTTTTTAGTGGTATAAATAGATTGGGTTTGGTGCAGTCTAATGAAAATCAGGTGTATGATAGAGGTTGATACCAGTTCTTCATTTGGTGGCCCAGGGCCACCAAATGAAGTTTGAGTGATGGTTTCCTGAGAAGTGGCAAAGCCACCCAATGGAGTAGGCACTTGGTCTATGTCTCAGAGAAGTCTGGATTCTCGCCATGCCCATAAGGGGCATATGTCCCTGAACTAGAGTCGTTGTTGGGACCTTGAAAATTTTCCTTGACTTCCTATTGTGGCCTTTGTTGGGAATTAAGATGTCTCAACCTTTGCAAATTCCTAGCATTATTTATTTATTTATATATTTATTTATTTCCCAATGTTGTAATTACTTGCACATTTAGTTTGGTCACTTAGTTGAGGTGGCACGGTGACATGTCATCTTACTTGGAATGTGACTTGGATGGTCAAGTCAAAACTACATGGATTTGGGGGTCCCATTTGAGGTGGCACTATTATGCCATGTGTTGGCATCTTGTGGTGTGTAGAAGACAATATTCCATATGACATAATCTATGACACGTAAGAGCCAAGTTTGGAGATTCCTATGACAAGTGATGACAAGTGTCAGTGAGGATCTTTGCATGAGAGAAAGGCATCTTTGGGCACCCAAGTTGGGCTATGACATGTTGTAAGAGGAATATACTATATTTAGCATTGTATGATGGATTCTCTTACAATATTAAAGGTTGTTATCTTGGGAAAATCTATGACAATTGTAAGATGTGTAAGAGCATCTGTCATAGTCTATTTTTAGCATGGAGTGATCCTATATTGGGAAAGTCAAATATGCCATGTATGATAGATGTAAGGTATGTATTTGTAGCAAGGACAAGTGTCCTTTGATGTGGGATAATGGCCATGTGGCCAAGGTGGACACCTATCCCAAGATGCTCTCAATATTTGCCTCGTAATCTCTATATATTACATAGTTTGGAGTTGTAGTTGCATAGTGTTTTTATAGGTACTACCATGCTATCGGAATAACTTCAGATTCAACATTTGAAGACTCTTGGAAGAACTTACATTGCAAGTGTATTGTAAATTGTAATTGTTTCAGATAATACATTGTGCATGTTTTAGAGTGTGGGGTTTTTTACCTGAAAAGGTTTTCCCCACATACATCTTGTGTCTACTTCTCTCTTTCTACTTTCTTGTTTGTGTTTTCTGCTATAATATCTCTGATATATGTTTCATATTTCTGCAATTGTAAAGGTTGTAAAGAATTTGCATACCTCACCCCTCATTAGATTAGTTTAGGAAGCGATTTCTACACACCTAACTTCCTTTCAGTTGGTATCAGAGCCTAGCCAGTTTTGGTCCTAGCTATTGGGTAGGGGTTTTTTGTATTGATCTTAGATTGAGTGTGAGTCTGTGTAGAGTATTCTGTAATCTTGTTGTAGGAAGGAGATGGCAAGCACATCTGAAAGAATAGAGGTTGAAAAATTTAATGGCAGCAATTTCAAGTTGTGGAAACTCAAAATGGAAGACATGCTCGTTGATAGAGACCTATGGGAAGCCATTTCTAGTGTAAAACCAGAAGCAATGTCCCAAGATGATTGAGATCTCAAAGATCGTAAATCCAAGGGTCTTGTGAGACTCTATCTGGCTAATTCTATCTTGTTAAATGTTCATGAGGAGAAAACTGCAAAGGATCTATGGAAGAAACTTGGTGATGTTTATCAGGCTAAATCCCTGGTAAACAAGTTGTTCCTACGGAAGAAGCTATATTCTCTAAGGATGGAAGATGGAGGATCTATTGCTGATCACATGAATGCCTTCAATATGTTGGTTGCACAATTGACATCCGTTGGTGTGAAGATGGAGGAGGAGGAATGGTGTATGACCTTGCTTTTTTCTTTGTCGGACTCATGGGATCATCTTGTTATGGCCATCAGGAGTACCACATCCACTTTCAAAATGGAAGATGTGGTGTCTTCATTATTATCTTAAGAGATGCGGAGAAAGGCATTCAAGTCGGCTAAAGAAGCTCTTGCAGTTCATGGAAGACCCAAGGAGAAAGGGAACAAGAAAGACAAGAAAGCTAAGAAGGGTAGATCCAAATCTCCTAGAAAGTTCAAGGTATTGTGTTGGAACTATGGGAAAACTAGGCATTTATGAAAGGAATGCAAAGAGGAGAAAAAGAAGAATGTCCCAGATTTAGATTTTGACAAGTCACAAGATGATGGTGATGCCTTCATTGCAACCTTGGCCACCCATGCATCTGATGATGTGTGGCTGATTGATTCTGATGCATCTTTCCACATGACCTTGCATCAAGACTGGTTTACAAAGTATGAAGAGTTTGATGGTGGAAGAGTGTACCTAGGTGACGATTCTCATCTGAAGATAGTTGGTCGTGGAAGAGTCACAATTTGATTCCCTAGAGGACAAGTGAAGGGGATCTCTGGGGTTATGCACATTCCAGGCTTGGCACAGAACCTACTTTTTGTAACTAAATTGAATGATGTAGGTGTGCAAGTTGTCTTCTCGAAAGAAGGATGCAAGATGACTAGAGGAGCTATGGTGCTTGCGAAGGGTACTTGGAGAGGTACTCTATTTCAGCTAGAGGCATGCATTTCACAATGCAATAGTTCTTCTAACTCAAAGAAAAGAGTTGTAGTCACTTCATCCCCACCATTGGAACCAGCAACTAAAAGATCTGTTGTATCAAATTCTGATCATTATAGTGCATTTTGGGTACCTAAGGGTGCTCATGCTTTGGAAGTTAAGCTTCCTATTAAGAAGACAATGTTTTGGCATAAGAGACTTGGCCACATTGGTGGGAAGGGTCTTAGAACCCTAAAAAATAAAAACCTTGTTGAAGGGTTAAATAATTGTAATCTTGAGTTTGACTTTTGCGAACATTGTATATATGGAAAGCAAAACCAGGTTCAATTTTACTCAAGTTCTCATAAGTCTTCTGGTGTATTGGATCTTATTCATTCTGATGTGTTTGGTCCAGTTAATGTTCCTTTGATCTCTAAATCTATATATTTTGTATCTTTCATTGATGACTACAGTAGAAGGACATGGATTTATTTTCTTATAAGAAAATCTAAATTCTTTAGTCAGTTGAAAGAGTTTAAATCTTTTTCTGAAAACTAGACTAGTAAAAAGATTAAGTGTTTGAGGACGGATAATGGTGGTGAGTTTTGTTCGACAGAGTTTGATAAGTTCTGTAAAGAGCAATGGATTGTAAGACATAAGACAACTCCATACACCCTGTAGCAAAATGGAGTTACAGAGAGGATGAACAGGACACTAATGGAGAAGACTAGGAGTATGCTTAGTGGAGCAAGCCTCGAATAAAAGTTTTGGGCTGAAGTTGTAGCCACTACTTGCTACTTAGTAAATAGGTCTCCTACATCAACTCTTGTTGGTAAGACACCTATGGAGGTGTGATCTGGTAAGAAGCCTTTAGTTAGACATCTTCATGTTTTTGGTTGTGAGGCATATGCACATGTGCCTAGGGAGAAACATTCAAAATTGGAGAACAAGGTTATTAAGTGTATCTTCATTGGCTATGGTGTCGGTGTGAAAGGGTACAAGCTTTAGGATCCTATGGCTGAAAAAGTGTTGTATAGCAGAAGTGTTATTTTTAGAGAGCTAACACCTTCTTCCACTATTCTACAACCAGAAGAGAAAGAAAAGAAAGAGGATGTGGTTCAGTTTCCTTCTACCCCTGAGAAGACTAAACCAAATGACCTTGTTGGACCTGATGATGAGGAGAGCTCTGGCAGCTCTGAAAGTTCAAAAGATGAAGTAGAACCTCCACCTCAGCCTTTAAGGAGGTCCACGCGAATCAGGAAGCAAACTGAGAGGTTTGGTTATACATTGCTTGATTCTAGTTGTGCTTTTGCTTTGCTTACTAATGTTGACGAGCCTAGAACTGTGACAGAGGCTATGGGCATGAAAGATGTAGGTTCCTGGAAGGAGGCCATGGAAGATGAGATGGCTTCTTTGGAAAAGAATAAAACATGGGACTTGGTGCCTTTGCCTAATGTTTAGAAACCTGTTGGATGCAAATGGGTTTCCAAGAATAAATTTGGTGCAGATGGTAGTGTTGAGAAGTATAAAGCCATATTGGTTGTGAAGTGGTACTCACAAGTGGAGGGAATTGATTATGGTGAAATTTTCTCTCCCATTGCAAAATTGACATCTATTCAGTTCCTATTATCTCTTGTAGTTGCTTATGATCTAGAAGTGGAACAAATGGATGTGAAGATAGCTTTCCTTCATGGTGACTTGAAGGAAGAGATTTATATATCACAGCCAGAGCATTACATAGAAAGAGGTAAAGAAAATTTGGTTTGCAATTTAAAAAAGTCTTTGTATGGTTTGAAGTAATCTCCTAGGATGTGGTACATGAAATTTGATGCCTTTGTGTTGTCAATTGGATATCTGAGATCAAAATTAGATCATTGTGTGTATTATAAGTTTGACAATGATCATATTTGCATTATTGCACTATATGTTGATGATTGGGAATGGTAAGAATATGATTTCTAATTTGAAGTCTTAGTTGCCAGCATAGTTTGAGATGAAAAACTTAGGGGCAGCTAGGTACATTCTGGGAATGGAAATCAGAAGAGACAGAGCAAACATAACACTTTGTTTAAGCCAAAGTAAGTATGTGAAGACCATGTTGGATAGATTCAGCATGGCATATTGTAAACCATTGAGCGTTCCTATTTCATTGGGGACAAAGTTATCTCTGAATGATTGTCCAAAGTCTCCTTCTGAGACGGAGGATTTGAGCAGAGTACCTTATGCTAGTGTTGTTGGTAGTTTGATGTATGCTATGGTCTGTACAAGACCAAACATTGCCCAAGCAGTAGGAGTCCTTAGTCAGTTTATGGCTAATCCTGGATGGGTACATTGGGATGTAGTAAAGCGAGTGTTTAGATATTTGTGGGGTACTTCTGAGTATTCCCTATGTTATCATGGTCATCCTACATGACCTCCACATTATGTATGTATTCATGGATTTGTGGATTCTGATTGGGCAGGTGACATTGACAACAGGAGATCCACCAGTGCTTATGTGTTTACTATGTTTGGTGGTGCAATTAGTTGAATGAGTAAGCAACAATCTGTGGTTTCTTTGTCCATGACAAAATTTGAGTATGTGGCAGCAACTCATGCTTGTAGGGAAGCCATTTGGCTTAAGAGGTTGTGTTCAGATATTGGTGTTGATGGAGGACATATTACTATTTCATGTGATAGTTAGAGTGCAATTTGCTTGGCAAAGAATCTAACTTTCCATGCCAGAACAAAGCATATTGATGTACAGTTTCATTTTGTGCAAGACATGGTAGAGAATGGGAAGATGATATTGGAGAAAGTAGACACTTTGAAGAATGTTGTAGATGCATTAATGAAACTAGTGGGCACAGAGAAGTTTAGATAGTGTTTGGAGTCTATGGGCCTCTTGGCCCCTAGCAGTTAAATCTTGTCATTTCTTTTGGCTCTTACAAGGTGTTCGACAAGTGGGAGAATGTTAGGAATTAAGGTGTCTCAACCTTTGCAAATTCCTAGCATTATTTATTTATTTGTATATTTATTTATTGCCTAATGTTGTAATTACTTACACATTCAGTTTGGTCACTTAGTTGAGGTGGCACAGTGACATGTCATCATACTTGGATGGTCAAGTCAAACCTACATGGATTTGGGCATACCATTTGAGGTGGCACTATTATGCCATGTGTCGGCATCTTGTGGTGTGTGGAAGACAATATTCCATGTGACAAAATTTGACGCGTAAGAGCCAAGTTTGGAGATTCCTATGACAAGTGATGACAAGTGTTGGTGAGGATCTTAGCATGAGGGAAAGGCATCTTTGGGTGCCCAAGTTGGGCTATAACATGTTGTAAGAGTAATATGCTAGATTTAGCATTGTATGATGGATTATCTTACAACATTAAAGGTTATTATCTTGGGAAAATCTATGACAACTGTAAGATGCGTAAGAGCATCTATCATAGTCTATTTTTAGCATGGATTGCTCCTATATTGGGAAAGTCAAATCTGCCATGTATGACAGATGTAAAGGATGTATTTGCAGCAAGGAAAAACGTCCTTTGATGTGGGATATGCCCATGTGGCCAAGGTGGATGCCTACCCCAAGATGCTCTTAATATTTGCCTTGTAATCTCTATATATTACATAGTTTGGAGTTGTAGTTGCATAGTGTTTTTATAGGTACTATTATGCTACCGGAATAACTCCAAATTTGACATTTGAAGACTCCTGGAAGAACTTGCATTGCAAGTGTATTGTAAACTGTAATTGTTTCAGATAATACATTGTGTAGGTTTTAGGGTGTGGGGTTTTTTACTTGAAAAGGTTTTCCCCACGTACATCTTGTGTCTACTTCTCTCTATCTACTTTCTTGTTTGTGTTTGCTATTGTAATATCTTTGATACATGTTTCATATTGCTGCAATTGTAAAGGTTGTAAAGAATTTGCATACCTCTCCCCTCATTAGATTAGTTTAGGAGGCGATTTCCACACACCTAGCTTCCTTCAGCCTTGCTCCATGTTCCAAATCTGGCAGTTCTATATTAGGGTTTAGCTGTTAAAATGTTTAGAATCTTGTTCATAGGTAGAAAACCCTAAACTCTAAGTCTTATGCAAGCATTGAAATGCCTGCTATTCTAATTTTGTGTTGACTATTTGCTTCTTGTTGCTGGTATCCTTATTAGAAAGTCATGTCTAGGTTGTCATTCGTCTACTAGCCCCTTGCTCCCATAGTTACTAGACCAACCCGTGTGCTGAATTAATTTGTTAAATCCCTAATGTTTCACTCGCACCCCCTCATAAAAATTTGGTCCCTCTATACCTAGTCAAGCAAGGTTGTTCTAAACCCACATGGTCAATTCGACCCTTTAAGTTATCCTGAGAGATCATGTATCAACACGTGGCATGTTCCTGGTTGGTTTCTGTTGTTCCACGGTGAAGATTAGACTAAGAAAAGCTGCCTATGGAATTGCAAATGGCATGACAAGTGGTGGGATCCTTTGCCAAGTTTTTCCATGGTTTTTATGGTAGGTCCCATTGGGTCTACGTGGCAAGCTTTCAAGTTTTTTGTCGTTCCACTGAACCTTTGTGGTGGACCCTCAAAAGGATTGCTAAAGAGCGGGGAAGGGACATGTGGCATAGCTCCATCTTTTTATTGCTTGGGTGGCTTATTGATTGCCACAAGATCTAAGGAGTATTCCACTACTCCATGGGATTCTATCTACTATTTGACCTTGCAACTAAGGAAGCGTAGGATGTTGCCTATTGGATAAGATTGACTTTTCTTCGTGATGCCACACTTTTTCTAGGTTGTAATGGTGATCTGGGTGGATGATCCTTATTGCTCCATGACTCTATTCTATGAATGACAAGTTTTTTTCAAGCTAGTTGGACCTATCCATGCCATTGAATCAAAATTTATGTCTAGTAATCGATGATCCATTTTCAAATAGGGAAACAGAGTGGTGGCATGTGGAAAATGATGAACTGGTGCAGTGAATGGTATTTCAAGCATGTACCAGGTCTTCCTCGCCATCATAGTACAAGGTGATAAGTTTTAATGGGGACTAACAAGATACAGGATCAACCCTTGGGGATTGATATTTAGGCTTGATGAGATCTTCCGCTTTACATTGTGACAATCTTTTGAGCGGGGTGTGATGTTTAAAATGGATATAATGCTGCAACCAAGAAACCTAACTCAACATCCTTATTAAGGAAACTGGCTCTGTTGTGGTGATCAACATGTAGGAGCTTTAAGCTTTGGGAAATTGACATGATGTTAGGATGCCACCTTCATTTCCTCTTCTGACAACGATGAAATAATATCAAAAGATTGCCAATTAAGACTGAAGTACTACAGTACTAGCTGGACTAAAGTGATCAAAGAATTGATAGAGTATGACCACTCAGGCATAGAGGCCTCTACATTTTTTCTATAAATGGATGTCCCTATTTATTGTGACATGCATCACTTCTTTTATGTGGGTAAAATGAGTACTTCCCATTTTAATATGATGTGTTTGCTACCTTGTTCTTTATGAGGTGCTTCTATCTTCTTATGGATAATGTTATGTTCTTACAAAATTAAGGGATGAGAGTGGTATTTCTAAGGAATGGGAGGATCTGATAAGGTTTAGGAGATGAAGTGACAAGCATCAGGGTTCCTTCATTTCCATGGTATCCTTTTGGTTCATTTTGATAAGGGATTTGGGTTCCTATCTGGTGATTCCAATAACTCCATGTTATTGTGAGTCTCCAAATTGGGCTCGGGGGAAGAGTGGCCTTATTGTTTCCTCTTCCCCTCCCTTAGGTAGAAGGCACTCAAAAAAGCAACAACTAAAATTGAGGGAGTATTGTCCACTAGGATGAAACAACTGGTGATGAGGAGATGGAGGTAGGATGACGGAGCCAGTTCATTGTTTGCCTAGTTCATAGGGATGACCACTATTGCTTCCTCTCCTGGGAAGTTTTTGGCCCTTCCAGAGTTGTATATATGTGGCTTCCACATACATTTTGAGGGTTGAGATAGTTGGAAACTTCACCTCAAAAGATGGGGAGTCATGTTTCTGTATTTGGATGGTGGCACAAGGTAGTGGACACTGGTTTTTGGGTATCCCTGGGTTTTTTGTTCCTAGAAGGAATTCTTGTGTCTCCACACATGGATGGAGAGGTGAAGTAGAGGATACTTGTATTATGGACAAATATTTGGATGTGAAGGGCGACTGAGCTGAAAATGCATCTAACAAACCACCATCAAGTAGCATCATTGCTTTCTTCCATGCTAGGAGATTGAATAATTACAAGACAAAAACAATTATTCTTGTATGCTGAGGAATATTATTCATCTTCAAACGCATTCTTGGTTGGTTGAGGATGGTTCTCTTGTGTTGTCTTTTCTAGTATTGGCTTGTCAAATGAAAATGTGACATGTGTCAAAGGCCTAAAGCTTGTTTGCTCCCTTATTTCTATAAAAGGAAATCAGGGCCTTTTGTAAAGGATCTTGGAGAAGTTTTGTATTACAAACATAAAGCAATTGAGTTGGTTTTTCTGGTCTAGGTTGTTATGTGAGGATAGTATGTGATGTAAGTGTAGAACTCTGTATGATAGTACCAGTTCAACTTTGAAATATACTACCAAGTTCAAATCCATATTGTCTCCTTTGTTACAATCTTCATTTCATTTATGAATAAATTTTAATCAAGGATTGCTTTGTTCAACTTCTAGTCTTTCCTATGCATAAATGTCTTTCTTTATGGCTTTTGCTCAAGTAGCAAATTAAATGCTTTGAAGAAAATGTTGAATGTTGTGAAGGTTTGGAGGGATTTGTAAGTACAATCAGTTTTGAATTACTAAAGTGTAATAGTGTAATGCATTGTTGCAATGCTTCATGGATTAGGGAAAAATACTATTATGCAGGGTTATATTTACATTCATCTTGACTTTGTATCCTAGGTTAAGGCACCGATCTCTTTAAAATCGTTTCTGATGTAACTCCTTAGTCATGCAAATCTGAAAATCAACATGAATTTCCATTTCTACCTTAAGTTATTTGTTTAATGTTATTCCTATGTTCTCCTACAAGTGATTTGTGTTAAAGCCTAAGGATTTAGCCCATTGATCTAGTATATCTATAATTCTTTTAGCATTTTAGAGAGAACATATCTACTCTTAACAGTATTTAAGATAAATGGCAAGGATATCTTAAATAATACTGTACAAGATCACCCTCCTAGGTTTTGCAGAGCCTAAAGTGCAAAGGAAAAGGATTATCCATCCTTTCATGTTTGTTGGCCAACTCCTTGAGGCAATTGATCATTAGAACTGGTTATTCTTTAGATTGTCTCTAAGATCTAGTTGGGAGTTTAAAACAACCAACAAGAGGGATTGTTTATGTAATTGTATTGAATTTTAAGACTCTTGGCTCAAGGTACATCACAAATGGTGATTCTTCATGTTATCAATAAACCTACATGGTACACAAGGAAATATGCCTATGTTCCAAGGCTAACCAATGATTAAATAATTTAACTTTGGGGGAATTGATTCTTATCAATTTGGACATGATTATGTAATATGTTTCTAGCCAACGCACATCATTCCTACATCTTTAATATAAAAATAAGTTTGATATCATTTCGGGACAGTGAAGGAGGAAGTCATCGAGTAGAAGTTTGAGGGAAGTTAGCAAGAAGAACAAGAAGGAGATGATCTAAACAATATAGAAGAATATAAATATCTCTAAGATCTATATTGTAAATAAAAGATTGATTCCTAACATGTAACCAAGCTCTTGAAGCTAATGTTGAATCAATAGAATTTAGTTCTTTGTCATTTTAGGTATTTTGTTGTGTGTTGTGTTTGGGTGTTTTATATGGTTGCTAGGTTTGGTAGTCCTTAATTGGACACTCCAATCTTGATTGTCATATGCATGCATAATTATAGGCCAAAGACAAGGGTTAGCAATTAATGATTAGGGATTTAGCAGTGAAAACACATACATAGGGATTTAAAATTAATCAAGAAATAAACCCTAGATAATGAACTAAATTATGAATGAGCAATCAAATTTGAAAAATGTTGGTGAAATTAGAGAAATTAGTTTTGAAACTCAAGAAAAAATAGAAAATTCTAACCCTAAATTATATAGACATGGAGGCATGAGGTTTCACCAAAATGTGAATTGATTCAAGCAATCAAAGGAGAAGCATAAGAAATGAGAATGCACACAAATTTTAGATCTAAAATAATGATGGTACAAATTAGAAATATCATATTAGAAATCAAAAATTGAAGAAGGTAAAAACACTATGGTATAACCCTAAAGGGGTGTAAGGGTTGGGTTCACCAAAATGTAGAGGAAAATAACACACCCTCTACAAATATCTAGGGGTAGTAAGTTAATTATAATTCAAACTCTAGATATTTAAATGAGTTGGGCATGATAAATTGGATAAAGTATATTTACCAAGAATGTAAATGGACATGTGTTAAAAATAAAAATGATTTTAGGTGCTTACCTAAAAAATTGACCTAATATGAACTTCGATAGTTGTGATGCTATGACAAAGAGTACTAGATAGTTACTAGTGATAAAGAAGAGTGTATTAGTGTTGGTAGATGCTAATATAGACAAACTATTTGATATGCTAAATCTATAAAGTATTAGAGACACATATGCAAGTGTGTTCTTCTAATTAGATTCTCTCTCATTTTCCATCATTAAAATGAACTAGAGTGATTCTTTTAAATACAAGCCCTAAACACATAATTTGAAGTTTTTGGCATGGATGTCAAGAAGTAATAGTCATGTTAATGAGTGTTAGTCTAGGAATGTTGGGAATCTAAATTTTGAAATAGAAGACAAGATTTTTCTTGTGATTTTATATAAAGAATATAATCATGAGTACAATTTAGTCCAAGATAGACACAATGCTTTGAGAAATAGATTAGAGGTGTTATAAATATAGTGATGTCGCATATGTAATCCCACAATTAAACATGGTTCAAACATAAAAGAAGATGGCTAATTATTTTCTAAAACATAAAGGTACTACACAACTACAATCCAACATGCACAAACATGTATTATCACCATGTGCAACACCACATGTTATTGAACATGTGCAGAAGACATGTCAAAAAAGTGCAAGAGATGGAGGAGGATAATAATAAAATGAAGGTGATCATGCAGTACAACCTACTTGTGGAGGATTCCTAGAAGTGAATGTTATCAATGCATGTAATGCCTAAGGAAGGTGGTGTTCTCATGGCAACCACTCCTCTAGGGTACTATATATGTAAGTGATAAGGTTACACCTATTGTGCCCTACAAACACCCCATTTTTCCAAATGAGGACCCCCTCTTTTTTGTGTTGGCTTGGAGTCTCAACCTTTCCTCCTTATGGTGATGATAAAGTGAAATGGTGCTTGGAATGTAGGATTTGTTCCAAATTTGGGTATCTAGCATGTTTGATGTCATTTGATGCCTTTTGTGATTGATTTGGAGGAGTCTTAATTGATTTTGTGCTTAAGAAATAGACCTTTGTTGCCTTTAGTGCTAAAAGTGGGTGTCACTAGAGTTTGCGCTAAAATCCTATCACTAGATATAGTGCTTAAAATTATTGTTGATCATTCCTGTAATTGTCTATAGGATATCTCTATCCCTTTTCTCTCCCCTTTTCCTTTTACATTTTCTTTATCAGATCCTATTAGATTGGGTTTTATAAACTTGCATAGAGCTATCATAGTACTCATACCTAGTGAATGCAAGTTAGCAGATTGCTGGTTACATGTTGAAACCACATATCTTATAGCAATCTAAGTATATCAGTTTGTTTATGCATTGTCAAATTAGAAAACTGATGAATCCATCACCCTGGGTTTTTGCATACGTATAGTTGTCATAGTTTCATAAACCCTACATTGCATGTAAGTCTCATTGGTTGGAACAGTGAAGCACATATCCAGTGAGTTATCTTGCGAGCTAAGACCTAGCTGTAAAAACCTTAGGATAGTCTTATTCTAGAGTTTTGGGATAGGATTCCCTTCAAGAGAGGTGAGATATCATGTATCTTACCTGCGTTGTTGCGTGCTAAAAAGACCATCAAGAACACCCTGATGATAGTAACTAAAGGTAAGAATGAATTATAATTTACTTAACCCAAAGTCAAATAATTAAACATGGATTGATCTACATATTAAGCATGGTCACAAATAATCATAAATGGTGCTCCTTCCTTTAAGAAGTAGTACAATTATGATATGATAAGATTTATGTTGCCTATTTTGTTATGACATAAGGAAAGAAAGTGATACAATTAATGAATATGATTAAGAAATGAACATAATTCTACATCATAACTACAAATTTTGTATAAGGTGAAAGGGAAGATTAACATATATCAATACAACACATAACAACTAACATATATTCCATTAGATAAACAAGAAGAAATGATCTATTTGTCCACTTAACACAAATAGAGGTAGCATTTGACACCTTTTAGTTATGTGAATGTGACTGAGAAGAAAGATGAAATTCCTAATTTCTATTAAGTATTAATGATTATTTAATACACCCTCGTGATAGTAACCCAAGGCAAGAATGTATTATAATCTACTTAACCCAAAGTCAAATAATTAAACATGGATTGATCTACATATTAAGCATAGTCACAAATAATCATAAATGGTGTTGCTTCCTTTAAGAAGCATAATAATTATGATATTATGAGATTTATGTTGCCTATTTTGTTATGACACAAGGACAGAAAGTGATACAATTCATGAATATGATTAAGAAATGAACATAATTCTACACTATAACTACCAATCTTTATAAGGTGAAAGGGAATATTGACATATATCAATGCAACACATAACAAATAACATGTTGGACACACTAGGATACAGAGAGGGGGGTGAATCAGTATCTAAACAAACTTTAGCTTCTCCTGAGAAGATTAAAGCTTAAGCATTACAACATCAACATAAGCATGAAAGATTAACACAATGCACATCAACACATAACACTAGATGTACATGGAAAACCCAAGAAGGAAAAAACCACGGTGAGGATTAACTCACAATATATGAAGCTCAAAATAACAACTTTGTTTTAGGGCTACAACCAAAGGAAGCTTCTACTCCCTGCTGACTTTGTTTTAGGGCTACAACCCAAGGAAGCTACTACTCCCTACAAACATTTATTTAGGGTCACTCCCAAGGAAGCAACTACTCCCTGAATTAAGAACAAACTCACAAAAGATTACAATATGACAATCCTTCTCCTATCTAAAAACTAACATTGAAATTCACACCTTTGATGATTGCAATAATACCTCTTCACACTTCCTTATGATGGTAAAATTAGTTAGGCACACTCTACACTTGATCACTATCACATATAAGTCTTCAAGATGAATTAGGACATCATCTACAACTTCTGCTCTTCCTCCATCAGTCGCGCATCATCTTTGTCTTGCTTGTGAATCTTATCAATTACTTTGCAATCACACTTCACCTAACTAACTTTTATTTACAATTTAAACATGATATTACATTGATTACATTTCTTGTCAGCTAAAGACAACATGAAAAAAATATTTACAAGTCAACCAAACAAAATACAACATGAAACGTGTAGAGGACAAGTCCTAAACAAGACTACACGCTACACCAGCACAAGACCCATGCCTTGTGGACTTCAACACTTGCTTAATCAAGTCCAAAACATCCTTCACAGTATCAAATATCAAGGAATTACATCCGCATACTCCACTCATTTGAAAATAGGACAGCCTTAAATAAAGACATGAAACTTGAAGCATAATGGCCACAACAACTTGAAAACCTTGTGCGATACTAGAAACAAGAAAGATCTTCATGGAACTTTTCTAGATGAGTCTAAAGGACTCATACAACATCTCCAAATACTCCTTTACCTTTGCACATCAAATATTTTGTGTTGAACATCTTTAGCCATGAACTCTAAGAATAATCTGTCATCCAAAACACAATACAACATACTGTCATTGGAAAACTGAGCTGGACCACTAGGAAAATTTAAACTACAAGGAAACATGTAATACACATCCATGAACATGTCCACAAAAATGCAAAGGAAAACATTCACATCTGAAGGAATGTAGAGCATTCCAATAGGCCTTCAATACTATCTTACTCTACTAGAACACATGAGGGTACTCAATCATGCATAACTTTCATAGAAGAAAGACAAATGATCTAAAACTTTGGAATTAGCACCTTCACTGTATGTTTAACATAGTTCTAGAACCACATAGCCAAAAATAATGTAGAGGAATGTGAAGCATTCCATTGCCCTACTAAGAACACCTTCACAAAAACAACACTATCTTCAAACTGTCAACAACAAAACACTCTTTCGGTAAACCAATCATTATGAAACTTGGATCAAGCCATTAGTAACATCTTCTCAACATTATCAACATATATGATCATCTTAGTGCTTCTAATTCCCATATTAATGTGTCTTCATACTCAACTCTTCTCTGTGCTGATCAAGGCATGACAACCAACCATGAACATCAGTAACCTCATTATGTTCAACACTACGTCCAACCATGAACTATATCTTCTCTGCTAGATAGGACATGACATCCAACCATGAACTTTAGTAACCTCATTATATTCAACATGACATTCAACCATGAACACCATCACCCATCCAAGATAGTGTTGACATCAATGACAACCTTGTGACAATATTGACATCAATGACAACCCTAGGAACCATATGTGTAACACTCCCCCTTTGGCATTTATGGAAATACATACCTATACATGTGTCCCCCTTTGACATTAAGGACAAAGGGAAAATTCTCCATCCTTAGGGCATAACTTCTTCTTGTAGCAAACAAACTTCCCCTATCATCAACAACCACTACTTGCTCCCTCTGAGAGGTAGCAACCATCAGTCTAGGAACAAGGTATAGCATGCACTCCCCCTAGATAGATGCACCACTATGCATCTAGCAAGAATAAGGAGGGGTAATTACCCCTAACCTATGCTAGAGATCCTCAAAAGTGTCCTTTGCAAGAGCTTTTGTGGAAATATCTGTAATCTGATCCTTTGTTGGAACATGTTCCAACTTCACTTCCTTATCTACGACCTTCTCTCTCAAAAAATGACACCCGATTTCTATATTCTTGGTTCTAGAATGCATCACTCGATTCTTAGAAATGTTGATAGCACTTGTATTGTCACACAAAATAGGAATGCACTCATCATACAATACCTTGATATCCTTTAGGATTTGCTTCATCCACAACACTTGTGTATAGCAAGATGTTGCTGCAATATATTCTACCTTTGTAGTTGATAAGGACATTGAATCTTGCTTCTTGCTCTACCATGAAACAAATCTGCTTCCTAAAAAGATAGAACCACCACTTGTACTTCTTCTATCATCAACATCAATGTAGGCACTAAAATCAAAGTCATTACCTCTTGGATACCATAAACCATAATCTAGAGTTCCTTTCAAATATCTGAATATTCTTTTCACTACTTTCTCATGTGTTTGCTTGGGATTGTCTTGATATCTGGAATCCACACATACTATATCCATAATATTAGTTCTAGAAGTAGTTACATACAACAATCCTCCAATCATAGATTTGTAGGAAGTATGATCCACCTCTAGAGACTCATCATCCTTTCTCAAGTGACATCTAGTGACCATGGGAGTACTCACTGGTTTTGAATCCTCCATACCAAACTTCTTCAATAACTCTTTGACATACTTAGTTTGTGAAATAAAGATACCACCATCGAGCTGAGTAATTTGAAGTCAAAGGAAGAAAGACATCTCACCAATCATAGACATCTCAAACTCTTTTTTCATCTCCTCTACAAACGTCTTACACATATCATCATCTCCACCAAAGATGATGTCATTAACATATACTGCAACTATCAATATCATGTCTCCATCTTCCTTGATGTAAAGATTGCTATCTGTAGTACCTTTCTTGAAGCCCTGCTAAAATAAGTACTTGTCTAGCCTAGTATACCAAGCCCTAGATGCTTGTTTGAGACCATACAAGGCCTTCTTTAGTTTGCACACCACGTTTAGATCTTCTGATATCTAGAAACCATCTGTTTGTTCAATATAAACCTGTTCCTCTAGATCACCATTCAAGAAAGCTAACTTAAAATCCATATGATATACCTTGAAGTTCTTATGAGCAGCAAGAGTAAGGAACATTTTGATTGCCTCCATCTTGGCTACTGGAGAAAAAGTCTCCTCAAAGTTAATGCCTTCAACTTGTGTGCATCCTTTGCATACCAATCTTGCTTTGTTCCTTACAACTTCACCTTCTTCATTCAGCTTGTTCTAGAACACCCACTTTGTAACTATAACATTCTTATTGGCTGGTCTAGGAACCAATTCCCATGTCTAATTCTTCTCAATCTAATCCAATTCTTCTTCTATTGCCTTTATCCATCCATCATCTTTGCTAGCATTAGCAAAGGTTATGGGTTCTACCTTTGATAACAAACACAAGTTTACTTGCTCATGTGTCTTAGCAAGCCTTCTCCTTGTTTGCACACCTTCATCCTTATCTCCAATGATCTAATATACTGAGTGGTTCTTCTAAACATTGCTAGAGTCTTAGGCATCTACTCTGGTTCTTATTCTTTTCCTTCTTTCACTTATTCTTCTTCATCTTCAATGCATGGAAAGATATCAAATTTAGAGTCCTCTAATTCTTGTGAGATATGATATAGGTCTTTATCTACCTTGACATTTGTGCTTTCAATCATCTTTCCCAACCTCTTGTTGTAGCATCTATAAGGCTTGCTTCTAGTTGAGTAACCAAGAAAGATTCCTTCATCACTTCTTAAATCAAACTTTCCTAGGTCTTCTTCATCTCTTCTGATATAGCATTTGCTACCAAAGATCCTGAAGTATCTAACAGTGGAAGGTCTTCCATACCATATCTCATAAGGGTTCTTAGTGTTGTTGACCCTCAGTTGCACTATATTAATTAGATAGACAACAGTGTGAACTACTTCCTTCCAGTACATCTCAGGCATATCTGCATCTTTCAACATTGCCCCTATCCATCTCTTACACAATTCTATTCTTCTTTTCTACTACCCCATTTTGTTGAGAGGTCCTAGGAGCTGACAGATGTCTTCTAATACCATTATCTTCACAAAACTTTTCAAATTCATTTGAAGTAAACTCATCTCATCTATCAGACCTTAAGCACTTTATCTTAGCATCCACTTCATTTTCAACCATAGCTTTGAACACCTTAAATTTATCAAGGGAATATGATTTTTCTCTTAAGAAAGTAACCCAAGTCATTCTAGAATAATTGTCAACAAGAAACATAAAATAACTCTCACCTTGTTGACTCTTTACTCTTGTATGGCCACATAGATCACTGTGAATCAGCTCTAATGGATTTGAAGAAGAGTACTCCTTGCTTTTGAAACTTATCTTTGTCCGCTTTCCCATTTGACATTCCTTGCATATTGTGTTTGTACGCTTGATTATCTTGGACATGTCTCTCATTGCATGAGTAGAGTTGATCCTTACCATATTATCAAAATTGTTGTGTCCCATTCTTTTGTGCCATAGCCAACACTCATTGGATTGAGCTAACAAACATGTTCTTCCATTTACCTCCTTTAGATGATAGATATCACCATATGTCTTGATACCTTCTGCAACTAGTTTTTTGGACCATGCCTTTTTGATTTCACAACCCTTGTCATGAAAGGTGAGATTATATCCTTTGATGCACATCTAAGTGACATTGAGAAGATTATGTTTTATCCCTTTGACATAGAGGACATCCTCAATCCTATTCTTCCCATCAATAGTTATAACACCTTTTCCACATATTTGTGCTAACTCATCACCACCAAACTTGATAGCACCACCATCCCACTTCTTAAGGTTGATAAACTTCTCCTTTTCACCAGTCATATGATTTGAGAAATCATTGTCAATTACCCAAGCCTTAGCTTCTTCTCTTGCATGCAAAGTAGTCCATACAACCATTGATCTATCATTGTTTTAATTTATTTGCAAGGCATCAGTCTTCTCACATTTTACAACATCATCCTTTTTGTCGCTAACACTCAAGGCCATGAGAAGTGTTTCATCATTTGAATTGTCATGATCCTCATCTTTTGAAGAACAACTTCTCTCTATGGAATACAGGCTTCTTTTAAACTTGTCTCTTTTGTTACTACCCCTTGATTCTTTAAAAGGACATTTAGATGCAAAGTGACCAACCTTTCCATAATTGAAACATTTGAAGGGTAACTTACCCTTGTATTTTCTAGTGTCTTTCTTCAGTCTTCTCACAAAATTTGCTTCAACTTCATTAGATCTCTCATCTTCATCAGCAATTTCATCATTTGTCTTCATACTAACTTTGAAAGGATCTTATTTCTTTGGAGCATCACTGCCAAACTCTCTCATTTCAAAGGCAATAAGGGAACCAAACAATTTGTCTACAATGTATGTATCCAAGTCCACATTCTCCTCAATAGTAGATACCTTATGATAGTAATATTTGGGAAGAGATCTCAGAACCTTCTTTACAATCTCATCTTCTTTCACTTCTCCACCAAGACTTGTGATGTCATTGACCACTTCATTCACCCAAAGCATATATCCATAAATATCTTCATCCTCTGTCATTTTTAGGGTCTCAAATTTTCTTTTGAAGATTTGCATCTTTGCTTGTTTTAATTTCTTATCTCCTTCATAAATGGTTTCAAATTTAACCTAAACATCTTTCGCAGAACTACAACTAATTACCTTTGAAAGTTCTAAATCAGCTAACCCACTCATGGTAGTAAAATTTACCTTGGAATTGTTATCATATTACTTAACTTCATCTGGATTTGTAGGAATAGTAGCATGAACTTTGTAACAAGTCTTGATAGATTGCCAAACATCGGATCCTAGAGAGTTGATATAGCCTTCCATCCTTAGCTTCCAAAAAGCATATTTTGATCCACTAAAACTAGGTATCTTGTTGGATCCATTATGTACCATCCCAAACCTTCCTCAAGTAGTTAAGCTTCCTTCAGAGAAACTTGGCTTTGATACCAATTGTTGAACACACCAAGATATTAAGATGGGGGGTGAATCAGTATCTAAACAAACTTTAACTTCTCTTGAGCAGATTAAAACTTAAGCATTACAACATCAACATTAGCATGAAAGATTAATACAATGCACATCAACACATAACACTAGATGTACGTGGAAAATCCAAGAAGGTAAAAACCATGGTGAGGATTAACTCACAATATATGAAGCTCAAAATAACAACTTTGTTTTAGGGCTACAACCCAAGGAAGCTACTACTCCTTGAAAACTTTGCTTTAGGGTCACTCCCAAGGAAGATACAACTCCCTACAGACTTTGTTTTAGGGTCACTCCCAAGGAAGAAACTACTCTTTGAATTAAGAACAAACTCACAAAAGATTACAGTATGACATTCCTTCTACTGTCTAAAACTGACATTGAAAATCACACCTCTGATTATTTTAATAATACATCTTTACACTTCCTTTTAATGATCAGATTAGTTAGGCACATTCTACACTTGATCATTGTCACATATAAGTCTTCAAGATGAATTGGGACAGTATCTACAACTTCTGCTCTTTTTCCCTCTATTGTACATCTAATGCAGTCATTTTTCTCTTTTTCTTGCTTGCGAATCTTATCAATTACTTTGCAATCACACTTTTCCTAACTCACTTTGATTTACAATTTATACATGATATTACATTTATTTCATTGCTTGTCAGCTAGAGACAACATGAAAAATACATTTACAAGTCGGCTAGACAACATATAACATGAAACATGTACAGGACAAGTCCTAAACAAGACTACACACTACACTAGGAGAAGACCCATGCCTTGCAGACATCAACACTTGCTTAATCAGGTCCAAAACATCCTTCACAATATCTAACATCAAGGAATTAAGTCCACACACTTCACTCATTTGAAAATAGGAGAACCTTAAGAAAAGACATGAAACTTGAAGCATAACGACCACAACAACTTGAAAACCTTGTGCGGTACTGGAAATAAGAAAGATCTTCATGAAAATTTTCCAAATGAGTCTATAGGACTCATACAACATGTTGAAACACTCCTTTACATCTACACATCAAATATTTTGTGCCGCACATCTTCAACTATGAACTCTAAGAACAACTAGTCATCTGGAACACACTGCAACATACTGTCATTGGAAAATTGAGCTTGTGGACCACCAGGAAACTTGAAACTACAAGGAAACATGTAATACACATCCATGAACATGTCCACAAAACCAAAAAGGAAAACATTTACATCTGGAGGAATGTGGAGCATTCCAACAAGCCTTCAATACCATCTTACTTTGCCAGAACACATGATGGTACTCAATCATGCATAACTTTCACAACAGAAGGACATATGATATGAAACTTTAGAATTAGCACCTTCACTGCACCCTGGACATAGTTCAAGAATTGCATAGCCAAAACTACTAATGTAGAGGAATGTGGAGCATTCCATTACTCTACTAAGAACACCTTCACAGAAATAACACGATCTTCAGACTGTCAATAGAAAAACATTCTTTTGGTAAACCAATCATTATGAAACTTGGATTAGGCCATCAGTAACATCTTCTCAACATTATCAACACATATGATCATCTTAGTGCTTCTAATTCCCATATTAATGTGTCTTCATACTCAAATCTTCTCTGTACTAATCAAGGCATGACAACCAACCATGAACATCAATTACCTCATTATGTTCAACATGACATCCAACCATGAACTGAATCTTCTTTGCTGGATAGGACATGACATTCAACCATTAACACCATCACACATCTAAGATAGTGTTGACATCAATGGCAATCTTGTGACAGTGTTGACATTAATGACAACCCTAGGAACCATTGTGTAACATAATATATATTACATTAGATGAACAAGAAGGAATGATCTATTTGTCCACTTAACACAAATAGATGTAATATTTGACTCCTTTTAGTTATGTGAATGTGACTATTAAGAAAGATGACATTTCTAATTTCTATTAAGTATTAATGATTATTTAAGACCACTAATTTAATTAATATGCATTTGTAATTTATAGAAAATTAATGTATTTTCAAACCAATATAGTTGAATATTAAATAATTTTTTTGGTTGGGAGTACCCAGGTACTTAGCCTGATCTAGGCCCAGAGAGACCCTTACGGGGGATCTCTTCCCATCGGCCTTATCGCCTGAGACCATAACTAGGGGGTCTTCGTCCTCAATGAGCATTATCACCCTTTAGGATTGGCCAAACCTGTGAGCTCGTTGGCCTAGTGAAGGTACACAGCTTGCAAGCAGACCAGCCCAGCAGAGGCACACTTAGCTTGCGAGCCCAGTAGCCTAGCGAAGGCACGCATGACCTGCAAGCTCATTGGCCCTATGGGGGTTTGAACCTTGGTGGCCACCACTACAACCAAGTGACTTGACCACTGAATCGTGCCCTTAACAGCTAGTTGAATATATATATATATATATATATATATATATATATATATATATTGGGTTCTATACGTGGGTCCCCATAACAACAATATTAAAGAGGAACAACATATTAACGACACAACCTACACGAACAACCCAAACTTTGGTGTAGCAGTGTCAAAGATCAACACATATAATTATTAAAACAAATTATAACAACATATCAAAACGTGTAGTGTGTGTGTGTGTATATGTATAGGATTTTATATGTGGGTCCCCATAATAACAATATTAAAGAGGAACAACATATTAATGACACAACCTACATGAACAACCCAAACTTTGGTGTAGCAATGTCAAATATCAACACATGTAATTATTAAAACAAATTATAACAACATATCAAAATGTGTAGTCCTAAACTTCTATAATAGTAAGAACTAAAGCTAAACACCATCATATTGACCATCCTACTCAAAACCACTACATAGTAAACCAATTTTTTAATGCTCGTAAGCCCTATTATACACCCCCAATGATGCAAGAGCATCCTAAGCGAACAAGAAATTAGAACCACACAAAAATAATTTTAGTTTAGTTTGTTTCAAGCTTTGTTGACATCTCTCAGCCTTGGAGTACAGGCAGAATGATTAGATTTGACCAAATTGAGTTTTTTCCATACTTGGGTTTTAATGCACAATAAGTAGTCTTCACAAAAAAATTATTTAGGTGGATGGGTGAGGTTTCATATTGAATCCTCTTATAGGAAGATTTTTAACTCCATCCTAGAATTGATGACAAAGGTTTTGTGAGCAGACTCCTTCAGCTTTCCAAGATGTAATTGTTTTGTGACTTCTGTTGGCAGATTAGTGAAACTTTAAAATCTCAAGCTCTATGAAGTTTTGCACAAAATGGCTTTGTAGGAAGTTAGGTAATGTTGACATACACATCTCTACAAGTTTTTAGAAGAATCTGAGCTCTTGAAAAAAAGTTATATCAAAAGTTAGTTTTTTGCTTCATGGTCAGCCTATCGCAGCAGCATAAGCAAGTTCTCCAATTAGCCGAGCCACGATATGGAGGTTGATACACTCTCAACCGCGAATTAAGTTGTTTCATCCAAGCATAATATTCTTCTAGAGGTGATTGGGTTCATGGAATTCAATGTATCTCCATTCACAGATATTAATTAACATTTAGTCAATAATAAACAAAGCCTATAGAGGTTAATGTAATTGTTTGAGGAAGTTTAAACATAAGGGAATGGTATAGATCTGGTGAGAATCAAACACATCTAGGCATAATTATTTGTTTCTACTAAGTTTTTAGTTTGGTATTGGTGTAACCTTATACGGGAGTAAAGGTCTATTGTTATTTGAATGAATACATCCAAACTTTACTTTGAGTTTATGTTTCTTCATATCCTGTAATCATGCTATACACTTTGTGAAGTCTTATAATCTCCATGTGTGGGCTGTATATGTAAAGGATGAAAAGAGGGTTAATGGGATTGATGGATAGTTTGATTAGATCCTCCTTTCACTCAATACATTCAAGGACATTTAACCTAGTTGAATCACAACTTCTGCAAGAGGACCCAACTATAGGTTTGTTGTCACTTGGAATGATAAGGAAATTTGGAATTTATTGATTGACATTTTAATTTTAGCCCGATTAACCCTAAAACCCTAATTTCACAAAATCATAAACAAATAGATGAAACTGTAGAGTAAAATACTCTACATTTTACTCTACATTTTGATTTTTGAGTTTCAGTTGTGCGAGTTCTAGTTTTGTCTCTGAGCGCTTCAGTTTTGCAGCGAGGGTTTTGACACACAGCGCGAGCACAGAGCGCGGGTGCGCGGGGTTTTCATTTTTGTAAATTTTGCCAAAGTCCCAGAGAAGCAGAGGAAGCTGCCAAGTGTCAACACCCGGGACACATTATAAAGTTGCTTAAAGTTACGCGGATGGAGCCACGTGTCCCTTTTAATATCAGCGGAAGCTGCCAAGTGTCAGCATCTGAAGTTCCAGTTTCTTAAAAGTTTCAAACGTTCCTTTTGAATGTTTCTCATAATGTAGCGGGTCCCTTTAAGAGCTTCAGTGAGCACAGAAAGTGCCAAGTGGCAGTTGCGGAATGTTTCTTTAGAGTTTCCTAAAGTTACCTGGAAGGTGCCGCATGTCCCATTTAGTTTCAGCGGAGACTGCCATGTGTCATCTTCTGCAGAATCCTGTAAAGGTATCTATAGTCTATCTAAGTGCAGCGGAAGCCGCCACGTACATAGTTTCTCATTTCAGCGGAAAGTGCCACCTGTCCCCTTTTTCTTTTCGAAGCTGCTCAGGCACGGACTGTTGGTGGGTCCCATTTTTAATGTTTCTTAGTTTTCAAAGTTCAGCGGACCATGACAGATGGCGAAGCCTGAGCACTCTTAATATAAGCCATAGTAAAGACTCAAAATAAAGCAGAGAGTGCCATGTATCTTTTGCAGGGGCCGCAGATGCTGCCAAGTGTCAAGTTCCAGTGTCTCCTGAGAAAGAAGTGGTTTATCAAGTAAGTTACGCGGAGGATGCCATGTGTTAGTTTCTTATTGTTCTGGAAAGATGAAGAAGTTTCAAGAAAGAGGCGCGTATGAATGCCAGCTATTCCAAGGGTTTATAGTCGCAAAGACTATCAGAAACTGCCACGCGTTCCTCCCTGATTCAAGTAAGTGGGGTTACATGTATCTATTGCAGCCAATGAACTTGCAGAGTGGCTAACCGTCCCTGATTCGAAAGAGATCTTCTGTCAGACACTTTCAGTTAAGCGCCAGTTCAGTTAGACCATTGAGATTTGATCGTGTGGGCAATCTTTGAGCCAGTTCTATGCTATAAATATGGGTTCAGATCACAGTACCAGGGATATACAAGATTGGAGATATAGAGAATTTTCTGCATCATAGATTGTTAGAGAAGTTTGAGGATTTTTTGTAGTGGCCAGTAATATCATTTGCCTTTGTTCTATTTTCTTGATTCAGAGAGTTTATATAACTGTGCATGATTCTGTGCCTTTTATGTGACTGGAAAATTAATAAAGACAAAGTTCTATGCCTTTGCTGATATTTTCTGTGTTATTACAGAATATTCTGATTTGTGAGCCTTTGATTCTATCTGTTTTTCATCTGTTACATTGATCATGTATTGTTCGCTCTTTAATGTGACTGAATCCTAAAAGTAGTTTCACTGTGCTCAGTGTTGAGAAATAAAATCACATTCAGGCGCATCGCCATAGTTTAGTTTCCTTTTTTAGTTGCATTTGTGATTCTGTTTAATTCCATCCCTTTTCCCAAACACTTTTGAGATAAAGAAGAGCCAGCTTCTTTAAAATCTAGAGGTTACTCTGAAGAACATTCCCACATCTCAGAGTTTCCCATGTTGGTGTTGGAAACAACGCAATTCTGAGCATCAATAGTTTTTGGCACGCCTGGTGGGACAATTTCTTGAAGTTTCTTTCAAGACTGTATGAACCAGAGAGTCACGAGGAGTCAGAGCTGTGGACCTGTGACAAGAGCTCAATCTGCTGCGAACCCAGGTATTCTTTTATCACCATTGATAACTAATCCAAGAAGAAGGGTCAATCAGTTTACAGCAACCCCAAGTGCAAACATGGGAGCACCTATAGCCCCAAGGAATTATGCAAATTGGAATACCGACAGTGCTCTGATTCTTCCAGTACCACCAGCCACTTGGGATCCTATTCCAGCAAATGCCCTGAAGGCTCTGCCCAAATTCAGTGGGGAGGATTTCAAAACACCTGAAGAGCATCTACAAGATTTGTCTGATGTCTGTGCAATACATGTGATCACATAGCAAAATGTGGCTATAAGACTCTTAGCAGCTTCTTTTAAGGGGAAGGCTCTGGACTTGCACAAATCTTTGACCCCAAATTCAATATCTACATGGGATCAACTTGGAGACGCTTTCTTTGCAAGATTCAAAGAGAAGGGTGATAAATCTTCTTTGTTACAACAATTGATTACCATTAAGAGGGCACCACAAGAGGCAATGATTGATTTCAATTCTAGATTTCAGAAGACTTGGGAAAGGATTCCTGCTACAGCAAGACCATTACCAGGTATGGCTATAGTATTTTATCTTAAGGCCCTAAATTCGGATATAGCAGTAATGATTCAATCACTTGGAGGCCAGACCTTGCCAGAAGCCTATGACTATGCAGTCAGATCTGAAAATAATTTGATAGATGCTAGAAAATTGCCCCCAAGGCCCCCCATGCCTATGTTTCCAGAGATTACCCTACCATTGCCTCAAGAATCTCCTAACCCCATAACCCCACCTATGTCCATGTATACATTTCCCCAACAACCTGCTAAAGCTATTATCCTTGCCCAGTCTTCAGAGATGGATGATGTCAAGAACATCCTGAGAACATTTTCTAATGAAATAATTAACCTAAAAAGATAGCAAAATCCTTATCCTAGGCCCCAATATCAAGGCTATCAAGGGAATAGACCTCCTTCACAGTCAAACTAGTATCAGGGCCCCCAAAGGCAAACTAAGCCTCAGCCATCAAACCAATTGGTTGTAGTTCCTACACTCTTGCAAACTGTCCCTCCCAATCCAAACAGAGAGATTGTACCAGGGCAGAATAATTATGTAGATGGCACCAATGCCTGGTGTTTCCCT
The DNA here is from genome assembly GCA_027924645.1 of Cunninghamia lanceolata. Taxonomy (NCBI): domain Eukaryota; kingdom Viridiplantae; phylum Streptophyta; class Pinopsida; order Cupressales; family Cupressaceae; genus Cunninghamia; species Cunninghamia lanceolata. The sequence continues at coordinate 5,630,673 of BSBN01000976.1, read as the reverse complement.
TGTAATAATGCACATATGCCCAGAGATTGTCCCAGGGGTAATCTACAGCAAAAGATAGCAGAGCAAAGAAGAGTGGATGGACAATTTGCAAATACTTCTGACACTCAGCCCTACCAATCCCCTGGTATGCAAAATTCAGTCCTAGTGGCTCAGATGCAAGGAATGTCCTTACAGCAAGAAGAAGAAATAGCCCCTGAGCATGCTCTGTTTTCATGGATTGAAGATGAAGAGTCAGTATTCTTAAATGAAGCTTCAGCTTCTAAGAAGCCATTGGTACAATCAGATTACTATACTAGAGCCAAGAGAAGGATGATGGAACAGCCTAGAGTCACAAATAATGAAATTATGGGAATTCCACCATTTCAAGATCATCAAAATGCAGCTACTAGACAAGAAATACCTCAACCAGTGCAGAACCAAGTAGTTTCTGGACAAGTTCAAGAAAAAGCAAGGTACTCTTATTATCCAAGAACACAAGTAATAGGACCTGTGAACGTGGTGGATCAATTGAAGAGGACTCCAACACATGTGTCAATATGGGATATGTTAGCCATTCTTGAGCAAAAGACACTATTGCAAGAAGCTTTACAGAGCCAAGCTATGCTTAAACAGACTGTTGCCAAAGGAGGACCTAATGATAAAGAAAAGCTCAAAGACACTATTCCTCTACAGACAACAGCTCTTCTGAACAATGCACCAGAGGTAAGTAAATCCAAGCCAGATCCCTTTTATTTAACTCTGATAGTTGGGAAGAAACTATTGCACAATGCAATGATAGACTCTGGGGCTAGCACCACAGTGATGCCAAAGAAAATAGCAGATGCTTTGAAAATAAAATATGAGCCACTTGCAAAAGGAGTTATGCAGTTAGATGGGAAGTCTGCACAAACAATAGGGAAAATTAAGCAACTTCCACTACAGCTGTATACCTGTCCCAATATAATTGTTAATCAAGATGTTGTAGTCATAGATATTCCTCCTGTTTTTGGGTTATGCCTATCCAGAGATTTCACAGCTAAGATAGGAGGTTATATGTCACTTGATTGGTCCCACCTCATCCTAAGAACCAAATATGGGACTAAAATGAAGATATTGTCAGAACCATTGTCAAAGGACCATATCACTAATGAACCAACCCCAAAGTTAGAAGCAGCCCATGCCATGTTAAATAAAGAGGAAAGGATCTTTGTTGAAGAAATAGGGGATTGGACTGAATATGATCAACAAGAAGAAGATAACCAGTTGTTAACCATGATGCAGAGTGATCCCTTTGGAAATTATGACTCAACAGGGTTGGGTACTTATGTTATATTTGAGGAAGACCAGATCCCTAATGTCTTAAGAAATGAGCCCTCTTAGACCCAAGAATCCATAAATGACTCAAGAATCTGGACCCTAAATTTTGATGGGGCTAGAAGAAAAAATGGAGGTGGAGCAGGAATTTGTCTTACTGCCCCTAATGGTGAAAAGATTTTAAGACCCATTCACTTTCATTTTGCCTATACCAATAATGATGTTGAGTATGAATCTTTAGTGCATGGACTTATATTGGCAAAAAGGAAAGGAGTAAAGAATCTGATAGTCAAAGGAGATTTAGAACTAGTGGTGAAACAAATAAGAGAGAAGGCAATAGCCAAAAATGTAAGGATGAGATCCTATAGGCATAGAATTTGGGACCTAATAGAAAATTTTGAAGCCTTCAATATAGAAGTAGTCCCTAGAGCCTAAAATTCTGAGGCAGACAGGATGGCACAAATTGGTTCACAGTTTGATCCTATAACTGATCTAATGGTCAATAATGAGTCAGTCAAAGTTATTGTAAAGCCAACCATCCTAGATAATGATGAAAATTGGCAAGTTTTTGAAAATGATTTTCAAGTGCTTTCATTTTTGCAATAGTCAGGAGAATTTGCTGATCAGTTACAACCAAAAATTGAAGAAGCATATGGTGATCAGATCATTCAACTGAAATCAAACAAGATCCCTAAAAGACTGATTACCCTGGAAAACTTGTTTGATCCTGAAGATGCTAGCCTAGAAAAGAAGAGATTTCAGGCAAACAAAGAAGACTACTCTGAGATTCAGGTTAGTGAGGGAAGAAAACTGAAGGTTGGGAATTCTGCCACTCAACAAGAAAGAAAAAGGTTTATTGATTTATGTGAGAAATATGATAGGGTCATAGCCTGGACCTATGAAGATCTTCATGGTTATGATAGAAGTATCATTCAACACACTATAGAGCTGACTAAAGGATCTAAACCGGTTAGACAGAAATAGAGGCCAGTGAACCCTAGGGTTGAACCTCTGATGGTGGATGAGTTGAAAAAACTATTAGAGTCAAAGATCATTTTCCCAATCAAACACTCAACTTGGGTGTCCAACCTAGTACCAGTCAGGAAAAAGAATGGGGACATAAGGCTTTGTGTGGATTTCAGAGATCTAAATAGGGCTTCTTTGAAGGATCACTACCCCTTACCCTCTATGGAACAAATTTTACAGACTGTGGCTGGATCAGAGAGATTTTCTCTGCTAGATGGTTTCTCTGGATACAATCAGATTTGGTTGGCTGATGAGGACCAACATAAGACTGCTTTCACCACAAAATGGGGAACATTCACCTATGCAAAGATGCCTTTTGGTCTTTCAAATGATGGAGCAACATTTCAGAGGGCAATGGATGTAGCATTTGGAGAGATTATCAATAAAATCATACTAATTTACCTAGATGACCTCACTGTTTTCTCTAAAAATGTTGTAGATCATTTTGACCATTTAGAAGCAGTTTTTAAGAAATGCCAAGAGTTTGGAATATCTCTAAATCCTAAGAAGTGTATTTTTGCAGTACCTCAAGGTAAACTATTAGGGCATATAGTGTCTAAAGAAGGAGTCTCTATAGATCCAGAAAGAGTCATTGCTGTAATGAACTTGTCTCTGCCTGTCAATAAGAAAGCAGTTCAGTCCTTCTTGGGAAAGATTAATTTTGTCAGTAGGTTCATATCAGACTTTGCAGGCCTAATAAGACCAATTACACTACTACTAAAGAAAGACCTAGTATTCAAATGGACTACAGAAGGGAGATAGGCTTTTGAAAAGGTCAAGAAAGCAATTTCAATAGCCCTAGTATTGAGGAACCCTGACTTCTCTAAGTCTTTTATAATGTATGTCTATGGAGGAGAATTCAGCGCTGCTGCTGTCCTAACATAGAAAGATGATTAGCAAGAGGGAGAGCATCCAATGGCCTTTTTCTCAAGGACTCTTAGGGAGTATGAAGCTAGGTATAACTTTGTAGAGAAACAGGCATATGCTATGGTAAAAGCCCTCAAGAAATTTAGACACATGGTCACAGGTAATAAGATTCTGATACTAGTGGCTCATCCAAGTGTCAGAGAATATTATATGGAAGGAGAAATCACTGAGAAAAGAGCAAACTAGATAACAAAGATTCTTGAATATGATGTGGAGGTCAGACCAACTAAACTTGTCAGAGGCAAGGGTTTGTGCCAGTATATGGTTCAAGATATGGAAAAAATGATAACTGAAGAAATAGAGGAGGAAAATGTATTAAGGATACAAGAAGCTGATCAGAATTCTTGCGTCACAGATAGGATCTAGTTTTTGAAACATGGAATTTTCCCAAAGGAGCTCTCTCAGGATAAGAAGAGGTACTATAGGCAATAGGGAGTTCATTTTGTTTTAATTGACCAAGTTCTTTTCAGAAGAAATACTGATGGCATACTTTTAAGATGCATAGAAAAAGATGAAGCCCAAAGAATATTGTATGAAATGCATCATGGAGTGTCAGGTGGACATTTTTCTGCAAGAACCACAGCTATAAAGATAAGTCAAGCAGGTTACTTCTGGCCCACTTTATTCACAGACTGTTATCAACTGGTTAAAGAATGCCAATCTTGTTAGTACTATGTAGGAAAGAGAAGGAATGCAGCAATGCCCCTTAGTCCTATAATTGTTGATGAACCATTTGCCCAATGGGGTCTAGATTTCATTGGAATGATCAATCCAGTGTCAAGTATGGGGCACAAATAGATTCTAATGGCCACAGATTACTTTACCAGATGGAGTGAGGCAGTCCCACTAAAAGAAGCAATAGAGAAAGTGATTCTAGACTTTCTGGAAGGTATCACTACTCGCTTTGGGCCTCCTCATACTGTAATTTTAGATAATGCTAAGGCATTTTTGGGGGCAAATATATCTGACTTTGCACTAAAGTATGGAATCTACCTGAAGACCTCCTCCAATTATTATCCTCAGGGTAATGGTTTAGCAGAATCAACTAACAAGAATCTGATTAGACTTATTAAAAGAATAGGGGTTGATCATCACAATGAGTGGCATAAAGTGCTTAATATAGCACTGTGGGCAGACAGAATTACACCAAAACAAGTGACAAAAATGTCCCCATATGAATTGGTCTATGGTAAACCTGTTGTGATGCCCCTGAGCTTGGAGATTCCTGCTCTCCAGTTATTGAAACAGATTGAGATTAAGGAAAATGCCCCATGTAGGTCAGACTTGCTGAGCTCCTGGAAGTTCAAGAAAAGAGAGATTCAGCGCATGAATCATTATTGAAACATCAAAAAATAATCAAAGACTGTTTTGATAAGAAAACTTCAAACCCTCATTTTGAAGTAGGATCAGTTGTTTTGAAATGGGATGAGAGAGTTGCCAAGCCGGGTCGACATAGTAAATTTGAGTCATTATGGACTGGCCCCTATAAAATCCGTTCCTGTAAACAGCAGAATTCTTTTAAGCTTGAAACGATGGAGGGTGAGCCTGAAGAGATTCCCGTCAATGGGATCTACTTGAAGCATTTCAATTAGATAGTGTCTTTCCTGTGTATTATAGTTAGATAGTTTCCTGTTTGTTGTTGTTTTGTTTTTCCCGCTTTGTTTTTTCTCGCTTTTGTTTGAATAAGTGTTTTTATAAACACGTGGCCATAGCTCAAGTCTCTTAAAAGTATCGAAACTTTTGCATTCATTAAACCTCTCTAATTCCCAAAATTCCTAAAAGGTACCCAGCACAGCCGCTTTTTATGACGTGTCTGACACTTTGTCCCACTCAGATCGCTTAAGATTTTATAATAGTTTCCATTTTTAATGCCATTTATGAGACTTGATGCGTCATTAAAATATCCCAACAACATAAGTTAAAGCTTAACTGAGTTTCATTCGTTTCAACTTCTGCTAAGTGTCTTCCCTGTTGCTGCGTTTTTGTTGCAAAACCTGCTTCCTAATTGTATCTTCCCTGTCGCAAAGCTTCCTTACTCATTTACAGTAAGTTATACAGTTTCCAGCAAACACAGAGATGGCGGAGGCACAGTCTTCATAACAGGGGCTTGGGATTTACGAGTCTATTGACAGGCTCCTCACCAGCAAATCATACACTTCGGCCCCTGCGCAACCTTTAAGGACCTATCCAAGGACTAGGGTTCCAGAGGTTGGTTATGCAGTTGACCCAGCTAAGGTGCAAGATTTTGCAGATGGTATTGTTGAACCGGCCCTACAAAAGTCTGGCAAAGCTCTGCGAGAGGGAGCACACCAAAGATACCTCCTGAAGGCCAAAGCTAAACAATTTGAAACATTCGGCATGCGGATATGGACCTCCTAATTAGCAAAATTCATAGTCCCGAGCGTGCATTTATGCCCCGACCTAATTGAGGTATGCGCAGAATTGTTTCATGCACCCTCAAGCACCATTCAGAAGGGACCCTTCATGGTGCAAATTACACCAAAGGCCATTAGGGACATGTTGGCCCTATACTATGATAGCACAGCCATGTTTCCCACCATTGCCAAAATGCAGAAGACGTGGGCAAACGTCAAGCATCAACTAAGGTTTCTTAATTCAGAGATGCAGTTGGGAGATGAAAACACCCAAATACCAGCGCTGCCAATAGGAAGGGCACAATTTACACAAGCCAGTTAGGAAGTGCTATCTATGATGGCATTTATCTTCGGAATGAAGGAAGACATCACCGTCTATGATTGGCAGCTGGCCATTTTATTTAGAATGAAGACCGTAGATAAGTCTCAGGAGTTTTGGCTAGATTTTTCAGAGCAAATTGCCTACTCAATGGCCGAACAACTCACCAATTTCAAATCAACAGGGGTTTTCAGGTATTCTTCTTATCTGTTTCACCTTATGTTATACCAAGACTATGCCATCTTTTCCCAGTATATGCATCTGGACATGTGTGACCCAAGTTTTGATCCCAATAGAACTATCCCTATGTCTGCATGGACCCATGTTTTATCTGAATCGTCTAACCGTTATGAATTTTGGGAACTTTTTGTCACCCCTACTTTTACTCACCTAAGACCGGAGCCCGTTGAGAATAGATTGACATTAAGTATCAGAGGCCTCATGGCAAATTCCCCTGTTCCATGTGATTATTTCTTTGGGTCTCATCATACTATTATCAGGGTCCATGGTTTTAATGGAGAGCCAATGTTGCTACCCAAGGTTTTGACTCCTAGGCTACCCTTCTTAGAGGTCACCCGGCAAGTGTCTGTGGTCGATAATGATTATGGCACTGAGAAGAAGAAAAAGAAAATGTATGATGTCCCATGGGTGAAGAAAAACATGACCCTATTGGTCAGTGATGCTAAACATTTATTGCTAAGAAAGTTAGTTGTCCTAGGTTTTCTTTTGGTCGAAGATAAATGGAGATATGATCCAGTCAGTTTCATAACCTTGTGGATCAAGAATAATAAGATTGGTGCCAAAATTGTGCACGAGGGCCGCCCCTTTTGGGAAGACAGAAGAAACCCTAAGGAGGACATCCCTGATTTATATGCAGAATTGACGGATTTGCCCTTTGAGGGACCCAGGCCATGGGAAGTATTTTATAAAAAGGAAAAGGCCTATGACCCTAAGCTCAAAATGGGCGCCGGATTAAAGAAAAACTTAATAAGAGAGTGGAAGGCTGAGAAGATAGAAGCCTATTGGAAATATAGGCAGGAGATATTCGAAACAACCCACTCCTTTGGCAACGTTGATACAGATGAGAAATGGGAGTCCATTTGGGACGAGTGGCATCCTTCTCCAGTCTCTAGCCCTGATACAAGCAAGATCCGCAAAAAGGGTGAGGAATCTAAAGGAGAACCTGAATCCACTCATACAGTACATACCCCAGGACAAGCATCATCTACAACTGCTGTAACCACCTGGCCTCAATCTCTTAGTGCTATAGAGAAGCAAAAGAGTGTGGTGTCATCACCACCTAGAGGGACCCCATCAGTTTCAATGAGTGGGGCTTCCAGTTTTGTGCAAACGCCACTAGCAACAGTGGTAAATGTTGAGGAGAAAGAAACACAACAAGAAGAAGAGAGGCCAAGGAAACATAAGAATCTAAAACTCTAGCCTGATTCAGACGAGGAGGTAGAACCTTTATTGCAGCCACCACCGAGTATATCTGTTGCTCCTCAGGTACGTGCTTCTTCTCCTTCTTCTCAATCTTTTTCTTCTTCAATAGGGGTGGCAATCCCAACTAGCCAAATAGTATCCCCTACCACCTCTGCTATGCCAATTTCTCATTTTTCCCCACCTGTTACTACACAAGCCATGTCACAACAGGCCATATTATTGCCGCCCTTTTCTCCTTCTTTCCCCAAGAGACTATCTCCTCAGATCCCTCCTAGCCAACATTTGGCTATCCCTTATGGCTTGCCACAAGGTCATCCTTTTGCGGGCGGGTATATTGCCTCTCCCCCTACCTTCCAAGCTCAAGCAGACACTGCCAAGAAGGCTAGGGAAGCTCGACTGGACAAAAAGAGAAAGAAGGACAATAAAGCTCAGGCTGTCCCACATATGAGGTCACTATTTGACCCAATTCAGCAGCAGCTAACTGTGACCCATTTGTCACCAAATGTAGTAAGACCTAATGAGCAGATGCAGCCCCAAGATTATACAATGAGTGCAGTGGCGATGGACATGTCACTTTTTAGGCCACAAGACAGGGTAGAGCTGCTAAATGAAACCACTTCTACTGTAGCCACTGACTACTTGAAGTTATCAAGGAAGTTGCAGAAGGTGGAAGCTGATCTGACTCAAGAAAAGACACATAGTGAGACTCTGACTACTGAGCTCAAATCAAAAAATGATGAGATAGAAGATCTCACTAAACAGTTGCAAAATACTGTTTCATGTCAGATCCATTAGGCTACACAGAGCCAAAATGCTTCCTTAAAAGAAGAGCTGATCCAGGTGAAGTTTGTTGTGACTACCTTGAAGCAAGAAAGGGCCACATTGCAGAAGAGGCATCAGGATTGCTCTCAACAAGCCACACAGTTCCAACAGCAGCTGTTGAAAGAGCAGAATAACATTGCTGCCATATAGGCTCAACTTCAGGCTGAGCAACAAACAACAAAACAATTGACCCTTGAGTTGGCAAATAGGCCACAAAATGCAGGAGTGTTGAATTTGGTCAGGAAGCTATATGCATCAGTGTGGGCAAGAATCTCTGAGGAAATTAGTCAGCTCAAGCCCTCTTTAACTTTCCTGCTGCATGCACAGCAAGTATGTGAAAAGGTGGAAACCTCAGTTCAGGCCACTTTGTCCACTATTTCCATGAGAGTTTCTGATTCTCAACTGCTACTGGGGAAACTTTATGATACATCTGATGAAGCCTTATCAGTAGTAAGGATAAGTGATAGAATGATTGCTGCCAAACGGGTGAATGAGGTTCTCAGTTGCAATTCTGCTGCAATTACCTGCCAGGAGCTCCTGGATGTGGTCAAGGAGGGAGTGAAGGACATGAAGAAACATATAGAAGACCTGGTGCAATTGGGTCTTCCTTCCCCTTTTCCTGATAGCAACATGGTATTAATGCTTGATGAGATCAAGCCTCTGTTGCTAGCCAGACAGAATGATCAATCAGTTTTCCAGGGTCTAACAGATGCCTCATCAGTGTCAGAAGTGGAAGCTGTTTTGATTCCCATGGCCCAACTTGATTTCCAGTTGAAAGCAGCAGTCCATGTTTTGCAAAGATTTTTGCATAAGGACATGATCAACCTAGATTTGGCCTTCCAAGATTTGCAGAACAAGCAGGGGTTATCTGATGCTGAGTGGTCTGTATATCAGACGGCCTTGCAGAATTTATAAATTTTGCTGTATAGATACACATTTTTGGATTCTTTTTGAGCAGGCTCAAAAGTCCTCGGGGTCGCCAAGAACTGTAGAGTAAAATACTCTACATTTTACTCTACATTTTAATTTTTGAGTTTCAGTTGTGCGAGTTCTAGTTTTGTCTCTGAGCGCTTCAGTTTTGCAGCGAGGGTTTTGACACACAGCACAAGCACAGAGCGCGGACGCGTGGGGTTTTCATTTTTGTAAATTTTGCCAAAGTCCCAGAGAAGCAGAGGAAGCTGCCAAGTGTCAACACCTGGGACACATTATAAAGTTGCTTAAAGTTACGCGGATGGAGCCACACGTCCCTTTTAATATCAGCGGAAGCTGCCAAGTGTCAGCATCCAAAGTTCTAGTTTCTTAAAAGTTTCAAACGTTCCTTTTGAATGTTTCTCATAATGTAGCGGGTCCTTTTAAGAGCTTCAGTGAGCACGGAAAGTGCTAAGTGGTAGATGTGGAATGTTTCTTTAGAGTTTCCTAAAGTTACCCGGAAGGTGCCGCGTGTCCTATTTAGTTTCAGCAGAGACTGCCATGTGTCATCTTCTGCAGAATCCTGTAAAGGTATCTACAGTCTCTCTAAGTGCAGTGGAAGCTGCCACGTACATAGTTTCTCATTTCAGCGGAAAGTGCCACCTGTCCCCTTTTTCTTTTTGAAGCTGCTCAGGCACGGACTGTTGGTGGGTCCCATTTTTAATGTTTCTTAGTTTTCAAAGTTTGGCAGACCGTGACAAATGGCGAAGCCCGAGCACTCTTAATATAAGCCACAGTAAAGACTCAAAGTAAAGCGGAGAGTGCCACGTATCTTTTGCAGGGGCCGCGGACGCTGCCAAGTGTCAAGTTCCAGTGTCTCCTGAGAAAGAAGCGGTTTATCAAGTAAGTTACGCAGAGGATGCCATGTGTTAGTTTCTTATTGTTCTGGAAAGATGAAGAAGTTTCAAGAAAGAGGCGTGTATGAATGCCAGCTATTCCAAGGGTTTATAGTCGCAAAGACTATCAGAAACTGCCACGCATTCCTCCCTGATTCAGGTAAGTGGGGTTACATGTATCTATTGCAGCCAATGAACTTGCAGAGTGGCTAACCGTCCCTGATTCGAAAGAGATCTTCTGTCAGACACTCTCAGTTAAGCGCTAGTTTGGTTAGACCGTTGAGATTTGATCGTGCAGGCAATCTTTGAGCCAGTTCTATGCTATAAATATGGGTTCAGATCACAGTACCAGGGATATACAAGATTGGAGATATAGAGAATTTTCTGCATCATAGATTGTTAGAGAAGTTTGAGGATTTTTTGTAGTGGCCAGTAATATCATTTGCCTTTGTTCTGTTTTCTTGATTCAGAGAGTTTGTATAACTGTGCATGATTCTGTGCCTTTTATGTGACTAGAAAATTAATAAAGACAGAGTTCTGTGCCTTTGCTAATATTTTCTATGTTATTACAAAATATTTTGATTTGTGAGCCTTTGATTCTATCTTTTTTTCATCTGTTACATTGATCATGCATTGTTTTCTCTTTAATGTGACTGATTCCTAAAAGTAGTTTCACTGTGCTCAGTGTTGAGAAACAAAATCACATTCAGGTGCATCACCATAGTCTAGTTTCCTTTTTTAGTTGCATTTGTGATTCTGTTTAATTCCATCCCTTTTCCCAAACACTTTTGAGATAAAGAAGAGCTAGCTTCTTTAAAATCTGGAGGTTAATCTGAAGAACATTCCCACATCTCAGAGTTTCCCATGTTGGTGTTGGAAACAGCGCAATTCTGAGCATCAACAGAAACATGACAAATGCTCACACAGAGATGGACTAAATACATATTAGATACATACTAGATTTTGAGTTTTGAAAGAAAGAAAAGTCAGGGGTAAAAGAGTGGGCGCCCAAGCCTAGGGAGTTGCTTTTTCTGAGGGCTTCGAGATCTTTTCCACTATTAACTGCAACCACTTCAGAGATTCTCCAAACCACAAAACTGAGGGGCAAAAGAGTGGGCACCCTTGCCTTAGTTGAGCTAATTCCATACTTTTTCTTCAGATCCTGATTCCTTATGCTCTGCAATAGTCCTCTGTAACTCCACTTTGCAAGATCTGATACCTGTCACCTATAATCACAAGAGAGGGGTTGGGGGTTGTGGTATTTAGGAGCTTGCCTCAGTTAAGCCCCAAAATGGCATTCAAGCCTTCCAACACCATTGTTAGATAAAGAGTGCATGTCCTTATAGGACAGAGGCAAAAACAATGATGAAATATATAAATTGAATCACAAATAGATATCACCTTAGAGGTGTAGCTCTCAAGGAGATGAAGATCTTTCACACCATGAGAAGATGAAGCCAAACCTGCAATAACAACACAACAACAACACAATTCTGCTCTACAACACAATGAATGCCTTGAATGCTCTATGATCATAAGTTCACCTTGAAATCAAAATAATCTTCTAGTTTACAAATGAAGTCCTAAACATGATTATATATGCATTCCCACTATAATTTCATAATTCAAACTTAAGATGCTGACAAGAAACACCATTTAACAGTCATAAGCCGACATAGGATTTTGGGACCCAAATGAAATAGGGTAGGACAAGGGCACAAGTACCCAAGCCTTGAGACCTATTTTGGGTCTACATTAAACTTAGTGTTCATCCCTATGTCCCATTTGACATGGGTTCCAAGGGAATTTACCTCAAGTTTCATTTCAAACATGCATGGTCAAAATCAAGGGACCTAGGAGATAAACTTAAGAGGTAAAAGTCCAAGGAGGACATTTTATGAAATAACATTTAGCCCCCACTTTAATGTATGTATGATTTTATGACCCATACATGCATTAAAGTATGGTTGAAAACACATCAAAAACACCAAACACATAAAGGAGATGCATACACCAAGATTGAGGAACTATTTCTAACCCCAAGTTTCAGATAAGCATCAGAAAGCACATCGCAGACATGCAAGACAGATTGAAGATAGTAAGAAGCATGCAAAACACAGAGAAGACAACATTGAAGACACGTAAAACATGATGAGGACATGAGAGTAGTCACACAAAACATGATGAATAGAAAGATATTTTCATTTTCATTTTTCATATAAATGCATGGAAATAAAAATTGCAACACACAACCCTAAGAATGTAGGGGAGACTCATCACCACACCCTTTACACTACACCAAGGAGAGAAAACATGCCATACAAAACCCAAGCGTAGTGGAGACTCATCACCACACCCTTTACACTACATGAAGGGGAAAACACAACATACAAAATCCAAGTGTAGGGGAGACTCATCGCCACAACCTTTACACTACACAAGGGGGAAAACACACCATACAAAACCCAAGCGTAGGGGAGACTCATCACCACACCCTTTACATTACATGAGGGGGAAAACACATGGAAGACACGAGTGTTGTATAGCATGTTGTAGACATATTATACGTCTTAAACACAAAAAACAAGGTGATGGGAGGAGCTTATTGCTAAGTCCCACCATCTCAAACATGCTACAAGTACACCTGACAATTGGACTTATGCCACAACAACCACCAAAGACACACTTAATGGAGGATAGTCTCAAGATCCAACCCCACCTCCACAAAGGACTTTTGAAATAAAAGGATGTGCACTAGCTCAAGAGATACACCATCGTTGCCTCCGCAGAGGGATTTTGAATAAAAGGATATGCACTATCTCAAGAGATATGTTATCCTGCCTCCATAGAGGGCTTCTTTGATTGCAATATAGATAAAGATGTGTACTTGCTCTAGGGATACAACATCCTGCCTCCGCAAAGGGCTAACAAACACGCTTCATTAGTACCAAAATCATTAGATGGCTTACCTTATATATTCCCCCACCTTAAGGTGGTTGATGTCACGTACCAATATTAAGCATGTTAAAGTAGAGAGGAAACACACAAGGAAACAAGAGCTTTCACAAAGCCCATGCCCCCAAGGTGACATGTGCTTACGATTGTCGAATGTTCCCACAAACACATTGATTATGCTAAGATAATAAACAAGAGAGGTTACAAATCTTACTCTAAGATAATAACCAATTCAATTAATTAAAGCTATGTATGAATCATAATCACATCAAGGGACAAGGCTATACTACAGTTTTAGAACCGAGTATAACCGTTGGGCTAATGCTACAGGCATCTTAGAACCAAGTGTAACAACAAGGCAAGATACAAGACAAAACAAAGTGCATGGAGTAGATGTATTGTTATGATTTGTTAGAAAGATAAGACAACATCAAATATCACACTAAGTGATTCTACTAGCCAAGCATCAGATATATAAATCAACCCCATCTTCATATATGGACTAGGTCCATTTTTTCTTTGCTTGCTGAAGGGACATATGGTCTGTATCAGTTAGTTGTTTGTTTTTCATCATCTACCAACTAGATAGAATCACTAGAAGAAGGTAAACAATAAAATGAGAGAGGAGAACAAGTGCCTTAGGAATAATCACGTAGGAGGATGCTCCTAGGTCATCAACTATAATTCTATGCCTCTAATGCATGACACACAACAATAAAATAGAGGAGAAGCAAGATATAAGAATGATGATACAAATAGAAGAATGGTCACAAGTGAGGCAGTCTCCCAATATCCTTGACCTTACAAGAGTATCAAGGGTCATCCTAGGAGGCCTAAACAATACATAACACATCATTGGGGAACACAACACAAGAGGGGAAGCCATATAAATGAGCAAACTATGCTATGACAAAGGTGGCCACCAAGGTTAGAAAATACTTACCTGTGGCACAACCAAACTAGCATTTGTCATAGAGAAAATCATCATCTTCCCAATCTTGAATGTCAAAGGAGAGAGGTACATAAGGTACAATTGCCCAACTTTTGTCATTGTCCTTAAACTCTTTCTCTTTAATCTCTTCTTTGTTTGGTTCATTGCTAGGTGGTGGAATGTTTTCTTGTTGATGTGTATTTTGTTGTGCAAAAGCTTGTCTTCTCTTCCTCCTTTCTCTTGCTTGTCTATTCCTTTTTGTCTTATTGCTTATATCTCCAAAGGAGTCTCATATTTCTTCATAGGTTTTTGTATCTCAGAGGAGGAAGCCAGTACAAATCTAATTTGTTTTGATGAAGTGCTTTGTTCTCCATGAGTACCTCTCGATCCTTGTAAGGATGACAGAGGAGGAACCTCAGCATAGAGTCCCTTTCCTTTCAGCCTAGGTAGTTCCTCTAATGTGATTTTTTCTGCATTTGTTGCTTGTTGAATAGAAGGTTTAGCCACTCTAGATAGTAGTTTTTCTTTGTATTATCTATATGCTAAGAAAAGTTGGTCTCTTTGTGGCTTGGGTTCTCTATTAGGTTATGGCCAAAAGTAATCAAGAGAAAAGTTCTTTTGCATAACCATGGGTTGCCATGTATTATGATGAATAGTGTGCACTTTTCCATGTAAAGGGGATTTTATGCATTTTTGACTTGTTGAGGGGACAGCCTTCATATCTTTTAGCCATGGATGGCCCAATTTTATGCAGAAGAGGTCAGATGAAGGGATGACATCAAATAATTGTTCCATGGATTTCTCATGTACCGTAACCAATAAAGATATCTTCCCATAGGTGGGAATAAAAGCTCCAGTATGTGTTTTAATCATTATATCCATGGGTTCATAAGAGTCTTGTATCAAATCATGTGAATAAAGGAACTCTTTCATTGCTACATTAGTCATGCAATTAGGATCTATAAGTGTTCCATGCACAAGAGTCTCCATTACTTTCACTGAGATGTAAATAGGTCCTTCAATGTCTCCAATTGTTCTATCATGAGGTGTGAATGTTATTTCAGGTTCAGGGGTCTTTCTTTTCATGTAAGTTCCAGGAGGGAACCTAGCACTATTGTTGCAATCAGAAGCCTTGCAATGTGAGATTATTTCACCCTCACTTATTTGAGGGAAATGGGTACTAAAAGACACATAGGGTCCATAGAAAACTAAGTGAGTAGATTGAAATAATGCAACAAACCAAAGCAATATGAGTGATTTGTAAGTTTGTTCAAGGAAAAGTGTATACAACCCTTAGCGTTGAAATACATAATGTGTAATTAAATACATACAAATTTTCAAGCAAGAGTGTGAAATAATGTCCAATTTTTGAATGAGCAATGCATGTATGTTTTCAAATGAATGCAAGATCATATTTTAAAAGATTTTTAGCACCTATGCAAGGAGGTAGATGCAAAACTATGCTAGTTTATGACCTAAAATGCTTGATTTTTTTTCACTTTTTTCAATGTAAATGTTCTAAAATGTAAATGCAAGATGCAAATACATAAAATGCAGAAACACTATAGTCCAAAATTAGATTTGAAAGAGTGTTGAAAGGAGTAATAAAATCTAAAACAAGATTTTAACCACAAACTCTAGCTTTTGCAAAGACTAGGTTATATGAAAAATGCACAATTTCAAGCAAATCCTAGCAAATATAGTATGAGAATGCAAGGTAAATGATCATGTAATCATTTAATGCTGCAATTTATATCAGATCTGATGTAAATATTGATGAAAGTTAATTGTCATTTATGTCAAAAAGGTGTTGAGTTGTTTGTCATTGATGATAGGAGTGTGTGGAGTTCATATACCAGGAGTTCATAGCATTAGGAGTTCATATTATGGTCTTTCAAAGAAGAGGAATATGATCTTATTTTTGTAAAAGGTTTTTGAGAAGGGCATTTGAAGATGAAATGATATTATTTCATGTCAAAGCAATCTGATTTAATGATTTATTTTATTCTTGAAGATTATTTTTTGCATATTGGAGATTATAGAAGATTTGTTTTTGAAAGGGGAAAGAAGAGGAATATGAAAGATTTCTTTATTTCATTTATAATGACATTATAGGTTCATTGTGATAAGAATTTTGAGGACTGACATTCTGCAGCATTGAAGACAATTTTTGATGAGGTTTTTAAAGAGAAAATGCAAGTGAATTAGATTTTGAAGTATGAAGACTAGTTAATGCAGACAGATTATCTTCAGTGCAAGAGAAGAAAGTGCAGGTGTTGATTCTTGATCATAGGAATAGATTGATATTGCTGAGATTGATGTTTGTAGTGTTTGAAGAAATTGTTTTTGCAAGGATTATAATGTTTCATAGATTGAAGGAAATTTGAATAGTCAGAGATTGAATAAGATTTTGTTGAGTGAAAGCAAAAGGAGATATAAGGTTTTGTTATGTAGAGAAACGGAGTTTTCCTCTGTACATTTTTATATTCATGTAATAAGGGTTGGTGTCCTTGAAGTCGATGCTTCTAAATGTATTAGGGGTTGGTACTCCTTGAAGGTGCTTCTAAACAAAGTAGCCAGTGAGGCTTTGTAATAAGTGGAACTTTTGATTAAGCCAGTGAGGCAGTATTGAGTAGTTTTTCATCCCTAAGAGGGTTTTCCACTCATGAAATCTTTTGTATCCTGGTTTCAATTCTGTGTGATTTGATTGTTCTTCATACTTGTACATTTAGTATTTGAATCCTTCATTTGATGATGCTTATTGTCATGGTTGATTATCTATTCATCTCTTTTCAATTTTGATAAGGAATAAATAACTTGGTTTTTTATACAAAATTGATTCACCCCCCCTCTCAGTGTTGATTGTACTCCAACAAGTGGTATCAGAGCATATGTTCCCTATAGAAGCTTAATCAGCTTGGGTAGGTCCTATAAGTGGAGTACTAGTCATGGCAAGTCAAGAAGGATTTTTGACATTCAAAGCACCTTTATTTGATGGGTCTAATTATGCTTTCTAGAAATTCAGGATGGAGTCATATTTGTCTTCCTTGTTTGGGCTACTATAGAAACTGAGTATAAAGCAACAAGTCCTCCCTCAACTGGTGATGAAAAAAAGGCCTATGACAATAATTCTAAGGCCAAAAATGCAATTTTCTATGGTTTGTCCAATGAGATTCTTGTCAAAATTATGGATTGTAAGTCAGCCAAGGCTATTTGGGATAAGCTATCAAATATCTATCAAGGAGATGAAAAAATCAAAGAAGCAAAGTTACAATCTTACATAGCTAAATTTGAAAGTCTTAGAATGAATGATGATGAAAAGGTGGCTAATTATCTTCTTAGGGTTCAAGAAGTTGTTAATGCTATTAGAGGAAGAGTTTTCTGGAGTTCCTTTCTTTGATGGTTCAGATTTCTCTATTTGGTGTATTAGAATGCAAATTTACCTATCTTCTTTAGGGTATGGTGTGTGGATGTCAATTGAGAATGGGTATTTTATTTCCTCTCAATCACATAATACTACAAGTAACAAAGAGGCTTATGAATGCAATCATACAACAAAGAAGGCCATTTTGTCTAGAGTATCTAATGAAGTTTCCTATAAAGTTATGGTGAAACAACTTAGGATGTGTGGAAGGAATTGATAAGAATCTATCAAGGTGATGCACTTGAAGGAGAAGACAGGTTGGTGTTTGAGGAAAGTGACAATGAAAGAAGACATTCTTATGAAGATGATGAGGTCCAATTTGATTCAGAAGAAGGAGATCACATTATTAGTGATGATGAAGAGGAGTATGAAATTGATATAGAAGGAGAACTCATGTGTGCTTTGGGTGAGATCAAGAAATACAAAAAGGAGAACTAGAGATTAGAGTTGCTACTACAACAAGAAAAAGAATCCAAGTACAAAGCACTTTTTGATTTTGAAAGAGTATCTTCTGATCTTGAAGAGGTAAGAAATCAAATTGAGAATTTAAGAAAACAAGTTGAAGAATTAGATAAATTGATTATCAACCTAAAGACTGAGGTTGAAGAAACCAAGAGAATAGAAGATGTTACTAAGTCTGAATGTGAAGTCAAATCTATTGAATGTTTAAGACTAGAGGATGAAATTGTCACCTTGAGAAAAGATATTGAAAATCTCAAGAGTATGTCAAAGAGAAGTCAGGAGTTTGAAGAAAGCACCACCAAGTTATATGAGATGTTGGGTAAACAAAAACAACATAGGGACACTACTGGACTTGGATATGAAAAGGGATAGTCTTCTAAAGTTAGAGAAACTCCAAGAAAGACGATAGATTTGGACTATCATTCTGCTGCTCCTAAAGGCAAAAAGAAGATTGAAGCTAAAATGAAAATCAAAGATGAGTTTGTAAAAATGCACAATCAAAGAAGAAATCTTAGAAGAACTTCTCCAAGGCAAGCATATATGTACAGGTATAATTATTTATTTTTTGGTTATTGTTATACCTATAATCATTTTGGACACAAAGCAGTTGATTGCAGAAGGAATACTAATCTTGTATGTTTCAAGTGCAACTCTCCTGGTCACAAAGCATATAGTTGCAGAATGTATGGAAGAATAGCATCACCTGGTTTGAAATTTTTGAAAAGGAAAGAGGCTAAAAAAGTTTGGAAGAATAAAAAACCTATGAAAGTTTGGAGAATGAGACAAAGTCAAGAGAAGATAGATCCTAAACTTGTGCATCTTGCACAAGTCATAGCATCAGTTGCATAACATATAGCATGAGTGAGGGGGAGTTGTCCAATGTCCTATCAATTATCCCCAAGAAGTTTTAGGAGGAGATCATTTGGTGCTTGTCAATATGATGATCTTGTCTTGTTTATCATACTATTAGATTCTTGCCTGATAATGTTTGCTAAGATGCTACTCATATCAGTCTTATGAAATGAATTTCATGTAGTTGATGATGGTGTTGATAACTATGTTGAGCTTCAATATATGTCAATGATATAGGTGATCAATGGTTCATGTTGTCATTGATGTCATAATGCATACAAGATGTTGATAAGACATTCAAGGGTTCAATGCACAAAGAGTTTGATGATGTTGAATGACCTTGTTTATAAATGATCTTGTTTATATCTTGTTCATATCATGTTGATACTTACAAAGGTTGATTTGTCATGATGTTGCAGTTCAGAGTGTTCTTGATATGTTAGTGAGAATGTGAAGTGTTGGTTGTCATAGCAAAGAGTTGTTCAATGGTGTTGAGGAGTACATGTAGTGTAATTCTAGTTAAGGTGTACTCAAGGAGCTCTCATCAGATGTTAGCATATGTTGGCTGATGTGGTTGCTAATGGAAGAAGTCAATTCATAGCACTTGTCTCTGCATTTGGTTCTGCAAAGGTATTGACAGTGGTTTCATTTTTTACATAACAATATTTCATCATTGGTGTGTTGTGATTGTGCAGTAGTCTTTATAAGAATAGCATGACAATGCTTAGTTGCTAACTTGAGACATATGAACTGTGAAAGAAGACTTCAAAATGAACATTTGAAACATTTTAATCTTGCATATTGTTGAAAGCATGGCAAAGGCTATTTCACAGTGGGCGAAGAGTAAGCAATGATTTGTCTTGATGATGTTCATTCAGAATAGTGTTCTTACCATAGTTTTCATGATGGAAAATCAAGTTGAATGGTATTTGATAGTAGACCTTGCTATATCTTTATAGTAAACATTGCTAGCAAGCATCCTAGTACAAATATTGCTAGTTGCTCTTACCTTGTATCACTTGATTCTTGTATCACTTGATGCCAGTTGTGTCTCTAACCTTGTTGTGATAAAGGTATCAGACTTTGCAGTGGATTGATGGAAGACTTGTGCATACTTGTCTATTGTATATTACAATCTCTTGCAGAGATATTGTAGAGATGGTAGCAGACAGTTGATGAAAGCAGAGATTCTATGTTAGAATTTCAAACATTGGTGTATGAGAGCATGGTTAGAATGCTTCATACTATGGGTGTTTATCTTGTCATGAAACTTGGCTCAAGAGTTGAAATTGAGGTAAGTCACAGATCTTATTGAGGTGTCTCATTGTGGTGTTGCTGCAAAATGATAAATGTCATAGACCTATTCTAATCTCTTTCATATGAATTGATATGGTTTATATTAAGTGTTCACATTTTTCTTAGTGATGGTGTTGATTGCAAGATAATCATTGTAATGATCATGCTAGTTTGTCAAAGTTGTCTTCACTAGATTAGATGTGCCTTCTTGGATTAGTACTTTATGTTGTATTGATGAATGGATATTGAGTCTAAGTTTAATTTGAAACAAGGCATTTGGACTCAATGCTAAGTGAGTTTTTCTATTTGGAGTCCAAGACAAGGGGAGTTAATTCATCCTTTGTCATCTGATGTCAAAAAGGGGGGGAGAGAGAGAGAGAGAGAGAATGCATCATGTAGTTTTTCCATCAATGACAAAGGGGGAGATTGATCGAGGTTAATTGTCATTGATGTCAAAAAGGTGTTGAGTTGTTTGTCATTGATGATAGAAGTGTGTGGAGTTCATATACTAGGAGTTCACAGAGTTAGGAGTTCATAATATGGTCTTGCAAAGAAGAGGAATATGATCTTATTTTTGTAGAAGGGGATTTGAAGATGAAATGATATTATTTCATGTCAAGGCAATCTGATTTAATGATTTATTTTATTCTTGAAGATTATTTTTTGTAGATTGGAGATTATAGAAGATTTATTTTTAAAAGGGAAAGAAGAGGAATATGAAATATTTCTTTATTTCATTTATAATGACATTTTAGGTTCATTGTGATAAGAATTTTGAGGACTGGCATTATGCAGCATTGAAGACAATTTTTTATGAGGTTTTAAAAGAGAAAATGTAGGTGAATCAGATTTTGAAGTATGAAGACCAGTTAATGCATACAGATTATCTTTAGTGCAAGAGAAGAAAGTGTAGGTGTTGATTATAGATCAGAGGAATAGATTGATGTTGTAGATATTGATGTTTACAGTGTTTGAAAAAATTGTTTTTGCAGAGATCGAAATGTGTTTCATAGATTGAAGCAAATTCGAATAGTCAGAGCTTGAAGAAGATTTTGTTGAGTGAAAGAAAAAGGAGATATAAGGTCTTGGTATGTAGAGAAACAAATTTTTCCTCTTTACATTTTCATATTCATGTAATAAGGGTTGGTTTCCTTGAAGTTGGTGCTTCTAAATGTATTAGGGGTTGGTGCTCCTTGAAGTAGGTGCTTCTAAACAAAGTAGCCAATGAGGCTTTGTAATAAGTGGAACTTTTGATTAAGCCGGTGAGGCAATTTTGAGTGGTTTTTCATCCCTGAGAGGGTTTTCCACTCGTGAAATCTTTTGTGTCCTAGTTTCAATTCTGTGTGATTTGATTGTTCTTCATACTTGTACATTTAGTATTTGACTCCTTCATTTGATGATGTTTATTGTCATGGTTGATTATCTATTCATCTCTTTTCAATTTTGATAAGGAATAAATAAATTGGTTTTTGATACAACATTGATTCACCCCCCTCTTAGTTTTTATTGTACTCCAACAAATACCAGAGATTTAAATGATTTAGATGAAATGCAATGAAAATAGTGCAAACTATGCAATCTAAAAATGCCTTTTTTTGTATTTTTCAAATTTTTCAATTTTTTGTATGATTTTCAAATGTATAATGATGTCAATGAAATGAATGAATGCAAGTCTGATGTACAACACTTAGCAAGGTGCAAAATTCAATAAAAACACGAGTTCACCAAAATGTAAAGGATGAAAAGAGGGTTGATGGGATTGATGGATAGTTTGATTAGATCCTCCTTTCACTCAATACATTCTAGGACATTTAACCAAGTTGAATCACAACTTTTTTAAGAGGAATCAACTATAGGTTTCTTTCCACTTGGAATGATAAGGAAATTTTTAATATATTGATTGATATGTTAATTTTAACCCGATTAAGCCTAAAACCCTAATTTCGCAAAATCATAAACAAATGGATGAAACATGAAAAATACTCACATAGAGATTGACTAAATACATATTAGATACATACCATATTTTGAGGTTCAGAAGATGAAAAAGTTGGGGGCAAAAGAGCAAGTGCCCAAGCCCAGGGAGCTACTTTTTCTAAGGGTTTTGGGATCTTTTCCGCTATTGACTGCAACCACTTTAGAGATTCTCCATACCATAAAAATAAGGGGCAAAAGAGCGGGCGCCCTTGCCTTGGTTGAGCTATTTCTAGCCTTTTTCTTCAGATCCTGATTCCTTATGCTCTACAACAGTCCTCTGCAACTCCACTTTGCAAGATCTGGTACCTATCACCTGCAATCACAAGAGAGGGGTTGGAGTGTTTAGGAGCTTGCCTTAATCAAGCCCCATAATGGCATTCAAGCCTTCCAACACTGTTGTTAGATAGAAAGTGCATGTCCTTATAGGACAGAGGTAAAAACAATGATGAAATAGATAAATTGAATCACAAATAGATATCTCCTCAGAGGTGTAGCTCTCAAAGAGATGGAGATCTTTCACACCATGAGAAGATGAAACCAAATCTGTAATAACAAACACAACAAAAACACAATTTTGCTCTGCAACACAATGAATTCGTTGAATGCTCTATGATCATAATTTCACCTTGAAATCAAAATTATATTCTAGTTTACAAATGAAGTCCTAAACATGATTATATATGCATTCCCACTATAATTTTGTAATTCAAACTTAAGATGCCAACAAAGAACACCATTTAACAGTCATAAACTGACATAGGATTATGGGACCTTGATGAAATAGGGCAGGACAAGGGCGTGAGCACCCAAGCCCTGAGACCTATTTTAGGTTTGCATTAAGCTCATTGTTCATCCCTATGTCCCATTTGACAAATTGGTTCCAAGGGAATTTGCCTCAAGTTTCATTTCCAACACGCATGATCAAAATCAAGGGACTCGGGAGCTAAACTTAGGAGGTAAAAGTCCAAGGAGGACATTTTATGACATAACCATATATAATACATAAAATAAAAAGGAATGTCTCAGCAAGAAATAAACATTGTTTAACTTATCTATTGCTAAAACTGTGTCCCCTCACATTCTATTCTCATGGAATGGAAAAAGAAATTACATGGGGTTTGATTGATTCATTCTATTTTTGGGGGATGTTGCTTTAGTTGCTATGAGATGGGGCAATTCATGCCATTGCCTCCTCATCAATAGGGAAGACATATACATATATATATATAAAGAACCTTGGATTAGAGGAGAGGGGGTGGCGGCCATGAAGGGAGAGAGTTGCTAAGAAGGAAGTGCCATAGAATAAGAGGGGGCACAAGTAGGTTGAGTAGAGAGGGAGACACCTCTCTAAGGCACTTATAGAGTGCTTTTTCTATTATAGATTGGGCACTCGATTGGAAGTAAAGGTGCATGTTTGGAGAAGAAATTATCACCAGTAAGTGAGTGAATTGAGAGGAGTGGACATAGGGGAGAAAGTAAAGTTGTATGAAAATGTCACGGAAGCCATTGAAGGCTGTAGATGATTTTGATTGTAAATTTCATTTGAGATATATTATTTGTAATATTATTTGAATGGAGAATAAAGTATTATGATTTTCATTTGCATTCCCTATGTGGATCAAAATTTGTGTATGTTGAGATTTACTTCCAAAGAAAAGAGTCTCTTTTTGTTGTGGAATTGTGAGAGCTATGGGCAAGGGCGTCATCTTGCATTAAGTGGTATTAGAGATGGTAATCTTAAGAGTGGAGAGGATCCACCAAGACTTGCACGTAGAGGAAGCGCAGTGAAGAAGAGCTCATGTGGGTTGTTACAGGTGTGAAGAGAAGTCTTGAGCAGTGAGAGCTAGAGTCACAAAGAGAAGTGTGAATTTGCGTATTGTGAAGAGGTGATGCAAGTTGTGATAGATTGCAGTGAGCAAGATGAGGATATTTGTTAGGAAGCTCATGATATGGGAAGGCTGGAGCAAGTATCAAAAGAGGAAGATCTCTTTAATAATCATGGATATAGATGCAAGGAAGGATAGGATAGAAGTGTGGTAGCATGGTGAACTTGTCAAACATGATGGAGAAGAAGAGGTTTCAATGAAGACATACCATGAGGAAGGCATGGGGAAAGAAGAATAAAAAATGAGAAAGAGGATGCATGTGCAGCAACAGTTGAAGATGAAGAAGAGATGATGGTAGAAGAGGTTGAAGATGCAGCTGTGGAGATTGAGATGGCAATGATAGAGGTTGAGAAGGTTGCAACAGATGGCAAGGATGCAGATAATAAGATTGTAGTAGTTGAAGGTGAGCATAATGTTGCAGCAGGTGAGGAGTATAAAATTGATGTATTGTTGCAGACCTTGGTGATAGAGAAGCAGTGGTTTGAACAACTTGTCGGCAAGGATGAGAAGATGGATGTTACAGTAGCAAAGGGAGAAGAGGTAATTTTTGAAAATTTTGAATTTATTTATGATTTATCTTCAATGGTGAGAGTAGAAGAGGATGTTTGTGTAGAGGATGAAGTTGTAGTTGCAGATTTGTATGTAGATGCTGCATGTTTATGTATAGAGGTTATAGAGGATGGTGCAGGTGGAACTTGGTGGAGGTGGTTGGTTTGTGGTGGGTTTGATCCCATGAAGGAGGAGAGGAGAGTAGAGAGTATTTGGAGGAGGAGGTCAGGTTGTGGTGGACATCAGTCCATGAGAGGAAGAAAGAAGAAGATGCACACTTGGTGAAGGATGGCAAGTGTCCCGACAAAATGTTGGAAGAGGCGGAAGAAGAAATTATTTCTATCTAAATCAGTGATGGAGTTCCCTATAGGTTGTTTACAACCTAAAAGGGTAGTTCTATTACCCAACTCCATTTTGTGCATTCTACTCACAAAGTTTTCCTACTTGACATGTCTGATGCAGGAGCATCCTGAGCGAACAAGCAATCAACATCACGCAAAAATAATTTTAGTTTGTTTTCCTTTTAGTTTGATTTTTCTAGGGCTTTGTTGACATCTCTTAGCCTTGGATTATAGGCGGAATGATTAGATTTGACCAAATTGAGTTTTCACCATACTTGGGTTTTAGCGCACAACAGGCAGTCTTCACAAAAACAATTGTTCAGGTGGATGGGCAAGGTTTCACATTGAATCCTCTTACAAGAAGATTGTTGACTCCATCCTAGAATTGATGACAAAAATGTTTCATGAATAGACTCCTTTAGGTTTCCAAGATGTAATTGTTTTGCGACTTATGTTGGTAGATTGGTGAAACTTTAAAATCTTGAGTTCCATGAAGTTTGGCGTAGAACAGCTTGGTAGGAAGCTAGGTAATGTTGAAATGCACATCTTTGCAAGTTTTTAGAAGAATCTGACCTTATAGAAAAAAGTTATATTAAAAGTTAGTTTTCCACTTCATGACCAGCCTGTCATAGCTGCATAAGTAAGTTCTCTAGTTAGCTGAGCCACGATATGGAGGTTGATACACTCTCAACTATGAATTAAGTTGTTTCATCCAATCATAATATTCTTCTAGAGATGATTGAGTCCATGGAATTTGATGTATCTCCATTCACAAATATTAATTAACATTTAGTCAATAATAAACAAAGCCTATAGAGGTCGATGTAACTGTTTGAGGAAGTTTGAATAGAAGGGAATGGTGTAGATTTGGTGAGAATTTAGACAAATATAGGCATAATTATTTGTTTCTACTAAATGTTTAGTTTGGTATTGGTGTGGCCTTATGTGGGAGTAAAGGTCTATTGTTATTTGAATGAATACATCCAAACTAGTTTGATTTTATGTTTCTTCATATCCCATAATGTTATACACTTTGTGAAGTCCTATAAGCTCCATGTGTGGGCTATATATAATACATAAAACAAAAAGGAATACCTTAGCAAGAAATAAACATTGTTTAACTTATCTATTGGTCAAATCATGTCACCTTACATTCCATTCTCATGGAATGGCAAAAGAAATTACATGGAGTTTGATTGATTCATTCTATTTTTGGGGGGACATCACTTCAGCTGCTACAGGATGGGGCAATTCATGTCATTACCTCCTCATCAACTGGGAAGATGTATATATAAAAAGAACCAGGGATTAGAGGAGAGGGGCTGGTGACCATGAAGGGAGAGAGCTACTAAGAAGGAAGGACCATAGAACAAGAGGGGGTGTGGGTAGGTTGAGTGGAGAGGGAGATGCCTCTCTAAGGAACTTGAAGAGTGTTTTTTCTATTACAGATTGGCACTTGGTTGGAAGTAAAGGTGCAGGTTTGGAGAAGAAATTATCTCTAGTAAGTGAGTGAATTGAGAGAAGTGGATGCCAAAGAGAAGGTAGAGTTTTAAGAAAATGTCAGGAAAGCCATTGAAGGTTGTAGATTCTGTTTTTTATTGTAAATTTCATTTCAGATATATTATTTACAATATTTGTTGTAATGTTATTTCAATGGAGAATAAAGTATTGTGAGTTTTATTTGCATTCCCTATGTGGATCAGAATTTGTGTATGTTGAGTTTTACTTCCAAATTAGAGATTCTTTGTTTGTTGTGGAATTGTGAGAGTTGTGGGAAAGGGGGTCATCTTGCATTACCTAATCTTGATACAAGGGCAATTTTATCTTTTACATCTACAACTTTCATCAACCCAAGGAATTTTATGTCACTCACCATCACATCACGTATTTATACTCTTGTCAACAAATTGTGTTCTAGGAAAGGCATGGAACAACTAGTTTTTATTTCTATATTATCCCGCATAAAGTTCTCTAAAATATTTGCATTCATTATCAAATCTCTAATGTCTACCTTCATTTGTTTTAGTATGTTTTCTATCTCTTCCTCATCCATTGGGTCTTTCCCTTTCCACTCTTTTTTCCTCCCATCCTTATTATACCTCCATCTCCTCTAGATCCATAGACAAAGACATTGAGATCAACAATTCCAAACAATTATCCCTCATATCTTCATTTACAATAAGTTACTATAAATTCTCCTTAAATTCCAAGAATATGGCACGACACAAGATTACAAGAAACCATTATCCTCCAAACCCTCCTTTCCCAAAATAAATTTAACTATCCTGAGGTTGGGAGCTAAGTTATAATTGAAAATTAGCTTTAACCTATGATCATAGACCAACCCCTATCACAAGGGGTCACAAGAAGAGGAACCACCTCCAATAACAAAATCACGTTGTTACAAAAAAAAACATCATGGAAGACCTATTGCACCATCCACTTACCAAATAAAACCTCTACACTAATGCAAAGATGCACTAATGAAAAAATCCTCATTGTAAATGGAGAGTGACTTTGTAATCCTTTTATTAATGGTGTTGTTGGCATGCGCCCAAAATTTCATACTCTAACTTGGTGCTTCTATTAATTGAGTACTTTTCTATTTTCCCAAGTGTCTTTTGTAGGTCATCTCTTTTATGTTCTCATTATTGTACAACTTATACAAATGTATAATATTTCACTTGCAATACTATCTGGAAGAATTTTATGTTGTCCTCATCCTTTTCCTTATGGATTGAGGTGGTTCCTTGTGCTTTGCAGTGCCCTCCCCTCTGTTGCCTCATTATGATTTCATGTCACTTGTCGTTTCTTGATTTTGGCACCACATGTGCTCCTGATTTGTTTATCCTCACCCTAAGGGAGAGTACTTTACTTGTTCAACCTTATTATCCCCTTTATGGTGGATCTTCTTATTTGTAGTGGTTTCTTCAAGATTATGGTGGTTGCACTTGTTCTTATAAGTATAGTCTTATGTTGTATTGATCTCCCTTTGGTCTTATTAGTCTTCTATAGTAGGTTTCTTCTTTGTGCCAAGATATTCATCCCATGTCCTATGGTTGGTGTGGGTCTAGTTTTCCTTGTGAGTGGATTAGTCCACTTGTGACAATTTCCTTCTAGTTGAAATATCATGGTGGTGATTATGTTCTTGTGTAGCTTAATTATATATGTGGTAGAAGTGTGGGGCTTGTAGTAGTACTTTCTCACTTTAGTAGTGCATTCCTTTCTCATTGTATTGCTCTTTGACCTTTGCATTATGTTCTTTTCTTGTAGTGGTCTTATTTTGGTTGGCAGTGTTGGGTGAATGCATGTTGGTCAGTTTGGTGCCTAGTGTTCCATGCTATAAGTGCAAGTACTTTAATGGGAATATGTATCTTTATGGTGGATTGGTGTGTTGTTGCAATGACATGTTGGTGTTTTTCATTGTGCAATGGATCTTGGGTTGCTTGTGGCTTTATGTTTCTTCAATTGGTGCAATTCAACTATTCTCCATGCCTCACCCATCATTCAATTTTCCTTGCTTCCACATGTTCAACAGGTATTCAAATAGAAAGTTCAAATATTTTACCTACCTTGCCAACACTATTCACTCCCACCTACCCTATCTTGTATTATGTTTTTTTTTTATTCATAAGTATTTGGTGTGTCTTCTTATCCTCAATATTTCTCCTTAGGTCATTTGTTTATCTACCATGGTAGGGTGCTATTAAAATGTTTCATCTTGAGCCCTATGCCTAGTTGTGGTGGGCTTTCTCATTTCAAAACCCCTCTTTAACATGACAAAGAGTTTAATGTTATTCGAATCTACAGTTTTTCTTGGTGGTTGGTTTCTCCATGTTGTTGGGTATCCTTTTCTCACTTGTAGTAATAAGGGCTTGGCATGTTTACCCTTTCTAAATAAATCTCATGTGACCTTAGGTGGATCTCTCTTCCCAATGACTTCATTCTTCTAACATAGTCATGTGGATGTCTTGGAGGCTAGATCTGATTGGATGTGTATTTGAAATCTCCCTCTAAGAGCCTTGATGTTGAGTTCTATATAGAGGCCATTTTGGTGTGTTACAAGTTGGTTGTTGAGCTAATTTTCTAGATGCATAAGTGTCTTAGGTTGTTATAGGGATTCAAGTGATGAAATTCAAGTCTATCACACGATGGGATATACATTAAAAGTTATTTCATGAACACAGTGCACGTAAATGGTATGTCTCCATAGAAATTTGTAACTATTCAAAGGGGTGTTTGAATTTAGTTGTGGATCCTCTCTTGCCACATTTTCTTGTATGAATGTAAACAAATTTAGATGAACATGTGTGGCAACTTATAATTCCTTAAAAAATATTTTTTAGTGGTCTTTCATATGTTTCGTGTGGGTAGTTCCAACATTAGATTATTAAGTATGTTCATTTACATGAAGTGTTATCTTTGATTTGTATTCTTGTGCACATTTGGTCCTAATATGCTCTATAGGTGTATCCTCTTCCTTCTTGCATTATTATGACCTTTTTACCCAATGGAGTAGGCATCAATCTAGTTGGTGAAGGTCCAAATATTTCTCAATTTGATCATCTCTCTATCCTTGTTAGTTTAGGAGTAGATTAGAGTCCTACATGCTCGCATGATCTAGCATTATAACTCAAGGAACATCTTAAGTGACCTCAAACTACTTAGATTATTAGAGGATCATGTTATGTATGCCTACTACACCTTACCACTATGTATGAAAAGTTAAGTGGAATCACTTGTGGGGATATTGTAATGTTGTCATCTTTCAGTGCATATGTAGGGCTATAGTTATTATCTTAATAAGAGGTTTTACATAAAATTGGTTAGTCTTTGGCCTAGTGACAAATTTAGGGGTCAAGAGTACATTGGGTATGGCTATAGTTGGTTTAGCCCTATTCCATTATATTTGATAGATGTCCTATTGAGGGTACCTCTAGGTTTAGCTAATCCCAAAGATGAAAATGATCCTACCCACTCATAATCATTGGTCCATTCGAGTTTCATTCTAATCATAAGTCATGTGACCATCACCTATGTTAATACTCCCTAGCCTTAGGTGTTGGGGCAATCCTTTAGGAATTTTGGAGCCAGATGTCTGAGCACCAACAATTGTAACAATCCCCAAAAAAGTAATTGATGTACTTAACCCACCTAGCCACCATCACCATACAACAAAGAATATCCTCACATCACTTCAAAATCAATACATGCTAAGGATATCCCTCAATAATTTCATGTGGACTCTCCAAATCAGTAGCCTCCTTGCTTAAATCAACCAATGGGAAATGTATTTTATGCAATATTTAAATTCTAAAATATCAACAATCATATTTTGCTCCCTATAACAATTGGAAATTTTAAAACCATGAAATGTATCTCTCTAGATCAATCTTTCTTCTAAGATATCCTTTAGATAATAGTTTGGACAAAAAATATTAACCACATTAACAATAATTTGCAAGTTGCTTTCTATTTCTATATCTCTATAAATTACCCTATAGGTGGCTTAAGTTCTTGCTAAATGGGCCTCCCACTTTACATTGTTATTAGTTTTATTCCCTAGAAATTGAGAGCCCCATAATATAAAGTTACCTTTCTCATCTCTTAGAATAAAACCTGCCCTAGCTAAACTAATGTTGCCTTTACATGCCCCATCAAAATTTATCTTGACTCTCTTATTTGCCACTTTCCATTTATTTCCCATTCTCTTATCCTTACTTACTATTAATCCTTGAACAAGTGGAAATATGATTAAATATTACAACAAATGACAATGATTTTTTTTGAAATTAGGCTCATGCATCTACCTTAATTAAAATGAGGATACGTAGGTAAAGCAACAACAACCTTTATCATTAGTTCAAACAATCACACCACAATGTTACCTTTTTTCACAATTTTAATGAAATGATTAAAAGGAGAAAAGATATTAAGCACAACCCTAGAGCATAAAGTGTTATATTCATTAGTGAAGGTGCATTTGACCCATATTTAGATTTTTGTAAGAATTATTTCCTAATAATATAAGCAATAATATTACTATCACCTTTCAAATACATTATTATAAGATTAACTATATATGCATTAGTTATGGTGATATAAATCAAAGTGCTATATTACATGTGGAAATGAGATAAATAAATTTTAATTTATAATACATTATGCATTATCATTATTTTAAATATATTGTATTATTATTATTTATTTTTTTAATTAACACTCTCTCACATGCAATGTGTATGCTATCAATTAGTTGTCTATAAAATAGCCTTTCCCAATAGCCTTTCTTAAAAAAAATCACCCATTACATAGCATCCTAACACATACTACAAGTAAGCTAACTTATTATTATTTATATAAAAACACTAGTTGCATGCTTGCCCTAAGAAAATGAACCCTAAAAAAAGGAATTATTTCATTTCTCAAATATTATATTTGAAGAAGTAGGGTAGTGGCCAAGGTTTAAGGAGGGGAGCACCATTGTAATGACAAAGAACCAAGCAAGGGTGACGGGTCAAGCTTTTTTTTTTGTTTATTTAATTTAATTTATTTTTGTTTTGATGCAAGATTATGCAAGGTGGCCAACATAAAATGGTGGCCAAATGAGGAGACAAATAAATTTATTTTTATTATTTTCTTTGATTATGTAGAAGGGGTAAATGTAGACATGGCTGGAGGGTCTATGAAGGATTATCCAACCATGTAGTCAAATGAGAAATCACACAGTGGATTCAATGAAATAGAAAACAACAAGTTCTTTATTCATAGTCACAATAGAGTTACAATCTACCGCAATGGACTTTCAACATGCTAGGCATCAATCATTTGATTACAAATGGGGAAGTTATAAAATTCAAAAGATATTGTAATACAATTCTATGTCATGCTCACTTCTACTTTATTTGATATTTTTTAATGATCTTCTAAAGATGTTTATATATTAGCTACAAGCCTTAAGAGTGATTTGAGTCAACCGCAAGGTGGCACAAAGCTCAATACCAAATGAAACATGTAATCGACCCAATGTGTAAGTGAATCTTCTAGAATGAATGTTGTGGTGGTGAAGGATCATTGGATCTTGATGTAGTTCATACCATGAGGTCTCCTAGGTCCCATGTACCATGTGTGAGGGTAAAATAGTGTATCAATCAAATGAATAACAGATGACCCAAACATCAACAGAATAGAGAAACAAAGAAGATTCAAATAAACAAAGCAATGAACAAACACAGCAAACCTCTTCCGTTTCGAAACTTCTGTTGTTCGCCTATCACGAATCGTCCTTTCGCAGATGAGATGAGCCCTCAGAGAGTGCAATCTTTTAAAAGCTGTTGGAGGAAGTCAATGGTGAACGGCTGTAGTGTGATATGCAATGAAGGTGAGCTCCAATGCAACAATGGTGATCTCAAGCTTGTAGATGACAAATGGGTGCCAAAGGCGCGCTAGTGATATTTCTGCAGAGTAACGATGTCAAAAGCCTGGATGATTAGAATGAAGGGATGAAGCTTCATTTATAGACCCGGAGGAATAGGAATCAACGGTTGAGAGAAGATATGAAGATCAACGGTTGAGGATGGTTGAGGAATGTGCAACCAGTGGAGATGTGAGAAGTGTCCCAGCTCCATCATGAAAGGTGGGATGTGACAAAACTGATTGGAGAGTTAACTCTATTGACTGGTCTGTTAACAGAATTGATTGATCAGTTAGAAGAGTGGATTGTGGAACTGACTGGATTGATTAAGGATTTGACTCAACTGACAGGTTAGTTAACAGACTTGATTGATTGGTTAACTGACCTCTGATTGGAGAAGAAATAGGCCATGTGGGTGAGGGAAAATAAGATAATTAAATATTAAATATATTTAATTACATGTGCAACCTGATGAGGTGGACAAGGTGAGGTGGAAAAGGTGAGGTGTAAAGGTGATGTGGATTTTTGAATTTAGAACTTTAGGATAGAGGAATTAGGCTTAATTAAATAATTTATAATTATTTAATTGTGAAGGACAAATGGAAGGATTTTAATTAAATAAATAGAATTTATTTAATTATGGAACAGTGAATCGATTAAATAAATTTAGAATATTTATTTAATTAATAGAAGAAGGGAATAAATATTTAGAATATTTATTTAGGATGATTTGTGTCATTTTTAGGCGTATACATTTTGCCCCTCTTTGATGCAATGCAGTTTACAGCGTTGCTTCAAAGAAATTGATAGTCTGAATGATGATACATGCCCCAGTTTGCCCCTGGTGTAGGTTAAATGACGATAGGATGCCCCCTCGGGAGATTGGACGGGAAAAACGGTGAAAGTTTTGGAGACGGACGATCTCACGACGAGGAAGGGGTTAGGATAGGTTGGAGGAAAAGGGACGCGGTCAGGGATGTGGGAAGAAAACGGGAGGAAAAACGGACACGGGAAGTAGTCACAGTCATCACTTAGCCAGAATTAGGGTTTTGGAGGCTATAAATAGGAGCTGGGTCCACAAGAATAGTCATTTGCACACTTGGTTGATCTGGATTGGAGAAGGAGAGCTCAGAGCAAACCTAGAGCAGCATGGCGGCCAGAGCAGCAGACATTCCACGCGAGGAGCATCGATTCGAGCGAGTCCGACAATTCGGGCGGCCAGCAGAGGCAGGACCCCCGGTATGTGCTTCGAAAAAATTCTCCTAGGGTCGAGTTTAGGCGTCATAAATGCTCATAGAAAATAGGTGAAATGAATGCGCCGAAACGCAGAACGGCGCATATGCCCCGCGAAGCTGCGCTTTTGTGATTTCGCGGCGCATATGCCTGTTTCAGCGGCGCATGTGTGAAAGCTGCGCATGTGTTCACTCTGGCGGCGCTTTCGTAATTAAGCGGCGCTTTTGTATTTGCGCCGCGCATGCGTGAAATGTAGCAGCGCATTTGTTGAAGTTGCGCATATGTGACTTCCTGCGGCGCATACATGATTTAGCGGCGCATACGTGGCTTTATGCGGTGCATGCGTCAGAACGGCGCATATGTGCCCTGTTGCGGCGCATATGCATTTTTGCGGCGCATATGTTGATTGTTGCGGCGCATATACCAGAAATGGCGCATTTACCACCTGTAGTGGCGCATTTGCTTGGGATGGCAAATTACTTAGCCAAACTGACTCGATTAGTGTCCTGTTTGACGCCGGAATCGATGAGCTATCTCTGAGATTGCAGGAATCTAGTCGAGAGATGTAGTGTGCTGTTTTGATCAATTTGAAACGCTAAGTTTAGTTGATATAGTCCAATAGATATGTTGAGTATGGTATATGCGGTTTGAGACTGACGCCTTGCTTTGCGTGCTTGCAGGAGGAGATACGAGAGACATTGCAGTCGAGGGAGACGTTCCCTATGCCTCTACTGCAGAGACATATGTTGACGGAGGCTGATAGAGTGGCGCTTGGTGCCATGGGCCTAGATTACGTTTGCTTCATGCCCGAGGTGCGGGCGAACCGAGGACTGCTGACAGCTGCCGTGGAGAGATTCCACAGCGAGGACGGGACCTTCCACTTCCCTACTGGAGAGATGACTGTGACGTTGGAGGACGTCTATAGGATACTGCACTTGCCCGTGGTAGGCGAGTTGGTGGAGTACGACGCACAGCGGGACGCGGGACTCGCCTAGTGTCAGCGAGTATTCGACGATCCCGAGCTGGTGGGACAGGTCATCCCTTGGCAGGATATCTATGACTGCTACGACTACTTCCCTGGGATCGTGCCTGGACTGATTGCGGGCGTTGTATGCCCTGACAGGAGATCGCACGGGTTCCCCATTGGATGGGGCAGGATTATGGAGCGGATGGTGACTGAGGGCACTCGATACGCGTGGGGACCTTGCGTGCTAGCTCACTTATACCACGACATGCATCAGGTGGTGTACCACCGCAGCACGAGTCTATCGGCTGGGGTGCTGCTGTTACAGTTTTGGCTATGGGAGCACATAGCGGTGACCAGGCCGATATGTGTCTTTGCTAGGCAGAGGGGAGAGCCGTACAGCTATGGCTACGCAGGAGTGATTTCCCAGCACAGGCTGGGGAAGCTGGAGTATTGGCGGCATACGTTGGATGGGATAGATGTGGTCGTCTGGCGACCATATCTGGACTGCGAGCCTTGGGACGATGAGGGAGATGAGCTGCCTTTCTGCTTCCAGACCAGGTGGTTGATTGGCCGGACACGGCACATCTTGGAGAGGCAGACGGTGGGCCGAGTACTGAGACAGTTCGGCAGGAGACAGGGCATGCCGCAGGGACAGGCCATGTTTGCACGGACACATGCAGAGAGGGTCCGATGGGGGCCGATGGCTTCTTACGAGGAGGCTCTGGCAGAGTTCCAGCAGTTGCCTTATGTGGCATGGGATATGAGGTGAGAGATTGCAGATGCTGGGGTTACACAGGAGTATGAGGATTGGATTACTGCACATCCATTTCTGAGATATTCAGGACCTGGTATGCTGGTGCCTCGCATTGACGAGGCGGACTCAGAGGAGGAGGGAGAGGCTGGCCCAGGGCGGAGGGCCGCTAGAGGAGGACGAGGACGTGGTGGCCGAGCTGCAGAGAGGCCGAGGCAGCGGAGGAGGATAGATCAGGCTGGGCAGGCAGTGCCAGGACAGGGGGAGGGACAGCAGCAGGCACAGATGCCACCACCCCAGCAGGTACCACAGCAGCAGGTGCCCCAGCAGCATGGGCTAGGACAGGCAGAGGCAGCACAGGGGCCGGTGCAGGGTGAGGCCCATGAGAGGACCATAGCCAGCCTGAGAGGACAGGTGCGGGAGATGCAGGCACAGCTGAGGAGAGTGGAGAGGATGCGAGATACAGATGCAGCAGTGATCGCTGGTTTAACTCGCGAGCGAGACATGGCAGATGCCCGGGTACGTCTGATCTGAGTAGAGAGGGACACAGCAGTAGCTGCCATGGGCACAGATGCAGCGAGTACATTTTTGGTTGGGCAGGTGCAGCAGGCACAGGCACAGGTAGGCCAGTTGCAGACGCAGTTGGCACAGGCACAGACAGACTTAGCCAGAGCGCAGCAGCAGGCACAGTACTACCGAGGCTTGTACCATGGTGCCGTGTCATCTAGCCAGAGGGCAGGGAGTTTCAGGACTCAGTCTGGGGTGGCTCACAGAGCAGGCCCATCCCAGTCAGGGGCATCCGTCATGGGACCTCAGCAGTCAGGAGCTGGCAGTGGTGGCCCACAGCCGCAGGGGTAGTCAGAGACCAGATTTTGTACATTTTGGGGACATGTATCACCGTCTATTTAGACGTACCTTTGTATATGACACTTTGATTTTGAGAGAGATGGTGATATTGTATATTTGGACATCCTTGTATATGATAGTATGGGTGATGATGCAGCTTTGTGTATCTATTGCATGCGTTTATGAGATGATTATTTCTATTGCATGATGTGGTTCTATTGCATAGTTAGATGGTTTATATGGTGCTATATGAGAAATACTTTGATATGCTGCTATATGATGTCTATATGATTTAATGTGACAAATGAATGCAAAGTTAATATGATGTTCTTGTGATGATGCAAATGTATGCATATGAAACATGATTTCTATGTTATGATGCTATATATGTGGTGTTTAAATGAGCTAATGTAGATGTGTGTATGGAACATGATTTCTATGTTATGATGTTGTATAGATATGTGAGATGCTATTGGATACTTATATGATGTAATGCTTTGAATGTATGCATTTGTAACATGAGTACTTATGGGGTGATGTAACTATACATGTGATGTACTTAGCTATGTTGTTTGATTTTCTGGGCTTTTAAGAGTAAGATGTGATGCAAATGTATTGGTGACCTAATGCATTGGATGATGTATTCTACTAACCTAATCATGTGCATGACTAGTTTCTACGAATGATATGATATGCTCCTATATGCCTTGTTTTTGTGATGTCCAAATGTACGCTATCGACAGAAGAATGACATGATGGATAGAGGGATGGTTGCGAAAGAATGACTTAGGAATTTTTCTTGATATCGTTACTCTGCATAGTTTGAATAATGAGGATTGTATGGATGGGTGTATGGATATAGGACGGATGCTTTGCTTTTAGATTGCTTTATTTCATCATTGGGCATTTTGTTTTTGGTATTTTCTTGAAATGTTGTAAGTGAATACAAGCACCGAGGTATAATTGGACCAAGATGACCTGAGTATCGCTTACATGGATTGTGATTGAGCAAGTTAATACAAGCATCTAGTCAAAATTTGAATCTAGATGACCTGAGTATCGCTTGCGTTTCAACAAGCAAGGATTGCCCCCATTCATGTTAGACCTTTGATGTCCTCGATGATCGTTTGCCGGTCACGTCCTAAGACAAGGCTTCACATTACCAAAGTTTAATCCCCAAATAGCAAACAAAGAAAGTAACCATGCCACCATCATAGCATCTCTAGCTTTTGGCATCCTTGAGTAGCATAGGAGGGTATGATTGCAAAATCAAGACTCTGTGACTTAACCCTAGGTTCAAATCTACAAAAGCACATTTACGTTGATACGTGTTTATTTCTTGCCTTAATTTTCATAAAATCATTTAGAAGACCTTGGGTATTTGCTTTGCATTGGATGGGTTAAGATGCTCATAGTCAAGGTTCCTGCTTGAAGCGCGGGTGTTTGCTTGCATTTGCTTGCTTGGTGAGAAGATTGCACTATCCTTATTGAGAAGACGGACCCTAAGGGACTGACCTAGTGCCTCGGGGGCTCATTGCTAAATGGCCTTGCCTACGTGACGGCGCAGAGGCAACGTAGTTCGGGGTAAACCCTAATGGACCATGGATGGACTAGAAGAAAGACGACAAGAATGAAGACAAGAGGGGAGACAAATGGGACTTTGGGAGAGATGGAAGCCTCGGGGGCGCATTAGAATAATGGCCTTGCCTACGTGACGGCGCAGAGGCAACGTAGTTCACGGATTCGGACCACAGATATTGACGAGAGACACTACGCTAGGCTCACTTCGAGGAGACGATATGGGACAAAACCTTGGTTGACAAGGCCACTAGCTGAGTATCAAGCCATGATAGGTAACTGTCAAGTGTTTACTGTGGGATGGATATGGGTCGAATGGGGAAAATAGAGGAAGAATGGGCTCAAGGTAATTGGATGCCCAAAGATGGAGAATGCGGTTTGTCACAAGTAACGCCTGTTTACCAGGTTTTCATCACTTGCTTTTATTTGCACGAGAAGCTAGAAAGTAACATGACGCCTGATTGCCAGGTTTTCCCCATGATACCTATCCAAGGCGCCTGTTTGCCAGGTTTTCACCAAAGGACGATTTTTTTTGTATGCTTGCTACTTTTTTCTGATTTTTTTTATTTTTTTATTTTTTTATTTTTTTTTTATTTTTATGATTTTTATGATTTTTTGACTTTATTGTGCCCCCTTGCATTGGGGTTCTCTTAGGTATAGAACCTGCGAAGGTGCATGCTGTTGATGGGATCATCAAACAACTCACCTTCTGATGTGGCCAACTGATATGCCCCCGATCCGTAAGCTGCTAGAATTACATAGGGTCCAAGCCAGTTAGGCTCGAACTTACCTTTCTTTTCTCTGTCCTGCTGGTTGCGAGGGTTCTCTTTTAGGACGAGGTCCCCAATTTTGAAGCATCTTGGTCTAACCTTGTGGTTGTAGCTTCTAGACATCATCTGTTGATAGGCTTTGAGATGGTCAAAAGCTTTCTGGCGTCGTTCCTCTAGCAGTTCTAGCTCTTGCAGTCTGGAGACTCTGTACTCTTCGTCTGATATGAGACCTTTCAACGACACCCGAAGGGAGGGGAGTTCGACCTCAATAGGAAGGATGGCTTCGGAACCATAGACGAGGGCGTAGGGTGTAGCACCTGTGGGAGTGCGTATGCTGGTTCGATAGGCCCACAGAGCGGGATTGAGCTGGACGTGCCAATCGCGACCGGCTTCATTGACAGTCTTCTTTAGGAGTTTCAGAATGGTTTTGTTTGATGCCTCAGCTTGGCCGTTACCTTGGGGGTAATACGGGGTGGAGAAGCGATGTTGGATCTTGAACCGTTCACAAAGTTCCTGGACATCTTGATTTTTGAAAGGTCTCCCGTTATCCGTTATGATGGATGAAGGGATGCCATATCGGCAGATAATGTAATTCAGAATGAAAGAGGAAATTTGCTTTCCTGTGACGGTTGATAAGGGAACGGCTTCAATCCACTTTGTGAAGTATTCAGTAGCGGTTATGATGAATTTATGGCCGTTGGAAGAAGGCGGATGGATCTTTCCTACGAGGTCTAGTCCCCACTGGCAAAAGGGCCAGGGTGTCGTTAGGGGTCTCAACTCCTGAGCAGGTGCATGAATCAGGTTCCCATGTATCTGGCACTGTCTGCACTTTTTGACGAACTGATATGAATCCATTTCCATATTGGGCCAGTAATAACCCAAACGCATGAGTTTCTTAGCTAAGGAAGGACCGCTGGAGTGTGTTCCGCAGATCCCTTCGTGCACGTCTCGCAAGGCAGTAATAGATTCTTCCTGTTCTAGACAACGGAGTAAAGTACCATCCAGACCACGTCGGTAAAGGGTATTGGCGATAATGGTGTAACGGGAGGCTTGTCGGATGAAGGTTCGTTTTTGGTTGGAAGAGAGGTCCAAAGGAAGGATATTGTCCTTGAGGTAAGTGTAGGTCTTACCGTACCAAGGTGAATCAGATCCCACTAGGTGGCAGATGGAATGGGTTTCAAGGAGATCATAAGCCGGCTGTCGAATTGTTTCTACTAGGAACTCATACCGTGACTCCTGTTCAGGTATCTCAAGAAGAGAGGCTATGGTCGCCATTGCGTCGGCTGCTTTGTTCTCTATCCTGGGTATTTGCTCAAACGAGATGGTCCCAAAGTGTTCTTTGAGATCGTCGACCATTCGCTTGTATGGGATGAGCTTCTCATCTCTGGTCTGATACTCGTCGTTGACCTGGTTTATGACAAGCTGAGAATCACCATAGACATGTAGTGCTTGAAGATTCCACTCAGTGGCCATCTTGAGACCAATTACCAAAGCCTCATACTCTGCTATGTTGTTAGTGCATGGAAATAACAACCTGTAGGACTTTGGAATTGTGTCGCCTTGGGCAGTGATGAACAAGATACCTGCCCCCGATCCGTGGTTGGTGTAAGACCCGTCGAAGTAGAGTTTCCAAGGAGATGTGGACAGAGTGAATAGAGATTCATCGGGGAACTCAAACTGCATTGGTGAAGTGTCCTGTAATGGTGCCTCAGCTAGTTGGTCTGCGATGATTTGCCCCTTGATGGCTTTTCTATCCACATACTCTATATCATATTCGCTAAGAAGCATAACCCATTTGGCTAGTCGTCCTATGAGAGCTGCCTTGCTGAGAAGATATTTTAGTGGGTCGATCTTGGCAATGAGTTTGACAGGATGTGCCAACATGTAGTGTCGGAGTTTTTGTGAGGCAAAAACCACCGCAAGGCATGAACGTTCCACCTGTGAGTACTGTAGCTCGTAGCCCACTAAGGTTCGACTGATATAGTACACAGCTCTTTCTTTGTTCTCATAGTCTTGCTGCGCTAGGAGAGCCCCAAGAGCAGTAGGTGTAGCGGATATGTAGAGGATCAAAGGTTTTCCTTGGATCGGAGGCATGAGTATAGGAGGATTCGTGAGGTACTCCTTGAGCTTGTGGAATGCTTCTTCGCACTGCTCATCCCATTTAAATGGAACGTTCTTATGTAGAAGGTGGCTGAAAGGATGGCACTTGTCGGCCAACTGTGAGATGAACCTGCGGATGGCCTGTAGCTTGCCCTGTAAGGATCTCAACTATGTTAGAGTTTTGGGCGGAGGCATGTCCATGATTGCCTTGACCTTGGCTGGGTCTACCTCTATGCCGTTTGCTGACACGATGAAGCCTAGCAGTTTGCCTGATGTGACCCCAAACACACATTTCTTCGGGTTCAACTTTACTTGGAATTGGTCCAGCCGTTGGAAGACTTTCTCTAATGTGTCCAGGTGTGAGTCCCTGGTGAGTGATTTTGCCAAGATGTCGTCAACATAATCTTCCATG
Source organism: Cunninghamia lanceolata (assembly GCA_027924645.1). Classification (NCBI taxonomy): domain Eukaryota; kingdom Viridiplantae; phylum Streptophyta; class Pinopsida; order Cupressales; family Cupressaceae; genus Cunninghamia; species Cunninghamia lanceolata. The sequence continues at coordinate 5,589,919 of BSBN01000976.1, read as the reverse complement.
GTCACATGCATCATGTCGTGGAATATAGTTGTCATTGCCCGCTGGTATGTAGCACCTGCATTTTTCAGCCCAAACGGCATGACATTCCAGCAAAAGGTACCCCATGGACAAGTGAAAGCGGTTTTGTGCTGATCCTCTGGTGCTATTTTGATCTGGTTGTACCCTGAGAATCCATCCATAAGTGATAACATTGTATGTCCCGCCGTGAGGTCGACTATGATATCGATGTTAGGCAAGGGAAAGTCATCTTTGCGGTATGCTTTGTTTAAGTCTCTAAAATCGTTGCATAGTCGAACCCTGCCGTCTGGTTTAGATACTGGCACGATGTTTGATATCCATTCGGGGTAATCAATGGCCCTGATAAACCCCACGTCTAACAATTTCTTGAGTTCTTCCTTGACCAGGAGGGCAATATGGGGATGCATTTTTCTTAGTTTTTGCTTTACAGGTTTCACCCCTGGATCCAATGGCAAGTGATGTAGAATCAGGTTTGGGTCCAAACCTGGCATGTCGGCATATGACCAAGCAAAACTGCCTCTCTTCTTTTTAAAGAATGGTACAAACCTGGTTTTCTCAGGTGGTGTGAGAGATTTTGCAAAGTGGATTATCTTAGGCTGCTCTTCAGATCCAATGTTCACTGGCTCTGTTGGTTCTACCACGATCTACGACCTTTCTTGATACATGTCACTTGGGAGGGTGTCAAGCAATCCATCGTCAGGTGCCACAGTTGGGTTTTCACCTTCAGATACGTCCTTTCTTTTTACTGTTTTATGATCTGACACTGCCGCATGGTGGTTTTCACCGTCAGATCCCTTTTTGATCTTTACATTTTTGCGACTAGAAGGCTTGGCACCCTCCCCAAAGTATGCTACAGTATTGAGTTCGATAGTGAAACCGGCTTTATGATCTCCTTTTGGTAAATGATCTCGAAGTCCCATATAGTCAATGTAGGCATCATCGTTCTGGAACACATCTAATTGAGGGGTCCCTTTCAGGTCCCAGTCAATAAGCTCAGGGTGTAAGAGGGGAAGGGAGTCGGATGAAAGACCTGATTCGTTGATAGTGTGGATGGAAATACTAGGAGCACAGGTGGGGGTAGTGTTCTAGGTGGTACTTTCTTCCAGGTTGTTTATCGCAATGGAATCGATACTTTCCTCGAAAGCCATAACTTCGGGGAGGGGCAAATCAGACTCCAGTGGTCTGTCCCGTTGCGTTTGTCTCTCATGATATGGGCTAAGGGTTTGGATGGTATCAATCTCCTTATCATCGTAGGAGTGTTCTGTCAGCTCGTCCCATTCATATTGATTGGAATCATCTGAATCTGCGTCACTATCTCCTTGGAGTGTTTGAATTGTCTCCACTAGGCAGGCATTTTCTTTGGCTTTACCTTTACCTTTGTAGCCTAGGCCAGTCGTGTTTCTAGCCGAAGAGGAGGAAGAGGGTTGTATAGGTTCGATGATCCCCTCTTTTCTGAGGCCGATGGGGCCTTGTCCTTCATATCCCATTCTATGCAAGATGGTTTCACCTCGCCCATAGAGCTCTGTAGGGAGTTTGGGTGGATCTTGGGATGTGTTTTCTTCTTCGGCATAGAGCCATTGTAAGAGATCTCGCTCCTCTGATTCATCGGATAAGGTCCCCCATTTTACAAAGGGGTTTGCGGGAGTTGTAGGAGGAGCAGAGGGCTTTGGAAAATGCCTGGGTTGATGTTTGGGCTGGCCAAAGGAGCGAGGAGACAAGGGCATTTTTGCAAGGTTGAGGCTATGCTCAATCTGGTATTCCCCCACGCCATTTTCTTTTATGGTGATTTTCATTGGTTTGGGCTGTGAAGAGGAAGCTTCAGCAGTATGGTCTTGTGGTGGAGTGGGGGAGATATGGGCTCGGTTGTTGGGAATGACACATTCCGGTTTGGCTTGGAATGAGTTGCAATGCTGGTAGGGGTCGGGGTCGCCGTGTATGGTGACCTGCTTGCCATCGTGCGGGAATTTTATGCATTGATGGTAGGTGGAGGGGACAGCTTTCATGGCATGGATCCATGGTCTCCCTAGTAGAATATTGTAAGCAAGCTCCCGATCAAGGACTTGGCACACCACATCTTTAATAACCGGTCCCACTTGAATGGGTAGGACAACCGTGCCCTTCATGGTGCGCTCCTCCTCGTCATAGGCCTTTATGGTAATCTTTCTCCGCGGGTCCACTGCCTGTTCAGAGAACCCCAATGCAAGGACTAGCTTCAAAGTGCAAATATTCAAACCGGCACCCCCATCAATGAGGACCCTCTTGATGCGGTGCCTGTGTACGAATGCGACAATGTGTAGAGGAGTGTTGTGGGGTTGAGACATGGAAAGGTCATCTTGTTCTGTGAATGATATGGAAGGGGAGGATGTCAAGTTACCCACCATGGTTTGAAACTTTTCTTGGGCTAGGTTAGTGGGGACAGTAGTCTCCACTAAGGCTTTTTCAAGAATCTCCTTATGAGAAGGAGATAGACGCAGGAGCTCCAATATAGAAATATGAGCCGGAGTCTTTTGCAATTGGTCGATGACATTATATGGGCGGGGGTTGGACGGAGACGGCGACGACCTTGGAGGAGTGGTGTTGATCATGACTCTACCACTGCGGGTAATGATACTACAACCAGTTCCGTTAGGTTCTAGTTGTTGGTTGGGGGATATGACGTTGACTTGTGGAACATGCTCAGAAATGCAGTTAATGGTGTACTCAAAGGGAACACTTGCATAGTTAGCATTACTCGACCCACTGTTCTGGTTTGGCCTGTTACGATTGTTGTCATTATTGTTATGACCATTGGAGTTGTTGCCATTGTGACCATTGTTGTGGTTGTAACCATTGTTGTTGTGGCCGCCATTGTGATTGTTGTTATATGGCCGGTTGTGGTTTAGGAGAGGATCTCGGTAGGCCACATGAGATTCATTGGAGGTATGCTGTTGTGTTCCTCCCTGATTTTGGTCCAGTATATCTTGTATGACGTTCTTAAGACGGATGCAATTATTGGTTGTGTGCCCCCTTCCTCGATGATACTCACAATAGTCTGTGTCCTTCCAATAGGGAGGTTTGACTATAGGCTCATAGTCACTTGTTGGCGGTAGAGAAATTTCATTGTTAGCCAACAACTTCCTGAGAGCAGACTCTTGAGATTCTCCTAACGGCGTGAATTTTCTCCTTGGGTTCGAATTGAACCAAGGTCTAGATTCCCAAGGGGGTGGCTTGTTGAGCGCACCGTTATTAGCTTCTTCCTTAAGGGTGAATATGGGTTGTTGTTTAGGGGCTGCCGCCTTGGCATCCACTACTCCATCGTTGACCACATTCTTGTTCTTGGTCCAAAACTTTGACTTGTCAGTTGTGTAATTGGAAGGAGGCGTGTCCTTGTAGAGCTTGAGAGTTCCTTTAGCTATCATAGCTTTCTCAATGAATAGCCCCATTTCGATGACTTTGGTGAATGAGGTAGGGCATTGTATCTGAATTTGATAGCTAAGATCGGGATTCAAATTGTGGACAAACATTTCCAATAGTTGTTTCTCAGGCATGTCGTAAGAACACTTGCTAGCTAGCTGTCGCCATCGTTGTAAGAAGGTGGCGAAAGACTCTCCACCTTTTTGTTTGGTGTTGCATAGGTCGAGCATAGATACTTCGTGTTCTATGTTGTAAGAGAAGTGCGTTATGAATTTATTGACAAGTTCATCAAAAGTTTTGATTCCAGGTGGAAGACGCGAGAACCACTCCATAGCCTGACCCCCTAAAGATCTTGGGAATAGTCTCATTAAGTAGGTCTCGTTGTGAGCTACTTCTAAACATGCTGCAGTGAATTCCCTGATATGATCTCTAGGATCCCCCTTCCCTTTGTATTTATCAAATTTTGGGATTCTGAACTGAAAGGGGAAAGGTTTCATGACCACACTTCTGTCAAAGGGGTACGGTGCTATATCTTCCAAGGAGTAGTTCTTGGAACTGGGGCCAATCTTAAGGTTGGAGATTTCTCGCTAGAGACTCTCAATTTGTTGTCTCACATCCGCTATAGGAGTATTTTGATCTATGTGTTGTTTTCCGCTTGTATTGGCCTGGGGGACCGTGTCATTTGTGCCTCTCTCATGTGCCTTTGGGACTGTGTCATTTGTGTCCCTCTCATGTTCATTGTCTGCATTTTCCATGATGGAGCTAATGTCAAAGTCTGCGGGGAGTTTGAGTCCGAGACTAGCAAGATGATGGAAATATTTGGTGGGATCCTCAAGGAGTACTCGCTCCACTAGGCGTTGGAATTTGCTATCTTGCATGTGTGCTACTAATTCTTCACGAGAAAATTCTTCATCATCATCGCGTGGTGGGGCGATGTGATCGGAAGGGTCGGCCATTTCAGTTAGCTTGTTGTACTGGGATCGAGTAAGAACCATGCAAGGTGGGGTGGGACGAAATGGACAAGGATTAGAAATTTTGGCAAGGTGCCGACTAAGACTGTAATGAATGGGATATCTAGGACAAGACTTGGACAAAGGGTTCTCTCGCTCAATGACTTCAGGTAAGACGGTTGACACAAGACTCTAGCCACTAGCAAGGGTAGTCGATACCAGTCTCACTGTGTAGGGCTGAGTCGTCCAACAAGACTACTAGCAAAAGGTACTGTGACCTACTAGGCTTACGTGAACTCACTAAAGAAGGACCTATGTCGAATCGGTATGGGACAGAGTGACGATGGGGTAAGAGTGACCAGGACAGAAGGTGATGGGGACGACCGTCGAAAGAGAGAGAAACGGGTGAAATGCGTGAAAGTTGACTGCAAGGTTGATTCTGACCTCAGAAAATGGAACTAGGCTGAAATGGGTACTCCGAACAGCTGACGAAAATTTCTCAAAAATAGAGCAGATGCTCACTGTCACACATGCGCAGAAACAGATGCGCAGCAAGAATAGGTAAATGCGCAGTAAGTCGTAGTATAAGCGCCGCTCTGGTGAGGTATGTATGCGCGGTAACAGTATGCAAATGCGCAGCAGAAAAGTATATGCGCAGCAGGTCGGCGTATATGCGCAGCAAGTCGCTGTAAAAGCGCAGCAGAACAGAGTATATGCGCAGCAGAAAGTACAAAAGCGCCGTAAGTCGGTACAAAAGCACAGCAAGTCGCTGTATATGCGCCGTAGAAATGGATATATGCGCAGTTCTGGTATTTTTGGGCAAATTTTTGGGATTTTTCTCTGTTTTTTGGGTAATTTTTGGCTGGAATAAGTCTTCCTGATATGATTTTATGAATTAATTTAGCAAGAAAACACAGCAAGCACAAAGAATGTTTTGTAGTTTTTCATTGTTTTTGTAGTTTTTCGACTCTATTTTGGACAAAAGCAAGTACAAAATCCTAGGCGAGAAATGGATTATAAGGGATTTGGGCCACTAAAACAAGAGGTTTGTAATTCGGGCAACCATTCAAGTGGTTACACGTGCGGCGGCGCTACTCTCCGTTATGGAGTCTCCCAGCCTCACAGGGTTGCGCCTGAGAGGGTTTTGGGGGAGGTTGGCCGTCGGTGTAACATAACAGCACTCGTTGCAGGAGGTTTTCACCTCAAGCACAATTTATTTTAAGTGGCTCGGTAGGGCTTGGCGTTAGCCTGTTACCACTCAGGGTCGTTCCCGCTTGGACAAGCGTGCATCCAAGGGCAGGCCCCTCCTAAAGGTTAGACAAGTAGAATGACAAGTCTGGCATTCTGATCACCCAGAAGAGGGGAGAGCATAAGCCTATTGTCATTCGCAAACACAGAATACACTGATTTAATCCACCCTAGTTAAAAAGATAAAAACTAAATGGGCTAAGCTAGTCAAACAAAACTTTGAAGTGATTTTGACAATATTGCAGTGGTTCAATTTTAAGTCCCAGAAAGCAGTTGTGAGTCCAATTTTAAATCCACGTTGCGCGAGATTGTTAACTTTGAAATTCAGGTCTCACGATATAGCAATGGTTCATTTTAACTCCAGAATGCAGTTGTGAGTTCAATTTTAAGTCCACGTTGCACGAGATTGTTAACTTTGAAATTCAGGTCTCACGATATAGCAATGGTTCATTTTAACTCCAGAATGCAGTTATGAGTTCAATTTTAAGTCTTAGATAGCAATAACTTGGAAGTTTGTTTGCAATGCAAGCATGAAATAGACCAGTTACTTCCTCCCTAATTAAGACTAGATGAAGATTTGTAATGAACAGCCATTTTACTCTTTCCCAAAAAAAATGAAAGGTGAGCTAGTTAGATGCAACTACATGTAACTGAACCCGAGCCTAACCTGCAAAACCGCTCCAGCAAACACCTGCAAAAGGGTTAGCGTTAGCAAAATACCCTAGAAAAGTACCAAAACCTGAGCCAGTTACAAATGCGCAGCTTCAGTGATCAGATGCGCAGAAGTAATCAACAGAAGCGCAACATTAACGAATGCGCCGTAAAAATGAACATATGCGCCGTTAAAATGAACAGATGCGCAGTTTTAACGTATGCGCAGCAACAGTCGTCATAAGCGCTGTAACAGACAACGGATGCGCCGTTTTAACGTATGCGCAACAATATTATATGAAAGCGCAGCAAAAATCAACGAATGCGCAGTTTAAACAAAAGCGCAGCAACAGTCCATAAAAGCGCCGTTACAGTCAACAAATGCGCAGTTTTACAAAAGCACCGTAACAGTCTTCAAAAGCGCCGTAAAAATGAACAGATGCGCCGAAAGAACCTGTGCGTGACTCTGCGGGGTCTGTACAGAACCTGCCTTCAAAAAAGCTCAAAAACGGTAAAATAAAGGGGCAGGGGCCCCACGGTGGGCGCCAAAAATGTGAGGGTAAAATAGTGTATCAATCAAATGAATAACAGATGACCCAAACATCAACAGAATAGAGAAACAAAGAAGATTCAAATAAACAAAGCAATGAACAAACACAGCAAACCTCTTCCGTTTCGAAACTTCTGTTGTTCGCCTATCACGAATCGTCCTTTCGCAGATGAGATGAGCCCTCAGAGAGTGCAATCTTTTAAAAGCTGTTGGAGGAAGTCAATGGTGAACGGCTGTAGTGTGATATGCAATGAAGGTGAGCTCCAATGCAACAATGGTGATCTCAAGCTTGTAGATGACAAATGGGTGCCAAAGGCGCGCTGGTGATATTTCTACAGAGTAACGATGTCAAAAGCCTGGATGATTAGAATGAAGGGATGAAGCTTCATTTATAGACCCGGAGGAATAGGAATCAACGGTTGAGAGAAGATATGAAGATCAACGGTTGAGGATGGTTGAGGAATGTGCAACCAGTGGAGATGTGAGAAGTGTCCCAGCTCCATCATGAAAGGTGGGATGTGACAAAACTGATTGGAGAGTTAACTCCATTGACTGGTCTGTTAACAGAATTGATTGATCAGTTAGAAGAGTGGATTGTGGAACTGACTGGATTGATTAAGGATTTGACTCAACTGACAGGTTAGTTAACAGACTTGATTGATTGGTTAACTGACCTCTGATTGGAGAAGAAATAGGCCATGTGGGTGAGGGAAAATAAGATAATTAAATATTAAATATATTTAATTACATGTGCAACCTGATGAGGTGGACAAGGTGAGGTGGAAAAGGTGAGGTGTAAAGGTGATGTGGATTTTTGAATTTAGAACTTTAGGATAGAGGAATTAGGCTTAATTAAATAATTTATAATTATTTAATTGTGAAGGACAAATGGAAGGATTTTAATTAAATAAATAGAATTTATTTAATTATGGAACAGTGAATCGATTAAATAAATTTAGAATATTTATTTAATTAATAGAAGAAGGGAATAAATATTTAGAATATTTATTTAGGATGATTTGTGTCATTTTTAGGCGTATACACCATGATAGTGTTCCTTTGCTGCTACAAACTCCAAAAAGTTATCACAAACCATGAATAGTGAAATTAAGTGTAAACCTATTAGCAAAGTAATAGATCAAGAACCATATCATGCCTTTGTGGTGATTGGAGTATTTTAGAAATTAAATATGATGTCTAAGAACCATTGTAGAACATATTCTCCCAACCATGAGATGAGATGTACAACTGTGATGAAATGTGGTAGGATCTTAAATAACTAGTTATGAATTGAAAGCAAATGAAAACCTACAAATGAACCAAACATGTAAAAGAAAATTTTTTTGATTGATGAAAGATTACTCTTACACCCTAGGATGCTCTTGCATCAAATACCTAGGGTTGATTGAAAAGTGAGTCCCTCACTTCCCAATAGCTAGAGGGAAATTTAGATGATCTACCTCAACCTTTGAAATCCATGATGAATCTTCTTTAGGTTTTCCCATCAACTTCACCAAGTACTCCTCATATTGTCTATTTCTTGTGCTTCTCCCAATCCTACTATCTAAAATTTCCACAATCTCTTCTTTTGGATATTGTAGTATCTGATTATGCCATTATACTTGTGTGCCACTATCTCTTGACTCATTGGTATGGTACTAATATAGATCTACGATGTTGAACACTGGTGATATGCCTAAACCTTCTAGTAACTCCACTTTATAAGCATTTGTTGAATCTAATTTGTCCATAATTCTACAAGGACCAAACTTCTTCATCTTCATCAGGTCTTATATGTTCCAACAAGGAATCTCTCCTTGTTATATACCATCACTTCATCTCCAAATGAAAACTCTTTGTGTCTCCTTTTCTCATCATCATTATCCTTATATCTACCATTCATCTTTTCTAAGCGGCTTCTAACTTCCATGTGTATTGTTATAGTTTGTAGAATCGATTAAGAGAATGCTAGCATAAAAAACGGAGTCAAGAATGAAAGCAATACCAATTGTAATGGATAAATTATGAACAAGAGTTTGTACATATAGATGAGGAGTTCGAAGGAGTCGACTCATTCACTCAAGAAGTGGTGGAAATAAGGTTTCTCCAAGTGGAGAAAATGAAGCGCCACATAGCTTGGACTAGTTCAACAAACTCTCCAAGTGATGTACATCACCACCTAAGGTGGCTTAATACAAAGTGTAGATTATTAAACTAATTAAATAATATTTCTACACTAACAATCCCCTTTAAGCATAGCTTAGGTGGGCTAAAGATGGATGGGTCCCGACAACTAGGCCTGATGAGGTACCCCTGTAGAATCAAATATCTCATAAAGTGTAGAAAAGATAGAAAACCCTGTGGGAAAAAACTATTCTCCAAAAGAGAGAAAATAAAAAGTGAACTAGACATAATACAAAGCATGACACAAAGAAATAATGTCTTGCTATGGAGAATCACTAGATGCTCTCTAAGAAGCTACTCTAAATTTTGTACCAGCAAGAAAACTGCAATCAAAGGTGACTACATTTATCCTCAATGCTATCATCAGTATATTGTTGTGGAGAATCTCTGGAAGCTTTCTATGAAGCGACTCTAAACTTTGTAGCAACTAGTGATGATGTTGGTGATGAACTATCCACACTAGATGCAGGTGAGTGTATCATAGAAGAAGAGTCATCTGGAACAAAGTATTTGAATGTGTAAAGTTGCGAGGAATTATCAGCTTTCCCAATGGCTACAATCTCTCTACTTAACAAGTCTTGAATGATGACTAAATTTGGTCCAAACTCAATTGTCTTCCCAGTCCCACTATTTGCAATCTAATAAATGGAGAGGAGGTTCCTATTCAATTCTAGGACATAAAGGACATTAGTGAAGTATCATTTGCCTATCTCAATGGTTCCTCTCCCACAAACATGCAAAGAAGTATTGTTTGTTGTTATGATTTCAACTGTATCAGCAGTATGCAATGAAATGAATTGATATGGTGAATAGGTCATATGATGGGAAGCTCTTGAGTTAAGAAACTATTTCTCAAACTCTAAGACTGTAGATGCTACTAGCTCCATACCCTTTGATTTTATTTTATTTTTCCTTTGAAAGTGTCTAGTGTTAATGAAGATTCAAAAACCCCTATGTTATTGTCTTCAAGAAGATGAGTTCTTTAATCTCTTCATACATTTATTTTCTTCATGTCCCTTTTTTTTACAATAGGAACATTTCAATTGTTCTCTCCTTTTTCTTTGATTTGAAGATTGTGATTTTATCTCTTCCTTATCTTTCTCACCTTTATTTTGAACCTATGGTTTTCCACTCTTTGTAATAAGGGCTTGTGGCCTGTAGGAATTCATGGTGCCCATCTGAATGAGCTTATCTTGCTCCTTGGTGAGATCTAAAATGAATCCATCAAGTGAGGGCATCTTCCATGTTGCTGCAAGAGCCCTTTTGGTGGAATAAAAGGCTGAGACAAAGACTAAGTAATTATGACCCAACTTAGAAAGTGTAGAGAGGATGAGTTGATCATCTTTCTTTTCAATTCACTCTTTGAGCTGTAAGCTCAATGATTTAAATTTTGTGAAATAATCCTCTAAATTATTAAAGTTACTTGGACTTGGACTTATGAGGTCATTTTCTTGCTCGTGACTTCTTAATTCGTCAACCTTCCCAAAAAGTTTTCCAAGTGCTTGCTAGACTTTGTTGGGTGTTTTGAAGGCCTCAACATGGAATAGAAGCTCTAGAGATAGATTTAGACATAAAAACCCAAAGGCTTGATCACAATTATTAAACCACTTTTCCTTATCCTTAGCCACAGTTGGTTCCTTTTCATTACCCATTGTGACTCTATACAAACCTTTATTTTTCAATGCAAGCTAAACATTGAGTTTCCACTCATGGTATTTCAAAGGTATAAGAGGCTTGATTGCTTTATTATGATCCATGCTTAGTAGATATTTATTGCAAACTTAGAAGTACAAAAGAATAAGAGAAATATAGAAGTGCACAAGGCACTCAATGACACCCACCCTTGATTATTTTTGATCCCCCTTGCTTTGTGGCATTTTATATTTTCAGTGCATATATTTGATACAAATTGGCAAAAAAAATAACACTTTATAATATGAATGTGGAATTCTCACCAATGCATTAAGCTTGAAAAATTAAGCACTTTTAAAAACAATGCTTTTGATTTTTCAGTTTTACAAATTTCCACATAAAAAATATTTTTTCAAAGTTACCCACAAAAAATTGAGATGAGGAAAACAAAAAATTGAGAAGAATAAGAATTTCCTTAAGCCCTAATTTCAAACAGTGATTTGAGCCCTTTCATTTCGCTCTAAATTTGATGGTCGTCTCCTTCTCTCCACATCTTTGGACGAACAGAGCCAAAATAGATGTGAAAGGAGCCAAACAAAGGCGATTCTGGGATGATTCTCACCTGCAGACCTATGTGAGAAGAGGGAAATGCATTTGAGAAGAGGTTGGACATGTGAGAGGAGGGCCAAATGCAGAGCAAGGCCCTTTTACAGGCCCACAACCTTCTATAGAGGCATGCGGCCCTTTCTATAGGCCCACAGCCTTCTTCTGCAACTGTCAGCTTTTATGTGAGGTGCGAACTTGACTTCATGCCACCTTTCCTTGCCTTCACACTATCATTCCTCACCTTCATGCCATGGATTACTCTGCAACTCATCTTCCACCGTGGATTACTCTACAATTAGCCTTCTACCAAACCATAAATACAATGGAGAAATAAGACGGCAAATAGAGGATTTTGCCTCGAAAATGAGCTAGCAAACTAACTTAACTCTTCTCTGACACCATGTTATCGTTTGTAGAATCGATTAAGAGAATGCTAGCATAAAAAATGGAGTAAGAATGAAAGCAATGCAAATTGTAATGGATAAATTATGAACAAGATTTTGTACATATAGATGAGTTCAATTCATTGTAGGAGTTGACTCATGCACTCAAGAAGTGGTGGCAAGAAGGTTTCTCCAGGTGGAGGAAATGAAGCGTCACATAGCTTGAACTAGTTCAACAAACTCTCCAAGTGACACATCACCACCTAAGGTGGCTTAATACAAAGTGTAAATTATTAAACTAATTAAATAATATTTCTACACTAACATGTACTTCATATGTTATGCAAACTCTTTCGCTTCCACGCTCCTCTTTTCCTCATTAATATGTTCTCAATTCTAATACATTTCTTGGACTATTGCCATAAGCTATCACAAATGGTATTTTTCATGTACCTCTATTTACTAAATTATTATATATGGTCTGACTATGCTAAAATTATGTCCTAATTCCCTAGCTTCTCTCTAACTAAACATCTTAACAAATTGTCCAAGCTCTCATTTACCACTTCTGTCTATCCATCGATCTATGGATGGTATGTTGAATTGAATTTTAATTCTTTTTTCATCATCTTCCATAATGTTCTCCAAAAATAACCAACAAATTTTGCATCCCTATTTGAAACTATACTCCTTGGTAACCCATACAATATAATAATTTCTCTAAAAAATAAGTTAGGTACATGTAGTGTTCTTCTTACATAGAATTAAATGAGAAATCTTAGAGAATCTATCTACAACCACAAATAATTAATCAAAACCTCTCCATGTTCTTGTAAATCCTAATACAAAATCCATACTTATATCTTCCCAAGGTCTCTCCAAAACTACCAATGGTTGATATAAACCCACATTTTGACTACTTCCTTTTGCAACTTGACAAGTCTTGTGAGGTTGAACAAATTTTCTCACATCCTTATATATTTTCAACCAAAAATAGTTCTTATTTACCAATTCTACTATCTTCTCTACCCCAAAATGTCTTTTTAAGCTACCACTATGCTTCTCCTTGATCAAATTTTTACTCATTAAACTTCTTAGAGTGCACAAATGACTGCCTTTAAACAACAACTCTTTTTGAATCAAATAGTCCAACCACTTACTTCTATACATGCTTACCAGTTCATTGCATGCTTTCTATGCTTTTGCAAAGTCTAAATCAACCTCATACAAATGTTTCAACTCCTCAAATACAAGTATGTCTACTCTCATCTCAGTTAGAAAATTTTGTCTCCTTCTGAGCATATTTGCAACCTTTTTTGATTTTTCACTACTATGCTTCAACACAAAAGTATAAATCTACAAAAAATCAAACCATCTCATGTGTCTTTGGTTCAACAAACCTTGACTATTTAAATATTACAATGCTTGATGATAAATGAATAACGTAAACTCCTTTGGCAACAAGTAATGCCTCCACTTCTTTAATGCTTGAATTATGGCATAAAATTTCTAATCATAGACTAAATATATCTTCCTTGCATCATTCAAATTTTCACTAAAATATGCTACTGGTCTTCCTTCGTAGCTCAACAATGCTCCTATTGCATTCCCACTTGCATCACAATCAACTTAAAATACCTTGTCATAATTTGGTAATTCTTGTACTAGTTGTTCTGTCACTTTCTTCTTCAACAACTCAAAACTTCTATCTTCTCCTATTGTCCACTTAAACTCCTTTTAATCCCCCTCATTGTCTTAGTTAATGGTGCATAAATACCAATAAAATTTATAATGAAACTCTGAAGGAAACTTTCCAAACCATGAAAAGATCTTACCTCTCCAACACTTGCTAGTGTAGGCCATTCAACAATTTCTCTGATTTTCTTTAGATCCATATTCAATCCTTCAACTGAGATGATAAATCCCAAGTATACTAAATATTTCTTCATGAAGCTACATTTGTTCAAATGGATCAAAAATTTCTCCTCTTTTAACCTCTACAACACTAATCTAATATGCTCTAGATGTTCTTTCTTAGTATTACTAAAACTTAGAATATCATCTAGGTAAACAATCATAAACTTACCCAAAATTTTATTCAATACCTCATTCATCAACCTCATAAAAGTACTTGGTGAATTAATCAACCCAAAAGGCATAACCAACCATTCATACAATCCTTCATTAGTCTTAAATGTTACCTTCCATTCATCTCCTTCCTGGATTCTGATTTGATGGTAACCACTCATCAAATCAATCTTTGTAAAGTACTTTACTCCACTTAGATAGTCCATTATGTCATCCATCTTTGGTAATATAAATCTATACTTAATTGTGATCTTATTGTTTGATCTTGAATCAATACACATTTTCCACTCACTATCCTTCTTGCGTGCTAGCACTGTGGGTACCATACATGGGCTCAAACTTTATTTGATCAAATCTTTCTTCAACAACTCCTACACTTGTTGGTTCAATTATTCATTTTTTGCTTGTGTCATCCTATGCAATGCTTTATTTGGAAAACTTGATCCCATAATTAGATCCATGTGATGACTTATACTCCTTACTAGTGGTAACCCATTTGGCATGTTGTCAGATACAATGTCCTTATACTTTGTCAACAATTTTGATATTTCTTCTTGTGGTGTCTCCTTATCATCTGCGTTGGTGTTTTTTGTATTTGTAGTGCCACATAACTTAGGAATCAATGCAAAAGACATATTCTTATGTCTCCATCCAAGAACTTTCTTCCATCCACCAAATTTTTTTTAGTTCTTCTATAAACCTATCTTTCTCTTTCTTTCAATGAAATCAACTTGCACCTCTTACCATTCATTGTTAGATTATACATATTCACTCTTCCATCATGTACAACACTTATATCAAATTATCATGGCCTCCCCCAAAAAAAATGACACACACACATTAGTATTATGTCACATAACAACTTCATCATAATATGTATCTATCTTGAATTTGACTCAGTATTGGGCTTTCACCAATAAACTTAAGTTCTTTTTACAACCAAGCCATCCTATATGGTTTAGGGTGTTCTAGCCTCTTCAATATTAGCTTATCAACCATCTCTTCAGACACTAAATTATCCTTACTACCACTATATATGGCAAACTTATAGCACTTACCTCTTGATTTGTATAATATTATGAACAAATTAAATTTCTCTGTATTGTTCCTCTTCACAATCATGCTTCAAGATAGCTCTCCTTGTAGCAAGTGATTCACTTTTTTCTAGTTCATCCTTAGATTTGAGAGACCTCTCAAATTTGTCATTAGCATGCACAACTCTCACTCTCCCTTCTAGCCTCTTTCTAGGGTTTTTTTGAACTTGGTGACATTTAAACACTTGGTGTCCTTCATCACACTTGAAACATGTTCCTCTAAAGCGCCTCCCATCACTTCCACTATATCCTTCTCTACCTATTTAATATCCATTAGTTCTATCACTGCAGTAAGAATTTATGTCATTCCTTTTCATTGTGGTATGAATTACTACCTCCTCCCTCCTTGCATTATGGGCTTTTACTTTTAAGATCCTCCATATATGACCTCCTGTCATTGTTGTGAGATATATCTTCCTAGAACTTCCCTTCTCTACCTCTTTCTCAATTTAACCTTTCTCCAAACCTTCTACTCAATTTATTCTTTGTGGTCAAGGCAATATAATATGCTTCCTCTATCTTTTGGATGTTCAACATACTCAACTAGATTCCTATATTGATTCTCTTAGACCATTCATGTATCTATCCACTTTCTTTTCTCCCTCATCATGATGTATTAAATAGATTATTATTCTATAATACTCTTTAGTGTAATCCTTCACAATCATATCCTTTTTCTTTAAGTTGTGTATCTCCTCAACTAACTCATTGATAATTTGCAGGGATGAACTTAGATTTGATTTTCTTCACCATCATATCCCATTTTCTAATACTCTAGACTTACCTTTCCTATTTCTTTCTAGTTGGACTTCCTTCCACCAGATGGTGGCATGACCCTTCAACTTAGTCTTGGAAAATTTTACTCAATCTAGGTCATAAATATTTTCATACTCAAAATGTTCCTCTAAATTAATTATCTAAAATATTAGTTCTTCAAAATTTAGACTACTAGAATAATCTGGGATAACTACTCTAGTTTTATTACCAATACTTGCTATAACTTTCAATATATTTTCTTCCTTGTCTTCTTCTTGACTTTAACTTTATTTGGCAAGTTTGACATCTTGTCCTTCATCACTTTCATCATTTCTAGGGTTAGGGTTTCTTTTGTGGTTTTCTTTAAAAGCATCCATTTAGATCTTCATATCATTCATCATTTCAAGCATCTCTTCCATCCTTCTATAAAAATTAACAATATCATGTCCTCTCCTTGGTATCATCTTATATTTGATGTAAATTACCTTAGGTCAGAAGTCTATCTATAATCACCCCTACAAACTGCCTCACTGTCGGTGCTCTATTTAAAAGCTTCTTGTGGACTGTCAAAGTTCAACAATTTATTTACATAAGGTTATTTTCCTCACTATAGGATTGCCTTATTTAATTATTGCAAAGTGAAAAAATAAGGTGAACTCCTAGATTTACCAAACTCATATCATGACTCATGTACCCATCATTAGGTCAACTAACACTCTACCTGCAAGTTTTCTTTCCTCTCTTCTACCAAACTCAATCTAAAAGGTCATTCTAACCCACTTTGATACTGTCTAATGAAGTCATGGACAAAGGGTCCAATGTAGAATTATCCAACCATGCAGCCAAATGAGAAATCACACAACAGATTCAATGGAACAAAAAACAACAATTTCTCTATTCATAGTCACAATGGAATTACAATCTATTGTAATGGGCTTCCAACATTCTAGGCCTTAGTTGTTTGATTACAAATGGGCAAATTATAGAATTTGAAAGATCCTACAATATAATGCCATACCAATCTCACTTCTACTTTCTTCACTAACTTCTAATGATCTTCCAAATATTTTTATATATCAGCTATAAGAGGTAAGAGTGATCTAAGTTGATCGTAAGGTGGTATAAAGATCAATACCAAATGAAATGTGTAGTCTTCCCAATGTGTAAGTGAATCTTTTGGAATGAACATTGTGGTGATGAAGGACCGTTGGATCTTGATATGGTTCATACCATGAGGTCTCTTAGGACCCATGTACCTTGATAAGTCTTCCTTTGTTGTTGCAAACTCTAGAAATCTATCACAAGCCATGAATAGTGAAATTGAGTGTAAACCTATTATCCTAGTAATAGATCAGAAACCAAATTATGTCTTTGTGGTGATCAAAATCTTCTAGAAATTTAATGTGACATTGAAGGACCGTTGTAGTATATATTCTCCCAACCACAAGATGAGATGTACAAGTACGGTGAAATGTACTAGGAGCTTCGGTAACTAGTTATGACTAGAAACCAAATGAGAACTTACAAATAAAACAAACAAGTAAAAGAAAATATTTTTGATTGATGTAAAATTTCTCTTACACCCTAGAATGCTCCTGCACCAGGTATACACCCATTCCCCTTATAGAGGATGTTTCTTCCCATATAGGACCACACCCTTCATAGAGGAGGTCATGCCCTTCATCTTCATATATATATATATATATATATATATATATATATATATATATATATATATATATATATTATTTATTTCATTTATTTATTTCTTTTTTGAAAAGGCTTCAGAAACCTTCAAGTAATTGTAGTGAGTAGTTGTAAAAAGAGACTTCACAACCTTCATTAGCATCCTTCCAGCATATGCCAAAATCGAAGCTTTAAAATAAGGTATGGACATCCATCAAAGCATTAAGGATAAATAATTTTGTCAAATCTTATGGTTCAAACTGCCTTGGTAGACATGTACACAAAATGTAGAAGCATGGATAGGGCACATAAATTATTTGACAAAATGCCTCAAAGAAATATGGTCTCGTATGTGCAAAATGTAGAAGTGTGACAAGCCACATGAATTATTTGACAAATGCCTAAAGAAATGTGGTCTCATGGAATGCCATAATTATTGGATATGCACACAAATGGATATATATAAACATTTTTTCTATATTTTTAAATGAACACTTAACTCCTTTATGTTTGTACAAGGATGCATCATAGTTAGTATATATATAAACAATTTTCTATATTTTTAAATGAACACTTAACTCTTTTATGTTTGTACAAGGATGTATCATAGATATGTAATTTTCAAATATCCATTTTAACTTAACACCTCGAACACAAGGAAGAACACATTTTTCAGTATTATAACATTAGTTTTTCTAATCTAAATTGCATAAATATAAGAGAAATATGAGTATATATTTTCAAATTTAGTCAATCTTCATGCAATATTTTTTTAAATTTAACCTTGAAGGATTATTGAATGAAAAAGGATTACATGCTCCAATAAAACTTTGCGAATAATGCCAAAGGGGAGATTTCTCTCCACCTAGCCAATATAGCATCATTAAGCCATGCAAGACTCTCACCATCACCTAAGCTTGGAGAATCAACTAGGGATGGGTTGAAAACAAGCAAGCATGGGAATTGATGATCATATACATATTAGGATTTATATGAACACATACATCAAATGTATACACAAAAATGAGAGGAATTATCCCCACACATTCACATAATTGGATATGAGGGCACTCTTTTCGTCAATACTCACACATACACCAAATAAACATGTAGACTCACCAATGAAAATATTTCTACTCCAACTCATCATACTATAAGCTCAAATTTCGACTTCTTACACACATTCATTTACAAGAATAATAATTTAACACAAAAATAAAAAGAAAAGGACTTTCCTCTCTCACATGAAGCTTGCTTCTACATTCTCAAGATCTTCAACTCCGAGATCAAAATGCACTCACATCTTCAAGAAAACCACCAAGAGCTCCAAAATCTCTCCCACTCTTCATATAATCCCTCTCAATAGCTCTCCAAAAATAATTTTTAAGAATGTAATAATTGCCTTTCAAAGCCAACATGGGATATATGAGAGTGTCATGTCATACATCCTCATTATGTTGGATGAGGACACATGCCGCCCCAAATGACGCTCATTCACTCTCTTACAAAGAATAAATGCAAGGTATTGATTTGCATGTGCATTCACATGGGTTCACTATGCCAAAGCATGGTCAAGTCAAGTGGAGTTTACTCCACTTTTATACCTTGCAAGAAATAAGGGGTTGACTAAGCAACTCTCCCATGCCTACTTATGTTAGGTTCTTCCCAAGGGTGGGATAAGTACTTTACTCATCCATCTCACTGTACAAATGTCCCAATGGACACCCTACTCTAAGGTACTAATATTGGAGGTACAACAAGACATAAAGATACTAAAAATTAAGTTTTTGGACACCTTTAAAATTGGGTGAAAACACAAATCCGAGTTTCACACTTTAGGAAAAAATATTTGATACAATTATCATTTCCATTGGGTTTAAAAATCACAAAATGACATTCAAGCAAAGTATAATCAGTTAGAAAATCATAAGGCTTATACACAAGGTACTAACCGCTTATGGTCAAGGCAAATAATTGTATTGATTTAACACGGGCAAATCTTGTTTCTCCACTAGGTGATGTGGGATGGGTTAGGGTTCTTAATGACTATTTCATTCTCCCAGTAGTGATTTTGTACACCTACACACTCATGGAAAATATCATATATGTCCATGGTATATAGCCAAAGCAACATAATAAAAATATACTATTTACCCTCCATAGTTAAGGTCAATCACACTGAGTAACATGGATCGTCATAGTATTTGATATCAAAATCACATCTCAACATGGTTAAAACATACCAATTTTTCCATTTAATTCACTTTATCAATTTCATTCAAGTTTTCAATAAAATATACCATTCACAAGGGAACATAATTCTATCTTTAGATGAATCATTATTGAATTTCAAATTAAATAATTTAGTCACCACTTCCTAAACCTTTACAATATAATGTGAACAAGCTTTTAACACAATAACATAAATATATTATCATATAAAATATAATATAAAGATCAGGGTTAGAATTTACCTATTCGATTTAAATAATTTTCATACTATTCAATTTAACTTATATAATTGTATGTGAGTGTATCTATTTATTAGATATCTATAATATAATCAAATTCACTTACCAAGTATCCTCCCTACAGAAAGGTTAGCATTGTCAATACTTAGGGTTAGTCATTGGATCATTGCATAAACACTTGCTGGCAACTAACAACCAAGTGACTTCCAGATCAACTAGAGTATTTTAAAGTATCATATGATACATCAAACCATCATCAACCCAATTATCGGTAATCATCTTGATTTTAGTTAGGTCATGATCATAATCGTAAACAAAATCCACTCTTTAGATAAATCACATAGACATAATTATCATTGGTTAGAAAACAGTAAAAATAACATATACTGCTTTGTCTTCAAAAACAGTGAAGCTTGTTTCTCCCAAAAACTAATCAACGATAACACATTATAAATCTATTTTTCCTAGTAAGCTAATTTGGCTTAACTCAGCTATTTATTTACATGATAACCATTCTTGAACATACCCCCCACGAGCTTTGACTATTTCAAGTTGGAGTTAGAGGATAAAACAAAAATCAAACGTGTGAAACTAGAGACCAATTATATAATTAATAACAACTATGGTTTAAAAAAATAGTCCATTAAAATAACATACCAAGGTTTTATTTGGCATCTAATAGTATAGATAAGTCATACATAAACTAATTTTGATTAAACATAAAAAAATATTAAAAACAAATTTCAATTTAACACATTCCCCTTGGTTTATCAAACCTAATCCAAATAATATGTTAATCTCCTTGACTATTTGTAGTTTGTTTTTATTATTGGTTTGTTTAAACATGTATATACTTGGAATAAGACATTTATAAAATATTAAAATGGGAGTAAGTGTGCATTAGAGTTGGTGAGAATTTCCATATATTTAATAGAAGACAAATTCAACTACTATAAAGATGAGGGCTTTTTTTAATTTTGATATATAATATAAAGGGAGAAAGCCTTAATTCCTCACTTGACTAATATATATAATCAAATTTCAAAAAATATGGGTGGCATAGGATTATATTTTAAAGTTACATTAGTAAAATTGAAAATAAAATAAATAAATAATCTTAAAAAATGTGACCATTTAAGAAATTAAAAAATTAATTGATTAATTTAAACAAATGGGAAATGATGATACATTGATGTAATGATAAGATGATAATTGAAATATGCTAAGATTTATTTTTTAATGTTTAGATCAAAGCCTTTCATAAGTATTTATTTCTCAACAATCATTTTAATATATTTTTTTTTTTTTTTCAATTTTTTATTTAGCAAATTAGTTGTTGGGATTTCGTCATTACATTATCCTTTTCAATATAAAAACCATTCGTTTATTTTTAAGGCATATAATTGGTTAAGGATAAGTCTAGAATTATTCTTTGAAATCAAGAGCATGAGATCATAAATAAAAAATGATAAACCAAATTATGTCTTTGTGGTGATCAAAATCTTCTAGAAATTTAATGTGACATTGAAGGATCGTTGTAGTATATATTCTCCCAACCACAAGATGAGATGTACAAGTATGGTGAAATGTACTAGGAGCTTCGGTAACTAGTTATGACTAGAAACCAAATGAGAACTTACAAATAAAACAAACAAGTAAAAGAAAATATTTTTGATTGATGTAAAATTTCTCTTACACCCTAGAATGCTCCTGCACCAGGTATACACCCATTCCCCTTATAGAGGATGTTTCTTCCCATATAGGACCACACCCTTCATAGAGGAGGTCATGCCCTTCATCTTCATATATATATATATATATATATATATATATATATATATATATATATATATATATATATATATATATATATATATATATATATATATATATTATTTATTTCATTTATTTATTTCTTTTTTGAAAAGGCTTCAGAAACCTTCAAGTAATTGTAGTGAGTAGTTGTAAAAAGAGACTTCACAACCTTCATTAGCATCCTTCCAGCATATGCCAAAATCGAAGCTTTAAAATAAGGTATGGACATCCATCAAAGCATTAAGGATAAATAATTTTGTCAAATCTTATGGTTCAAACTGCCTTGGTAGACATGTACACAAAATGTAGAAGCATGGATAGGGCACATAAATTATTTGACAAAATGCCTCAAAGAAATATGGTCTCGTATGTGCAAAATGTAGAAGTGTGACAAGCCACATGAATTATTTGACAAATGCCTAAAGAAATGTGGTCTCATGGAATGCCATAATTATTGGATATGCACACAAATGGATATATATAAACATTTTTTCTATATTTTTAAATGAACACTTAACTCCTTTATGTTTGTACAAGGATGCATCATAGTTAGTATATATATAAACAATTTTCTATATTTTTAAATGAACACTTAACTCTTTTATGTTTGTACAAGGATGTATCATAGATATGTAATTTTCAAATATCCATTTTAACTTAACACCTCGAACACAAGGAAGAACACATTTTTCAGTATTATAACATTAGTTTTTCTAATCTAAATTGCATAAATATAAGAGAAATATGAGTATATATTTTCAAATTTAGTCAATCTTCATGCAATATTTTTTTAAATTTAACCTTGAAGGATTATTGAATGAAAAAGGATTACATGCTCCAATAAAACTTTGCGAATAATGCCAAAGGGGAGATTTCTCTCCACCTAGCCAATATAGCATCATTAAGCCATGCAAGACTCTCACCATCACCTAAGCTTGGAGAATCAACTAGGGATGGGTTGAAAACAAGCAAGCATGGGAATTGATGATCATATACATATTAGGATTTATATGAACACATACATCAAATGTATACACAAAAATGAGAGGAATTATCCCCACACATTCACATAATTGGATATGAGGGCACTCTTTTCGTCAATACTCACACATACACCAAATAAACATGTAGACTCACCAATGAAAATATTTCTACTCCAACTCATCATACTATAAGCTCAAATTTCGACTTCTTACACACATTCATTTACAAGAATAATAATTTAACACAAAAATAAAAAGAAAAGGACTTTCCTCTCTCACATGAAGCTTGCTTCTACATTCTCAAGATCTTCAACTCCGAGATCAAAATGCACTCACATCTTCAAGAAAACCACCAAGAGCTCCAAAATCTCTCCCACTCTTCATATAATCCCTCTCAATAGCTCTCCAAAAATAATTTTTAAGAATGTAATAATTGCCTTTCAAAGCCAACATGGGATATATGAGAGTGTCATGTCATACATCCTCATTATGTTGGATGAGGACACATGCCGCCCCAAATGATGTTCATTCACTCTCTTACAAAGAATAAATGCAAGGTATTGATTTGCATGTGCATTCACATGGGCTCACTATGCCAAAGCATGGTCAAGTCAAGTGGAGTTTACTCCACTTTTATACCTTGCAAGAAATAAGGGGTTGACTAAGCAACTCTCCCATGCCTACTTATGTTAGGTTCTTCCCAAGGGTGGGATAAGTACTTTACTCATCCATCTCACTGTACAAATGTCCCAATGGATGAGTAAAGTACTTATCCCACTGTACAAATGTCCCAATGGACACCCTACTCTAAGGTACTAATATTGGAGGTACAACAAGACATAAAGATACTAAAAATTAAGTTTTTGGACACCTTTAAAATTGGGTGAAAACACAAATCCGAGTTTCACACTTTAGGAAAAAATATTTGATACAATTATCATTTCCATTGGGTTTAAAAATCACAAAATGACATTCAAGCAAAGTATAATCAGTTAGAAAATCATAAGGCTTATACACAAGGTACTAACCGCTTATGGTCAAGGCAAATAATTGTATTGATTTAACACGGGCAAATCTTGTTTCTCCACTAGTGATGTGGGATGGGTTAGGGTTCTTAATGACTATTTCATTCTCCCAGTAGTGATTTTGTACACCTACACACTCATGGAAAATATCATATATGTCCATGGTATATAGCCAAAGCAACATAATAAAAATATACTATTTACCCTCCATAGTTAAGGTCAATCACACTGAGTAACATGGATCGTCATAGTATTTGATATCAAAATCACATCTCAACATGGTTAAAACATACCAATTTTTCCATTTAATTCACTTTATCAATTTCATTCAAGTTTTCAATAAAATATACCATTCACAAGGGAACATAATTCTATCTTTAGATGAATCATTATTGAATTTCAAATTAAATAATTTAGTCACCACTTCCTAAACCTTTACAATATAATGTGAACAAGCTTTTAACACAATAACATAAATATATTATCATATAAAATATAATATAAAGATCAGGGTTAGAATTTACCTATTCGATTTAAATAATTTTCATACTATTCAATTTAACTTATATAATTGTATGTGAGTGTATCTATTTATTAGATATCTATAATATAATCAAATTCACTTACCAAGTATCCTCCCTACAGAAAGGTTAGCATTGTCAATACTTAGGGTTAGTCATTGGATCATTGCATAAACACTTGCTGGCAACTAACAACCAAGTGACTTCCAGATCAACTAGAGTATTTTAAAGTATCATATGATACATCAAACCATCATCAACCCAATTATCGGTAATCATCTTGATTTTAGTTAGGTCATGATCATAATCGTAAACAAAATCCACTCTTTAGATAAATCACATAGACATAATTATCATTGGTTAGAAAATAGTAAAAATAACATATACTGCTTTGTCTTCAAAAACAGTGAAGTTTGTTTCTTCCACAAACTAATCAACGATAACACATTATAAATCTATTTTTCCTAGTAAGCTAATTTGGCTTAACTCAGCTATTTATTTACATGATAATCATTCTTGAACATACCCCCCACGAGCTTTGACTATTTCAAGTTGGAGTTAGAGGATAAAACAAAAATCAAACGTGTGAAACTAGAGACCAATTATATAATTAATAATAACTATGGTTTAAAAAAATAGTCCATTAAAATAACATACCAAGGTTTTATTTGGCATCTAATAGTATAGATAAGTCATACATAAACTAATTTTGATTAAATATAAGAAAATATTAAAAACAAATTTCAATTTAACACATTCCCCTTGGTTTATCAAACCTAATCCAAATAATATGTTAATCTCCTTGACTATGTGTAGTTTGTTTTTATTATTGGTTTGTTTAAACATGTATATACTTGGAATAAGACATTTATAAAATATTAAAATGGGAGTAAGTGTGCATTAGAGTTGGTGAGAATTTCCATATATTTAATAGAAGACAAATTCAACTACTATAAAGATGAGGGCTTTTTTTAATTTTGATATATAATATAAAGGGAGAAAGCCTTAATTCCTCACTTGACTAATATATATAATCAAATTTCAAAAAATATGGGTGGCATAGGATTATATTTTAAAGTTACATTAGTAAAATTGAAAATAAAATAAATAAATAATCTTAAAAAATGTGACCATTTAAGAAATTAAAAAATTAATTGATTAATTTAAACAAATGGGAAATGATGATACATTGATGTAATGATAAGATGATAATTGAAATATGCTAAGATTTATTTTTTAATGTTTAGATCAAAGCCTTTCATAAGTATTTATTTCTCAACAATCATTTTAATATTTTTTTTTTTTTTTTCAATTTTTTATTTAGCAAATTAGTTGTTGGGATTTCGTCATTACATTATCCTTTTCAATATAAAAACCATTCGTTTATTTTTAAGGCATATAATTGGTTAAGGATAAGTCTAGAATTATTCTTTGAAATCAAGAGCATGAGATCATAACAATAGGTTGTGATGACATGGATTCATGAATCTCATAAGAGATCATATAAGATTTTAAAGATACCTACATAACTTCTACCTAATTTCATTTGTATTACTTAACTATAAGATTTATGATGCTTTAATAATCACATTTGATAATACCATTTAATATGATGCAATGTGGGGAGAACTCTTCTCCCTCTTATATTCATCTAGTTATAATATCTATTTTGGTTGTGTGCTTAACTTCTTACATAGATAATATATTTTTTTGCATTTATTATATTGATGTGGGTTTAGTTTCTTAATTGTAGTTTTATGTGGTTTTTTTATAGTTCTTGGTTATATTTTTGGTTTGTAGCTATTATTTGTAGTTGTCTTGTTATGCATTGTTGGATTCGATTGTTGTTGCCTTAGGTTGATGCTTTTAGCTGCTATTTAGAGTAGACTGTTGTATTCATTTTGAGTTACTTTTCAACGTGAGTTTGTGACTGTTTATTCTTAATCTAATATAAAAAAGAGTGTTGAATATACTTTGTCTTTGCAGATAGAGTATAAGGTTTTCCTTTTCTATCGATCAATCCATTTTTTTTCGTTTGAGTGTTGAAATTCCTTTTATTAATTGAGACCCTTGATCTCATATGTTATTGGTGAAGATCTATAGTTCTCCCTTGACAAATAAAAGAGGAAATGAATTTTAACATCCTTTAGACCTTACATTTAAGGTAGGCTCTACCTCTATACCCATAGTAATCTAAATAACCCTTTTCTTCTTAGTATGATTAACATTTTAGATTTCCATTCAAAGTAATTGTATAGAGTAAGAATAGGAACTAGCAATTTATCCATAGTGTAGAAAAAAGGTGTGAGAATGCAAAAAATAAGGGAACACAAGACAACCCCTCTTACTAGTTGGTGTTATGATCCCCTAGTACTTACAATGTTTGGCACTTTATTTCAGTGTGTTTTACAATGCAATTTAAAGTCTTCTAAGTCCCAAAATGGAAAAAATGCTAAAAGGAAACTATGCTACATAGTAGCAATGAAATAAATAGCACATAGTTGTAGAGCTTAGAAAATATTAACTTTAAAAAATGTCACCTACAAGGAGCTATTTTGTGAAAGTTATGAGTATTTTAAGGTCCCAAAAGCGTGACCAGACAACAAAATATCTAAGAAAACTAAAATTTTGGTAAACAAAAAGGTTAAATAAAAAAACCAATAGAATGAGCACATAGCTAGCAAAAATCGCTATAATAAAAAAATACACTTGAATAGCCCTCTAAATGACTAAGATATGTTCATTTAAAGTTGGGGTAAAAAAATGAAAGTGCTAATGGAGAGGGGTCCCTCCACACGCCGAAGAGAATGATGGTATCAACAATGCTATGAATTTTGTAAGGATGATGTCAACATTCCATAAAGTTTACTCAACAAAGTAGTTGGCAATCTAGTTAGCAATTTGTATAGACTTGAATAGATGATGCTAGCATCCATATGCTAACATGGTAGGTTGTATGCTAGCGTGGAAACCCATGGGTCTTGAGTTGTATAACTCGCATGATCAAAGATTCTACTAGAATGTTAAGTATAAAAGGTGATGTCAAGATTGGTGCAAGTGTTAGTCAATGATGCACATGAATATTATTTGCATGTGTTAACAACATACCTAACATGTATAGGTGTAGGTACAATTGGGGGTGGTGTCGACTTAGGGCAATGGGCTTGGTGGAGGTGTGAGCTGAGGGAGGCACCACCTGGGGGTGACAGAAATGGTGGCAAGTCATACCATGGGAGGTAATGTCTTCAAAATCACCACTGTGTAGATGGTATGACTGAACGATACTACAAATGAATAATATCTAGTCCCAAAATTCCAAGCCTCATTGGACCACTAACCCCAAAATCAACAAGTTTATAGGTAGTTTAATGGTTTTATATTGTTGAGTATAATGGTGTACTCATATTTTGGCCTGAATGCCCCAAAATTTGTAGCACCTACAAAAATTAATTAGACAAACACATGTAAAACCCAAAATGAGCCTATTAGCTTTCTAGAATTTGTTTCAACCAAAATAAAAGGCTATCTCAACTTTCTCAAGCCTCCCAGATGCAATGTTGTATCCCAAAAGTTGTATCATGTGCTAAAAAACAACTCACACTCAAAGCCCCAAAAGTAAAGATCCCTAAAAACTAGACACTAGATGATCTACCCTAGAAACTACAAATCTTTGATATTGTGTTATCACATGCAAAAAGCATTGAGAACCTAGATCTAGTGCAAAATAAACAATCAAAACCTTATTTGAAAAATGACTCAAGAATTAAACTAGTAGAATAAGGATATCTTCCAAGAATGAGAGATAAGCTTCAGAAGATTACAAACCAAGAATATGACTCAACACAAATGCATTAACCAAAAAACTCATCATCTCATGAATGAAATGCAAGGTGAGTGGATTAAAAAATAGAAAAGAGAGGAGACAAATATGACCAATTAGAGATGTAACTCCAAATGCCAAAAAATGGTGGGAGTGACATTCATGGAAGATTCCATCTACCCTCATAAATGACCTACTCCTATCAACCTAAGCAACTAAACAAATGTGTAGGAAAATACATAATATCCAACTAAGGAAAATAGAAAACTACACTAACACATTTTATGTGCACTAAATAAAAAACTACACTAACACATTTTATGTGCACTCTTTTGTAGTGCATACAAAATTGAGGGGACATGTTATCTAATAATTTTACTTTTATTTTATTTGTAGATTCTATAGTTGAAACACATATTTTCTCCAGTGGCACAACTATACATTTTTACTTTGGCATGTATGCTCATTTAGTTTTACACACATTAAAGTGGAGGAAAATTTTAGAGAAGCAAAGTGCATGTACCCAAACACTTATTCGCTCTAGTTTCATGCCACTTTAATTCAATGTCTATAATGCATGATTTTAGTGCATGATTTGATCATTTTGGTGCACTCATTGACCCTAGACCTAATTCATCGCTTAGAATTGCATCATTTCCTTGTTTAAAACCATGTTCACTTTATCCTCCAACAACTTATCCATCCTAGATAGAGTCACATATCTACAATTCTATCCTAAACAAGATCACTAGGGTGATTTTGTCCTCTTATATCAAAATACAAAATTGTGCATTCCAAGGTTGACAATCTTGAGATCTAACTATTACCCATTAGCGTGGGTGCCATAATTTGAATTCCATGCATCTAAGGTTGTGTATTTAAGTACATCATATTAGGTCATTTACACATAATGGATAGAAGATGTGATGGCATAACTGGAATAACATTTGAAAGCACACACTTGGTTCTCCTTTTTGTAGGTATGTACTACAGGTGCATCTAACTTCCACAATCATATATCAACAAAAGATCAAGTTTTCTTTATCAACTGATATCCATTGTCAATGATGCACTTGAAGGTACACATTAGCATAAAGCACACATTAGCTTACATTAGCAATCAATAACCAATCCAATGACATTTCTTTATATCCACATAGAGGAATTCAATGTGTACTCTACTTATCTCTTTAATTTTAATATTAACTTAGTTTTGTGGCTTGAACAAGGCATAAGGGGGGATTATTACAATTCCATGCCCTAGCTTAACAATATCCATGGTTCTCTTTAGCACCTTCAAAGTTTTCCTTCCTTTATATTACACCAAGTGGACCTTCTTTGTAATTACTGAAGATTTGTATCTACTTTAGAAAAGATCAAAGATTTTTAAGATAGGACCACATATTCCATATAGGATAACAATTATAAAATTCATCCTTACTAGTGTGAATCCATCCCAAATTTTAAACACTCAAATTTTAGTCATATTATCTCTCTAATTAGGAATCTTGTCTTAGACCTCAGTTATCAATTCTATCAAAATAAGTCATTAAGTAAAGTTCAATTTTCAAGTTATGCAACCGTAACCATCTAATTTCCATTTCAACACATGTGAATTTATATTATTAATTAACTTTATTCAGTCTATTTATATTACTTGACTTTTACATATATATAAAATTATAAACTACTATTAATTTATGAACTACAAATATTTGTAAGGATTGTTTTTATCTCTACAAATGAGAATGTTAGGAGAAAATAAGATTCATTTTTTATTTCATTTGATTTCCACAACTTATTAATTATTTCTTTCCTAAGGCATTTTTTGAGTTTCCATATATTAATTTCACTATGTATCTCACGTGAATTACTTCTTGTATTTTCCATCATAATTTTCTTTTTCCATTAAACAACTTTATATGGCTATAATAGATGTTTATATTTAGAATTTCCTTAATATCTTTATAATAAGATGATTTTATTTATGTATGATACTTTCTTCCAAAGGTTTTCAAATACCTTTTATTTTTAATTTTAATTTTATGTTTGCATCACATGAGTTAATTATTTCATTATGGTGCAACTTCTATACATGTTTCTATAATATATATTTTTTAAAATTTCATTTTGAATGTGTAGCATATTATATTTGACGAGGAGGATAGAGTAAGGTGTATTATTTTAATTTTAAGTTATTATAATGAATTGTTTTTGTATTTGCTCAATTTTGTTATAAGTTTTGTGATATATTCTTCCACCCTAAACTTCACAACCATAAAGAGTCATAGGTGTTACAAGGCTAGATAATTGTAATTTTAAAAGAAATTCAAATCAAGTTCAACATCTCTACAATGGTTTTCCAAATTATAATAATTCTTATGTCCCCTAAAAATTCTTTTTCAATTGTAAGGTTCTAGTTTTATATATGAATGTAAAATTTAGTTACCCATTATGACTTTATATAATATGCTTTTAAATTTTTGTGTTGGTTAGTGGGGGTAAGGTAGCATACAAGGGATCTTCAAGGTAGACCTAATAGAGACATAATTATTTAGAAAAGCAAGCAATATATGTGTTTCTAATTGAACACTTCTTACTAGAATCATATATAGGGATATTGATCACTTTTTGATACTAGCAATATTGCTATCACCCATAAACATGTCTAACTAGAATGAAACTATAAGAAATGTGTATGACCAATTGGGTCTATCTCAACTTGTATCACCTTATTCAAATTCTTCTTGATATATCTCCTGCATAATTTATTTCTTAACAAGTTATCATTTTTTTTTTTAAAAGGGGGAAAAAAAATTTATTCAATCCAAATCAAGAAACAAGGCAAGAGCCACAGGCTCAACTGAAAGGACAATAGCCAACAAACAAACAACAACACTACATAGTCATGTCTTCCAATAAAAATCTCTAAAGAATCCCCAGATAATCAGAAGGTAACTCATTCCTACCACTGATATCCTAGCCATCCCCTTTCTCCGAGGCCCACTTCGCCAAGCAGTCAGCCACGCTGTTCCATTCTCTAGGGATGTGACAGAAAGAGACTGATTCTAAGGAACTGCAAACACTTAAAATTTGTCTGACCATCGAAGCTAAATGCCAACTAACACCATCCAATCTCTGGTTGTTCAACATATCCACAACAATCTGAGAGTCTGACTCATAGATAATCCTCCTCCAGCCAAGAGAGCAACCTCGCTCAACAGCAATCTTAATAGCGAGGGCCTCCATCAGGTTATTAGAGTGATGCCCTTTGTAGACAGAGAAGCAAAAAACAACATCCCCATCCTTACTTCTACCAATACCCCCAATACCAGCATGCCCAGGATTCCCACGAGAAGATCCATCAGTATTAACCTTCAGGACTCCATCTGGAGGAGGTGCCCACTTCCCATCCTGACAGACCCGTTTCTTGACACGGCGTGGCATAAGACCAGTACGGCACCCCCTACTATTAACACCCAGGCTCAGATCCCGCACAACCGCAACATCCCCAGGATCAATACTTTCAGACATATCACATTTAGCGGAAATAGTCTCCTGAAGCCTACTGATAATCTTCGTCCACAGTTGACCAATATCCACTCTAGAATCACAAAAAACTCTACGGTTCCTTTCCAGCCATAGGTTCCAAAGAATGAAAATGGGCCCAATGAACTAGGCCACCTGAAGAAAAGGCATCTTCGTAGGAGGCCTGCCCAGGCTCTCCCAAAACTCAATAAGAGAGGAAACATGAATGCACCCATGATGCCAAGCCTCCCACCATCTGTGCCAAATCTCACGAGAAAAGGGGCAATGAAAGAACAAGTGGGAAGAACATTCTTCACTGCGCAAACAAAGAAAACAAATGGAAGGTCCCTGAAACCCCCGTTTACGAAGATTCTCCCAAGTGAGACATTTCTTCTGGGCAACCAACCATAAAAAGAAGTTACACTTGGGCCAAGAAAAGTTGTTCCAAACCTTCCTCCACCAAGGCACCTCGGAAGGCCCATATAAATTCCTATCAAGCACAGCATAACCTTGAGCAATAGTTTAATTCCCTTTTGGGCTAGGGCTCCAAGCCAACTTGTCCCTCTCCTTCAGAGTGCTACAAAGCCTGCCCTCCAAGACCTTACACAAAGCAGCATGATCCTCATCAGAGCCACCCACAGGCCACTCCTGCGGATCCTTCCAGCAAGACACCTCCAGATGACCGGTACGCTTAACTATTTTAAAATGCTCCACCTTAGTCCAACCAGCATCAGAGAACATCTGGCAAAGAGGCATAAGCTAAGGGAAACTAGACAGAATGGGAGGGTGGCCATCCCAAGAGTCCAACCAAAAAAGAGCATCAGAACCATTATTACAGATCCAGAAAAGACCACTCTGAACAAGCTGAGCTCCCTTCTTAAGAGTATCCCAAATGCAAGAGCCTTTGCCCAACAAAACAATCCATGGCACATCCCAGCTCTCAACCCCAGGAACATACTTGCAAGCAAGAATCTTGGCCCAATCCTAATCCTGGCTATTGCACCATCTCCAGTACAGCTTAGCCGCCAAAGTCATAACCACAAGAGCCATAGACCTGAGGCCAAGGCCTCCAACATGTTTCGGCCTACAGACAGACTCCCACTTGACTAAACTCCATTTCGAGGAAAGAAGGTTACCCGACCAAAGGAATTGCCGGGAAAGAGCATCAAACTCCCTCACAAAGGATGCAGGAGGAATCTGCACACAACACCTATAAATAGGGAGAGACTGCACCACAGCTTTTAGGAGAAGCACTCTACCAGCAGAAGAGAGCCATCTGTGAGTCCAATGGCTAACCTTACTCTGGAACTTATCCAAAATCCCTTGCCAAAAATTTTGACGCTGAGATCCCAGAGCCAAAGGAGTCCCCAGGTACATCATGGGAAGAGAACCAATTTGGAATCTAAGAATCCTGGCAATCCTATTCTGAATGAGATGAGGAGTATTAAAGAAATAGATGGAAGATTTGTCATCATTGATACGCTGACCAGAAGCTCTCAAATAGATGTCTAAAGTTCTCCTGAAGTTCACTGCCTCACTAATTCTAGCCAAGCCCATCAGGCCAGTATCATCCACAAATTGAAGGTGAGAATAGGGAGGGAGATCATTGGTCCAGCTCCAACCATGAAGAAGACCCAGCCGCACCTGAGATTTAATAAATCTACCAAGACCCTCCACCATGATAATGAAAAGATATGGGGACAGAGGGTCCCCTTGCCGAAGACCCCGAGAAGCACTAAACCAATTTGAAGAATCCCCATTAAGAAGAACAGAGAAGGAGGATGAGGTTACACAACTGAGAACCCAGCTCACCCATTCCTCGTTGAAGCCAAAAGCCAAGAGGATATTCTGAAGAAACTCCCAGCTCACCCGATCATAAGCTTTAGCCATGTCAAGCTTAATGAACATCGAATTCTTCTTAGAGGAAGCCATAAAGTGAATAACCTCCGTAGCAATCACGACACCATCCAAAATCTGTCGCCCGTCCACAAAACCTACCTACTCAGCAGAAATCAAAGCACCAAGGATGGGTTTGAGTCTCTCACCAATCAACTTGGTAATGATCTTGTAGGTGACATTGCATAAGGCAATAGGCCTAAACTGATCCATCCGATTAGCCCCTTCCTTCTTAGGTATGAGAGCCAGAAAAGTAGAATTCAAAGACTTAAGCATTTGTTTGTTCCTAAGAGATTCCTGAACCACCTCAAGGAGATCAGACTTTATTATTTCCCAAAATTCCTGGAAGAACTCAATCGGAAACCCATCGGGGCCAGGAGCTTTTCCTTTTTTCATACTAAACACAACTTTCTCCAACTCAGGTAACAAGATTGGACTCAGAAGAGCCCAATTCATCTCATCCGAGACCAAGCAAGGAATACAATCCAAGATAGCCCGCTCTTCAGATCTGGCAGCAATATCCTCCCTGGAAAAAAGATTAGAAAAATAGTTGACAGCTTCCCTGGAAATTTCACCATAGGACGAGAGTTGAGTCCCATCACTCGAGACAAGAGTGGAAATAGAGTTCCCCTACCTACGGGCCTTAACCGAGTTATGAAAAAAAGCCGTGTTCCTGTCCCCCTCCTGAAGCCAATCAATCTGAGCTTTTTGCTTCCAGAAAATCTCCTCCCGAAGCTCCCACTCTTCTAAGCCCTTGAGGGCCAGGGACTCAGCATTCAGAAGGTCAGAGGATAGCCCATAGTCTCGAATCTGACGAGTGACACTATCCAGCTTGGACTGAGCAGCAAGCTTCTGAGCATGCAAGTTCCCAAAACATTGATAATTCCACCTCTTAAGACGATACTTCACATATTGAAGCCGTTTACTAAAAGTGTACATGGCCCTCCCATGGGCAGGAAGCCCTTCGTACCACCAGTCCAGCACAAGATCTCGAAGAGATTGCTCTCGTAGCCACATCAATTGAAATTTGAAAGAAGGATTTTTAGTGACCCCATAAGAGGAGGCACAGAGTTTGATCGGCCAGTGATCGGATCCCCTCCAATCTAGGATTTCAGAACTGGTAGTCCACCTACTGCTCATCCAATAACAGGAAACCAAAAATCTATCTAGCCATTTTGAGATAGCCTCATCACCACACCTCCTGTTGTTCCAAGTAAAAACTCCATTGATTGGTTTCACGTCAACAAGGTTAAGGAAACCACTATTATCTCTGAGCAAAAGAGAAGAAGAATCAAGCCTGGCTAACCCTCCTTGTTTTTCCTCCATACTAATAACAGCATTAAAATCACCTGCCAACATCCATGGGAGAAACGAGTCCAGAGAACGGACAAAATAGATATGATCCCAAAGCTGAGTCTTACCTGGAAGATTAGTAGGAGCATAAATATTAGAGAAAAGACATCTTTCGCCAGTTTCAAAAATGGAGGCCACCATAGAGATGGAGGACCGACTAGAAACCCACCATAAGGGGGAAACTTTCCTCGGGTTCTAGAAGCAAGCCACCCCCCCCCGAACTGCCCAAAGCCCCCACCCCCTGCCAGTAGCCTTGGGGCTAGATACGCGGAGCACAATTATTCAAACCATCCACTGTAAGCTTGGTTTCCTATATAAAGACTACATCTGGAGCCTGAGACTCAATTAATCTGCGAATAGCCTTTTGTCTAGGGATCCTGTTCAAACCCCTTACATTCCAAGATAAAACTATCATTTAGGGGGGTGGGAGAAGTGGGAATCAATGGGTTTCATAGACCCGGACTCAACCAGAGTATCACCCATAATTTTAACCTTCTCTTGATCAGTTTTCCTTCCACTCCTTGACTGTTTATCTAGAGGCCCCTTTTTGAAATATTTTTGATGCAAACCTAAGGCCAGAGGAGCCTTAGCCCCCTTCACAGGATCCATAGACCCCTTCGTCACTTGGGGACGAGGAGCCGAACCAACAGTACCCACCGGAGATTGTGACTCCTGGAGGCCACCAATATTCTGAACTTGAGGAGGCAAGTCCAAAGCCGGCTGACCAGCCTAATGAATCCCTGACAGAAGAATGAGCTCTTCCTCCTTCACCTCCGCCACCTGAATCTCTTCCTGACCTTTAACCCCAGAAGAGGGCTCTACTGGATTACCATCTTCTTGGACTACGCTATCAAGAACCTCAAACTGATTAAATGTGCCATCATTCTGTCTATCCATCCAGAATCTCTTCTTGCCTTTGCCTTTATTCCGAGAAGTAACCGGGGTAAATCCCTCCTTATCAACAGGCCCATCCGACACTGGAGCTTTCCCCTTGTCCATCCTAGGAGGTCTAGAGGCAGACATGGGGGAAGATTTCAATCTGGGACATCTGCGGTGTAGATGCCCATATTCATGGCAAATTCAGCATCTGAATGGTAGGGATTCGTAATCTAGATGTTGGATCTAGGAGGAAGAACCCATGCAAATTTCCATAGAGTCTGGTAATGGATTATTCAAATCAACTTCGACACAAATACGAGCAAAAGAAATTACCTTACGGTCTTGAGTCTGTGAAGCCGATCCAACAGGTTTCCCAAGAAGCAAAGAGATTGAATGGAGGATATCTTCCCTCCAGAACTCCAATGGAAGCCTCGGCAAGCGAACCCACACAGGCACCTGCGAAGGGATCTCTTCAGCAGAGTTGAAGCCCATATGCCAAGGCTTGATGAAGAGCCCAACCTGGTTAAAAAAATAAGGGCCACCTTCAAAAGCCCTATTCCTGTCTGACATGCTTGAAAAAATAACTAGAAAATAGTTATTAGCCGCTAAAAGGATCTCCATATCTCCTTCAGGGTTCCAAACCCGACGTGCCCAGGATTCCAACATGGGAAGAGAAAGACGAAGGCCCAAAAATTTGCAGATAAGAGCATGCTTGCACCAGTACTCAACGTCCTCTGAAACTTGCTCAGGTTGAATAACCAAAACCGGTCGATCTTTCGATCTCTCCAAACATCCATTGACTTTTTTAATTCGAAGCGACCCTTTTGAAGAGGAAGTACCCTCTCCAGAAAGAGGAAGCTCAGTCCGATCCTTGATGTTGGCATGCATCAGAGAGGATGGATCTCCCATCTCTAAATCCAGGGAAGAAGCAAAACCCTGATACTCCATGCCAAAAAGAGCCCACACACCAGGCAAAAGAGGGAAGGAGGCAAGGTAGACGGCTCAAAAGCCCCAACCGCCGCGCAACCCCCGTCCAGGTGACCCACGCACCTACCAGCAACCCTACCAGCGTCCAACCATGAAGGGGAGGAGCTCACACCCCTGCCCAAGCCCCTCCAAGCCCCTACGCACTCAGAAAGACCCCCCCGCGAGCAACAAAGGCCTGCCAAACACACACAGACGCAAAAAAATGGACGCGGCTAGGGCACGCGTGCCTTAGCTCGCACCAGAGCTCCTCTCAACAACATTTTCATCATCCCATATGAAAAACTTCTTATACTCCACATTCTTAACAAGTTATCATTAAATGCACTATCAATTGAAGATTATCTAATGTCAAATGGGTTGTGGTCAAGTGATAGGGACACTTGGTTCTCATGTTGGAGACCAAGGTTCAAACCTTCCCAAGTGACATCTTAGCACAAGTAGAATGCTAAAGCAGTAGTCCCACTTCAATTGATTAGTAGATAGCAGTAGTCCTAGAGGTGACATTGGTGGTGCACACTAGAGGAATACATGATAGAGTAAGTAGGAAAAAGTGGAGTAGATGTCCTGCACAAGGAGAGAGGAGGTGAGAAGGAGGAGAATTCATGTTGGAGAAGCACATTGGAGGAAAAAACATTCAAGTTGGAGGAGCAAATTGGAGGAAAAAGCATTCAAGTTGGAGGAGCACACTAAAGGATTGTAAGAGGGAGATGAAGGAGAGAATAAATGAGGAGTGAATGTACTACAAGAGGAGAGAGGAGGTGAGAAGTAGGAGGAGCATCGAGCTAAAGAATATTAGATAGAATTTGAAGAAAGTAGAATCCTCGCTAATAATACTATAAGACAAGTGGTATCCCCACTAGAAGAAATTGTATGAAAGTTGTATCCTCACTAGTTGAATTGTAATGCAATGGTATCCCCACTAATAGAGTGTTAGTTAAATTAGTATCTGGGCCGCAACGTTGAATGTAAAGGTGGGTACCTTGCTACCAACTCTCGACTAAATAATCTATTTTTTTTAGATTGTATAATATCAACAATACCACTATTATGATTTTAGTGGTACTTCCAAGCCCCTACAAAAATCTATTGAATCTCCCTCACTCAACACATGGAACTATAATTCTAAGATAAAAATATATTCTCTAGTATGAGGAAATTAAATTCCATTCTTCACAAAAATATATACCTTATATTAACATTGACAACATTGGATTTAATATAGAGTGCTTATTATTTAAAGAATCCATTATAAAATGACATAATTATATTTAGTTAATGAGTAGAACATTCTAATTCTCACTATAGATATATTTACATTTTACAAATCCTTGGATTCATATCATTTACTTTCAAGAAGTTTTCATAGCTATTGATTGATACAACCTATATAACATTTGGAAAGATTTTTAGCATAATCGCCCTTCAATTATTTAAATGTGTCCATTGTAATACATTTACTATGATATCCCACTCATACTCATCTTGTCTATGTCATGTTGACATTGCTCACAAGTCATCACCCCTTTGGCTTGGTGAACGACATAAACCTCATCAACATGATTTTATCTATAAAATTGAATCAGTAAGGAAGTCCCTCCTACCACATGATACCTTTTGGGATCTATAACTAATCTAGGAGGATATGATATTTTAATTGATTTGTATTGCAATGATAGTAGTATGTGCCATATTTACATTTAATAATAGCTCCAAGCCATAGAATAGAATATGTGGTCATATTACAAAGATCTAACTTCTCTTCATTTATGCCACAAAAAATTGACGGCATTTTTTATGGAAAATTTCTAGAAAATGGCAAAAAAAAAAAGGATACAATTAATCAAGATTTGTAAATAAATTTTACACAATACAAACTTTTAATGTATAGTTCTAGCGTGGTTTCTTCTTGTTCTTTAAATTTTCTTGTTAAATAAAAATTTGATTAACATTTACAATTTGTCACTCTTATATTCAATTGTAATTGTAACATATTTATATTTATTTGAGTGTATCAACCCCCAAAAATACATCTTAGGCACCCGATTAGTGGTATCTAAGTTTTCTTTCTCTACATCACATCCTAGTCTATTTTATTTCTTAGTTTAATCCTTCTCTAAAATTTTCATTCCCACTCACATTCTACTTATAGAAATCGTTGGTCTCAAATATAATGAGACTTCATCTTACTTTCTTTTACTATAATTGTAAATGTAGATAAATCTACACCAAATCTATGCCAACTACATAAATGTTAAATTAGATAAAGCATAGGAGTGGTAGATCAAATAGAGTCTATGATGCATTGAGTAGAAGAGGTCTTTCGTTAAATGAGATGAGAATGGAGGTTTTTAGATTTTAATCCACGAGAGAGTTGTATGAGAATGATGTGGATTTTAAGGAAGCTTAGGTAGCATGTAAGAACCCAACTAACACAGATAAAACTTTATGGTTAGATTATTTCACTTAAGAATGTTTATTATTTAAATGATGATATTTATTCATACCTCGTGGTTTAATAAGGGATAATTTCATGAGAAAGAAGCATAGTGGAGGTCTAGTTGGACATTTTGGGGTAGAAAAAAATTAGTGTAGCCATGTGAGAGCTATTATTGGCTAAGGATGAATGGAGAAGTGAAGCATGTTGTGTGAAATTATAGGACTTTCCAACATGCCAAGGGAAAGAGTGAAAATATAGGTCTATATCAACAATTGCTTATATCGGGGAGGCCATGGGAAGATGTGTGTATGGAATTTGCTCTTGGGTTGATAAGAACCTAAAGAGGTAATGATTCCATTTTTGTTGTTGTAAATAGGTTTTAAAAGATGGAACACTTTATACCAAGCAAGAAGTCAAGTGATGCCACTCATCTTGCTACATTTTTCTTTAGAGATGTAGTAAGATTGTGTGGGTTACCAAAGAGAATTATCTTGGATAGGATATGAAGTTTGTGCATCATTTTTATGTACTTTATTGAGGAAGATGGACAGTAAGTTGATTTTTAGTTCTTCCTATCATCCATAAATGGATGGCTAAATGAAGGTTGTCAATAAAAAGCCTCAAAATTTTGTTGAGGTGTTTAATTAGAAAGAAGCCAAATCTATGAGATAGTATATTGGCACAAGTTTAGTTTACATATAACAAATTAGTTAGTAGGAGTATAGCGAAAAGTCCTTTTAGATTATGTATGGTTATAACCCTATAGGGGTAGATGACTTGAGAAGTATAGTTAATTTTGTAAGACAAAATATTGTAGTAGAGGATTATGCTAAGTATATGAATGTGTTATATAAGGATTTGAAAGAAAATTTGGATAATAGCATGATGAGACACAAGGAACATATAGATCTCAAGAGAAGAGAGCATGAATTCAAAATTGATCATCATCTAATTTTAGCTCATTTGAGGAAGGAAAGGTTCTCGCAAGGAAGTAGTTTACACCAAACTAAAGTGGAAGAAGATTGTGCCATGTAAGGTCTTAAGAAAATTGGTAGCAAATTCCTACAAGATGGAGCTTTTAGAAGGAGTGGATATTTCAACCATTTTTAATGTTACAGATTTGTACCCTTATAGTGAGGGACAAACTAGTGGAAAGAAAAGTACAATTGTAGATTATTTAATGGTAGACTAGGCACATCAATTGGTTGAGAAATAATAAGATGATGTTGAAGCAGTGATAGACTCATGAGTTAGTAATAAGACAAGAGGAAAAGAATATAATGAGTACTTGGTTAATGGAAGAATAAAATAGTCAAATAAGCAATGTGCATGCATGCATCTATAGTTGCTAAACATGGAACCTCGGTCTTAGATTTCACAAAATGTTCATGACCAGAAGCTTATGGTACATTTCACTTACCCACATGTATTAATGTGGGGGTATCTAGGTCTACGAGTGACCCTATGTCACCAAAAATAATAATAGATTATGTCTTAAATAAATAATTTGCTTTCTTTAGTTTTGGTTGTCTTAATTGTAAAGGTTTTTCAGATATGCATACTTAACAGTTTGCTATAAGAATACAATAGGTTGCTACAAGCATGTAGTAGGCTTCTACAAGTGCAAAATGGGTTACTACAAGCCACCTATGAACTACAATAGGCATTATTTAAACTACTACAAGTGTTCTATAGTGTGCTATAAGTATATTGGAAATCAATGCAAGTATTTGGAGACTATAAAAAGCATATAAGAATTTTCTAGATGTATGTTAGGAGCTACTACATGTGCTATTTATATTGCTACAAGTGATGTGATAACATGCTACAAGCCTTTGGAGTTAGGTTCTAGGTTGGGTCAATTTATTCATGTTATTATCATTACATTCAACAATATTATCAATGCCAAATAAATGTGTAACAACTTCATGTGTTTTATTAGTGACCAT
Source organism: Cunninghamia lanceolata (assembly GCA_027924645.1). Classification (NCBI taxonomy): domain Eukaryota; kingdom Viridiplantae; phylum Streptophyta; class Pinopsida; order Cupressales; family Cupressaceae; genus Cunninghamia; species Cunninghamia lanceolata. Next base: position 5,549,016 of record BSBN01000976.1, on the reverse strand, counting down.
TGTTCGACCTCATGATCAATCAACTCCTTAAATTGGCTGACACTTTTTTTTTTGGCATGGGTAGCAATTAGTCATTCAAAAATCACAATTTGGTTGTTGCTCATTCTCTTTTTTGTATTTATCAGTTTTCTTTGAGGTGATGACTAGTCATATTCTTTTGTGGGGTATTTTGTTGTGCTCCTAATTATTAATGTCCATAGAAGATGTTCAAAGGGCCATTTGTTGAGAAATCAAGTAAATAACACAATGAAAACATACCCATAGTGATCAAATTTGATTAACATATAATGATAAATCATGAAATAGAAATAATAAGAGTAACAATAAAATATGCAAACCACAAGAACAACAATATATGCGGGGAAAACCTTTTCAGGGACCCCACTACCAAAGAGAGCACACGTTTAAATTAATCACAAATAATGGAGTACATCAACACATCAACTTCTTCCTTCAGTTTGACAATGCAAAGTAACCTCACTTCCAACCCACGTGATACTACCTCCATGCCAAGCCCTCAATATATAGACTTGAGGAGGCCTAAAATCCCACCATAAGACAATACCATGGGCCCAATAGTGGTTACAAAATACCATGGTAAAAATTCTCACAATCCACTAAATGAAAGTGGCCTCCAAAATAGAAAGTAACTCCTACACAAATTTTTAAAACTAAAATGACCATAGTGAGTAATTGTTACTCCCAAGAACTCCCCCATTAAACATGAATTACACCTCACATGAACGAAAGTAGGAAGATGCTCCACTATGTCTCAAGATTGACAGTTCCATGTCACTTGAGAATAATAATAAATAATGTTCCCATCCTCACATGGGCATCCCATTTTACCCACTTGATGATATATATTTGAGATCATACATTATTGATCTATCTACATCAATAATTAAATGCATTAGGCCCTTAGGATTTGTAAGGTGAATAGCACACCCAATCCTAACAACTTTTGGAAGTTCCAACAACCTTTGGGCATGAGGGAGTTATCATTAGTGATTGATTGTTGTTCTTTAAAAGTTGACGTTCTTTGTTAGTGAGCACAAAAATAATGTTGTGGAATTTAGGATCAAGACGATGTAATGGTTGAATAGGGGAAAAAATATAATGCAAATCATTTGGGAGGACTCAAGATACAAAGAATAGGAAATAGAGATTGTCTTCAATCTGTAGTTCATCTGTCAAAGCCACAAACTATCATTAGGGCTTAATTCTAAGTGTGTATCCATTTATTTTATCCTTTCAACATGTTCGTAAGTCTTTGAAAATGTTGTTTTTTTCATATTAATGAAAATAGAAATAATTTGTGCTTCAATTGGCTTTTGTGTTTGTTTGAGAAAGTAGGTTACAAGGTTTAGGTAGTCTTTTGCTAGACACCCTTAGAACCAAGACTACATCAACTGGAGTATGATGTTTAATTAGGTAGTGATAAATATTAGAGCGAGTATGTTGTTTATCCAAGTCGTACTAGTCCATCCAGTTCTTATTGTATTGGACTTGGTCATAGTGGGTTCGTGGAGATTGAAGTGTGAGAAAAAGAAGCTAATCACACTTCAAATTTAAAAGAATTCATCTTATATGATGTTAGAATTGATTACAATATTTAAGAAGAGTAGTCAATGCCATTTATGAGTTAAAATTTTAAAAATATAAAGAGGTTTACATCTTTTTAGAAAAAAGGTCTAAGCACTCACAAAGGAATTGAAGAAACTTAGATATTTTGTCTCAAACAATGAAATCAATTTTAACTCTATTATTCACTCGAGTGTTAGAGAGAACATAATACAAGGTGAGGTAAGTCAAACATGAGCAAGTTCAATCCCAAAGTTTTTGGAGTATGATGTTTAAATAAAGCCAAAAGAGCTTGTAAGAAATAGAGACTCATGTCAACATCTACCTCACAATTTAAGTATTAACATTGCTAAGGAGAAGGTCCATTGTGTTATGGAAGAATTAGGTGGTAAGCAACCAAGTTACCAACAACTTGTACTAATAAAAATTAAACAAGCAATCCTTGACATAGATAATAATGATTGCTAGATTATAGATATATAATCGCCTATATTGAGAATGGAAAATACCCCTCAGCGCAATTCAATTAAGAGATAAATATTTAAACTACATATTATCTCATACTAAATGGAATAATATTATCTCTCTCACACAAACACACACACACACACAGAGTATGATGAATTTGCCATAATGATTAATAACAAGATTTGCAAGATGGTTGAAAAACGTAGATGAGGGTAGCTCATACGAATGAAGGTTATAGTGGTGTGTGTTGGGACCTTACATCGCATGTTCCACCAAATGTTGATTCCTCCAATAAAAAAGAAGAAAAACTTTCAAGATAATCAACCACACACACCAATTTTTATGAATTATAATTTATCATTTTTTCTTGCAAACTTTAAATAAAATATTTAAGAGTTGTGCACTAAACATATTAAAAGTATAACCTTTTATTCCTCACAATCTCTTTCGAAATCCCTTAGGATTGTGGAACTCTATAATTCCAAAAAATATAACAAAAATAGCAAGAGTGGGATTAGGTTTTTATTCTTCTGTAGCCATTTGCACTATCATAAGCATTTATTTGGCATCACATGCATTACGTAAGGAAGACCAAATTCACGTGTTTGTATTATGTTGGTCTGTACGATTCTTGAATTGGAAAGGTGCATAGTGGAATACAACCGACAATCCTTAATGAATTTGGCAGGTAAGAACTATTCTCTAAGTTATCTATAAATAATTTCCAATCATAATCCGGGGATTATTGGTAGCCCTTGACTTTGGAGATTTTATTCTCTACAAACAAATAACCTGACGCTACGAATTTCAATCAAAATGTGCCGCATGACATTCTCTTTTAACATTAATATGTTTACCAAGAAAAATAGTTTATATCAATATTTCTTTCTTTGTTGGTGAGACACAATTATGTAACCCTATTTTAAAATGTTTTCAAATGAAAAATGATTGTGGGGATTGTGGGGATCATGGTGGTTTATAAATAATGACCCCACAACCTGTAATTAGTAGCATTTTAAGAAGATCAACTGTGCAATGATAATCATGTGGACCATTTTGAGATTTGTGAGAGTTGTCCTTTATAAATGTAGTTATGCCATATGTAATAGAATGTAATAAAAAAAATCAAGAAGGTTACTAGGAACTAAATATTGGGTTTTAAATAGTTTTTTAATAAGACTATTATAAAAATTAGTTATTATAGAAGAAATGATAAAAAACTTTCCTTAACTTAGTCCAAGTCAGGTTAATTCAATGGAATGCATATATATAAGTATAAATAAACTTAGACTAATTAATAATGTTGGGTATTTGATAATTTCATAATTTGTAAAAGTTATTTTAGGAAAGTAAGTGCAATAAATAATGGGTACTTAGTTATGTGGTGAAATGTATGCAATCTGGAATAATATAGAAATATGAATGCTTTGGGATCTAAAATAGTTGATGGCAGTCTAGTATTCACTTGGGAATTAGAATATTCTATTGACTTTGTGCAAGGACGAGTATGGAGATTAGAGACAAGTTTTTGAATAAATAGGAGGAATTTGTATATCTTCCAGACGTAGAGCCAGTAAGGCTTTGAATCCAAATACATTACCTACAATAAAAGTGAACAAGTTAGTAACAAAACCTTCTTCAAAAAGATCTAAAGGGTGAGTTACATAGGCAATAAATTGTTTTTCCTCTCCAGGAATGGGTTCAATATCATAGCATCACCAACTGTGGATATGCCCTATACCTACAAACTTGTATTTTGGAATATGCAAACTTCTATTCTTCACTTCACCTAATGCACCTTTGTGTCTTCTAATATTTAAGTGTTGATGATATTTATAAATACCTTGGTAGGGTTGTCATTGTCACTAAGGGGCGCTTTCTCTTAGGTCAACCCACAAAAAAGGTGTACGAATGATTGAAAACAAAACTCTTCAGTCATGCATATGCTCCTAGGATGTTTATGTAGAACTAGATTCTTTTTAGTGCACCAAATATAAATTTTTTCACTCTTTAGAATGAGAGAGGACTCATGAATATTTAATGTGTAAAATAAATGCATTAAACACCTTTAAATACAAGGATAGAGGAATAAATTGCATAAATTTGTGTTTGGTTGGCCTTAGGTAGGAAGGGTGAAAGCGAGAGTTGACCAAATTTGAATTTAGGAAAGATGAGTTTGTGATTCTAAGGGCATCCCTATGACCATGAACTAGTCCTAGAACATGAAAGGGGTCAAATCTAGTTGGGTGACATGTGTATGGAAATATGTGCATGCATAGGTGTAATAAATAAATGGATAGGGGGAATGTATAGGGATGTGTAAATATATGGATGCAAGTAAGTGGTAAATGTGTAGGAATATGTGTAATGGATATGTATGTGGCATAGGGCAAGGGACTTGACTTTGCACAAATTTATGCATTCATTAATATGTTTATGCATCAAGGCACTGTCCTCAAAATGGACCAAAAATTAAATGGGAAATGGCATGGATATGCAAATGTCACCATTACATTTTATCCCTAATTTGAGGTGCATGTAAATCATAGAATGATCATGTATCTAAAAGTATATAGCTTACAAACATACATGTAAAGTAAATATTCAAACACCAAGGGATATGGAGTGGGGTCCATGTAAAGTAATAGACCTTGTAAGGATATGATTGCATTGGTTTGCCTTTTTTGTATATACATTCCATAGGAAACTAAAGATGGGTCTGTGTAAGCACTTGCAATTATATATAAAAGTTAAACATGAGAGTGTTAGTGACATGATATGCCCCTACAATCGGTAGAATTTATAGGATACAATTAATTATGGGAGATTAGTGAAAAATAGTACAGTAAAAGTAAATATAAGCTAAACATATAAGCATATATAGCAATATATGAAAGAATGCACATCATGTAATGATTATGTAAATGTCTTAAAAGACAAGCATGTGAAGCACATGGGCTAGAGATGGCATTGAGGAATAGTAGTGTTTCACCCAACATGGACAACGAATGGTGATGAAACCCTTAGTGGCTAGGAACACCGGTGTAAGTACATAAGCAACTATGGCATGAAGCCAAAATAAGGGCACAATGCTTGAACAAGGGCATGAAGTTGGAACATTTAGGAATGAAGATGGAATAAGGGAATAAAGCCAAAACAAAGGCATGAAGATGGAATAATGGAATAAAGCCAAAACAATGGCATGAATCTAGAATAAGGGCATGAAGCTAGAACAAGGGCATGAAGCTAAAATAAGAGCATGGAACTGTAACAAAGGCATGAACTCATACCAAAGGTATGAAGCCACAACAAAGGCATAAAGTTACAACTATGGGGTAGGTCCCCAAAATATAGCATTAGTAATCACAATGTGTAAAGGGGAAGCATGATATATCCTAATATAAAGATATGTCCATGAAGGCACAATATGTAAGGGGAAGACATGATTCCCCCATGTGTAAAGTTATGTCAATGATGACTCAAATGTAAAGGGGGAATGCATGATGTCCCCCAATGTAACTTTGAAGATGTATTAAAGTGGAGGCTTATAATCAAAATTTAATAATGGAATAATATAGACCTTAATGATTCAATACATATCATGTGATAACTAATAATGTGAATCATGTCAATGGATAAGTGTGAAAGCATGTGTAAATACAATATGATCATGAAGGCACATGTGAAATCATATCTCTGATAATCAATTTTCTCTCAAGGTCCAAGAAGGATAAAGCTATAAATATGCATGGAACATGGCATGAATTATAAAATTAGTGATAAATTGGCACATGAGTGGTCCCAAGATATACTAGTGTATATAGACACACACTATAAATCAATGTGTTCCTCTAAATGTGTCATAAGTCAAAAAGTGTCATCCACATAAGAAAGGGGTTGTCATAAATGAATTGCGTGTGAAAAATGAGCCCAAGTGCACATAAGTCATGTGTTACTATGAAATGTGAATTTTATCATTAATATGATTTGGTTTTTATATGTGTTTAAGTCTCGTACATATGTATGTGTGGATGTAAAATGTATCATGAATAATAACACACATGTAATCTATGGTGATCAATGAACCATAATATTGTAATGGAACCATAAAAATATGAGTCAATTAAGGGTCCAAGAGGAACTCCATGATTAATAGCACATGTAATAAAATAACAAGAAGCCTCATTAGGATTAGAATTAGTTTATGTTATGTATGAAAAAGAGAATGAAGAGAAGACTAGCTCGCACACTAGATCAAACCCTCTTCCACAATAGCATTCAAGGACAAGACCGAGCTAAATCACTACCATTTAAAGGAGGACTTAGCTACAGATCTTATACTCTTGTTTTCTATGGAAATATGAGATTTAATCAAACCTTTTATGAAACCCTAGGTCAAATATTCACTAAACCCTAGTTTCATAATGATTTGCTTATAACAGACAAAATATGACAGAAACCCAGAAACCAATAGCACAAGAATGATTAGGGGGATGACAAAAACTTCTCCCTAGAAAGTAGAGGTGTCGGAGGATGAAATAGGAACCACCCAAGTCCTGGAAGTGAGAATCTATAGGTTGTCTGAACTGAGAAAATGTTGCAGAGACTGCTCCAGAGATAGATCTGAGATTAGAAAGGCCCAGAAGACTAGGGCGCCAACCAACCAAGTCTTTATACAGGAATATTCTTGAACTTTTGTCAGATCCTAAAACCCCTATTCTTGCACAATCTTCTTATATCGTCACCTTTCCTAAATCCTGCACCTGTAACCTGCACATAAGACAACAAAAGAGGGTTTGGGGGTTATGGTGTTTAGGGATTTGCCTCAGTCAAATCACAGGATAGCATTCAAGCTTCCCAACACCTTTGATTGATAAAGAGAGCATGCCCTTGCAAGGCAGAGGTTGAACATGCTCTTGCAAGACAGAGGCTGAAAATAATGATGATAGAATGATTCAAACAATGATGAATAACAATGATATCACTTGTGTGATGAAATCCTTAAGAAGATGAAGATCCTTCAACACCTAAGGAGAGATAGACGATAGCTTTAAACCTGCAACACAATAACAATACATACAAATCTGCACTAGAATAACAATGAATGCTCTTGCTTGCTTTGCTTCAATATCATAAGTTAGATATTTCCATCTAGGTCATAATGAATTCAAAAACACACTTATATATGCTTTCCCGCTAACATTCATCAAATTAAATCACAAGAGCTGACAAAGAGAAACCTTTTGAAAGGTCTCATGCTGACATGCCACTAATCTACCCTGACCAATTAGGGAGGATTTGGACGGTTGGCGCCCAAATCCAATGGCCCCTTTTTAGTCTAAGATAAGCTTAGTGAGGTCCCAAGGTCCTAGATTGTCATGGGTGTTGGGAAATTTTCTTTAGGATGATCAATTATAATGCATAATGTAATCACGGGGACCTAGGAGTTAAATAAGGAGGTAAAAAGGCAAGTGTCCACATTTTACTCCATAACAGTTTCAATGTGAGGTTCTTTCTCTTTTTGTTATCACTCTTCTAGCTCCATCAACTCATTTCCTTGAGATGGTAGCCTATTTCATGATGTTTTCTCATTTCTATTAGTTCAACAAATCATTTATAACCTTGTTCATTCTTTCCAAGTCCAATAACTCTATATCCAATCTTTTTCATAAGATTATATCAAAGACTATAAATTTGTTTAAAGGATGGCTTAGGAGGAGGTGACGATGATGTATAAGATGTATCACTCATTGGGTTACTCACACATACACGTCTCCTTTGCATCCTTATATGCCTCATGTGTTTTCCCATAGATATAAGGATCCATGTATAAAGATGGAATACCATAAGCTTTAGGATCCACATGATTTTCACTGACACCACAAGGTGTAAAATCTAATGAGCTCCAATCATCATCATGGAAAGTATTATAGTTAGGTGGTAAAGGTTCATTTTTTGTAATGCAATTTTTAGATTATCCATTGATTGACATTTGTTGTAGGGTTAAGGATCAAGAGGTATATGACAAAGATTCTCTTTATACCATTATTTAACACATTGATGTCTAGAGTAGAGGGAACCACTCTTATAGAGTACAACCATGGACACCCAAGAGGGATATTGTAATTTATTTTTCTAGGCCCATCACATGGAACAATGTGTTTATCTTGCATGGACTAACTTTAATTTGAACAATCATAGTACCCAAACAAACTCTAGGCACAATATCAAATTCTCTAATAGTAATATTTAATGGTTGTATCTTTGAAACGTCTACTTCTAACATTTTAAACGATATTTAGTGTATATGCTAAGGCTAGATCCATTGTCAACTAAATACTGTTTAATGATTGCTTCACCACATTCCACCATGATATGTAAAAGTAATGCTTCCTTAAGTAATTTATTAGGTTGAATTTCATTATCTTTGAATGATATATCATGATTTTCTATGTGGCCAATAGACTCTATCAAAGATGTTCCTATAGAGTAGTAATGAATGCAACTTGTATTTTGTAAGGCATTCTACATTATCTCTATAAAATGTTATGTACACACTAAGTCCCTTAGAGATATTGATGCAGGAGCATCCAGTGGTGTAAGGGCAATCTTGCATCATCCAACAAAAAAAAATATGTTTCAAAATTGTTGATGTTCTACCCATTTCTTCTCAAAATCTGTGGTTCTGGTCCCATAATCACCTGAATAATAATGTAGAACTTTCATTTTTCCAAACTGCTAAAAATAGTAAACTGCTATTTTTAGAAAGTTTGCATTTGGGCATGGAATGAAGTCAAAATTTACAGGAAGTTACATAATGGAAATATAAGACCTTTGGCAAAGGAATCACACAAAGATCATTTGCAAGCTAAAAGATATTAAAGTTTTTATTTCCTAAAAAATGCCTAAAAACTATTCAAACTTAGGTTTGAGGCACTAAACGGCCCCGTACGGGCCTGAAAGGGCCAAAACTAGAAAAGCTAGTTCTTAGCACGTAGAGCACTCTACGAGCTTTCTGACGCATAAAACGGTTCGTCAATCGAAGTCCCGGATGAAAAGTTATGGCTCCCGGAAGTTGACCTATTTTTGGAGGGAGATGCAAAATTCAAAATTAGGTTGTTGGCCGCCAAAGAGGCTATTAATAACCATTTTTGGGAACCCTAGGCAGGAGAAGAGTTAAGGGGGCAAGTGTAGAGTCAAGAATAGGTGGGAAAATAGACTCTATCAAAGATGTTCCTATAGAGTAGTAATGAATGCAACTTGTATTTTGTAAGGCATTCTACATTATCTCTATAAAATGTTATGTACACACTAAGTCCCTTAGAGATATTGATGCAGGAGCATCCAGTGGTGTAAGGGCAGTCTTGCATCACCCAAAAAAAAAATGTGTTTCAAAATTGTTGATGTTCTACCCATTTCTTCTCAAAATCTGTGGTTCTGGTCCCATAATCGCCTGAATAATAATGTAGAACTTTTAGTTTTCCCAAACTGCTAAAAATAGTAAACTGCTATTTTTAGAAAGTTTGCATTTGGGCATGGAATGAAGTCAAAATTTACAGGAAGTTACATAACAGAAATATAAGACCTTTGGCAAAGGAATCACATGAAGATCATTTGCGAGCTGAAAGATATTAAAGTTTCTGTTTCCCGAAAAATGCCTGAAAACTATTCAAACTCAGGTTTGAGGCACTAAATGGCCCCGTACGGGCCCGAAAATGGCCAAAACTAGCAGAGCGGGTTTTTAGCACGTAAACCACTCTGCGAGCTTTCCGACGCATAAAACGGTTCGTCAATCAGAGTCCCAGATGAAAAGTTATGGCTCCCAGAAGTTGACCTATTTTTGGAGGGAGATGCAAAATTCGAAATTAGGTTGTTGGCCGCCAAAGAGGCTATTAATAACCATTTTTGGGAACCCTGGGCAGGAGGAGAGTTAAGGGGGCAAGTGTAGAGTCAAGAATAGGTGGGAAAATAGAAACCCTAGCTGATTTGGGGGTTACAGAAGGTGGAAGATTCTAGAGCCTGGTGATGGTAGCTGTAGTGTGTTGAAGCCTGTAGAGGACTGATTCCTCTGATTGTAATTAAGCTTCTGTAATGTAATGAGTTACCCAGATCAATAAAAGAAAGTTCTATTCTCTGTGTTCAATTTCTATTATTGTATGTTTTATGATTAACCCCCTTGATCAGATATTTTATCTTGAGTACTTTTTAACTGTTGAATAATGTCATACTCATGTAGCTTGAGGTGCATAAGGTAAGTTAAGTCACTCCTCAAAATGGGCCCAAAACTAAATGGGGAATGGAATGGGTATGCAAATTTCACCATTACAATAAGTTACTTAAGAAAAATCAATGCAACTAAAACATGATAAATTAATGGGTTGAGTGTGATATAATTGAGATGAATTAGTTGAGGCAAGAATTATATATGTGATGAAACTAAATTGAAGAATATTAGGGCTTACTTTAGAATTGATGTGATGTGAGTTTTGATTGATCTAACATTATGACAAAGACCCATAATTGAGAAGTGATATTATATTCTAGATCACAAAATTGAGATGACTTAGGCTTGAAAATTTGAGGGTCTAGGACATAATTATGCCAATGATCTTGTCCAAGTGGCATGATTACTTCTTGAGCAAAAGTAGTGCTTCGAAACCTACAAAACATGTTCATTTGATATATATTTGAACTAAGGAAAACTTGGTGGTGCTATGGAGCATTCTAGGACCTTCTATGCAAGGATTAAAGTTTTAGACTTCCTTACACCTTAGTCAAGCACTAAATTTGAGATAACAATAATAAAAGAGATAAATTGTGGAAATGAATCTTGATGTGTGGTGGGTGTTGGGACCTAGATTTTCTAGCTCCCAAATTTGCATTAATTTTTCCCAAAATACATCGAAAAGATCCCTGAGCTGATCCCTTGTGTTTTGTATTATGTTTTGGCCTTTGAAAATTCTATAAAATCCAAACAAATTGATAAGTATAGCAATTTCAGCCTTTTATAGCCTACTGAGAATAATTTCGACGAGTTCCTAGTTCTTAGGAACTCACCGAAATTATTCCTATTTCTCATTTGATCCCCGCTTCTCAATAGGGACTTAGCGCACAAAAAGATAAGATGTTTTGGCAAGTTCCTAGTTAGTAGGAACTCACTAACAACAAGGAAAGAAGGATGGGCATTAGTGATTTGGCTTGTTCCTAGAACTTAGGAACTTGCCGACAATTTCCTAGTTCTAGGTGAATCTCTGATCACTGATAAGGAGTAATGGTAAAGAATATTTACAATCCATGTTCTAAGGAAAAGGAATGAAAAATATGGAGAAAATGAAGATAGTGGTGAGTCCCCAATGGATGGGAAATCACTGACAAGGTGGAACTTGTCAAAGTTTTCCTTGGTTCTTAGAACCAAGGAAAACCTTGATGAAGTTCCTGGTCCCCTTCAAATTGCTAACAAGGCATAGAGAAAAAAATTGGAAAAAGATTAAGGCATGAAGTTAAGTGTCCAAGAGAAAGGACAAAGAAAGGAGCAAGATTTCAGAGAGTTCTTGGTGAGTAGGAACTCACTGACAAAAGAGAAAAGAGAAAAGAAAGTAAGTTTCAGTGAGTTCATGGTGACTAGGAGCTCACTGAAAAAGTTCCTGACAGGCTCTTACATGTTGACAAACACAGAAATGAAAATTCTAAAGTGTTGTAACAGCATAAAAACATGTTTTTTGTGGTTTGCAAATTTAAACGCCTGCCTACCTCTAAGATTCCCATTAAAGCCATGTTTGACTAGATTGGAGGTAGGTAGTGATTGAATGCAGTGGGTGGATGAAGATTAAATGTGGTAGGTGGGTGCCCTAATCTACTTTCCCACTTAAACTATAATAAGTGAAAATGTAATGATAAATATACATGAAAAAAGATGTAAAACAGGCTAGTCACTAAGCCATCTTTCTAGAGGCCTGCAGGTGTAGAGGATCATCTAGGGTTTCAAATCATGCAAGTTCATTCCAATGGGAGTAGCTTGTTGGTAAATCATAGGGAGATTTGTAATGTAATGGTATTTTTTAGTAGAATGTCGCCATGCCTATTTGTAAGTTTTTAAGGAATCCCTAGTTGCAACTATGTGTTTCCTCATCACACATTTGCTAGCATGATTGTAATGTAGATTTGATGAATGTTGCAACATTTTAATTCACTGCAAGCTTTGTGATAGTTATTTCTACATTTAAATGAATTCTTATTGTATTGGAATGGATTAATAAGTATACTTTATTATTTTGTAACAAATATGTGGTGTTTGTTTCATGCATAGCTCATATTCCTTTTGGTTTCAAGTTGTTTCCTACTGGTCATTTGGACTCTGTTACCCAATGGAGAGGCACCAATATTGGAAGTTCACAACCAATCATATGCCTTCAAATGAAAAAATCATTTACCAGTAGCTTAGGAGTAGATTGGTAGATTAATTTAGGTTCTACCCATCATTGCAACCCATTGTCTTGAAAATGAATATATATTAGGTGAGCTAGTGTCAGATAAACATGTAGAGACTTGTAATGATGTGGGAGCAAGATGAAAGTGTGTATATATTGTTAAGTAGATTCATCTTCAGTGATTGAAACTAATTTTGTCTTTGGTTGCACTTATATCCTTGCTTTTAATCTACTGTTAGTAAGGTCTTGTAAACTTGTTCCTCATTGCCATGAAGGCGTGGTAGTCAAAGCCTTATTTTAAATTATTTTCATATACTAAAACCTCAATAAAATACCCCCTAGGTTTTACAAATCCTGAAGAAGAAGAGGAGTTGGACTAAAACCACCCTTTCTTTGTTCATATATCATTCTCCTTGCTTGCGATATTTGTTTCCCCTTTGGGTCACTCTTGGTGATAGTGTTAAAGGAGAGGGCTTGTGTTTTTGGGAGCCAACAGTGGGAATGAATTCCATTGAGTTGATCATTAAATATTGTTGAATCATTTTTCAAATAAATTAATGACCATGTCTAAAGATGTCCTTAGAGTGTGATTTAACAATGAATGTGTTGATCACTCAATTGCTAATTGTTGATGGTTATTGATGTCCAATGCAAACATATAAATATTGATGATGGATTCCTACAAAATAAGGAAATATTTTGTGTTCTTTTGATACCTAATGATAAATTTTTGATGATGTGCTAGTGTCCTAAGAATTTATATATACACACAACCCTATAGATATAATTTAAAATTTTGGTGCCCATGCCAATGGGTAGCGGTCAAATTAGCCTTGAAATGTAGGAATTTAAATTTTGGAAAGGGGTGATATAATCACACTTGTGGTCTAGTTTAAAAGTCAAAATTGCATGTGTGATCCAATCTAGGAGGAGAAAATTAAATTAAATTAGCTTAGTCAAGTTTTGAACTAATGGATATTTCATATTCAAGTACATGGTTTAGGCTTGGGGTTAGTGAGCACACCAAAATAGCCAAATTATGCACTAAAATCATGCTTCAAAGACATTAACCCAAAGTGGTATGAATCAAGTGGGGAAAAGTGTAAGGGTATGCATATTTCTCCTCTACATTTCTCCCTGTATGCATCTAAAAATGGCTAAGTTGAATTAAATAAATATTTTAATATTTATTTTTCTCATTCCTCTATCAATTAAATAAATATTCTAATTTATTTAAATGATTCACATTCCTCCAATAATTAAATAAAATCAATTTATTTAATTAAATCATCTAAATTCCTCTAATGTCTCATCTAATTAAATAATCCTAAATTCCTCTATCCCAAAGTCCTAATTTCATAAATCCACATCACCTTTCCACCTCACCATGTTGCACACATAATTAAATATCTTAATATTTAATTAGCTAATTTCCCTCACCCACATGTCCTATTTCTCCTCCAATCAAGATCGGTTAACTCATCAGTCAAATCAGTAATCTAATCAATCAATTCACTTAATTGGTTAGTCTATTATGTTAACTCCCATAACTCATGAAAGGAGCTTGGACACTTGTCCTCTTTTGATTCGCGCACAAAGCTCCTCAAGCTTCTTCAACCGTACACATCATAGGTAATCCCTCCAGTCATGGATCTATTGACACTTGGATTTGGCCTCTCTCAGCCTATATAAACAAGGTTCTCACACCCATTTTGTAATCCACTCAAGCATTCGTAGTCTTACTTTGCAAAAATCCTACCAGCATGCCTTTGGCAAAGTATCTCCATTGCATTTGCATAACCTCATTATCATCATCCAACCATGTCTCCATTATCCATCATCCATCTTCATTAGAATTGCATTTGTAGTTTAGTCTTCGTTGTACATTCCAATCGCATCCATTCTCCTATTGTCATCTTCAACAGCAAGGAAGTACACACTTTTGAGAGCTAAAATCATACACAAGATCGATATGAGATAGGCAACAATGGAAGCTATGAGGTAAATCAGTCTACGAAGGTATTATCTTTTGTTTTCTTGCATTTGGATCAATTTCATTGAGTTACTGGATATTTAGTTGTTTAAAACTATTGTTCATATTTCCTCTAACATTTATGGCGCCCACTGTGGGGCCCACACCCTTGTTCTAATCCCTTTTTGTTCAAGCATGCAGGTGTTTCATTGTTCATGGGTTTTGCTGATTTTCTCTGAGTTTGCTTCAAGGGTTTCTCAAATTTGCCCACCATTCTAATCTCTTCTTTTTTTTTTTGGAGAAAATATTTTTATAGATCTGAATAGATAAATAAATATTATAGTTTGTAGTTTTTTTTATCTTATATATCCTTACTATTTGTTGTTCATATAAGGGATTTCTATAGATCTGTCAACTCCTAAACTACATCAGGTTGCTCTCTACAACTGGCAACATCACGATCAGCCAACATTCTCCATTAGGGATCACCATTATGTGGTCAAGGACATAATTTTGGCCGTTGATTAGCAGCTCCTTGTTTGGCCTTTGTGTGATCTGTTGATTTGTTGTAGAAGGCCATCATTTCCACAGTAACTAGCATCTACTTCTGTTGCAGTGTGAATCACGACTTGACTTTAGTTTTCTACAAGCCGCTCATGATCCATCTATTTTAAGCATTCAACCAAGCTGACGCACTTCAAAGTTATTCACAAACTTCTCTGTAGTCTACAAAGACTTCAATCTACACATTTTTGCCTACAATCCTCGGTCGCTATTTGCAAAGGTTAGAAGCTACAATTATCACTAATGGTTGAAGTTTGGTTTTAAGAAGCCTGGTCATGGTCTCCACCATTGATAAGCAGTTGAAATCTTCATCGACGCCCCTATTTTTTGGCATTAGTTCAAACTTTTATGGTTTGAAACGGCTGATCTAAATTGTTTGGAAGTGATTGTGTTTTTTGTGGATCAGAGGAGTTGAGCAGTTACATCATTTTTTGGCACCTTTTTTTGCAAAATCTTTGACATTAACTTTTGTTGCAAGTATAATCGATCGTCGAAGAAATATCTTTCAACTACTGACAAAGGGTTTTTGCAAGTTTTAAAGGCTTGGTTTAGGCATTATCATACAATTTGCATACAATATTCACTTAGTTTTAAATTAGGAGGAGTAAATCGCATCATTGCTCATACAAATTTGATACAATTTTCACATATTCCCAAACTAGGTGTTTAAAATTGAACAAATCTTTCAAGTCAATCTTGCATTTACAAATCTCCCATCTAGCTTAAATTAAAGGAAAGTAATTTGTTTCATCCTTCAACAACAATTTCACATAGATTTGTTTAGGGGGATAAAAATGAACCATGTTTTCAAAGTTTTTGCTATCTTGTCAAATGGATTGTGTTTGGTAGATTAAACACACTTTATTTTTTTGGTATTTTTAACTAGCAGGATAAAGAACCAGTGTACTATGTGCTTGAAAATGATGATAGGACTATGCTCTCCCCTTTCTTAGGTGACCAAAATGCCAAACTCATCATTTTATTTGTGTAACCTTTAGAAGAGGCATGCCCTTGGAATTCCTTCCTTCCAAGCGAGATGACCTCGAGCGATAACGAGCTAAAGCCAAACCACTTCCAAGTCACTATAAATAAATTGTGTTTGTGATGAAAATTACAAACAATGGGTACTGCTATGTTACACCGACAAATGTTTCCCCCAAAACCCTATAGAGCGTAACCTCTGCATGCTGGGAAGCCTCCTTATCGGAGTGAATTGCCACACATGTAACCTCCCAAATGAATGTCCATACTAAAATGCCATTTTTTTAGAAAGCCAAAAACCCCTATTTTTTGATGCAGGAGGTCGGACCTCTAAAGCTGTCCAACGTCATACACTTTGTAGACACCTAAAAATGTCTTTTACCATCAAACTGACTCCCAACATCCCTAAACATACCAATTTCCTTTCTAACCAATTAATTAATTTTTTATTTAATTAATTATCCCTTCATCACCTAATTTTACATCATTTTATCCCCAACAATTGAATTAATTCTATTAATTCAATAGTCCAAACTTTAGCCAATTGATTTAATAAATATGCAATATTTATTTAGTCAATTTCTCCCTCCTCTCTAAATCTAATTAATTAGCTAAATCATGTTTAACTAATTAATTCATCCTATTAATTGACCTATCCCTACCCTAGGTAATTAAATAGCTATTATTTAATTGCCTACCCTAGCCTACCTCATCCTAGCCCTAGGATTAATTAAATACAACCTTATTTAATTAATCTTAAACCTCTCATTAAGATGGTCAAATCCAACTTAACACCCTTCCCCACATCCTCCAAATAAAAAATTGGAATATATCCACATAAGTCAATTTTTTATTTAAATATATCCCACATCACAATTAATTCCTCTTACGACCCCTTACCACCCCCATACCTCATTTATCTCCACTTATCCCCAAATAAATTTTTAATTCATTTTACATTCCCCATATGAATCTTTAATTCATAAATATTCCATCTCACCCATACTCATTTAATTCCCCCTTTTCTCAAAATGAATAAAAGATTTACTTTTATTCCTAGCCCTCCATTCCTCCAAGATCAAATCTGGGCCCTCCACCTCATTTTCATCCTCCACCATTGATCTTCCAGAACAATCTCCACCCTTGGATCAAAATCCTCCAAAAATCTATAAATAGAACCTCTCCCAAGCCATTTGGGGATCCAATTTTCATGTAATGTTACCATGCCCAAATATCTATTGAGCTAATTAGTGAGTTGTCTTTGAGATAGTATTGCACATTTGAATCAATTAGGGTATATCTTGTCTAGGAGCTCTTGGGTACAAAGATTTATTCCCTTTTTGATGAGATTGGGTTTTCATGTCTAGGTATAACTATTTGTTTTGATTATGCATTTGGTTTGTGCTTTTACCTTTTGATTTGAATCACCTAATCATATTGGCATGCCTGGTGGGACCCACAAGGTCCATATCTAATCTTCTTTTGTGAGTTTTTGTCTTGAAGACATGATTTTGCAAGACTAGTGCTATCCAACTGCGCAGTGGCGCTATCTCTGGCATATTTTGGCACTATATTCTATTTTAGCGCTATTTTGCGCAGCACCTTTCTTCCTTAAAACTCACTCACATGTCCGTTTGACCTATGTTCTCCCTGCTATTTTTCCTGTCTAGCTGCTCTCTGTCTTTGCAGGAATCTTGAATGAACAAGGGGAGGTTATGCCGAAATTTTCTTAAAACAAAGCATACATTTTGGCATTTGTCTTATCTTGTTTTTCATTCATTGGACTAACAAGACTAACAAGCTATTTATCTTTGCAATTTTACCCATTATTCTAGTTAGGAAGACCTCCATTTTGTAGGACAGACGAGTTCAGACGCGTATTGGCACTATCGGCACCCAGCGCAGTGCCATTTTCAAACTATGACCACACCCTTTGACTATAGGTGCAGTGGCGCATTGTTAAAGTATTATTAGTGCTATTGTCTATTTCAGCGCTTTATACATGTCATATTAGCACTATTTTATATCGCAGCACCTTCCTTGTATCATTGTAGCACCATATTGTCTACTGGCACCTTCTGTCTTCTGTTTTAGCGCCATGTGGTGAATCAACGCTATCTGTCTGTACATCAGCGCTATTTGTCTAGGTGTCAGGTTTCTAGGGTCTTTTATGTTAGTAGTGTCATTGCAGTCCACAGTGGCACCATTATGTCTTTGTTTTAGCGCTATTTTTAGAGACTAACTTTGCATCCTGTGCAAGTACTGACAAGTTGTTTGCAAGTCATCAACATTATTTTGTAGACACTAACAAGTTTTTGCAGGGTGTTTATCTTTAGCTTAGCAAACATTTTAATTTTGAAATTAAAAAGAACCCTTGCATGTTAGCTTAAACAACATTTTGATTTGGTGCAATAAAAATTGATCAACAACCAACAAACAAATCTTTGTGTGTGTGAGCCTTAGTTTAGAACAAACATTTGAATTTGGTTTTCTAAAATTTCACAAGTGTGTGCCAACAACTCTATCAAAAATATTTCAATTTTGGGCTTTTAAAAAGAACCACAAAGTGCATCAACAAAATCATTGGATTAAAAAGAACAACAATCTGCATTCTTCACTCATATAAACAAGAAAACCAATCTAATTTGTGTGAAGTGTTTTCGTGATTTTGTTTGTAGTGTGAAAAAGTGTATGCTCTTCCCTCGCACCATTGGTGACCTTGGGAATCAAAAGCTTTTCAGAAAACTTGCATAAATCACCCCCAACATAATCCAAGGAACTAAAATGAACCATGTTTAGTGTGATGCAAGCACAAAGAATACGTATGCTCTCCCCTCGCATCTTTGTATGAACTTGGGGATCAAAAGTATTTTTGTGGTTGTGTTGCTTTTGTTAATCCTTAGAGGGCCTACCACCCTGCTTCGAAAGGTGGGAATGACCCAAGCGGCAACAAGCTAAAGCCAAGCTCTTTTGAATTGCTATATAAATTAATGTGTTTGGGACAAAAGTCACAAGCAACAGGTGTTGTGTCATACCGACAGCCAACCTCCCCCAAAACCCTCCAAGGTGTAACCCTTGGAGGTTGGGAGACTCCATAACGGAGAGTAGCGCTGCCGCACGTATGGCCACCTAAACGAATGCACTTGCTACAAACCTTTGTTTAGCAAGCCAAAAACCTTCTATTTGTTGACGCAGAAGGGAAACCTTTGAAGCAGCCCCGATTCATGCGGTTCTTAGCCGAGGTAGCAAGGACAATCCTAAGGTTTGGTGAGGGACAAGCCTTCATGGAAACCTAGATCTTGGTATGCATGAGAAGTGTGTGCAATTGTAAGGAGGATCCGATGCTACCAAGATCTTGGAGCTACTCGCTTTGAATAGGCACAACTAGGGGATTCAACAAATACTGTCATATCTTCACCTTAGGTTGTGCAAAGTGTTTGTTTAAGAAAATCATATGTCTTTTCACAAACAAAATCTTGGTTATTGTGTGTTATTATGCTTGAAGTGCTTTTTAAGAAACTTGCCAAGAGACAATAAAAATCATTTGATCAAACTTCATATCAAAACAAATCCAAATTTGACATCAAAATCTATCTTTTTCACAGCCTCGACCAACACTGCCCTATTTTAGCGCCATCTCTATCTGCTTTTGGCACCATTTCACTTGTGAATTGGCACTATTTGTAGATTGACTTGCCTAAAACTAAGACCAATTCCATTGTGATCTTTAGCACTTGCTTTTCCATAATCCATAGTCACCTTCCAAAAATCCGTCAGCACCCCATCCATTTTCTAATCAAAATTTTCCAAATCATACCTTCATTTTGACCTTAGAGAATCAATCATTGGACCCTTTGCTAAATACCATAATCTACTCAATTTCATATCCATTCATCCTCATTGATCTTTACATACCTTTTTGGACCAAAACAAAAAAATCCTTGCAACAAGAAATCATTCCAAAATCTAAAAACATATCCAAAACCTTCTAAATCAAAACACCCATCGAAAAAAATCGTCAACCAAAAAACTTGTCATCCCTTTGAGTTAAGGCTAGATCTAGATTTCATCTTTTACATCATATTTTTCTTGAAGAGTCATTAGTCAACCTTTCAAGTGAAATAATCATCCTTCTTTGTGTAAGGTCATTAGTCTACCCCAAACAAAGAGAAACATCCATTTATGCTACACAAAAATAGATCTTACTAAAGCTCATTTCCTTTTCAAAAACATCATCCTAATCTCTCATACCAAAACATCTAATTCATCCAAAAAAATCTCACCAATCCAAATCAACATCAAAATCTCTTTCTTCAAATCATCCTCAAAACAAACTCCATCTCTCATCACCATTTTGGTCCAAAACATTGTAAACAACAACATCACCCACTCCTATCATCTCTAGATTGACACTTTTTTGGAGAATCATCTTAGAAGTGAGAACTCTATCCCTTATCACACCACAATCACTCTTTCATCTTCGATTCCACTACCACATCCTCTTTCGGGTCCAACAAATCAATTCGGATTCTATAAGGTCTTCATCCCCTTTTCATCCACCTCAAAATCAAATCCATACACTTGCATGCCCATAACTAGATCACAACACAAGAAGAATCAAGCAATGATAGATTTTGGAATGCCTAATACCAATGACAACAACATACCAATCAACCAAACACACAATCTACCTATGGTCTTTAAAATCCCAACATATAATCCCAATGAAAATCCCTTCCATTTCTCACAACAACCACCACCACCACCACCACCACCACCACCAACACAAAACCTCCCCACCATGTCCCAAGATGATCTAGATGTCTTGAGCTTTACACAAGATGCTGATAGCATGGACCTACTAGACAAAATCCTAAGGTCGGATCCAAATAGATATCTAGATTATCTTCTCAAAATTGGTGCTCAACCACCCCACAACACAACATCGCCGAACCATCCACCTCTAACATCAATCCTACCACATCCTCCCAACCATCTACATCACACACCCAAACTATCATCCCACAAACATCAACTCCCACCATATCTACTACCACCACAAGCTCTAATGTCACCACATCTACAATCCTTGCAAGTGTCTCCAATCCTATCACCTCCCAACCTATCATCACATCCACCTCCACAACTACCGTAAACTCTTCCATTCTACAAATCACCTTGGGCATACAAGGGAACCTCATGCATGCAAGTGCTTCCACAAGTGTGCCTCCACTTAACCCTCAAACCATAGCATACATGTGACAATTCTTTCCGCAACCACCTTTAAACACAACCAACCCATCCAACATCAATCCATCTAACGTCAACGCATCCATTGTCAATCCTTCTCATCTCACATATCTACATAATCCTGTAACATCATCAACACATCATAATCCCAACCCCCAAATACCCCCACATATTCTCCAACAAATCCACGCCTATCAACAACAACTCGCACAACTCAACCAAAACACCATCCCGCACTATCAAAACGTAACATCCCAAAACCTCCAACATCAAACACCACCCAATCTCCAATACCTCATCCATCAGCAAACCCATACACCCCAACCACAATCAACACTGAATCTCTGTCATGCCCACATTTTCCTTGTGGTCACAACACACATCGCATGTGTCATAACCACATCTGTCATGTGGTTGTGACACGAGATATGAAAAACTTTTCTCACACTGTCCTAAAAACCCCTTTCGCATGCGTACGCATGCTCAATGGTGTTCTCTCATGGCGAAACACTATACTCTTCGGCGGAATACAAGTACAATGGCGTGCAACCAGAAGCATATAGATCAACAAGAGGGTCTATACAACGCTGCTAACGTCATTGCAAGAGTGAGATTACCAAAGTCCTTAAATCGAACCCTCGGCATTATTCGGTAGCAGAATGCCTTACGGCGTTAGTGGGAATTACGCTGCACTCATTTACGCACGTGGTTCGCTGATAGAAGAACCACTCCCCACGACGCCTTGTTCTGACTAAACCGGCTAGTGATCTCCCTATTTAGTCATTTTTCAGCCAGGCACGGTTGTCTGTCTCCTCTCTTGTTTCCTGAAACATACCCCTCCTATGACTTAGCATTTTCAACAAGGCGGTTTGGTTGCCCTCTCTTCCCTTTTCACAAGTTCTTAATTCTGATTATATCTTTATCGCCCTTACCTTAACTATTTCTTAGTTCATTTAGTGTGTTTATATTTCGGTCTCTCTCTCTCTTTCATTTTCTATGCTTTCTTTATGTGCATCCTGACCTTTCTTCATGATTTACGTCAATCAGGGTTATTACTGCAGCTATTGTTGATATTAAACCTAATTTCAGGATGATCTAGGTCACAAAGGCTGGTTTACTATTTCGCTGGACTCGGTCTCCTAATCTTTCCCGATCTAGGTTCCTCCTCTTCGTAAATACTTAGTCAACTTGTTCCTAAGCAAAACTGGCAGAAGGGTCCGTCAACTTAGTTCTCTTATCCCGTGTGAGAAATGTCGCGCATTTTCTCCTCTGTGTTTTCCAATGTTAGTTTTTTTTTTCTTCTTCGGAACCTCTTACAGGTTTACATATGAGATCGTTTGCTACAGTTGAGATTAATATGGCCACATGGATTGTCAGTGGTGTCTTCTTAAGTTTATTTCCAGTGTTCTTTTGAGCAAAGAGTTGTGTAATTTTCCTCTTCAATTTCTGGGTGATTATTAGTACGTTAATAGTTGAAACTTCCGAGAAACTCTTTCCAGAGTATCACTGCATATTCCTAAACTCTCTTTTACATTATAATTTTATTTTCTCTTGTTTAGAATTACTGTTGTTACTATTACTCTTAATTACGATTCATACACTGATTGTGACTCGTATGACGTTGTCAATAGATGTAGGTGGTTCACCACTTTATAAAACTCTGTTCATGGTAATATATCTTCTTTGGTTGTTGTGTTCAACACTTAATAACATCTACTGTGAGAATATAATTTATATATATATATTTGTTTTTCTCTATCCATGAGACATAGTTTATAACGATTTGAAACGAGGGTCCAACAATATGGTTCATAGATTTACTCCTATCGATATGATATATATATATATATATATCTATATATATATATATATATATAATATATTTATTTTAAAGTCTATGCATAGACGAAATTGGTTTACCACGATATATATATATATATATAATCATTATTATATTATATATATAGCTATACACATAGACATATATAGTATATATATATGCCTATATATATAAAGCTATATAAAAAAAAACTGTATTTATATTACAAATACACCACTCATATGTTAGGGCCCAAGCCCTAACATTTTTTATTGCTTTAGATTCACAGCAGACGGCGGCCATGGGCGGCGTGACAGAGGAGCAGGGCCGGTGGTGGCCGCAGAGCGGCGGGCAAGACCTGCGGTGGCCGCAGAGCGGCGGGCCTGATGCAGGCCGCGGGAGGCATAAGGGATTGGGGGGGGATGTGGAGTGGGGCGGAGCCCCACCCACATTCCCACGACGTGGGGTGTGGGTGGGGCTCCGCCCCACTCCACACCTTCATATATATGCAAGAGGGTCTGCGGTGGGGATTTCTCCCCCCCGCCTATTCTAAAACCGCGACTGTCTTCTAATCCGCGGCTTAACCTTTGACAGTCTTTCACAATTCTTTGATTTTTATCAATAATAATATATTTACACACACACATATATATATATATATATATTTATATATTCATATATAAATATATATATATATATATGTATATATAACAACGATAATATATTTATATATATATATTTTATATATATATATATAAATATATATATATATATATCCCCCTTTTTTTTTTATATTGAATAAAACATTCAATTTCATAACAATTATAATTACTTTCAATTTCTCTATTATTCTATAAAATGAGAATTACTCAAAAAGAGAAATAGAGATATTTATTTTAAAAAAAATATTCTTTATGTATTTGTATAATTCCAATTCCCAAAATTTCTCAAATTCACTACTTTATGCATTTTCTCCAAATCAACCTGTTAGAAAGAAATGGTCATAACAATTAGATATAAATATATATATATATATATATATATATATATATATATATATATATATATATATATATATATATATATATATATATATATATATATATATATATATATATATATATATATATATATATATATATATATATCCCAAATTTCCATTGTTATAAACATTTAAGACTTGTATATTTACAACAGATTATATTTACATGCTAGATTTCCTCTAATTATTCTAACTTAACAGAATCCATTAATATGGAGAATAACTCAAATATTTAAAACTGTCTTTTCCATTTTAACATTGAAAAGAAAATTAGCATTTCAACTAGTGAAGCAATTCCAAACTTTCAATGTAAACAACTCAGATTTAGTTGCAAAAACGAACTTATTCTTTTCAGTAATACTTGAAACACAAAAATTGCTATTGAACAAAGGTTGCAAACATCAACTTAAAAATTTAAGCACATTCATATTATAGCTTCTCAATCATGAATACCAACTTTCCAGATATGAACTTTCTCCTCCCAAATAGTATACCACTGAAAACTTATGACAACCAATAAAAGTCCAATAATAACAAGATCAGGGA
The DNA here is from genome assembly GCA_027924645.1 of Cunninghamia lanceolata. Lineage (NCBI taxonomy): Eukaryota > Viridiplantae > Streptophyta > Pinopsida > Cupressales > Cupressaceae > Cunninghamia > Cunninghamia lanceolata. Next base: position 5,524,363 of record BSBN01000976.1, on the reverse strand, counting down.
GGTGATTTTCTTCACTCCCAGAATATCATTAATTTACAACAATAACAAGAGAGGTGTTCTCTCTTCATCTCTATGAAATGAACCAGGCCTAATTCACATGACAAGAAGATGAACTGTTTCTTTATAAATAGCCAACCAGAAGCTCCAAGAGAAAAACCTGCGTATCAAAGACAAACAAGAAGAAAAGACCACTCGTCTAGCTCTCCTCCCTACCGTAGACCCGCAAGAGGGTCACCCCCGAGCTAGGGAGACCATACTCACACCTGGGTACTCAAACACTCCACTTCACAACAGAAACAACAACAATCCCAAAGCACACATACACCCGTGGTTATTTTACACAATACGGAAACTCAACTACAGTGAGTTTCATAAGGGGCAGGAGAGTGGACACACTCGACTCCAGAGTGTCACCCTGACAGATAAATGAACTCATATCAATTTCTCTTGGTCTCAACCAAGTGTGATCACAATTTGTAAGAAATCTGTATATGACTCTCAAGTCAAAAATACAGTCACAGATACATGCCCTCAAGGCTTTCAACATCCCAAAAGATGGAAACAGGTATGCACCCGAGGAGGATCTCTCCTCCCCTACCCCAAACTTGATGAGCATTTCTCCCAAGTGGGAGACGCTCTGTCAAACAACCCGACAAGAACCCCCACAGAACACAAATTTAAACACATATTTCACACACATTTCAATTCTACCAAAACAAAGGTAAAATTCAGACCAACCTTGCAAAGCCCTCCTGGAATGAAGTTGTTGCAGAGTCCACAGAGTTCACTTCCAACCTTAACCACCAACTCCCTCTCCCTTCTCTATCTTCCAAACTAACTTCTCTATTTTTGGTAAGGCCAAAATGAAAGATTTCCCCAAAATTCAACTAACTCCCTCTCATCCCAAAATTTCAAACTAAATAACCCAAAATTCTCTTTCTTTCTAATTTTGAGAAATGGGGAAGTGACACTTGTCACCTCCTCACCCTTCCCAAAAATCACTATTCTGTCCAGGTGGCTTATGTCACTCTCCATTCCCAAGGGTACTCCTTATTCCTCTCATGTGACTCCACTTTCTCATGGGAGAAATAAAAAAAAGAGTTAAATGGGAACAAGACAGGTGACCCATGCCTCTTTCTCCTTTCTTCACATGGGTGTCCCCATAGTACATGGGGGAATCTTACTAAAGAAGGGGTAACTTTCACTAATGGATGGCATCTCTTATCTAGGGAAAAGTAGAGGGGATGGATTGAGTGTTGGTACAACCCATCATGTCCCCTCCTACCTCCAATTTTCGCCACTTAACTTCAGGGGAAGGTTAAGTTGACTAGATGGAGGTTACTCAAGGGTTACCCATGCCAAATGGGCCCCTGGACCCATGGGGTAGAACCCAGGGTCAATTTTAACCCATACAAGACACCCCAGGTCAAGGTAAAGCACAAGAAAAAGGGCCTCATAAATTAAATAAAAATAGAAATTTCACATTCAATCTCTTTACAACACTTACTTAAAAAAATAATGTCACATGAGGGTAACCTAACCCACTCGATCATACGAAAGACCACATTACATCATGACATCAAACACAAAGAGATCTTGGTTCCTCGTGGAACCAGATCGGCTTAACAGGGAATAACAAATAACAAGGTGTGGAATGATCTCTGAAATCTGTGGTTTGATTAGTAGTCCCTGCACACTCAATTACAAGATCAGTAACCACATAAATTCATCATAGCCGAAGCAACTTAAATAACACATGCATTCTCATGCCTTAGTACAATTTAACATAATTAAAAATCATATTACAATTTTCCATCATCCCTAATTCATTTTTCTGAAAAGTAACTTATCCAAACATCACCCAATTAGTTTTTCCGAAAACATAATAAAGTTAAATAGTCTGACAAATTTCGGGAACTGCTATCCCACAAATATGAAAGTAACAATAACAGTACTGTAAATAGTCATAACAACAATAGTAAAAAGGGCGGTCCTCACAATCTCACAACCATTGTACAAGTCTTGATCTAAAAGGTAGATGATATGCAAACTGGGGGCAAACGCAAGCACTATTCCTTTAAGGATATTTGCCCCTATCCATTTGAACGGACATTGTACATGCCCCCTTTCCCCAAGAATTTTGAAACGCCAAAATTTGACAAATACAAGGGAAAGGGAGACCCTAGGGATCATCTTAGGGAGTTTTACCTTGCTTGCTTAGAAGTCTCAAACAATGATACATACCTAATGATATTATTTCCAAGAAGCCTCGGTGGACAAGCCGCCGAGTGGTTCACACATCTTCCCCCAGGCATTAGGTCTTTCCCTGAGCTTGTAGAAAAATTTGTAAACCATTTCTCCTATAACTTCGAGCATGAAATATCTATGAGAGACCATTGTAACACAAAACAAAAAAGTGGAGAATCCTTCGCTTCCTTCTTGCAGAGGTGGAGAAGCTTAGCAAGTAAACTCCCTTGGCCATTGCCTGAAAAACAACTCATCACCATGTTTGTGACTAACTTCAATCAGGAAATAGGGTTTCATTTACAAATCCTTTATACGTCTACCTTTGAAGAAGTCATCAACAAAGGTACAACCATAGAGCAGGCTCTCATCACCAAGGGCTCCATCAAATTATATGACTACAAGTCCAACAACAACAACAACAACAAACTCCATATCAACACCCCCAATACAAACAACAACGCTAATACACAATCAAACAACAAACTGCGCTATTGGGGGAAGAACAAGAACACCTTGAACGATGGCATCATGGATGTGAAAGCTGTCCAACATGTACAGAATCAACCACCTGCACATACATATACCGCCAATACAAATAACCAAAGGGGGCAAAATAAACAAAACAAACCTCAAAGGCAATTTACACCCTTAGGGGAACCCATTGAGGACATCCTCGACAGGTGTCTCAAGAAAGGTTTGATAATGCTCCCACTTGTTAAACCCCATCAAGACAATGAGCTCAAAGCCACGTGGTACAATGAAAATGATTATTGTGAATACCACCACATTGTGGGCCACAAAACCACTGATTGCATGAAATTGAAACATTACGTGCAAGACCTCATTGATCAAAATCAAGTCAGCCTCGATCAGAGCACCCAACTATCACCAAATGCTAATCTCAGAGCTTACAAGGATCCACTGCTCAATCACAACAAGGCCTCCTCATCCAATCAAGCATACAATGTCACCCCACCACCCGCATCCTATGACTCTATCATAGGGCGGATAGAGCCATCATCTCACGATGTCAACACAATCACCATTCGGGCCCAAGCACTCGATTGCGTTGTCACAATTCGTCGTGGCCACTTTTCTATCTACACAACCCCTACCACTGATCAAATGCTCGCATCCACATCAAACCCCCTACCCCCTCGTCTAACCACATGTCCATCGCCTACCAATCAGTACAATCTCCTAGAACATCTAGGAAAGAGCCCTGCACAAATCTCCATCCTTGAGCTGCTTCGCACATCACCCCTTCACAAAGACGTCCTTGACAAAGCACTCTTGGAAACTCAAGTTCCCACCAACTTGAATGTGACCCAATTCCAATCCATGGTAGGACATATCGCTGCACCTCACCATCTCACATTTTCAGAAAAGGATCTTCCTGCTTCTGAACACCTACACAACGACACCTTACACATCGAAGTCCGTATCCACAAGCACATCATCAAAAGAGTCTTAATAGATGGTGGCGCCAGCCTAAACATATGCACTCTTAAATTATTAAAACATTTAGGATACTCAGATGTGGTTGTAGACACCAGTGAGTGTATCACAATCAAAGGGTATGATGACACCGAACGGCTATCTGAAGGCACCATCAAGCTCCCTATTCAAGTGGGACAGAAAATATTGGAAACAAAATGTTAGGTCCTTGATCTTGACCTCCCCTACAACATTCTTCTCGGCTGACCATGGATCCATGCCATGCAAGCGGTCCCTTCCACATTCCATCAATGTCTCAAGTTCCCCCACAATGGCACGGAAGTAACTATCTATGCCGATCCCTGCCCCTTCAATATTGTAGTTTCTTGGAGGGCCACGACCACACCTTCTGCCCATACAACAAAGCCACCACCAAAGCCAATCCAACAACTTCCACCTCATACATCGACCCCACCAACATTGCCACCACTTCATCCCAAACACCACCACCGCCCGAGGTTAAGATCAAGCTCACTAACAGGGGATGTGGGGAATATGACCTACATGGTACCTTTTGTATGGGCACATTACCTAATCCTAAAATGTTTGGCATCCCAAAGACAGAAGCAGCCAACACAGTCGTCATCAAGTGTAAACCATCGCCCATCTTTGAAAAGAAATATCTCCTGGATCACGATGTGCTCGAAGATATCTCATCCTGGCTTTATAAGGACGAAGAAACTGAGCAAGAAGCCCCCACCATACCAACAAAAATATTTGGTAAAGGGTCAGAAATTGTTAAAAACATGGGCTACAAAGGACAAGGTGGTATCGGCCTTCATGAGTAGGGGATCATGGAACCAGTCCAAGTGACAAGAAATCCCTATACCCAAGGGTTAGGATATGGTCAAAGACAACGTATCCTCACTACCGGCGAATGTATCTTAGCTGAGGTCACTACGGTTTCCCCTGAAGTTGATAATATCAATGAAATAGGCCATCAAGATTCCTTTAGTGATTTCTTCAACTCATCCATATGCACCCTATACATGGTCACCACCCTAGCTTCGTCATCCAATGACTTACCACTTGTATACCTGAACCTCATAGACTGGGACCAACGAGGACCTCCTGTCTTCGACGTAGCACCAAACAATGAGGCCATCGCTGAAATGATGGGGGTTAGAGATCACTTCCCCCTGGGAGATCACAAAGCAGGATACATCATGGAACTTGATACGCATGTCTATTTTAGGGAGACAACCCCTGCTTTCAGTCATAAAAACATAAAAATCAGACATGGATATGATGGTGAAAAACATTCTGAGGCAGTGTCAAATCCTAAAAAAGTAAAAACAAAAGACGTATCTCCTGGTGAAAACCTCCATGAGGCACTAGGAGATGGAAGCATGGGCCTTCCCGAGATAGACAAAGTATATCCCGACAGATCACCCATCCTAGTGGAGCCATCTCAAGAGATGAATCTTAGGACAAAAGACGAGCCAAAAATCACTTTTAGGGTAGAATCTCTCAGCACACAAGAGCAGGAAAACTTCTTGACCTTCTTCAAATGCAGAAATCACAATTTTGCATGGACCTATGCAGACATGCTAGGGGTAGATCCTGATTTGGTTGTCCATCACCATGCAGTACACCTTGATGCGAAACTAGTAAAGTAGAAGCTCAGAAAAATGAATCCTCAAGTGGCCCTCCTAGTCAAAGTAGAGCTAAAGAAACTACTGGATGTTGGGTTCATTCACCCAATTGATTATCCCGAATGGGTTTCCAATCTAGTACTAGTAGCCAAACCCGATGGCCGAATCCACTGTTGCACTGACTTCTGAGACCTTAACAAAGATTTCCCGAAGGATGACTTCCCACTACCTAACATCGACATGATAGTGGATCTTACGGCAAGACATGAGATGTTATCCCTCATGGATGGTTTTTCAGGATATAACCAAATCAAAATTGTTGAAGAGGATCAGCATAAGACAACCTTCATATGCCCATGGGGGACATATTGCTGGGTGGTAATGTCGTTTGGCCTGAAGAATGTCAGAGCTACATATCAAAGAGCTATGACTATCATCTTCCATGACCTTTTTCACCACATCATGGAAGATTATGTGGACAACTTACTAGGAAAATCAAAGACAAGAGAAGAACACCTAGATGTATTGGCTAAGATCTTCGATTGATTAGAGCAATATAATGTTCGTCTAAATCTAAAGAAATGTGTCTTTAGGGTAACCTCTGGCAAACTCTTGGGATACACAGTCTCCAGAAGAGGAATTGAGGTAGATCTCACAAAATTCAAGGACATCACTGAAATGCCTCCTCTGACAACCCTAAAACAACTAAGAAGTCTACAAGGCAAACTCCAGTCCATTCGTCGGTTCATTGCTCAACTCGATGATAAATGTCAACCATTCTAGCATCTAATAAATACTCATATTGCATGTCAATCAGTGTTGTGATTGATGTCAACATACTCATATTGCATTGATAAGAAGGATTGGATGAGCTGTGTGCTGAGGATATTGAGAAAATTAGTCTCAATCAGGAACAGTGAAGAATAGTGATGAGAAGAAGGAAAATGTACTCAATAGGTTGAGGATCAGAGGATGCGGATTAAAGGGTTTGTAGATATGAGTCTTGAGATGTTCCAGTTAAGATTTCAAAGGTCCACATGAAGATGTGAAGAAGTTGTGATCGGTCAAGTAGAACCGGTTCTGGGAGATGCTCTAGAGTGACAGAGTGTTACAAAAAGGTCCGGTGAGATCCAAAAGTGCATTGTCCTATTCTGTGGACTGGACAGAGTGTTTGGGATGTTCTTGTGATGTGTCATCTCTATTTGTTCATGGTTTGGAGGTGCGGAAGCACCTCTTGTTGTATGACAATGGCGATAGACTATGTTCTTGAAGTTCCAGATGAGGAAGAGAAGAGATTCTAGTGAGTAGAGGAAGTGCAGATATACCTGGTCATTTAGGCAAGCTTGTGAAGGTTCTTGGATCATGTTGAGGTTGTGTTGTTGGTCCGCATTTGTGGTAGAACCAGGAATTGAAGATATTCTTCTGGATGAAGTTGTTCTTGTTTAGACTGGCCGACCAGATGAGTTATTTATCTTGCGAATGTTCTTGTAGTTGATTGCTGACTTAGATGATTGTTCCTAAGTCGATGCCTTGTATAAATAAAAGTTTGTGAGTTGATTTCAAAGCGTGTGGTGGAGCGGATGAGTATGGTATAGCGAAAGAGTGAAAGGCAGAGCAGGTGTGTCTCGAGCTTAATGGAATTGGTTCAGACATGGTGAAGATGTCATTCTCTAGTTCAAGGTTGTGATACTTATGATCTTGTAGACAGTGTGTCTCTTGTAGGCAGTGTGCCTCCTTGTGAGCAGTGTGCTCGGGTAGTGAGCCCTAATTGGCAAGTGCCATTTTGTTTCTCCTTATTCTTCTAAGAAAGAATAATTCTTGGGTTAATCACCCCGTGGTTTTCTCCTTTAACAGGGTTTCCATGTCAAAAATATTGTGTCATGTGTATTTCCATTTCATGGTTATGTTTACTTGAATTAATGCTGCATTAATTATTAAGAAAATTTAGAAAGAAGAAATAATTAGGATAATTGATTCACCCCCCCTCTCAGATATCAACAATTGGTATCAGAGCCAAGTTCCTCCTAACAGAGTCTAATAGCTCAAGGAAGATCTAGGAATTCAAATGGATGCATATGGTTTAAGGGAGCAACTCAAGACTACCCTTGATGATCTTGAATAGTCAAACTCTGAAGTCAATGAATTAAAGGAAAGACTTAAACAGGTTGATGATTTCATGAGAGAACTCAAAGACAAATTAAGTCTCTCTATGAAAAAGAGAAAGGAGCTGCTTCAACAATTGGCAAGACAAGGTGAAGCAAATGATGCAAATGAAGAATTGAATGAGAAAACCAAGTTATGTGAAAAGTTATCAAAAGAAATCATTATGGTAAGACATGAAATGGAATCAGGAGTTATGAAGTTTACCCAAGAGGTTGAAGAGAAAAGAAAAACTGAAGATAATCTAAGACAATCTCTCAAGGAGAAATCAGAGGATTGCCACCAGATGGATAGGATTATCAGACATCTTGAATATGATCTTGAAGATGCTAAAGAAAATGAAGAAAAACTTGAGGATCAAATTGTCACTCTCAAAAGGGATCTTCAAATAGCAAATGAATATAAAGAGAAATTCAAGATAAGTTCTGCTCAACTTGAAGTTCTCCTTGGAAGTCAAAAGAGGGTAGATGACAAGTGTGGTTTGGGATATGACAAAGCAGAAAGCTCCGGATCCGGTCAGAAGAATTTTGGATCAGAAAATCCAAGGAACAGGCATAAAAGACCTTCGGTAAGACAGTCTAATGCTCAAAGATATCCATCCTTCAATGGATATTGCCACAACTGCAATAAGTTTGGTCATAAAGCCAATTAGTGTAGAAAGAGAATGAATCAGACTAATTCATCCTTCTTCGGACAGTGTTTCAACTGCAAAAGGTATGGTCACAAATCTCATGAATGCAGAAATATGCAAATGAACAAATCATTCAATGGTAGATGCTTTGCATGCAATAGAATAGGTCATATGGGAAGCATCCAAACAAGAAGAGTTGCAGATTGAAGGACTCATAAGGGAAGCATCCAAACAAACTGTGGTAAAGATTTGAGAGATCCGCAAGAAGTTTTGAAGAATCTAATCCTTCTAGAATTGATCCTGTAAAATAGTCTTTTGGTAAAAACTAATTCCTTACAAGCTTGGTCTGGTATGATTCAAACTATGATGTCTTGATCTGCAAATAGAACAAATGACAAATGAAAAGAAGATGGATTATCACTACTCTCCTAGAATAATTTCAAAATCTATCTTAGTGATCAGGAAAGGTTTTGTCTCTAAATAAGACAAACAAGGCAAACCATAATGAATTAGGTTGTGCATTTATTGTAGAATGGAGTAGTTGAGAGAAAGAAACAAACCATCCAGGAAGCATCTAGGACAATGATAATGGAAGCAAATATTCCTCAGATGTTTTGGAGAGAAGCTGTCAGCACTGCAGTCTATACTCTCAATCGAGTTCAAATCATAAGCAATACTGGTAAGACTCATGAACTTTGGTTTGGTATAACTCCCACTGTGAGATATTTCAGAGTATTTGGTAGCAAGTGTTACATCAAAAGAGATGAAGATCTAGGAAAGTTTGATGCAAGAAGTGATGAAGGAATTTTCTTGGGTTACTCCACTCAAAGCAAAGCATACCGGTGTTACAATAAGAGATTGAGAAAGATGATAGAAAGTACAAATGTAAAGGTTGATGAAGGAATTGAGAAGCCCTCAAGGTTTTATGAATATGATGAAGATGATCAGAATGATTCTCTGGTGCAAAGAACTCAATCCTCCTTTGAAATTCAGATACAGACTGATCCGGTAAATCAGGAAGAAGAGCTTTGTCTGAATGAGCCTGATCAAGAAACAGTAGTGCAAGAAACTCCCAAAGTTCCAAGGTATGTAACTCTAAACCATTTTGAAGATCAGATCATAGGTGACAAAAGCAAAGGGGTACAAACAAGGAGAAGAATTGCTCGAGATTCAAATGAATATTGTCTGATTTCAAAGATTGAACCTAAGATAATTAATGAAGCTTGCAATGATGAAAATTGGACCAAAGCAATGAAGGAAGAGTTGATGCAAATTGAGAAAAATCATACTTGGGATCTTGTTCCTAGACCTAGAAACAAGAATGTGATTGGAACCAAATGGGTCTTCCAGAACAAACTAAATGAAGTTGGTGAAGTAATCAGAAACAAAGCCAGATTGGTCTGCAAAGGCTACTCTCAAATAGAAGGAATTGATTTTGAAGAAACCTTTGCTCTAGTGGCAAGAATTGAAGCAGTCAGATTATTTCTAGCATTTGCTACCTTCAAAGACTTCAAGGTATATCAGATGGATATCAAGTTTGCCTTCCTAAATGGTGATTTGGAAGAAGAAGTTTACATTGAACAACCGGATGGATTTCAATTGTCTGATCATGATGATATGGTCTGCAAGTTGAAGAAAGCAATGTATGGTTTGAAGCAAGCCCCAAGAGCATGGTATGAAAGGTTGGATAAGCATCTTGTGCAGATTGGTTTCAATAAAGGTACTACTGATAGTAATCTATATTTCCAAATAGACAAGGAAAACATCTTGATTGTTGAAGTATTTGTTGATGATATCATCTTTGGAGGAAAAGATAGTTTGTGTAAAACCTTTGCAAATCAAATGAAAAGTGAGTTTGAAATGTCAATGCTTGGTGAAATGAATTTCTTCTTGGGTCTGCAAATTACTCAGACAAAGAAAGGCATCTTTATCTCTCAGGCCAAATATGCAAAAGAATTGTTGAAGAAATTCAGAATGGAAGATTCAAAGCCAATGAACACTCCTATGGCAGCCGGATGCAAGTTGAGCAAAGATGATGACTCTCCTAAGACAGATTAGACCAAGTACAGATCAATGATTGGAGGACTATTGTATCTGACTCAGACTAGACCAGACATAATGCAGGCTGTTGGTCTTGTGGCAAGATTTCAAGCTGATCCTAGAGAATCTCATGTTATGGCAATCAAGAGGATTTTTAGTTATCTAAAGGGGATAGTTGAGTATGGTCTATGGTACCCTAGAGATCATGATTTCTCTCTTCATGTATTACAGATGCAGATTGGGCAAGAGATGTGGATGACCGGAAGAGTACAAGTGGAGGAGCATTCTTTTTGGGAAAAAGGTTGGTTTCTTGGCTAAGCAAGAAACAAGAGGCAATATCTCTGTCTACAACTAAAGCAGAATACATTGCAGCAGCAGGTAGTTGCACTCAAATCTTATGGATGAAGCAGATGTTAAGAGACATTAAAGTAGAGTATGAGGAGCCCATCACAATTTTCTATGATAACTCAAGTGCAATAAATATTTCTAAGAATCCGGTGTTGCATTCTAAGACCAAGCACATATCTATCAAGTTTCACTTTCTAAGAGAGCAAGTGAACAAGGATGAAGTCAGATTGGAGTATGTACCCTCCAAGGATCAGATTGCAGATATTTTTACTAAACCTCTTCCCAAGGACTCTTTTGAGTATCTCCGGGAGAAGTTAGGGGTCATGGCCCCTCCGGTGATGAACTAAGATGCATTGATGTGCATTAGTCTGGTGGATATCACAGTCATATCTTGTGATCCAGATTGATGATGGGGAGCTGCTACTAAGGGGGAGCAGCTAGTATGATTCTGATGTGTTAGAGTTGCAAGTATGAGCCCTTTGCCATTGATGTCAAAGGGGGAGAGAAGACATGTGAAAAACAAGTGGTTGATGATCAAAGGGGGAGTAGTAAAGGAAGAGAAGACATGTGAAGAGTTGTTGCTGATAGGGGGAGCTTTGATAGAAAGGAGAAGTTCCTGTCTTGATGGTTTTTCACATCATATGTTGCCATCAATGACAAAGGAAGAGATTGTTGCAAGTATGAGGTCAATCAGTGTTGTCATTGATGTCAACATACTCATATTGCATTGATAAGAAGGATTGGATGAGCTGTGTGCTGAGGATATTGAGAAAATTAGTCTCAATCAGGAACAGTGAAGAATAATGATGAGAAGAAGGCAAAAGTACTCAATAGGTTGAGGATCAGAGGATGTGGATTAAAGGGTTTGTAGATATGAGTCTTGAGATGTTCCAATTAAGTTTTCAGAGGTCCGCATGAAGATGTGAAGAAGTTGTGATCGATCAAGTAGAACCGGTTCTGGGAGATGCTCCGGAGTGACAGAGTGTTACAAAAAGGTTCGGTGAGATCCGGAAGTGCATTGTCCTATTCTACAGATTGAACAGAGTGTGTGGGATGTCCTTGTGATGTGTCATCTCTATTTGTTCATGGTTTGGAGGTCTGGAAGCACCTCTTGTTGTATGACAGTGGCGATAGACTGTGTTCTTAAAGTTTCAGATGAGGAAGAGAAGAGATTCCAGTGAGTAGAGGAAGTGCGGATGTACCTGGTCATTTAGGCAAGCTTGTGAAGGTTCTTGGATCATGTTGAGGTTGTGTTGTTGGTCCGCATTCATGGTAGAGCTCAGAATTGAAGATATTCTTCTGGATGAAGTTGTTCTTATTTAGACTGGCCGACCGGATGAGTTATTTATCTTGCGAATGTTCTTATAGTTGATTGTTGACTTAGATGATTGTTCCTAAGTCAATGCCTTGTATAAATAAAGGTTTGTGAGTTCATTTCAAAGCGTGTGGTGGAGCAGATGAGTGTGGTATAGAGAAAGAGCGAAAGGTAGAGCAAGTGTGTCTCGAGCTTAATGGAACTGATTCAGACATGGTGAAGATGTCATTCTCCAGTTCAAGGTTGTGATACTTATGATCTTGTAGACAGTGTGCCTCCTTGTGAGCAGTGTGCTCGGGCAGTGAGCCCTAATTGGCAAGTACCATTTTGTTTCTCCTTATTCTTCTAACAGAGAATAATTCTTGGGTTAATCACCCCGTGGTTTTCTCCCTTAACAGGGTTTCCACGTCAAAAATATTATGTCATGTGTATTTCCATTTCATGGTTATGTTTTCTTGTTGAATTAATGCTACATTAATTATTAAGAAAATTTAGAAAGCATAAATAATTAGGATAACTAATTCACCCCCCCTCTCAGTTATCAACAGCCCTCCTAGTCAAAGCAGAGCTAAAGAAACTACTAGATGTTGGGTTCATTCACCCAATTGATTATCTCGAATGGGTTTCCAATCTAGTACCAATAGCCAAACCTGATGGCTGAAGTCGCTGTTGCACTGACTTTTGAGACCTTAACATAGCTTTCTCGAAGGATGACTTCCCACTACCTAGCATCGACATGATAGTGGATCTTACGGCAGGACATGAGATGTTATCCCTCATGGATGGTTTTTCAGGATATAACCAAATCAAAATCGCTGAAGAGGATCAGCATAAGACAACCTTCATATGCCCATGGGGATGTACTGCTGGGTGGTAATGTCGTTTGGCCTGAAGAATGTCAGAGCTACATATCAAAGAGCTATGACTATCATCTTCCATGACCTTTTTCACCACATCATGGAAGACTATGTGGATAACTTACTAGGAAAATCAAAGACAAGAGAAGAACACCTGGATGTATTGGCCAAGATCTTTGACTGATTAGAGCAATACAATGTTCATCTAAATCTAAAGAAATGTGTATTTAGGGTAACCTCTCGCAAACTCTTGGGATACGTAGTCTCCAGAAGAGGAATTGAGGTAGATCCCGCAAAATTCAAGGCCATCACTAAAATGCCTCCTCTGACAACCCTAAAACAACTAAGAAGTCTACAAGGCAAACTCCAGTCCATTTGTCGGTTCATTTCTCAACTGGATGATAAATGTCAACCATTCCAGCATCTACTCAGAAAGGATACAACTTTTGTATGGAATACTCAGTGTCAGGTTGCCTTTGAAGGTGAGTGGTATTGCTTCCACCCACTTAGTGAAGTATTCGGTAGTAGTGATTATGAACTTATGGCCATTGGAGGACGGGGGATTTATTTTCCCTACGAGATCGAGTCCCCACTATGAGAAAGGCCACGACATCGTGATGGGTTGCAATTCCTATGCTGGTACGTGAATGAGATCCCCATGTGAATTTGGTATTGCTATTTGATGATGCTATGGTATCCCACATTCCATTGTCACTGACAATGGAAAACCATTCAAGAACTAAGAAGTTCACACTTTGTGCGAAAAATTCCAACTTCAACACCATTTCTCCACGCCATATTACCCTCAAGGAAATGGTCAAGCCGAAGCTTCAAATAAAACCATCCTACGCATCCTAAAGAAGACAGTTAATGAAGCTGGCCGCGACTGGCACCTCCAACTTAACCCCACCCTATGGGCCTATAGAACAAGCATCCGCACCCCCACAGGAGCCACTCCATTTTCCCTAGTATTCAGATGTAAATCCATTTTACCTATTGAGGTCGAGCTCCCATACCTAAGAGTATCCCTACAAAACATAATCAATGACGAGGAATACCAAGTCGTATGGTTGCATCAGCTAGAATTACTAGATGAGAAATGCCTGAATTCGTTGAACCACCTACAGGCATATCAAAATTACCTCAGAAGAAGCTACAACAAGAGGATCAGAAACTAAAAATTTGAAGTAGGTGATCTTGTCCTTATGGAAAATTAGAAGAACTTACAGGAGCCCCCTAAGAAAGGAAAGTTTAAGCCCAATTGGCTAGGACCTTATGTCATCATAGCCGACTATGGATCAGGAGCATATCAGCTTGCAACAACTGAGGGGCAGCTTCTGGATGAACCTATGAACATCCTACATCTAAAGAAATTCTACGCATAACCCATTGAGTACCTCAATCAAAAAATCAAAAAAATCAAAAAAATCAAGAAAAAACCAGAGTGCAATAAAGACTTCCAATGGTGAAAATCACTTCGGTGATGCCTTGGATTGGTACCATGGTGAAAACCTGTTTCAGGTGCCATGTGTAGTAGCTGCTTCTACCATCTAATAAGTCCTCTTTCCATCACAACACTCCATATCACACACATCCCATGGCTTGGAATTATGAGACATCGAATCCTATCACCCACCCTGCACTATCCCACCCAAAGCCAACCCATGGAATGAGGATCCTTGTAAGCTTCCTTTTGTACAATAGAAAATAAAAAAATCCAAAAAACAATACAACATCAAAAAATCCAAAAACAATAGAAAACACAAAAAATCCAAAAACAACACAATTCACCACAAATCATCCCATACATCGATCTTGTTGCAACTCGCAATCATCAAATATACATCAATCCTCACCATCACACCCATCCCAAACCATTCCCACATCATCAAGTCATGCCAGAACTACATATTCATCTTGCCCGCATCTTAAAAGTAGCTTGATCTCGTGGACACAGGGTATGTAGGCAGTCTAGAATACGAAGGAAGTTTTCAGTACTCAGGTACCTAAGATGCACCCATCCACCCCGTTTGTATGGTCCCCATACACTGAGCTTTTTGGACCCAATAAAGGATACACACGCTAAGTACACTTGAAGCGTGTCCCCTAAATGCAAAAATCATCAATCAACACACCAACTATAATCCCACACATAGCCTGACTATCCTTTTGCCCACCTTTCGAAAATTATCCAACAAAATCCAACTGATTCGCATCCTAGGATATATCGTTCCTACAATGGACAGGAATCTGTCATTCTATCAACATGTATCTTGGCAAGAATACACAGGTTATCTTTATCTTTTCGTTGGTCTTTTTGATTATTGATGTTTATCTTTTGTCTCACTCTAGGTCATTTCCAAAGCTACCTTGATCTCATTATATCATGGCAAGTGGCAGACAACACCTCGAGTAGACCTGGTCATTGTTTCTGTATGATGTGCTTGTGGGTTGGTTTCATTACTCCAAGAATAGTACCCATATCTTGAAGCCTGGGTCAGTTCTAGCATAATGTGCCTCATTTGCATATACATGCATCAAAACCTTATATGTACTATTCGTACTCATTGCTATGAGTCCCCTTCCAAGGCTAGGCAAGGTTATACTACCTTGGGCACACATGAAATCAACCTATTGTTTGCGGGTCTAGTACATGCAATTGTGGGATATATATCATCACCTAGGTCATCTCATACCTTTGTGAACTGTATCCTATATTGCTATAGAAAACTATGAAATGCTCTCAATTAATGTTATGCAACTACTGTTACTAGTTCAAATCATCATCCTAACCATATGGGCCTAGATTTCATAATCACCTAGCCTATTCCCCCCCCACATTCCTAAATCCCCTCACTAATCCCACTCCTCCAACTTACTCTCACTAAACACATCCTGAACTAAATCATATCCCCCCTCCCCCCTCAATGACGTGGTGTTTTATGACCTAGCAACTCCCTCATTAACCATCCCAACCCCCCCAGTCTAGCCACTCCCAATCCTATCCGTACCCCATCCATCCAACCTTATCCGCTCCCTACCCATTCCCCTGCCACACGACCTCACCACCTAGGGCCCAACAAAGAACATCATGTGTATCAAGACTAAGTTGCATCTCACCTATCACCTAGTTTGCATCCCATATACCATTTAGTTATCATAATTATTTAATTTGCATTTCATTTAGGTTCATTTTAGAATCTTGTAGTTGCATATCATCTCATTAGGTAAATTTTAGAATCTTGTAGTTGCATATCATCTCATTAGGTAAATTTTAGAATCTTGTAGTTGCATATCATCTCATTAGGTTCATTTTAGAATCTTGTAGTTGCCCATCATCTCATTAAGTAAATTTTAGAATCTTGTAGTTGCATATCATCTCATTAGGTTCATTTTAGAAACTTGTAGTTTAATTTGCATTTCATTTAGGTTCATTTTAGAATCTTGTAGTTGCATATAATCTCATTTAGGTTCATTTTAGAATCTTGTAGTTGCATATCATCTCATTAGGTTCATTTTAGAATCTTGTAGTTGCATATCATCTCATTAGGTTCATTTATAAATATTATTTAGTTTACAATCATTTAATTACATTGCATAATCACAATCATAATCATTTAGCTACATTTCACAAATCATCTAGTTGCATGTCCATATTTTCCATACATAACATGTGTTTATAAAGATAAACATACATTTCCATTGCATTACATTTGACATCCATAATAAATGTTTATTAATCTGAACATTTATTTTCATTTTACATCATCATCCATAAATCACACACATGTAGGTATCACAATAAGTAAACCATCATTGCATCCATCATATTACATCAATAGCTACATCCATAACATCAACATAATGCATTGTATCGCATAAACACAGCACATCCATAGCATATAATCCATAAAGCACACTGCATTCATCAACATGAACATCATCATAATCATAATAGAGCATCATAAATAAACATATATGCCATCAAAAAGCATCATATCATATATCATCATCGCAAAAAAATGTACATCGCTCATATATATACATAAAAAAATATAATGTCCTGATACAATGCCTCTAAGGGCTAACATGATATAACAGTCACATAGAGGACCCTCTCTCTGATGGAGTGGGGGATACTGACCCTGGTGGTGGCTATGGTCCTGGCTGTGGCTGTGGCTGTGGCTGCGGCTAAACCTGAACTTGTGGAACCTGCTGGGGCACATGTGATGGGGGACCCATCGTCTGCTAGATGCTCTGAACAGATCTAGATCTATGAGACCTGGATGTCCTCGATCCATTGACCTGACTATAACTCGGTGCACACTGCTCTGCTGGCACTACCACGTAATGGAGACCCCAATAATACTCCATTTGCCCTCTGGCCTCTGCCAACTCCCCCTGTGCCTGAGACAGTTGCCCCTATACCTGAGACAGCTGTCCCTATGCCTGATATAACTGTGGCTATGCGTGAGACACCTGCGTCTGCATCAATGTCAACACTGGGGCCATACCAGCACTTGAAGCCTGCAAGCTACCCACTATAGTCTCTACCTGCTATGCCCTTGCAAGTGCTGCATCCTACTCTATGGTCAGAATCATGATATCCCCCTAAGCCTGGACTAACTATGCCTGCAATGCAGCCACCTATCCATCAGAGCCATCCAATAATGCTATTGTCCCCCACAGCTACACCAACTCTGCCTCATGGCTCTCTAATGCCTCCTACAGGCTGGCCACCTGTGCTCGCAGAGTCTCAATCTCCTCCTCCTCACCCTGAGCTCACCGATGAGGTGTGAGCCCTCGAACCACAGCCTCTCCACCTACCCTGGAAGGGCTTGCCTCTGCCTGCTGCCTTGCTACGATAGCCTACTGCTACGCTACCTGTGTTGGGGGCAGACCCCCCTGTCCACCCTCAGCTGTCCCCCACGTTGTCGAGGCCCTCTATGCTGCCGTACCACCCCAATCTGAACATGCTCAATAGGTACCTGCTGAACAGGTGCTTGATGTCTCACCTACTGCTGGGGTACCTGTCCAGCTACTGCCGCTACCAGCACATCCATTAACTGACCATCCCTCCCAACCACCCTCTCCTCTCCATCCCCTCCAACCTCCACGAGGTAGTCTGTGATGATCTCCTCACCCTCATCTAGGAAATCATCATCATTGGAGTAATCATCCCCATCATCATCTGAATCATCATCCCCTAAACTTGCTGCCTCCTCCGCAGGGACTACCTCCTCTACCAGGTCTGTAAACTGCGTCGGTCGCCACATCTACCACCATGTATCATATGCAGGCGTAGTGCCTGCATCCCTCACCGTGCTCTGCCAATCCCACTGCAATGGCCACAAAGCCGCAAAATCCTCTAAAGCAACCTAGGGTTGTATGGCTGCAGGCCAAATATGTGCATCTCGGTGGGTCCATGCAAAGATACCCATTTGCTGAGGAGTATCTTGGTGCAAACCAAACTGCCGCATAACTCACCATGGTAGATACATGTCAATCATATGGTCTCCATGACCCATCAAATAGCGCTGCTGAAAAGTAAAGGGCAGGTGCACAACATCATTTGGCCATGCCTCTACTCCGATGTAAGGTCTCCATGTCACCTGAGTGACATCATCTAGCATTCGCCGCCAATACCAAACTTGACAAGTGTAGGTGTACTTAGCATCCTGATATACGAACACAAAGGCCTCAAATGGCCGGCAATAATATCCACATCTCGGCCAAGTAACTGTAATGTGCTCCCAAATCCACACATGCAACAAGGTAACCCTGTTGATAAGGCTACATCATGGTGATAAACAACTATGTGCATCTCATGATATAGCTGCGCTAGCATTGCCGGTCCCCAGGCATACATAGTCTCATGAATGACCATCTCCTCAATCATCTCCCTAGAGCCAACTGGAAATCCCCTGCCCCTCCTATTAGGCATCACTACCCCTCCAATCAATGCACACAAGAATAAGGCAAAGGGATCTGCACCTGCCACCAGTGTCCCCTCATAACTCATCTCCCTCTCATCTGCTGATAAAATAATATGATCCTAGCCAAATACTCGGATCAGTGCCTTTTGTCCCCTCCTCGTGTCATATCTCACCTGCCGGCCACGAATAGGTAGCTTGAGGATGCAATAAACATCCTCAAGAGTGATAGTAATCTCACCAGTCGGTAGCAAAAAGGTGCACGTCTCTGGCCGATACCGCTCCACTACTGCTGTCATCAGAGCTCTATGAGCTCGCAACACTGGCATCGGCGCCACTGTTAAGAGCCCCAACCTAGCTAGTTGGGCCCGAGTGGCATCATCAAACTGATCGAATAATGCCATCATCGATGGAATGCGTCGCTCCCACAAGGACACTATGAATGACCTCGTATCCTGCATCCACAACATTCTGGTCAAAAATCTATCTATCTTTATTCCTTCCCGACAGCTGGGGCAAATTCTTTCTTTGACCTGACACCACTGCCCTACTAGGTCCTGACACCACGTCAAAGAGGGGCAAATGTAGACACCTAAAAATGTCTTTTACCATCAAACCAACTCCCAACATCCCTAAACATACCAATTTCCCTTCTAACCAATTAATTAAATTTTTATTTAATTAATTATCCCTTCATCACCTAATTTTACACCATTTTATCCCCAACAATTGAATTAATTCTATTACTTCAATAGTTCAAACTTTAGCCAATTGATTTAATAAATATGCAATATTTATTTAGTCAATTTCCCCTCCTCTCTAAATCCAATTAATTAGCTAAATCATGTTTAACTAATTAATTCAGCCTATTAATTGACCTATCCCTACCCTAGGTAATTAAATAGCTATTATTTAATTTCCTACCCTTGCCTACCTCATCCTAGCCCTAGGATTAATTAAATACAACCTTATTTAATTAATCTTAAACCTCTCATTAAGATGGTCAAATCCAGCTTAACACCCTTCCCCACATCTTCCAAATAAAAAAATTGGAATATATCCACATAAGTCAATTTTTTATTTAAATATATCCCACATCACAATTAATTCCTCTTACAACCTCTTACCACCCCCATACCTCATTTATCTCCACTTATCCCCAAATGAATTTTTAATTCACTTTACATTCCCCATATGAATCTTTAATTCATAAATATTCCATTTCACCCATACTCATTTAATTCCCCCTTTTCCCAAAATGAATAAAAGATTTACTTTTATTCCTAGCCCTCCATTCCTCTAAGATCAAATCTGGGCCCTCCACCTCACTTTCATCCTCCACCATTGATCTTCCAAAACAATCTCCACCCTTGGATCAAAATCCCTCCAAGAAATCTATAAATAGAACCTCTCCCAAGCCATTTGGGGATCCAATTTTCATGTCATGTTACCATGCCCAAATATCTATTGAGCTAATTAGTGAGTTGTCTTTGAGATAGCATTTCACATTTGAATCAATTAGGGTATATCTTGTCTAGGAGCTCTTGGGTGCAAAGCTTTATTCCCTTTTTGATGAGATTGGGTTTTCATGTCTAGGTATAACTATTTGTTTTGATTATGCATTTGGTTTGTGCTTTTACCTTTTGATTTGAATCACCTAATCACACACTCATCTATTGTGGAGACAGAAAGTTCATCAGTTCAGAAGAACTGTAACTTGGTATGCGTAAGAAGTGAGTGTCATGGAGGGGAGCCAGTGCTACCAAGTTACTAACTGTTCTCCTTTATGTAAGTGGCTAGAGTAAAATCCATGTTGGAATTCAACGAATATTGTCCTTTCCATCCTCAGGGTTGTACTTGTTTATTTTTACATTTATCAAAAGGGAAAATTAAAAAAAATCATGACACCTTCTTGTTTACTGTGTTTTCTGGCAATAACTTGAGTCAAAGACAATACTTCAAACTTTAGAGCATCCTAGGAAACGTGCAAACAAGCCAAGATTGACAAACTGAAATGAAAAGAAAAATACCTGTAGTCCTATGCATGCACAACAGGGAGCTGTTACGTACATTTTGAGACAAAAGTGAAGCCATTTATGAGTATCCTTTTTGCTCTAGTTTATACTTGGAAAATAAGGTCAACCTTGCAGACTCACCTTCATACCATTTTCGGAACATCACCTTTGCATACCACTACCTTTGGTGCAGGGGCACCTAGATACTTTAATTAATTTCATGTTCATTTTGATGTTTTGTTGTTGTATAAGGTCCAAGTGACCAATTGTAAGGCCTAGTGCCATGTGTGAGTCCAAGTGGAATAAATCTAGGACAAGTCGTATTGTCTGGTAGTTGAAGAGAAAACGTGTTGTAACTGAATGGGTTGACAGTTGCAGAACGGTTGGCATTCCCACTGATGCAAATTGTCACGAACAGAACATGTATAAACAGTTTAGCAAATAGGAAAAGAAGAGAGGAAGAGAGTAGTATAGTAATTGGGTGGTAGTCCATGGTAGAACAATAGTAAGAAGATAGAAGAGTTGTTTCAATGCAGAAGTTCCCAAAAGTAAATAAAGGATCCTGTTTTGTTTTGTGTTCTTTCACCGTGTCACTATAGCTAGTTTCTATTTTGTCATTCTGATGGATTACTGAGCCATTCCACCGATGAGATTTCTTCAAAATCAGTGGAATGGATCAGTCTGTACAGTTTGTGTCAGGATCGAGCGTGGGATGTGCTAGTCGAGTCTAGCATCTCTATGTGCTAGGGTTTTGAGAAGAGAGAAAGTGTCTGCGTTGTAGAGTTTGTCATCGGCGTAACAACAGTTTGGAGATATCAGTGTGAGTGGTAATATCGGGGGACAAGTGCAAGATTCTGTTGACGAAGGAAGTCTTTTCAAAGCTACATAGTGTATCGGCACATTGGCCTATGATCTCAATGGTTCACCGATGAGTTAAGTCTGGCTGACAGGGTCATGGCTAACCATTATGGTTGTGATGAGTGGAAACTAACTGCCATCGGGGTATTGGCAGGAAGTAAAAGGCACTACCGATAGGAGAAGTCTCCCCAAAAATGAAGTGGAGTTAGGCCGTTGGGAAGAGTTGGTGATCAGCTAGAGAAATAGCAAGGTGGCCGATGGGATATGTTTGGCCGACAAGGCTTGGTCACCAAGACATAGGTCATCTCTCTTCGATCAGTTCATTGATAAGTTTTGAAGCTTCCTCTATGTGCTCTGCATCATATTGGTATCGGAGCTAGCGAAAGGTCTGCAGAAGTGTTGGCATTGTCTGTGAATGTTTATGTCAGACAGAGAAAGCAAAGGAGGGGCTAGCAATATGCCTCCAAAGGGGATGACCACCGAAGTGGTCAAGAAATTCAAGGAGATGGAGGAGATGATCAAGACTGGAGTCAAGGAAGCACTCCAGGATGAATTGAAGACATTGAGGAAAGGACCAAGATCAGATGAGGAGTCTGATAGAGAAGATGAAGAAGAGGATGAGGAAACGTCCCTAGATCAAACAAAGATAATTGTAGACCAGAAACAATTTCTGGAGGCCCTAAAATCACTTGGTAAGGAGTCATCCAAGGTAAAAATGGAGATTTTGATGTTTAGTGGAAAGATGGACACAAAAGAAGTCATCGAGTGGATCGAGGCTCTGAATAATTATTTTGAGTACAAGGAGGTACCAGAGAATAGAAGAGTTAAGTTTGCAAAGATGAAATTGAAGGGCACTGCACTCACGTGGTGGAACTACACCCAAGGAGAAAGGGTGAAGAGTGGCAAGAGCATGATCTCATCCTGGAGTTAGACGGTAGAGAGGATCAAGGCTCAGTTCCTACTAGAGGATTATGATGTGCAGATATACAGGAAAATGTAGAACCTCAAGTAGAAGTATATGGATGTATCCACCTATACAGAGGAATTTCATAAATTGTCTCTAAGGTGTGGACATGCTGAGGATGAGAAAGGAAGAGTTGCCAGGTATATTAATGGGCTAAAGTATAGTATACAAGATGAGATTACCATCTTGACACCAGAAACCATGGACAAGTGCTTCCAAGTGGCACTAAGAGTAGAAGAGAAGTAGAAAAGAAAGGGAGAACAGCAGAATAGAGGCAGAGGTGGAAGAAATTTTAGGGGCAGAAATAGCTTTGGTGGCAGAAATCAATTCCAGAAGAATCAAGGGGAGTCCAATCAACAAGAACACAGTGGAGAATCTGGTTCCAGAGGGGTTTTAGAGGAAGGAGACCCAATGGGAGAGGCAGATTTGGTGGACCAGGTAGAGGTCCTAATGTCTTCATGGGATGATGTTATAATTGTAACCAAATTGGGCACATAGCAGGCAAGTGTCCAGAGAAAGCCTCAATCTCTCATGGAGGAGAGAGAAGGAGCTAGCTGATTCAAGAAGAAGATTGTCAGAGTGTGACTTCACCTATGGGAAGTGCAGCTCCAACACAAGATGGAGAGAGTCTCATGATGAGAAGAACAATGCTGTAAGTGCCACAGAACAAGGAACCACCCCAGAGGAAGACACCATTTAGAACTCTATGTAAAGTTTTTGGCAAAAGGTGTAAGGTAATTGTTGATTCTGGCTCAACTAAAAATTTAGTTTCAGTAGAAATGGTAGAGAAATTGAATTTGAAAAGATTGCCACATGTTAGTCCATACAAAGTGTCCTGGATGAACAAAGGGCAACAAGTTTTGGTTGATGAACAAGCTTGGGTAGAATTTCAGATAAGGGAATATAGGGACAAACTGTTGTGTGATATAATTCCCATGGATGCATGCCATTTACTATTAGGAAGACCTTGGCGGTATGATAGACAAGCCCAGCATGATGGTAAATCTAATTCCTTTGTTATCACCAAGAATGATAGACGGTATAAGATGGATCCTTTGCTAGAAGAGGGTGTAGACAAGAATGTAGGCTCAAGTATCATGTTAATGAGTGGGAAAGAGTTTCTCCATACCTTGAAAGAAGAGGGAACCCAAAGGTATGCTCTAATTTTGAAACCTAAAGACAATTCTAATTTATCTAAAAATAGCAAAGAAAAAGTCCCTAAGGAAGTGCAGGAATTGTTAGACAAGTATAAGTGTGTAATGGTGGAGGATATGCCCAATACACTACCCCCTGTGAGAGACGTAAATCATCAAATTGACTTCATCCTAGGATCCACATTGCCAAATAAACCAGCCTATAAAATGACACCTGCTCAGAATGAGGAAATTGCTAAACAAGTACAAGAATTGTTGGATAAGGGTTTGGTGAAGAAAAGTCTTAGTCCGTGTGCTGTACCTACAGTTTTAGCTCCCAAGAAGGATGGTAAATGGAGGTTATGTACTAATTTGAGAGCCATAAATAAGATCACCATCAGATATAGGTTTCCTATGCCCTAAATAGAGGACCTAATGGATTGTTTGGGTGGAGCTCGATACTTTTCTAAAATTGATCTCAAAAGTGGATACCTTCAGATCAGGGTTAGACAAGGGGATGAATGGAAGATAGCCTTTAAGACTAATGAGGGTCTTTATGAGTGGGTGGTGATGCCATTTGGATTGTCCAATGCTCCAAGCACTTTCATGCATCTAATGAATGAGATATTGAAAGATTTTATTAGCAAATTTGTTGTTGTCTATCTTGAGGATATTCTGGTTTTCAGCAGGACAAAAGAAGAACATTTGCAACATTTGGAACAGGTGTTGAAGAAGATGCATGAGGAGAAACTGATGATCAATATGGAGAAGAGTGTCTTCATGAAGGAAGAACTCACATACCTTGGATTTGTGATATCCCAGGGCAATTTGAAAATGGATCTGGAAAAGGTAGATGCTATTCTATCTTGGCCAGCACCTAAAATAGTAAGTGATGTAAGAAGTTTTCATGGGTTGGCAACTTTTTATAGGAAATTCATAAGGGGATTCAGTCACATTTGTGCACCTATTCTAGATACCATAAAAGGAGGGTAGAAATGTAAGTTTGTTTGGACTAAAGCAGTAGATGAATCTTTTGATATTCTTAAACTGAAGGTAGCAGAGAAACCCATTTTGGTTTTGCTTGATTTTAATAAGTTGTTTACTATGGAATGTGATCCCAGTAACCTTGCCATTGGTGCTGTCTTGAGTTAGGAAGGCAGACCTATTGCTTTCTTTAGTGAAAAGCTGAATGATGCTTAAAGAAAGTATTCCACATATGATCTAGAATTGTATGCAATGGTTCAAGCATTGAAAAAATGGAGACATTATCTCTTGCCCAAGGAATTCATTGTTTATATTGACACCCATGCTTTGAGTTTTCTAAATTCGCAGGAGAAGCTAAATCACAGGCATATGAAGTGGGTCAAACAACTCCAGGCGTATACTTTTTCCATCAAACATAAGAAGGGACAAGCCAACAAGGTGGCAGATGCTCTGAGCAGAAGAATGTGCACTATACAAGAAATCCAGTTGCAAAGTGTGGGAGTGGATTCTCTCAAGAATATGTACCAGGATGATGAGGACTTTAAAGAGATATATGCAGTTTATTCACAATTTTTAGATTCCTATCATTCTGATTTTTCTAAATATTTGTTACAGCAAGGGCTACTGTTCAAACGCAGCCAACTGTGTGTACCTAGGTGTTCCATGAGGGAGAACATCATAAAAGAGAAGCATTGCAGTAGTCTTGGAGGTCATTTTGGACTAGACAAGATGTTGGAACAAGTGAGAAGGCTTTACTTCTAGCCTAAGATGCAAACAGATGTCAGGAAATTTGTAGAAACTTGTAGCATTTATTAGAGGGCAAAAGGAACCTCATCTAATGCCGGTCTCTATCAACCACTTCCAATTTTGCAAAGGCCATGGGAGTGCATCAATATGGATTTTGTTTTGGGTCTTCCCCAGACTCAAAAAGGTTTTGACAGTGTATTTGTTGTAGTTGATAGATTCAGTAAAATGGCTCATTTTGTGCCATGCAAATGTACCAATGATGCTTCACACATTGCTGGTCTATTCTTTAAGGAGATTATTCAAATTCATGGTTTACCATTGAATATTGTCATTGACAGAGATCCCAAGTTTGTGGGACATTTTTGGTGCACATTGTGGAAGAAATTGGGCACTCAATTATCTTTCATGTCAGCCTATCACCCTTAGGCAGATGGGTAAACTAAGGTGGTGAATAGATCACTGGGTAATCTTTTGAGGTGTTTGACTAAACAACATGGAGAAGCATGGGATATGATCATCCCACAAGCAGAGTTTGCATATAATGATTCTGTTAATAGAAGCACAGGAAAGAGCCCTTTTGAAGTTGTATATGGGATTCATCCTAGGGAACTTTGGAGCTCAGGGATCTCCAGAACATGGAGAAAAGGAGTGCACAAGGAGAAGATTTTGCAGTCAGTATGAAGGATATCCATGATGCTATAAGGGAAACTATCCAGAAGAACACAAGGAAATATAAAGAGAGAGCTAATCAGAAGAAAAGGGATGTCCAATACAAAGTTGGGGATCTAGTAATGGTATATCTGAAGAAGGAAAGACTTCTGAAGGGGTAGCCCATGAAGCTTCTTATGAAGAAGATAGGTCCATGCAAGATTGTACATAAATTTGGGCCTAATGCATACGAAATTGAACTTCCTCTAGGTTTAGCAATATCACCCATTTTCAATGTGTCAGAATTGTTTCCATTTAGGGGAGACAAGGTACAGATTCAGATGTGATAGGAGCAGGGGATGCAGAATGGATTTCTGATCTTCCACCGAGTCATCCAGTACAGCTGAAATGTATTTTGGACACCAAGGTTCAGAAGAAGACTTGACATAAGACCTACAACCAGTATCTGGTCAAATGGTGTGGTTTACCTGATAAGGATGCAACCTGGATGAGCGAGGAGGACATCATCAAACATGGGGTTTCCATTTTAAACCTAGTTCCTCAAGGGACTTGAGTTCTGTTAACCCCAGGAGTATGGTGCAGGGGCACCTAGATACTTTAATTAATTTCATGTTCATTTTGATGTTTTGGTGTTGTATAAGGTCTAAGTGACCAATTGTAAGGCCTGGTGCCATGTGTGAGTTCAAGTGGAATAAATCTAGGAAAAGGGATATTGTCTGGTAGTTGAAGAGCAAATGCATTGTAACTGAATGGGTTGACAGTTGCAGAATGGTTGGCATTCCCACCAATGTAAACTGTCATGAATAGAACATGTATAAATAGTTCAGCAAACAGGAAAAGAAGAGAGGAAGAGAGTAGTATAGTAATTGGGTGGTGGTCCATGGTAGAACAACAGTAAGAAGATAGAAGAGATGTTTCAGTGCAGAAGTTCCCAAAAGTAAATAAAGGATCCTATTTTGTTTTGTGTTCTTTCACCATGTCACTATAGCTAGTTTCTATTTTGTCATTTGGATGGATTACTGAGCCATTCCACTGACGAGATTTCTTCAAAATTGGTGGAATGGATTAGTTTGTACAGTTTGTGTTTTTTTTGTTTTTGTTTATGCTCCGTGTCGAGATCGAGTGTGGGATGTGCTAGTCGAGCCTAGCATCTCTATGTGCTAGGGTTTTGAGAAGAGAAAAAGTATCTGCATTGTAGAGTTTGTCATCGGCGTAACAACAGTTTGGACATATCAGTATGAGTGGTAATATCAGGGGACAAGTGCAAGATTCCACCGACGAAGGAAGTCTTGCCAAAGACTACATAGTGTATTGGCACATCAGCCTATGATCTCAAGGGTTCACCGATGAGTTAAGTCTGGCCGACAGGGTCACGGCTAACCACTACAGTTGTGACAAGTGGAAACTAACCGCCATCGAGGTATCGGCAGGAAGTAAGAAGACACTGCTGATAGGAGAAGTCTCCCTGAAAATGAAGTGGAGTTAGGCCGTCGGGAAGAGTTGGTAGATCGGGCAGAGAAATAGCAAGGTGGCCGACGAGATATGTTTGGCCGACAAGGCTTGGTCGCCAAGACATAGGTCACCTCTCTCCAATCAGTTCATTGATAAGTTTTGAAGCTTCCTCTGTGCGCTTTGTATCAACCTTGCTATCCAAAAACATTTAAACCAAAACTTGCATCAAGGCATTATTGAGACTCTCCCAAATTCAAACAAAAATATAGTTAGTTTCATATCAGGATTCCAATCATCCTTCACATCAAAACTATACTTGTGTGTCTTGATAGAAGAATAGTCTACATCAAATAGTGGTGATCAACCATCCCTATTTTGACTACCTTTTAGCTCAAGAACACCTTGTTTGGACAAATAGAGTGAATAGAAAACCTTAGCAAAATCTTACCAAAATCATATCCAACCAAATCATTTTCATACCTAAACATCAAAACAAGTCCACCAAGTCTCACAATCCAACTTCTCTCACGTCCAAAAATTACATGGTTCAAACTAGATCTCAATCTAAACAAAAGCAAAAACTGTGTTCCCTTAACAATAGTGAGCATAATTCTAATGATGAGGAGGTCAGTCAAGAGGAAATCCTTAAACAACTTCAAGATCTAAAATTCCTAAATATGATGGATAGGGTCGTTGCCACGGATCCTCATAAATATTTTCTCATGCTAGCTCAACAAGGAGCTAAGTTGCCCTTAGATTTTAATGTCTCAAATCTCAGAGAGAACAATTCCTCAAATGAAGCTGAATCTTCAAAAGATGGCTCCAAAAATGACAAATATGCCCCCAAAACTGACACAGATGCTTCTAAATCAGAAAGGCTAAGGATACACTCAATCCCTTGGACACATTAACAACACAAATCCAAGCCTTACAAAAATAGTTGATGGATATCCAAAGTGGGAAAACAACAAAACATTACTCCCTTGAAGATATTTCACCATATCCCTTTGATAAATCTTTGCTCATGCTCCCTTTTCCCTCAAGGTTTGAGGTTCCAAAATTTGATAAGTATCAACGAAAAGGTGATCCAAGAGATCATATAAGGGAATTTAGCACATCATGCCTAGAAGTCGCACACAAAGAAACATATCTTATGTGACTATTCCCACAAAGCTTGGGAGGCCAAGCAATGGAATGGTTCTCCCGCCTACCTCTCAGCATCCACACTTTCGATGAGCTAGTGGATAAATTTGTAACACATTTCTCATACAATATCAAACATGAAATCTCCATGTTGGACGTCTATAATAACAAGGAAAAGGGGGGAGAATCCTTCGCCTCTTTCCTACAAAGATGGAGACAACTTGCAAGCAAGTGTCCCTACCACATACCAGAGAAACAGATGATAGAAATGTTTATTCACAACCCAACCATGAAACTGAGTTATCAAATCCAAATACAATGCCCGACTACTTTTAGGAAGGTCATTGAAATGGGGCTACTCATTGAGAAAGCCTTGATAACAAAGGGGCAAATTAAGATATACAAAGACACCCCTAGCTCTAACAACAATGTGGACAAGTGATGATTTTAGACCAAGAACAAACCCATTGTAAATGATGGTGTGGTGATGCTAATAATGTGGTGCAAAAGCAACCAATCTTCAACCTATCAAAACCACAAAAAAATACACCATCCAACAAGCCTCAAAGTAATGAGCAAAGACCCACCAACTTTCCTCCAAGAAGAAAATTCACACCACTGGGAGAATCTCTCGAATCCGCCCTTAGGAAGTTAATTGTGGGTAACCTCATAACACTTCCACCGGTGCATGAGTATGAACCAAAATTTAAACTCTCTTGGTGGAATGATGCCAACTTTTGCGAGTATCATAGAAACAAAGGACATAAAACAAATGATTGTCAAGCGCTAAAACATGTTGTTCAAGACCTCAGGTGTTGCCACAATAATGGGTTACACTTTCTGGGACATCCTAATTTTTGCTGAAATCACATATTTTTAGAAAATATAATGATTTAATCCTTGAAAGGTTCCATTTAAAGGTTTTTAATTGAAGAGGATTTGATCAAACCCCCTTAGATTCAAACCCCCTTGGCTAGAACCCTGCTAGTTTTAAACCATACCTATAATGGAGTCTCCTCTACACCTATCAAAATGCTGATAAAAAACCACTTTTGATTTACCTTTTGGGGGATCAAATGAATTCATTTAACATTTATGTTTTGTAAGTATGTAGTCCTTATTATAAGCTTCCCAAAAGTATAATTTTAAATATATTTAATTTGATTATTATATTTATTTTTTATTTCTTCTGAATGTAGGATTTTCACCGAACATCAAGTTCTCTATTCTACACACATGGAAAAATAGTAAACTAGTGAAAAAAATTCTAAAAAATATTTATGCCCTAGATATTGATGTCTTTATTTTAAAAATAAAATAAAAATTAAATTTTGATACATACAGAAAAAGTTATGTTTTACGGAATATGCCTATGTCTAAATTATAATTGGTTTGACTTCAAAACTTAATTAAAAATAAAATATTCAACAAAACATTATGAAACCAAATGCATGCCCTATATATTAGTGTTACCAATCTAAATTCAAAAGAATCATAATTTTATCCTTTGTAGAAAAAAAGTTATGTGCTACAGAATACACGTCACTTTAAAAAATGTTGTTTACTATTAAAAACTAATTGTCAAAGGAGACGCAAAAAAATTTACAATTTAACTCCAATTTTTATTAAAAAAATATATTTAGAATCTACAAACAAAATCTCACAAATCACTAGTTTGCATCATCTTCAAATTCCTAATAGTTTAGCAGCTATAGGTGTCAGAAAGTGAAGTTTTAGTTCAAAATGTTGATTTCAATGTCAAGTTTGGCCAAAAAGTGTAACCCATTATTGTGGGATGACCCCCGCATTGATCAAAAAGTAATAAAAATTGAAGGGCATAACTCTAATGAAGAGCACATAGCATTCAAAAATCCTCTTCCCCACTACGAGAAAGGAGGACCATCCAATCAAAACAACAACGATGTTGGCAAAGCAAACTATAATAACATTTCTTACAAGTACACCATCAATCATATCTCACACAGTGATTCACACATCAATGTAATCACTATCAATAATAATCCTGACTGTAATGTGACCACTCGTCATGGAAACATTAGTCTACAAGGAGCTCCACCCAAGTCATCATCCATATTGAACCAATACAGCATCCTTGACCAACTTCATAAAACACCTGCACACATATCCATTTTGGAGTTGTTGCATCTATCCCCATCCCACAAAGCCATCTTGGAGAAAGCCCGCTTAGAAACAACTGTTCCTACAAACCTTGCTCAAGAGAAATTCTAAGCTATGGTAGGTCATCTAACCACACCACATTTCTTATCCTTCACAAAGAAAGATGATATGTCCATCAACCAACCACACAATGCATCCCTCCACATTGAGGCCCAAATCCACAAACACTGAATAAAAAGGGTCCTAATAGATGGAGGTGTTGGTTTAAATATATGCACATTAAAGTTAATCCTTGCATTGGGGTTTTAACAAAATGTCGTTGATCCTAAAAAGAAAATAACTCTCAAGGCATATGACGAAGAAGAGAGAACTTCCAAAAGAACTGTGGTCTTGCTAATACGGGTTAGACCGGTAGAGAGAGATGTTGTGTGCGAAGTTCTAGACATGGAGCTAGCATATAACATTCTTCTAGGCAGACCTTGGATCCATGCAATGAAGGTTGCTTCCATCAACATACCATCAATGTATCAAGTTCCCACACAGTGGCCAAGAAATTACCATACAAGGTGACCCTAACCCATTCCAGTATTATACCAACATCCAATCCAAGCCCAAAGTTGTAATCCCCACCAACCATGCAGCTTCACCCTCTACAGCCAATGTTGACCCAAGCTCAATACCTTCTACATCAAAATCTGTAGAACAAAAATTCAAGATCAAGGATAAAGGTCTAGGAGAGTATTCCATTAAGCAAACCTTTTGTATCACACTGTTACCTCTTTCACCCATATCCACCCATACATTACATCATTCATCTACCCATACACCTACAAAGGATGTGATCCAGGGGCTACTAGCAAGGAGTCAACCATGTCACCAAATTCCTATCATTGAACCTACAAAAGATTCTTCCAATGCCATGTCCAATCCTACAATCCCATCATTTAGTTTGCAACCCCTTGAGCCTATTGAAGAATATCCACCAATGAATCCAAGTCAAGATCCTTCATCCCTTCATGTTGATAACCCTCAAGAGCATATCACGCCTATCCAAGATCCTATCACTTGTATTCAAGTCACCCAAGAGGTATGTCAAGAACATAATCCTAAGCATGTGAAAACATCAAGTCCTAGTCCTAATCAAGATCAAATCACTTTCACTCCACCCATCCATAACATTTATCTTTTCCATGATCAAGATATTACCTATGAAGAATATATCCATGAGCAACTTGATCCTATACCTATACATGAGAAAGAAATCCAAATCCAACCCATCCATAACCTATATCTTTTCTATGATCAAGATATTATTGTCGATGAAGAACCTATACATGAGCAAATTGATCCCATCCATATCACACTTAATCCTATCTATGATCAAGATCCCATCTATGATCAAGATCCTATCTATGATTAAGAGAACCATGATGATCCTCTTATCCAACTTTATGCATTCCATGGTCAGGAGCTTATTACCCCATCTATCCATAACCCCATAACCATCCATGAGCAAGAAACCTCCATTACTCCTATCCATCCTCCAACTAGTCCTATCCATGATCCAACAACACACACTTTCCTTGATGAGACACTTGCCTCCCAAGTGCACATAGATGATCAAACCAATAACTTGGATCTTAGTGAACATAATGATAATTAGGATCCTAATGATCCTCCACCATCCATTATCAACCATGTTGCAAATCCATTATCATGTCCCCTTGGTCTCACTACCTTCATCCATGAATGTTCTTCGTTAGGAGAGCAACAACCATTATCTACAATGTCACCTTCCCCATCAAATAATGAGATCACATCTAGTGTCCAAATCACCCATAACCACATTGTCCACCACATACTCCAAAATATGAACTATCAAGGTAAAGGCTTAGGCCTTCACGAACAAAGTATTTTGGAGCCTATCCATGTCAAAGTCCCTTCACCCTCTTATGGCCTTGGTTATATTCCCTAAGAACAATAATCTCAAGATGTTGGTACTTCCTCCATGCCTTCTAAATCCACTCAAGCATTCGTAATCTTACTCTGCAGAAATCCTACCAGTGTGCCTTTAACAAAGTATCTCTGTTGCATTTGCATAACCTCATTATCATCATCCAACCATGTCTCCATTATTCATCATATATCTTCATTAGAATTGCATTTGCAGTTTAGTCTTCATTACACATTCCAATCGCAGCCATTCTCCTATTGTCATCTTCAATAGCAAGGAAGTACACACTTCTGAGAGCTAAAAATATACACAAGATTGATATGAGATAGGCAACAATAGAAGCTACGAGGTAAATCGGTCTACGAAGGTATTATCTTTTGTTTGCTCACATTTTTATCAATTTCATTGAGTTATTGGATATTTAGTTGCCCATCGCACATCCTATCATATTCCCAAAACATATGTTACCATTCCACCTCCCTCATCCTACAAGTGTCAAAAGCATGTGACCATACACCTTCCACCGTCCAATTTACCTCCTCTACTTCCAACTCCTAACATTGCTCCATTCATTTTACCCTTACTTCTCCCAACACCAAATCCATCCATCCACACATTCCCTCACATTTTGAATCATGACCGACAAATGCACATATTGTCTAAACATGAAGCTTCCACTCATTCCACCAAACCTATGGGATTAAAAAATAAAAAAATTGGATGCCTTCACCCATAAAGTCAAAAATCCTAAGGGTCCTAATACCTTAGGATATCAATTCAAAGAATCAAAGAAAAATACATTCTAAAAAGCTACCCAAGCCCATACCTCCAAAAGTGAAGTCCAAAAGCCAAATGGTATGGGTCCTGAAGAAAAAAAGCAAGTTAAATGAAGAATCCACCTCTCAAGAATCCCAACCATCCTCTTCCATCCAAAATTCCCATTCCATTCAAAAATTCCAAAAATCCCACAAGCAAAACAAAAATCATAAAAATGCTAAGTCTATGTGGGTACCTAAGTTACTACGTCACCCATCTCCTAAGAAAACATTGCCATTGCTTCCTACACCACCTCCAAATAAAAAGCTTCAATGTTCATCATGGTGTGTGCAACCCTAGGTCATGATTCCTTTTATACCTCCATCTCCCCATCATTCAACTATTATCCTACTTATCTACCCTATCACCGTCCTATGGTCCATGCTTTTGCATAAATATTTCATCTGTCTTCCTTCCGTAAGTCCTACATAATCCACTTTTGTTCCCTACATAATCCATTATTTATCTTATCCATTTCACTTTCATGCTATCCCCTACCAACATCTATGAGCATGATGACACTTGACTTGGTCCATGTGATGACATTCATCCCTAGTAGGACTACCACCTTTCATGGAACCATACATTTGAGTCCCTCTCGTCCATATTCCACCTATCCAAATATTAAAAAAAAATGAAAAAAATCAAAAAAGTAAAGAGAAACCCCTTTGTCCAATGGTGAAAACCTGGTAAACAGGCACCTTGGATAAGTACCATGATGAAAACTTGGCAAATAGGCGTCATGTGTAGGTTGATCTTCTATATCATTTACCCTTGGGAGCACATTGTCTCATTGACCCTATCATTTTCCATCCTATCTTAACGTAACCTCCTATCATCCTTATCCTACATAAACCTATTATATTGAGTCCATTCATCCTCCATTCCTCTTTTGATCTTGATAAAGATATGGGGGCAAAATGTCGAAGCATGCTTTGGAAAAACTCTTGATGTACCTTATCTTTTTCAAAACTAATCCAATCCTATTACCCTCTTGTCATAAGCATTGTCATGTCAAATCCTAAGTTATTCCTATGAGACATAGTCCTTGGAGATCACATCCTTATTTTCTTACACATGAATCCACTCCATCCCTTATGACCCATCCTTTTTATCCAATCATCAAATCCTACATACTCCAATGCAAGGGAATCAAAAGCAATGTCAGTAGTAAACTGCTTCCTCCATATTTTAGGATTTCAGTCCTCATTCACCTTTTCCTTCTGCATCCATCAAATCACATAAGGATACCTATCATGGCTTGTTGTTCACTTGCCCTTATCACCTTGTCACATCAGTTTGTCCATCCATTCCTTTGTGCATCTTGTCAACCATTATAACTCCATCATTGCTACCATTGTTGAACTACGTCACCTTTGAGCTATCACATAGGCAAGGCCATCATTGATGAGCCCCTGAGGCTTCCCATCCATCCCATCCCATATCACCCATCCTTTTGTCCATCCAAATTCGCACCATTTCCCATCGCCTATGTCCTAGGTCCATAAAGTCCATACCACGAACTACGTTGCCTCTATGTCATCATGTCTAGGCAAGGCCATTTATCAATGAGCTCCCAAGGCACTAGGTCAGTCCCTTAAGGTCTATTTCTTCATGTTTGTGGTCAGGTCATCCATAATAAATCGATCCTTTGCTTGACTAGGGGCAAATCCTCGACCTAGTTAGTGAACTAGATTTTTGAATGCTACAACTCAGAGGGTAACAAATCGGATCGTGGTTTTATCACTAGACAATAAGAAGTGCAACAAAGAAAGAAATAAAAACATCATCTTGACAACAAGACATCAAGCAAAACCTGACAAATCCCTACCTGCTTAAACTATCATGTGACTCTATCAAGTTATTGCAAGAAAACATATATCTATGGAACAAAGGTTTTTAATGGTTGTTTAAAGTCTTATATCATGATTTTTGTTATTATGTCTTTTTATGCTACTCAAGGATGTCAAAAACTAGAGAAGCTATGATGGGGGCATAATTATTTTATTTGTTTGTTGTTTGTGGGTTTATCTTTAGTAATGTGAAGCCTTGTCTAAAGACATGATCAACATAATGATCATCAAGGACATTATGGGTTTAAGCACGAAAGGGGGCAATCTTTGTCTATTGATACATGCAAGAAATACTCAGGTCATCTTAGTTCAATTATACTTAGATGCTTGTATTAACTTGCTAAATTAAAATCTATGTAAGTCATACTCAGGTCATCATGGTTTAATTATATCTAGATGCTTGTATTTTCTTACAACATTTTAAAAAGCTCAATGATGAAACAAAGTACTTCAAAAACTTGTATACGAAGATGACAAAATCCACATCCATACATATCAAATTGCATTTCATTCTTGTCAAGAATTCCAAGTGTCGAAAGATCCATTTATCCATTTATCCAAGTTATTTCTTCTATGTTACTCATTTGTTCCAATTCTTCTACCTACATTCTTCTAAGTGTTGTTTCATTTATGGTTGAGTATACGTGGCATAACAAAAATAATCATTTTGCATATTATAAGTGTGTACATCATTAGTTCATTGTCATTTAGGTGCACTAGTAGCCTTAAACATTTAGATCATGATAGTTATGTCATTTATCCACATAGATTGCATAACATTTCACATCAAAAACCTACAAAAACATAGATATCACAGTATAAGCATAATAGATAACATCCATCACATGTGAATAACATCCATCCATATGAACACATGCATTGTAGTGCATCGAAACTCATGTAGATCATCATCATAAATCAAAAATAATAATAAAAGTCCAAGTATACAATGATGTCATCAAAGGTATCTATCTCAACCAATCAAAAATGGTGTATACAAAAACTAGCATAACATGATACATGTCTAAGCAAGTGACTATGTGGAGCTAGATCCTATGGCTATTGAGGGGGAGGCTGCGGACCTGTAGGACCCATCCTTGATGGCACATGAGAAGGTGGTGGCCTCATCCCTATGCTCTCTATATGTGTCTGTCTCATCCTGCTACGTGAACTAGGGTGGAAACTGCTGACCCTCTGCTCTGTTGGCACAACCTGCTCATATAGTCCTCTCCAGTAAAAAATCTCCTGCAAGGTGCCCTAACAATATGCCACAATCTAGCTATGTGGACCCTAGGCTACCGTCTGCTGCACCTACTGTAATAGGGCCTCTGCCCTAGTATATCTCTGAATGGCCATGTCTCGCTCAAGAATTGCAATGTAGACATCACCTTGTAGCTGTATCACCTACCCCTCTAACCGAGCCACCTAGGATCGCAAGACTACCATCTCACTACCATCCTACCCCTGTAGCTATGCCACCTATGCCTATAACTAAGACACCTGGGCTCACAATGTTGTTGCCTCTCCATCACCCTGTACCTGTGGTTGCACCTATGCGTGTACCCGTGCCCATGCCTACATCTGAGGCACTCTCCTCTATCTCACTGTCCTCTAATTATTGTCATCCTTGTCATCCCTGTCATCTCCTCCTCCCCTTCCACCTCTGCCACCCCTCTCGCCTCACTGTCATCCCCTCCTCTATCGAGGGGCATCGTCCTCATCCTCATTGTCATCCTCAAGTCATGGAGCTAGCTCTCCAGGACTAGAGTATCTCAGAATTGGATGGGCAGTAAAGTGTGCTACAAAGTCTGCTATCATACCTATATCTACTATGTCTCACTATAGATCCCATGCCTAGTATGGCATCTAAAGAAACTCAGTCCTCATTGTCTCAAAGGAAGCCACTGGACTCCACTATGGACGCACCTTGTGCGTCCAAGTAAAAATAGCAATACCCTGGGGCATCCCTTGAACTCTGCCAAACTATTGGTGCACACGAGAAACCATATGTCACTCTAGAATATAGGGGGTCCTCCCTATTAGCCACTATGTCTGAAAGCAATAAGGCAACTCTGCGCATCCTCATCCCATACCTCATAGTCTAGGTATGGTTGCCATGTAACCTCGTCCACATTATCCAATGTGTGACACCAGTACTCTAGCTTTCCCAACTTGGGCTAGGAAAGAGTCTCCTAAAACATATAAGAGTAGGGTCTGTCATGTCCCCTCACTCCCACACCAATAGGCCAAGTCACCACTATATGTAGCCATGCCCAAATCTGAAGAAGCGAGATGCCAACAGATAAACTTACAGCTCCATCATAAACAAACTGGTACAAATCATGGTACAAGTGTGCCAAGATGCAAGGCCCCCAAGCAAACCATGTGCCCTCCTAAACCACCCGCTCTAAGGTTCACCCCCATCCAACTTAGAAGCCATGAGATCTCCTATCGGGTCATACAATTCCTTTGATCAGGGGCTTGTAGTACTTTGCAATGTTTGCCTAGCTGATCTCTGTACCCTCCAACTCTAGGTCATCGAACACTCGTCCACACTCAGCCAATCCAGCTCTAGTAGCAAACTTGTACTCAACTAGCTCACCCTGAATAGGAATCTATAGAATCTAGTGAATATCCTCTAAGGTCACCATCATCTCTCCTATGGGCAGGTGCAATGTGTTCGTCTCACTGTGGTACCTCTCGCCCAAAGCAGTCAGTAATCTGAGGTTCGCTCGCATCTTGGGCATGAAGAAAACATACCATAAACTAGTAGATCCAAGCACCAAGTGATCAATCTCAGTCAAGTAGGGCCTCAGCAACTATGTCAGAGGGAATCACTCCCGTGACATCAGTACATGATCCAGAATCTCTTGCAATCGACAACAAAGCACGTAAAACACCAAATCACATAAAACACCAAATCAAACTAAATTGCAAATCTATCAAATCAAACATAGTACTTAGCTAACCTATCATGAAACCTATCCTATCCTCTCTTCTGAGATTCAATCAATCTCGAAGATAACCTATCAGTTGGCCAACATCGCTCACGATGCTGACTTTGTCAAAGCAGCTAAGTATTTTACCAAACCTATCAAATGTGCAACTCTGTTTACTAGATACGCATCTTTGTATCAAATGCGTTGGATCCCTTATCATTTTTTCAGGCAAAAGCACCAAAATAGGAGTTATTTGCATAGTTTTAAGTCATTTGCGCATTTTCTTAAAAAATGTGCCTAATCCCTAATTGTTTGCACTTTTTCTGGCTGGATGCGCGGCTAAAACCTAAATGCGTAGGACTACTTACTGTTTGTGCGCATTAATCTAGATGTGTTGAAACCCTAATTATTTGCGCCCAACTATCTATCATTTGCAGACAATGTGCATTTGCATCGATTCTTGGCTTAATTGTGCAGAATCACATCGTTTGTGCGTATTAATGGCTTATTTGTGTTGAAGCACTAAACCTGCACATTCATAAATGACAACTTTGACCTACAATTTGATCACCATAAATGCAAAATCAAACAAGTTTCAAAGGATACATACTAGGGGTCCATACTCTACTGGCAGCCCGAATCATCAAATCCTCTCAAAACAATGGCTGGCTATTAGAATCTAATCCATCTCTGCTGACTGCTTTGAACTGCTACTACACTAGAGCTCCTCAAATCTCTCCACAAAAGACAAGTGTACAAATGACTAGGATTGTGACCCCACATGCCTATATATAGAAAAGTGGACCCTAGTGGGAAGTGTTTGACCCTATGAGTGTGGGGCATGTTTTTCACCCATTTGGCTTTCTCCATCACTTGAACCTTTTGTCTGCAACTAGTGTCGTAAACTCTTACTTATCATGAGATTGTTCATCCACCTTTCGCCAACGTCGTCCACCCCGACCAATCTCCCGAGGGGGCATCCTATTGTCATAAACCTATACAAGGGGCAAATTGGGGTATGTATCAATCACAGAAAATTTTTATTCTTTGAAACAACCTGATAAAACACATTGCATCAAAGAGGGGCAAAATGTATACACCTAAAAATGACTAACTTGAATTAAATAACTATTTTAATATTTATTTTTCTCATTCTTCTATCAATTAAATAAATATTCTAATTTATTTAAATGATTCACATTCCTCCAATAATTAAATAAAATCAATTTATTTAATTAAATCATCTAAATTCCTCTAATGTCTCATCTAATTAAATAATCCTAAATGATTTAATTAATCCTAAATTCCTCTATCCTAAAGTCCTAATTTCATAAATCTATTGGAATTAAGGCAGACAACTGAGAGGGGGGTGAATTAGTTGTCTTAAAACCTTAATACTTGCAGTGATAATTAGCATCTACCAATGCAAAGATTCAGTTCTGGTTAAGCACAGAATACTGACTTGATACACTTCATCTTTATTCTGCCCTGTTTACTGTTCTGCCATAATCTGGACCTTAGATCTCTTCTTTTTCAATCTTAAATCTTCCTTTTCTCACACTACTACATCATCACTCTTCACCCACACACAATGCACTTGAATCCATTGGATATATATATATCTGCCTCAAGATATTCAATCACTTTTCTGTCGGCCTTATGAAAAACTTAACAAACAATACAAGTACTCTGTTTTGTCAGCTAAAATCATATACCACTATTGATGCACACCAAAAATAACTCTTGAAGGTCACCATACATGTTGACCACTAACATTATATCCCATACACAACTCACCAAAACACTTCTACTAGATCCGCACAAGGATCTAACACAAGTCAGCCTATTCTTCATTGAGCTATTATGTCATATTAGGACCCAGTACTTAGATGCTCATAACTTTCAATTCCTTTGTCACCGGAGGCTAAATCTTGGATTTAGATTGTCCTGACATTCCTCTACACTCCCTCAGATTTGCAACACACAATGATTAACTGGAGAGATCCGCTGACCAAAATATTGAATTTTGTCATATACTTTGTTCCTGTCTATCCGAACTTGACAAATCTTGGAACTAACTTCCAGTAAGATCTGATACTACACTGCGGGTGTGTGGAATGGACTTAGTTTCCATCAATGACAACACATGACATGCCTTGCAGTGTCTCTTGGAAACAATCTCCCCCATTGGCATTTATGGCAACACTTAGTGAAAAATGACTAAGTGTCATGATTGACTCCCCCTACTGTGTACACTTATATGTTCTTCTACTACTCCCCCTTTGATGGATTCTTCATTTTATTTCATTTTTACTGTCTCTCACTCCCCCTTTGACATCAATGGCAAAGGGTGGGATCTACAAGCCAAAATTTACACAAAAAAAATCTATATACAAGGCCGCATATGTACAAATAATCCATCTATTATATTTACATGAACTTGAGAATATCTGCAAAACTATTTTTCAACTGCACAAGTTCAGAGGCCCAACTTCTTTTCATGCCATCCAAAATTGAAATGTGTCCACTTAGTAGGAATTCCTGTGTTTCTACTTTCTTCATATCTGAAGGATCACCTGTCTGGACTACAACTTGAGCTTATGATAAAGCAGCAAACATTGTTTCTAACTTGGGGGCAATCAATCCCCTAAGCTCACACATTCTCTCCACAATATTGTTCTTTTATGTAACAAGTTTATTTATTTTATTAGTCAAGATGATTACTTGACACTCTTGACTTACGGGAGAAACTGTTAGAGGATCAAAATTTTGAGATAGATTCAACAATTTTTGTTTCTGCTCCTTTACCTTCTTCTCAATATCCTCAATAACTTTGGGCCAAGATAGACAAAATTTGTATACATCACCTCCGTCATTAAGAGAATTTTGAATACTCTTTATACTGATATCAAGGACCTTTCTATCATTCTCTTTTAGGCCTTTTAGCTCACTAAATCTCTTATCCAAAAATTCATTCCAAACTTTAGTCTCTGCAGATTTCTCTAAGGACTCAAAGTGTGTACTTATAGAATTTACAAGGCTCTTCAGAACTCTGGAGGGAGAATCAAATGGATTCTTCTGGAAAGTTGCCATTATCTTCTCCAATATACCAGATGCAAGGCCCAACAACTCATTGTCCTCTATATGAGATTTCAATATCTTTTCTCTTGCCTTGGCTTGTGTGAAAGATGTTATCTTCATCATTTGGACCAGAGAGAGAGTATCCAGGTTGGTTGGTCCTTGAATTAGTTCTGGATCATCAAACTCTAGCATTTCTTTAATCAAGAAACTCTTCACTGCATCTGCAATGTCTCTTGCTACAATTTCTGGACCACCTTCCTTTCCATTAGTTTTCTCAGTGTTAGCATCAGGACTAATTTGTTTGGGTGCATCAACATTTGCACCATCTTCTTCTACTTTATCTTCCTTATCCTTGATTTCTTCTTCTTCTTAGTTCTTAGCCTTTTTTATTTCATGCTCTTCAATCTTCCATGAATCATCTTCAATTTGATCATTTGCTTCTATATTCATATTTGTATTTTCTTTGTTAGAATGATCCAGAGGAGTTAGAATACCTCCTGCATCAGTAGTTTCATCTATTCTTTTTACTTCTTCCCTGCTTATTGCTTCCTCTTCCAGGATAGAGGAATCATCCATTCCAAATTGTTGCTCATCCTTTTGCTGCTTTTCTTCATCTAGGACTGGTGTGTCATTAGCGGGCTCATCTGACACAACAAAGAACTTATTTTTGTCTAATGCTTTTCTCAAAATTTGTTCAATTTCTTGGACTATTTCATCTATCTCTCCAATCATCAGTTTGTTCATTCTTGTCTTACTCCTGAATTTAGTTTTGACCTCTTTAAAAAAATTATCTGCTTCTCTGCTATAGATCACGGGACATAGAGTGGTTAACACATGTTCCCTTAGCTCCATATCTTTTGACTTGGCTACTTCTTTTCTTAACTCCAAGATTTTTCTTAAGTCTTTTGGAATTTCTGACAAAATTTCTACCAGAGCTCTATTGAATACATTCAACCACTTGATAGTGGCTTCTTCCAAAAGTCTCTTGTCAGCATCATTGTAAAAGTTATAGAATT
This sequence comes from Cunninghamia lanceolata, assembly GCA_027924645.1. NCBI lineage: Eukaryota > Viridiplantae > Streptophyta > Pinopsida > Cupressales > Cupressaceae > Cunninghamia > Cunninghamia lanceolata. Next base: position 5,481,977 of record BSBN01000976.1, on the reverse strand, counting down.
TAGTTAATGGTTTTAAATTCCCCTCAACAGTGATTGTCTTGACAATACTTTTCACATAGGGAATTTTCTTCTTATCATCAGTCTCTGATCTCTGCCTCTTATTTGTCTTCTTTCTTCCAGAAGACTTCTCTTGAGATACTTTAACAGCTTTAGCACCTATGGATTTTAGCTCCTTAAGCCTATCATCTGATTCTATCTTTTCTTCATCCTCCTTTTCCAAACTGTCATGTGATCTCTTTTCCTTTACTTTAGTTCTCTTCATCTCCTTATCGGATGATATGTCTTTCAGTTTCTCAGGATTGGTAGATTTTGGGGAAACAGGGGTAGCAGCAAAGCTCCTAGCAGTCCTTAGAGTGGAGGAGAATTCTATTGGAGTACTTCCTTGTTTCTTATCCTACTTCTCCTTCTCAACTTTTTCTGTTCTTTCTTTGTTTTGCCTTACAGCTTCCTTTGTTATCCCAATGCTTTCAGCATACATTTCAACTTGCCTCTGAACTTTTCTCTTGGTCCTTGGTTGCCTGAGCTCAACATGTAATTTTAGACTTAGCTCCTAATATGTTCCAAACCTTTCAATAGAGGTGTCTTTTGATCTGCTTAGGAGATGTTGAGCATACATGTCCAAGATCTTCTCATCAACCTCATAGCCCATAGGCATAATCCATACAATTTTGGGTTCCATAGCCTCCATTAGGCACTGATCAGTGTCTACCATAAAGCAGATTTCATCCTTATATTTCTCAACTATTGATTTGGGAATTCTTTCCCTAGAATGCATCATATTCTAAATTTTTTTAAAGTAACCCTAGATTGTAGTCTTCTGTGCACTTGAGTCTCCAATGTTGAGTAGATGATCTCTTATTTGCCATGCAACTGGCCTGTCACTTGCCCAGTGCACACCTTGTACTCTAGGCACTTCATTCATAAAATAGAAGATCAAATATATAACTAGGGAACCATATTTGAAGGTGTTTTTCTTATCCTTTTTTATTTTTCTCAAATTTTCAATCATTTGGTTTTGTAATAGCTCACATAGGTCATAATCTGCATTCTCCTTCAACATTTGATATGCTGCATATATGGCAGTTCCGGAGACAAATTCTCTCTACTAGAGTGATAAATATTGTAGCCAATCACCATGGAAGAAATCTTAACATCCGGTTCTATAATGTCATTGATGGTCATTGCCCTCTTGTCAAACTTTGCACCAGTTGCATCAGTAACAGTTTGGTTTTTCATAGATTTCAAAATGGGTAATCCACCGGTTGAATTCAACCCAGTCACAATCCTGATAACATCCTTGGTAATCTTGAATGGTTTTAACAGCCATATGAATTCATCATGCATCCGGCTGAAAACATATCAAACCCATTCACTTTCATCAAATGTCAGAAATTCAATCACTTGTAGGAAATGTTTGCTTTCTAGGGTTTTGAATTCTGGTTTAAAATCATGGTTATCATATTTTAGATGGTTCTTAAGTAATTCCAACAATCTCATATTTCCAAATTCATCCACGTTGCAATGGATGTATGCCCTAATATCTTCTACATGCAGTACTCTGTATGGGACACCAAAAAATGCACCTAACAGTTCGACTTCGACTGACTTGTAAGGATACTTCTTAAATTTTGGATGGGGCCTTTTAGTAATATCAACAACAAGAGGAGTATCCATCTCAAAAAATTATAGATTCAAATTTTCACAGAAAAGTACCTTTTTCCTCCGCAGAGTTAGGGTTGATCAATTGCCGATCGAATTCGTTCTTCGTGCTTCAATCTCTGGATTTTCAATTTAGATGCTCTTCTTCTTGTTCTTTTCAAATGCAAAGTGATTCAAATGCTTGAGTGAGTGACTTTTTATCCTCCACAAAAACCTAATTTGTCATTGTAATAAATGCGTAGCCCTAACTTCATTCGGTTACTCTGTTTCTTGATCCAGTTTCTCATGAATTGCTTCGCAAATTGCCATATCCACTTCTTTTCTTCCAAAAATTATTTTAGAAGATCTATAATAGCCCATTTTACCTTTACTCATCATGCCAAATTCAGGTACCCACTTACTGGCTGGGGGAATTAGATTTTTATTGCAGCTCCCCCTGAGCTAGAGTTCCTAGTTTAATTATCGGAAGGATTATCAGCACCTGATTCTGGTGCGGATCCATCACCACTATTCATTACACCTTTCTTCACCCAAATTTTATTCATTTCACTCTAAATTTTGTCCATATCCACTTTGCCCTATCCTTTGTCTTGTTTCTGATCTCTGTTTACCAGACCTTTTCCATCATTGTTCCTGCTTTTGCAGAATCTTGCAATATGACCAGATCTATTGCAATTAAAGCATACAACATTTCTTTGCTTATTTACTCTTGATCTACACTGATTTGCCATGTGTCCAAATCCATTGCATGCAAAGTAGTAGCCATTAAAAGAATACCATTTCCTTTATTGTTAGGGTTATTCATTATCATACTTCTACATTCATTAGATCTATGACCATACCTTTTACAATTGAAGCATTGACTGGAGAAGTATGGGCTACTTTGATTCACTCTACTTCTGCATTGAGTAGCTCTATGACCAAATTTATTACACTTGAAACAATTTTCATTGAAAGATGGATACCTTTGAGCATTAGGCTGTCTTATCAAAGGTTTTCTAGGTTTGTTTCTTTCATTCCTTGGTTGAAAATTTCTTTGTCCAGATCTGGAGCTTTCACCTTTCTCATACCCAAGACCATGCTTGTCACCATCCTTCTTCAACTTTCAAGCAGTGCTTCAAGTTTAGCTGAGCTTATCTTGAACTTCTCCTTGTATTCATTTGCAACTTCTAGGTCATGTCTAAGAATGACAATTTGCTTTTCAAGTTCTCTCTCATTATCTATGCTTTCTTGTAGATCAGACTCTAGATGGCCATCTATTCCATCCAATTTGCAACATTCTTTAGTTCTTTCTTTTAGAGTTTGATTCAGGTCTTCTTTAGTTTTCTTCCTTTGCTCAATTTCTTTGGTTAGTCTCATCACCCTAGATTCCATCTCATGTTTTAGAATAGAAACTTCTTTTGTCAACTTTTCACATTCCTTTGTTTTTTCTTCCAAAGCCTCATTCATGCCATTTTCTTCAGTAAAATTAGCTAGCTGGAGAAGTAGCTCCTTCTTCTTTTCCATAGATGTCTTTAGTTTATCTTTTAACATCTCAATGCAATCATCAACATCTTTAAGATTTACTTTCAGGTCCTCTATCTCTGCTTTGGACTAATCAAGATCATCTAAAGCCATTTGAAGTTGATCTTTGAGTGAACCGATTGAAACTCCTTCCCAGATCTTCCTCAAGTTGTTAAGCTTCTTCTAAGGAACTTGGCTTTGATACTAACTGTTGGAATTAGGGCAGACAACTGAGAGGGGGGGTGAATCAGTTGTCTTAAAACCTTAATACTTGCAATGATTAATTCTTCTTCTTTAGTCAAACCAAATTAATGATGAAATTATTAAAGCATGAATCAACAACATATGAGCATAAACAAATGAATCACACTTGACACCAAGATTTTTGATGTGGAAACATGTTTAAGGGAAAAACCACAGTGGTGGTTAACCCACAAAGATTATACTCTGTTAAAAGTATTACAAAAGGGTAATGCACATGCATTCAGGCTCACTGCCCAGAGCTCACTGCTCAAAGGAAGGCTTACTGCCTACAACAGGCTCACTGCCTACAACAGGCTCACTGCCTATAGAAAGAATATTACAATGTGTTTGAACTAATAATTAGCATCTACCAATGCAAAGATTCAGTTCTGGTTAAGCACAGAATACTGACTTGATACACTTCATCTTTATTCTGCCCTGTTTACTATTCTGCCATAATCTGGACCTTAGATCTCTTCTTTTTCAATCTTAAATCTTCCTTTTCTCACACTACTACATCATCACTCTTCACCCACACACAATGCACTCAAATCCATTGGATATATATATCTGCCTTAAGAGATTCAATCACTTTTTTGTCGGCCTTATGAAAAACTTAACAAACAATACAAGTACTCTGTTTTGTCAGCTAAAATCATATACCAATATTGATGTGTACCAAAAATAACTCTTGCAGGTCACCATACATGTCAGCCACTAACATTATATCCCATACGCAACTCACCAAAACACTTCTACTAGATCTACACAAGGATCTAACACAAGTCAGCCTATTCTTCACTGAAATGTTCTGTCATATTACGACCCAGTACTTAGATGCCCATAACTTTTAATTCCTTTGTCACCGGAGGCTAAAATCTAGAATTTAGATTATCCTGACATTCCTCTACACTCCCTCAGATTCACAACACACAATGATTAACTAGAGAGATTTGCTGACCAAAATACTGAATTCTGTCATATACTTTGTTCCTATCTATCCGGACTTGACAAATCTTGGAACTAACTTCCGGTAAGATTTGATGTTGCATTGTGGGTGTGTGGAATGGACTTAGTTGCCATCAATGACAACAGTGTCTCTTGCCAACAAAATCCACATCACCTTTCCACCTCACCATGTTGCACACATAATTAAATATCTTAATATTTAATTAGCTAATTTCCCTCACCCACATGTCCTATTTCTCCTCCAATCAAGATCAGTTAACTCATCAGTCAAATCAGTTATCTAATCAATCAATTCACTTAACTGGTTAGTCTATTATGTTAACTCCTCAATCTATTATGTTAACTCCCATAACTCATGAAAGGAGCTTGGACACTTGTCCTCTTCTGATTCATGCACAAAACTCTTCAAGCTTCCTCAACCATACACATCACAGGTAATCCCTCCAGTCATGGATCTATTGACACTTGGATTTGGCCTCTCTTAGCCTATATAAACAAGGTTCTCAAACCCATTTTGCAATCCACTTAAGCATTTGAAATCTTACTCTATAGAAATCCTACTAGCATGCCTTTAGCAAAGTATCTCCATTGCATTTGCGTAACCTCATTATCATCATCCAACCATGTCTCCATTATCCATCATCCATCTTCATTAGAATTGCATTTGTAGTTTAGTCTTCATTGCACATTCTAATCTTTGCCATTCTCCTATTGTCATCTTCAACATTAAGGAAGTACACACTTCTAAGAGCTAAAATTATATGCAAGATCGATATGAGATAGGCAACAATGGAAGCTACAAGGTAAATCGGTCTACAAATGTATTATCTTTTGTTTTCTCGCATTTGCATCAATTTCATTGAGTTATTGGATATTTAGTTGTTTAAAACTATTGTTCATATTTCCTCTAACACTCCCCACTTTGTTGTGTGTGCATTACTAAGTGTACATACATGCCAAATTAGAAATAGAGAAAATAAATGTTGATAAAAAGATCTAAAATTTTTGAATCTAGAAAATATGAGCAACTAAATTAAATGTATGTCACTTGTGAAATAGTGCATAAACTAAAAATAGGATTAGTAGATAACATGCCCCCTTTAACTATGTGTACTATGAAGTTTTGCACACAAATCAGGGAACAAAGAGAAAATTGTGACCAAAAATAAAATATTTTCATGAATTTAAATATGAAATTATATTTGAAAGATCAAGAATGATTTTAAGTGAAATGTGAATTTGAGTAGAGAATGTGTACCTGAAATGTAAGACATGTGTAGTTGACCAATGTGTTGGAAGGATGTGAAAATATGCCCCCACATATTTCCCCAATAAGAGTAAGTAGTAGCATTTAAAACCTATAAAAAGTAATAATATATTTCCCTACAAGTGGTAAGAACAAGTGAAAAATGCAAGAAATACATAGCATGTGACATAAAAAGAACATAATAGGCTTGCAAAATGACCAAGAATGTTAGTGCAATCTATATCAATATCAATAGGTTAAGTAGTATTTTACTTGTGAAATTCTTGTTTGAAGACTTTTTCAAGTAATTATCACAATTCTCTACCTTTCGTAACTTACTCATAATGTTTTCCAATTAGAGGGAAGAGATCAGTCTAGTGTAGAAGGAACAACATGACTAGAAATGGTCAAAGGGGGCGTGGTAGACACCAAATACATATGTGTAGACAAAGGAGTAGTAGAAACAAATGGCATTGGGGTGGATAAAGAAGAATTAGTAGAAACATATGGGATATGAATGATCAAGGAAGGCATGTAAATAGGCTAAGGCATAAGGGTGGTATGGCTAGAACTAGGTATATGCATGGAAGTGATGGCTATGGATGTGTTACACAAGGAATGAAAAACATAGGGGATAGAATCAAAATTCTCATAGTCCATGGAAATGAATGGGGTAAAAGGAAATATGGAGTGAGATTTGAAGCTCAGGGGAAAACTATGTGAAGGACCTAAAGGTTGCAAATAGACTGGGAGTACATAGCACACTATATGAGGATCTTGTGTGTCATCAATTATTTCCCTATATCCTTATGTGTATCAATTGTGTGTTTTTAAGTTTTGCAGAAGATGCAATGGATTGATCATCAATGGTTTTGACACCATCCTCAAATGATCCAAATAAATCTCGAAAGATGCTGCGATAATATTCTTCTTCATGTAATTATAATCCATGTGTTTGCTCATGTGGATCAATAGGATATATAAATGGGACCACATGATAATCAAAGTTATCAAAATATAATAGTCCATAGGAGATTCATCATAGATATTATATTATATTATAATATTAAATATGAAACATAAATAAATTGATAAAATATCCTAAGGAGTGGCCACTATAGGTTGAAAGATTAGAATCACTATACAAGCAAACTCTAGGGAAAACACCATCAATAAAATCATGTGAGGGAGGAGATAACATATGTACATAGTATAAAAAAGTATCACTAAGCTCTTCTCTAGATAAATTGTTAAGAGACCACGAATCCAAGGATGTAGTGTAAACACTATCATGGATTATGAGGGATATCATCATTAGTTATAATAATATCATGTAATGCAAGAGGATGGCAATAATGGACGTCCTTAAGGTATGTATCATGAACAAGTGTGGGAGTGTCCATTGTGTGTTCTAGGGAATGAAAACTAGAGGATAAATATATGAAACATCAAACAATTTTAGGCCACCTAATGAATTGATGTATACAAGTATCTCTTAAAAAATGATATAAGTAACATTATACCATTGTACAAATCATCAATGAATGTCATACCATCATACAATCAAATTATATATGCAATAAATCTATCTTTAAGCTAGCATCATATGCATGCAAGCAAAATATCTATCAAAGCACCTGCATGTGTAATGATTGTTAATCCAATCTTAGTTAGCATTTTGTGACATATATGCATAATAAAAAGCACACACCTAACACAAGGAAAAAAAATAAATTAAGAATAAAAACATCATGGAAACACAGTTGTTACCAACCAAATCATTAGAGATGTCATAATAAGGGTATGACATGATGGACATGAAGCTATCATGATGGATGATGTGTAAAGAAAATGTAAAACATAAATCAAAACATATGTATCCATCATGTATGGGAGAAAGAAAGAATCTTTGAAAATTCATGTATGAATTAAAGATCTAGGCATATTCATAAAAATCACATCTAAAAATCAGAAAAAAAGTAGGTTACTCGGGGAAAGAACCCTAGGTGGGATAAAAAATTTAGGGTTCACTAAAATGTAGAAGAAATAAATACACCATCTACAAATGTATAATTATCTAGGGGATAAATCAATATATCAATAATAATTCCAATATTCGACACCAATTAAAATCAATAAAAAATATCATAATTGATTCAAAGAGAATATTATTAACTAATAAGGAAATCATTTCAAGAATCATAACATAAGTCCATGGCAATCTCATTGCCCACTTATTATCCCAAATCCCCTTGAATTATAAATCTTTCTTCTATCATATTATTTCAAATGTATGAATCACGTGGTGATCATCTTAATTTATGCCCTTGTTCATTTGAAGTATAGGACAATATGATGAAATAATAAATCCCATAGAGAGGAGTGATCATGTATCCACCTTATGATATTTTCAAAATTAATGAAATGTTAGAAAAATATGAGGATCTTAATCCTTGACCACCCTACAAAGAGTAATATTATTCAAGCTATCAATGTACCATTCTTCTCATTTTCTTCCCTTCTAAAAATAATTTGTGCTATATTTTATATATAATTTTATGAATACACTTAGGTTCTAAGGAAAACATAAATTGATATATTGAGATAGCATGGCAGATTGTCTAAGTAAATACTTCTCATCTTAACATATTATTTTTCTAAGGGTAACTAGGGAAATTTTTTAGCCCAAGCTTGACTATGGAACCCTTCCAAGGACGGGCGTTTAATAATTTCAATGTGCCCATATATTTATTAATTGTATTCTCACAACACCTCATTAATGGGGATTCTATTGAATGGTAGACCATCTTAACATGGAGTGGGATTCAAACCTTGGTTACTCACTTTTGAAAGCATCCCATTAGCACACCACTCAATGGACATTATCTTACCATATTAGATAACTGATGCAGAGTGGAACGCAACGGAGGCAACCTAACAGGAAGGAGCTGCCAACAATACAAACAGCATGATAAAATTCTCTATCGGCTGAACATCATCATCATATTTCCTAGAGACACCAACAGCATCATCACATTTCAACAGCATCATCATATTTCGGATGATCGCAAATATCCTCCTGTCGACTACTATTTACCTCCTCCCTTTGTCGCCTATCATCATCATCATGATAATCAACGGGCGCAAACATCCTCCGGTTGCACTGTTCATCGGGTGTCAAATACAAGCGGCATCATCATGATATTCAATATCACCTTCGTCAGCAGGATATCCAAATATCCGGTTGCTCCAAATATCCTGATGACGTTGCACTTCAACAACTTGCCTTCGATGCTCCACTGCCCGACGATACAAGCAACAGCATCATGATATTGTTCATCCGGTTCCTCGAAACCTCCTGATGATGCTAATACAACTTCCTGCCTTCGCCGATACTTAACCACTTAGCGACAACAGGATAAACTCGCATTGAGGGATTTCTTAATATCCTGATGACGATGACGTCATATCCTGATGACGATGACGTCACACATCATCCTGATGAACTCTTCAACACTTAGCCAAAAAAACTTAACTTTCACACCCGCATCCGTTAGCGATATGCGGATGATGAACTTCCTCCGAGAGATGATCCTGACTGCGATATATACACTGAGTATATATCCAACTCAAAACTTCATGATGCACCTGCAACATGCAAACTTCAACAACTTCATGACCCGATCCTGATGGCGATGGATTTGCAGATGACGATGCAGCTCGTTCCGACTGGAAACGCACATGCAGACTCCTGTGTATCCTTCCACTGCATGTAAACACTCGAAACCGCTCTATTTCACAAAGATCATGTGACGACCGGGCCGGATCACCTTCTAACCAAAAATCTAACAGTTTATCTTCTAGACCTAGCACATGAGGATGCTAGGCTGATTCACAGCATGCTCCTAACTGATCTCCTGAACAATGCAATGCACAAACAGAAAACACAAATGCAAACTAAACTATGATACAGAACCATTCCACCGATTTGCAGGATCAACCGGTGGAAGGGTTGAAAATACCCATTAACTTATAAAACGGAAAGGAAATCAAAACAGATACAACTGGTACAACCAGATAATGCAAAGATGAGATCTTATTCAATTGAGATTCAAATGTCCTGCTTTTACAATCCTACTTCACAATATCTGGACTGATCACCAGTACAGCATATCACCAGTACTACTCTCCTGAACATAACACCTATCAAACTCAATATGAACTATCAATATGAACTCTCTGTCTCTAAACCCTAACAGATCGAAGGTATATATAACAAATCCTTCGAGTACTACCAACTTCACTTCCCAGCGGCTGGGAGCTTCCAAGCGGCTGGGAGAGAGGACAACTCAGATACCTTATCCCGATATCTAACTGCCTACACATACTCCTAGGCTGAACTAATACATAGCATCGGTCCAGTGGACCTTATTACAAGATAAAGTCAAACATACTAAAAATAGACTATCCTGTCATCATGCTGATAACTATCCTACATCCTGATCATGTATATCATCATGCGGACCTATATCCTGATCATGTGCGGGTGCTCCTGCACCAATAACTTTTAATTATTCCATTTATTGAGTAATTTCCACACACAATCCAAAAAGTCATGTCAATCCTCACTTTTTAGTCTACCACAAAATTTGTTGCTCCTATATAGATGAATGGTAGAATTTTTATTGGAAAACCCATAATTAAACAAAGATGCCAACTTAATCATTGATCTATGTTAAAGAGGAAATATCTATATTTGTATTCCTAAGAGAAGATATTTAAGAGCAAAGGATAATTTATTGATTCTCAGATAGTGACCATATTAAACACAAGAAATCCATCAACAAAGTATATGTTTAAGTAAGATATGTTGTCAAGTAAATCTTAACCTCTTTATATGTTTTAACTCCTTCAATTGATTTAAATATAAACAAGGCCTTAAACCACTTGTTGGGGATTTGCACCCCTATTGTAGAGGACCAATAAATCAAAATATGAATTCTTAAGATTGTGTGCCTAGTTAACAATCAACAAGTACCAATCTAAATATCAACACATGAAAGTAATAGAATGCTATGCATCTACAAGATTACTCAAGACACAAATATTTACATGGGAAAACCTTATAAGAGAAAAACTCGCCACTGAAATATGTTCACAATTGTATAATTTAGAATCAACACTGATTCAATATAATGTCTTTGAAAACCTTTTATAGAGTCTTAATCTATAAAATACCCTTCTTTTGCAATCACTCTAATTATTATAGACCAACAATGTATAGTATGTCTTCAATGTCTACACCATGAGTTTAAGAATTTCGAGTAACCATGGTACATTCACACAAATTGATATATATATATATATATATGAATTTAGGGGAATAAAAGTCGTCCAACTATCCAACTAACTTGTAGAATACCAAGAATCAAGTAACTATACTCTAATCATACATCACATAAACATACCACAAATAACACAAAATATGATTCCTCCAAATGTATAATCACCTTGTATACTCTATTTCCGCCACACACTATGAATCAATAGTTATCACCATAATACTTTTAGTATGACTGCATGTATCCAGTATAGCCACTACTACTAGCTCCTCACTTGTGGTAGCTCACACTAAGATCATACTACTTTGAACTACTTGTGATATCTTGTGTCATGTTCCAAGATATTATCCATCTCTTATTTCATATTGCATGTTCACCAGTTTTGTCATAAGTGCTCATACATCATTGATCATGATCCAACAGACACTAAACTCATATGAGGTTGTGAGTTGTTCATCCAAATAGCTTGTGGTTGTTGTCATAGCACCACCACATATGAACCAACAAACATGATGTATCATAAGACCTTTAACATTTTTATCATATATAAATCACTTTGTTTTCTATACTATAATACCTAAAAACTCATTGCATTCCACTATAACAAAGACTGTAGATAAACTCTATCTAAAAGGACTTTGTGTAGGTAAATATCACTCATCCCAACATTCTCCCACTTGATATTTACCACAAGAGAGTGTGTGATATGTCAACTCAATAAGTTAACCTCATGGTCAGGAATGAGTCAAGCCCATCTCATCCCTACACCACATGAATTTCACAATACTTATAGGTGTCTGTAATGTCAAAAAATGTCCCCTTGGGGGCTTTGCCCTCATAAGGTTTAGCTCCCAGGTCTTTAGAGTGCATTTAGGACATCTTAGTTCATATTTTAGCATCCCGATGGAATGAGACCTAGGTTCCATGGCAAATTGGACCTAGGTGGACCCCTTGAGATGTACCCTACCCAAAATAGGGGGGGAGGACTTGGGTGCCCGCACCCTAATCCTGCCCTATTTTGGGGCAACCCTAATTTCTGAGTGTCAGTTTATGACCGTTATTGGTGCCTTTGCCGACACGGTAAGTTTTGATTTTTAAAATCTTGGCGAGAGTGCTTGTAGTTGCATATATAAGCATGCTTAGGCATTCATTTGTAAACTAGATTTCAATTAGATGATGACTAGAAAGCTATTGTGTTCTCAAGGTGATTCAAGGCTTCTATTGTGTTGCAAGAGTAGAGTTATATGTTTTGTGTGTTGATATTTGTAGATTTGAGCATCAATTTCCTCATGGCATGAAGAGCATCTTCCTCCATGAGAGATTCAGTACAAGGTGACATAATATTGTGTTTTCATTATTGATTCCTTTTGTTTTTGCCTCTGCCTCATAAGGGCACGCACTCTTTTATCTGACAATGGTGTTTAGAGACTTAAGTGTCCTCTGGGGCTTGACTGAGGCAAGCCTCTAAACACCACAACCCCCCAAACCAAGTCTTGTGATTGCAGGTTATAGGTGTTGCATTTGGGAAAAGTGGAGTTACAAGAAGGATTGGCTGGCATCAAGGATTCAGGATCTAAAGAAAAGTTGGACAAAGGAGCACTTCCAGGACTTGGGTGCTTGCTCTAGTGTCCTCTGCAGACAGATCTCTGAAAATAGAAGTTACAGGGCTGATCAGTGTTGGAAGGAGGTCTGAATTTCATGAAAAAGCAGGTACCTTGGACTTGGACACCCGCTCCAGTGTCCCTGACTATTTCGCTTCAGAACCCCGAAAACAGGTATTTTGTGATTTGGTATTTTATTCCTGTCTGCAAGAGTTTTTTCTGTCTTTCATCAATTTATTGCCGTATTTGCATAATTAGGGTTTTAATAGTTAATTGGACATAAGAGAAGGAAAATTAATAAATAAAATCCCTAATCCAAGCTTTTCTACATTTGAAAGTGACCTAGAGTATGATAGTGCTTGTCACTTGACCCTAGATCCTTGAATGTAAGTGGAAAGGAGGATTTAAACATCGAAACACTAGAATAATTAAGAAATCCAATTTTCACCTAAACATTTTGGTGAACCCGTGATTTTGGAATTAAATTGCAACTTGTTGAGTGTTTTTCTTCAGATTTGAATTGATTTCATTCATTCATATAGTCATTCATTCCATTGCATTGAGAAAAATTTGAAAAATTTGAAAAATACAAAAAAATTGCATTGTTTGGCTTACTAAATTGTATCAGTTCTTCCTAAATTTTCCTAATTCATGATTTTTGCATCATATCTGATATAAACTAGATAAAAATCCAAAAATTTAGAAATTTTCCTTGCATTTTCATCATTTAATTGCTAGGGTTTTGTGGAAAATTTGACAATTTTATATAACCTAGAAATTCCAAAATCTAGGGTTAGTATGCAAAATATTTTATCAAATTTTTCTACTGATTTTAGAGGCTCATTAAAATTTTAATTTGGCTGTAGTCTTTCATTTTAGTGTGAATTTTCATTTAGATTTAAAATATTTGCATTTTTAGATAGAAAATTTCAACAAAAACTAGCAATTTTGATGCATTTTCATTAACTTTGCATGGGCATTTTGCATGTTAGTCAATCAATTTCATCATAAATTAGACTTAAAATCATTCACATAGAATTTTATCCCAAGATCTCAAACCTACAGCTTCAAAAACAACAATTTGCATTAAAATTAGCCTTATCGACTTTGTAAACTTGCATCATAGGTGTGTTGTGAAAGATATTTTAGAATTATTTTTCTGTTATCAGGGTACTCATTTTCTTTCCCTCATAAAAATCTTCACAACACCCTTTAATCAAGCTCTTGTAGTGAAAATTTTGCAAAAAACTGCACATTTTGGCTATTTTGGCCCTAGGGTTTGACCTAGTTTGCACTCCAAGCATGTTGTGATCAATTTTATGGATTGAGGTGACTGATAATATTGATATTATTTGATTTACCTCCTAAAATTCCTTACAACACCCGTTTTGCTAGGTCTTGGAGTTGAAAAACTGTGAAAAATTACATATTTTGCTATATTTTCACTAGGGTTTGACCTTAAGTGGCACTACAAGCATGTTGTGTTGGGTATTTTTGCATCAAGTGGCTGTTATTTCTGATGTTATTTTATTTCCATCATAAGTTTCCTCAAAACACCCTTTGTTATGCTCTTTTGCATTGAATTTTGGTGAAAAAAGTGCCTATTTTGACATATTTTCACTATATTTTGACTTGGCATTATCTTGGATTTGCATCAAGAGTGTGTTGAGAGTGATTATATTTCTATTTTAGATTGATATCAGACATATAAATTTCTTCCCTTGATCAAAATCCTTACAACATCCTTTGTTTCATTCATTGGCATTGAAAAAAGTATCGAAAAATCAAGCATTCTGGGCTATTTTTGCTCTTGCCTTTAGTACCAATTTTGAAAAATATTTAAAAATATGATTTGGCATTGGTTTGAGCATATAAACATAGCCTCTAATCACAATGGAAACAATAGGTTCCCTCCTAGACCTTACATGAAAAGGAAGGCTCTCGAACCTGAAATTGTCTTTACATCTCATGATAGAACAATCGGTGAATTTGAAGGACCTCTTTACATCACCGTGAAAATAATGGGAAAGAAAATGGAGGGAACTCTTATTGATCCTAATTGCATAACTAATGTTGCCTCTAAAAAATTCCTCTTTTTGAATCAATTAATACAAGGTCCCTATAACCCTTCAAACTTGATGATTAAGACACATACGTGAACCTTAAAGAAACCATTGGGTAAGATATCATTGTTAGTAAATGTCTTTGAGAAAAATGTTGAATAATGGTTTGATATTACCCCTGATTCTAATACCTTTGATATAAAACTTGGAATCCCTTGGTTAAAGGTTATGAAAGCGATTCCTTCAACTATTTATAGATGTGTTAAATTTCCTTTGAATGGACAAGTGCATGTCATTCATAGAAATACATACAAACCTTCAACTACACAACAACACTTCACATTGGATTATTTTTGCCACAAAAATACTAGCGACAAATTAGAGCTACGAACATACTTTACATTTTTGAGCTATAGAAATTACAAAGCAAAACTATTATATCCAACACCTAGTCCTCCTACACAAGAAATGACAAAAGATAAACAACCCGCATGTGAAGAGAACTTTAGATTGAAAGGACAAGGTCCCTATCCTGAGGTTCCTCCCCTAAAATCCTTACAAGGATTGGGAGGTCGTTGTCAACAACAAAGTGTTCCACCATGACAAATGAGATTTGATCCCAGTGCTTAATCTTCTAATTTACACAAGCCTATGAAAGAGGATAGCCCTATCTTACAAGAGATAAATGGTAAAAGAAGACAAAATAGAAAAGAAAGAGAAAGAAGAAAAACAAGACAAGAATATGCTATAAACCTTGCCTCTCAACAAGAAAACATTAATCCCAACATTCAACCAAACAATAATGATTCTAACGATGAACAACATGATGAGCAAAATATGAATATGGCTATGGTACCTTATGTCCCACTATCCTCCAACATTATTGAGTGGGAAGATGATGACGATGATTCACTTATAGACAACTTCTAGCTCGAAAGAGACCCTACAGGTAAGTATCTCTAACCCTTTATCTCTCTTGTGATGTGCTTCCCCCGTGATGTGTTATATGTTGTTTAGGCCTCCTGGAATGACCTCAGATTCTCCCGTAAGGTTCAGGATACCAGGAGACTGCCTCTATTGTGACCTTCTTCTATTTGTATCATCATTCTTCTATATTGCTCTCTTTTTGATTTCATTGTTATGTGTTGTGTCTTACGGACATAGCGTCATGGTTGGTGACCTGGGGGAACTCTCCTACATGATTCTCCCTAAGACACTTGTTTCTCCTCTCTTATTTATTGTTTCCCTTCCTCTAGTGTTTCCACCTAGCGGGCGGATGATGACAAACATTTATACTAATGTGGAACTAGTGTCCCTTTCGAGAGCAATCAAAAAATGGACTTAGTTCCTAATATGATGATGGGGTTGTATATCTTATACGATGCTTGGCTAGTGGTTCAGCACTCATGCTTTCCACGTAGTGAATTTGATGATGTTTCTGTCATATTTACAAATCTTAACAATACTGTTGCTCTGTGCACCTTTGTTTGCCTTTGAATCTAACCTTGGTGGTACTCGATTCGGAGAGCTTCATGATATAGCCCCATGGTTATCCTCAAACTCTGAATTCATTGTATAACCTTGGCTCTTTGTGTGGTTAATCATATGCATTAATGTTGTTGTTTATCATGATGTTGTAGACACTAACATGTTTTTTGCAGGGATGTGTTTGTGGGGACATTTGGTGATCGCAAAGTACATGTCACCTCTGGGGGGCATGGGCTTTACGAAAGTAGGTGTTTCCTTGTGTGTTTTCTTCCTACCTTAATGTGCTTGATATCAATAATTGATATCAACCACCTTAAGGTGGGGGCATATATAAGGTAAGTTGTCTGTTATAGATGTTAGCAACGTGTTTGACCTCAAATACAGAGACTTGCGCCCCAGAGTAGTGCATCATGCATCCTGAGCTTGTTTGCAATCAATCAATCAATCATGTAAGCCCTTTGCAGAGGCAGGATATCATGCATATCCTTTTTATCTTAAGCCCTCTGTAGAGGTGGGGATGGTGTATTTCTCAGAGCAGATTGCATCATCCTATCATTTTCAAAAGTCCTCTACAGAGGCAGGGAGCAGTTCTGTGACTAACTCAACCCTTAAGCATGTCTTCGGTGATTGTTGTGGCAAAACCCAATCATCGGTGTGTACCTTTAATGTGCCTAAGATGGTGTTGGACCTAGAAATAGGTACACTCCATTGCTTGTCTGCCATGTTTTCTCCGTGTCTTCAAGTGTGTGTGTTTTGGCGTGCTTGTTTTGTATGGCGTGTTTGTTGCCCCATATGTAGAGACCAGCGCCTTCAAGTAGTGCTTCCTGCATTTTGGGAGGTTTTGTGTGTATTACATGTGTGTTGCCCCATTTATACAGAGACCTGCGCCTTAAGGTAGGCATCCTATATTATGGGAGGTTTGTTTACTTTCCAATACTTGCATTTACATTTCATATATATGAGAAAAAGAAAAGAAAAGATATCATTTCTATCTTTCATGCATTAAAGTGTCTTCTATGCATTGACTGTCTTCTCCATGTTCTGTGTGACTAACTGTCTTCTCCGTGTTTTGCATGCATGTTACTATCTTCTATGTGATTGGCGTGTCTTCTCTGTGCTTGGTGCATTTGCTGTGTTTGTGACCTTACTTTAATGCATGTATTGGCCTTGCATTTATACATACATTAAAGTGGGGGCTAAATGTAATGTCATAAAATGTCCCCTTGGGGGCTTTTCCCTCATAAGGTTTAGCTCCCAGGTCTTTAGAGTGCATTTAGGACATCTTAGTTCATATTTTAGCATCCCGATGGAATGAGACCTAGGTTCCATGGCAAATTGGACCTAGGTGGACCCCTTAAGCTGTACCCTACTCAAAATAGGGGGGAGGACTTGGGCGCTCGTGCCCTAGTCGTGCCCTATTTTGGGGCAACCCCAAATTTTAGTTGTCAGTTTATGACTGTTATTTGGTCCTTTTGCCGACATGGTAAGTTTTGATTTTTAAAATCTTGGTGGGAGTGCTTGTAGTTGCATATATAAGCATGCTTAGGTATTCATTTGTAAACTAGATTTCAATTAGATAATGACTAGCAAGCTATTGTGTTCTCAAGGTGATTCAAGGCTTCTATTGTGCTGCAAGAGCAGGCTTGTATGTTTTGTGTGTTGATATTTGCAAATTTGAGCATCAATTTCCTCATGGCACGAAGAGCATCTTCCTCCATGAGAGTTTCACTACAAGGTGACATAATATTGTGTTTTCATTATTGATTCCTTTGGTTTTTTTCTCTGCCTCACAAGGGCATGCACTCTTTTATTTGACAATGGTGTTCGGAGACTTAAGTGTCCTCCGGGGCTTGACTGAGGCAAGCCTCTAAACACCACAACCCCCAAACCAAGTCTTGTGATTGCAGGTTACAGGTGTCGCATTTGGGAAAAGTGGAGTTGCAGGAAGGATTGGCAAGCATCGAGAATTTGGGATCTGAAGAAAAGTCAGACAAAGGAGCACTTCTAGGACTTGGGTGCTCATTCTAGTGTCCTCTGCAGATAGATCTCTAAAAATAGAAGTTACAGGGATGATCAGTGTCGGAAGGAGGTTTGGATTCCACAAAAAAGTAGGTACCTTGGACTTGGACACCCACTCGAGTGTCCCTGACTGTTTCGCTTTGGAACCCTGAAAACATGTATTTTGTGATTTGGTATTTTATTCCTGTCTGCAAGAGCTTTTTCTATCTTTCATCTATTTGTTGCCGTATTTGCATAATTAGGGTTTTAATGGTTAATTGGACATAAGAGAAGGAAAATTAATAATTAAAATCCCTAATCAAAGTTTTCCTACATCTGCAAGTGACCTAAGGTATGATAGTGCTCGTCACTTGACCCTAGATCCTTGAATGTAAGGCGGAAAGGAGGATTTAAACATCTAAACACTAGAATAATTAACAAATCCAATTTTCACCTAAACAATGTTGTCAAAGAAGTGTTTACTTGATTGTCAATTTTCTCTATCTATATTTCCTTGTTCTTAACCATCTCACTCACAAAATGATATTGTACAATAATGTGTTTTGTTCTAGAATGGTAAACATGATTCCTAGCCAAACAAATTACACTCTACAAATTACATTTCAACACTATTTGACTCTTAAAACCAATATTGTTACTTAACCTCTTCAATCACACAAACTCCTTACAGACATGTGTTGTGTCCATGTATTATTCTTTAGTAGTTGACAAGGCAATCATATACTACCTCTTTCTCATCCAACTTAGTGCTCCTCCAAATAGAATAAACACATATCCGCTTGTAGATCTTCAGTTGTCAAGATCTCCATCCTAATATGAATAAAAAAATCCCTATATACTCAATACCTTGCCCACATCATTAGTACCATGATAAACTAAGAAATTGCCTAGAGTTCTTTCAAGTACCTGAACACCTTTTTTACATGTGTCCAACATTCTTTACTTGGTTGCACCATGAACTTACTTAGAACTCACACTAATTGGGCAATGTATGGTCTTGTGCAGACCATTTCATACATGAGACTTCCTACCACACTTTCACAAGGAACCTTCCTCATGTCCTCCAAATTTGTTGGGAATTAAAGTGTCTCAACCTTCGCAAGTTCCTAATGTTGTATTTATTTATTCAGCACTATGTTGTAGGATCCCATAGTCATCACCTTGTAAATTTTGGTGACTTTGTCAGCCATGGTTTCCCCCAAAGTAATTAATGGGGGAGTGCGGGGGGCAGAGCCTCTCCTGTGGGGCCTAGGGGGCTTATCCCCCCAGTCGGGGCCTAGGGGTAAAGCCCATTGTAGGGGTTTGGGGGCAATGTCCCCAGCAAGGGTTGTTGGGGGTAGCAACCCTAAAGAAAAAAATACCCTATATTTAATAAAGGTGTCGGCAACTATTTTGTTATTGGCTGACAGGGATAAATTGACATTGGATAACTAACAAAGAGGCTTGATAAATAAGTGGTTGGAGAATTTGAAATGTCATGGGATGTGAATGAGAATCGACAGTGTGTACTCCTTAAAGAACTTGCATTGCAAGTGTATTGTAATCATCTTTTGATTTGATAATACATTGTGTAGATTTTAGAGTGTGGGTTTTTTTACCTGAAAGGGATTTCCCCACGTATATCTATGTTGTGAGTTTTGTATTTGCATTTGGATGTTGTTATTACCTTTCTGTTAATGTGCATCTAATAACCTGTAACTGTAAAAGTTAAAATTTGCATATATCTTTCCTTAGTAGATCAGTGTAGGAAGCATTTCCACATACCTTGCTTCCTTTCAAAATCCTCCACAAATTTAGGACATTGTTCCATACTAACTTTGTGCCAATTGGTATAGGTTAATTTACTAGTCTATTGTCCTGAATTCTAAACCTCAGCAAGATTGTCTCAAGATACTTCCTCTGGTTTAGCCATAGTTTTATTTTACTTCTATCCCTACGTATCTCCATTTTGAGAATGTATCTAGTAGCTCGTAAGTCTTTCATATCAAACTTACTAGCCAACTAAGTTTTAATCTCCTAAATTAATGTTTTATTAACTTTAATGATAAGCATATCATCAACATATAAAATAATAATCAAAATAAGATCATTTACCTTTTTGAAGTATACACAATGATCAACATCACTTCTTCCAAAAACCAATTCTAGCACATGTGTCAAAATTTTGGTTCCACATCCATGGGGACTACATTAACCCTTATAGAGACCTATTCATCTTACAAATTGGTTTCTCTTTACCTTTGAATTTGTATCCTTTAGGATGCTCCATGAAAATTTCCTCTTTTAAGTCTCCATGTAAGAATGCTATCTTGACATCCATATGCTCAATCTCTAAATCAAGTGTCACAACTATAGCAAACAACATCCTAATGCAACTCAAATTAGCAACAGGGAAAAAGATCTCACCAAAGTCTATTCCCTCAACCTAGGAATAACCCTTTGCCACCATCCACACCTTGTACCACTCAAGTGATCCATCTACTCTGAACTTCTTCTTAAACACCCACTTGCAACCAGTGGGTTTCCTATCATCAAGCAAATCAACAAAATTCCAAGTCTTACACTGCTTCAACGCTAACACCTTGTCATCCATGACATTCTTCTAAGACTTTTTCTCTTTGGAAGTGAGAGCCTCTTCCACAAAACTTGGTTCACTATCAATACAAATCAAAGCAAAAACACAACAAAAATCTAGTGGACTATAACTTTTAGATGATTTCTGCTACCTTATAGACCTTCTCACAATTACTAATGAAGAATTTCTTGCCACATATACACTCTATTCTTCTTTAGAGATAACACCAGATGTGTTAACCTCTTCTTCTCCCAAACCATCCTATCTGCTATGTTGTTTAGTTTTATATGCATCTTACTACTCTAATTTGTCTCAAAATACATCTTTTCTCTTTCATTTGACTATTCAATTTTGGGCACCACACCAAGTTCCCTGAATGCAACATCCCTTGAGTAAAGAACATTCAAAGTTTCTAGTTTCCAAAGATTGTATCCTTTGACATTTTCTCCATAGCCAATGAAAATATAGCTTTCTAGATTTGAGATCCAACTTGGACCATCACTCCTTAGGCACTTAAACAAATGCCTCAAAACCAAATATTCACATGTGTCACCACTAGTTTTCTTCATGTCCACACTTCATATGGAATCTTAATTTTTAGTGCAAAAGTGGGAGACTTGTTCTTGAAGTAGTATATGGTGCTCACTTCATTTTCCCAAAAATCATGTCCTAGGACCACACTACTCAACATACTCTTGCTCTAATCCAATGAAGTTTTGTTTAACCTTTCTACTACCTTATTCTATTGTGGTGTATATGGGGTAGTTCTTTGCTTCACAATCCTAGCATGCTTACAAGATACCTCAAAACATTTAGAGAATAATTTACTACCATATCTATCCTAAGCACCTTTTTTTCTTATTGGTCTAGTTCTCAACAATAACTTTGAACTCCTTAAACTTGAGAAACACCTTAGGCTTATACCTAAGAAAATGTATCCAAGAATATCTAGAATAATCATTAGAGAATGAAAAATAGTACATATACTTACCTGTGGATGGGATATCCATAGGACCAAACACATCATTGTGTATCACCTCCAAAATCTCCTTTTTCCTAGTGCTTCGAAAGTTGAATTTCACACTCTATTATATTTACCTAGCACACAATGTTCACAAAATTTAATACCCATAGAACAATTAGCAAGACCTTCCACCGTATCTTTTCTTACCAAGGTTTTTAATCCTTTCTCACTCAAATGACCTAAGTGCAAATGCCACAATATCCTAAATTAAATGTAGTAACATTAGCACTACCAAATAATATCGATTCATCTAGCCTATATAGAGTACCATGCTACACTCCTTTTGAAAGCACCAAATTACCTCTAACTAATCTACACAATATTCTATCAAAAGTGACATGAACTCCTGAATCAACCATTTTAGACACAGACATAAGGTTTCTTGCCAAACCTAGTATATACAGTACATTTGAGAGTGTTTTTACTCTACCATTGATGAAAGTAACTTTGAACTTTCCCCAACCAATAATCTTCAAAGAGTTGTCACTCAGAAACACTTGCCCCTCATCACTTTTGGTATACTCTAAGTACCACTCCTTGTGTGGTGTCATATGAAAAGAAGCATCTGAATCAATCAACTAGGAATCATCACCAACAACATTAGTAGAAATAAAGGCATCATTTTTAGAGGACTTATCAAAGAAGTAATCCTTATTTTCAAACTTACACATCTTTGTTATGTGACCCTTCCACAATTCCATCACTTTAATCTAGACTTACCTGGAGATTTAGGCCTATCATTTCCCCTAAACTTCTTATCTCCTATCTTCTTACCTCTCTTCTCTTTTGACCTACCTCTTACCTCAAGGGTATTAGAAGATTTATTATCCATGGAAATTTTTATAGTTTCTTCACTTAACAAAATGCTAATCACATGTTCCTCTTTAAGTGTTGTATCATTATCACTTATAGACATTACAAGGTTATCCAATGGATTATGAAGATACATGAACATGGGAGATATAACAGACATAAAGGAAATAAAAAACACAATGATTATACCTTCAAATCTCCTTCATCCAAGTCTCCTTGATAAGGTGGAGGAAGAAGCATGCACCCAATGCAAAATCCTAGCTTTCCCCAATAAGAAATAATGTGGATTGCTCAATATAATACTAGCATGGTGAGGGCAATGATTTTAATTCAATTGGATATGGATTTGGCTATAGATGTGAGGAATTTTGGAGCATAATGGTGGTATAATAAGATTCAATTGTGTTCTAATGGGTTAGGAGAGGCTCTTATTTATAGATTTTTGAGGATTTTAGATCAATGGTGGAGGTTTGAAAATGAGATCCAAAGGTGGAGATTGCATGGTGAAATCAAGGGTCAAGATTCCATCAACAAAGATGGAGGGCTCTCAATATTTTGGAATTTAAAATTCCACCTTGGAAAGGTTTTGCATTAATGAAGATAAAGACATGTGAATGAATTAAAAATTCATTTTAATGGGTGAATGGGATGAGAAATGACAAGTGCATGGATTTGGAAAGGTGAGGTGGAGACATGTGTGAGCTTTATCATTTAAATAATGTTCTTTCATGAATTTGGCAATATGAGGTGGAGACACATGTGACTCCCCTTAATTAAAAAATGTTAATTATTTAATCAAGTGTTGATGAAGGATACTCCCCTTACCAACCCAAATACACAAAAATAATAGAGAATAAAATGATGAATGCAAGAAAGAAACACATGATTTCTATTATCTCAATGTAATGACATTACAATATTTAGGAAAATTTCAAGCTACAACCATATGGGTTTTCTCATTACAAAAATCTACAAGCCAGAGCCACCATTTGCACCACTAAACTCCCTATAACCCCCATTTGCCTCCTTTATCTAGAATGCCTAACCACCCCAAAATATTCTAGAAATTATAACTCCCGCCAAGAAGACATTTTCATTTAAAAAAAAAATCGGTAGTACAACTTTGCGGGGTCATAACTTTAGACCCGACAGTTGGATTTTCAATCATAATATATCATTGGAAAGCTCTCGAAAAGATGCCTGTCCAAAAAATTAGGGTACATTTTGATTTTTGACCAATTTTCGGGCCGATCCAAAGCTTCTAAGTGCCTTAAAACTGACTTCAAATATTTTATCAAGATTTTAAAAAAATAAAAATATTAATATCCCACAAATGACAAATGATATTGAAATGATTTCTTCACCATTGGCTTCAATTCACCATTCTATAGGTTTATGTAAGATTTTGTGTCCATATGTGCACAAATGCCAACTTACTAAAAATAGTAACCTTGCCAATTTTAGCCTTATTGAAAAAGAAACAATATTTTTGGGTGATGCAAGATTGCTCTTACACCCTGGATTCTCCTGCATCAAGTGTGGGGAGATGGGATAGTGAGGGTTTAGGTTAGTTAATTAAGTGATTAAATTAATTAATGTGGCCAGTGGAAATTATGGGATAGGTTAATTAAAGGATTAAATTAATTAAGGGTTTACTTAATCTATTTGGGTATAGGGGCTAAATAGGGTGTAGTAGCTAGTTAAATAAATGATATTTATTTAATTAGCCTAGGTTTAGTCATAGGTTAGGTGGATTAATTAAATAAATGTACTTTACTTAATTAATTTAGATTAGTGGCAAGGATAAAATAATCAATTAAATAGATTGTGATATTTATAAATAATCAATTATGGACAATGGTTATGGGGAAGTAATTAATTAAATTTGGTATATTTAATTAATTACAGATAAGTGACTATGGGGGATCAATAAATTAATTAAATAAATTGATTTTATTTAATTAATTATAGGAAAGTGGATGCAGGAAAATGGCTTATGTTGGGTTCTTGCCATTTTTTAGGTGTCTACAAATTCAATGAGGATCAAAGTAATGCAATGCATTTGTCTTCTTCATCCATCTTGACTCCTATTGACATGAGTTGACTCAAAATCATATTAAAACAATTTAAGTGATCAATTACACAACCTCCCTTCCTCATTTTCAAAGAATGACTCCTTCAAAATAAGTTTGTTAACCAAACTATTGGACTAATATAACACACCTATCTTCTTCCATAAGGACTTTTTTGTCTGCTCCTAACACACATTCATTAACACATAATTTGATAGACATAATTGAATAGTACTTCTAGCTTTGTTATCCAATTTTACCCAATCTTCATCAGACATACTTGTGGGTTTAGCCTAAGAATATACTACAATCCATTAATCTCTTTCTATTAGAAGATCATACATCTTCAACTTCCATAATTTGAAGTTTTGACCATTAAATTTTTCAATTTTAGACCATGATGTGCTCGCCATATATTTAATGATGTTATGATTTCTCATAGAATCCTTCAAAGATTTTGTTTGATTCTAGTTATACACCAACTGTAACTTTCTATCCATTGTAGGGTTACACCACCGCACACACTAGGGTTTTCACTCCAACAACGTAGTCACCACCCACATAACCAACCTTGCATTTTGATACCAAATATTAGGAATTTACACCCTTGTTGTAGAGGACTGATAGACTAAAATAATAAATTATTAAGATTATGTGTTTAGTTAAAAGTCAATATCAAGTACCAAATCTAGGTCCATCAACACATATAAAAGTAATGGAATGGTATGCATCCACGAGATTACTCAAGACACAAAGATTTATGTGGGAAACCCTTTAAGGAGAAAAAACCACCATTGAAAGATATTCACAATTGTATTATTCAAAATCAACATTGGTTCAATACAATAAGGTCTTTGAAAACCTTTTACAAAGTCTCAATCTACAACATACGCTTCTTTTGTAGTCACTCTAATTATTACACACCAACAATGTACATTATGCCTTCAATGTCTACACCACAAGTTCAAGAAGTTTGAGAAACATTGGAGCATTCACACAAATTGATATACATATAGATGTATTCACAAAAATACCAACTGTCCAACTATCCAACCAACTTCTAGAATACCAAGAGTCATGTAACTATATTTTGACCATAAATCACATTAGCATACCACAAATAACACCAATCATGACACTTCCACATGGATAATCACCTTGTATACTTTGTTGCTACTACACTCTATGAATCAATAATTATCACCATAATATCGTTGATATGAACACACATTTTTGGTATAGCTCACACTACCATCACACTACTCTGGATTGCTTATAGTATCTAGTGTCATCTTCCAAGACATTAACCATCTCTTAAATCATACCACATGCTCACCAGTTCTACCACAAGTGCTCTTGCATCACTAATCATGCTCTAGTAGACACTAAACTCATATGCGGTTGTGAGTGCATCATCTTGATAGCTTGCAGTTGCTATCATATAACCACATGTGAACTAGCATAAACAATGTACCACAAGACCTACACCATCATTATCATATGTAAATCATTTTGTCTACTATACCATAATACCAGAAAACTCACCACATTCCTCTAATGAAGATGTAGATAAAATTCTATCTACAAGAACTCTATAGGTGAATATCACCCAAGTCCCAACACCACTAAAATAATCAAATTGGAGGAAAGTGAGATACCTTGGATCATTCCTTAAGTTAACTGAAAAAATCTTAAGGGAATTCAAGAACCACATGAAAAAAAGGCAAAGGAGGTGACACATTTCATAACCTAATTGATTAATTGGATATCAAATCTAATTTTCTAAAATACCATTTTATAAAGTATTATATGCCTTAGTTGTATCCAATATAAAACAAGTATGCCACTTTATTTTGTAACTATAGAGAGAACAAACTTAAGATCTTTAATAAGAATATGATTTATAGTTTGAAGCCACAATATAAATCCATCTTGTTTAAAAATGTGAAATGTAAGAGAAAAAGAATCAGATAATTATATAAGAGCTAATTGATACTAAATTATAATCATTATATAAATAAATCAACTAATAATAATATTAATTATACTAAGAAAAATATTAATTATACCTTTAGACATTTATACATGAATTGGAGGGAAGGAAAAATTCTATTATAGAAAGAATATCACACTTAGAGTCTTTTACCTCTAACAATATATTTATATATATTTCTTGCATCAAATTGTTAGTTTTCTAAGGGTGTCATTGTTTTTGGAATGCAAGATCTCATTATTTTCTCACCACATGTAATTATAAAGAGAAAAAAATCAATTAGTTTTCCTTCCAATATTTCTTTTGTAAACTAGTATATCCTCTTGAGCGGTGATAATATTCTTGATCTTAATAGTTAACCTTTTGGCTAAGGTTTTTTTATGAATAAAAATTAGTTGTGATCTCCCTTCAACTAAGGACCTCTAGATTTATGATTCCAATATACTTCTTTTTTATCGATATCTTTTAACTCATTTTCTAGTTCATCTATTCTTTTTAGAAAGAGGCCATAGGAGGAATGGACTATGGAAAATATTATGAACAATCTTTTTCCATTAGCATAAGATAAGAAGTGATTGTTAAGATATTAAAAAAAATTGCAAAATAGGAAAATTTTAAGAAAAATATGTATATATATTTTAGCAAATTTTATGAGTTTATATACATGTTATAAGATGTTTTTGGACCAGTAAGGTGATCTAGAGGAGGGGGATCATGTCCTTATATTAATTCATAAAAAGTACAAAAAATCCTAGATACCCTAGCATAAATCATGGGGAGTATACACAACTGCCAGCCAAAAGAGAAATATATAAACAGTATGATTAGAAACATAAAAACCAAAAAAATCAAATGAATGAGAAAGAGAGTAGCAAATGTTTAAAGTGTTGTAGAGAGCATAACAAACAATTAACTACTGCCAATAGATTCACCATCATTATCTGGAAGGAAGACCCAAACTTGTCCATGAGCCACCGCCACCCCAAGTAAGAAGAAAATAGTTGTGACAACTTTGGTCTTGCCCAGAATGGAACCTTACACATGATTTTCATGAGAGAAGAGCATGAGGAAATGTTTCTAGGGATCCCATCACTAATCCATCTCAAGTTGCCCTAAGAACACACCTAGCAACATTATCTGGAAGGAAGACCTAAACTTGTCCATGAGCCACCGCCACCCCAAGTAAGAAGAAAACAGTTGTGACAACTTTGGTCTTGCCCAGAATGGAACTTACACATGATTTTCATGAGAGAAGAGCATGAGGAAATGTTTCTAGGGATCCCATCGCTAATCCATCTCAAGTTGCCCTAAGAACACACCTAGCAACATAAGACTTAGCTAGAACTTCT
Organism: Cunninghamia lanceolata; assembly: GCA_027924645.1. NCBI lineage: Eukaryota > Viridiplantae > Streptophyta > Pinopsida > Cupressales > Cupressaceae > Cunninghamia > Cunninghamia lanceolata. The sequence goes on along the minus strand of BSBN01000976.1, from coordinate 5,454,018 downwards.
AAAGGAAAAACATCATTGACATCCCATGAGCCAAAATCTTCTTCAAATCCATCAACCACTACATACAAATTTTCATCTAGAAAAATGCAATGTATATCACAAATTTCAAGTAAACATTTTTGTCAACCCCACATCAAGCGTAATGCCTATGATATTAGAAAGAAAAATGGAGACAATAACACTTAGCAAGTTAGTCTTTGGAAAATAATTTAGAACCCTATTGCCAATAATGCATATGACAGTAGTATCCACCTATGTATTCTCCAGAAAGAAAATCTTGCTTAGTTTGGTAATATCAAATCTACCAGCATCTTTGCATTCCCATTTGTGAGCTAAACACACATATTAAGTTGAGATTCCATAATTGCAACCTTCATAGTGAAAAATAAATAACAAAGAGGAAAAAGAAAATGACAACATATAAGCATAAACCCAAAAGCTAATAGTGAAGTAATTAATAGGATTTTAATGCACCATTGATCGAAGGATTTCAAAAATCTTTTGAAAAACAAGATCATAATTAAATTCTGTACATATAAGCGTCATTATAAGAATACCTGAGCAACATTTTATAAGAAAATTTATCAAATATAATTTTTAAAATTTATTGAGTGGAAAGTATATTTTTAAAAAAATTAATTAACTTGAAAAAAAGCATAAAAAATTACCCTAAAATGAATAATATAAATGACATAATAACATGACATATTTGTTTTATAAAATATTTATGTTCAAAATATTATCAAAACTCTCTCTATTCCATACATTCTATTTAAATTTAAAATGATGAAAATAGTGTACACGTGATCATTGTGGCATATTATCTTTTTTCCACCACAAAAGAGTCAAATTATGAAGATATTTATCATGATATGTGATGCCAATTGGGACTAGAAATGGATTGTCTCTATTGTTACTTGGCTATGTCATTGTGTTGTCTCTATTGTTACTTGGCTAGGTGTTATTGGGTTGTCTCTATTGTTACTTGTCTATGTCATTAGGTTATTTCAATTGTTACTTGGCTATGTCATGGGGTTGTGGTGCAGGAGCACCAAGACATCAGGGTTTTGTTTGATCTTCAAGTAGTTTGTTTTGTTTAATAAGGTCTTTGAGACCAATCCTTGTTGTAATAAGGCTTGGGTGCCATGTTTGTAAAAGGACTATGTCCAAATGTCTAAAAAATATGTCTTCATGTTGTAGTCCTAAGGAGGACAGTCTTATTATAGGGGGCAGTCATTAAAGTCTTCATGTCTGTAAGCCTATAGAGGCATGTCAAAGGTTGGAAGGGTGTTAGAACCTTGTCCAAGGTTCTCCAAAATGTTAGAAAGCTCATTTAGACAAAAATGGTCATTACACTCCTAAGGAGGATAGTTACTAAAACAGTCTTTAGTGCTGCAGTTAGAAATCAAGAAAAACCCTGATGGTTGGGTAGTTTCTTAGACCCCAACCACTCCAAACAACTTCTTTCAAATGTATGAGGCTTATTTTAAGCCAAGAGGGATTCATTGGAAAGGGGACATCCAATGAAAGTGGAATAAGAGCAAAGAAATCACTATTTTTCCTATTTTTTCTGCTTTTTCTGGATTTATTCGTTGTTCTCAGTCCGTACCCACGCCTGTACGGATTTGTCATAAGCCATGTATGCATTAGATGGTTAGAGGTTTGAAGTAGATTTATTTTGAATCTTGTTTGGAGGCCTGACACTGCACTAGGAGGAAGAAATTGTTAGTTTTCTATTGACTGTCCTAAAACCTAAGTTAGGGTTCTACTGAGCAACCCGATGGAACTCTCCCCAATCCATTGATCTTTTTCTATTTCTGATCAATGGAATGGGTTGTATCTTAGTTAGTGCTAAGGCTTGTGAAGGATAGTGGAGGCAAGAGAATGGTTTGGATTGAGATTACCATGTAGAAGACACTGCAAATCCATGTGTTAGGATTGAGTGAAGACAGCAGCAGTTAGATGATGTCCACCAACTGAGGAAGTGGAATGTTGGTGAATGAAGGTGTTGAGACTGGTGGGAAGAGCCCTAGATCTGATCATGGATCCATGACAGGGAGTATGAAGAGATTCCACTAAGATAACTGTCCATCTTACCTTATGTTGCCTCTGTCAGTCCTCCTGGAGACAGTCTTTGCAAAGAAGGCTTGGAGACAGTCACAGCAAAGAAGGTAATAGGTTTGCTTGTCATGTTATTGATTTGCCAAATGAAGGCATTAGGTGTTTGATAAGTTATTGAATTGATATGTTGCAATGAGATTGAGTTTGTGTTGATGGAGGTCATTCCAAGGAGGTTGTTGGGACTATCTTCATAATGAAGCAGTAGTGTTGTGACAGTCCATGAGACTTCTGTCTTGCAGACCCTGCATAGAGGGTTGTATGGAAATATTGAATGGAGTTAGACACCCTGAGATAAGTGTCCTGAAGTCCCTCATGTTGTATATCAAGAACAAGTTAGTTATTGTGTTGAAGCCCTGCATTATGAGAGACCTGATTTCTGTCAGAGACAGTGAGCATTGTGAGTCATTTCACTGGAGTTCTTGAGGTGTCCCTCTACAGTCTTAGATGTTCTGCATCAGGTTATCTCTATTATTACTTGGCTATGTCATTAGGTTGTTTCTATTGTTACTTGACTATGTCAATGAGTTGTCTCTATTGTTACTTGGTTATATAATTAAGTTGTCTATGACTATGTCAATGGGTTGTCTCTATTGTTACTTAGCTATATTATTAGGTTGTTTTTATTACTACTTGATTATACCATTAAAAAAAGAGAGAAAATCATACTCTATATCAACATCACAAAAGATATCACAAGAAACCAACAAATAATGTTGCATTAACCCTATTGTAATGAAAACATGATTTTTTTAAATGATCCTTTCTTCCTCGTAGTCAAGATTATTTCATATTCTTTCTTGAGAATATCAATCAATTTCTCTTTATACATGAACTCATTAAGAGTAAAATTATATTTGTCAAGTCTTCGTACTCTTAACTCTTCTTAATCAAACATGTTTCACCTCTTATACATTATGCTAAGTGCGTGCTTCAAATGAAATGGTATTTCTTGTCATAGAGTTTGTTGAAGGGTATTTAGCCAGGGCGATAAATAGTAGTATATAATAGCTTAAAAAAAATTATGGCTACCAATTATAAGTAGCCTCTATCGATATAAAATTTAAAATATAGGAATTCTAGAGTACGGTCAATCCTCTCGCTTGTTCAATAGCACTTGTTCTTACACTTTTATAACCTTAGGTTAAAATCTCTTAGAAATATTATATGATAACATCTATCGATAATTTATACTATTAAAAACAAATGTTTGGATAATATACGTTTGATAGTTGAGAGATCATTGTTAATAAAAATTAAGTTTGATAAGTGGGAGGTACTTTGTGTAGTATATTGAATTGTGATGTTTTATCAAAATTTAATTGCATAGTTTTTCATAAGTTAAGTTGACTTGATCTTGGGGAAACTCTATGGTTAAATGAGCTTGAGTTGGAGTAGTACCGAGATGGGTGGCCTTCAAGGAAGTCTCGTTGTTTAACCCCTATGAGCATTACTTAGATGTAATGAGTGCTAAGTGGATTGTAATGTCCCCATTAAATTTTATTTATTTTTCTTTAAATATAATAAAATTTGACTCACAATTATAGCAACACAATTAATTATAAATATGAAATCAATTCAAAAATTGTGGTTTTAATAGTTTATTATCTAATGCAAATATAATGCTTAGAATATATCTTAGAAAAGATCAAATTTATCCTTTGCATCTGTTGTTAATTTGTCCCAAATTTGTAGTGATCTATCTTCAATGAAATGCCTTTGAAATGTCTCCAAATCTATATGAATTAGGGGTTTTCATCCACTAACTAAGCAATGGAAATTAGGAGGTTTTCATACTTTAATTTCTAACCTAGAGGGACTTATCCTCAGGTTGTTAGCACCATAGTCCATGCTCCACAAAGAGTAATAATCAGATATGAAATGCATTCACAATGATGCCTTCTTCTCCTTGCTTGGACTCTACTAAATAGATTATTTCCTTAAGAGTCACCACTCTTTGAATGTCTCTTGATTAAAAACTTAATTATAATTTCATTTAGTAATATTATTTAATCCAAGTGGGTACCTTTTAATTTTTGTCTTCTAGTAGCTTCTCTTAATCTGCGATTCCTTTTCACCTTTAAATATCCTATTGTTTTCTTATGTTGGGATAAAAGGTTGAGACTAACTTGTCTTTTAAATTTATTGTTGATTGGGTTTGTCTTATTCAACACCTCTGATCCCCTTTGGTGGTTACTGAAACCAACAATAGTTAGAAAGTAAATATTTCTTGTCCTATAGTTGTTGCTCATAGTTATGTCCCCTTTCAAACTACCTTAATAAATTATTAATATTTTTGAATATTTTAATCTCAAAACTGAATTCAATGAAGCAGACTTGCAATCCTTGAATAGGATTACCAAATGATTTGGAGGGTTTAGTCTTGGTTTAATTTTGAAGTAGGGACATTAAATGGACCATTCATGCTCATGAGAGATGGGTTCGTGTGAACCACTACTCATGAAATATGAGTCAATGAGTTTGACTCAAAATTTATGTAGTTGAATCTTGATAAAACATCAAAATTATACATGGCCAACACATTCCATAAAATGATCTTCATTGAGGTGACATGATTTTCTTAAGATGAGTCTCTTTTCTAATCTCTTTTTTGTACCCACCATAGTCTATGTTATTTTATTAATTCAATTTCCATCTTGTATGACATGCCACAAATTTGTGAGCTCTTAATCTAATTCTAGTTATTGGAGTTACATGTTGAGACATTGAAGCATAATATATAAATCTTATGCCTTCCCTTTATATGCATCTTATGTGGTTTGAGTTAATTGATCTCATTTGGAGGTATTGTTAACATTCCCATTTTTCTTAATGGTTTATCATGATTTTTATAGAAGTCTCCATGGGGTGATTTCCAATCAATCATGTGAGTCCTTTCTAGCTTCCTCTCCTCGGGTTATGAAATCTCATAAATTGATCCCTTAGGTCGAGTGTTAGCTATAATATAGTTGTGTGCTAAAGATCAATGGATAATCACTAAGACTTCACACATATTAGCATATTTGTGTGCCTCACCTGAGACATGCCAAGTCCTATACCCCATACTTTCTCTATAGACTACTTATTATAGATCATATTCATGTATACTATAGAATCATACATGTGCACATATAATACTCAAAGCATTATTATTCTATCATTAGTCATCTATTACATACTTTTATCTACATAAATGTATCTATATCATATTCACACACCCCAATATTATAGTATCAAGGGTATAGATAGGCACATGTCCCTTAGTGCCACCTAGACTAACTATAGATGCATACATATTTAACCTTTTAAATAAACTCTCTTTAAAGCCAATTGTGATTTGCATGAATCCCAAAATACACATAGTTCATAAATGCATGTCTGCATGTTTTATCTTTTTTATATACTCATGCATGTCATACAAAACCATGTATAAACTATCTATAGATAAGTGTTATTTATGGTGTTAATTCAAACTAATAAAATTGGGCGCCAACATTGTCCTAACACAATTATTTATTATGTCCTCAAGACACCAAAAATGAATAATAAAAAAGAATTAAAAACATAAAAAAGGTGAAAAACAAAGACACTCAACCACATTCAATTCCTTGCACAAAATAATTTAGTACATCCACTACTTGTATCAACTTAAGAGAAACCACTAAATACCTTTGGGAAAATGCCTCCCAATGTGAAATAGCCAATGGGATGCAAACCCTTATTTATGCAACACCAACAACAATATCATCTAATCAGTTTGCCTCTTTCACACTAAGTTGTGGCAATAACTCACTCTAATCCTTGCTTTGTAACTTTCCCGCTTGAACACTATTTGAACCTACTTTGCTCATGGTGGCTGTCAGCCCTGGGGGGCCTGCCCCCCCCTCTGGGCCCTCAGGTGGAACCTGCTAATGCTTGTATTGCCTCGGTCAGTACTCATGAGCACAAATCTCCAGCCTCAGGGCTAGATCCCAAGGCTTGGAAACAAGCACTACTAGGGGAGACTAGTAGGTCAGTCGAAGATTCTGTTGTCCCAATGCAGTCAGAGCCTATGAACGGAATAGACTTCCAGATCCCAGATCTGATGATGGATAAAAAAATCCCAACCTTGGAATTATCTTTGGTAGGTAAGTTCCAAGTCTTAAGGCCCAATATCGACATGGTTTGATGATGGGTGGCCTCGAGATGGCACCTCAAAGGAAGCGTGGTTACAGGCACAATGACAAGTGGCCTCTTCCTTTTTAAGTTCATTGCTAGAGAGGACTTGGTAGTGACTTTGGCAGGCAGCCCCTAGCTGTATGGAAAACACAATCTCTACTTAGGGCGCTAAAAAATGGGGTTTGATGCAGCTATGGAACTCAGTAGGTCGGCCCTGGTCTGGGTTAGGCTACCTAGACTTCCTCTAGAGTTTTGGGATGAGGAGATCTTCACATGGATAGGGAACTCTTTTGGGCATTTCATCACCCTGGACAGCACCACTAAGCATAAAACTAGGTTAGTTTTTGCTAGATTTTGTGTTAGTGTAGATATTCATAAATCTCTACCTAATATCGTTAACTTAAAGTCTAAATATGGTAGCTGGGAGCAACACTTGGTGTATGAGAATGCTACCACTTTTTGCCAAAATTGTTCCAAAAAAGGGCACCTAATCAATGAATGTAAATGTTGCAAGTATGGGCCTAACTGGTGTTGTCATTGATGTCAACATACTCCTATTGCATTAATGTCAAAGATTGGATGAGTTGTATGCTGAGGATATTGAGAAAATTAGTCCTATCAGAAATAGAGAAGATTAGTGAAGATAGCAAAGCTTTATGAAGTGAAGATCTCAGTTAGATGAAGATCAGAGAATGCGCATCAAAGGGTTTGTAGATATGTGTCTGAAGATGATCCCATCAAGATTTGAGAGATCTGCATGAAAATTTGGAGGAGTTATGGCCATAAGAGTAAAACTGGTTCTAGCAACTGTTTAGAGGTGACAGAGTGACACAAATAGGTCTGATGAGATCTGGAAATACAATATCATGTTCTATGGATCTGGTGGCATGTTTGGAAGGCTAATGTGGATTGACAACTCAATTGGTTCATGGTTTGGAGGTCTAGAAGAAATCCTTCTAATGTGACAGAGATGGGCAACTATGTTCTTGAGGCTCCAGATGAAGATGCAACTAATTACAGTAAGCAAAAGTGGTGGGGATGTTCTTGGTGATGCAAGCAAGCTTGTGGGAGTCTCTAGATTGTGTCCAGTTCGTGTTGGTGGTCTGTGTTAGAGTTTGAGCTCAAAATTGAAGACTTACCTCTTAGTGATGGTGTCTTGGCCGATTAGATGTTTTGCACATGTTGTAGATGATCTTGGAGATGTTTTTGCAAATCTTGGAGTGTTCCTCAAAGAAGATTGAAGTCCCAGCTATGTGTGGCCGACAATGCACATGAAGTTTTTGTAACAAGTCAAGTTGTGTTTTTGTATTTTCTCTATAACAAAATAAGTGTATGTTGTACCGACTTTGATGATCATTCCAAAGTTGATGTCTTGTATAAATAAGAATTGCGAAGTCATTCAAAAGTATCCAGTGGTGATGAGAAGGTGGTAGGGAAAAAGAAAGAAAAGCAAAGCAAAGGTGTTGAACCTAAATGGAACTAACTCAAGCATAGTGAAGATGCTAATCTTCAGTTCAAGTATGTAATATTTATATTATTCTATAGATAGTGTGTCTCCTATAGGTAGTGGGCCTCTTGTGAGTAGTGTGCTCGGTCAGTGAGCCCTAATTGGTAAGTGTCATTCCATTCTTCTTATTCTTTTAACAGAGAATACAATCTTGGGTTAGTCACCTCGTGGTTTTTCCCCTAGCCGGGTTTTCCATGTTAAAATCTTTGTGTTGTATGTGTTGAATTTATTTCTGCTCTTAAATTCATGTATTGTGCTTCATGATTGAATCTTTTATATGCTATTGAAATAAAAGAAGCTTTAAAGTTTATAAAGAACAGAAGTTTGGTAACAACTGATTCACCCCCCTCTCAGTTGTCTATCCTAATTCTAACAATTGGTATCAGAGCTAAGTTCCTCTAGAAGAAGCTTAACCGCTTGAGGAGATCCAGAATGTCAACCTACAAGAAGGACAATCCAAGGTTTGATAGATTAAACTTCACTGCCTGGAAAAGCCACATGGAATGTCACATACAATGCATGGGATATCAGTATTGGGACATAACCTCAACTAAATATGTTCCCCCAAGGAATGGCCCAACAACTTTAGATGAAGTCAGAGATGCAGAAAATAATCTTCGAGCTAAAGAAGCCCTACTGAGTGTCTTGTCTGATTCAGAGCTAATAAATGTTATGGGATTGAAGACTGCTTATGCAATTTGTACAAAGCTTGAAAATCCATATGAAGGAGACAAATATGTTAAGTGTGCCAAGCTATAAAGTCTGAAAGGATAGTTTGAAAACTTAAAGATGAGTGAAGATGAGAATATCACTTCATATATGACAAAAGTAAATGAGCTGGTTTGTGGCATCAGATGTGCTGGTGGAGTACTGGATGAAGATGAAATTGATGCTAAAGTTCTCAGATCTTTACCCCCTACGTATAAACACAAAGTTGCTGCCATTGAGGAATCAGATCTTTAAGAACTATCACAAGGGATCAATTGGTTGGTAAGATATCTACATTCGAGTTAGGTGAGTTTGGTGATGCACCTCCCAAGACTGAATCTACATTCAAAACTATTGCCTCTACAAAAGGCAAGCAGAGATATGATCCAGGAGAAAGTTCCTCAAGAAAATCAGCTTGGTATGAGAAAGCATGAAAAGATCTGGAAGAGGATGAATTAGAAACTGAACAACTTGAAGCCCTCATTGCAAAGAGACTACCAAGAGGATCTAGTAAGTATGAAGGAAAATTACCTTTTAAATGCTTTGCCTACAATAAGATTGGTCATTTTGCATCAACGTGTCCGGAAAGGTTTTCAAGGCCAAATCCTAATAGATCAAGGTTTCAGAAGAAGTGTTACTATGTTCAAGAAGATGATGATGAAGGAGTGACAGATGATGAATCTGAGATAGGAAACAAACCTGGAAGTGACTAGGTGTTTATTGCCATCAAGGAAGAAGATCCAATGCCAATTGAATCTACCAATCATAAGGTGATAGAAAGTGCTTTGGCTGCTCAGGTTGAAGAAAAGGATGAATGGGTTATTGATAGTGGATGCTCTCACCATATGACTGGTGACAAGAGTAAGTTCCTAAGCTTGGAAAGATATGAAGGTGGAGTTGTAAAGTTTGTAGATAATTCTGCTGGCAGAATTAAAGGCAGAGGAACTATTTCTTTTGATGGAAAGAATAGAAGCAATGATGTTCTATTTGTTGAAGGTCTGAAGCATAATCTTCTCAGTGTTGGACAGTTGCTGGATAAAGGTTATGATCTCTGATTCAAAAATAGAAAATGCAAGATTTTTGAAAGCTCTGGAACTGAGATTGTATCCAGTACGCAGACTAAAGGTAACATCTTCCAAGTGGTTGGTACTGGTAAAAGTTGTTTATTTGTTCAAATTGATTAGAGCTGGTTATGGCATAGGAGAATGTGTCATGTAAATTTTGATAATATCATCAATATAAGCAACACTCAAGTTGTAAGATATCTTCCAAGACTAGTGAAACCTACTAATAGTTTGTACAAAGAATGTCAGTTGGGCAAGAAGGACAGAGTCACATTCAAAAGTAAGGAACAATCTTCAACCAGATTGTTAGACTTAGTACACACTGATCTCTGTGGTCCGACAAGGATCAGGAGTGTGCAAGGAGATAGGTATTTCATGTTGCTGATTGATGACCACTCTCGGATGATGTGGGTAACTTTCTTAAAGGAGAAATCTAAAGCACTTGAGAAGTTTAAAATATTCAAGGCTATGGTAGAAAATGAAATTGGCATAAACATAAAATGCCTCAAGTATGATAGAAGTGGAGAATTCACATCCGGTGAGTTCATATCATTATGTGAGAAACATGGGATAAAGAGATAGTTATCTGCTCCAAGGACTCCACAATAGAATGGAGTAGTGGAGAGAAAGAATTAGACCATCCAGGAAGCATCTAGAACCATGATAATGGAAGCAAATGTTTCTCACATCTATTGGAGAGAAGTTGTAAGCATTGCTATCTATACTCTTAATCGGGTACCAATCAAAAGCAATACTGGTAAGACTCCTTATGAACTTTGGTTTGGCATCACTCCTACTGTGAAGTATTTTAGAGTCTTTGGTAGTAAATTCTATATCAAAAGAGATGAAGACCTTGACAAGTTTGATGCTAGAAGTGATGAAGGAATATTCTTTGGATATTCTACTCAAAGCAAAGATTACCAGTGTTACAACAAGAGATTGAGAAAGATTGTAGAAAGTACAAATGTGAAGGTTGATGAAGGCATGAAAAATCCCTCAAGGTATTATGAATATGAAGCAGATGATCAGAATGATGTCTCAAACCAAGGAGAACCAATCCCAACTCTAGTTCAGATTTAGACTGATCCGGAGAATCCTGATATACAAGAGGAAGAGACATGCCTAGAAGAACCTGTCCAAGAATTAGAAGTGTAAGAGAATACCAAAACTCCTAGGTATGTAAGACTGAATCATTCTGAAGATCAGATCACAGGAGATAGAAGCAAAGGTGTTCAAACAAGAAGGAAAATTGCTCAAGATTCAGTGAAGTATTATTTGATTTCAAAGATTGAACCAAAAATAGTAAGTGAAGCATGCAATAATGAAAGCTGGGCTAAAGCAATGGAGGGAGAATTGATGCAGATTGAAAAGAATCACACTTGGGATCTTGTTCCCAAACCTAAGGACAAAAATGTGATTGGGACTAAGTGGTTCTTACAGAATAAACTGAATGAAGAGGGTGAAGTAGTCAGAAACAAAGCCAGATTGGTCTATAAGGGTTATTCTCAAGTAGAAGGAGTTGACTTTGAAGAAACTTTTGCTTCAGTGGAAAAATTGAAGCAGTCAGATTATTCCTTTCCTTTGCTGCCTTTAAGGACTTCAAAGTATATTAGATGGATGTCAAGTCTGCCTTCCTGAATGGTGACTTGGAAGAAGAGGTATACATTGAGCAATTGGATGGATTTTAATTGTCTGATCATGGTGATATGGTTTGCAAATTGAAGAAAGCATTGTATGGACTCAAACAAGCTCCAAGAGCTTGGTATGAGAGATTGGACAAACATCTTTTGAAGATTGGTTTCAACAAAGGCACTGCTGACAGTAATCTATATTTTAAGATTGATAATGAAAGTATCTTGATTGTTGAAGTATTTGTTGATGATATCATTTTTGGAGGAAAAGACAACATGTACAAGACCTTTGCAAATCAAATGCAAAGTGAATTTGAGATGTCTATGTTTGGGGAAATGAATTTCTTCTTGGGTCTACAAATCACTCAAACAAAGAAAGGAATCTTCATATCACAGACCAAGTATGTGAAAGAATTGTTGAAGAAATTTGGGATGGAAGACTCAAAGGCAATGAATACTCCCATGGCAACCGGATGTAAGCTAAGTAAAGATGATGAATCCCCTAAGGATGATTAGAAAAAGTATAGGTCAATGATTGGAGGACTATTCTATCTTACTCAAACTAGACCTAATATTATGAATGTTGTTGGTCTTGTTGCCAGATTCCAAACTGATCCTAGAGAGTCTCATGTCATGGAAATCAAGAGAATTCTTAGATATCTGAAGGGAACAGTTGAGTATGGATTATGGTATCCTAAGGATCACGACTTCTCTCTTCATGCATACACAGATGCTGATTGGGCTGGAGATGTAGTTGACCGGAAGAGTACCAGTGGTGGTGTATTCTTTTTGGGAAAGAGATTGGTTTCTTGGCTAAGCAAGAAATAAGAGGCAATATCTCTGTCCACTGTAGAAGCAGAATATATTGCAGCAGTAGGCAGTTGCACTCAAGTATTGTGCATAAAGAATATGCTAAGAGACATCAGAATGGAGTATGAAGAACCTATCACAATCTTCTGTGATAACTCAAGTACAATAAATATATCAAAAAATCTAGTGTTGCATTCAATGACAAAACATATATCCATCAAGTTTCACTTTTTGAGAGGGCAGGTGAACAAGAATGAAGTTAGATTGGAGTTTGTGCCCTCAAAAGATTAGATTGCAGACATTTTTACTAAACCTCTACCTAAGGACTCTTTTGAGTATCTCAGGGAGAAGTTAGGGGTTATTACCCCTCTGGTTTTGAATTAAGGTGCACTAATGTGCATCAATCTGGTGGAACCCACAATCATATCTTGTGATCCAGATTGATGTTAGGAAGCTGCTACTCAGGGGGAGCAGTCTATATGATTCTAAACTATGAGAAGTTGGTGGACTAATTGTTGCAAGCATGTACCCTTTGCCATTGATGTCAAAGGGGGAGAGAAGATATGTGAAAAACAAAAAGCGGTTGTTGATCAAAGAGGGAGTAGTAAAGGAAGAGAAGACTTGTGAATTGTTGTTGTTGATAGGGGAAGCTATGTTAGTCAGTGAGGAGAAGTTCTTGTCTTGATGGTTAAAATAGTTTTTCACATTATATGTTGCCATCAATGACAAAGGGGGAGATTGTTGCAAGTATGGGACTAACTAGTGTTTTCATTGATTTTAACATACTCATGTTGCATTAATGTCAAAGATTAGATGAGTTGTATGCTTAGGATATTGAGAAAATTAGTCCTATCAGAAGCAAAGAAGATCAGTGAAGATAGTGAAGCTTTATGAAGTGAAGATCCCATCTAGATGAAGATCAGAGAATGTGCATCAAAGGGTTTGTAGACATGTGTCTAAAGATGATCCCGTCAAGATTTGAGAGATCCACATGAAAATTTGGAGGACTTATGGCCATAAGAGTAAAACTAGTTCTAGCAACTGTTCAGAGGTGATAGAGTGACACAAATAGGTCCGGTGAGATCCGGAAATACAATATCATGTTCTGTGGATCTGGTGGCATGTTTGGAAGGCTAATGTGAATTGACAACTCAATTGGTTCGTGGTTTGGAGGTCCACAAGAAAACCTTCTAATGTGATAGAGATGGGCAACTATGTTCTTAAGGCTCTGGATGAAGATGCAAATGATTACAATAAGCAGAAGTTGTGCGGATGTTCTTTGTGATGCAAGCAAGATTGTGGGGCTCTCTAGATTGTGTCCAATTCATGTTGGTGGTCTGCATTGGACTTTGAGCTCAAAATTGAAGACTTACCTCTCAATGATGGTGTCTTGGCCGACCAGATGTTTTGCACATGTTGTGGATGATCTTGGAGATGTTTTTGCAAAGCCTGGAATGTTCCTCAAAGAAGATTGAAGTCCCATCTATGTGTGGCTGCCAATGCGCATGAAGTTTTTGTAATGAGTCAAGTTGTGTTTTTGTATTTGCTCTATAATAAAATAAGTGTATGTTGTGCTGACTTTGATGATCATTCCAAAGCTGATGTCTTGTATAAATAAGAATTGCAAAGACATTCAAAATTATCTAGTGGTGATGAGAAGGTGATAGGGAAAAAGAAAGAAAAGTAGAGCAGAGGTGTTAAGCCTAAATGGAACTGACTCAAGCATAGTGAAGATGCTAATCTTCAATTCAAGTATGTAATATTTATATTATTTTGTAGACAATGTGTCTCTTGTAGGTAGTGGGCCTCTTATGAGCAAGATGCTCAGGCAGTGAGCCCTAATTGGCAAGTGCCATTCCATTCTTCTTAATCTTTTAACAGAGAATACAATCTTGGGTTAGTCACCCCATGGTTTTTCCCTTAACCAGGTTTTCCACGTTAAAATCTTTGTGTTGTATGTGTTGAATTTATTTCTACTCTTAAATTCATGCATTGTGCTTCATGATTGAATCTCTAATATGCCATTGAAATAAAAGAAGCTTTAAAGTTTATAAGGATCAAAAGTTTGGTAACAACTGATTCACCCCCCCTCTTAGTTGTTTGTCCTAAATCTAATAGTAAAAACCTAAGGAAGCAAAAAGATAAAGAGGTCTCGGAGGTGGAAAATATTGTGGAGGAATACCCATTCAAAGATGACTTGCTTGATATCATCAAGTCCCCTCTCATGACAAAGCAACTGGAAAAGGCCCAGACATAGGGAGACCCTAAAGATGATCATCCAATATCATCCACTAAGGCCTCACCACTCCCTTTGCCTTAGAATATGAGGGATCCCAAAGATGAACCGACTCAGCAGAGGGGCACTTTATTGGGTTCAACTGAGACAGAAGATGGGGAGATCTTAACACCCAATGAGAAGACTCCTAAGCCTTAGAATGTTGGTTCAGGTACTAAGATGTTTGAAGGTGGATAGACAATAGGTTCAGGTACTAAGGTGTCTGAAGGAGGAGAGACAGTAATGCAGGCAAGCACAAAGAAATTTATTCTATCACTTACTAGGGTTATATCTCCTAGGGCTAGTCCTAGTAACCAAGATGGGTGGGTAACCCCCCCAAAAAAGGGGAAAGGCCATCACAAGAAGTTAGATGATGTGGGGACAAAGGGAAAGGTGGGTAGACTATCCTAGAGAGAGACTAGAAATAGAGAAGAAACCAAGGAAATAGCCATTGGGAGACAAAGCACACTAGAGGCTATCTCCAAAAGACCACATAAATGAAGGTCCTCTCGTGGAATGTGAGGGGGCTAAATAGTCCTTAGAAACAATTCATGGTTAAGAACTATATTTTTGACAATAAGGTGGCTATCATCCTTATCCAAGAGGTTAAGATGTATGAAGATAACTTTAAAAAGATAGCTAATAATATCTGGCCTATGGATGACTACATTATCAGCCCTTCTATTGGGGCGTCAAGGGGCCTTGTTACTATGTGGAGCAAATATAACATTTCAGGCTGTTACTGCTCACATAGCAAAAATAGCTTGGAAGTTAAATGCACTATGAATAAGAAAACTTGGAATCTAATCAATATCTATGCCCCCAACACCAGGAACACCAGAAAGGACCTTTGGGATGGCTTAATCCCTAAACTTAATGTTGAGAGAAAGACTTTGTGGATACTAGGGGAGATTTCAACACCCTACTTTTCCCCTCAAAAAAATCTGAGGGCATCATAGACTACTCAGACAGCATGGTGGACGTAGCAGACTTCCTTAGTTAGATGGGGCTTATGGATATAGAGGTCAATATTCAACTCTATTCTTGGACCAACAGAAGAAGGGGAGACCAGCTGATTCAGGTGAAGCTGGATAGAATTCTTGTCTCTTTAATTGGGACATGATGTAAAACTCTATTCTTACTGCCCTGCCTCACACCATCTCTGACCACAATGCCCTCCTTTCCTAGATTGATGGTACTCCCAAGGGGCCTTTACCATTTAGGTATGAAATTATGTGGGCCTCCCACCTAGATTTTAGGGACTACATTGCTAATTGGTGGAGTACCCTGGTGCATGGATCTCCTATATTCAGACTCACCCAAAAACTTACTCATGTCAAGTACAAACTTAAAGGATGGAACAAATTTTGCTTTAGGAAAGTGATGAACTAGAAAAAGCATAGTATTGACATCTTAATGGAAGTTCAAGCCAACATGGGCAAGGGAGATACGAGTGAGGATACTTTTAACATGGAAGATTCTCTGCTCAAAAACCTTAAGGATATCATCAATAAAGAAGAGATCTTCTGGAAATAGAAGTCTAGAGTCCAATGGCTAAAGGAGAGAGATAGGAACACTTCTTTCTTCCACCAGTTAGCCATGAAGCATAGAAAGAGAAATAGAATCACCAAGCTACTTGATGAAAACAACAAGGAAATTCTTAAAGACAAGGAACTGGGAAGCCTAGCCTCCAACTACTTTAGACACTTTTTGGCGGAGCACAGAAACAATCCTAACAAAGGTCAGGAAGATAAGCTATTGGATAGCATTCTCTCTATCCTCTCGGAGGAAGATAGTTGTAGGCTTCTGAAGCCCATTACTGAGGAGGAAGTTAGGGTGGTTGTGTTCTCTATGGGGGTCTTCAAAGCTCCGGGCCCAGACGGGTTTCCCCTGACCTTTTTCCAAGATTTCTGGGAGATTGTGGGTTATGATGTCACTACTGTTGTCAAGGAATTTTTCAAGACTGGCAAAATCCTTAAGCAAATCAATGCCACTTTCATTGCTCTTATCCCCAAGAAGAGCATCACGGAGTCCATGGCAGATTTCTACCCTATTAGCCTATGTAACACCCTTTATAAGATTATCATGAAGACTCTAGTCCTCAGATTCCAACCGCTACTGGATAGCCTTATATCTGATTGCTAGAAAGGCTTTGTCCTAGGTAGATAGATTATGGATGCTGCAATATCCACCCATGAGATCATTCACTCAATGGACAAATGTAACATTTCGAGCATGGCCCTCAAACTAGATATATCTAAAGCCTATGACAGAATCTCCTCGGATTTCCTATTCAAGGTCCTTAGGAAGTTCAAGTTTCAAGACAGAATGATTACCCTGATAAAGGAATGTGTTACCTTTGTCAAGTACTCAGTCTTGGTCAATGGCACTCCTCAGGGGTTCTTTGATGCTGGAAGGGGTATCAGACAGGGAGATCCCCTTTCACCCTACCTTTTTATCGTTATGATAGAGGTCCTAGGTAGAAACATCCTTTCCCACCTAGATAATCATAACCTCAGGAGTGTCAAAGTTGCGTCCACCATGGAACCGTCTGCTGTCCAACAATTTGTTGATGATACTATGCTCTTTGGGGTGGCTTCGGTGGTAGAGGCTAGAAGATGGAAAAAATTGTTGAACACCTATGTAGAAGTTTATGGCAAGTGAATTAATTATAAAAAGAGTAATGTATTCTTTTTCAATACTAACTTGAAGCTGCAAGATAAGGTGAGAAACATCCTGGAATGCAATAAGGTCAATCTCCCGGCTACCTACCTGGGTCTGCCCCTCATAGTCAAGGAAGTGACCCTAGCTTATTGGAACACTTTTCTAGAAAGAATCCAAAATAAGATGGAGGGCTGGAAAGGTAAACTCTTTAGCCAAGTAGGCAAACATCAACTCTTGAATGCCTCACTACAGGGCACCCCCACTTATTTTCTCTCCCTCTTTAAAATGCCTAGATACATGGCAAAAAAATTGGAAAAGATTCAAAAAACCTTCCTCTGGACCGGGGTTGAGGAAAAAAAGAGGATCTTGTTAGTTGGGTGGGATAAAGTCTGCCAACCCAAATTGCAAGGGGGATTGGGAATAAGAAAAATCTAGGTGATGAATAAAGCCTTACTGGCCAAGATTGGGTGGACCTTCCTTAAAGAGGAGAAAGACTGGGTGCAGATTATGAAAGCTAAATACCTGTAAAATGGGGAAAAGTTAGGGCTTATTGATAGGGATATCCTTCCCAAAGGCTCTATTATCTAGAAGAAAATGATCAAAACCAAAAGCACACTGTCTCAAGGCATCAAATGGAAGCTCGGTAAGGGAGACAAAATCAGGTTCTGGGAGGACAATTGGCTCGGGGAGGGACCCCTGTCTCACTAGAAGAACTACATTACTAAGGAAAGAGTTGTTAACCATTTTGGGAGCTTGGTCAACAATTACATTGTTAGCTAAATTCATAGCCAAAGGCAGTGGAAGAACCTCTCTGAATGTTGGAACAGTAACTAGCCTGAGAATCAAGAGTGTCTGGGTCTGCAAGTGGAGTTGAACAAGTACAGAATTCCTATATTTCCTAGAGAAGATGAAATGCTCTGGGAGCAGATCAAAAGGGGATCTTCTCAGTCAAATCAACTTACAATCTACTGACCAATAGCGGATAGGTGAGCTAGTTTTGGAAGAGTGTCTGGAACAACAAGCTGATCCCTAAAATAAACTTCTTCTGGTGGTCTGTAGCGCATAATAAATTCCTTACTACCGATAACCTCAATAAAAGGGGTTTCCAATTGGTCAATAGATATGTTCTATGTCTAAAAGAAGAAGAGTTCATCCAACACCTTCTTTTCCATTGTGATTTTTCAAAAGAGATATGGGGAAAAACTATAGAGAATCTTAACCTAGATTGGGTCTTCCCTGAAAACTTCAAGGATTTCACCCAAAGCTAGCTTACTCCTTTCTCTCACCCTAGGATTAGGGAGCTTTGGAGACAAATTCCCCCACACCAGGGGTGGAGTGTGTGGAAGGAAAGGAACAATATAATATTCAGAGAGAAAGCTAGAAATGCTAATGAGGTCTTCTACTCCTTTAGCAAGTTGGTCTCTGAGAACACATCCTCCAGCACTCTCCATGCAGCCAAGGAACCCCCTACTCAGGTGGAAGTTCTGATTACCAAGAACTGGGACCTGACAGCGGATATGACCAAGATTGATAGTTCCAAAAAGATGGCTAGAATAACACCTTCTGGAGACCCCCTCCCAAGGACTGGATCAAACTTAATTTTGATGGAGCTGAAAAAAAGAACACTGGGCTGGCCAGTGGTGGAGGGATTTTCAAAGATAGTCAAGGTGTTCTCATTGCTGCTTATGCGGGGTGCATCGATATCCAGTCCAATAACATGGCAAAGGGATTGGCCCTGATGTGGGGGCTCAAAATTGCTCACTCTATGGGAATGGGCAAGTTACAAGTGGAGGGAGATTTGAAAATTATTATTGATGTGGTTCTTGGCAGGTTCAATAGCGGTTGGAAACTGAAAGATATCATAGAAGACATTGTCTGCTTACTGTCTGGGTTCAAGCAGAAATAAATTGGCCACATGTATCATGAAGGTAATAATGTGGTTGATGGGTTGGCCAACCTTGGGCAGAGCTTGGACACATGGAGATGTTGAAAAAGAAAGAATAATTTACTTATTTAGATTTAAAACCTTCTTGGAAAGGAGCAAAATCCCACCCTTGGTCTCTCATGTTTGCAATTATAAACCCTTCTATCCCCTAGCCTAGGGGGTACATTAGGCACCAAATGGGATCTTGACTTGATTGCCATATGGATTTGAGTACTAGTGGATTGGGTGGTGTGACAGCTTTTGGCCAGCTCAGTCTTGCCAGAGATTGGGTCTGCCACTGTATGAAGGATAGCCTTCACATCAGCTTGATGTGGAGGCCTAAGGTGGGGTTTCACATGGCTAGGCACATGAGAAATGGATATATTAACTTGATGAGCCTCCGCAGATCATCTAATTATGACCAATTAATGAATATCAATTATGAAAGGAAAGGGAATTCCCATTCACATATCGTGAATTTAAGAAAGTGCATCATCCCAAGCTGGCAAAGAGTCACTCTACTCATTAACTTGAGTGAGAATATTGGTTTGCAGGATATTATTTGCAGATTGAAAGTTTCTAAGTTAACCACTGCTAATTTGATTTCTAGCTTGTTTGTGAGAAATTGGTGCAACTTGAGAATGGGGGGTGATAGGTCTTGTACTGAGCCTAAATCATGTGAAGAGTTTAAGCACAATGAGACTCTCTGGCACATATGTTAGGAGGGTGGTGTGACTTCCTATCTAGAATGCCTGCAAGGACATGATGAAAACCTTTCTATATAGTTCCTGCAGTCATTGGAGGGCAGACGAGTCAAGGTGGGCAGTGTGGGGTTTGAAATCTTAGAGGAAGTTATCGAGATGGTGAAGGGCATGTCTACTGATGGTATCAAACACAAGAAAATGAGTAAAGTTTCTAATCCAGGTGGTATGGATTTATTCCTGAAGAATGGTGAGGTATTACACAGTCTGCAGGGAGCGTTTGATAGGCAAATGTTGTTGAATCCTTGGGACTAAGTGTGCCACATGATCATCAAATACTTCACTCTTGAAGGTAGATTCTGATGCTTTTTTCACTATCATTTTGCTCTGTTAAACTATTTCTGTCATAGCAAGTTGATTAGTTTTACTTTTTACTTGTTGTCATCTCTGGAAGCCTCGATTGTGTCTGATATTGAATAGCATGCCATCAACCCTAACAAGCTCCTCATCCCACTCCATCAGGGGCTCATCTTTAGGCTTTATAAATTTCATTTATCCCTCTGTCCCCCTAAAGCCCTCATGGCTACTCATGTTGACCCTCCTTTGTCACCCTATTTTAACCTTGATAAGATTAGCCCAGTGATAATTACAGAAATCACCTTGGAAAAGTATACCAAATCCCTCAAGTCTAGAAGGAAGAAAATTTCCATTGGTAAAATCCCTGAGCCTAAGACTAGTGACCAGACCCCTAAGACCATATCCAAGATTTCTGCCAAAAGAAATATTATCTCCTATGATTCCTCCCATGAGATCTCGCAGAAGAAGATTAGGGTGAGTTTGGAGGGGGGTAGTGTCTCCGACAGTGAGGATAAGGCAAAAAATGAATCTCAAGTGGTGGAGGATGTTATCTCAAAGGAAGGTGATGGAGGGAGTGATAGTACTGAAGATGAGGAGTTTACCATGCCTAAAAGTAAACCATGGGTGTTGTCAACTAGAAGGTCGATGAGGCTTGCTACTAAGCCTAGTCCCATTCCCCAAAAGAAGGTGGTTGCTAAGTCAACGGAGGAAGTGGCGGACCTGGAGGGTGTTAACATTACTGATGAAAAAAACAACAAAGATGTGACAGTGGTGGGAGAGGTTAAACTGTTGGGTGTGGACAATTCTAACAACAAAGATAACGAAGATGAGACGATGGAGCTTGAAGCTGATGACAGCCCCAGTAATTTTCCTGAGCTCAATGTTCAGGGGTCTGACTCTGAGAGTTTGGAGAAAGTGGTGAAGGATGCTAGAAAGAAGAATAGGTGTGGTAAGAAAACCATCAAAGACAAGGAGATAGAAGCCCTCTCTGGTAGACTATCCGAGCTGGAGAGGAAGTTCAAGATTCTAGCTAGGTTCTCTATGAAAGTCATGCATCGGTTGGCAACCACTCTTACGGTCCTCCAGGACGTTGAACTTACCAGACAGACAATGAAAGATAAGGAGCTCAAGGAGTACCAAGACCTCTATCAGTTCCTGACCAAAGATTGGGAACAGTTGTTCAATTAACCTTTGGGGCTTTTTCTGTGCTTTTTGTTGTTTGTCTATTGTCGATCTGCCGTCGGTCCTCTATGTTTTGGATTGTGGTTTTTTGGCTATTTCTTTTTGCTTGGGTTTGTTTCTCTTTGATGGAACTATGGTGCGCCTTTTTGGCTAATGTGTAATGGGATTGGCACCCTTTTATGCCGCTTACTTTATCAAAAACTCACTCTAATCCTTTATTATGTCCTTGTACCCTATGACCTTTAAATCTAATCGGTAACCTTATTGTACATGATACCATTCATGGGCTTTAACATCTTAGTGTCTAGTTTTTCTTATGCACAATCCATTGAAGCAATTCCTCACTATGCACTTTGATTCTATTGAGATCAACATCTATAATCTCTTTTGATAGGACTTCTTTTGTAGTGTGCATAGTTTAGATTGGTGATACAAACCATCTAACTAACCAATTGATGCTATAAACCACCTACATGCAAGGCAAAGGGCTGGTGCATAAGGCTCTATCAACTTTCCCAATCCTACTAATTCCTCCTTCGCTTGAGCTCTACTTTCTTCAAATCTCCAAACTTCCTACTAATTAATGATCTTTTATTTTGATTGTTGTTCTTCCACTATGACACTTTCATGTTTCTCTTCTTCTATAGAAATATCTATCTATACCACTTTGATGGATTGTGTGTGGTCCACACTAGGAGATAAAAATTAATCAACCAGTGTTTATACAATATCAAGTTGATCCTCTAATGAAACTCAAACTTCTACACACATGTTCTCCATACTACCTAGCCATATATTTTGTACAATTCTCTACAACCTAGTTAGGAGGCCTCATGAAAAGGATTGATAACTTAATTGAGAAAAGAGTTAGCAAAGGTTAGCAATATAGAATTGATCAGATTATCCTATATCTAGACAAGGAGGACTTGGGGAATGATGCTTTCTGATTGTGCACATTAAAAGGTGAAGAATTTGGCAAAAATATCAGTACATCCCACATTAAAGAGTTACATATAAAAATAAAATAATCGACATATATTTCATTTTTTTCACCGCATTGTATCATGCTATGTTTTTTCTCTTCTCTATTTTTTTCTCTAATAAGAGCCATAGGTTGCTAGTACATTATCTAACTATGCTAGGTCATGAGATCCCTGTTATCATATACCAATCATCCCTATGTCCTAATAAGTTTTGAAAAAGTAAATTTCAAGATTTAGATTAATCCCAATCCGAGATAGCATTACTTTCTAATTCCATTCACATCAGTTAGACACACCTACATTACTACCTAGAAGATAACAAGAACATATTTCCAATTATCCTTAGTAAAGGGGAAAGTCTTAGAAATTGGTAGGTAGCCATTTGGTTTCATCTAGCTCCTTACTTGTCTTTCCTAATCCTTGTTGATGAGCCCTTGCTTCTTCTTGGTAGAATGGGGTTAGTTCAAGGGGTTCTTATACTCCCAAAATCCAAAGCACACACATAAAAAAAGAAATTAAACATAAAGTAAAAAGAAAAAGGAGTAGCAAATAAAAGCACACACAAACACAAGTTAGATGAAACAATCAAGAGTCTTTCTCACATTCAAAAGGTCATCCTTTATTGAGGATATAATCTTTTTTCTGAGGCCCAACCTATTGGTCACCAATTATCTAAGTCTAGGGATATCCAATAGATCTAAAGCTACGTGATGCTACCTATTGTTAGTTTGTAGACAATTTGGAAAATGATCAATCTCTTGCTCATTGTGAGCTTATTTCAAATTTTCTCCTCCACACTTCCTATTCCCACATATCTTCCCCTGCATCCTCATCCCATAAGCTAAGAATATATGAAAGTGTCACAATTAACTTGCAACTTCTCTAGGGAAAAATCAAGAAAGAGCATGTTACCATTGTTTCTAAATCATTTACATATGTGTTCTCAAACAAATAATTTACCACAAGGTAAAATTATACATTTTAAAAAGTGTTAAAAATGTAAATTCTATTATCCATACATATATCCATATGCACCCACATATGCAAAAATTATAAAATAAAACAAATAAACAATAAAGAGCTAAATACAAGTTCTCCATTTGCACAAATAGAGAAATAACACACACCACATCAATGAAAAACATATGAGTTAAACCAAAAGGATTTTGAATCTATATATACATTAAATGTTTGAGTAAACTAAAGGTCTCCCTTATAGGAGACATTAAAATAAGTGATACATTAGTATGCCTAAATGCAAGTAAGACATCCCATGTTGGGGGAAATTAGAATCATGTCAAAAAAAAAAAGAGACCCAATAATAAAAAAGCTAGCCTAAAGCATCAAAAGCACACATAAAATGAGAGAACAAAAGCATACACCTAATCAATATCCAACAAAAGGCATGTTCCTCCAACTTGTCATAAATTTTACAAAAATACTTGACTACAATGAACTTATTAAACCTTAATTTTTTTATATATGTGCTAGTTTAATTATTTGTAGGACACCATTTCATTGTAGGGAATCTACACAAGGGTGATACATGTATACTTTGGACCCCATGTATTAAAGGTATGTCCTCTTTTCTTTGACTATTCTAAAAATTTAAACCAATTATATATAAAAAATACACTTAATTCATGTAGATGTTTTTGTTTTGTAGGTTCTTGATAAATATGGGGAAAAGTGTGAGCTAAAGTGGTATTTCTAAACTCCATGTATATGGAGACTAGCTTTGTTCATGTTAGCATTTCAAGTTTTATTTTCAAAATGACTTTATACTATACATGATCATTTAACATGTGTTTGTAGGTTCAGTTGTGGGAAATCAAGCAAGGGTAAGTCTAGATAAGTTTTGAGGTCCGTAAGCCACATTTTGGGAAGTGAATCTCATTGAGTACTATGAGATGTCTTTGTTGATGGGATAATATGTAAGTGCCTAAAAATAAACTAGAATACATGAAAATCTAATGATGATTTGTTAATCCAACTCATGATCCTACTTGGCATGAAATTAATAAAAGTCACACTTTAACTTCTTCCATGGTGAAAGTACCTTGTCAACCTCCCATAATCTTCCATGTGTCACTTAGAGGTCAACCAAATTCAACTACAAAGTGTTTTCCGATCCACAAAGACCTAGGAGCATTTGGATGGCATTTGTATGGTTGAATTTGTAGAATATCATTTTTTTTGGTATTTTCTACATCTTCATAATCTACATTTTTGGAGGCCTTTTGGTGCAGTCACAGTTAGGAGGGTCCTCAAAGAGAACAATCCAGATCATGCAGCTAGAGTAAACACAATGGAAACAACTCAAAGATATGAAGAAAATGTAGATTCAATATATCATAGAATTCAAATACAGATTGGCCGGCAACATGTGGGCTTATAATTAGGGCTCACAGGCCTGATTATAGAATCTCAGAATAGGCACAAGATATGACTTTGAATCTCCCCTGCATAAGATTCGAACTATCAACTATGAGCTAATGATCAACTATCGAATTCTCCTTTCCTAAGGATCTATTACATCAATATATATCATCTTTGGTACAAAAGATTCCTCCGCGTCAGTCAAAGAAGGTTACAAACTCCAATGAAGAGGTGTAACATGTGTACACAGATAGGTCAGACCTATATGAATAGAAATCCTCCACAAATGAATGGAATGATGAGTGGATCTCAAGGAAGGTCGACCATGAACTAATAAACATTGATTGATGTGTCTTTTAACTTCACAAGTCGTGAAATGCTCTGCAAGTCTTCTCCTTTAGCTGATTAGTTGAGACTGTCAAGATGCTTTGTTTTGAGGAATAGTTAATCTTCTGATAGCGATAACTTTTTGGTACTTGATCCAAATGTTCTAAAAATTGAAAATGATGCAGATGGATGAATCTAGGTACTAAGTCCAACTCCGCAAGATCTGAAATGCAACTACAGTAGAATGCAGACCAAAGTACAAAAATTGCTACTGACTAAACTACCTAGAAAATGAAAAGAAACAAACTAAAATGCAAATGTTTTTGGTTGATGCAAGATTGCTCTTGAACTAGGGATGCTCCTGCATTAGACATCTAGGGTTATTGAAAAAGTGAGTCCCTCACTTTACTTAGGCTAGAGGAAAACCAAGATGGTCTACCTCAACCCGAGAAATCCATGATGAATCTTCTTCCGGTCTGCCTTTCCACTTCACAAGATATTCTTTGTACTGTCTTCCTCTAGTGCTACGTCCAACTCTATTGTCTAAAATTTCCTCAATCTGCTCCGGTGCTTGTTGTGGTAATTGCTTCTTCAAGTCTTCTTCCATGTTGTCACTGAACTCTACTTCATGATACTGATATAGGTCTGCAATATTGAAAATAGGTGATATGCCCAATGTCTCTAGTAACTCCACTTCATATGCATTTCCTGAATCAAACTTTTTGAGTATCCTACAAGGTCCAAACTTTTTCATCTTCAACTTGTTATATGTTCCAACTGGAAACCTTTCTTTTCTCAAGAATACCATCACTTCATCTCCAATTGTAAATTCTTTGTCTCTTCTTCTCATCTTCTTTCTCCTTGTATTTGTTGTTCATCTCTTCCAAATGTTTCTTAACCTGATTATGCACTGTCTCCATATGTCTTACAAATTCTTCTGCTTCTGTACTCCTCTTATCTTCCATACTGATATCTCTCAACTCTGCCACTCCTCTAGCATTTACTCTGGTAACAATCTTAGAAGGCATTCTTCTAGTACTCCTATTCACTGAATTATTGTATGCAAACTCTACTTGTGAAAGAATCAAATCCCAACTTCCTGCCTTCTCTCCAACTAAACATGTCAACAGGTTTCCCAAACTCCTAGTTACTACCTCTATCTATCCATCAATTTGTGGATGAAATGTTGAACTAAACTTCAAATTTGTCTTCATCTTCTTCCAAAGTGTCTTCCAAAAGTATCCAAGAAATCTTGTCTCTCTGTATGAAATTATGCTCTTAGATAATCCATGCAATCTCACAATCTCCTTGAAAAATAGGTCAGCTACATGCACTACATTAGTTGTCTTCTTATAGGATATGAAATGTGCCATCTTTGAAAATCTGTCCACCACTACAAATATTGAATCATGTCCTCTTTGTGTCTTAGGCAATCCCATTACAAAATCCATGCTTATGTCTTCCCAAGGTCTCTCTAATACTATCAAAGGTTTATACAATCCAATATTCTAACTACTCCCTTTTGCAACTTGACAAACTCTACAACTCTGCACAAATTTCCTAACATCCTTATGTATCTAAAGCCAAAAGTAATGTTCACTCACCAAAGCCACTATTTTATCAATGCCAAAATGTCCTACCAATCCATCACTGTGTTTCTCCTTGATCAAATTATCTCTCATTGAACTCCTAGGTATGCACAATTAATTTCCTCTGAACAACATATCTTCCTGAATGAAGTAGTCCAATCACTTAGTCCTATCAGTCACAATAGGTTCCTTACATGCTTTCTAGGGTTCTACAAAATCAAGATTTTCTTCATACATGTTCTTCAATTCTTCAAATCCTATCACTTTAATTCTCATTTTTGTCAACAAGTTCCTTCTACTCAATGCATCTGCAACTTTGTTTGATTTCCCACTCCTATGCTTCAATACAAATGTATAAATCTGCATGAACTCTACCCATCTCATATGTCTTTGATTCAACTTTCCTTAACTATTCAAATATTGCAAAGCTTGATGATCTATATATAACACAAACTCCTTAGGCAACAAGTAATGTCTCCACTTCTTCAAGGCTTGAATTATGGCATAGAACTCTTGATCATAGACTGAATATCTTCTCCTTTCATCATTCAACTTCTCACTGAAATATGCTACTGGTCTACCTTCTTGACTTAACACTGCTCCTATTGCATTCTCACTTGCATCACAATCTACTTGAAATACCTTATTGAAATCTGGTAATGCTAACACAGGTTGCTCTGTCACCTTCTGCCTCAACAATTCAAAACTTTTATCTGCTCCTAATGTCCACTTGAAATCTTTTCTATCACCTCTCATTGTCTTTGTCATGGGGTTACAAACTAAACTGAAATTTCTGATGAACTTCCAATAGAAACTAGCTAATCCATGAAATGATCTGACTTCTCTAATGCTCTCCGGTGTAGACCATTCAACAATTCTTTCACTTTCTTAGGGTCCATCTTCAATCCTTCCGCAGAAATCACAAATCCCAAGTATACTAATTCTTCCTTCATGAAACTACACTTCTTGATGTTTATCAACAATTTCTCTTCTCTCAGTCTTTGCAATACTTGTTTAAGGTGCTATAAATGTTCCTCTTTTGTCTTACTAAAAATTAGAATGTCATCCAAGTATACAATAACAAACTTACCCAAGAATTTCTTTGAAACTTCATTAATCAATCTCATGAAAGTACTCGGTGCATTTGTCAATCCAAAAGGCATCACTAATCACTCATACAATCCTTCATTTATCTTGAAAGCAGTCTTCCATTCATCTCCTTCTTTGATTCTGATCTGATGGTATCCACTCTTCAAGTCTATCTTTGTGAAATATTTTTCTCTACTCAAACAATCCATGATATCATCCATCCTAGGTAAAGGAAATCTATACTTAACTGTGATCTTGTTGATTGCTCTCGAGTCTGTACACATTCTCCATTCTCCATCTTTCTCAGGTGTTGACACTACAGGTACTACACAAGGACTCAAACTTTCTCTGATCAAACCTTTTCTCAACAACTCCCATATATATCTATTCAATTCTTCATTCTCTACTGGTGTCATTCTATGTGATGCTTTGTTAGGCAAACTAGCTCCAGGTATAAGATCCATGTGATGACTAATACTCCTGATTGGTGGCAATCCTTCAGGTACATTATCTAATATGACACCTTCATACTCTGTCAGCAATTTAGTTATCTCCTCTGGTTGTGCTTCTTCAGTTCCCTTCTTCAATGTTTCAAGCTTCATAGGAATCAAGGCATAACACATATTCTCATGTCTCAAACCATCTGGAAATTTTCTTCCATCTACCAAACAGATTCTAGCATTCCCACACACTTCATTCTTAGGATCATCTTCCAAAGGAATCAAAGTAATTCTCTTTCCATTTGATGTTATAGTGTATGTATTCTTTCACCCATCATATATAGCTTTTCTATCATACTGCCAAGGTCTACCCAACATAATATGACATACATCCATAGGCATAATATCACATAAGACTTCATCGTGATAAGATCCAATATGAAATTTCACCAAACATTGCTCACTCACCAGTACCTTATGATCATCCTGAATCCATGCTATCTGATAGGGCTTAGGGTGTTTCAATCTTTCCAACTTTAGCTTAGTCACCATCTCTTCTAAAACTAGGTTATTAGAACTACCACTATCAATGACAACTTTACAACATTTACCTCTAGATTTGCATCTGGTTCTAAACAAGCTTTTCCTCTACGGTGGTTCCTCATTTGTCTCTACTTGAAATAGTGCTCTCCTCATCACAAGTGATTCTCCTTTCTCAGGTTTACCAACTAAACTAGGTGATCCAATAGGTTCTTCTTCCACAAAAGTTGCTCTTCCACTATTCTCTGTCCTCTTGCTTGTACTCCCTTGATTACATTCAAATGCTCTATGTCCTTCACCTCCACACTTGAAACAAGTTCCTCTTAATGTTCTCCTATTAGGTCCTCTTCCTTCTCTTCTGTATCCTTCACTCTGGTATGGACTAGGGTTTCCTCTGCGGTAGAAATTTTTGTCATCTCTCTGGTATGCATTGTTGTCTCTATCCTCCTTGAATGTATTCTCTTGTCTGTTCTACTTTGCACATGATCTTTCTCCTCTGAAAAATGTTCTACCTCTCTAAAATTTACCTCCTCTGCCTCTCTGTCTCTAATCATGTTTCTTGTTCAACTTTTCTTCAACTTTCAGGGAAAACTGATACACTTCTTCCAATGTTGTCATCCTTACCAACTCAATTCTTCTTGAATGTTCAATCTTAGTCCATTGATGTATCTAGCCATTTTCTCCTTGCTTGCTTCATTATGTCCTATCCTTATGATCATCTTATGAAATTCTTCAGTGTACTCCTTCACAGATTTCTCCTTTTGTCTCAGGTTTTGCAATCTCTTCAATAGTTTCAACTCATAGTCAGCAGGTATAAACTAATTCTTCAATTTTGTCACCATCCTATCCCATTTTGAAATCTTTTCTTTTCCTCTCATGTTCCTACCCAACTGAACTTCTTTCCACCATATAGTAGCATGTCCTTTCAACTTTGTCTTTGCAAATTCACCTTCTCCGGATCTTCAATTTCTTCATATTCAAAGTACTCTTCCATGTCATTTATCCAGTTAATCAACTCTTTAGGATTCAAATTACCAGTATAGTTTAGTACATCAACTCTAGGTCTTTTCCTAATCTTTGAAATAGCTTGCAACATCTTGACTTGATCTAATTATTCTTCTTCTTCACCTCCTAGGGTTTCTTTAGTTTTACTCGTAGATTGAAATTCTTCCTCATCACTCCCAATATCAATTCTAAGGCTTAGTCCTTTTTTTCTATCTTCTTCAACAACATCCATTCTAATTCACATTATTTTCATCATCTCCATCATTTCATCCATTCTACCAGCCATTGTTCCAAAAGTAGGGATTCTCCTTGGTGACATCTTCCTAGGATCAAGTACAAACTGCCTCAATTCGACGATTGAGCTACAAGGTGACAACTGCCTCACAATCGGCAGTCAGTTGCAACATAGGTAACCTGCCTCAAATTTAGTGGTCTATCCATAGAAAGATCTTATAGAATTCCTTTGCCAACTTTGCTCAATTCGATCCCAAAAAATCAAACTTTCGCTTTGATACCACTTGGTGCAATCACGGTTAGGAAGGTCCTCAAAGAGAACAATCCAGACCATGTACCTAGAGTAAACACAATGGAAACAACTCAAAGATATGAAGCAAATGAAGATTCAATCATTCAGTATATCATAGAATTCAAATACAGGTTGGCCAGCAACATGTAGGCTTACAATTAGGGCTCACAGGCCTAATTACAGAATATTAGAATAGGCACAAGATATGACTTTGAAGCTCCTCCGCACAAGATTTGAACTATCAACTATGAGCTAATGATCAACTATCAAATTCTCCTTTCCTAAGGATCTATTACATCAATATATATCATCTATGGTACAAAAGATTCCTTCACGTCGGACAAGGAAGGTTACAAACTCCAATGAAGAGGTGTAATGTGTGTACATGGATAGGTTGGATCTAAATGAATAGAACTCCTCTGCAAATGAATGAAATGATGAGTGGATATCAAGGAAGTTCGGCCACAAACCAATAAACATTGATTGATGTGTCTTTTAGCTTCGCAAGTCATGAAATGCTCCACAAGTCTTCTCCTTTAGTTGATTATCTAAGACTGTCAGGATGCTCTGTTATGAGAAATAGTTGATCTTCTGATAGTGATAACTTTCCGGTACTTGATCCAAATGCTCTAAAAATTGGATATGATGTAGATGGATGAATCTAGGTACCAGCTCCACAAGTTTTGAAATGCAACTGTTGTAGAATAGAGACCAAAGTATAGAAACTGCTACTGACTGAACTGCCTGGAAAATGAAAAGAAACAAACTGAAATGCAAATGGTTTTGGTTGATGCAAGATTGCTCTTGAACCAGGGATACTCCTAAATCACCTTTAGAGAATTTCTATCCCTTGATTTGTTCAAAGAGGCATGCCACATTTGGATAAGCCTTTTTGCTTCTCTACATAGGTCTTTTTGATCTTTCTAATGCATCAAACTAGTTTAATTTTTGCCTAGAAAGCTAGGAGTTATGACCCCACCAAGTTGGGGTACCAAAAGTAAATAATTTCCTAGATTTTATTTATTTTTTTAGATTATCTATCCTCATTTGGCTATCCATTTCAATTTCACCTTGAAGACATAGGTGTAGTGACTATTTAGTTTTTGAGGGGAACCATAGTTTAGTATACTTACTAATTTTTTGGTTTATTTTGTTGTAGAATGTATATCTTGGCTAATTTCAAATAATGAGAGGGAGTTGAAGACATGCATCTCTTCCACAGAGTTTTCCAAATTGTATGAGCTCTCCATTTTGAATAAAAATCTATTTCATGTTTCTTTAATAGTTGTTAATTCACATATTGTTTGTTACCTTAATTATTGATTACAATACAATTAGTTCCTTACTAGGTATTGTCCTTTGAATTCCCAGACTAATTTAGATCATTCATAATCTCCCTCTAAGAAAAAAACTTTTATTTTTAGCCTTAAACTATGAGTTTGCCCTTTAGTCATTGGTTTTCCACAACGAATAGCTAATTTTCTTAGGAAAACACAATGAAAAAATTGCTATCAAAAGTGACAAACACTAATTTTCATCACCAAAGCATGAGCTTTTTTTTAGCACTTTAACTCAACTTGCTACCTGAATTGAGTTAATCATCTTTAGTAGCTCTCCCTAAACCTAAACCTAATTATTGTTTTCCTATAGATAGTTGATTTTTGGCCATTGTGAAGAATCAAGGTTTGTTTTGAGAATAGCTCTAGCATCTAGGATAATTTGTGACCAAACCAACAACTTTCAATCTTCCATTATCAATCTCTCTCATGATCATTGCAAATAATCTACAAGTTTGAGTTTAGCCTTTAGTATTTCCCATCCTTTTACCATTGGAATAGGTCTTGAATTTCAAGAAGGTTACCAAAAAACTATATTACATCTTCATAATCTACATTTTTGGAGGCCTTTAGAGCATTTCTAGCCCTTGATTCATTTGAAGAGGCATGCCACCTTTTACTAAGCCTTTTTGCTGCTATGCATAGATCTTTTGGAGATCTTTGAAATGCATCAAATCAATTTGATTTTCACTTAGTGGGCTAGGAGTTATGACCTCACCAAGTTGGGGTACCAAAAATAAACATTTTCATAGATTTTATTTAATTTTTTAGCTAACCTATCCTGATTTGGCTATCCATTTCAACTTCCAAGGAAGACATAGGTGCAATGACTCTTTGATTTTTGAGGGGAACCATAGTTTAGTAGACTTACTAAGTTTTTGGTTCATTCTATTGCAAAATTTATATTGTGGCTAATTTTGAACAATGAGAGGGAGTCGAAGACATGCATCTCTTCCATAGAGTTTGTCAAATTGTATGAGCTCTCCATTTTGAGTAAAAATTTATTTTATGTTTCTTTAATAATTGTTTTTTTATCAGTAAGCTATATAACACCATAATATTATATTAATTTTAAAAGTTACAAAAAATCCCCCACAGGGGTCATAGCAATAGAGAAGACATCAACCCCTAACAGAAGCCAAAACAGGGGGATCCACCAAAACATCCAACATATCGCAAACTATACTCTAAAATATTATATATGTATGCAAGTAATACTCCCACAGAGTATGTGAGAATCTAACAACAGACTATAGAGTATTAGTAGATGCCATATCAACTAGAAACCAAAAAAATAGGATAGACACCAAAACATAGATTCAAATAATAATCTATTATGCCATCAGGTTTTCTTCATTAATATCTTCTATGAGGAAACCCTGCTAATCCTCATTGGTGCATTCATAACTCACAACTAGAATCAGAGGCTAGTAGTGTAGTAGATAGGTCCATCCATGAAATTTTTCTTCAAATTTATCACTTTTTCCACTCCAATATATTTTCTATGGGAGTGGGGTGATCTCTCCAGCAAGATAGTACAATTATTTTTCAAACCATGAACCATTGCATTATAAATGCAATTTACTATTGGATTCCTTTGAATATCCCTTAGTGTGAAAAGACCCCCAATAGGAGCATCACCAGTCTACAAGTTGTAATTGGCTAGGGCTCCATAGAATTTCTCCTCCAAAAATAAGTACTCATGAACAAAATTCTTAGCCAAGGCTCTCATGAAGTCGGCATGTTGAATTAGGTCTATAGTATTTGATAAGAAGTGTGAAATAAATTGAGAAGATCAGATAAAATGAGATTATTGCAAAAATTTTGTACCACATACCTCCATTATAGCTTCTTTGATTGCATCTTCTGGTATTTTGAATGCCCTAGTAAAGAAGTTGGAGTTGACTGCACCATGAATGGGCATTTTGCATCTTTTCACTGCAAAGAAGAGCCTCTTATTACACAAATTCTACATAGCTACTATTCCCTCTAAGCTTTGCAAAAATTACACTCTACATAAGTGAGAAGAAAACTCTAGAAGAAGGTAGTTTATAAGCGCTCCACATGAATGACATTAATCCTTCTCTAAGTTTATATCTCGAGATGCATAATGCAAATTGTCCTTCCTCTTTAACTCACACATGTTGGCGGAAAGAGTTAACTAGTTGTTATTCTTAGCTCACATTAAACTCACACATGTTGGAGGCAAGAAATTATGTCTTAAAACTTTTAGCACGCAAATGAGGGACCTATAAAAAAACATGTTAGTTAAAAACAATAATTTCTCTCTATAGAGAAATATGTCATGAAATATCTTTCCTTAGGAGCTCTAGGAATGGTTGATGTTGGGACAGAGCATGTTAGTCAACTTCCAAAGTTTGATGAGTCATTTGACAAGCAAGATTTTCCAGAAGGTTTGCAACTTTATTTCCTTCCCTGAGAGTGTGTTGACAACAATAATCTTCAAACTCTATAATTTCCTAGGCTTCCTTTAGAATGTTCTCAATTCTCTAGTTACAATTATTTTTGCATTAGAAAGCATTTATAATAATCAGAGAGTCTCCTTCTATAACAATTTTCTTAATACCAATATGTTTTGCCATCCATATCCCAATTTGTATAGCTTGAGCTCCCACTTCATTATTCATTCCATCTACTATTTTAGAAGACTTAGCAAAAATAAGTTTACCTGTATGATCTCTGATTACACATCCTATACCTGATAGTCCTGGATTCCCTTTGGATGCTCCATCAAAATTGAGTTTTGCCCAGTCAATTGGTGGATTTTTCCAATGAATTTGTTTGAGATCAACAACTAGTTTTTGGGTGCTTGAGCCTGAAGGTATAGGTCTGATCTTTTGCCAATTCTTAATAATAAAACCATCCCAAGCTATAAAATTTGAATTATTTCTTCTAAGAACTTGTACCATTACTATTTCTGAAATAGAATTTTCAACCCTATACAACAAATCCTTTATCTTCAATTATTCTTTCCTAAAAATTCTTCGATTAAACTCTAGCCAGATGTTCCAAACTAGTATAGATGATGTAATTTCCCAAATAGAGGAGAACATGCAATCTTTATAAAGATAAGGCCAACTTTGAAAGAGAGTTAATAAAGAATTAGGCAAAGGGTTATTCTAGTTAAGCTTATAATAACCAAGACCAACATCTATAGGCAAATGGGTACATTACTAGCAAATATGTAGTACTCTCTTGCTTATTTCCACATAGGACACAATTAAATTCCCCAACACAAAGTTCTTCATTAGCCATTGTTGAACCCCTGATTTGTTTATCTTAAGAGATGTGTATCCCCACTTCACCGTATAAGAGCTAGTTTTGGAAGGGCACCAAATGAGTTGATCTGGTTGAGAGACAAAGAAGACTTTCCTCTTAATAAGTCTTTGAGAAGATCTCTTAAGGGATCTTGACCTCAGAAAAGTCTTTCCATTGCACTTTACTTTGTGTAATCCTTGATTGATGTTGAAAATAGTCTTTCAATTTCAAGCCCCAAAGTTGAGTTAGAACCTACTTAGCATCCTGCTAACCTTCATAAGAATTTAATCTAGTATACCCATTCCATGAATCCTCCCAAAATAGGGCTCTCTCTCCATTATGAACTGACCAAGAAAGTTGAGGAAGTATAACTTCTCTACATTTAATTATTAAATTTCATATCCTAGATCCAAAAGGGGGATCTGGGGTGGTGAAAATCCTCTCTAGATTTATAGAATTTAGATAATTTCCTTGCATGAGTTGACACCATTTCATTTCAGGTTTTGTATACATTTTCCATTCTAATTTCGCCCCCAGGGCTAAATTTTGAGTCTCTAAATTCAAAATGTATACTCCCCCTTCTCTCTTTGAAGAACATATTTATCCCAAGACACAAGAGCTACTATCTTCTTCTCTATTCTATCTAAATTCCCTTTCCATAGAAAATTTCTTAGCAATCTTTGGATATAAGAAATAATACCTTTTAGCATGTTAAGCACATACATCATATAGATAGGTATAGTAGATAGGATTGCTTTGATCATGACAAGATTACCTGAGAAGGTTAACCATTTTCTCTCCCAAGAACTTATTGTATTTTTTATGGATTCCAAAATTATAAGCCAAAAGGCATTTTTATCTACTCCAATAAACATAGGAATCCCTAAATGTTGAGAAGGAAACTCCTCATTATGTAACCCATAAGATGATGTTTTTTGTTGAGTAGGGATAGTTGTATGAAAAAATAATAATTTGTATTTTTGAGGGTTTATTTTTGTTGCAAGTATGTGCCTAATCAGTGTTGTCATTGATGTCAACATATCCCTGTTGTCATTAGTGTCAACTGTATCTTATTCTATTACTTGTTTAGAAGACTTGCATGTTAAGGATATTGAGAAAATTAGCCTCTCCGGAAGGAACAAGTGAGTTACAGAGAAGTGCAGTACAGAGAGTGAGTTGTATGCTGAAGAACAGTCTAGTAAACTGCTCTGAATTTATTTCTGCTTGAAGATCGTGGTCTATGGATTGGAAGTAAGTTAGAGGTATAACTAAGGATGCTACATTCTAGGTTTGAGCCCTCCACATGAAGATTTGAGTAAGTTGTGTTCACCAGAGTGAAACCTACTTTTTCTGTAAGTTCAATTGGGACAGGGAGAAAGTATTCTACTCCGTATTCCTCCACAATAAAGTATTTTTCTCTGTGGTTCTAGAAGGAAGTCTGGGATGATGATAAGTACCTACAATTGCAATGGTTCGTGGTTTGGTGGTCTACAAGCTATCTTTCTTTTATGACAGTTGAAGACAGTGAAGTTCATGTGTTCTGGTGAGAAGATTCCTATGGATAAAGTGGTTAAGGTTCATGTGGTTGCTCCTAATGATTATAATGTGCTTGTGGATGTCTCCTAATCATGTTCCTATTTGGACTTTGGTCTGCGTTAAGAAATTAGGATTGTGTTTGAAGATTGTTCCCAGATAATGTAGCATATAACTAGTCTTGGCTGACCTGGTTAATCCCAGTGATTATGGAGATCTCTGGAAGATTGTGGAAGTGTGTTGTGGTGTGGAAGATCATGTTTGAGTCCTAGCTAAGGCATGGCATGATCTATATTTCATTTCCTTTGCATAATTTGTAATAGGTTAGGACCTATTTTGTAAATATTTGTAATACTGACCTTGGAGATTGTTCCAATGGTTAATGATTATGATGCCGACCTTGATGATCATTCCAAGGTTGATGTAGTGTATAAATACTTGTAGTTGAGTCATGGAAAAAGTGTCCTTGAGTGAAAATGGAAAGATAATAAGAAAGGTCCAAAAGGCAGAGCAGAGAAGAGGCAGAGGGAAGAAGAGGAAGAGCAGAGCAGAGGAATTATTGTACTTTAGAAAGGTGTTGATCGTGACAGTGAATCTGGCAGTAAGTTGTCAATAGGGTTTAACAGCCCTCATTGTAATCTTGCTAAGTTTAGGGTTGAGGCAGTGAGCCTGCTAGACCTAGTTGTTCTTCATGGCAGTAAGCCAGTATGTTTAGGCCCATGGAGTGACCAAGCTTGAACATCATTATTTCAAGATTGCAATATATATTGAGAGCTAATCCTCTCCATGGTTTTTCCCCACCTTGGGGTTTTCCACATAAAATCTGGTGTCTCTTGTGTTTGATGTTGTATCTGTGGTTAAGTTTCTAATTTCATACATTCATTGTTAAATCATAATAATTGTGGATAAGTGATGAATGTTTAAGTGTAGAAAGTGTTTAGGTTTTTGAGACAATTGATTCACCCCCCCTCTTAGTTGTCTGATGCATATCAACAATTGGTATCAGAGCCAAGTTCCTCTGAAGAAAGTTTAACAGATTGAGGAAGATCCAAAATGTCTTACAAGAAGGAAGTGCCACATTTTGATGGAATGAATTATGTTCTCTGGAAGGCTCAGATGAAAAGCCATCTTCTTTCTCTTGGTTACAAAGTTTAGAAAGCTGCAGAAACAGAATACACCATACCTCCAAATGGTCCGACAACTGAAGATGAAATCAAAGAATATGAGTTAGATATCAAGGCAAAGGATGCTCTGTTAAGCTCATTAACCAACTCAATATTGATGAAAGTTGTGGATCTTGAAACTACAAATAAGGTATGGGAAAAGTTGAAAAATCTATATGAGGGAGATGATTTTATGAAGGAAGCTAAGTTACAAAGTCTGAAAGTGAAATATGAAAGCTTGAAGATAAATGATGATGAAAACATATCAGCCTTTATGCAAAGAGTTGATGAACTTGTTACAAGGATAAAAGCCATAGGTAGAACTCTCAACGAAAAGGAAGTTATGAAAATTCTTAGATCTCTGCCCAAATCCTACTGTCACAAGGTAGCCGCAATTGAAGAATTCATGCAAGTAAAAATGGTTAATAGGGATCAGCTGCTTGGTAAGCTTACTGCCTTTGAAATGAGGGAGTTTGATGATGCTCTACTGAAAGTTGAGACGACCTTCAAAGACACTACTCCTAGAAGTACTTCCAGATCAAAAAAGTACAAGGTAGAATCTGATGATGAGTTTGATGAAGTTGAAGCCAACTTTGTGGATAGACTGCAAAGAGGATCCGATAAGTATAATGGAAAATTACCTTTCAAATGTTTTTCTTTTGGTAAAGTAGGTCATTTTACTTCTAGATGTCCTAAAAGAATTGAAAGAAATAGAAGATATGAGAATAGGCCTAGGACCCAAAAGAAGTGTTATTATGTTGAAGATTTTGATGATGATGGAGTATCAGATAATGGTGAACCAAATAATGCTAGTTCCTCTGTAAATGAATGCTTGTTCATTGCTATTAAGGAAGATCCCGTGTCTACTAATTCTTCTAGCTGTGTGAAGGAAGAAAAACTAGAAGAAAGTGCTTTGGTTGCTCAAGTCATTAAGGACAAGGATGAATGGGTTATTAATAGTGGCTGCTCTCACCACATGACTGGTGACAAAAGTAAGTTTGTGAGTTTGGAAAGATATGATGGTGGACTGGTTAGGTTTGGAGATGATACAGCTAGTAGGATTTGTGGGAAAGGATCTATTTCTTTTGATGACAAGCATAATACTGAAGATGTCTTGTATGTGAAAGGATTAAAGCACAATCTTTTCAGTGTGGGTCAGATGTGTGACAAGGGCTATGATTTAAGTTTCAAGGACAATGAATGCAAGATCAGGGAAAGCTCCAGAATAGTCATTATAACTGGTAAGAAGACCAGAGGTAATATCTATCACTTGAAAGGAACCGAGAACTATTGCTTGTTGACCCAGACTGATGAGAGTTGGTTATGGCATAGAAGGTTGTGTCACATAAATTTTGATAATATTATGAAGATAAGTACTACACAGATTGTTAAAATTTGCCTAAGCTTGTGAAGCCTGCTAATCCTATTTGCAAGGAGTGTCAATTTGGGAAACAAACAAGAACAAGTTTCAAAAGAAAGGACCAATCGGTTGGAGGACTACTTGAGCTAGTGCATACAGATTTGTGTGGATCTACCAGAGTAAGAAGTTTGCAAGGAGACGTGTATTTCATGTTGCTCATTGATGATTATTCTAGAATGACTTGGGTCACCTTTTTGAAACAGAAAGCTGAAGCTCTAGATAAATTCAAGGCATTTAAGGGAATTCTTAAAAATGAAATGGATTTGAAAACCAAATGCTTGAGGTCTGATAGAGGAGGAGAGTTCACATCAAATGAGTTCAATTTCTTTTGTGAAGAACATGGAATAAAGAGACATCTATCTATGCCCAGAACTCCACAACAAAATGGAGTTGTTGAAATGAAAAATAGAACAGTTCAAGAAGCTACTAGAACCATGATGAAAGAAGCTCATCATTCAGAAGTATATTGGAGAGAGGCAATTCACATTGCTGTATATATTCTAACAATGTTCAAATAAAAGGTAACCGTTCAAAGACTCCTTATGAATTGTGGCATGGTAGAGTTCCTACTGTGAAATATTTCAAAGCTTTTGGTAGTAAATGTTATATCAAAAGAGAAGAAGATTTAGGCAAGTTTGATGCTAGATGTGATGAAGGAATCTTCTTTGGTTATTCCACCAAGAGCAAGGCCTACCGATGCTATAATAAGAGGATGAATAAGATCATTGAAAGTGCAAATGTTAAAGTTGATGAATGTAAGGAAAGGTTTTTAGAATCAAGTGAATATGAGTCAGATGATCTAGATGTTTCAAAAGTGGTGGAGCATGAAGACAGCCCAGATGAAGAAGAATAATCTCCGGTAAGTGCTACCAAAAGTCCAAGATGTGTAAGAATCAGTCATTCTGAAGATCAAATCATAGGAGATAAGAGAAAAGGGATCTTAACCAGAAGAAAAGTTGTAGAGGAACAAGTAAATTTTTGTCTGATCTCCAAGATTGAACCTAAAACTCTGGATGAGGCTTGCAAAGATCAGAATTAGATAAAGGCTATGGAAGAGGAATTGATGCAGATAGAGAAGCATCAGACTTGGGATCTTGTTCCCATACTAGCAGACAAGAATGTAATTGGTATAAAGTGGGTCTTCAGAAACAAGATGAATGAGAATGGTGAAGTGGTAAGAAACAAAGCAAGGTTGGTATGCAAAGGATATGCTTGAAGGAATAGAGTTTGAAGAAACTTTTTCTCCAGTGGCAAGGATTGAAGCAATAAGGATGTTTTTGGCTTTTACAGCATACAAAGATTTCAGGGTTTATCAAATGGATGTGAAGTCTGCTTTCTTAAATGGAGAGTTGGAAGAGGAAGTCTATATAGAACAACCAGAAGGATTTCAATCATCAGATCAGGGTGACATGGTATGCAGATTGAAGAAAGCTTTGTATGGATTAAAACAAGCTCCTAAAGCATGGTATGCACAGTTGGATAGGTACCTAATACAGATAGGGTTCAGTAAAGGTACTACAGATAGCAATCTCGACTTCAAGATCAATGATGAACAAACCCTGATTGTTGCAATTTTTGTTGATGATATTATTTTTGAAGGCAATGAAGGTATGTGCTCAATTTTTGCTGGAGAAATGCAAAGGGAATTGAAATGTCTATGTTTGGAGAGATGAACTTCTTTTTAGGTTTGCAAATAAGTCAATCGGATCAAGGTATCTTCATTTCTCAGTCTAAGTATGTGAAAGAGTTGTTAAAGAAATTTGGGATGGAAGACTCTAAACCAGTATGCACACCTATGATAACTAGTTGTAAGTTGAGCAAAGATGATAACTCACCCATGGCAGACTAGAAAAACTATAGATCTATGATTGGAGGATTACTTTATCTGACTCAAACCAAACCTGGCATAATGCATGTAGTATGTTTTGTGGCAAGATTTTAGAAAGAACCCAAGGAATCACATGTGATGGCAGTCAAGAGAATTTTGAGATATTTAAAAGGTACAATAGATTATGGTTTGTGGTACCCTAAGGATTGTGACTTTACTCTCAGTGCATATACTGATGCAGATTGGGCCGGAGATGTGGATGACAGAAAAAGTACAAGTGGAGGTGTATTCTTCTTGGGAAAAAGATTAGTACCTTGGTTGAGAAAGAAACAGGATTCAATATCCTTGTCTACTACAGAAGTAGAATACATTGCAACAGCATGCAGTTGCACTCAAGTGTTATGGATGAAGCAGACTTTAAAGGACATCAAAATTGTGTATGAAGATCATCAAAATTGTGTATGAAGATCCCATTGCAATCTTTTGTGATAACACAAGTGCCATAAACATATCAAAGAATCCAGTGATGCATTCAAGGACAAAGCCCATACCCATCAGGTATCATTTTCTGAGAGAAAAGATGACAGAGAATGAAGTCAAGTTAGAGTATGTTTCTACCAAGGATCAGATTGCAAACATTTTTACCAAGCCTCTGCCTAAGGATACTTTTGAGTATCTTAGAGAAAAGTTAGGGGTTATCACCCCTCCTTCTCTAAACTAAGATGCATAGTAGTGCATCAGTCCAGAGATACTCAGAGGTCTAGATTGATGCTTTTTAGGGCTACTTCTTAGGGGGAGTAGTTAGAGAATTCAGAAGAGAGATTAGATCGGAGTAGAAGAGTGCAAGTATGTGCCCTTCACCATTGATGTCAAAAGGGGAGAGAAGTCATGTGGAAAACTTAGAGTACATATGTGTAAGAGAAAGGGGGAGAATTTTGGAGAAAGAAAGAGTGCAGGTGTGTAAAGAGAAAGGGAGAGAATCTTGTCTTGATGGTTGTTGCAGTTTTTCACATCATATGTTGCCATCAATGACAAAGGGGGAGATTGTTACAAGTATGTGCCTAATCGGTATTGTCATTCATGTCAACATATCCTTGTTGTCATTGGTGTCAACTGTATCTTATTCTATTACTTGTTTAGAAGACTTGTATGTTGAGGATATTGAGAAAATTAGCCTCTCTGGAAGGAAAAAATGAGTTACAGAGAAGTGCAGTACAGACAGTGAGTTGTATGTTGAAGAACAGTCTGGTAAACTACTCTGCATTTTATTTCTGCTTGAAGATCATGGTCTGCGGATTGGCAGTAAGTTAGAGGTATGACTAAGGATGTTACATTCTAGGTTTAAGCCCTCCACATGAAGATCTGAGTAAGTTGTGTTCACCAAAGTGAAACCTACTTTTTCTGTAAGTTCAGTTGGAACAGGAAGAAAGTATTATGCTCCGCATTCCTCTGCAATAAAGTATTTTTCTCTACGGTTCTAGAAGGAAGTCTAGGATGATGATAAATGCCTATAGTTGTAATGGTTCATGGTTTGGTGGTCCACAAGCTATCTTTCTTTTATGACAGTTGAAGATAATGAAGTTCATGTGTTTTGGTGAGAAGATTCTTATGGATAAAGTGGTTAAGATTTGTATAGTTGCTCCTAATGATTATAATGTGCTTTTGGATGTCTCTAATCATGTTCTTATCTAGACTTTGGTCTGTGTTAAGAAATTAAGATTGTGTTTGAAGATTGTTCCCAGATAATGTAGCGTGTAACCAGTCTTGGCCGACCTAGTTAATCCCAATGATTGCAGAGATCTCTGGAAGATTGTGGAAGTGTGTTGTGGCATGGAAGATCATGTTTGAGTCCGAGCTAAGGCATGGCATGATCCACATTTCATTTCCTTTGCATAATTTGTAATAGGTCAGGACCTATTTTGTAAATGTTTGTAATACTGACCTTGGAGATTGTTCCAATGGTTAATGATTGTGATGCCAACCTTGATGATCATTCCAAGGTTGATGTAGTATATAAATACTTGTAGTTGAGTGGTGGAAAAAGTGTCCTTGAGCGAAAATGGAAAGATAATAAGAAAGGTCCAAAAGGTAGAGCAGAGAAGAGGTAGAGGGAAGAAGAGGAAGAGCAAAGCAGAGGAAGAGCAGAGCAGAGGAATTATTGTACTTCAGAAAGGTATTGATCATGACAGTGAATCTAGCAGTAAGCTGTCAGTAGGGTTTAACAGCCCTCAGGGTTTAATAACCCTTATTGCAATCTTGCTAGGTTTAGGGTTGAGGCAGTGAGCCTGCTAGACCTAGTTGTTCTTCATGGCAGTAAGTCAGTATGTTTAGGCCTGTGGAGTGACCAAGACAGAACATTATTATTTCAAGATTGCAATATATATTGAGAGATAATCCTCTCTGTGGTTTTTCCCCACCTTGGGGTTTTCCATGAAAATCTGGTGTCTCTTGTGTTTGATGTTGTATCTGTGGTTGAGTTTCTGATTTCATGCATTCATTGTTAAATCATAATAATTGTGGATAAGTGATGAATGTGTAAGTACAGAAAGTGTTTAAGTTTTTGAGACAACTGATTCACCCCCCTCTCAATTGTCTAGTGCATATCAACAATTTTCTGACCTAATGCTTCACAGTATACACTCGAGACCTTATTAATAATCTTAGCTTCTCTTATGGTATCATGTCCAAACAACAAAGTATCATATGCAAAAATTGAATGAGTCACTTGAGAGGTAAAATGTTGAATTTTTATACCTGTCCATCTGTTTTGATTATTAAGCAACCTATATACTTCGACTCAAAGACTTTTCTATGATGATGAAAAGGAAGGGGGAAATAGGGTCCCTTGCCTAATACCTTGAGTGGATTTGAAAAAGCAAAAAGTTCTTCCATTGAGGATAATAGAAAAATTGGAACCTGTAATGAATGTTTGTATCAATTTACACCAATGATTAGAAAAACCAAAAAATTTCAACACCAAAAAAAGGAAGCTCCAACTCACTCTATCATAGGATTTTAACATATCTAACTTAATCGGCATTAATCTAATCTTGTG
The DNA here is from genome assembly GCA_027924645.1 of Cunninghamia lanceolata. Lineage (NCBI taxonomy): Eukaryota > Viridiplantae > Streptophyta > Pinopsida > Cupressales > Cupressaceae > Cunninghamia > Cunninghamia lanceolata. Next base: position 5,410,426 of record BSBN01000976.1, on the reverse strand, counting down.
CTTACGAATTGAATGCAGGACTTCATGTGCATAAAGGGACCCTTCAAAAGTTTCCTTTCCTAGCACAAATCCTCCTTGCTCTTCCAAGATTATATTTGGCATGATAGTAGCCATCCTTAAGGTAATGGCTTTTGTTATGATTTTGTATATGGTGTTACATTGTGATATCAGTTGAAAGTCTACAAACATTTAGGGATTAGGTTTTTTGGGAATAAGGGCTAGTAAGGTATTGTTCATCTCTTTCAAAACCTTCATGTTCCTACTTACTTCTTCCACTACATGACAAATATATTTACCCAAGAAATCCCATCCATTCTGAAAGAATAAAGCTATGAACCCATCTGGTCCAGGGGCTTTATCATGTTGCATAGAGCAAACCACATATATGATCTCTTCTTGTGTGAATGATGCTAGTAGCATCTGATTATCTAATTTTGTAACAGCTTGGGGAATACTACTCAATAGCTCATAAGCCTCATGAACATCAGGCTTCTCATTAGTTAATAGTTCCATATAATAATGTTCTACTTCTTGCTACAACTCATTCTGTGAAAATAAAATTATGTCATCTAGAGTTTTAATGCTTTCCATTATATTTTGATACCTTCTAAATTTGGAGGATGCATGGAAGAACTTAGTGTTTCTATCTCCATCCTTTAGCCATAGCTCTCTCAAAATTTGTCTCCAAGAGATCTCTTCTCTCAAAAGTATTTCTTGCAAATATTCTTTAAGAGATTTTTCCTTTTCAAAGGTATTTGCATCCAAACCAAAAGCTATTATATGTTCATTCAGCTATTGTAATTCATCTTGCAATCGGGATTTTTCTTGGAAGATATTCTTAAAATGTAACTTATTCAAATCTCTTACCTTGCTTTTCATAAAATGTAATTTCTTACTGAATTGGTACATTCTTGACCCTATAACAAAGGGAGATTTCTGATAGGTTTCCTTTAGAAAAGGTAGGAGTTCCTTGTATTAGAACCACATAGATTCAAACTTAAATGGTGACTTGAAAGAAGAGGAGCTTGGTTGGGACATAATGAATTCTATAGGGTAACGGTCTGAACCTATAAGATGAGATATATTTAGATTCAATGAGGCATCCTCCATTAACCATTTTGAGGATAAGAGAAATCTGTCCAACCTTTTAGCAATGAGGAGGAATTCTTTTCTCCTATTTGTCCATGTGTATTTACCATTTTTGGGGGGTAGTCCACTAAATTGTTAAAGTATTTATAAAATTCCCAAATTCTTCCATTACCTTAGTAGGAGGATTTATTCCTCTAGACTTCTCTTCAAGAGACAAAATGCCATTAAAATCCCCTACCATGATGAGATAGTCATTTTTGATAGGAGACAGAACAATCGACAAACTCTTCTAGACTTCATGCTTGCCCACTATGGAATTTGGTCCATACACATTACACAACCAGAAATGAAGATTATTTTCTAGAAAAGAACTCTTTCCAACATCCAATTATTCTGTGAAGTAATCACTGATAAGGAGACCATTTTTTTATTCCATAGAACAACTAGTCCTCCTGAAGCCCCTGCTGCCTCGATCATGTGGAACTTCCATTTAGTACATGATGAGAAAATGGATGTTCCTATCTAGTTTGAAATTTTAGTTTCTTGTAAGAGAATAATAGCCATCCCTTTTGTCTCCAGTTGATGTTTAATCAAGCATCATTTTTTAGGGGCATTAATGCCCCTAACATTCCAAGATAGGATTTTCATTGACCTTGAGGAGAGTGTCAAGCTCTCCTCAGTCTCAAGTTTTTATCCAAAGTTGATTGGATACTAGAGGCTATTTCCTCTTGGATCTTATTTTTTGGTTCCTTCCTCTATTGGAGTGAGGTTTACTAGAATCCATCTGCTAAGATGGAGTGTTCTATGCAATGGATCTTCTAAGGGAGAAGTTAAATTCTTCCTCTTCCTGTATTATTTCATCTGCTATATCTTACATTATTTCATTACCAACTTTGTGAAGAATTTCATTTACCATTTGCTGGAGGTCTTCATCCTTTAGGTCCAGAGTTGTTAGTGTTTAGGGGAAAATTGGATTTTGTTAATCTTTGTTGTTTAGATGTTTGAATCCTTCTTTCACCCTAACATTGAAGGATCTAGAGTTGAGTGGCGAGCACTATGATACCCTAGGTCACTTGCAAGTGAGGGGAAGGTTGGATTAGGGAATTTAATTATTAATTTTTCCTTCTCTTATGTCCAATTAACCATTAAAACCCTAATTACACAAATACGACAACAAATTGACGAATAACAGAAAAAGATCTTACAAACAGGAGTAAAATAATAAATTACAAAATACTTGTTTTCGGGGATTCGAGGCGGAACAGTCGGGGACACTGGTGTGGGTGCCCAAGTCCAAGGTACCTTATTTTTCAGGGAATCTAGACATCCTTCTGACACTGATCAGCCCTGTAACTTCTGTTTCCTAAGATCTGTCTATGGAGGACACTTTTGTAGGTGCCCTAGTCCTGGAAGTGCTCCTTTGTCTAACTTTTCTTCAAATCTTGAATCCTTGATGTCTGCCACTCCTTCCTGCAACTCCACTTCTTTCAGATGTGACACCTGTAACCTGCAATCACAAGACTTGGTTTAGGTGTTGTGGTGTTTATAGGTTTGCCTCAGTCAAACCCCGGAGGACACTTAAGTCTCCAAACACTATTGTCAAATAAAGAGGGCATGCCTTTGTGAGGTAGAGGCCAAAACTAAAGGAATCAATGATAAAAACACAATGATATGTCACTTTGTAGTGAAGCTCTCATGGAGGAAGATGCTCTTCATGCCATGAGGAGATTGAAGCTCAAATCTGCAAATATCAACACACAAAACATACAAGTCTGCTCTTGCAACACAATAGAATCCTTGAATCACCTTTAGAACACTTGAACATCACACTTGCTATCTAATTGAAATCTAGTTTACAAATGAATGCCTACACATGCTTATATATGCATCTACAACTATTCCCGCCAAGATATTAAAAATCAAACTTTACAGTGTCGGCAAAATAACCTCCTAACGGTCATAAACTGACACCCGAAAATTAAGGCTGCCCCAAAATAGGGCAGGACTAGGGAGCGGGTGCCCAAGTCCTCCCCCCTATTTTAGGTAGGGTACAGCTCAAGGGGTCCTCCTAGGTCCTATTTGCCATGGGACTTAGGCCTCATTCCATCGAGATGCTAAAATATGAACTAAAATGTCGTATATGCACTCTAAAGACCTGGGAGTTAAACCTTATGAGGCAAAAGCCCCCAAGGGGACATTTTTTGATGTTACATTTAGTCCCCACTTTAATGTATGTATGAATGCAAGGCCCAAACATGCATTAAAGTAAGGCCACAAACACAGTAAACACACCAAGCACGGAGAAGACACGCCAACCACATAAACGACAATAACAAGCACGCAAAACATAGAGAAGACAGTAACAGTCACACAGAACACAGAGCAGACAGTCAATGGATAGAAGACACATTAGAGAATGGAAGAAAGAAATGATATCTTTTCTTTTTCTCATATATATGAAATGCAAATGCAAGTACTAGAAAGTAAACAAACCTCCCATAATACACGAAGCACTACTCAGGGGCACTAGTCTTTGTATATGGGGAAAGACACATGCAATACACACAAAACCTCCCAAAATGCATGAAGCACTACTCAAAGGTGCTGGTCTTTGCATATGGGGCAACAAACACGCCATACAAAACAAGCACGCCAAAACACATACACTTGAAGACATGGAGAAAACACGGCAGACAAGCAATGGAGTGTACCTATTTCTAGGTCCAACACCATCTCAGGCACATTATAGGCACACACCGACAATTGGGCTTCACCACAACAATCACCAAAGACACGCTTAAGGGTTGAGTTAGTCACAGAACCACTCCTCGCCTCCACAAAGGACTTTTGAAAATGATAGGATGATGCAATCTACTATGAGAAATACACCATCCCCACCTCCACATAGGGCTTAAGAAAAAGGATATGTCTAATATATCGCCTCCATAGAGGGCTTACAGGATTGATTGTAAACAAGCTCAAGATGCATGATGCACTACTCTGGGGTGCAAGTCTTTGCATCTGAGGTCAAACACATTGCTAACATCTATAATAGATAACTTACCTTATATACCCCCACCTTAAGGTGGTTGATATCAGTTATCGATATCAAGCACATTAAGGTAGGAAGAAAACACACAAGGGAACACTGACTTTCTCAAAGCCCATGCCCCCCAGAGGTGACATGTACTTTACGACCACCAAATGTTCCCACAAACACATCCCTGCAAGAAACATGTTAGTGTCTACAAAATTATGATAAACAACAATATCAATGCATATGATTAACCACATAAAGAGCCAAGGTTATACAACAAATTCAGAGTTCGAGGATAACCAGGGGCTATGTCACAAAGCTCTTTGAATCGAGTACCACCAAGGCTAGATTCAAAGGCAAACAAGGTGCACAGAGCAGCAGTATTGTTAAGGTTTGTAAATGCAACAAAAACATCATGAAATTCACTACGCAGAAAGCATGAGTGCTTCCACTAGCCAATCGTCGGATAAGATATACAACCCCGTCATCATATTAGGAACTAAGTCCATTTTTTGATTGCTCTTGAAAGGGACACTATGTCCACATCAGTATAAATGTTTTTTGTCATCCGCCCGCTAGATGGAAACACTAGAGGAAGGGAAGCAATAAATAAGAGAGGAGAAACAAGTGTCTTAGGGACAATCACATAGGAGGGTGCCCCTAAGTCACCAATCATGACGCTATGTTCATAAGACACAACACACAACACTGAAATCAGAGAGAGAAATTTAGACAAATGATGATACAAATAGAAAAAGGTCACAATAGAGGTGGTCTCCTAGTATCCCGAACCTTACAGGAGAATCCAAGGTCATTCCAGGAGGCCTAAACAACACAACACATCACAGGGGAAGCACATTATGATAGAAATAAAAGATTAGAGATACTTGCCTGTAGGGCCCCTTTTGGGCTAGAAGTCATCAACAATTAAATCATTCTCTTTCCATTTGTAAACATAAGGTACTATTGCCAAGTCTTTGTAATTATTCTTTTATTCATTCTTAAATGCTTCTTGGTTTGACTCAATGTTAGGTGGAATGTTTTCTTGTTGGAGTTCATTAGTACACATATTTGCTATCCTCTTAGGTGGTGGGAGAAGCAAACTATTTTGAGTAATCTCAACATCCATCCTTGAGGGATTCAATGTGAGAGACTTCTCCTCATCCACTAGTGCTACATCCTTAGTGATGTCCAAATGACTTGAATATTCAATCAAAGGAGGGACATTAAAGGTCTTCTCTTCCTTAGCGATATCCAAGGTATATGAACAATCAACTAAAGAAGCAAGATTGGTAGGATGATCCATAGAGGTTTCATGCATTATAATAGAGTTGTTATTGTTGTTAGATGAAAGCTCATTTTCTACCCATGAAATGCTCTTTGTTGAATGGAGTTCTTTATTAACTAATGCTTCCTCTTGGCCAGGGAGAGCATTGGAATGGCAAACTAGTGATGTCTCTTCATTTGCTAACACTTCATCTTAGCCAGAGTGAGCATTAGAATGAAGACTTGATGATGTGATGTTAATAGATGTGTCAATGAAATCATCCTCTTGCATCAAAGTGTCCTCATGAGGGGTAATAACCTTTGGAGAGGGATCATAAGGTAAACCAAAGTTATCATCACATGTTTTATCAATAGGTGCCATAGGAGAATTTCCCATAAAATCATCCAGGGCTTCATCTAACATTTTAAGATCATCACTAGTATATGTATTATTGATCATGAATTTAGTGAGATCATCCAATATCGAAGGGTATATTACCATGAGAGTTGTGAAGCTATCAAAGTCACCTATCTAGCAAAGAATTTCATATGTGGAGCACATAGAGAGATCAACATCATGAATGTGTGCTATTTGTTCCAGAACTTGAGGATATTTATCAGTGAATTTAGAGAAATGATCCATGTCTATGATGTATGCAAACAATTATTCCAAAGAAGTAGCCATGATATATGTCTCCAAATGAATGTAAAATCAGATTTTGAAAGATTTTCAAAATTGTTGCAAAAGATGAGCAAAAATAGCCCAGAATGCTTGATATTTCGATACTTTTTCAATACCAATGAATGAAACAAACGATGTTGTAAGGAATTTGATCGAGGGTAGCAAGTTATATGTTTGATATCAGTTCAAAACATGAATCCTTGATGTCTGCCACTCCTTCCTGCAACTCCACTTCTTTTAGATGCGACACCTATAACCTGTAATCACAAGACTTGGTTTGGGGGTTGTGGTGTTTATAGGTTTGCCTCAGTCAAACCCCGGAGGACACTTAAGTCTCCAAACACTATTGTCAAATAAAGAGGGCATGCCCTTGTGAGGTAGAGGCCAAAACTAAAGGAATCAATGATAAAAACACAATGATATGTCACTTTGTAGTGAAGCTCTCATGGAGGAAGATGGTCTTCATTCCATGAGGAGATTGAAGCTCAAATATGCAAATATCAACACACAAAACATACAAGTCTGCTCTTGCAACACAATAGAAGCCTTGAATCACCTTTAGAACACTTGAACATCACGCTTGCTATCTAATTGAAATCTAGTTTACAAAAGAATGCCTACGCATGCTTATATATGCATCTACAACCATTCCCGCCAAGATATTAAAAATCAAACTTTACCGTGTCGGCAAAATAACCTCCTAATAGTCATAAACTGACACCCAGAAATTGGGACTACCCCAAAATAAGGCAGGACTAGGGCACGGGTGCCCAAGTCCTCCCCCCTATTTTAGGTAGGGTACAGCTCAAGGGGCCCTCCTAGGTCCTATTTGCCATGGGACTTAGGCCTCATTCCATTGAGATGCTAAAATATGAACTAAAATATCCTAAATGCACTCTAAAGATCTAGGAGCTAAACCTTATGAGGGAAAAGCCCCCAAGGGGACATTTTTTGACATTACAGTTAGATCCTGTTCTAGAATGTCATTTTCTATCTACTTGGGAGAATCAATCATTATATGCTTGGTTTCCTTCAAAACTCGTTTCTCCTCTCCTTGGAAAGTATCTATAATATGATCTACATGTATCTCTACACTTGTAACCTTTGGAGTTAAGGTTTGAATTTTTTCTCCTAAGGTTCTAGGGGAATCATAAGATTTGGCTTCTATCTCCTCATTATTATGTTCTCCTTGTGCTATCTCATGTGATGTACCTTGTAATTCATATCCATTCACTAGCAAAATATATTCTTCCACTTTCTTAAGGGCACCTTCTTGAGAATGCTTGGCTGCCAGTGTTGGGTCTTGTATATTATGACCATTTTTTTGTAAAATGTGCAAGGCAGGATTATCTTTATCTCCTTCCACTCTCTTAGGAGTATCTCCCTGGGAAGGATCTACAATTAGGTTTTCTAGATCCTCAAAGTCCAAATGTTCTTGTTCAGTAGAAAGGATGTTTACACACAGTTCAAGTCCATGACCATATCTAAGACATCTGGTGAAAAATAGATAAGGTCCTTCAAACTATAGATCTTAATTCCATGACCCATTAACCGTCAAGATTGTAATCTTCTCTAGAATCTTTCTTGAAGTATCCAATAGAACATAGATTCTAACTGGTTTCTCAGTGTTTCAAAAATAACCCATGTCATGTTTTTCAAAGAAACCTAGTTTATTTGCCACCATTTCTATTACTTTTGTGTCTCTGTATTCCAAAGGGAGGTGGTTCAAATGGATCTAGTATGGAATATACTTGATCTGCATTATTGTAGGGTCAAAGTTTGGAGTCTAGGGTTACAAATAAATACATGCTCCATGAAAAACTAGGTTTTCTTTCCTAATATGAAATCCCTAGCTTGATTTGATGGAAAAATGGCCACAAAAAAACCTTTTTCTTTATCTATTAGAAAAAATCCCCTACTTATATCCAAAATTCATGAATCCATTCAATCAATTCTTCTTTAACTGGTTTTATGTTCTAGAGCTTACTGATTAGGGATTTTTCTTGAAGATCTTGCACATGCAGAGAAATGATCTCTTCTGCTATGTGGATCTTTAGATCTTACTCCTGATAATTGTAGATAGGGATTGATTTTGGGCACCAAATCTTTGTAGTGCTTGAGACATTGTGATTTGAAATTTTCCTTTATTGTAGCTTACCATATCTCGCTTGCCTAGTTTTCATTTGATGGGGCTTTTTCCTAAATTTTGAAGCTTGGGATCCATGCTTCTGATTGCAATTACATGGGTTCCCATGCTCCCCAAATCTCCTTCCTTGACCTTGTGCAAAACTAATATTTTGTTTCTCTAAAAAAATATTTTCTTTAACAGCTTCAAAGAATAATCTTTCTTAAGAATGGAGAGAGGCTTGAGTTCCCTTTGTCTTTGCCACCTTTGCATATGGCCTTGCCACTTCTGTGTATAGCCTTCTGATCTGCTTTTGAGGGTGATCTTTAAAAAAATGACCATTACCAACGCATCTTGCCATCTCTATGTAAATGTTTCTTTAATAATTGTTAATTCACATATTGTTTGTTACCTTGATTATTGGTTACAATACAACCAATCTCTTACTAGGTATTGTCCTCTAAATTCCCAAACTAATTTGGATCATTCACAATCTCCCTCTAAGCAAAAAAAATGTTTTAAGCTTAAAACTATGATTTTGCCCTTTAGTCACTAGTTTTCCATGACAAATAGATATTTTTCTCAGGCAAACATAGTGAACAAATTGCTATCAAAAGGGGTGAACACCAATTTTCATCACTAGAGAACAAGCTTTTCTTTTTGTATTTTTAGCACTTTAACTCAATTTGTTACTTGAATTGAGTTAATCATCTTTACCAATTCTCCCTAAACCTAAACCTAATTATTATTTTCCTATAGATAGTTTTTTTTGGTTATTTTGAAGAGACAAGATTTGTTTTGAGAATAGCTATAGCATGTAGGTAAATTTGTGACCAACCAATAACTTTCAATCTTCCATTATCATTCTCTCTCTTGTGATTGTTAAAAACAATCTACAAATTTGAGTTTAGCCTTTAGTATTTCCCATCCTTTTTACTATCCTAGAAGAGGTTCTTAAGTTGAAGAAGTTGAAGGTTACCAAACAACTAGATTCCTAAAGACTATTTTCAACCATTGAATTCTTTGTGCTTTGGATAGATCTAATCCCAGGCGTGGAAACTTCAATATAGATTTATTTTGAATTAGTTTTAGAATTAGAGTAGGTTTGCTTGTTGTGTATTGTGAAAGAGGTACATAAATTTAAAGGCAACTTGTAGTTTAGATGTAGATTCTAATTTCTTCTTAGGTTGTAGATATACTTTCCAATATTGTTGTTTGAAGATCAACATTGCTTGAGAGAAATCAAATTGACAACTCCAATCATTATTATTTAAAAATTATAAACTTAGGTTCATTAAATTATTGATTATAAGGAGGGAAAATTTGGATTTGAATCACTACTCTTCCCTCTTTCCTCTTATATGTTGAATAATTATTGAAAAGACAATTGAAATGAAACATTTTATAGTTTGCATCCTAAATTAAGAAGAAAGATTGATCTAAAAATTCTTGTCCCTATTCTCCCATACTTGTCGATTGTTGAGAAATTATTTATGAAAAGAGGAGGAAATCAAGAGTTGTTGTTTAATTGCTTCTTTTTGAAAATGGAAAAGATTGACTATGGTTTTGCATTCATATTTTAGATATCTAGAAAAGAAGTTTCAACAGTATCGAATCATTTTTTATTTGCAAAGAGAAAGTTTCCAACACTATTTATTTTATCGAATTGAAGGGAAAACGAAGTGCATTAATTATTTAGTAGGTTTACTTTATAATAGGGTTTCAATGTTTAGATTAGATTCAGTTAGTTTGCTTACATCAAAAGCATAGTAAAACACACAAAAAAATGATTCATTTTAATCAAACTTTGTATTGATTAATTTATTTTGTACAAAACATAAAAAACCAAGATTAGTGCCCCAATTATTTGACAACATGAAATAATAACTCCACTTGAATAGTTTGAGGTGAAGATAACAACAAATCATGACCCATCACTTGCTTTCTTCAATTGATATCAATGTAAATTCAAGTGATCACCTATTAGATGGTCCGAGAATAGACTCTACTACTATGTGTCTTGATGCTTTTAAAAATAAAAGAAGAGACCAAATATTTCACAAATAAAAGATCATCCTAAACACTCCACAATAACTTTGGTTTCTTTACCATGAACTTCGAAGCCTTTGCCAAGAGAGTCTCATCCTTCAATTGTTCATTTGTTGCTTCCTTGAGAAGAAAATACTTTCAACAACATTCATACTAGCATTATTCAAAAAGAGAGCACACCATCATCCAATATTAATGACATTATTCACATATTCCTTTGGGAAGAGGGTAACCCATCTACCATTAGACTAACTTTTTCCACATGAGAAATAATAAATTTCTTTGTCATATGATCAATGTGAACAATCCTATGTGAGCCAATTTTGGAGCATAGTCTCTGACATTAATTTTAGTGAAGTTTAGATCTATAGGCAAGGATCAATTTCATACAAAGGTTTAGATTTTAGGTATAGAAGTAGTTGTTTGACAAAGTCCAAGTTCTTGACACATTAACAAATCATTTAGTGACATTGAAGAAAGTCAAATCCTCATCATGTCTAAAGTTAAATACCATTATTTTATTTGTTTAAATTTTATACATTTATTGTTACCAGTCCCAACTCTTTATCCTAAATAATATTGTTTATCCATGGTGTAGTTAATTTAAATTTACTTAAGATATTTATGTGAGGTGTGTTATTTTCCCTTGCACTAGTAAATTGTAATATTAAAAGTTGACAATTTCTATAAAAAAAAAGTTAATTTATTAGAAAAGTGTTTAATATGGAAAAGAGGTTTTTGATGTGATGTTATTTGTATGGGCGTTTTTGGTTTGAATCCTCCTTTCCACAAAACATTCCAAGGGCTTTTCAACTGAGTGCTTCTCCTATCGAGAGGAGAGTCATCTATCAGATTGGGTTGCCACTTGGTTTTCTGCTGGGAAATTCAGAAGTTATCACACAATGTTGCTAATTTATGCTTTAATTCTCTTGAAACCCTAATTTAAGCAAAACAGTAATTAAATCTGCGAATTACAATAAATGCTACCAAAATTAGACAAAGGGCAGAGAACCTTAACTCACTATTTTTCGCAGTCTGGAAAACAGAAATGTCGGGGACAATGGTGATGGCGCCCTAGTCCAAGGTGTAGGTTTTTCTGTGGATTCCCAATCTCCTTCCGACACTAATCTCTGCTATGTCTTCTATTTCCAGTGATTTGACAACGGAGGACAATGTTGATGGCGCCCTTGTCCCGAAATCCCGTACAGTGTCTGCTTCTTTTCGGATCCTGGATCTTCAATGTTTCCCTATCTTCCCTGCAACTTCACTTTCTCCAGATTCGATACCTGTAACCTGCAATCACAAGGAGTGTGGGAGGGGGTTGTGGTGTTTAGAGGCTTGCCTCAGTCAAGCCCCAGAGAGACATTCAAGTCTTCTAAACACTGTTGTCAGAGAGAGTATGTATCCTTGTGGGATAGAGGCAAAAATCCAAATGATAATGATGATAAAACACAATAAATGTCACCTTGATGATGAAGCTCTCATGGAAGGAAGATTCTCTTCAATGCCATGAGGAGAAGATGTAATCCAACCTGCAAAAACAAACACAATAACAATGCTATGCTCTACAACACAATGATAATCACAAGTATGCCAATAGCTTTCTATCATAAACATCCTCTAGTCATCTTCTAGTTTGCAAATGATAACCTAAACATGCTTATATATGCAACTATTAAGATTCCCACCAATAATTTTGTATTTGAAACTTATGATGTTGGCCTGAGAACCAAATAATGGTCATAAACCCGACATTTGAATTTAGGGCAGACCCAAAATAGGGCTGGACTAGGCTGCTAGCGCCCTTGTCCACCCCCTGTCTTTGTTCAGGCATCATCAAAATAGACCCCCTTAGGTCCCATTTGTTACAAGACCCAAGGGTTTCTCATCAAGAGTCTGAATTATCATGCAAGATGATCTAAATGCAATCTAAAGACCCAGGAGCTAAACCTTAAAGGAAAAAGCCCCCAAGGGTGCATTTTTCTGACATAACAAAAAGTAATTTTTATCTAAAATAAGATGCACTTACCTGGCAGTTTAAGGGCTCTTCTTGCATAAATCAGAGTTTGCTCCCACTAGCTTTGCATTGAAATAGACTGCCATATTCCTTAGGAGACATATCTTCTAGATATGCTCCTTAGAACCAAGAGGAACACTTTGCTTTTAGATGCTCTCCCTATTATGAGATTAGATGACAACTTTTTCTCTTTGGACATTCTCTTAGTTCTTTCCAAGCTCTCATGGCTTGCGAGGATCAATGACTTTCCAAAGGCACATCTACTAAAGAAGCTCATACTAGATTGATTACTTCCTATTTCTAACTCTCTCACTTTAGTAGAAAGAGGCACCTTGGCAAAATTCCAAGTTCATATTGTAGACCTATGAGATGTCGCAAACCTAGTGACCCTTATGGCCTCATGTCCATTACATACTTTTTGCATTCTTGAATGTGAAAATTGCTATCTAAGAACTTCAAAAAATGTCTTTAGTTCATACTTTCTTCTATTATATTGTTCACTTTTTGTTTTATTATTTTATTTGGATGTGACCCTACACCCCCTTTGTCCTCCCTACATTGTATCTATTTTCATCCTATAAACCAATTTTAATTTTCCCTAAACATTAATATATACATTAAATTAAATCAATATAAAAAAATTAATTGAAAAAACCACATTAAAAATAAACAAATGTAAAACCTAACAACTATTTAAGTAATATTCTTAAGTAAACCAATAATTTTAAACCTTAGTCCTAAACCAATAGAAATTTATTTTTTCTTCTTAAAAAATCAATATCTTTACTCAACTCTTAAATCATATCATTATTAATATTTATATATAAGAGATATTAATCTAATTGATTGCATAGTACATGTTTATTATTATTTAATAATTACAAAATACTTAATCTAAAACTTCCATCCAAAATATTTGACCTGAGGAAAATGTCATAATAAAGTAATTGTAAATCACCTTTATAAAAAAATATTATATATATTAATACTTATTTTGTTCTAATCAATATTTTAAATCCTCCCAATATTTTATTTAATTCAATTAAAAAATGCATTTAACTTGACTATTTAATTTAACTAAAAAAAAGAGTATAGAAAGGGTATTGAATTTAAGTGTAATTTCTTCCTTTCATTTCATTTGCATGTTTGTCTTTTACATGCTGCGGAGTTATCAACATTCTAAAGTAAAGTTAGAAGCTTAGAAGATAATTTGTACTAATTTTAAAAAAATACATATAGAAGGGCCAACGAGATGGTTCTAGAGAGCAAGGAGACAACCATCAAAGACTTAGTACTTAAATAGAACTTTTTCTAAGATAGTGAAATTGATCAGCAACAACCTTTTGTCTGCATTTCAAATGATTTGAGCGGGTCAATATTACTATGTGAATTGGGATTTTAGTGGACAAAATTTCCTATTATACACTATAATAGAAGAACTCTAATCCAAAGTAACAACCATAACATCTTTTTAAAGAGTTTTTTAATAGAGAAAAACAAAAGATAGGGTTGTAAGCTTGGCATCATGCCTAGTCACGAGATGATAAGTTGGAAGGGTCTTTGTCATATAATTCATGCCCCCACCTTGTGACTCACTAGATTCCCTTGCTAGGGTACATAACATGAGACCCTTTTTCTTATTGGGTTATTTGGATACTACAAGAATAAAATCAAAAACCAAGATTTACAGTTGAAACATTCTTTTATTTGTAAGATCGTTATTAAGGGTTAATATGGAATAATTGTTTGTTATTTTAGAGGTCAAAAATATTTGACTTTCAAAATTACAAACAATGTCAGTGGGTCCTTGGTCCACTCGTGAAGTTCAATGGTTCTGTATAAGCCCACTAGGGATCAAGTCTTGTTGAGTGTGAGGCCTTGACACCATAAGGGAGGTTGGGATCGTGTCTCGAGTGACTTTGGTGGAATGGATAACCCCTTAGTCCTTAGTTGTTAGGCGAAGAGGTTCGAGCTTAAAGCTTGTGCTACGATTATGTGGGTTTGATATAAAACCCTCCAACAAAAGAAAAGGGATTAAAAGATGCTGTACTTAATATGATCTTCAAAAATAATTTGAGTTAACATCAACTACAACACTAGGCCAAGTCATTGAATTTGTGCACCTTAGGTGTCTTCAATTCCTTGAGGGGATGGGGATTTCGTCCTCCAATTATAACCTCACTAACTTTGATCAATACAAAAAAAGTACAATACCAATTAATGTACAACCATAACAAGCTCATCAACCCTAATGAGTTAACTCAACTACAACACTAGGCCAAGTCATTGGATTTGTGCCCTGGGATGTCTTCAATTCTCTTAGAGGATGGGGACTTCATCCTCCAATTATAACCTCACTAACTTTGATCAATACAAAAAAGTACAATACTAATTAATGTACAACCATAACAATCTCATCAACTCTAATGAGACCAAGTACAAAGAACACATTGAACCCACCATTGTCTCATAAAATGGAGTCTAGCTAGCATCTCCACCCTCCAAAAATTTGGAGGAGATTTAGACAGGCGAACAACAAACATACAAGATAAAAACTCCTTTAAAAAAAAAAAAACAAAGGTTCAAATCCACAAACAGCCAAACTAAACCCAAGAATAATAATTGAAACAAAGCTGAAGTCCTTCTGCGCCCCGCCAGCAAACAGTGGGCCTGCTGACGTGGACCCCAAGGCGTGGCTTTCCTCGCCGTGCCAGCTGGCAAGCGGCCAAGTAAGCAAACATTTGAAAACTAGTGTTTTTTTTTTTTTTGTTGGTTTGAAATTTTCTTGTGTGAAAACAGAATGGTATACGTGGCGGGTCCCACTCTGGTTAGTCAAACCGTGTAATTAATAGTAATGATGGCGATGGCAGGCATGAAAGGTTTACGGCTAAACGGAATTAGGCCAGAATATTCGCACGTGCATCTCTTTTTTTAAAATGCCGATGACGGTTTTTCACATATAACTAACTACCGGGCCGTTTTGTGATTGATGATGGCAATGATGATGATGATGAGCAGGCATGGATGATCATGGGAGGCATTGACATGATGCGATGTTATGATGATGTTGACATAAAGTCATAAAGCGAGGCTGTGCTTAGGATAAGTCCACTTTCCTTACAAGCCCTTATAAATGTGGGGAGGGCGTACATTACTCATGGAAAAAGGGCAATGAATTATTTTTTTAGGGTCCCTTTATCAAGGGGCATATGCCCTCACGAGGGTAGGTGAAAACTTTCAAAATCTTATCTTTGGCTACCTATTGCTTTGAAAAGTTGAGGAGGAAAATAAAAGGGGGGAATTTGTGGGAGGTTTTGAATCTTGTGGTTGGAATTTAATGGGCAAGGTTTAAGTGAAAATGTTAGGGTTTTATGAGGCTGAGGTTTGTGGAAAGTTTGTTGTTGAATGAGAAGTTAGGTACAAGAAGTTTTAAGAATATGTGAATGAGAAGTTAGGTGTAAGGAGTTTTAAGAATATTAGAATTTGGAAAAAGGGTTGTTATATCTCTTGGCATAAGCTAATAAATTTTAGGTATGTGTTTTATTAGAGAATAAGATATAACATGAGGTGTTATGTAGAAAATGTATTTAAATTTAAAAGTTATATAATGTATTGAATGCGATTTTTAATTTTATTTTTGGTATTGGATTGAAGTTAGTGGGGACCTTGTCTGTCTCCTAAAGAAATTGAACATGACACCTCATGTGACCAAATTGAACAACTTATTGTTGAGTTTTACGAGGTCGAGGTTTGTTGAAAGTTTGTAGTTGAATGAGAAGTTAGGGTATAAGAAGTTTTAAGAATATTAGAATTTGGAAAAAAGGTTGTTATATTTCTTGGCGTAAGCTAATAAGTTGTAGGTGTGTTTTATTAGAGAATACGGTATAACATGAGGTGTTTTGTAGAAAATATATTTAAAGTTAAAAGTTATATAATGTATTGATTGTGATTTTTTTTGTATTTGATTAAAGTTAGTGGGGACCTTGTCTTTGTCTCCTAAAGAAATTGAACACGACATCTCATGTGCCCTAACTTAACAACTTATTGTTGAGTTTTATGAGGACGAGGTTTGTAGAAAGTTTATGGTGAGATAATGTATGGATACACATTGTAGAAATAATATAATTTGGTGGGGGTTCAATGGGAAAGGTTCGAATAGAGTATTAGGGTTTCATTCTCGTTGAATGTGAGTTTTATGAGGATGATGATATGCTATAAATCTTGATTATCAAATCCAAAAGAGAGTGTTAGCTTTGTAAATGTAAATTAGAGGAAGATGTTTGCATGTGAATATAAACTCCTTCCAATTATAGAAAGTAATTTTAAAAATTAGCTACAACACTTTACAAAGACATGACTATTTATAAACAAACCTAGACTAAAACATACTAACAAGTGTCACTCAACCATGACAAGTGTTGATGTGATTTAACTTATTCTAGAGAATGTCTCAAACTAAAAAACTTCAACTAACTAGGTGAGGTGGATAGGAAGGAGTCTAAAAAATGAGACTATGAGTTAAGTGGTAGTGAGGGGAAATATGCAATATACCAATTTATTTAATTATATGAGGGAAATTAAAAATTTAAGAAATATTTAATTAATCTATGCACTCTCTATACCATTCTATAAAAAGTTTATGGTAAGATGAAATTAGGGTATATTCTAAGGATAATTTAACTAAATTTGGAAACGAGATTAGTATGCCTCTCAAGTGGGTGTATTCATAGAGAGAATAACAAATGTCAAGTGGAAGTCCTATGTAAGATATGCAGATTGACTTTGCATGTTATATATGTATTTTATAATGAATGAGGACCGATTACAATTGTATTCACAAGGGAATAAGGAAAGACATTAGATGATATCAAATAAAAAATATATTTTACTATGAATAAGGATCAATTATAATTGTGTTCATAAGGGAATAAGGAAATATGTTGGTTGATATCAAATAAGAGATGTATTCTATAATGAACAAGGACCGATTACAATTGTATTCATAAGAGAATAAGGAAAGACGTTGGATGACATCAAATAAGAGTGGTTTTACTTAAAGTGCACCTAGTTTAGATTTTTTAGAATTTTAAGTGGTAAAAAATTTGGGATTTGAATCTAGGGCCTATTACTATCAACAAAAACCACTTACTAATCCACCTATCACCTCATTCACGCATAAAAGTGGTAAATAGTCAAATTGAAACATAAAAAATAACATTGATTGTTGAACCAAGTGCATGATAAGAAATACTAAGAGCCAAGAATGAGGGGTATCCATTCTGCCAAAATCACCAAGGGCATTATCCCGACTTCATCCCTTTAGGATGTCATGGGCCTTGCATTCAACAAGACTTAATCCTTGGTGGGCTCTTTGTAAACATTTTTTTGGGAGGGTTTTATTTCAAACCCAGATTGTTTTTCAATTGGATATGGGAGCATGAGTCGAAGGTATTAGCAACTTGATACGAGAGCACGAGTCTAAGGTATCAACAACTCGATATGGGAGCACGAGTCTAAGTTGATACCTCTTCGACTGAGAGCCAAGGATTGAGGGGTATCCATTTTGCCAAAGTCATCCAGAGCATGATCTTGACCTCATCCCTTATGGTATTGAGAGTCTCGCACTCAACAAGACTTAATCCCTATTGGGCTCATTTAGAACCATTCAACTTCACCAATAGACCAAGGACCCTTTGACCTATAAACTATTTAACTTAAACAATAAACCAAAAACCACTTGACAAAAAACACAATTTTTAAAGTGCAACCCAATATGAAAACATACAAATTCAACAGCACTAAGAAAATCTTGGTATCTTTTAAGACTAGATCTTAATGTGATAAGGGTATGTTCCATAAGAAAATGGGGGACACTTGCAAAAGATTTCCTAGTGCCTAACAGAAGAGGTTGTGGGTACGTTACCCACTTTAAAAAAACAATATTTTGTTTGGGTTTGCGTGTGTTTTCAAGGGGAAGAAGGGGGAGAGAAAGAGCATTCCCCCAAGTGGGTGTGGGGTAAGTAGTTTCATTGAACAATGGAGAAGATTTCGCCTGATATTAGGCTGACTAAAATACTTGTGGAAATCTTGCCTAGAAAGATGGGCTAGGTTACTTATTCTTATATTAGAGTAAAGGCTACACAAAATAGTCATTGTTATCTATGACCGCGTAACGTGAGCCTCTCGTTTACTCAGCATATTGCCAAGGAAAGTTGTGCAAGGTCCTCCCTCAATCACGTTCTTGTTATATTTTCAATATGCCAGTTTGTCATATGCCCCACATAGTCATCAAACCGACAATTCAAACAAAGCCCACTACTCATTTTATTCCTTCTAACAAAGAATATAAAAAAAAATTGACTTGAGAGGGAAAAAAGGGTAAAAGACAGCCTTTAGTTGAGAGACCAATCCTATTTATATTTGTTTTTTAATCAGTACTTACATGATGAACAAGGAATAATGGTTACACAAACATGAAGTCTTTATCCAAGCCAACATGAATTTTCGAGGAAAATAAAGTGTGTCATGTGATTCTTACCAAGTTTCTTTACTACATATGAACGTAATCTTGTCCACATCTAGTACTATTCTAACCAATTAAGTTCCTAATACATGTCAATTGTTCATTATCAACGTAGTAGCTAACACATGCCAATTGTTCATTTTTTAAGTGATGTCACATCTCTTCACACAAGCTTGGTACAGTCTTTGTCTATGGTAAGTGATTAATTACATTTGAGATGCGAAAAAGGAAGAATATTGAATTACAATACAAAAAGTAGTTACAAACGTACAAGAAATTAATGTATTGATTAGGACTAAACAAGTATAAATAAGTTGGATGTTTCTCTATCACAACATTTATCATAATGCCAACAAAGATGAATTTGGAAATATACCTACCTAGTTTGTAGCTAAAAAGAATATGCTAGGCACTAATGGCGTAACTTTTTTTTTTCCTTATTTGGTTCCTCAACATTTTTTTTATTTTTTATTTATCATCGCTCTTAAAGTGAATTGTTTTTACCACTGGAGATTAATCAAGATGTTGATTGTGAACAACTTGCTATACATGTTGTCTTTGTTATCCTTATAAAGATATTTTATATGTTTAAAGGAAAAATATTGAACAATGTTGAATTACAATACCATAAGTATTTATGAAGGCTACAAGGATCCAAAGTATTGATTAGGATTAAACATGCATATGTGAGTCGGATGTTTCTCTATCACAATATTTGGCATAATGAGAGCAAAGATGAATTTAGGAACATACCTAGTTTGTAGTGGGAACATATCTAGTTTGTAGCTAAAAAGAACATGTTAGCCACTAATGGTGTAACTTCCCCCCCCCCCCCCCCCCCTTATTTGGCGCCTCAACATATTATTTGTTTTTACTATTGCTCTTAAAGTGAATTGTTTTTACCATTGCTTTTAGTCAAGATGTTGATTGTGAACTTGCTATAAATGTTGTCTTTGTTATCCTCATAAAGATATTGTGTATGTTAAAGGAAAAGTATTGAACAATGTTGAATTATAATACAATAAGTATTTATGAAGGCTACAAGGAACCAAAGTATTAATTAGGACTAAACAAACATAGATGAGTTGGATGTTTCTCTATCACAATATTTAGCATAATGAGAGCAAAGATGGATTTAGGAACATACCTAGTTTATAGCTAAAAAGAACATGCTAGGCATTAATGGTGTAACTCCCCCCCCCCCCCCCCAAAATTTGGTGCCTCAACATATTATTTGTTTTTACCATCACTCTTAAAGTGAATTAGAATATTTGGTCAAGATGTTAATTTTAAACAACTTGCTATACATGTTTTTGTTGTCCTTATAAAGATATTTTGTATATTAAAGGAAAAATATTGAACAATGTTGAATTACAATAGAATAAGTAGCTACGAAGGCTACGAGGAACCAAAGTATTGATTAGGGCTAAACAAACATAGTTGAGTTGGACGTTTCTCTATCACAATATTTGGCATAATGAGAACACAGATGAATTTGGAAACATACGTATTTGTATCTAAAAAGAACATGCTAGGCATTAGTAGTGTAAACTTCTCTCCCCTTATTTGGTGCCTCAACAGACTATTTGTTTTTACCATTGCTCTTAAAGAGAATTAGAATATTTAGTCAAGATGTTGAATGTGAACAACTTTCTATACATGTCTTTATTATCCTTGTAAAGATATTTTGTACATGTTAAAGGAAAAATATTAAAGAATGTTGAATTAGAATATAATAAGTAGCTATGAAGGCTACGCGGAACCAAAATATTGGTTAGGACTAAACAAGCATAGATGAGTTGGATGTTTCTCTATCACAATATTTGGTATAATGAGAGTAAAGATGAATTTGGGAACATAACTAGTAGCTAAAAAGAACTTGCTAGGCACTAATGGTGTAATTCCCTCCCCCCCCCCCCCACCTTATTTAGTGCCTCAACAAACTATTTGTTTAGACCATCACTCTTAAAGTAAATCAAAATATTTAGTCAAGATGTTGATTATGAACAACTTGTTGTACATGTTGTCTTTGTTATCCTTATAAAGATATTTTGTATGTTAATGCTTGTCTTGTCGTACTCAAGACTTTGGTTCCTTGCAAGCTTCATCACTACTTATTTTATTATAATTCAACATTGTTCAACACAAAAAAGAAAGATGTTGATTTTGGTAAATCCACCTTATAAATTATGGATGTGTTAGTTATATAATAAATTTTATCTCTTTATAGTAATATACATTTCTTTTGGCTAAGCTCCATGGGTGTGAGGAATTGTTCTTTGAGCAACGTCCATGTGGAATTTGTACCTAACCTTATCCCTCAGTCTCTGATGTACAAGTTTGGGTCTCATCTCTTTAAGAGGAAGAGATTTTATTCGGTACATTCACCATGTAAGTTGTGAGTTGGTTCTTAATTTTTAATTTTATTTTAATTTTTAAGAGTGGTTATTGAGATCCATAAAAATATGTATAGAAAATAACATAAACCTACAAATCAAAATGAAATGTAAATACTTTCAAACCTTGCATGAAATCAAACCTCAAGTAAGACGAAATGGAGTGCACCCAAGTTCCATTGATTTTTCCTCTTGGATGAATTTATGGGTTGCTCACACAACCAACATAACTCTATCATGAAAATAATGGAAAACATGAAATGATATGTGCGTACGAAAATGTGTTAGGGTTTGAAATGGAAAAGGAAGTTTGATTTATAGGAGAGGGAATCAAATGGATGGACAAGATTAGAACGGTGAGGGATGAGGTAGATGGACAGGATTGAAAGTCAAACTTAGTGCTTATGACGCACCATAAATGGGTATGACAGATGACCAAAATTAGGAGGGGAGTGTGAATAAATGGGATTTTTAATTGATTTTGGAGAGAAAGTGCTTATGATGCACAATGAATGAGGTTAAAAATAGGGATGTGAGTGGAGATAAATAATTTAAATAACAAAATTATTTAAATTATGAGACATGTGGAATTTAAATAAATATTTAATTTATTTATATTGGATGGTGGAGAAAAATAGGATTAAATAAATAAGATTTATTTAATTTAATGTAAGAAGATGATAAATGGATAAGAGGAAATAGTTAAATAAATATAATTTATTTAAATAATGGGAGTGATATAAGGGGTCATGAAAGGGGACCTAGGACAAGGTGTCACTAAGTGTCGTAAGAGGGTGCAAAGGAATGTCGAAAAGCAATGTCATAAGACATGGTCAAATTTAGGTGTCTACATTTTTGCCCCTCTTTGAGATGATGTTGCGACTAAGAGAAGTAACACCATTTCAAAGAAGAAAAGGTATGGATGAAGGAAAAGGATGCCCTAACCACTTGAAGGAGTTACAAGGAGGAATGATGTAAGGATGTGATGCCCCCTTGAGAGGATAGTCAGGTTAGGAGAACACATGTGTGCTCTCAAAATGGATGAAAAGAGGTTAGAGAAAGAAATGGATGCAAGCAAAAGGATGGATAAGGTTAAAGGTTAGGGATGGATAGATTGTTGGGGTGGAAGAGATAGGTGAAAAAGATAGTGGTTAAAGATAGGTTGAGAGGTGAAGAATCATAATGTATAAAGGGGATAGAGAAGATGTAGTTATGCTAGTATAATGTGTAGAGCAATCCTTATTTGATATAGTAAGAGGATATTATGCACCAAGGTATAAGGAACCAAAGTGACTTTGTATCCTTTGCATGGACTTGACACTGCAAACAAAAGGAGTATTCTTATACCCAATGTAATACAACCTTGTCTAGACACATGATATGAATATTAGCTAAAATGATAAGAATATCCAATAGACATGCAAAACACTATGTCCCATTCTCTACTAATTGTAACACACCAAGATATAAATGGATCTAGGTGGCTTTGATAAAGCATAAAAAGGAGATAGAAAAGATAAAATTCAAAATAAAAGACCAAATGACAACACAAGTCACACATCCATTGTATCTCTTGCCAAGGAGTTTAAGTGATGTTTGGATAGGCACCTGATGATGGGAACAATATATCCCTAGATGGGGATAGATGATGATTGTTTGAGATTGAATGATGTGGCAATTGATAAAGTGACTAGATATTGTATTACCATGTAGATTAATGCTTATAATTTTGGTTTAGGTACAACATGATATATAAGTGGGTTCTACTTGATTGATGAGATGAGAGTGGAATGTTTATTATGATCAAATGAAAAAGTTTATTATGGAATGTGTAATGAAAGAAGGTTTATTGCTTTGAACTTTTTGGAATATTTGATTTTTTTAGAATTTTGGAAATGTTTTGATTTTTTGGATTTTTTTGGATTTGTTTTGATTTTTTTGTTTTTTGAAAGTTTTGGAATGAAATGCATGAGACTTAGAGACTTACTTTCCAAAGGTCTTATGGAAAATGAGAGAATGATCCAAATCCTAACCAGGTGAACTGGTAAGGTTTTATATATGACATGGATGGACATGATCCGGGGTGACAAGAAATGATACTAAGTGAATAATTCCAATCCCTGACAGGATAATGAAATGAGAAATGGATGATGGTATGCAAGCTAGATGAGAGAAAATGAGAGTGACAATAGATAACTAATAGATGGTGGATGCAAGACCTCTACACATGGTGCCTATTTGCCAATTTTTTGCAATGGTACTTATCCAAGGTGCCATTGAAGTGGTTTTCACCATAGGATGGATTATTTCTATTTACTATTTTAATCTTTTCTCTTTTTCTCCTTTTTTTGTATTTTTTTGATCTTTTTTTTTTGGTTTTTTTGAATAATTGGGATACCCCACGGGTTAGACATAGAACCTTTTGAGGTGAATTATGTTGATAGGTTCATTGATGGGATGGCCCTCAAGTGTGGAAAGCTGATATGCACCAGATCCATAACTACTAGTAATGATGAAGGGGCCCAACCAATTAGGCTCAAATTTTCCTTACTTGTCCCAATATTGGAGGTTCCTTTGATTTTCCTTAGAACAAGATCACCAACTTCAAATGTTTGCTCCTTGATTCTCTTGTTGTAGCTACGACGAAGATAATTTTGATAGGCCTTGAGACGGTTGAGAGCATTGAGGCATCTTTCGTCTAGTGTTTCCAATTCTTGCAAGCAAGCAACTCTATAGTCTTCCTCATTAATAAGATGTTGTAATGGCACCCTTAAGGAGGGGAGCTCGAACTCAATTGGTAGGATAGCTTTGGATCCAAAGAAAATAGAATATGGTGTGGCTCCAGTAGGTGTGCAGATACTAGTGTGATATGCCCACAAAGCAGGATTGAGTTGCAAGTGCCAATCCCGATCAACTTCATTGACAGTTTTCTTCAATATTTTAAGATTAGTTTTGTTTGAAGCTTTAGTTTGACCATTTCTTTGGGGATAGTATGGAGTGGAAAAGCAGTGTTGGATATGGAATTGATTTCAAAGGTGGCAAAGTTTTTGGTTTTTAAATGGCTTGCCATTGTTAGTAACAATTGCTTGAGGTATACCATACCGGCAAATGATATAATGAAGGATGAACTTGGAAATTTGTTTTCCAGTTATATAGGTAATGGGAATAGCTTTGACCCACTTTGTGAAATACTTAGTGGTGGTGATAATGAATGAATGGCCATTGGATGAAGGTGGATGCATTTTACCAATGAGATCAAGCCCCCACTGTGAAAAAGGCCATGGTGTAGTGATTGTTTGTAACTCTTGTGCAAGTGCATGAATCAAATCACTATGTTGTTGATAAGGAAGACATTTCTTAACAAACTGATGTGCATCATTCTCCATAGTCAGCCAATAGTACCCAGTCCTTAACAACTTTTTGACCAAGGTAGGACCACTAGAGTGTGCACCGCATATACCTTCATGTATCTCATGTAAGGTAGCTTGGGCATCTTCCAAGTTAAAACATTTAAGGAGAATCCCATCAAGTGACTTTCGATAAAGTGTATCGCCAAGAATGGTATAATGGGATGAACAACAAATGAAGGTTCGATGTTGGGAATTTGTAAGGTTAAGTGGTAAAGTGTTATCATGAAGGTAGGTATATATCTCATTGTACCAAGGTGTATTGGGACCAACAAGTTCACATACAACTTTAGCTTTTGGGACATCAAATGTAGGAACATAAAGTTGCTCAATCAAGAATTCTGAATGTGGAATATTTGATGGAATATCAATCAATGAACTTATGGTTACCATAGCATCAACAACTTTATTCTTTATCCTTGTAATTTGTTCAAACTGGATCCATGAAAATGATTACTTGAATGTGTTGACAAATTTCTTATAGGTGATTAGCTTGGCATCTTTTGATTGATAGTCATCATTGACTTGACATATGACAAGTTGGGAATCACCATAGACTTCAAGTACTTTGATATTCCATTGGATAGTTGTTCTTAGAACTTTGATAAGTACTTCATATTCTACAATGTTATTTGTGCAAGGGAACATGATTCTATAATCTTTTGGTATAAGATCTCCTTGTGGTGTGACAAAAAGGATCCCAACTCCTGAACCATGATATGTAAAAGATCCATCAAAGTATAATTTCTAATTTGTAGAGGAGTCAATGACAAAGATTTATTCATCTAGAAATTCTGAAATAAGTGGATGATTGACTTCAATAGGTGCCTCTACCAATTGGTCAGCAATGACTTGTCCTTTTATAGCTTTTCAATCAACATATTCAATGTCAAATTCACTCAACATCATAATCCATTTTGCCATGTGTCCTATCAATGTAGATTTGGATAGAAGATACTTTAGTGGGTCAACCTTTGAGATGAGCTTAGTTTGATAATTAAGCATATAATGTCTAAGTTTCTGTGAAGCAAAGACAACTGCAAGACATGTCTTTTCAATAGGTGTGTAATTTATCTCAAAGCCCACAAGAGTTTGACTGATATAATATATAGCTCTTTCCTTTCCAATGTCATCATTTTATGCTAACAAGGCTCATAATGATGTTGATGTGGCTAATGTATAGAAGGAGCAGTTTTCCTTGAATAGGAGGTACCAAAACTGGTCATGATGCAAGATATTCTTTCAATTTTTCAAATGCCTATTGACACTTCTGATCTCATTGAAATTCTACATTTTTTTTCAATAGATGTGCAAAGGGTTGAAATTTATCTGCAAGTTGTGCTATGAATCTCTTGATAGATTGAAGTTTTCCTTGAAGGTGATGCCATTTATTCAAATTCTGTGGTGATTTCATCTCAGCTATAGCTTTGACTTTAATAGGATCCACTTCAATACCTCTTCAGGAGACAATGTACCCTAAGAGTTTTCTAGATGTCACACCAAAGACACACTTTTTTGGATTAAGTCAAACCTTATATTTCTCTAAGAGGTCAAATATGTTTGCAAGGACATACAAATGACCCTCTCTTGTGTGTGATTTACCCAGGATATCATCCACATAGTATTCCATTGTCTTATGAAGAATATCATGAAAGATTGTAGTCATTGCTCGTTGATATATTGCTTTGGCATTTTTAAGACCAAAAGGCATTACTTTTTGTTACTAAATTATGTTCACACCTAATTTAGCAGGGCCTAAATATCAGTTTTTAGAGGGAGTACATTTTTTTTTGCTTAGACAGGATCATCTAGTCAATGTCTAATGTCTTGACAGAAGACAAGTACAAAATCACTTATCAAAATCATGTAACTACTCAAGTTGAGCTGTTACATCATCCTAGTAAGTGAAATCATCTACGGACAAGAAAATAGGCATTCAAAGAATAAAGAGAATTGATGGAGTTCATGTTCCAGTTGTTGATTATTCATTATGTTTCAGTGCAAGTAAAAGAGGTATTTATAGATTGTCAAATTATACATCATGTTTTATACATATGTTCCAAAGAAAGATCAGTTGTTTTATGCTATGTATTTGATTCAGAAAGTGAAATATACATAAATCATTGCATAGAATGAGATAGCTGATTGTATTCAAAAGAATGTATAAAAGTGTCCCACACAAGCTGTGGGAGTAACTGAAATAAGCAACATAAAAGTAAATTTTACTTTTGAAATAAAAGAAATGCATAGGAAAAGAAGAGGGACCCGTCATTGCCTATGAATAACGAATCCCGTGGTTGAGCTGGTTGTTATCTTCCTCCATCTGTTTGAGCTCCAATATACCTGCAAAATAGATTTTGTTAATGCTCAGGGTACCAAGTCTTTTTATACACAATTAGAACTTCAAAAGTACCATTCACTTTTATGTAGAAGCAATATCAGTAATCAGATATCAACATAAGAGAGGTTAGAATGAGCAGACATAAGTGCTATATCAGTAAGAGATAGATCCATACAAGTAACCCCACATCATGAATCAAAGATATGTTTCATATGCTAACTTGTTTGTTCACTATGCAGGTATAGGAGAAATCATGTTGTTGATTCATCTTTTAGGAAATAAGAATGTGGAGAAAATGGGCTCCCATAAGGGTTGAGCCCAGCATGCTCAGAGTAATGACATTAATGCAGAGATATTCAATTGACCAAATATCATGGTGTTTTATCACAATTCATGTTGTTGCTATATCAAATGTATCAAGCACAAGAGAAGAGGATAGTCATGTAAGATACACAACCATATGCCTTATTCATAGAAGGTACAGTTGCCAAAGTCATGGAGCAGCAAGCACATATCCCTTGTTTTCCATAGTCACAAAGTAATCAAATAAGCAAGGTACAGACAGACAAATGACATGTGGAAACCATACCATGATCCTTATCTCATCAATGAATAAGTACAAGTATGAGGAGCAGTCAGTTACATCATAGAGTCACTGAGTCAAGAGGTACAACTATAGCATTTAAGATAGGTACTTTTCCCATCTTTTGTCATAAATGAAGTGTAATATTACTATTGAACACATGAAGCAACCTTATATCATGCCAGAGGTAGTCATATTACATGAACAGTAGGAGGAGATAATGTATGGATACATAATGTTTTATCTTCAGTAATGCCACTTACCTAAATATTACCAAAGTAAACAATGCAATGTCATCACTGTCACATGCCAAGGGGAAGGACACCAATCAAAATACAGTCAAAAGATGGAATTCATAGACAGTCAAGTAAAAGGCATGTGAAAACAGTTGGGAAACTAATGTTTTATCATGAGACAGTATCATAAGGTAGCATTCATCCTTGCTTAAAGAACGGTCTTGTAACAACTGTAATAGTCAACATTTAGAGCAATATCAAGAACATTAATAGGATGAATAGCATTGACAACCTAAAAGGTGTTGCAAGTATGAGGTTAACCAGTGTTGTCATTGATGTCAACATACTCATATTGCATTGATAAGAATGATTAGATGAGTTGTGTGCTAAGGTTATTGAGGAAATTAGTCTCAATTAGGAACAGTGAAGAACAGTGATGAGAAGAAGGCAAAAGTACTTAATAGGTTGAGTATCAGAGGCTGCGGATTAAAGGGTTTGTAGATATGAGTCTTGAGATGTTCTAGTAAAGATTTCAGAGGTCCGCATGAAGATATGAAGAAGTTGTAATCAATCAAGTAGAACCGGTTCCGAGAGATGCTCCAGAGTGACAGAGTGGTACAAAAAGGTCTGGTGAGATCCGGAAGTGCATTGTCCTATTCTGTAGATTGGACAAAGTGTTTGGGATGTCCTTGTGATGTGTCACCTCTATTTGTTCATGGTTTGGAGGTCCGGAAGCACCTTTTTCAGTATGACAGTGGTGGTAGACTGTGTTCTTGAAGTTCTAGATGAAGAAGAGAAGAGATTCTAGTAAGTAGAGGAAGTGCAAATGTACCTTGTCATTCAGGAAAGATTGTGAAGGTTCTTGGATCATGTTGATGTTGTGTTATCGGTCTGCATTAGTGTTAGAGCCCAGAATTGGAGATATACTTCTGGATGAAGATGTTCTTGTTCAGACTAGTCGACCGGATGAGTTGTTCATCTTGTGAATGTTATTGTGGTGGCCGACCGGATGTGTTATTCATCTTGTGAATGTTCTTATGGTTGACTGCTGACTTAGATGATTGTTCCTAAGTCGATGCCTTGTATAAATAAAGGTTTGTGAATTCATTTTGAGGTGTGTCATGGAGCAAATGAGAGTGGTATAGCGAGAAAGCAAAAGGTAGAGCAGGTGTGTCTCAGGCTTAAATGGAACTGATCCAAACATGGTGAAGATGTCATTCTCCAGTTCAAGTTTGTGATACTTATGATCTTGTAGATAGTGTGTCTCTTGTAGGTAGTGTGCCTCCTTGTAAGTAGTGTGCTTGGGTAGTGAGCCCTAATTGGCATGTGCCATTCTTTTTTCTTATTCTTCTAACAGAGAATAATCCTTGGGTTAATCACCTCGTGGTTTTTCCCTTAACCAGGTTTTCCACGTCAAAAATCTTGGTGTCCAATGTGTTGATGTTTATCTGCTCCAGTGTTTATGTTTTATGCTTTCATGAATGAATAATTGATATGCTGTTAACTAACAAAGAAGAATCAAGTGTTTGAAGTAAAAGCAAGTTTTTGTACAACTGATTCACCCCCCCTCTCAGTTGTGTGCCCTAGATCTAACAATTAGTATAAAAGCCAAGTTCCTCTAAAACGAGCTTAACCGCTTGAGGAGATCCAAGATGTCGTCATACAAGAAGGATAGTCTGAAGTTCGATGGAACCAATTTCTCACTCTGGAAAGGTCGCATGAAATGTCACTTGGAGTGTATGGGAAAAGCATACTTGTCCATGATCACAAAGGCTTATGTACCTCCACAGGGTGGTCCGACAACTCTGAATGAAATCACAGACGCTGAAAACAATTTGCGGACCAAAGAAGCTCTTCTAAGCGCATTGAATGATTCAGAGCTCTCAAATGTTATTGACCTACCAACTACATATGAGATCTGGGTTAAACTGGAACTTTTGCATGAAGGAGATGAGTTTGTTAAGAGTGCAAGGTTGCAAAGTTTGAAAGGGAAATTTGAAAGATTGAAGATGAGAGATGATGAAAATATCACTACCTTTATGCCAAGAGTGAATGAGCTGGTGTGTGGAATCAGGAATGCTGGTGGAGTTCTAGATGAAAATGAAATTGTTTGCAAAATTCTCAGATCCCTTCCTGCTACCTACAAAATCAAGGCTACTTCCATTGATGAATTCAGAGCCCATACAACTGTCACAAGAGTGTAATTAGCTGGCAAACTAGCTGCATTTGAAATGACTGAGTTTGGAGATGATCACCCCAAGACTGAATTTGCATTCAAAGCCAGTGCCTATGTGAAAGGCAAACAAAGATTTGATCCAGGAGAGAACTCTTTAAGGAAGCTGTCATGGTATGATCAAGCAAGGAAAGACATGGAAGAGGAAGAAGCAGAAACAACTCAACTTGAAGCCCTCATTGCAAAGAGACTACCAAGAGGATCCAGTAAGTATGAAGGAAAATTACCCTTTAAGTGCTTCAACTACAATAAGATTGGTCATTTTGCTTCAAGATGTCTGGAAAGATCTGCAAGGTCAAATGCTAACAGACAAAGGTTCCAAAAGAACTATTATTATGTTCATGAAAAAGATGATAATGAAGGAGTAACAGATGATGAATCAGAAATAGGAAGCAAATCCGGAAATGAATGGGTGTTTATTGCCATCAAGGAAGAAGATTCAATATCCTTTGAATCTTTCAATCATAAGGTTGTAGAAAGAGCTTTGGCTACCCAAGTTGAAGAAAAGGATGACTGGGTTATTGACAGTGGATGCTCTCACCATATGATAGGTGACAAGAACAAGTTCTTAGATTTGGAAAGGTATGAAGGAGGAATGGTAAAGTTTGGTGATAATTCTACTAGTAGAATCAGAGGTAGGGGAACTATTTCTTTTGATGGAAAGAGCAAAACTGGTAATGTACTATATGTTGAAGGATTGAAGCACAATCTTCTCAGTGTTGGTCAGTTGGTGGACAAAGGCTATGATCTCTAGTTCAAAAATGGAAGATGCAAGATCTTTGAAAGCTCCGGAACTGAGATTGCATCCGGTACTCAAACAAAAGGTAATATCTTCCATCTAGTTGGTTCTAATAAAAGTTGTTTGTTTGTTCAAGATGATCAGAGTTGGTTATGTCATAGAAGGATGTGTCATGTGAATTTTGATAACATCATCAAGATAAGCAATACTCAGGCTATAAGAGATCTTCCAAAATTAGTGAAACCTACAAATAGTTTGTGCAAGGAATGTCAGCTAGGTAAATAGAGCAGAGTCTCTTTCAAAAGCAAGGATCAGTCCTCTACCAAATTATTGGAATTAGTCCATACTGATCTATGTGGTCCAACAAGAATCAAGAGTATCCAAGGTGATAGATATTTCATGTTACTGATTGATGATCATTCCTGGATGATGTGGGTTACCTTTCTAAAAGAGAAATCAGAAGCCCTTGAGCTATGGTAGAGAATCAAACCAGATTAAAACTGAAATGTCTAAGGTCTGATAGAGGTGGTGAATTCACATCCGGTGAATTCATAGACTTTTGTGAGAAGCATGGTATAAAGAGACAGTTGTCTGCTCCTAGGACTCCACAACAGAATGGAGTAGTTGAGAGAAAGAACCGAACCATCCAGGACAATGATGATGGAAGCCAATGTTCCTCAGATGTTTTGGAGAGAAGCTATCAGCACTGCAGTCTACACTCTCAATCGAGTTCAAATCAGAGGCAATACCAGTAAGACTCCTTATGAACTTTGGTTTGGTATAACTCCTACTGTGAGATATTTTAGAGTATTTGGTAGCAAGTGTTACATCAAAAGAGATGAAGGTCTAGGAAAGTTTGATGCAAGAAGTGATGAAGGAATTTTCTTGGGTTACTCCACTCAAAGCAAAGCATATCGGTGTTACAATAAGAGATTGAGAAAGATGATAGAAAGTACAAATGTAAAGGTTGATGAAGGAATTGAGAAGCCCTCAAAGTTTTATGAATATGATGAAGATGATCAGAATGATTCTTTGGTGCAAGGAGCTCAATCATCCTCTAAAATTCAGATTTAGACTGATCTGGTAAATCATGCAAGAAACTCCCAAAGTTTCAAGGTATGTAACTCTAAACCATTCTGAAGATTAGATCATAGGTGACAAAAGCAAAGGGGTACAAACAAGGAGAAGAATTGCTCAAGATTCAAATGAATACTGTCTGGTTTCAAAGATTGAACCTAAGACAATTAATGAAGCTTGCAATGATGAAAACAAGACCAAAGCAATGGAAGAATAGTTGATGCAAATTGAGAAAAATCACACTTGGGATCGTGTTCCCAAACCTAGAAACAAGAATGTGATTAGAACAAAATGGGTCTTCCGAAACAAACTAAATGAAGTTGGTGAAGTAATCCGAAACAAAGCCAGATTGGTCTGCAAAGGCTACTCTCAAATAGAAGGAATTGATTTTGAAGAAACCTTTGCTCCGG
Organism: Cunninghamia lanceolata; assembly: GCA_027924645.1. Lineage (NCBI taxonomy): Eukaryota > Viridiplantae > Streptophyta > Pinopsida > Cupressales > Cupressaceae > Cunninghamia > Cunninghamia lanceolata. Next base: position 5,378,216 of record BSBN01000976.1, on the reverse strand, counting down.
TGGCAAGAATTGAAGCAGTCAGATTATTTCTAGCATTTGCTACCTTCAAAGACTTCAAGGTATATCAGATGGATGTCAAGTCTGGCTTCCTAAATGGTGATTTGGAAGAAGAAGTATACATTGAACAACCGGATGGATTTCAATTGTCTGATCATGTTGATATGGTCTGCAAGTTGAAGAAAGCACTGTATGGTTTGAAGCAAGCCCCAAGAGCATGGTATGAAAGGTTGGATAAGCATATTGTGTAGATTGGTTTCAACAAAGGTACTGCAGATAGTAATCTATATTTCCAAATAGATAAGGAAAACATCTTGATTGTTGAAGTATTTGTTGATGATATCATCTTTGGAGGAAAAGACAGTATGTGTAAAACTTTTGCAAATCAAATGAAAAGTGAGTTTGAAATGTCAATGCTTGGTGAAATGAATTTCTTCTTGGGTCTACAAATTACTCAGACAAAGAAAGGCATCTTTATCTCTTAGACCAAGTATGTGAAAGAATTGTTGAGGAAATTCAGAATGGAAGATTTAAAGCCAATGAACACTCCTATGGCAACTGGATGTAAGTTGAGCAAAGATGATGACTCTCCTAAGATAGATCAAACCAAGTATAGATCAATGATTGGAGGATTATTGTATCTCACTTAGACTAGACCAGATATAATGCAGGCTGTTGGTCTTATGGCAAGATTCCAGGCTGATCCTAGAGAATCTCATGTTATGGCAATCAAAAGAATTTTTAGATATCTAAAGGGGACAGTTGAGTATGGTCCATGGTATCCTAGAGATCATGATTTCTCTCTTCATGCATATACAAATGCAGATTGGGCAGGAGATGTGGATGACCAGAAGAGTACAAGTGGAGGAGCATTCTTTTTGGGAAAAAGGTTGGTTTCTTGGCTAAGCAAGAAACAAGAGCCAATATCTCTATCTACAACTGAAGCAAAATACATTGCAGCAGCAGGTAGTTGTACTCAAATCTTATGGATGAAGCAGATGTTAAGAGACATTAAAGTAGAATATGAGGAGCCTATCACAATTTTATGTGACAATTCACGTGCTATAAATATCTCTAAGAATCCGGTGTTGCATTCTAAAACCAAGCGCATATCTATCAAGTTCCACTTTCTGAGAGAGCAAGTGAACAAGGATGAAGTCAGATTGGAGTATGTACCCTCCAAGGATTAGATTGTAGATATTTTTACTAAACCTCTTCCCAAGGACTCTTTTGAGTATCTCTGGGAGAAGTTAGGGGTCATGGCCCCTCCGGTGATGAACTAAGATGCACTGATGTGCATCAGTCTGGTGGATATCACAGTCATATCTTGTACTTCAGATTGATGATGGGGAGTTGCTACTAAGGGGGAGCAGCTGGTATGATTCTGATGTGTTAGAATTGCAAGTATGAACCCTTTGCCATTGATGTCAAAGGGGGAGAGAAGACATGTGAAAAACAAGTGGTTGATGATCAAAGGGGGAGCAGTAAAGGAAGAGAAGACATGTGAAAAGTTGTTGCTGATAGGGGGAGCTATGACAGAAAGGAGAAGATCTTGTCTTGATGGTTTTTCACATCATATGTTGCCATTAATGACAAAGGGCGAGATTGTTGCAAGTATGAGGTTAACCAGTGTTGTCATTGATGTCAACATACTCATATTACATTGATAAAAAGGATTGGATGAGCTATGTGCTGAGGTTATTGAGGAAATCATTCTCAATCAGGAACAGTGAAGAATAGTGATGAGAAGAAGGCAAAAGTACTCAATAGGTTGAGTATCAGAGGCTGCGGATTAAAGGGTTTGTAGATATGAGTCTTGAGATGTTCTAGTAAAGATTTCAGAGGTCCACATGAAGATATGAAGAAGTTGTGATCGATCAAGTAGAACTGGTTCCGAGAGATGCTTTGGAGTGACAGAGTGGTACAAAAAGGTCCAGTGAGATCCGAAAGTGCATTGTCCTATTTTGCGGATTGGACAGAGTGTTTGGGATGTCCTTGTGATGTGTCACCTCTATTTGTTCATGGTTTGGAGGTCCGGAAGCACCTTTTTCAATATGACAGTGGTGGTAGACTGTGTTCTTGAAGTTCTAGATGAAGAAGAGAAGAGATTCTAGTAAGTAGAGGAAGTGTGGACGTACTTGGTCATTTAGGAAAGCTTGTGAAGGTTCTTGGATCATGTTGAGGTTGTGTTGTCAGTTCGCATTAGTGTTAGAGCCCAAAATTGGAGATATACTTCCGGATGAAGATGTTCTTGTTTAGACTAGTCGACCGGATGAGTTGTTCATCTTGCGAATGTTATTGTGGTGGCCGACCGGATGTGTTATTCATCTTGTGAATGTTCTTGTGGTTGATTGCCGACTTAGATGATTGTTCCTAAGTTGATGCCTTGTATAAATAAAGGTTTGTGAATTCATTTCGAGGTGTGTCATGGAGCGGATGAGAGTGGTATAGCGAGAAACCAAAAGGTAGAGCAGGTGTGTCTCGGGCTTAAATGGAACTGAACCAGACATGGTGAAGATGTCATTCTCTAGTTCAAGTTTGTGATACTTATGATCTTGTAGATAGTGTGTCTCTTGTAGGCAATGTGCCTCCTTGTGAGCAGTGTGCTCAGGCAGTGATCCCTAATTGGCATGTGCCATTCTTTTTTCTTATTCTTCTAATAGAGAATAATCCTTGGTTTAATCACCCCGTGGTTTTTCCCTTAACCGGGTTTTCCACGTCAAAAATCTTGGTGTCAAATGTGTTGATGTTTATCTGCTCCGGTGTTTATGTTTTATGCTTTCATGAATGGATAATTGATATACTGTTAACTAACAAAGAAGAATCAAGTGTTTGAAGTAAAAGCAAGTTTTTGTACAACTGATTCACCCCCCTCTCAGTTGTGTGCCCTAGATCTAACAAAAGGCATGTAAGGAGCAACATTCATGCCAGAGGTAATGAGTAAATGCAGATATTGAAAGATAGGCTTATGTATACCTTCATGAGGTAGTCTCACAAGGTTGCTGTCATTCTCTAATACCTCAGTGAATTATTGTTATCATAATATCATTGAAAATATTCATGCTTTAGGTCATTGAGATCTTTCCACATAAATCACAATGTTCTATTACATTTGAAAGCAAGGAATCAAATGAACAAAGTACAAGTATAGTTAAGCTTGCAAAGGATAGAGCACAACTAAAGACAATGAGTACATGCAAAGTTCCAATGACAAAGGTAGAGTATAGGCACTGTTAGATGCCAAGTCACAAGCACATCAAAAGTATAAAGGAGACGTTCTCCCATAAAAATCCAAATAGAGCTAAAAGGTACTGTAGAGGTCATGTATGCTGAATCAAGAAATCAAGAGTTGAAAGAGAACATGCCATGACTATGTGGATACAGTTATTTAGGCATCTCATCTCAATAATGACATACACTAAGGTTGCTATGACATCTTGAAGTATTGAGGAGTTGTTAACCTTCAGAAGGCATAAAGTAGCCATACAGATAAGTTATGATTGTCATAGCATTCCTTCATAATCAATATCATAGTCCATAGGAGTCAATAACATATATGAACAATACATGCAAAAGACATTGATAGGAAGTGGTCAATCAAGGGGTTTACAAGTCTGAGTAGGTCTGAGAGAAGGAAGTTACTATCACAGTCATAGAGGGAGCCTTACAAATTCAGAGATAAAGGAAAGCCTTACACCATCATGGACTGATGTCACAACAGGTCCTAGATCTACATAAAAGTATCTAAGATTTTGTTAAAACCTTGTGAAAAAATCATCAAAAGGTCTAGAACAATCAAAATAGGACTACCTCCTATTACGGATCATTTTGGTTTGCTATCATGTTAGTTATCTCTGTACTGGTTATTACCTACCCATGTGCTTTAAATCCAACATAAAATGCTATATGATGCCCCAATAATATGCATATTTAGTAATAACTATATAGTATAGAAAACAACAACCAACTCTGCCTGAAATAGTCATAAGATGCAACAACAGTCTCAAAAGTGAAAGGTACAACCATATCAATGTTATACTACAACTACAGGAGTTAGCTTATCCAACATTTGCCATGAGTCATCAAAGGTACCAGTGGACTATAGAAAGTCATGTTAGATTTATCTACAAGAAGTGCAAAATGAGATCACATGGATGTCATCACTACATAGTGCAATTGGAACAACAAAATGAATCATAATCTCCCTCTAATGATGCCATATCCCATATTATATTACAATCAGAAGGATAAATGAACTGTGGACAACATAGGTGCTTTGTTTCTACAATGAAATCAAATGGACTATGAAAGGTGTTATTTTGGATCGGTAGGATAAGAGGATGTAACATATGCAACAAGGTGTATATGTTTTTATTTATGCATGATGTGTGTTCATATCATTAACTGTCAAAGGATCAATATGGGGGCAGTCATTTCATAATCAGCTACAGGGGCTTCACATTCAAAGGATTGAAGCAATCCATCCTAGAGAATTACAAGTTTAAACATCAATTGTTACAGAAATGTAAGTATGGCATCATGTAAGTGTGGCTTCATATACAAAGGATATAGCTATATGATATACAAATGGAGCACACAAGTGACATCAAATGTTTTTTTCCATTATAAAAGAGATTAGAAGAGCAGGATAGGTTTGTTGTCTTCTATACAGAGAATGAAAAACATGTTCATATTATCAAGATCTTCCTGGGAGTTGTATTGTTACAAAATCCTTATTATATTGTAGAGGGAAGAGCATCTACTGAGTCAGATACATCAAGAGCCACAACTTAGTATGCCAAAAGGAGGAGCTATGTTTTGCATTTCTAGGGGACAAAGAGCAGTGTATTTTGGTATAGAAAATGATTGAAGAAACCATTTTTGCCATCAAAATCAAAGCCACGACTTGTAGTAGAGAGTTCTTTTCTTTCTCACAAGTTAAACCCACTTGGGGTTTTAACTAAAATTGTAGATATAGAAGGAAAGTAAAGCTTGCAAGCTCATATAAAATGATAAAAATACTCATAAGATGCTAGATAGAGTTCATAGCCTGTAGGGCCAGATTGCATGGAAAATGATGAAGAAATGTCTGATTTGAGTTTTATAATGCTTTACCTTGTTTTTCTGTCAGAAATATTCATGGAAATGTAGAAATACAATGAGAAGACTAGTATTTTCAAGCTCCAAAACCCTAAATCATGGAGGCCTTGAATCCACAAAAGGAGCAAACAATAGTAGAACAAAACAAATACATCATAAACCTATCATAGTTGCAGCTAGAGGGTCGAAAAAACTAGTGATAAGTGAAGAAAATGGTCCAATCTGTGACACAAGAGGTTACCTTTCATTTCCCTGCAGAGAATCGTGGAGGTTCTGCTAGAAATTTGAGCTCATGGACACAAGAGAATGGAAGATTTTGTGCTCCAAACCCTAGTCATGTCGGCAATAGTAGAGTGTTTTCTCAAAAAATGCAAAGTGAAAATGGGTCGAACATCTTAGGGCCTCCATTGTTTTGTTTTAGGGTTCAATATTGCCCTAAGTCAAGTGGCATTTTTGTCACATTGAATTCATATATTTTTTGCTCCAACTAATACCCATCGTGGTGTAGATGAACTTGCATTTGCTAAGTCCTCATGACTTAGATATTATAAGCCTTAGGTCCCTTTTTACATATAATGCTTAGGTATTATGCCTTTGAAACTGATTTGGTTACCTTGGAGATGAACACATATGGTAAGTATACCTTGTAATGCATAGGAGAGATCTTGTTTGTGCATGGGAAATATAAGGTGGTATTAAGATATAAAGAATAATGCATATTTTGCAAGGCATGAGTAGTATGATGCATGATGCATGGGGTTTGCAAATGCATGGGAGATATAAGAGGTTTTATTTTCTTTTTCCATGATCTAGAAATGAATAAAACATTGTAAACAAATGATAAAGTAATGGATTATAAATTACTTTATTACTTGTCGTAAAAATGTGAAAAGCAAAGATAGTCAAATCCACAATAAGTAGTAAAGTAAGTCTCATCGACTACTTTACCATTTTTCACACTATTTTATTTATCTCCAAACCATGCAAAACTAGGAGATTGAATAATTATGTCCAAGTGCATTCTTTTCTGCATAGGTTTGTAATAAATTTGAAATGTAAAACATTAAGCTAAGTGGTGTGGCTATAAACCACTTAGTTAATGTTAATTAAATATAGAAATAAATGTATTTGTGTCATTTATTGTGCAAGGGCAAGTTGAGGATGCTTTCAAGAAATGGTCAAAGAGATGTGGTTGGGTATTTATGTGCAAATATCAAACATTTATGGATGCTGCAGGAGAGGTTGGCAAACAGGTAGAGGAGTTATTAAGATGATTTGACTTATTTTTAATGGCATTAAAGGGCATTAAGAGGTAGTTCTTGGGGCTTTTATGATGGGTAATGACATGCCTCAACTTTTTCTTCATTGGGAACTCACTTTGGAGGGTTTTTGATGGATATTTTGAGGGCTTTTATGATATGCACGACCAAGGAAGTTTCTGGTCCTTATCCTTTACAGCTACTTGGAGAAGTATATAGTCTTCTCTCTTGTTCATTATTCAGAAGTTCTAGCTTTTCACTTGTGCCATATTGTAATTTTTTGAGTTCTTTTGCAGAAGTGAATAGTTTTGTAACTCATTTTGAGAGTAACACAACATTGTAACACCTTTTTAGTAGTAATAAGTAGTTTATACCTTACCATTTCTTCTAATATTGTGTGTCTTTAGTGTTAGTACAGATCTTTGTGATGTTCTTTATCCTTGGAGCTATATTTCATGTTGGTGCCTTTATGCAAGAATACATACATTTTTGCAGGTTGTGAGATGTGCTAGTAATAACAATCAGTCTTAAATGGTGAGAAAAAATCTTTCTCCTTTAAAGGACTGTGGTTATTTAGTCTTCTTACAAATTAATGATGCAAAGATTATGATTTATTGGGTTGTGTATGAGAGCCTTGATATTACTGGTTCTATAGTGTGTCAGTTTTGTGTAGTCTTAGACAATCTTTTGGTGCATCACCTTAGATAGGAGGTTTTATTTTCATGCAATCCTTCTTACTCTTTTCTCTGCAAAGGCATTAGTACAAGCAATTATAGGTGAAGTATCAATAGGAAACTAGCCTTCTCCAAAGGTTCTTTCCATCATAGGTGACCCACAAGCCTAGAAAGATCCCATGTTTCTCTAGAATGCCAAGTTCTACAACTTAGCAAGGGTGCAATTTTGAGAGACAACATTTTCTAGCAATAAAACACCCAAGCACATATGAATACAGTCTTATGTTGATCCTCTTTAGTAATCTTGATTTGGTTATATCCAAAAAACCCATCCATTAAGGATAACATCTCATGTCCTTCTATTAGGTCGACTATGATGTCAATATTTGGTAATGGAAAATCATCTTTAGGACATGCCTTGTTCAAGTCTCAGAAATCTATACAAACATGGATGCCCCCAATATCCTTAGAAATTGGAACAATGTTTGACACCCATTCTAGATAATCTAGGGGTTTGATGAATCCAACTGTAAGTAGTTTTTCTAACTCTTCTTTGACCAAGAGAGCGATTTTGGGATGCATCTTTCTCAACTTTTGTTTAAATGGTTTTGCTCTAGGATATACCGTTAAGTGATGTTCTATTAAGGAAGGATCTAAACTAGGCATATCTGCATAAGACCATGCAAAATTATTTTCTCTTTCTTTTAAAAAGTGATGAACTCTTGTAATTCAAATTCTGTCATGGATTTGGCTATGAATATGATCTTTGGTTCTTCAAATGTTCCCAAATTCATCTCTTGTGTTTCTTCAATAAGAAGAGGAGATCCTTCTTTATATGCCTTAGTTTCTGGGATGTCAAATTCCTCATCCTTAGGCAGCTCAGGGAGGTTTTCACCTTCGGATACATCCTTTATTTTTACTTTTTTTGTCATTTGAAAGTACCACAAAGTGGTTTTCACTAGGGGACACGATTTTAATATTTTTACTTTTGTGACTAAGGAATTTGACCATCTCTCCAAAGTAAGCATTAGTGTTGAGCTCTATGGTGTATCCAATCTTGTGATCTCCAAGTGGTATTCCTTATCTTAATCCCAAGAATTCAGCGATAGCCTCATCATTTTGGAAGACATATAGAATAGGAAGCGCTTGTTGGTCCCAAAGAATGAATTCAAGGTAAATGAGTTGAATATTATGGGATGATGATGGTGGAAATGACACTGTAAGAGTAAATATGGATGAGTCATATAGGTTGGCGATACACTCGAGGGAGTCATCAATGGTTTCCTCATTAGTACTCTCAACCATGGGAAATGCTTTTGCTACCTTATCTAAGATAAATTCAAGCTTGGGTGATGTTGTCTCTTGTGTTCCAAACCCTAGCCCCAAGTGTTTAGGTCTATAGGTAAATATAATGGGTTCAATAGTTCCTTGTTTGTGCAAGCCATGACCACCTTTTCCGTGATAACCCATAGTTTATGCCATGTGAAAACCTTTAGGATATTTCTCAAGAGGGAGATTATCTTGTTCATCCTCTTCCTTATACAACCATTCTAAAATATCTACATCAATGATTTCTTTGTCTAGTACACCCCATCTAAAAAACTGAGTTGGATTATAGTTGATGTAATAGTTGAAATAGGTCTCTTAGGATGAGGTCGTCCAAAGCTCTTAGGAGAAAGTGGAAGCTGTCCCACACAAAGGCTCCTTGTAGAGTATATTCTCCTAATCCTTTGTCAATAATCTTAGCCTTGATCTCAAGGTGGGTAGTGGATGAAAAGGCAAGTGTGAATGGGTCAATATATGATGAAGATAGTTTTTCAATATCATTGGTTGGGAAATAATTGTCTTTATGGCATGAGACTTCTAATAAGCGACAATACTCAAAGGGACGTGGGTCAACGTATATGGTAACCTCTTGATTATTATACAGAAATTTGATGTATTGGTGGTATGTGGAAGGAATGACCCTCATGGCATGAATCCATGGGCATCCTAAGAGAATGTTATATGGGAGATCAAGGTCTAAGACTTGACAAGTAATTTCCATGAGTGTAGGACCTAGTTGAACATGTAGCTTAATTGTCCCTTCTTATTTTCTCTCAGCTTCATCATAGGCTTTGATTTTGAATGAATGCTTTTGATCAATAACCTTGGTGGAGTATCCCAATTGTATTATTAATCTTAAGGTACATAGGTTTAAGGTTGATCCACCATCTACTAGGACCCTTTTGACTTTGTGTTTGTGGATGATTACCTTGAGGTGAAGGGGTTCATTAAGGAATGAATCAATGGTAGGCATGTCTTTTTTAGTGAAAACTAGGCAATGAGTGGATGTGAGGTGTCCTACCATGGCTTGAAATTGCTCTACATTAATATCATTAGGGACACGAGACTCTGTTAAGGCTTTGTCTAATATCTGTCTATGTATAGAGGATGTACGAAAAAGATCAAGGATTGAGATTTGTACGAGAGTCTTCCCTAGATGATCAAGGATGTTGTACTTGGAATTGGATGTGGAGGATGACAACATAGATGAGGATGGGGATCCTTGGATAGTGAGATGACCATGACAGGTGGTAATGACACAATTGGGGTTATGAGCTCTTATGGTAACAATGGCTACTTGTGGTGAACAAGCTTTAATATGACCCACAAAAGAATCATATGAAGTAGAGGAATTAACTTTATTAGTATAGTTTTTGTTACCATGTTGTGGGACTAGATCTTGATATACTCTCAATTTCTCATTAGCTAACTTTGGAGTAGGTTCATCTATAGTGAGGTCTCCTCAATCTATAAAATCTTGTATATAGTTCTTGAGTCTCATGCAATTATTTGTTTTATAGCCCAAGTGACTCTATGAAATTCACAATACTCATTGTCATTATACCAATGGGGTTTAATGAGATTCTCATCATAAGGTTTGATCTCAGGAAATTTAATGAGGCCATGGTTTGAGAGTTTTCAAAAGATGGATTCTTGAGGTTCCCCTAAGTTTGAGAATTTTCATCTTGGTCTTAATCCCTGTATAGGGTTACTCTTGGGGAAAGTAACATTTGCATTTGATGATGAAGATTGAATTTCTAATGGATGGTTTTGAATATTGTGAACAAGTTTAGAATCTATGACACCATCATTAACAATGTTTTTGTTCTTAGCCCAAAATCAAGGTTTTTCATTTGTTTGATTGTTATTTGAATCCTTATTTTCTTTGAAGATTTTAACAAGACCATTTGCTATGAGGTCTCTTTCTATAGTTATAAATTTATCCATGATTTCTTCAAAAGTGTTGGTACATTGAATTTGCAAATGAAATGCAAGTTCTTGGTTTAGGTTTTGGATGAAAAGATTGACAAGTTGTTTCTTATGAATATTCCAAGGTACCTTGCTAGAAATATTTCTCCAACATTTTAGGAAGGATACAAGTGTCTCCCCATTTCTTTGTTTGGAATTACAAAGGTCGGTCATTGATATATCATGTTCAATGTTGTATGAAAAATGGGTGAGGAAATTGTCAGCAAGCTCTTTGAAAGTTTTGATACCATGAGGGAGATGGGAGAACCATTCAATGGCTTGACCTTTAAGACTATGTGGGAAAAGTATCATCAAATAAGTATTGTCACAATGTATGTCCATACATGCTATGGAAAATTCTCTTAGATGGTCTTTAGGATCACCCTTTCATTTGTATTTATCAAATTTTGGAATTTCATAGTTTGGAGGAAAAGGGGTCATGACTAGAGATTTGTCAAATGGATATGGACAAATGTCTTCAAAGGTATATTTCTTCTTTTGATTCCCCTTTTGCATGTCAGTAAACGTTTGTTTCATAAGTGTTTTCATGTTGATTTGGTCGTTAGGGGATGTGGTAGATATGTTGGACAAGGATTGTTGTTGTGGTACTTGTGTTTGGGATTGTTGGATGTTTAGGATTTGTTGTAAAAGAGCTTGTTGTTATTGTTTAAAGGTTGCTTGCTGCTGTTGTTGTTGAAGGATGAGTTGTTGAAGTTGTGAAGTGGTGGGATTTTAGGCATGGGACGTGGAAGATTGAGTTTGGACTTGTGAGGTTTGAGGCATGGACACATTAGCTTCAGTATGAACATGAGGTGAAGGAATAGCCATGCCACTAGCAGATGGGATGATGAAATTAACTCTAGAAGTCAACATAGATGTGGTGGGTGATAGGCCAAAACTGGGGTAGATATGAAAAAGATTTAATGTTTAATAACTAAATTCAATTTGGTCTAAGTGTTAATCCGGGGGCGTAAACTTGAGAAAGGTGTCATGCTATATACATAAGGGTAGTAGGTAGTGAGCTGAGTGTGGATGAAATGTAACTATTCTAATGAAAATGAAATCAATCTTTTAAAACTACTACAAAAATTCAAAGCAATTCTGCTACAGGAATTAAAAATATGGTTGTTACAGACGAAATTGTTTTAACCTAGTCTCATTACTGCAATTACGCACAACAACCATACACAACTGAGAAACACAATATAGAAAAATGTTTATAGACTTTAACAACCTATAATAAGTAAAATAAAATTAAACTATAAAATATAAATAAAACAAAACACACACAAAAATTGAATAAAATGTCACTCTTATTTCCTGAGAGGAGACCCTTCCTCTCAATCCACATGGTGACTAATATGCTACAGGATGCTCTTCAAATCATGTTTTCTATATTTATTTCTGTTTATGAAAGAAATACATAATCAATCTATGCTACTACATATGTTTCCACACTATTACATCTCTCACGCTGCTCTATTTTCTAGCATACTAATCTATGTCCTTTGGTCATTACATTATTGTTTCCTTCATTCCCTACACTCCCCTCTATCTCTCACACTATTCTTTATATAAGAAATGAGGCGTCTAACAAAATACTAATGCCATTTTCTATTCTCATGCCTCCCTTTTATTGTGTGGTTTAAAACTTACAGTTTGTAATTACCCATGAATATAGGGGCATGTAGGTATAAAAACAACTTCAAATAGATGAAGTGTTTTATCATTGCCACCAAATATCATAACTGATATATCAACCAGTTAATATAATAATATGGAGATTTATTTTTGGCTTGTGGCAATTATAAAATATTAAAATATAACTGAAGGAAAAATTATTTTTATGCTAGAATTATTTTATTGACAAGTGCACCCATGGGCAATAGGAAGTCTATGTTCTCCTCCTCCAATAGCATATTGCAGGATGTATTTTCTAAAGCAATGACAACGCTTATTATTAAATACAATCCAATATATACTTTTCATATTTTACCCCAAAACAATATTAAATATCACTTATTTATATTTAATCATATGCAACATAAAGGTGGTAAAATGATATGATAAGGTATGAAAATGGAGTATGAAAGTGGAGATTAAGGTATATAAAAAGGCTTAAAATATAGGATAAAATGGGATGTAAATGTCTCTCATCATTCCCCCCAACTTAACATATTGCACGTCCTCGTGCAATCTTTATTAAACGAGATGTTGTATGCTTGGGCTTTTATAACTTCTTCCTCCTTAACTATTATAGCTCATACATAATCACATTTCCCTTTATTTTTTTGAGCTCCCCTTCAAACAAGCTTCATGGATTTGCTTTGTATATATATATATTTTTAATAATAATACCTCCAATTTTTTATTTTTTCATTTTTTTTATTTCATTTTTTCTTCTCCTCTTTTGTCATTTTTTCTCATTATTTTTTAAATTTCTATATAGAAGGTATCATAAAAATCTATCTCTGCATTCATGAGCTATGAAAAATGGGTGAAAAGATAGGCAATAGGAATAATTATGGATGATAGGAAATAATGGATACTATGACAAGATAATTAAGGATAATGACAACAAATGAAAATTGTATGGTGTAACTCCCCCAACTTAAAGGGTTGACCTTCCTCACAAAACAAGGAGAGGATAGGTGGGAAAGCTGCTTTATATGATTAACATATTAAGAAATATTAATAAAGTTAAAAGATAAAATAATGAAAAATAAAATTGATTGTGTTACCAATTTGCATGTCCATTTATGCCAAGGTCTAGTAGCCAAAGAATCCAACAAGAGTGAACATCCAAAAAGGAACCAAAAACTGTGACAAGAATTGCAACACATGAAAGATCTCCATCTCACTGAAGCATTATAGATCATACTAGTGGTAGCTGATTCATTCTTTACTTTTGGGAACACCTCAATGGAATGTGCAGTTGCTACAGGTGATCAAAGCTAGTTTTGAGCATAACAAGAGAGCATAGCTACAAAAGTGAGCTACAGGAGGTGCAATACGCACCTAGATAGACTGAAACAACCATAGAAGAAACTAAGTGTAACTAAAAATGATTAGCCCATAAAGAATTGCATTTTTTTCCTTTTTCCTTTTTTTTTCAATTTTTGATAATGGCAAGTGACTTCTGTCAAGCCAATTTTCAATCACTTACTCCTTAGTGGCGCTGAGAAAACAATTTTCACCACTACGATTTTTTATTTTTTCTATTTTTCTCAACTACAATCTGCCAGAAACTGATTTTCAAATTGCAGTTGTCTAACAATGCTTGAAGGTTTTCATTGTTAGATTTTATTATTTTTTCTTTTTCCTCTTTTTTCATTTTGAAAAAATGCATATAATGACTCAAATAAAAGGAAATTCTTATATGGATGCTGAATAAATACCATCCAAAATCTGGAGTTCCTTTTGAAGCCCTTTAATGAAAGTCACTGTTGAAACTGGTTGCATGTAGAACTTGAAATGATGACCAACAACAAGAAATAGACCTTCATCAAGTGTGACCATGCATATTCTCATAGCATTATTTCTACAAACAATCTCGATCCCATTTAGCTCATGCCACTATATCAAAAAGCTACCTGTAGAACTTTGGAATACATGCCCAATCACTTGGTTGAAAGAATTACTTACAATAGAAGCAATCTTCCAAAGATAAGGCTATGTAGTGAAAGACCAATGATAGCCTCTCAACTTATCCAATATGTCCATATAGCTTTAGATAGGTGGATGAATCAATTCTTAAGATGAAGTGTGATGATCTGCATTAGAATGTGTTCAAGCTCCTTGTTCATTTCTTCAAGTTGTCTCTGGATGTGTGGCTTGTGAAGAATTAGCCAAGAACATAGTATCATGTTTCTCATACACCAAGTTGTATACTATCCTCCACGTGATCTAGCATTAAAGTTGATTGGGAAGATACTTGTTTCCATGAATGTTAAACATTTTTCCCAAAAAGGCTCTTGTGATCTCCAAGAACGAAGCAAAAAGGAAATTTGCTTTTCACTATCTAGTTAGCAAGGCCAACAAAATGAATTTTTTGATGCTCATGTAGAGAAGCACCATCAACTAGTTCTAGTGCTAAAATGTTAGGTAATTGTGATTAGAAACCTATAACCATATTCTCATGACCAAGCATATCAAGTATAGTAATGCAATATCATCCATTTAATAGCTCCATCATTATAATTGATTTATTTATTGGAAAATGAAAGGTAGAGTTATTAATATGAATAAATACTTGATAGAAATAAATAAATATTATTATAATGAATGTTTGTGTAGACAATATAAATTCAATTCCAATTAATACAACAATGCATACCTGCATTTGGTCCAAATCTCACACATGTGGTTTTATTAGAATCACCAATGAAACAATCAAGGAAGACTTTATCAGCAATCAATCAAGGATTTCTAAAATGTAAGGGATTTACCTCCCAACTTAATTTCATACTGTAAAAGAATGAGAGCATTGGGATAATCTAAAGAAGCAAGAAAGATAGTGACATATTTAATAATACATTGAGCCTTGTTTGATGAATGGTCATCCATTTTAGCATGTTTGGTATGGTCATTAATGCATTCAAACCTATCGAGTTGTGCTTAATCATAAAATCAATTATTTGTGGACCTAAATCAATAAGTGTGTGAGTAATATACATTTTAACCATAGGCGTCCAAAGATCTAGATGTTTGAGTATAAAAGCATTAAATAATAGATCTTGTAGGCTTCCATTTTTCATCTCACACAATTCTTGAATCATTAATGTGGAGAGTTTAACACCTCTTATTGCATGATAAATTTCAACACACATATTTATGAGTGCAATGATAAAATTAGATTCAGATTGAAATGTTTCATTATGTGTGTGAATGTTCTCAAGAGGATGTGATTTGCTAAATAGATAAGAAGAATTAAGTTGAGTATCTTTTAAATGATCATATTGTTCTTCTAATTCAATTATACCAAAATCACATCCCTCAGTTGTATTAATAGATTTCAATTGTGATTTGCCAATTTCATGCACATTAATGGACTATAAAGGGATTCTTAAAATCTCATTATTATATGCAGTTTGAACCACCTTATTAGGTAATAAGTTATTAGGCACTGCAGTTGCCACTGGTGACCATGATGAAGTGGATGGTTGATGATATGTATGAAATAATGAAAACGGTAAAATTTGTTATGGATATAGAGTAGATGGTAATAGATAGGATGGATATTGTGGGTATTGCAGAGATGGTTGATATTGTGGTTGCTATGAGTATTCATTTTTCCTTTGGTAGTATAGAGATTGTTTCCATCTATCATACCTCTTAGGTGGAGAAGCATATTGTGAAGAAACATATTGTCTTCCTAATCCAAGAGAATTATAAGACATGTCAAAATCATCAAGCATGCCTGGATCTTCTTGATTTGATGTCTGCGGTTGTCCTTGAGTAACAAAGAAGACCAGTGCACTTTCATCTTTATTTTGTTGAGGCTCACTTACACATTGTGTCTCCTTGACTATGTCTTCTTCATTTTCTTGAGCAACTTTGCATCTACACTCAACTTCTTCATTGCAACAAATAAAACAACAAATGGTCAAATCTTCATCTATTAGTTCATTTTCAAAAATTGATTGTCCCTCTAAAAATTCTTGAATTATTTGTTCTTGCTCATTTATGGGAATGGCATTTGTAGATGTTCGTGACAATGGTAATGGAGAATTAGGAATATCTAATTTGCAGTAATTATGAAAAGGGGCCATAAAAACAATGCTTTATGTTAGCACGATTTCCCCACCAATTTCCTTTTTGGTTTTTAAATTCAAAAGCGAGGGTCTAGGGGTGGCAACCCCCATCGGGGTCAAGGGTAGTGCCCCTTGCAAGGTCCTTGATGAAGGGGGATAAATCATAAAACACACAACAATAGAAATTACACATAGAAAATAGAACTTTCTTTATTGATTTGGACAACTTATTACATTATAGAAGCTCAAATACAATCAGAGGAATCAACCCTCCATAGGCTACAACACATTATAGCTTCCTCTTACAAGACTCTGGAATCATCTACCATCTGTAACCCCAAATCTGCTAGGGTTTCTATTTCTCACCTATTCTTGACTCTACACTTTCTCCCTTAACTCTACTACTGCCCAGGGTTCCCAAAAATGGTTATTAATAGCCTTTTTGGTGGCCAACAACCTAATTTCAAAATTTGCATCTCCCTCCAAAAATAGGTCAACTTCCAGGAGCCATAACTTTTGATTTGGGTGTTCGATTGATGAACCGTTTTATGCGTTGAAAAGCTCATGGAGTACTCTACGCTTTAAGAACCTACTCTATTGGTTCTAATCATTTTTGGGCTCGTACAGGGCCATTTAGTGCCTCAAACTTGAGTTTGAATAATTTTTAGGCATTTTTTTGGGAAACAAAAACTTTAATATCTTTCAGCTCGCAAATGATCTTTGTGTGATTCCTTCACCAAAGGTCTTATTTTTTAGTTATGAAGCTTCTTGTAAATTTTCACTTCAATCCGTGCCTAGATGCAAACTTTCCTAAAATAGCAGGTTGTTATTTTTAGCAGTTTGGAAAAACTAAAAGTTCTATATCATTATTCAAGCAATTATGGAACCAAAACCACAAATTTTAAAAATAAATGGAAAGAACATCAACGATTTTGAAACACATCTTTTTTTAGGTGATGCAAGATTGCCCTTACACCATTGGATGTTCCTGCATCAGTCTTGGGATAGTGCCTTGGGCGTGCTCCCTATCGTGATACAAGGCAGGGTCGAGGGGTGGAGCCCCCACTACCAAGCACATTTTCCTTATTCCATAGCCTTCATATTTTTCATTTTTGAAGAAATTTTCTCTAAAAATTGATGTACTTGAACTACCTTGAAAATGCAACATTTTTATGTTTTTATGTTATTTCTTCAAATTAAATTTAAATTTGCTTCTTGTCCACCAATTTTTCACAGCATGTGGTGTTGATAAATAAATAATTGTTTCCTTTCTAAGATTTACCTACACCACTACTCACAACAATTTATTAATAATAAATTTATCACTACAAACTCTAATCATGCATCTATATGATTTAAAACAATGCAAATTAGGATTAATCACCTAGGCAACACCGGCAATCACACGAGCTTTCTTCCTAATGAGCTGGTCCTAACTCAACTCACCAAGCTAACATGCCTTTAACACCTTTCCTTGAAAATTACACCAAAATGATAGGCCAAAATTGGGGTAGATAATGAAAAAGATTAAATGTTTAATAACTAAATTCAGTTTGGTCTAAGTGTCAATCCAAGGGCAAAAACTTGCGAAAGGTGTCATGGCTATATGCACAAGGGCTATAGGTAGTGAGGTGAGTGTGGATGAAATGCAACTATTCTAATGAAAATGAAATCAATCTTTTAAAATTGCTACAAAAATTCATAGCAATTCTACTACATGAATTAAAAATATTGTTGCTACAAAAACTATTTTAACCTAGTCTCATTACTACAATTACTTACAACAACCATACACAACTAAGAAACATAATATAGACAGATGTTTATAAACTTTAACAAACTATAATAAGTAAAATAAAAGTAAACTATAGAATATAAATAAAACAAAACACATAAAACAATGAATAAAATGTCACCTGTATTTCCTGAGAGGGTGCCCTTCCTCTCAATCCACATGGTGACTAATCTACTACAGAATGCTCTTCAAATTATGTTGCATATATTTATTTCTGTTTATAAAAGAAATATATAATCAATCTATGCTATTGCATATGTTTCCACACTATTACATCTCTCACACTGCTCTATTTTCCAACATATTGATCTATGTCCTTCTGCTATTACATTATTGCTGCCTTCACTCCCTACACTCCCCTCTATCTCTCATGCCATTCCTTATATAAGAAATGAGGCATCTAATAGAAAAATAATACCATTTTCTATTTTCACACCTCCCTTTTATTGTGCGGTTTAAAACTTACAATTTGTAATTACCCACGAATATAGGGGCATGCAGGTATAACAACTTCAAATAGATGAAGTGTTTTATCATTGCCACCAAACATCATAACTAATATATCAACCAGTTAATATAATAATATGGAGATTTATTTTTGGCTTGTGGCAATTACAAAATATTAAAATATAGTTGAAGCAAAAATTGTTTATATGGTAGAATTATTTTATTGGCAAGTGCACCCATGGGTGATAGGAAGTCAATGTTCTCCTCCTCCAATAGCATGTAGTAGGATGTATTTTCCAAAGATAAAATGATAATGCTTATTAGTAAATACAATCTAATATATACTTTTCATATTTTACCCCAAAACTATATCAAATATCACTTATTTATATTTAATCATATACAACATAAAGGTGGTCAAATGATATGATATGGTATGAAAATGGAGTATGAAAGTGGAGACTAAGGTATATAAAAAGGCTTAAAATATAGGATAAAATGGGATGTAAATGTCTCTCATCAGTGGGGATATGTGAGCTCATAGGAATGGATGATGTAGGAATAGTTGATATCATAGGTATATTTTGACCACTTGATGGAAGTATGACATTGGTTGTTTTTTGAGGTTGTGACACCTATAAAAGAAGTAGGTTGATTAGTGGATGTGTTAATGGTGAGGTGTGTCATGACATTTAGGGTTTCATCAACATGTGGTTTGGAAGCTCCTCCTAACAGATTAGGGATATAATTATAATTGGGAGGAAGAAAGGGGGTTATATCAATGTTCGAAGGTATTCGATACCCTGGGTGAAGTATCTATTTGAGTTATTTGTCATGATTGATCTTAATGACATGGTTTACTATTAGTGATGTTCAGGATCCTCTAACCATTTGTCAACTCTCCTCTCATAATCTTTAGAATCATGGTCAGAATGAGTTGGACTTTTGGGTTCTTGCATAGGATTCTTAAATTCATGTGTATATAGAGGGTTTGATGATGGTTTGACTATGTCCTTATAAGGTTTGACTATGAACATGTTGGTGGGCATTCCAAACTTAGGACGAAATCTAGGGGTAATATTAGATGATATAACCCTTCTTCCATAGGAAGTAGACTCTTGATGAGAGTGTTTTGAAGATTCTTGATGTGGTTGTTGAGGGTGGTCTTGTTGGGATTCTTGATGAGATTCCATGATTCTCTTAGTTTGTGACCTTGTAGTGGGCATGAATATGATGACCTTAAGATGAAATATACGGATATTGGACTTGGTTATGACAAGATTTTGGACCAAAAGATATCAAGATGATGACTAGAGTGTGGATAAAATGACAACCAAGATGATGTCAAGATATTTATATGACTTGGATATGAGGGTGACAACCAAGATAAAAAGGATGACACCAAGGATATGAGGATGACGTGGATTTAACTAAGATATGATAGGATAGAATAAAACTGAAATAGCTTAGGACTCACCTAGATTTTTTGTGATTGAAAAAGATGGGATCCACTTCACTACTTAGGGTTGATAGATGCCTAAGCAAGGAGAGGGATAATGATGACCTTTCCACTTGGAGTAGACAAGGCAAGATAGGATAAAAAGAATGATAAAAGGATCTAGGCTAGGCTTGGGAAAATTTTGGATATGATCAAAGGTTTGATTGATGACTTGGTTGACAAATTGATTGATGGATCAAATGATGACTTGGTTGACAAAATTGATTGATCAAAGGATGACTTGGTTGACAAATTAGATAGGTTTGCAAATTGGTGATAAATTTGAGGTCCAAAGGTGGGTTGATTGGCCAAGAGATGGATAGGTACTCACAAGTCCAAAATCAATGTTATGGAGTTGTTAGAGGTCACTATTTTACCCTAAATATTTTTCAATTTTAAGGATTTTTGGATTTTTGGAAAGAAAACAAACACAACAAACACAATGGCTAACTTGACTTAACAAGGAAATTGGTACAAATTTCTTCACGGCTAAAGTGGCTTTTACTGGTATTGCACAAGGAAAACACACCAAGCACATGAAAAAACCTAGAATTATTCAAGCAAGAGTGTCATATCCCATAGACTCACTTAGGTGCGACTTCAATCTCCATGATTAGATAATGGTCATTTCCATCCCTTTGATACCATTTACCATTGCTTGGATAGATAGGGAATGCAAGGTCATGTACCACCTTACACCCCTTACCTTGGAGACAAAAGTCTTGCCCAAAGTTTATTCCATCTCAAACAATGGAGGTAATAGCATGAGCTCTTCTCCCCCTATTGTAGTGATGCACCATAGGATATGATGATCAAAGGGTCTTAACTAGGCTTTTATGAGCTTCTAAGGGAGTCCTCTCAAATACACAAGGTACAATGAGGCCTAAATTTGTGAACACTAGCTTGTTGAAGGGATGTGGCATAAGCGGTTAAGAAAACACCACGTCACCTTATGACTAGAATCACCTGGGGCCCCAAGGATGTCCCAATGACTACACAACTAAATTGAGGTACATCTTTCATTCTCCTCCTTTGATATACCCCACCAGAACACGTGGTTGAGGTCATCCCTAGGGGTGATGAAATCCCCTAGCAGGCCTCCTAAAGGGAAGGAACACTATTCACTTTTGATCCCCAGGCTCGCACGAAGCGCAAGGGGAGAGCATACGTGAGATAATGTCCCTGGGATTGAACAAATAAATGCAAGGATAATTAAGGGGTTTTTGATCTCCAAGATCACCAAAAGGTTTGAGTAGAGAGCATACACCCTTTTCAAAATCCAAAAACAAAGAAAACAATGTTTAGTTACTATCCCCCTAAATTAAACTATGTGCCTAGATTAGTGATAAAATTTTTATCTTTGACATACAAATCTGCACACAATGTGTTAGTAGTTTCAATGTTTTTATCTTTGCAAGCAAATTTGCAAAAGATTTGTGAGTGGTTTCAATTGGTTTGGTCTTTGACATGTGAAAGCTACAAACAAACGTTAAGCGAAAAGAGCCAAATCTGATAAAATCTAAAAATGATGAATTGAAATAGTAGAATAAGGTAGATGAATAGATTCTACATGAAATTCTATGCCATTTCAAAAAAAAATGTCAAATTTCATGAAGTTTTGCAAAAGATATGCTCAAAAGAAGTTTACGAACAAAGCTCAACTTAAAGTGATTATACCTAAAAAATACGATGAAATATGCTGATGAGGTTGACACTGCTATGAAACTGGGCAAACCATCTTTCCAACACTTATAAAAATGCAAAAATCTGACACTCCTAGCCCAAGTTACGTCAGTTTGAAAAAAAAGAACTATTTTAGTATGTGAAGGCAAAAAAGGGAATGTCTGGTAGTTAACGTAAAATGATAGCAGTTTACTGACTGTGGTCACATGTACCTACAAATTGCTAGCAGAAATAGTAAATGTTAATGTTTTCCATTATAAAAAAGAAAAGAAATAAATAAAACTAATATTAAAGTTAAAACCTAAAACTAACAAATTAAAACTAAAATATTTAAAACTTAAAAAAGAATCTAAAAGATTAAACCTAAGGCCTAAATATTAATTAAATGGATAAGAGGATTAGGTGGTGGGAAGATTTGGGTGGAGCAGAGGCTGGGAGAAGTGGTCCCAGGGGGCGGGAAGAGGAGGCAGGGAGTAGGGAAGACTGGTGGCGGGGGTTCGATGGAATGTGGGAGCGGAGAGGAGGTAGGAAAGGGATGGCGGAAGGGTTTGGGAGTAGTGGGAGTCGGGAGTGTAGGGGGAATGGTAGAGGGGGGCTAAGAGTGGTGGCTAGGGGAGGTGGGGTAGGGAAGGTGGAAAGGGAGTGATGACGTGGGAAGAGTGGGAGATAGGGGTGGTAGGAGGAGGGATGGGATGCAGGAGGGCAGAGCTCAGGAGGCAAGGGGTGGCATAGGGTTTAGGGTTTGCTTTTTTTGTTTTTTATTTTTATTTAAAAAAAATTAAATAGAGGAAGCCCTTGCAGGCCATATAGATCCGTACGCTATAGGTCTGCCAAGGGCCTAAAACTAAAAAAGTTTTCCAAAATTTTCTAGTAACTGAAATATGAAGTGTTTTATATAAAAAATTACCTGTGAGCCCCTCTGGACTCAACAACAAGGTTAGTTTCATTGTGGGAGGCATCATGTGAAAGTTAACTTCTGGATCTTCACCAAAAAGAAACTAGATCTTTAACAAAAAGGATCATAAATCTTCAAAAGATTGGGGTTAGATTACTGGGCATGCCAGAATGAGATCCATAAAAATATACAAAGCAAATAACATAAACCTGCAAATCAAAATGAAATGTAAATACTTTCAAACCTTGCATGAAATCAGACCTCAGGTAAGACAAAATGGAGTGCACTGAAGCTCCATTGATTTGTCCTCTTGGATGAATTTGTGGGCTACTCATACAACCAACATAATTCTGTCATGAAAATAGGAAAATATGAAATGATATGAGTGTATGAAAATGTGTGAGGGTTTGAAATGGAAAAGGAAGTTTGATTTATAGAAGGAGAGGGAATTAAATGGATGGCTAGGATTAGAAGGGTGAGGGATGAGGTGGATGGACATGATTGAAATTCAAACTTAGTGTTTACAACGCACCATAAATGCATATGACATGTGACCAAAATTAGGAGGGGAGTGGGAATAAATGGGATTTTTAATTGATTTTGGAGAGAAAGTGCTTATGACGCACAATGAATGAGGTTAAAAATAGGGATGTGAGTGGGGATAAATAATTTAAATAATAAATTTATTTAAATTATGAGAGACATGTGGAATTTAAATAAATATTTAATTTATTTAAATTAGATGGTGGAGAAAAATAGGATTAGATAAATAAGATTTATTTAAATTTGGTGCAAATGGAGAACAAATTGAATTAAATAAATAAGATTTATTTAATTTGATGTAAGAAGAGCATAAATGGATAAGAGGAAATAGTTAAATACTATAATTTATTTAACTAATGGGAGTGATGTAAGGGGTCATGAAAGGGGACCTAGGACAAGGTATCACTAAGTGTCATAAGAGGGTGCAAGGGAATGTCGAAAAGTAATGTCATAAGACATGGTCCAATTTAGGTGTCTACAATTATTATATGGAGGTATAAGGCTAGATATAATTGGAGATTGAGGATATTTTTATAATATTTGTTATTTTGTAATATTTGTATTGATAGTTTCTATTCGAAGGTAAATTATAGCATTTATTGAATTAATTTTTTCCAAGGAATGATCAATTAAATATTTGATTTTTTTTCATTATTAACATTTGGATTTATGTAAATAGTGTTTTCCATATTTTTCACAATTTCACTATTAGAAAATTTATTTATTTTACTTTTTATTAGCTGTTATGCTTTTCTTTTCAAATGAGCAACCTCATTGCTTGTTAATTTTTTCAAAAAAATATAATTTTCTAAGTATGCAAACAATAAATGAATGGCAGTGCAAGATGAAGAAGAATTAAATAATGATGTAACAACATAGTTAAATGTGAAATGGATAATGGGGGCATCTATAGTGCCTTCATAAATAAATTTAAATAAAACATACACATATACATCATAATTCTAACATGTAGTCATATTTTATAATTTCCAAAAAAAAGAAGACTTGAAGAAGAAAAGTTTGAGAAGTGAGAATAGGCTTTTATATGGAGAAGGTACATTTCATCTAATGCTATTGCAACATTTTCCTAGTCCTTTTTGTGTCTAGTTACTAAATTTCAATGAGACACAAGAGTTTTGACATGACCCAAATAACTATTAGAGAAAATTATGTGTTGGTTCAAATCTACATATTTCTATCTTTCTTTTTTAAGTTGTAATATAGGAGATGTTTGAAGGTGTAAGAACATGGCACACACATATGTATAGAAGGACCCAACAGAATGACATAAATTCCCCTAAGGAGCTAAGCCAACAAGTTAACCATCACTAGGAAGTAGGCCATAAGAGCTTTCTTTAGAGAGATGCCCTCGATTAGGTTTCCCTTCCCATTTCATTTTATAAAGCATTGAACACACCCATTTTTATTTATCCTAGATTGGTTTGGTACTAGTATTAATGTTGTAGTGTACATTAGAAGCAAATGTGTATCCTTGTGAGCTTGAGCTAATGAGAGGGCTTAGAGAAATAACAACTAAGCATCTAGGGTGAGCTACAATATTAAATTCTATTATATTCCCTTAATTATCTCATTCAAGTTTTTGTTATATGAATAAGTTGGGGTTCTCTTCTTTGATAAGAACTTGATGACTAGTTTAGTTGACAAGGGCTAGTTCTTGAATGTATTGTTGAAGCTGATAAATTCTAATAACACCATTGTTAGGAATTTATGACGCAAATAAAACTCACACTCATCTGCTTACAAAATCAATCACAACATTTACACAAATTACTCAATCATAACCTGATTCAAAGCACCACAAATTCACACCCATACAACAACAATGAATGTATGTCAAGTTTATTTAATTCAAAAATGCACAAACATTATACAAACAAGGACTTCAATGGCTTTCTCAATTACATGGAGAAATTATATCTCCTTCTTCACACTCTCATGGTTCTTCATTTCACAAGATCCTTATAGGTTGAGCTCTCTCTTACCAACTCGCCTTGATAAAATACCTAACTTCTACCTCTCTTAGATGCCTCAGTATTTTCTTCCTTGACACCAATGAGCCCTTTCTCCTTGTTTCTATGTCTTCTTCTTATCTCTTTCCCCAAGTGGCACTCCCCATTCAACAAGGATTGATGGGTTTTTTTGTTGAGCCTCCTATGAGGTGCTCTAGAGTGATTCATTTTTGTGAGGCAGCTTTAATGCTTCTTATACTTTTGTCTTCACATGCCCCAAAATTATTAGATGCTAGCTTAGAGAAGATCAAGGGATCACTGCCCTTAGTCTTTTTCCTTCAGACACTTTTGAAACAGACTGTGATATTTGATTATTCTAGCCTTTGCAATCATCATGTAGAGGAGGAACTATCACCCTTTGCAAGTTGCAAAGTCTAAACTGACCAAGAGTTTGAAAAGTGCCCATCCCACTAAGTTATGGTCATTATGAATTATTAGACACTTGCATTATCCAACTTCAATATGACTTTTTCAATAATATCATTCTTTTGGCATGTGATCATGTCTTCCAAGAGGGGTGATGCCTCTTGTTTTAACTACAAGCGAGACCTAACTGTAGAAAAGAAGACCTTCCAACTGCATACCGTGGGATGGCGATTAAAGGTTACATGAACACAACACATTCCGCTAGCCCGCCAAGAACAAACCTGTTGCAAATATGTGCCTAATCGGTGTTGTCATTGATGTCAAGATATTCTTGTTGTCATTGGTGTCAACATATTCTTGTTGTCATTGGTGTCAACTGTATCCCATTTTGGAAGACTTATATGTTGAGGATATTGAGAAAATTAGCCTCTCCAAAAGAAACACGTGTTACATATCTCTCTATAAGAGATAGTGAAGACATTGCAGTTTAGTGAAGTAGATTGCTCTGCATTCCTAGTGAGATGAAGATCAAAGTCTGTGGACCAAAGGGTGTTGTAAAGGATTGTCTGAAGTTGCTCCAGTTAAGATTTGAGGGATCCGCATGAAGAATTGGGGAAGTTATGGCCATTTGAGTAGAACCAGGTTTTACAAGTGTTCAAAGGTGACAGAGTGACAGGAATTTGGTCTGGATTGATCCACATTGAAATATTATGATCTACAGATCTAGAGGTGTGTTTGGGATGTCAGTGTGTATCCTCAACTCAAATGGTTCGTGGTTTGGAGGTCTGCAAGCAATCTTTCTAGTGTGATAGTCACGGCAGTTGGTGTTCTTATGTTCTGGTATGAAGATGTAAGTGATTCTAGTGATTTGAGGTGGTGTGGTTGTTCTTGTTGATTTCATTGTGCTTGTAGAGATCTTTGGATTATGTGCCTAGTGTGTTGGTGATCTGCATTAAGGTTTGAGCTTGTGATTGAATATTTCTCTTTGGATGTTGCTGTTCTTTCCAGTCTTGGCCGACTAGATGCTTTATGCATGTTGTGGATGATCTAAGAAAGGTTCTATGAAATATGATGTGTTGTTCAAGGAAGATTTAGATCCTAACTATGTTTGGCTAACAGTATAGTAATTCGCATTAAGTTAGTGCCGACCTTGATGTTTATTCCAAGGTTGATGAAGCATATAAATATGTGTGGTTGAGTTGTGGAAATGCATCCTTGTGCAAAAATGATAAGATCCTAAGAAAGGAAGAAAAGCAGAGCAGAAGAGGAAGAGCAATAAAGAATGATGAGATAGAAAAAAAGTATTTGGGGGAAGAGTAGAAGTGTTGTACGCATCAATGGAACTAACCTTGGCATGAAGAAGATGTTGTTATCTAGTTCAATCTTTCTGTGATAAACTTATAAATATTTCTATAGGCAGTGAGCCTCTTTTGAGCAGTGAGCTCTGGGTAGTGTGCCCAAAGGCAAGTGCCTTCCCATTTTTTCTATTCTTTTAACAGAGAATAAATGTTGTGGGTTAATCCCCACCGTGGTTTTTCCCTTAACCGGGTTTCCACGTAAAAATCCTAGTGTTATGTGTGCTGATTTTGTTTCTGCTTATGTGTTGGTGATTCATGCTTTCATGGTTATATCATTCATATGTTAATAAGTGGTAAAGATGTTTAATTATAGCAAAGAAGAAAAGTTTTGTGACAACTGATTCACCCCCCCTCTCAGTTGTCTGCCCTTATTTCAGCAAGACCAAGCACCCACAGGGTGTGATAAAGGTACTAAATAAGAAGTTAATGCTACCATTGTCGAGGAAAGTTGATTCTATCCATTCTTGTTGCTGTTGAAGTCTTGTGAACTTGAGAAATGCCAAAGAAAACCAAGTAGAACAAACCAAAAACAAATTGAAATCAAACCAAAAAATGATTTTGGGTGGTGTTGATCGCTTATGCACTCATGTGCTCTTGCACCAGACACGTTGGGTAAGAGAAATGTTCCTTGAGTTGATAAACTTAGGAACATTGATAGGTGCATGGGATGGTAATCCCATGTTTATTTTTAATCCATAATTTCTCCTTATCTATAGGAGCCTTCCCTATTCTTCTCAACCTCAACACCCAAGCCACCACCATGGGTGTCATCCTGTTTCTCCAGAAAACTCCTTACTGTAGGTCCATGTATGTGACCACCACACCCCTTTAAACTATTATCTTTCACTCCCTTATTGCGCTGCTACGTAAATCAGACTCCAATCCACTCTTTGCTCTGGAAATATGTCCTTTGAATGGTTGCAACTCATTGCACTCAGCTTGTTCCTTTTCCTCTATTTGTTGCTTCTCTGCACTATAACAAACAATAGCGCTAGAATCTTTCATTTGTTTCTCCTTCTCCTTTAGAGAATTCAAGATGAACTTTTGTTCATCTTTTTGAATGGTATACACATTCTTCCTACCATCTAGATGGTTTCCCTATCAAACTGCCATGGCCTACCCAATGACACATGACACGTAGTCATATGCATCGCATCACACAACACGTCATCTCTATAAGAGCCAATCTAAAAATTAACTAAATATTTCTCACTCAGTCATCTCATGCTCATTCTGCAACCAAGAAACCTTGTATGGACTAGGATGCTTACTCCTTTTAAAATTTAACTTTTCTACCATCTCTTTTGAAACTAAGTTATCCGTACTATCACTATCTACTATAACCTTGCAGCAGTTACCTCCAGCCTTACACACAGTTCAGAAAAGATTCCTTCTTTGGGATGGCTTCTCCTCATCTACCTTTGGATTCTCCAACACTCTCCTCATCATAAGTGATTCAACTTCTTCTAGATCTTCACCTTTTGGTGATGCTTCACATTGCTCATCTTCTTGTGCCAAGTGATTTCTTGCTGTACTCTTCTTATTGACCCCTTGTATTTGATGACATTCAAAGGCACGATGACCAACTTCTCCACACTGGTAACATCAGAATGGAAACCCTCTACTATTGCTACCACATCCTCTGGCTGAAACCTCCTTTTCCTTGGTGTTTTGGCCCATCTCCATATCGGGCTTGAATTCTTCTTCAATTTGCTCCCCTTTACTGCTTCTCGCTTGTCCCTTGTCAGTTGTAAATCTTCCCCGACCTTTGGAACTGTTCATTTGCCTCCTCACCAATTTCTCCTCTACCTTTAACACATATTGGTATGCTTCCTCAATTGTGGTAATTTTTAGCATACTCATCTCATCTTGAATATTAAACCGCAAGCCATTCACATACCTAGCTACCTTCTCTCTATCGATTTCATGCCTTCCAGATCAAATGGTCAACTTATAAAACTCCTCCATGTAGTCCTTTACACTTAGGTCCTTTTGCCTCAGCTTTTGTAGTTTCTTGAACAACTCCATCTCATAATCCCTAGCAATAAATGTTTTCTTCAATCTCATCACCATCTAATTCCATCTTGTTATCCGAGGATCTCCATCCATTTCCCGTTCTCTCTGTAACCCTTTCCACCATAGTGCAGCATGCCCTTTCAATTTTGTTTGGGCTATCTTCACCTGCTATGGGTCTCTTATGTCCTCCATTTCAAAGTACTCCTCCAGTTTCCAATCTAATCAATTAACTCTTTTGCATTTAATGTTTCATAGAAATTTGGCACATCTACTTTATTGCTCTTTGTTATTCTCGAAAGAGCTCTCAAAAATCTCTCTTCTCTTGCATCCTCTGGTCATTCTTCTCCTTCTTCTTCCCTTCCCTATTCTTCCTCTTCAGATTCATCTTCATTCTTAGAATCTTTGGCATTACCAGTAGCTAGTCTCACTTCATTTCTGATATCTTCCACTAGCATGTCTCAGGACTATTCCAACACTGCCTCTATTCTGGGTATTCCTCTTCATGGTGACATCTCTGTCAATCAATGACTTTAGCTCTCAATCATTTAGGACTCCACACACATCCACAACAATCCTCTTGAGCACTCCTCAACCGTTACTCACTCCCACAGATCCTAGTGGATACTCTCCACACTTAGGATAACTAGCTCCAATACCCATTGACATAGACAAAACTCACACTCATCTGCTTACAAATCAATTACAACACTTACACAAATTACTCAATCATAACCTAATTCAAAGCACCACAATTTCACACCCATACAACAACAATGAATGTATGTCAAGTTTATTTAATTTAAAACTGCACAAACATTATACAAATGGGGCCTTCAATGGCTTTCTCAGTTACATGGAGAAATTATATCTCCTTCCTCACACTCTCATGGTTCTTCATTTCATAAGATCCTTACAGGTTGAGCTCTCTCTTACCAACTTGCCTTGATGAAATACCTAACTTCTACCTCTCTTGGATGCCTCAATATTTTCTTCCTTGACACCAATGTGCCCTTTCTCCTTGTTTCTTCACCTTATCTCTTTCCCCAAGTGACACTCCCCATGCAACAAGGATCGACAATTTTTTTTGTTGAGCCTTCTATGAGGCATTCTAGCTTCTTGTTTTTGAAGTGATTCATTTTTGTGAGGTAGATTTAATGCTTCTTATACTTTTGTCTTCACATGCCTCGAAATTATTAGATGTTGGCTTAGAGAAGTTCAAGGGATCGTGTTGTGTGGTTACACAACACGCCCCATTTTGACTTGGCAAAACAGGGACCCAGCTTTTGTTTTGGCTTGTGTTGTCTGTTTCTGGCGGTTTTGGTAAAAATTTCAGTCAGGTGCATCATCATCATGAAGGTCAGGGTGAGGTAGGTCATCATCATGAGGTTAGTTTGTCAAAGTTTATATTTTGTTTCTATGACTTCATGGTTAGAAAGAGCTTGAAATTTCATGCAGGTTTGCCTTTTACATCACCTGAAAATTCGTCCATATGAGGGAGTTGTGAGCAGTCAAAGTTTTGGTCAAACCTGATAATTGCTATATGAACATCATCATCATGATATTTGGAAAGCCTCCCGATAATATCCTGAGGTCGAAACATCCGGACGTCAAGTTTAAGTCGTAGTAATCTTTTCCCGTTAGGCGGTCTTTTATATCGCCTAAGGTCATCATCATGATCTTACTCTATCACCCGGTGAATATCATGCAGTCCCGAAACATCCGGACGTCAATCTTAAGTGCTAGTGTGTTTTACCCGTCGAGTAACCTTAGAAACATTGCGAGCATCATGATATTCTAACATCATCTTCATCATGATATTGTCCAACATTGCTAGCATCATGATATTCTCGCATTGCGAGCATCATCATGATATTCCAGCATCACCCGATGTGATAATATCATGCTGATGATCATCGTCACCTTACTTAGAGAAATCTGCCATCTGCATAATTTGCGCGCGCACGACCAAGTCTTGGTGATCAACATCATCATGATATTTCGAGACCCGACATTTCCTAATATCCTCCTGACCTCCTTTTGCGTGATCATGATGATCACCTTATCTTTCGAAGCGGAGGGTGTTTTTTCATTTCCTTAGTCTTGTGGACATCATCATCATGATCTTGTTCGTCTCTCCCAGCAGTTCGTAATATCATCCTGCCGACAAGTATAAACTTTTGCGAATATGATGATGACGATGACGTCATCATCACCTTTTCCTTCGGCAGGATATTTTCCAAGGCGTGATCCTGTTCGCCAATATGATGATGACGATGACGTCATCTTCGAAGATTAACACAAGCCCCGGATATCCTGATGACGTCATCAGGACTTTCAGCAGGATCATATTTTTGATCGCCCAGTGCGAATATGATGATGATGATCATCATCATCCTGATCTTTCGAGCGGATTGCCTTGGCCGAAAAGGGGGTCATGCTGCTTTCATGACCTGATCATCTTCCTTAGAGGGGAACCCGATATTCCATTTACCTCCTGATTTTAACGAACATGACGATGACGTCATCCCTTTGCATTTTATCCAAGCCTGATGATGACGATGACGTCATCATGATTTTCCTCACCGGCAGGATCATTTTCCAAGTCCTCCTGTTTGTCTTCATCATGATGATGATGACGATGTCTTTCTTTCCCGAATGTGCAAGAGCAAAACATCCTGATGTGCTTTTCATCAGAGTATTAGGAAAGGAGGATCATCATATTTTGTGATATCCTGCGGCCACTTTGAAGTATATAGTTGGTCATCATCATGATTTTTGGCGTCGGTATAACTGTTGCCGTCGGCCTGAGAAAAAATTGTCACTCTGATCATATGTAGTCACGCCGATGCAGATATGATGATGATGCAAAGCCGGTTTCTAAGGATGGTTGAAAGGCGATTATTTCCTTGTTTATTTTGAGATCATCATCATCATATTTTGAACCCGATATACAAGAAAATGGGCAAAAACATGAAGCGATAGAAATTTGAAAGCCCGACTGCCTGATTTTGGTCAACGAGGGTTGACCTGGTTGTTTTCATGCTGTTTATGCGTTTAGTGCATATTTTTCACAGGTAAGACCTGTTTGCCTGTAGCTGCACATTGGGAGGTATGTTTAATAAAACGTTTTACTTCCTGCTGTTTATCCACATGATGATGATGAACTTAATGTTTGTCTGTTTACTTGCAGGAAGTCATGATGCTGCTAAAGCTGAACGTTGAAATCATGATGATGCTACTGAGGCTGAGCATTACAAAGTTGCGCATAGAGTCAACATGGACCAGACATGAAGAGGATATTGTCAAATATGCTGTACGCCAACTGGAGACCGAATCAAGTTGAAGATGCTGGAATATTCTGTGCCAGCTGTACATTTGCCAACTGATGAAGCATGTGCTTTTCATCTGGACCGTTGTTTGTTATGAGAGGATCCTGATCCTTGGATCATTGTAACCGTTTTCTGGCAGTTGTTCTATATAACATCCAGAGCTTGTCATTTTAAAAGAGGGAGATATACATTAGAATACACAGACGCATTTGGCGCACAAGTCAATTACTGTAGAATAAGTTAGGAGATCGGATTACTGAGACTAATGAGGATAGAATTGTTGAAATGTCAAGGTTTTTTCTTCAGATCACTGTAAATGTACCTGTTCTTGAGCATACTGAATGAATATGAAGTTCTAGATTACATCCTGATTGTAAATTTTACGTAATCTTCTGTTGATTTCTGGATATGTACTGGTGAATGCTGTGTTCAACTGGAAGCGCTTTCATTTCATTACATGTTGTTGTCAACTTTCCTTTGAAGCTTTGCACTAGATCATGCGGATTTGTGGAATGTCCTGGTGAAGTATGATTTCTAGTTTTCCTTCTTTTCATTGCAAGTATGGGATCTTGTATGTGAATCAGTGATCTAAGTCCAGTAATTTTAGGAATCTCACTCTCTAACCCTTTTCCTTTTTTCAATTTCATTAATTCATCACCATAACTGCAAATCATGATAAATAATAAGCAGAAACAGTGAAATATGCTGAAATCCCGTAGGTAACTGAAGATCCTTAGCATATTTGGTTAAATGCATGTAGTATTGAAAATATCATGCAAGGAATCATAAATAATGGTAGAAATCATGCAAATATCAGCCTGTATGCACATTATTTGACTAAATTTACAGTGCAGAGGTAGAATTGTTGGAGACTTATGCAGAGCGAACATCCAGAGCAGGATATTTGAAGATGATGATGATGAACAGTGTAGAAACACGTAAGGCCCCTGAATGGAAAACAGCAGCACACATCAACCACTGAGTAACGTTAGTAGATTAAGACCTAATCAACGGAGACTTGGGATCGTGAATTCTTTGAATTCATCGTATCTTTCAAGATGAGTAAAGGTTGTTGTGTAACTTTTATTCTATGTTTGTGAATGACTAACATCATGACCAACATAAATTGGCGCTAGAAGGAGGGCCAAAGGATTGAAGATCACTTTCATCATCAGTACTTTCCAGGTTTGATAACGCTCAGAGTAAGGTAACTTCAGATCATTTGTGAATTTCATCAAATTGTGTAAATATTTGCTGCGACAAGTTTGTATTTGCACATTCTGTGTAAAGATTTCCAAATTTCATATAAATATTGCAAGCTTTACAGTAGATTTCTTTAGATTCACTAAATATTGGCCAAAGATGCATAAATTTGTTCAAGCTTTGAGGATTTGAGCCTTAGACACGTGAGATCTGGTGCTGCCGGTCGAAATATCCCAATATCCTGTCATATTTGCAGTATCTTCGCAAATATCGCGTAAATATTTAGTCTGATTTGCAAGTTGACCGCAAATATCACCTCGTCCGGTGGAATCCAGCCAATATTTGCAAAGTTTCAGATAATTGGCCTCC
Source organism: Cunninghamia lanceolata (assembly GCA_027924645.1). Taxonomy (NCBI): domain Eukaryota; kingdom Viridiplantae; phylum Streptophyta; class Pinopsida; order Cupressales; family Cupressaceae; genus Cunninghamia; species Cunninghamia lanceolata. Next base: position 5,344,607 of record BSBN01000976.1, on the reverse strand, counting down.
AAATCGAGAAATCCTGGCTCACAGGATAAATACCAGGTCTAGACATAGTGAAATTTTCGAAGAATTACCTGTTAGAGGTTTTAGACCTAAGACTGTAGACGTCCACCATACTCCAGAGTCTAGTGCGTCCAGAACTTCACCAGGATCTCCTCCTATAACTCCTGTTGGTTTGCAAATACCTTCAGGTATACCAGTGACACCTTCTGTTCAACCTCAGGGTATACCTTTAGTCCAACCTCAGCCAACTGCACCACCAGTTCAGCCCCCTCAGGTTGCAATGTCGTTCTTTGCAGCCGAATCACCATTGACCTTTACTGCGTATCATGAGTTACCAAAGTATCCGGACAAGCTTTGTCCAAAATACCATCCTTATCAGGATGCGGATGATCATATCAGGACGTTTAAAGAAGCTTGCTGCAGAGCCAGAATAGAGCATCAGGATGTGGTGTGCAGATTATTCCCTTTTTCCTTAGGGGAAGAGGCTTATAATTGGTTCATCAGTCTTGGTCAATCTTCTGTAGGTTCGTGGGCTGTCTTAGAGAAGGCTTTTCTTGACAGATTCAAGGTCCCTATTGATCCATCCATGAATTACCACCTGTTTGCCACAATTAAGAGATTGGAGCATGAACCTATTGCAAATTTCAATGCTAGGTTCTAGAAAATGTTGTCCAAGCTAGTTACCCCATATGTGGTGGCTGATGATGCTGCCAGAAGTATTTATTATTCAGCCCTGGATCCATTAACCGCCATGTTCATCAGGAGAACACATCCTGCGATCACTACATTGACAGGAGCTTTTCAAGAAGCTATCAAGGTAAATCAACAGCTGATACCTGCTCCTACTCCAAATATAGCATTCCCTGCTTTGCCTGGCATGCAGTCACAATATCCAACACAGTATCCTGCAGCTTATCCTTTGCAATATCCTGCACAATATCCAAATGGAGCAGTGATGCCCCCAGCAATCATGCCTGCACCCTTGCAAGTACCTCCATTGAGTATCATGCCTCCTCCTAATGGAAATGGCCAATTGCCACAATATCCTGCACATACTCAGACACCTCAGGGTACAGATCTATCCCACAATAACCATGGATCTTCCTTTTTCCAGCCTCAGCCTGAAAATGTAGTGGCCAAAGCTCAAGAGGAGAAAGAGGAAATCAAAGAAATTGCTGCTCAGTTGAGAAAGCTCACCACAGAAGTAACACACTTGAGAAATCAAGGGTTTTATTCACAGTCAGGTCAGAATAGGAGTTATTCCAATGACAGACCAAATTACCCTGACAGAGGATACAACAATAACTTCAACAGTAATGTTGCAAATAACAATAATCCTCCTAGGCAGCCTAGAGTGTGGAACTCCAGGCCAAATAATGGTTCATTACCATCACCCCTAGACAATCAGCCTCCTGGTGAAGCCAAACAGACTACTAGAGTCAATCTTGCTGAGGCAGCCCTTACCAATTGGTGCAGGATTCACAACACCAATGCACATGCAGAATTAGATTGTCCACAATTTAGGATTGCTGCCAGCATCTTTCAGACTGAAGTGTCTAATACTTCTGGAAATCCACCTCAGGCAGAAGGAAATGAAATAGTTCCTTGTGGATATGATTCAGCTTTTGTGCTGGAAACCTACACTAATCAGCCTCATCAGGATTATAATCAGACCTGGGAAGAATCTGCCTTAACCTTTGAAGCAAATTATGTCTTCCCTTTTGAGGATGAAAATGAACCTACAAGAGAGCATGAGTAAGTACATGCATACCAGCAGCAATACCCTGGTAAGCACAATTATAACCTGAGGAGTAATGCCAACAGACCTGCCGGTCCATTGACATCATCTCTACCTCCAAACAACTTCAACACACCTCCTGATCCTAAGGCTAGCAATAACCCTGGGTTCCCTAAGGTGAATGCTCAGTACTTGTCTCCTCAAAACACAGTAACAAAAGTTGCAAATGCACCTCATGAGTCTGACAAGTTAGTCAGCTATTTGGCTGATGAAATGAAGAAAATCAAGATCAGCCTGTCCCTATCTGAGTTACTGAAAACTCCTGCCATCAAAAGGGCATTCATGAAGTCGCTAGATGATCCTGCTTCTAAAGAGGATAATCACCTTTCGAGTCAATCCAATAGCAGAGACCATACTGCTAAAGATAGCACTGTCAAGCCCAAAGTGTCAGCCACAGTCCAAGCTGCTGAAACCTCTCACATGACCTTGTACAGAGACAAAACTGAATCACCTCCGTTTCTCCTCACCATAAGAATGTTCAGTAAGAATTTGCACAACTGCTTAGTTGATTCAGGAGCCTCAACTAATGTTATGCCTTTGTCAATATGCAACGCATTAGGACTGCATCCTGCTAAATCATTAAAGAAGGTCACTCAACTGGACAAGACAGAAGTAAGTGTCGTAGGAGAACTCACTCATATTCACATGCAGCTAGCGTCTGATCCTAGGATCCAGTATTACATTGACATTCAGGTAGTTGACATACCTGATACATATGGGATGTTGCTTAGCCGGGACTGGTCTAAAACGCTTAACGGATACATGTCCACAGACTTCAGTCACATGTGGTTGCCATGGAAAGGTATACCTAATCAGATCAGGATTGATGCTGAGCCTAGGATGAAACATATGATCACAGAATATAACAGAACAAATGAGATCATGTATGTAAACGTAGAACCTGGAGTTTATCACATCAGGCCGCAAACTGTCCAAATAGAAGAGGTCCTGATGTTTGATGTTCATCATCATCATGATGATGATTATCATGAGGATATGCCAGTTGTAGAACTTAATAATGATCCTGATAATGAGAATGAAATAGATCGCTTCAGGGATTTTCAGATGCATTTATCTACTCAGATAAAACGTTGTCAATTATTAAATATACCTGCTAATGATATCTTGATTGACGGATGGTGCAGATTGCATGGAGAAGCACACTCGGAAAAGACTTGCGAACCATGCTTGGACATGATCATGCTGGAGCAGACGTATAGTGAAGCATCATCATCATATTCTGAGGTGAGTGCTACATCTGATGATGATGATGATACTAATTTTTATTTGTCTTCTGCAGGAACAGAAGAGTCAACGGATCCTGATGAGGATCATATCCGAAAAACAGAAGAGATCCTGGTGTCCAATCAGACAAATGATGCGAGAAAGGAAAAGATCACTCCTGGTAGTGATTGCTTCATGGAACCGGATTACGAGTTGTCTGATGAGGATAAAGGCAGTGACCTGACGAAGTTCGAGGAATTTCTGGTCAAGGAAATAAAAAAAATGACACAACAGTGTAGATCTCCCCAGGAGGTTTTAATCAAAAGTTGGTGTAGGCTGCATGAGGCACCCCACTCAGAAACCACTTGCTCACTGTGCTTGCACATTTTGAAGAAGCATGCAGTTGTATGTGCTGAACATCATCCTCCTGCTAGGATTGAAGAGAAAACAGAAAAGCCATCAGGCTCATCAGATAAAGGAAAGAGGAAGCTTGAAGATGACACACCTAAGTTAAGGTGGATATCAGGCGGAGCAGCAGCCAGAGCTGCAAAGAAAAAGGAAAGTTCAAATAAATGTCCTGCTGAAGATAAGCCTTGGATCCTGAGGTTTGATGGATCCAAATCCAAGCAAGGTTCTGGAGTAGGGATTGATCTTACTGATCCATCAGGGAAATCCCATTTAGCAGCTTACAGACTACAGTTCCCCTGCACTAATAATGTCACAGAGTATGAAGCTCTGATTCATGGACTGTTGTTTGCACATAAGAAGAAGGTGAAGATCCTGCATGTCTTTGGAGATTCAGAACTAGTTGTAAGACAAGTAAGGGGAATTTACTCTTGTAACTACAGAAAGCTGTCAAATTACAGACATCGTGTGTGGGACCTGATTGAAGACTTTGATGCCTTCAACATCGTTCACGTGCCAAGAGAACAGAACCAAAGGGCAGATGCACTTGCTCAGGCCGCCAGTACGCTGGAACCACTGTCTATATCTGGTCTGAAGAGATTTGCAGTAGAATTGGTATCAGTACCTTCGGTACCTGACAATGTGACCAATCTCCAAGTGTTTGATGATGATCAGCACATCCTGGATTTCATATCAAACAGAGATGTATTTGAAGCTCAGATCATAGATGAAAATGGTATGGAAGATCATGTCTGGGAAGAAGATGAGATTTTAGAGTTGCCTGGCAACACAATTCCCAAAGGTATGATTGAGTTAGAAAGAGCCTTTGATCTGGATAATATGCTCAAGCATAAGGATCTGCCTAAGGCAGATGGAGGTCAATATTCACAGGTGAATATTGGACAAGCTGATGACAAGAAGAATGTCTTGTTGGGTAAGGTTTGTACACCTGAAGAGTTAGATGGAATAACTCAAGCCCTTAAGGATTATATACATGTAATTGCATGGACTTATGACGAGCTGAAGACGTATGACACTTCTGTCATAACTCATACTATACCCCTCAAGCCAGATGCAAAACCTTTCAGACAGAAGCAGAGGCCAGTCAATGCTCTGCTTGAGCCCATCATCCTTGAGGAGGTTAAGAAATTGTTAAATGCCCGGATAGTATTTCCGGTAAGGCACTCCACTTGGGTGGCAAATCTGGTACCAGTCAGGAAGAAGAATGGAGACATCAGATTGTGTGTGGATTTCAGGAACCTGAACAGAGCATCAGAAAAGGATAACTATCCTTTGCCCTCTTTGGATGAAGTTCTGCAGATGGTAAATGGAGCCAAGATGATGTCCTTCTTGGACGGTTTTTCAGGATACAACCAAGTGATGGTTGATAAAATTGACAGATTAAAGACTGCCTTCACCACAAAATGGGGGATATTTGCATATAGACGTATGCCATTTGGATTGATAAATGCTGGAGCTACATTCCAGCGAGCAATGGACATAGCCTTCAGAGGCTTAATAGGAAAATGTATAGTCATCTACATGGATGACCTGACAGTGTTCTCTAAAGAAAGGGGAAATCATGTTGCTGATCTCAGAAATGTGCTAAAGAAATGTGAAGAATATGGAATATCTTTGAATCCCAAGAAGTGCATATTCGGGGTCACAACAGGAAAGTTACTAGGCCACCTGATCACAGAAGATGGGATTATCATTGATCCTGACAGGGTGGAATCTATTATGAAATTACCACTTCCAGGAAGCAAAAAGGAGCTTAAATCTTATTTTGGTAAGATAAATTTTGTGAGGAAGTTCGTCACTGGCTTTGCTGAGATTGTCAGACCACTGAATGCCATGTTGAAAAAAGATGCACAAATTGACTGGACACCAGAAGCCAGAGCTGCTTTTGAAGATATAAAGAAGGCCATTTCAGATGCTCCTGTCCTCATTAGTCCAGATTATACAAAAGATTTCTACATCTACTCATTTGCTTCAGAACATACTTCTGCAGCAGTGTTAACTCAAAGAAATGAAGATAAAGAAGAGAAACCAATTGCCTTCATGAGCTGTCCTTTCAGGGATGCTGAGTTGAGATATGTAGATGTTGAAAGACAGGCACTTGCATTAGTCAGAGCAGTAAAAAAGTTCAGACATTATATACTGAGGAGCAAAGTGATTGCTGTGGTACCAGATGCAGCAGTAAAGATGTTGCTGATGCAGAGTGAACCTGGTGAAAAAAGGGCCAAATGGATTACGGTACTACAAGAATATGACATGGAGATCACACCCATGAAGCTAGTACGAGGACAGGCTCTGAGCCAGATGATATCTGAAACTGATCCAAACATCATCAGTCAGCAGTATGTGATAGATGAGAAAGACAATAAAGAATGGTATTCAGACATCAGGCACATCCTGATCACTGGAAGATGTCCTTTGAGGATGCAGGCTTCACAGAGAAGAGCCTTAAAGATGAGATCCCAGAAATATATGATGAAGGGAGGAGCCCTGTTCAAAAAGAATTATGAAGGGATATACCTGAGATGCTTAGAGAAACCAGAAGCTAATAAAGTCTTGACAGAGCTACATGACAAGTTTGGAACTGCCCACGGATCAGCGTTGGCCACCACACATGCAATCCTCAGAGCAGGATATTACTGGCCTACCATTTTTAAAGACACAGCTGATCATGTTAAATGTTGTCATGTTTGCCAGGTTGCTGCCAACAGAGAAAAATATGCTGCACAACCATTGCAGCCAGTGATGGAAGAGCGCCCATTTGCACAATGGGGCATGGATTTCATAGGACCAATCAATCCTCCATCTTCTTCAGGCCAGAGGTATGTCCTAACAATTACTGATTATTGTACCAGATGGACTGAGGCTATCAGCAGCAAAACTTGTACTGCTGATGATGTCATTAAATTTCTGGAAAGCAACATTGTCACCAGGTATGGAACTCCTTATGCATTGGTAAGTGATAATGGTTCTGCCTTCATTTCCACTAAATTGTCAAGTTGGGCTTTTGATCATGGGATTATACTTAAGTTCTCATCCAATTACTATCCCCAGGGAAATGGATTAGCAGAATCCACCAATAAGAATTTACTGAGTATCATAAGAAAATTGATAGAGAAAAATCCCAGGGAATGGAATTCATTTCTGAAATATGCCTTATGGGTAGACAGGACTAGAATGAAAATTGCATTAGGAAACTCACCCTTCCAGCTAGTATATGGGGTAGATCCTATCCTCCCTGTAAACTTGAAAATTCCTACTCTGCAGTTTGCCCAAGACTATCTAGGCATAGATAATAAACAGGAAGTCAGGTTGCTTCAGTTGATGCATCTGGAAGAAAAACGAAGCCAAGCAATTGACCAATTTGCAAAACATCAGGCTGTTGTCAAACGCTGGTTTGACAAGAGAGCCAGAATTAAAGCTTTCAGGATATCAGATTTAGTCCTGATGTGGGATAAAGCCCATGAAAGGAAAGGTGATCATGGTAAGTTCGATAGACTATGGATAGGTCCCTTTCAGATTTCTGAAATTTTAGGAGACAGCACTTATAGGCTTAAGAACCTGACAGGTGAGGATGTCCCGTTGCCAGTCAATGGACAATTCCTCAAACATTATTTCCAGGCCTGAGTGACTTCATGGCAGTCTTGTGTGTATCATATTGTATATTTGTATAGTTGTTTGTACAGTGTTTGCTTGTTGTTGTTGTTGTTTTGTTGGTTGGGACCTTGTTCTGGTAAGTCAGGATGATGCACTTCATCACCTAAGAAAATAACTAAATTGTTAGGATTCAAGTGATGAGATCAGATTTAGATATAGATTGTAATTCATTCTGATAAATACTCATGATCAGGTTTATGATGTCTTTTCATCAGGGTACTTTTTCTTGTCCAAAGTGAATCAAACACAATGAAACACCTAACAGCCTTGGGCTTGTTGAAGATATGAGTATAGGTGTTAAGTGAAAAATCTAAAGGGACTCCCTTGCTACCAATACAATCTCCAACCTAAAGCTGCAAGTGACTACACCTTGTACAAATGAGCAGACATGATGATATCAAATTTAAATTTTTAAAGGAAAATCAGAAACAAAATAAAATTAGGCCATCTAAGTAACTCTACCGGGGCTATGGACGCCTGCTGGCAGTGGGGCTCTACTTAGGGAGATTGTATAGATAACCTTGCCGGGGTTATAGACACCTGCTGGCAGCAAGGCTCTATCCAGGTTGGCTATGAGGGATGATCTCCAACTATGTAGTTTAACACCAGTTACTTATGTTTTCAACTTGCTTTCAAGATGAGGATAATTAATCATCTGCACACACATGATCCTTTGTTAGCTTTATCACCATAATGAAATTTTATCATTCAAAGATCATGATGATTTACTTAGACAGAATTAGAATACTATAGATGAATATGATCATATCACTTGAATTATTTGAATTTTGTTGTTTTCTTTGGTGGCAAGTTGTTGTGTGGTTACACAACACGCCCCATTTTGACTTGGCAAAACAGGGACCCAGCTTTTGTTTTGGCTTGTGTTGTCTGTTTCTGGCGGTTTTGGTAAAAATTTCAGTCAGGTGCATCATCATCATGAAGGTCAGGGTGAGGTAGGTCATCATCATGAGGTTAGTTTGTCAAAGTTTATATTTTGTTTCTATGACTTCATGGTTAGAAAGAGCTTGAAATTTCATGCAGGTTTGCCTTTTACATCACCTGAAAATTCGTCCATATGAGGGAGTTGTGAGCAGTCAAAGTTTTGGTCAAACCTGATAATTGCTATATGAACATCATCATCATGATATTTGGAAAGCCTCCCGATAATATCCTGAGGTCGAAACATCCGGACGTCAAGTTTAAGTCGTAGTAATCTTTTCCCGTTAGGCGGTCTTTTATATCGCCTAAGGTCATCATCATGATCTTACTCTATCACCCGGTGAATATCATGCAGTCCCGAAACATCCGGACGTCAATCTTAAGTGCTAGTGTGTTTTACCCGTCGAGTAACCTTAGAAACATTGCGAGCATCATGATATTCTAACATCATCTTCATCATGATATTGTCCAACATTGCTAGCATCATGATATTCTCGCATTGCGAGCATCATCATGATATTCCAGCATCACCCGATGTGATAATATCATGCTGATGATCATCGTCACCTTACTTAGAGAAATCTGCCATCTGCATAATTTGCGCGCGCACGACCAAGTCTTGGTGATCAACATCATCATGATATTTCGAGACCCGACATTTCCTAATATCCTCCTGACCTCCTTTTGCGTGATCATGATGATCACCTTATCTTTCGAAGCGGAGGGTGTTTTTTCATTTCCTTAGTCTTGTGGACATCATCATCATGATCTTGTTCGTCTCTCCCAGCAGTTCGTAATATCATCCTGCCGACAAGTATAAACTTTTGCGAATATGATGATGACGATGACGTCATCATCACCTTTTCCTTCGGCAGGATATTTTCCAAGGCGTGATCCTGTTCGCCAATATGATGATGACGATGACGTCATCTTCGAAGATTAACACAAGCCCCGGATATCCTGATGACGTCATCAGGACTTTCAGCAGGATCATATTTTTGATCGCCCAGTGCGAATATGATGATGATGATCATCATCATCCTGATCTTTCGAGCGGATTGCCTTGGCCGAAAAGGGGGTCATGCTGCTTTCATGACCTGATCATCTTCCTTAGAGGGGAACCCGATATTCCATTTACCTCCTGATTTTAACGAACATGACGATGACGTCATCCCTTTGCATTTTATCCAAGCCTGATGATGACGATGACGTCATCATGATTTTCCTCACCGGCAGGATCATTTTCCAAGTCCTCCTGTTTGTCTTCATCATGATGATGATGACGATGTCTTTCTTTCCCGAATGTGCAAGAGCAAAACATCCTGATGTGCTTTTCATCAGAGTATTAGGAAAGGAGGATCATCATATTTTGTGATATCCTGCGGCCACTTTGAAGTATATAGTTGGTCATCATCATGATTTTTGGCGTCGGTATAACTGTTGCCGTCGGCCTGAGAAAAAATTGTCACTCTGATCATATGTAGTCACGCCGATGCAGATATGATGATGATGCAAAGCCGGTTTCTAAGGATGGTTGAAAGGCGATTATTTCCTTGTTTATTTTGAGATCATCATCATCATATTTTGAACCCGATATACAAGAAAATGGGCAAAAACATGAAGCGATAGAAATTTGAAAGCCCGACTGCCTGATTTTGGTCAACGAGGGTTGACCTGGTTGTTTTCATGCTGTTTATGCGTTTAGTGCATATTTTTCACAGGTAAGACCTGTTTGCCTGTAGCTGCACATTGGGAGGTATGTTTAATAAAACGTTTTACTTCCTGCTGTTTATCCACATGATGATGATGAACTTAATGTTTGTCTGTTTACTTGCAGGAAGTCATGATGCTGCTAAAGCTGAACGTTGAAATCATGATGATGCTACTGAGGCTGAGCATTACAAAGTTGCGCATAGAGTCAACATGGACCAGACATGAAGAGGATATTGTCAAATATGCTGTACGCCAGCTGGAGACCGAATCAAGTTGAAGATGCTGGAATATTCTGTGCCAGCTGTACATTTGCCAACTGATGAAGCATGTGCTTTTCATCTGGACCGTTGTTTGTTATGAGAGGATCCTGATCCTTGGATCATTGTAACCGTTTTCTGGCAGTTGTTCTATATAACATCCAGAGCTTGTCATTTTAAAAGAGGGAGATATACATTAGAATACACAGACGCATCTGGCGCACAAGTCAATTACTGTAGAATAAGTTAGGAGATCGGATTACTGAGACTAATGAGGATAGAATTGTTGAAATGTCAAGGTTTTTTCTTCAGATCACTGTAAATGTACCTGTTCTTGAGTATACTGAATGAATATGAAGTTCTAGATTACATCCTGATTGTAAATTTTACGTAATCTTCTGTTGATTTCTGGATATGTACTGGTGAATGCTGTGTTCAACTGGAAGCGCTTTCATTTCATTACATGTTGTTGTCAACTTTCCTTTGAAGCTTTGCACTAGATCATGCGGATTTGTGGAATGTCCTGGTGAAGTATGATTTCTAGTTTTCCTTCTTTTCATTGCAAGTATGGGATCTTGTATGTGAATCAGTGATCTAAGTCCAGTAATTTTAGGAATCTCACTCTCTAACCCTTTTCCTTTTTTCAATTTCATTAATTCATCACCATAACTGCAAATCATGATAAATAATAAGCAGAAACAGTGAAATATGCTGAAATCCCGTAGGTAACTGAAGATCCTTAGCATATTTGGTTAAATGCATGTAGTATTGAAAATATCATGCAAGGAATCATAAATAATGGTAGAAATCATGCAAATATCAGCCTGTATGCACATTATTTGACTAAATTTACAGTGCAGAGGTAGAATTGTTGGAGACTTATGCAGAGCGAACATCCAGAGCAGGATATTTGAAGATGATGATGATGAACAGTGCAGAAACACGTAAGGCCCCTGAATGGAAAACAGCAGCACACATCAACCACTGAGTAACGTTAGTAGATTAAGACCTAATCAACAGAGACTTGGGATCGTGAATTCTTTGAATTCATCGTATCTTTCAAGATGAGTAAAGGTTGTTGTGTAACTTTTATTCTATGTTTGTGAATGACTAACATCATGACCAACAGATCGCTGCCCTTAGTCTTTTGCCTTCAGACACTTTTGAAATGAACCGTGATATTTGATTATTCTAGCCTTTGCAATCCTCATGTAAAGGAGGAACTATCACCCTTTACAAGATACCTAGTCTAAACTGATCAAGAGTTTGAAAAGTGGCTAGTCAACTGAGTTATGGTCATTATGAATTATCAGACCCTTGCATTATCCAACTTCAATATGACTTTTTCAATAGTATCATTCTTTTGGCATGTTATCACATCTTCCAAGAGGGGTGATGCCTCTTGTTTTAACTGGAAGCAAGACCTAACTATGTACTATGGGATGGTGGTTAAAGGTTACATGAACACAACACATCCTACTAGCCCACTAGGAACAGACCAAGCACCCATGGGGGTGCGGTAAAGGTACTAAATGAGAAGTTAATACTACCATTGTTGAGGAAAGTTGATTCTTGCCATTCTTGTTGCCATTGAAGTCCTGTGAACCTGAGAAATGCCAAAGAACACCAACCAGAACAAACCAAAAAAAACTAGAAATCAAACTAGAAAATGTTTTTGGGTGGTGTAGATTGCCTATGCACCCATGTGCTCCTACACCAATTTAAGAAAATAAATGCTAATTACTACATAACCTTAATGAGAGAAACTATGCTAAAATAATATGCACAATCCATAATGCAAAAGAATAACAAAACATACATGTAAGATGACACCATATGTACCATGGGAAAACCCTTTCAAGAAAAACCATCCTCTAAAGCACAACACAACTCAATGTATTATCTTGACAACATGATTACAATAAATTTATAGAGCTCTCCATGCAAGATTTTTTAATAGTAGTGAGAAACCTAGTTGTACTCCTTGTGTGATCAATCCAACAACATATGAGAACCATACATCCCACTCCATGTCTTCCTCAAGATCCTTCTACCACATATGCAATTGAAATAGGCCACCCCTGTTTGTTCTTTTGATTTTTTTTTTTGTGTTATTTTATTAGGTTTGTGGTCTTTTAGAACTAGATGGAAGATGTAGAAGGGTTTTGTTTGTTTTACATGTAATGTTTTTTCAATGTAATACAGATGTATAAGCATGCAATAGAAACCCAGAAAAATTGTTGCTAGATATGAACAAAGTTACAAAGACCCAGATCATAAAATGGCTCAAAACCAATTATGGTGACAATACCCATTTCATATTCTTGACTTTGCATTTCTGATGTAGATGGACTAGCATCATTCATGTGGGTAAAATCACATACAATACATAAACAATGAAGGAGACTTGTCATTGAACAATATCAACAACTCACATAGACCAAATTGACTCCAAGCATAAGAAGAAAATCTACAATGAACCCCTAAAAGATGCCTTCCCAAAAGGTATGGCCCTGGTTGCAACTATATGGCCAACGATGGGGACTGTATGACCCAACAAAGGTAAGAATGTGCAGTCCAAGAATCACCTTAAATTTGCCATAAATCTGTCCCTCTAGTTCTTATTATTAGTTGCACACAAATCTGCCAAGATATGTCTTTAACCTCTTCAAAACTCTGTCAAAGTGTGTCAAACTGAAGCACCAATGCAACCACTATATATGGCTGCCCAATAGCCTCCTTAGGTGGTCTCTCACACCTGTGGATAGCTTAAACCATAGACACCTAAAAGTGTCCATCCCTCAAAAACCCCTAATCACTTTCACATTATCCTCATTTCCTTAATTTTTCTCTATGGATAAATAATTAATTTGAATTAATTAATTATTCATTCATTCATTCTCTAATGTTCCCTTCATTTGATGTATTCAAACAAATAAATCAAATCCCATCACATGTATTCCCCACTTCAAAAAAATTAAATAAATTGAACAAATTTATTTAATTTGAAATCCCATCCTACACCTCATCATTTCTTCTAATTTTAAATTCACCTTTATCTTTTAGTGAGGATAAAACCATAACTAATCTTAGCCCTTGATTTGGCCTCCAATTCAACTTTTAATCTGAGCCATCCATTCAAATTCCTCTTCTATAAAACCACTTTCTCGAGCTCATTTTGGGGCTCTTATTTCTCATGATTCCTCTTTGGTTTTCATGTTCATGCTCTTAGTCCATTTTCTTCATCTCTCTTAGCTTTAAACCCTCCAATGTCTTGCTTAACACACACAAGCTTCTCATCATAGTGCATAAAATCTACAAATCTGAGAACAATGAGGCAAGATAGAGGAGGACAATAGAGATTAGTCAATAGCTAGCTTAGATTTTAGTTTATTTTCATGTTTGTTTGATGATTTTCTAGGCTAGATTGTTCTCTATTGTAGTAAGGGTTTAATAGTTTGCTATTTTTTTACTGTAAATTTGATTTTTCTCTATCTACATTGGTGAACCCAACGTGAAACACATGAAAAATCTAACCTTTTTGGTGATTTTTGAATATCAAGTTTTGAAGGTGACCTCCAGAACTCAAACAGACCTCATCGTTGAGTCCCGGAGGCCCTTTCTGCAAAAAATGACATAAAATTTGCTAGGTTTTAGTGACTGTAATTTTTGAAATTTTCTAAACTTTTTTTAAGGTATAGTCCATACAATATGGATCCATACCATATGGGCCATCCGTACCGATATGCATAGGTCCCTGGTAGATTATCTAGCTAACGTTTTTAGTTCTACAAGTTTTTGTTTTGGGTAACTAACGTCTTTGGTGGCAGGTTTAATATTATGTGGTTGCAAGCTCATTTTCAGGGTTTGCAGGTCATATGGTTCTATGTTTTTTTGGTAGTTGCAAATTTAAATCTGTGCCAACTGAACATCTTCCAAGCTCTCTATTCGGCGGTCACAGATCTTCATTGATCTCAGTCGGCACTAGTCTCCCGACCCATCTATCATTTTGCACTCAGACCCCTAAGTTGACAAAACCCTATCATTGGCCTCTCAACTGTTGCAGTCCTCTGAGCCACCACTTGTATGTGAAACCCTAACTGGCCACTTAAGATTTCCCTGTCACAGCCATTTTTCAACTTTTTTGCCACCCTAAAGAGGTTTGTCTGCCGCTCACTATTAATGCACTATTCTCAGCTGCCATTTGAAGATTTCACCATCATTGTGATTTTGACCCTTCTCTATCTACTAATCTTCCACATCCTACCATTCCACCTAATCTCCTAGTCGTCTTTGATTTAAATCATGTAGCCACCTCTGAAACAAAGCTCCACTGCCATACAAAAACCCCAGAGTGCCACTTCCCTTAGACTTCCCTCTGTCGACGACCGACACCCAGTTGTCGCCATTGTCTCTACCTGTGTCTTAATCCCTAATGCCCACTAACACCACCACTATGTGAAGATACCTTTGCTCACCATAGTACTCCCCAAACGACCGCTAGTTGAAACCCTATTCTCTACACCATCTCCAAAATCCTACATCACCTCACATTTGCGGTCTTATGTATTAGCTCACTGTCGACCGTTTGCCACCCATTTCCATTGCAGATCACCATTTCCTTAGGTTGATTGTCTTATGTATTAGCTCACTGTGGGTTCCTATACACCTTTCACCAGCCTTAAACCCTTTGCCCACCACCGTTGACTACCTCTGAGTGCTTATCTAAACTTAACCCAAACTTTGTCGATGCTCCATCTTGGCCCGACCCACTCATCGCCTCTGATTTCACTGTTAGCTGCCCAATGATTGGCCCAAGCCCTAATTGCCATTCATTGAAACCCTAAACTGTATCCCTTTAAACCATCAATGTTCACCTTTGACTTTGGCCCCTTTTCACTTAGGACTGTGGTCACTGTGACCACTGGGTTCGGTCAGCACCTTGATATTGGGCATTTTCTTTTTTTATTTTTGTGACAATTCCCCCCTGGTCACATGGGTGACTAGGGGGCTATTTAAGCCCAAGCTACCAAACATAAGCTTAAACCACCAGGGGTATAATGGTGTCATGTGACCAATTTCAAATCAAACTATTAGCAGTTAGTATAAACAGTTAGAGTTACCTTGGTGTCTTCCACATGTCGTAAGGGGGCAATTTTTTTCTTTTGCTCATAACTGGAGCATACAGGCTCAAAAATTTGCAAATGAGGGATCGTTGGAAAGGAGATTCAACCAACTCCACAATGGTGAGGTCAATTTCAGGTAATAACAACCATTAACTAGGTTTTTTATTAGTCAAAGTCAACATTGTTTTATAACTTCAAATGCTCATAACTTTGGCAAAATCTATCGGATTTCAATGAATTTTTTTTTCAAATCGCTCAGAATTTCCTGAATAATCTGATTTTGTAGTTTATTTTTGTATATATGATCATATTTTTAAGATTTTTATCAGATTCCATTTTTTACCCTTTTTGACTTAGTGGCTTGCATAGGGGTTACTGGACTTGATAATTCATGTTTTTTGCTTTATCATGGGGATTTTTATGCTACTAATGTCTGATTTGGAGCATGTGGCATTCATGGGTCAAAGACATTCAATCTAAAACTACTAACAGATTTGGTGTAGGATTTCATTCTTTCATATGCATGTGTTTGCTTATCATAGGCACATTTGGTTTTGGTGCACTGAAATGAACTTAACTGCTATTTTCACACATATCTTGGGGCTTAAAATGAACCAGGGTCTTCTTTGTTTGGTGATGTGTTTATGTGTCAAGATGTGTGTGCTCTTCCCTTGCACGTCATGTGATCTTGGGAATCAAAAGCATCTCTCAACACTTACATAATCACACCACACATCTTTTTTCTAAGGTCAATGAACCCCTATGCCAGTGTGAGCAAGTTCACATGTGTATGCTCTCCCCTTGTGAATTAGTGTGAGCCTGGGGATTAAAAACATGTTAGCTTATCTCACTTTTGTCAGCCTTAGAGTGGGCTTGCTTGTGAGACACATCTGAAAGGAGAACTCACTTGCAACCCCAAGCAGGACTTTCGTCTAGCCCACTATATAAATTGAGGATAAGGTAAAATCCAAGTCTAACTAGTATGAGCGCTCACCATACAATGCTAGATTGAAAGGAGGTGTACCTTTGTGTATATTAAACTCCTAGTAGGGTTAGTTAGAGCCTTAAGTGGCTTGTTGGATGCTCATGAGGTGCCGGTCCCCCCGATATTCACTAGAACCTTTTTGTATAGTGGCCAAAAACCCTCTATTTGTTGATGTAGAAGGGTAACCTTTGAAGCTACCCTGATTCATGTGGTTCTTAGCTAAGGTAGCAGGGATAATCCTAAGGTTTGGTGGGGGGACAAGCCCTGGGAAACTTGGATCTTGGTATGTGTGAGAAGTGAGTGCATTGTAAGGGGGATCCGGTGCTACCAAGATCCTGGAGCTATCCACTTTGAATAAGCGCAACTAGGGGATTCAACAAATATAGTCCTTGCCTAGCCTAGGATTGTACATGTCTACAAGTGTTTGCAAAACATCATGAGTCATCAAAAACATCGACAAAAATGCCAAGTGTCTTCTCTGAGTGATGTGTGTGCTTGCCTAATCACCTCCCTACACATTCATTCCCACCCATTCATGCCAAGTCACCATCTTCCTAATCACCTATCCTAATCACATTTCCTAATCATCATTACACCTTGTTATCATCATATCCTCATCATGCCAAATCATCCTATCCTAATCACATTCCTACCTATATCTCTCATCATTCAACCTCCATATTCTAATAATCCATCTTAGCCGCATCATATCACATTCATCACGCTAATCACATCCTAATCACCCTTCCTAATCACATCTCATTCATCATAATCATCTCATTCCTCATCATTCAACCACATCCCTAATCCCATCATCCTTACACATCATCCCCTCATATCCAAACAACATTGATCCTAATCACTCCTAATCACATTCTTGTCATATCTTATTCATTCCACCTCATCATAATCCTATTCTACCCTATCATTCCTAATCGTGCCACCTCATCTCTATCATACCCTAATCACCTTCCCTAAGCACATCATCTCATCATCCATATTCTAATCATCATCTTTGTCTCATCCTAATCGCATCCTAATTACATTCTCATCATTCCACATCATCCCCTTTCTAATCCAATCAACACCATCCAAATCAAACCAAACCTAACCATTATCCTAATCATTCCACATTTCTTAATCCATTTTCATTCTAATAAATCCAACTCTTCCTAATCTGATGCAGAAGCATCCAATGGTGTAAGGGCAATCTTGCATCACCAAAAAAAAAATGTGTTTCAAAATTGTTGATGTTCTACCCATTTCTTCTCAAAATCTATGGTTTTGGTCCCATAATCACTTGAATAATAATGTAGAACTTTTAGTTTTCCCAAACTACTAAAAATAATAAACTGCTATTTTTAGAAAGTTTGCAGTTGGGCACAGAATGAAGTCAAAATTTACAGGAAGTTACATAACGGAAATATAAGACCTTTGGCGAAGGAATCACATGAAGATCATTTGCGAGCTGAAAGATATTAAAGTTTCTGTTTCCCGAAAAATACCTGAAAATTATTCAAACTTAGGTTTGAGGCACTAAACGGCCCCGTACGGGCCTGAAAATGGCTAGAACCAACAAAGCTGGTTCTTGCATGTAGAGAACTCCGCGAGCTTTCTGACGCATAAAATGGTTTATCAATCAGGATCTCGGATCAAAAGTTATGGCTCCCGGAAGTTGACCTATTTTTGGAGGGAGATGCAAAATTTGAAATTAGGTTGTTGGCCGCCAAAAAGGCTATTAATAACCATTTTTGGGAACCCTAGGCAGCAGGAGAGTTAAGGGGGCAAGTGTAGAGTCAAGAATAGGTGGGAAAATAGAAACCCTAGCTGATTTGGGGGTTACAGAAGGCAGAAAATTCCAGAGCCTGGTGATGGTAGCTATAGTGTGTTGCAGCTTGTAGAGGACTGATTCCTCTTATTGTAATTAAGCTTCTGTAAAGTAATGAGTTGCCCAGATCAATAAAAGAAAGTTCTATTCTTTGTTTTCAACTTCTATTATTGTGTGTTTTATGATTTACCCCCTTCATCAAGTGGTATCAGAGCAAGGTTTCCTGAGTGTGTAGATAGATCACTGACCGTGAGGCAGTTTGCACCAGGACCTGAGGTTGTGGGTTTGCTGCATAGATTAAGATGCCTCCATGAAGAAACCATGGTGGGAGGAATGCTTTGATAGAAGAGGGTTTTAGAGCCCTGCAAAGACAAATCAATGCATTGCAAGAGGAGCTGCGAAGAGGGTTCGAGTAGAGAAGGAGAGAGGAAAGCAAAGATGAAGCTAAAGAAGAGCTATCTGAGGAAGAACAAGAAGCTGCAGGAGATCCTGCAGAAATTAGATTGTTGAGGGCCATTTCAAAGATTAGAAAGAGGCCCAGGATCAAAGTTTCTACCTATTTTGGAGATTTGAATCCAGAACAACTTATTGATTGGATCAATGATATGGAGGAGTATTTTGAGTATGAAGATATGGAAGACCCTGAACGGGTCAAGTTTGTAAAGACAAAGTTGAAGGGCCACGCTAGTATTTGGTGGAAGGAGGTCCAGTTAGAGAGAAATAGAAGAGAAAAAGCAAAGATTACCAGATGGGATTGGATGGTGGAGAAACTAAAGAAGCAGTTCTTTCCTGTGGACTATGAGATGGAGTTGCTAAAGAAGCTGCAAGGATTGAAGTAAGGTAACAAGTCTGTTAAGGAGTATATAGAAGAGTTTTATAAAATTACTATTAGGACAGGCCATGCAGAGCCCAATAAGGAGAAGGTAGCCCATTATATTAATGGGTTGAGGCTGAGTATTCAAGAGGAGCTGAGCCTGGTCAGAATGACCACCATAGAAGATGCGTACCAGTTTTCCTTGAAGGTGGAAGAGAAGCTGAATAAAAGATTTAACAGCAAGCAAAGGGGAAGAGGTCAAGGCGGAAGGACTGGTGGAAGGCCCTATGGAGGCCGTAATGAAGATCAAAAGAAAAGTGAAGAAGCTGGCACTAGTCGAAATTAGAGAGGGGATAACACCTACTGCCCTCGTGACCAGAACAATGGTGAGCAAAGAGGAAGAGGAAGAGGTAGACCTGGGCAAGGATACGGAAGAGGATGTTTTAGAGGAACCTGTTTCCAATGTGGGGAAGAAGGGCATCGAGCATATGAGTGTCTGCAACATCAAGGAAGGACAAATAGAAGACCTAAAGGCAATGCATGAGTTGCACATGTAGATGAAGATGCACATTCTGATCATTCTAAAGATGCTGAAAGGGGATAAACCATAGTTGTTAGAAGAACCTTGCTGAATGAAGAGAAAGAACCCAATCAGAGGAAGAGTTTATTCCGCACAAGGTGCAAATGTGAAGGTAAGTGTTGTGATATTATTATTGATGGTGGAAGTATTGATAATCTTGTTTCAGAGGAGATGGTTGACAAGTTGAAGTTGACAAGAAGAAAGCATCCACATCCATATCGGATTGCATGGTTGTAGAAGGACCATAGAGCTTTGGTCAATAAGCAGTGTTTAGTGAAGTTCAAGATTGGTGACTACCATGATGAGGTGCTATGTGATATCATACCGATGGATGCATGTCATATGCTGTTGGGGAGGCCATGGCAGTATGATAGGAGCGCTGTCCATGATGGCCGTGCAAACACATATTCCCTAACAAAGGATGGAGTTCGTAATAAGTTGAAACCCTTGAAGGAGGTGGAAGACAAGGTATGTAGTACTGCTAGAATTTGCCTAGTAGATGGTAGGAAATTTTTGGAGGGTATGAAGCATGAGTATCATTGCTTTACATTGATTCATAAGATTAGTCAAGAAAACTGTGAAGATGTACCAGCAGAAGTTTCATATATGTTGGAAGAGTTCCAGGACATTATCTTTGATAATGTACCAGAAGGTTTACCACCAGTAAGGAAGATAAGTCATCAAATGGATTTGATACTAGGAGTTAGTTTGCCAAACAAGGCAGCCCATAGAATGACTCCTACAGAGAGTGAAGAGTTGAACTGACAAGTTCAGGAGTTGTTGAGGAAGGGATTGATAAGAGAAAGCCTAAGTCCATGTGCCGTACCTGCAGTACTAGCACCAAAGAAAGATGGAGAGTGGAGGATGTGTACAGATTCCTGAGCCATCAACAAGATCACAATCAAGTACAAGTTTCCATTGCCCAGAATGGATGACATAATGGATTGTTTGAGTGGAGCCAAGTACTTCAAAGAAGGAGATGAATGGAAGATAGCCTTCAAGACAAAGGAAGGTTTGTATGAGTGGTTAGTCATGCCATTTGTGCTAACCAATGCACCGAGCACATTCATGCGACTCATGAATGAGGTACTGAAAGAATTTTTGGGAAGTTTTGTTATTGTTTATTTGGATGATATTTTGATTTTTAGTAAGACTTGGGATGAGCATCTGATGCATATCAGAAGAGTTCTAGAGAAATTAAGGGAGGAGAAGTTGCTGATTAATTTGAAGAAATGTAGTTTTGCAAAAAAAGAGTTGGTATACCTGGGATTTGTTGTCTCAGAGGAAGGTCTTAAGATGGACCCAGAAAAGGTAAGGGCTGTCATTGAATGGCCTACACCAAGGAGTGCAACGGAGGTAAGATCTTTTCATGGTTTGGCAAGTTTTTACAGGAAGTTTATCAGGAATTTTAGTAGCATTTGTGTACCCCTCACTGAGACAATGAGAGGGGATAGAAAAGAGTTTAGATGGACTAAAGAGGCAGACAAGAGCTTTGATACATTGAAGTAGAAAGTCATAGAACAACCTGTTTTGGCACTTCCAGATTTCAATAAGGTATTTTAGGTAGATTGTGATGCTAGTGGTAGTGGTATAGGAGTTGTTTTGAGCCAAGAAGGTAAGCCCATTGCCTATTTTGGTGAGAAGCTTAATGATGCCAAGAAAAAGTATTCTATTTATGATCAGGAATTTTATGCAATAGTTCAGGCTTTGAAGAAATGGAGATATTATTTGTTGCCAAAAGAGTTTGTTTTATATACTGATCATCAGGCTTTGCAGTATCTTAATAGTCAAGGAAAGTTGAACCAAAGGCACTTAAAATAGCTTGAGTTTTTGCAGAGTTATACCTTTGTTTTGAATCACAGGAGTGGGAAGTCCAACAAAGTTGCAGATGCCTTGAGTAGAAGGCAAAATTTGTTAACAGAAATGAAGATAGAGGTTGTTGGTTTCGATGAGTTCAAAAGTTTGTATCTTGAAGATCTAGATTTTGCAGTGGCCTGGAAAGCTTGTTTGGAACCTATTACTTTAGACAGGACAAAATGGTTGGATTTCATTATCCAAGATGGCATGTTGTTTAGAGGAAGCCAGTTGTGCATTTCAAGGAGTTCCATAAGAGAGAACCTGATTAAGGAGAAGCATAGTGGGGGATTGGCTGGACACTTTGGTCGAGATAAGACTATTGCTATTTTTGGTGAAAGTTATTATTGGTCACAGTTGCAACAGGATGTGAGGAAATTTGTGCAGAGTTGTAGAGTGTGTCAGATGGCAAAAGGAACAAGTTAGAATACAGGGTTGTATCAACCATTACCTGTACCGAAGAAGCCATGGGATGATATCAGTATGGATTTGTTCTTGGTTTACCAAGGACATAGAGAGGACATGATTCCATTTTTGTATTGGTGGATAGATTCTCAAAGATGGCACATTTTATTCCTTGCAGGAAGACTAACGATGCTGTTCATATTGCTGAATTATTTTTCAAAGAGGTGGTGAGATTACATGGTCTACCAAAGAGCATAGTTTCTGTGAGGGTAAAATGGTGATCAATCAAATGAATAATAGATGACCCAAACATCAACAGAATAGTGAAACAAGAAGGATTCAATAAACAAAGCAATGAACAAACACAGCAAACCTCTTCCATTTTGAAACTTCTGTTGTTCGCCTATCACGAATCGTCCTTTCGCAGATGAGATGAGCCCTCAGAGAGTGCAATCTTTTAAAGCTGTTTGAGGAAGTCGATGGTGAATGGCTATGGTGTGATATGCAATGAAGGTGAGCTCCAATGCAACAATGGTGATCTCAAGCTTGTAGATGACAAGTGGGTGCCAAAGGCGCGCTGGTGATATTTCTGCAGAGTAACGATGTCAAAAGCTTGGATGAATAGAATGGAGGGATGAAGCTTCATTTATAGACTTGGAAGAATGGAAATCAACGGTTGAGAGGAGATATGCAGATCGATGGTTGAGGATGGTTGAGGAATGTGCAACTAGTGGAAATGCGACAAGTGTCCCAGCTCCATCATGAAAGGGGGGATGTGACAAAATTGATTGGAGAGTTAACTCCATTGACTGGACTGTTAACAGAATTGACTGATCAGTTAGAAGAGTGGATTGTGGAACTGACTGGATTGATTGAGGATTTGACTCAACTGACAGGTTAGTTAACAGATTTGATTGATTGGTTAACTGACCTCTGATTGGAGAAGAAATAGGCCATGTGGGTGAGGGGAAATAAGGTAATTAAATATTAAATATATTTAATTACATGTGCAACCTGATGAGGTGGACAGGGTGAGGTGGAAAAGGTGAGGTGTAATTTTTGAATTTAGAACTTAGGATAGAGGAATTAGGCTTAATTAAATAATTTATGATTATTTAATTGTGAAGGATAAATAGAAGAATTTTAATTAAATAAATAGAATTTATTTAATTATGGGATAGTGAATTGATTAAATAAATTTAGAATATTTATTTAATTAATAGAAGAATGGAATAAATATTTAGAATATTTATTTAGGATGATTCGTGTCATTTTTAGCCATATACATTTTGCCCCTCTTTGATGCAATGCAGTTTACAGCGTTGCTTCAAAGAATAAATAGTCTGATAGTGATACATGCCCTAGTTTGCCCCTGGTACATGTTTAACGACAGGATGCCCCCTCGGGAGATTGGACGGGAAAAGGGTGAAAGATTCAGAGACGGACAATCTCACGAAGACGAAGGGGTTAGGATAGGTTAGAATGAAGAAATCGGTTGAAGAAAGAGTTGAATGATACGCGATGCAAGATGGAATGATGACACACACAAGCAAGCAAGCAAGTATGTGCAAATGACACAAGAACAAACAAGGTATTGCCCCTATCAAGCGGTAAACCAACGATATACTGATAACGATATACAACAATGTTGTCATGGCGGGGAACGATGTATCCCTAGACCAACACGGCAGGCGTGTTGTCATGGCGGGGAATGATAGATCCCTAGAGCAACATGAAGGATAGTGTCTGGTTTCAGGAAATGAAGCATGTCATGTAAGACGCGTGTATTGGTCTGATTTCGACAATGCAACATCCTATATAAGACAATTGATTGATTAACTGATCGAGTTGGTTTACGACCAGACAAGGATCAAGACCACTAATTGTGATTGGATCATTTGTGCAAGATTGACTTGACTTGATTGGTATGGATTAAGGATGGACCTTGCATTTGGATCATTGCTCAGATTGACTGGACAAGGATGAAAGATATGATGATAGATAGAAATCTGATAGATAGAAGAAAGACTCGATAGAAGGACTCACAAGCTTTTATTTGTATTGATACTCTGCATTGTTGGATCTTTATTGCATGGGGTATGGTATAGATGTATAAATGGATATAGGATGGATGCTTTGCTATTGGAGTGCTTTATTTCATCATTGGGCATTTTGTTTTTGGTACTTTTCTGAAATGTTGTAAGTGAATACAAGCATCGAGGTATAATTGAACCGAGATGACCTGAGTATCGCTCACATGGAGTGTGATTTAGCAAGTTAATACAAGCATCTAGTCAAAATTGAATCTAGATGACCTGAGTACTTCTTGCATTTCAACAAGCAAGGATTGCCCCCGTTCCTGTAAGACCTTTGATGTCCTCGATGATCTTTTGCTGATCATGTCCTTAGACAAGGCTTCACATTATTGAAGTTTAATCCACAAACAACAAACAAAGAAAGTAATCATGCCCCCATCATAGCATCTCTAGCTTTTGGCATCCTTGAGTAGCATAGGAAGGTATGATAGCAAAAATCAAGACTCTGTAACTTAACCATGGTTCCAATCCACAAAACATTCTTGCATTTAGATGTGTTTTTCTTGCCATAATTTAGATAAAATCAGTTAGAAGACCTTGGGTATTTGCTTTGCCTTGGATAGGTTAAGATGCTCATTGTCAAGATTTCTGCTTGAAGCGTGGGTTCTGCTTGCATTTGTTTGCTTGGTGAGAAGATTGCACCATCCTTATTGGGGAGACGGACCCTAAGGGACTGACCTAGTGCCTCGAGGGCTCATTGCTAAATGGCATTGCCTACGTGATGACGCAGAGGCAACGTAGTTCAGGGTAAACCCTAATGGACCAAGGATGGACTAGAAGAAAGACGAAAAGAATGAAGACATGAAAGGGGACGAATGGGACCATGGGAGAGGTCGAAGCCTCAGGGGCGCATTAGAATAATGGCCTTGCCTACATGATGGCGCAGAGGCAACGTAGTTCATGGATTCGGACCATGGACACCGACGAGAGACACTACACTAGGCTTACATTGAGGAGACGGTATGGGACAAAACCTTGGTTGACAAGGCCACAAGGTGAGTATCAAGCCATGATAGGTAACTGTCAAGTGTTTATTATGGGGGGATGGATATGGGTCGAATGGGGCGAATAGAGAAAGAATGGACTCAAGGTGATTGGATTCCTAAAGATGGAGAAGGCGGTTTATCACAAGTAACGCCTGTTTACCAGGTTTTCATCACTTGCTTTTATTTGCACGAGAAGCTAGAAAGTAACATGACGCCTGATTGCCAGGTTTTCCTCATGATACCTATCCAAGGCGCCTGTTTGCCAGGTTTTCACCAAAGGACGATTTTTTTGTATGTTTTCTATTTTTTTCTAATATTTTTTTTTTGACTTTATTGTGCCCCCTTGCATTGGGGTTCTCTTAAGTATAGAACCGGCGAAGGTGCATGCTGTTGATTGGATCATCAAACAACTCACCTTCTGATGTGGCCAACTGATATGCCCCCGATCCATAAGCCGCTACAATTACATAGGGTCCAAGCCAGTTAGGCTCGAACTTACCTTTCTTTTCTCTGTCCTGCTGATTGCAAGGGTTCTCTTTTAGGACGAGGTCCCCAACCTGGAAGCATCTTGGTCTAACCTTGTGGTTGTAGCTTCTTGACATCATCTGTTGATAGGCTTTGAGATGGTCAAAAGCTTTTTGGCGCCTTTCCTCTAGCAGTTCTAGCTCTTGTAGTCTGGAGACTCTGTACTCTTCGTCTGATATGAGACCTTTCAATGACACCCGAAGGGATGGGAGTTCGACCTCAATGGGAAGGATGGCTTCGGAACCATAGACGAGGGCGTAGGGTGTAGCACCTGTGGGAGTGCGTATGCTGGTTCTATAGGCCCACAGAGCGGGATTGAGTTGGACGTGCCAATCGCGACCAGCTTCATTGACAGTCTTCTTTAGGATTTTCAGAATGGTTTTGTTCGAGGCCTCAGCTTGGCCGTTACCTTGGGGGTAATATGGAGTGGAGAAACGATGTTGGATCTTGAAACGTTCACAAAGTTCCTGGACATCCTGATTTTTGAAAGGTCTCCCGTTATCCGTTATGATGGATGAAGGGATGCCATATCGGCAGATAATGTAACTGAGAATGAAAGAGGAAATTTGCTTTCCTGTGACGGTTGATAGGGGAACGGCTTCAATCCACTTTGTAAAGTACTCAGTGGCGGTTATGATGAATTTATGGCCGTTGGAAGAAGGTGGATGAATCTTTCCCACGAGGTCAAGTCCCCACTGGCAAAAGGGCCAGGGTGTCGTTAGAGGTCTCAACTCCTGAGCAGGTGCATGAATCAGGTTCTCGTATATCTGGCACTGTTTGCACTTTTTGACGAACTGATATGAATCCATTTCCATATTGGGCCAGTAATAACCCAAACGCATGAGTTTCTTAGCTAAGGAGGGACCGCTGGAGTGTGTTCCGCAGATCCCTTCGTGCACGTCTCGCAAGGCAGTTTCAGATTCTTCTTGTTCTAGACAACGGAGTAAAGTACCATCCAGACCACGTCGGTAAAGGGTATTGGCGATAATGGTGTAACGGGAGGCTTGTCGGATGAAAGTTCGCTTTTGGTTGGAAGAGAGGTGCAAAGGAAGGATATTGTCCTTGAGGTAAGTGTAGGTCTTACCATACCAAGGTGAATCAGATCCTACTAGGAGGAAAATGGAATGGGTTTCGAGGAGATCATAAGCTGGTTGTCGAATGGTTTCTACTAAGAACTCATACCATGACTCATGTTCAGGTATCTCTAGAAGAGAGGCTATGGTCGCCATTGCATCTGTTGCTTTGTTCTCTATCCTGGGTATCTGCTCAAACGAGATGGTCCCAAAATGTGCTTTGAGGTCATCAACCATCTGTTTGTATGGGATGAGCTTCTCATCTTTGGTTTGATACTCGTCGTTGACCTGGTTTATGATAAGCTGCGAATCACCGTAGACACATAGTGCTTGGATTTTCCACTCAGTGGCCATCTTGAGACCAATTACCAAGGCTTCATATTCCACTATATTGTTAGTGCATGGGAATAACAACCTGTAGGACTTTGGAATAGTGTCGCCTTGGGCGGTGATAAACAGGATACCTGCCCCCGATCCATGGTTGGTGTACGACCCGTCGAAGTAGAGTTTCCAAGGAGATGTAGACAGAGTGAATAAAGACTCATCAGGAAACTCAAACTGCATTGGTGAAGTGTCCTGTAATGGTGCCTCAGCGAGCTGGTCAGTGATGATTTGCCCTTTGATGGCTTTTCTATCCACATACTCTATATCATATTCGCTAAGAAGCATGACCCATTTGGCTAGTCGACCCATGAGAGCTGCTTTGCTGAGAAGATATTTTAGTGGGTCGATCTTGGCAATGAGTTTGACAGGATGTGCCAACATGTAGTGTCAGAGTTTTTGTGAGGCAAAAACCACCGCAAGGCATGAACGTTCCACCTGTGAGTACTGCAACTCGTAGCCCACTAAGGTTCGACTGATGTAGTACATAGCTCTTTCCTTGTTCTCATAGTCTTGCTGCGCTAGGAGAGCCCCAAGAGCAGTAGGTGTAGCAGATATGTAGAGAATCAAAGGTTTTCCTTGGATCGGAGGCATGAGTATAGGAGGATTCATGAGGTACTCCTTGAGCTTGCTGAATGCCTCTTCGCACTTCTCATCCCATTTAAATGGAACGTTCTTATGTAGGAGATGGCTGAAAGGATGGCACTTGTCTGCCAGCTGTGAGATGAACCTGCGGATGGCCTATAGCTTGCCCTATAAGGATCTCAATTGTGTTAGAGTTTTGGGCGGAGGCATGTCCATGATTGCTTTGACCTTGGCCGGGTCTACCTCTATGCCGTTTGCTGACACGATGAAGCCTAGCAGCTTGCCTGATGTGACCCCAAACACACATTTCTTCGGGTTCAGTTTTACTTGGAATTGATCCAATCGTTGGAAGACTTTTTCTAATGTGTCTAGGTGTGAGTCCCTGGTGAGTGATTTTGCCAAGATATCATCAACATAGTCTTCCATAGTCACATGCATCATGTCATGAAAGATGGAATGTCATGCCATTTGGGCTAAAAAATGCAGGTGCTACATATCAGCGGGCCATTTTTATTTTTATTTTTTTGATTTCTGGAGGACATTGTGGAAGAAGTTGAAGACAGATTTGAACTTTAGTTCTGCACACCATCCATAGATTGATGGACAGACAGAAGTGGTGAATAGGAGTTTGGGTAACCTACTACGATGCTTAGTAGGGGATAAGCCCAAGGGATGGGATTTGATTTTACCACAGGTAGAATTTGCTTACAACAATTCTATCAATAGGAGTACTGGTAAATCACCATTCCAGATTGTATATGGTGTAGACACCCAAATTTGTCCCAACTTTGTCCATGTCCTACAACACCTTGTTAAAACATTATCCTAAACATCATAAGCCATTTTTGTCCTAAATCCCACTCTTAATCCCATTTATCCATTAGCCAATTAATTAAATAAATTTTATTTATTTAATTAAAATCCCATTCAATCCCATCTTCATCCTACTTAGCCAATTAATTAAATAAATTTTATTTATTTAATTAATTTCACATGCATAATCCTATTTATCTTATCTCCATCCCAATTAATTAAATAAATTTTATTTATTTAATTAATTTCCACATCATATCTTATCTCATCCTATTCAACTTCTCAATTAATTAAATAAATTTTATTTATTTAATTAATATCCAACTCATATCCCAACTAATTCAAATATTTTATTTGAATTAAACACTCATCTTTCATCACATTCCAACACTTGTCTAGTCAATCATGTGTTACAACTTTTATCTTTCACATGCACAACTAATGGGATCTAATTTTAGTATTTATCTACACAAGCACACCTAAGCCTCATCCTCATTTGCCACATGTCATATGACTACAATTTCTTGATGTGCAAGGAAACCTAACTTAATCCTATCCATCCATTTCACCTAAAGCCCTAATTGATCCTAGCCATCCATTGGAACCAAGCCTTTCCTATAAATCAACCCCCTCACAAGCCATTAGCATGCCTTGAGCCTTAAGCACCCTTATTCTGTCAAATTTTTTAAAAGGGCATTGATCCTCAAGTATCCACATGCCGTTGAAATATCATTAGAGCCTTTGCATCCATCATCTATCTCCTTATCAACGTTATGCTGCGGAATCGAGCAATCAACACAACAAAGTGATCAATCAATCAAGCTCATTTTGCATCTTCGAGGTATTGAATTATTTGGGTTTAGGTTATGCATTTCAATTGTTTGATCATTTCCATTTACAAAAAATCTAAATTTTTCGATATACATTTTGGCACGCCCGGTGGGACTCACGTCCCTGATTAACCCTCTTGTTTGAGTTGTTTTTGTGAAAATCAGATTTCTTGGAGCGTCAATCATTCATTTTTGCAGGTTTATGCACTTTGATTTGTAGGTTGAAGATATTTTATATTGCTGATTTTTTTTTAATTTATGACCAGATCTATTGCAGAGGGTTTTTTGTTTTACACAGGTCCTGTAAAAAGGAGATCTTAGATTCGTTGGAAAGAGGATTTCGAGAGCTTTCCGAAAAGTGGTTACATTAAAGATTTGGCTCAGTATTCAAAGAGTTATGACGATTTGAAGTTGACCATACGATTCTAATTTTTCAGAAATTTTTGACGCGCGACTTTTTGCTGATTTTTTTAATTTATGACCAGATCTGTTGCAGAGGGTTTTTTTTGTTTTGCACAGGTCCTGGAAAAAAGAGATCTTAAATTCGTTGGAAAGAGGACTTCGAGAGCTTTCCGAAAAGTGGTTACATTAAAGATTTGGCTCAGTATTCAAAGAGTTATGACTATTTGAAGTTGACCCTGCGATTCTAATTTTTCAGAAATTTTTGACGCGCAATTTTTTGCTGATTTTTTAATTTATGACCAGATCTGTTGCAGAGGGTTTTTTGTTTTACATAGGTCCTGTAAAAAGGAGATCTTAGATTCGTTGGAAAGAGGACTTCGAGAGCTTTCCAAAAAGTGGTTACATTAAATATTTGGTTCAGTATTCAAAGAGTTATGGCGATTTGAAGTTGACCCTACGATTCTAATTTTTCAGAAATTTTTGACGCGCGACTTTTAGAAAAAAAAAATCATATCTTCCAATCTAGCAAACCAAATCACATTTTATTTTTTGCAGTGACTTGTAAGTGAATCAAAGGAGCTGGAGCAACATTTGGATCAATCATAATAGCAACTTGGAAAGCAATTTTTATGAGGTGCACTCATTCTAATCTCTCATCTCTAATCATTATTTGATCACACATTTGGATTTTAGGCATAAAACAAACAACTTGTTTGTCATCACACTTGGATTTGGGCTTTAAAATAAACAATTGTTTGCAAATTCACATCAAAAAATTGGGCTAAAACAAACCATTGTCTTCCATCACATTTAGATTTGGGTCTAAAAAGAACAAGTGCTTGAACTGTTTGTTACACATTTCAAGTTTCTAAGGGGAAATTAACAACTGCGAGTGTGAATCAAGTGACAGCTCACTTGGTTTGCTTTTGTCATACCCTTCTTAGGAGGCCTGCTTGGAGACACACCACTCCAAGGGACGACCTCAATCGAGGCTGAATCGAAAGACACCCTCATTGGGAGTTGGAATCTTGTCACTCTTGGCTAAGCCCCAAAAAACTTTATACCTTTGGGAAGTGAAGGTGAAGGGTGGGTTACCCCTTTCTCCTGGCTGTGTGGCAGGATTTCACTTTCAATTCCATAGTCAACCTTGTGCAATAGATAGCCTAAGACCTAATTGGCTATACCCACTTGACTACACATTAAGCTTGTTGATGTGTCTTCCATGTGTGCTTGCATAATCATCACATTTCATTTTCAAAGTCAACAACTTGCTTATGTGTCTTGCGTGAGTGATTCATGTGTGTATATGCATAATCATTTGTTTGAATATTGCCATATCAAGCTCTAAACACCCAAACACATAAACAAATCAATCTAAACACATCATCTAAACATTCCACATTATCATCCAAATCCCTAAGCAAGCACTTGCTAAAAGGACTTAAGACAAACACGTGGTGACAACATGTCTACACTAGAGGACCTAGAAATCAAATTCTAAAGATTCCTCCAAAATCTTTATCAAGGATTACAACCCCTAAACCAAGACGCCATTGAAATATTACAATTCTTCATCCAAAAAGCTCAACCCCACGCAAGCCAATCACCTCAACTACAACACTCCATAGCCCAAGTCCAACACCTTTTAGCCACTAGTCAAGCTCAGCAAGTACAACAATCCTTAGCCATTCCATACCAACCTAATCCACCTTATAGCCACATGTCATATCCATCCACTTCCTATCAACTTAATCCACCTATCCACCAAGTCAATGCCACATCAACCTATCAACCTCCACCTCAAGCTTATCCAATCCCTCATACCACCATTCCAATGCACTACCAAGCCCATCTACAAGGCAATCAAGTGATATCACAAGAACAACATGCAAGTCCAAATAGCCCTTTGTACATAAATCAATCAGGTCCAAGTACATCTTTTCAACAAGACCACCAAGCACCATTGATAGACCTAAGTCCACAAAACACTCAAGTGATTTCACAAGAACAATATCTAAATTCAAGTGGCCCCTTGTACATAAATCAAAGGCCAAGCTATCCTATGCAAGCTTTAATAACCTTTGACAAGGGAGATACCAATCTAGAGTGGCCTCCACCATCCAATCC
Source organism: Cunninghamia lanceolata (assembly GCA_027924645.1). Classification (NCBI taxonomy): domain Eukaryota; kingdom Viridiplantae; phylum Streptophyta; class Pinopsida; order Cupressales; family Cupressaceae; genus Cunninghamia; species Cunninghamia lanceolata. Next base: position 5,313,189 of record BSBN01000976.1, on the reverse strand, counting down.
CATGCCAACACATGAGCCAACTAATCCTATCCCAACACCACCATGTGATCCCAATCATAGTCCATTGATCCCTTTACCTTCCAAACCACCAAGCCCCTCATTACCTTCCTCACCATATCATTCTAATCGTTCACCAAAGGATGCGGCTGAGAGAGTTTTACAAAGGATGCTTGAAGCAAAACTCATTGAACTTCCTAAAGTCAAACCATGTGAAGAAAGTCCATATGATGAACATGATTATTGTGCATACCATAGGACCAAAGGCCATAATACAAATCAATGTCCAATATTTGTCTCAATTGTTTACAAGGTGTACCCACCTATAATAGGAAATCGTGCCACATCATCACCCCCATCTAGTCCAAATCCTAATCCATCCAATCCAATTAGGTCTCAACCTAATCCTAGTCCTAATCCTAATCCAACACCAACTACCATTATCATACATCCATTATATTTTCCATCCACCCATACACTTGCAAATGATGTGATCCATTGGCTACTAGCTAGGAATAAACTACCTCCATGTCAAACACTAATTCATGAGCCTACCAATGAACTTCCAAAGGTCATGTCCAATCCTATAATCTCATCATGTGGTTCACATATCCTTGAGCCTCTTCAAGAGGCTTCCATTAACATACCTAGCCCTTTAAGCCCATCATGTGACCTACAAGCCAACAAGTCTATTCAAGAGTCTCCAACCACAAGCCTAAGTCAAGAGCCATCATGCCTTCATGTTGATAACTATCAAGAGCCTATCAAGTCCACTCAAGAACCTTCCACTTCCATCCAAAGTCAAGAGGTATGTCAAGAGCATAATCTTAAACATGTGGAAACATTAAGCCCTAGTCCAACTCAAGATCAAAACACTTCCATGCAACCCATCCATAACATTTACCTTCTTTATGATCAAGATGATACCTATGAAGAAGCTATCCATGAGCACCTTGATCCTATCCATAATCCTATATCTATCCATGACCAAGATATCCACATTGCTCCTAGTCATCTACCATCTAGCCCTATCCATAATGAGCAAACATCAACTTGTCATGATGAGACACTTGTCCCCCAAGTAAGCATAAAAGATCATACCAATAACTTGGATCAACATGAACATAAGCAAGACCCTAATGATCCTCCTTTCACATTGACCATCGATTCCACTTCAAGTCCACCATCATGTCCTATTGGTTTTACCACCTTTGTCCATGAATGTTCTTCCTTAGGACAACAACGACCTTTATCCACTTCACCTTCTTCATCCAATAATGAGCTCAAGTCTAATGTTCACAACACACCTAGTCCCATTGTCCATCGCATACTCCAAAACATGAACTACCAAGGCAAAGGTCTAGTCCTTTATGAACAAGGTATTTTGGAGCCAAACCATGTCAAAATCCCTCCATGCTCATATGGCCTTGGATACACACCCCAAGGTAAACAAGGCCAAGATGTTGGTAATCCTTTCATGCATCCTAAACCTACCACTTTCTATCACACCCCCCATCATATACCCAAAACATATGTAGCCATTCCATCTCCATCATCCTATAAATGTCAAAAGCATGTGACCATACACCTTCCACCATCCACCTTGCCTCCACTTTTACCAACTCCAAATATCCCTCCATCCACCTTGCCACCATTGCTTCCAACACCTAACATACATATCATTCATAAGTATCCTTACATCCCTAATCATGGCCAACAAAAACACACATCACCTAAGCATAAAGCTTCCAATCATTTCATCCACTCCACCCATGCCATGGGATTCAAAAGCAAAAATTTTGATGCCTCTGCCTATAAAGCTAAAAGTCCTACCAAAAATCTAAAGAACTATCATGCCTTAGGGCACAAACATGAAAAATCAATGCAAAGAACCAAATCAAAGCAATCCAAAAAGCTATCCAAGCCCATACCTCCAAAAGCAAAGCCCAAAAGCAAAATGGTTTGGGTTCCTAAGCAAACAGCTAGCAAAGCGAATGAGGCATCCTCATCCACATCTAAGCAACCATCCAAACCCTTACCTCCAAAAGCAAAGCCCAAAAGCAAAATGGTTTGGGTTCCTAAGCAAATAGCTAGCAAGTCAAATGAGGCATCCTCCTCCACATCTCAAGAATCCCAATCACCTACCTCCATCCAAAAGCCTATTTCCATCCAAAACTTCTATTCCCTTCAAAAATTTCACAAGCAAAACAAAAGCACTAAAAATACTAAATCTATGTGGGTTCCTAAATCACTTCATCAACCATCTCCTAAGCAAACATCTCCATTGCTTCCTACACCACCATCTCATCAAAAGCTTCAATGTTTATCATGGTGTGTGCAACCGTTGGTCATGATTCCCTTCCACTCCGTAGCACCTTCACATATCTACATCTACCCATCTTCCATCCATTATCTTGCATATCTCCGCCATGCTATCCCTATGGTCCATGCTTTTGCATAAGCCTACATAATCCACATCATAGTCCACTATCCCGATCCATCTATCCTTGCATGAACCTTTCATAATCCATTTCATCATCCACTATCTACCTACTCCATCTCCCATCCATGCAACCCCCTATCAACATCTATGAGCATAATGACATGGTCCATGTGAAGACATCATCCATTTCTAAAGGGACACTATCAACCTTCATAGCACTAGCCACTTGAGTCCCTCCTATCCATTACCATGGTGAAAACCTGGCAAACAGGCGCCATGTGTAATTGCCAACGCATCTAAAAGCAAAAAAAAAATAAATAAATAAAGAAAATAAAAGAAAAAGAAAAAAGTCAAAATAGTAAAGAGAAATCCCTTCATCCAATGGTGAAAACCTGGTAAACAGGCGCCTTGGATAAGTACCATGATGAAAACCTGGCAAACAGGCGTCATGTGTAGGTTGATCTTCTATGTCACTTACACTTGGGGGCACATTGTCTCATCCAACCTATCCATTTCCAAACTATCTATCCCATTATATTATTTTCAATCCTATCCATTTCCAACCTATCATATACCATTCTATTCTACCATCCTTAGCCATTACATAAACATGCTTATCCTATTGAACCCATTTATCCATCATCTCACCTTTTGATTTTGATGAAGACATAGGGGCAAAATGTTGAAACATGTTTGGATATTTCTTGACATACCTTCTTTCCAAACCAAGTCCTATCCAATGACCATTTATCCATCCCATTCAACCCCATCTATCATGTCATCCCTTGGTCATGAACTTTGTCATGTAAAAATCCTAAGCATTACCACCTAGAATGGGGCAAGTTATTCTTCTGATGCAACATAGCCTTTGAAGATCACATCCTAGCTCCCTTATGATCCATCCACTATGGTGTATCCTTATCATGAGCTTTCCATCTTATAGCTTATCCCCATCTGTTTATCACGAGCTTTCCACTATAGCCTACCTATCTATTTTTTATGAGACATGCATACATACCTTATACAGCCTATCCTCTTATCTATCCATCTATCATGAGCCTTTCATCACATTTACTATGAGCCCATCCTTTTATCCATCCAATCCCATTCATCCATCTTTACACCTAGACTTGGTTTTCTCCCTTGTCATTGGTATCAAGCACAAAGGCTACCTAAATTGTAAATCCATTGACATCCCAAAACATTTCAAAAAATAAAAAAATAACATATTGTCAAAAAGTCCAAAAAATCAACTATCCAATGAAAACTCCAAGCAATAAAATCAATCATCATCAATCCAAAATAATCCACTTCATCAACATTCAATCAAAATCAATTCATCATCATCTTCAATCATCAATCATCAATTCTTCCTATCAATAACATTCATTCATCCATTTCAATCAATCCATTTCCAATCATATCAATCAAATCAATCTAAGCAATGATCTTAAATCCAAGTCACATTAATCCATATGAAGCAAGCTAATCAATCAAGGAACATTATCCAATCAAATCAACAAGTTTTTGATCCTAATCTTGTCATGAGCCCAATCAATCATCATCAATGGGATATCGCATTCCCACATCCTTGTGTTGATCTAGGGATATAGCTTTCCCTGCAATGACAACACTATCATCATCAATCAAACAATCAAATATTGGTTTATGACTTGACAAGGGCAATAACCTTATTTGTTTTACATCCTTTGAGCATACTGAGAACACTTGCTTATGCTTAGATTGAATCGACACTCTAATCATCACACCATCACTATCATCATTCAAAACAATCCAATCATCAAAACAATCAACCCAGCAACAACAAACATCACAACCAAAGCACATCAAGCCAACCATCAAAACAAATCCTATCAATCATCAACATTAACACTAAAGCAAATCAACTCAAGCACATCAATCTAGCCATCAAAACAAATCCAATCACTTCAGCAAGTCAAAAGAAGCTCAATCCACCACAAATCATCCATCCTTCATCAAATCAATCTAATCAACATTTCATCATCTTCCAACCATTCCAAACAAAGATCCAAATGCAAGCCCATCCTTAATCCATACCAATCATGTTAATTAATCAAGCCAAGTTATCCAAACGCAATCCATGGTCTTGATCCTAGCCTTGTTGTAAGCCAAATCAATCAATCAACTAGCCAACCAACTCAGCAAACAATCTTGTGTTGATCTAGGGATATAGCTTTCCCTGCAATGACAACACTCTCAACTATCAACAATCAGCAATTAATCATTGGTTTACAGCTTGACAGGGGCAATATCTTGTTTGTTTTTGAATCATTTGTGCTTGCTTGCTTGCTTGCTTGCTTGTGTGTGTTATCTTTTTATCTTGCATTTGTATCACATCTATATCATTCCAGCTAATATTCATATCTTGTGTATGTTGGAATAGCTTTTTGCACTATCCTTTGCATCTAAGGTCATATCATACCTTTTGTGTAGTAGGACTTCAATGCTCTAAGTTTTCTTCCTCATATGTTAGACAAGGTTGTATTACACTGGGGCACAAGACACATCGTCACCCTGGTCCTTATACCTTGGTGCATAACGTCTAGTGCTATATCAAACATCATGGTTGCTCACCTTCATTGCAGCATAACGCATCATCATTTCTTCTATCTATCCCCTTATCTTTCTTTTTGCAGCCAAGCCATTTCTTTTCGAGAGCCTACCCGTGTTTGTCCAACCCGCCTAACCTCTCGAGGGGGCATCATCATCCCATTTCATCCTATCTTTCCACCATCATCATCCTCATCATATCTTTCCATCATCACTATCATTTTCCTCTATCCATACCTTGGCTTCTTTGAAATGATGTTACTCGACACAAATCTTATCATCTCGAACATCATCTCAAAGAGGGGCAAAATGTAGACACCCAAATTTGTCCCAACTTTGTCCATGTCCTACAACACCTTGTTAAAATATTATCCTAAACATCATAAGCTATTTTTGTCCTAAATCCCACTCTTAATCCCATTTATCCATTAGCCAATTAATTAAATAAATTTTATTTATTTAATTAATTTCCACATCATATCTTATCTCATCCTATTCAACTTCTCAATTAATTAAATAAATTTTATTTATTTAATTAATATCCAACTCATATCCCAACTAATTTAAATATTTTATTTGAATTAAACACTCATCTTTCATCACATTCCAACACTTGTCTAGTCAATCATGTGTTACAACTTTTATCTTTCACATGCACAACTAATGGGACCTAATTTTAGTATTTATCTACACAAGCACACCTAAGCCTCATCCTCCTTTGCCACATGTCATATGACTACAATTTCTTGATGTGCAAGGAAACCTAACTTAATCCTATCCATCCATTTCACCTAAAGCCCTAATTGATCCTAGCCATCCATTGGAACCAAGCCTTTCCTATAAATCAACCCCCTCACAAGCCATTAGCATGCCTTGAGCCTTAAGCACCCTTATTCTGTCAAATTTTCTAAAAGGGCATTGATCCTCAAGTATCCACATGCCGTTGAAATATCATTAGAGCCTTTGCATCCATCATCTATCTCCTTATCAACGTTATGCTGCGGAATCGAGTAATCAACACAACAAAGCGATCAATCAATCAAGCTCATTTTGCATCTTCGAGGTATTGAATTATTTGGGTTTAGGTTATGCATTTCAATTGTTTGATCATTTCCATTTACAAAAAATCTAAATTTTTCGATATACATATGGCAATAGCCCAAGAAATGCTTCTGAGTTAAGGAAGCTGGACAACAGAGAAAAGACAAGTGCTGAAGCTGAAGACTTTGCAGAACATCTAAAGAATTTGCATGAAGAGGTGAGAAAGCATATTAATAAAATAAATATTCAATACAAGGCTAAGGTAGATCAAAAGAGGAGATATAAGGAATTCTAGGTAGGAGATGAAGTCATGGTTCACCTGAGAAAAGAAAGGTTCCCAATTGGAACATACAATAAGTTAAAAATGAAGAAATTTAGACCATGCAGAATCATGAAGAAGCATGATTCAGGAAATGCTTATGAGGTAGAGCTATCGAGTGGGATCAATATTTCCCCTATTTTCAACATTGCTGATTTATCAGAATATCATGAAGGGGGAACAGAGGATGGACCAACAGAAGTGCAGTGGAGTATTTCGGCATCTACTTTCATAGAGGAGATATAAGAGGTCTTGGATAGCCGTGTGGGAAGGAGTACTCGAAACAGACAATATGAAGAATATCTAGTGAAATGGAAAGGAAGGCCTATTGAAGATTCTTCTTGGTTGTCTAAGGCAGAGGTTGACCGTTTGGGTTTTCCTCACACAAACACCTGAGACGTGACAGGGTCACTTCTTAAATTACCCTGGGTGTCTGATGCAGGAGCATCCAGTGGTGTAAGGGCAATCTTGCATCACCAAAAAAAAAAGTGTTTCAAATTGTTGATGTTCTACCCATTTCTTCTCAAAATCTGTGGTTCTGGTCCCATAATCGCTTGAATAATAATGTAGAACTTTCAGTTTTCCCAAACTGCTAAAAATAGCAAACTGCTATTTTTAGAAAGTTTGTATTTGGGCAGGGAATGAAGTCAAAATTTATAGGAAGTTACATAATGGAAATATAAGACCTTTGGTGAAGGAATCACATGAAGATCATTTGCGAGCTGAAAGAAATTAAAGTTTCTGTTTCCTGAAAAATGCCTGAAAATTATTCAAACTCAGGTTTGAGGCACTAAACAGCCCCGTATGGGTCCGAAAATGGCTAGAACTGACAAAGTTGGTTCTTAGCACGTAGAGTACTCCACGAGCTTTCCGACGCATAAAACAGTTCTTCAATCAGAGTCCTAGATCAAAAGTTATGGCTCCCGGAAGTTGACCTATTTTTGGAGGGAGATGCAAAATTCAAAATTAGGTTGTTGGCCACCAAAAAGGCTATTAATAACCATTTTTGGGAACCCTGGGTAGTAGGAGAGTTAAGGGGGCAAGTGTAGAGTCAAGAATAGGTGGGAAAACAAAAACCCTAGCTGATTTGGGGGTTACAGAAGGTGGAAGATTCCAGAGCTTGGTGATGGTAGCTATAGTGTGTTGCAGCCTGTAGAGGACTGATTCCTTTGATTATAATTAAGCTTCTGTAATGTAATGAGTTGCCCGGATCAATAAAAGAAAGTTCTATTCTCTATGTTCAATTTCTATTATTGTGTGTTTTATGATTTACCCCCTTCATCATAATCATATCATATTCATCATATCTTTATCATTTTGCATCATTCAACCATATCCTAATCACATCCTATTCATCAATCCCAATCATTGCACATCGACATATTCATCCCACCAACATCGATCCTAATCATTCCTAATCACATTCATGTCATATCTTCTCCATGCCATCGCATCATAATTATACCTTAATCATTCCTAATCATCACATTTCATCATCCTCGCCATCCAAGTCCAATCCATTTCATCTTATCATTCCACATCATATCCTAATGACATTATCCCAATCCAATCCAATCCCAATGACATCTCAATCAATCCAACTCATCCTAATCATCCCTAATCATTCCCTATCATACCACATCATATCCTATTCATCATGTTTTCATTATTCAACCATATCCTAATCATATCCTATTCACCAATTGTAATCATTACATATCAACATCTTCATCCAAACAACATCATCCTTGTCATTCTCCTACTCATAAACTAACCATTTCCAACTCATCCTAATCACCTCGTTCATCTAATCTACATCTTCCTTATCAAATCCAAATCATTCCTCATCATTACATTTCATCATCCTCACCATTCAAATCTAATCGATTTCATATTATCATTCCACATCATATCACTATCACATATCCTAAACACATCCAAGTCATCATCATCATTCTCTTAATCATATCCAAGTCATCCCAATCCAATCCTAATCATACACCCACCATTCATTCACATAATCTAACCAACTTCATCACATTCATCCAAATCATCCAATCTTGCCACTACACATCATCATTTCTAATCCAACCAATTGCATCCTAATCATATCATAACCATTCATTCATTATCCAATCCATTTCATCTTTCATCATTCCCTATCATAAAAAACACAACCATAGGGGAAACTTTGAGTATCTACTCTCCCTATCAAATTTGATTGCAACCGTGTCGAAATCCTATGGACATATTGGTTCCATTCACCCATTGCAAATCCAATCACATTTCATTACCATTCAGCCTTGACATCTATAGAGGACCCTAAACATTAGTCTTCCTAAGGTTGAAACATAGGGAGAAACTATCGAAGCTTGACTGTATCACAAGTACAAATTCGGACCAAGATACCTTGACATCTTTCCACATCAATCACAACTTGGGATTAATACTCCACGGCTAGTTTAAGTCCATCCTTACGAGTGAATTTTGAAACTCATGGGTTCACTCTAATTAATCATCTATTTCATACCTCAAGGTCTTGATAAAACCAATTTGTACTTTGAAAGGTCATTAGTAGATGAGAGTACCCTCTTGGAGCTAGACAATTCAAAGACTAATATCATCAGCCTCTATTATAGCCTGGGCCTCATCACATTCCATTGTCATCCCCATAACATCCCACATTTCACAAGCCTCACTTGGTATAGGCATGGTCACAAAAAGAAGAGAAAGGGAGTTGATCCTCCTTTCTATCCCTATTATTCCTCAACATTCCACATCATCCTTGTCATTCCAATTGACATCATCATAGTCACATCCTACTCATATTTTCATCATTCAACTTGCACATCCTAATCACCCTTTCCAATCACATCATTCAATCAAATTCATCTCAATCACTTCACCCCTAATCATATCCTAATCATTTCCAAGTCACTATAACTATACCCTAACCATACCCTAATCATCCCTAATCACCCATCTAATCATCCAATCTCATACCCTATCACATTCCTAGTCACTCCACTTCATCATTCATCCTAGTCAAGCACAACATGATCCTAATCCCCCAAGAAGACATACAACAATATGAAGACATGTGTCATTCCATGCTAATCCTAGAAAACAAGGTTCTAACACCCCAAAGGCTATCGAAGTCCAAATACCTTCATGTAGTAATTCCACCTTTGACAAGGGAGACATCAACCTAGTCCATGCAAGCTGTTCACTATCATTACCATCCTCATCATGAGTCCACATCACCTACCCTCATTGTCCATCCATTATATTTTCCTTCCACCCCTCCACCTATAAAGGATGTGACCCAAGGACTACAAGCAAGGAACCAAACATTGCCATGTCATCCAACACATATACTTGAACATATAAAAGAATTCCCAAACATCATGTAGTCCTTCAAACCAACCATGTCAAGCCCATTCATGAGTCATCCACTTCCAATTTCACTTCCATTCCAAGTCAAGAGGTATGTCAAGGGTCTAATCCAAAGCATACAAAAGCATTAGCTCCTAATTCTAATCAAGATCAAATTGCTTCCATTCAACCTATCCATGACACACTTGATCCCATTCTCATGATCCCCTCCATGATCAAGAAGGCCATGATGATCCACTTAGCCATTTCTATGCATTCCATGGCCAAGATCTTGCCACCTCACTTATTCATGATCCAACCACTGCCACTTGTCATGATGAGACATGAGTCTCCTAGGAACACATAAACATAGAAGATCAAACAAATAACTTGGATCTACATGAACATAATAAAGATCCTCATGATCCTTCGACATCCACCACCGATCCAATTTCAAGTCCACCATCATATTCCTTTGGCCTATCCACCTTCATTCATGAGTGTTCTTTCTTAGGAACACAACAATCTTTGTCCACTTCACCCTCTCCATCAAATAATAAACTCAAGTCTAGTGCCCAAAGTACACATAGCCCCATAGTCAATCGCATCCTCCAAAACATGAATTATCAAGGTAAAGGCTTAGGCCTTCACGAACAAGGTATTTTGGAGGCCATACATGTTAAAGTCCCTTCACACCCATATGGCCTTGGATACACACCCCAAGGTCAACAATCTAATGATGTTGGTACTTTCTCCATGCCTCCGAAGTCCACCACTTTCTATCATAAACCTTATCATATACCCAAAACATACATAGCCATTCCACCTCCATCATCCTACAAGTGCCAAAAGCATGTGACCATACACCTTCCACCATCAAATCAACTTCTGCTACTTCTAACTCTGCATATCCTACCATCCACTTTACCACCATTACTTCCAACACCCAACATTCATATCATTCACAAAACCCCTTACATTCCTCATCATGACCAACAAATGCACACATCATGTAAACATAAAGCTCCCACTCACTCCACCTGCCACATAGGATTCAAAAACAAACATTTGGATGCATCCTTTAAAAAACGCCGAACATCCTAAGGGTCCTAATACCTTAGGAAATCAATTCAAAAATTCAAAGCAAGGTACATTAAAAAATCCATCCAAACCCATACCTCTAAAAGCAAAGTCCAAAGACAAAATGGTATGGGTCCCTAAACAAAAACCAATCAAGTCAAATGAGGCATCCACTTCTAAAAAATCCCAACCATCCTTTTCCATCCATTCCATTCAAAAATATCAAATTCCTCCAACCCACATGAAAAGAAAAAATCATATAAATACTAAGTCTATGTGGGTACCTAAAGCACTTCATCATCCATCCCCTAAGCAAACATCTCCATTGCTTCCTACACCTCCATCCAATCGAATGCTTCCATGTTTGACATGGTGTGTGTAACCATTGGTCATGATTCCTTTTCACACATCATTCAACCATTATCCAACACATTTCACTTATCATATGCCTATGGTCCATGCTTTTGCAAAATCCCACATAATCCACATCATAATCCACATCATAATCCACTTTCATTCCCTACATAATCCACATCATAATCCACTTTCATCTCCTACATAATCCACTATCGTTCCCTCCATAATTAATTATTTGCCTAATCCATCTCTCTCATGTACTCTCTCTTACCAACATCAATGAGCACCTTGACATGGTCCATGTGACGACTTCACTCTCCAACGGGACTATCACCTTCATAAAACTAGACATTTGAGTCCCGCCTAGCCACATCCACCTATCCTATTCAAAAAAGCAAAAAAGTCAAAAAAATCAAAAGAAAAAAATTAAAAAAGTAAAGAGAAATCCCTTCGTCCAATGGTGAAAACCACCCTTGGTGGTGCCTTGGATAAGTACCATGATGAAACCTGGCAAACAGGTGTCATGTGTAGATTGATCTTCTATGCCACGTACACTTGGAGGCATGTTGTCTCATCCTCCTATCATTTTTTCATCCTATCATTTCCTATCTCATCTTATCATACACCCACATACATATACCTATTCTATCAAGTCCGTTCATTCTCCCTTCTTCTTTTGATCTTGATAAAGAAATGGGGGTAAAATATTGAAACATGTCTTGGGTATCTCTTGGCATGCCTCATCCTATCCAAACAACCCATCCTCTCACTATCCTATCATCATAAACCTTGTCATGTCAAATCCTAGGTACACCACCAATAATGGGGCACATTATTCCTATGCAACATAGTCTTGGGAGATTACATCCTTGCCCTCTTGTGCATGTGTTCCTTCCATCTGCTATCACCCCCCCTCTTATCCATTCATCCAATTCCATTCATTCCCTTACAGCTAGACTTTTTTTCTCCCTTGTCATTGGTACCTAGCATAGAGGCTACAAAAATTGCAATCCAATGCCATTCCCCAAAATAGACCAAAAATACAAAAAAATCATATATTCTCAAAAACACAAAAAAACCAAAAACATTAAAATATGCTCAAAAACACCAAAAATACAAAAAAATCACAACATCACAAAATCTAAAAAAAAAATCAAAACATATCAAAATCCAAAAACATCCAAATATTTTCCAAAATCCCAAAAACATCAAATATTTTCAAAAACAACAAAAAAATCAAACATCCTCCAAAAAATCCAAGCAATAAAATCATTCAACTCATCAATTCACCACACCATTCCAACCAAATCAATTCTTCAAACTCATGCACTTCCAACCAAATCATTCAATCAAATCTCTCGATCAATCCATTCAAACATCCTAATCAATCATGTCATCTTCCCATTCAAATCAGTTCCTCTAATCATCCATAGTCCACATGGTCGAACTACGTCGCCTCTGAGCTTTCACATAGGCAAGGTCATCTTCTATGCACCCCGGAGGCATTAGGTCAATCCCTTAGGGTATGTCCTGTCAACCATCATAATAAATCATCCTTTTGTGAAATGGACACTTGGATCAGATAATCAATCTTTCACAGCAACATGCACTTCAAACCAATCCCAAATTCAACTAGACAAACTATTCAAATCAGTCTAACCAATCAATTGCCTTGTGATAATCATATGTCACTATCCTTATCAACCATCACATACACTACATAGAATGAGGCATCGTCGAAACCAAGATTCTGTTCCTTATACAACATGCATCATTTATCAATCATGAATCAAACCCTAGTGTTGCTGGTATGACCAACAACACTAGTGTCAATCATTCATCTCACTTTCCTTAGATAGGTAGGGGCATTACCAAAACTAGACTAGGTGTCTTATACAACATGTTTCTTTCCTAAAAATAGGCTCCCTCTCCATTCTCAATCAATCACTTGCCTTAGACAGGTAGGGGCATTGTCAAAACTAGACCAGGTGTCTTATACGACATGCTTCTTTCCTAAAACCAGGCCTTCTTCATCCAATCACAATCAATCAAGCACATATCACTTGGTAAAAGTTCCAACTGGCTGTTGGTCTAGTTTGTCTTATCTTTCATTTGGATTGTTTGGTAGTCTCATTCTTATGCTTCTCGAGGTAGTCCCTAAGTGATGAAGATAGGCGAGGATAGAGCAGGACCTTTTTTTCTTTGATTGTTGTTTGCGGTTTGTCTTGGCAAATGATTGGGGCAACTTGGTGCCTTGCGTGTGATCAAGATTCCATTGGGTGTGAACTAAAGACATCCTATGTCCGGCAAGGTATCATAGTTCCTAGTCTGAGTTGGGTATTCCTTGTCTGTCATGTGTCTGCTTCACAAGGGACTACACTTTCCACTTTGGCCTTTGACATGCCATGGTGATTGTCGTCCTTTGACATAATAAGTTCTATGATGATAAGCAGAAAAAATTGCAAGTGAGAAGCTCAAAAATCTATCAAAGCAAGATATTATTCCCATTCTTCTAGCCAATCTTTCATTCTTCCACCATCTCTCTCTCACATCTTCATTCCTCCACCTTCATTAATCTCTTCTACCCATTCCCCTATCTTTCTTCCTTCACCAATCCCTTTCATTTCAAGAGCCTACCCATGTTTGTCCAACCCACCTATCCTCTTGAGGGGGTATCATCACCCTATCTTTCTTTCATCACCCTGTTCCTCTATCCATTTCCTTGGCTTCTTTGAAATGATGTTAGTTGGTCGCAACATCATCTCAAAGAGGGGCAAAATGTAGACACCTAAAAGTGTCCATCCCTCAAAGAACCTTAATCACTTTCGCATTATCCTGATTTTCCTTAATTTTCCTCTATGGATAAATAATTAATTTGAATTAATTAATTATTCATTCATTCATTTTCTAATGTTCCCTTCATTTGATTTATTCAAATAAATAAACCAAATCCCATCACATGTATTCCCCACTTCAAACAAATTAAATAAATTGAACAAATTTATTTAATTTGAAATCCCATCCTACACCTCATCATTTCTTCTAATTTTGGGGCTCTTAGTTCTCATGATTCCTCTCTGGTTTTCATGTTTATGCTCTTAGTCCATTTTCTTCATCTCTTAGCTTTAAACCCTCCAATGTCTTGCTTAACACACATAAGCTTCTCATGATAGTGCATAAAATTTGCAAATTTGAGAACAATGAGGCAAGATAGAGGAGGACAATAGAGATTAGTCAATAGCTAGCTTAGATTTTAGTTTATTTTTATGTTTGTTTGATGATTTTCTAGGCTAGATTGTTCTCTATTGCAGTTAGGGTTTGATAGTTTGCTATTTTTGACTGTAAATCTGATTTTCCCTATCTACAAAAACTAATGGTGGTTTCTATCACCAAAACCTATGACTGGATGTTTTCCTCCAAACCCTCATTTGCAGAGCGAATAGCATAGTAAAGTGTATTGTTATGAATGGATACCTTTTTCCATTCACTTAACCCTTATATCTCCTTCATGAGGTTTGACCTTTTTTGGGGGAAAAATATAACATTTTAAAATTACTTTATTTCCCTTGGGGTGGCATCCAAGTCCTTAGTGACTTTATTTTTGTATTTTACACCTTATTCCTAGTCATTGACATTATAATATAAAGTCCCAGTATTAAATATGAATTTATAATTTATAGACTTTAAAATGGAATAGCAAATGGACTCAGAATCCCATAAAAAATAGACCGTTGGAAAGGTCTCATCAAAATGTTGCACCTCCAACCCTAAATTTCCCCAAATGGTCCAAACCCTAACTTACTAAAAATAGTAAGTTCTAGCAGAGGTGTCTGAAAACAACCAAATGAACTCCCAAAGTTCCCTAACCACATTGATTAGTCTACAGGAACCAAGTATAGAATAACACCCTCTAGAAAAAGGGGACATTATAGTCTACCCTCCCCAAGATTGCTTGTTTTAAGCAATTTCAGATCTAGATGCATCAGAATCTTCTCATTTTCCCATGTTGCATCCTCCACCGGCAAGTTCTTCCATTTCACCAAATGCTCCCTAATAACCCTCTTCCTCAAAGTTCACTCCCTAGTATCAATGATGGCCTCAGGTGCCAAAACCAACTTCCCCTCTTCATCAAGAGGAGGCAACTCTATAGAAGGTATCACATTGTGTCCCAGTGCCTTTTTGAGGTGAGACACATGAAAGACATTGTGAACCTTGCTATCTGATGATAGTTCTAACTCATAAGCCACCTCTCCAACCCTCTTGGAGATCTTGAATGGTCCATAATACCATGGCTTCAATTTTTCTACACCACTCTTCTTAAGAGTGGATTGTCTATAAGGCGGTAGCATAAGATACACCATATCACCAACCTAAAAAGAATGCTCAACCCTGTGTTGATCTACATACTATTTTTGTTGGTTTTGCACCTTCTGGATGTTTTCTCTTAAATACCTCATAACATCCTAACTCTCCTACAAGAGGTCTTTAGCCTTAGGTACTCTGCTATCCCCAAACAACAAATCTAAGAAACTTGAAGCCTCATACCCGTAAGTGCCATGAATGGTGACATCTGAATTGACATGTGGAAAGTGGTATTGTAACAATACTCACCCAAGTGAAGCTACTTCACCCATGCCTTCTACTGCCCTACTATATAGTTCCTGAGGTACCCTTCCACCCACTTATTGACTATCTCAGTCTGCCCATCTGTCTAGGGGTGGTAACTCGTGCTGGGGGTGAGCTCTGTCCCACTCAACTTGAAGAGCTCTTGCCAAAAATTACTCAGGAACCTTCTTTCCTTGTCACTCACTATACTCCATGGTAGCCCAGGAAGTTGGAATACCTCTCTAAAAAAAACTCAACAACCTGAGCTACTGTATAGGTGGCTAAAATAGCAAAAAAGTGAGAACATTTTGTTAACCTATCAACCACCACAATAATGTAGTCCCTGCCCTAAGCTTTGGGCAAACCTGTAATGAAATCCATCAAGATGCACTCCCACTTTCTCTTAGGAATGGGTAAGAGCTACAACAAACCTCCCAGGAAAGAGTGCTCATGCTTGTTCTACTAACATATCAGACGCTCCCTCACATACTTCTGAACTTCAGTCTTGATGCCTTCCAAGTAAAGTGCTCCCTAACCTACATGTAGGTTTTGAAGTAACCTAGATGTCTTGCCATAGGCAAGTCATGAAAAGCCCTCAAGATCTTTTGCTTCATAGAAGACCTTGGTACCAAAAAGATCCTCCCCTTCTAAATGATCAAGTCATTTACAACTGTGTACCTATCATCCCTGGTAGTGCCATCAATAATCCCAGAAGCCCACCTATCTTTTGCATACTCTGCATCAATCATATCTCTCCAATCCTCTATAATCTCCCCCAAAGTGCACAAGTGAGGCCTCCTCGATAAGGCATCAGAAACTACATTCTTTTTGCCTTTTATAAAAACTATGTCAAAGTCATATGCCTAAAGTTTGCTGACCCACTTCTACTGCCGATCATTCAAATCCTTCTGACTAAGGAAGTGTTTTAGGCTATTATGATCAGATTTGAAAACAAATTTTCCTCCAACAAAGTACTACTTGAACTTAGCCAATGCATGCATAATGGCTAACATCTCCTTGTCATAGATGTTGTAACTCCTCTCAGCACCCCTCAACTTCCTACTCTCAAATGCAATGGGGGTGTTTGTCCTACATTAACACCACTCCAATGCCATCTCTTGAGGCATCACACTGCAGCTCAAAAGGTTTTGTGAAGTCTAGTATGGCCAAGACTAGAAAAGTGCTTATCACCTCCTTAAATCTATCAAAATATTACTGAGCACTTGTAGACCCTTCAAAAGCACCCTTTCGAGTCAAATCTATGAGGGGGCAAACTATATGTGAAAACCCCTTTACAAATCGGTAATAGAATCCATAGAGGCCAAAGAATCCCTTGAGTTGAGAGAGATTCTTAGGTGGCAGCTAGTCTAAGATTGCCTAGACTATTTCTAGATCCATGCGAACACCCTCTGTATTGATGATGTGTCCCAAATACAATAACTCTATCATGCCAAACTTGCACTTGGACATTTTGGCATAAAGAGACTCTTGCTCAAGAATACCCAACACAATATCAAGGTGTCTCAGGTGCTCCTCCCAAGTCTTGTTGAATATCAATATGTCATCAAAGAAGATAAGTACAAATTTCCTCAACTTCTCTCAAAAAATATTATTCATACAAGATTAGAATGTGGCTGGAGCATTGGTTAGGCTGAAAGGCATAACCATAAACTCAAAGTGCCCATAAAGGCACTTAAATGCTATCTTTTCTTCATCCTCCTCCCATACCCGTATCTAATGGTACCCTGATCTCAAGTCTATCTTAGAGAAGAAGCGTGCACCGTGCAATTCATCTATGAGCTCATCAATCCTAGGGATGGGATATCTATTTTTTATAGTCTTCTTATTCAACACCCTATAGTCTATGCACATCATGAGTGTACCATCCTTCTTCTTCACTAGAACAATAGAAGAAGCAAAAGAGCTCTTACTTGGCCTGATATGCCACATCTTGAAAAGATCCTGAATAGCCTTCTCAATCTCATCCTTGTATTTCTTAGGATGTCTATAGGGTACCATGATGACTGGCTTGACACTCTACTCAAGCTCTATGATGTGCTCAAACCCCCTGTCTAGAGGTCTATGTAGTGGTATGTCACTAAACACTTTGGTGTGTTTCATTAACAAAGACCGGATCTCAACCAGATACTCCTACTTCTACTACTTAGGCACCTCTGGCATCACAATTATCTTAGTTGCCCACTATACCTGATCATGCTATAGTATCCTCTCCATCCTTTGAATGGACACTACTCTCAAACCACCATTTGACATTCCACTCAAAATATGTTTCTGACCGTCTACCTCAAACTTCATCTCCATGGTCCTCAAGTTGAGGATGAATTCATCTATCATATATAGCCACTTCATACCCAGGACTACATCCATGTCACCCATACTAACCACATAATACTTGGCCTGGAACTCATAGTTACTTAACCAGATGGTTAAGTTGGGGATCCTTTGTTTGCAGGTGATAACAAAACCATATGCAGCTCTAACCTTGAATCCCTCAGAATCCTGTTGTGTGGTTACACAACACGCCCCATTTTGACTTGGCAAAATAGGGACCCAACTTTTCTTTTGGCTTGTGTTGTCTGCTTTCTGGTGGTTTGGTAAAATCAGTCATGTTCATCATCATGTGGAGTCAAGATGAGGTAAGCCCCAATATGAGGTCAGTCTGTCAAAATTCATATTTCGTATATATGACCACATATTCTGAAAGAGCATTAAAATTCATGCAGGTTTGCTTTTTACATCACCCTGATATTCATCAGGATGTGAGAGTTATGAACAGTCAAAGTCTTGGTCAAACCTGATATTCGCAAAAAGAGGGTCATATTTTATAACCTCAGTTATGCTGTGTGAAGAACATCATCATCATATTTGAAACGTCCCCCCCCCGATAATATCCTGCGGTTCAAATATCTGGACGTCAACGTTAAGTGATAGTAAGTCTTCCCCGTCGAACGGTCTTTTGTATAGCGAGCATCATATTTTGAAAGTAACCCGATATTCATTAATATCATCCTGATGCAAAATATCACCCTTAACAAACATCCTGATGACATCATCTGAATCCGATAAACAAAAAAACAAACATCCTGATGACATCATCATCATATTTACATTTCGACAGGATATTTTGTAAACATGATCATGTTCACCCAATGTGGCGATGACGTCATGAGACATTTCCAATACAAAGAACAAATATCATGATGACGTCGTCCCGATATTCAAAGAGGAGAATGAGTAAGTTTGAAGGTCATCATCATATTTTGGAATATCACCCGATAGACCGAAATATCCTCCTGATGTGCTAAAGCGTAAACAAAGGTGCGTTGTCACCCGAATTTTGTCACGATAGCAGTTCCAATGCTGGGGAGGATGATATCGAAACTCAACCCGATATTTGTGAAATGTCATCCTGCTCTCATGATATCATGTCATATGGATATTCCCCCGCTCCCTTTGCCGCCATTGCCATTAAATGCGCGCAGATATGGTAGGTGATTCCCGCCGATCCCGGAACCCAATGAAACGTCTGGCGAGATCCTGAGTTTTCGCACGAATGATCAAAGATTACAATCTAACTTGTCAGAGTTACCCTAAGTTTACCCTAACTGCGAGGTTAAAAGGTAATTCAACCGCCATTGTTACATTTACCTACGTTAAAATTGTTTTACAGAGCACTAGCCTCCATTTCTGCATAACAGCTACCGTTGCGCGACTGGAGCTCATAGACTGAGGGAGGAAGGTGATCAGCAGCTGAATCAAGAGCGTATTAGAGATATACTGGTATAAAAAGAAATCGGCATAACCAGGTAAGTGAACTGAAACCCTCATCATGTTGTTTTTTAAATAATGTTGAAAGTTCTGGTTATGTATCCATGCAAGTAAGTAATGTAGAATTGATACAATAAGCATGATATTTGCAGTATGTATGCATGCATATCCCGTTGTGAGAAGAAATGTTGTTAATTGCAGGTACCCATGGCTGAAAAATGCTTAGTCAAGTGTCAGGAAGAATTCAGCAGGCCTATGTTCTCTTCTCAGAGAGGGGTCCTGTTTAAATTTGGGGCAATTACAGACACCCATCAGGGGAGTACCAACCTGGAGGCTTGGTCAGCCAAGCTGAATGATGGGCAGGATAAGAGTCCGGTGCTAGACGCTATGTTTGTATCAGGTATGTGGAACGCTGCTAGCTTCCCCTACTCCATGGAGTCTCCGGAGCTGGTTATTGAGTGCGCCCGGAATTACAACCCTCAGATGAGGCAGGTGGTGAAGCATGGGAGAATGTATGCAGACCTATCCATCAAAGGTCTATCCCAAACATTTGGACTGCCAATGGGCAGCAAGGTAAAGAGTGTAGACTTGAAGAAGTCTGAAAGAGAATATGAGGCCAACAAGAAGACGGCCAGAAAGAACATGTATGCTTGGCGGTCCGAGAACAACACATATAATGCAGCGGCCAAGCTCCCTGTGCGCATGTTCAAATTTGATTTTAATGAAGAATATCAATATGTGATTGCCCTACTGAACAGGGTGACTGGCCAGCCTGATACTGGAGAATTCAGAGACTGGATGTACGGCATAATAATGATGTGCCTATATGCAGACATCAAGCCACTGTGGGGCCAAATCATAAGTGATGCTCTGCATGAGCAGCTGCTGAACCTGGGAGGTTCAGATTGTGCCTTCTACATGACCTCCTATATTGTTTATTCCTGTGCTTATAGAGGCACTTTTGATGCCCTGGTCACAGATGGAAAACTGACGGGCACGAATGCAGCATATATATGGGATCATCATCCCCAGCTGCAAAGAACCAAATATATCAAGGACTACAAATTGGTCAATGATGCATTTTCTATGCATCTGGTAAGGACCATGGAAGATGACAGAACTAAAAGACTGAACATGGAGGCTCAGGAGGTAGTATACAGGCATGGGGCATGGTACATCCAATTTGCCACCTTTTCCTACATCAGGATAGAAGGTTTTGAAGGGCATCCCCTGATGCTACCAAGGTATCCTACAGATGCAGTAGTTTTAATGGAGTTTATCAGGTAGGGCTCCACCATCATACAGACGTATAAGGATGCCAAGAAGCTGCCACCAATTTTGTTCCCAGTCAGCATCGGCAACTACATGTGCCCTGACTCTGACAATATTAAGAAGGTGATGGTCACTCTAAACAAGATGAATTTACTGCCCTTCCCAGTAACAAGACCATATGATCCTTACGGCCGAATGCAGAAGATCCTAGGAAAGCCTATTCACCAGAGGCACCTAGAAGATTTTTGGGCTGACTGCGAAGATGAGGCAGAGGCCAGGAGGAGGAGGTATCAGAGGTTAACTCTGAACCAGATTAGAACGTTCGACTGCATCTCCCTCCCTCAGCAGCTGAAGAGTGATGACGGTAGGATCATGGCAGATGAATACGAGCAGAAGAAGATCTATAATGATACCATTTATGCCCCTGACCTCACCATGCAGGAGGATATGTCCTTGGACCCATTCTTTGCCAGAACCATACACTTGACCCAAGCTTGGGTAGATGCACAGGTAGAGGCATTGAAGAAAAAGGGTGTTGCCATCACAATAGATAGCAAGAAGAAGGGGCAGGACATCCCCACAGATGAATATGATGACTTCCTACTGGAGAAGCGGAAGACTAAGGGAGAGAGGACCCCTCCACCACAGCAACCTAGCAAAAGGGCCACAAAGGGCAAGAAGGTGGAAAAGGACCCAAAGGGGTCATAGTTGACAGGGCAGTATTCACAGCGGAGGAGGTAGCCAAATCAGGGTCAGAATCAGATTCTCCTCCAAAGCCCAAGAAAGCCAAGACAACAGAGGCTGGAACCACAGAGACCCAAGAAGTGGGTCAATCATCCAGACAACCAGGCAAGGATATCCTCATGGAGGAAGAGCCTGAAGAAGAGGAGGAAGCTCCATTGATAATCAGAAGAAAGAGGAGAGCTCCGCAGGTGCTGGTTCCTACCACACCTAAGAAAACAAGAACCTCCATGAGAGGTGAGATGAGTCAACCCCCAGTGCAATTACAAGGGGCAGGTAGTGAAGTGCAGAAGGAATTTCAGCACAATGTTCCACTTCCTACCATTGTCAAGTTCAAAACTGAACTGGCAGAAGAGCAACAAAAGGAAGCATCCCAGGCGCAAGAAGAAAAGCATGTCTCGCTAGACAAGACAATAAACTTGTCTAATGATGAGGTGGTGCAGGATGTAGCTGCACAAGAAATGGAAACACTTGCGGCTGCTGGCATCAGAGTGACTCCTCACAAGCCTCCAATGGTTCAAACAGTGCTTGAGGAGATGAAACAAGCAGAAGCAGAGCGAGAAAAGAGCCCAGAACCAGAGAAGAGCCCAGAGCAGGTAGCTTAGGACATAGGGCTGGATACATTGATCGCTGAGGTGACAAGTCCTGCAGTGGTAGACTTAACAGAGAAGTAGGATGCAAGTCCTGAACAGCCAGTAGGATCACCTGATAAGGGCTACTTAATAGAAGAGATAGAGATGGCAGAAACAGAAAGCCACGCTCTTGAATCAGGCCAACAAAGCCCACAAGATACATCAGCAGGACCTGCTATAGTAGAGGTCCAAGAAGCAAAGGCTGATGATGAGAAGAATGAAGCGATAGAGGATCCTGCTGATAAGGCACAAGAGGTGGATGCTACAGGTACAGAACAGATAGCCGCTGTGGAACAGATGCCATCACCTTGGGTAGATCCAGTGATATCAGATACGGTGGACATGCCGCCAGAAATAGAGAAGCAAGAGGAGGATGATCAACCTCCACAGGGGGAAGAACTGGGGATAGGTGAAGAAAGGATGGAGAAAGATCATAATCATCATGATCCACATACAGGTACACCACCAGGTTCCCCACACAGAGAAGATGCTCCCCCAGAAAAGGAAGTTCCTCAACAGGAGGAGGCACCACAGGATTCGCAGCAAGGTGAGCATCAAGAGCCAGAAAAAGAAAAGTCACCATCTCCACAACGCTTGTTGGTGGAAACGGGAGATAGAGGTGAACAGCATCATGATGCTGAAAAGCATGATCAGGTGCCTCCATGGTTAGAAAAGGAGGTAAATGTTGAGGAGGAGCTGGAGATTCAAGAGTTCGATGTCTCCACCCTGTTCGCCGCAGATATAATGAAACCCAGGAGGAAGGCCAGAATGACTTCGACCATCAAAAGAGATCCGGCGACATGGAGAAGGACCGCACAAATTACTGTACCTGCGGTAGAGAAAGAGAAAGGCAAAATCACTGTGGATGAATTCCAGATAAGCACAGTTGATTTGGGTTTTGCCAATGAAGAGCAGGAAGGTCAGGAGGGAAAGGATATCATTGACTCTCTGATTCAGAAAGTGAAAAGAGAGAAAGAGAAGAATAAGCAACATAAAGAGCACATTGTTCAGTTGCGTGCATATATTGAAGGCTTGACCAACCCTGAAGATACCACAAGTGAAGCTGCAGTCCCATTGACTGCCATTTCTCAGGAAGAAGTGAATAGACTGGACCTCATGAAACATGAGGTTTCCGTAATAAGAAAGTGGGTGTCATCCACATTGGATGATGCCATTGAAATAATGAAAGGTTCTTTGAAGAGGTGGAGCATCCTAAGGGACTCCAAAACTAAGGTGGATAAATTGCAGATGCAGACCGGAAAAAGGTCTTATAAACTGGAGAAAGTCCTCAGCCTGTTGGATGAAATAAGGAAGATAAATCCACAACTGCTTATCAGTAAGCAGGTATTGAATAATAATACCGCATTGTTAGTGGATATCTGGTATAAAGATGTACAGTTTGAATGCGGAGTCCTCAAAAGATGCAATAATAAGCTGAGGGAGATCAGCATGAGGCTACGCGATTTAATGGGCATTGAGGCAGACATGCTAGAAACGCTAGAGGGCAAGGTGGAAGGGAAAATTGAGAATCAAGATGAAGATTCTGCCTTTAAGGCTTTGCATAATAACTTCCATATAGAAGATGATGGTACGCTCGTCCACTTGACAGAGGAAGTGATAAATAAAATGGTGAGGATCAAGGTCAAGATGGAGACCTACAACGAGACACTGCAGGACAGAAAGAATAAGCTGGACAACAGTAGGGATAAGTATGAAGCGCACAAACATGCCATCATCAAGGCAAAGACTCAAGATGGCGGAGGAATAGATCAGGTTGTGCAGTCATACGAACAGATCCAAAGCAGCATGCAACCCCATATGCAACAGCGCCATCATCCGGATAGCGAAAGTTCAGAAAGTGATACACATGATGATGACCCGCATGCATCAGATGAAGAGCATGATGAAGATACATCATGAGGGGGGGAGTATTTTGCATATGCAGTATAGATAGTTGCCAGCTAGCAACTTGTGCCTTTTTGTAATATTGGTAAGTCATGAAATGATGACCGTTGATTTATATTGATAAATCAGATCCGTGGATCTTTTGTAACGGATTCCTCACCTTATTCTATAAAAGGTGGTGGAATACCTTGTTATATTCATTTGAAACTTAATTGAAATTTGATTGCTGAAGTATTCAGGACTTATTTCAAAGCTGCTGTATATGTACATGTCTTTTGCATACTTAATGAAAGGGAAGAGTATTTTGATTACAAATCTTCGTAAATCTTGAGTAATCTGTGTCTGAATTCTGGATATGTGCTTTGATTTGCTGCGTCCCTTGGAGTGCTCATCATGTTGCATGTATTGTTTTCATTCATTATCCTTTGAAGTTTGCATCAACTGTATCTAGCTGTGGAATGTCCTGGTGAACATATGGTTTGATTTCTTCTCCTCATGACAGTATCAAGCATGTATGTGGATCAAAAGCTAAAGGTTCAACTTAATTAGAAGCATTTCCTTTAAATTCTTTCAATTTCAGAGCATCTCACTATCACAATTGCAAATAAACTGATAATCTTAAGCAAACAACCCAAAATATGCAGACATCTCGTAGATAATCGTAAATATTTAGCATATTTGAACACTAAGCATGCACAATTGAAAATATCATGCAAAGATCTAGGTATTTTACTTCCTGTCATCAAATACCCGCATAATTTGACTTCTCTGTAAGGAATTTCTGTAGGAACATCATGATGATAGTGCATCTTCACGTAAGGCCCCAAAATGGAAACAGCAACTCACATTAACCACTGAGTAACGTCAGTCGATTAAGACCTAATCACCGGAGACTTGGGATCATGAATTCTTTGAATTCACTATATCTTTCAAGATGAATAAAGGTTAATGTGTACTTTTATTCTATGTTTGTTTGTGACTAACATCATGATCAACAAATCCTCAGTCTTGAGTCCCTTCTGTGCTACTAGTCCCTCGTCGATGAAGTTGTGTGTGGCTCCTGTATCTAGCAAGGTGGTCACTCTCTTTCCCTCTAATACTCCCCATATCCTAAAGGAACCCTCTCTAAATGGTAGAAATATGTGCTGTTAGTGGATCATCATCTTGAACATCCTACACCTCTCCTGTTACACTCTCCTCATCTCTATCCTCCTGATCACTCTATTGATATGAATGCTTTGAAGCAGTCTCTTCAGCAGAATAGTACTCCAACTACTTACTTGCCCCTTCATTGGGCACTTATTATTGGTATCCCATGGGCCTTTACATTTAAAACATAATTTCTTCCTCTTGTATTCATTGAGAGCATCAGCATCAAGTTTAGTAAAGGGTTTCTTTTGCTACCCCATATCACGAGGTGGAAACCTCTTGTCCTTATCCTTCTTTTCCAAGAAACTCTTTTACTAAAACTTGCTCCTATAGTAAGATAATTCCATATCCTTGGCCTTTTTGATTGCCTCCTAAAGTGAAGGTGGATGTAACCCCTTAACCCATCCTCTCAAAGGATCAGATAATCCATCTATAAATAGTATAATGAGTGTCCACTTTGAAATGTCAGTGACCATGAATGACAACCTCTTGAACTTAGTAATGTATGCATCGACTCCTCCATACTGTTTGAGCTGGGCTAGCTCTTTGAAATGCAACTCAGGATCACCTTTATCAAATCTGTCTATCAATCTAGCAGTGAAGTTTGCATAGGAAACAATCTAATCATGGCCCAATGTAACAAGTCCATAGTACCACCATTCGTGTGCAATCCCATCCAAATGCAAAGTAGCATATTGAATGGCATCTCGCTTAGTCATTGGGTTGAGCCACAAATAAGTATCTACTTTTTGTACCCATGCTCTAGCTGTAGTTTTGCCCGAGCCATCAAAGTAAGGAATGTTCATTTTTCCCTTTTCTTCTATAGATCCTGGTTTTGTTGCCTCACTCCTCCTTCTCCCTAAGGTCTACTCCATTCCCTAAGAGTTGGGTAATCCTAGAAAAGCATGTCAGCATGAAACCCTACATCCATAGCTCTCCAGTCCCACCAATACTATGCATGGTAAACTATTTCAGTAGGCTCATGAACCTCCTTTGGTGGATTGTTCTCCTATATAAACTGAGGCATTAGAGGCCTCATACTAGATGATACTACAAAAGTGCATTGTGGGGTAGTCTAGTTATTAACTGAATGCTCTCCATTGTTACCATTATTTGCATTATTATTATTGTTTCCATTATTTCCACCCGCATGCTGATCAACACCACCATTGTTATTGACATTGTTCCCACCATCACCAGGTATCAAATGGGCAAGGATCTATGTCAGTTCTATTTGTGATCTATCCATCCTCTCAAACATATCATGCTGCCCTCTAGCTAAGTCATTTAATATGTGCAACATGCTAGTCATATATGCTCTCCTTTCATCATACTAGTCTCTACTAGACCTGCCCTCTAGATCACCCATTTTTTCTACAATGGGTTCTTCTTCCATGTAAAGTACTATGTTTTCTGCAATGGGTTCTTCTTCCCTATAAAACACTGCCTATTGTTCCTTAGGTTCTGAAGGTTCACTATATAAAACTGATTATTACTCTTCAAACCTTGAAGGCTGCTCTTCCCACTATTCTTGTTCAACTTCCTTTTTCCTCAATCTTTCAAGGTATCTTTGTTCTCTTGCACTGCCTCTCATAGAATATTACATGTAATCACCACCTGACTGTTGTTATATGGAGCCTAATTAGACTCGGAGGTTATATTTACCCCACTTTTATCGGTGCAGTTTCCCCCCAAATTCCTACGGGGTTAAGGGGTAGCGCCCCTTGCGGGGTCCAGGGGCAGCGCCCCTAGCACATTCCCTATCGCGATACAGGGCAGGGTCGAGGGGCAGTGCCCCTGAAACCTCACACAATTTTTTTTATTATTTTATAATGTACCAGGAGTTATTTTTTCATGGACCGACATAAGAAAACCCTATTTTTGTAACCGACAAAAAGCTTGATAAAAAATGGCTAAGGGTTAGGGTTTTGGTATTGTATTGTAGCATTTTGCAGTGGTATTGAGTTGCAGGGATTGCTGATTGTAATCGGTTTGATTTATTGGATAATAATATTGGACTCTCTATTTGGTGGATGTAGCCCGAGTTTGGGTGAACCACGTTAAAACTTGTCTCTCGCTATTATTATTTCTGTGTATTTCTATTTCTCTATTTAATCTTTATTTGCATTTAATTGATATCTTCTGTCGGCTAACCCTAACACCGACCATGGAATCGACATGCAAGTAAATGGGTAGTCTCAAACTATCCTGTAACTATGCACAAGCTTTAATCCAACAGGCTGGCAAGAAAACTAGCTCTGATACCACTGAAATAGGCCACCCCTATTTGTTCTTTCAATTTTTTTTTTTGTGTTATTTTTATTAGGTTTGTGGTCTTTCAGAACTAGACCGAAGATGTAGAACGGGTTTGTTTGTTTTACATGTAATGTTTTTTCAATGTAATATAGATGTATAAGCATGCAATAGAAACCCAAGAAAACTATGCTAGATATGAACAAAGGAAGAAAGACCTAGATCATAAAATGGCTCAAAACCAATTATGGTGACATACCCATTTCATATTCTTGAATTTGCATTTCTGCTGTAGATGGACCAACAACATACATGTGGGTAAAATCATATACAATACATCAGTAATGAAGGAGACTTGTCATTGAACAATATCAATAGCTCACATAGACCAAATTGACTACAAGCATAAGAAGAAAATATGCAATGAACCCCTACAAGATGCCTTCCCAAAAGGTACGACCTTGGCTGCAATTGTACAACCAACAATGGGGACTGTACAACCCAGCAAAGGTAAGAATGTGCAGTCCAAGAATCACCTTAAATCTACCATAAATTTGTCCCTCTAGTTCTTATTATCAACTGCACACAAATCTGCCAAGATATGTCTTTAACCTCTTCAAAACTCTGTCAAAGTGTATCAAACTGAAGCACCAATGCAACCACTATTTATGGCTGCCCAATAGCCTCCTTGGGTGGTATCTCACACCTGTGGATAGCTAAAACTAATGGTGGTTTCCATCACCAAAAGCCATGGCTAGATGTTTTCCTCCAAATCCTCATTTACAGAGCAAATAGCATAGTAAAATGTATTGTTATGAATGAATACCTTTTTCCATTCACTTAACCCTTATATCTCCTTCATGAGGGTCAACCCTTTTTGGGGAAAAAATATAACATTTTAAAATTACTTTATTTCCCTTGGGGTGGTGTCCAAGTCCTTAGTGACTTTATTTTTGCATTTTACACCTTATTCCTAGTCACTGACATAATAATATAAAGTACCAATATTAAATATGAATTATAATTTACAAACTTTAAAATGGAATAGCAAATGGAGTCAGAATCCACATAAACAATAGACCATTGGAAAGGTCTCATCAAAATGCTCCACCTCCAACCCTAAATTTCCCCAAATGATCCAAACCCTAACTTACTAAAAATAGTAAGTTCTAGCCAAGGTGTCTGAAAACAACCAAATGAACTCCCAAAGTTCCCTAATGACATTGGTTAGTCTATGGGAACCAAGTATAGAATAACACCCTCTAGAAAAAGGGGACATTACATCAACCTCCATGAGATGCTCCAATTTCTTGCCCATACCACTACTCATGTGTTTGCTTTTATAGGCTAAGCTTGCAAAAAACCACTAAGTGGTATTACACATTACCATGAGCCCAAAACCATGTGCTCACTATACCGTGATCCCCAATATTAAATGTGTTTCCTTAATGAGAACCCATACTAGATACATTTCCAATGTCTTATACAACTTTCAAGTGTCCCCAAAATTGCCTATCTTAGTGTGGGATACACATCACTAAATAACAATATACATTATTATACAAGGTGTACAACACACCTTTCCCAATAATCTCCCACTTGTACCACACAATTCATAAGAGGCCAAAAAATAAACTTAAACAACTAGGGTTGATCCCCATATCCAATTTGCACCATTTGAACTTTCCTATGTTCAAAGATTTCACCAAGCAACTACAACATATATAAC
The DNA here is from genome assembly GCA_027924645.1 of Cunninghamia lanceolata. Classification (NCBI taxonomy): domain Eukaryota; kingdom Viridiplantae; phylum Streptophyta; class Pinopsida; order Cupressales; family Cupressaceae; genus Cunninghamia; species Cunninghamia lanceolata. The sequence goes on along the minus strand of BSBN01000976.1, from coordinate 5,283,910 downwards.
TACTCATTAATGTGTTTTGACCACACATGAATAGTAGTATACACTACCACATTGGTGAAACTCTAATTGTCACAATAGATCATAACCATTTCCTACTATAATCTAAAAGTTGAAAAAAAAGCTTGGAATCCAAATTGATCCTAATAGGCTTGAGTAACTGGCATATACTTTGCCTCTAAAATGTAGTTGAAAGAGTAGCCATATCTAAACCATTGCCCATCCAACCAACTACAATAGAAAATAGGGTAAACCCATGTTGATATGAGCCAGACAAATGAGAGGGGGGAGGGTGAATCAATTGTCACAAAACCTTAAACATGTTCTGCAATTTAAACATTCATCACTTATCCATAATTATTATGATTTAACCATGAGTGCATGAAATTAGAAAATTAACCATAGATACAACATCAAACACAAGAGACACCAAATTTACGTGGAAAACCCCAAGGTGGGAAAAAACCATGGAGAGGATTAACTCTCAATATATATTGCAATCTTGAAATAATTATGTTTAGGCTTAGTCACTCCATGGGCCCAAACATACTGGCTTACTGCCATGAAGAACAACTAGGTCTAGCAGGCTCACTACCTCAACCCTAAACCTAGCAAGATTACAATAAAGGCTGTTAAACCTTGAGGGCTATTAAACCCTACTGGTAGCTTACTGCCATGATCAATACCTTTCTATATTGTGAATAACAATTCCTCTACTTTGCTCTTCTACTATGCTTTTCCTCTTCTTTCCTCTGCCTCTTCTCTGCTCTGCCTTTGGACCTTTCTTAATATCTTATTATTTCTGCTTAAGGATACCTTTTCCACGACTCAACTAAAAGTATTTATACATTACATCAACCTTGGAATGATCATAAAGGTCGGCATCCCAATCATCAACCATTGGAACAATCTCCAAGGTTGGTATTACAAACATTTACAAAATAGGTCCTGACCTATTGCAATATCATGCAAAGGGAATGAAATAGGGATCACGCCATGCCTTAGCTAGGACTCAAACATGATCTTCCACACCACAACACACTTTCACAATCTTCCAGAGATCTCCGCAATCACTAGGATCAACTAGGTCATCCAAGACTGGTTACACGCTACATTATCTGGGCACAATATTCACACACCATCTCAATTTCTTAACACAAACCAAAGTCTAGATAGGAACATGATTAGGAGACATCCACAAGCACGCTATAATCATCATGAGCAACCACACAAAACTTAACCACTTTATCCATAGGAATCTTCTCATCGGAACACATGAATTTCACTATCTTCAATTGTCATAAAAGAAAGATAGCTTGCGGACCACCAAACCACAAACCGTTGCAATTGTAGGCACTTACCATCATCCTAGAATTCCCTCTAGAGCCATAGAGAAAAATACTTTCTTACGAAGGAATGAGGAGCCAAATACTATCTTCTTGTCTCAACTAAACTTACATAAAAAGTAGGTTTCACTTTGGTGAATACAACTCACCTAGATCTTCATGCGAATGGTTCAAACCCAGAATGTAGCATCCTTAGAACTTACTTCCAATCCGCAGACCATGATCTTCAAGCAGAAATAAATGTGGAGTAGTTTACTGGACTGTTATTTAGCATACAACTCACTGTCTATACTGCACTTCTCTATAACTCACTTGTTTCTTCTGGAGAGGCTAATTTTCTCAATATCCTCAACATACAAGCCTTCTAAACAAGTAATAGAATAAGATACAGTTGACAATAATGACAACAAGGATATGTTGACATCAACGACAACATCGATTAGGCACATACTTGCAACAATCTCCCCCTTTGTCATTGATGGCAACATATGATGTGAAAAACTGCAACAACCATCAAGACAAGATTCTCTCCCTTTCTCTTTACACACCTACACTTCTTTCTTTCTCCATAATTCTCCCCCTTTCTTCTACACATCTGCACTCTAAGTTTTTCACATTATTTCTCTCCCCCTTTGACATCAATGGCAAAGGGCACATACTTCCACTCTTCTTCTCTGATCTAATCTCTCTTCTGAACTTTATGACTACTCCCCCTTAGAAGTAGCCCTAAAAAGCATCAATTCAGACCTCTAAATACCTTCAGACTGATGCACTATTATGCATCTTAGTTTAGAGAAGGATGGGTGACGACCCCTAACTTTTCTCTAAAATACACAAAAGTATCCTTGGGCAAAGGATTGGTAAAAATGTCTACAATCTAATCCTTGGTAGAAACATACTCCAACTTAACTTCATTCTCTGTCACTTTTTCTTTCAGGAAATGATACCTAATTGATATGTGCTTGGTCCTTGAATGCATCACTGTGTTCTTTGATATGTTTATGGCACTTGTGTTGTCATAAAAGATTGCAATAGGTTCTTCCTACACAACTTTGATGTCCTTCAAAGTCTGCTTCATCCATAACACTTGAGTACAACTACATGCTATTGCAATGTATTCTACCTCTGTAGTAGACAGGGATATTGAATCCTATTTCTTACTTAGCCAAGATACTAATCTTTTTCCCAAGAAGAATGCACTTCCACTTGTATTTTTCTATCATCCACATCTCCTGCCCAATCAGCATTAGTATATGCACTGAGAGTAAAGTCACAGTCCTTAGGGTACCACAAACCATAATCTATTGTGCCTTTTAAACATCTCAGAATTCTTTTGACTGTCATCACATGTGATTCCTTGGGTTCTACTTGAAATCTTTCCACAAGACATACTTTATTGCCTCCAAAAATAATATCATCAATAAAAACTACAAGAATTAGGGTTTGTTCATCATTGATCTTGAAGTAGAGATTACTATTTGTAGTACCTTTACTGAACCCTATTTGTAACAGGTACTTGTCCAACCATGCATACCATGCCCTAAGAGCTTGTTTTAAACCATACAATGCTTTCATCAATTTGCATACCATGTCCCCTTGTTCTAATGACTGAAATCCTTCTGGTTGTTCAATATAGACTTCCTCTTCCAACTCTCCATTTTAGAAGGTAGACTTCACATCCATCTGATAAACCTTGAAATCTTTATATGCTACAAAAGCCAGAAACATCCTTATTGCTTCAATCCTTGCTACTAGAGCAAAAGTTTCTTCAAAGTATATTCCTTCAACCTAAGTGTATCCTTTGCATACCAATCTTTCTTTGTTTCTTACCACTTCACCATTCTCATTCATTTTGTTTCTAAAGACCCACTTTGTACCAATTACATTCTTGTTAGCTACTCTGGGAACAATAAACCAAGTTTGATTCTTCTCTATCTACATCAATTCTTCTTCCATGGCCTTTATCCAATTCTCATCTTTGCAAGTCTCATCCATAGTTTTAGGTTCAATCTTAGAGATCAGATAGAAATTTACTTATTCTTCTACAACTTTTCTTCTGGTTAAGATCCCTTTTCTCTTCTCTCCTATGATTTGATTTTTAGAATGATTGATTCTTACATATCTTGGAGTTTTGGTAGCACTTACCGGAGCTTGTTCTTCTTCATCTATGCTGTCTTCATGCTACACCACATCTGAAATATCTAGATCATCTGACTCATATCCACTTGATTCTGAAGATCTTTCCTTACATTTATCAACTTTAACATTTACACTTTCAATGATCTTATTCAGCCTCTTATTATAGCACCAGTAGGCCTTACTCTTGGTGGAGTAACCAAGGAAGATTCTTTCATCACATCTAGCATCAAACTTGAATAAGTCTTCTTATCTTTTGATATAAAATCTTTTACCAAAAACTTTGAAATATTTCACAGTAGGAACTCTACCATGCCACAATTCATAGGGAGTTTTTGAACTATTACCTTTCACTTGAACTCTGTTTAGGATATATATTGCTGTGTGAATTGCCTCTCTCTAATATGCTTCTAGAAGATGAGCTTCCTTCATCATGGTTCTAGCAGCTTCTTGAATTGTTCTATTTTTCCTTTCAACAACTCCATTTTGCTGTGGAGTTCTGGGTGCAGATAGCCATCTCTTTATTCCATGTTCTTCACAAAAGAAATTGAATTCATTTGATGTGAACTCTCTTCCTCTATTAGACCTCAAGCATTTGGTTTTCAAATCCATCTCATTTTCAACCATTGCCTTAAATACCTTGAATTTATCTAGAGCTTCAACTTTCTCTTTCAAAAAGGTGACCTAAGTCATTCTAGAATAATCATCAATGAGCAGCATGAAATACATATCTCCTTGCAAACTTCTTACTCTGGTAGATCCACACAAATCTGTATGCACTAGTTCAAGTAGTCCTCCAACTGATTGGTCCTTGCTTTTAAAACTTGTTCTTTTTTGTTTCCCAAATTGATACTCTTTGCAAACTGGATTAGTAGGCTTCACAAGCTTGGAAAAATCTCTAACAATCTGTGCAATACTTATCTTCATAATATTATCAAAATTTATGTGACACAACCTTCTATGCCATAACCAACTCTCATTAATCTGAGTCAACAAACAATAATTCTCGGTTCCTTTCAAGTGATAGATATTACCTCTGGTCTTCTTTCCAGTTGCAATGACTATTTTAGATTTTTCCTTGTTCTTGCATCCATTGTCCTTGAAGCTTAAGTCATATCCCTTGTCACACATCTAACCCACACTAAGAAGATTGTACTTTAATCCTTTCACATGCAAGACATCTTTAGTATTATGCTTTCCATCAAAAGAAATAGATCCTTTTCCACAAAGCCTACCAGTTGTATCATCTCCAAACCTAACCAGTCCACCATCATATCTTTCCAAACTTACAAACTTACTTTTGTCACTAGTCATGTGGTGAGAGAAACCACTATCAATAACCCATTCATCCTTGTCCTTAATGACCTGAGTAGCTAAAGCACTTTCCACTGGTTTTTCTTCCTTCACACAACTAGGAGAATTAGTAGACACAAGATATTCCTTAATAGCAATGAACAAGCATTCATCTACAGAGGAACTAGCATTATCTGGTTCACCATTATCTGATACTCCATCATCATCAAAATCTTCAACATAATAACACTTCTTTTGGGTCCTAGGCCTGTTCTCATATCTTCTATTTTTTTAATTCTTTTAGGACATCTAGAAGCAAAATGACCTACTTTACCATAGAAAAAATATTTGAAAGGAAGTTTGCCTTTATACTTACTGGATCCTCTTTGTAGTCTATGCACAAAGTTGGCTTCAACTTCATCTAACTCATCATTGAATTCTACCTTATACTTTTCTAATCTGGAAGTACTTCCAGGACTACTGGCTTTGAAGGCTGTCTCAACTTTTGGAAGAGCATCATCTAACTCCCTCATTTCAAAAGTAGTAATCTTGCCAAGAAACTAATCCCTATTAATAGTTTTTACTTGCATGAATTCTTCAATTGTGGCTACCTTGTGATAGTAGGACTTGGACAGAGATCTAAGAATTTTCATAACAATTTCCTTTTCTTTGAGGGTTCTGCCTATGGCTTTTATCCCTGTAACAAGTTCATCAACTCTTTGCATAAAAGCTTATATGTTTTCATCATTATTCATCTTCAAGATTTCATATTTCACTTTCAGACTTTGTAACCTGGCTTCCTTCATAGAATCATCTCCTTCATATAGATTTTTCAACTTTTCCCATACCTTATTTGTAGTTTTGGGATCCACCACTTTCATCAATATTGAGTCGGTTAATGAGCTTAGCAGAGCATCCTTTGCCTTGATATCTATCTCATATTCTTTGATTTAGTCTTCAGTCATCAGACTATTTTGAGGTATGGTGTATTATGTTTCTGCAGCTTTCCAAACTTTGTAACCAAGAGAAAGAAGATGGCTTTTCATCTGAGCCTTCTAGAGAACATAATTAGTTCCATAAAAATGTAGTGCTTCCTTCTTGTAAGACATTTTGGATCTTCCTCAAGCTGTTAAATTTTCTTCAGAGGAACTTGGCTTTGATACCAATTGTTGATATGTGCTGAACAACTGAGAGGGGGGGTGAATTAGTTGTCACAAAACCTTAAACACTTTCTGCAATTTAAACATTCATCGCTTATCCATAATTATTATGATTTAACCATGAGTGCATGAAATTAGAAAATTAACTACAATACAACATCAAACAAAAGAGACCCCAGATTTATGTGGAAAACCCCAAGGTGGGGAAAAACTACGGAGAGGATTAACTCTCAATATATATTGCAATCAAGAAATAATTTTTGATGATAGTTTTTACACATTCATAACAAAAGTTAAAATTCATAAATGAACCTAACTATCTTGAAAGATATAAAGAATCAATTAAGATTGCTTAATCCCAAGTTTCCGTATGGTCAGGTCTTGACCTGTTGGACAGTTTAGTAGGTTACTATGAAGCTGTAATATGCAAGGGGCCTTATGTGATTTAAGGTGATTTATTGTTTATTGGAATCTATTTATGCAGATTGTTGCAAATATCAACAAATTATTCATTCCTTTGCACAAATCTATTACTGTATCCTGAAGCTTTGTATGATTTTATACTAAAACATGCTTTCTTTTCAAATATGTATAAAGATTGCCAAATATCAACTCAATTGCTCTTAATTCCTTCAAATGTTAAACAATCTACTTTAGATTTCTGCGTTTAAGCTAAGTATTTCAAAGTTTGGGAAAAGTTAGAGAGAATTTCAAATTCAGCATTACTTGCTACAGGATCTAAATGTTCTGTTATGCACATGGTAAAGGTTACATCAAATTCAATTAAATTAGTAGACTAAATCGTTAAATGCAAATGTCTTGAATATTTTCACAAACATGCATTCAAGATTGCGAGCTTTAAGAGAAACTATTTCAAATATAACGAAGAGCTAAAAGACACTCAGAAAATAGATGCAGACTTCCAGATTCACTTATATTCAAAACACATAGTCATATTTGGTTTACAATGTAGGAATGACTATTAGCTTCATTAATCAAATTCACAAAACTTACAATGCTTTACAGATACAATAAGAAAGCTGGATGTTTCCACGAGTTCCTTAGTGCAGACACAGGCGACCTCCTCTATACTAAAATACTCCTTCTGTTCAAAGTTTCAAAACACATTACAATTGCTATACCAGTTTGTACAAATCCCTGTGTAAATAATATACATGCAGCAGAGTTCATTATATAGATTTTGAACTTTCAAATTGCTATGGCTACCACTTCTATCTACGGCTAAGATCCCTTCATTTTTGATCAACGGTGCATCTTTGTCTTTAACCATCTCCCCAAAATATCTGATTAGCATCTTCCTTTCCCTCAAAGGATGCTTTTGGAATCTTTTTCAAAATAAGATTCCCCTTTCTCTTCGTTGACCTTTTCTCGCCAAGGCTCTTTATTTGACTTCCTTTTCAAAAACTTTTACACTTGCTTGCTTCTCACCTTTTCAAATATTTTTTGAAATTACTGATTACACCTTCTACAAAGGTGCGGTCTCCTCCTGGACTCTTAGTCAAAATATATTCTTGCATTACGACTCCCTCCTTTAACTTCTTTTCTATGTTGTCTGTGCCATCTCTTCTTTTCTTGTATTTCTTCATTTTCACACTTTCTTCCATCAATGTATCCATCATCTGCTTGCTGAGATTAACATCAGGATTTTCTATGCAGGGTGCAAATATGGCATTGAACTCTATCAATTCCCTCTCTAAGTCATACGCTGGCATTTCCATGCATTCATGCTGCAAGAGTCTTTCTGTTATCTTTTTATGCATCTTAATCATATCCCCTGCTTCCTTTTCTAAATCCTGTACAACAGTTGTAAATTTTTTGAGGTTATCTTCCTCAAATTTGAGTTCTAATATCATCTATGGCACTTGATTTGCCAATGTGATATTGAGTGCTCCTTCATTTATCAATTCTTCTGTCCTTTTTTCAATTTTTGTCATCTGCTGAATTTCAGACTTGCACTCTTCTTTTCTTGTTTGGCAATTATGTGTAAGTATCATACAGTTGTTCTTTTCTTCTGTAGCCACTTGACAACTATTCACAACCCACCTTATTATTTGTTCTCCCTCTTGCAAAAGATCATTAAACCATTCATAAAAAATATTGGCTTTGAACCTTTTATTTTCCATATCTTTTATCTCCTCTTTGGACATTACTGCTATGTTAGTAGGTAAATCAAGAACTGTAACATTGGGATCAAATATCCCCTTAAAGAATTGTTGAAGCTAGACAATGTGTCCTTTTAAATGTTCCAATTTATTTTTATCCTTCCTTAGGATATCAGTTGTTACCTGGTGCATATCCTCCCATTCATGAAGGTGTTATTCTCTTGTTGAATGCCCAAGGTCAAGATTTAATATCTTGTACTCCTCTAATGTGATTTCTTCGTTTGCCTTTTCTTTCTATGGTATAGCTAGGTTTAATGTTCTAGATCCACTTGGACCTCTTTGAATAGAAAACATTGTCCTAGCTTTTCTCTTCTCTTTCCTTGGAGTTGTCTATTCTCCTAACAAGCTCTTAATATCAATTGGAGCTAACTGTATTTCTTTCTTCTCCTTCCTTATTTCTCCTTCCAGCCATGTAGGAACCTCCTTTGTACCCTCTGTAGCTTCCTCTTCATCAATTACGTCTTCATGAGGTTTCTCTATCTCTACTTCTCTTTGTTGTTGCTCTTGTTGTTGTTGTTGCTCAGGTATTTGTTATTTTGGTTGATCTTTTTGCTGTTGTTGATCTTGTTGTTCCTCTTCTGGAATTTGCTGCTCTTGTTGTGGAAGCTCTTGTTCCCTATGATCTTTTCCTTGTTCTTTTGATACAGCTTCATTTTCTTCTTCTTCTATTTTAGTATCCCCTCCATCTTCATTATCTTCTTCTGGGCTTTCTTTTCTTGATGATTCTTCTTTCTGATACTCCTTTACATGAATCTGCTCTACATTTGTCTTACTAACATCTTCTGTCTGTTTAGCTACCTTATTTTCATCTTTCTTCTCTGTTTCTTCTTTACCTTCAGTCTGAACTTGCTCTGTGTTTTTAGGCTCTGTATGTATGGGAAAATCTTCTTTTGTTTTACCTTCTTTTTCCTCTTTTCCCTGATCCTATACATCTTTTGTATTTTTCTCTTCGTCACCTAGTTCACCATACATATTCAACATATTTAGAGCACCTATACTTGAGGTGTCTTCTTTTGTTTCCTCTTCTGCTATTTCTCTTTCAGTTTCTTCAATTTTATGTGCTTCTTCCTGCACATCTTTAATGATCTCTAGAGGAACTAAAGTACCAAAGGGATCTGTTGACTCTTCTTCTTCCTATACTTGTTCCTCTTCATTCTCTGTGCTGTGCTCCATTTCCACTTCAGCTTGAATGCTTAGCTCATCTTCTCCACTTAGGAAATCACTTGAATCCTCTTCTATGTCAATTGTCTTTCCTTTATACATTGTTCCCACCTCACTATCACTGCTCTCAATATGCACCGTTTCCACAGTAGTTTTATTGGCTTTGTATGTTCTTGACTCTTGCAACTTTTCTCCAGCCAATTCTATTTTTATCTGTCTAAATGCTTGTCTTGGTTCCAAAGATGTGGAGGCACTAGTTATATTTTTTAGCTTTTCACCTACTTCTTGTGCTCCAATCACACCAACTAGTTTAGAAGTTTCCCCTTTTGATAAACTTATGGGAATTGCCCTTCTTACTCTTTGTCCTGCTACTTCTTTTGCAGCCTGTGCTTCCTCTGCACTTACTTCATGGCTTATAGACTTTGCATCAACAAAAGTATCAGATGCCACTACTATTGTTATGCCTAAAGCATATGGGTCCATTAATGTAGCATTTTTGTCCTTTTCCACAATTTTAGCCTCCACAATTTTTCTCTTCTTTTCATAAAACCACTGCAAGTCTTCACTGGGCTCTACTTTTCTTTTCCTTCCCTTCTTGGGATATGTGACTTCCTTGCCTTTAGCTTTTAGCTCCTCAACCCTGTCTTTCAGCCATGTTTTTGAAAACAATATTACAGGTTTAGATAATACATCTAATGATGTGTTCCAAGGTTTTGACCAATCAAGCTCTGTAATAGGAGCCAGGCTTTCTTCTGCATAACTTTGATGTAACAATTGATCATCTTCGCGAACCTATGGAGGAACATATATATTACCTATAGATTTCATTTGCTCCACAGTTAATCTTTTATGAGCTCTTTTCCTCACCTCCCTATTGTTTTGGCAATCAGCCTAGAAATCCTCAATGTGCACCTGATGTTTATACTTTTTATCCACAAAGTTTTGAATTCTGTGAAAAGGATCAAATTTTCTGACTAGATCAAACTCTTGAAAACTATAATATCTCAATTCCTGTTCTGAGCAAGCTGCAACTTCTTCACTATAGAAAGAATATCTACCAATGGCCCAAGGTAACCTTACATTTCCCCTATTGTTAAACTTCCTCTTGTACATCCTGTAAATCCTCAAATTCTGTCTTAAAAACTCTAACACAATTAGCTTATCGGAAGGATATCTTGGCAACATAAACAGTTTCCCTTCAAATCCCTCAGTCCTTATGTAAGTGAAATGTTCAAACTATATGAACCATGAACTATGCAATCCAATTGCATCTGTTGCATCTTTAGATAAGCTCTTGTTTGGTTCTTCTCTCAACACCCTTACCATGTAAGTATAGAAAACATCATTCACCAAAGCAAAATTCTTCAAAGAATTTTCTTCTTGTAACATAGGGTAATGTTCATATACTAATTACTGGTCTGGACCACTCCCTAGGACACCTACCCTTTCCATTCCATGAATGTGAGGTCTAATTTGTGAAGCACATGAATATAATACATAAGAAGACAAATAAAAGGGCAACTTTTTTGTTGTCTCATCATGTCTTGCCTCTAAATAGCTGTACTAATGGCCTTGGCCCAGTGGATCTGCCCTTGTTCCTTTTCCCCTACTGAATTCTATGATAGTGAACATCCATGGTTCACACCTAGTGCCATCCCTTAATCCAACTAATCTACTCAGTATAGTGATCGTTAAGTAAATTTCCTCTTTAAAACATATCCTCATGCTTTTAGGTATTTTGGCTACAACCTTAGGCTTGTTCTCTAGGGTGTACAAGTTGCGAAATATTTTGCCTTTACATTCTCCTTCATTTGTGTAAAAATTCTCAGTATATCGATCAATGTCAATATCTTTCATCTTCTCATTAATCTCTAATCCAAAGGTTCTAGCAATACCCTCAGGAGTTAGATCAGCAATTAGTCTGTCGTACAACATGTCCTTCTTGGTGGATGTGTCATATAAAATCACACAATCCAAACATAAATCTTTAGCTTCCATTGCCAGAGGAAAACCCATAGCTTTGTATAATCCACTTTCCAATATACACTTCATATCAAACGAGGCATCCGAAGCAGTGATTTTCCTTAATACATCTTCTGCTTCATAATTGCCTATGTTTGTATCTGTGCTAACCCCAGTTGTACTGATCAGGGTCGGACAAACTCTATGTAATGGCAACTCCTCCTTTTCTACTTCTTTCCATGGCTTTCTTTCTTTTTTCACTTCGTCCCCTGTATCCTTCTTGTGTTTCGGGGCCATCCTATAGAGGCATACATTCTTTAACCTTTCATTTTACTTAATGCTTAGGGTTTTACTGTGACAACCTACTTTTACCATTTACCCTAGCTTGTTTGTCTTTTCTATCCTTTACCCTTTAAATTTGTTAAGCTCTATTCAACTAATTAACAATTAAAACAGTAATTTGACCAATGCTTACATTTTTCAACGGAATTACTGAAATTAATAGTTCATTTTAACAACTCAAAATAAACAGCGTTTTGGGTAAATACCTATTTTCTATGACTGTTTACCCGTAGACTTACTTTTACCATTTTCAACTTTGGTTTAGCTACTGTAGCTCTGTCACTCTGGTAAATTCTACTCATTCATTGTCACAGCTCTCCTTTCTGCAATTTTTACTCTTAACAGTATATTTTGAAAGTGAAATAACATTGAAATTGCCCTATCCCTCATTAAATTTCCCTTTGTTTGAGTGTTAAATTTGCATTAATTACAACAATTAATGCACTACAACCTTTGGCCTTGTTTTTCAGTGTTTGAGTTTTTGAACTTTTGACCGTTAGCTTAATTCAACATGCGTATGTTTTTTCTTTGTATATTTTGTTGTATGTTTTCATTGTATCTTTAAACATACAAACCCTTTATGCAAAGAACTAATGCTTGTTTACCCTTTCACTTTTCCATACACCTTTGTATTTTTTGTTTTGTATATCTCACTTGTATATTCTGTTGTATAAGCGCATATACAAACACAAAAATACAAGCATCTCCTTCCCTTTTCTTTCCAACGATGCATTTGATTCTTTTTATATCAGGATTGTATATTATAAATATACAAATGCCAAATATACAAGGACTTTACCATTTTTAACTTTTGCGATAAATTTGCTTTGTATCTCCAAACATACAATCACTTTAAATGTACAATTGCTTGTATATTGCAAAATATACATGATTATTATACAAACAACAATGTACATACAGTGGGGTCCACCATACGTTTCAATAGTACCTTTCTGCGATGCTTTTACTCTTTATTGAACCTTTGGACTTCAAACCGTTATAAATCGTATTGCATTTACCCTTGCATCCGGAATGTATATAAAACTTTTTATATTTTGCCTTGTACAATTCGAAACATACAAAGACGAAAACATACAACAGTTTAGTCACATTTCATAATGATTTCAGTTCTGGCAATTGTATAAAGTGAAATGTATATTGCAATATACATTAAGGCTTAATGCATCACTTATACTGTATTTTAATTTCCTCTCAATTCCGCATTGTATATATCACAATATATGTCTTCCGATACACTACATACAAACACGAAATATACAACCTTTATTTGTTATTTCATACCCTTTTCGGTTTCGCTTTGTATATAAACACAATGTATATAACCGAACATACATATACAAAGTGCAAAATATACGATGACTTTGCCAATTTTAATATCTTTTCATTTCTGCACTATGTATTTCTTGTTGTATATTTTGTTTGTATGTCTGTCGTTTACCAAATATACAAACCAAAATATACATAGCGGAATTGAACATTTATTCATTTCAACTTTGACTCTTTTCGGCCCTGACTTGTACATGATGATAAAACATTTAGCAAGAAATGTATACAAGTATACCAACATACCACAACCCGATAACTTCCCCTTTTGCGACTAACACAAAAGCATGATATACAAACACATTTGTATATGAAATGACTTTGTACATACAAACAACTTTGTATATACGAACCACAAACCTTCTGATTGTACATTTACCGAAAAATGCTTATAACTTACAAAGTACAGGGAATTTTGAGATGGTTCAAAAAGCAACCCTTATTCATTTTTCACAAGGAATTCACCTATACTATGCACTAGTACTTAATGTTATTTTTTTCCTATTTTCAATCAGGTTTGTAACTTTCAGCTCTTTTTCCCTTTTACCACCAAGCAGACCCACACAAACAAGCAACAAAAAACCAGCTACAACAGGGGTCCTCATTTTGCTAAAAAGTAAAATGGGGCATGTTGTGAGCATCACAACAACTAGAAACCAAATAAAACAATTAAATTAAAACCATTAAAGAAAACAAAATGAAATAAATTCATAATTTCCAACTATCGTTCCTGCAAATCATTATCTAACTTGAAACCCAATGTATTCAATAAGGTGTAAGAATTTTCCTTTTCAGTTCAAGTGGGTGCACGTGATTAATAAGCCTCATCTTGAAAATTAGTTGAACAAACCAGTGACTAACATTAGACTACCTAGTTGATTTCATTCCCTCATAGCCAACCGGATAGAGCCTTGCTGCTAGTAGGCATTCATTGTCCCAACAAGGTTATCGTTACAATTCTCCTAAGTAGAGCCCCACTCCCAGCAAGCGTCTATAGCCCCGGTAGAGTTACTTAGATGACTTAACCTGGATTTCAGTAAAATCTATTTTACTTACTTATTTATTTTTTTATATTTTATATTTGACAGATATTTCATAAGATATTTCATAAGATATTTCATTTGTAACTTCATGATGCAAGGAACAGTCACTTGCTAAAATTAAGCTGAGAATTGTAATGGTAGCAAGGGTGACCTCTGATTTTTCACCTAATATCTACACTGGTAAGTTCAACAAACCCAAGGATTTTAGGTGTGTCATTGTAAGAACTTCCCTTGAATACTCAACCCACTCTTATTGAATACAAAATTTCACAAGTCAACTTTCTACATTCACGACAGTCACAACAAATTATGCATAAATTTCAAATAATTCACCTGAATGTTTTGAATTTTATATTGTTTTTAGTGGTTATTAATCTACTCCTGTATACATTAAAATAAAATAAACATCCCTGGTAAAGCAACACAACACACAAACCAAACACAACAGACAACAGAAAAACAACACAAAACAAAACAAAACAGAACCAAAAAAACAAGACTGTACATTATTCACATTATGATACAACAGACAAACAACCCTCACCTTAAGCTTGAAAATAGTGTTTCAAATGCTGGCCATTAACTGGTAATGGCACATCTTCTCCAGTCAAGGTCTTAAGCCTGAAGGTGTTGTCTTCTATTATTTCTGACACTTGTAATGGACCTAACCATAACTTGTCAAATTTTCCATGACTTCCCTTTTTCTCATGTGCTTTGTCCCAACACAGCACTAAGTTTGAAATTCTAAATGTTTTGACTCTTGCCCTTTTGTCAAACCATCTCTTTACCGCTGCCTGGTGTTTAGCAAACTTCTCAATGGCTTGATCTCTTTTCTCATCTAATTCCAACAGTTGGATTATTCTGGCTTCTCTGTGATCATCAAAGCCTAAGTATTCATTAGCAAATTTCCACACTGGTATTCTTAAATTAACTAGAAGTATGGGATCAATCCCATAAACTAAATGATAGGGTGCATTTTCCAAAGCGGACTTACCCTGGTCCTATCTACCCACATCACATATTTTAGTAATGTGATCCATTCTCTTGGGTTCTTTTCAATTAGCTTTTTGATGATATCTAATAAAATCTTGTTTGTAGATTCAGCTAACCCATTCCCTTGAGGATAATAGTTTGAAGAAAACTTTAAAACTATTCCATGTTCAAATGCCCATTTAGAAAATTTTAAAGAAGAAAATGTAGGGCCATTGTCACATACTAGCGAATAAGGAGCCCCAAACTTGGTGATGATGTTCTCTTCGAGGAATTTTATGACTACCTTAGTAGTAGAGAATTTGCAACATGTGGCTTCAATCCACCTTGTACAGTAATCAATCACTGTCAATATAAATTTGTGTCTTGCAGATGATGGAGGATTGATAACTCCAATGAAATCTAAGCCCCACTATGCAAATGGCCTAGACTCAATGACAGGCTGTAATGGATTAGACTGATTTCTTGCTTTGTCTGCTGTAACTTGACAGATGTGGCAATTTCTAATGTGACTCTCTGTATCTTTAAACATAGTAGGCCAATAGTAACCTACTCTCAGTATCTTATGTGTTGTGGCTAAATGGGAACCATGAGTAGTTCCATATTTATCATGCAGTTCTAGCAACACCTTATCAGCTTCATCTCTATTCAAACATCTTAAATATATTCCTTCGTGGTTCTTCTTGAATAGAAGACCTCCTTGTACCATTTATTTTTGTGCTTTGATCTTCAAAGCCCTTCTTTGTGAAGATTTCATCTTGCTTGGGTACTTTCCTGATATTAGAAAAGTATCATCATACCACCCTGATGTCTCATTAGTATTCAATACATATTGCTGTTTTACCAAATTTGGGTCTGTATTGGCTATGGTTTGCACTAGAGCTTGTCCTCTGACCAGCTTCATTGGGATGATTTCCATATCAAATTCTTGCAAAGTTGTGATTTACTTATCTCTTTTCTCTCTAGGTTCATTCTGCATCAGTAACATCTTCACTACTGCATCTGGTACTATAGCCTTAACCCGACTGCGTAAGATATAATGTCTAAACTTTTTTACTGCTCTTACCAATGCAAATGCTTGTCTTTCTGTATCAAGGTACTTCAACTGTGCATCTTTCAAAGGTGCACTCATAAAAGCTATTGGTTTCTCTTCATCATTTTCTCCTTTCTGTGTCAAAGCATCTGCAACTGAATGTGTGGATGCAAAAAAATAAATATAGAATGGCTTTGTGTAATCTGGACTAGCCAATACAGGAGCATCAGAAATTGCTTCCTTGATATCTTCAAATGCAGCTTTTGCTACTGGTGTCCATTCTATATTCATATCCTTCTTTAACATGGCATTTAATGGTCGCACAATCTCTACAAACCCTATAATGAACTTCCTGACAAAATTAATTTTACCAAAAAATGATTTTAATTCCTTTTTAGTGTTTGGTAATTGTAATTTCTTGATCTCCTCTATTCTATCAGGATCAATTGATATCCCATTCTCAGAAATGACATGTCCTAATAATTTTCCTTCTGTTACTCCAAATGAACATTTCTTAGGGTTAAGCAAAATTCCATACCTCTCGCATCTCTTGAGGACTCTTCTCAGATCCTCAGCATGAGTGGACACATCTTTAGAATAAATAGTTAAATCATCCATATAAATTACAATGCACTTACCTATCAATCCAAAAAATGCAATATCCATGGCTCGTTGAAAGGTGGCACCTGCATTGGTTAGACCAAACAACATTCTTCTGTAAGCATAATTATCCCATTTACATGTGAAAGTAGTTTTCAACCTATCTTCTTCATTAACCAAGACCTGGTTATACCCTGAAAATCCATCCAGAAAAGACATCATTTTGGCCCCATTCACTGCTTGAAGCACTTCATCCATGGGAGGCAAAGGATAATTGCCCTTTTCAAATGCCTGATTCAAATTCCTAAAATCTACGCATAACCTGATATCTCCAATTTTCTTTCTAACAGGTACTAAATTAGCTACCCAGGTTGAATGTCTGACAGGGAAAATTATTCTAGCAGACAACACTTTTTTCACTTCCTCAAATATCAAAGGTTCTAAGATTGCATTCACAAGCCTTTGCTTTTGCCTGAATGGTTTGATATCTAGTTTCAAAGGTATCACATGAGTGATGATGGATGTATCATATGTCTTTAAATCCTCATATGTCCATGCTATAATGTGTTTATAATCTTTTAGAACATCAATATTTTCTTTTCTAATCTTCTCAGGATAGACCTTTCCAATTTGTACCTTTTGAGGGTTTTGCTCTGTTCCTAAGTTATATGGATCACATTTACCTCCCTCTGTTTTAGGCAAGTTTTTCTATTTTACTACTCCATCAAAATCAAATATTTGTTCTAGCTTAATCACTCCCTTAGGCCAAAAATTACTTTTTAAATTGATTATGTCTTCTTCATCCCAAGACATATCAGGCCTCTCTTGTTCATTAATAATTTGGGCCTCAAATACTTCATTGCAAGTTAGGAAATCCACAATTTGCTGATCCCCCTCAAATACCTGAAAATGAGTTACATTATCTAGTACACTGGGTACATTCACTAATTCTACAATAAATCTTTTCAATCCTGATAGTTTCAAAGGTTCTAAAGTGCTAGCAGTAACTACTAGTGCATCTGGCCTATGGTTTAATTCTTTAGGGACATGCTCTATATTGAAAGAATCAAATGACTCTATTAAATCCCATACTTTATGCCTGTAACAAACCATCCTGTTATAATTGCAAGCATATACTTTCCTTACCTGTCTGACTACTAATTCAGAGTCTAAAAACACTCTGATCATTTTTACCTTTTTCTTTATAGCCATGACCAATCCATAGATTAGAGTTTTGTACTCTGCAACATTGTTAGTACAAGCAAACTGTAACCTATATGCTACTAAATATGATTTGCCATGAGGATCTATAAGTTCTACCCCAGCACCTACACCTTGTTTAAATTTGGAACCATCATATTTTAATCTCCACATGCCATCCCTATTCTTTTGACGTTTTGCTTTAGCATGTTTTATCTTTTCTATCACATGTGTGGTGCTATCTTGTTTATTCAATGGCAATTCATTTTGGCTCACTTGTACACTTCTCTCTTCAGTTTGAATATTAGAATGATAGATACCTTTACCTTTTGACTCTCTTCCTAAATCTGGAGTTGATCTACTTATGTTGTTCTGAAAGTAAGTCTCTGGTGCAGGAGCACCCCTACAAGACAGGATATAGGTTCATTGTCCGCATGACAGGACATTAGTCTATTTTTAGCATGTTTGACTTCATAATGTAATAAGGTCCATTGGACCAATGCATATGTATTAGATCAGCCTAGGAGAGTGTGCAGGCAGTTAGAGTTCATGATCAGGTAGTATGAGCTGTCCTCTCCCAGCCGCTTGGAAGCTCCCAGCCGCTGGGAATCGAGTTGGTAGTACTCGTAGGATATTGCTATAAATAACTCAGATCAGTTAGGGTTTGAGATCATATCAGAGAGAGAGTAGTAGTTATGTTATGTTGTACTGATCATATCAGAGTAGTAGTTATGTTATGTTGTACTGGTGATTGAGTGAGATCCAGAGATTAGTCCAGACATTGTGAAGCATTGTTGTTTGATAGTAATGTAGAAACAGGACATTTGTGTTTCATCTAAATAAGATCTCATCAATTGCATTATCTGGTTTATCAGCTGTTTATGTTTTGATTTCTGTTCTGATTACAGGTTAATGGATTCTTTCAACCCTTCCACCGGTTGATTCTATGAATCGGTGGAATGGTCATGCATGTTAGTTTAGGTTGTATTTTAGTTTTCTATTTATGCATTTCATTGTGTGGGAGATTGATTGGTAGCATGCTGTGAATCAACCTAGCATCCTCATGTGCTAGGATTTAGGAAGATAAACGGTTAAGTTTTGATCTGAAGGTGATCCGGCTCGATCATCATGTTTTCTTTGTAAAATTGTGCGGTTCTGTGAGTTTGCATACATCTGACGGATATACAGGGATCTGCATGTGCTTTTCTAGATGGAGTGAATCGTATCGTCATCTACGAGTATATCGCTATCCAGATCGGGTTATGAAGCTGACGAAGACTGTATGTTTCAAGTGCATCAGGCTGATATAAGTCAGATATATACTCAGTGTGTATATCATCGTCAGGATCATCTTTCGTGTGTATCCATCGTCCGCATGTCGCTATCGCATGCAGGAGTGAAAGTTCACTTTTTGACTAAGAACCAGGAAGGTCATCATCAGGATATTGAAAAGATCACCGGATATTCATTATCATGTTGCAGAGGATATAAGTGTCTTATATCCTGTTGACATCATCATCAGGTGCATTGACATCATCATCGGGTGCAAGTGACGTCATCGTCATCAGGATATTGCGAATATCACCCTATACAAGTTTATCCTGCTGTCGCTAAGTGTTTTGGCATCGGCGTAAGTCATCGGTATAAAGTTTGGTTAACATCATCAGGATGTTTCAACATGATCTGATAAGTCATATCCTGATGCTGTTTGTTTAAAGAAGGTCGATATCGGGGTGACGTAAGCATCGAGGGAAAGGTGCTTGAAGTTGTCGTCATCAGGATATATGAGAGGAACCGGATATTTCATATCCTACTGCTGAAGGGTGAAGATAATGTCGAACATCATGATGCTGCCGATAGAGTTTGGTGCTAAGTGAATAATGATCATCAGGAGGATAATTGTGTTCGTCGAGTATCATGATGCTGCTGACAAGCGAAAGGTGAAAGGCGATAAGGAAGTGAACAGTAGTTAGCAGGAGGATATTTCATGCCTCTTCGAAATATGATGATAAGCCGATAGGTATTACATACTGCATGTCCAGGATTTTTAACATGCTGGTTGTGTTAATGACTCCTCCTTCCCATTTGTAAGCTTCTGTTGCGTTTTCCTCTGCATCATAGTGGTATCAGAGCAAAGGAAGGATCTTCTGGAAAAGATCAGGATATAGCAGGATGTCAGATGAAGAAGGAACATCTTAGATTCCGGCAAGGATGACCAACGTTGAGTTGGTAGTTCTGGTAAAGAAACAGATTGCAGAGAGCAAGGCCGTGAAGGCTCAGAATCAGGAATTGAAGGATGAGTTAGAGAAGTTGAGGAACAAAGTAGGTTCTGGTAGAGAAGAAGATAGGGAAGAAGAAGAGATCCCTAGTTGGAACGAGGAGGTCGTTCCTGCAGACCAGAGATCACTGTTGAATGCCCTCAAGGCCATGGAGAGGAGAACCATGGATGTGAAATTGGATTTGCCAGTGTTTACAGGAAAGATGGAACCTGATTTAGTGATGGAGTGGATAGACTCCTTGAACAATTTCTTTGAAACAGAGGAGATACCAGAACAACAGAGGTTGAAAATAGCCCAGTCAAAAATGAAAGAAGCTGCCTTGACATGGTGGAATTTCATCCAAGATGATAGAGTACAGGAAGGAAAGCGTAGAGTCACTACATGGAAGAAAATGATGGCATTAGTAAAGGAAGCTTATGTCCCATTGGATTACAATATCCAATTACACAAGAGGAAGCAAAACCTGAAGCAGAAGGAGCTAGATGTCAGCTCATATATAGAAGAATTCATGAAACTTTGTATGAAAACAAAGGTAAAGGAAAGTGAAGAAGAGAAGGTAGCCAAATACCTTAATGGATTGAGGTTCAACATTTAGGAAGATTTAAGTCTGCATAATCCAAATACAGTTCAGAAATGCTTTCAGTTGGCATTGAAAGTGGAAGAGAAGTTAAAGAGAAAACAAGAACAACACAATAGAGGAAGAGGAAGACAACAAAGGGGTGGAAGAGGTCCTTTTAGAGGTAGAGGACATGGACATGGATATCAAGGAGAATCCAGTCATGACAATAGTAAGGGAAACAATAGTCAGAACCAGGGGGAAACCTATAGTCAGCAAGGAAACTTCAGAGGTAGAAGACCTTTCAGAGGAAGATCCCAGGGCAGAGGATCCATCAGATGTTATAACTGTAACAAAGAAGGCCATATAGCCAGCAGATGTCCAGAAAAGGCCACAAGCTCAACAGGAGAAAGGAGAACAAATCTGGTCCAAGAACCTGATAATCAAAGTATGACAAGCTCTAATGCTTTTCAGAGTGTGAATGCTCCTGATAATTATGGATACCCAGAAAGTGGAGAGTCTCTAATGATGAGAAGAACAGTGACTACCATGAAGGTACCTGACAAAGAATCCCCTCAAAGAAAGTCTCTTTTCAGGACCATTTGCAAAGCAGGAGGTAAGGCGTGTAAAGTTTTGATTGATTCTGGTTCTACTGAAAATTTTGTGTCTGAAGAAATGGTGACAAAGCTTAAGCTTAGGAGATTGCCTCACCCATCCCCATATAAAATCTCATGGCTTACCCAAGGTCAGTAGACAACTGTAGAAGAGCAGGCTTGGGTAGAATTTCAGATTGGAGCATATAAGGATAAGTTGTTGTTTGACATTACCACTATGGATGCTTGCAATATTTTATTTGGTAGACCATGGCAGTATGATTTGAAGGCACAGCATGATGGTGTTAGAAACACCTATACAATCACTAAAGATGGTAAGGTTATAAAGTTACTACCATTGACGGAGAAGGAGGAGAAATCTAAAGGAAAAGAGGTGAAGGTAATGCTGATGGAAGGTAAACAGTTCATGAAAGAAGTAGCAGCAGAAGGTGCAGTTGCATATGCCCTAATCCCATGTATGAGGGTGAATAAAGAACAACAGCAAGAAGTCAAGGAAGAGAAAAAGCAAAGGTTCATAGACCCAGCTATCCAAGAGCTATTGGATAAGTACAAAGGTATCATCTCAGAAGGAATGCCAAGATCCCTACCACCTGTCAGGGATATCAGTCACTGCATAGACTTAATTCCAGGGTCAACACTTCCAAACAAAGCAGCCTATAAACTAACTCCAGAACAGAATGCAGAAGTAGCCAGACAAATTGAAGAATTATTGGATTCAGGTCTGATTGGGAAAAGTTTAAGTCCATGTGCAGTACCAGCTGTACTAGCACCAAAGAAGGAAGGTACTTGGAGGCTTTGCACAGATTCCAGAGCTATTAACAAGATCACAATCAGGTATAGGTTTCCAATCCCTAGGATAGAGGATTTACTTGACTGTTTGGGAGGTACTAAGTATTTTACAAAAATAGATTTGAAGAGTGGATATCATCAGATCAGGATTAGGCCAGGAGATGAATGGAAAACAGCATTCAAAACTAATGAAGGGTTATATGAGTGGAAGGTTATGCCTTTTGGTTTATCTAATGCACCTAGTACCTTTATGAGGTTGATGAATGAGGTTTTGAAAGAGTTCATTGGTAAGTTTGTCATAGTATATCTAGATGACATTCTGATTTTCAGCAACACAAAAGAAGAACATCTCAGACACATAGATTTGGTTCTTAAGAGGTTACATGAAGAGAAGCTGATGATAAATTTAGACAAGTGTTTGTTCATGCAAGAGGAGATCACATATTTGGGTTTTGTCATTTCACAAGGAAAGTTACAAATGGATAAGGAGAAGGTAAGTGCCATATTGTCTTGGCCAACCCCAAAGACTATGAATGATGTCAGAAGTTTCCATGGGTTAGCAACCTTCTACAGGAAGTTTATAAGAGGGTTTAGTCATATTTGTGCACCCATGCTTGATACCATCAAAGGAGGACAGAAGTGCAGATTTGTTTGGACTCAAAGAGCAGATGATTCTTTTGAAACATTGAAGAAGGAGGTGGTACAACAGCCAGTCCTTGCACTTCCAGACTTTAACAAAATCTTTCAGGTGGAATGTGATGCCAGTCACATGGCCATTGGAGCAGTACTCAGCCAAGAAGGTAGACCTATTGCATTTTTCAGTGAGAAGCTCAATGATGCTAAAAAGAGGTATTCCTCATATGATTTGGAAATGTATGCTTTAGTCCAGTCACTCAAGAAATGGAGGCATTACTTGATGCCAAAGGAATTCATAGTATTCACAGATAACCAGGCTCTGAGTTTCATAAACAACCAGGAAAAGCTGAACCACAGACACATGAAATGGGTAGAAACCTTACAAGCTTTTACTTTTACATTGAAGCATAAGAAAGGAGTCAAGAATAAAGTTGCAGATGCTTTGAGCAGGAGAGTTCTAACAATCAACCAGATTCAGTTAGAAAGTGTTGGCATTGATTCACTAAAGACCATGTATGAGACTGATGAAGATTTTGGGGAGATATATCATGTATGTACTTCTTTTGGAGAGAAATATCATGCTGAATTCTCTGAATTTTTGATTCAGGATGGATTGTTGTTCAAAGGTGGACAGTTATGTATTCCAAGGTGTTCTATGAGGTTAAACATCATTAAGGAGAAACATTGTGGAGCTATGGCAGGTCATTTTGGTCTAGATAAGACTCTTGATCTTGTCCGAAGACATTACTTTTGGCCTAAGTTACAATCAGATGTCAGAAAGTTTGTAGAGACATGTGTGATATGTCAGAAAGCTAAAGGCAGGTCGACTAATGCAGGTTTATATCAGCCCTTACCCATTCCTTCCAGACCATGGGAAAGCATAAGTATGGATTTTGTCTTGGGTTTACCAAGGACAAGGAAAGGGTTTGACAGTGTTTTTGTTGTAGTGGATAGATTCAGCAAAATGGCACATTTCTTGCCATGCAAAACCACTGCTGATGCTTCATACATTGCAGATTATTTTTTCAGGGAGATTGTCAGGATCCATGGATTGCCATTGAGCATAGTGTCAGATAGGGATGTGAAGTTTATTGGTCACTTCTGGAGAACTCTTTGGAAGAAACTTGGAACAAATTTGTCTTTTTCCTCTGCATATCATCCTCAAACGGATGGATAGACTGAAGTAGTGAACCGTTCCTTAGGAAATTTGCTTAGATGTTTGACAAAACAACATGGAGAAAAGTGGGATAATATTCTATCTCAAGCTGAATTTTCCTATAATGATACTGTCAATAGGAGCACAGGGAAATCACCTTTCCAGATAGTTTATGGTATGCATCCAAGAGGAATTTTGGAATTGAGAGATCTACCTACAGTAGACCCTGTTAGTGCAGAAGGAGTAGCATTTGCAGAAGCCATCAAAGAGGTTCATGATCAAGTCAAGACCCAACTACAGCAAACCACCTTGAAGTATAAGGAATATGCTGATAAAAAGAAGAAGGATGTACAGTTTGATGTTGGAGATTTGGTATGGGTTCATCTGAAGAAGGACAGACTTCCTAAGGGAAAATATACTAAACTTATGCAGAGAAAAGTTGGACCATGTCAGATCTTGCACAAGCATGGACAGAATGCTTATGAGATACAACTCCCCCCTGATCTTGGTTTGTCCCCTATATTCAATGTATGTGATTTAACTCCATACAAGTCTTATCCAGATGCAGATCAGGATCTCCTACAGGATACAGTCCATGATAACATTCCCAAGCATGATCCTCCACAGTTGCAGAAGGTTTTGGACACCAGAGTGGTCAAACAGACCCGGAACAAACAGTACTTGGAGTATCTAGTCTCTTGGAAGGGAAAACCTAATTCTGAAGCAGTATGGATGACTGAAGAGCAGATCCAGAAACATGGTGCAGATCTTCATACTCTCATCTCAAGTGGACTTGAGATTTCTTCTTCTGGGGAGTATGGTGCAGGAGCACCCCTACAAGACAGGATATAGGTTCATTGTCCGCATGACAGGACATTAGTCTATTTTTAGCATGTTTGACTTCATAATGTAATAAGGTCCATTGGACCAATGCATATGTATTAGATTAGCCTAGGAGAGTGTGCAGGCAGTTAGAGTTCGTGATCAGGTAGTATGAGCTGTCCTCTCCCAGCCGCTTGGAAGCTCCCAGCCGCTGGGAATTGAGTTGGTAGTACTCATAGGATATTGCTATAAATAACTCAGATCAGTTAGGGTTTGAGATCATATCAGAGAGAGAGTAGTAGTTATGTTATGTTGTACTGATCATATCAGAGTAGTAGTTATGTTATGTTGTACTGGTGATTGAGTGAGATCCAGAGATCAGTCCAGACATTGTGAAACATTGTTGTTTGATAGTATTGTAGAAACAGGACATTTGTGTTTCATCTAAATAAGATCTCATCAATTGCATTATCTGGTTTATTAGCTGTTTATGTTTTGATTTCTGTTCTGATTACAGGTTAATGGATTCTTTCAACCCTTCCACCAGTTGATTCTGTGAATCGGTGGAATGGTCATGCATGTTAGTTTAGGTTGTATTTTAGTTTTCTGTTTATGCATTTCATTGTGTGGGAGATCAATTGGTAGCATGCTGTGAATCAACCTAGCATCCTCATGTGCTAGGATTTAGGAAGATAAACGGTTAAGTTTTGATCTGAAGGTGATCCGGCCCAATCATCATGTTTTCTTTGTAAAATTGTGCGGTTCTGTGAGTTTGCATGCAGTTAACGGATATACAGGGATCTGCATGTGCTTTTCCAGACAGAGTGAATCGTATCGTCATCTACGAGTATATCGCTATCCGGATCAGGTTATGAAGCTGGTGAAGACTGTATGTTTCAAGTGCATCAGGCTGATATAAGTCAGATATATACTCAGTGTGTATATCATCATCAGGATCATCTTTCGTGTGTATCCATCGTCCGCATGTCGCTATCGCATGTAGGAGTGAAAGTTCACTTTTTGACTAAGAACCGGGAAGGTCATCATCAGGATATTGAAAAGATCACCGGATATTCATTATCATGTTGCGGAGGATATAAGTGTCTTATATCCTATTGACATCATCATCAGGTGCATTGACATCATCATCAGGTGCAAGTGATGTCATCGTCATCAGGATATTGCAAATATCACCCTATACAAGTTTATCCTGCTGTCGCTAAGTGTTTTGGCATTGGCGTAAGTCATCGGTATAAAGTTTGGTTAACATCATCAGGATGTTTCAACATGACCTGATAAGTCATATCCTGATGCTGTTTGTTTAAAGAAGGTCGATATCGGGGTGACGTAAGCATCGAGGGAAAGGTGCTTGAAGTTGTCGTCATCAGGATATATGAGAAGAACCGGATATTTCATATCCTACTGCCGAAGGGTGAAGATAATGTCGAACATCATGATGCTGCTGATAGACTTTGGTGCTAAGTGAATAATGATCATCAGGAGGATAATTGTGTTCGTCGAGTATCATGATGCTGCTGACAGGCGAAAGGCGAAAGGCGATAAGGAAGTGAACAGTAGTTAGCAGGAGGATATTTCATGCCTCTTCAAAATATGATGATAAGCTGATAGGTATTACATACTGCATGTCCAGGATTTTTAACATGCTGGTTGTGTTAATGACTCCTCCTTCCCATTTGTAAGCTTCTGTTGCGTTTTTCTCTGCATCAGTCTCTGGGTGATTAACCTTTCCTTCTTGGGATTCTATCCCGTTTGTGCATTTGATGTACTGATATTCAATAATGTCTCTGCACATTCCACAATTCTCTTCAAAATGCAACTTATCATGAACTCTACACTTATTTTTGTATAACTTGCATTGAACTGGAAGATTTTGTTCTATGCACTTTTCTATTTCTTGCCTGATGACCTGACTAAAATTATTCAATGCATTATTTTCTTCATCAAAAGAATTTCCATCAGACTCTATAAATAATTTTGTCCCTTTATTGACTGGCTTTTCTCCAAAATTTAGCATTAAGATTTCCTCAATCTGTACCCCTTTATTAGTAACCCTGTAAACACCAGGTTTAATAGAAGCATACAATATTTCGTTAGTCCAATTGTACTCTGTGATCACATGTTTCATCCTAGGTTCAACTTCTATTCTGATCTGATTTGGCACACCTCTCCAAGGTAACCACATATGTGAGAAATCGGTGGCCATATATCCATTCAAAGTCTTTGACCAATCTCTACTCAATAGCATCCCATAATTTACAGGTATATCCACTACTTGGATGTCAATGAACTGACTTAACCTAGGGTCTGAAGCTAACTGCATTTGTATATGCATTAATTCTCCAATCACATTAACTTCAATTTTGTCTAACTGTGTAACAACTTTGGCCGATTTGGCAGGGGTTAGCCCTAAAGTCTTACATATCCCTAAGGGCATTACATTGGCTGAGGCACCTGAATCTACCATACAATTATGTATATTCTTTCCACACAATCTAATGGTTAACAAGAAACGAGGAACATCCTTCTTATTAGCATACATTACAACATTGGTGTTGGATGGCTGCTCAACTTTCTTACTTTTTTCTTTGGACTGTGTATCCCTATTAGGAACACTTACCTCAGTTGACATGTCACCTGTCATAGATGTATCTAGGTATTTAATAAAAGCATTTCTAACCCCTGGAGTTTTCAACAATTCAAACAAAGGTATACTAACCTTAATTTTCTTTATCTCTAAAGATAACTCATCAATCTCATCATTTCCACCGTCTCTGTTTTATTTGCTTGGACCTTCTGTGTTACTGTTCCATTATTTGCATTGTGATTGGATTTCAGTATCGCAGGGTTATTGCTAGCATTCTGGTCTGGGGGTGTATTGAAATTATTAGGAGTGGAAGTGGTGAAAGGTCCTCCTAGCCTGGGTTATTTCTTAGGTTGTAAGTATGATTCTTACTTTACTGTTGGAAGGCTTGCACTTCTTCTGTCTCATACAACACCTCATTTTTAGTTTCAAATGGAAACTGAAAAGCATTTAGTACTAAGGCTGTTTCAAGATATAAATTTTCAGAAAAATATGGTTCATCCTCTAACAATTGGTCATCTTCCTCTTCTTTGAAGGTAAAAGTTTCTAATACTAGAGCAGTATCATATCCCGTGGGTACTATCTCATTACCTTTGGGAACTAAGAACTCAGAAGTAGGAGCCTGCACATCCACATTAAAAATACTTGCTGCCAGATGAAATTGAGGACAGTCTAATTTAGCATGGGCACTAGTATTATGGATTCTACCCCAATTCTTTAGTGCTACATTGGCCCTTTGAATCCTAGCAGTTTGCTTTGTGTCTTGGTTATTTACATTCTCAAATGGAGAAGCCAGGGTGCTATTATTTGGCCTTGTGTTCCATGTTTTGGGTGGCCTAGGCTGATTTTGATTCCTGTTATTATTGTTCCAGGCTCTATTATCTATAGCTGACCCTCTATTTTGCATCTATTGTCCCTAATGATGACTCTAAATTTGACTATGATTTTGACCCTGATTAGAACCCTGACCATGGTTATAACCCTGATTCTAATTTTAGTTATGGTTGAGGTTATAATTCTGGTTTTGACTTTGACTGAAGTTTTGGTTTTGATTTGGGTTATAGTTCTAATTGTATCCTTGATTATTTCTATCGTAGAAATTCTCATTTCTCAATCGTGTCATCTCAGTGGTCAATCTTCTTAGATGTGTAGTGATTTCTTTGATATCCTCCCTTTCCTCTTGTGCTTTTTCTATAAATGTATCCTGAGGTGGTTGGAAGAAAGATTGGCCATTATTCTGATTCAAATTGGCAATATTACCAGTGTAAGGTACTATATCTTGAATTGGGGCAAGATTATATACAGGTGTGTATGTAGGGACTGGATTAGCATTGGAGTACTCTATGTAGGAACTCCATTCCAAGGTTGCACTTGATTTTGCATTCTAGGATTTACTCCATTGAGGAATGGATTATAGGTTGTTTGCCTCATTTCTTGGTTTACAGAGGCTGCCTCCTTGTAGGCTTTGGATACATTATCTATGTTAGGCTTTCTCTTAACAAACATGGCAGTTAATGGATCTAAAGGAACATAATACATAGCTAACAATGTATCATCAACTACTGTGTATGGTGCTAGCAACCTAGAATAGGCCTTTTGAAACCTATCATTGAATTTATCAATTAGTTCACCTTCACCTCTTTTGATTGTAGCCAATTTATGGTATAAAATGGAAGGATCGACTGGTCCCCTAAATATAGACAGAAATGCTTCTTCCATAAGTGTCCAAGAAGAAACATAGCCACTAGGTAAATTCACATGCTAGTTGGAAGCTTGTTTATTGAAGGTGTAAGGAAATAATCTACACACTACATCTTCATGTTCCAGTCTAGCTCTAAAGCATGCCTCTTTAAATATCCTAATATGATTCTCTGGATCTTGATGCAACTAGTATTTAGGACATATTTTCTTAGGGTTCTTTGGCATCTCATGATAATCCACAAAATATATGGGAGAGTTGACATTAAAATAAGCCATTGTAGGTATCTGTGCTTGACCTGGACCTGTAGGGATACCTGGACTTATAGGTGGACTTGGACCTCTAGGAGGACCTGAACCAAGATTCAAGAATTTGTATGAAGAACTATCAGGACTCACAATATTATGGATGTTAAAAGGTGATCCAGGAGGACTTCCAGATGAACTTCCTGTATGCGATATTTTAGGATTCAACACTAAAGGACTTTTACTCGGTCTCCTGTCGGGTAATTGCACAAATATGTCCTCAAAATTGGATCTAGACCTGGTCACCCTATTATTGTTATGAGCCATCTTTACCTAAATTCAACCTTAACTCCTATCAGGCCCTCCTTCTAGTGCCAAAAACTGTTGATGATTGTTTTTACACATTCATAACAAAAGTTAAAATTCATAAATGAACCTAACTATCTTGAAAGATATAAAGAATCAATTAAGATTGCTTAATCCCAAGTTTCTGTATGGTCAGGTCTTGACCTATTGGACAGTTTAGTAGGTTACTATGAAGCTGTAATATGCAAGGGGCCTTACGTGATTTAAGGTGATTTATTGTTTACTGGACTCTATTTATGCAGATTGTTGCAAATATCAACAAATTATTCATTCCTTTGCACAAATCTATTATAGTATCCTGAAGCTTTGTATGATTTTATACTAAAATATGCTTTCTTTTCAAATATGTATAAAGATTGCCAAATATCAACTCAATTGCTCTTAATTCCTTCAAATGTTAAACAATCTCCTTTAGATTTCTGCGTTTAAGCTAAGTATTTCAAAGTTTGGGAAAAGTTAGAGAGAATTTCAAATTCAACATTACTTGCTACAGGGCCTAAATGTTCTGTTATGCACATGGTAAAGGTTACAGCAAATTCAATTAAATTAGTAGACTAAATCGTTAAATTTAAATGTCTTGAATATTTTCACAAACATGCATTCAAGATTGCGAGCTTTAAGAGAAACTGTTTCAAATATAATGAAGAGCTAAAAGACACTCAGAAAATAGACGCAGACTTCCAGATTCACTTATATTCAAAACACATAGCCATATTTGGTTTACAATGTA
Organism: Cunninghamia lanceolata; assembly: GCA_027924645.1. Lineage (NCBI taxonomy): Eukaryota > Viridiplantae > Streptophyta > Pinopsida > Cupressales > Cupressaceae > Cunninghamia > Cunninghamia lanceolata. The sequence continues at coordinate 5,253,626 of BSBN01000976.1, read as the reverse complement.
GGAATGACTCTTAGCTTCATTAATCAAATTCACAAAAGTTACAATGCTTTACAGATACAATAAGAAAGCTAGATGTTTCCATGCATTCCTTAGTGCAAACACAAGCGACCTCCTCTATACTAAAATACTCCTTCCATTCAAAGTTTCAAAACACATTACAATTGCTATACTAGTTTCTACAAATCCCTGTGTAAATAATATACATGTAGCAGAGTTCATTATATAGATTTTGAACTTTCAAATTGCTATGGCTACCACTTCTATCTATAGCTGAGATCCCTTCATTTTTGATCAACGGTGCATCTTTGTCTTTAACCGTCTGCCCAAAATATTTGATTGGCATCTTCCTTTCCCTCAAAGGATGCTTTTGGAATCTTTTTCAAAATAAGATTCCCCTTTCTCTTCGTTGACCTTTTCCTGCCAAGGCTCCTTATTTGACTTCCTTTTCAAAAACTTTTACACTTGCTTGCTTCTCACCTTTTCAAATATTTTTTGAAATTACTGATTACACCTTCTACAAAGGTGCAGTCTCCTCCTGGACTCTTAGTCAAAATATATTCTTGTATTACGACTCCCTCCTTCAACTTCTTTTCTATGTTCTCCACATTGTCTCTTCTTTTCTTGTATTTCTTCATTTTCACACTTTCTTCCATTAATGTATCCATCATTTGCTTGCTGAGATTAGCATCAAGATTTTCTATGCAGGGTGCAAATATGGCATTGAACTCTATCAATGCCCTCTCTAAGTCATATGCTGGCATTTCCATGCATTCATGCTACAGGAGTCTTTCTGTTATCTTTTTATGCATCTTAATCATATCACCTGCTTCCTTTTCTAAATCCTGTACAATGGTTGTACATTTTTTGAGGTTATCTTCCTCAAATTTGAGTTCTAATATCATCTGTGGCACTTGATTTGCCAATGTGATATTGAGCACTCCTTCATTTATCAATTCTTCTATCCTTTTTTCAATTTCTGTCATCTGCTCAATTTCAGACCTACACTCTTCTTTTTGTGTTTGGCAATTATGTGTAAGTATCATACAGTTGTTCTTTTCTTCTGTAGCCACTTTACAACTATTCACAACTTGCCTTATTATTTGTTCTCCCTCTTGCAAAAGATCATTAAACCTTTCATCAAAAATATTGGCTTTGAACCTTTTATTTTCCATATCTTTTATCTCCTCTTTGGACACTACTTCTATGTTAGTAGGTAAATCAAGAACTGTGGCATGGGATCAAATATCCCTTTAAAGAATTGTTGAAGCTGGACAATGTGTCCTTTTAAATGTTCTAGTTTATTTTTATCCTTCCTTAGGATATCAACTGTTACTTGGTGCATATCCTCCCATTCATGAAGGTGTTGTTCTCTTGTTGAATGCCCAAGGTCAATATTTAATATCTTGTACTCCTCCAATATGATTTCTTCTTTTACCTTTTCTTTCTATGGTATAGCTAGGTTTAATGTTCTAGATCCACTTGGACCTCTTTGAATAGTAGACATTGTCCTAGCTTTACTCTTCTCTTTCCTTGGAGTTGTCTTTTCTCCTAACAAGCTCTTAATATCAATTGGAGCTAATGTATTTCTTTCTTCACCTTCCTTATTTCTCCTTCCAGCCATGTAGGAACCTCCTTTGTGCCCTCTACAGCTTCCTCTTCATGAGGTTTCTCTCTCTCTAATTTTCTTTGTTGCTGCTCCTGCTGTTGTTGTTGCTCAGTTATTTGTTGTTTTGGTTGATCTTGTTGTTCCTCTTCTAGAATTTGCTACTCTTTTTGTGGAAGCTCTTGTTCCCTATGATCTTTTCCTTGTTCTTTTGATACAGCTTCATTTTCTTCTTCCTCTATTTTAGTATCCCCTCCATCTTCATTATCTTCTTCTGGGCTTTCTTTTCCTGATGATTCTTCTTTCTGATACTCCTCTACATGAATCTTCTCTACATTTGTCATACTGACATCTTTTGTCTATTCATCTACCTTATTTTTATCTTTCTTCTTTGTTTCTTCTTTACCTTCAATCTAAACTTGCTCTATGTTTTCAAGCTCTATATGTATGGGAAAATCTTCTTTTGTTTTATCTTCTTTTTCCTCTTTTCCCTGATCCTATACATCTTCTGTATTTTTCTCTTCCTCACCTAGTTCACCATACATATTCAACATATTTAGAGCACCTATACCTAAGGTGTCTTCTTTTGTTTCCTCTTTTGTTATTTCTCTTTTAGTTTCTTCAATTTTATGTGCTTCTTCCTGCACATCTTTAATGATCTCTGGAGGAACTAAAGTACCAAAGGGATATGTTGACTCTTCTTCTTCCTGTACTTGTTTTTCTTCATGCTCTGTGCTGTGCTCCATTTCCACTTTAGCTTGAATGCTTAGCTCATCTTCTCCACTCAGGAAATCACTTGAATCCTCTTCTATATCAATTGTCTTTCCTTTATACATTGTTCCCTCATCACTATCACTGATCTCAATATGCACCGTTTCCGTAGTAGTTTGCTTGGCTTTGTATGTTCTTGACTCTTGCAACTTTTCTCCAGCCAATTCTATTTTTATCTGTCTAAATGTTTGTCCTGGTTCCAAAGATGTGGAGGCACTAGTTATATTTTTCAGCTTTTTACCTACTTCTTGTGCTTCAATCACACCAATTGGTTTAGAAGTTTCCCCTTTTGATAAACTTATGGGAATTGCCCTTCTTACTGTTTGTCCTACTGCTTCTTTTGCAGCCTGGGCTTCCTCTGCATTTACTTCATGGCTTATAGACTTTGCATCAACAAAAGTATCAGATGCCACTGCTATTGTTATGCCTAAAGCATATGGGTCCATTAATGTAGCATTTTTGTCCTTTTCCACAATTTTAGCCTCCACAATTTTTCTCTTCTTTTCATAAAAACACTTGAAGTCTTCACTGGGCTCTACTTTTCTTTTCCTTCCCTTCTTGGGATATGTGACTTCCTTGCCTTCAGCTTTTAGCTCCTCAACCCATTCTTTCAGCCATGTTTTTGAAAACAATATTACAGGTTTAGATAATACATCTAATGATGTGTTCCAAGGTTTTGACCAATCAAGCTCTGTAATAGGAGCCAGGCTTGCTTCTGCATAACTTTGATGTAACAATTGATCATCTTCTCGAACCTCTGGAGGAACATATATATTACCTATAGATTTCATTTGCTCCACAGTTAATCTTTTGTGAGCTCTTTTCCTCACCTCCCTGTCATTTTGGTAATCAACCTAGAAATCCTCAATGTGCACCTAATGTTTATACTTTTTATCCACAAAGTTTTGAATTCTGTGAAAAGGATTAAATTTTTTGACTAGATCAAACTCTTGAAAACCATAATATCTCAATTCCTGTTCTGAGCAAGTTGCAACTTCTTCACTATAGCAAGAATATCTACCAATGGCCCAAGGTAACCTTACATTTCCCCTATTGTTAAACTTCCTCTTGTACATCCTGTAAATCCTCAAATTCTGTCTTGAAAACTCCAACATAATTAGCTTATCAGAAGGATATCTTGGCAACATAAACAGTTTCCCTTCAAATCCCTTAGTCCTTATGTAAGTGAAATGTTCAAATTGTATGAACCATGAACTATGCAATCCAATTGCATCTATTGCATCTTTAGATAAGCGCTTGTTTGGTTCTTCTCTCAACACCCTTACCATGTAAGTATAGAAAACATCATTCACCAAAGAAAAATTCTTCAAAGCATTTTCTTCTTGTAACATAGGGTAGTATTCATATACTAATTTCTAGTCTGGACCACTCCCTAGGACACCTACCCTTTCCATTCCATGAATGTGAGGTCTGATTTTTGAAGGACGTGAATATAATACATAAGAAGACAAATAAAAGGGCAAGCTTTTCTGTTGTCTCATCATGGCTTGCCTCTAAATAGCTGTACTAATGGCCTTGGCCTAGTGGATCTGCCCTTGTTCTTTTTCCCCTACTCTTATGAATTCTATGATAGTGAACATCCATGGTTCACACCTAGTGCCATCCCTTAATCCAACTAATCTGCTCAGCGTAGTGATCATTAAGTAAATTTCCTCTTTAAAATATATCCTCATCATGTTTTTAGGTATTCTAGCTACAGCCTTAGGCTTGTTCTCTAGGGTGTACCAGTTGCAAAATATTTTACCTTTACATTCTCCTTCATTTGTGTAAAAATTCTCATTATATTGATCAATGTCAATATCTTTCATCTTCTGATTAATCTCTAATCCAAAGGTTCTTGTAATACCCTCAGGAGTTAGATCAACAATTAGTCTGTCGTGCAGCATGACCTTCCTGGTGGATGTGTCATATAAAATCACACAATCCAAACATAAATCTTTAGCTTCCATTGCCAGAGGAAAACCCGCAGCTTTATATAATCTACTTTCCAAGATACACTTCATATCAGGTGAGGCATCTGCAACAGTGATTTTTTTAATACATCTTCTGCGTCATAATTGCCTATGTTTGTATCTATGCCAACCCCAATTGTACTGATCAGGGTCAGACAACCTCTGTGTAATGGAAACTCCTCCTTTTCTACTTCTTTCTATGGCTTTCTTTCTTTTTTCACTTCGTCCCCTGTATCCTTCTTGTGTTTCGGGGCCATCCTGTAGAGGCATACATCCTTTAACCTTTCATTTTACTTCATGCTTAGGGTTTTTACTATGAATACCTACTTTTAGCATTTACCCTAGCTTGTTTGTCTTTTCTATCCTTTACCCTTTAAATTCGTTAAGCTCTACTCAACTAATTAACAATTAAAATAGTAATTTGATCAATGCTTACATTTTGCAATGAAATTATTGAAATTAACAGTTCATTTTAACAATTGAAAATAAATGGTGTTTTGGGTAAATACCTATTTTTCGTGACTATTTACCTGTTGAGTTACTTTTACCATTTTCACCTTTGGTCCAGCTACTGTAGCTCTGTCACTCTAGTAAATTCTATTCATTAACTGTCACAGCTCTCCTTTTTGCAATTTTTACTCTTAATAACATATTTTGAAAGCGAAATAACATTGAAATTGCCCTATCCCTCATTAAATTTCCCTTTGTTTGAGTGTTAAATTCACATTAATTATAGAAATTAATGCACTACAACCTTCGGCCTTCCTTTTTAGTGTTTGAGTTTTTGAACTTTTGACCGTTACCTTAATTCAACATGCGTACATTTTTTCTTTTTATATTTCGTTATATGTTTTCTTTGTATGTTTTTGTTGTATCGTTAAACATACAAACCATTTATGCAAAGAACTAACTAACGCTTCTTTACCCTTTCACTTTTTTGTACACCTTTGTATTTTTTGTTTTGTATATCTCGCTTGTATATTTTGTTGTATAAGCGCATATACAAACACAAAAATACAAGCACCTCCTTACGTTTTCTTTCCTGTGATGCATTTGATTCTTTGTATATCAAGATTGTATATTATAAATATACAAATGTCAAATATACAAGGACTTTACCGTTTTTAACTTCTGCGACAAATCCGCTTTGTATCTCCAAATATACAATCACTTTAAATGTACAATTGCTTGTATATCACAAAATATACATGATTATTATACAAACAAAAATGTACATACAGTGGGGTCCACCATACATTTCAATAGTACCTTTCCGCGATGCTTTTACTCTTTATTGAACCTTTGGACTTCAAACCGTTATAAATTGTATTGCATTTACCCTCGCATCCGCAATGTGTATAAAACTTTGTATATTTCGCCTTGTACATTCTGAAACATACAAAGATGAAAACATACAATAGTTTAGTCACATTTCATAATGATTTCAGTTTCGGCAATTGTATAAAGTGAAATGTATATCACAATATACATTAAGGCTTAATGCATCACTTATACTGTATTTTAATTTCCTCTCAATTCTGTATTGTATATATCACAATGTATGTCTCCCGATGCACTACATACAAACATGAAATATACAACCATTATTCATTATTTCATACCCTTTTCGGTTCCACTTTGTATATAAACACAATGTATATAACTGAACATACAGATACAAAGTGCAAAATATATGACTTTGCCAATTTTAATATCTTTTCATTTCTGCGCTATGTATTTCTTGTTGTATATTTTGTTTGTATGTCTGCCATTTACCAAATATACAAACCAAAATATACATAGCGGAATTGAACATTTATTCATTTCAACTTTGACTCTTTTCAGGCCCGACTTGTACATGATGATAAAACATTTAGCAAGAAATGTATACAAGTATACCAACATACCACAACCTGATAACTTCCCCTTTTGCGACTAACACAAAGGCACGATATACAAACACATTTGTGTATGAAATGACTTTGTACATACAAACAACTTTGTATATACAAACCACAAACCTTCTGATTGTACATTTACCCAAAAATACTTATAATTTGCAAAGTACAGGGAATTTTGAGATGGGTCAAAAAGCAACCCTTATTCATTTTTCACAAGGAATTAACCTATACTGTGCACTGGTACTTAATGTTATTTTTTTCCATATTTTCAATCAGGTTTGTAACTTTCATCTCTTTTTCCTTTTACCACCAAGTAGACCCACACAAACAAGCAACAAAAAGCCAGCTACAGCAGGGGTCCTCATTTTGCTAAAAAGTAAAATGGGGCGTGTTGTGAGCATCACAACAATAATGATGTTCAGGCTTGGTCACTCCATTGGCCTAAACATAGTGGCTTACTACCATGAAGAACAACTAGGTCTAGTAGGTTCACTATCTCAACCCTAAACCTAGCAAGATTACAATAAGGGTTGTTCAACCCCGAGGGATATTAAACCCTACTGGTGGCTTACTTCCAAACTTACTACCGTGATCAACATATTTCCATATTGTAAATAACAATTCCTCTGCTCTGCTCTGCCTTTGGACCTTTCTTAATATCTTATCATTTTTGCTCAAGGACACCTTTTCCATGTCTCAACTTCAAGTATTTATACACTACATCAACCTTGGAATGATCATCAAGGTCAGTATCACAATAATCAACCATTGGAACAATCACCAAGGTCAGTATTACAAACATTTACAAAATAGGTCCTGACCTATTGCAATATCATACAAAGGGAATGAAATGTGGATCATGCCATGCCTTAGCTGGGACTCAAACATTATCTTCTACGCCACAACACACTTTCACAATCTTCTAGAGATCTCTGCAATCACTAGTATCAACCAGGTCAGCCAAGACTGGTTACCTGCTACATTATCTGGGAACAATCTTCACACACCATCTCAATTTATTAATGCGGACCAAAGTCCATATAGGAACATGATTAGGAGACATCCACAAGCACACTATAATCATTCGGAGGAACCACACCAAACTTAACCACTTTATCCATAGGAATCTTCTCACTAGAACACATGAACTTCACTATCTTCAACTGTCATAAAAGAAAGATAGCTTGTGGACCACCAAAACATGAACCATTGCAATTGTAGGCACTTAACATCATCCCAAACTTCCCTCTAGAGCCATAGAGCAAAATACTTTATTGCGGAGGAATGCAGAGCCAAATACTATCTTCTTGTCTCAACTGAACTTATAGAAAAAGAAGGTTTCACTCTAGTGAATAGAACTCACTCAGATCTTCATGCGGATGGCTCAAACCTAGAATGTAGTATCCTCAATCATACCTCTAACTTCAAATCTATAGACCATGATCTTCAAGAAGAAATAAATGTGGAGCCGTTTACTGGACTGTTCTTCAACATACAACTCACTGTTTGTACTACACTTCTCTGTAACTCACTTGTATCTTCCAGAGAGGCTAATTTTCTCAATATCCTCAACATACAAGTCTTCTAAACAAGTAATAGACTAAGATACAATTGACACTAATGACAACAAGGATATGTTGACATCCATGACAACACTGATTAGGCACATACTTGCAACAACCCATACCTATTGGTAGAACTCCTATAGCCACATTTGTAGCCTAACCTACATCCACAAGTCCCTACATATATACTATCTTACACAAATTTTGCTCTCCCTAGTAGTACAACAAATACTCTAACTTGAAAAAATACATGAAGATCCTATGTATTGCATGTAGACACTTAAAATCTACTTCTATATTTTTATCTTATTCCTAACATTCCATTGACATCACCATATTTTCAACACCATGACCACATCATTAATCCCACATTGCTCCATCACTAATTAATTAAATAAATGATATTTATTTAATTAATTAGGCCAATTTTTCATTCACTAATTAATTAAATAAATTATTGAATTAATTAAATAAATTATTGAATTAATTAGGATATATATTTCTTGACCACTAATTAATTTAACTAAATAATGTTTATTTAATTAATTAGGCTAATGCCATCATGCATATTTCTATTCATTGCATTTAAAAAGATAAAAATATTATTCCCTTCATATTTAAATATTCATCCATCCACCTCATCACAAAAGCCAAAATGACTTTGCATCTCATCCCGTCATTCAAATTAATAAAATCATAGCTATTCACCACTTTGATCAATCTCATCCATCTACTTGCATTAATCTTGTCTATTCATCCTTAGCTTTCTCTACAAGTTAATGCACCTCAACCATCCAATTTGTGGCACAATCTCAATAGTCCATATCCTTAGCTGAAAAGCTATAAAAAACCCCTTACAAGGATATCTTTCCATATATGGAAGTTCATGCTTTCTAAATTTGGAGTCTTCAAGAGAAACTACATAACAACTCTCTCCCTTAACATCAAGAGCTCATCCACCTCATCAAAGGGTTTGTATTGGGTAAGATCTTGCTATATATTCATAATTTTTGGAAACCTTTCATTGCTCAATCAAAGGTGCATAGTTAGTTTAGAATAAGATTTTAAATTTGTGTGCATTCTCCTCATTTTGTTTTAGATTTTACTTTTTACATTGCAATCAAATACTTCATGTCTAATATAGACACATATACCTCCTTAGGACTCTCATTTCTTGGGAAATTTCTAGTTTGGTGAAATCCATAATACTCTACCAACTACACTAACATCTAGAGGACATGGCTCATGTCTTCTATCTCATCAAGTGCTAAAGAACACTCAATAATTTGTAATTTTGCAAATTGAACCACTACAAAACTAAGTTAGGATACTTCCTCTAACTAACCCAAAGTTTTGTATTAATTCTCTCTCTTCTAATCTCCATGTCTAAGATAAACTCAATTCTCCCAAGCACTTCATATCACATAGAAAACTAAGATTAAAGAGCTCCAATCATATCCATATTGTTAGTAAAAATAATGAAGTGAAATAAAAATAATTGATCATCAATTTGTTTAATGCAAACATAATGATCTAATTAGCTCTACACAAATCTTAACTTCAATAACATATGTTCATCAAACCTCATACTAGGATGAAACTTTGAACATAACGAGATATCTTACAAACCATATCCTTTCGTCAACACCACCAAGTGATCTAATTGTGACAAGTAGATCTCCTCCAAATCTTGATCTAGAAAATCCATCTCAACATTGAGCCATTCAACCCCAAGGTAAAACACAACAACAATATATCAATGAATCTACAAAGATGTAATCTTCTCAAACTAGAAAGAAGACAAACCAAACATCCATTCCACAACTAGGGAATAAGCCCATAGCCACTAACCATTCCCTATACTTGTCAAATTTATCCTCAGAACTAAATCCATATCTCAAGAGTCATACACATAAGGAGATAAAATAAAATAAATCCATGCCCTATACTTCTCAAACTAGACCTCATAATTGACATCCATAGTTCAAGACTCATTAACACACAAAGACAAAACATAAAGTAGAACATATATGAAAAACTAGGTGGGCTATATCATATTTTATAGGAAAAGAGGGAAAAGTGACAAAAGGGTTAAATCCTCCTTTCACTACAAACATTCAAGAACATCCAACTGAATTGAATCACAACTCTTGCAAGAGGATTCACCTACAGGTTGGTAGTCACTTGGAACAATGTGGAACTTTAGAAATTATCAATTAATGTATTCATTTAATGCTCAAATACCCTTAAAACCCTAATTATGCAAAACAGTAAGTAAACTGATGAATTATGACAAATGGTCGCAGACTAAGATAGTAGACAGAGATTAATTACTGACCATTTTTCAAAGTTTGTGATGTAGAATGTTCAGGGACAATGCCCTAGGCACCTAAGTCCAAGGTACAATTTTCTTCAAGGAATACGAGACTCCTTCCGACACTGATAATCACTGTTCCATCTACTTCTATCACGGGAGATGCGGAGGACACTGCCCTAGGTGCCCTAGTCCAAGGCAGGCTGATGTTTAGGATGTCAGAGCTTCTTCAGATGTAGATTGCTACTGTCATGGAGATTCCTATGTCTGCAACCTCAGAGGACATTGCCCTAGGTGCCCAAAGTTTGAAAGTACTCTAAACTGCTTCTTTTCACCAGATCTAGAATCCTTATCTTCTGCAACCTTCCTCAAACTCCACTCCATGAAATCTGATACTTGTAACCTACAATCACAAGGAGTGTGGTTGGGGGTTGTGGTGTTTAGAGGCTTGCCTCAGTCAAGCCTCAGAAGGACATTCAAGTCTTTTGAACACCGTTGTCAGATAAAGAGTGTGTATCCTTGTGGGATAGAGGCAAAAACAAATTGATAAATAATTCAAACACAAATAGATATCACCTTGGAGGTGTAGATCTCACATAGATGAAGATTCTTCAACACATGAGAAGATGAAGCCAAATCTGCAATCATAAACACAATAATAATGCTTTGCTCTACAACAATGAATATCTTGAATGCTTTACTATCATAAGTTTGCCAAAAGTTTACAATCATCTTCTAGTTTAAAAATGAAACCCTAAACATGCTTATATATGCAACTAAACACATTCCTGCTAAGAATTTTGTAATTCAAACTTAAGATGTCGGCAACGAAACCTTCTAATGGTCACATAACCGACATTCAAATTTGGGACTTGCCTGAAATAGGTCAGGACAAGGGCACGAGTACCCACATCCATAGGTCTTATTTCAAGGTAGAACTAAGTGCAACAATGTCCTTCAAGCCCCATGTGATATGGGTTTCAATCCATTTTCTTTCGAGAGTCAAAATGAACATGTAAGATGCAAAACAAGGGACCTGAGAGCTAAACCTAGGAGGGAAAAAGTCCAGGGAGACATTTTCTGACATAACATTTAGCCCCCACTTTAATGTATGTATAAACGCAAGGCCCATACATGCATTAAAGTATGGTCAAAACACAAAAAACACGCCAAGCACTTAGAGATAATGTATACACAAAGATTGAGAAACTATTCCTAGCCCCCAGTCTCAAGTAGACATTAGAGAAAACACATCGCAGACAAGCCAAACACAGTGAAGACAATGACAGGAATGCAAAGCATGGAGAAGACAATATTGAAGACACACAAAACATGATGAATATAGTGAATGCAATGATTATTTCTTTTTCATTTTCTCATATATATGTACATGGAAAGTAAAAATGTAGCATACAATGAAGACACACAATACAAAACCTCGAGTGTAGGTGGAGCATGTCACTATACTCACACAAGAGGGGAAAACATGCCATACAAATCCCAAGTGGGGGTTAACCACACAAGGGGAAAACACACGAAATACATGAGAGTTGTATAGCATGCCAAAGGCATACTATATGTGTAAAACATGATAAACAAGATGATGGAAGGATTATGCTAATCCCCCACCATCTCAAGCACACTACAGTCACACTTGATGGTTGGGATTATGCCACAACAACTGCCAAAGACACACTTAAGGGAGGATAGTCTCAAATCCAACCCCGCCTACTTAGAGGACTTTTAGCATAAAAAGGATGTGCACTAGCTCAAGAGATACACCATCCCTACCTCCACAGAGGGCTTTCAAAATGCAACCCCACCTATGTCATGGAGACGCCTTATAGTGAAAAGGAAGCTTGTGCTAAAAAAGTATACAACCCCACCTTCGTCACGGAGAAGCCTTATAGTGAAAATGAGGTATACTCAATAGATCAATGTATTCAAACACACTTTATTAGTATCAAAATCATTAGACAGCTTACCGTATATATGCCCCCACCTTAAGGTGGTTGATATCGTGTACCAATACCAAGCATGTTAAGGTAGGAAGAAAACACACAAGGGAAAAAGAACTTTCACAAAGCCCATGCCCCTAGAGGTGACATGTACTTTACGATCACCGAATTTTCTCACAAACACAATATTTCCTACAAGAAGAGATGTTAGAAATCTTTCTCTAAGATAATAACCACATCACATGGTAAAAAGCAATGCATGAAATCATTCACATAAGAGAGCCGCGGCTATACTACAGGTTTGGAATTCGAGTATAACCATGGGGCTATACTGCAGAGATCTCACAACTAAGTTTAACCAAGGTGAGATTCAAGATAAACAGAGTGCGTGGAGCAGCAATATTGTTATGGTTTGTTAGAAAATATTATATATCATCAAAATATCACACAGAGTGATTCTACTAGCCAAGCGTCGGATAATATATATCAACCCCATCGTTATATATGGACTAGGTCAATTTTTGCTTACTTGTTGAAGGGACACATGGTCCGTATCAGTATTATTTGTTTTTTGTCATCCTCTAGATAGGGAGAACCACTGGAAGAAGATAAACAATAAAGTAATAGAGGAGAACAATTGCCTTAGGGTTTTCATGTAGGAGGGTGCCCCTAGGTCACCAACCACAATGCTATGCACCTAAGGCACGACACACAACAATAAAATAGAGGAGAGGAGAAATATAGAAGTATGATGATAAAAATAAAAGGATGGTCACGACAGAGGTGGTCTCCTAGTATTCTTGGCCTTACAAGAGTACCAAGGGTCGTCCTAGGAGGCCTAAACAACACAACACATCACAGGGCAACATGACACGAGAGAGAAAGGATTAGAAATACTTACCTAGTACAACCCAATGTTAAGAACATACATATCTAGGAAGAGGTCACCCTTGAGAGCAACTATAATATTTGCTACAATGAGTGTGGCTTAAAGAGGGAGAAATATTTACCTGATTCCACAAGATATTTATTAGTAAATAATTCTTGTTTATCATCTCAAGATATCTCACATGTTGTTTTGGTTTTGTTGATATTGCATTGATATTGAGTTTAGGACGACGAGAGGCTTTGGTGGGTTTTAAAGAATGATATCCAATATTGGCTATGTAGTTAATTCCAACAACTTGTAAAGGTACTCTTATTCCTTGTTGATTTACACCACATCCATTACCTACATAGTTGTAGTTGTTATAAAGGATTTTAAATCCATGACCATAGAGGGATGTCATTTCTTTAGAAGATGGTGAAGCCCGTATGTCTCATAATCTGTAGTATAAGTAAGAGTATTGTCTTTGTTTTCTACCAAGGAGACTTTGGTTTTCTTAGGTGTTTCAAAAGATTGCTTGGATGAGATCGATGCGACTTTTGATGTGTCAGGGCTATTAAGTTTATATTCCCCTATGCTACAAGCATTAAAATCTAATGAACCCCAATCGTCACCAAAAAGTGCATTTGATGGTGTAAAGTCTTGCACAACATTATCTATGGCAAGAGGAATTGATGAATCAAATTGTAAGTTGTTTAAACTCAAATGATTATTAACTTATTTTTTCATTTCAATATGTAAACAACTATCTAGTTCAGGATCGACTTTTATGGTGTAGATCTTGTTTTGATAGATGAACTTAAGCAATCGATGAAGGGTAGATGGAACTGCCCCCATGGCATGGATCCACGATCTACCTAGAATCATATTATATGAGAGAGAACTAGGTATAACATGAAAAAGAGTATCTAATGTCATGAGTCCAACCTTTATAGGTAAAGTTATGGTACCCACAGATTTTGTACCAACATTGTCAAAGCCACGAATGCTAATTATATCTGGTTTAATCAAAGAGGTATTAACCTTAATATTATGTAACAAATTCATACCACAAACATTCAGAGCCGATCCATTATCAAGCATAACACGCTTGATCAATTTATTGTCTATTTGGTCAAATATTATAAGAGGATCATATTGGTTTTGAACTTCAATTGTCGGTAATTCATGTGGTTGAAAGAGAATATCCATTTTTTTCACATGCATATAATCTAATAGAGCTGCTACATCATTCGGCTTAACAACAAGTGGTACAATCACCTTTTGTAAAGCTTCTTGGAGCATTCCATGGTATGTAGGTGATGTTTGTATTAAATCCCAAAGAAAGATCTTAGTCAGAGTAGTGTGAAGATGCTTGACAAGATCATATTCTTGACCACTTTTAGGAGTAAGATGAGGTGGTGGAGGGAGCATAGGTTGAGAACATGGAAGAGAGATAGGCACATGAGGTGCTTGCTTACTTTGTTTGTTATTACAAGTGTTTTATGTGTGAGCAATCACATTGTGGTGTGGTTGTTGTGACACATTTTGAACACCTTGATTTCTTTGAGTAATTTGTTTTGCATAGTTTAAGATGTAATTAGGGGGTCTAGGTGGTTTTTGATCACCTTGAATCGTAATCACTGGTTTGAAGCAAGAAGTTGCACTAGTTTCCCCCCAAACAACCATCTTAGGAATATTGCTACACTTATCTAGTAACCCCTTGGTGGGTGGAATAAGTCTATTAGTAAAGATTGAATTAACATTGTTTCCCTTTCAATTATACCCAACATCTATCCCTAAAGGATTTAATGTGAGAGACCTTTTCTCATTCACTAATGCTTCATCTTGGTTAGGGAGAGCACTAGAATAAAAAGAAGGTACAATGTTATTAGGAAGGTTAGGTGTTGTATCATTGGTAGAGCTATCCATAGTCTTCTCATCTAAGGTTCTTGGACATTCAACTATAGGAGAAGTGGGATATCTTATGGGATCATCAATATCATCATATTATTTAGCTATCAATTCCAAGGCATTAATGAAAGAGGAATTTTCACTCTCATCTTTCTCATGAGTATTCTTAGAGGCAAATTTGGTTAAATCTTCTAATATCAAAGGATATGCTCCTATGAGTAATGTGAAGCCATCAAAATCATGTATATAATAAAGTAATTTTAGCTCATGTGTAGAACATTTAGAAACTTCAATATAATGTAGGCATGCTATGTGTTCCAGAGCATGAGGGTTCTCATTAGTGAAATTAGATAAATTTTTAAAATCCAAGATATACTTGTAGACATCTAAAAATGGTCACAGCCACTTTCATCCACCTATGCAATCCAACCACAGTTCACCTACATCATTCTATTCGATCCATATATTAATTAAATAATTTTTTATTATTTAATTAATTTATCCTGTAACTTTCCCCTTCACAAAAATCAAATTCTCCTACTATAGTTCAAAAATCAAACATTTTTGTGACTATACTTCATAAATCATATTTCAAAAAATTAAATAAATTATCACATTTATTTAATTCTTATTTTGTTCACTTTTGATTACTTTTTGTAATTATCATTATTTTCTTCTAATCCATGTGCACATGAATTAATTTTAATTAGTTCACCATTACAAAGCCCCATGTTTCTAGAAGTCCACTTGTCATCCTATGTACATGCATGCACATGACAAGTGGTACTTTGGAAGAATGGCCAAATCTTCCAAAAAGTGTACATTAGTCCTATTTCTTCCACCCCACTCCATTTCTCACTATTCATACAAATTTAAAATTACATGTGGCACTATTTGAACGCTATTCATCCAATTTTTAATTACACTTGTCTTCTCCATCCAATTTAAAACTCTTCACTAAATCGAAGCCTTAGTTTTTCATAAATGAATCCTTACATGTCATACACCTACCCAATCCTAGCCATCAATCCATTCAAACTTACAATCTCATCCATTGATCATCCCTTGAATCTTGGAGCAAAATTCTCATCCAATCCTAGCTTGCCATTTGTCTAATTCTCCTTGCTTAAGGATCCTCAAGCAATCTCAACCATTGATCTTCCAAATTGATCCTAGCCCTCCATTTCCATCCCCAAAAATTTGCAAAAATCTATAAATTGAGGCCTCCACCTCCCATTTTTCATAATCCATCATATGCAAAGACGTTCTACCAAATTGAGTGCTCACAATCATCTAGATTAGTGCAATATTAAGCTAGCATAGTGTAGTTTAATTTTACATTCACATAGAGAAAATCATCATTAGGATGCTTAGATAGGGTGCATTAGGTAATTAGAAGCATACTAATGATTTAGCTCAATCTTGAGATCCCTTAGGCTTGGGATTGAGTGCAATTTACGATAGTTTGCATGCAATTTACAATCCCATCTCTTAGGTAGACATTCTTGGCACGCTCAGTGGGATGCCCACCAACTTTAGGACTAACAATTGCATCTTTATTTGCATGTTTTTTTTGATAGGTCATATCAGTGCCAGGTCTTTGCAAAGTAGTGCCTATTCTGCATATCAGCACCTAGCCAGGTATATCAATGCCTAATTCTGTATAAGGTAAAAAGCTTTATTTTCATGGGTTTTTCATCAATTTCAGTGCTATATGTTTGCATTGGGTCTTAAAATCATTCCTACTAACATTTTGTGCATATTAGCTTTCTATTTTGCATGAAAAATCAATTTTACAAGGGCGAGGTGCTGACTATCCCATATCAGTGCCTATCTTTACACAACATTATCCATTACCCAAAGTGGCGCCCAGTCTACCAAATCAGAACTCATCTTTGTTTAGCATAAAACTAACTTTTTCTCACATGTTTTGCTAACCAAGGCATTTAATGGAGGTGCTTAGGTTCATAATCATCCTTTTTTGCAGATTTAGCTCTCTATTTTGTAGGAAAAATCAATTTCACAAGGGGGAGGTGCTGACTGTCTCGTATCAATTCCTAGTCTTGTATATCAACACCCAATCTAGTATATTAGTGCTTAACCTCAGGTATAGAAAATCCTCCAAAGTAGTGCCTATTTCTTATAGTGGCACCTATTTTTTTGAATTAACGCATAGCCCTCTGTATTGGTGACTAGTCACTGTGTTAGGATAAAATTAATTTTCTCCATTTTGTCTTGAACTAACATTTGTTTTGCAACCTCATTTGATTGTCCAAGACAAAAAAATCAAACTACTAACACATTTTATTGCAGGCTTCCTCTTATGTGTTTTTGCATCTTAACATAGGAACACTTGGTTTGGGTTTTAAAATGAACTTGTGTGCTTAAAGTAGGGACATCTCAATTTGGGCTATAAAAAGAACAAGTGTTTTCTATGTTTGGTGCACTTGCACATTTTTGTTAAGTAGATCCCAAGGTAGAACAAAAGTATCCTCTCCCCTCACCTTTTAAAGGATCTTGGGGGTAAGAGAAATTGTTCTATCTTCTTTTTTCTTTCTAAAAGAGCCTGCCTTGGTGGGAAAAGAGGTACTCACCCAAAGGGATGACTCTAAGCAGTGCTTTCAATTCACTCTGCTATATAAATGGTTTAGGTGAAAGACGAAGATTTCTTGGTGAAGTATTTTTATTCTGATAGTTCCCCAGTATCCATATACTTGTGTGTGTGATACATCAACCCCATTCTTTCCTTGCAAAAGGATTGATGTAAGTGGCTAGGATAGTCTCTTAAGTGAGTCATTGTCACATGAATAAGCGTCAAGTCCCTGAATTTCCACTAGACACTTTAAGTTAGAAGCCTACCCTATTGACTTATTGGTGTCTTGTTCAATTAAAGGGTATGACACCCCCAAGATTACTCACCATAAGGCTCCCCTGAGATGAGTCAGAAATCCTCAGCTTAGCATAAGTCACTTGTTGACTTTCGAAGGAGAGGGTGATTGAGTCATCCTTCCAATTTTGGAGGCCCCTACCTATTCTCTTACAAAGACAAAAGAATGTACACACCCATCTTAGGATTGATGACATTTGAGTCGACGAAGATTCCAACTTGTGGGATTGAACAAGTTGCCATTTGCCATTGACCTTAGGTAGACTAAGCATTATTTTCAAGTGTATTCGATTGATTCTAGACCCATGGAAATTTGGCCCTGAGGGGCTATTGGACATACACATAACGATTATACTTCTTACCAAAAATTTGGCCATTGTGTTCTCTTGTGTGATTTTTGTCTACTTACCAAGGAATTTCATTGACATTACCCAAAACTATTTGAATCATTTGAAAAATCAAATCATCGAATGAAGATACCATCACTATTCCAAAGTAGCGCCCATTCCCTGCAAATCAGCACGCAATGTCCTGAATCAGCGCTCAGCATCCTGAATCAGCGCCCAATTTCAAAGCCATTAAAAAGTCAAATTTTTGTCCTTTTGGTTGTCAACAATCCCCTTTCCATGTCATCCCTTGACATTGCATGCCAACTCATCCATACTTATGTCCATTTGTCCCTCTTAGCTTGTGATCCACTCTAATCATTGATCATTATCCTTGTCATCGTCCTCATTAGTTTATAGATTATCCAAGTCATCCATAGGTAATTAGTCCTACCCCATTATTAACCCCATAATCCATTGCCTAATCATCTCCCTTAATCATCATCATCCTTCATTAGCCATTGTCCTTAATCTATAGTTTATCATAATCTTTGATTACCCATCCTTGATTAATCCATAGTCAAGTCCTTAATCAATCTAACCTTGGTCATCTATAATCATCATCCCTAGACAATAGTTTCGCATTATCCTTATAATAATAAATTATTATCCTTAATCCATCCTTAGTCAAATCTTCATTTGTCATCCACTATCATCCTTCATCGATCCAACCATCCTTAATCAATTCCTATCAATCCTTAATCAATCAAATCAATCCAATCCTTATCTAATCATATCATCCCCATCCATAATCAATCCTTATCTAAATCCATAATCAATCCAAAGCACATCCATATCCTAATGTTAGAATCTAGATCAAAATCATCCTTTTTTTATGTTAAGCTTAAGATTTTGTCTATCTTGAGTTTAGTATAAACTAAGTGTTATGTTAGAAAATGTCCCCTTGGGGGCTTTACCCTCTTAAGGTTTAGCTCCTAGGTCCTTAGAATTCATTATAAACATCTTGCATGTTCATTTTGAATCCCGATGAGAAAACCCCTAAGTGTTATGGCAAATAGGACCTAGGGGGTGCTATTTTGATAGACTGTGACTCAAAATGGGAGGTAGGACCTAGAAGTTTTATCATCGAGATTCAAAAATAACATGCAAGATGCTTATAATGATCTCTAATGACCCAAGAGCTAAACCTTAAGAGGGAAAAGCCCCCAAGGGGACATTTTTTGACATAACATTTAGCCCCCAATTTAATGTATGTATAAACACAAGACCAATACATGCATTAAAGTATGGTCAAAACATAGCAAACAGGCCAAGCATGATGCATACATGCCAAACACACTGAAGATAGTAACAGACATGTAAAACACAGAGAAGACAATTACAGTCACACAAAACACAGAGAAGATAGTATTAAAGACACACAAGACACAATGAATACAGTTGAATGCAATGATTATTTCTTTTTCATTTTCATATATATAAATGCAAATGCGAGTACATGGAAAGTAAATACACAACCCAAAATGTAGGAGGGATTCATCTCCACCAGTCTTTAGATTGCATATGGAACAACAGACACATAATACAAATATTAGAGTGTAGGAGGGACTCATCACCACCAATCTTTAGACTGTGCTTGGGAACAAACACGCCACACACACACACACATGGAAGACATAGAGAAAACATGACAAACAAGTGATGGAAAGAGCCTATTGCTAGGTTCACCACTATCTCTAGCATATTACAGGCACACTTGACGGTTGGGCTTTGCCACAACAACCGCCAAAGACACGCTTAAAGGAGGATACACCAACCCCGCCTACTCAGAGGACTTTTAGAAATGACAAGATGTGCACTCTCCTCAAGAAATACACCATCCCTGTCTCCATAGAGGGCTTAAAATAAAAGGATATGCATGATATCTCACCTCCATAGAGGGCTTTCTCATTGCAATATAAAATAAAGATGTGCAATCGCTCAGAGATACAACATCCTGCCTCCATAAAGGGCTTACAAACATGCTTCATTAGTACCAAAATCATCAAATAACTTACCTTATATATGCCCCCACCTTAAGGTGGTTAATATTGTGTACTGATATCAAGCACGTTAAGGTAGGAAGAAAACACACAAGGGAACACGAGCTCTCGCAAAGCCCATGCCCCCAGAAGTGACATGTACTTTACAATCACAAAATGTTCCCAAAAACACATAGTTACCTACAAGAAAAGGGGTTAGAAATCTTCCATAAGATAATAACCACATCACAAGATTAAAATAATGCATAAACATAATCACATCAAAAGCTGAGGTTATACTACAGATTTAAAACTTGAGTATAACCATGGGGCTATAGCACAAAGAACCCAGAACTAAGTATAAACAAGGTGAGATCCAAGATAAACAAAGTGCATGGAGTAGAAATATTATTATGGTTTGTTAGTGCGATAAGACATCATCAAAATATGACATGGAGTGATTCTACTAGCCAAGCATTGGATAATATATATCAACCCCATCGTCATGTATGCAATAGGTCCATTTTTGCTTACTTGCTAAAGGGACACGTGGTCCATATTAGTCTTTTTTTTTTGTCATCATCCGCTAGATAGATAGAACCACTAGAGGAAGTTAAACAATAAATCAAGAGAGGAGAAAAAAGTTCCCGAGGGTCGTCACGTAGGAAGGTGCCCCTAGGTCACCAACTATAACACTATGCCCCTAGGACACAATACACAACAGTGAAAATAGAGGCGAGGCAAGATAGAAGAATGATGATACACATAGAAGAAGGGTCACAATAGAGGTAGTCTCTCGGTATCCTTGAACTTACAAGAGTATCAAGGGTCATCCAAGGAGGCCTAAACAACACATAATACATCACACGGGAAACACAACACAAAGGTAAAGGGTTAGAAATACTTACCTGCGGAGACAAACAAACTAGCGGTCGTCATTGAGTAAGTCATTGTCTTCCCAATCCTGAATGCTAGAGGAGAGAGGTTTATAAGGTACCATAGCCCATCTTTTGTTCTTGTCTTCAAATTGTTCATTGTTAAGTTCATCTTGGTTTGATTCAATGTTAGGAGGAATGTTTTCTTGTTGAGGTGCATTTTGTTGGGCAAAAGCTTGTCTTCTTCTCCTTCTTTCTCTTGCTTGTCTATTTATTTTTGTCTTGTTTCTTATATTTTCAGAAGTGTTGTCATGTTTTTCCATAGATTTTTGCAAGTTAGAGGAGGAAGAACCATGTTCAAATCTCACTTGTCTTGATGAAGTGTTTTGTTCTCGACGATTCACTCCCAATCCTTGTAAGGATAACAAGGGAGGAACCTCAACATAGATACCATCTCTCCATGGGCGAGGCGAGTTATGAAAATTTTCCTTATCCACATCTATCATTCCAATTATTTCATCGTAGTTGTAATAATCTTGGTTTATTCTTATTTTGTTTTGTCCTCTAGGAAGTTCTTTTAATACGGGTTGTTTATCTCTTGTTGTTTGTATAGGAGGCTCAACCACTCTAGATATAAGTTTTGATTTGTATCATCTATATTGTAGGAAAGAGTGATCTCTTCATGGTTTAGGGTCTCTATCAGATTGTGGCCAAAAGTAATCAAGAGTAAAGTTGTTGTCCATTACCAAAGGTTGATGTGTATTACGTCGAATAGTATGCACTTGTCCATATAAAGGGAATTTTATGCAATTGTGAATAGTTGAGGGGACAATGTTCATAGATTTTAACCATGGGTGTCCTAATTTTACAAAAAAGATCTCAAATAAAGGGTGTTTAGTGGAAAATTGGATTTGTCAATGTTTTAAGGTTTAGGTGTTTAAATCCACCTCTCCAATATACATTGAAGGATCTAGGGTTGAATGGCGAGCACTATCATACCCTAGAGTCACTTTTAGATTTGGATTAGGGAATTAATTATTAATTTTTCCTTCTCCTATGCTTAATTGATCATTAAAACCCTAATTATGGAAATATGACAACACATTAATGAATTACGGAAAAAGCTCTTCCAGACGGGAGTAAAATGCCAAATTACATAATACCTATTTTTGGGGTTTCAAACTGGAACAATTGCGGACACTGGAGCGGGTGACCAAGTCCAAGATACCTACTTTTTTGGGGAATCTGGACCTCCTTCAGACACTGATTAGCCCTGTAACTTCTATTTTCTAGAATTAGTCTATGGAGGACACTAGAGCGAGCGCCCTAGTCTCAAAATTGCTCCTTTGTTCATCTTTTCTTTAGATCCTAAATCCCTGATGTCTTTCTTGTCTTCTTGCAACTCCACTTTTCCCAGATGCGACACCTATAACCTGTAATCACAAGACTTAGTTTGGGGGTTGTGGTGTTTAGAGGTTTGCCTCAGTCAAACCCCGGAGCACACGTAAATCTCTAAACACCATTTTCAGATAAAGAGGGCGTGCCCTTGTGAGGTAGAGGCCAAAAACCAAAGGAATCAATGATAAAAACATAATGATATGTCACCTTGTAGTGAATCTTTCATGGAGGAAGATGCTCTTCATGCCATGAAGGAATTGATGCTCAAATTTGCAAATATCAACACACAAGTCTGCTCTTGCAACACAATCGAAAGCCCTGAATCACCTTGAGAACACAATAGCTTGCTAGTAATCATCTAGTTTACAAATGAATGCCTACATATGTTTATATATGCATCTACAAGCACTCCTACCAAGATATCTGAAATTCAAACTTATTGTGTCGACAAAGGGACCGAATAACGGTCACTAATCGACACCCATAAATTGAGGCTACCTTAAAATAGGGTAGGACTAGGGCGCGGGTGTCCAAGTCCTCCCCCTATTTTAGGTAGGGTACAACTCAAGGAGTCCTCCTAGGTCCTATTTGTCATGGGACTTAGGTCTCATTCCATCGGGATGCTAAAATATGAACTAAAATGTCCTAAATGCACTCTAAAGACTCAAGAGCTAAACCTTATGAGGGAAAAGACCCCAAGGTGACATTTTCTGACGTTACATTTAGCCCCAACTTTAATGTATGTAAGAACATGAGTCCCATACATGCATTAAAGTAAGGTCACAAACACACCAAGCACAGAGAAGACATGCCAATCACATAGAAGATAGTAATAGGCATGCAAAACACAGAGAAGACAATTACAGTCATGTAGAATATAGAGCAGACAGTTAATGCATGGAAGATAGAAATGATATCTTTTCTTTTCTTTTTCTCATATCTATGAAATGCAATTGCAAGTACTGGAAAGTAAACAAGCCTCCCATAATACACGATGCACCACTTAAGGGTGTAGGTCTCTATATATGGGGCAACACACATGCAAGACATGCAAAACCTCCCAAAATTCATGAAGCACTCCCCAAGAGTGCTGGTCACTGCATATGGCGCAACAAACACTCCATACAAAACAAGCACGCCAAAACACACACACACTTGAAGACACGAAGAAAACACGACAGATAAGCAATGGTGTGTTCCCTATTTCTAGGCTCATCACCATCTTAGGTACATTATAGGCATACACCAACAATTGGGCTTCATCACAACAATCACTAAAGACACGCTTAAGGGTTGAGTTGGTCACAGAACTGCTCCCTGCCTTCGCAAAGGACTTTTGAAAATGACAGGATGATGCAATCTGCTCTGAGAAATACACCATCCCCACCTTTGTAGAGGGCTTAAGAACAAGGATATGATCGATATCTCACCTTTGTAGAGGGCTTACATGATTGAATGATTGATTGCAAACAAACTCAAGATGCACAATGTACTACTCAAGAGCACAGGTCACTACATTTGAGGTCAAACACATTGCTAACATCTATAACATATAGCTTACCTTATATGCCCCCACCTTAAGGTGGTTGCTATTAGTTATCGATATCAAGCACATTAAGGTAGGAAGAAAACACACAAGGAAACACAGACTTTCACAAAGCCCATGCTGCTGGAGGTGACATGTACTTTACGATCGCCAAATGTTCCCACAAACATGTCCCTGCATGAAACATGTTAGCGTCTACAACATCATGAT
The DNA here is from genome assembly GCA_027924645.1 of Cunninghamia lanceolata. Classification (NCBI taxonomy): domain Eukaryota; kingdom Viridiplantae; phylum Streptophyta; class Pinopsida; order Cupressales; family Cupressaceae; genus Cunninghamia; species Cunninghamia lanceolata. The sequence goes on along the minus strand of BSBN01000976.1, from coordinate 5,229,478 downwards.
AAACAACAACATCAATGCATATGATTAACTACACAAAGAGCCAAGGTTATACAATGAATTTGAAGTTCAAGGATAACCAGGGCTATATCATGAAGCTCTCTGAATCAAGTACTGCCAAGGGTAGATTCAAAGGTGAACAAAGGTGCATGGAGCAGCAATATTGTTAAGGTTTGTAAATGTGATAGAAACATCATAAAATTCACTAAGCGGAAAGCATGAGTGCTTCCACTAGCCAAGTGTTGGATAAGATATACAACCCCATCATCATATTAGAATCTAAGTCCATTTTTTGATTGCTCTAGAAAGGGACACTAGGTCCGCATCAGTATAAATGTTTGTCGTCATCCGTCCGCTAGATGGAAACACTAGAGGAAGGGAAACAATAAATAAGAGAGGAGAAACAAGTATCTTAGGGAGAGTCACATAGGAGGGTGCCCCCAAGTCACCAATAATGATGCTATGTCCATGAGACACAAGACACAACCATGAAATCAGAGAGAGGCAATAAAGAAGAATGATGATACAAATAGAAGAAGGTTACAACAGAGGTGGTCTCCTCCCAAACCTTATAGGAGAATCCAAGGTCATCCCAGGAGGCCTAAACAACACAAAACACATCATGAGGGAAGCACATCACGAGAGGGATAAAGGGTTAGAGATACTTAGCTGTAGGGTCTTCATATTATATGTTGGAGCTCGCGAACCTCTTGTTGAAGAGGTATTCAATCATATTTGTTGTGAAATTTGAGTGGTTCTTATGAAAGTCTTGTTTGTTATCATATGATCCTTGTTTAAATGAGGCTTTTTGTTGCTTATGAGGGGGAGAACCACTATTATTTCCATTTGTTGATTGTCATCTTGCTCTTTTTTGATTTTTAGTGAGTTTTCATTGGTGAATCTTTCTAGAATAGTAGCAGGATTCATCCTACAACATCTTGATCATCTGTATCAGTTGTTGTTCTTTCTTTTCAAAGGTATTTTGATTATCTCCTGATCCATATAAGGATAACATAGGAGGAACCTTAACGTAAATTCCATTTCTTTGTGGATGAGGTGGGTTATCCATTTGTTTCTTATTCACTTCAATCATTCCCATGATACTATCATAGTCCAAGTAATCATCCTCGTCTACTTCCACTAGATCTTGTTCCACCATATTATTTTCGGTATGCTTAGGAAAAGGATTAGTGAAGATTTGTAAATTTTGATTTGGTGGAGCAACCGACTTATTTCCATTGTCATTCACACCCAATACTTGGATGACATTCGAATCAATAAGGTCTTGTATCTCATGTTTAAGATGCATACATCATTCAGTGTCATGTCCTTGCGTCTGATGATAATGACAAAAGGCATTAGCATCAAAGTAAGGTCCTTGTTTACTAGGATCAATAGGATTGATTGGAGGAAGCTTCAGGATGTTATTACTCACAGCTTGATTCATGATAGAATGATAGGACTCAGATATCGGAGTAAACTTCCTTGGTTGATACGATTGTTTCTTTAGATTGTTTATAGTAGACACATTTGTATTTGGTCCATTGATCTTGATGAGACCCCTATTATTGTTCCTTTTAAAGTTGTCTTGTGATGATCCACCCATGGATTGTCCAACTTGAGTTGATGAGTTTTGGTTTTTATACTGACTAGACAAAAGTTGATAATCACGAAGGGCAGTGCATAAATGTTGAAATGAGTTGTACTTCATCAAGAGAATCTTATCACGAATATTAGGTTGTAGATTTGTAATGAATATCATCTAAACATCCTCATCTTTCATCTAATATTGAATTTGAGCATAAAGGCCTTGATACTGACTAATGAATTCAGTCAATTTTTCTTTCAGACCTTATTTGCATTGAACCAAGTTAATAAGAGTGACTTGGGGTCCGATAATTTCTTGAAAATGTTGTAAAAATTGATCAATCAACTGTGAAAAGGAGTGAATTGAATTCAAAGGCAACGAGAAAAACCATTCTAAAGCAGTATCTTTGAGAGATCATGGGAAAAGTTATTTTCTAAAAAATCCTCTTCAAAATAGAAATCACTACACATAGTTGTGAATGCTACCACATGGATATTAGGATCTCCTTTTCCACCATATTTTTCAAAGAGAGGAGTCTCAAACCTCTCAGGCATAGGGGTTCTCAAGATTGCATATGATAACAAATTACAAGCATGGTATGTTGGTAGACTAGGTTGTGAAGAATTTGTCAAGTTTGTTACCTTTTGTTGCAAAGCAGTCATGCCCTGTAAAAGTTGGTTTAGGATGGCATCGTTTGGAGATATGGTTTGTTGTGAGGAACTGGTAGTGAAGTGAGGAGGTGAATGAGCTTGAGACACAATATATGAAGGTTGAGAATATGTTAACAGTAGTTGGCCATATTGATATGTGGAGTTAGATATTTGGAAATGAGTGGAATAGGTAGGAGGTTGAGAATAGTTATTCATAGAAGATGTACCTTTAGGAATCAAATTCTAATAATTAAATCCCACAACTTTATAATTAGTGCCATTAGATACTCCAATACCAGTGGTAGCATTACTACAAGCATTCACATTAGTTGTTAAGATCGTTGATGTGAAGGTAGACATTCCCATAGTCGGTATAGGTGTCGAAGCTTGAGTATGAGATGGCGATAAAGTGTTATTTATCATTTGTGCACATCCTTTTATTGGCATGATATTGGTTTGTACAATATGTGCCAGACTACGAAGTGCATTAACACCATCTTGTCCTTCTTTAATCAATTCTCTTATGTTATGAATTGTAGGAACGGCTTCTTCAGCTATTCTCTCATTTTCCATAAATGATTGAAATTCTGCTAAGTCTTTATCCAATTTTTCTATTTGTTCATCAGATACATATACTGTTCCCTCAGTAGTATCATCAACATCATGAAAAGTTTGTTCTTCCATTGTACTTGTAATGGGTGGAATGTCTTGTAATGCTTGGGTTTTTCCTTTTGTAAAGAAGGTGTTCAAAGTACCATTTTTTCCAAGGGCACTAGATCCCATGTGTCTTATGCTTCTTCTTAAAGGAATATTTCTATTAGGAAAGCTAGTTATTAAACTCATGCAGCAATAAGCTCACTCTCAACACACTCTTGATGCAAATCCAAGATAATGCGAAGTCAAAATATAGTGAAAATATGTCAAAATAGGCAGTTTTTCATCAAAATTCAATGCAAGAGAGAATAACAAAGGGTGTTGTGAGGAAACATGATGATGAATAGTGAATAATATCAGAAATAATGATCACTTGGTGTGAAAATGCCTAACACAACACGATTTTAGTGCTTCTTAAGGTAAAACCCTATTGAAAATATAGCAAAATATGCAATTTTTCACGGTTTTTCAACTCCAAAACCTAGAAAAAAGAGGTGTTGTAAGGAATTTTAGGAGGTAAAGCAAATAATATCAATAATATTAGTCACCTCAATCCATAATATTGATCACAACACGCTTAGAGTGCAAACTAGGCCAAACCCTAGGGCAAAAATTGTCAAAATGTGTAGTTTTTCACCGAATTTTCACTACAAGAGCCAAATAAAAGGCTGTCCTAAAGATTTTTATGAGGGAAATCAAATTAATGCAAAAATAACTTTCACAACACAACTATGATGCAACTTTATGAAGTCAATAAGACCAAAATTAGTGAAAATTGTTGTTTTCAAAGCCCTAGGTTTCAAGTTTTGGAACAAATGCTATGAGAATGATTTAATGTCTGATTTATGATGGAAATTACATATTCTCAGATCTGAAAATGATTTTCAAGCTTAATCATGCAAAATTCCCATGTAAATTTAATGAAAGGGCACCGAAATTGCTAGTTTTTGTTGAAATTTTCAATGCAAAAATGCAAATAATTTAAATTTAAATGCAAATTCACACTAAAATGCAAGACTACAGCCAAATTAAAATTTTACTGAGCCTCTAAAATTAGTATAAACATATGATAAAATATTTTTCCTACAAACCCTAGATTTTGGAATTATTAGGTTATCTAAAATTTGTCAAAATTTCCACAAAACCTTAGCAATTAAATGATGAAAATGCAAAGCAAGATTTTGAATTTTTGTATTTTTGTATAGTTTATATCAGATTTGATGCAAAAATCATCATTTAGGAAAATTTAGGAAGAATTGGCACAATTTAGTAAGCCCAACAATGCAAATTTTTTTGTATTTTTCCAAATTTTCAATTTTTTTGAAATTTTCTAAATGCAATAAAGTAAATGCCTATATGAATGAATGAAATCACACCAAATCTGTAGAAAAACACTCAGCAAGTTGCAATTTAAGTTCCAAGACATGGGTTCACCAAAATGTTTAGGGGAAAATTAGATTTGTCAATGTTTTAAGGTTTAGGTGTTTAAATCTGCCTCTCCATTATACATTGAAGGATCTAGGGTTGAATGACAAGCACTATCATACCCTAGAGTCACTTTCAGATATAGGGAAACTTGGATTAGGGAATTAATTATCAAATTTTCCTTCTTCTATGCTCAATTGACCATTAAAACCCTAATTATGGAAATACGACAACAAATTAATGAATTAAGGAAAAAGCTCTTGCAAATGGGAGTAAAATGCCAAATTACAGAATACCTGTTTTCGGGGTTCTGAAGCGGAACAATCAGGGAAACTGGAGAGGGTGCCCAAGTCTAAGGTACCTATGTTTTTGAGGAATCTGGACATCCTTCAGACACTGATCAGCCTTGTAACTTCTATTTTCTGGAATTAGTCTACAGAGGACACTAGAGCAAGCACCCTAGTCCCAGAACTACTTCTTTGTCCGTCTTTTCTTCAGATCCTAAATCCTTTATGTCTTTCTAGCCTTCCTACAACTCCACTTTTCCCAGATGCGACACCTATAATGTGCAATCACAAGATTTAGTTTGGGGGTTGTGGTTTTTAGAGGTTTGCCTTAGTCAAACCCCAGAGGACACTTAAGTCTCTGAACACTGTTGTCAGATAAAGAGGGTGTTCCCTTGTGAGGTAGAGGACAAAAACTAAAGGAATCAATGATAAAAACATAATGATATGTCACCTTGTAGTGAAGCTTTCATGGAGGAAGATGCTCTTCATGCCATGAAGGAATTGATGCTCAAATATGCAAATATCAACACACAAAACACACAAGTCTGCTCTTGCAACACAATAAAAAGCCTTGAATCACCTTGGGAACATAATAGCTTTCCAGTAATCATCTAGTTTACAAATGAATGCATACATATGTTTATATATACATCTACAAGCATTCCCACCAAGATATTTGAAATTCAAACTTACCATGTCGGCAAAGGGACCTAATAATGATCACTAACCGACACCTGGAAATTGAGGCTGCCCTAAAATAGGGCAGGACTAGCGTGTAGGCACCCAAGTCCCCCCCCTATTTTAGGCAGGGTACAACTCAAGGGGTTCTCCTAGGTCCTATTTGTCATGGGACTTAGGTCTCATTCCACCAAGATGCTAAAATATGAACTAAAATGTCCTAAATGCACTCTAAAGACCTGAGAGCTAAACCTTATGAGGGAAAAGCCCCCAAGGGAACATTTTCTAACATTACAAAGCAATAACCTCAAATAATTGATCCATGGCTTTATTAGACGTTGTAACGAATAAAGTTATCTTCCCAAAGGTAGGCATTAAAGCTCCATTATGTGTCTTAATTCTTATATCCAAAGGTTCATAAGAATCTTGTGTCAAATTATGTGCAAGGAGAAACTCTTCCATTATCACATTATTCATGCAATTAGGGTCTATAAGTGTACCATTTACCAGAATCTCCATTATTTTCATAGTAATGTAAAGAGGCCTTTCATTGTCTACGAATATTTTGTCATGAGGTATAAATGTAATTTCAGGTTCAGGGCTTCTTTTTAAATAGGGTCTAGGGGGAAGCCTAACATTATTGTTGTGATTATAAGACATGTGTATATGTATTCAAATGTATGCAAAATCAGATTTTGATAGATTTTAAATGCTAATGCAAGGAACAAGTGCAAAACTATGAATAAATATGACCTAAAAATGCTTGATTTTTCATTTTTTTTACAATTTTTCAATGCAAATCACTAATAGAAGAGGTGTTGGGAAGAGTTTCAATAGGGGTAGAAAATAATAATCTCAATATCAATCTAATAATACATAATATCCTTCACAACACACCTATAATGCAATTCTAGAGAGATGATAAGGCCAAATCTAGTGAAAACGCAAAGTTTTCAAACCCTAGACATGAATTTTTGCAAAAAGGACACTATGATGCAATACAAAAATTATAACTTAGTCCTGAATGAGTGTTTGAAAAGGGTAGTAAAAGCTGAAACAAGATTTTAACTACAAAACCTAGCTAATGCAAAACTAGGTTTTTATGAAAAATGCACAATTTCAAGCAATTTTTAACAAATTAAGCATGAAAATGCAATGAAAGTGATTAAAACAAGATGAATTTCTAGAATTTAAATTAGATGTACTGAAAATAAAATAAATTAAATGAAATTAAATGCCACTTAATTCAAATTATGCCAAAATATGAGTCTAAGATGCCAATTTTTTAAATTTTTTCAAATTTCTCAATTTTTTTTTGTAAATTTTCAAATGCAATAAGATGAATGAATGCAAATCTAAAGTACAACACTCAGTAAGGTAAAAAATTCAAATAAACATGGCTTCACCAAAATGTTTAGAGTGAAAAAGGGGGAATTTGGAAACAAGGGTTAAATCCTCCTTTCTCAACAAACATTCAAGCACATATCAACCGAGTTGAATCACACTTTTCCAAGAGGATTCACCTACAACTTAGGTTGTCACTTGGTATGATGTGGAAGATCAAATATTATCAACTAATGTATCAATTTAATGCTCAAATACCCTTAAAACCCTAATTATGTAAAACAATAGGTAAATTGATGAATTATGACAAATCCTTGCAGACTAATGTAGTAGGTAGAGATTAATAACTGACCATTTTTTGAAGTTTAGAATGTGGAATACTTGGGGACATTGGCACTAATGTCCCTGTCTAAGGTGCTATTTTCTTTGTAGAATCTTGATCTCCTTCCGACACTAATGTTTACCGTACTTTCCGTTTCTATCCCGCGAGATGCGAAGGACACTAGCACTAGTGCCCGAGTCCAAGGTAGAGTTATTTTTAGGATGCCAAAATCTCTTCATATGCTGATTGTTATTGTCCAAATTTGTTTTTGTGTTTTCAACTTTGGAGGACACTAGCATTGTCACCCTATTCCAAGTAGTCTTTTTCTTCAAGGATCTAGAATCTGCATACTATCTTACTTTTCCCTATAACTCCACTCCGTCAAGATGTGAAACCTACAACCTGTAATCACAAGGAGAGTGGTTGCGGGTTGTGGTGTTTAGAGGCTTGCCTTAGTCAAGCCCCAGAGAGACATTCAAGTCTTTTGAACACCATTGTTAGATAGAGAGTGTGTATCCCTAAGGGATAGAGGCAAAAGCAAATTGATAAATGATTCAAACACATATAGATATCACCTTTGAGGTGTAGATCTCACATAGATGAAGGCTCTTCAACACATGAGAAGATGAAGCTAAATTTGTAATCACAAACACAATAACAATGCTTTTCTCTGCAACAATGAATATCCTGAATGATCTAAAATCACAAGTTAGCCAAAAGTTCACAATCATCTTCTAGTTTGCAAATGAAACACTAAACATGCTATATATGCAACAACACACATTCTGACTAAGAATTCATAATTCAAACTTGAGATGTCGACATAGTACCTAAGTAACGATCATAAAATTGACATTAAAATTTATGGCTGACCTAAAATGAGGCAAGACTAGGGTGCTAGAGACCAAGTCCACTCTCTCATTTTGAGTCAGGGTCTATCAAAATTGCACCCCCTAGGTCCTATTTGCCACAAGACTTTGGGGTTTTCTCATCAGGATTCAAGATTAATATGCAAGATGCTTATAATGAATTCTAAGGACCCAGGAACTAAACCTTAAGAGAGAAAAGCCCCCAAGGGGACATTTTCCAACATAGCATTTAGCCCCCACTTTAATGTATGTATAAATACAAGACCAATACATGCATTAAAGTAAGGTCAAAATAGTGCAGACACGCTAAACACACTAAAGACAGTGACAGGCACACAAAACACAGAGAAGACAGTTACAGTCACACAAAACATGGAGAAGACAATATTAAAGACATGCAAGACACAAAGAATGTAGTTGAATGCAATGATTATTTCTTTTTCATTTTCATATATACGAATGCAAATGAAAGTACATGGAAAGTAAACACACAACCCAAAATGTAGGAGGGACTTATCACCACCAGTCTATAGACTACACTTGAGAACAAACACGCCATACAAATCCCAAAGCATGGGAGGCACTCATCACCACCAGTTGTTAGACTATGCTTGGGAACAACCACGCCAAAGACACACACATGGAAGACATGGATAAAACATGGAAAATAAGTGATGGAAGGAGCCTATTTCTAGGTTCACCACCCTCTCAGGCATATTATAGGAACACCTAATGATTGGGCTACACCACAACAACCACCAAAGACATGCTTAAGGGAGGATACACTAACCCCACCTACTCAGAGGACTTTTAGAAATGACAGGATGTGCACTCTCCTTGAGAAATGCACCATCCCTGCCTTCATAGAGGGCTTAAAATAAAAGGATATGCACCATATCCCACCTCCACAGAGGGCTTTCTCATTGCAATATAAAATAAAGATGTGCACTCGCTCAGAGATACAACATCCCACCTTCGCAGAGGGCTTACAAACATGCTTCATTAGTACCAAAATCATCAGACAACTTACCTTATATATGCCTCCACCTTAAGGTGGTTTATATCATGTACCAATATCAAGCACACTAAGGTAGAGAGAAAACATACAAGGGAACAAGAGCTTTCACAAAGCCCATGCCCCTGAAAGTGACATGTACTTTACGATCACCGAATGTTGCCACAAACACAGTTACCTACAAGAAAAGGGGTTAGAAATATTTCCATAAAATAATAACTGCATCGCATGATCAAAACAATGCATAGAAATCATCACATCAAAAACCAAGGTTATACTACAGATTCAGAACCTGAGTATAACCGTTAGGCTATACCGCAGAGATCCCAGAACTGAGTATAAACAATGTGAGATCCAAGATAAACAAAGTGCACATTATGATTTGTTAGTCCAATAAGACATCATCAAAATATCACATGGAGTGATTCTTCTAGCCAAGCATCAGATAATATATATCAACCCCATCATCATGTATGGACTAGGTCCATTTTTGCTTACTCACTGAAGGGACATGTGGTCCGTATTAGTCTTATTTGTTTTTCATCATCCACCAGCTAGATAGAACCACTAGAGGAAGTTAAACAATAAATCAAGAGAGTAGAAACAAGTACCCTAGGGTCGTCATGTAGGAAGGTGCCCCCAAGTCACCAATCACAACACTATGGCCCTAGGACACAACACACAATAGTGAAAATAGAGGAGAGGCAATATAGAAGAATTATGATACAAATAGAAGAAGGGTCACAACAGAGGAAGTCTCTTGGTATCCTTGACCTTACAAGAGTATCAAGGGTCATCCAGGGAGGCCTAAACAACACATAACACATCATGGTGGAAACATAATACAGAGGTAAAGGGTTAGAAATGCTTACCTACAGATACAACATTCTAAAATTTGGAATTTGCGAGCATCTTGGAGAGATGCTCCATCAAATTTTGTGTGAAGCTTGAGTGGTTCATATTTGATTGTTCTTTGTTGCCGGAAAGCCCATGTGGTGCTTGTTCATCAACTCTTTGTATATGTGAGGTCTTTTGTTGCTCATGAGGAGGGGAACCACTGTTAGTTTGTATTGATGATAACTATTTTACTCTTTTCTAATTTCTATCTCTCTTATTTTGTTGATTCCATCTATCGTAGGGAGAAGGATTACCATGTACCATGTCAATCTTTTCTTTTGTCATAATCACTTGCTTCAGTTGTTTCATTTGTCTTTCTAATGTATTTTGGTTATCTCCTGATCCTTGAAGGGATAACAGAGGAGGAACCTCAACATAAATACCATTCCTTCATGGACAAGGTAATACTTCAGTATTTTCCTTATCCACTTCTATTGTAGCAATTATCTCATCGTAGTTTAGATAGTCATATTCTGCTTCTAGTGTATTTTGTTCCATCATGTTATTATCGGTATGCTTAGGAAAGGGATTAGTGAAGATCTATAAATTCTTATTCAGAGGAGCAACCGACTTATTTCCATTATCATTCACACCAGATACCTATATAACATTCAAGTCAATGAGGTGTTGTATTTCATGTTTAAGACACATACATCATTCAGTATCATGTCCTTATTGCTGATAAAAATGACAAAAAACATTAGCATCAAAATAAGGTCCTTGAATTCTACTAGGATCTAATGGTTTAATCAAAGGAATCTTCAAGAGGTTATTTCTCACAATTTGATTCATGATAGAATGATAGGATTTAGATATCAGAGTAAACTGTATTTGTTGTTGTTTATTCTGAAATGGTGTCCTCGTCGGATTAGTGATAGTGGACCCTTGTGAGAAATTATTTGAATTCTATCCATTAACCTTGATGAAAGTCCTATTATTCCTCTTGAAATTGTTTTGTGAAGGTCCACCCATGGATTGACCAAATTGGGCTGATAAGTTTTGGTTTTCATACTGACTAGACGAAAGATGATAATCATGAAGGGTAGTGCATAAATGTTGAAAAGAGTTATACTTCATCAAGAGAATCTTATCATGGATGTTAGGTTGTAAATTTGTAATAAACACCTTCTGAACATCCTCATCCTTCATCTGATATGGAATTTGTGTATAGAGGGCTTGATATTGACTAATAAACTCAGTTAACTTCTCTTTTGGACCTTGCTTGCAATGAAATAAATCAATCAAAGAGACTTGAGGTCCAATGTTTTCTTGAAAATGTTGTAAGAATTGATCAACTAGCTATGAAAAAGAGTATTGAATTCAGAGGTAAAGAGAAAAACCATTCTAAAGCAATATCTTTGAAAGATCGTTGGAATTTTTTTTTCTAAAAAGTCCTCTTCAAAGTAGAAATCACTACACATAGCCATGAATGTTGCCACATGAGTATTAGGATTACCTTTTCCACCATATTTTTCAAAGCGAGGAGTTTCAAACCTCTCAGGCATAGGAGTTCTCAAGATTGCATAAGATAGGGGATTATGAGCATGATAAGTTGGTATATTAGGTTGTGAAGAATTTGTCAAGCTTGTCACCTTTTGTTGTAAAGAAGTCATGTCTTGCAAGAGTTTGTTTAAGATGACATCATTAGGAGATGTGGTTTGAGAATTAGAAGCCATGTGCATGACATTTTGTGGGGATTGGTTGTGAGTGGAAATTAAAGGTGGTTGAGAGTAATTGTAGGTGGAAGGTGGTTATGAATAGCTGTATGTAAGAGGTGGTTGAGAGTAAGTATTCATAAAAGAGGTTGCCTTGGGTGCCAAGTTTTGATAGTTAAATCCCACAACTTTGTAATTTTGTGAATTAGTACCATTAGATACTCCAATACTAGTGTTAGCATTGCTACAAGCATTTGCATTAGTTAAAATTGTTCATGTAAGTGTAGACATTCTTGTAGTTAGTATAGGTGCCGATACTTGTGTATGAGTTGGTGATGACATGTTGTTAATAACTTTTGCAAACTCAATAACCAACATAACATTGTTATGTACTATATGTGCTAAGCCTCAAATTACATTAACACCATCTTGTCCTTCTTTTATCAACTCTGTTATGTTGTGAATCGTAGGTATAGCTTCTTCTTCTATCCTTTCATTTTCCACAAATGCTTGAAAAGTGGCTAGCTCTTTATCAAGTTTGTTTATTTTCTCATTAGATACATGTGTCACCACCTCACTAGTGTCCTCAACATCATGAAATATTTGATCTTCCATTGTAGTTGTAGGAGGTATGATATCTTGCAAAATTTGTGTCTCTCCTTTTGTAAAGAAGGTGTTCAATGGATTTTCAGAGGTAGGAATACTGTTTTCTTCAGGAGTACTAGATCCCATGAGTCTTCTACTTATTCTTAAAGGGATATTGCTATTAGGGAATTAGGTTATAAGACTCATGCAAAAACATACAACATTCAATGCACAAACTAATAGAACAAACCCTAGGAGCAAGATATGTTTAAGATCCAAAATGCTTGATTTTTCACTTTTTCACAAATTTTCAATGCAAATCACTAAAGTAAGAGGTATTATGCAGAATTTAAAGATAGGTAGTAGATAATAAGCTCAATATAAATCCAATAATGCAATAATATCCTTCACAACATGCCTATAATGCAATTCTAGAGAGACGATAAGACCAAATCTAGTGAAATGCAAGGTTTTCAAACCGTAGACATTAATTTTTGCAAAAGAAAACTATGATGCAACACAAAAATTAGAAATAAGTCCTAAATGAATGTTTAAAAAGGGTAGTAAAATCTGAAACAAGATTTTAAGTACAAACCCTAGCTAATGCAAAACTAGGTTTTTATGAAAAATGCACAATTTTAAGCAATTTTTAACAAATTAAGCATGGAAATTCAATGGAAGTGATTAAAACAAGATGAAATTCTGCAATTTAAATCATATCTAATGAAAATAATAGAAATTAAATGAAATTAAATGCCAATTAATTCAAATTTTGCCAAAATGCAAGTCTAAGATGCCAATTTAAAAAAAAAATTCAATTTTTTTGTAAATTTTCAAATGCAATAAGATGAATGAATGCCAATCTAAAGTACAACACTCAACAAGGTGCAAAATTCAAATAAAAATGGGTTAAAATGTTTAGTATGAAAAAGGGGGAATTTGGAAACAAGGGTTAAATCCTCCTTTCTCAACAAACATTCAAGGACATATCAACCGAGTTGAATCACACTTTTGTAAGAGTATTCACCTACAGGTTAGGATGTTACTTGGAACAATGTGGAAGCTCATATATTATCAACTAATGTATCAATTTAATGCTCAAATACCCTTAAAACCCTAATTATGTAAAACAGTTGTAAATTGATGAATTACAACAAATCCTTGCAGAATAAGGTAGTAGGCAGAGATTAATAACTGACCATTTTTCAAAGTTTAGAATGTGGAATACTTGGGGACACTGACACTAATGCCACTGTCTGCAGTGCTATTTTCTTTGCAAAATCTTGATCTCCTTCTGACACTGATGTCCACTGTACTTTCTAGTTATGTCTTGTGAGATGTAGACAACACTGGCACTAGTGCTCGAGTCCAAGGCATGGTTATTTTTAGGATCCCAAAAGATCTTTAGATGATGATTATCACTGTCCAAATTGTTTTTGTGTTTTCAACTTTGGAGGACACTAGCATTGGCACCCTAGTCGAAGCAGTATTTTTCTTCAGGGATCTAGAATCTGCATACTATCTTACTATTCCCTACAACTCCACTCTGTCAAGATGTGAAACCTGCAACCTGCAATCACAAGGAGAGTGGTTGGGGGTTGTTGTATTTAGAGGCTTGCCTCAATCAAACCCCAGAGAGACATTCAAGTCTTCCAAACATCGTTGTCAGCTAGAGAGTGCGTATCCATGCGAGATAGAGGCAAAAAGAATTTGATAAATGATTCAAACACAAATAGATATCACCCTTAAGGTGTAGATCTCACATAGATGAAGGCTCTTCAACACATGAGAAGATGCAGCTAAATCTGCAATCACAAACATAATAACAATGCTCTGCTCTACAACAATGAATATCTTGAAAGCCCTAAAATCACAAGTTAGCCAAAAGTTCACAATTATATTCTAGTTTTCAAATGAAACACTAAACATGCTTATATGTGCAACAACACACATTCCCACTAAGAATTTCATAATTCAAACTTGAGATGTCGGCATAGGACCTAGGTAATGGTCATAAAACTGACATTAAATTTTAGGGTTGACCTAAAATAGGATAGGACTAGAGTGCTAGCGCCCAAGTCCACCCTCCCATTTTGAGTCATGGTCTATCAAAATAGCACCCCCTAGGTCCTATTTTCCATAACACTTGGGGGTTTTTCTCATCAAGATTTAAATTAACATACAAGATGCTTATAATGAATTCTAAGGACCCAAGAGCTAAACCTTAAGGGGGAAAAGCCCCCAAGGGGATATTTTCTGACATAACATTTAGCCCACTTTAATGTATTTATAAACACAAGGCCAATACATGCATTAAATAATGGTCAAAACACAACAAACACACCAAGCACGGTGCAGACACACCAAACACATTGAAGACAATAACAGGGACACAAAACATGGAGAAGACAGTTACAGTCATGCAAAACATGGAGAAGGAAACATTGAAGACATGCAAAACACAGTGAATACAGTAAATGCAGTGATTATTTCTTTTTTCATTTTCATACATATGAATGCAAATGCAAATACATGGAAAGTAAACACACAACCCAAAATACAGGAGGGACTCATCACCACCAATCTTTAGACTAATATGGGGTAACAGACATGTAATACAAAACTTAGAGTGTAGGACGGACTCATCACCACTAGTCTTTAGACTACACTTGAGAATAAACATGCCATACAAATCCTAAAGCATAGGAGGGACTCATCGCCACCAATCTTTAGACCATGCTTGGGAACAAACACACCATACACATACACATGGAAGACATAGAAAAAACATGACAGACAACTGATGAAAGGAGCATATTTCTAGGTTCACCACCATCTCAGGCACATTACAGACACACCTAATGGTTGCGCTTCACCACAACAACTGCCAAAGACATGCTTAAGGGAGGATACACCAACCCCACCTATTCAGAGGACTTTTAGAAATGACAGGATGTGCACTCTCCTTGAGAAATACACCATCCCTGCCTCCATAGAGGGAATAAAATTAAAGGATATGCATGATATCCTACCTCCACAGAGGACTTTATCTTTGCAAAATAAAATAAAGATGTGCACTCAGAGATACAACATCCCGCCTCTGTAGAGGGATTACAAACATGCTTCGTTAATACCAAAATCATCAGACAACTTACCTTACATATGCCCCTACCTTAAGGTGGTTGATATCGTGTACTAATATCAAGCACGTTAAGGTAGAGAGAAAACACATGAGGGAACAAGAGCTTTTACAAAAGCCATGCCCCTAGAAGTGACATGTACTTTACGATCGTCGAATGTTCCCACAAACACATAGTTACCTGCAAGAAAAGGGGTTTGAAATCTTTCCATAAGATAATAACCACATCACATGATCAAAAAAATGTATAGACATCATCACATCAAAAGCCAAGGTTATACTATGGATTCAAAACCTGAGTATAACCGTGGGGCTATACCGTAGAGATCTTAGAACTAAGTATAAGCAAGGTGAGATTCAAGATAAACAAAGTTCACAGAGAAAAAATATTGTTATGGTTTGTTAGTGTGATAAGACATCATCAAAAATATCACATGAAGTGATTCCACTAGCCAAGCATCAGATAATATATATCAACTCCATCGTCATGTATGGACTAGGTGATGACCCTAAGGCACTTGTTTCTCCTGTCTTGGTTTATTGTTTTCCTTCTTCTAGTGGCTCTATCTAGCTGGTGGATGATGAAAAACAAATAGTACTAATATGGACCATGTGTCCCTTCAGTGAGTAAGCAAAAATGACCTAGTCCATACATGACAATGGGGTTGATATATATTATCCTATGCTTGGCCAGTAGAATCACTCTGTGTGATATTTTGATTATGTCTTATCTCACTAACAAACCATAACAACACTGCTGCTCTGTACACTATATTTATCTTGGATCTTACCTTGATTCCACTTGGTTCTAAGATCTCTTCAGTATATCCCCATGGTTATACTCAGGTTATGAATCCGTAGTATAACCTTGGCTCTTTATGTGATTGTTTTCATGCATTATAGTTATCTTAGCATATTACATTTTTGTGGGAACATTCAACAATTGTAAGGCACATGTCATCTTTGGGGGCATGGGCTTTGCATGAGCTCTTGTTCCCTTGTGTGTTTTCTCTCTAGCTTAATGTGCCTGATATTGGTACATGATATCAACCACCTTAAGGTGGGGGAATATATAAGGTAAGTTGTTTGATGATTTTGGTACTAACGAAGCAGTTTGTAGGCCCTCTATGGAGGCGTGATGTTGTATCTCCATGTGAGTGCACATCTTTATTCTATATTGCAATAAAAACCCCTCTGTGGAGGTGGGATAACATATCTCTTTGGCTAGTGCATATCCTTTTATTAAAAATCCTTCTGTGCAAGGCAAGATGATGTATCTCTTGAGCTAGTGCACATCCTTTTATTTCAAAAGTCCTCTAAGTAGGCGGGGTTGGATTTGAGACTATCCTCCCTTAAGCATGTCTTTCGCAGTTGTTGTGGCATAAGCCCAACCATTAGGTGTGCTTGTAGCATGCTTGAGATGGTGGGGGCTTAGCAATAAGTTCCTTTCATCACCTTGTTTGTCATGTTTTAGACGTATAGTATGTCTTTGGCATGCTATATGGCACTCATGTTTTCTGTGTGTCTTCCATGTGTTTTCCCCCTTGTGTGGTTAACCCCCATTTAGGCTTTGTATGGCATGTTTTCCTTTTGTTTGTGTAGCGACATGCTCCACTTATAGTCAAGGCTTGTTTGGCATGTTTCCCCTTTGGGGTTTTGTGTTGCAATTTTATTTCCATGCATATGTATATGAAGATGTTAGGAATATATTGTCAAAATGTTATATCAATGCTATATCAATGTATTCATCATGTTTTGTGTGTCTTCAATACTACATTCTTCGTGTTCTACATTCCTGTTACTGTTTTGTCTGTGTTTTATGTGCCTATAATGTGTCTTCTCTAATGTCTACCTGAGACTTGGGGCTATAAATAATTCCTTGATCTTTGTGTATACATTAGCTCTAAGTGCCTAGCATGTTTGCTGTGTTTTTTGATCGTACTTTAATGCATGTTGATTAGGTATAAATAATCTCATTTCTTTAATGGATCAAATAGCCTTTTTGCACTATCCAATTCCCTAGCCTTGCCAATTTATTTATTTTTATAAGCGATATTTATCTATTTTTAATAAAATATTGTACAATTCTTGATTTCCTAAATTGATTGAAACTAGCTTTTAAATGTTGATTTAATGGCATGAAAAGTTGGGTAACTGTGTAGGTTAATGCATTGTCTAAGAAGTGGACATTATGCAGTTGTGGACGAGTGCACCAAAAGTTGAGGGCGCTAGAAATTATAGGATTGCATTTAATGAAGACTTTGTTTTTATTCTGCTATTTCTATGGTTACCCAAAAGACATTATGACTCCACTCAGAGTCCTTTTTATGTTTAAAAGACAACAATAGTTGAGATCTTATTTTTTAGTTATAAGACCTCTTCAACTGGCATTTTCCTACCATCAAAAGTTTAGGAGTTTATGAAGTAGTTTGGTTTTTGTTGTTGCTCGAAATATGGATATAAATAGACACTATGGATGAATGAAAATGAATCCTTTAGTTTTTCAAAATCATTAGAACTGTGTACTTGCAATTTTTATGAATGGAAATAATATTCTGAGTTTTAGTTTCTTTAAAAAAATATGAAGATTTGAATGGAGTTCTCATGTGTTGTTGAAGCGATTGAATGTGACCTGAGTTAAGACAAGCTTCTCCCACGAGCTGGCCACTTGCGGGACTGTAGGATAGATAAGTGTTTTCATTTCTGTGGATATTTTTATTTAGTTGAAGATAGTTTATGTTTAGCTTCTGTCATTAACCTGCAGGGTGAGTTGTTTAAAAGTTAAACTATTGTGTATTGTTGTTTGAAACTTTTTGTGTTCATTAGAAATTTTCCAGCACATCTACCTTGGTTAGAATTACTATTTTCTGATGGTTAGAATTTGGAGTGCTTGCAGCTTAGCAAATTGCATTTGTGAATTGTTAGCATAGAATTTATCTTCTTTCTAGTGTAGAATTTATCTTCTTTCTAAGTGTATAATTTATATGCTTTCTAGTCTAGATTTTTCATGCTTCTTAGTATAGAATTTAAATTCTTTCTATAGAAGGATAAAATTACTATTTCATTTCATGTACTATTTCAACTTTTTAACAGATCTAGAAAATTGTTTCTCAATGAAATATCCAAACTCCCTATTGCAGATAGCCTTAGACACTACCCCAATCGATAAACTGATAATTTTCATCTAAAGTATTAGGACATTACGATAGCCTGTCACATGTATGGGCCTTGCGTTCATGTATAGATTAAAGTGGGGGCTAAATGTTATGTCGTAAAATGTCTCCCTAGACTTTTTTCCTCCTAGGTTTAGCTCTCAGGTCCCTTGTTTTGCATCATGCATGTTCATTCTGACTCCCAGAAGAAAATGGCCTAAAACCCATGTCACATGGGGCATGAAGGACATTGTGGCACTTAGCCCTACCTTGAAAGAGGACCTATGGACATGGGTGCTAGTGCCCTTGTCCAGTCCTATTTCAAGTAGGTCCCAAATTTGAATATGAGGTTTGAGGGACATTGTTGCACTTGACTTTGCCCTAAAAAAGGACCTGTGGACATGGGCACTAGCACCCTTGTCCTGCCCTATTTAGGCAGGTCCCAAATTTGAATATCAATTTGGTGACCATTAATTAGGTCCCATGCCGACAT
Organism: Cunninghamia lanceolata; assembly: GCA_027924645.1. Taxonomy (NCBI): domain Eukaryota; kingdom Viridiplantae; phylum Streptophyta; class Pinopsida; order Cupressales; family Cupressaceae; genus Cunninghamia; species Cunninghamia lanceolata. Next base: position 5,210,728 of record BSBN01000976.1, on the reverse strand, counting down.
CTTAAGTTTGAACTACAAAAATCTTAGTGAGAATGTGTGTTGTTGCATATATAAGCATGTTTAGTGTTTCATTTTCAAACTAGAAGATGATTGTGAACTTTTGCCTAACTTGTGATTTTAGAACATTCAAGATATTCATTGTTGTAGAGTAGAGAATTGTTATTGTGTTTCTAATTGTAGATTTAGCTTCATCTTCTCATGTGTAGAAGAGTCTTCATCTATGTGAGATCTACACCTCCAAGGTGATATCTATTTGTGTTTGAATCATTTATCAATTTGTTTTTACCTCTATCTCATAGGGATACACACTCTCTATCTGACAACATTGCTCAAAAGACTTGAATGTCTCTCCAAGGCTTGACTGAGGCAAGCCTCTAAACACCACAACCCCCAACCACTCTCCTTGTGATGGCAGGTTACAGGTTTTGTTAAGGGAAAATTGGAGTAAACATGAATAATCAATATATCAATAATACCCAAAACTCAACAAAAAGGGAAATAATCAAGATCAAACAAACAAAAGATGAAAACCTTTGCAAACCTCAATACTTCATAGCTTCTGTTGGTTGCCTATCTCAATCGATCTTGCATGTATGAATAAGGCCCTCAGAGAGTGCACTTCCTTGCTATTCCAATATTGTCAATGGAGAATGGCTATGATAGTGCTTTGTAATGAAGATGAGCTTCACAAAAATGGTAGTGATATGGTAACAAGTTGATCGCAAGAAAATGGAATGACGTGGGTGCCAAAGGCGCGCTGTAATTCCTGTAGAGTAACAATACTGAAAGCTTGGATGAATGAAATGGAGGAATAAGGTTTAATTTATAGACTTGAGAAAGAGAGGATCAACGGTATAGAAAGAACAAAAAGATCAACGGTATAGAACAGTTGAGGAATGTGCATGAATAAGAAGAAGACAAGCGTCTTGCTCTATTTTGCATGAGAGGAATTAAAGAAATAGAAGAATGAGTTAACTGAAGAGATAAAATCAATTAAAAGAATAGATCAATCAATTAAGAGAATAGAACTAGAGAATGGAAATTGCATGAGGATGAGAAGATATTTTAGCTCAATTAAATATTTAGAATATTCAATTGCATGTGCACAAGGATTGAATTATATTTAGAGATAACTCAATTTAGAAGAAATGGACAACTTAAATAAATATTTGATTTATTTAAATTTAGAGAAGATGTTATTGGAAGTAACAATTAAATAATTGATATTATTTAATTTAGAATGAATTTGGAAGAACTAATTAAATAATTAGTATTATTTAATTTGTTGGAGGAATTAGAAGAATTTAGGATTTTAATTAAATAAATTGATTTTATTTAATTGTTGGGAGAATATGAATCAAATAAATAATTTGTTTATTTATTTATTGATAGAGGAATTAGACTTAAATAAATATTAAGAATATTTATTTGGATAGAGTCGTGTCATTTTTAGGCATATACATTTTGCCCCTCTTTGATGCAATGTAGTTCATGGCATTGCTTCAAAGAATAAGAATTTCTGATAATGATACATGCCCCAGTTTGTCCCTGGTACAGGTTTAACAATGATAGGATGCCCCCTCGGGAGATTGGATGGGAAGAAGGCAGAAGGGACATGAGACGGACAATCTCATGATGAAGAAGGGAAAACTAGGTTAGGATTGAAGAAAACAAGATGCGTTTCAGAGAAACGGGAAGAAATGGGCACGAAAAGTAGTCATAGTCGCCACACAACTAGTTAGGGTTTGCTTGCTATATATAGGAGCTGGGTCCACAAGACAAGTCATTTGCACACTTGGCTTTAGTTGGTTTGTCCTTGAGGGCATAGGAGAGCATAGGAGTATAAAGCAGTCAGCATTCGAGATAGATATTCCATGTGAGGAGCACTACTTTGAGTGAGTTCATTAGTTCGATCAGCGAGTTGAGGCAGGACCACCAGTATGTAGCTTGAAAAACTTCACCTAGGGTTATTTATTAGTGCAATAAATGCTAGGGAAAAATAGGTAAAGTCAATGTGTAGGAAGGCAATTTGGCACATATGCCATGCGGAACTGCGCATTTGACTTCCTGCAGCACATTTAAGCTATGAAATTGCGCATGTATGAGTTTTGCACATGTATGTTATAAGTCGGTGCACGCATGAAGATCTTGCACATGAATGATGTCTTCTGGCACATGTGATTAGGCTACGCATATACAAGGTATAGCTGTGCTTTTGATATGGATCTGCACATTTAAGAAATGCCACGACGCATTTGCCAGAAGTGGGACATTTGTTGAGAATTTGTGCATTTACCTTCTGGTTTAGCGCATATGCATAGGATAGTCAGTTTACTTAACAAAATTGATTCAATTGGCATCTTGCTCGATGCGTCAATTGATAATCTATCTCTGAGATTGCAAGAATCTAGTCAAGAGATCTTGTATGTTTTTTTGATCAATTTGACATGGTAAGTTAGTTGATATGATTCTTTACATATGTTAAGAAAGATATTTGCAGCTTTAGGTTGACGCATTGCTTTGCATGCTTGCAGGAGGACATTCAAGATACACTTATGTCGAGGGGGCAATTTCCCTTACCGATGTTACAGTGCTATATGATTATGGAGATAGATCGAGAGGCTCTCAATGCTATGGGTCTTGATTACGTTTGCTTCATGCCTGAGGTTCATGCGAACCTCAATTTATTGACTACAGTAGTGGAAAGATTCCATAGCAAGGATGGGACTTTTTACTTTTTGACTGGCAAGATGGCTATTACTCTTGAGGATGTCTACAAGATTTTACACTTGCTGATATAGGGTGAGCTTGTAGAGTACGATCCTTAGCGAGATGCAAGACTTGCAGAGTGTAGACGGGTGTTTGATGACCCCAAGTTAGATTGTCAAGTTATCTCCTAGCAGGATATACATGATTATTATGACTACTTCCCAGGTATAGTGGCAGGATTGATCAAAGGCATTGTATGCCCCAATAGGAGATCGCATGGGTTCTCTATTAGTGGGGACAGATCATGGAGAGGATGATCACTGAGGGCACTCGCTATGCATGGGGTGTCTGTGTATTAGCGCTCCTATACCATGATATGCATCAAGCAGTATACCACAAGGGTGCTAGTCTATCGGTAGGTATTTCATTGTTGCAGTTTTGGCTATGGGAGTATATTTCTATCACGCAACTGATACACATCTTTTCTAGATAGAGGGGTGAGCCTTATAGCTATGGATATACAGGAGTTATTTCCCAGCACAAGCTGGGAAAGCTTGAGTACTGGAGGCATGCGTTGGATGGTGCAGATAGAGTTATCTAGCACCCGTACCTAGAGTGTGAGCACTGGGATGGTGAGGATGATGAGCTGCCATATTACTTTCAAATGTGGTGGCTAATTGGTAGGATTTGGTTTATCATAGAGAGACAGATTGTCAGCAAAGTGCAGAGATAGTTCAAGAGGAGACAGGGTCGACCACAGAGGCAAGCACTCTTTGCATGGACACACATAGAGAGGTTCAGATGGGGTCTAGTGGCATCCTATGAGGAGGTATTGGTAGAGTTTTAACAAACTCCTTATGTTGCCTACCCTATGAGGAGAGAGGTGGTAGATGCAGGGATGACTCTAGATTATGAGGAGTGGTTCGCAGCGCACCCTTTTTTGAGGTACTCAGGGCCCAGAGAGTTGGTTCCTCATATAGATGAGGAGGATTTAGATGATGAGGGTGGGGCTAGTAGGAGGAGGAGATGGAGGAAGAGAGGAAGATGAGGAGATAGAGGAGATGGGGGGAGGAGATGGAGACAGACTGAGATAGACGAGGAAATCTAGGGAGGGATCTTCTCACTAGTAGTAGGCAGTGTAGCCACATGTTGCATAGTAGGTTTAGATGCCACCACCATAGCAGGTGGTCCAGCAGTAGGTGCCTTAGTAACAAGTGCAAGGATAGGGATAGGTTCCTCAGGGTTTGGTGCAGCCAGATGCTCAGGAGTGGGCTATTGCCATGTTGAGGGGATATGTTAGATAGCTAAGGATACAACTCAGGATGGCTAAGTCTCAGCAAGAGTTAGACACATGTGTCATCTCAGGGCTCACTAGGGAGCGAGATGTAGCTGAGGCGAGGGTAGGCCATCAAATTGGAGAGAGACTCAGCAGTGGCAGCCCTAGGTATAGATGTAGCAACTTTTTAGTTGGATAGGTGTAACAAGCACAGGCACATATTGTACAAGTATAGGCACAGTTGGCATAGGTACAGGGGTAACTGACACAAGTACAGGGTGAGCTTGCTAGAATGCAAGCTCAGACATAGTACTATCGGGGGCTATATCATGGTGCTATACCAGTAGAGCAGAGGGCACCCAACTATAGGAGCTAGTCTGTGGTCTTGCATAGAGAAGGTGGTTCATGATCAGGAGCCTCTATGATGGGCCCACAGTAGTTTAGGGCTAGTAGAGGATGGGATGGAGAGGGAAATGCTAGGAGCAGTGGCCCACAACAACATGGCTAGCCTACAATTTGTATAGATTTTGGCTTTTATGTATAGACCTTTTGATGGCTCAGATAGCTTGACATGTATATACTTGTATCACTTTGTACCAAGACATGTATCATTATTTATGTGATGTATTCATTTTATATGACTTGAATCAGAGATGATCCTAGTAGACTTTTGATATATTGTACATTTGGACATGCTTTATTTGATATTTATATGATTGTGCGGCTATTGATGATCTTTATATGCAGTTGTTTATACTATATGTAATGGATGTACTTCTATTGTATGATGGTACTCATGTGATGCATACTTTGATTATGTCTATGTGATGTTTATCTAATGCAAACTTAGATGATTTATGATGCCATGTGATGTTATCTAATGCAGACTTATATGATTATGATGCTATTTGATGCAAAATGTGTTATGCGATCTATATGATGATGCAATTTATATGATGCTCTACATGTCTTTGCCTATGTTTTTGATTTTTTCTATGGGTATTATGCTATGTATGATGCAAATGGATATGGGTGATCTAATGCATTTATTATGTATGCAAATGATTTAATCATGTTAATGACTATCTCATGTGATATGATATGCGAACTATGTTATGTTTTTGTTATGTCCAAATGTACTCAATCGACATAGAGATGACACAATGATAGACAGAAGATTGATTGAAGACTGATTTGGTAGAAAGACTCACAAGCTTTCATTTGTATTGATACTTTGCATTTTGTGGATCTTTTATTGCATGGAATATGGATGTTTTTATGGATGTATAATGGATGCGAATGGTGTTTTCTTTCTTGACATCTTGATGGTGCAAGTATTTTGAAGTGCTTATTTCATCATTGGGTGATTTTTTTTGGTACTTTTTTTGAATGTTGTAAGTTAATACAAGCATCTAGGTATAATTGAACCAAGATGACCTGAGTATTGCTTACATGGATTTTGATTTAGCAAGTTAATACAAGCATCGAGGTGTAATTGAACCGAGATGACCTGAGTATTTCTTGCCTATCAACAGACAAGGATTGCCCCCTTTCATGTTAGACCTTTGATGTCCTCGATGATCTTTTGCCAATCATGTCATTATACAAGGCATCACATTACTAAAGTTTAATCCACAAATGTTAAACAAAGAAAATAATCATGCCCCCATCATAGCATCTCTAGCTTTTGGCATCCTTGAGTAGCATAGAAAGACATGATAACAAAAATCAAGATGCTATAACCTAACCTGATCACAAACATAAAACATTCTTGCATTTAGATGTGTTTTTCTTGCCATAATTTAAATAGAATTAGTTTGAGTGCTTTAGGTGTTTGTTTTCTTTGCTTTGGATAGGTTGATGTTTTGTGTCAAGATTTCTTCTTGAAAGTGGGTTTTGCTTGCACTTTCTTGCCTTGTGAAAGGTTCCACAATCCTTACTAGTGAGATGGACCCTAAGGGACTAACCTAATGCCTCAGGGGCTCATTGCTCAATGGCCTTGCCTACGTGATGACACAGAGAATGTAGTTCAAGGTGAACCCTAATGGACCTAAGACCTAGGCAATGGAAAGTGGTGTGGACTCAGATAGATAGAAGGACCTAATATGGGGTGGACAAGAAGGTGGAGCCTTAGGGACACATTGATAATGGCCTTGCCTACGTGACGATGCAGAGGCAATGTAGTTCATGAACTTGGACCATGTGGGCACTAACGACAGATTCTATGCTAGGCTAACACTGTGGATTGGATACTGGATAAGACATTAGTTGATAAGGTGAGAAAAGAGATAGAGTATCAAGCCATGATAGGATAAGATGACATTTATGGATAGCCTTAATGCTAGATACTGATGACAAGGAAACACTACAGATAGGCAAATGGATGCATGATAGTGGGTAATGAATGGGTAGGTAGAAGGAAACAAGGATGTGATCTCTAAGGACCATGTCGTAAAGGAATAACATGCCCTGTTGTAGGTAGGATATTTAGGATTTGTCATGACAATGCTTATGACGATAGGAGGATGAGAGGATAATGAAGGATTGGCGTGGCTTGGAGGGATAAGGTATGTCAAGAGACATCTGAAACATTTGTCAACATTGTGCCCCCAATCTTTTTCAAGATAAAAAATACAGGAATGGAAGATTAGGATGGATAGATTCAACAGTATAGGTAGGATAGGATAGGAAATGGGATACAGAAGGAAACTGATAGGAGAAGAGTGATATGCTAATGAGACAAAGTGCCCCCAAGTGTAGGTGACATAGAAGATCAACTTACACATGACACCTATTTTCCAGGTTTTCATCATGGTACTTATTCAAGGTGCTTATTTGCCAGATTTTCACCATTGGACGAAGGGATTTTTCTTGACTTTTTTGATGATTTTTTTTTTAACATTTGGATAGGATAGGTAGAATGGATGGGAGGGCCTCAATTGCCAGGTTCCATGAAAGGTGATAGTCCCACTAGAAAGATGTCGTTGCATGGACCATGTCAAGTGTTCTCATAGATGTTGGTAGGATATTGCATGACAGTGAGATGGAGAAGGTAGATAGCAGATTACAGAAGGTGCAATAGTGGATGATGATGCAAAATACGAATGGAAAGCTTATGCAAAAGCATGGACCATGTGAGTAGGATGGGGAAGATATGTAGGAGGTATATGGAAACATTTGTGAGATGGAAGGGAATCATGACCAATGGTTGCACATACCATGATAAACATTGAAGCTAGTGATGGGAACAAATTGTAGGAAGCAACGAAGACTTTTGCTTGTGGATGAATGACTTAGGCCTATAGGGATCCACATAGACTGAGTATTTTTCTGATTTTTGTTTGCCATGTGGGATGGAAGAATTTGAGACTTTTGGATGGAATGGGATAAAGTGGATGGTTGGGATTCTTGAGAGGTGGATGCCTCATGTAACTTGAGGGATTTTTGCTTAGGCACCCAAACCATTTTGCTTTTAGATAGTACCTATGAAGGTATGGGCTGGGGTGTATACAGCTTTGGTGTAGCTTCGGAGGTAATCATTTGTTGGATGCAGACCTACACCTTTATCAGTTTGGCATATAGGTGTGTGGGTGTATGTAGCTCTTGGGAAGGATGTTTCTTTGATTCTTGGCTTTCGTATGCTAGGTTATGAGGACTCTTAGGATTTTTGACATTATAGGTAGAGGCGTCCAAATTTTTATTGTTGAATTCCCGTGGGATGGTGGAAGTGGGGTTGGAGGAAGCCCTTTGTTTAGACAACATGTGAATTTGTTGGCCATGATTGGGATTGTTAGAAGATTTATAGATGGATGAATAAGGTGCTAGAAGAAGTGGTGGTAAAATGTATGGAGGGATATTAGGAGTTGGAAGTAGCAGAGATAGATTGGATGGTAGAAGGTGTATGGTCACATGCTTTTGACAATTGTAGGATGATGGGGGTGGAATGGTGACATATGTTTTGGGGATATGATAGGGTTTGCGATGGAAAGTGGGGGATTTAGGAGGAGTAGAGGAAGTACCAACATCTTGAGATTGTTCACCTTGGGGTGTGTATCCAAGGCCATATGAAGGAGGAGGAACATTGACATGGATGGGCTCCAAAATACCTTGTTCGTGAAGGCCTAAGCCTTTACCTTGATAGTTCATATTTTGGAGTATGTGGTGGACAATGAGATTATGTGTAGGTGGAACACTAGACACAAGTTATTTATTGGATGGAGAAGATGAGATAGAGGATAATGGTTGCTGGTGTTATAAGGAGGAACACTCATGAATCAAGGTGGTAAGACCAAGGATATATGGTGGGGGATTTGTAGCATGGTTGATCTTGCATGTATGAATAAGGCCCTCAGAGAGTACACTTCCTTGCTATTCTAAGATTGTTAATGGAGAATGGCTATGATAGTGCTTTGTAATGAAGATAAGATTCACAACACTGGTAGTGATATGGTAACAAGTTGATCGCAAGAAAATGGAATGACGTGGGTGCCAAAGGTGCACTATAATTCTTGCAGAGTAACAATAATAAAATCTTGGATGAATGAAATGGAAAAGAGGATCAAATTTATAGACTTGAGAAAGAGAGGATCAACGGTATAGAAAGAATGTAAAGATCAACAGTATAGAATGGTTGAGGAATGTGTGTGAATAAGAACATGACAAGTGTCTTGCTCTATTTTGTATAAGAGGAATTAAAGAAATAGAAGAATGAGTTAACTGAAGAGATAAAATCAATTAAAAGAATAGATCAATCAGTTAAGAGAATAGAACTAGAGAATGGAAATTGCATGAGGATGAGAAGATATTTCAGCTTAATTAAATATTTAGAATATTCAATTGCATGTGCACAAAGATTGAATTATATTTAGAGATAACTCAATTTAGAAGAAATGGACAAATTAAATAAATATTTGATTTATTTAAATTTAGAGAAGATATTATTGGAAGAAATAATTAAATAATTGATATTATTTAATTTAGAATGAATTTGGAAGAACTAATTAAATAATTGGTATTATTTAATTTGTTGGAGGAATTAGAAGAATTTAGGAATTTAATTAAATAAATTGATTTTATTTAATTGTTGGGAGAATATGAATCAAATAAATAATTTTTTTTATTTATTTATTGATATTGCCTTAGTTGGCTGATCAAATCTATGAACTTGCTCAAAGCGGTGCTCCTCGTGCAAAATATCCATCTCAATGCTAGTTGCTCTATGCTCCTATGCTCTCGTATGCTCTCAAGCACAAACCAACTAAAACCAAGTGTGCAAATGACTTGTCTTGTGGACCTAGCTCCTATATATAGCAAGCAAACCCTAACTAGTTGTGTGGTGACTATGACTACTTCCCACGCCCGTTTCTTCCCGTTTATCTGAAATGCATCCTATTTTCTTCAAACCATAACCTAGTTATCCTTTCTTCTTCGTGAGATTGTCTGTCTCTCATCCTTCTACCTTCTTCCCATCCAATCTCCTGAGGGGGCATCCTATCATCATAACCTGTACCAGGGGCAAACTGGGGCATGTATCATTATCAAAAATCCTTATTCTTTGAAGCAACATTGTGAACTACATTGCATCAAAGAGGGGTAAAATGTATACACCTAAAAATGACACAACTTTGTCCAAATAAATATTCTTATTATTTATTTAAGTCTAATTCCTCTATCAATAAATAAATAAACAAATTTACTTTTTTGATTCATATTCTCCCAACAATTAAATAAAATCAATTTATTTAGTTAAATTCTTCTAATTCCTCCAACAAATTAAATAATACCAATTTTTTAATTAGTTCTTCCAAATTCATTCTAAATTAAATAATATCAATTATTTAATTGTTACTTCCAATAACATCTTCTCTAAATTTAAATAAATCAAATATTTATTTTAGTTGTCCATTTCTTCTAAATTGATTTATCTCTAAATATAATTCAATCCTTGTGCACATGCAATTGAATATTGTAAATATTTAATTGAGCTAAAATATGTTCTCATTCTCATGCAATTTCCATTCTCTAGTTCTATTCTCTTAACTAATCAATCTATTCTTTTAATTGATTAATCTCCTCAGTTAACTCATTCTTCTATTTCTTTAATTTCTCTCATGCAAAATATAGCAAGACACATGTCTTCTTATTTGCGCACGTTCCTCAATTGTTCTATACTGTTGATCTTCTTGTTCTTTCTATACCGTTGATCCTCTCTTTCTCAAGTCTATAAATTTGACCCTCTTCTTCCATTTCAATCATCCAAACTTTTAGTATTGTTACTCTGTAGGAATTATAGTGTGCCTTTGGCACCCACATCATTCCATTTGCTTGCGATCAACTTGTTACCATATCACTACCATTGTTGTGAAGCTCATCTTCATTACAAAGCACTATCATAGCCATTCTCCATTGACAATCTTGGAATAGCAAAAAAGTGTACTCTCTGAGGGCCTTATTCATACATGCAAGATCGATTCAGATAGGAAACCAATGGAAGCTATGAAGTATTAAGGTTTGCAAAGGTTTCATCTTTTGTCTATTTGATCTTGATTATTTCCCTTTTCATTGAGTTTTGGGTATTATTGATATTGATATATTGATTATTCATGTTTACTCCAATTTTCCCTTAACAAGTTTCACATCTTGTCAGAGTAGAGTTGTAGGGAATAGTAAGATAATGTGCAAATTCCAGATCTTTGATGAAAAAGATTGCTTAGATAGGGTGCCAATGCCAGTGTCCTCCGAAGTTGAAAACACAAAAATAATTTCGATAGTGACAATCAACATCTAAAGAGCTTCTAGCGTCCTAAAATTAACCCTACCTTGGACTCAGGCACTAGTGCCAGTGTCCTTTGCATCTCGCAGTACAGAAATAGAAAGTATAGTGAACATTATTGTCTAAAGGAGATTAGGATTCTGCAAAGAAAACACTACCTTGGATAGGGGCGTTAGTGCCAGTTTCCCCAAGTATTCTGCATTTTGAACTTCAAAAATTGGTGAATTATTAATCTTTGCCTACTACCTTAGTCTACAAGGATTTGTCATAATCCATCAATTTACTTACTATTTTGGATAATTAGGGTTTTAAGAGTATTTGAACATTAAATTAATACATTATTTGATAATATCTGAGCTTCCACATTGTTCCAAGTGATAGCCTAACCTATAGGTGAATCCTCATGCAAAAGTGTGATTCAACTTGGTTGATATGTCCTTGAATGTTTGTTGAGAAAGGAGGATTTATCCCTTGTTTCTAAATTCCCCCTTTTTCACCCTAAACACTAAGCATCATCCACCCTCTTGGACAAATTAACTTGGGAACTTAGACAACTCCTAAGTTAGTTGATTTCAAGAAATCCCATTTTGCTTGGTGCGTCTTGTCTACCCCAAGTAAGATAATTCTATTATCCTTTTGCTTAGGCTCTTTGTCCACCCTAAGCATTTAGATAATCCTTGATCTTCAATCATTTTGATCTAGATTTTGCACTTAGAGTCAAATCCCCATTCATTATCATTGGTACCTCATCATCCAAATCGTACCCAAGTTCACCTTTTATGCCTCCCATCATGCGATCACAAGCTAAGAAGAAAATGGATGCACGTTACCAACCTCTCTCTCCTCACGACTCTACCATGAGTAATATGGAGGGATATGTCAACCAACCTAAAGTGGGTGAAACATCCACTCATCCTCATCCATATTCCCCCACCTTTTTTTATTTTCTCAATGAAAAAGGATTACACAACAAGTTTGACCAATTCATTGACAACCATAAGGATGAATTCCTCGAACGTCTCATTGAATATGGCACATGCCTTCTATACTCATTCAACCATGATAACCCATGGGCTAGTTATGCATCTAACACCAACATTGTCCACACTCTTGATCAAAACATAGTGTGCAATGTTTTATCATGACCACAAGTATCGGAGCAACTTTACATAATGCCTTCTCATATGATGCCCAATCCTAACATGTCCACCAATCCAAAAATTGTCATTCCACAAAATACAACCAACATTCCTCAAGACCCATCCAACGCCAATGCATCCCACAACCACTTCCTCCTTTGAATATTCCTCAAAGGTCGATAATCACTCAAATGATGCTACCACCCACAACACTAACGACCATCCAAACCTCTAATCCACTCAATCAGACACAAAATCCCTTGATGAGATATAACAACCTCACTCACACATATCAATCTTCCATGCATCAATAACCTCCCCATGGGTCCTTGATGTAACATCCATTCACCACTTAACAACAACCACCACTCCCAAACCAACAAAACATTCCATATGGGTCCCATGTTCACACACAAGTTATGGGTCTACCTCCATACACCCAACAACAACAATACATCCATCCCCAACACCAACAATTAACATCATAACAACCCCCATACATGCCACAACCACCTCTTGCTAATCCTTTTGACCAAGAATGGCAAGAGATGACAAACACACTCAAAAACATCCAACTAGGGTACCAAAAGAAACATTATAAGTTCAAATACTTATGTCCCTATCCATTTGATATAAATATCACCATCACACCTTTTTGAGAGGAACCTCCAGCAATAATATAATGAAAAATGCACGAAATAACATAAATAGCAGAACATAGAAGGAATTTATTGATCGCAGGCCACTTCAAGGGGGAAACCTCCTTTGAGAAAGCTCAATACAATAAACTCATGGATGCCTTCATTGGCCTCAACACATACTTATATACTAAGTCTAATCTAAACAACTATTACTTCCCATGGATGTGGGATAATACAATATACTTAGAGGATGACTTACAAATATACTAACAAAATAAAGAGAAGGGTTAAACACGGGTTCCTAACATCCCCTCCCTCTTAGAAAAGCATTTTCCTCAAAGCATAAGATGTAGAAATTGTTGCTGAATCTAAAGGAGTGGTTCCCCTATAGTAATCTCTGGGTGCATTCCATGCCACTGAATTAATACCTCTATAATGGATTAGGAGTGAAGAGGATGACTGCCCCTATTGAGGATTAACTCTAGCTCTAAAAGGATGGATCTGTCATTATCTAGTTGTGGTAAAACAGTTTGTGTTGTGTAATTGGTGCCAAGAAATTTCCTTAGACAAGAGACATGAAATATTGGATGAACGCGGGAAGAAGGAGATAGCTTATGATCCCCAATATGATCCTGGGTGCAGAGAACTGTGTTGATTGCCTAAACTCATGAACTGTCGGAGGAGTATGGAAGGAGCGCTGGTGGTGCCTGACCATAGATTGCTTCATATGGAGTCATGTTAGACGCAGTGTGGTAGGAGGTATTGTACCACCATTTAGTGAGAGGGAGCCACCTTTCCCATTGATGCTATTGTTCTAAGGTATCACATACAGCCACACTTTGTTGAATTGCCCTATTCATTCCCTTCCAAAAGAAGTGACGCCATGCCCGCTCATAAGTTTTGAGGAACCCTGAGTGTCCTACCGATGGAGAAACATAGAGTTCATATAAGACAGCCTGCAGGATAGATTCCAACCAATTTGGAACAGACATAGAAATATCTAAAAGAGAAGATTAGTCATCACATGTGTGAGAAAGAGAATTTGCCACAATATTATCCTTACCCTTATTGTAAGTGATCTCATAGTAATAACCCATGAGTTTATTGATCCATTTCTAGTGTGCTGGGGAGGGGACCCATTGTTCCAAGAAATATTTCAAGCTCTAGTGAGCAGCCCTGATGCAAAAATGATTCCCTAGTAGGTATGGTCGCCACTTCTATACTACATGCAAAATAGCCATCATTTGTTGTAGAGCCGAAGGAGTAGTGGAGACCACGGATGGTTGCATCTGAATGGAGTGAAGCTGAGTGATGACACCATGTGAATTCTTCTTAAGAATCTTTTCCAGGTGATGTGAACTTATGATGCTGAGAGACCCCAGTTGTAAGCCCTTCAATGTGTGTTTGTGCCCATTGTCTGAAAACTACATCCAAAGTTCAGCAAAATCCCATAAGATGGGTCCAAGTGTGCGTAACCATTGGGCACCCAAAACAACATCACATCCACCTAAGGTCAAGGCAAACACGTCCGAGCACAGGTTATAATCTCCAATAGAGATACGCACATTGTGATACTTCCCTTTGCAAGGTAATGTGCCCCCATTAGCAATCATGACTTCAAAGTTTGAGCAATGATGAACAAAACAATCAGCTTGTTTGGCTATTCGAGGGTCAATGAAGTTATGCGTACTACCAGAATCAATGAGTATTGTAAGAGGGAGCTTCTTAAAGTAACCCTTGACCCACATGGTTTGTGGAGTGGTGACTCCTGCTATGACATGGAGAGAGATCTCTGGGTGGTCTTCCTAAGAAGTAGGGTCAATAGGCGATTGTTGAGTTTCAACCTGATCAGCTACTATATCTTGAGCATCTGCATAAACTTCAGTTTCAGGAAGAGAATCCACATCCAAGAGATAGAGCTTTTTCTCAACACATCTATGTCCCTGAGTGAATTTGTCATCACAATTATAACAAAGCCCTTTTTCTCTACGTGTCCGCATCTCTACTTTAGTCAAATGCTTGATAGGATTTGTTCTAGGAGCTGGCATTATTTGAAACAAAATTGGATTTGGAGCAATGTTGAGTTGTGATCTTGTCCTCCACCAATATAGCCAACCGTAAAGCTTCCATCATTGTGCTTGGATAGAACATTTTCACCTCAGAGCGAATTGCATCCTTCAACCCACTGACAAAACAACTCTTGAAGAATTCATCAGACAACCCCTCTGTGTGATTGGCCAGTTTTTCAAATTTTATCTAATATTCTCTCACAGTCCCTGTTTGGCACAGTTTTGTGAGTGCTCCTATGAAGTCATTAGAAAATGGCTCTTTGTGAGCTTTGATGTACCAATGGAACCATTGAAGGGCTTTATGTTCCACATGAAAGGAGGCAAGTGGGACTTTGTTGACATCAAAAGTATTATGCAGATTGAAATATTGTTTTGCCCACTATATCCATCCAGTCGGATCATCACCATTGAAGCGAGGAAAATCAAGATTCGGTCCACGAAAATTGCCAAAAGAAGAAAACCCTATATCTGCAGAAGACTCTGGCTGCCATCTATTGTTCATGGATGAATGATGAAGATTGAGCCCGAGAAGTTTTTCATCCATATCTTGGAGTTTGGTCTTGATGGCGGCAAGTTCCTCCTCCATGTTTTTTGCTCTTGCGTGGGTGAAAACCATAACTAGGATTTTTTTTTGGAATGGGTAGAAAAACAAAAACAAAAACTTTTTTAGTAAATGAAAATTTGGATTTGGGAAAAATTTTGATGGGTAATTGGGGTTTGACTAGGTTTTGGACACTTTCTAAGGGACAAGGAAGCAAAAAATGGGGATTTCAAAAGTGGGGTGAAAGAATGAGAAAATTTGTCCAAGAGGGACAAAGGAGTAGAAATAGTAAATGAACACTGTGGCAAACTTTGAAGGCGATTGGGTGAGAATCGAAGAAGTTATGGCAAACCCTAAAAATAGATAAATGTGAGATTTCTAGGTTCAATAAGTCGAAATTGGGATTGGGTCCTTAAAAAAGGAAATATGCAGAATGGAATTTTAGGGGTTCCAGTGAATTTTTAGAGGAAACAAAGCTAAAGCAAGGAAGATATGGCAAAAAAAAAGATTTTTTTTTGTTCTGGAAACGGTCTACAACAAGATCTGCAAATGGCTTTGGACAAATTCAATCTATGATTTGTCAACTAGAAATAGATATGGACCCCAGGTATGTTTGGCTTCCTAAAGGTTCAGGGGATTCACTCGGCTACCAATGTTGTCTAATGGCTTGCATATTGGGGCAGTACCCCTCACTCCATGGCTTAAGTAAAACTGATAACTGCTTTGCCACAAATGATAGCTCTTGGTTTACCTCACAAATGGGAACTAGTCAATCAGGTAGGGGCCGTTGCCCTTTTTGTTGGTAGGTCCTCTCAATGGGCTAGCTACTTTGGGGTTCCTGTGGTACTCCTCATAATGAGTTTTAGGGCTATGCCCAAGTGCTTCCCACAGTTAAGCAGATAGGGATTATTCCCTGATCTAAACCTACAATTGAAATAAACAATACAGGTGCAAAGAAAAAAGAACTACTACAATAATCACAATGCCTAGAGGTTGTTGTGAAAAAGAATTTGGCAGAAATTCCACCCAGCGAGCCCAAGAAAGTGCTCTAATACCAGATGAGAGGAACCACCTGCAGCAATATAATAAAAAATGCACAAAATAACAGAAATAGTAGAACAAAGAAGGAATTTATTGATCGTAGGCCACTTCGAGGGGGAAACCTCCTTTAAGCAAGCTTACTACAATAAACTCGTGGATGCCTTCATTGGCCTCAACATGTACTTATATACTAAGTCTAATCTAAACAACTATTACTTCCCATGAATGTGGGATAATACAATATGCTCATAAGATGACTTACAAAGCATACGCATCCAAATTTAATATACTAACAAAGTAAAGAGAAGGGTTAAACACGGATTCCTAACACTTTTTCTCAACACTTTGAAATGCCAAAATTTGATAAATACAAAGGAAAAGGAGACCCTAGTGATCACATCAATGAATTCTTCATGGCATGCCAAGAAGTAGCCTATGATGACCAATTCCTCCTTCATCTTTTTCCATGAAGCCTAGGAGGACAAGCCCTAAAATGCTCTATGCACTTGCCCTATGGATCCATCTCAACTTTCGCTGATCTTTTGGAGAAATTTGTTGCCCACTTCTCATACAATGTAGAGCATGAAATCACTATGCTCAACCTTTGCAACACCAAACAATGAAGTGGGTAAAGTTTTGCCGCTTACCTACTAAATGGAGGTCCCTTTCTAGTAGGCTACCTTAGACAACCCCTGAAAAACAACTCGTTCATATTTTTATCCAAAATCTCAACCAAGAGATGGCCTTCGACTTGCAAGTACATTGTGCATCTACCTTTGATGAAATCATAGAAAAAGGGGTCACCATGGAAAAGGCCCTTATTGTAAAAGGTTTAGTCAAAATCTACAACAAGAATGACAATGACAAGTCATCCAACGATAAACCTAAATTTTGGGATAAAAACTAAAACATTGTAGGAGATGGTGTTACCAATTCCAAGTATATCCAGATTGCCACTCCTAAACCAAAGGAGACAAATGTAGTCCAAAATGTTTCAAACAATGTCTCGGTTGCATTCGCTTCTCCAAAGCGGAATCCCCCTAACAATCCAAAACATAAATATACACCCTTGGGTGAACCACTCGAGGTTGTGTTTCAAAAATTAGTCCAATCAAACATGGTTGAGTTCCCCACGATGAAACCATTTGACGAAAACTAATCTAAACCCACATGGTACAAATAAAATGAATATTGTGACTATCATTGCATAAAAGGCCATGCCACAAACAAATGCATGAAATTGAATAACTATCCCCAAGACCTCATCGATCGCAGTGACATCCAAATAGAAGGAAATAACAACACATCACCCAATGATGGCCTAGGTGTCTACCAAGACCCTCTTCCCCACCGCAATAACAACCAAACTGCATCCAAACCATCATCCTTCAACACCAATCCTAACAACCAAGCCAACAACATCAACTACAACAATGTTCCGCCTCCTTACAACAATGTAGTGGGTCGAAATGATTTTGATTCTACTCATGTTGCCACCATCAAACTCAAAATACCACCTCCAAATGTGTCGTTACCACCTGCCATGGGCATGTAATTGTAAAGGGACCATCCCCATCCTCCACTACTACCACTTCTGAATACAACCTCCTCAATCATATTGGGAAAAGCCCCACACAAATTTCCATCTTGGAACTCCTTAAGACATCCACCATTCACTATGAAATACTTGACAAGGCGCTCCAAGAATCCCATGTTCCCACTAACATACCTCCCGCTCAATTCAAAAACCTAGTGGCTTAATTATCCTCATCCTACCATCTCACCTTTAGTCATGCTGATATGCCACCCATCGATCCCACTCATAATAAAGCACTCCACATCAAAGTCCAAATTGCCAACCACAAGATCAAGAGGGTCCTCTTGGATAATGGATCCAGTTTGAATATATATACCTTAAAATTCATAAAACGCATGGGATATTCAATGGCTGTCTTAGAGTCTTTGGTTATCTACATCAAGGCATATGACAACACAAAAAGAGAATTTGAAGGTACCATTGCCTCCCTATCAAGGTGGCCCCACTCACCATGTGCACTCTATGTCACATGATTGATCTTGACCTTCCATATAATCTCCTCCTAGGCCAACCATGGTTGCATGCCATGCAAGCCGTTTCGTCCACCTACCATCAATGTCTAAAGTTCCCTCATAACAATGTGAAAGTCACTATTCCTACCGATCAACAACCCTTTGAATATTCCAAAGCTTTAGAGATTGTTTATGATAAACAATTTCATTGTCCAAACACCTATGGGGATCATGTCAAGGACATGTTGGTCATGATGTTAGTCACAAACAAACATAGAATAAAAGTACACATTAACCTTTATTCATCTTGAAAGATACAGTGAATTCAGAGAATTCATGATCCCAAGTCTCCGGTGATTAGGTCTTAATCAAC
Source organism: Cunninghamia lanceolata (assembly GCA_027924645.1). Taxonomy (NCBI): domain Eukaryota; kingdom Viridiplantae; phylum Streptophyta; class Pinopsida; order Cupressales; family Cupressaceae; genus Cunninghamia; species Cunninghamia lanceolata. The sequence continues at coordinate 5,192,118 of BSBN01000976.1, read as the reverse complement.
TGACGTTACTCAGTAGTTAATGTGAATTGTTGTTTCCATTTTGGGGCCTTACGTGAAATTGTGCCATCATCATGACATTCCTGTAGAAATTTTTTACAGAGAAGTCATATTATGCAGTTATTAGATGAAAAGAAGTAAAATACCTCAATCTTTGTATGATATTTTCGATTGTGTATGCTTAGTGTTCAAATATGCTAAATATTTGCTATTATCTACGAGGTGTCTGCATATTTGTGTTATTTGCTTAAGATTATCAATTATTTGCAATTGTGATGGTGAGATGTTCTGAAATTGAAAGAAATTAAAGGAATACTTCTAATTATGTTGAACCTTTAGCTTTTGATCCACATACATGCTTGATACTGTCATGAGGAGAAGAAATCAAACCATATGTTCACCAGGACATTCCACAGCTAGATACAGTTGATGCAAACTTCAGAGGATAATGAATGAAAGCAATACATGCAACATGATGAGCACTCCAAGGGACACAGCTAATCAAAGCACATATCCAGAATTCAAACACAGATTACTCAAAATTTACGAAGGTTTGTAACCAAAATACTGTTCTCTTCCATTAAGTATGCAAAAGACATGTACATATACAGCAGCTTTGAAATGAGCCCTGAATATTTCAGCAAACAAATTTCAATTAAGTTTTGAATGAAAATAACAAGGCATTCCACCACCTTTTATAGAATAAGGTGAGGAATCCATTACAAAAGATCTACGGATCTGATATGCCAATACAAATCAATCGTCATCATTCCATGACTTGTCAATTCATACAAAATGGCACAAGTTGCCAGCTGGCAACTATCTATATTGCATATGCAAAATATTCACCTTCATGATGTATCTCCATCATGTTCTTTAGCTGATTCATGCAGGTCATCATCATGTGCATCGCTTCCTGAACCTTCGCTATCCTGATGATGATGCTGCTGCATATGGGGTTGCATGCTGCTCTGGATCTGTTCATATGACTACACCACCTGATCTATTCCTCCGCCATCTTGAGTCTTTGCCTTGATAATGGCGTGCTTGTGTGCTTCATACTTATCCCTGCTGTTATCCAGCTTATTTTCCCTGTCCTGCAATGTCTCATTGTAGGTCTCCATCTTGACCTTGATCCTCATCACCTTATTTATAATCTCCTCTGTCAAGTGGATGAGTGGACCATCATCTTCCATTTGGAAGTTACTGCGCAGAGCCTTAAGGGCAGAGTCTTCATCTTGATTCTCTATTTTTCCCTCTACTTTGCCTTCTAGTGTTTCTAGCATGTCTGCCTCAATGCCCATTAAATCACGTAGCCTCATGCTGATCTCCCTCAACTTATTATTGCATCTCTTGAGGACTCCGCATTCAAACTGTACATCTTTGTACCAGATATCCACTAATAATGCAGTATTATTATTCAATACCTACTTACTGATAAGCAGTTGTGGGTTTATCTTCCTTATGTCTCCCAACAGGCTGAGGACTTTCTCCAGTTTATAAGACCTTTTCCCGGTCTGCATCTGCAATTTGTCCACCTTGGTTTTGGAGTCACTTAATATGCTCCAACTCTTCGAAGAACCCTTCATTATTTCTATAGCATCATCCAATGTGGATGACATCCGTTTCCTTATTACGGAAGCCTCATGTTTCATGAGGTCCAATTTATTTACTTCCTCCTGAGAAATGGCAGTCAATGGGACTGCAGCTTCACTTGTAGTATCATCAGGATTGGTTAAGCCTTTAATGTATGCATGCAACTGAGCAATGTGCTCTTTATGTTGCTTATTTTTCTCCTTCTCTCTTTTCACTTTCTGAATTAGAGAGTCAATGATATCCTTACCTTCTTGACCTTCCTTGTCCTTGTTAGCAAAACCTAAATCAACTGTACTGATCTGAAATTCATCGACAGTGATTTTACCTTTTTCCTTCTCCACCGCAGGTACAGCAATTTGTGCGGTCCTTCTCCCTGTCACGGGATCTCTTTTGATGGCTGATGTCATCCTGGCCTTCCTCTTGGGTTTCATTATATCTGCGTAGAACAGGGTGGAGACGTCGAACTCTTGAATTTCAATCTCCTCCTCAACATTTACCTCCTTTTCTAACCATGGAGGTACCTGATCATGCTTTTCAGCATCATGATGCTGTTCACCCCTATCTCCCGTTTCTATCACCAAGTGTTGTGGAGATGGTGATTTTTCCTTTTCTCTCTCTTGATGCTCACCGTGCTGCTGATCCTGTGGTGCCTCCTCCTATTGAGGAACTTCCTTTTCTGGGGGAGCATCTTCTCGGTGTGTGGAACCCTGCGGTGTACCTGTATGTAGATCATGATGATCATGATCTTTCTCCATCATTTCTTCACCTGTTCCCAGTTCTTCTCCTTGTGGAGGTTGATCATCCTCCTTTTGTTTCTCTATTTCTGGTGGTATGTCCACTGTACCTGATATCATAGGATCTGCCCAAGGTGATGGCATCTGTTCTGCGGCTACTACTTGTTCTGTGCCTGCACTATCCACCTCTTGTGCCTTAGCAACTAGATCCTCTATTTCTTCCTTCTTCTCATCAGCCTTTATTTCTTGGACCTCCACTATAGCAGGTCCTGCTGATGTATCTTGTGGGCTTTGCTGGCCTGATTCAAGAGTATGACCTTCTGCTTCTGTCATCTCTATCTCTTTTGTTAGGTGGCCCTTATCAGGTGATCCTGCTGGCTTCTCAGGACTTGCATCCTCTTTCTCTGCCAAGTCTACCACTATAGGACTTGTCACCTCAGCGATCAGTGTGTCTAGCCCTATCTCCTGAGATACCTGCTCCGGGCTCTTTTCTCGCTCCGCTTCTGCTTGTTTCATCTCCTCAAGCACTGATTGGATAGATGGAGGCTTGCGAGGAGTCATGCTGATGCCAGCAGCCAGTGTTTCCATCTTCTGTGCAGACACATCCTGCACAACCTCATCATTAGACAGGTCGATTGTCTCGTCTAGCGAGACATGCCTTTCTGCTTGTGTCTGAGATGCTTCCTTTTGTTGCTCTTCAGCAAGTTCAGTTTTGAACTTGACAATGGTAGGAAGTGGAACGTTATGCTGAAGTTCCTTCTGCACTTCACTACCTGACCCTTGTAATTGTGCTGGGGGTTGACTTATCTCACCTCTCATGGAGGTTCTTGGTTTCTTAGGTGTGGTGGGAACCAACACCTGCGGAGCTCTCCTCTTTCTTCTTATTATTAGTGGAGCTTCCTCCTCTTCTTCAGGCTCCTCCTCCATGAGGATAGCTTTGCCTGGTTGTTTGGATGACTAACCCACTTCTTGGGTCTCTGTGATTCCAGCCTCTGTTGTCTTGGTTTTCTTGGGCTTTGGAGGAGAATCTGATTCTGATCCTGATTTGGCTGCCTCCTCCGCTGTGAATACTACCCTTTCAATTATGACCCCTTTGGGTCCCTTTTCCACCTTCTTGCCCCTTGGAGCCCTTTTGCTAGGCTGCTGTGGTGGAGGGATCCTCTCTCCCTTAGTCTTCCTCTTCTCCAGCAGGAAGTCATCATATTCATCTGCAGGGATGTCTTGTCCCTTCTTCTTGTTGTCCACTGTGATGGCAACACCCTTCTTCTTCAATGCCTCTACCTGTGCATCTACCCAAGCTTGGGTCAAGTGTATGGTTCTGGCAAAGAATGGGTCTAAGGACATATCCTCCTGCATGGTGAGGTCAGGTGCAGAGATGGTATCATTGTAAATCTTCTTCTGCTCATATTCGTCTGCCATTATCCTGTCGTCATCACTCTTCAGCTGCTGAGGAAGGGATATGCAATCAAATGTTTTGATCTGGTTCAGAGTCAACCTCTGATACCTCCTTCTCCTGGCTTCTGCCTCATCTTCACAGTCAGCCCAAAAATCTTCTAGGTGCCTCTGGTGAACAGGCTTTCCTAGAATCTTCTGTATTCGGCCGTAGGGATCATATGGTCTGGTTATTGGAAAAGGCTGTAAATTCATCTTATTCAAGGTGACCATCACCTTCTTTATATTGTCAGAGTCAGGGCACATGTAGTTGCCAATGCTGACTGGGAACAAAATTGGTGGCAGCTTCTTGGCATCCTTATACATCTGTATCATGGTGGAGCCCTGCCTGATGAATTCCATTAACACTACTGCATCCGTAGGATATCTTGGCAGCATCAGGGGATGTCCTTCAAAACCTTCTATCCTGATATAGGAAAAGGTGGCAAATTGTATGTACCATGCCCCATGCCTGTATACTGCATCTTGAGCCTCCATGCTCAGTCTTTTAGTTCTGTCATCTTCCATGGTCCTTACCAGATGCATAGAGAATGCATCATTGACCAGTTTGTAGTCTTTGATATAGTTGGTTCTTTGCAGCTGGGGATGATGATCCCAGATATATGCTACATTTGTGCCCGTCAGTTTTCCATCTATGACTAAGGCATCAAAGGTGCCTCTATAAGCACAGGAATACATGATATAAGATGTCATGTAGAATGTACAATCTGAACCTCCCAGGTTCATCAGCTGCTCATGCAGAGCATTGCTTATTATTTGGCCCCACAGTGGCTTGATGTCTGCATACAGACACATCATTATGATTCCGTACATCCAATCTCTAAATTCACCAGTATCAGGCTGGCCAGTCACCCTGTTCAGAAGGGCAATCACGTACTGATACTCCTCATTGAAGTCAAACTTGAACATGTGCATGGGGAGCTTGGCCGCCGCATTGTATGTGCTATTCTCGGCCCGCCAAGCATACATGTTCTTTTTGGCCGCCTTCTTGTTGGCCTCGTATTCTCTTTCAGACTTCTTCAAGTCTACACTCTTTACCTTACTGCCCATTGGCAGTCCAAATGTCCGGGAGAGACCTTTGATGGATAGGTCTGCATACACTCTCCCATGCTTCACCACCTACCTCGTCTGAGGGTTATAATTCCGGGCGCACTCAATGACTAGCTCCGGAGACTCCATGGAGTATGGGAAGCCAGCAGCGTTCCACATACGTGATACAAACACTGCGTCCAATATCGGACTCTTGTCATGTCCATCATTTAGCTTGGCTGACCAGGCTTCCAGGTTAGTAATCCCCTGATGGGTGTCTGTACTTGCTCCATATTTGAGCAGGACCCCTCTCTGAGAAGAGAACATAGGCTTGCTGAATTCCTCCTGATTCTTGACTAAGCATTTTTCAGCCATGGGTACCTGCAATTAACAACATTTCTTCTCACAACAGGGATATGCATGCATACATATTGCAAATATCATGCCTATTGCATCAATTTCACATTACTTACTTATATGGATACATAACCAGAACTTTCAACATCATTTAGAAACAACATGATGAGGGTTTCAGTTCACTTACCTAGTTATGCAGATTTTCCTTTATACCAGTATATCGTCAAGACGCTCTTAATTCAACTGCTGATCACTTCCTTCCCTCTATCTGTGAACTCGAATTGCGCAACAGTAGCTGTTATGCGGGTATGGAGGCTAGTGCTCTGTAAAACAATTTTAACGCAGGTAAACGTAACAATGGTGGTTGAATTACCTTTTAACCTCGTAGTTAGGGTAAATTTAGGGCACTCTAACAAGTTAGATTGCAATCTTTGATCATTCGTGCGAAAACTCAGGATCTCGCCAGATGTTTCGTTGGGTTCCGGGGTCGGCGGGAATCACCTACCCTATCTGCGTGCATTTAATGATAATGGCGGCAAAGGGAGCAGGGGGATATCCATATGACAGGATATCATGAGGGCAGGATGATATTTCATAAATATCGGGTTGAGTTTCGATATCATCCTCCCTAGCATTGAAATTATTATCACGACAAGATTCGGGTGACGATGCACCCTTTGTTTACGTTTTAGCACATCAGGAGGATATTTCGGTTTATCGGGTGATGTTTCAAAATAAAATGATGATGATGAGCCAAGCTTGCTCGTCTTCCTTTCTAAATATCAGGATGACATCATCATGATATTCATTCTTTGTATCGGAAATGCTTCATGACGTCATCGTCATATTGGGCGAACATGATCATGTTTACAAAATATCCTGTTGAAATGTAAATATGATGATGATGTCATCAGGATGTTTGTTTCTTCGTTTATTGTATTCGGATGATGTCATTAGGATGTTTGTTAAGGGTGATATTTCACGTCAGGATGATATTAACGAATATCGGGTTACTTTTCAAAACATGATGTTCGCGATACAAAAGATCGCCTGACGGGGAAGACTTACTACCATTTAAAGTTGACGTCTGGATATTTGAGCCGTAGGATATATCAGGGGATGTTCGAATATGATGATGATCTTTAAAACATGACTGAGGCTATAAAATATGACCCCCCCTTGCGAATATCCGGTTTGACCAAGACTTTGACTGTTCATAACTCTCACATCCTGATGAATATCAGGGTGATGTAAAAGGCAAACCTGCATGAAATTTAATGTTCTTTCAGAATATGAGGTCACAGATACGAAATATGAATTTTGACAAACTAACCTCATATTAGGGACTTACCTCATCCTGACTCATCGTGATGATGCACTTGACTGATTTTTACCAAACTGCCAGAAAGCAAGAAACACAAACCAAGCCAAAAGAAGTTGGGTCCCTGTTTTGCCAAGTCAAAATGGGGCGTGTTGTGTAACCACACAACAACTTGCCACCAAAGAAAATGAACAAATTCCAATGATTCAAGTGATGTGATCACATTTATCTATAGTGCTCTAATTCTGTCTAAGTGTAAGCATCATGGTCCTCTGAATGATAAAATTTCATCATGGTGATAATGCTAACAAAGGATCAGGTGTGTGCATATGATTAATTATCCTCATCTTGAAAGTAAGTTGAAAATGTAAGTAACTGGTGTTAAACTACATAGTTGGAGATCATCCCTCATAGCCAACCTGGATAGAGCCTTGCTGCCAGTAGGCGTCTATAGCCTCAGCAAGGTTATCTATACAATCTCCCTAAGTAGAGCCCCACTGCCAGCAGGCATCCATAGCCTCGGTAGAGTTACTTAGATGGCCTAATTTTATTTCTTTTCTGATTTTCTTTTAAAATTTGTATCTGATATCATCATGTCAGCTCATTTGTACAAGGTATAGTCACTTGCAGCTTTAGGTTGGAGATTGCACTGGTAGCAAGGGAGTCCCTTTAGATTTTTCACTTAACACCTATACTAGTGTGTTCAACAAACCCAAGGCTGTTAGGTGTTTCATTGTGATGGATTCACTTTGACCAAGAAAAAGCACCCTGATGAAAAGACATCACAAACCTGATCATGAACACTTCTTAGAATGAATCATAACCTATGTTTAAATGTGATCTCATCATTTGAATCTCAACAACTTAATTATTTTCTAGGGTGATGAAGTACATCATCCTGACTTACCAGAACAAAGTCCCAACCAGCAAAACAAAACAAGCACAACCAACAAACTGTACAAACAACTATACAAATATACAATATGATACACATGACTGTTATGAAGTCATTCAGGCCTGGAAATAATGTTTGAGGAATTGTCCATTGACTGGTAATGGGACATCCTCGCCTGTCAGGTTCTTAAGCCTATAAGTGCTGTCTCCTAAGATATCAGAAATCTGAAAGGGACCTATCCATAATCTATCAAACTTACCATGATCACCTTTCTTTTCATGGGCTTTATCCCACATCAGGACTAAATTAGATATCCTGAAAGCTTTAATTCTGGCTCTCTTGTCAAACCAGCGTTTGACAACAGCCTGATGTTTTGCAAATTGATCAATTGCTTGACTCCGTTTTTCTTCCAGGTGCATCAACTGAAGCAACCTGACTTCCTGCTTATTATCTATGCCTAGATATTCTTGGGCAAACTGTAGAGTAGGAATTTTCAAGTTTACAGGGAGGATAGGATCTACCCCATATACTAGTTGGAAGGGTGAGTTTCCTAATGCAATTTTCATTCTAGTTCTGTCTACCCATAAGGCATATTTCAGAAATGAGTTCCATTCCCTGGGATTTTTCTCTATCAATTTTCTTATGGTACTCAATAAATTCTTGTTGGTGGATTTTGCTAATCCATTTCCTTGGGGATAGTAGTTGGATGAAAACTTAAGCATGATCCCATGATCAAAAGCCCAACTTGACAATTTGGTGGAAATGAAGGCAGAACTATTATCACTTAATGCATAAGGAGTTCCATACCTGGTAACAATGTTGCTTTCCAGAAACTTAATGACATCATCTGCAGTGCAAGTTTTGCTGCTGATAGCCTCAGTCCATCTAGTACAATAGTTAGTAATCGTTAGGACATACCTATGGCTGAGGAAGACGGAGGATTGATTGGTCCTATGAAATCCATGCCCCACTGTGCAAATGGGCGCTCTTCCACCACTGGCTGCAATGGTTGTGCAACATATTTCTCTTTGTTGGCAGCAACCTGACAGACATGACAACATTTAACATGATCAGCTGTGTCTTTAAAAATGGTAGGCCAATAGTATCCTGCTCTGAGGATTGCATGAGTTGTGGCCAATGCTGATCCGTGTGCCGTTCCAAACTTGTCATGTAACTCTGTCAAAACTTTATTTGCTTCTGGTTTCTCTAAGCATCTCAAGTATATTCCTTCATAATTCTTCTTAAACAAGGTTCCTCCCTTCATCATATACTTCTGGGATCTTATCTTCAAGGCTCTTCTCTGTGAAGCTTGCATTCTTGAAGGACATCTTCCAGTAATCAGGATGTGCCTGATATCTGAATACCATTCTCTATTGTCTTTCTCATTGATCACATACTGCTGACTGATGATGTTTGGATCGATTTCAGATATCATCTAGCTCAGAGCTTGTCCTCTCACCAGCTTCATTGGTGTGATCTCCAGGTCATACTCTTGTAATACAGTAATCCATTTGGCTCTTTTTTCACCAGGTTCACTTTGCATCAGCAGCATCTTCACTGTTGCATCTGGTACCACAGCAATCACTTTGCTTCTCGGTATATAATGTCTGAATTTCTTTACTGCTCTGACTAATGCAAGTGCCTGTCTCTCAACATCTACATATCTCAACTCAGCATCCCTGAAAGGACAGCTCATGAAAGTAATTGGCTTCTCTTCTTTCTCTTCATTTCTTTGAGTTAACACTACTGCAGAAGTATGCTCTGAGGCAAACGAGTAGATGTAGAAATCTCTTGTATAATCTGGACTAATGAGGACAGGAGCATCTGAAATGGCCTTCTTTATATATTCAAAAGCAGCCTTGGCTTCTGGTGTCCACTCAATTTGTGCATCCTTTTTCAACATGGCATTTAGTGGTATGACAATTTCAGCAAAGCTGGTGATGAACTTCCTCACAAAATTTATCTTACCAAAGTAAGACTTAAGTTCCTTTTTGCTTCCTGGAAGTTGTAACTTCATAATAGACTCCACCCTGTCAGGATCGATGATAATTCCATCTTCTGTGATCAGGTGGCCTAGTAATTTTCCTGTTGTGACTCCGAATATGCACTTCTTAGGATTCAAAGATATTCCGTACTCTTCACATTTCTTCAGCACACTTCTGAGATCAGCAACATGATTTCCCCTTTCCTTAGAGAAAAATGTCAGGTCATCCATGTAGATGACTATACACTTTCCTATTAAGCCTCTGAAGGCTATGTCCATTGCTCACTGGAATGTAGCTCCAGCATTTATGAGTCCAAATGGCATACATCTATATGCAAATATCCCCCACTTTGTGGTGAAGGCAGTTTTCAATCTGTCAATTTTATCAATCATCACTTGGTTGTATCCTAAAAAACCATCTAAGAAGGACATCATTTTGGCTCCATTTACAATCTGTAAAACTTCATCTAAGGAGGGCAAAGGATAATTATCCTTTTCTGATGCTCTGTTCAGGTTCCTGAAATCTACACATAACCTGATGTCTCCTTTCTTCTTTCTAACTGGCACAAGATTTGCCACCCAAGTGGAGTGCCTTACAGGAAATATTATCTGGGCATTTAACAATTTCTTGACTTCTTCAAGGATGATTGGTTCAAGCAGGAATTGACTGGCCTCTGCTTCTATCTGAAAGGTTTTGCATCTGGCTTGAGAGGTATAGTATGAGTTATTACAGAAGTGTCATATGTCTTTAGCTCATCATAAGTCCATGCAATCACATGTATGTAATCTTTAAGGGCCTGAGTTATTCCTTCTAACTCTTCTTGTGTACAAACCTTACCCAATAAGACGTTTCTCTTGTCATCAGCTTGTCCAATATTCACTTGTGAATATTGACCTCCATCTTCCTTAGGCAGATCTTTATGTTTAAGCATATTATCTAGATCAAAAGCTCTTTCTAATTCAATCATACCTTTGGGAATTCTGTTGCTAGGCAACTCTAATATCTCATCTTCTTCCCAGACATGATCTTCCATACCATTCTCATCTATGATCTGAGCTTCAAATATGTCTCTATTTGATATGAAGTTTAGAATGTGCTGATCATCATCAAACACTTGGAGATTAGTCACATTGTCAGGTACTGAAGGCACTGACACCAATTCTACTAAAAATCTCTTTAGACCAGATATAGACAGTGGTTCCAATGTACTGGCAGCCTGGGCAAATGCATTTGCCCTCTGGTTCTGTTCTCTTGGTACGTGAATGATATTAAAGGCATCAAAGTCTTCAATCAGGTCCCACACACGATGTCTATAATTTGATAGTTTTCTGTAGTTACAGGAGTAAATTCCTCGTACTTGCCTCACAACTAGTTCTGAATCCCCAAAGAAATGCAGGATCCTCACTTTTTTCTTATGAGCAAACAACATTCCATGAATCAGAGCTTCATACTCTGCTACGTTGTTAGTATAGGGGAACTGTAGTCTGTAGGCCGCTAAGTAGGATTTTCTTGATGGATCAATGAGATCTATTCCTACCCCAGCACCTTGCTTAGATTTGGATCCATCAAACCTCAGGATCCAAGGTTTATCTTCAGCAGGAAATTTAGCTGAACTTTCTTTTCTCTTTGCAGCTCTGGCTGCTGCTTTGCCTGATATCCACTTTAACTTGGGGATGTCATCATCTTCAAGTTTCTTCTTTCCTTTATTTTGTGAGCCTGATGACTTTTCTGTTTTCTCTTCTATATCAACAAGAGGATGATGTTCAAGATTCATAGCTACATGCTTCTTCAAAATGTGTAAACATAGTGAGCAAGTTGTTTCAGAGTGAGGTGCCTCATGCAGCCTACACCAACCTTTAATTAACACCTCGTGGGAAGATTTATGCTGTCGTGTCATCTTCTCTATTTCTTTTACCAGAAATTCTTCAAACTTCGTCAGGTCACTACCTTTGTCTTCATCAGACAACTCATAATTTGGTTCCATGAAGCAATCGCTACCAGGGGTGATGTTTTCTTTTGTCACGTCATTCATCTGATTGGACACCAGGATCTCTTCTGCTTCCGGGATATGACCTTCATCATGATCTGTTAACTCTTCTGTTCCTGCAGAAGATAAATAAGAATTATTATCGTCATCATCATCAGATGTAGCACTCACCTCGAAATATGATGATGATGCCTCACTATACGTCTGCTCCAGTATCATCATGTCTAAGCATGGTTCACAAGTCTTTTCTGAGTGTGCTTCACTGTGTAATCTGCACCATCCATCAATTAAGATATCATTAGCAGGTATATTTAGTAATTGACAACATTTTACCTGAGTAGATAGATGCATCTCAAAATCTCTGAAGCGATTCATTTTATTTTCATTATCAGGATCATTATTAAGTTCTATAACTGGCCGGTCTTTATGATGATGATCATCATGATGATGATGAACATCAAGCATAAGGATTTCTTCTATTTTAACAGTCTACGGCCTAATGTAATAAACTCCAGGTTCTACGTTTACGTACATGATCTCATTCATTTTGTTGTACTCTATGATCATATGTTTCATCCTAGGTTCAGCATCGATCCTTATCTGATTAGGTATACCTTTCCATGGCAACCACATGTGACTGAAATCTGTGGACATATATCTGTTAAGCGTTTTGGACCAGTCTCTGCTAAGCAACATCCCATAAGTATCAGGTATGTCAACTACCTGGATGTCAATGTAATACTGGATCCTAGGATCATATGCTAGCTGCATGTGAATGTGAGTTAGTTCTCCTACTACACTTACTTCTGTCTTGTCCAGCTAAGTGACCTTCTTTAAGGATTTAGCAGGATGCAGTCCTAATGCGTTGCATATTGACAAAGGCATGACATTCATTGAGGCTTCGAAATCCACCAGACAGTTGTGCAAGTTTTTGCTGAACATCCTTATGGTGAGGAGGAACGGAGGTGATTCAGTTTTATCTCTATACAAGGTCATGTGGGAGGTTTCAGCGGCTTGGACTGTAGCTGACACTTTAGGCTTGATAATATTATCCTTAGCAGCATGATCTTTGCCATTGGATTGACTTGAAAGATGACTATCCTCTTTAGGAGCAGGATCATCTAGTGACTTCATGAATGCCTTTTTGATGGCAGGAGTTTTCAGTAACTCTGATAAGGACAGGCTGATCTTGATTTTCTTCATTTCATCAGCCAAATAGCTGACTAACTTGTCAGACTCCTGAGGTGCATTTACGACCTTTGTTACTGTGTTTTGAGGTGACAAGTACTGAGCATTCACCTTAGGGAATCCAGGGTTATTGTTAGCCTTAGGATCAGGAGGTGTGTTGAAGTTGTTTGGAGGCAAAGATGATGTCAATGGACCAGTAGATCTGTTGGCATTACTTCTCAAGTTATAATTGTGCTTACCAGGATATTGCTGTTGGTATGCATGTACTTCCTCATGCTCTCTTGTAGGTTCATTTTCATCCTCAAAAGGAAAAACATAATTTGTTTCGAAAGTTAAAGAAGATTCCTCACAGGTCTGATCATAACTCGGATGAGGCTGATTAGTGTACGTTTCTAGCACAAAAGCCGAATCATATCCACAAGGAACTATCTCATTTCCTTCTACCTGAGGTGGATTTCCGGAAGTGTTGGATACTTCAATCTGAAAGATGCTGGCAGCAATCCTAAATTGTGGACAATCTAATTCTGCATGTGCATTGGTATTGTGGATCCTACACCAATTGGTAAGGGCTGCCTCAGCAAGATTGACTCTAGTAGTCTGCTTAGCTTCACCCGGAGGCTGATTATCCAGGGGTGATGGTAATGAACCATTATTTGGCCTGGAGTTCCATATTCTGGGCTGTCTAGGTGGATTACTGTTGTTTCCACCATTATTGTTGAAGTTATTGTTGTTATATCCTCTGTCAGGGTAGTTTGGTCTGTCATTGGAATAATTCCTATTCTGACTTGACTGTGAATAAAAACCCTGATTTCTCAAATGTGTTACTTCTGTGGTGAGTTTTCTCAACTGAGCAGAAATTTCTTTGATTTCTTCCTTTTCCTCTTGGGCTTTGGCCACTACATTTTCGGTCTGAGGCTTGAAAAAAGAAGATCCATGGTTACTGTTGGATAGATCAGTACCCTGAGGTGTCTGAGCATGTGCAGGATATTGCAATGATTGGCCATTTCCATTAGGAGGAGGCATAATGCTCAATGGAGGTACTTGCAAAGGTGCAGGCATGACTGCTGGAGGTATCACTGCTCCATTTGGATATTGTGCAGGATACTGTGGTGAATACGGTGCAGGATACTGTGCAGGATATTGTGACTGTATGCCAGGCAAAGTAGGGAATACTATATTCAGAGTAGGAGCAAGTATCAACTGCTGATTTACTTTGATAGCTTCTTGAAAAGCTCCTGTCAATGTAGTGATCTCTGGATGTGTTCTCCTGATGAACATGGAAGTTAATGGATCCAGGGCTGAATAGTAAATACTCCTAGCAGCAGCATCAGTTACTACATATGGGGCAACTAGCTTGGACAACATTTTCTGGAACCTAGCATTGAAATTAGCAATAGGCTCATTCTCAAATCTTTTAATTGTAGCAAACATGTGATAATTCATAGATGGATCAATAGGGACCTTGAACTTGTCAAGAAAAGCTTTCTCTAAGACAGCCCATGAACCAACAGAGGATTGGCCCAGACTGATGAACTAATTATAAGCCTCTTCCCCTAAGGAAAAAGGAAACAAACTGTACACCACATCTTGATGTTCTATTCTAGCTCTGCAGCAAGCTTCTTTAAATGTCCTGATATGATCTTCAGCATCTTGATAGGGATGGTATTTTGGACAAAGTTTGTCTGGATTCTTTGGTAACTCATGATATGCATTAAAGGTCAGAGGTGACTCTGCTGCAAAGAAAGACAATGCAGCCTGAGGGGGCTGAATTGGTGGTGCAGCTGGCTAAGTTTGAACTCAAGGCACACCCTGAGGTTGAACAGAAGGTGTCGCGGATATACCAGAAGGTATTTGCAAACCAACAGGAGTTACAGGAGGAGGTCCTGGTGAAGCTCTAGACGCACTAGACCCTGGAGTATGATGAATGTCTATAGTTCTATGTCTGAAACCTCTAACAGGTAATTCTTCAAAAATTTCACTAGGTCTAGACCTGGTATTTATCCTGTGAGCCAGGATTTCTTGAATTGGAGGCAAATTGGCTGAAACTTTGCAAATATTGGCTGGATTCCACCAGATGAGGTGATATTTGCGGTCAGATGGCAAATCAGACTGGATATTTACGAAATATTTGCGAAGATACTGCAAATATGACAGGATATTGGGGTATCTTGGACCGTAGCACGAGATCTAAAGTGCCTAAGGCCTAAATTCTGCAAGACTTGAACAAATTTACGTATCTTTGGCCAATATTTAGTGAATTCAGGAAGATCTACTGTAAAGCTTGCAATATTTATGTGAGATCTAGAAATCTTTACATAGAATGAACGTGTACAAACTCTTCACAGTAAATATTTACGTAATTTACTGAAATTCACAGGCGATCTGAGGTTACCTTACTCTATGCGTCATCAAACCTTGAAAATAATGATGATGAGCGTGGTTTTCTGGACTGGCCCTCCTTCTAGCGCCAATTTATGTTGGTCATGATGTTAGTCACAAACAAACATAGAATAAAAGTACACATTAACCTTTATTCATCTTGAAAGATACAGTGAATTCAGAGAATTCATGATCCCAAGTCTCCGGTGATTAGGTCTTAATCGACTGACGTTACTCAGTAGTTAATGTGAATTGTTGTTTCTATTTTGGGGCCTTACGTGAAATTGCGCCATCATCATGACATTCCTGTAGAAATTCTTTACAGAGAAGTCATATTATGCAGTTATTAGATGAAAAGAAGTAAAATACCTCAATCTTTGTATGATATTTTTGATTGTGTATGCTTAGTGTTCAAATATGCTAAATATTTGCTATTATCTACGATGTGTCTGCATATTTGCGTTATTTGCTTAAGATTATCAATTATTTGCAATTGTGATGGTGAGATGTTCTAAAATTGAAAGAAATTAAAGGAATACTTCTAATTATGTTGAACCTTTAGCTTTTGATCCACATACATGCTTGATACTGTCATGAGGAGAAGAAATCAAACCATATGTTCACCAGGACATTCCACAGCTAGATACAGTTGATGCAAACTTCAGAGGATAATGAACGAAAGCAATACATGCAACATGATGAGCACTCCAAGGGACGCAGCTAATCAAAGCACATATCCAAAATTCAAACACAGATTACTCAAGATTTACGAAGGTTTGTAACCAAAATACTGTTCTCTTCCATTAAGTATGCAAAAGACATGTACATATACAGCAGCTTTGAAATGAGCCCTGAATATTTCAGCAAACAAATTTCAATTAAGTTTCGAATGAAAATAACAAGGCATTCCACCACCTTTTATAGAATAAGGTGAGGAATCCGTTACAAAAGATCTACGGATCTGATATGCCAATACAAATCAACGGTCATCATTCCATGACTTGTCAATTCATACCAAATGGCACAAGTTGCCAGCTGGCAACTATCTATATTGCATATGCAAAATATTCCCCTTCATGATGTATCTCCATCATGTTCTTTAGCTGATTCATGCGGGTCATCATCATGTGCATCACTTCCTGAACCTTCGCTATCCTGATGATGATGCTGCTGCATATGGGGTTGCATGCTGCTCTGGATCTGTTCATATGACTGCACAACCTGATCTATTCCTCCGCCATCTTGAGTCTTTGCCTTGATAATGGCATGCTTATGTGCTTCATACTTATCCCTGCTATTATCCAGCTTATTTTCCCTGTCCTGCAATGTCTCATTGTAGGTCTCCATCTTGACCTTGATCCTCATCACCTTATTTATAATCTCCTCTGTCAAGTGGATGAGTGGACCATCATCTTCCATTTGGAAGTTACTGCGCAAAGCCTTAAGGGTAGAGTTTTCATCTTGATTCTCTATTTTTCCCTCTACTTTGCCTTCTAGTGTTTCTAGCATGTCTGCCTCAATGCCCATTAAATCACATAGCCTCATGCTGATCTCCCTCAGCTTATTATTGCATCTCTAGAGGACTCCGCATTCAAACTATACATCTTTGCACCAGATATCCACTAATAATGCAGTATTATTATTCAATACCTGCTTACTGATAAGCAGTTGTGGGTTTATCTTCCTTATGTCTCCCAACAGGCTGAGGACTTTCTCCAGTTTATAAGACCTTTTCCCGATCTGCATCTGCAATTTGTCCACCTTGGTTTTGGAGTCACTTAATATGCTCCACCTCTTCAAAGAACCCTTCATTATTTCTATAGCATCATCCAATGTGGATGACATCCATTTCCTTATTACAGAAGCCTCATGTTTCATGAGGTCCAATTTATTTACTTCCTCCTGAGAAATGGCAGTCAATGGGACTGCAGCTTCACTTGTAGTATCATCAGGATTGGTTAAGCCTTTAATGTATGCATGCAACTGAGCAATGTGCTCTTTATGTTGCTTATTTTTCTCCTTCTCTCTTTTCACTTTCTAAATTAGAGAGTCAATGATATCCTTACCTTCTTGACCTTCCTCGTCCTCGTTAGCAAAACCTAAATCAACTGTACTGATCTGAAATTCATCGACAGTGATTTTACCTTTTTCCTTCTCCACCGCAGGTACAGCAATTTGTACGGTCCTTCTCCCTGTCGCCGGATCTCTTTTGATGGCCGATGTCATCCTGGCCTTCCTCTTGGGTTTCATTATATCCACGGAGAATAGGGTGGAGACGTCAAACTCTTGAATTTCAATCTCCTCCTCAACATTTACCTCCTTTTCTAATCATGGAGGTACCTGATCATGCTTTTCAGCATCATGATGCTGTTCACCCCTATCTCCCGTTTCTATCACCAAGTGTTGTGGAGATGGTGATTTTTCCTTTTCTCTCTCTTGATGCTCACCTTGCTGCTGATCCTGTGGTGCCTCCTCCTGTTGAGGAACTTCCTTTTCTGGGGGAGCATCTTCTCAGTGTGGGGAACCCTGCGGTGTACCTATATGTAGATCATGATGATCATGATCTTTCTCCATCATTTCTTCACCTGTTCCCAGTTCTTCTCCTTGTGGAGGTTGATCATCCTCCTTTTGTTTCTCTATTTCTGGTGGTATGTCCACCGTACCTGATATCGTAGGATCTGCCCGAGGTGATGGCATCTGTTCTGCGGCTGCTACTTGTTCTGTGCCTGCACTATCCACCTCTTGTGCCTTAGTAGCTAGATCCTCTATTTCTTCCTTCTTCTCATCAGCCTTTATTTCTTGGATCTCCACTATAGCAGGTCCTGCTGATGTATCTTGTGGGCTTTGCTGGCCTGATTCAAGAGTATGACCTTCTGCTTCTGTCATCTCTATCTCTTTTGTTAGGTGGCCCTTATCAGGTGATCCTGCTAGCTTCTCAGGACTTGCATCCTGTTTCTCTGCCAAGTCTACCACTACAGGGCTTGTCACCTCAGCGATCAGTGTGTCCAGCCCTATGTCCTGAGCTACCTGCTCTGGGCTCTTTTCTGGTTCCGGGCTCTTTTCTCGCTCCGCTTCTACTTGTTTCATCTCCTCAAGCACTGATTAGACAGATGGAGGCTTGTGAGGAGTCATGCTGATGCCAGCAGCCAGTGTTTCCATCTTCTGTGTAGACACATCCTGCACAACCTCATCATCAGATAGGTTGATTGTCTCGTCTAGCGAGACATGCCTTTCTGCTTGTGTCTGAGATGCTTCCTTTTGTTGCTCTTCAGCAAGTTCAGTTTTGAACTTGACATTGGTAGGAAGTGGAACATTATGCTGAAGTTCCTTCTGCACTTCACTACCTGCCCCTTGTAATTGTGCTGGGGGTTGACTTATCTCACCTCTCATGGAGGTTCTTGGTTTCTTAGGTGTGGTGGGAACCAACACCTGCGGAGCTCTCCTCTTTCTTCTTATTATTAGTGGAGCTTCCTCCTCTTCTTCAGGCTCCTCCTCCATGAGGATAGCTTTGCCTGGTTGTTTGGATGACTGACCCACTTCTTGGGTCTCTGTGATTCCAGCCTCTGCTGTTTTGGTTTTCTTGGGCTTTGGAGGAGAATCTGATTCTGATCTTGATTTGGCTGCCTCCTCTACTGTGAATACTGCCCTTTCAATTATGACCCCTTTGGGTCCCTTTTCCAACTTCTTGCCCCTTGGGGCCCTTTTGCTAGGCTGCTATGGTGGAGGGATCCTCTCTCCCTTAGTCTTCCTCTTCTCCAGCAGGAAGTCGTCATATTCATTTGCAGGGATGTCTTGTCCCTTCTTCTTGTTGTCCATCGTGATGGCAACACCCTTCTTCTTCAATGCCTCTACCTGTGCATCTACCCAAGCTTGGGTCAAGTGTATGGTTCTGGCAAAGAATGGGTCTAAGGACATATCCTCCTGCATGGTAAGGTCAGGTGCAGAGATGGTATCATTGTAAATCTTCTTCTGCTCATATTCGTCTGCCATTATCCTGCCGTCATCACTCTTCAGCTGCTGAGGAAGGGATATGCAATCAAATGTTCTGATCTGGTTCAGAGTCAACCTCTGATACCTCCTTCTCCTGGCTTCTGCCTCATCTTCGCAGTCAGCCCAAAAATCTTCTAGGTGCCTCTGGTGAACAGGCTTTCCTAGAATCTTCTATATTCGGCCGTAAGGATCATATGGTCTGCTTATTGGAAAACGCTGTAAATTCATCTTATTCAGGGTGACCATCACCTTCTTTATATTGTCAGAGTCAGGGCACATGTAGTTGCCAATGCTGACTGGGAACAAAATTGGTGGCAGCTTCTTGGCATCCTTATACATCTGTATCATGGTGGAGCCCTGCCTGATGAATTCCATTAACACTACTGCATCTGTAGGATATCTTGGCAGCATCAGGGGATGTCCTTCAAAACCTTCTATCCTGATATAGGAAAAGGTGGCAAATTGTATGTACCATGCCCCATGCCTGTATACTGCCTCTTGAGCCTCCATGCTCAGTCTTTTAGTTCTGTCATCTTCCATGGTCCTTACCAGATGCATAGAGAATGCATCATTGACCAGTTTGTAGTCTTTGATATAGTTGGTTCTTTGCAGCTGGGGATGATGATCCCAGATATATGCTACATTTGTGCCCGTCAGTTTTCCATCTGTGACTAAGGCATCAAAGGTGCCTCTATAAGCACAGGAATACACTATATAAGATGTCATGTAGAATGTACAATCTGAACCTCCCAGGTTCATCAGCTGCTCATGCAGAGCATTGCTTATTATTTGGCCCCACAGTGGCTTGATGTTTGCATACAGACACATCATTATGATTCCGTACATCCAATCTCTAAATTCACCAGTATCAGGCTGGCCAGTCACCCTGTTCAGAAGGGCAATCACGTACTGATACTCCTCATTGAAGTCAAACTTGAACATGTGCACGGGGAGCTTGGCCGCCGCATTGTATGTGCTGTTCTCGGCCCGCCAAGCATACATGTTCTTTCTGGCCACCTTCTTGTTGGCCTCGTATTCTGTTTCAGACTTCTTCAAGTCTACACTCTTTACCTTACTGCCCATTGGTAGTCCAAATGTCTGGGAGAGACCTTTGATGGATAGGTCTGCATACACTCTCCCATGCTTCACCACCTGCCTCGTCTGAGGGTTATAATTCCGGGCACACTCAATGACTAGCTCCGGAGACTCCATGGAGTATGGGAAGCCAGCAGCGTTCCACATACCCGATACAAACACTGCGTCCAATACCGGACTCTTGTCATGTCCATCATTTAGCTTGGCTAACCAGGCTTCCAGGTTAGTAATCCCCTGATGGGTGTCTGTAATTGCCCCATATTTGAGCAGGACCCCTCTCTGAAAAGAGAACATAGGCCTGCTGAATTCCTCCTGATTCTTGACTAAGCATTTTTCAGCCATGGGTACTTGCAATTAACAACATTTCTTCTCACAACAGGGATATGCATGCATACATATTGCAAATATCATGCCTATTGCATCAATTTCACATTACTTACTTATATGGATACATAACCAAAACTTTCAACATCATTTAGAAATAACATGATGAGGGTTTCAGTTCACTTACCTGGTTATGCAGATTTTCCTTTATACCAGTATATCGTCAAGACGCTCTTAATTCAACTGCTGATCACTTCCTTCCCTCTATCTGTGAACTAGAATTGCGCAACGGTAGCTGTTATGCGGGTATGGAGGCTAGTGCTCTGTAAAATAATTTTAACGTAGGTAAACATAACAATGGTGGTTGAATTACCTTTTAACCTCGCAGTTAGGGTAAATTTAGGGCACTCTGACAAGTTAGATTGCAATCTTTGATCATTTGTGCGAAAACTCAGGATCTCGCCAGATGTTTCGTTGGGTTCCGGGGTCGGCAGGAATCACCTACCCTATCTGCGGGCATTTAATGATAATGGCGGCAAAGGGAGCAGGGGGATATCCATATGACGGGATATCATGAGGGCAAGATGATATTTCACAAATATCGGGTTGAGTTTCGATATCATCCTCCCTAGCATTGAAATTATTATCGCGACAAGATTCAGGTGACGATGCACCCTTTGTTTACGTTTTAGCACATCAGGAGGATATTTCAGTTTATCGGGTGATGTTTCAAAATAAAATGATGATGATGAGCCAAGCTTGCTCATCTTCCTTTCTGAATATCAGGATGACGTCATCATGATATTCATTCTTTGTATCGGAAATGCTTCATGACGTCATCGTCATATTGGGCGAACATGATCATGTTTACAAAATATCCTGTTGAAATGTAAATATGATGATGATGTCATCAGGATGTTTGTTTCTTCGTTTATTGTATTCGGATGATGTCATCAGGATGTTTGTTAAGGGTGATATTTCGCGTCAGGATGATATTAACGAATATCAGGTTACTTTTCAAAACATGATGTTCGCGATACAAAAGATCGCCTGACGGGGAAGACTTACTACCATTTAAAGTTGACGTCCAGATATTTGAGCCGCAGGATATATTAGGGGATGCTCGAATATGATGATGATCTTTAAAACATGACTGAGGCTATAAAATATGACCCCCCTTGCGAATATCCAGTTTGACCAAGACTTTGACTGTTCATAACTCTCACATCCTGATGAATATCAGGGTGATGTAAAAGGCAAACCTGCATGAAATTTAATGTTCTTTCAGAATATGAGGTCACAGATATGAAATATGAATTTTGACAAACTAACCTCATATTGGGGACTTACCTCATCCTGACTCATCGTGATGATGCACTTGACTGATTTTTACCAAACCGCCAGAAATCAAGAAACACAAACCAAGCCAAAAGAAGTTGGGTCCCTGTTTTGCCAAGTCAAAATGGGGCATGTTATGTAACCACACAATAGGACCCCTCATCCATACTGTCCACATCATCACCCACTCCACAAGTCATCATCAATCCCTCACAAGCTTCCACCTCATCTTCCACCCCTACAGCTCAAAAGGTCAAGATCATAGACAAAGGGTGTGGTGAATATGGGCTTCACAATGCCTTCCATGTGGGACATTTACCATTGTCCCCCCACTCTCATGGTCATCATCTTTAGAAGAAGGAACAAGAACAATAATGCAGGATCAACGATAAAATTCCCTTTGTACTAGAATAAGTCTCTAGAGAAGAGGAAGCTGAAGAAACAACTTTGAGTTATTGGCTATACAGTGATGAAACCACCCCAGCACCTGTAAATATGTAATACTTCAAAGAAAAATGAATTGTACCATTTCAAATTTGTATCAAAATGCCTTAACATGGAATGAGACTTAGTGCTGATGAACAAGGTGGTACAGAACCCATCTTGGTTGATCTTACATCTCCCAAGAAATATGCTCAATACTTCAGTTTAGGATATGCTCCACCGACTGTGACAATCCATGGACTCGCTAAAACTTTGATAATGGTAATGGAATCCTCTTCTAGTGTTGAAAACATCACCTCAAGTGTCATCATAGCTTCATGTGAAGATCTTGATCTTTCATGCATCTTCTCTGATAACACCATCTTTAGTATTGACCTTCCCCTCATTCATCCCAAACTCATTGCTTGGGATTATCAAGGACCCCGCCTCTTGACATGTTTCCACATGATGAGGCTCTCTCAGCATTCCTAGAACTCCACGACACCTCACAATATGACATATGCTAGCACTCTCATGCTTACTTTGGGGAAGAGGAGATCCTTAGACCAAAAAAGCCAAAATAAAAAAATAGAAAATCGTCCCTTGGTGAAAACCTCTCTGAGGTACTTTTGGAGAAAAAAGAGAAAACTAAAGACATATCTCCTTATGAAAACCTCCTCGAGGCGCTAGAAGATGACGATCTCCATCTTCCCCCATACCATCTTACTAGCAAGAGCATTCCAATATTATGATCCAAGGTACCCAAGAAATCAACCTCGGCACGCAAGAATTTCCCAAGCTTACACACCTATCAGAAAGTCTCGGTACTGAAGAAAAATCCAACCTCTCCATGGTGCTTCATGAAGCATCTGATGTGTTTGCTTGGTCTTATGCCGACATTCTAGGATTGGATCCATCCTTGGTTGTTCACCATCTTGTGGTACATCCCGATGCAAGACTTGTTAAGAAAAACTTCATAAGATGCACCCTCAAGTTGCCTTACTCATCAAAGAATAATTGCAAAAATTATTAGATGTCAGCTTTATCCACCCTATTGACTATCTAGAATGGGTCTCCAACATTGTTTCAGTTGCTAAGAAAACCAGGGAATCCATTGTTGCATGGAATTCCAAGACCTTAACAAAGCATGTCCGAAAGATGATTTTCTACTCCCCAACATTGACATAATTGTAGATCTCACAGTAGGACATGAGATGCTCTCCCTCATGGATGGCTTCTTTGGGTACAACCAAATTAGAATCACCCTGAAGATTAGCACAAAATTAGTTTTACTTGTCTCGGGGTACGTATTCCTGGCAAGTCATGCCCTTTGGTCTAAAGAATGCTGGGGCAACCTATCAACATGTAATGACTACCATCTTCCATGACATGATACAAAAGATAATGGAAAATTATGTAGATGATCTCCTAGGGAAGTCTACAACAAGGGAAGAACTTCCTAAGGTCTTGCAACTGATCTTTGTATGGCTCAGAGAGTACAAGCTTCACGTCAACCCCAAGAAATGTGTCTTAGCATAACATCAGGAAAACTCTTGGGGTTCATTGTTTCTTGTAGGGGAATCGAGGTAGACCCCACTAAAGTCACTACAATAATAGAAATATGTCCTCCTAAGACACTCAAACAACTCCAAAGTCTCCAAGGCAAACCATAGGCTATATGTAGGTTCATTTCTCAACTTGCAGACAAATGTCATCCCTTCACCCATTTGCTTTGCAAAGATGTACACTTCAAATGGGACCAAAATTGTCAACATTTGATCGCATCAAGGAATATCTAGTTTCACCACCGGTCGTAATGGCACCTATCCCTAGAAGGCCCTTATTATTGTAGATATCAACAATTTTAGTCATGTTGGGGGCACTTTTAGCATAATAGGATGATGCTGGTTGAGAATGGGCTATATACTATATCAGTAGGACCCTAGTCAGCTATGAGCTTAACTACACCCCCATGGAATGCACATATCTAGTTGTCATTTTCTATTCCCAAAAGTTATGACACTACATGCTGAGTCATTCTATCAAGATCATCTCTAAAGTCGACCCTCTCAAGTACCTACTTTCTAGGACCACACTTACGAGAAGAATGGAAAAATGGGTTATGTTGTTGAGTGAATTTGACATTGAATATGTTGACCGATGAGCAATCAAAGGACAAGTTGTAGAGTATCAGTTGGTCGAAGCACCCCTCATAGATTATCAACCACTATCCATTGATTTCCCAGATGAGTCCATCTTAACCATGACAAAATCAACAAAATGGAAATTATACTTTGATGGATCCTTCACCAATCATGGTTTAGGGTCCGACATACTATTGGTAACTCCACAAGGTGACTATATACCCAAAGCATATAGGCTTGCTTTCCCATGCACGAACAATGTGGCTGAGTATAAATCTTTGATCATTGGTCTCAAAGTAACTATACAATGGAATATCTTGCAGCCACAGGTCTATGGAGACTCCCAATTGATCATCAAACAAGTAAATGATGAATTTCTCACCAAGGACGACAAACTAGTACCATATAAGCACATGGTTGATGAATTTAAACTATTCTTTTTCTACATACAATTTGAACAGGTACCTCACCTTCACAACAAAGAAGTTGATGTCATGGCTACTATTGGTTCCCTTTTGGATATGCTTCATTACAACCATCAACGTGAGTTTCTTGTGGAACAACTCCTAATACTAGCATATCGTGTCACTAAGTCAGAATTCATTTGTGAGATTGTTGGTCTGGATAATACTTGGTATCATGCCATCTATACCTACCTCCAACATCACACTTTCCCGCCTGAATCCACCCGTAAACAACAAAGATCCCTCATTCACCAAGCCACTCACTACACTATCCTTGCCAACACCCTCTATTGTCAAAGCTATGATGGCACTCTTCTTCAATGTTTAAACATGGAAGAAGCTTCCCTTGCCTTACATGAAGTCCATGCAGGTATCTGCAGAGCACACACAAGTGGTATTGTTCTAGCCAAGAAGCTCTTGGGTACTGGATATTATTGGCCTACTATGGAACATGATGCATGTGAGTATGTGAAGAAGTGTAAGCCCTATCAGCAACATGGAGATCTCATTCATGTTCCCTCTTAGGCATTGAAACCTATCCCCACACCATGGCCTTTCTCTCAGTGGGGCCTAGATCTCATTGGAAAAATTGACCCATCCTCTTCTGACGGACACAAATTCATCATCACTGCCACTGAATACTTCACTAAGTGGGTCAAAACCCTTCCTCTCACTTTCACACCAAATCACCAAGTTCATCCTATACCATATCATCTGTCGTTATGGTATCCCATCTGCCATTGTCACCGACAATGGTAAACCTTTCAAAAACCATGATGTTCAGGATCTTTGTGAATAATTCCACATCCAACATCATTAGTCCAGTTCATATTATCCCCAAGGCAACAGTCAGGTTGAGGTAACTAACAAAACCTTACTCAAAATCCTCAAGAAAGTTGTCAACAAGAAAATCCAAGCTAGAGAGTTTGCAGTAGGAGACCTAGTCCTAAAAAAAATCAAAGGAATCTATCAGAGTGAGAAAAGAAAGGGAAGTTTGAGCCTAATTGGCTAGGACCCTACATTGTCACTACAAAGTATGGCTCTAGAGCATACCACTTTTCCACCCTTGAAGGAGAAGAGCTTGATGAGCCCATGAACATCATCCATCTGAAGTGGTTCTATAGTTAGTCCGCTGAGTACCCTATGTCAAAAATACAAAAAAAAATCAAAAAAATAGTAAAGAGAAATAATCTATCGTATGGTGAAAACTACTCCTTGTGGCACCTTGGATAAGTATCATGATGAAAACCTGCTTATAGATGTCATGTGTAGGTTCAACCTAGATCTATTGTTCAAACCACCTTCTCATCATCATCTGCACTATCTAGCATATCCCATGATCCCCTCATCTGAGCTTCAGAACAAATCCCTCATCTAAGCTTCCATTATCCATCATTCCCAAAATATCTTCCATATCCCAAAATAGCTTTCCAAGCCATTGACATACATCTCGTGGTCTCTATAGATATCATGACTTTCTAACTCACTTGATTCCCTTCATCCATCCACAACCTTGGTTCCTTTAGTAGTTTTTCTTAGACATCATGTCTTTAAGCTACCATTTCACCACACCAACACCATCCCCACCATGGTTTTTCTTCCATGGTATAGTCGAAAAACTGACATTCAACACTGTCAACCAACACTTCTTCCAATCACATGAACTAACCCCTATCCTTACATCATCAAGCCTCCTAGAACTACATATCATCATCACCTGCATTGTAATGTGCCTTGATCTAGTGGATATAGGGTATGTAGGCAGTCTGAAATACAAAGGAAGTATCTAGTATGCAAGTACATATGATGCACCCTTCCAACCCATTTGGATGGTCCCACTTTCTTGAGCTTGTTGATTGCATTTGATCTACAAATAATACAATCGCTAGGCATCATATCAAAGCATAAAAATCCCACGAAAAATCTTTCACCAACAGATTGTCTTTTCCATAACTAGCGGCCTATGTCCCCCTGCCTATCCTTAGTTTATCATAATCCATCATCGATTTTTGTCCTAGGATGCATCCTTCCTATAATGGGAAGAATCACCAATCCTCCATCCACCCTCTAGCAAGAGATACAATGGCTAGTGTTTTGGATTAGTTTGTCTTTTGGTCTTTGATTTTTATCTTGTGCTTCATTCTTGGATCACTTCAAAGTTGTCTTGAACTCATTATATCATGGCATGTGGCAAAAAATATAGAATGGGGCATAGTCATTACTTTCGTATGCCGTGCTTGTGGGAAGTTCTCATTACTCCAATGTAGTATTCATATCTTGTGAATTGTAGGGTCAGTTCTAGCATATCATCCCCCTTTTGCATCTAATGTTCCTCATATCTTTGGTGTGCTAAGGGTTTATGCCTCGAACCCCCCTCATTTGTCTAGACAGGGTTGTACTATTATGGGCATGCATGGGTTCATCCTATTGTTTGTAGTGTCAAGTCCTATGCATGGATGCCTTGCCACCTTGGTTCCACATACCCTGGTGCATAAAATCCCATGCTATATCAATAGTAGCACTCAATTGTTTTTAGCAAAATGTCTCAATATGATGTCGTCCCTTTATTTTACACATTTACATCTACCCTCATCACCCCATCCCATTACTTTTGCTTCAAGATTCATCAACACACATTTCTATTATCCCCTACTTTCTACTATCCAATCCCCCCTACCATCCTATGAACATTTTTAGGGACCTATTTGCTTATCATGATCACTCATATCACATTCCTGACCCCTGCACATCCATCCTCACGCATCACCCTACATCACAAGCATGTTAGTCCAACTATAATCGTCCAACATCTCAATATCATAAACATCACATATCATCTAGCCATAATATGTACAACCATAACCATAGATCATCATGCATCACAAACATGTTAGCATCACTCATTCATACACCATCATATAACATAATATACACACATTTGCATCATATATAATCCACACATACATCCATCATAACACATATACATGCTCCATCCTACATCTAAACACAAGTCAAATCATAACATCTCACATCACAACCATCATAAGTACATACATATAAAATAACCTCCCATCATTTAATCCATCATATAAAATACATCAAATATCCATCACACATACATATCATATATATATATATATATATGCATCCATCAATAACACATAGTACATCGATCCAACAATCTGTCTCATATATATATCAAAAGGTGATCATGATACAAAAATGTGGTCCTTAGACCTATCAAAACATAATACATATATACATCAAGCTCCTAGGTGGAGCTATCCCTACTTTAACCCCCATCTTTAGCTTGCCCCTGTAACTGAGTTACCTATGCTTGTAACTGGTGTATCTACACCTATGCCCTAGCCAGCTCTACTCTATCATCCCCACCAGTACCAACTCCATCACCTCCTCCACATCCTCCTCCTCATCCTCATCCTCCTCCTCATCATCCTCCTCATCATCATCCTCCTCATCAGTTGCTGCCTCACGTAGGTGCCACTATACCAAAGTGGGCGCCACTATACCAAGGTGGGTGCCACTTTAGCAAAATAACCTTTTCCCAAGTGGGTGCCACTATACCAAAGTGAGCAGCACTATACCAAAGTGGGCACCACTATACCAAGGTGTGTGCCACTTTAGAAAAAGAACCCTTTCCCAAGTGGGCGCCACTATACCAAGGTTGGTGCCACTTTAGCAAAAGAACCCTTTCCCAAGTGGGTGCCACTATGCCAAAATAGGCACCACTATACCAAGGTGGGTG
Source organism: Cunninghamia lanceolata (assembly GCA_027924645.1). Lineage (NCBI taxonomy): Eukaryota > Viridiplantae > Streptophyta > Pinopsida > Cupressales > Cupressaceae > Cunninghamia > Cunninghamia lanceolata. The sequence goes on along the minus strand of BSBN01000976.1, from coordinate 5,163,654 downwards.
CCACTTAAGCAAAATAACCCTTTTCCAAGTGGGCGCCACTATACCAAGGTGGGTGCCACTTTAGCAAAAGAACTCTTTCCCAAGTAGGTGCCACTATACCAAGGTGGGCATCACTTTAGAAAAAGAACCCTTTCCCAAATGAGCACCACTATACCAAAGTGGGTGCCACTATACCAAAATGTGTACCATTCTCCTAAAATGGGTGCCACTATACCAAATGGGCCCCTTTTAACCTATATATCTCCCAACCCTAAATTTTCCTCTTCCCACCATGTTTTCTTTAGTCTCGAGCTCCCTTTTTCCATCTTCTATGTCGCTTTTCTACCTTTTTCAAGTGATCATCAAAAAAAATTATTTTTTTCGCCAATCTCTTGAGGGGGCATCAGCTGGTTACCTATTTCCCTTCTACTCACCCACCAGGGCATATTTATCAAAAAAATTATATTCTTTAATATCTCGCCAACTGCGACAACTATGACACCATATCAAAGAGGGGCAAAATGTAGACGTCTGAAAATGGTCACAACCACTTTCATCCACCTACGCAATCCAACCCTAGTTCACCTGCATCATTCTATTCGATCCATATATTAATTAAATAATTTTTAATTATTTAATTAATTTATCCTGCACCTTTCCCCTTCACAAACATCAAATTCTCCTACTATAGTTCATAAATCATATTTCAAAAAATTAAATAAATTATCACATTTATTTAATTCTTATTTTGTTCACTTTTGATGACCTTTTGTAATCATCATTATTTTCTTCTAAGCCATGTGCACATGAATTAATTTTAATTAATTCATCATTACAAACCCCCATGTTTCTAGAAGTCCACTTGTTAGCTTATGTACATGCATGTACATGACAAGTGGTACTTTGGAAGCATGGCCAAATCTTCCAAAAATGTACATTTGTCTTATTTCTTCCACCCCACTCCATGTCTCACTGTTCATACAAATTTAAAATTACATGTGGCACTATTTGAGCACTATTCATCTAATTTTTTATTACACTTGTCCTCTCCATCCAATTTAAAATTCTTTACTAAATCCAAGCCTTACATTTTCATAAATGAATCCTTACATGTCATACACCTACCCAATCCTAGCCATCCATCCATTCAAACTTACAATCTCATACATTGATCATCCCTTGAATCTTGGAGCAAAATTCTCATCCAATCTTAGCTTGCCATTTGTCCAATTATCCTTGCTTGATAATCCTCAAGCAATCTTAACCATTGATCTTCCAAATTGATCCTAGCCCTCCACTTCCATCCCCAAAAATCTATAAATTGAGGTCTCCACCTCCCATTTTTCATAAGCCATCATATGCAAAGTCATTCTACCAGATTGAGTGCTCACAATCATCTAGATTATTGCAATATGAAGCTAGCATAGTGTAGTTTCATTTCCATATAGAGCAAATCATCATTAGTATCCTTAGCTGGGGTACATTAGGTGTTTAGAAGCATATTAGTGATTTAGCTCAATCTTGAGGTCCCTTGGGCTTGGGATTGGGTGCAATTTAGGATAGTTTGTACTCATTTTAGGATCCCATATCTTAGGTAGACAATACTAATGCAAAGATTTCCATGAAGATGCCATCTTGAAATGTCTTGTAACATTAATGTCCAATGAAATCTAGGGAGACAATTCATGCAAAGTTTTATGATGAATAAGGTACCTTAGATGTGTGGCTTTTTCACTCCTAAACACTTGTTTGAGGAGAAGGGATAAAATGACACACAAAGTCCACAACAAACACAATGGATAGGAGGAAATTAGTGCAACACAGCAAGGCCCAATTAATGATTTTATATATTTAGATTGCTTGTGCACCTAAAATGTTCACTTTTTTCACCTTTTTCAATGTAAATCACTAAAAGGAGAGGTGTTGTGAAGAAATTAAAGAGGGACAGTGAATAATAAGCTCAATATCAATCCAATAATGCAACAATATCCTTCACAACATGCCTATAATGCAATTCTAGAGAGATGACAAGGCAAAATCTAGTGAAAATGCAAGTTTATCAAACCCTAGACAAGAATTTTTGCAAAAAGGACACCATGATGCAACACTACAATTAGAAATTAGTCCTAAATGAGTGTTTGAAAAGAGTAGTAAAATATGAAACAAGATTTTAACTACAAACCCTAGCTAATGCAAGAACTAGGTTTTTATGAAAAATGCACAATTTCAAGCAATTTTTGAGAATTTAAGCATAAAAATGCAATGCAAGTGTTTAAAGTAATGATGAATTTCTGTAATTTAAATCAAATCTAATGAAATATCAATAATTAAATGAAATTAATGCAAATTATGCCAAAATGCAAGCCTTAGATGCCAATTTTTTACAAAATTTAAATTTTTTTATTTTTTCAATTTTCAAATGCTTGATAAGATGAACAAATGCAAATCTAGAGTACAACACTCAACAAGGTGCAAAATTCAAATAAACATGGGTTCACCAAAATGTTTTATAGGAAAAGAGAGAAAAGTGACGAAAGGGTTAAATCTTCCTTTCACTACAAACATTCAAGGACATCCAACTGAGTTGAATCACAACTCTTGCAAGAGGATTCACCTATAGATTAATGGTCAAGTTGAATGATGTGGAAATTTAGAAATTGTCAATTAATGTATTAATTTAATGCTGAAATACCTTAAAACCCTAATTATGCAAAACAGTAAGTAAACTGATGAATTACGACAAATGCTCACAGACTAAGTAGATAGAGATCAATTACTGACCATTTTTTGAAGTTTGTGATGTGAAATGTTTAGGGACAATGCCTAAGGTGCCCAAGTCCAAGGTATAGTTTTATTCAGGGAATATGGGGATCCTTCTGGCACTGATAATCACTATTTTGTCTATTCTTGTCGCAGGAGATGCAGAGGACACTACTCTAGGCACCCTAGTCCAAGGTAGGTTGATCTTTAGGACGTCAGAGCTTCTTTAGATGTAGATTGTCACTGTCATAGAGATTCTTGTGTCTACAAACTCAGAGGACATTGCCCTGGGCGCCCATGTCTTGAAAGTGCTCCAAACTACTTCTTTCTATCGGATCCAGAATCCTTATCTTCTGCAACCTTCCTATGCAACTCCACTCTGCAAAATCTAATACATGTAACCTACAATCACAAGGAGTGTGGTTGGGGGTTGTGGTGTTTAGAGGCTTGCCTTGAAGTCAAGCCCCGGAAGGACATTCAAGTCTTCTAAACACCATTGTTAGATAAAGAGTATGTATCCCTATGGGATAGAGGCAAAAACAAATTGATAAATGACTCAAACACAAATAGATATCACCTCGGAGGTGTAGATCTCACATAGATGAAGATTATTCAACACATGAGAAGATGAAGCCAACTCTACAATCATAAACACAATAACAATGCTCTGCTTTGCAAGAATGAATATCTTGAATACTCTAAAATCATAAGTTTGCCAAAAGTTCACAATCATCTTCTAATTTTCAAATGAAACCCTAAACATGCTTATATATGTAACTAACACATTCCTGCTAATAATTTCATAATTCAAACTTAAGATGTTAGCAACAAAACCTTCTAACGATCACATAACCGACATTCAAATTTGAGACATGCCTGAAATAGGGTAGGACAAGGGTGTGAATGCCTGTGTCCATAGGTCCTATTTGAAGGCAGGACTAAGTGCAACAATGTCCTTCAAGCCCCATGTGACATGGGTTTCAAGCCATTTTCTTTTGTGAGTCAAAATAAACATGTAAGATTCAAAATAAGGGACCCAGGAGCTAAACCTAGGAGGGAAAAAGTCCAAGGAGACATTTTCTGACATAACATATCCATCAAATCATTCTCCACCAATTGGACATCTTCACAAATGGGATTATTAGATTGTTTCTCCTCCTGTGATGCTTTAAGTCACTCCAATGCTATCTCTATGAACAATCTCCTTATCAAGTCCATGTTGAACACACATCCAACTCTAGGTGTAGGCTACTCAATCTTTTAGTGGAAAACACATCAAGAAAATCACCATTCTAACAATTAATCTTTAATACTCCAATCTATTTAGCAACATAATTTACATGTTTAATCACCTCATGCCAACCAAACTCCAACTGCAACACCACAATATCTAGGAGCTCTTTAAGACAAATTGATCACTATACTCAACACTAAAAAACTACCTCCAAATCATAGCCAATTCTCCACTACATAATTAGTGCACACTCTAGGAATATTATTGGCAAAAGAGGTGGCATAGATCAAAGTTATAGGCCTATTCTCTTTAATGTTGTATTTATACCCAATGTATAGGATAAGAAAATGACTAGAACTTATGCGGTGGATTAGAGAATAGTGTGGTAGATTATAACATCATCAAAATAAAATAAACATGCACTTATACATCATTTATCTCAAATATATATGTTCTCACTATATCCTCTTTATATATATCTCTTCCTCATATATATCATCTTTTTTTATGCTTCCATTTCTCCCATATATTTTCCTCTTACTCATCTATGTCCTTTTCTCTCTCATATATATTCCTTGTTCTTCTCTCCCACTTTTCTCTTCCTTATATAGCCTCTTAATTCCTTTCATCTTGTTTTTTCCTTATAACATTTCATAAATACTTTTAATTATCCTTTTCCCATGAATTCACCTTTCCCTTTATAATATTTATCCTTTTTATAGCTTATTTAGAGATGTTTAGGTGTGTTCAAGACTATTTAAAGGCTATACAACCCATATATGGGTCCATAAATGATTCAAATGGCATGTGTGGAGGTTACGCAATGTCATATAATCTCTTGTATTCATTTACTAAGTGTCTTTAATGCTCATATGTAATACCACAAGGCCCTTAGTGTAGTGTGTGGTATTGCACAAACTTCTTCTATATCTTTGTAGGATGTGGAACTCTTCTTGTATAGTATGATAAATCCTTTGCAGTCTAAGTAGGGATTATATTTACTCATGTTTGTTTCCAACATTTCCCCTAAGCCTAAACCATTATATCATCCTTAAGACAGCCTTGTGGAATTCATTGCCATCAACTTTGTTTTAACTTATATCAATTTCCCTTCCTTATTGTCATGCATCTCTTGGTTTCTAGGAATTTCATTTTTTTGGCATAGGTCCCTCCCATCCTTATTTTCTTTAAAACATATCTTTTGGGGTACTATACTTTCTTTGACTGTTGGTTATGTGACAATTAGAAGGTTCTATATAATGGAAGATATCTTTTGGTGTTCTTTTTAATCTTCGTACCTACCAAAACCATCTTGGTAGCATCTTCAACTAGGTGTTTCTTAGTCTTCCTCATATTTAATATCCTCTACTTCATGAAATGTCCTTTATTCATATTCCAACTACTTCTTGTATCGGCACATCTTCTTTTGCATTGTTCCTTATATCCATATTTCCATCCTATATCACCATCATTTCTTTCTTCTATTGTCCAATCTTTCTTGTAGATTCTATCACTGAAAAATAAGTACTCTCCTTTTTGCCTAGTCAAATCATCATACCTCCAATCCTGGTCTCTCTAATTGCATCATGTATCCATTTATGATGTCTCCTCACCAATGGGTTGTGATATGTCAATTTGACCAATATCTATATTTTTCTCCCCTTGTGCGGTGTTATCTTGAATATCCCTAACTAATTCTTTCACACTTATTTCTAATGTGCCATAATCCATAAATGTTCTAATTGACTTATCCTCTTCTTTCCTTGTTCTTCTTCTAAACTTCCTTCTTTGTTGCTACTTATTCCATAGTGGAATTTATTTCCTTTGCTATAGTTCCTTCCTCATTTCCTTCTTTGGCTATTGTTATGGTTGATTTTTCTCCATTAAGACAAAAAGTAGAAGGGTATTTCCTTTATGTGATTCAACCAATGTGGTGTATGCTCTCCTTACAACAGTGAGTGCTTCAATTTTCATCCTTTCCTTTGTGTCACCGCAAGCCTTGATATCATCACTGTTCCTTCTAATTCTGTTAACTCAACTTTCATTCCCTTGGTGACAAACCAAATTTCTAATTGTCCACTTAGATATATTAATGTGTCTTTACTTCCTCTAAATTTCATTTTTATTTTCCAATTTTTCTTTTCTTCATCAATCATCATTCCCTTCTTCATGTACATATATTATTTATAAACTTCTCCAGTCCTGCTTCATTCTCAATCTCCTAGTATTAGCAAATTAAATTTTTCCTTTTCCACTGTATTTCTCTCAATTTGCTTTATTTCTTCATCAACAATCATTTGTACCATTGAAATTTCCTCTTTCTATATTCTTACTTTCAAAGTGTCTTCTTTAGATCCCTCATACCCTACCACAAATCTTTATTCTTCTTCTATGTCATTGCATTCCATTTTATCTTTAGCTATCCTTGCTTGTACATCCTTGATTTTGTGTTCTACATCACTGCAATTCCTTATTCCTTCATCTGTATTAACTTATATATCTTCATTACTATTTCATGACCCACCACATTCTTCTTCAATTTCACCTAGCATCCCTTTTGTATTATATATTGTTCTTCTAACTCCACTTGTTTTGTCTTGCTCAATGTCATTATCATTTCTAATGTCACTACATTCTATGGTATTAGCTTCATTTCTCCTTCTTCCTTCTCAACATCTAATTCTTGAATCTTCTTAATAATAGTCTCTTTAATTTTCTTTTATAACCTTATAATAAACTCTTTGGGGTACCATGTTAGATTCATCCATCCATTTCACTAGCTTCCAGATGGCTTTCTCCTTTTGTGGAGCTAACCTCTTCCTTCCTTCTCTAAATTTCTCTCTTACCTCTTTTGGCAGTGATATTATCACTTCCTTCATCTTTTTTAATATAGTGTTCACTTGTTTATTTGGATCATAGAATAAGAAGGTTTTACAAAAGTCCTCCTATACCATATTCCAACTTCTTATCTTTGCCCTTTTTTCTTGATTAATATACCAAGTTTTTACAATGGGAAATAAGGTCCAATAGAATAGTTGCACCCTTAATATTTCATCATATTCTTTTATATTATCCCATTCTCTTATATAGTTTCTCAAGTGAATTCTAGGATCAATATCTCTACAATATTCAGGTGTGAGTTTTAAGTCCCCTTCTTTAGGTAAGTATATTGTGTTAATAAGTATGATCAATGCCTTCCATGTTGGGATGTTAGGTTTATGAGTGTGCCACCAGTGTGTTGCACTACATACCAAGGTGTCATATAAGGATTCACTTCTTAATTATTCCTTTTCAAATGATCATTCCATGTTTTCTAGATATCTTAGAAGGTCACCTAGTCCCAAGTACTAAGGTAATTTAATGTGGGAAATTCCCCTAGTGGTGTAGTGTACCCTATGAGTGTGTGGTGTAGTTATTTATTTTATTAATGCTTCCTACCCCTTGTCATTGTGGTGTAATGTTCTTGTATGCAAGTGAAAGTTAACTATAATAAACAAGATAAAATACCATTAACCTATTCAATTCACAATCAATTATAACCTCAAGATAAGACTAAAAGGAAATTTCAAAATAAAATAAGTGCACCCATGATTATGAAATGTTGCAAGTATGTGCCTAACCAGTGTTGTCATTGATGTCAACATATCAGTGTTGTCAATGGTATCAACTATACTCTTGCTTTTATGCTTTCTTGTTTGTTGGTGTAGGAGCACCTAGCTCCATCATGTAAATAAGGGTCTAAAGGTGGTTTTGTTTAATGTTGAGTCATTTTTGGGTGTAACAAAGTCTATTTAGACCATATTAAATGTAATAAGGTCCTCATGGATCATTTGATGATTGTAAGAGTCTAAATGGAGTCTTAGAACATAAGGTGTTGTTCAAATTGAAACAATAAAAGAATGTCAGGGGTCAAGTTGCAAAAAGAAACCTTTGTATGAGATGTCAAGGGGAAGTTGAAGAGTTGGAATTTGAAAAGGTAGTTGGGAATCATTGGAATAGGTGGGTACATGTTTTAAAGGCCTGGTTGCATTGATCCCAAGGTTGGTGATTGTTTGTATTGAAGTTTGAATAACATAATATCCTGATTCCTGCATTTTTTTAATGGTTTTCTATTGTTCCCAACCTAAGTATGGTCTTGTATAGACATGTCTAGCCCTAAAACCTATGGTAACTGAAAGATATGAGAGTCTAGTACATGTCATCTTTTTATTTCTTTCAATTTCATTGTGATACAAAAAAGTTATGAGCATTTTGCTAAAGACTGGTTTTTGGACTGTCAAACCCTACCTAGGGTAAACAATGAGTAAGAAACATGCATCTTAGGGGCCTTTAATAGGTGGATCCTCATGAAACCTCATGGAATAGAATGCCTTAACATATATAATTGTTTTCCTTTCACTTGTAGGAGATAAGGAGCATGTTGGTAAGCACCAAGAAGCCATGCATGTCTAATTTGTCCATGCAGCAGATTGGAACAGTGAGAAAAGAGGTGAAGTTGAGCATGTGGGTGTGGATTTTTAGCTTTGCATGTTTGGAGACTGATGGAGGAAGGTGTCAAGTGTTCCCACACAACATTTAAACCCTTGATATGACCCCCCTTTTAAGGTTTTGATGCCCATTTTCATGACTGTCCTGTGTTGACAAAGTTGACTGTGTGAGTTAGGACTGTGTATGGTCAAGTTTAAAGTTCATGATAAATAAAAAGGGAGAAAAACCTTCAAGGTGGATTGGGTAGAGTGTATTTAGAGCCCTTAAACCTATTTAGAGCCCTGAAACCTATTTTAAAGGTCAAGAACTCATTGGGTGCATTGGGAGCACGATAGACAATAGTCTAGTAGCAATAAGAAGCCTAATTAGGCCTAGCAGCAAGTGGGACAATCATTTTTTGGCCTAATCATTCCAAAGTAACCCTATATAAATTTTTGATATGTGTTGTAAGGCTAAAAAGGGTATCTAAAAATGTTTATACATTTTGGAGATTAGGTCTTTAGGAAGAGTTATCTCAGAAAAGGCCTTTCCAAAAGTGTATAAGGAAAAGAGGGCTGATATGAAGAAATGCCTTATAGATAATGTCCTAGGGTTTTGATAAGTGACTAATTGGTGGTCCTTAGTTGTCTGATACAATTTCCCCTACTCTACATCATTATCCTATGTAAGTTTTGGAGATAATGAGTAAGTGATCCTGATATTGTGTTTCCAAGTGCTCTTGAGAAAATTTGCTCCTTTGATGGAAATAGTGTATAGAAGAGTATCTTTCTTTACAATAGAACAGTCCAATAGTTTTCTCCACATTTCTTATAGAATAAATATCTTTGTCAGTGAATTGGAATTTATTTATAGGCATGTCTAAAGATGCTATGTTCCAAGTTTGAGCCTCCGGTATGAAGATTTAAGTGAGTTATGTTCACTAGAGTAAAAATTGCTTTTTTTGTTCATTCAGTGGTGACATTGAGAAATTATTTTTCTCCGCATTCAAGTGTTATGGTCTGGGGTTCTAGAATTAAGTTTGAAATGATGATAAGTGCCCTCAACTCAAGTGGTTCATGATTTGGTGGTCCGTAAGCGATCCTTTCTTTATAACAATGGCCGACAATGTTGTTTAAGTGCTCTGGTTTGAAGGATCTTCTTGACAAAGTGATTAGAGGTTGTGCGGATGTTCTTGGTGATTAAAATGTGCTTGTGGATGTCTCCTAATCATGTTCCTACCTTGAGATTAGTCTGTAAAGAGAAATTTGGATCGTGGATGAAGATTGTTATTAGAAGACTTAGTGTTAACACCAATCTTGGCCAACTTGGTGTTTTCACTACTGCGGAGATACATTGAAGATTGTGGAAGCATGTCATGGCATGGAAGATTGTATTTGAGTCCTAGATAAGGCATAACATGATCTGAATACATCTTTACCTTAGCAAATTTTGTTTACATCTAGACCTATTTCTATGTATGTTTGTAATGCTGACCTTGATGTACATTCCAAGGTTGGTGAATTGTATAAAAACATGTAATGTAGTTGTGAAAAAGATGTCCTTGTGTTAAAATGTGAAGATAAGTGAAAAAGAGTAAGAAGAGTAGAGCAGAGCAGTTATACTATGCTTCAATGGAACTGAACCCAAGCATGGAGTGGATGCTATAAATCAGTTCACAAACCCTTGGTAGTGAGCTGATCTTGGTAGTGAGCCAATCTTGGCAGTGAACCTCATCATTTGCAGTGAGCATTTTGGGTAGTGAGCCTCTATTTTTTGGTATTTCTATAACATAGTTGTTTTTGTGGGCTAACACCCACCATGGTTTTTCTCTTATAAGGTTTTCCATGTAAAAATATAGTGTCTCATGTGTTGATTATGTTATTATGTTGAGTTTCTTATTTCATGCATTCATGATTAAATTTGAATAACAGTAAATAGGTGTTTCATGTGTTAATGTTCATAAGTGATCAAAGTTTTGGACACAAATAATTCACCCCCCCTCTTAGTTGTCTGGTGCATTTCAACAATTGGTATCAGAGCAGGGTTCCTCAGAAGAAATCCTAATAGCTTGAGGAAGATCCAAGATGTCTTATTACAAGAAGGAAGATCCACAATTTGATGGAACAAATTATGTTCTCTGGAAGGTGTGAATGAAAAGTCATCTCCTTTGTCTTGGTTATAAAGTTTGGAAAGTGACAGAGACAAAGTATACAATGCCTCAGAATGCTCTAATGACTGAAGATGAAATCAAAGAATATGAGATAAATATAAGAGCCAGAGATGCTTTGTTAAGTGCTTTATCTAACATTGAGTTAGTAAAGGTTTTGGATTTGGAAACTACTCATGAAGGGGACGAATCTATAAAAAGTGCCAAATTGTAGGGCTTGAAAATGAAATATGAGGGTTTGAAAATGAGAGAAGATGAAAACATAATAGAATACATGCAAAAGGTTGAAGGAATTGTCAATGTAATAAAAGGTATGGGAGGAACTATTGATGAGAATGAAGTTGTAATGAAAATTCTTAGATCATTACCTAAGTCCTACAGTCACAAGGTAGCTGCAATTGAAGAAGTAATGACTATGAAAAAGATCACTAAGGATCAGTTGCTTGGAAAACTTACAACTTTTGAGATGAGAGAGTTTGGTGATGCCTTGCCAAAGGTTGAGACTGCTTTCAAAGCCAGCACTTCAGAGAGCTGAAAAGTACAAGGTGGAGCCTATTGATGACATTGAAGCCAATTTTGTTAATAGTCTACAAAAAGGTACTGGTAAGTTCAAAGGCAAATTACCTTTCAAATGTTTTACATGTGGTAAAGTAGGTCACTATGCCTCTAGGTGTCCAAAGAGAATTGAAAGGAATAGAAAGAGATTTGAAAATAGACCTAGAGTTCCAATGAAATGATATTATGTTAGAGATCTTGATGATGAAGGTGTAATAGATGATTAATCTGATGATGCTAGTACTAGTGCAAATGAGTGCTTGTTTATTTCTATTAAAGAAGAACCTGTGTCTACTAATCCTGCTAGCTGTGTGAAGGAAGAAAAACCAATAGAAGAAAGTGCTTTGGCTATTTAGGTTGAAAAAGACAAAGATGAATGGTTTATTGACAGTGGATGCTCACATCACATGACTAGTGACAAAAGTAAGTTTGTAAGTTTGGAAAAGTATGATGGTGGACTAGTTAGGTTTGGAGATGATACAACTCAAAAGATATGTGGAAGAGGGTCTATTTCTTTTGATGGAAAGCACAATACTAATGATGTTCTATATGTAAAGGGTTTAAAGCACAATCTTTTGAGTGTTGGTCAAATGTGTGACAAAGGTTATGATATGAGATTCAAGGACAATGGATGCAAGATCATGGAAAGCTCTGGAATAGTGATTGCTACTAGTAAGAAGACCAAAGGTAATGTTTATCATTTGAAAGGAACTAATGACTATTATTTGTTGGATTAGACTGATGAAAGTTGGTTGTGGCATAGAAGAATGTGTCATATCAATTTTGACAATTTAGTGAAGATGAGTTCTGGACAGGCTATTAGAGATCTACCTAAGCTTGTGAAGCCTGCAAATACCATTTCTAAGTAGTGTCAATTTGGGAAACAAACAAGAAAAAGTTTCAAAAGAAAACAATAGTTCTCTATTGGATTGCTAGAGTTGGTACATACCGATCTGTGTGGCCCCACAAGAAGAAGAAGTCCACAAGGAGACAGGTATTTTATGTTGCTTATTGATGATTATTCTAGAATGACATGGGTCACTTTCCTAAGAAAAATTAGAAGCTCTAGACAAGTTCAAAGCTTTCAAGGCAATGGTTGAGAATGAGTTAGAGTTGAGAATCAAATGCTTAAGGTCTGATAGAGGAGGTGAGTTCACATCAAATGAATTCAATATTTTCTATGAAGAACAAGGAATAAAGAGATAGTTGTCTACAATTAGAACTCCTCAGTAGAATGGGGTTGTTGAAAGAAAGAACAGGATAGTTCAAGAGGCTTCCAGGACTATGTTAAAGGAAGCTAACCTACCAGAAGGATACTGGAGAGAAGCCATACATACTACTATGTACATCCTAAACAGAGTTCAAGTCAAAGGTAACAACTCCAAAAATCCTTATGAACTAAGGTATGGAAGAGTTCCTATAGTAAAGTATTTCAAAGTTTTTGGTAACAAATGTTATATCAGAAGAGAAGAAGAACTAGGCAAGTTTGATGCTAGATGTGATGAAGGAATCTTCCTTAGGTACTCTAATAAGAGTAAGGCCTACCGGTGCTACAATAAGAGACTGAAAAAGATCATTGAAAGTGCTAATGTAAATGTTGATGAAGAAAAGGAAAGAATATAAGAATTAAGTGGATATGAATCTAATGAACTTGCTACCATAGTGAATGAAGAAAAAGTTGAACAAGAAAATAGTCAAGAAAAAGAAGAGGCTCTGGAAAGTGTTGTTAAAACTCCCAAGTATGTAAGGATTAATCATTCTGAAGATCAAATTATAGGTGAAAAAAATAAAGGGGTACTAACAAGGAAAAGAGTTACAGAATAATAGGTAAACTACTATTTGCTTTCTAAAGTTGAACCTAAAACTATGAATGAAGCTTGCAATGATGAAAAATGGGTAAAGGCCATGGAAGAAGAACTGATGTAGATAGAAAAGAATCAAACTAGGGAATTGGTCCCTAGACCTACTGATAAGAATGTGATTGGAACAAAATGGGTTTTTAGGGACAAGATGAATGAGAATGGAGTAGTTAGAAACAAAGCAAGGATAGTATGCAAAGGATATTCTATGCTCCTATGGCAAGAATTGAAGCAGTCAAAATATTTCTGGCTTTTACAGCATTCAAAGATTTCAAAGTATATCAGATGGATGTTAAGTTTGCATTCTTGAATGGTGAGTTGGAAGAAGAAGTCTACATTGAATAACCAGAAGGATTTAAGTTATCAAACCAAGATGACATAGTGTGCATATTGAAAAAGGCCTTGTATGGACTGAAGCAAGCCTCCAGAGCCTGGTATGCAAGGTTAGACAAGTATTTGTTACAATTAGGGTTCAGTAAAGGCACTGCAGATGGTAATATCTATTTCAAAATCAATGATAATCAAATCCTGATTGTTGTAGTCTTTGTTGATGACATTATCTTTGGAGGCAATGAAGGTGTGTGCATGAAATTTGTAGGGGAAATGGAAAATGAGTTTGAGATGTCTATGTTTGGTGAAATGAATTTCTTTTTGGGTTTGCAAGTTAATCAATCAGAGAAAGTCTAATCTTCATATCTCAATCTAAGTATGTGAGAGAGTTGTTGAAGAAATTTGGGATAGAGGACTCTAAACTAGTATGTACTCCCATGGTGACTGGCTACAAGTTGAGAAAAATTGTTGAATCACCTAAGACTGATTAGAATAGGTACATATCCATGATTGGAGGATTACTTTATCTAAATCAAACTAGACCTAATATAATGCATGCACTTTGTCTTGTGGCAAGATTACATGAAGATCCTAGAGAATCACATGTGATGGCAATCAAGAGAATGCTAATGTACTTGAAAGGCACATTAGATCATGACTTATGGTATTCAATAGATAATGATTTCACTCGCAGTGCTTATACATATGTAGATTGGGCTGGAGATGTTGATGATAGAAAAGGTACAAGTGGAGGTGCTTTCTTCTTGGGTAATAGATTGGTTTCATGGTTGAACAAGAAGCAAGATTCAATTTTCTTGTCCACTACAGAAGCAAAGTATATTGTAGCAGCATGTTGTTGCACTCAAGTGTTATGGATGAAGTAGACATTAAAGGACATAAGAGTTGTGTATGAAGATCCAATTGCAATCTTTTGTGACAATACAAGTGCTATAAACATTTCAAGGAACCCAGTGATGCACTCAAGAACAAAGCATATATCTATAAGGTATCAATTTTTGAGAGGGAAGGTGACAGAGAATGAAGTAAAGATGGAATATGTGTCTACAAAGGATCAGATTGCAGATATTTTCACTAAGCTTCTTCCTAAGGATACTGTTGTGATGTTCACAACACGCCCCCATTTTACTCCTTGGCAAAATAAGGACGCCTGCTATGGCTTTTTGCTTGTGTGTGTTGTTTTGCTTGGTGGTAAAGGGAAAAGTGAGTGAAAATTGCAAACCTTGTTAAAAATAGAGAAAAATACATTTTCAATACCAGTGCATAGTATGGTTGGATTCCTTGTCAAAAATGAGCTAGGGTTGCTTTTTGAAACATCTTAAAATTCGCCATATTTTGCAAGTTATGAGCATTTTAGTAAAATGTACAAGGGAAGTGTTTACTGTTTGCATATACAAGTCTGCTTATATATCGGATTGCATATACAAGGCCCTTTGTATGCTTGTTTGCTTGTATACAAAGACCTTTGTATATCCCTTTCCATATACAAAGTCGTTTGTATATGCAAATGTCATTTTATGCTTGGTCGCATGAGTAGTCGGGTTCATATACAAAGTCATTTGTATGTCTTTTTGCCTTGTATGCATTTGTTAATGTTATATTTGTACATACAAGGTGGACCTGAAATAGTTAAGAGTTGAAATGAATGTTTGTTTAGGTCCGTCACATGTATGTTTTTGTTTGTATGTATCCGGCATACATTTGATATATACATTTGCAATGTGCAGGCCGCGGACCCGAAGGTACCATTAAGGGGAGTTAAATCATTGTATTTTTGGTGTTTGTATGTTTTTACATACAACGCAAATATACAAGTCATGGACCCAAAAAGTCTATTAAAGCAGCTTAAGTCCTTGTATGTTTTCGGTTTGTATATTGGCAAGATACAAGTCTCTTATGCATTGTGCCAGACCCGAAAGGTTATCAAAAAGAGTTAAATCATTGTATAACTCCACAATGTATATTACGAAATATACATTGCGTTATATACAAGCAATGGAACCCAAATGTTATAGATTAAAGTAAAAGCTTGTATGTTCCCCGCAATGTATATTCCGTAACATACATTGCATTCTATACATTGCCAACATGCAAGCCGTGGATTTGAAAAGTTATTCAAAGAGAAATAATGCTTGTATATCCGCGTTTTGTATGTTGCACAACATACAAGTCAAATGATACATGCAACGTTCATATTCATTAGGCAGATCCGAAGAGAAAATTTAAAGGGGTTAAGTCCTTGTATATTTCATGCTTTGTATGTTTCGACATACAAAGCCGATATGCAATGACTTATACATTGCGTGGACACGAAAAGGGAATGAAAAGGAGTTAAATCATTATATAATTCTGGCTTGTATATCAAAGATGCATTGTCATACATACAAGTTGGATTTGAAATGGAAGTCCAATACAGAAAATTCTTTGTATGCATATGCGTTTGTATGTTGCGATATACAAACCGATATGCATTGCAAACATATAGGCTAGAATTCAAACAGTTTGAAATCCGATTAATCTGATGTATCACGTCTAGCTTGTATATCGGAAGATACAAGGATTTATACAAGGAAAAAAGGGTGGGGAAGTGAAGCGATAGGATTTTTGAATCCATTTTTGGAGCCCGAATGCATGTTTTTGGTCAACGATGGTTGACCCGACTGGTTTTAATGCTGTATATGCATTTTGGTGCATATTTTCCATGGTTGTTGAGCCTGATGGCTATGTCTGTGCATTTGGAACCTGTTCTAATATAAATGTTCATTTTTCCTACTGACTTATCAAATGATGTTGCTTATTCCTACTTATTTATTGTAGATTGTTGGAGTAGTTGAAGAAGCAGAGTTGCCAACAGAGTGGCGACGTGCAGGTGAACATAAGAACAGAGCTTTAATGGTAGGATGGCACTGGATCCTAAGAAGCCTAACACACCAAAAGGAGATGAAGCTTTCAATATGAAGGAGTTGGCAGGTGGAAACATTATTGAGCAAGCGATGCCCTGTCTAGGTATGCTGCTTGAATTCTTGGCAGGATTCATTTTTTGCCATTGGATGCTGCATTTCAGGATGCAGACTGCTAATCTCCTAGGGTTTTGGGAACCATTTTGGGGCAAGTCAGAGTCACGTATATATGGAGCCCCTGCACTAGAAAAAGGGAGGAGGTCATTCATACAATATTAGACCTGTAGCGATTTTATGCAAGAGATCGGATTACTGAGACTACTGAGGACTGAACTGTTGAAATATTCAAGGTTCTCTCCTTAGATCATTGTAAATGTACCTATTTTATGAACATACTACATGGAGATGAAGCTTCAGACTATATCTTGTTGTAAACCTTAAGTAGTCTTCAAGTTAATTTCTGGATATGTACTGGTGAATGTTGTGTTCTATAGAAGCACTTTCATTTCATTGCATGTTGTTGTCAACTTTCCCCCTTGAAGATTTGTACTGAATCATACAGATTTGTGGACTATCCTGGTGAAGTATGATTTTAGTTTTCTTCTCTTCATTGCTATATGGGAACATGTATGTGGATCAATGATCTCAGTCAAGTAATTTTAGGAATCTCACTCTCTAACCCTTTTGCTCATTTTAATTTCATTGAAATCACTTTCATAAATTGCATATCATGATAAATATTAAGTAAAATAGAGAAATATGCTGACATCCCGAAGATAACTGAATATCATTAGCATGTTTTGAGCCAAATGCATGTAGTATTGAAAATGTCATTCAGAGAATCACAAATAAGGGTAGAACTCATGCAAATATCAACTTAGACACATCATTTGGAGATATATGCTGTGTAGAGTAACTTCCCTGTATAGCATTGTTGTAGAAACATAATCTATAGACCTACGTAAGGCCCCAAATGGAAAATAACACACATCAACCATAGAGCAACATCAGTAGATTATGAACTAATCAATAGGCACTTAGGATCATGAATTCTTTGAATTCATCATATCTTTCAGGATAAACAAGGGTTGTCGTGTGACTTTTGTTTTGTGTGCTTGGTTGTGACTAACATCATCACCAACATTAAAAAAAAAAATAGCAGTAGAAGGAGGGCCTCACAAAGGGAACTGTAGATTCCTGCTTACATTGCTTAAACATCCCGTCAGTTTCAAAATCTGGCCATCAACCCACCATTTTGCCTTGAAAACTAGAGAAATCCTAGCTTTCAGGCCAAACACCAGGTTCAGATCTAGTGGACTCTTTGAAGAACTACCTATCAGGGGATTCAGACCTAGAACTGTGGATATTTACCACACCCCCAATTCTAGTATGACAGGAGCCTCACTAGAGCATGCTCCTATAACCCCTATTGGATTTCAAATACCCACAGGACCACCTGTCACACCTCAGGCCTAGTCTCAGCCTGTCACACCCCAGATTCAACCCCCACCCTTTCCAATGTCATTTTTTGCTGCAGAGTCACCGCTGGCCTTCAATGCATATCATGCTTTGCCTAAAAATCCAGATAAAATTTGTCCTTCATACCATCCATACCAAGATGCTGATGATCATGTCAGGACCTTCAAGGAAGCCTATTGTAGGGCTAGAATTGAGTATGAAGATGTGGTATGTAGATTGTTTCCATTCTCCTTAGGGGAAGAGGCCTATAACTGGTATACCAGTTTGGGTCAGGGTTCAGTCTATTCATGGGATGCCTTAGAGAAAGCTTTGAAGGATAGGTTCAAGGTGCCTATAGATCCTTCAATGAACTATCATCTATTTGCCACCATCAAGAGATGTGAAGGGGAACCTATTGCAAACTTCAATGCTAGATTCCAGAAGATGTTGTGTAAACTAATTGCTCCCTACGTCGTAATAGATGAAGCTACTAGGAGCATTTATTATTCATCTTTAGATCCCCTAACCTCCATGTTTATCAGAAGGACTCACCTTGGCATCACAACCTTAGCACAGGCTTTTGAGGAAGCTATCAAAGTTAGTCAGCAATTAGCTATTGCCCCCACACCAAACATTGCCTTCCCTATACTCCCTGGTTATCCTACATATCCTATCGACCAACAGACCAATGGAGCCATGATACCTTCAACAGTGATGCCGACCCCTTTACAGATACCACCACTCAATATCATGCCCCCACCAAGCGGGACTAACCAGATGTTACCATATCAAACACAAATGCCTCAGGCTGTAGAACAATCCAACAATAATAGTGGGTCTTCCTTTTTCAAGCCTCAGACAGAGACTGTAGTGGCCAAGGTTCAGGAAGAGAAAGAAGAAATCAAAGAAATATCAGATCAATTAAGGAAACTTACTACTGAGGTCACTCACCTAAGAAATTAGAACTTCTACTCTCAGCCTAATCAAAATAGAGGTTATGCCAATTATAGACCTAATTATCCTAACAGTGGGTACAACAATAATTACAATAACAACAATGACAACAACAATCCTCCTAGGTAGCCTAGAGTGTGGAACACCAGGCCAAACAATGGTTCCTTGCCATCATCCCTAGACAATCAGCCTCCTGGTGAACCTAAATAGACCACCAGAGTAAACCTTGTAGAGGCAACACTTACAAATTGGTGCAGAATACATAACACCAATGCTCATGCAGAGTTGGACTGTCCTCAATTTAGGATTGCTGCTAGCATATTCCAAGTTGAAGTGGCTAGTACCTTAGGTAACCCACCTTATTCAGAGGGAAATGAAATTGTACCCTATGAGTATGATTCTACCCTAATGCTAGAAAGCTTCATGCATTGTCCTTATCAGCAGACAATATCATCGCATCAGGGTTACACTTCAACATGTGAGGAATCAGCCATGGCTTTCAAGTCTAACTATGTTTTCCCCTTTGAGGATGAGAACAAGCCATCAATTGAGCATGAGGAAGTCAATGCTTATCAACAGCAACCTCAGGGTAGGCATAACTACAACTTAAGGAATAACCCAAACAGATCTGCTGATCCTTTGACTACCTCATTGCCTCCAAACAACTTCAATACCTCACCTGATCCCCAGACAAGTAATAACCCTGGACTCCCCAAGGTCAATGCTTAGTATTTGGCACCACATAGCATAGCGCCAAAAGATGCAAATCTACTTCCTAAATCTGACAAATTGGTTACATATCTGGCAGATGAAATAAAAAAGGTTAAGATCAGCCTGCAAATGTTAGAGTTGCTTAAAACCCCTGCTATCAAGATTGCTTTCATGAAATCATTGGATGGTTTTGCTCAAAAGGAAGACAGCGATACCCCGCCCAATTTGGAAATAAAGATCGTGCTGCCAAGGATGTTAACGCCAAACCTAAAACCTCAGCTACAGTTCAAGCCACAGATACCTCCCACATGACCCTATACAAAGACAAGAATGAGTCGCCTCCTTTCCTCCTTACCATAAGGATGTTTGGTAAAAATTTGCACAACTGCTTAGTGGACTTATGAGCATCTACCAATGTAATGCCCCTATCTATATGCAACGCTTTAGGGCTACATCCTGCTAAATCATTAAAGAAAGTAATGCAATTGGACAAAACAAAAGTAAGTGTGGTAGGAGAACTAACCCACATTCACATGCAGCTAGCATCAGATCCCAGAATCCAGCACTATATTGATATTCAGGTAGTTGATATACCTGATACATATGGAATGTTACTCAGCAGAGACTAGTCAAAAACACTCAACAAATATATGTCAATCGATTTCAGTCATATGTGGCTACCTTGGAAAGGTACACCAAATCAGATAAAGATCAAAGTTGAACCTTGCATGAGACACATGATCATCGAATACAACAAAACCAATGAAATCATGTATGTGGACGTGGAACCTAGAGTTTACTCCATCAGATCTCAAACCACCAGCATAGAAGAGATCCTAATGCTTGACATGCATGATCATAACGGTGACCTTCGGAGTGATGGAATAAATTCAGAGCCTAACTGTAACCTTGGAAATGCTGGATCATTTCAAGAAATTTGAGATGCATTTATTTAGGTAGGTGAAACGATGTCAATTATTAAATGTGCCTGTTCATGATATTCTGATTGATGGATGGTGCAAGTTGCATGATGAGGTTCATTCTAAAAAAACTTGTGATGCCTTTTTAGACATGTTGGAGTTGGAACAAGCGTACACTGAAGTATCATCATCCGCGGTGAGTTCCATAGATAACGATAGTGATACTAATTTTTGTTTGTCTTCTGCAGGAACAGGAGGATGCACACAGAAAGATGAAAGTTCTATTCAGATGATAGGAGAGATATTAGTATGCAACAAGAGTAATGCTAAGAACAAGAAGAAAATCACCACTGAGAGTGATTGTTTAATGGAGTCAAATTATGAGTTATCTGATGAGGATAGTGGCAGCAATCTGTCCAAATTGAAGGAGATTCTGTCAAAAGAAATCTAAAATATGACGCAACAGCAAAGGCCTCCCCAGGATGCCTTGATTGAAGATTGGTGCAGGTTGCATGAGGCACCTCACTCAGAGACATCTTGCTCGTTGTGCTTGCATATCTTGAGAAGGCATACGCTGCCTGGTCCAGAGAATGTTCCTCTTGATGATAAAAGAAAAGAAGAAATACCAGCTTCTCATAAAGCTGATAAGGTGGTGCCTAAGAAGGCTGGGACACCAAAATTAAAGTGGATATTAGGTGGTGCAGCTGCCAGAGCCAAAAGAAAGAAAGAAGCACCAGACAAGCTTTTAGATGAAGATAGGCCTTGGATCCTCAAATTTGACGGATCCAAGTCAAAACAAGGAGCTGGAGTAGGAATAGACCTCATTAATCCATTTGGAAAATCCTACTTAGCAGCATACAGATCGCAATTCCCATGTACAAACAATGCGGTAGAGTATGAAGCTCTAATTCATGGGATACTGTTCGCGCTTAGAAAGAAGGTGAAAATTCTGCATGTCTATGGAGACTCAGAATTATTTGTCAGATAGGTAAGAGGTATATACTCTTGCAATTACAGAAGGTTGTCCAATTATAGACACAGGGTGTGGGACTTAATAGAAGAGTTCGTTGCATTCAATATCACCCATGTACCCAGAGAACAAAACCACAGAGCAGATGCTTTGGCCCAGGCTGCCAGTACTCTAGAGCCATTGTCCATATCAGGTTTACAAAGATTCTTAGTTGAATTAGTATCAGTGCCCTTAGTACCTGATAATATAACTAATCTCCAAGTATTTGATGATGATTAGCATATATTGGATTTTATTTCCAACAGAGGTGTTTTTGAAGCATAGATCATTGATGAAAAGAATTTAGAAGATCACGTATGGGAGGAAGAAGAAATCCTGGAGCTGCCAAGTAAAAAAATCCCTAGGGGAATGATAGAGCTAGAAAGAGCATTTGATCTAGATAGCATACTGAAATAGAAAGATCTTCAAAAGGCCGATGAGGAATAGTATTCACAGATTGACATTGGGCAAGGTGATAAAAGAAAAAATGTTCTAATTGGGAAGGTCTGTACAGAAGAAGAGTTGAAAGGGATAACCCAGGCCCTCAAAGATTACATCCATGTTATTGTCTGGACATATGATGAACTGAAGACTTTTGACACATCAGTCATCACTCATACGATCCCTTTGAAGCTAGACGCCAAGCCTTTTCAACAAAAGCAAAGACCTGTCAATGCTTTACTAGAGCCAATCATTTTCAAAGAAGTTAAAAGACTGCTCGACGCCAGGATCATATTTCCTATGAGAGACTCCACGTGGGTGGCAAACCTAGTCCCAGTGAGGGAGAAGAATGGTGACATCAGACTGTGCATGGACTTCAGGAACTTGAATTGAGCTTCTGAAAAGGATAATTATCCTTTGCCTTCTCTAGATGAAGTCTTGCAGATTGTTAATGATGCCAAGATGATGTCCTTCTTAGATGGTTTCTTTGGATACAACCAGGTGATGGTGGATTGAATTGATAGATTGAAAACTGCATTTACCACAAAATGGAGGATCTTTGCCTACAGGCGCATGCCATTTGGATTGATAAACTCTGCAGCCACATTTCAGCGAGCAATGGGCATAGCCTTCAGAGGCTTGATTGGTAAGTGCATAGTAATATATATGGATGACTTAATGGTGTTCTCCAAAGATAGAGGAAACCATGTGGAAGACCTAAGAAAGGTGCTGAAGAAATGTGAGCAATACGATATATCCTTGAATCCAAGAAGTGCATATTTGGGATGACCACAGGGAAATTGCTAGGCCACCTGATAACTAAGAATGGGATACAACTGCATGGAAGCAAGACAGAGCTCAAATCTTACTTTGGTAAGATTAATTTTGTTAGAAAATTTATCACTAGCTTTGCGGAGATTATCAAGCCCCTGAACGCCATGCTCAAGAAGGACACTAAAATTGAATGGACAGCAGAAGCTAGAGCAGCTTTTGAAGACATTAAGAAGGCCATATCAAATGCCCCAGTTCTAATCAGTCTCGATTACACCAAGGACTTCTACATCTATTTGTTTGCTCCAGAGCATACCTTTGTAGCAGTACTGACGCAAAAAAATGAAGAAAAGGAAGAAAAGCCTATAGCCTTCATGAGCTGCCCTTTTAGGGATGCAGAGCTCAAGTACATGGACGTTGAAAGACATGCGATTGCTTTGGTTCGAGCAGTCAAGAAGTTCAGGCACTACATCCTAAGAAGTAAGGTGATTGTTGTGGTACCTAATGCAGTAGTGAAAATGTTGGCAATGCAAAGTGAACCAGGAGAAAAGAGGGCTAAATGGATCACTATCCTCCAGGAGTATGATATGGACATAACACCTATGAAGTTGGTAAGATGGTAGGCATTAAGCCAAATGATATCAGAGATTGATCCTAATATCTTGAGCCAGCAGTATGTTGTAAATGCAAAAGATGGGATATAAAACACATCCTGATCACTGGAAGATGTCCCTTAAGATTGCAAGCCTCACAGAGGAGGGCCTTAAAAATAAAGTCATAGAAATACATGCTAAAAGGAGGAGTCTTTTTCAAGAAAAACTATGAGGGGATATACCTAAGGTGCTTGAAAGATCAGAAGTTGATATGGTGCTAGCAAAATTGCACTATAAATTTGGGACTGCACATGGGTCGTCCTTATCCACCACTCATGCTATCCTTAGGGTGGGGTATTATTGGCCCACAATTTTTAAAGACATAGCTGGGCACCTCAAATGCTGTCATATGTGTCAAGTTGCTACAAATAGAGAGAAATATGCTGCTCAACCTTTAAAGCCAGTGATGGAGATACGCCCCTTTGCTCAATGGGGAATGGACTTCATAGGACCCATCAATCCTCCATCATCCTTAGTCCATAGGTATGTTTTAACTATTACTGATTACTACACCAGGTGGACTGAGGCTTTCAGCAGCAAGACATGCAATGCTGAAGATGTCATTAGTTTTCTGGAAACCAACATAGTGACCAGGTATGGAGTTCCATATGCCTTAGTATGTGATAATGGACCTACTTTTTCTTCAATGAAACTATCAGGTTGGGCTTTTGATCATGGGGTCATTTTAAAATTCTCCTCAAACTACTATCCCCAGGGGAATGGATTAGCAGAATCCACAAACAAGAACCTATTGAACATCATAAAAAAGCTGATAGATAAGAACCCAAGGGAATGGAACACTCTATTGAAATATGCCTTGTGGGTAGATAGAACAAGGAACAAGGCTGCATTAGGAAATTCACCTTTTCACGTAGTGTATGGGGTGGATCCCATCCTCCTTGTCAACTTAAAGATTCCTACACTGCAGTTCGCACAAGAGTACCTAGGCATAGATAATAAATAGGAAGTTAGATTGCTACAACTAATGCACCTAGAGGAAAAAATAAGTGTAGCAATTAACCAATTTGCTAAACATTAGGCTATTGTCAAGCGCTGGTTTGACAAGAGAGCCAGAATCAAGGCTTTCAGGATTTCAGATCTAGTCCTGATGTGGGACAAAGCACACGAAAGGAAGGGTGATCATGGTAAATTTGACAAACTCTAGATAGGCCCCTTTCAAATTTCTAAAATTCTAGGAGACAACACCTACAGGCTCAAGTCCTTAACAGGTGAGGATGTTCCATTACCAGTTAATGGACAATTCCTCAAACACTATTTTCAGGCCTGAAGTTGCATCATGACAGTCATGTGTATCATAGTGTACTTTCTTTGTATAGTTGTTTGTACAGTGGCTTTGTTTTACTTGTTCTGTTTTGTTTTGGTCACTTTGTTTCCTCGACAGGGATCTTTCTTTTGATTTAGAGTATGAAGGAGCCGATTAACAACCACTGAAAACAATGGAAATTTAGATTATTCAGGTTAATTGTTTGAAATCTATGTACAACTTGTTGTAACTGTCATGAGTGTAGAAAGTTGTTTAACTTGTGAAATTTTGTATTCAATAAGAATGGGTTGAGTATTCAAGGAATGTTTCTCACAATGACACACCTAAAATCCTTGGGTTTGTTGAACTTGCCAGTGTAGATATTAGGTGAAAAATCAGAGATCACCCTTGCTACCATTACAATTCTCAGCTTAATTTCAGCAAGTGACCACTCCTTGCATCATGAAGTTACAAATGTAATATCTTGTGAAATCTCTATCAGAAATACAAAAAAAAAAAAATGAATAAAATGGATTATATTGAAAATCTAGATTAAGCCATCTAAATAACTCTACCAGGGCTATAGACGCTTGCTGGCAATGGGGCTCTACTTAGGAGAATTGTAACGATAACCTTGTCGGGGCTATAGATGCTCGTTGGCAGCAAGGCTCTATCTGGTCAGCTATGAGGGAATGTACTCACCTACATAGTCTAATATCAGTCACTAGTTTGTTCAACTGATCTTCAAGATGAGGCTTATTAATCACGTGCACCCACTTAAACTGAAATGAAAATTTATGCCCCTTATTGAATACATTAAGTCCCAAGTTGAATGATGATTTGCAAGAAAGATAGTTGGAAGTTATGAATTTATTTCATTTAGTTTTCTTTAATGGGTTGAATTTGATTGTTTTGTTTGGTTGTTGTTGTGATGTTCACAAAACGCCCCCATTTTACTCCTTAGCAAAATAAGGACCCCTGCTGTGGCTTGTTTCTTTTTGCTTGGTGGTAAAGGGAAAAGTGAGTGAAAATTGCAAACTTTGTTAAAAATAGAGAAAAATGCATTTTCAGTACCAGTGCATAGTATGGTTGGATTCCTTGTCAAAAATAAGCTAGGGTTGCTTTTTGAACCATCTTAAAATTTGCCATATTTTGCAAGTTATGAGCATTTTGGTAAAATGTACAAGGGAAGTGTTTACTATTTGCATATACAAGTCTGCTTGTATATTGGGTTGCATATACAAGGCCCTTTGTATGTGAGTTCACTTGTATACAAAGACCTTTGTATATCGCTTTCCATATACAAAGTCATTTGTATATGCAAATGTCATTTTATGCTTGGTCGCATGAGTAGTCAGGTTCATTTACAAAGTCATTTGTATGTCTTTTTGCCTTGTATGCATTTGTTAATGTTATATTTGTACATACAAGGTGGACCCAAAATAGTTAAGAGTTGAAATGAATGTTTGTTTAGGTCCATCGCATGTATGTTTTTGTTTGTATGTATCTGACATACATTTGATATATACATTTGCAATGTGTAGGCCGCGGATCCGAAGGCACCATAAAGGGGAGTTAAATCATTGTATATTTGGCGTTTGTATGTTTTTACATACAACGCAAATATACAAGCATCCATATACAAGTCACGGACTAGAAAAGTCTATTAAAGCAGCTTAAGTCCTTGTATGTTTTCGGTTTGTATATTAGCAAGATACAAGTCTCTTATGCATTGTGCCAGACCCGAAAGGTTATCAGAAACAGTTAAATCATTGTATAACTCCACAATGTATATTACAAAATATACATTGCGTTATATACAAGCAATGGAACCCAAATGTTATAGATTAAAGTAAAAGCTTGTATGTTCCCCACAATGTATATTCTGTAACATACATTGCATTTTATACATCGCCAACATGCAAGCCGTAGATTTGAAAAGTTATTAAAAGAGAAATAATGCTTGTATATCTGCGCTTTGTATGTTGCACAACATACAAGTCAAATGATACATGCAACATTCATATGCATCATGCGGATTCAAAGAGAAAATTAAAAGGGGTTAAGTCCTTGTATATTTCGTGCTTTGTATGTTTCGACATACAAAGCCGATATGCAATGACTTATACATTGCGTGGACGTGAAAAGGGAATGAAAAGGAGTTAAATTGTTGTATAATTCTAGCTTGTATATCAAAGATGCATTGTCATACATACAAGTCGGATTCAAAATGGAAGTCCAATACAGAAAATTCTTTGTATGCATATGCATTTGTATGTTGCGATATATAAACTGATATGCATTGCAAACATACAGGCCAGAATTCAAATAGTTTGAAATCTGATTAATCCTATGTATCACATCCGGCTTGTATATCAGAAGATACAAGGATTTATACAAGGAAAAAAGGGTAGGAAAGAGAAGCGATGGGATTTTTGAATCCATTTTTGGAGCCCAAATGCATGTTTTTGGTCAACAATGGTTGACCCGACTGGTTTTAATGCTGTATATGCATTTTGGTGCGCATTTTCCATGGTTGTTGAGCCCGATGGTTGTGTTTGTGCATTTGGAACCTGTTCTAATATAAATGTTCATTTTTCCTACTGACTTATCAAATGATGATGCTTATTCCTGCTTATTTATTGCAGATTGTTGGAGTAGCTAAAGAAGCAGAGTTACCGACACAGTGGCGGCATGTAGGTGAACATAAGGATAGAGCTTTAATGGTAGGATGGTACCAGATCCTGAGAGGCCTAACACACCAGAAGGAGACGAAGCTTCCAATACAGAGGAGTTGGTGAGTGGAAACATTATTGAGCAAGCGGCACCCTATCTGGGTATGCTGCTCGAATTCTTGGCAGGATTCATTTTTTGCCATTGGATGCTACATTTCAGGATGCAGACCATTGATCTCCTAGGGTTTTGGGAACCATTTTGGGGCAAGTCAGAGTCACGTATATATGGAGCCCCTGTACTAGAAAAAGGGAGGAGGTCATTCATACAATATCAGACCTGTAGCGATTTTATGCAAGAGATCAGATTACTGAGACTATTGAGGATTGAACTGTAGAAATATTCAAGGTTCTCTCCTCAAATCATTGTAAATGTACCTATTTTATGAACATACTACATGGAGATGAAGCTTCAGACTATATCCTGTTGTAAACCTTAAGTAGTCTTCAAGTTGATTTCTGGATATGTACTGGTGAATGCTGTGTTCTATAGAAGCGCTTTCATTTCATTGCATGTTGTTGTCAACTTTCCCCCTTGAAGATTTGCACTGAATCATATGGATTTGTGGACTGTTCTGGTGAAGTATGATTTTAGTTTTCTTCTCTTCATTGCTGTATGGGAACATGTATGTGGATCAATGATCTCAGTCAAGTAATTTTAGGAATCTCACTCTCTAACCCTTTTGCTCATTTTAATTTCATTGAAATCAATTTCATAAACTGCACATCATGATAAATATTAAGTAAAACAGAGAAATATGCTAACATCCCGAAGATAACTGAATATCATTAGCATATTTTGAGCCAAATGCATGTAGTATTGAAAATGTCATGCAGAGAATCACAAATAAGGGTAGAACTCATGCAAATATCAACTTAGACACATCATTTGGAGATATATGCTGTGTAGAGTAACTTCCCTATATAGCATTGTTGCAGAAATAGAATCTACAGACTTACGTAAGGCCCCAAAATGGAAAATAGCAACACACTTCAACCACAGAGCAACATCAGTAGATTATGAACTAATCAAGGGGGACTTGGGATCATGAATTCTTTGAATTCATTGTATGTTTTAGGATAAACAAGGGTTGTTGTGTGACTTTTGGTTTGTGTGCTTGGTTGTGACTAACATCATCACCAATAGATACTTTTGAGTATCTCAGAGAAAAGTTAGGGGTTATTACCCCTCCTTCTCTGAACTAAGATGCATAGGAATGCATCAATCCAGTAGTGCCTAGAGCCTCATTGATTGATTTGGATTGATGTTTTGAGAGCTACCTCTAAGGGGAGTAGCTAGATGTTACTAACATGAGTTCTTGATTAAGTGTAGTAAATATTATAGTGTTGATGAAAGAACAATTTTAGTTTGATCAGAGCAGTAGAGTGCAAGTATGTGCCCTTTTCCATTGATGTCAAAGGGGGAGAGAAATCATGTGAAAACTTTAGGGGGAGAATGAGTGTAGATGTATAAAGAGAAAGGGGGAGAATCAATGACAAAGGGGGAGATTGTTGCAAGTATGTGCCTAACCAGTGTTGTCATTGGTGTCAATTGTACTCTTGTTTTGATGCTTTCTTGTTTGCCTATGTAAGTGTTGGAGATAATGAGTAAGTGATCCTGATATTGTGTTTCCAAGTGCTCTTGAGAAAATTTATTCCTCCGGTGGAAATAGTGTATAGAAGAGTATCCTTATTTACAAAAGAACAGTCTAGTAGTTTGCTTCGCATTTCTTGTAGAATGAATATCTTTGTCTACAAACTAGAATTTATTTAGAGGCATGTCTAAAGATGTTATGTTCCAAGTTTGACCCTCTGGTATGAAGATTTGAGTGAGTTATGTTCACCAAAGTCAAAACTGCTTTTTTCTGTACATTCAGTGGTGACAGGGAGAAAGTATTTTGCTCCGCATTCCTCTGCATTGAAGTATTATAGTCTATGGTTCTAGAATTAAGTCTAAAATGATGATAAGTGCCTTTAACTCCAGTGGTTCATGATTTTGTGGTTTGCAAGCGATCCTTTCTTTATAACAATGGTTGACAGTGTTGTTTAAGTGCTCCGGTTTGAAGAATCTTCTTGACAAAGTGATTAGAGGTTGTGTGGATGTTCTTGTGGATGTCTCCTAATCATGTTCCTACCTTTGGAATGGTCTACAAAGAGAAATTTGGATCATGGATGAAGATTGTTCTTAGAAGACTTAGTGTTAACACCAGTCTTTGCCAACTTAGTTATTTTCACTACTTACAGAGATACATCAAAGATTGTGGAAGCATGTCGTGGTGTGGAAGATTGCATTTGAGTCCCAGCTAAGGCATAACATGATCCACATACATCTTTACCTTAGCAAATTTTGTTTAGGTCCAGACCTATTTCTATGTATGTTTGTAATTCTAACCTTGGAGATTGTTCCCGTGGTTGATGAATGTAATGTTGACCTTGATGTACATTCTAAGGTTGATGAATTGTATAAAAACATGTAATGTAGTTGCAAAAAAGGTGTCCTTGTGCTAAAATACGAATATAAGTGAAAAATATTAAGAAGAGTAGAGCAGAGGAGTTATATTGTGCTTTAATGGAATTGAACCCAAGCATGGAGTAGATGCTATCAAATCAGTTCACAAACCCTTGGTAGTGAGCCTCATCATTTGTAATGAGCATTTTGGGAGGTGAGCCTCTATTTTTTGGTATTGCTATAACATATTTATTTTTGTGGACTAACACCCACCGTGGTTTTTCCCTTATAGGGTTTTCCACGTAAAAAAACTGGTGTCTCATGTGTTGATTATGTTATTGTGTTGATTTTCTTATTTCATGTATTCATGATTAAATTTGAATAACAGTAAATAGGCGTTTGATGTGTTAATGTTCATAAGTGGTCAAAGTTTTGGAGATAACTAATTCACCCCCCATCTCAATTGTCTGTTGCATTTCAACATGAAATCCCTTTAATATATCCTAGATTATATTTAAAGTGATTTGGATGTTAAATGCTCAAATTAACAACATTTACTTGTAGTCAAAAGTGTTTTTGAAATGAAGGGGAGAGCTTCAATTTATAGAGTTTGGAATGGATGAATGGAGGGTTGAGATCAATTGTTGAGATCAATGGCTCTCATTGCTTGAGATCTCTCAAGCAAGGAGAGCATGAAAAATGGAAAGAGGATGTTGGGTGAGGGGAAGGCTCCATGATCCATGGAAGATCCATGGGTGAAGAATTAGCTTTGGGATTAATGGAGGGTTGAGATTAATCAGGTAGATGAAGGGTATGGGGAATATTTATGAAAAGGTAAGGTTTGGATTTTGTGAGGATTTTTAAATTATGCATGGGAGAAAGTGGTGGAGTTTTAAATTACAAAAGAGGACAATTGTAATTTAAAATTGGAGAAAAAGAGCCAAGTGGATTTTTAAATTGGAGGATATAGGACAAGGAAGATTTGTCCATGCTTCCAAAGTTCCACTTGTCATGTACATGCATGCACTTTTCATGTACAATTTATGACAAGTGGCTCCTCTAGAAGCATGGGGGAATGTAATCCTTAATTTTTTCAAATTAATCCATGTGCACATGATTTGGGATAATTGATGATGATTACTAAAAGTAATAAAAAATGGATAAAATGTAGAATTAAATAAACAGACATATTTATTTAATTTTTTGGGATTAAGGGGAACTATAGTCCTATGTAAATAGATATTTATTTAGGGCTATACTAGAGGAAATAAGGTATTTAGTGATTTTAGATAGAAAAATGGGGTGGGAGAAATATTAATTAAATAATGAAATATTATTTAATTAATATATATGTCGAATGGAGGGTAATTGATCAATTTTACTTGATCAAATATAATAAAGATGATGGGAAATGGTTTAACCATTTTCAAGTGTCTACATTTTTCCCCTCTTCAAAATAGAGTTAAAATAACATTATTTCAAAGAAAAATAAAAT
This sequence comes from Cunninghamia lanceolata, assembly GCA_027924645.1. Taxonomy (NCBI): domain Eukaryota; kingdom Viridiplantae; phylum Streptophyta; class Pinopsida; order Cupressales; family Cupressaceae; genus Cunninghamia; species Cunninghamia lanceolata. The sequence goes on along the minus strand of BSBN01000976.1, from coordinate 5,132,528 downwards.
ATAGCAGCTTCAGAAGAATAAAAGATAGGCGACATGCCCCAGTTAGCTTTTTTAAAGAAGAATTTTAGAAAAAGGTGATAGTAGGGTGATGCCCCCTCGAGAGGTTGTGTGGGTACAAAGAGGCTCAAGAAAGTTCTTGAAAGATGAAAATGGGAGAAAAATGGATAGAGGGTGAAAAATTAGGTAGGAGGGGAGAAATGGGGAACAGTAGAGAAAATGGGTGAAAATGGAAGGCAAAATGTGAAGAAGGGCTATAAATAACCCCTAAGGGGGTGAAAATAAGCCATTTTCACCCTTTAGCAAAGTGAATTGGAGAAGAGCATAAAAGAGGAGTAGAGAGATATCAACTCAGATTCATAACATGGTGCATCATGTTGACCAGGTGAGGAGGCATGGACGATGGGAGGGTGTTACACATATGGTTCTTAAGGTTGTCATTGATGTCAACATTGCCACAAGGTTGTTATTGATGTCAACACTATCATGGTTGTGTGATGTTGTTCATGGTTGGATGTCATGCCCTATCCAACAAAGAAGGTATAGTTCATGGTTGGATGTCATGTCCTATCTAGCAAAGAAGATACAGTTCATGGTTGGATGTCATGCCTTGATCAATGTAGATTTGAGTATGAGGACATATTAATATGGGAATTAGAAGCACAAAGATGATCAGATGTGTTGCTAATGTTACTGATGGCCTAATCCATGTTTCATGATGACTGGATCACCGGAAGGGTTTTGCAGATTGAAGATAGTATTGTAGACAGTTACTATATAACAATAGAATGCTCTGTATTTCTCCACATTTGCAGATATGGCTATGTAGTTCTAGAATTATGTCTTGGGTGTAGTGAAGGTGATAATTCCAAAGTCTTAGATCATTTGTCACTCCACTGTGAAAGTTATGCCTGATAGAGTACCGACATGTGTTCTGACAGAGTAAGCTAGTGTTGAAGGCCCATTGGAATTCTCTACATTCTCCAGAAGTGAATGGTTTCCTTTATAGTATCATGGACATGTTTATGGATGTGCATTACATGCTTCCTTGTAGTTTCAAGTGTCTTGGTGGTCCGCAAGCTCAATTTTTCAACAATAGTATATTGCAGTATGCTCTAGATGACAAGGTGTTCCTAGAGTTCATGATTGTAGATGTGCAACACAAATCTTTGATGTGTGGAGCTAAAGGGGTGTTTGGAGATGATTTATTAGTCATGTAGACTCGTCTAGAAGAGTTTCATGAAGATCTTTGTTGTTTCTAGTATCGCACAAGGTTTTCAAGTTGTTGTGGTTGTTATACTTCAAGTTTTCATATGTTTTTCTTAAGTCTATCCTATTTCCAAATGAATGGAGCATGCAAATGTAATTCCTTGGTGTTTGAAGCTGTGAAGGATGTTTTGGACCTAGTTAAGCAAGTTTTTATGTTTAAAAGGCATGGGTCTTCTATTGGTGTAACATGTGGTTCTGTTTAGGACCTATCTTCTACACATTTCATGTTGTGTATTGTTTGGCCGACTTGTAAATGCATTTTTCATATTGTCTCTGGCTGACAAGCAATGTAATTAATGTAATATCATGTATAAATAGTGAATCAAATTGAGTTAGGTAAAGTGTGATTGAAAAGTGATTGATAGGTCTCGCATGCAAATGAATGCATTATGATGTACGACTGAAGGAGAAAAAGTAGAAGTTGTAGATGCTGTCCTGATTCATCTTGAAGACATATTTGTGATAGTGATCAAGTGTAGAGTGTGCCTAACTGATCTAATCATCAGAAGGAAGTATTTAAATAATCAAAGGTGTGAGTTTCAATGTCATTTTTTAGATAGTAGAAGGACTATCATACTGTAATCTTTTGTAAATGTGTTCTCAATTCAAGGAGTAGTAGCTTCCTTGGGAGTGACCCTAAATCAAAGTTATCATGAAGTAGTAGCTTCCTTGGGTTGTAACCCTAAAACAAATTTATTATTTTTGAGCTTCATATATTATGAGTTAATCCTCACCATGGTTTTTCCCTTTTAGGGTCTTCCACATATATCTAGTGTTATGTGTTGATGTGCATTATGTTAATCTTTCATGTTCATGTTAATGTTATAATGCTTAAGTTTTAATCTACTCCAGAGAAGTTGAAGTTTGTTTAGATATTGATTCACCCCCCCTCTCAGTATCTGGGTGGGTCCAACAATTGGTATCAAAGCCAAGTTCCTCTAAAGAAAGATTAATTGCTTGAGAAAGATCCAGGATGGAACTTAACGGATCGAACAAGATACCTAGTTTTGAGGGAACAAATTATGATTTTTGGAAGCTAAGGATGGAACCCTATATTAATTCTCTAAGGTGTGGTGTTTGGGACTCTATCAAGTCTGGTTACAAAGTTCATGTTGCTATTCCTACAGATGCAGATGAAGTCAAATTGTATGATAACAATGCCAAGGCAAAGTTTTCTATTATGACTGGGTTAGCTGATTCAAAACTTTCAAAGTAATGAGTTGCAGTTCTTCTAAAGAAGTTTGGGTTAAACTTGAAACCATTTATTAAGGAGATAAGAAAGTAAAGCAAGCAAATATGTAAATCTTTAAGTGCAGATTTGAGAACCTAAAAATGCTAGAGGATGAAGACATTGCTGGTTATATGCTCTGAGTGAATGAAGTGGTTAATGGCATCATAGGTCTTGGTGGAGAAGTGAAAGAAGATGAGATTGTGAAGAAGGTTCTGAGATCTCTTCCCAAATCCTATAGTCATAAGGTATTTGCTATTGAGGAGAATGCAAACTTGGATACATACACTGTAGACAAATTCTTTGGTTCCCTTACTGCCTTTGAAATGAGAGAGTTTAGCAGTGATGCTCCAAAGAAAGAAGTTGCTTTCAAAGTCATTATGAAGACAAAGGAAGAAGTTGTTGACGAAGATGAGGGATCTGATGAAGTTGAAGCAAATTTTGTGAGAAGACTGAAGAAAGGCACTAACAAATACAAAGGTAACTTACCGTTCAAATGTTTCAATTGTGGAAATGTTAGTCATTTTTCTTCTAAATGTCCTTTAAAAAAATCAAGGGGTAGTAACAAAAGAGACAAGTTCAAGAGAAGTCCGTATTCCATAGAGAGCAGTTATTCTTTAGAAGATGAGGATCATGATGATTCAAATGATGAAACACTTTTCATGGCCTTGAGTGTTGGTGACAAAAAGAATAATGTTGGAAAATGTGAACAGATTGATACCTTGCAAACAAATCCAAAAAATGAAAGATCAATGGTTGTATGGACTACCTTTCATACAAGAGAAGAAGCCAAGGCTTGGGTAATTGACTATGAATGCTCAAATCATATGACTACTGACAAGGAGAAAGTTTTCTAAGACACATGAGCAAGTAAACTTGTGTTTGTTATCAAAAGTAGAATCTAAAACCTTTGCTGATGATAGAAAAGATGATGGATGGATAAAGACAATGGAAGAAGAATTGGATCAAATTGAGAAGAATCAGACATGGGAATTGGTTCCTAGACCAGCCAATAAAAATATTATAGGAACAAAGTGGGTGTTCTAGAACAAGCTGAATGAAGAAGGTGAAGTTGTAAGGAATAAAGAAAAATTGGTATGCAAAGGATACACACAAGTTGAAGGCATTGACTTTGAGAAAAATTTTGCTCCTGTAGCCAGGATGGAGGAAATTAGAATGTTCCTTGCTCTTCTAACTCATAAGAACTTCAAGGTATATCAGATGGATGTTAAGTCAACATTTTTGAATGGTGATCTAGAGGAAGAGGTTTATATTGAGCAACCAGATGGTTTCCAGATATCAGAAGATCTAGACATGGTATGCAGACTCAAAAATGCTTTGTATGGTCTCAAGCAAGCACCTAGGGCTTGGTATGCTAGGTTAGACAAGTACTTACTTCAGCAGGGCTTGAAGAAAAGTACTACAGATAGCAATCTTTACATCAAGGAAGAAGAAGACATGATTTTGATAGTTGTAGTATATGTTGATGACATCATCTTTGGTGGATATGATGATATGTGTAAGAGTTTTGTAGAGGAGATGCAAAAAGAGTTTGAGATGTCTATGATTGGTGAGATGTCTTTCTTCCTTGGACTTCAAATTTCTCAGCTAGAAGGTGGTATCTTTATCTCTCAAGCTAAGAATGTCAAATATTTGTTGAAGAAGTTTGGTATGGAGGATTCAAAGCCAATAAGTACTCCCATGGTCACTGGATGTTAATTGAGCAAAGATGATGAGTCTCCAGTGGTGGATCAGACTATCTATAGATCTATGATTGCAGGATTATTATATCTAACTACTTCTAGACCTGATATTATGCATGCAATATGTGTGGCTGCCATATATCAAGTTGATCCCAAGAAAACACATGAGAAGGTAGTGAAAAGGATCTTCAGATACTTGAAAGGAACTCTAGATTATGACTTATGGTATCCAAGAGGTGATGACTTTGACTTGAATGCCTACATTGATGTTGATTGGGCTAGATATGTTGATGATAGGAGAAGTACAAGTGGTGGTAATTTCTTTTTAGGAAGAATATTGGTTTCATGGCAAAGAAAGAAGCAAGATTTAGTGTCCTTAACTACTGTAGAGGTAGAATACATTGTAACAACATCCTGTTGTGCACAAGTGTTGTGGATGAAATAAAACCTAAAGGATATCAAGGTATTGTATGATGAGACCATTCCTATTTTGTGTCACAATACAAGTGCTATCAATATTTCCAAGAATCCAGTGATGCATTTTAGAACCAAGCATATAGCAATTAGGTATCACTTTTTGAGAGAGAAGGTGGCAAAAAAGGAAGTAAGGTTGGAAGGTGTTCCAACAAAGGATCAAATTACAGATATTTACAAAGGCTCTTGAAAAAGACACTTTTGAGGATCTCCAATAGAGGTTAGGGGTAATTGCCCCTCCTTTCTATATGCATAGTGGTACATCTGTCTAGGGGGAGTTAATGTTATATCTTATTTCTGGACTGATGGTGGCTACCTCAGGGGGAGCAAGTAGTGGTTATTGATGATAGGGGAGTCTATCTTCTGCAAGAAGAAGTCATGCTCTAAGAAAGAATGTGCAAGTATGTGGTCACTGATGAGTAGGTAGTGGTTTCCCTTTTCCTTGATGTCAAAGGGGGAGAATGTGCAGGTATGTGTTTCCATCAATGCCAAAGGGGGAGATTGTTACACATATGGTTCTTAAGGTTGTCATTGATATCAACACTATCATGGTTGTGTGATGGTGTTCATGGTTGGATGTCATGCCTTATCCAATAGAGAAGGTATAGTTCATGGTTGGATGTCATGTCCTATCTAGCAGAGAAGATATAGTTCATGGTTGGATGTCATACCTTGATCAATGTAGAGTTGAGTATGAGGACATATTATTAAGGAAAAAGATGATCAGATGTGTTACTGATGTTACTAATGGCCTAGTCTAGGTTTCATGATGATTGGATCACTAGAAGAGTGTTTTGCAGATTGAAGATAATATTGTAGACAATTACTATATGGCAATAGAATGCTTTGCATTCGTCCACATTCCTCTACATTCCTCCGCATTTGTAGATATGGCTATGTGTTGGTCATGATGTTAGTCATTCGCAAACATAGAATAAAAGTTACACAACAACCTTTACTCATCTTGAAAGATACGATGAATTCAAAGAATTCATGATCCCAAGTCTCCGTTGATTAGGTCTTAATCTACTGACGTTACTCAGTGGTTGATGTGTGTTGCTGTTTTCCATTCGGGGGCCTTACGTGTTTCTGCACTGTTCATCATCATCTTCTTCAGATATCCTGCTCTGGATGTTCGCTCTGCATCAGTCTTCGATAATTTCTACCTCTGCACTGTAAATTTGGTCAAATAATGAGCATACAGGCTGATATTTGCATGATTTCTACCATTATTTATGATTCTTTGCATGATATTTTCAATACTACATGCATTTAACCCAAATATGCTAAGGATCTTCAGTTACCTACGGGATTTCAGCATATTTCACTGTTTCTGCTTGTTATTTATCATGATTTGCAGTTATGGTGATGAATTAATGAAATAAAAAAAAAAAAGAAAAGGGTTAGAGAGTGAGATTCCTAAAATTACTGGACTTAGATCACTGATTCACGTACCAGCCCCCATACTTGCAATGAAAAGAAGGAAAACTAGAAATCATACTTCACCAGGACATTCCACAAATCCGCATGATCTAGTGCAAAGCTTCAAAGGAAAGTTGACAACAACATGTAATGAAATGAAAGCGCTTCCAGTTGAACACAGCATTCACCAGTACACATCCAGAAATCAACAGAAGATTACGTAAAATTTACAATCAGGATGTAATCTGGAACTTCATATTCATTCAGTATGCTCAAGAACAGGTACATTTACAGTGATCTGAAGAAAGAACCTTGACATTTCAACAATTCTATCCTCATTAGTCTCAGCAATCTGATCTCCTAACTTATTCTACAGTAATTGACTCTTGCGCCAGATGCGTCTATGTATTCTAATGTATTCCCCCCCTTCCTTTTACAAATGACAAGCTCTGGATGTTATATAGAACAACTGCCAGAAAACGGTTACAATGATCCAAGGATCAGGATCCTCTCATAACAAACAACGGCCCAGATGAAAAGCACATGCTTCGTCAGTTAGCAAATGTACAGCTGGCACAGAATATTCCAGCATCTTCAACTTGATTCGGTCTCCAGCTGGCGAACAGCATATTTGACAATATCCTCCTCATGTCTGGCCCATGTTGACTCCATGCACAACTTTGTAATGCTCAGCTTCAGCAGCACCATGATCTCAATGTTCAGCTTCAGCGGCATCATGATGATTTCCTGCAAGTAAACAGACAAACATAAGGTTCATCATCATCATGATAAACAACAGGAAGTAAACACCTTATTAAACATACCTCCCCATGTGCAGCTACAGGCAATCAGGTCTTACCTGTGAAAAATATGCACTAAATGCATAAACAGCAAGAAAACAACCAGGTCAACCCTCGTTGACCAAAATCAGGCAGTCAGGCTCCTCAAATTTCCATCGCTTCATGCCTTTGCCCATTTTCTTGCATATCGGGTTCAAAATATGATGATGATGACCCAGACTATACAAGGAAATAAACGCCTTTCAACCATCCTTAGAAACCGGCCTTGCATCATCATCATATTTGTATCGGGGGGACTACATATGATCAGGGTGACAATTTTACCTTAGGCCGACGGCAACAGTTATACTGACGCCAAAAAAAATCATGATGATGACCAACTGTAAATCCTCAAAGCGGCCGCAGGATATCATAAAATATGATGATCCTCCCTTCCTAATGCTCTGATGAAAAGCACATCAGGATGTTCTGTTTGTTTTTTTTGCACACTCGGGAAAGAAAGACATCGTCATCATCATCATGATGAAGACAAACAGGAGGACCCGGAAAATGATCCTGCCGCCGAGGAAAAATCATGATGACGTCATCGTCATCATCATGCTTCACTAAAATGCAAAGGGGTGACGTCATCGTCATGCTTCGTTAAGATCAGGAGGTAAATGGAATATCGGGTTCCCCCTAAGGAAGATGATCAGGTGGAAAGCAATATGACCCCATTCGGCCAAGGCAATCCGCCCGAAAGATCAGGATGATGATGGTCATCATCATCATATACGCACCGGGCGATCTAAGATATGATCCCGCTGAAAGTCCTGAGGACGCCATCAGGATATCCGGGGCTTATGTTAATCCTCGAAGATGACGTCATCGTCATCATCAGATTGGCGAAATGGATCACGCCTCGGAAAATATCCTGCCGAAGGACAAAGGTGATGATGACGTCATCGTCATCATCATATTTGTAAAAGGTTATACTCGTTGGCAGGATGATATTACGAACTGTTGGGAAAGATGAACAAGATCATGATGATGATGTTCAACATGACCTAAGACATGAAAAACATCCTCCGCTTCGAAAGATAAGGTGATCATCATGATCACGCAAAAGGAGGTCAGGAGGATATTAGGAAATGCCGGGCCTCGAAATATCATGATGATGCTCGCAATGTGAGAAAATCATGACGCTGACAATGCTTCTAAGGTTACTCGACGGGTAAAACACACTAGCACTTAAGATTGACGTCCGGATGTTTCGGGACTGCATGATTTTCATCAGGTGATAAAGTAAGATCATGATGATGACCTTTGTCGATATAAAAGACCGCCTGACGGGAAAAGATTACAACGACTTAAACTTGACGTCCGGATGTTTCGACCTCAGGATATTATCGGGGGGCTTTTCAAATATCATGATGATGATGTTCACACAGCAATTATCAGGTTTGACCAAAACTTTGACTGCTCACAACTCCCTCATATGGACGAATTTTCAAGTGATGTAAAAGGCAAACCTGCCTGGAATTTCAAGCTCTTTCTAACCATGAAGTCACAGAAACAAAATATGAACTTTGAAAAACTAACCTCATGATGACAACCTACCTCATCCTGACCTTCATGATGATGATGCACCTGACTTACTTTTACCAAACCGCCAGAAACAGACAACACAAGCCAAAACAAAAGCTGGGTCCCTGTTTTGCCAAGTCAAAATGGGGCGTGTTGTGTAACCACACAACACTATGTAGTTCTTGAATTATGTTTTGGGTGCAGTGAAGGTGATAATTCCAAAGTCTCATATCATTTGTCACTCCATTTGTGAAAGTTATCCATGATAGAGTAAGCTAGTGTTAAAGGCCTATTGGAATGCTCTGCATTCCTCTGGACATGAATGGTTGAATTTGTGGTTTCCTAGACATGTTTATGGATGTGCATTACATGCTTCCTTGTAGTTTCAAGTGTCTTGGTGGTCCGCAAGCTTAGTTTTTCAATGACAATATATTGGAGTATGTTCTGGATGACATGATGTTCCCAGAGTTCATGAATGAAGATGTGAAGCACAAATCTTTGATGTGTAGAGGTAAAGGGATGTTTGGAGATTCTTTATGAGTCATGTAGACTCATCTAGAAGGATTTCATGAAGATCTTTGTTGTTTCCAATACCGCACAAGGTTTTCAAGTTGATGTGGCTGTTATGCTTCAAGTTTTCATATGTTTTGCTTAAGGCTGTCCTATTTCCAAATGAGTGGAGCATGCAGATGTAATTCCTTGGTGTTTGAAGCTATGAAGAATTTTTAGACCTAGTTAATCAAGTTTTGATGTTTGCAAGGTATTGGTCTTCTACTGGTGTAACGTGTGGTTTTGTTTAGGACCTATCTTCTACACGTTTCATGTTGTGTATTGTTTGGTTGACTTGTAAATGTATTTTTCATATTGTCTCTAGTTGACAAGAAATGTAATCAATGTAATATCATGTGTAAATAGTAAATCAAATTGAGTTAGGCAAAGTGTGATTGTAAAGTGATTGATAGGGCTTGCATGCAACTAAATGTATTATGATGTGTGACTGAAGGAGTAAGGGCAGAAGTTGTAAATGCTATCTTGATTCATCTTAAAGACATATTTGTGACAGTGATCAAGTGTAGAGTGTGCCTAACTAATCTAATCATCAGAAGGAAGTATTGCAATCATCAAATGTGTGAGTTTCTGTCAGTTTTTAGATAGTAGAAGGACTGTCATACTGTAATATTTCGTAAGTGTGTTCTCAATTCAGGGAGTAGTAGCTTCCTTGGGAGTGACTCTAAAACAAAGTCTTCAAGGAGTGGAAGCTTCCTTGGGAGTGACCCTAAATCAAAGTTATTAGGGAGTAGTAGCTTCCTTGGGTTGTAACCCTAAAACAAAGTTATTATTTTTGAGCTTCATATATTGTGAGTTAATCCTCGCTGTGTTTTTTCCCTTCTAGGGTTTTCTATGTATATCTAGTGTTATGTGTTGATGTGCATTGTGTTAATCTTTCATGTTCATGTTAATGTTGTAATGCTTAAGTTTTAATTTTCCCCAGAGAAGTTGAAGTTTGTTTAGATACTGATTCGCCCCTCCCTCTTAGTATCCAGGTGGGTCCAATAGAGGGCACTTTGGCATAGGTATGTCACTTGAACAAAGTCTTGGGGGGTAGTTAGGGGGCATTTATGAGGGGTAGAAAATGTTAGGTTGTGCATCCCCTGATTACAATTCAGTGGATGCACCACCAAATGGGAAATGCACAAAAAATTACATGAATGCAAAGTACCTTTGGTGGATCCACTAGTGAATTGTCAGATCTGCAAAAAATAGAATGGATGCATAATGGATCAACGAATGTGTCAAAAAATTTGACAGTTGCACAAAAAATGGAATGGGAGCACACTGAGGTGGCAAATATGTGTTGAATCAGTGGATATAGGGGTAAATCAGTGGATATGCTAAGGGAAAGGACCTACCTATTAAATGTATGCAAGTGAAAATGAACACAAGAAATAAGCTAAAACAACATTAACCTTCAAATACACCTCGAATTGAGCATAAAGGAAACTAAAACAAGCTAGTTACTAAGCAAACCTTTACTTTGCAGATGTGCTCCTTGGATGATTTGATGTAGGTGGCTCCTCAAAATAGAAACATAACTTTAGAATGCATGGAGTCTTGAAAATTCTTGGGGTGAGGCTCAATTTATAGATTTTTCGATTGTGGATGGATGGTCAAGTTTGATTTGAGGGATCAAGGGTGTAGGATTGTTGAGGGCTCTCAAGCAAGAAGAGCTTTCCAAGTGGAATGATAAGATTGGTGGATGGGAGATGTCCTGGGATTGAGGACAAATCAATGGTTGAAAAGCAAGTTGAATAAAGTGAAGGGATGAGATCAAGTGAGGACAAGGACCTTTTGTACAAAGGACTTGCCCATCACTTTGGAAGAAGGCCATGTGGGCTTGTACAAAGGGCAATGCCTTTGTACACATGGGGGAATGTAGAGGATTTGACTAGGGTTAGGATAATGTAATGTGCAAGTGGGAGAATAGGTAATTAATTAGGTTTAGGTCACCTAATCTAAAGTGTAGAAAATAGGGAATTTTGCCTTTAAGGTAGAATATGGAAGACATATAAAATAGGCAAGAGAGTTTTCTAAAACCACATGCCCAAGTGATATGTGTTCTTAAAAGCTACATCACCACAAGTGGTTGCCCCCAAGATGAGAAAACCAAGGTGATGCTTACAGGCATGCTACAAAATGACTTGTGTAGTCATGGTATGACACCGAGCATTGCAACAAGGTGCCACATAAATATGAAGATGACAGAAGAACGATCACTTAAAAGTAGAGCACACATAAATTGAATCAATATGTAAGGATGCTAAATCATTTGAACGAAAGATATAGAAATTTCAAATTATGACATAGAGAAGAATGAAGATACATATAGAGGAATGACACAATGCATTCTTTCTCCTTGTACCTTTGTGCTAACAAGGGTGCCAAGGGAGAATTACCAATCAAAAACTCATCACAATATGGGGATAATAGTACATACAAGCATAACACAAATGAAAGGGAGGGACCATACTTGTGAGTTGGCCAATAACAAATCATCCTCCCCCAACTTGCTTATTATAAAATGGATGGAGGACAAGCTACTCTAGGGACTACCTCAAGCATTGTAAAAAGTACTAGAGCCATAACGTGTTTGAAGTTTTTGAATTTTGTCACCTAAGACTTGGAATTCCTTAGTGGAATGGCCAAGCACTCAATGATATGCACAATAATGAGGTGTTGAATGATTATTGTGTTGAATCTTTTTATGTGTTGGAGAAAGAGTGATTAAGCAGTCTTTGAGTAGACTTGACAACATACACTCTTGTTGAGATAGAATAGAAGACATAGGTGTAGGAATCAATCCTTTCTATTGTGAACATGGTGGAGAGAACATGGGAGAAGGTCAAAAACCAAAACCTATTTTAGACAAGTGTGGTGTTAGTTCCATAGGTTCTTAATTCCTTGTTCTTTGTGTCCTAACCCATGTCCATTGTATCCTTGTTTAGAAAGGATTTTGAATCCACGCCCATAATGTATCTCCAAGTCTGAAGGAAGAGGAGAGGTCATATGACTATCTTTGTTGAAATGAAAATAGTCATCATGTGTTGGAGAAGATGGAGAAGGATCATTCTTTTTATCATGGTGAGGAGGGTCCATATTTGTTTCAACAAGCCCATGGGGTTTGAAATCTAAAGGGACCTCATCATTATCATGAAATGCATTAGAAGAAGATGATTCATTATATTTAAATGATACTTTATCACAAATGGCCACTATTTATTTAGTAGAAAGCAGATCTTCATCAATATCAAAAGTTCCATTGTTATTACTTTTAAGTTCAAGTTTTTTAGGAGTAGGAGATTGTGTTGAAGAAATTTCATTTACCTTTGAGGTTTTTAGGTGTGATGTTGAGATTTTATGCTCACCCTTAAAGGTGGGTGTAAAATTTAATAAACCCCAATCATCACTAAAAATACATTCGAAGGACTGACACTACCTTGACCATTACCGTTGTTAGTAGCAGAGGGTAGTGGTTTGGCTTTTGTTAAAGAAGGGATCAAATTTCCTAGAGGAATTTGATGTCTTTCTTCCATTTGTAAGAAACTTTCCAGCACTCAATCATCTTCAATCACATGGAGTTTGTTTTAAAAAATGAACTTTATTGAACGATGAAGGGTAGATGGGACTGCCTCATGGCATGAATCCATGGTCTACGAAAGAAGAATATTGTATGAAAGAGAATTAGGCATGACATGAATAAGGGTAGACAATGTCATAGGTCTAGCCTTAACATTTAAGGTGATTGTACCTAGTGATTTCCTACCAACATTATCAAAGCGACAAATATCGAGTGTATTTGGTTTGATGAGAGATGTATCGGCATTGAGTTTATGTAACAAGTCTATGCCACAAACATTAGTACCTGATCTACCATCAATCATAGTGTGTCTCACCCTCATTTTATTAATAATGATGGATATCATAAGAGGTTCATATTGGTTTTTCACCTCTATGGGAGGTAATTCATGTTGTTAAAATAAGATCTCTGATGTTGTCACATGCATACAACTAAACAAAGATGCTACATCATTTGGTCTAGTAGAAGGTGGAACAACTACCTTTTGTAGAGCTTCTTGGAGAATTTTGTGGTATGTATGTGATGTTTGTATTAAATCCCATAGAGAGATCTTAGCTAGAGTAGTGTGGAGTTGTTCGACAAGATCATATTCTCTACCAAAATGTTGAGAAAGATGAGGAGGTGGGGGAAGAAAAGGTTGAGAAGGTGGAAGAGAAGTGGGTACACTTGGTGCTTTCTTGTTTTTCTTGTTATTATGGGTGTTGTATGTATGAGCGACCACATTATAATGAGATTGTTGCAACACATTTTTAACACCTTGATTTATTTGAGTAATTTTACTTTTCATAGTTGAGAATGTAACCCGAAGGTCAATATGGTTTTAGACAACCCCAAACTATAATCACAGGTTTAGAGAAAGGAGGTAGATTAGGTTCCTCACACACAATGAATTTAGGAATATTTTGAAACTTAATGCACTTATTGACCATCCCCTTGGTGGGTTGAATAAGTCTATTAATGATGATGGAATTTACATTGTTATCTTTTTTATTATGTTCAACATCCATCCTGAGGAATTCAATGTGAGAGAAAGCTCTTCATCCACTAATGCTTCATATTTTGAAGGGAAAGCATTGGAATTAAGGGAAGGTAGAGTGATGTTAAGAAAATTGTTGTTGATTGTATCTTTAGTGATGTCCACGGGGATTGAACATGCAACCAAAGGAGGAATATCAAGGGTCTTCACATCTTTAGTGATATCCAGAGTACTTGAACATTCAACTAAAGGAGGAAGATCAATAGGATGAGTCATGGAATCATCATGTACCATGGTAGTAGTATGATCAACATCCTCTAATGTCACATCTCTAGAAGAGAGATCATCTAAATAAAGAGAAGGTAAAGTAATGTTAAGGAATGTGTTAATGATTTCATCGTCTTGCACCAAGATCTCTTCATAAGTATGAGGAATCTTAGGAGAGGGATCAAAGGAATACAAGGGCATAGGAAATGCTCTATTTTTACCATATTTAAGGAATGGAACATCAATTTCACAAAACTTTTGAGTAAAGTTGGAAAATGATGAAAAAAAAGCCATGTTTGCATTTAGATAATTTTGTTTATGTTTTTTCTTTCAAATTTCAAAGAGAAGATGAATGCACGAATGTTCTTAATTTCTAAATTAACCAAATATGAAAAATATGATGAGGTACAATAACTTAAAATCAATATAGAAAAGAGCTGAAAATAAGCTTTCAAATATAACAACTAAATGTAAGACTAGCTAGGGTTTCACCATCAAACCCTAGATATTAAATGCTCATTCCTTAAACCAAAATTCTTTGATGGAAGAATTATTTTTGAACACAAATGATATTTATGAAATTCTACAGCAATGCAAAATCATATTTGACCACCAATTATCATCAGCAAAATTTGGAACAAGAGTTTAATTAACACACCCTATGTGCAAGACTAGCTAGGTTTTCTAAAAATGCAATATTTTTGAAAACCCTAATAATGAATAAGTGAAAATGCCAAATATATCACTAGGAAATGATTAAATAATGCAATACCAATCAGATCTGATGTAAGAATCATAAATTTATATCATTCTATAATGATCTAAACTTATGAAATATAGATAATGTGACAAATATGCTCTTTTCCAAATCTACATCAAATGCCTGATTTTCTAATTTCGAATGCAAAGATGCAAGAATGTTCTTTTATTTAACACAAAGATGATATGCTACAGGGTGATCCTACAATACTATGTCCCACTTTTTGGCCAAAGTAGGACATTGAAATCAACATTTTAAACCAATTTTTCATTTCCTAACACCTATAGCAACTAAACCATGAAGAATTTGAAGATGATATAAACTAGTGATTTTTGAGATTTTATGTGTAGATTTTAAATGTATTTTTTAAAAAATTAAGAAATAATTTGTGAATTCTTTTACATAACTTGTAATAACTTATTTTTTATAGTTAATAGAATTTTTAAAAAGTGACCTTTATACCATACATCATAATTTTTTTTATAGAAATGATTAAATTATAAAAATTTAAACATAGATTTGTAACACCAATATCTAGTGCACATATATTTTCTCATAATTATTTGTTACATATATATTTTTTATTAATTCTTGAAGTGAGATTATTATAATTCAAACATAGTGTTATACCATACAACAGAACTTTTTCTATATGTATCCAAATTAAATTTTTGTTGAAACAAAGACATCAATACCTAGTGTGCGGATATTTTTCATAAATTTTTTTCTCTATTTTTTATTTTTCTTTGTGTGGAATAGAGACCTTGATGTTCGGTGAAAAACCTATGTTCACTTGAAAATAGAAAATAAATATAATAATCAAACAAAATATATTCAAAATCATACTATTTGGAAAGATTATACCAAGGGATGCATACTTACAAAATAGAATTTCTAAATGACTTCGTTTGATCCCCCAAAAGGTGAAGCAAAATTAGTTTTTTGTCAACATTTTGATAGGTGTGGAGGAGACTCCATCGAGGTTTGATTTAAGACTAGGGGTTTCTTTTTGGAGAAACCAAGATCAGTAAACACAAAGAATGAAACCTTACACAAGTGCAAAATGGAGCACAAGAGAATATCTATCATATACAATGAGAATGTGTAAAATACAATGAGAAGCCTTGCATGAATAGGCAAGGAGAAGAAAGTAGAAAGGTAGGACTAAACTACTAACTACCCCTACAAGCATGTAACACTTGTCTAACTCACATGACATGTGTGTGGGCAAGTGGAAAACAAATATGTAAGAGGTGTCTCATATGTGTGAGTACACATGTTGAAATAAGACAAACTCCTAAAAGACTAAGTAAACTTAAGACTATGTGTGAATAGGTCAAACCTTCAAAGAGGTAATATCTAAAGTAGTTAGATAATGACACCTTGGCTTGTTTCAAAGGGTTGAATTAGATGCTCAGTTGGGCAAAATGTAGCACAAAAGGGCTGAATTAGCCAAAGAAGGCTAGATCCTAGACAGATTGGAGATCTGACAAACACTGAGCAAGTTGGAAAAAGGCTGGCGTGGTCCAAATGTTGGGCCTGAAAGGATTGCAAATGGTGCAGAGGTTGATAGTGGCTGAGATAGACCTGATCAGAGCTGAGATATGTAGATGCCAAGCCATCCATGCTAATTCTTGAACTAGACTTGAGAGCTTGGAACATGGCATTGAAGATGGAACCTGAATAGAGGACCACTTGATGTGATCGACGCTGGATGGGAAGATAAAAAATGGTGCCAACTAGATGAAAAAAAAGGACCTGGCATCCATAGAGGAATGAAAGCACAGTGCAAAATGGGTCGAGCTTGAAGCTGACTAGTGCAAAAGAAACATAGGCGTGAAGGTCAAATGGAGAAAGTGGTAGTGTATCAAAAAATAATCCAAATCAACAAGCTAGGGCCAATCTTGGTCGATGTAACATAGAACAAAAACATGACCAAATGAGGCTGTGACTAGAGTGGTGAAGGATCCTATAGACTATGTCTTGCATGTAGAGAGGGTGAACATAAAAAATGAAGTTGACTCTACAATAAATGATCTAGTAGCCAGCAACCAAAAACTCTAAATCTGTCAGGAGCTAGAAATAGGTCAGATTGTCTCAATATTCAAAAGAAACTTGCATGCATGTAGATCAACAACCATACACAGAGCTTCTACCTCAGAGCCATGAAAACAAAAATGTTGATGTAGCACTCAAAGGCTAAGAGGCTAAAAAATAGTGAAACCTAAAATTTGATCCATAAACCAGACAAAAAAAACCAGAAGTATAAAGAGCAAGAGGCCTAATATCAATCATATCAAAGACAAAATTGTAGAGGGAAAATTTTCCCTTTGCAAAAAAAAATTGCAATTTTTACAAAAATTTCATATAGTACAAATTTGGAGACCGTACAAACCTGGTGCAGGAGCACCCCTACAAGACAAGATATAGGTTAATTGTCTGCATGACAGGACATTAGTCTATTTTTAGTATGTTTGACTTCATAATGTAATAAGGTCCATTGGACCAATGCATATGTATTAGATCAGCCTAGGAGAGTGTGCAGGCAGTTAGAGTTCATTATCAGGTAGTCTGAGCTGTCCTCTCCCAGCCGCTTGGAAGCTCCCAGCCGCTGGGAATCGAGTTGGTAGTACTCGTAGGATATTGCTATAAATAACTCAGATCAGTTAGGGTTAGATATCATATCATATCATATCAGAGGTAGTAGTTGTGTTATGGTGATTGAGTGAGTTCTAGAGATCAGTCCAGACATTGTGAAACATTGTTTAGGACATTTGTGTTTCATCTAAATAAGATCTCATCAATTGCATTATCTGGTTTATCAGCTGTTTATGTTTTGATTTCTATTCTGATTACAGGTTAATGGATACTTTCAACCCTTCCACCGGTTGATTCTGTGAATCGGTGGAATGGTCATGCATGTTAGTTTAGGTTGTATTTTAGTTTTCTGTTTATGCATTTCATTGTTTGAGAGATCAGTTGGTAGCATGCTATGAATCAACCTAGCATCCTCATGTGCTAGGATTTAGGAAGATAAACTGTTAAGTTTTGATCTAAAGGTGATCCAGCCCGATCATCATATTTTCTTTGTGAAATTGTGCGGTTCTGTGAGTTTGCATGCAGCTGACGGATATACAGGGATCTGCATGTGCTTTTCCAAACAGAGTGAATCGCATCGTCATCTGTGAGTATATCGCTATCCGGATCGGGTTATGAAGCTGACGAAGATTGTATGTTTCAAGTGCATCAGGATGATATAGGTTGGATATATACTCAATGTATATATCATCATCAGGATCATCTTTCGTGTGTATTCATCCGCATATCGCTATCGTATGCAGGAGTGAAAGTTCACTTTTTGGCTAAGGACTGGAAAGATCATCATCAGGATATTGAAAAGATCACCCGATATTTCATTATCATGCTGCGGAGGATATAAGGATCTTATATCCGGATGACATCATCATCAGGTGCATGTGACATCATCATCATCAGGATATTGCAAATATCACCCTATGCAAGTTTATCCTGCTGTCGCTAAGTGTTTTTGTTGATAACTGAGAGGGGGGGGGTGAATCAGTTATCCTAATTATTTCCCTTATTAAACTTTCCTTTTAATTGAAGCAGCATAAAATCAAACACAAAACATAAACCATGAAATAAGAAACACATGACACAGTATTTTTGACGTGGAAACCCTGTTAAGGGAGAAAACCACGGGGTGATTAACCCAAGAATTATTCTCTGTTAGAAGAATAGGAAATTACAAAAATGGCACTTGCCAATTAGGGCTCACTGCCCGAGCACACTGCTCACAAGAGGCTCACTGCCTACAAGAAGACACACTGTCTTACAAAGTGATTAGAATCACAGTCTTGAACTGATTGGAAGCATCTGCATATGCTGGAGTTCAGTTCCGGTTAGGTTCAGTATACTGATCTGCTGCACTTCATCTTTCCTCTGTTCTTTAGTCTGCTGTCCTTTCACATACCGGATCTTTCTTGTTACTTCTGCTCTACTCTGGACTTGTTCGCATATCCTCACACACATTCGCTCCCTTTACCACTAAATCCATCCTCTATATATATCCGCACAAGTAATTTCATCATCTTTCTAGTCGGCATCCGGAACAGTCTAGTTTCTTACAAACTTAGTTCTGTCGGCTGAATCCTTGCTCACCAAGCAATGCGGATCAAGCATATAC
Organism: Cunninghamia lanceolata; assembly: GCA_027924645.1. Lineage (NCBI taxonomy): Eukaryota > Viridiplantae > Streptophyta > Pinopsida > Cupressales > Cupressaceae > Cunninghamia > Cunninghamia lanceolata. Next base: position 5,113,727 of record BSBN01000976.1, on the reverse strand, counting down.
TTGTAGATATCATCAATTATGTCGGCCAAACATGATTCATGCCTCCGCAACCTTTATCATCATCTGTAACACATCCGGAAAGTAGTTTGATACTCAGTCAGTCAGTTCTTCCTCTGTTTTCACTGTCTCTCAGGAATCCGGTACTCAACTATTCATATCTTTTTCCTTGTCCATCTCCGGAGGCTAAATCCTTGGAATATACTACTCAAGATAGTCCTCTTGACTTCCCCAGATCCGCACTGTGCCAAGACACTTCCTCTGAGAGATCCGGACCAATCTGTCGGACCTTGCCACATGCTCTGTTCTTGTTCACCGGACCACAACAATCTTCAATCTGACTTCCGGTAGAGATATATCATGACTTGCGGATATGTGGAATGACCTTTGTTGCCATCAATGACAACAACCATGAATCCATATAGTGTCTCTTGCCAACAATCTCCCCCTTTGGCATTGATGGCAACACTTAGTGAAAAATGACTAAGTGTTTACACTATGCTCCCCCTTTGCTGATGCTCTGTCTTTATATACAATTTCCGGAACTCCCCCTGAGTTGGATTCCTCATTTTTCACTGCTCCTCACTCCCCATTTGACATCAATGGCAAAGGGTAGGGTCCGCACACGAAAATTTTCAAAAATTTTCTATATATAGCCGCATATTTACATACTCACATATACTGCAGAATGTCTGCAAAGGATGTCTGCAGTTGAACCATTTCAGTAGCCCAACTAAGCTTCATTCTGTCCAGGATTGAAATGTGACCACTCAACAAAAATGCAAAAGCTTCTGCCCGCCTGAGATCTGTCGGATCTTTTGTATGGGCGGTGGTCTGGGCATCACTGATGGCCTCATGCATCGTTTCCAACTTAGGGACTATAATCCTTCTAAGTTCTCCCATCCGGTTGGTAATGTTCTTCCTCTCCTTCTCAAGATTCTTTATTTCATTCAAGACTGCAATAGTCTGACATTCTTGATTTATTATAGAGGAAGAGAGAGGATCAAAACTTTGAGATAAGCTTTGAAGCTTGTCCTGTTCTTCTTTTATTTTCTTGTCAATTGCTGTTGTTGCCTTTGACCAAGATATACAAAATTTGTAGATGTCACCGCCATCCTTAAGAGCATTTTCTAAGCTCTTTATTCCAATGCTTACAATCTTCCTATCCTTAGAGATTAATTCTAATATTTCAGAAAATCTCTTATCCAAAAATTCCTTCCGGACCTTGTCTTCAGCTGATTTTTCTAGAGAATTAAAATGTGTATCAATACTGCTGACTAAGGTTTTTAGATTACCGGAAGTGGAGGCAGTCGGATCTATTTGGATTGATGGCATGATCTTTACAAGTACTCCGGAAGCAGCCTCTATCAACTCACAGTCTTCCATATGAGACTTCAGGAGCTTTTCATTTGCCTTGGCATTTGCAAATGAAGCTATCTTCATTGTTTGTACCGGAGAGAGAGAGTCAAAATCAAATGGACCTTTTAGAAGCTCCGGTTCATCAATCTCTAGAGTTTCTTTGCTCAAAAATTGTTGAACAGTTTGTGCAGTGTCTCTTGCCGGAGACAGATGTTTCTTTTCTTCTGCAGTCTTAGAACTGTCAACCTCTTTGTCTGTCACCACTGCTTCCTTCTCCTGCAATTGCTCTTCTTCTTTGGATCCGGAGACTGTAGGGGAAACCGGAGGAGAGATGCTTGCTTGTTCATGGGTCACTTCTTCTGGAGCAGAGGGTCCCAAGTCCTCACTTGTCTGTTCAGGGCTCACTTCTTCCGGAACAGAAGATTCCAAGTCAGCAGCTGTTTCTGCACCTAAGTCCTCTACAACAGGAAGATTGAACCTTTTGAAGGCCTTCCGGAGGATCTCTTCTGTCTCTTGTGCCACTTTGTCAGTCTCACCAAGCATGAGCTGATTCATCCTGGCTTTACTTCTGAACTCATCTTTGCAGTCCTTGAAGATCATGTTCATTGTCTTGGGATCAATTTGAGGATATAGCTGAATAGCTATCTGCTCCCGGATCTCAAGATCTTTAGCATGAGCATTATTTTTCCTCACTTCCATTTCCTTTTCTAGGCTTTTAGGAATAAGAGATATTATTTCAATGAAAGCCTTATTATATATGTTGAGATATTTCACTGTGGCCTCCTGCAGAGTCTTTTGGTCTGCCTCACTGAAGTCATCATAGGATTCAGTCATTGGTTGAAGGTTTCCATCCACCGTGACCGACTTGATTATGCTCTCTAGTGACAGAGTGGGCTTTTCAACAGTTACCTCTGCCATTTCATCCTTGTCTTGGCCTGTGGAGGGCTTACCGGATCCTTTCTTCTTCTGTTTCTTTACTTCTCTTACTTCCTTATCTGATTCTGTTTCCTCTTCATCCTTTTGGCTTTCATAAGCCCTTGATGCTTTTGTCTTGGATCTTTTACCGGATGCCTGGACTTCCGGTTTTGAGCTTTTGGTTGTGGAAGGTGCAGATCTCTTTGATGATCTGGTCCGGGTGGGGGTTTCAACCGGAGCACTTTCTGTGCTTTTCTCTTCTTCCTCAGCCTTTCTCCTCTTTTCCCGGCTGGCATCAAGTGCCTCTTTTGAGATGCCTAGGCCTTGAGCAATGTGCTCTACTTCTTTTCTCACTTTTCTCTTAATCTCAGGTTCCCTGAGTTCTACATGTAATTTCACGCTCAGCTCCTCAAAGGTTCCAAACCTTTCTGCCTTAGGATCTTTGGGCTGACTTAGCATGTGTTGAACATGCAGCTCTACTATCTGTTCATCAACTTCATACCCCATGGGCATGATCCAGACAGTCCTTGGCTCCACTGCCTCCATTAGGCACTGATCAGTGTCAACCATAAAACATACTGAGTCCTTGTATTTCTCAATGAGAGACTGGGGAATTCTCTCTCTTGCTTGCATCATGCTCTGAAAGTTTTTGAAGTATCCCCATAGAGCTGTATTTCTCGCTTTTGCATCCCCAAGTCCATGCAAATAGTCTCTTATCTGGACTGCAACAGGTTTGTCATTCTGCCATATCCATCCACTTGTTCCGGGTAGCTCATTCATGAAGTAAAAGAATAGACATACAATGAGAGTACCATACTTAAAGGAGTTCTTCTTGTCTTTCTTGATTTTCTGTACATTTTCCATCAATTGGCTTAGTAGTAGTTCACAAAGATCATAATCTGCATTCTTTCTTAGCATTTCATATGCTGTGTATATTGCAGTTCCGGATACAGAATTCTCCCTGCTGGAGTGATAGATCTTGTATCCTATTATCATTGATGCATATTTGATATCCGGATCCGAAATATCTTCAATGGTCATTGCCCTCTTATCATATTTTGATCCGGTGGCCTCAGTTACAACGTTGTTCTTGACAGATTTGAGGATAGGTACCCCCCCGGAAGAGAATAGACCAGTTACTGCTCTAATTGCTTCTTTTGTGATCTTACAGGGTCTATCTAGCCAAAGGAAGTTGTCATGCATCCTGCTCAGTACATACCGGACCCATTCATCTTCTTCAAAGCTAGGGAAATGAATGAATTGCTCAAATTGTTTCTTCTGGATACCCTTATACTCTGGTTTGAGCTCAAAAGCATTGTCTATCAGTTGCTTGTGATAGAGGTCTCTTAATTTGAATTCCCCAAATTCCTCAATGTTTGCGTGTATGTAAACCCTAATATCTTCAGTATGTAAGACTCCGTGGGGAACACTAGAGAAGGCTCCTAGTGGATCTACCTCCAATGATTTGTAGGGATGTTTCTTGAATGAGGGGCGAGGTCTATCAGAGATCTTAACTATGTTTGGAGTAGCCATTCTTCAAGGATTTGCAGTGAGGCAATGAAAAACGAAGAATACCTTAAGCGCCTTCGGTTTGCACGGAGTGGTTGGATTGATTTCTTTATGCAATAGCTTCGGCAGGAGATCCTTGGTGTGCTTGATGAACCTTGTTGCAGAGCTCCACTATTCGCTTCTTCTCAAGTGTAGAATGAGCAGATAACTTTTGAGAAATCCCTTATATTGCTCCGCAAACCCTAATATCTGTCTGCAATAAATGCTTCACCTGCATTATTCCGGTTTACCATGTCTGGACAGCTTGGAGTATCCCGGATTAGTCCTGATCACTGAATATCATCCGGATCTTTAAATCATGAATAAATCTAGGTAACATATTACAAGAACATCCCAAATACTCTGTCCAATCCGCAAGACAAGATCGTGCACTTCCGGATCTCTCCGGACCTTTTGTAATCCTTTATCATACCGGAGCACCTCCCTGAACAGGTCTAACTTAATCGAACACAGCTTCTTCATAACTCCATGCGGACCTCTGAAAACTTGACTGAAGCATCTCAGGAGTTATATCTACAAACCCTTTAATCCGCATCTAGTGCCACATCCGGCACAACTTGTTTGGCTGGGGGAACAGAATCTTCTTTGAGTCTCCCCCTGAGCCTGAGCTCACCTTTTAATTTCTGGAAGAAATATCAGCACCAGAATCTGGTGCGGATCCAACCTCTACATTCTCTGAGTTTTTCTTCACCCAAATCTTGCTCATCTGATTCCTAACTTCATCCGCATTCATCTTTTGTTTACCCTTGTCTTGATTCTGATTATACACCGGACCTCTTTTGTCCTGATTCTTGTTTCTGCAGACTTTAGCATTATGACCGGACCTATTGCAGATTTGGCAAATAACATTTCTTTGCATATTTAACTGATATCCCCTTGATCTGCATTGATTAGCCATATGACCTACTCTATTGCATGTAAAGCATCTACCTTTGAATGATTTGTTTACTTGCATAATTCTGCATTCATGGGATTTGTGTCCATACCTTTTGCAGTTGAAGCACTGTCCGGAGAAGGATGAATTAATCTGATTCATTCTCATTCTGCACTGATTAGCTTTGTGACCAAAATGGTTGCAGCTGTGGCAGTATCCATTGAAGGATGGATATTTTTGAGCATTTGGCTGTCTTACCGGAGGTCTTCTAGGCCTGCTCCTTGGATTTTCTGATCCAAGATTCTTCTGACCGGATCCGGAGCTTTCTCCTTTCTCATATCCCAAGCCATACTTGTCATCTGTCCTCTTTTGACTTCCAAGAAGAACTTCAAGTTGAGCAGAACTTATCTTGAATTTCTCTTTATATTCATTTGCTGTTTGAAGGTCTCTTTTGAGAGAGGCAATTTGATCCTCAAGTTTTCCTTCATTATCTTTGGAATCTTCAAGATCAGATTCAAGGTGTCTGATAATCCTGTCCATCTGGTGGCATTCTTCTGATTTTTCTTTAAGAGATTGTCTTAGATTGTCTTCAGCCTTTCTTTTTTCTTCAATCTCTTGAGTAAACTTTATAGTTCCTGATTCCATTTCATGTCTTAACATAATGACTTCTTTTGATAACTTTTCACATAACTTGGTTTGCTCAGTCAATTCCTCACTTGTATTGCTTTCTTCACTTTGTCTTGCCAACTGTTGAAGCAGCTCCTTTCTCTTTTTCATAGAGAGACTTAATTTGTCTTTTAATTCTCTCATGAATTCATCAGCCTGTTTGAGTCTTTCCTTTAATTCACTGACTTCAGAATTTGACTGTTCAAGATCCTCAAGGGCAGTCTTGAGTTGCTCCCTTAAACCATATGCATCCATTTGAAATCCCAGATCTTCCTCAAGCTGTTAGGCTCTATTGGGAGGAACTTGGCTCTGATACCAATTGTTGATAACTGAGAGGGGGGGGGTGAATCAGTTATCCTAATTATTTCCCTTATTAAACTTTCCTTTTAATTGAAGCAGCATAAAATCAAACATAAAACATAAACCATGAAATAAGAAACACATGACACAGTATTTTTGACGTGGAAACCCTGTTAAGGGAGAAAACCACGGGGTGATTAACCCAAGAATTATTCTCTGTTAGAAGAATAGGAAATTACAAAAATGGCACTTGCCAATTAGGGCTCACTGCCCGAGCACACTGCTCACAAGAGGCTCACTGCCTACAAGAAGACACACTGTCTTACAAAGTGATTAGAATCACAGTCTTGAACTGATTGGAAGCATCTGCATATGCTGGAGTTCAGTTCCGGTTAGGTTCAGTATACTGATCTGCTGCACTTCATCTTTCCTCTGTTCTTTAGTCTGCTGTCCTTTCACATACCGGATCTTTCTTGTTACTTCTGCTCTACTCTGGACTTGTTCGCATATCCTCACACACATTCGCTCCCTTTACCACTAAATCCATCCTCTATATATATCCGCACAAGTAATTTCATCATCTTTCTAGTCGGCATCCGGAACAGTCTAGTTTCTTACAAACTTAGTTCTGTCGGCTGAATCCTTGCTCACCAAGCAATGCGGATCAAGCATATACTTGTAGATATCATCAATTATGTCGGCCAAACATGATTCATGCCTCCGCAACCTTTATCATCATCTGTAACACATCCGGAAAGTAGTTTGATACTCAGTCAGTCAGTTCTTCCTCTGTTTTCACTGTCTCTCAGGAATCCGGTACTCAACTATTCATATCTTTTTCCTTGTCCATCTCCGGAGGCTAAATCCTTGGAATATACTACTCAAGATAGTCCTCTTGACTTCCCCAGATCCGCACTGTGCCAAGACACTTCCTCTGAGAGATCCGGACCAATCTGTCGGACCTTGCCACATGCTCTGTTCTTGTTCACCGGACCACAACAATCTTCAATCTGACTTCCGGTAGAGATATATCATGACTTGCGGATATGTGGAATGACCTTTGTTGCCATCAATGACAACAACCATGAATCCATATAGTGTCTCTTGCCAACAGTTTTGGCATCGGCATAAGTTATCGGCATAAAGTTTGGTCAACATCATCAGGATGTTTCAATATGACCGGATAAGTCATATCATGATGCTGTTGTTTGTGTAGTCGGATATCGGGGTGACGTAAGCATCGAAGGAAAGGTGCTTGAAGTTGTCGTCATCAGGATATTTGGAGGGAACCAGATATTTTATATCCTGCTGATGAAGGTGATGCTGAACATCATGATGATGAAGATAGAGTTTGGCGGTAAGATGAACAGTGAACATCAGGAGGATATTTGCGCTTGCCGAATGTGATGATGTTGTCTGTGTTAGCAAGAAATATGATGATGATAAGCCAATAGGTATTATAACATGTTGGTTGTGTTAGTGACTCCTCCTTCCCATTTGTAAGCTCCCGTTGCATTTACCTCTGCATCAAAACCCTAGGGATAATTTTTTTAAAAAAAATTGATTTGACCAAAAAACACCATTTAAAGGGTCACCTTGACTATCTCGGGCCTTCTAAACTCAACGACGTAGTCTGTTTGGCTCCACAACACTCCAATGATACGGCTAAGTGATGGAGTCACCAATTTGGAAAGGAATGTGCAAGCATGGCTCTGATACCATGTTGGAGCAACCAAGATCAACAAGCACAAAGAACGAAACCTTCTGTAAGTGAAAAATGGAGCACAAGAGCATATCTATCATATACAATGAGAGTTTGTAAAATACAATGAGAGAAGCCTTGCATAAATAGGCAAGGAGAAGGAGGTAGGAAGGTATGACTAAACTACTGACTACCCCTACAAGCATGCAACACTTGTCTAACTCACATGACATGTGTGAGGGAAAGTGGCAAACAAATATGAAAGAGATGTCTCATATGTGTGAGTACACATGTCAAAATGAGACAAACTCCTAAATGACTAAGTAAACTTAAGACTATGTGTGAATAGGTCAAACCTTCAAAGAGGTGATATCTAAACTAGTTAGATAATGACACTATTTGCACTAACATTTCTTTCCAAGGGGGTTTGATCTAAGGGGATTTTATCTAGCCCCCTTCAATTAAACCCCTTTAGATGGAACCCCTCAATGCTTAAATCATTAGTTTTTTCTAAAAAATATGTGGTTTCAAACAAAAATTAGGATGTCCCAAGTTTGAGACTCAATATTGTAGGATCACCCTAAAGAAAATGAAATCAATTTAATGAACCAAATAATGCCACAATGCACGGATCTTAGAAACCCTAGGCTCAAGACTAGCTAGGTTTTCTATAAATGCAAGGTTTTTGTAAAACCTAACAATGATCTAATGCAAAATTAAGCTATATAACTATGTAAAATGATGATAATCAGATCTAGGGTAGAAAATAACTTGGATCTAAAGAAAGAAGGATGCCAAAAGTGTAAGACATGTTGGGTTCACCAAAATGTTATATGGAAAAGAGAGACCTAACCTAAAAGGTTAAACTAGGTCAAAACCTCTTCCATTAACATTGAGACACAAACCAATCTTGGCATCTACCAATGAAGGAGAGAAAAACTATAGGGGTTTTGTCCATTTGTTGTATAGAGGAGAATCAACCAAATCCAACCAATCAAGCTAGGGTAAAGTAGGAAAACCTAATCAAGCAAGATCCGTGAATATACGACTATTAGAAATAGATACATAGAATCTAACACCACAATAGGGATCATAGGATAGAGGAGAACTTGGATCTAAGTTTAGGAGTAGAGAGGTAGCAGGGTGATAGGCTCCCTAGATCCAATTCAGGGTTTTGCAGAATGTTAAGGTTCCAGTGTCTCCGCCTTCCTGTATTCCTATCTCCTATCACTTGGTATCTTCAAATTGTTTTAGATGTGACCTGCATGCAAACATGAAGGAAAGAGGGTTGGTGCTATTTAGGATCTTGCCTAAGTCAAGCTTTGTGAATGGTGTTTCCACCTCCACAATAGAAATGATGAGATATCAAAGAGTATGTGCCCTAGGAGGGTAGAGGCAAATCTAAAGTAGAATGGAATGCTATAATAAAGCATGAAGGAAAGAAGTCACCATGAGCATGTAAACCCTATCTTTCTTAATGTGGTGTCACAACTTGACTCAAGAAGTTGGTGTATCCAAAATAAGTAGAGAGATCTTCACAAGACCTGCAAGAAGTTAGTGCAACAACAATAATCCACCATAGAGAGCATGAGAGAGAAGAAGATAGAGTGCAAGTGTGCCTATATTACTTAGATATTCAAATGAATAAACTAACTTGCTTATATATGCATTCCCACTCACCAAAAATGAATAAAACCAAATGGGACTGACATGTATAAGCCAAGGAGGTGTTCTAAGATGACACCACAAAATAGAGCTGAGGCTAACATCTGGGACCAAGGCACTAGGAGCCCTAGTCCTTTAGCCCCACAAACTCTGGAGAGTGCCAATTAAAGTGGGCTAAGACCTATTCTAAGTTTATTTTGTGGGATTTATTCATTAGGATCAAGAATTAATTGTTTTAGGTCCACCTGGGTGCTACACTAGGTGTAAAATGGTAAGGGTACACATTTTACTCCATAAAATAGAGAAACCTTTGCTAAGTACTACTAGAGAAGAGGAAAAGGTCAATGAAACTCACCCGTAGAAAGATCATCCTGAAGAGGGTATTCAAGATGAAAAGATTATTAATAAATGTGAACAACATAAAGGAAAAGAAATAATAGAAAAAGTTGATAAAGATTCCCATGTAGATCCTCCTATCCCTACATGGCTCAAGATAAATTTAGATAAAATGAAAAAGGTTGGGTCAAAACACTAGATATCTAGGCCATTATAGTCTAGGTAGAGAGAGGAAGACCCTATAAGAAATCTATAACTCTCTCTACCATAAGGGTCAATGAGTTTGTCCAAAGAATAACAAAAATTACAACACCGATGGTAGAGAAGGATGATAGAGACCTCTCCCGAGATGACTATCAGATATCTAGAATCAATCTGGGTAAACAAACAAGGGATGAGGAGATTGCTTCTCTGGGATATGTAGTGGATACAATAGTCTCTAGAATGAAGTAAATGTGAATAGAACCTTCAACAATTACAGGAGTTGAATAAAATAAGCTTAATAGAATTAAAAATTGATGGTATTATTCAAGATGAGGAACCAAGTTTTGTAAGTAAATGTATCAGTATAATAACATTTAGGATAGATATGATGACAGTGTGTAAGGTAAAATGTTTTCAAGCACAATAGGATATGTGTCAAGCCATAAATAATTTTGAAGATTTTGTGGAAAATGTTATAAACCATGAGTTATTATTGAGATAAAATAGAGTCTTGTTGTAGAGGAGATAATGAAAGAAGCCCTCAAGAAGAAGATGGAAGATGAGCTAAACCATACCCCATAATTTGACAAGGATACTTTGGATAAATGCATGGAAATAAAAGCCAATTTTAGGGTTATTGAAAAGGATGTCTAGCTAATTAAGAAATAAATAAACTATGCACATAAAGGTTTTGAAGAATGCAAATTTATAATAGAATGGAATTTATAATAGAATGGAATTTATAATAGAATGGATAAATGGACCAAATGAAGATAGGTTGAGAAAAATTCTAGAAACTTTTGAATAATGCAAGCGAAGGAAGAACTTTGGGGACACTTCAACTCTAAAAATTTTGAGTTAAAAACTTTATTTCTATTTTTGGAAGGACTAATATTGTATTTGAATTCAATTTAAATTATTATTTAAGGCACTGTAAGATGGTCCCACTGCAATTATAAAGTGGCTCCCAATTTTGAGTGAGTGTATATTTTGCATGTACTCATTAGAATGTCTACATGACTTTGGTCTAAAATTAAAAAGTGGTCTTCTAGTTTTCCAAGTCTTCATGAGAGAAGTAAGAAAAGGAATATTGCATGAGTGCTTTTGGAACAATAAACTTTAGTTCTAAACTTAGGATTTTTAGTTCCCATGACTCTATAAGAGGCCCATGCCTATTTTGTAAAGGGATTCCAATTGGATCTAATCCATAATCATCTTTCATTCTAGTTAGAGTTGTATAATTGTATACTTAGTCTTGCTGATATTGTAGCTACTTTTTAAATTCAATAAAATGGCTCTAACTTCTTCAAAATTATCTATTCATGCATTGTGTAGTACCTAAACTGTTTTATGAATAATTGATTACTTGATGAAATATTGGGTGTTTAATGATCAATCTTACATGAATGAATTGTAGATTTAATATATAAACCTACATGTGAAATGTAGTGGTTATATGTACTCATTTCTACTTCTCATTGAATTTTCCTTAGAATCTTTCACTTGTAATGTGAATGGTAGAGTTACAAACTAATCTTAGGAATACAGGGTAATCAAATTTCTCATGTTTTCATTATTAAGGACTATAGTTTAAAGCACTTACCATATTTCTTGCATAGCCTTAACATATTTTGTTCTAATTTTTACACATTAGTAGAATAGGACTTAGATTAGACAAAATCTAGATTGATTTGATTCATACCATGATCCTTGAACAAATAGACCATATTAACCACTAAGTTTGCATAATATAGTTGTGATTCAACTCTCAAGACCTAGGAGGTGATTGATTCAAAGATCAATTGTCTTTTCAAGAGAGATAAGGTTATTTCCACTCTATCTATGTTGCATGTATGAATCTAGACATCAAAAAAACACTTTTTAACTTTAGACCAAAGTCATGTAGACATTTTGATAAGTAAATGCAGAATATACACTCACTCAAAATTGGGATCCACTTTATAATTATAGTGGGACACTCTTATAGTGCCTTACAAGAATAAATTAAATTGAATTAAAATAAAATATTAGGCCTTCTAAAAATAAAATGAAGTCTTTAATTCAATTTTTTTAGAGTGGAAGTGTCCTTGGAGTTCTGCCTTTGCTTGTATTCTTCAAAAGCTATTAAACATTTTCTCAACCTAGCTTCATCTAGTCTTTATAGTAAGCTACCTTTCAAGTGTTTCAACTATGGTAAAGTTGGTCATTATGCATCTAAATGTCCTTTTGGAGAAAGTGAAGATAGCAACAAGAGTTTCAAAAGGAATAACTTGAACAAGAACAAGAAAAGCCTCTACTCTAAAGAGGACTGCAGTTCATCAGAAGTAGATCATTGCTCATCAAAAAGTGAAAGGAGTGAAGCTCTATGCATGGCTATGGAAGTCATAGACAACTCAGAAAACACTATTGATGACAAAGAAGGCACAACAATCATTTATGAAGAAGAATGTGAAGTTGATCTTGAAGGTGAACTTATTTCAGCTTTTGAGGACTTGAGATTAGTAAGGAAAGAAAACAAAGAACAAAAGGAAAAGCTTAAAGAGTTAGGGGAAATGATTCTTAGCTTGAAGATTCAAATTGAAGAAGGAAAAAGGATTGCAGACATTGTGAACACTAACCTTAAAGCCAAAACAAATGAGTGCTTAAAACTTGAAGAAGAAATTGTTTCTCTGAGAAAGGAAGTTGAAAAAGTACATGCTTGGTTGAATAAGAATATCAAGTTTTGAAAGAGCTCTGAAACTCTGGATGATATAATAAACATTCAGAGACCTCTATTCATAAAGTCAAGTTTGGGCTATGATGAAGAAGCCACATAATCCTATGATCTTGCAAAGAATACTAACTCAAAGAAGACAATTCCAAATGAAGAAATCCCAATGAAGAAAGAAATTAAGAAATTTGAAGAAGTTGATTTCATCCCTATCATTTCTCAAAGAAGAAGATTAAGAAGATCAATCCCTACAAGACAAACATTCATAAATAGGTTCAATTGTGCTTTCTATGGTTATTGTTTCATTTACAATTAGTATGGTCATAGAGTCATTGAATGCAAATATAGAATGAGAAGAAGTGATTATGTAAGTAGAAATTCTTTTGCCTCTTTGATTGATTTCAACATATTATGTCATGTTTGCAACAATTTTGGGCACATTGAAAGGTTTTGTAGAAGTAGCTTGGCAAATTCAAAATCTTAGATCACTGATCTTGATAACCAAGACAAAAGGATAGACATTCATGAAAACTAGAAGATAGATTAGAAGAAGGAATGGAAAGTCAAGAAGAACAATCATGAAGGTGAAAAGTCAATGATTATCCAAACTATATTTCATGCACAAGGGCAAGAAAAGCCTTGGGTTATAGATAATGGATGCTCAAGTCACATGACAGGAGATTAGAGCAAGTTTATTAGCATTGTAAAATAGAATGGTGGATCAGTCAAGTTTGGAGACAACACCACTACAAGAATATGTGGTAAAGGCACAACAAGTATTGATGGAAAGACTAAGACAGAAGATGTCTTATATGTAGAAGGTCTCAAGCACAATCTTCTCAATTTAGGTTAGATGTGCAACAAAGGATACAACCTAATCTTCCATGCACAAGGATGTGAAATCATAAGAGCAAGCACTGGCAAACTTGTGGTAGAAGCAAGTAGGATAGAGAATAACTTGTATAATCTTAGTGAAGCCAAAGGAAGGAACTTTCTTCTAGGATAGACAAATGAAATTTGGTTGTAGCATAAGAGGATGGGACACATCAACTTTGATAGTCTTGTGATGATCAACTCTAAACATGCAATTAGAGACATTTCAAAGATTACCAAGCCTACTAGCACCTTTTGTAAGGAATGTCAGATTGGAAAGAAGACAAGGACAAGGTTCAAGGCCAAGGAATATTCTTCAACAAATCCATTAGAACTGATTCATATAGATTTGTGTGGTCCTACCAAAACAAGGAGTCTTCAAGGTGAAAGGTACTTTATGTTTCTCATTGATGATTACTCTAGAATGGCATGGGTTACATTTTTGAAAGATAAATCAAAAGCTTTTAATAGATTCAAGATCTTCAATTCTATGGTTGAGAATGAAATGAATACTAGAATCAAATGCTTAAGATCAGATAAAGGTGGTGAGTTCACATCAAATGAATTTGAGAAAAACTATAAAGAACATGGGATAATGAGACACTTCTCTATGGCAAGAACTCCTCAACAAAATGGAGTTGTTGAGAGGAAGAATAGGATAGTGTAGGAGATGGCAAGAACTATGCTCAATGATGTAAAACTTCTTGATAGGTAATGGAAGGAAGTAGTACACACTACAGTTTATATTCTTAATAGAGGACAACTAAGAGTGAATTGCACTAAGACACCATATGAGTTGTGGAAAGGTAGATCTACATCTATCAAGCATTTCAGGGTGTTTGGTAGCAAATGTTACATCAGAAGGGATGAAGACAACTTAGGAAAATTTGATTCAAGATCAGATGAAGGAATCTTCCTTGGTTATTCAACTAGAAGAAAAACATATAATTATTTTAACAAGAGGTTACAAAAGGTTGTTGAAAGTGCAAATGTTAGGGTTGGTAAAAATTTACATCCATCCACACATGATCAAAAAGATTGTTGCTCAAAGGAATATGTATGCATAGAAGAAGAAGATGAAATTAAAGTAGAAGAAACACAAAAAGAGACTGCCAAGACAACTGCAAAGCATGTTCAGAAGAATCACTTTAAAGATCATATCATTGGCAACAAGAATGGAGTTGTTACTAGGAGAAAAATTAGAGAACAAGTAAACTTCTCTTTGCTATCCAAAATAGAATGAAAGAATTTCTCTAAAGCTAGCAAAGATGAGGGTTGGATTCATGCCATGCAAGAACAACTAAATTAGATTGATAAAAATGAGACATGAAAAATTGTTCCAAGGCTAAAGGATAAGAATGTGATTGGCACCAAGTGGGTATTCAAAAATAAGTTGAATGAAGATGGAGAAGTGGTTAGAAACTGATGTAGGAGCATCCTTGGTTAAAGAGAAATCTTACATCAACCAAAAACATTTGCATTACAATTTATTTTCTTTCATTTCCAATTTAGTTCAGTCAGTTCACTCAATAGCAGTTTCTATATTTTGGTCTACATTCTACCACAGTTTCATTTCAAACCTTGCAGAACTGGACTTAGCATCTTGACACCTTCATGCACATCATATCTAAAATTTAGATCATTTGGATTAGGTATCGAGAAGATATCACTATCAGAAGATCAATCATTTTCTCATAGAAGAACATCCTAACAGTCTCAGATAATCAGCTAAAGGAGAAGACTTGCGAAGCTAGAAGATACATCATTCAAGGAAATTTGGATCATGGTTGACCTTCCCTAAGATCCATACACTATTTCATTCATTTGTGGAGGAATTCTTTATGATTAGGTCCAACCTATACATGTACACACGTTACAGCTCTTCATTGGAGTTTATGATCTTCCTTGGTCAATGCGGAGGAATATTATGTTCTAGAGATGATATATAATCATGTAATAGATGCCTAGGAAAGTAGTTAGCATAATTTACAAGTTAGATAGTTTGAATTCTTTTGTAGAAGTGCCTTAATGTTGTATCTTGCGCCTATACTGTAATTGAGGAATCGGGCTTGTGAGCCCTAATTGTAAGCCTACATGTTGTCAGCTTGTTTACATTATGATTCTATGATATACTAAATGACTGAATCTATATTTGCTTTACATAATTGAGTTGTTTCCATTGTGTTTACTCTTGTTGCATGGTTTGGACTATTCACTTTGTGGATCCTCATAACCATGACAGTACCAAGTGGCATTAGAGTGAAGCTTGATTCTTTTGGGAGCAAATTGAGTGAAGTTGGCAAATTAATTCCATAAGATCTTGTTGTGAATAGATCACCAAATCCAAGGTAGACTACTTGTGTTGTCAACTGATAACTAATTGTGAGGCAATTGTCACCTTATATCCTAATCGCTGAATTTGAGGCAGTTAAACTTGATCCTAGGAAGAGATGCTACCGAGGAGAATATCTAATGTTGGTACTATGGCTGGAAGAATGGATGAGATGATGGAAATGATGAAAACAATGCGAGTTCACTTGGATGTTGTTGAAGAAGATCAGAGAAGAGGATTGACACCTCAACCTAATGTTGAAAGTGATGATGTTGAATTTCAATCCGCTGATCAAAATGAAGTAACCCTAGGAGATTAAGAAGAAGAATTAGATCAAGTAAAGATGTTGTGAGCTATTTCAAAGATTAGGAAAAGACCTAGAGTTGATGTATCAAATTACATTGGCAATTTGAATCCTGAGGAGCTGATTGATTAGATAAGTGACCTAGAAGAATACTTTGAATATGAAGAAATTGATGATTCAGAGAAGGTGAAATTTGCAAAAACAAAGTTGAAAGGACATGCTGCTATATGGTGGAAAGAAGTTTAGTTGGATAGAAATAGAAGAGGAAAATATAAGATTACAAAGTGGGATAGAATGGTGACAAAGTTGAAGAATCAATTTATACCTACTGACTATGAGTTGGAACTGTTGAAAAGAGTGTAGAACCTGAGACAAAAGGAGAAATCTATGAAGGAGTATACTGAAGAATTTCATAAAATGATCATAAGGATAGGACACAGTGAAGAAAGCAAGGAGAAAGTAGCTAGATACATCAATGGACTAAGATTGAACATTCAAGGAGAACTGAATTTGGTGAGGATGACAACATTGGGAGAAGTGTATTAGTTTTCCTTGAAAGTTGAAGAAAAGTTGAACAAGAAGCATGAGCAAAGATAGAGAGGTAGAGGAGGTAAATTTCAGAGAGGTAGCACATTTTTTGGAGGAGAGAGATCATATGCAAAGAAGAACAAACAAGAGAACACATTCAAAAAGGAGGATAGAGATAACAATGCATACCAGAGAGATGATAGAACTTTCTACCGCAAAGGAAACCCTAGTTCATACCAGAGTGAAGGATACAAAAGAGAAGGAAGAGGACCTGATAGGAGAACATTCAAAGGAACCTTTTTTAACTGTGGAGGTGAAGGACATAGAGCATTTAAATGTAATCAAGGGAGTACAAGCAAGATGATAGAGAACAATGGAACAGTAGCCTATGGAAGAAGAACCTATTGGATCACCTAGTTCAGTTGATAAGACTGAGAAAGGAGAATCATTATTCATGAAGAAAGCACTATTTCAAGTAGAGACAAATGAGGAACCACCGCAGAGTAAAAGTTTCTTCAGAACCATATGCAAATTAGGAGGTAAATGTTGTAAGGTTGTAATTGATAGTGGTAGTTTAGATAATTTAGTTTCAAAGGAGATGGTGACTAAGATGAAGTTGGAAAGATTGAAACACCCTAAGGCATATCAGATAGCATGGATTTAGGATGATCATAAGGTATTGGTGAGTGAACAATGTTTGGTGAAATTTCATATTTGATCTTATCATGATGAAGTATTGTGTGATATTATGCCTATGGATGTATGTCATATATTGTTGGGTAGACCATGGCAGTATGACAGAAAAGCTATACATGATGGAAGAAAGAATACGTACACTATAACATCAAATGGAAAGAGAATCACTTTGATCCCTTTGGAAGATGATCCTAAGAGTGGAGTATGTGGGAATGCTATAATCTGTTTGGTTGATGGAAGGAAATTTGTGGATGGCTTGAGACATGAGAACATGTGTTATGCTTTGATTCTTATGAAGCCTAAAAACCTGAAGACAGAGATTGAATAATCACAACCAAAGGAGATATCTAATTTTCTGATAGAGTATGAAGACATCATATCAGATAATGTACCTAAAGGATTTCCACCAATCAAGAGTATCAACCATCACATGGATCTTATACCTGGAGCTAGATTGCCTAACAAAGCAACACACAAAATGACACTGACAGAGAATGAAGAATTGAATAGATAGATACATGAGTTCTTGAGGAAAGGTTGATCAGAGAAAGTTTGAGTCCTTGTACAGTACCTACAGTGTTAGGACCGAAGAAGGATGGAAAATGGAGAATGTGTATAGACTCTAGAGTAATCAACAAAATCACAGTTAAGTATAGATTTCCTTTACCTATGATGGATGATATTATGGATTGTTTGAGTGGAGCAAAATACTTTACAAAGATAGACTTGAAGAGTGGATACCATCAAATTAGAATCAGAGAAGGAGATGAATGGAAGACTACTTTTAAGACAAATGAAGGATTGTATGAGTGGTTAGTGATGCCTTTTGGATTGACAAATACACCAAGTAGTTTCATGAGATCGATGAATGAAGTTTTAAATAAATTCTTAGGTAAGTTTGTTATTGTATATTTGGATGATATTTTGATTTTAAATAAGTCAAAAGAAGAACATTTGTGGCACCTGAGACAAATATTGTAGAGGTTGAGAGAGGAGAAATTGTTGATAAACATTAAGAAGTGTAGTTTCATGAATGAAGAATTGGTATACTTGGGATTTGTGATTTCTATGGAAAGATTGATGATGGACCCTGAGAAAGTTAGAGAAATTGAGTGCTCTACACTTGAGAGCATTGGAGAAGTCAGATCATTTCATCAATTAGCTTGTTTCTACCAGAAGTTCATCAAAAATTTTAGTTTAGTGTGTAACCCTATGACAAAGACAATGAGAGATGACAGAAAAGACTTTAGATGGACATCAAGAATAGATAAAAGTTTTGAGTTGTTGAAGTAGAAAGTGATAGAGCAACCTATATTGGCATTACCAGATTTCAATAAGGTATTTAAAGTAGATTGTGATGCAAGTTGAAATGCAATAGTAGTAGTGTTAAGTCAAAAAGGTAGACCTGTAGCATATTTCAGTGAGAAGTTGAATGATGCAAGGAGAAGATATTTAGTTTACGATCAAGAGTTCTATGCCATAATTCAAGACTTGAAGAAGTGGAGACATTATTTGTTTCCTAAATAGTTTGTGTTGTATATAGATCATCAAGCTTTGTAGTATTTGAACAGTCAAGGAAAGTTGAATCAGAGACATATGAGATGGGTAGAGTTCATGAAGAGTTATACTTTTGTATTGAAACATAGGACTGGGAAATCAAACAAAGTTGTAGATGCCTTGAGTAGAAGAAGGAATTTGTTGACAAAGATGAGAGTTGAAGTATTAGGATTTGAAGAATTAAAAAACATGTATGAAGAAGATCTTGATTTTTCAAAACCTTGGAAAGCATGTAAGGAACCTGTTGTGATAGATAGGAGTAAGTGGTTGGATTATTTTATTTAGGAAGATATGTTGTTCAAAGGAAATTAGTTATGTATACCTAGGAGTTCAATGAGAGACAATTTGATCAAAGAGAAGCACAATGGTGGATTGGCAGGACATTTTGGCATTGATAAGACAATGGCTTTGGTAAGTTAAAATTACTTTTGGCCTTAGATAAATAATGATGTTAGGAAATTTATGTAGAGTTGTAGAATATGTTAAGTTGTAAAAGGAAGTAGTTAGAATACTGGATTGTACAAATCATTGACAGTACTAGAGAGCCCTTGGGAAGACATAAGCATGGATTTCATAATAGGATTGCCAAAGACACAAAGAGAACATGATTGAATATTTGTAGTGGTGGATAAATTTTCAAAAATGGTACATTTCATACCTTGTAAGGAGACAACTTATGCAGTTCATGTGCCTGACCTATTTTTCAAGGAGATTGTGAGATTGCATGGATTACATAAGAGCATAATTTCAGATAGAGACTAGATTTCTTGGATAATTTTGGAGGACACTTTGGAAGAATATGAAGACAGACTTGAAGTTTAGTTCAACATTTCATCCACAGACTGATGGACATATAGATGTAGTGAATAGGAGTTTGGGAAACTTGTTGAGATGTTTGATTGGAGAAAAGGTAAGAAATTGGGATTTGATTCTATCACAAGCAGAGTTTGCACACAATATTTTAGTGAATAGGAGTACTAGAAGAACACAATTTGAGATTATGACAGGAACTAACCCTAGAGGAGTAGTAGAGTTGAGAGATATCAGTATGCAGAATAAAAGGAGTGCAAAAGTAGAAGAATTTATAGGACACATGGAGACAGTGCATAATCAGGTTAAGAAACATTTGGAGGAGATGAATAGTAAGTATAAGGAGCAAGAAGATGAGAAGAGAAGACACATAGCATTTTCAGTGGGAGATGGTGTGATGGTATATTTGAGAAAAGAATGATTTCCAGTTGGGACATATAACAAGTTGAAGATGAAGAAGTTTGGACCTTGTAAGATACTTAGAAAGTGATGAAGGGGGTAAATCATAAAAAACATATAATAGAAATTGAACACAGAGAATAGAACTCTCTTATATTGATCTGGGCAACTCATTACATTACAGAAGCTTAATTACAATTAGAGGAATCAGTCATCTACAAGCTGCAACACACTACAGCTACCATCACCAGGCTCTGGAATCTTCTGCCTTTTGTAACCCCCAAATCAGCTAGGGTTTTTGTTTTCCCACCTATTCTTGAATCTACACTTGCCCCCTTACTCTCCTACTACCCAGGGTTCCCAAAAATGGTTATTAATAGCCTTTTTGGCGGCCAACAACCTAATTTCAAATTTTGCATCTCCCTCCAAAAATAGGTCAACTTCCGGGAGCCATAACTTTTGATCTGGGACTCCGACTAACGAACCATTTTATGTGTTGGAAAGCTCGCAGAGTTCTCTACGTACTAAGAACCTGCTCTATTAGTTCCGGCCATTTTCAAGCCTGTACGGGGCTATTTAGTGCCTCAAACCTGAGTTTGAATAATTTTCAGGCATTTTTTAGGAAACAGAAACTTTAATATCTTTCAGCTCGCAAATGATCTTTGTGTGATTCCTTTGCCAAAGGTCTTATATTTCTGTTATGTAACTTCCTGTAAATTTTGACTTCAGTCTGTGCCCAAATGCAACCTTTCTAAAAATAACAGTTTACTATTTTTAGCAGTTTGGGAAAACTGAAAGTTCTACATTATTATTCAGGCGATTATGGGACCAGAACCACAGATTTTGAGAAGAAATGGGTAGAACATCAACAATTTTGAAACACATTTTTTTTGGGTGATGCAAGATTGCCCTTACACCACTGGATGCTCCTGCATCAGACACCCAGGGTAATTTGAGAAGTGACCCTGTCACATCTCAGGTGTTTGTGTGAGGAAAACCCAAATGGTCAACCTCTGCCTTAGACAACCAAGAAGAATCTTCAATGGGCCTTCCTTTCCATTTCACTAGATATTCTTCATATTGCCTGTTTCGAGTACTCCTTTCCACACGGCTATCCAAGATCTCTTCTATCTCCTTTATTGAAGTAGATGCCGGAATACTCCACTGCACTTCTGTTGGTCCATCCTCTGTTCCCCCTTCATGATATTTTGATAAATTAGCAATGTTGAAAATAGGGGAAATATTGATCCCACTCGGTAGCTCTACCTCATAAGCATTTCCTAAATCATGCTTCTTCATGATTCTGCATGGTCCAAATTTCTTCATTTTCAACTTATTGTATGTTCCAATTGGGAACCTTTCTTTTCTCAAGTGAACCATGACTTCATCTCCTACCTGGAATTCCTTATATCTCCTCTTCTGATCTGCCTTAGCCTTGTACTGAATATTCATTTTATTAATATGCTTTCTTACCTCTTCATGCAAATTCTTTAGATATTCTGCAAAGTCTTCAGCTTCGGCACTTGTCTTTTCTCCGTTGTCCAGCTTCCTTAACTCAGAAGCATTTCTTGGGCTATTGCCATATACAATCTAGAATGGTGATTTACTAGTACTCCTATTGATAGAATTTTTGTAAGCAAATTCTGCCTGTGGTAAAATTAAATCCCATCCCTTGGGCTTATCCCCTACTAAGCATCGTAGTAGGTTACCCAAACTCCTATTCACCACTTCTATCTATCCATTAGTCTGTGGATGGTGTGCAGAACTAAACTTCAAATCTATCTTCAACTTCTTCCACAATGTCCTCCAGATATAACCAACAAACTTGGTATCTCGATCTGAAACTATGCTCTTTGGTAGACTGTGTAATCTCACCACCTCTTTGAAAAATAATTCAGCAATATGAACAGCATCGTTAGTCTTCCTGCAAGGAATAAAATGTGCCATCTTTGAGAATCTATCCACCACTACAAAAATGGAATCATGTCCTCTCTGTGTCCTTGGTAAACCAAGAACAAAATCCATACTGATATCATCCCATGGCTTCTCTAGTATAGGTAATGGTTGATACAACCCTGTATTCTAACTTGTTCCTTTTGCCATCTGACACACTCTGCAACTCTGCACAAATTTCCTCACATCCTGTTGCAACTGTGGCCAATAATAATTTTCACCGATAATAGCAATAGTCTTATCTCGACCAAAGTGTCCAGCCAATCCCCCACTATGCTTCTCCTTAATTAGGTTCTCTCTCATGGAACTCCTTGGAATGCACAACTGGCTCCCTCTAAACAACATGCCATCTTGGATAATGAAATCCAACCATTTTATCCTATCTAAAGTAACAGGTTCCAAACAAGATTTCCAGGCCTCTGTAAAATCTAGATCTTCAAGATACAAACTTTTGAGCTCATCAAACCCAACAACCTCTATCTTCATTTCTATCAACAAATTTTGCCTTTTGCTCAAGGCATCTGCAACTCTGTTGGACTTCCCACTCCTGTGCTTCAAAACAAAGGTATAACTCTGCAAAAACTCAACCCATTTTAAGTGCCTTTGGTTCAACTTTCCTTGACTATTAAGATACTACAAAGCCTGATGATCAGTATATAAAACAAACTCTTTCGACAACAAATAATATCTCCATTTCTTCAAAGCCTGAACTATTGCATAAAATTCTTGATCATAAACATAATACTTTTTCTTGGCATCATTAAGCTTCTCACTAAAATAGGCAATGGGCTTACCTTCTTGGCTCAAAACAGCTCCTATACCACTACCACTGGCATCATAATCTACCTAAAATATCTTATTAAAATCTAGAAGTGCCAAAATAGGCTGTTCTACGACTTTCTGCTTCAATGTATCAAAGCACTTGTCTGCCCGTTTAGTCCATCTAAACTCTTTTCTATCCCCTCTCATTGTCTCAGTGAGGGGTGCACAAATGCTACTAAAATTCTTGATAAACTTCCTGTAAAAACTTGCCAAACCATGAAAAGATCTTACCTCCGTTGCACTCCTTGGTGTAGGCCATTCAATAATAGCCCTTACCTTTTCTGGGTCCATCTTAAGACCTTCCTCTGAGACAACAAATCCCAGGTATACCAACTCTTTTTTTGCAAAACTACATTTCTTCAGATTAATCAGCAACTTCTCCTCCCTCAGTTTCTCTAGAACTCTTATGATATGCATCAAATGCTCATCCCAAGTCTTACTAAAAATCAAAATATCATCCAAATAAACAATAACAAAACTTCCCAAAAATTCTCTCAGTACCTCGTTCATGAGCTGCATGAATGTGCTCGGTGCATTGGTTAGCCCAAAATGGCATGACTAACCACTCATACAAACCTTCCTTTGTCTTGAAGGCTGTCTTCCATTCATCTCCTTCTCTGATTCAGATTTGGTGGTACCCACTCTTTAGATCAATCTTCGTGAAGTACTTGGCTCCACTCAAACAATCCATTATGTCATCCATTTTGGGCAATGGAAACATGTACTTGATTGTGATCTTGTTGATGGCTCAGGAATCTGTACACATCCTCCACTCTCCATCTTTCTTTGGTGCTAGTACTGTAGGTACCGCACATGGACTTAGGCTTTCTCTTATCAATCCCTTCCTCAACAACTCCTGAACTTGTCTGTTCAACTCTTCACTCTCTGCAGGAGTCATTCTGTGGGCTACCTTGTTTGGCAAACTAGCTCCTAGTATCAAATCCATTTGATGACTTATCTTCCTTACTGGTGGTAAACCTTCTGGTACATTATCAGAGATAATGTCCTGGAACTCTTCCAACATATCTAAAACTTCTACTGGTACATCTTCACAGTTCTCTTGACTAATCTTAGGAATCAATACAAAGCAATGACGCTCATGCTTCATACCCTCCAAAAATTTCCTACCATCTACCAGGCAAATTCTGGTAGTACTACATACCTTTTTTTCCACCTCCTTCAAGGGCTTCAACTTATGATGAACTCCATCCTTTGTTAGGGAATATGTGTTTGCACGACCATCATGGACAGTGCTCCTATCATACTACCACGACCTCCCCAACAGAATATGACATGCATCCATCGGTATGATATCACACAGCACCTCATCATGGTAGTCACCAATCTTGAACTTCACTAAACACTGCTCATTGACCAAAGCTCTATGGTCCTTCTGCAACCATGCAATCCGATATGGATGTGGATGCTTTCTTCTTGTCAACTTCAACTTGTCAACCATCTCCTCTGAAACAAGATTATCAGTACTTCCACTATCAATAATAATATCACAACACTTACCTTCACATTTGCACCTTGTGTGGAATAAACTCTTCCTCTGATTGGGTTCTTTCTCTTCATTCAGCAAGGTTCTTCTAACAACTAGGGTTTCTCCCCTTTCAGCATCTTTAGAATCAGAATGTGCATATTCATCTACATGTGCAACTCGTGCATTGCCTTCAAGTCTTCTATTTGTCCTTCCTTGATGTTGTGGACACTCGTATGCTCGATGCCCTTCTTCCTCACATTGGAAACAGGTTCCTCTAAAACCTCCTCTTTCGGGTCCTTGCCCAGGTCTACCTCTTCCTCTTCCTCTTTGCTCACCATTGTTCTAGTCACGAGGGCGGTAGGTGTTATCCCCTCTCTAATTTCGACTGGTGCTAGCTTCTTCACTTTTCTTCTAATCTTCATTACGGCCTCCATAGGGCCTTCCACCAGTCCTTCCACCTTGACCTCTTCCCCTTTGCTTGTTGTCAAATCTTTTATTCAGCTTCTCTTCCACCTTCAAGGAAAATTGGTACGCATCTTCTATGGTGGTCATTCTGACCAGGCTTAGCTCCTCTTGAATACTTGGCCTCAGCCCATTAATGTAATAGGCTACCTTCTCCTTGTTGGGCTCTGCATGGCCTGTCCTCATAGTAATTTTATAAAACTCTTCTGTATACTCCTTAACAGACTTGTTACCTTGCTTCAATCCTTGCAGCTTCTTTAGCAACTCCATCTCATAGTCCACAAGAATGAACTGCTTCTTCAATTTTCTCCACCATCTGATCCCATCTGGTAATATTTGCTTTTCCTCTTCTATTTCTCTCTAACTGGACCTCCTTCCACCAAATACTAGCGTGGCCCTTCAACTTTGTCTTTGCAAACTTGACCCGTTCAAGGTCTTCCATATCTTCATACTCAAAATACTCCTCCATATCATTGATCCAATCAATAAGTTGTTCCGGATTCAAATCTCTAGAATAGGTAGAAACTTTGATCCTGGGCCTCTTTCTGATGTTTGAAATGGCCCTCAACAACCTAACTTCTGCAGGATCTCTCGCAGCTTCTTGTTCTTCCTCAGATAGCTCTTCTTCAGCTTCATCTTCGCTTTCCTTTCTCCTTCTCGGCTCGAACCCTCTTCACAGCTCCTCTTGCAATGCATCAATTTATCTTTGCAGGGCTCTAAAACCCTCTTCCGTCAAAGCATTCCTCCCACCAGTTTCTTCATGGAGGCATCTTGATCTATGCAGCAAACCCACAACCTTAGGTCCTGGTGCAAACTGCCTCACGGTTGGCGATCTGTCTACACACTCAGGAAACCTTACTCTGATACCACTTGATGAAGGGGTAAATCATAAAACACATAATAATAGAAATTGAACACAGAGAATAGAACTCTCTTTTATTGATCTGGGCAACTCATTACATTACAGAAGCTTAATTACAATCAGAGGAATCAGTCCTCTACAAGTTGCAACACACTATAGCTACCATCACCAGGCTCTGGAATCTTCTACCTTCTGTAACCCTCAAATCAGCTAGGGTTTCTATTTTTCCACCTATTCTTGACTCTACACTTGCCCCCTTTACTCTCCTACTACCCAGGGTTCCCAAAAATGGTTATTAATAGCCTTTTTGGCGGCCAACAACCTAATTTTGAATTTTGCATCTCCCTCCAAAAATAGGTCAACTTTCGGGAGCCATAACTTTTGATCCGGGACTTCGATTGACGAACTATTTTATGCATCAGAAAGTTCACAGAGTGCTGTACGTGCTAAGATACTAGCTCTACTAGTTTCGGCCTTTTTTTGGCCTGTACGGGGCCGTTTAGTGCCTCAAACCTGAGTTTGAATAATTTTCAGGTATTTTTCAGGAAACGAAAACTTTAATATCTTTCAGCTCACAAATGATCTTCATGTGATTCCTTCGCCAAAGGTCTTATATTTCTATTATGTAACTTCCTATAAATTTTGACTTCATTCCATGCCCAAATGCAAACTTCCTAAAAATAGCAGTTTACTATTTTTAGCAGTTTAGGAAAACTAAAAGTTCTACATTATTATTTAGGTGATTATGGGACTAGAACCATAGATTTTGAGAAGAAATGGGTAGAACATCAATAATTTTGAAACACATTTTTGTTTGGGTGATGCAAAGATTGCCCTTACACCACTGGATGCTCCTGCATCAGAAAGTTTCATTTGGGAAATGTATATGAAGTGGAGTTACCAGAGACATTGGGTAGATCACCTATTTTCAACATTGCAAACCTATATCAGTATCATGAAACAGAGTTTAGTGACAACATGGAAGAAGATTTGAAGAAGCAGTTACCACAAGAAGAACCAGAGCAGATTGAAGACATCTTGGACAACAGAATTGAATGTAGCACCAAAGGAAAGCAATAAAAGGAATATCTTGTGAAGTGGAAAGGCAGACCGGAAGAAGATTCATCTTGGATTTCTTAGGTTGAGGTGGACCATCTTGGTTTTCCTCTAGACCTAGAAAAGTGAGGGACTCACTTTTTTTAACAACCCTAGATGTCTGATGCAGGAGCATCCTTGGTTCAAGAGTAATCTTTCATCAACCAAAAAAAATTGCATTATAATTTGTTTTCTTTCATTTCCAGTTCAGTTCAGTCAGTTTAGTCAGTAGTAGTTTATGTATTTTGGTCTGCATTCTTCCTCAATTTCATTTTAGACCTTGCGGAGATGGACTTAGAATATAGACACTTTCATGCACATCATATCCAAAATTTAGATCATTTGGATTAGGTACTAGAAATATATTGCTATCACAAGATCTACTATTTTCTCATAGCAGAACATCCTGATAGTCTCAGATAATTAGCTAAAGGAGAAGACTTGTGGAGCTAGAAGACACATCATTCAAGGAACTTTGGATCATGGCCAACCTTCCTTGATATTTATATGCTATTTCATTCATTTGCGGAGGAATTATTTACCTATCCATGTACACACGTTACAACTCTTCAGTGGAGTTTGTGATCTTCCTTGGCCGACGCAGAGGAATCTTATGCCCCAGATATGATATATAATCATGTAATAGATGCCTAGGAAAGTAGTTAGCATAATTTACAAGTTGGATAGTTTGAATTCTTTTGTAAAATCACCTCAAAGTTGTATCTTGTGCCTATACTGTAACTGAGGAATCAGACCTGTGATCCCTAATTATAAGCTCGCATGTTGCCGACCTATTTGCATTTTGATTCTATGATATAATGAATGGCTAAATCTACATTTTCTTTACATAATTGAGTTGTTTCTGTTGTTTTTACTCTTGCTACATGGTCTGGACTATTCACTTTGTGGACCTTCCTAACTGTGACTGCACTAGAAACAAAGAAAGGTTGGTCTGCAAGGGCTATTCACAAGTGGAAGACATTGATTTTGAGGAGACATTTGCCCCTGTGGCAAGATTGGAAGCAATCAGGATGTTTCTTGCATTTGCAATTCACAAAGACTTCAAGGTGTATTAAATGGATGTCAAATTTGTTTTCTTGAATGGTGATCTAGAAGAAGTTTACATAGAGCAACCTGAAGGGTTTCAGCTATCAAAAGATCAAAATTTGGTATGCATACTTAAAAAGGCTTTATATGGTCTCAAACAAGCCCCTAGGGCATGGTATGAAAGCTTGGACAAGTACTTATACCAATAAGGCTTCAAGAAAGGTATTGCAGATAATAATCTCTACATCAAGGCAGAAGGTGAGCACATGCTGATAGTGGTAGTATATGTTGATGATATTATCTTTGGTGGCAATGATGGTATGTGCAAGAGGTTTGTAGAAGCTATGCAAAAGGATTTTGAGATGACTATGATAGGTGAACTTTCATTCTTTCTTGGACTTCAAATTATTCAATTAGACAAGGGTATCTTTATCTCACAAGCTAAGTATGTCAAAGAGATATTGAAAAAGTTTGGTATGGATGACTGCAAACTAGTAAGTACACCTATGGTAACAAGTTGTCATCTTAGCAAGGATGATGAGTCACTTCAAGATGATCAAACTCTTTATAGGTCCATGCTAGGAAGCTTATTATACTTGACTGCATCAAGGCTAAGTATTATGCAAGCACTTTGTATGGTGGCTAGGTTTCAAGCTAATCCAAAAGAAACACATGTGAAGGATGTTAAAAGGATTTTTAGATAATTGAAGAGCACATTGGACTATGGATTATGGTATAAGAAGGGAAAGGACTTCTCTCTAACTACACATACAGATGTAGATTAGGTTGGTAGCATTAATGATAGGAGAAGCACAAGTGGTGGAGATTTCTTTCTAGGTGATAGATTTTTTTCATGGTTAAGCAAGGAGCAAGATTTAGTCTCTCTATCAACAATAGAAGCAGAATACATAGCCACATTATCCTATTGTACTTAGGTGTTGTGGATGAAGCATACATTAAAGGATATCAAAGTAATATATGATGAGCCCATTCCTATTCTATGTGATAATACAAGTGTCATCAACATATCAAAGAATCTAGTGATGTATTCTAGAACCAAACATATATCCATTAAGTATCTGTTCTTGAGAGAAAGGGTTGCAAATCAGGAGGTAAAGTTGGAGTATGTCACCAAAAAGATTAGATTGCAAACATTTTAACAAAGCCACTTCCTAAGGAGACTTTTGAGTAGCTTAGGCAAAAGCTAGGAGTGATGGCTCCTTCTTCTCATTTTTAATTGAATAGAAGAAGCAAGTGTCTAAGGGGAGCATCTCAAAGATCTATTCTTATCCTTGGAGTATATTAGCAAATGATGCTCTTGATGTTAAGAAGTATTACACAAAGGGAGAGCTTCATAGAAAACAAGGAGAATCACATCATAAAGGTATTAAGTATGTTACATCCCTTTTCCATTAATGTCAAAGTGGGAGACTTAGAGAAAGGGACAGAGATATAGTAAGGAGGAGCAGTGCAAAAGAAGAGAATTGTGTTTGTGTTGCCATCAATGACAAAGGGGGAGATTGTTGGAAATGTTGTCATTGATGCCAAGTGCATGAGATTGATGGAAATATCATTGATGTCAAGTGCATGAGACTATTGAAATGTCATTGATGTCAAGGCAATGGATGACAAAGTATAATTACAAGATGTTAATATAGTTGTAAGATGTTAATGTTATCATTTGTCATTATTTTTACACACCGAGATTAGCTATTCCTTGTTATCTACTACTGTTGTAGAAGTCTAGAGATGTTTGCCATAGTTTTCTGAGGTCTATTGCTCAGAAAAAGTGTTAGACTATCATGTTTCCTGGTATCGCATTCTACTATAGTTGATTGTTTGGCCTTGCGGTTTGGAGGTTATGAAGTGAAAATAAGAAGGTGTGTTATATTTTAATTACAGAAGTTATGGATCACCGCAAAGATATCTAGAAGTGTTTGAGTCATGATAGTGAAACTAGTTAATGGGAGTGTCAGTGAAGATTACCGCATGCTACCGCATTTAGGAAAATGGTCCTGCGGTTCAAAAGATAGAATTAGTTGGCCATTAGGTTGGTTTGGTCCAAGTTTTAGATGATTTGAGTTACCACAAAGGTATCTGGAAGTATCAGTATGAAGACAATGTCACTATGTTACAAGATGATCAAGTGTATGTATGTTTGAGAGCTTGCATCAGTATCCTAGATATATGTGCTAGCATGGGAGTTTGTGAGAAGGCAATTTAGACCAAGAGGTCGTCTGGTATGAACTGCATGATAATAACTCATTCCTGCATTACCACATAAAGTTTTTGAGTTGACACGTATAGGGAAGGCTGACTACATGTTTCATATTGCATAAAGGTTTGCACCACCATGTAGCCGATGCAGATGATTTGAAAGAGATGTGAACTATATATATATATGCATAATCTTAAGTTGTTTTAAATGTGATGATAAGAGATGTTGCAAATGTGAGTGATTTTGTAATTTATGTGTGAAGGGCATGAATAGAAGATGATCCAGAGTTCACACAATTTGTTTTAGTATTGGTATAAGTATGCTATCTTCTCTAGAGAAGGGAAGTGTTAAGAAGTGTGTGATGCTACATGTTTGAGGGTGTGCAGAAATTAATGTTTCAGAATCTAAGTTGATACTCAGTGGTAGGGTCGATGCCTTGTTTTGGAATGAACTTGATCTTGTTTTAGTTAGTTGAAGTTGGTGCTTCATAGATGGGTTAGTGCTTAGTGTGGACTGATCCAGATCTAGTTGTCTACTGCTTGAATTTGGTGCTTCATATTTTGAGTTGGTGCTTAGTTTGATAAGGGGATTGAAGTTTCCTATAGCTTGGTGCCTACAAATCTGTAAAAAGACTAGTGTCCTTCTCAAGTTGAAATTCCTATGGGTTGGTGCCTACAAAATATTGTAATTCATTGACTCATTTTGTGAGGCTAGATTTGGGTAGTAGACCCAAGCATATTTTCTCACTGTGGTTTTTTCCTTCTAGGTTTCCATGTAAATATTATGTTCTCTTGTTTGGATGTGTGGATGTGCTTATGTTTGCAGAGTTCTTAAATAATCTGATTGATGCAGTAAAGTTCTTGATGTTATAGTAGATTTGAAGTAAAAATTGGTATATACTAATTCACCCCCCTCTCAGTATATCTGTGTGTTCTAACACTTAGCAGTTATTATAATTGTTGGTTTTCTTTTGAATCTTTTAACAATGTTAGTTAATGTCAAATGATAAGTGTTAGTTTTAATTTCATTGGGTTTTAATAAATGATGTTATCATGTTGTTAAATGTTAGTGTTAGAATCTTTTATGGATGTTAGCATTGAGAGTTAGCTTGTGCTTGAACTAAAGTTGTAGTTAGAATTCAGGTGACATGAATGGTAGCTATTAGCATTTAGCATAGGTGATATGAAATTTAAGCTACATTTTAGAAAATTTAAACCATTAGCAATTGTTTTTTGCACAAATCGTACTCTAAACTGTGAGTATTTAGCACTCGACATAGCCACTAGGTTCATTACCTATAACATTTTTGCAGTTTAAATCACAACATTATAACTTTAGATTACAAAATCTCTCACTATTACCATGACAATAGGTATAAACATAAGCTCTAATTTGAAGTTTTAACTATTTACATTTTGAAAAAAAATTATCACATATTTTAAGTAATATTAGAGGTTAAATCTTAAACTGTTATAAGGTAACTGTCGACAGTGACTGTGGCTTAAATTCTTTGTGTTAGTTGTTTTTCACAATCGTAGAATTTTAGTAATGTTAGAGGTTAAATCTTACATTGTTATATGATAACCGTTGGAATGAAAGTGACTTAAATTCTTTGTGTTAGATGTTTACCACTAGCATTCGGTGCTAGCTAAACATTTACCATTTTACAAACTGTAGCAACTGTTGTCATGTAAACCATTGCAATTAAACCTCATGCTTTTGTTTGGAACCCTTACCTATGGCAGTTATAGTTGTGTTTTATCATTTATAGTGACTCTTATGTTTTTTCTCATAACATTTATTTTGAATGATGCAAGTGTATAAATCATAACCATGGACATTGAACACAAAATTTTAACCATGTCTATGTGTAAACCACTCCCTATGATCATATTAGTATAACTAAAATGTTTAATGTTAGCATATAATGCTAACTATTAAGTCAAAACATAGAATGCCTTAACCTCTAGGAGACTTAACCCACTTCATGTGACCAACCACACTACTAACAACCATGAAAGCGGTGAAATTTTATATGATCTTAAAATTTTTTATATATGCTTTAGTATCTACATATATATTTTGTATTTAGTATTATATATGTTTCTCTCTTTTTGGCTTCGGGCTAGTTGTTGTTTCTGCTTTGTTTTCCCTCTCTCGTGCCTATGCGAGCCTCCTTTGTAATCCCTTTTAGGGAATTTTGTAATCCCCTATGGAGCTATTTTATATATTAATTTAAAGTATGTTTAGGTGCTCTGCACCTTTTGTTTAAAAAAATCCCTTAACTGTTGGTGCTAACATGTTGCATGTAAACATGAAGGTGGTTAGAACATTGCCCTCTAGCTCTCATAGGCCAAAAACTAGCTCTTTTTTTCAAATACATGTATTTTTTTTCATATGGTGTCATATTTTGGCATTCTTGTAGGAATTCGAAAGCTGACTTGGAGAACTACATAGTAGCATAGATCAATTTTTCAAATTACTTCTATATTTTTAGGTATACTAGTTCAAAGTCAGCCCTTTCTTCCAAACTTCAAACAAGCATAACTTTTTCAAATGATATTGAAATTCAATGATTTTTTTTAAAATTACATAGAAAATAACAAGGAATTATGTGGTGATAGTAATTTTTCTATGTTTTGACATATTTTTTCTAGTTTTTTTAGATTTTCTCATTTTTCACTAATGCATTTTTCTTGTAGTCAAACGCATGCCAAAGACCAAAATTTTAAAACTGCTAATGCATTTTCTATAGCACTACATGTCAAAAGCAATATATATATTCTCAAATTTAGGAACACTTGATTTTCTAAGAGAATTTTACTTCTATTTACCGTGTTTGGGAGCTTTTAGAGTGTGTATGCTCTCTCCTTGCACTAAAAGGTGATCTTGGAGATTAAAAGCACTCTTTAAGTTCTATTTTGTTTTATGTTATCCCAAGAGTCTAAGTACATATGCTATCTCCTCCTGTTGTAAAGTGATCTTGGAGATCAAAAGTACTTAGATTTATTTCCCTTTAGGAAGTCTTCTTGGAGATTTCATCACCAATGGGGATGACCTCAACTATGTGTTTAGATGGGGTATAAAAAGGGGGGAGAATTAAAGTTGAACCCCAATAGTGGAGCTATCATTTTTTACCCACATTGAGCCTATGGAACTTGCGAAAGTGAATCACGTGCCTTAGATAACACATGTGTTAATGGAATTCAGCCTCATGTACCAAGTGTATATCAAGGATATCCCTTAGATGCATATTTATCCTGATTTAGGAGCCTTTCAACCATCTTTATTTGTGGTGCAGCGCATACCAATTAGGCCTAAGAAGTTACTCATGTCATGTTTTTGAGCCTAGTGAGATCTAAACTCACTGTAGGAAAGGACTTTTCCTCCACAGTAAGGGGTGCATAGGTGGTACATGAACTTGTATTCCCTAGCTATCCATAGCTTAGTAGATAACATACTTATGGGCCCACAAAAATAGGTACATGCACCTGACTAAACTAGGTTATTAATGTGGCTGATGTGTATTCTTGTGTGAAGCCTTTGAATATCCTTGCATACATCACTCAAAACTAAAGTATTTCTTCATTTGTTTAATCCTCTTGAAGCCTTGAACCAATCTTGAGTCCAACCTTAAACCCCTACCTAGTCAAGTCAAGCATATCACTTTGCATAGACCACAATTGTGCACCATCAGAAAATGTCCCCTTGGGGGCTTTTCCCTCATAAGATTTAGCTCCTGGGTCTTTAGCTTGTATTTAGTACATTTTAGTTCATATTTTAGCATCTCGATGGAATGAGACCTAGGTTCCATGGCAAATTGGACCTAGGTGGACCCCTTGAGCTATACCCTACCTAAAATAGGGGGGAGGACTTGGGCACCCGCACCCTAGTCCTACCCTATTTTGGGGCAGCCCCAATTTCTGGGTGTCAGTTTATGACCGTTAGTTGGTTCTTTTTCTAACATGGTAAAGTTTGATTTTTAAAATCTTGGCAGGAATGCTTGTAGGTGCATATATAAGCATGTGTAGGCATTCATTTGTAAACTAGATGATTACTAGCAAGCTATTGTGTTGTCAAGTTGATTCAAGGCTTTCTATTGTGTTCCAAGAGCAGACTTGTGTGTTTTGTGTGTTGATATTTACAGATTTGAACATCAATCTCCTCATGGCATGAAGAGTATCTTCCTCCATGAGAGATTCACTACAAGGTGACATATCATTGTGTTTTTATCATTGATTCCTTTGGCTTTTTCCTCTGCCTCACAAGGTTACACACTCTTTATCTGACAACGGTGTTCAGAGACTTAAGTTTCATCCAAGGCTTGATTGAGACAAGCCTCTAAACACCACAACCCCCAAACCAAGTCTTGTGATTGTAGGTTATAGGTGTTGCATTTGGAAAAAGTGGAGTTGCAGGAAGGCTTGATAGACATTAGGGATTCAGGATCTAAAGAAAAGTTAGACACAGGAGCACTTCCAGTACTAGGGTGCTTGCAACAGTGTCCTCTGCAGATAGATCTCAGGAAATAGAAGTTACAGGGTTGATCAGTGTTGGAAGGAGGTCCAAATTCCCTAAAAAAGTAGGTACCTTAGACTTGGGCGCCCACACCTTAGTCCCCGACTGTTCCACTTTGGAACCCTGAAAATAGGTATTCTATGATTTGTTATTTTACTCTCGTCTACAAGAGATTTTTTTGTTATTCATCAATTTGTTGTCATATTTGCATAATTAGGGTTTTAATGGTTAATTGGACATAAGAGAAGGAAAAATTGATAATTATGTCCCTAATCCAAGTTTCCCTTTATTTGCAAGTGACCTAGGGTATGATAGTGCTTGCCACTCAACCCTAGATCTTTGAATGTAAGGTGGAAAGGAGGATTTAAACATCTAAAATCTAGAACATTGACAATCCAATTTTCCCCTAAACAAATTGAATCTCCTTTACAACAAGGTTAAAATCATGTCATCTTTTATCCAAATCACAGTTTCACACTTATCTTGTGTGGAATCTATTTGCCAAATCATAACTCTTGTTCCAAGCTTACCAAACCCAATTCTATTCTAGTTGCATCCAAATACCTTGCCATCCTTTATCATTTCCACCAAGGATCCTTGGTTTGAGAACTTTATCATGCAAGCTAGAACTCCTAGTCCTACAACCATCTATGAAGCCCAGAGTTACAATGAAAGTAAGTCCTCCACCTATGCATTCATTAGATCAAATATTCTATCCAAATCAAGTAAAAAAATCCCTTTGTCAGTGATGATGATGATAGTCTTGTAGATCAAGATGAGTACCTAAGCAATAGCTTTGATGATAAGATTATTAATCATAAACTTGCCATGAAATTTCATCCTTCACTCATGAACATGAAAGAGCCTTGTAGTCAAGATCCTGTTAACACTCATTACCATGCCACTTCCAAACTTTTATCTATTGATCATCATAAGACTAGTTATCATGACAATCCTAAACACTTGTCTAGTGGTCCTCCTTATGATATCTTTGACAAGGGAAGCACTAGTTTAGAGATAGGTCCTTATGTCCAATCCATGTTTCCAAACCTAATCTCATGTGGACACTCCATATCTTCCACATCCTATGCAAATCCCTCATCTTCATCCTTACACTCTAGTTCATCCCATCAACCCAACCATCCATCCATCCAAGAAATTAATCCATAATCCAAACCTACTACATCCAAATCATCCTTTTTAGATTTCCTCCTAGGACTATTAGCAAAGGAAGAATATCAAAATAGAAAGCTCCAAGCCAACAAGTGTACTTGCTACAAGCCTATCCAAGAGTCATATGGTAGCATACCTATCCAACAAATTACACCATGTAATTAGAAGCCAAATAACATACCCATCCATGATTATGTGCCATCATGTGAAGACCTTGTCAATCCTAAGACCATTAAGAATGAACAAGAGCCTCCTAGCATCATGCTTATCTATCCAACACCATCACACAATTTAATGCCTATTCAACTCATTAAGGAGTCTAGTAATACCATTCTTATCAAAAGTCGTGTTGGCACTTATTTTTGTGCATTATTTTCCAGATAGAATGACCTTCAAATTGGTAGTGAATTCTCTTTTCAGCTTCTAGAATGGTAGGCTGGCCCCAAAATTCTAGCATTCAAATTTTTAAGTCTAGATCTTGTATTTGAAATCCATTTGGAAAAAAAACTTGGTAATGCATAAACTCCTCCCAGTTCTAATTTTGAGGTTATTGGGTAAGATATGAGCCCAATTTTAATATTCTAGCATTTGGCAGTGGGTCTATTGGACATGGTCAAAATGGTAGAATTTTTCAATGTTGGCAATTGATGTGTCTTAGTAATTCATCACAATTCTCCATTTCTAGTTTCAAGTCTGTCAGATGAGTTTGGTGGTCATGGCAAAAATTTTATGAACTTCCTGTGGACTGGTCCTCATTGCAAAGGAATTCCTAGAAATATATTAATTATCCAATTCTAGTGAATACATGTTGTGTGGTTACACAACACGCCCCATTTTGACTTGGCAAAACAGGGACCCAACTTTTGGCTTGGCTTGTGTTGGCGGTTTGGTAAAAGTAAGTCGTGTGCATCATCATGTAGAACCAGGATGAGGGAAGTCACCATTATGAGGTCAGTTTGTCAAAATTCATATTTCATTTCTGTGATCTCATATTTTGAAAGAACATAAAATTCCATGCAGGTTTGCCTTTTGCACCACATTGATATTCATCAGGATGTGAAAGTTATGAACAGTCAAAGTTTTGGTCAAACCTGATATTCGCAAGAGGAGGATCATGTTTTATAACCTCAATCATGTTGTTGAAGATCATCCTGATCTTGGTGCATCATATTTCCAAACATCCCCCGATAAGTCATGTGGCCCAAATATCCGGACGTCAATTTTAAGTGGTAGTAAATCTTCCCCGTCAAGCGGTCTTTTGTATCGCAGGCATCATGTTTTTGAATGTAACCTGATATTTCTTAATATCCTCCTACCGCGAAATATCACCCTAGGCCAATATCCTGATGACATCATCCAAATCGGATAAACGAAGAAACAAACATGACGATGACATCATCATCACATTTACATTTCGACAGGATATTTTCTAAACATGTGTAGACACCTAAAAATGTCTCGACCACCAAACTGACTCCCGACATCCCTAAACATACCAATTTCCTTTCCAACCAATTAATTAAATTTCTATTTAATTAATTACCCCTTTCATCATCTAAATCCACACCATTTTATCCCCAAAATTGAATTAATTTTATTAATTCAATAATCCAAACCTTAGCCAATTGATTTAATAAATATGCAAAATTTATTAAATCAATTCCCCCATTTTTCCTAAACCCAATTAATTAGTTAAAACCATGTTAACTAATTAATCCAGCCTACTAATTAGCCTATCCCTACCCTAGACAATTAAATAGCTATTATTTAATTGCCTACTCTAGCCTACCATATCCTAGCCTTAGGATTAATTAATTAAATCACTAATTAATTAATCTTATCCCCCCTATAATCCCTCTACTAATTTATTCCAGCCACATTAATTAGGCTAATCACCCTAATTAAGTGAGTCAAACCCTCATTAGCACTTCTCTCCACATTCCCCAAATTTAAAATTCAAATAAATCACACATCACATTTACTCCTCTTACACATGTCATAACTCTCTTCCCCAAATGAATTTTTAATTCATTTTACCTTTCCCCATGTGAATTTTTAATTCACAAATAATCCATCTCACCCAACCTCATTTATTTACCCCTTTCCCAAAAATGAATAAAAGATTTACTTTTATTCCTAACCCTCCATCTTCCAAGATCAAATCTAGGCCCTCCACATCACTTTCATCCTCCACCATTGATCTCTCCATTCAATCTCCACCCTTGGATCAAAATCTCCCCAAAAAGTCTATAAATACAACCTCTCACAAGTCATTTTCATCATCCAATTCCATGCAAAGCTACCATGCCAAAATCATCTTTGAATAGCTAGTGAGTTGTACAATTGAAGAGCACTTCACATTTGAATCCATAGTCTAGGGATAATCTTGGTCTTGGGAGCTTCTTTTGGGTGCAAAGGCTCCTTCTTCCCTTGATGGGATTAGGTGGTGTTTTGTAAGGTATAATCATGTGTTTTATTTGCATTTGATTTAGTGTTTTTCCTTATTGCATTATCTAATCTACATTGGCACGCCGGGCGGGACCCACAAGGTCCAATCTAATCCTTGTTTGTGAGTCGTTGTGTTAGTATCCGGCCTTTTTGCAGGTTCAGCGCTATTCGACCGTCGCAGCGGCGCCATCACTGCCGTATTTCAGCGCTATTTCTACGCATTTATTTTTAATACTAACCCTACTCATACGTTGTGTTTTTTTGGTTTTCCTATTGTTTGCTGTACTATTTGTTCTCTGTTTTGCAGGAAAACTAGCAATTACAGGGGGAGGTTATGGTGAATTTTTGAAAGAAAAGACAAATCAACATCAATCCCCTGTTTTGGCACCATCCTTCAGATTAGCGCCATCGGTGTTCTCCCCAGATTCAGAAACATCGCGCAGTGGCGCCTTCACTACAATGGATCATCGCTATCGTCTGCATCAGCGCCTAACTTAGGATTTATTAGCACTATCTTCTGTATCAATGCCTTTAATTTAATTAGCGCTATCTTAGATTTTAATTAGCGCCATAAATTAGTTTAGTGCCATTTTCATAAGTTGAGTTGTTCTGCCCGCAGTGGCGCCTGTATATGTCTGTTTTAGTGCTATTCCGATAATTTGCTTTTCTGTTTGTTGCAGGTACTGCGGATACTAACGAAATCTTTTTGCAGGATGGTTTGTTAATTAGTTAGCAAACTTTTCAATTTGGAAGCTAAAATGAACCTTTGTTTGCTTTGTCATGTCTTGAACAAACATTTCAACTTGGTGTTTTAAAATTAACCCAAACAAATCCTTGATTGAAGTGTGTGTGTGATCATAACATTTATTTTTGGTGCTCTAAAATATACTTCTTTTGTGTGCCAACAAACAAACAATCAAAACACTTCAATTTGGGCTATAAAAAGAACAACAAATTGCATACTTCATCGGATAAAAAGAACAACAAACTTGCATTTCCACGCATCTAATCAAGACAATCTAAATACTTGTGTGAAGTGTCTTCGTGATTGTGTCAAGTAGAGTGAGAAGTGTATGCTCTTCCCTCGCACCTTTTTGGTGATCTTGAGAATCAAAAACTTCTCACAACACTTTGCATTAATCACCCCCATCTAATCCAAAGATCTAAAATTGAACCATGTTGAGTGTGATATAATCATAGGGAACACGTATGCTCTCCCCTCGCATCTTTGTATGAACTTGGGGATCAAAAGTGTTTTCATGATTGTATTGCTTTTGTAATCCTTAGAGGGCTTGCCACCCCGCTTCGAAAGGTGGGAACGACCCAAGCGGCATCAAGCTAAAGCCAAGCTCTTCCAAGCCGCTATATAAAATAAGGTGTTTGGGATGAAAGTCTCAAGCGACAGGTGTTGTTTTGTTATACCGACAGCCAACCTCCCCATAAACCCTCCAAGGCGCAACCCTTGGAGGCTGGGAGACTCCATAACGGAGAGTAGCACTGCCGTACGTATAACCACCTGAATGGATGCCCTTACTAAGAGCCATTGTTGTAGTAAGCCAAAATCCTTCTATTTGTTGACGCAGAGGGCAAAACCCTTGAAGCGGCCCCGATTCATGCGGTTCTTAGCCAAGGTAGCAAGGACAATCTAAAGGTTTGGAGAGGGTCAAGCCTTATAAGAAACCTAGATCTTGGTATGCGTGAGAAGTGTGTGCAATTGTAAGGAGGAGCCGGTGCTACCAAGATCTTGGAGCTACCCGCTTTGAATAGGCGCAACTAGGGGATTCAACAAATATTGTCACAATCTCGCCTTAGGCTGTAAAAGTGTGCTTGTTCTAAACAAAATCATGTCATTTCACAAAAAAAAATCATTGCTTGTTTTGCATTCAAATGTGTGTTAAAGTGCTTTGATTTTTTCACAAACAACTTGCCAAGAGACAAATTCAAAATTCTGCCGTCAGAAAGTCCAAAATTTTGCCATCAGAAATCTGTCAAACCTGTTTTAGCGCCATATCTGTCTTATTGTAGCGCCTTTTCACCTATGGATTGGTGCTATTTTGAGATTGACGTGCCTGAGACAGAACAAATCAGTTAGTCACATCCCAAACAGACAAATCCAAAATTCTGCCGTCAGAAAGTCCAAAATTTTGCCATCAGAAATCTGTCAAACCTGTTTTAGCACCATATCTATCTTATTGTAGCACCTTTTCACCTGTGGATTGGCGCTATTTTGAGATTGACGTGCCTGAGATAGAACAAATCAGTTAGTCACATCCCAAATAGACAAATCCAAAATTCTGCTGTCAGAAAGTCCAAAATTTTGCCATCAGAAATATGTGTAACCTGTTTTAGTGCCATATCTGTCTTATTGTAGCGCCTTTTCACCTGTGGATTGGCACTATTTTGAGATTGACTTGCTTGAAGCAAAGACCCATTTTGTTGTGATCTACACCTTCTATTCTTCCATAATCCATATCCATCTCTCCGCCAACAGTCCAGCCATTTTCTTCAAAAAATTTCCCAAAATTGCACCTTCTTGACCTTAGAGAATTAATCACCACCATTGTTGGACCCCATTATCAGTACAAACACATATCTATCTATCCCCATTCAGTCCTTTTTGCATATCTCCTTGGACCAATATAAAATCATTTCAAAAATCCACATCCAAATCAAAACCCCATCAACAAATCAACAATCAAATCTTGTCACCCTTTTGAGCCAAAGTTAGATCTAGATCTTATCATTAACATCACATTTTCCTTGAAAAGTCATTAGTCTACATTTCAAGAAAAAACAAATCACCTCTCTTTGTGTAAGGTCATTAGTCTACCCCAAACAAAGAAAATCATCATCCTTTGTGTGCCAAATCAAAATCTAGATCTTATCCAAAAGCTCAATTCGAGAAACATCAACAACATCATCCTCACCATCCTAAATCAATCAAAAAATCAAAAACATCAAATCCCTTTCTTATCATCCATCTTTGGTCCAAAATTTGTGCAAAAACATCAATATCACCCATTCATATCACCCTTAGGATAAAACCTTTGGAAAAACACATCGATCTTCACCATACCCTTCTACTCCATCTCACTACCACATCCATCTTTGGGTCCAACAAAACCAATTCGATTCTCTAAGGTCTCCACCTCATCCCACATCTAGAAATCAAATCCATATGTGTATGCCCACCACAAGATC
Organism: Cunninghamia lanceolata; assembly: GCA_027924645.1. Classification (NCBI taxonomy): domain Eukaryota; kingdom Viridiplantae; phylum Streptophyta; class Pinopsida; order Cupressales; family Cupressaceae; genus Cunninghamia; species Cunninghamia lanceolata. Next base: position 5,072,646 of record BSBN01000976.1, on the reverse strand, counting down.
ACAACACAAAAGAAATCAAGAAATGGTGGAATGATGGCCCTTTGGCATGCCTAACACCGACAGTAACAACATGCCCATTTATCAAACATACAATCCACCTACATATTCCTTCATCCCCCCATTTGGTGCCAACGACCCTTTTCACTTCTTACCGCAAGCACCAACACCACCACCAGCACCACAAAATGTCCCCACCATATCCCAAGATGACCTAGATGTCTTGACCTTCACGCAAGATGCCGAAATATGGACCTACTTGATAAAGTCCTAAGATCAGACCCAAAGAGATATCTTGACCATCTTCTCAAGCTTGGTGCTCAACTTCCCCCATCACAACATCATCACAACCATCCACTTCTACAGTTGTCCCCAACACATCAAACACCCAAGCATCCACATCACATGTCCAACCCACCGTCTCTCAAACATCAACACCTAACGTATCTACCACCTCCACAACCTCAACCACTACCACACCTACAATTTCCACGGCCATACCTAACATCTCCCAACCCGTCATCACTTCTACTACCACAACTACCATCAACCCTTCCGCTTCAAACACAATGGGCATACAAGGCAACATCACACAAGCAAGTACCTCCACAAGTGTGCCCCCACGAAACCCTCACACCCTTGCTTACCTACGACAATTATTCTCACAACAATCCCACAACACATCTAACCAATCCAACATCCACATACCCAACGTCAATCCCGCAGGTCAACATAATCCCAATGCCCAAATACCCCCACATATTCTCCAACAACTCTACGTGCACCAACAATCTCACAACACATCTAATCAATCCAACGTCCACATACCCAACGTCAATCTCACAGGTCAACATAATCCCAATTCCCAAATACCCCCACATATTCTCCAACAACTCTACGCACACCAACAATAGCAGGCACTAATCAATCTAAACCCCAACCTGCAACACCAACATCTTAATCAAACCAATCTCCAACATCAAATCCCACCCCACCTCCAATATCTCACCAATCAACAACCCTACACATTCCAACCAGAACAACCACAGGATCTCAACATCGTCCTACAAGGCTTAATTCAAAAGGTGGATGACCTACAAACTGGGGGCAAATGCAAATACTATTCTTTTGAGGATATTTGCCCCTACCCATTTGACCGCACATTGTATATGCCCCCTTTCCCTAAAAACTTTGAAACGCCAAAATTTGACAAATACAAGGGAAAGGGAGACCCTAGGGACCACCTTAGAGAATTCTACATTGCTTGCCTTGAAGTCTCTAACAACGACACATATCTTATGAGACTTTTTCCACGAAGCCTTGGCGGCGAAGCCGCTGAATGGTTTGCCCATCTTCCACCTGGAATTCGAACATTTCCCGAACTTGCGGAGAAGTTTGTCAACCACTTCTCCTACAACTTTGAACATGAGGTGTCTATGACTGACCTTTGTAACACCAAACAAAAGAATGGCAAAGCTTTCGCTTCTTTCCTACAAAGGTGGAGGGGCCTAGCAAGCAAGCTCCCATGGTCTATTCCTGAAAAACAACTTGTCACCATGTTCGTGGCCAATCTCAATCAGGAATTAGGTTTTCACTTACAGATTCTGTGTGCATCTACCTTTGAAGAGGTTATCGACAAAGGCACCACTGTTGAATGAGCCCTCATTGCCAAGGGTTCCATCAAACTTTACGATCCCAAATCCAACAACAACAACAATAACAACAACCACAAAACCAATCACAACAGCCCCAATACGAACAACAATACCAACACGTAATCTAATGATAAATCACGTTATTGGGGGAAGAGCAAGAATAATCTGAATGACAGCGTCACCGATGTGAAGGCTGTCCAATACATCCAAAATCACACACCAGCACACACGTATGTAGCAAACACCAATAACCAAAGAGGACCAAATAAACCTCGCAAACCTCGCTGAAATTTCATGCCGTTAGCAGAACCTATTGAGGACATCCTCGATAGATGCCTCAAGCAAGGAGAAATCACACTCCCACCTATTAGACCATGCCAAGACAATGACCTCAAGGCAGCATGGTATAATGAAAATGATTATTACGAATACCACCGCGTGGCAGGTCATAAAACAACGGACTGCATGCAATTAAAACATTGTATCCAAGACCTAATAGATTAAAATCTCGTCAACCTTGAGCACAGTGCACAGCCATCACCAAATGCTAACCTTGGAGCTTACAAGGATCCTTTGCCCAACATAACAAAGCTTCATCATCCAATCAAGCATACAATGTCACTCCACCACCCACACACTACGACTCCATTGTCAGCCGCATTGAATCCTCATCCCACTCTGTCAACACAATCACCATTCAGGCACAAGCACCCGATTGCGCCGTCACAACCCGTCGAGGCCGTGTCTCAATCCGCACTACCCCTCCCACTGAATCAACACCCCCATCCACATCTAATCCCCTCCCCCCCGTCCAAACGCCCGTCCATCACCCACCACTCAATACAACCTCCTAGACCATCTAGGAAAGACACCCGCACAAATCTCCATCCTTGAGCTGCTTCGCACATCACCCCGCCACAAGGACATTCTCAACAAGGCCCTTTTGGAAACACAAGTCCTCGCAAACTTGGATGTCAATCAATTTCAAGCCATGGTCAGCCATATTGCTACACCACACCATATCACATTCTCTGAAAAAGATCTAACTACTTCCGAACACCTACATAATGATGCACTACATATCGAGGTCCGCATTCACAAACACACCATTAAAAGGGTCCTAATAGATGGTGGTTCTGGCCTAAATATATGCACTCTGAAATTGTTAAAACACTTGGGGTACTCAGATGTGGTTGTGGATGCTAGCGAGTGCATAACAATCAAAGGATATGATGACACCGAGAGGCTATCCGAGGGTACCATAAAGCTCCCTATTCAAGTGGGATAGAAAATCCTTGAAACCAAATGTCAGGTTCTTGATCTTGACCTTCCCTATAACATTCTTCTCGGCCGCCCATGGATCCATGCCATGCAGGCCGTCCCCTCCACTTTCCATCAATGTCTCAAATTCCCCCACAATGGCACCAAAGTCACTATTTATGCCGATCCCCGTCCCTTCCAATACTGCAGTTTTCTGGAAGGACACAACCAAACCTTCTGTCCATACAATAAAGCCACCACCCAAATCAATCCAACAGCTTCCACTTCATACATGGACCCCACTAACATCGCCACCACTTCATCGCAAACACCTTCACCACCTGAGGTCAAGATCGAGATCAGCGACCAAGGCTGTGGGGAATACAACCTTCACAGCACCTTTTGCATAGGCTTATTACCCACTCCTAAGACATTTGGCACTCCGAACACAGAGGCAGCTGACACAGTCATCATCAAATGCAAACCCTCGCCCATCTTTGAGAAAAAACATCTTCTGGATCAGGACATACTTGAAGATATTTCATCCTGGCTTTACAAGGACGAGGAAACAGAACAAGACATCCCAACCATCCCAACAAACAGTTACGACAAAGGTTTTGAGATAGTCAAAAGCATGGGTTACAAAGGACAAGGCGGCATTGGCCTTCATGAACAGGGCATTGTGGAACCACTGCAAGCAACAAGGAACCCCTATACTCAAGGGTTAGGGTATGGTCAGCCACAACGCATCCTTAATACCGGTGAATGTATCTTAGCTGAGTTTGCTCCAGTTTCTCTAGATGTTGACAATATTAACGAAACGGACCTACAAGACTCCTTTAGCGACTTTGCCGATTTCTTCACCTCCTCCATTTGCACCATCTACTCCGTCACTACTCTCGCCTCATCATCCAATGACCTACCATTAGTATACCCTGACCTCATCGACTGGGACCAACGATGACCTCCTATTTTTGACATCGCACCTAATGATGAAGCCATTGCTGAAATGATGGGATTAAGAGACAACTTCCCCTTGGGAGATCACAGAGCTGGATACATCATGGAACTCAATCCAGCTACCTATTTTGGGGAGACAACCCCTGCTTCTAGTCGCAAAAATACAGAAACAAAAAATGGATCTGATGGTGAAAACCGTTCCACGGTAGTATCAGATCCTAAAAAAGTAAAAATAAAGGACGTATCTCCTAGTGAAAACCTCCATGAGGCGCCAGGGGATGGAAGCATGGGCCTCCCTAAAATAGATAAAGTATATCCTGACAGATCACCCATCTTGGTTGAACCAGCGCAGGAAATGAATCTAGGGACAGAGGAAGAGCCAAAAATCACATATCGAGTAGAATCCCTTAGCCTGTTTGAACAAGAAGACTTCTTGGCATTTTTCACACGCAAAAATCGTAACTTTGCATGGACCTACACAGACATGCCAGGGCTAGATCCTGCCTTAGTCGTTCATCATCTTGCAGTGCATCCTGAAGCCAAACCAGTCAAACAGAAGCTCTGAAAGATGAACCCTTAGGTGGCCCTTCTTGTCAAAGTAGAGCTCAAAAAGTTACTAGATGTGGGGTTCATACATCCAATTGATTATCCTGAATGGGTTTCGAATCTAGTACCTGTTGCTAAACCAGATGGCAGAATCCGCTGTTGCACTGACTTCAGAGACCTCAACAAAGCCTGCCCAAAGGATGACTTCCCACTTCCCAACATTGACATGATCGTGGATCTTACCGCAGGGCACGAGATGCTATCCCTAATGGATGGCTTTTCAAGATACAATCAAATCAAAATTGCCGAAGAAGATCAGCACAAAACATCTTTTATATGCCCATGGGGGACATACTGTTGGGTAGTAATGCCATTCGGCCTAAAGAATGCAGGAGCTACTTATCAACGAGCAATGACTATCATCTTCCATGACCTCTTTCACCACATCAGGGAGGACTACGTTGATGACTTACTTAGCAAATCAAAAACCAGAGAAGAACACTTAGACATGCTAGCCAAAATCTTTGACAGGCTAGAGCAATATAATGTTCGTCTAAATCCAAAAAAGTGTGTCTTTGGCATCACTTCAGGCAAATTGTTGGGATACATAGTCTCCAGACGAGGAATCGAGGTGGACCCGGTGAAAGTCAAAGCTATTACTGAAATGCCACCTCCTAAAACCTTGAAACAACTAAGAAGCCTGCAGGGTAAACTACAGTCTATCTACCGATTCATTGCTCAACTTGTTGACAAATGCCAACCATTTCAGCATCTCCTCAAGAAAGATACAGCTTTCACTTGGACTACTCAGTGTCAGGATGCCTGCGACCAGCTAAAAGCATATCTGGCCAATCCCCCTATTCTATCTCCACCAAGACAAGGAGAGCCCCTCCTCTTGTATATTTCTGCGACCGACACAACAATTGGGGCTTTATTAGCACAACATGATGAGTACGGGAAGGCAAGAGCCATCTACTACATCAGCTGCACCTTGATTTCCTATGAGCTTAACTACACACAGATTGAACGAGCATGTCTTGCCCTGGTTTTCACATCACAAAAGTTAAGACATTATATGCTCAATCACAAGACTAAGCTCATTGCTAAACATTGACCCACTCAAGTATTTGCTAAACAGGGCAGCTCTCAATGGAAGAATGGCAAAATGGGTCACGATTCTCATTGAATTCGACATAGAATACACAGAGAGAAAGGCAATCAAAGGGCAAGTCATAGCAGATCAGCTGGCTGAGGCACCTATTCAGGTAGAACATCCTACAATAGCAGAATTTCCAGACGAGGCCATCTTGACAATCACACCAGCCACAGATACATGGAAAATGTACTTTGATGGATCCTACACTCACAGAGGCTCGGGGGCAGGCATCCTATTTGTTACCCCCCAAGGTGATATGATCCTTAAATCATTTAAAATCACATTTCCATGCACCAATAATGTAGCAGAATATGAGGTTCTCATCACAGGTCTCCGAATGGCCATCCAATGGAAAATAGACAAACTAACTATGTATGGCGATTCTCAACTAGTCATCAGGCAAGTCAATAATGAATATAAAACCAAGGATGATAAGCTTCTTCCCTATAAGAAGATGGTCGATGACTTTAAAGATTATTTCGGTGACATCCACTTTGAGCAGATTCCAAGGTTAAACAACAAAGCGGCAAATGCCATGGCCACCATCAGATCTCTGGTTGACATGAAGTAAGGCAGCAAGAAATGCAAATTCCTGATCGAAGAGCTCCCCATCCCAGCATATGACATTCCCCAATCTGAACTAGTGTGTGAAATCATTGGTCCCTTATCCCCCTGGTATCAGGAAACTTACCTCTACCTTCACGATAACATCCTCCCCAACAACCTATCCCCATCACAGAAAAAATCCTTCATCCGCCGAGCCTCTCGTTTCATCCTTGTAGGTGACACCCTCTACAAAAGGAGTCTTGATGGTACGCTTTTACGATGTTTAGACTCTAGGGAAGCCGAGGCAGCTTTGGAAGAGGTACACATAGGTATTTGCAGGGCACATTCAAATGGACCAGCTCTTTCTAAGAATATCCTGAGGACTGGCTATTATTGGCCCACCATGGACAAGGATGCACATCAGTTTATCAGAAAATGCCTCCCATGTCAATACCACAGCGATCTCATCCACGCCCCAGCACAGGAGCTACAACCAATCACAACACCATGGCCTTTCTCACAGTGGGGACTCGACCTCGTAGGGAAAATCCATCCTCCATCTTCCAACGGCCATAAATTCATAATAACTGCTACCGAATACTTCACAAAGTGGGTGGAAGCAATACCACTCACCTTCACCACAGGCATCCAAATCTCCAAGTTCATTCTCCACTACATCATCTGCCGCTATGGTATCCCCCATTCCATTGTCACTGATAATGGGAAGCCATTCAAAAACCAAGAAGTTCGCACTTTGTGCGAAAAGTTTGACATCAAACACCGATTCTCCACGCCATATTACCCCCAAGGAAATAGTCAAGCAGAGGCTTCTAATAAAACCATCCTCCGCATCTTAAAAAAGACAGTCAATGAAGCTGGCCGCGATTGGCACCTCCAACTCAACCCCGCCCTATGGGCTTACCACACCAGCATCCGCACTCCTACTGGAGCCACTCCATACTCACTGGTATTCGGATCAGAAGCCATTTTACCTATAGAGGTCGAGCTCCCATCCCTCCAAGTATCATTGCAAAATATTATCTTTGATGAAGACTATCACGTTGCAAGGTTGCATCAACTTGAACTATTGGATGAGAAATGCCTGAATGCATTAAATCACTTACAGGCATACCAAAACCGCCTCAGAAGAAGCTACAACAAAAAGATCAGAACGAGAAAGTTTGAGGTAGGTGATCTGGTCCTGATGGAAAATCAAAAGAACCTACAAGAGTGTCCGAAGCAAGGAAAATTCAAACCTAATTGGCTAGGACCTTATGTCGTCACTGCCGACTATGGGTCAGGAGCTTATCAGCTTGTAACACCCAAGGGGCAGCCTCTAGATGAGCCAATGAACATCTTGCATCTCAAGCGATTCTATGCATAACCCATCTGGTACCTCAAGTCAAAAAATCAAAAAAATCAAAAAATCAAGAAAAATCAGAGTGCAATAAAAACTTCCAATGGTGAAAATCACCTCGGTGATGCCTTGGATAAGTACCATGGTGAAAACCTGTTTCAGGCGCCATGCATACTGGCTGGTTCTACCATCTAATAAGTCCTCTTTCCATCATAACACTCCATACCCACACATCCCATGGCTTGAAATTCTGAAACATCATGTTTGTTCGCCCATTCTGCACTACCTCACCCACCCACAACCCCATCCATGGAACAAGGATCCTTGTAAGCTCTCCTTTGTACAGTTCATAAAATTAGAAAATCCAAAAACATCATAAAATCAGAAAATCCAAAAACATCATAAAATCAGAAAATCCAAAAACATCATAAAATCAGAAAATCCAAAAACAATCCCCCCTTACATCAATTTCATATCCCATCACGATCATCTACACACACATCAACCCTCATCACATCCCATCGCAAACCATTCCCACATCATCAAGTCTTGCTAGAACTACATATTCATTTCACCTGCATCTTAAAAGTACCTTGATCCCATGGACACAGGGTATGTAGGCAGTCTAGAATATGAAGGATGTTTCTAGTACTCAGGTATCTAAGATGCACCCATCCCACCCATTGGGATGGTTCCCACTCACTAAGCTTTCTCGATCTACAAAACGATATGCATGCTACACATACCTTTGAAACATAGTCCCTCACGCAAAAATCATCAAGCAATAAACCAACTGTAATCTTCCATTTGGCCCGAATGTTCTTTTGCCCATCTTCCACAAACTCTTCAATCAAAACAGATCTGCGTCCCAGGATATGTCTTTCCTACAATGGACAAAAATCTATCATTCTATCACCACGTCTCTTGGCAAGAGCACACAAAGGCTATGTGTATCTTTCCTTGGTCTTTTTGCTTATTGATTTTTATCTTTTTGTCTTGCTCCAAGTAATCTCCAAAGCTACCTTGAACTCATTATATCATGGTATGTAGTAGATAGCCCTTGGAATAGACATAGTCATTGTTTCGGTATGTTGTGCTTGTGGGTTGCTTTCATTACTCCAAGACTAGTATTCATATCTTGAAGTCCAGGTCGGTTCTAGCATGATGTGTCCTATTTGCATATACAGGTATCAACACCTTATATGCATTATTCACACTCACTGCTATGAGTCCCCTTCCTTCACTAGGCAAGATTATACTACCTTGGGCATGCATGAAATCAACCTATTGTTTGTGGGTCTAGTCCATGCAATTGTCGGATATACATCATCACCTAGGTCATTTCATACCTTTGTGAACTATATCCTACATTGCTACATTAAACTAAGAAATGCTCTCAATTAATTTTGTGCAACTACTGTTACTAGCTTGTCATCATCTTCCTAATCACTCAGTCACCTATCTCATATCGGCCTAGATTTGATAATCACTTCCCTCCCCCCCACCCCAATCTAACTCCCGCACTAACCCCATCTTCCCACCCTATCTCCACTTAACATATCTTGAACCAAACCAAACCAAACCCCCCCCTCAATGACATGGTATCTTATGACCTAACCATCCTCCAATCCCCCCACCGCCATCCCCTAGACACTCTCACCCCTATCATCCCCAACACCTAACACGCTCTCCCACAGTCTCACCATTCAGGGTCAACACAAGCAACATCATGTGTATCAGGACTAGGCTACCTCACCTATCACCTAGTATGCATACCACCTAGCACCTAAACTGCATTTGCATTTTAATCCATTTGCATCACATATTAGGTTCATTTTAAATCTATTTACATCTCATTTTAGGTTCATTTTAATCCATTTGCATCACATATTAGGTTCATTTTAAATCCATTTGCATCTCATTTTAGGTTAATTTTAATCCATTTGCATCACATATTAGGTTCATTTTAAATCCATTTGCATCACATATTAGGTTAATCCATTTGCATCACATATTAGGTTCATTTTAATCCATTTAAGTTGCATCGCATTTTAAGTTGCATTGCAGTCTAGGTTCATCCATTTAAAAACACAAGTAGATTTATTTTAGCTGCATATCATTACACATCATATCATAGGTGCATATTAAAAATAGCATCATCACATTGCATTCCATACATATCAACATCTCATAAACAATTAATTGCATTACAACATCATCAGCATCACCATTGAAACAACTAGTGGCATATAACATAATCTCATACATTTTCATACATAATAAATGATCATTAGTCTGCATATTCAATTACATCATATAGTCCATAAAATTACAACACCATGCATATATCACCAAAACATCCATGCAACCACCAAATCACACACATCATTTGAAACAACATCATACATCCACAACATATAAAATATAACATGTGCATCCATCATATAAGCATCATCACAATAGAATATCATAAGCCATCAGAAGTCTCGCATCATATATAATCACCGCAAAAAATGTACATCGCCCACATCATCAAAAAATAAAGTGTCCTAATACAATGCCTCCAAGGGCTATCATGATATAACTCACATAGAGGATCCTCTCTCTGAGGGGGTAGGAGACATTGACCCTGGTCGAGCCTGTGATCCTGGTGGCAGCTGTGGCTGTGGCGCTACTGGTACCTGAGGACCCTGCTGAGGCACATGTGAGGGAGGAGGCATCATTTACTATACTGACTGCACAGATCTCGATCTATGTGATCTCGATGCCCCCGACCTGCTGACCTGGCTATAACTCGGTGCTCGCTGCGCTGCGGGTACAGCTACATAATATAACCCCTGATAGTACTCTATCCATGCTCTAGCCTCTGCTAGCTCTCCCTGTACCTGAGCTACCTGTCCCTGTGCCTAGCTCAACTGCCCCTGCATCTGATGCGCATGTGTCTGAGCCTGAGCCAGCGAGTCTGCATCCCTGCCAAAATCGGGGTAAGGCCCCCACCCACAGCCTATGCACTGCTCAATGCAGTCTCTGCCTAATGAGCTCTCACGAGCGCTGCATCCCGCTCTAGCCACAAATCCTCCATGTCCTCCTGAGCCTAAGCCAGTTGAGCCTCTAGCACTGCCATCTGCCCATCTACTCCCTGTAGCTGTCCCAACTCGGCCTCTCGGTGCCCCAATGCCTCCTCTAAACTGGCCACCTGAGCACGTAGTGTCTCTACCTCCTCCATCTCCTCCTGTGACCGTCGCCGAGGTGTCAGCCTCTCAACCTCTACCTCCATCCCTGCCGCTGAACTCCTACCTCAGCATCATGTCTACCGACTCGCAGCTACTCCACCCGTGATGGAGAGATATCACCCTGCTCCATCCTCGGCTGTCCACCGCATCGCCGCGGTCCTCTACGCTGTCGTCCGCCCCTAACCAGGGCCTGCTGTGCTGGGGCCTGCTGTGCAGGGACCTACTGTGCAGGGACCTGCTGTGCCGGGACCTGCTGTACTGGAGCCTACTGTACCTGCTGTGCAGGAACCTGCTGTGCCGGGACCTACTGTACTAGAGCCTGCTGTATTGGACCTTGCTGTGCTGGAACTGCCTGCCCCACCTGTCCCTGTCTTGCTGCCACTACTACCACCTCCTCTACACGCTGGCCATCTCTCGCAATCACCCTCTCCTCCCCATCATCCATCACCTCCACGATATAGTCCTCCACAATGACCTCATCATCCCCATCTCCCTCATCCTCTGATATCTCCCCCGTCGGGTCTGTTAGTCGAGTGGGCCGATGTGTCTGCCACCATGCCTCATAAGCAGGCGTAGTACCTGCATGCCTCACTGTGCTCCTCCAATCCCACTGAACTGGCCGAAGTGCTGCCCAATCATTCAGCGCAACCTGTGGCTATAATGGTGCAGGCCAGTAAGCTGTATCCCACGGCGTCCGTGCATATATCACCATCTGCTGAGGCACATCCTGTACCAGTCCAAACTGACGCATAACCCGCGAGGGTAGGTACATCTCTATGGTATGGTCTCCATGAGCCATAAGAAATCTCTGCTGAAATGTGTATGGGAGATGGGTCACATCATCAGGCCACTCCTCACAACCAATATATGCACGCCATACCACGCTAATCACATCATCTAGTACCCTGCGCTAGTGGCGCACCTGTCCAGCGTATGTATACTCTGCATCTCGATACAAGAACACAAATGCCTCAAACGGCCACCGATAATAACTGCATGTTGGCCGAGTCACAGGGATATGCTCCCAAAGCCATACGTGTAGCAGCGTAACCCCAGCAGATAAAGCCCTGTCATGAAGATAAGCGATCGTGTGCATCTCATGTAGTAGCTGTGCTAGCATCACTGGCCCCCATGCGTAGATGATATCATGACTCACCATCCCCTCTATCATCCCGCCCCAACCCACAAGAAAACCTCTACCTCGCCTATCCGGCAGCACCACACCTCCAATCAACACACATAGAAATAAGGTAAAGGGATTTGCACCCGCCGCCAGCGTCCTACCATAGTCCATCTCCCTCCCATCTGCCGAAAACACCACGTGCTCTGCTCCGAACACTCTAGTCAATGCAGCCCGACCCCTCCTCGTGTCATACCTCACGCGTCGACCAAAGATTGACAAATTGAGGATGCGATAAACATCCTCAAGTGTGATCGTCATCTCTCCTATCGGCAGCAGAAAGGTGGCAGTCTCGCTGCGGTATCACTCCACTGCGGCCGTCATCAGAGCTCTATGAGCTCGCAGCACTGGCATCGCTGCCACCATCCAAAGCCCCAGCCTCGCCAGTCGAGGCTGCCACTCCTCATCAAACAGTACCACTACGGATCGCACTCGTCTCTCCTGCGACTGCAGTATAAATCGCTCTATATCCTGCAACCACCACTTCTTCGTTAGACACTAACTTATTTCCCCCCCGCACTTTTTTCTTCTGAATGTCTCACAGGCCCAAATCATGTGGCCCCACACAGACAATCCCTAGTGCTATTTTTAAAATAGTGCTACTTTTCCCAACCCATCGCGCCAATACAGACAATGACACAATTGCGCGCCATGTATCATGCCAATGCAGACATTGGCGCTACTGCGCGCCCTATATCGCGCCAATCCAGAAGATGGCATCAATTCAAATTTTAGCGCTAAACCTTAAAATAGCGCTATTCCCTAGTATGGCACCAATCCAAACAACAACGCCGCCCTAACCATAATATGGTGCCAAATCGCCATATTTCTTTCTTCCTAAGCTTTTGGCGCTAATCCAGACGATGGCGCCAAAATTTCCCCTAAATGGCGACAAAATCGCCCTAACCTGCCCTGGCGGATAGCACTAATCTACAGGATTGCGCTAATTTGCCTTATCTTTGGCGCCACACACTCTTGACCCATATCCCAAAACCCAGAAAAACGTGCGTAAAATAAAAAATCACAAAGTTCAGGTTAGGCCCTACCTGGGGTCCAGCCTCGGGTGACCGCCCGACCTCTTGAAATCGCTCTGAAATGTGATGAAGTCGCGGGAACTGTGGGTTGCACTCGCCCATATCTCCTTTGTCTTTTCTTCTACAAAGTCAAAAGTGTGCCAATGTGGCACTCTTTGGGCCCACTTTGCCTAATATAGTGGGCCATGTCATCCCTCCATCTCTTCTTTTTTCTTCTAGGGTGCAGATCTCAGCCTTTTTCCTTTGTTTTTCCTCCTACCATCTTCTTTTTCTAGCACCTCTCCAGCTTTCACTTCCGTCACATCCTTTCGAGAGCTTACCTGTAAAATTGTTATTTTTTCCCACCAACCTCTCGAGAGGGCATCCCCTATCCATCTCTTTCCTTCCTGGCAGCTGGGGCATACTTTCTTCGACCTGACGCCACTTCCCTCCTAGGTCCTGACGCCACGTCAAAGAGGGGCAAATGTAGACACCTAAAAATGTCTAGACCACCAAACTGACTCCCGACATCCCTAAACATACCAATTTCCTTTCCAACCAATTAATTAAATTTCTATTTAATTAATTACCCCTTTCATCATCTAAATCCACACCATTTTATCCCCAAAATTGAATTAATTTTATTAATTCAATAATCCAAACCTTAGCCAATTGATTTAATAAATATGCAAAATTTATTAAATCAATTCCCCAATTTTCTCTAAACCCAATTAATTAGTTAAAACCATGTTAACTAATTAATCCAGCCTACTAATTAGCCTATCCCTACCCTAGACAATTAAATAGCTATTATTTAATTGCCTACTCTAGCCTACCTCATCCTAGCCTTAGGATTAATTAATTAAATCACTAATTAATTAATCTTATCCCCCCTCTAATCCCTCTACTAATTTATTCCAGCCACATTAATTAGGCTAATCACCCTAATTAAGTGAGTTAAACCCTCATTAGCACTTCTCTCCACATTCCCCAAATTTAAAATTCAAATAAATCACACATCACATTTACTCCTCTTACACATGTCATAACTCTCTTTCCCAAATGAATTTTTAATTCATTTTACCCTTCCCCATGTGAATTTTTAATTCACAAATAATCCATCTCACCCAACCTCATTTATTTACCCCTTTCCCAAAAATGAATAAAAGATTTACTTTTATTCCTAACCCTCTATCTTCCAAGATCAAATCTAGGCCCTCCACATCACTTTCATCCTCCACCATTGATCTCTCCATTCAATCTCCACCCTTGAATCAAAATCTCCCCAAAAAGTCTATAAATACAACCTCTCACAACTCATTTTCATCATCCAATTCCATGCAAAGTTACCATGCCAAAATCATCTTTGAATAGCTAGTGAGTTGCACAATTGAAGAGCACTTCACATTTGAATCCATAGTCTAGGGATAATCTTGGTCTTGGAAGCTTCTTTTGGGTGCAAAGGCTCCTTCTTCCCTTGATGGGATCAGGTGGTGTTTTGTAAGGTATAATCATGTGTTTTATTTGCATTTGATTTAGTGTTTTTCCTTATTGCATTATCTAATCTACAACATGATCATATTCGTCTAATATGACGATGACGTCATGATACCTTTCCAATACAAAGAACGAATATCATGATGACGTCATCCCGATATTCCAAAAGAGAGACATGTAAGTTTGTCTCATCATCATCATATTTGAAACATCACCTGATACATTGAAATATCCTCCTGATGTACCAAACATAACCAAACGGTGCTTTTGTCACCTGGGTCTTGTCGCGATAACAATTCCAATATAAGGGAGGAGGATGATATTGAAACTCAACCCGATATTTGTAGATATCATCCTGTCTTCATGATATCCTGTCATATGGAAATCATTCCATTCCCATTCCCGCCATTATCATTTAATGCACGCAGACATGGTAGGTGGTTCCCGTCGACCTCGGAACCCAATGAAACCCCTGGCGAGATCCTGCGTTTTCGCACGAATAATCAAGGAATACAATCTAATTTGTCAGAGTTGCCCTAAATTTACCCTAATTGCAAGGCTAAAAGGTAATTCAACTATCATTTTCACATTTACCTTGCGATAAATCTGTTTTACAGAGCACCAGCTTCCATATCCGCATACTAGCTACTGTTGCATGATTTGAGCTCAAAGATAGAAGGAAGGAGGTGATCATCAGCTGAATTAAGAGCGTCTTAGCAATCTACTGGTATAAAAGAGAAATCTGCATAACCAAGTAAGTAAATGAAACCCTCATCATGTTGTTTCTATTCTGGTATGATGATGTAAGTTCTGGTTTATGCATCCATATGATTAAGTAGTATTGAAAAGATACAGTAGGCATGGTGGTTTTAATTGCAATATGCATGCATGTGTATACCCGTTGTGAGATAGGATTTTGTTAATTATAGGTACTCATGGCTGACAAGCGGTTCATCAAGTGTCAAGAGGAATTCAGTAGGCCCATGTTCTCTTCTCAGAGGGGGGTCCTATTCAAATATGGAGCAATTACAGACACCCATCAGGGAAGCACCAATCTGGAAGCCTGGTCAGCTAAGCTGAATGATGGGCATGACAATGGTCCTATACTGGACGCAGTGTTCATATCAGGGATGTGGAACACTGCTGGTTTTCCATACTTCATGGAATCTCCAGAGTTGGTCATAGAATGTGCCAGGAATTATAATCCTCAGACAAGGCAAGTGGTGAAGCATGGGAGGATATATGCAGACCTCTCCATCAAGGGTCTTTCCCAGACATTTGGATTGCCGCTGGGCAGTAAAGTTAAGAGTGTGGACCTGAAGAAGTCTGAAAAAGAGTATGAAGCCAACAAGAAATCGGCCAGGAAGAACATGTATCAATGGCGTGCTGAGAACAGCACTTATCCTGCAGCAGCCAAACTTCCTGTGCACATGTTCAAATATGATTTCAGTGAGGAATACCAATACATGATTGCACTCCTAAATATTGTAATAGGCCAGCCTAATGCTGGTAGTTTCAGAGATTGGATGTATGGAATAATCATGATGTGTCTATATTTAGACATCAAGCCACTATGGGGCCAGATAATAAGTGATGCTCTGCATGAGCAGTTGATGAACTTGGGAGGTTCAAATTGTGCATTTTATATGTCATCTTACATTGTTTATTCTTGTGATTACAAAGGCACTTTTGATGCCTTAGTTACAGATGAAAAGCTTACAGGCACAAATGCTGTATATATCTGGGATCATCATCCCCAGCTGTAGAGAACCAACTACCTCAAAGATTACAAACTGGTCAATGATGCATTCTCCATGCATCTGGTGAGGACCATGGAGGAGGATAAAACAAAGAGATTGAGCATGGAGGCTCAGGAGGTAGTTTATAGGCATGGGGCCTGGTACATATAGTTTGCAACCTTTTCATACATAAGGGTTGAAGGTTTTGATGGACATCTCCTGATGCTGCCAAGGTATCCTACTGATGCAGTAATATTAATGGGGTTTATCTGGCAGGGCTCCACAATGATAAAAATGTACAAGGATGCCAAGAAGCTGCCACTAATTTTGTTCCCAGTCAGCATTGGATGCTACATGTGCCCTGACTCAGATAATATAAAGAAGGTGATGGTCACCCTAAATAAAATGAATCTACAGCCTTTCCCACTAACAAGACCATATGATCCTTACGGCAGGATACAGAAGATACTAGGAAAGCCTATCCACCAGAGGCACCTAGAGGATTTTTGGGCTGACTGCGAAGATGAGGCAGAAGCCAGGAGAAGAAAGTATTAGAGGTTAACTCTGAACCAAGTTAGAACTTTTGATTGCATCTCCTTTCCCCAACAATTGAAGAAGGATGATGGCAGGATCATGACAGATGAATATGAGTAGAAAAAGATATATAATGACACCATCTCTGCACCTGACCTCACCATGCAGGAAGACATATCCTTGGACCCATTCATTGCCAGGACCATACAGCTAGCTCAAGTTTGGGTTGATGAGCAGGTGGAGGCATTGAAAAAGAAAGGTGTTGCCATTACGGTGGACAACAAAAAGAAGGGACAAGATATCCCTAGGGATGAGTATGATGACTTCCTAATTGAGAAGAGGAAGACCAAGGGAGATAGAGTCCCTCCACCACAACAACAGAGCAAAAGACCCCCAAGGGGCAAGAGGGTGGATAAAGAACCCAAAGGGGTTATAATTGACAGGGCAGTATTTGTAGTTGAGGAGGCAGCAGCATCAGGATCAGGATCAGAATCAGAATCCCCTCCAAAGAAAGAAAAGCCCAAAAAGAGTATGACAGTAGAGGCTGGAATCAATGAGACCCTAGAAGTGGGTCAATCCTCAAGAAAACCTGGAGAAGAGGATATCCTCATGGAGGAAGAGCCTGAAGAAGAAGAGGCTCCTTTAATTATAAAGAGAAAGAGGAGAGCTCCACAGGTGTTGGTGTCCACCACACCTAAGAAACAAAGAACCTCCATGAGAGGTGGAATAAGCCAACCCCCTACACTATTACAAGGGGTAGGTAGTTGTTGTGATGTTCACAACACGCCCCATTATGCTCCTTAGCAAAATGGGGACCCCTGCTGATGTCTTGCTTTTTGCTTCTGCTTGTGTTTTTTCTGCTTCCTCGCGGTCTGGTAAAAATGAGGGTCAGGTGCATCATCATCATGATATATGATAAGGTAGGTCATCATCATGAGGTCTGTTTGTCAAAGTTCATATTTTGTTTCTGTGACCTCATATTTTAAAAGAGCTTGAAATTCCATGCAGGTTTGCCTTTTACTTCACTTGAAAATTTGTCCATATGTGGAAGTTATGCACGGTCAAAGTCTTGGTCAAACCTGATATTCGCAGGAGGATCATCATATTTTTATATATCCTAAGTCATGTTGACAGGATCATCATGATCTTGGTCTATCACCCGATAAAAATCATGCAGTCGCAGTATCCGGATGTCAATTTTAGGTGGTAGTTCCCTTTACCTGTCAAATGGCCTCAGGCGCATCATCAGCATCATGATTTTCTTAGGAGCGTCATATTTTATAAACCTAGTTTTGTTGTATGAGGACATCATCATCATATTTGAAATGCACCCCCCCGACAATATCCTGAGGTTCAAATATCATGATGACATCGGCTTTAAGTCGAGGTAAGTTCCCCGTCGAAGTGGTCTTTTGTATCGCAAGCATCATCATGATAATTCAACATTACCTGATCTTATATTATCATGCTGATCACCCAGACTTAGAAAAATCCACCTTCGGCATATTTGCGTGCGCGTGTTATAATCCTATCGCAAGGTCATCATCATGATATTTGCTGAACTTCGAATTATGATGATGACGACTCCATATCATCTTGATCTTTCACGGGTCATTTGCTGAAATTCGCTAAGTGATGGGGACAACATCATCATAAATCGAAGAGGATCATCATCTTCATATCCTCCTGATCTCCGGTTAGCGAATATCATGATGATCACCCTATCTATTCAGAAGTGGTCGATATTACATTTCTCAACAGCATCATCATATTTTGTAATATCACCCTAGCGCAAATATCATGATGACCTTAACTCATCTTTGTGCTCCGAAGACAAATTATGATGATGACGTCATCTGGATAACTCGATAAGGAGGATCATCATCATACATTTTTTATCCTGGCATATCGTCAACATCATCATGATCTTGTTTGTCCACCTGATATTTCGCAAACTCCTCCTGCCGAGAAGAACGACCTTTTCCAAATATCCTGATGATCATCATCATCCTGATTTGTCTTCGGCAGGATATTTTTTCCCAAACATGATCCGGTTGGCGAAATATGATGATGACGTCATGTTTTAAGTTTAACAAAGGCCCCGGATATCATGATGACGTCATCCCGATCTGATAAACGAAGAAGCTAATATCCTGATGATCAGCATCATCATTTTTTCTTTCAACAGGATATTTTCCAAAACACGATCAGGTTCACGAAATATGATGATGACGTCTTATTCCAAGTTCGACAAAAGCCCCAAATTCGATGATGATCATCATCATCCTGATCTTTCGAGAGGGTTACCTTGGCTGCGAAAGGGTCATATTCACTTCATCATCCTGATCATGCTCCTTAGGTGACCCGATATCACAAATATCCCCCTGATCTTAACCGAACATGATGATGACGTCATCCTTAGCATTTCAATGAAGCCCGAATATCATGATGACGTCACCATCATCTTCCTTTCCTCGGCAGCATGATTATATTCATATCCTCCTATTCTTCTTCAACATGATGATGATGATGATGTTGTTCTTTTCTCCAATATGCAGAAGCGAAATATCATGATGATGAAGTATGTCGGCTAACATGTTTTTTTTGACGCACCGACAGGGATAGTCATGCCGATGGGCGGGAAATGAGGCGGTGGAATTTTAAAGCATTTTTTTTGGCGCCTTTGGCATTTTTCGGTCAGCGATGGTTGACCCGTGAATCTTGAGCAGTCTGAACGCATTTTTTTGATGCGTTTTGAGAGGATTTCTAGATCCGATTTTCTCCATCTTGCGCAGTCACCTGGGTTTAAACGGTTATTTTAATTTCATGCTATTTTTATGATAAATGTGAAACTTATTGCTTGTCTTGTCTTGTAGGCTTGCAGTTGAGGAAGCAGCTGGAAAGTCAGCGCAGTGACCTCATGGAGGCAGAAGATCTGATCTCAGGAGCAAGAAGATAGAGATGAAATGCAAAAGGTCAAGGCCATTCAAGTAAAGAAGAAGGTTGCAGCTGAGGGTATTATCACAAAAGACAAACAGAAGTTATTACCCAGCTGCTGGAACTTCTCAGAAGGGGCAATATTTCGCCCAGATTTGACCACTGCTCTGAGATATTTTTGAGAACTGGTTCACTTACATTTATTGCTGTAACTAGGGGTTTGAACCAGGGGTTCAGTTAGGTTTTTTGCTATAGTGAGGACAATCAGAATGTCTTTATATTGTGCCTCTCTACACTGTAATACTTTACAACAGGGGCTACACACAGGGATTTTAGGATTTTGCCAGAATTGTAGAGTCTTTCTGGGCATAGTTTAGAAGTAGAAGAAGGAGGTCGCCTGTTTGTCTGCAGTAAGGTGCGCGTGGAATGTCTGGCTGCCTTACTGTATCTGTAAAGCTTGTAAGTTCTCTGTAGTATGATCAATGAAACTAAGAGTCATTCTTACATTGTAAATCATGTATGGCTATTCGTTTCTAATACAATAGAATCTGGAGTTCTGCATCTATCTTCTGAGTGTTCTCCTGCTCTTCTTTGTGTTTTGAAATATCTTCTTTGAGAGCTTGCAATTTTAAATGTATGTTTGTGAAAATGCTCAGGACTTACATTTAAGGTTTTTACTGTGGATTTGATCAGATTACTGTGGTATTTACATAGTGCATAACAGAAACAATTAGATCCTTCGGTAGATTAAGTGAGGTATAGTTTAGATCTTTCTAACTTTTCCCAACCCATCTGAAATATTTAGCTGAAAACGTAGAAATCCAAAGGAAATTATCTCAAATTTGAAGAAGTATGCATAACAGAGCTATAAGTAGACAGTTTTCATAAACAGATAAAGAAGAAAGCTGCAAAAATCCTAGAAAACCCTCTGAAACTTGCAGCCCGGTATCACTTGTATGCAAATGAATAGAATACTTGTTGAAATCTATGACCTCTTTGCATATTCTTAGTCCAGTAAACCACAAAATAAACCTAAACTACGTAAGGCCCCTTGAACATTACAGCTTCACATTGACCAACTGAACTTGACCAACCGAACCATTGTAGACTTGGGATTAGTTGAATCACCAAATGATTCCTTCTTGTCTTTCAAGTATAGTTTCAGTTCATTATATGTGAATTTTAACTTATTGTTATGATTGCATCAAAACAGTCATCAACAGTAGTGAAGTACCAAAGGAACTTCAGCATAATGTTCCACTTCTTACCATCGTCAAGTTCAAAACTGAACTTGCAGAAGAACAAATGAAAGAAACTGATCAGACGCAAGTAGAAGGACATGTCTCGCTTGATGAGACAATAAATCTGTCTAATGATGAAGTCGTGCAGGATGTGGCTGCACAAAAGATGGAGACACTTGCTGCCGGAATATCTATGACTCCTCATAAGCCTCTGCCTGTTCAAACTGTGTTTGAGAAGATGAAGCAAGTAGAAGAGGAGAAAGAAAAGAGCCTAGAGTAGGTAGCTCAAGAAATAGGGCTGGAAGCATTAATCACAGAGGTGACAAGCCCTGTAGTGGTAGACCTGACAGAGAAGTAGGATGCAAGTCCTGAATAGCCAGCAGGATCACCTGACAAAGGGCACTCAATAGAAGAAATAGAGATGGCAGAGTCAGAAGGCCATGCTCTTGAATTAGGCCAACAAAGCCCACAGGATACATTAGCGAAACCTACTGTAGTAGAGGTTCAAGAAATAAAGCCTAATGAAAAGGAGAAAACAATGGAGGATCTTGTTGCCAAAACACAAGAGGTTGACAGTGCAGGCCCAAAACAAATAATAACCATAGAACAAATGCCAGCACCTCAGGCAGAATCCCTAGTATCTAGTGCAGTAGATAAACATGTTGATAACTGAGAGGGGGGGGGGGTGAATCAGTTATCCTAATTATTTCTTCTTTTGAACTTTCTTATTAATCAATGCAGCATTGAATCAAACAAACAAACATTACCATGAAATGAAAAACACATGACATAGTTTTTTTGACGTGGAAACCCTGTTAAGGGAGAAAACCACGGGGTGATTAACCCAAAGATTATTCTCTGTTAGAAGAATAAGGAATTGCAAAATGGCACTTGCCAATTAGGGCTCACTGCCCGAGCACACTGCTCACAAAGAGGCCCACTGCCTACAAGGAGACACACTGTCTACAAAGTGATAAGAATCACAGTCTTGAACTAATTGGAAGCATCTATATATGCTGGAGTTTAGTTCTGGTTAGGCTCAGTACACTGATCTGCTGCACTTCATCTTTCCTCTGTTCTTTATTCTGCTATCCTTTCACATACCGGATCTTTCTTACTACTTCTGCTCTGTTCTACACTTATTCACATACACCATCACACAATTACACACTTCACAACTAAATCCATCCTCTATATATATCCGCACAAGTAATTTCATCACCTTTCTAGTTGGCATCTGGAATAGTCTAGTTTCTTACAAACTCTGTTCTGTCGGCTAAATCCTTGCTCACCAAGCAATGCGGATCAAGCATATACTTGTAGATATCATTAATCATGTCAGCCAAACATGATTCATGCCTTCACAACCTTTACCATCAACAGTAACACATCCGGAAAATAGTGTGATACTCTGTCAGTCAGTTCTTCCTCTGTTCTCACTGTCTCTTAGGAATTCGGTACTCAACTATTCATATCTTTTTCTTTGTTCATCACCGGAGGCTAAATCCTTGGAATATACTACTCAAGGTAGTCCTCTTGACTTCCCCAAATCCGCACTGCACCAAGACACTTCCTCTGAGAGATCCGGACCAATCTGTCGGACCTTGCCACATGCTCTGTTCTTGTTCACCGGACCACAACAATCTTCATTCTGACTTCTGGTAGAGACACACCATGACTTGCGGATATGTGGGATGACTTTTGTTGCCATCAATGACAACAACCATGAATCCATATAGTGTCTCTTGCCAACAATCTCCCCCTTTGGCATTGATGGCAACACTTAGTGAAAAATGACTAAGTGTTTATACTACGCTCCCCCTTGGCTGATGCTCTATATACAATTTCCAGAACTCCCCCTTAGTTGGATTCCTCATTTTTCACTGCTCCTCACTCCCCCTTTGACATCAATGGCAAAGGGTAGGGTCCGCACACCAAAATTTTCAAAAATTTTCTATACATAGCCACATATTTACATACTCACATATACTGAAGAATGTCTGCAAAAGATGTCTTCAGTTGGATCAGTTCTGTAGCCCAACTTTGCTTCATTCTATCCAAAATTGAAATGTGACCACTCAACAAAAATACAAATGCATCTGCCCTTTTTAGATCTTTCGGATCACTTGTCTGGGCTGTGATTTGAGCTTCTGCTATGGCCTCATGCATGGCCTCTAGCTTAGGGACAATTAACCCCCTGAGCTCACTCAACCTACTTATTCTATTTTTCCTTTCCTTCTCCAATTTCTTGATTTCACTCAAGACTACAATAGTCTGACATTCTTGATTTGTTATAGAGGAAGAAAGAGGATCAAAACTTTGAGACAAGCTTAGTAGTGTGTCCTCTTGCGCTTTTATTTTCTTCTCAATGTCCACTGTTACCTTGGACCAGGAGATACAAAATTTGTATATTTCACCGCCATCCTTAACAGCATTTTCTAAGCTCTTTATCCCAATGTTCATGTTTCTCCTATCATTAATGATCAAACCCTGAACCTCGGAGAACCTTTTATCCAAAAACTCCTTCCGGACCTTTTCTTCAACTGATTTTTCTAAAGATTCAAAATGTGTATTAACACTGCTGACTAAGGTTTTGAGATTACCGGAAGAGGAGGCTGCCAGATCTATCTGGACCGATGGCATAATCTTCTCAAGCACTCCGGAAGCAGCCTCTATCAACTCACAGTCTTCCATATGAGACTTTAGGAGCTTTTCATTTGCCTTAGCATTTGCAAATGAGGCTATCTTCATTGTCTGTACTGGAGAGAGGGAATCAAAGTTGAATGGGCCTTGTAGTAGCTCCGGTTCATCGATCTCTATTGTTTCTTTGCTCAAAAATTGTTGAACAGTTTGTGCAGTGTCTCTTGCCAGAGACAGATGTTTCTTTTCTTCTGCAGTCTTGGAACTGTCCTTTGGGATTTTCTCTCCTTCCACATTCTTGCCACTATCAGTCATGGTCTTCTCGGATGGAGTCTTCTCTTTCCCTGCACCCTTGGTACTGTCAACCTCTTTATCTTTCACCACTGCTTCCTTCTCCTGTAATTTCTCTTCTTCTTTGGATCCAGAGACTGTAGGGGAAACCGGAGGAGAGATGCTAGCCTGTTCATAGGCCACTTCTTCTGGAGCAGAGGGTTCCAAGTCCATAGCTGTTTCTGCACCTAAGTCCTCTACAACAGGAAGATTGAACCTTTTGAAGGCCTTCCGGAGGATCTCTTCTGTCTCTTTGGCCACCTTGTCAGTCTCACCAAGCATGAGTTGATTCATCTTGGCTTTACTTCTGAACTCATCTTTGCAGTCTTTGAATATTATGTTCATTGTCTTGGGATCAATTTGAGGATATAGCTGAATAGCTATCTGCTCCCGGATCTCAAGATCTTTTGCCTGAGCATTATTCTTTCTTATTTCTAATTCCTTTTCTAGGCTTTTAGGGATTTCAGAGATAATCTCAATAAAAGCTTTATTGTAGATGTTCAAGTACCTTATTATAGCTTCTTGCAGGATCTTTTGATCTGCCTCGTTGTAGTCATCATAAAATTCAGCCACCGGTTGAAGGTTCATATCCACAGTGACTGATTTGACTACACTGTCTAGGGATAGAGTGGGCTTTTCAGCAAATTCTTCTGCCATTTCTTCCTTGTCTTGGCCTGTGGAGGGTTTCTTGGATCCTTTCTTCTTCTGCTTCTTTATTTCTTTTACTCCCTCATCTGACTCAGTTTCCTCTTCATCCTTTTGGCTTTCATAAGCCCTTGTGGCTTTTGTCTTAGATCTTTTACCGGATGCCTGGACTTCTGGTTTTGAACTTTTGGTTGTGGGAGGTGCAGATCTTTTTGATGATTTGGTCCGGGTGGAAGTTTCAACCGGAACACTTTCTTTACTTTTCTTTTCTGCCTCTTTCTTTTCTTCCTTAGATTTTCTTCTCTTTTCCCAGCTGGCATCAAGTGCCTCTTTTGAGATGCCTAGGCCTTGAGCAATGTGCTCTACTTCTTTTCTCACCTTCCTCTTTATCTCAGGTTCCCTGAGTTCTACATGGATCTTTACACTCAGCTCCTCAAAGGTTCCAAACCTTTCTGCCTTTGGATCTTTGGGCTGACTTAGCATGTGTTGAACATGCAGCTCCACTATCTGTTCATCCACTTCATACCCCATGGGCATGATCCAGATAGTCCTTGGCTCCACTGCCTCCATTAGGCACTGATCAGTGTCCACCATAAAGCACACTGAGTCTTTGTATTTTTCAACAAGAGACTGGGGAATTCTTTCTCTTGCTTGCATCATGCTTTGGAAGTTTTTGAAGTATCCCCATAGGGCTGTATTTCTTGCTTTGGCATCCCCAAGCCCATGTAGATAGTCTCTTATTTGGACTGCAACAGGTTTGTCATTCTGCCATGCCCATCCACTTGATCCGGGCAGCTCATTCATGAAGTAGAAGAATAGACATAATATAAGAGTACCATACTTAAAGGAATTCTTCTTGTCCTTCTTGATTTTCTGTATATTTTCCATTAATTGGCTTAAGAGCAGTTTGCAGAGATCATATTCTGCATTCTTCCTTAGCATTTCATAGGCAGTATATACTGTAGTTCCGGATACAGAATTCTCCCTGCTGGAGTGATAGATCTTGTATCCTATTATCATGGACGCATACTTGATATCCGGATCAGAAATATCTTCAATGGTCATTACCCTCTTATCAAATTTTGATCCGGTGGCCTCAGTTACAATGTTATTTTTGACAGATTTGAGGATAGGTATCCCTCCGGAAGAGTATAGACCAGTTACTGCTCTAATTGCCTCTTTTGTGATCTTGCAGGGTCTATCCAGCCATAGGAAGTTGTCATGCATCCTGCTTAGTACATACCGGACCCATTCATCTTCTTCAAAGTAGGGGAAATGAATGAATTGATCAAATTGTTTCTTCTGGATACCCTTATACTCTGGTTTAAGCTCAAAAGCATTGTCTATCAGTTGTTTGTGATAGAGATCTCTCAATTTGAATTCCCCAAATTCCTCAATGCTTGCATGTATGTAAACCCTAATGTCTTCTGTGTGTAAAACTCCGTGAGGAACACTGGAAAATGCTCCTAAGGGATCTACTTCCAATGACTTGTATGGATGTTTCTTAAATTCAGGTCGGGGCCTATCTGAGATTTTTACTATATTTGGAGTAGCCATTTCTTTAACAGATTTGTAGCAAGATATCGAAAGTGGAAAATACCTTTTGCGTCTTCGGTTGCACGGAGTAGCTGGATTAATTTTTGTATGTAATGACTTCGGTAGGAGATCTTCGATGAACTTGATGAATTTTGTTGCAGAGCTCCGCTTTTCGCTTCTTCTTGGATGTGGAATGATCAAGTGATTGTTGAGAAATCCCTTATATCGTTTCACAAACCCTAATATCTGTTTGCAATAAATGCTTCACCTATATTATTCCGATTTGCCTTGTCTGGATAGCTTGGAGTATCCCGGATCAGTCCTGATCTATAAACATCATGCGGATCTTTCAATCATGAATAAGTCAAGATGACACATTACAAGAACATCCCAAACATTCTATCCAGTCCGCAGAGTGAAATAATGTACTTCCGGATCTCTCCGGACCCTTTTGTAGTCCTCTGTCATTCCGGAGCATCTCCTGGAATAGGTCTTTACTTGATTGATCACAACTTCTTTATATCTTCATGCGGACCTCTGAAATCTTGTCTGGATCATCTCAGGACTGGTATCTTCAAACCCTTTACTCTGCATCTTGTGTCACATCCAGCACCACTTGATTGGCTGGGGGAACAGGTTTTTCTTTGAGTCTCCCCCTGAGCCAGAGCTCACCTTTTAATTTCCAGAAGAAATATCAGCACCAGAGTCTGGTGCGGATCCAACCTCTACATTCTCTGAACTTTTCTTCACCCAAATCTTGTTCATCTGATTCCTAACTTCATCCACATTCATCTTTTGTTTACCCTTGTCTTGATTTTGATTATACACCGGACCTCTTTTGTCCTGATTCTTGCTTCTGCAGACTTTAGCATTATGACCGGACCTATTACAGATTTGGCAAATAACATTTCTTTGCATATTTGACTGATAACCTCTTGATCTGTATTTATTAGCCATATGACCTACTCTATTGCATGTAAAACATCTACCATTGAATGATTTGTTTACTTGCATATTTCTGCATTCATGAGACTTGTGTCCATACCTTTTGCAGTTAAAGCACTGTCCGGAGAAGGATGGATTAGTTTGATTCATCCTTTTTCTGCACTGATTAGCTTTGTGACCAAAGTGATTGTAGCTGTGGCAGTATCCATTGAAAGATGGATATCTTTGAGCATTGGGCTGTCTTATCGGAGGTCTTCTAGGCCTATTCCTTGGATTTTCTGATCCAAAATTCTTTTGACCGGATCCGGAGCTTTCTCCTTTCTCATATCCCAAACCATACTTGTCATCTGTCCTCTTTTGACTACCAAGAAGAACTTCAAGTTGAGCAGAACTTATCTTGAATTTCTCTTTATATTCATTTGATGTTTGAAGGTCTCTTTTGAGAGAGACAATTTGATCCTCAAGTTTTTCTTCATTATCTTTGGCATCTTCAAGATCAGATTCAAGATGTCTGATAATTCTGTCCATCTGAAGGCATTCTTCTGATTTGTCCTTAAGAGATTGTCTTAGATTGTCTTCAGTTTTTCTTTTCTCTTCAATCTCTTGAGTAAACTTTATAGTTCCTGATTCCATTTCATGTCTTAACATAATGGCTTCTTTTGATAACTTTTCACATAACTTGGTTTTCTCAGTCAATTCTTCATTTGTATTGTTTTCTTCACTTTGTCTTGCCAATTGTTGGAGCAGCTCCTTTCTCTTTTTCATAGAGAGACTTAATTTGTCCTTTAATTCTCTCATGAATTCATCAGCCTGTTTGAGTCTTTCCTTTAATTCATTGACTTCAGAATTTGACTGTTCAAGATCCTCAAGGGCAGTCTTGAGTTGCTCCCTTAAACCATATGCATCCATTTGAACTCCCAGATCTTCCTCAAGCTGTTAGGCTCTATTAGGAGGAACTTAGCTCTGATACCAATTGTTGATAACTGAGAGGGGGGGGTGAATCAGTTATCCTAATTATTTCTTCTTTTGAACTTTCTTATTAATCAATGCAGCATTGAATCAAACAAACAAACATTACCATGAAATGAAAAACACATGACATAGTTTTTTTGACGTGGAAACCCTGTTAAGGGAGAAAACCACGGGGTGATTAACCCAAAGATTATTCTCTGTTAGAAGAATAAGGAATTACAAAATGGCACTTGCCAATTAGGGCTCACTGCCCGAGCACACTGCTCACAAAGAGGCCCACTGCCTACAAGGAGACACACTGTCTACAAAGTGATAAGAATCACAGTCTTGAATTGATTGGAAGCATCTATATATGCTGGAGTTCAGTTCCGGTTAGGCTCAGTACACTGATCTGCTGCACTTCATCTTTCCTCTGTTCTTTATTCTGCTATCCTTTCACATACCGGATCTTTCTTACTACTTCTGCTCTGTTCTGCACTTATTCGCATACACCATCACACAATTACACACTTCACAACTAAATCCATCCTCTATATATATCTGCACAAGTAATTTCATCACCTTTCTAGTCGGCATCCGGAACAGTCTAGTTTCTTACAAACTCTATTCTGTCAGCTGAATCCTTGCTCACCAAGCAATGCGGATCAAGCATATACTTGTAGATATCATTAATCATGTCGGCCAAACATGATTCATGCCTTCAAAACCTTTACCATCAACAGTAACACATCTAGAAAATAGTGTGATACTCTGTCAGTCAGTTCTTCCTCTGTTCTCACTGTCTCTCAGGAATCCGGTACTCAACTATTCATATCTTTTTCTTTGTTCATCACCGGAGGCTAAATCCTTGGAATATACTACTCAAGGTAGTCCTCTTGACTTCCCCAAATCCGCACTGCACCAAGACACTTCCTCTGAGAGATCCAGACCAATCTGTCGGACCTTGCCACATGCTCTGTTCTTGTTCACCGGACCACAACAATCTTCATTCTGACTTCCGGTAGAGACACACCATGACTTGCGGATATGTGGGATGACTTTTGTTGCCATCAATGACAACAACCATGAATCCATATAGTGTCTCTTGCCAACAAAACAACAAGGGGAAGAATTGAAAACAGATGAAGTAATGATGGAGAAAGATCATGATCATCATGATTAACATACAGATGCACTGCAAGGTTCCCCACACCAAGAAGATGCTCCTCCGGAGAAGGAAATTCCTCAACAGGTGGAGGTGCCGCAAGATCAACAACAAAGTGAGCATCAAGAAGAAGAAATGAGAAAGTCACCATCTCCACAACACTTGCTGACAGAAACGGGAGATACGGGTGAACATCATGATGATGCTAAAAAACATGATCAGGTGCCTCCGTGGTTAGCAAAAGAAGTAAATATTGAGGAAGAACTTGAAATTCAAGAATTTGATGTCTCCACCTTGTTCTCTGCGGATATAATGAAACCTAGGAGGAAGGCCAGAATGATATCGGCCATCAAGAGAGATCTGGCAACCAGGAGGAGGACCGCACAAATTGTCATACCTACGGTGGGGAAAGAAAAAGGTAAAATTACTATTGATGAATTTCAAATTAGCACAGTAGATTTGGGTTTTGCCAATGAAGACCAAGAAGGTCAAGAGGGCAAGGACATTATTGACTCTCTAATTCAAAAGGTGAAAAGAGAGAAGGAGAAGAATAAGCAACATAAAGAGCACATTGCTTAGTTGCATGCCTACATTAGGGGGCTAACCAGTCCTGATGATACCACAACCGAACATGCAATCCCATTGACTGCCATTTCTCAGGAAGAGGTAAATAAGTTAGACCTCATGAAACATGAGGCTTCTGTGATTAGAAAATAGATGTCATCCACATTGGATGATGCTATAGAAATAGTGAAGGCCTCTTTGAAGAGGTGGAGCATTCTAAGTGACTCCAGGACCAAAGTGGATAAATTGCAGATGCAGACTGGGAAAAGGTCTTATAAACTGGAAAGGGTCCTAAGTCTTTTGGGAGAAATAAAGGGGATGAATCCTCAACTGCTTATCAGTAAGTAGGTACTGAATAGTAATACCACATTGTTGGTAGACATCTGGTATAAAGATATTCAGTTTGAATGTGGAGTCCTCAAAAGATGCAATAATAAGCTGAGAGATATCAGCATGAGGCTACACGATTTAATGGCTGAGGAAGCGGAGATATTAGAAACATTGGAAGGGAAGGTGGAAGGTAAAATAGAAAATCAAGATGAAGAGTCTGCCATCAAGGCTCTACATAGCAACTTCCAATCCGAAGTAGATGGTCCACTTGTCCACTTGACGGAGGAACTTATAGATAAAATAATGAGGATCAAGGTCAAGATGGAAAGATATAATGAAACATTGCAAGATAAGAAAAATAAGCTGGATAACAGCAGAGATAAGTATGAAGCACATAAGCATGCCATTATCAAAGCAAAGACTCAAGATGGCGGAGGAATAGATCAAGTTGTGCATTCATATGAGCAGATCAGGAACAGCATGCAGCCCCATATGCAGCATCATCATCATCAGGATAGCGAAAGTTCAGGAAGCGATGCACATGATGATGACCCACATGAATCAGCTGAGGAGCATGATGAAGACACATCATGAAGGGGATATAAGCATAAGTAATATAGATAGTTTCCAGCTGGCAACTTGTGCCATTTTGTAAAAGTTGATAAAGTCAAGAAAATCATGACCGTAGATTTGTATTGATAAATCAGGATCGTAGATCTTTTTGTAGTGGCTTCCACACCTTATTCTATAAAAGGTGGTGGAATGCCTTATTGTAGACATTGGAAACTTAATTTAAATCCGTCTGCTGAAACATTCAGAGCTTATTTCAAAGTTTTTGTATACATTTATATTTTTGTATGCTTAATGAATGAGAAGACTATGTCAATTACAATTCATAGTAAATCTTGAGTAATCTGTGTATGATTTCTAGATATATGTGGTGATTTGCTGCGTCCCTTGGAGTGCATGTCTACTTACATGTGTTGTCTTCATACAAATTCCTTTGAAGTTAGCATCAACTATATCTAGCTGTGGAATGTCCTGGTGAAAATATGGTTTGGTTTTCTTCTCTTCATGACAGTATCTAATATACATGTGATTCGAAAAATTGAAGGTTCACTTTAATTAAAAGTATTTCTTCAATTTCTTTTAAATTTCAAAGCATTTCATCTCCATAATTGCAAATAATTGATGATCTTAAGCAAATAATACAGATATGCAAACATCTCGTAGATAATTGCAAATATTTAGCATATTTGAGTACAGAGCATGCATAATTGAAAATATCACACAAATATTGAGGTATATTTGCATCTTTTTGCCAAATAACTATATAACATGACTTCTCTGTAAAGAATTTATGCAGGAGAACCATGATGATGATAAACTTCTACGTAAGGCCCCAAAATGGAAACAGCAACTCACATTAACCTCTGAGTAACTTCAGACGATTAAGACCTAATCACCGGAGACTTGGGATCATGAATTCTTTCAATTCATAGTATCTTTCAAGATGAATAAAGGTTAATGTGTACTTTTATTCTATGCTTGTTTGTGATTAACATCATGACCAACATAAATTGGCACTAGAAGGAGGGCCCTGATCTGGAAGACCACACTCATCATCATTATTCTCAGGTTTGATGATACAGAGAGTAAGGTAACCTCAGATCGTCTGTAGATTTCAAATATTACGTAAATATTTACAGTAAAAGGCTCATATATGCTCATTCTATGTAAAGATTTCCAGATCTCACATAAATATTGCAAGCTTTACAGTAGATCATTCTGAATTCACTAATATCAGCCAAAGATATATAAATTTGTTCATGCTTTGAAGAATTTAGGCCTTAGAAACTTGAGATCTCGTGCTAGGGGTCATTATACTTCAAATATCCTTGTGTATTTGTAGTATCTTTGAAAATATTTCGTAAATATCTAGTCTGATCAGCCATCTGACCGCCAACATCACCTCACCCGGTGAAATCCAACCAATATTCACAAAGTTTCAGCCAATTTGCCTCAAAATTGAGAAATCCTTGCTCACAGGATAAATAACAGGTCTAGACCTAGTGGAATTTTTGAAGAATTGCCTGTTAGAGGTTTCAGACCGAGGACTGTAGACATTCATTATACTCCAGAGTCTAGTGCGTTAGGGGCTTCACCAGAACCTCCTCCTGCAACTCCTATTGGTTTACAAATACCTTCTGGGATATCTGTGACATCTCCTATTCAGCTTTAGGGTGTACCTTTAGTTCAACCTCAGCCAGCTGCACCACCAGCTCAACCTCCTCTGGTTGCAATGTCTTTCTTTGTAGCAGAGTCACCTTTGACCTTCACTGCATATCATGAGTTACCAAAGAATCCGGACAAACTTTGTCCAAAATATCATCCTTATCAAGATGCTGAAGATCATATCAGGACCTTTAAGGAAGCTTGCTGCAGAGCCAGAATAGAGCATCAAGATGTGGTGTGCAGATTATTTCCCTTCTCCTTGGGGGAAGAAGCTTATAATTGGTTCATCAGTCTTGGTCAGGGTTCCGTTAATTCCTGGGCCTTATTAGAGAAAGCTTTTCTTGATAGATTTAAGGTTCCAGTCGATCCCTCAATAAACTATCACTTATTCGCCACTATCAAGAGATTTGAGAATGAGCCTATTGCCAATCTCAATGCTAGGTTTTAGAAAATGTTGTCCAGAGTGGTCACTCCTTATACTGTGTCTGATGAAGCTGCAAGGAGCATTTATTATTTAGCTTTAGATCCTTTGACTTCCATGTTCATAAGGAGGACACATCCCCGAATCACAACTTTAGCCTTAGCTTTTCAAGAAGCTATACAAGTAAATCAGCAGTTAATACCTGCTCCTACTCTAAATATGGTATTTCCTACCTTGCCTGGCATGCATTCACAATATCCTGCATCATATTCTGCACAGTATCCTACACAATATCCTAATGGAGCAGTGATACCCCTAGTAGTCATGCCTGCACCTTTGCAAGTACCTCCACTGAGCATTATGCCCCCTCCTAATGGAAATGGCCAATTGCCACAATATCCTGCACAAGCTCAGACACCTCAGGGTGCTGACCTGTCCAATAGTAACCATGGATCCTCTTTCTTCAAGCCTCAGAATGAAAATGTGGTGGCCAAAGCTCAAGAAGAAAAGGACGAAATCAAAGAAATTTCTGCTCAACTGAGAAAACTCACCACAAAAGTAACACATTTGAGAAATCAGGGTTTCTATTCCCAATCAAACCAGAATAGAAATTATCCTAATGATAGACCAAATTATCTTGATAGAGGATATAACACCAATAATTTCAATAATGGTGGTGGAAATAACAATAATACTCAGAGACAGCCCAGAATATGGAACTCTAGGCCCAATAATGGCTCATTACCATCACCCCTAGACAATCAGCCTCCTGGTGAAGCCAAACAGACTACTAGGGTCAATCTTGCTGAGGCAGCCCTTACTAATTGGTGTAGGATCCATAATACAAATGCACATGCAGAATTAGACTATCCACAATTTTGAATTGCTGCCAGCATCTTTCAGACTGAAGTGTCTAACACTTCAGCAAATCCACCTCATGCAGAAGGAAATGAGATTGTTCCTTGTGGATATGACTCAGCTTTTGTGCTAAAAGCCTATACTAATCAGCCTCATTAGAGTCATAACCAGACATGTGAAGAGTCTGCCTTAACTTTTGAAACAAATTATGTTTTCCACTTTGAGGATGAAAATGAACCTACAAGAGAACATGAGGAAGTACATGCATATCAGCAACAATATCCTGGTAAGCATAATTATAACTTGAGGAATAATGCCAACAGACCTGCTGGTCCATTGACATCATCCCTACCTCCAAATAACTTCAACACACCTCCTGATCCTAAAGCTAGTAATAACCCTAGGTTCCCCAAGGTAAATGCTCAGTACTTGTCACCTCAAAACATAGGATCAAAGGTTGCAAATAGACCTCATGAATCTGACAAGTTAGTCACCTATCTGGCTAATGAAATGAAGAAAATTAAGATCAGCATGTCCCTGTCTGAGTTATTGAAAACTCCTGCCATCAAAAAGGCATTCATGAAATCACTAGATGATCCTGCTCCTAAAGAGGATGGCCATCTTTTAAGTCAATCCAGTGGCAAAGATCATGCTGTCAGGGACAATATTACCAAGCCTAAAGCGTCAGCTATAGTCCATGCTACTGAAACCTCTCACATGACTTTGTATAGGGATAAAACTGAATCACCCCTGTTCCTCCTCACCATAAGAATGTTCAGCAAGAACCTACACAATTGTCTGGTTGATTCAGGGGCTTCCACGAATGTTATACCCTTGTTAATATGTAATGCCTTAGGACTACATCTTGCTAAATCCTTAAAGAAGGTCACTCAGCTAGACAAAATAGAAGTAAGTGTAGTAGGAGAGTTAACTCACATCCACATGCAATTAGCATCTGATCCTAGGATCCAATATTACATTGATATTCAGGTAGTTGACATACCTGATACTTACAGGATGTTGCTTAGCTGAGATTGGTCCAAGACGCTCAACGAATATATGTCTACAGATTTCAGTCACATGTGGTTACCATGGAAGGGTATACCTAATCAGATCTGGATTGATGCTGAGCCTAGAATGAAACATATGATCACTGAGTACAACAGAACAAATGAGATCATGTACGTAGACGTAGAGCCTAGAGTTTACTGCATCAGGCCACAGACTGTCAAGATAGAAGAGATCCTGATGCTTGATCTTCATCATCATCATGATGATGATCATCAGGAAGATATGCCAGTTGTAGAACCTGATAATAATCCTGATAATGAGAATGAAATAGATTGCTTCAGAGACTTTGAGATGCATCTGTCTAATCAATTAAAACGTTGTCAATTATTAAATATACCTGCTAATGATATTTTGATTGATGGATGGTACAGATTACACAATGAAGCACACTCAGAAAGGACTTGTGAAACATGCTTAGATATGATGATGCTGGAGCAGACATGTAGTGAGGCGTCATCATCATATTCTGAGGTAAATGCTACATCTGATGATGATGATGATGATACTAATTCTTATCTATCTTCTACAGAAACAGAGGAGTGGACAGATCATGATGAAGATCATATTCTGAAAATAGAAGAAGTCCTAGTGTCTGATCAGATAAATCATGCAAGGAAAGAAAAGATCACTCCTGGGAGTGATTATTTTATGGAACCAGATTATGAGTTGTCCGATGAAGACAAAGGTAGTGACCTGACTAAGTTCGAAGAATTTCTAGTAAAAGAAATAGAGAAGATGACATGACAGCATAAATCTCCCCACGAGGTTTTAATCAAAGGTTGGTGTAGGTTGCACGAGGCACCTTACTCAGAAACAACTTGTTCACTATGTTTACACATTTTGAAAAAGCATGCAACTGCAAATCTGGAAGATCATCCTCCTGCTGAAGCGAAAGGAAAGAAGAAATTAGAGCATGATGACATCCCTAAGTTAAAATAGATATCAGGTGGAGCAGCAGCCAGAGCTACAAAGAGAAAAGAAAGTTCAGCTAAATGTCCTACTGAAGATAAGCCCTAGATCTTGAGGTTTGATGGATCCAAATCTAAGCAAGGCGCTGGGGTAGGAATTGATCTGATTGATCCAACTAGAAAATCCTACTTAGCAGCTTATAGATTATAGTTCCCCTACACTAACAATGTAATAGAGTATGAAGCTCTGATTCATGGGATGCTATTTGCTCATAAGAAGAAAGTAAAGATTCTGCATGTCTTCGGAGATTCAGAACTAGTTGTGAGGCAAGTAAGAAGAATTTACTCATGTAACTACAGAAAGCTGTCTAACTACAGACATCAAGTGTGGGACCTGATTGAGGATTTTGATGCCTTTAATATCACCCACATACCCAGAGAACAAAACCATAGGGCAGATGCACTTGCCCAAGCTGCCAGTACATTGGAACCACTGTCTATATCTGGTCTGAAAAGATTTTCAATAGAACTGGTGTCACCTTCAGTACCTAATAATGTGACCAACCTCTAGGTCTTTGATGATGATCAGCATATTCTGGACTTCATTTTATAAATAGAGATATATTTGAAGCTCAGATTATAGATGAGAATGGTATGGAAGATCATGTCTGGGAAGAAGATGAGATATTAGAGCTACCTAGCAACAGGATCCCCAAAGGTATGATTGAATTAGAAAGAGCTTTTGATTTGGATAATATGCTTAAATAGCAGGATCTACCCAAGGCAGATGGAGGTCAGTATTCACAAGTGAATATTGGACAAGATGAAGACAAGAAAAATGTTCTGATAGGTAAGGTCTGCACATTAGAAGAGTTAGAAGGAATAACTCAGGCACTCAAGGATTACATCCATGTAATTACATGGACTTATGATGAACTGAAGACATATGACACCTCTGTCATAACTCATACTATACCTCTCAAGCTAGATGCTCAACCTTTCAGACAGAAGCAAAGGCCGGTCAATGCCTTGCTCGAACCAATAATTCTTGAAGAAATCAAGAAATTGTTAAACGCCAGGATAATATTTCCTATGAGGCACTCCACTTGGGTGGCAAATCTTGAAGAAAGAAGAATGGAGACATCAGGTTATGTGTAGATTTTAGGAACCTGAACAGAGCATCAGAAAAGGACAATTATCCTTTACCCTCATTGGATGAAGTTCTGCAGATTGTAAATGGAGCTAAAATGATGTCCTTCCTAGATGGCTTTTTAGGATACAACCAAGTGATGGTTGACAAAATTGACAGATTGAAAACTACCTTCACTACAAAGTGGGGAATATTTGCATATAGACGTATGCCATTCGGCCTCATAAATGCTGGAGCTACATTCTAGCGAGCAATGGACATAGCCTTCAGAGGCTTAATAGGAAAATGTATAGTCATATACATGGATGACTTGACAGTATTCTCCAAAGAAAGGGGGAATCATGTCGCTGATCTTAGAAGTGTACTGAAGAAATGTGAAGAGTACGGAATATCTTTGAATCCTAAAAAGTGTATATTTGGGGTGACAATAGGAAAATTACTAGGTCACCTGATCACAGAAGATGGAATTATCATTGATCTTGACCGGGTGGAGTCTATCATGAAGTTACAACTTCCAAGAAGCAAAAAGGAACTCAAGTCTTACTTTGGTAAGATAAACTTTGTGAGGAAGTTCATCACCGGCTTTGCTAAGATTGTCTGACCACTAAACGCTATGTTGAGAAAAGATGCACAAATTGAGTGGACACCGGAGGCCAAAGCTGCATTTGAAGATATAAAGAAAGCCATATCAGACGCTCCTGTCCTTATTAGTCCAGACTACACAAAAGATTTCTACATCTATTCATTTGCTTCAGAACATACCTCTGCAGCAGTGTTAACTCAAAGAAATGAAGAGAAAGAAGAGAAACCAATTGCTTTCATGAGTTGTCCTTTAAGCGATGCTAAATTGAGATATGTAGATGTTGAGAGACAGGCACTTGCATTAGTCAGAGCAGTAAAGAAATTCAGACATTACATACTAAGAAGCAAAGTAATTGCTGTAGTACCAGATGCAGCAGTGAAGATGCTACTGATGCAAAGTGAGCCTGGTGAGAAAAGAGCCAAATGGATTACTGTATTACAAGAGTATGATATGGAAATTACACCAATGAAGCTGGTAAGAGGACAAGCTCTGAGCCAGATGATATCTGAAATTGACCCAAACATCACTAGTCAGCAGTATGTGATCAATGAGAAAGACAATAGAGAGTGGTATTTAGATATCAGGCACATCCTGATCACTGGAAGATGTCCATCAAGAATGCAGGCTTCATAGAGAAGGGCCTTAAAGATAAGATCCCAAAAGTACATGATGAAGGGAGGAACCCTATTCAAGAGGAATTATGAAGGAATATACCTGAGATGCTTAGAAAAGCCAAAAGCAAATAAGGTCCTGTCAGAGCTACATGACAAGTTTGGAACGACACATGGATCATCCTTGGCGACAACACATGCAATCCTTAGAGCAGGATATTACTGGCCTACAATTTTTAAAGACACAGCTGATCATGTTAAATGTTGTCATGTTTGCCAAGTTGCTGCTAACAGAGAGAAATATGTTGCACAACCCTTGCAGCCAGTGATGGAAGAGCGCCCATTTGCACAGTGGGGCATGGACTTCATAGGACCAATCAATCCTCCGTCTTCTTCAGGTCATAGGTATGTCTTAACAATTACTGACTATTGTACTAGATGGACTAAGGCTATTAGCAGTAAAACTTGCACTGCAGATGATGTCATTAAATTTCTAGAGAGCAACATTGTCACCAGGTATGGAACTCCTTATGCATTGGTAAGTGATAATGGTTCTGCCTTCGTTTCCACCAAGTTATCAAGTTGGGCTTTTGATCATGGGATCATACTCAAGTTTTCATCCAACTATTATCCCCAGGGGAATGGATTAGCAGAATCCACCAATAAAAATTTACTGAATATCATAAGAAAATTGATAGAGAAAAACCCTAGAGAATGGAACTCATTTCTAAAGTATGCCTTATGGGTTGACAGAACTAGAATGAAAACTGCATTAGGAAACTCGCCCTTCCAACTAGTATACGAGGTGGATCCCATCCTCCCTATAAACTTAAAAATTCCTACTCTGCAGTTTGCCCAAGGATACCTGGGCATAGACAATAAGCAAGAAGTCAGGTTGCTTCAGTTGATGTACCTGGAAGAAAAAAGGAGTCAAGCAATTGACCAATTTGCAAAACATCAGGCCGTTATCAAACATTGGTTTGACAAGAGAGCCAGAGTTAAAGCTTTCAGGATATCTGATTTGGTCCTAATATGGGATAAAGCCCATGAGAAGAAAGGTGACCATGGTAAGTTTGATAGACTATGGATAGGTCCCTTTCAAATTTCTGAGATACTAGGAGACGGTACTTATAGGCTTAAGAACCTGACAGGTGAGGATGTCCTATTGCCAGTCAATGGACAGTTCCTCAAGCATTATTTCCAGGCCTAAATGACTTCATGATAGTCACATGTATCATATTGTATATTTGTATAGTTGATTGTATAGTTTGTTTGTTTTGTTTGTTTTGTTTTGTTGGTTGGGACCTTGTTCTGGTAAGTCAGGATGATGCACTTCATCACCGAAGAAAATAACTAAATTGTTAGGATTCAAGTGATGAGAACACATTTAGACATAGGTTATGATTCATTCTAAGTAGTGTTCATGATTAGGTCTGTGATATCTTTTCATCAGGGTATCTTTTTTTTGGTCAAAGTGAATCAATCAGAATGAAACATCTAACAGCCTTGGGTTTGTTGAACACACAAGTATAGGTGTTAAGTGAGAAATCTAAAGGGACTCCCTTGCTACCAATACAATCTCCAACCTAAAGCTGCAAGTGACTGTACCTTGTACAAATAAGCTGACATGATGCTATCAGATACAAATTTTAA
Source organism: Cunninghamia lanceolata (assembly GCA_027924645.1). Lineage (NCBI taxonomy): Eukaryota > Viridiplantae > Streptophyta > Pinopsida > Cupressales > Cupressaceae > Cunninghamia > Cunninghamia lanceolata. Next base: position 5,033,199 of record BSBN01000976.1, on the reverse strand, counting down.
AGGGAAAATCAAAAAAAAAAAGTTAGGCCATCTAAGTAACTCTACCGAGGCTATAGACACCTGCTGGCAGTAGGGCTCTACTTAGGGAGATTGTATAGATAACCTTGCCGGGGCTATGAACACCTGCTGGCAGCAAGGCTCTATCCAGGTTGGCTATGAGGGATGATCTCCAATTATGTAGTTTAACACTAGTTACTTATGTTTTCAACTTGCTTTCAAGATGAGGATAATTAATCATATGCACACACCTGATCCTTTGTGAGCATTGTTACCATGATGAAATTTTATCATTCAGAGGATCATGATGCCTATGCTTAGATGGAATTAGAATACTATAGATGGATGCGATCACATCACTTGAATCATTGGAATTGGTTTGTTTTCTTTGGTGGCAAGTTGTTGTGTGGTTACACAACACGCCCCATTTTGACTTGGCAAAATAGGGACCCAATTTTTGGCTTGGCTTGTGTTGGCGGTTTGGTAAAAGTAAGTCGTGTGCATCATCATGTAGAACCAGGATGAGGTAAGTCACCATTATGAGGTCAGTTTGTCAAAATTTGTATTTCATTTCTGTGATCTCATATTTTGAAAGAACATCAAATTCCATGCAGGTTTGCCTTTTGCACCACATTGATATTCATCAGGTTGTGAAAGTTATGAATAGTCAAAGTTTTGGTCAAACCTGATATTCGCAAGCGGAGGATCATGTTTTATAACCTCAGTCATGTTGTCAAAGATCATCCTGATCTTGGTGCATCATATTTCCAAACATCCCCCGATAAGTCATGCAGCCTAGATATCCGGACGTCAATTTTAAGTGGTAGTAAAACTTCCCCGTCAAGCAGTCTTTTGTATCGCGGGCATCATGTTTTTGAATGTAACCTGATATTTCTTAATATCCTCCTGCCGCAAAATATCACCCTAGGCCAATATCCTGATGACATCATCCAAATCGGATAAACAAAGAAACAAACATGACGATGACATCATCATCACATTTACATTTCGATAGGATATTTTCTAAACATGATCATGTTCATCTAATATGATGATGACGTCATGATACCTTTCCAATACAAAGAATGAATATCATGATGATGTCATCTCAATATTCCAAAAGAGAGACATATAAGTTTGTCTCGTCATCATCATATTTGAAACATCACCTGATACATCGAAATATCCTCCTGATGTACCAAACATAACTAAACGGTGCTTTTGTCACACGGGTCTTATCGCGATAACAGTTCCAATATAAGAGAGGAGGATGATATTGAAACTTGACCCGATATTTGCAAATATCATCCTGTCTTCATGATATCCTATCATATGGATATCATCCCGCTCCCGTTGCCGCCATTATCATTTAATGCGCGCGGACATGGTAGGTGGTTCCCGCCGACCCCGGAACCCAATGAAACACCTGGCGAGATCCTACATTTTCGCATGAATAATCAAGGAATACAATCTAATTTGTCAGAGTTGCCATAAATTTACCCTAACTGAAAGGTTAAAAGGTAATTCAACCATCATTTTTACATTTACCTTGCGATAAAATTGTTTTACAGAGCACCAGCTTCCATATCCGCATACCAGCTACTGTTGCACGATTTGAGCTCATAGACAGAAGGAAGGAGGTGATCATCAGCTGAATTAAGAGCATCTTAGCAATCTACTGGTATAAAAGAGAAATCTGCATAACTAGGTAAGTAAATGAAACCCTCATCATGTTGTTTCTGTTCTGGTATGATGATGTAAGTTCTGGTTTATGCATCCATATGATTAAGTAGTATTGAAAAGATACAGTAGGCATGGTGGTTTTAATTGCAATATGCATGCATGTGTATACCCATTGTGAGATAGGATTTGGTTAATTGCAGGTACTCATGGCTGACAAGCGGTTCATCAAGTGTCAAGAGGAATTCAGTAGGCCCATGTTCTCTTCTCAGAGGGGGGTCCTGTTCAAATATGGAGCAATTATAGACACCCATCAGGGAAGCACCAATCTAGAAGCCTGGTCAGCTAAGCTGAATGATGGGCATGACAAGGGTTTTGTACTAGACACAGTGTTCGTATCAGGGATGTGGAACGCTGCTGGTTTTCCATACTCCATGGAATCTCTGGAGTTGGTCATAGAATGTGCCAGGAATTATAATCGTCAAACAAGGCAAGTGGTGAAGCATGGGAGGATATATGCAGACCTCTCCATCAAGGGTCTTTCCTGGACATTTGGATTGCCGCTGGGCAGTAAAGTTAAGAGCGTGGACATGAAGAAGTCTAAAAAAGAGTATGAAGCCAACAAGAAATCAGCCAGGAAGAACATGTATCAATGGCATGCTGAGAACAACACCTATCCTGCAGCAGCCAAACTTCCTGTGCACATGTTCAAATATGATTTCAGTGAGGAATACCAATACATGATTGCACTCCTGAATAGAGTAACAGGCCAGCCTGATGCTAGTAGTTTCAGAGATTGGATGTATGGAATAATCATGATGTGTCTATATTCAGACATCAAGCCACTATGGGGCTAGATAATAAGTGATGCTCTGCATGAGCAGCTGATGAACCTGGGAGGTTCAAATTATGCATTTTATATGTCATCTTACATTGTTTATTCTTGTGATTACAAAGGCACTTTTGATGCCTTAGTTACAGATGGAAAGCTTACAGGCACAAATGCTGTATATATCTAGGATCATCATCCCCAGCTGCAGAGAACCAACTACCTCAAAGATTACAAACTGGTCAATGATGCATTCTTCATGCATCTGGTGAGGACCATGGAGGAGGATAGAACAAAGAGATTGAGCATGGAGGCTCAGGAGGTAGTTTACAGGCATGGGGCCTGGTACATACAGTTTGCAACCTTTTCATACATAAGGGTTGAAGGTTTTGAGGGACATCCCTTGATGCTGCTGAGGTATCCTACTGATGCAGTAATATTAATGGAGTTTATCCGGTAGGGCTCCACAATGATAAAAATGTACAAGGATGCCAAGAAGCTACCACCAATTTTGTTCCCAATCAGCATTGGATGCTACATGTGCCTTGACTCAGATAATATAAAGAAGGTGATGGTCACCCTAAATAAAATGAATCTGCAGCCTTTCCCACTAACAAGACCATATGATCCTTACGGCAGGATACAGAAGATACTAGGAAAGCCTATCCACCAGAGGCACCTACAGGATTTTTGGGCTGACTGCGAAGATGAGGCAGAAGCGAGGAGAAGAAGGTATCAGAGGTTAACTTTGAACCAAGTTAGAACTTTTGATTGCATCTCCCTTCCCCAACAATTGAAGAAGGATGATGGCAGGATCATGGCAGATGAATATGAGCAGAAAAAGATATATAATGACACCATATTTGCACCTGACCTCACCATGCAAGAAGACATATCCTTGGACCCATTCATTGCCAGAACCATACAACTAACTCAAGTTTGGGTTGATGAGCAGGTGGAGGCATTGAAAAAGAAAGGTGTTGCCATTATGGTGGACAACAAAAAGAAGGGACAGGATATCCCTGGGGATGAGTATGATGACTTCCTAATTGAGAAGAGGAAGACCAAAGGAGATAGAGTCCCTCCACCACAACAACAGAGCAAAAGACCCCCAAGGGGCAAGAGGGTGGATAAAGAACCCAAAGGGGTTATAATTGACAGGGCAGTATTTGTAGCTGAGGAGGCAGCAGCATCAGGATCAGGATCAGAATCAGAATCCTCTCCAAAGAAAGAAAAGCCCAAAAAGAGTATGATAGTAGAGGCTGGAATCACTGAGACCCTAGAAGTGGGTCAATCCTCAAGAAAACCTAGAGAAGAGGATATCCTCATGGAGGAAGAGCCTGAAGAAGAAGAGGCTCCTTTAATTATAAAGAGAAAGAGGAGAGCTCCACAGGTGTTGGTGTCCACCACACCTAAGAAACAAAGAACCTCCATGAGAGGTGGAATAAGCCAACCCCCTACACTATTACAAGGGGCAGGTAGTGAAGTACCAAAGGAACTTCAGCATAATGTTCCACTTCCTACCATTGTCAAGTTCAAAACTAAACTTGCAGAAGAACAAATGAAAGAAACTAATTAGACGCAAGCAGAAGGACATGTCTCGCTTGATGAGACAATAAATCTGTCTGATGATGAAGTCATGCAGGATGTGGCTACAAAAAAGATGGAGACACTTGTACCAGAATATCTATGACTCCTCATAATCCTCTGCCCATTCAAACTATGTTTGAGGAGATGAAGCAAGTAGAAGAGGAGTAAGAAAAGAGCCCAGAGCAGGTAGCTCAAGAAATAGGGCTGGAAGCATTAATCACAGAGGTGACAAGCCCTGTAGTGGTAGACTTGACAGAGAAGCAGGATGCAAGTCCTGAACAGCCAGCAGGATCACCTGACAAAGGGCACTCAACAGAAGAAATAGAGATGGCAGAGTCAGAAGGCCATGCTCTTGAATTAGGCCAACAAAGCCCACAGGATACATCAGCGGAACCTACTGTAGTAGAGGTTCAAGAAATAAAGGCTGATGAAAAGGAGAAAATAATGGAGGATCCTGTTGCCAAAACACAAGAGGTTGACAGTGCAAGCCCAGAACAAATAATGGCCGTAGAACAAATGCCAGCACCTCAGGCAGAATCTCCAGTATCTAGTGCAGTGGATAAACAACAAGGGGAAGAATTGAAAACAGATGAAGTAATGATGGAGAAAGATCATGATCATCATGATCAACATATAGATGCACCGCAAGGTTCTCCACACCAAGAAGATGCTCCTCTGGAGAAGGAAATTCCTCAACAGGAGGAGGTGCCGCAAGATCAACAACAAAGTGAGCATCAAGAAGAAGAAATGAGAAAGTCACCATCTCCACAACACTTGCTGGCAGAAACGGGAGATATAGATGAACATCATGATGATGCTGAAAAACATGATCAGGTGCCTCCGTGGTTAGCAAAAGAAGTAAATATTGAGGAAGAACTTGAAATTCAAGAATTCGATGTCTCCACCTTGTTCTCCGTGGATATAATGAAACCTAGGAGGAAGGCCAGAATGACATCGGCCATCAAGAGAGATTCGGCAACTGGGAGGAGGACCGCACAAATTGCCATACCTGCGGTGGAGAAAGAAAAAGGTAAAATTACTATTGATGAATTTCAAATTAGCACAGTAGATTTGGGTTTTGCCAATGAAGACCAAGAAGGTCAAGAGGGCAAGGACATTATTGACTCTCTAATTCAAAAGGTGAAAAGAGAGAAGGAGAAGAATAAGCAACATAAAGAGCACATTGCTCAGTTGCATGCCTACATTAGGGGGCTAACCAATCTTGATGATACCACAACCGAACATGTAGTCCCATTGACTGCCATTTCTCAGGAAGAGGTAAATAAGTTAGACCTCATGAAACATGAGGCTTCTATGATCAGAAAATGGATGCCATCCACATTGGATGATGCTATAGAAATAGTGAAGGCCTCTTTGAAGAGGTGGAGCATTCTAAGTGACTCCAGGACCAAAGTGGATAAATTGCAGATGCAGACCGGGAAAAGGTTCTTTAAACTGGAAAGGGTCCTGAGCCTTTTGGGAGAAATAAAGGGGATAAATCCTTAACTACTTATCAGTAAGCAGGTATTGAACAGTAATACCGCATTGTTGGTAGACATCTGGTATAAAGATATTCAGTTTGAATGCGGAGTCCTCAAAAGATGCAATAATAAGCTAAGAGATATCAGAATGAGGCTACACGATTTAATGGCTGAGGAAGTGGAGATATTAGAAACATTGGAAGGGAAGGTGGAAGGTAAAATAGAAAATCAAGATGAAGAGTTTGCCATCAAGGCTCTGCACAACAACTTCCAATCCAAAGCAGATGGTCCACTTGTCCACTTGACGGAGGAACTTATAGATAAAATAATGAGGATCAAGGTCAAGATGGAAAGATATAATGAAACATTGCAAGACAGGAAAAACAAGCTGGATAACAGCAGAGATAAGTATGAAGCACATAAGCATGCCATTATCAAAGCAAAGACTCAAGATGGCGGAGGAATAGATCAAGTTGTGCATTCATATGAGCAGATCAGGAATAGCATGCAGCCCCATATGCATCATCATCATCATCAGGATAGCGAAAGTTCAGGAGCGATGCACATGATGATGACCCACATGAATCAGCTGAGGAGCATGATGAAGACACATCATGAAGGGGATATAAGCATAAGTAATATAGATAGTTGCCAGCTGGCAACTTGTGCCATTTTGTAAAAGTTGATAAAGTCAAGAAAATCATGACCGTAGATTTGTATTGATAAATCAGGATCGTAGATCTTTTTGTAGTGGCTTCCACACCTTATTCTATAAAAGATGGTGGAATGCCTTATTGTAGACATTGGAAACTTAATTGAAATCCGTCTGTTGAAACATTCAGAGCTTATTTCAAAGTTTTTGTATACATTTATATTTTTGTATGCTTAATGAATGAGAAGACTATGTCGATTACAATTCATAGTAAATCTTGAGTAATCTGTGTATGATTTCTGGATATATGTGGTGATTTGCTGCGTCCCTTGGAGTGCATGTCTACTTACATATGTTGTCTTCATACAAATTCCTTTGAAGTTAGCATCAACTATATCTAGCTGTGGAATGTCCTGGTGAAAATATGGTTTGGTTTTCTTCTCTTCATGACAGTATCTAATATATATGTGATTCGAAAAACTGAAGGTTCACTTTAATTAGAAGTATTTCTTCAATTTCTTTTAAATTTTAGAGCATTTCATCTCCATAATTGCAAATAATTGATGATCTTAAGCAAATAATACAGATATGCAGACATCTCGTAGATAATTGCAAATATTTAGCATATTTGAGTACAGAGCATGCACAATTGAAAATATCACGCAAAGATTGAGGTATATCTGCATCTTTTCACCAAATAACTGTATAACATGACTTCTCTGTAAAGAATTTATGCAGGAGAATCATGATGATGATAAACTTCTACGTAAGGCCCCAGAATGGAAACAACAACTCACATTAACCTCTGAGTAACTTTAGACGATTAAGACCTAATCACCGGAGACTTGGGATCATGAATTCTTTGAATTCATAGTATCTTTCAAGATGAATAAAGGTTAATATGTACTTTTATTCTATGCTTGTTTGTGACTAACATCATGACCAACAATACACAATATTATCCAGCATTTATAAACACTCATAAATTTTCATGGCCTTTGGATGTCATCCTAGCTCATGGTACAATTTTTGTCTTTCCATAGCTAATCATTTAATCACCGATAATTAAAATCAAGGGTAAAAGTTAAAAACAATATTTTAATTGTTTTGTTTTGATAATTATAATTAAAAATATTGTTTTAAAATAATATTTTTATTTCCACTTTAATATTCTGTGGGAGTTTTAAAAGGTTGATATTTCCATGTGATTTTTTAAAGTATTAAAAACAAAGCTTATGAGAAATCACACAATGCATATTTGAGGGCTCGTACATTGTAAAATATTGCAATGAGTATAAGGGTAAGTGCATGGAAATGGGGGACCAAAAGGGGGTCAAAAGTGGCCACTTTTCTTGAAATAAAAAAAATTGACCTTGCATGAGAGATTGAAGATAGTGACACTCAAAATTAGAAGATGTGATAAGAACAAATTTTGTAGTGCCCCAAGTCTAGTTTCAAAACTACTATTTTTTTCTAAAAATGGTGGAGATTAACAAGTTCAAATAGAAGGAGCACACAAAGTGCTCTTGTTTTTGTTAGAAAAATATAACATTGTCTATGGTGTGTTCCCCCTAAAATGTTGACTTTTTTTAAGTATTGGACAAATCACAATGGTGGAAAATTAGCTAACACCATGTAGTTTATTCCTATTTTTTCTGTTAAATTTTTTATGAATATATGATTTTTTTAATGAATTTTGGAAGTGGGCACATCCTGAAAAATGAAAATTTGAGCATGCTCCCCCCAATTTTTTTTGAAAATAATCAAAAATCCAAAAAAAAATTCAATGTGTATAGAATTGAGTCTAGAATATAAAAATGTAATTTGTTTCAAATTTTGATAAACGTGTAAAAATGACACAAAAAATACTAGACATAGGTTTTCTAAAAAAAACATATTAGCAAAGGAAATTGAAGATGGAAACCTTAATGTTATCAAATTTTTAAAAAACATGGTTAGAAAGCTAATAAAAAACTTGAAGTCGTCCTAGCATTTTTTCATATTAACATTGAAAAATGTGTAAACCATAGGGGAAGCATGCATGATATTTGGTCAAAATTTCTAACTTTTGTGAAAAACATGTCCTTGGCATCCAAAAGCTACCTCCAACCCTTTGGGTTGGATGCCAAAGTTAAATCCAACCCTTAGGGTTGGAATTTCCCAAAGTAGGCAAAAATGTGAGCTCATTATAAAGTAGTTAAAATGAATTTTATGCATATATATCTCTTTCTCTCCCTCTCTCTATCTTGTTTTCTTTATGGACCCCCTCTCTCTCTAACTCTTGAATTATATAGATATCTTTCTCCTGTATCTACCTCTCTACCTCTCCCCCTCTCTCTATATTTCTCCCTCTCTCTCCCTTTGTCTCCTCTATCTACCTCTATCTCTAACTCTACATCTCTCTCTCCCCCTCTCTACCTCTCTCCCCTCTCTCCCTATGTCTCTGGACATCTCTCTCTAAATATCTCTCTCTTTCTATCTCTCATATCATTCATCTTCATCTCTTTGTGTCCATTTGACTTCTTTTTCCACCTCTTCCCCTCTTTTTCACCTCTTAACCCTAGCTTTCCTAGTTTTCCTTTTCCTTCCAAAATTTCCTTTAGATCCCACCAAATTTTCCAAATTTTACTATTTTCTACCTCTCCTCTCATCATTCGTCCCATCCAATTAACTTTCATTTTATCTTGTTTCCATTTCATCTTCCCAATTTATATCCTCATCCCTCTTTGCATGTCCTAATTTTCTTGTTTCCATTTCCTTTGTCCATAAGGGAGAGGGACATGGAGGAAGAGGGAGAGAGGGTGGAGATGGAGGGGAGTGAGAGTGGAGAGATAGGGATATAGGGATAGAGAGAGAGAGAGAGAGTCCTAGTTTTCTTGTTTCCATTTCCTTTTTCAATAAGGGAGAGGGAGAGGGAGAGGGAGAGGGACGGAGGGAGAGGGAGGGAGGGAGGGAGAGGGAGAGAGGGGGAGATAGAGGGGAGAGATAGTGAGATAGAGGAATGATAGGAGAGAGAGACGTGAGAGATAGGGAGAGATAGATAGGTCGAGAGAGAGAGAGAGACGAGATAGATAGGGAGAGATATGGAGAGATAGAGGAGACAAAGGGGAGAAATATGGATATAGAGAGTGAGGGAGATATCTAGAGACATATGGAGAGAGATTGAGAGGTAGAGAGATGATAGAGATAGGAAGATAGGGAGAGATAGACAGCTAGAGGTTTAGGGTTGCTTAGGTTTAGGGTTTAGGAGCATTATTTAGTGGTGCAGTCACAATAGGAGAGTTCACAAAATGAACTATCCAGACCGTGCAGCGAGAGTAAATACAATGGAAACAACTCAAGAAATAAAGAAAATGTAGATTCAGTCATTCAGTATATCATAGAATTCAAAATAGAGATTATTTGGCAACATGTGGGCTTACAATTAGGGTCCACAGGCCTGATTACATGCGTAAGATAAGAATTTGAAGCTCTTTTGTACAAATATAAACTATAGAATATGAATCAATTGCTAAATTCTTTCCTAAGGAACTATTACATCTATATATATCATCTTCAGACCAATAGATTCCTCTGCGTTGGCCAAGGAAGATCACAAACTCTAATGAAGAGCTATAATGTGTTCACAAATAGGTTAGACCTAAATGCATAGAACACTTCCTCAAATGAATGGAACAACATGCGGACCCTTGGGGAAGGTCAGCCACGAACCAAAGAACATTGAATGATGTGTCAATGAGATCCGCAAGTCAAGGAATGATCCACAAGCCTTCTCCTTCAGCTGGTTATCTGGAACTGTTAGGATGCTTTGCACTGAGAAAATAGTTGATCATCTGATAGCGATAATGTTCTAGTAACTAATCCAAATACTATAAATTCTTGATATGATGTAGATGAATGAATGTAGATGCTAAGTCCATATCCATAAGATGTGAAATGCCAAAACTGGACCACAAGCTGAAAACTTCTATTGACTGAATTGCCTGAACTAAACTAGAAAATGAAAGAACTAAAATGCAAACAAATTGAAATGCAAATTTTTTTGTTTGATGCAAGATTTCTCTGAACCAGGGATGATCCTACATAAGAAATCTAGGGTTATTGAAAAAGTGAGTCCCTCACTTTGCTGTCCAAAATGTCTTCAATATGTTTCGGTGCTTGTTGTGGTAACTGCTTCTTCAAGTCTTCTCCCATGATGTCACTAAACTTTGATTCATGATACTAGTAAAGATCTACAATGTTGAAAAAGGTGAAATACCCAATATCTCCGGTAGCTCTACTTTATATGCATTTCTTGAATCAAATTTTCTAAGTATCCTATAAGGTCCAAACTTCTTCATCTTCAACTTGTTATATGTCCCAACTAGAAATATTTCATTTCTCAAGTACACCATCACTTCATCTCCAACTTCAAATTCCTTATGTCTTCTCTTCTCATTAGCTTTCTCTTTGTACTTATTGTACATATCCTCCAAATGTTGTTTTACCTGATTATGCACTTTCTTCTATGATCTATAAATTCTTCTGCTTCTGCACTCCTCTTTTCCTCTATACTGATATCTCTCAACTCTGCAACTCCTCTAGGATTCACTCTGGTCATAATCTCAAAAGGTGTTCTTCCGATACTCCTATTTATTGAATTATTGTATGCAAACTTTGCTTGTGGAAGAATCAAATCCCAACTTCTGGCTTTGTCTCCAACTAAACATCTCAACAAGTTTCCCAAACTCCTATTCACTACCTCTGTTTGTCCATCTATTTGTGGATGAAAAGTAGAACTGAACTTCAAATCTATCTTCATCTTCTTCCAAAGTGTCTTCCAAAAATACCCAATAAACTTTGTATCTCTGTCTGAAACTATACTTGTAGGTAATCCATGCAATCTCACAATCTCCTTGAAAAATAGGTCAACTACATGCACTGCATCAGTTGGCTTCTTACAAGGTATGAAATGAGCCATTTTTGAAAATCTGTCAACCACTACAAATAATGAATCATGTCCTCTCGATGTCTTAGGTAATCCCATTACAAAATCCATGCTTATGTCTTCCCAAGGTCTCTCCGGTACTGTCAAAGGTTTATACAAGCCGGTGTTCTGACAACTCCCTTTTGCAACTTGACAAACTCTACAACTATGCACAAATCTCCAAACATCCTTATGTATCTAAGGTCAAAAGTAATTTTCACTTACCAAAGCCACTATCTTGTCAATGCCAAAGTGGCCTGCCAATCCACCACTGTGCTTCTCCTTGATCAAATTATCTCTCATTGAACTTCTAGGTATGCATAACTGACTTCCTTTGAATAACATATCTTCTTGAATGAAATAGTCTAACCACTTACTCCTATCTATCACAATAGATTCCTTACATGCTTTCCAAGGTTATGCAAAATTAGTGTCTCCCTCATACATATTCTTCAATTTATTAAAACCCAACACTTCAACTCTCATCTCTATCAACAAGTTTCTTCTTTGACTCAAGGCATCGGCAACTTTGTTTGATTTACCACTCCTATGCTTCAACACAAAAGTATAACTCTGCATGAACTCTACCCATCTCATATGTCTCTAATTCAACTTACCTTGACTGTTTAAATACTGCAAAGCTTGATGATCTGTATACAACACAAATTCCTTAGGCAACAAGTATTGTCTCCACTTCTTCAAGGCTTGAATTATGGCATAGAACTCTTGATCATAAACTAAATATCTTTTGCTTACATCATTCGACTTTTCACTAAAATAACTTACAGGTCTACCTTCCTGACTTAACACTACTCATATTGCATTTCCACTAGCATTACAATCAACGTGAAATACCTTATTGAAATTTGGTAATTCTAAAACAGGTTGCTCAGTTACTTTCTGGTTCAATGACTCAAAACATTTGTCTACTCCTGATGTCCACTTAAAATGTTTTCTGTCACCTCTCATTGTCTCTGTCATAGGGTTACAAACTGATCTAAAATTTCTGATGAACTTCTGGTAGAAACTAGCCAATCCATGAAATGATCTAACCTCTCCAATGCTCTCCAGTGTAGGCCATTCAACAATTGCTCTTACTTTCTCAGGGTCCATCTTCAATCCTTTCATAGAAATCACAAATCCCAAATATACCAACTCTTCCTTCATGAAACTACACTTCTTGATGTTTATCAGCAATTTCTCTTCTCTCAACCTCCACAAAAGTTGTCTAATATGCCACAAATGTTCTTCCTTTGTCTTACTGAAAATCAGGATGTCATCTAAGTACACAATCATAAACTTACCCAAGAATTTCTTCAAGACTTCATTCATCAATCTCATGAAAGTACTTGATGTATTTTTCAATCCAAAAGGCATCACTAACCACTCATACAATCCTTCATTTGTCTTAAAGGAAATCTTCCATTCATCTCCTTCTCTGATTCTAATATGATGGTATCCACTCTTTAAGTTTATCTTTGTGAAATATCTTGCTCCACTCAAACAATCCATAATATCATCCATCCTAAGTAAAGGGAATCTATACTTAACTATGATCTTGTTTATCACTCTAGAGTCAATATACATTCTCCATTCTCCATCCTTCTTAGGTGCCATAATTGCAGGTACTACACAAGGACTCAAACTCTCTGATCAAACCTTTCCTCAACAAATCTTGTATTTGTCTATTCAATTCTTTATTTTTGGTCAGTGCCATTCTATGTGTTGCTTTGTTAGGCAAATTTGCTCCCAAAATAAGATCCATGTGATGACTGATACTTCTTATAGGTGGTAATCCTTCAGGTACATCATCTAATATGATGTTTTCATACTCTATCAGTAACATCTTTATCTCCTTTGGTTCAGTTTCTCTCTTCACTACTTTAGGCTTCTTAGGAATCGAGGCATAACACATACTTTCCTATTTCAAACCATCCAAAAATTTCCTTCCATCTACCAAAGAGATTCTAACATTCACACATACTACATCTTTAGGATCATCTTCTAAAGGAATCAAGGTAATTCTTTTCCCATTTACTATTATAGTATATGTATTCTTTCTCCCATCATGTATAGCTTTTCTATCATATTGCCAAGGTCTAACCAACAAGATATGACAAACATACATAGGCATAACATCACACAAGACTTCATCATGATAAGATCCAATATGAAATTTCACCAAAAATTGTTCACTCACCAGTACCTTATGATCATCCTGAATCCATGCTATCTGATAGGGCTTAGGGTGTTTCAATCTTTCCAACTTTAGCTTAGTCACCATCTCCTTTGAAACTAGGTTATCTGAACTGCCACTATCAATTGCAACTTTACAACACTTACCTCCTGATTTGCATCTTGTTCTGAATAGACTTTTCCTCTGTGACGGTTCCTCATTTGTCTCTACTTGAAATAGTGCTCTCCTCATCACCAATGATTCTCCTCTCTCAAGTTTACCAACATAGATGGGTGATTCAATAGGTTCTTCTTCAATATAGGTTGTTCTTCCATTGTTCTCTGTCTTCTTGCTTGTACTACCCTGATTACACTCAAATGCTCTATGTCCTTCACTTCCACATTTGAAACAAGTACCTCTAAATGTCCTCTTATCAAATCCTCTTCCTTCTCTTTTGTATCCTTCATTCCGGTATGAATTATAGTTGCCTCTAGGATGAAAATTTCTATCAATCCTCCGGTATGCATTATTATCTGTCATCCTTCTTCAACGGGATATCAAACTTGTTCTGCTCCACAAATGATCTGTCTCCTCTGGAATAAGTCTTATCTCTTTGAAATTTACCTCCTTTACATCTCTACCTCTGATCATGTCTCTTATTCATCTTCTCTTCAACTTTTATGAAAAATTGATATGATTCCTCCAAAGATGTCATCATTACCAAGCTTAGTTCTTCTTGAATGTTCAATCTCGGTCCATTGATATATCTTGCTACTTTCTCCTTTCTTGCTTCACTATGTCATGTCCTTATGAGCATCTTATGAAATTCTTCAGTATACTCCTTCACATATTTCTCCTTTTGTCTCAAGTTTTATAATCTTTTCAATAATTTGAACTCATAGTTAGTAGATATGAACTGATTCTTCAACTTTTTCACCATCCGATCCCACTTTGTAATCTTTTCTTTTCCTCTTCTATTTATTTCCAACTAAACTTCTTTCCACCATATAGCAGCATGTCCTTTCATCTTTGTCTTTACAAATTTCACCTTCTCCAGATCTTCAATATCCTCATATTGAAAGTATTCTTCCATGTCATTTATCCAATCAATCAACTCTTTAGGATTCAAGTTACTAGTATAGTTTAGAATATCAACTCTAGGTCTCTTTCCAATCTTTGAAATAGCTCACAACATCTTTATCTAATCTGATTCTTCTTCTTCATTACCTTCTAGGGTTTTACGAGTTTGTTCAGCAGATTGAAATTCCTCTTCATCATCACTTTCAACATTAGGTCTCGGTGTCAATCCTCTTTGCCTATCTTCTTCCACAACATCCAAATGAATTTGCATTGTTCTCATCAATTCCATCATCTCATCCATTCTATTAGCCATTGTACCAACAGGAGGAAGTCTTCGCGGTGCAATCTTCCTAGGATCAAGTGCAAACTACCTCAAGTTTGGTGATCAAGATACAAGTGACAACTACCTCTCAATCGGCGATCAGTTGCACACAAGTAACCTGCCTCAGATCGGCGATCTTCTTACAACAAGATTTTACAGAATCCCCTTCACCAATTCTCTCCAAAGAATCAAACTTTCATTCTGATACCACTTGGTGCAATCATAGTAGGAGGGCTCATAGAATGAACTGTCCAGACCATGCAGCAAGAGTAAACACAATGGAAACAACTCAAAGGAATAAAGAAAATGTAGATTCAATCATTCAGTATATCATAGAATTCATAATAGAGATCTATCAGCAACATGCAGGCTTACTGTAGACACCCAAAATTGACTCATTATCATTAGCATTCAAACATCGCATTACACATCATCTGCATTGGTCTAACACACTTGAACAATATCCTTAACACGTCTATTTTTTCTATTAATTAAATAAATTTATGTTTATTTAATTAATTCATTAGCTATTTCCTCTAAACTATAATTAAACAATCTTTAATTATTTAATTATCTTCATTCTATCTATTTTTAATTAAATAAATCTTATTTATTTAATTAAAATTCCTTTCACAAACCCACTTTCCAATTACTTAAATAAATTTTATTTATTTAATTAATTCCTCTTATCATTTATCTCATGAACTGACATGTGTGCCTCTTTCATTTAAAAAATATAAGTGTTACTACATCCTTTATTTAATATCTTTCACATGTAGTACTTTTTATGTACATGGTCACACATAAGCCCTACCTTCCCTCCACTTGTCATCTTCACATTCACCTATGTCTATCATTCAATCTTAGTCATTCACATAGCCATTGAATCTCCACTGTTGATTGATTTTGGTTGAGTTCTACATAAACACCCTCATTCCATACTACATCTATCCAGCATTCATATAGCGTCTACATTATCATCCTAAGCATATTAAGCACTTGAGTATCCATAGCATCCATTGAGCTTATCATTATCATTCATCCATCATGGCTACTTTTATCTTCATAATTGTTGATTGTTGAAGAAGCAATCCACATCATAAACAAGGAATCATACAATCTAGGTGATATTGTGCTTGAATTGCATGCTTTTGGTTTCATTTGGATGAAATTCTTTGATGATGGTAGGGTTAGGTTTTCATGTCTATGCTTGATCTTATTAACCTAATTTTTTACCTATCACATTTTGGCACGCCTGGTGGGATCCACGTCCTTGATTAACTTTGTTGTTTGAAGTTGTTTTATGAAGATCAAATTTTTTGAGCACTTACAGCAAGTTCCAGTCACTTTTGAGAAAAAAATCATCGCTGCCTGAACATGTGCATCGCTTCTGAGCTGAAACCTGCCACCTTTAGCATTTTTTGAATTGCTTATAAGTGAATAGTGGTCACTTTCTAACTGTTTGGCATCACTTTTACACTAACAATGATCGCTTATGCATTTATCTAAATCACTTTTGATCTGACAGTGATCCCCTTTAGCTAATCAAATCACTTATTACAAAACTAGGGTTTTTGTTGCATTCTATTTCTCTTGTAGATCTGAGTCGCTTATGATCCGTAACCAGTTGCTTCTTGCCAGTTCGCATCACTTATGAGCTTTAACAATCTGTATCTGACACTCTTGGCATTGCTTAGGATCTATAACATTTCACCTTTGATAGAATATAGATCATTTTTGACCGACAATGGATCACCTCTGGTAAACTGTGTCACTTTTAGTCTGTATCATTTGCAATTTATTTTTCTTGGCTACTAATTGGGTATTTGTGTAGTATCTTATCAATTATCTAAGAAAAGGAGGTTATTAAACTACTAACATATCTGTTGCAGCTTCAATCAGTCCAAGACTTGTGGTTTTTCACTAAATTAGGAACATTTGGGCTTGGTGCTTAAAACAAATCATTGCTTGCTCCGCGCTTGATTTATCTTTTTTGATTGCTTGCATGTGATTGATTATAACCCAAATTTAATAACATAAGTATCCTCTCTCTTTGCCTATCAAATGGATCTTGGGTGTATGAGAACTTGTTATTATCTTTAGAGGGCCTGCCTTCCCGATGTGAGAAGGGATACGACCCAAGCAGTAATAGGCTAAAGCCAAGTCCTTCCAAACCACTATATAAGAAAAGTGTTTGTGTCAAAAGCCACAAGCAATGGGTGTTGTTGTGTTATACTGATAGCTAGCCTCCCCCAAAATCCTCCAAGGCATAACCCTTGAAGGTTGGGAGACTCCATAACGGAGAGTAGTGCTACCGTACGTATAGCCACCCAAACGGATGCCCTTATTAGCAACTTTGTGTAGTAGCCAAAAAACTTCTATTTGTTGATGCAAAAGGTGGGACCTTTGAAGCTACCCTAATTCACGTGGTTCTTAGAAGAGATAGCAAGGAGAATCCTAAGGTTTGGTGGGGGGACAAGCCTTGGGAAACCCAGATCTTGGTATGCATGAGAAATGTGTGTTGTGGAGAAGAGCTGATGCTACCAAGATCCTAAAGTTATCTGCTTTGAATAAGCACGGCCAGGGGATTCAACAAATATAGTTCTTTCCTAGCCTAGGTTGTATAAGTTTGTGATTTGTTGTAAGTGTGAGTGACTACAATTACTATTTTCTTGTCAAAAATCACAAATCAGACATATTTCCTAACAGACAGTCACTTTTGAGCTTAAACTACCCGCATACAGCCAACTGAATCACTTTTAAACAATAGTTAGCCACTTTTTGCCTCAACTAAATCACTTTTAAATAGTAGTGAGCCACTTTTTGCCTCAACTAAATCACTTTTAAACAAAAGTTAGCCAATTTTTGCCTCAACTGAATCACTTTTAAACAGTAGTTAGCCACTTTTTGCCTAAATAGAGTCACCTCTGATCAACAGTAAATCACTTTTGAGTCAATAGTAATCACCTGTGGAAAATTGGCTCGCCTCTAGTTAACACTGTAACCTACTACCAGAACCTAAACTAGCTCGTATTTAAGCTATTACCAGTCACCTTTGGCCTTTTCTGAGTCGCATTTGAGCTATTACTTGTCACCTGTGGTCTAATACCAGCAAATCTTAGTGACTCAATCGAATTAGCTACAAATCTAGCTTACTTAGCCTCAGCATTAGCTTTCAGACCTGTCTCTAATCATTAGCAAATACCTGAACTGTGTCTCCTACTTTGAGTTTACCAATCAATCAAATTTCATGAGCTTTTCATCTTTTTGAGATCCCAAATCAGCAAACCAAATATCAGCAAAACATCATCTCCTAGTTTTAGCTTCAGCAACATCAACAACATAGCAACCTGCAGCAAACAACTTTTCCCTTGAGTGTGTGAGCTATTCTCTAGGGAAAACCATCCAACAACAAATCAACCAAAGCAAACTAGCCAATCAAGCAAATCAATAACCAAGCAAAACAACAAAAGCAACTAGCAACCAGCCAACTAGCAAACTATCACCTTTCTTTTGGGTCTCAAAACCTTGACAAGCTAAACTTTAGTTTTTAACATCATGCCTCAAACTAGGAGTCAGTATAGAGCTAAAGTGGAAGCCAAATTGTGAGTTGAAATGGAAGCCAAATTGCAAGCTGAGATGGATGCTAAGATGCAACAATCTAGACCAACACCTCTTAAAGACACAACTCAATTTACGATCGGTATGCCTCCTCATATGTTTACGCCCCATGGGTATACCATTGGAGAATCATCTTCACAACAAGTGCCACCTCAAACATTTTCGGAGACTTTTGAAGAAAAATCCCAAGAAGACTTATCAGACTTTCAGGATACCCATGTGTGGGATCAAGTTGAGAGACTTGTTTTATCTGAGCTTAATCACTACTTCTTGCAACTTGCTCACATGGGCGCTAAATTACCAAGAGATTTTGACATATCTGCTATTAGAGAGCATGATCCAAACACTCCCACTATTGTTGCAAAGGGACCATCCACTATAGTCACACCATCCCCTATCATATCACAAGCTCTATCTTCCAACACATCTCTTTCATTGCCTATTGTTACTTCATTTGATCCACCATTCTTAGAGTACACTCTAGAACCCTTGATAACACCAACCAATGTGCTCCCCTTCATTTCTCAAGATTTGAACATTCCACCATTCCATGTTCCTCAACATACTCCTCCTACCATGATCGTTTCCATGCCTCAAGTAACACAAGTTGTCCATGTGGCCCAAGCGCAAATGCCCCAAACATCACAAGCTATCCCCATATCCCATAGTGTGCAAGCCTCCCAAACTATCCCAACAACACCAATAGTCCAAGCTTCATGACCATCACAACTTACTATATCCCATATGAATACCATATCTCATATACCAACTGCTAATACGCTTTCTACTATCTCTACTAATCCCTCCATTACACCATATAATCCCAATGTTAGTCTTATTGACATGAGTGACCCTCCTATCATTTCTCAAGCCAATCCTAGCACTACGGTCACTTATGTTGAGCAACTTGCATCCATTCCGTCATACTTTTCCAATCCGTTACAAACCATCAATCTGTCCTATGCTACCCAAGGCTTGCCTATTGTCACCCAACACATGACATATACCAATCCTCATGTTGTCCAAAATACAAACCCAAGTATCCATCCTTCTTTCACATCTACCAATCCTTCCATCACTTACCATGTCACAAACCCAACTCCAACTTCCCAACCATTAACTAGTGTCAATCCATCTTCCACTTCTCATGTGATGCGAAATCTTGGTGCCAATTCATCACAATATACCCAACCACAGCTTGTGTCTCATGGACAACACTCCTCAACCACATATGTATCACATACCAATCCTTTGACATACATTGTGAGTCCGCAACCTCAACAAATGGTCATGGTTTCATATATCCCACAACAGCAACCTCAATATACCTCATACCATGTTTCACCCCCTTTGCAACAACAACAATTATCCCTAGCAGATGTTCAACAAATGGTCAACCAAGCGGTAGGACAAGACAAGAAGACATTTTCTCTAGAAAACGTATGCACTTATCCATTTGACAAGTCTCTTCATATGACACCTTTTCTGCCACACTTTGAAATTCTACAATTTGACAAGTACAAAGGAAAAGGAAATCTAGAAGACCATCTTAGAGCATTCTTTGTGGCATGTCTCGATGTTCCTCATGATGATACATATCTTTTGAGACTATTTCTTCAAAGTTTAGCAGGAGAAGCTCTTGAATGGTTCTCTCATTTACCTCTAGGAATTAAGTCTTTTTCAGAATTAGCAAATAAGTTTCGATCACACTTTGCTTTTAAAATTAAACATGAGGTGAACATGAATGACCTTGTCAACAATAAACAGTGCAATGGTGAAGCCTTTTCTTCATTTACTCAATGATGGCGTAATATGGCTAGCAAACTATCATGGGAAATACCTGAGAAGCAACAGCTCGATATCTTTATTCAAAATCTTCATCTCGAGCTATAATTCCAATTACAATTACAAAATGCTAGCACCTTTAATGAACTTGTTTCCAAAGGAACCATCATTGAATGAGCTTTAATTGCTAAAGGAACTATCAAGATCTTTCACGATAACAAAGACTATCCTCAAAACTCCAATGATAATTCTTGATTTTGGAACAAAAATAAGAATGTTGTCAACGATGGTGTAGTGGATGCAAAGAACATACAAACTATGAAAACTCCCATCAACCTTCAAGCTACTTCTACAACAACATAACCTTTTCAACGAATGCAATAACAAACTTCCAATCCGCATCGACAATTTACACCATTAGCGAAACCTATGGAAGTTGTCTTTTGAAAGCTTCTCCAAGTGGGTGATATTATGTTACCAGATGCACCACCCAATGGTGAACCACTCTTTAA
The DNA here is from genome assembly GCA_027924645.1 of Cunninghamia lanceolata. NCBI lineage: Eukaryota > Viridiplantae > Streptophyta > Pinopsida > Cupressales > Cupressaceae > Cunninghamia > Cunninghamia lanceolata. The sequence continues at coordinate 5,012,508 of BSBN01000976.1, read as the reverse complement.
AGCTCCTTGGTACAAAGAAAATGAGTATTGAGATTACCATAGAGTTAAAGGACACAAAACAAATGGTTGTATACACTTAAAACATGTTATCCAAGATTGCATCAATCAATGTTTAATCAAAATTACACCTTCAACAACCCAACCCGCACAACAATCAACATTGAATTATGATCTAGAGGCTTTCAAGAATCCACTTCCATCTCATGACAAAACAAGTAAGCCTCATGTCAGGAATGCCATTTAGTACAACTATGAATCATCTACAATTGGCTGCATCGACCATGCTCATATTTCTACCATCACTATCCCAAGCAAAGCACCTGATTGCATTCTAACAACTCGAAGAAGTTGAGTCACCATTCAAGGTGCACCTGTTCATCCTCCTCGACCATTCTCTAACTATAATATCTTGGATCACCTTAGCAAAACACCCATGCACGTATCCATTCTTGAGTTGCTTCACATATCCCCTGCTCACAAAGCTATCCTTGACAAAGCCTTACAAGAATCTTTGGTACCCAATGATATTGATATCACGCAATTCCAATCTATGGTCACTAGCATTGCAGCCCCTTGTCATTTAACCTTTTTTGACAAAGATCTTCAGCCCTCCACATTGATGTGTTTGTTAAACAACACCGTATCAAATGAATCTTGGTAAATGGTCGAGTTGGTCTTAATATATGTTTTTTGAAATTAATAAAACAATTGGGATATTCTAAGAAAGATGTTGACACCTCCAAGGTTATTACTATCAGAGCATATGATGATGTGGAGTGAGATACTAAAGGGATTATTTTCTTGCCTATCCAAGTTGGGCTGGTCACTACTGAAACCCGTTGTCAGGTTCTTGATATTGACCTTCCTTATAACATCATCCTTGGTCGTCCATGGATACATGCCCTCAATGAAGTTCCTTCCATGTACCATCAATGTCTTAAATTTCCACACAACGATGTTGATATTACTATCCATGCTGATCCCAATCCCTTTGAGTTTTTCCATTCTTTTCAAGTTAAATATTAGAGTCCGAACCGCATTCTTATCAACACCAAGGCATATCTATCTTCATCCTATATACACCCATCCGACTTACTCAAGCCATCATCTAGCAAAGCCACTTCCAGCCTCTGTATCAAGTACGCCGAACATGGCTCTGGTGAATACAAACTATAGGAATCTTGTTGTGTTGGCACCCTTCCCTTATCTCCAAAATCTTATGGTAAACCTTCTACATCCAAACCAACTTTATCCTCCACTGTCATCAAAGCCCCGCCCACAGTATTCATTAAGGGCAGATTCTTGGATGATGAAGACATTGATGATATAGAGTCTTGGATATTCTTTGATGAAAATGACCAAGTCCAACTGGAGGTGGAGAGATACAACAATGGGTTCTGCATCATAAAGAACATGGGCTACAAAGGACATGGTGGATTGGGATCACATGAACAAGGACCTATCGAACCCATTATTGTGTCTAGGAGTTTAATAAGCTAGGCCTCAGTTATCAGCCGAAGGTACTGTGACTCAAAGACATTAAGTGTATTTCCAATACTGATGCTGAACCTTCCTCGATAGGAGAGACTTCTAGTTTGGATATTATCGATCACTCCTCCCTACATATTATTGACCTTTTCCAAGAAAACTCCATCTTCATGCTTTCTACAGCTTTCTCTAGCCATAACCATTCCTCCATTCACATTTCACTTGTATATCCTAACCTCGTCGATTGGGACCAACAGGGGGCACCAATATTAGATACATTAGAAAATGATGAAGCTATTGCAAAATTCATGGGCTTACGACAAGGCATTCCATTAGGTGATCACAAAGCAAGTTTCATGATGGATCTACCTAGACTAGCATATTTTGGTAGAAATATCAAATCCTTTAGTCACAAAAGTGAAATAAACAAAATCAAACAAAATAGGTCACTAGGTGAAAACTGAAAGGCTCCTCTTGACTGTGAAAAAGTAAAAATAAAGGATGTATCCAAAGGTGAAAACCTCTCTAAGGCACCTGACGATGGGGGATTTGATCTTCCTATTGCCTCTGATTATCATGAGAAACTAACTGTGCTAGTTGAACAATCACAAGACATGAACTTGGGTACAGAGTAGAATCCAAAGATCACTTTTTTGGCAGCATCACTATTAGAGCAAGAAAGAAGAGACTTCACAGCATTTTTTATGAAAAGAGCTATAAATTTTGCATGGACTTATGCTGACATGCCGGGTCTAGATCCATCACTTGTGGTACATCATCTAGTAGTATCGCCTAATGCAAAACCTGTTAAACAAAAATTGTGCAAAATGCATCCACAGGTAGCTTTATTGGTCAAGGCAGATATTCAGAAACTGTTAGAAGAAAAGTTCATAAAGCCTATTGATTATCCAGAATCGGTTTCAAACTTGGTACCTATAGCAAAACCTGATGGATGAGTTTGCTATTGCACAGACTTTAGAGATCTTAATAAAGCATGTCCTAAGGATGACTTTCCACTACCAAGCATAGACAACATTGTAGATATTACAACTAGACATGAAATGCTATCTTTGATGAATGAATTTTTAGGGTATAATCAAATCAGAATAGCAGAGGAAGATCAAGATAAAACAACTTTATTTATCCATGGGGCACATATTGTTGGGTTGTAATACCTTTTGGTCTCAAGAATGCTAGAGTTACTTATCAATGATCCATGATAATTATTTTTCATGACCTTTTTCATACTATCATGGAAGATTATGTTGATGACATCCTAGGAAAATCTAAGACAAGAGAAGGACATCTATAGTTATTAGCACAAATATTTGATCGATTAGAAAAGTATCAAGTCAAACTGAACCCAAAGAAATGTGTATTTGGTGTAACATCTAGAAAACTGTTGGGATACATTGTGTCTCAACGAGGGATAGAAGTTGATCTAGCTAAGGTAAAAGCTATCATGGAAATGTCTCTACTAGCAAATCTCAAGTAGCTTTGCAATCTACAAGGAAGGTTACAGTCCATCTATAGATTTATCTCACAACTAGCAGATAAATGTCATCCTTTTCAACATCTTCTTCGTAAGGGTGAACCTTTTAAGTGGGATGAAAAGTGTCAATAGGCCTTTGATAAAATAAAAGAATATCTGGCAACACCTCCTGTGTTAGTACCTCATGTGCTTGATCGCCCATTATTTCTCTATATATCATCAACAACAGCAGCATTGGGTGCCCTTCTAGCTCAACATGATGATTCATGAAAAGAACAAGCCATCTACTACATTAGTAGAACTCTTGTGGGATATGAACTCAATTATTCATCTATGGAAAAAGTATGTTTAGCATTAGTGTTTGCCTCCCAAAAGTTGTGACACTATATGTTGAATCAAACAACAAAGCTCATATCTAATGTGGATCCACTTAAATATCTTCTTTCTAAAGTAATCCTCATGGGAAGATTAGCCAAATGGGTCATGATCTTAAGTGAATTTGACATACAATATGTGGATCAAAAATCCATCAAAGAACAAGTCATCACTGATCAATTAGCTGCAGCACCCATCATAGATATTCACCCAATGTATCCAGAATTCCCTGATGAAGGATTGTTCAATTTAAATTCCCCATCATGGTGGTAGCTATATTTTGATGGATCATACACACAACATGGATCAAGAGCAGGCATATTGTTTGTTACCCCTCAAGGAGATTATATACCCAAATCATACAGAATTGTATTTCCATGTACCAATAACATAGCAGAGTATGAAGCTTTAATCATAGGATTGCACATGGCAGTACAATGGGCTATCAAATAATTACAAGTCTTTGGCGATTCTCAACTAGTTATCAAACAGGTCATAGATGAATATCAAACAAAAGATGAGAAGCTCCTTCCATATAAACTAATGGTTGATGATTTTAAAAAGTATTTTGACAATATCACTTTTGAACAAATTCCAAGACTACAGAATAGAGCAGTAGATGCCATGGCTATGATTGGGTCTCTTCTAGACATGCCATCTAATACACATAAATGTGAGTTTTTGGTCGAACAAATTTTGATCCTAGCATTTGAAGTTCCACAGTCTGAGCTTATATGTGAGATTGTTGGTCCCAATTCACTGTGGTATAAGGATTTATATGAGTATCTCCGTAATCAAACCTTTCCACTTCAATTATCTAACACCCAAGGCAAAACCTTTATCCGTCGAGCCTCTTGTTACACTATTTTGGGAGATACCCTTTATTGGCAGAGTCTTGATGGTATCCTTCTTAGGTGTCTTGATTCTGAGGAAGCAAAAGTGGCCTTACGTGATGTACATGAAGGTGTCTATGGCTCACATTCCACTGGCCCAGGCCTTGTTAAGAAACTTCTATGAGTAGGATACTATTGGCCAACTATGGAAAAAGATGCACAACAATTTGCAAAGAGATGTCTATAATGTCAAAAACATGGAGATTTAATACATGCACCATCACATGAGCTTCAACCTATCATTACTGCATGGCCTTTTTCACAGTGGGGACTTGATCTCATAGGTAAAATCCGTCTTACTTCATCAAACGGTCATAAGTTGATTATCACCGCCACTGAATATTTCACAAAATGAGTGGAAGCCATACCAATGACTTATATCATGAGCAAGCAAATATCTAAGTTTATTCTACACTATATTATTTACCATTATGGAGTTCCTCAAGCTATTGTCACAGATAATGGTCCTCCCTTCAAGAATCAAGAGGTTAGAGATCTTTGTAACAAGTTCCGTATCCAACATCAATTCTCTACCCCTTACTATCCTCAGAGCAATGGCCAAGTTGAGGCTTCTAATAAAATGATCATCAAAATTCTCAAAAAGATGGTCAATGAAGCTGGTCGGGATTGGCATCTACAGCTCCATCCTGCATTATGGGCATATAGAACAAGTATCAAAACTCCCACTGGAGCCACACCTTATGCTCTTGTGTATGGCACTGAAGCTATTTTACCTATTGAGGTTGAGATCCCCTCATTGCGAATATCTCTACAACATACCATCTCAGAGGAAGAATACCGAGTATCCAAACTCCATGATCTTGAGCTTCTAGATGAACAGCATCTTACAGCACTCAACCATCTCCAAGTCTATCAAAACTATCTACACCGCAACTACAACAAAAAAATTAGAGAATGCAGATTTGAAGTTGGAGATCTTGTCCTTAAAGAAAATCAAAGGAATCAGTAGCAACGTGAGAAACAAGGCAAGTTTGAACCAAATTGGCTTGGTCCTTTCATCATCACAACATTTTATGGATCAGGTGCATATACTCTTTCAACACCTCAAGGCATTCCATTAGATGAACTAGTCAACATCATTCATCTCAAGAAGTTTTATCCTTGAATCTTAGTTATCCCAATATATATAATCAGTCCTCTAGTGAAAACCTGGTAAACAGGCACCTTGGATAAGTACCATAGTGAAAACCTGGCAAACCGGCACTATGTGTAGTGACCAGCCTCCATTGTCTATTTGGTTTGTTTGATCATCACTCTTCCTACCATATTTGGTCATCCTATCCCACATAATCCATATCATAATCCACATGTCATTGCAATAAACAACTTTTCCATCTTCACCTCTGTCAATGCTAGCTATCATACTTGAGACATTATTGTGATAACTATCTCTTTTGGCACCTTAGCATCTTGACCGCATGCCTTCCTCATTGTTGCTCCTTCATAATAAACCTCATCCTGCACTAGGAACATTTGTTGAGTCTTATTTGGAAGTGGATACCACTATCTCTAGCTCATAACACATCAAACACCTTAGCTCATAACACAACAAACTTTCAACTACAACCATAGTGTTCATCCAATGATAAACGTGGCAAAATAATTTGCAGCCAGTATTCATATCTTTACAATCAATTTGCGCTCATCTGACATCCAAAAATTGCAAAACATCACCAACACCAACATTCAAGCAATCAGTTGATTCTTTCAACATCACTCACCAGTGTAATAAGCAAGAACTACATCCCAGCTCTATTGTTAAAGCCTTGATCCCGTGGATACAGGGTATGTAGGCAATCTAAGATGCGAAGGAAGCACTCTCATTTAGGCTAAGATGATAGCCCCTTCTCTTCATCATCCATCTTTTGTCTTTCTTCTAATCATCCTTAAATCTTTCATCTCACATTCTTCTCTATTTTCATCACACACATCATCAATAAAACCCAAAACTACATATTCATCATGTCTCATCTTCACCGTAAATATGCTTTGATCCTGTGGATACAGGGTATGTAGGTAGTCTAGAATATGAAGGAAGTTTCTAGTACTCAAGCATAGATGATCCACCCCAACTTCTTCATCTTCTCTTCATCTTCCATTTTCTTCTCTTTGATCAGCTCAAGTAGGAAGCAAACTATGTGTATATTGGAAGCTCAAGCACTTTGACCAATCAAGAGTAAACCAGAAGCTATTTGTTTGCATGCCTTAAGCCAACATTTGCTATAGCAGTTTATCAACATCTTTAGCCTTCAACAGGATGCAACTTTCCTCTTAACAAGGCGCCAGCTTAATCCATCCAAAAGCACCTAAATTTGGCAAGAGAACATGATGACATTATCTTTTGTTTTATCTTTTGATTAATCTTTTGTCCCTTTTCTATGCCTAATCAAGACTGCCTTGATCTATCAATATCTTGGTATGTTGCAATGAAGTAAGGAATGGGGCATGGTCTTATTGCTTTCATATATTGTGTTTGCAGGATGATCTTATTCTCTTCCTAAGCATATTGGTATCTTGTACGTGTTGGGATTAGCATCTTACATATCAATATCTCTAGCATCTGAGAAGCTAAATAGTCTCTTATGCATTTGAGACTATTCTATGTCAAGACTAGATCCATACATATAACCAGCAAGCTATCACTATGCATAGTGGAGATAAGCTCAAACCATTGCTTGTAGCGTCAAAGTCCATCTCAAAACTCTAGTTGTTATTCATATCTTGTGCATGTTGGCTCAACATCTTGACCTCATGTGTTCAGGCAAGATTGTAGCATGTTAGTTGCGCATTGGATATCTCAACACCTTGGTCTTCTATACCCTGGTGCATAACATCCACATGCTATATCAAGCATAAGGATTGCATTTCTTTTCATTTTTGAGAAATTATTTAAAAAGCTGTCCATTGCACCATCTAGTCATCCTATTATTCATCTATGTAGTCCTCAACTAAGATCAATCATTTTCATCATCCTTCATCCACATCTCTTACCCTGCAAAACAAGTCTGTTAGGCATACATAAGTCCCATCACATAGCATATCATTACCATCTATCTAAATGCATACGTCCATATCATATCATTACCATTTACATATTTTCCTTATCATACATTTCCATTCATATCATTTGCATAAACATCCATACATAATCCATGAAAGAAAAATACAAATACAACATGCATAACCATCATAATACCAACAGTGCATCCATTACGACATCATATGGATAACCAATATGCCATCATGTATATACATTTGTCAATATACAAGCTGAGCCATAAAGAATGTATGTACAAGTAGCTCTAGGCCTCATCATGATACAACATCATATACATAAACAAGGTAGCCCTAGTGACTACTGGCAATTCCCTCGCCCTGACCACCACCACCAGGTCCTACACCTATCCCCACTGCCATACAATTGGCTGTAGCCCCTCTCTCTCTGCCAAAGCTGTGTCAACCAAAACCTCTGGCCCCCAATCAAACACCTCCTGTCTAGTCCTCCCAAAAATGACATCACCAACTGGTGCTGCCTGTGGTACCCCGAACTATCTCAAAACCCTCTCTGGTAAATAGTGCTCTATAATGTATATGCCATGTCCAAAAATATATCTCGCCTACCTAGCATAGACAAGCTCAGTATCCTCCTCATCCCATCGCTCACATCCTAGCCATGGTCTCCATATAAATCTATCTATCTCATCCAACCTCCTCCACCAGTACACTACTCCTCTATACTGTCAGTATGTCAACATTCCTCTATACATCCTAGCATAAGGCTCTCCTGCTGCTCTAGCCACCCATCCCTCTGGTCTTGTCACTAGAATATGCTCATATGCCCATACATGCAAAACTATAACTCCTACAGACATACTAGCCCCAAACATATATGCACAATCATGCAGGAAATGATAGAGCTATCCAAGCACACACTTCGCTTATGCGTATCTCATCCCATAGGAGAACATCCCCTCCATCACTATCCCCCATCCTCTCACTCATCTATCTCCCACTAGCCATCTGATAATAGCTACTACCACTTGCTACAGTATGTCACATAACTCCTCCATCCTTGCCATAGGGATCTCTGAGCCCTCTACTCCAATGTTTGGTGTCCCAAACATTCTCCTGAACATAGCTGGACCTATATCAGGATCATAATCTACTCGGTCCCCATCTATAGGAATCCACAGAATCTGAAACACATCCTCTAGTGTGATCTTAGCCTCTCCTATCGGCAACAAGAAAGAACTATGCTCGCTCATCCATTGCTCCACCATTGCTGTCATCAATCCTCAATGTGCCTGCACTGGCTCCAATCTCGACACATGCTCTAACCTGAGGATCTCTAATACTTGCCACTCCTCTGCATCCAACAATCTCACCAACTGCAAATCCTTAGGATGTGGCTCTTGTGATAACAAATGTGGTAGTATGTCCTGCATCATTTCATTCATCATGTCAGTCCCTTATGCTACATAAATGCTATAACAATTGGATCGTTTACTACTACACTAGCTTTTCTCTACCATAAGCGATTCATTTTTCCATATGCGCCTATTGGCTGATCACAAGCGACCTATTATACTACATGCACTTATCTTTTTCTCACAAGTGACCTATTTTACCTATGCGATTGCTTATTGACTAAGTGTGAGCTGAATTTTTACATGCATATACCTTTAGCCTATAAGCGAGCTATATCCTATAAGTGACCATCTTTTCTTTACAAGTGAGATGAACCTATATATGCGCCTACTTTTAGCCCATAAGTGACTTGATTTTATCTATATGCACATTTTGCCTCTATTCACCTAGCCAACTATAAGCGACCTGTCATTACCATATGTGACCAAGCTGTGCCTATAAGCAACCTAAATTACCCTTAGTGTCCTATTTTCCTATACAAGTGACTTGAACTGCATATCCTCAGACCTAGTCACTTATGGTGATGTGTGTGCATTTATGATGCTTTTAGCAAAAATTTTGATACATACCAGTACGCTTGATCCCTCTGGTCATCCATGAGTCCTCACTCTCTCGGCATGATGATCTCTGCGTGGAATCACCATCCTGATAGCTCTCTAACTCTAAGGAGCTCTAGATCTCTATAGATTTTTGAACACAAATGAGCACAAATGAGCCTATTTACTTTTGAAGGACCTACTTATAGTCCTATCCATACCCTAATTCTTCTATGCCAATGCCTCTTTTCTTTTGTCTCATCCCATTTTTTTTCCCACCCAACCCTCTTTTTCTTCGTGTCAACCTTGTGTCCTAGCTTTTCTTCTATCGCGAGCCAACCTAGCCCTTCCTAGTTAGCCTGGCTTACCTCTCAAGGGGGCATGACCTACCAGTTACATTGGAGCATAATCTTGTTTATCCAACGAATATCGTATCTTCTTTGACACAATGCTCTATCAAACATTATATCAAAGAGGGGCAAAATGTAGACACCCAAAATTGACTCATTATCATTAGCATTCAAACATCGCATTACACATCATCTGCATTGGTCTAACACACTTGAACAATATCCTTAACACATCTATTTCTTCTATTAATTAAATAAATTTATATTTATTTAATTAATTCATTAGCTATTTCCTCTAAGCTATAATTAAACAATCTTTAATTATTTAATTATCTTCATTCTATCTATTTTTAATTAAATAAATCTTATTTATTTAATTAAAATTCCTTTCATAAACCCACTTTCCAATTAATTAAATAAATTTTATTTATTTAATTAATTCCTCTTATCATTTATCTCATGAGCCAACATGTGTGCCTCTTTTATTTAAAAAAGATAAGTGGTACTACATCCTTTATTAAATATCTTTCACATGTAGTACTTTTTATGTACACGGTCACACATAAGCCCTATCTTCCCTCCACTTGTCATCTTCACATTCACTTATGTCTATCCTTCAATCTTAGCCATTCACATAGCCACCGAATCTCCACCATTGATTGATTTTGGTTGAGTTCTATATAAACATCCTCTCATTCCATACTACATCTATCCAACATTCATATAGCATCTACATTATCATCCTAAGCATATTGAGCACTTGACTATCCATAGCATCCATTGAGCTTATCATTATCATTCATCCATCATGGCAGATTTTATCTTCATAATTGTTCATTGTTGAAGAAGCAATCCACATCATAAACAAGGAATCATACAATCTAGGTAATATTGTGCTTGAATTGCATGCTTTTGGTTTCATTTGGATTAGATTCTTTGATGATGGTAGGGTTAGGTTTTCATGGCTATGCTTGATCTTATTAACCTGATTTTTTACCTATCACACTTACAATTAGGGCCCACAGGCCTTATTACATACATGCACAAGATAAGACTTTGAAGCTCTTTCGCACAAATCTAAACTATAGAATATGAATCAATTGCTAACTGCTTTCCTAAGGATCTATTACATCAATATATATCATCTCCAGACCAATAGATTCCTCCGCACTGGCCAAGAGAGAACACAAACTCTAATGAAGAGTTGTAATGTGTTCACAGATAGGTCAGACCTAAATGCATAGAACACTTCCTCAAATGAATGGAACAATGTGCAGACCCTTGGGCAAGGTTGGCCACGAACCACAGAACATTGAATGATGTGTCAATGAGATCTACAAGTCAAGGAACGATCCACAAGCCTTCTCCTTCAGCTGGTTATCTGAAACTGTTAGGATGCTCTGCACTGAGAAAACAATTGATCATCTAATAGCGATAACTTTCTGGTAATTGATCCAAATACTCTGAATTCTTGATATGATGTAGATGCTAAGTCTAGATCTGCAAGGTGTGAAATGCCAAAATCATACCACAAGCTAAAAATTGCTACTGACTGAATTGCTTGAACTAAACTAGAAAATGAAAGAACTAAAATGCAAATGTTTTTGGTTAATGCGAGATTTATCTAAACCAGGGATGCTCCTACATCATTTAGGGTTTATGGTTTAGGGGTTTAGGGAGAGATAGAGAGAGATAGAAAGAGAGAGATAGATAGATAGATAGAGAGAGATAGTTGGATGGAGAGCGAGAGAGGAGACAGAGTGGAGAGATAGGGAGATAAAGAGTGAGGGAGATGTCTAGAGACATAGGGAGAGATATTGAGAGGTAGAGGGATGATAGAGATAGGGAAATAGGGGAGCGATAGGAAGATAGAGGTTTAAGGTTGCTTGGGTTTAGGGTTTAGGATTTAGGGTTTAGGGTTTAGGGACATTATTTAGGGTTTAGGAGTTTAGGGGTTGCTCGGGTTTAGGGTTTAGCGGTTAGAGGTTAGGGTTTAGAGGCATTATTTAGGATTTAGGGGTTTAAGGTTGCTTGAGTTTAGGGTTTAGGGATTAAAGGCTAGGGGTTAGAGTTTAGGGGTTTAGGGTTTAGAGAGAGAGGACCTATAGGGAGAGATAGAGGAGATAGAGGGGAGAGATAGGGAGATAGAGAGTGAGGGACATGTCTAGAGACATAGGGAGAGAGATTAAGAGGTAGAGGGACAATAGAGATAGGGAGAGATGGGAGAGATATGGAGATATAGGTTTAGGGTTTCTTGGGTTTATGGTTTAGGGTTTAGGGTTTAGGGGTTAGGGTATAGGGGCATTATTTAGGGTTTAGATTTAGGGGTTTAGGGTTTCTCAGGTTTAGGTTTTAGGGTTTAGAGAGAGAGGACTGATAGGGAGAGATAGGGAGATAGATATTGAGGGACATGTCTAGAGACATAGGGAGAGAGATTGAGAGGTAGAGGGATGATAGAGATAGGGCGATAGAGGAGAGATAGGGATATATAGGTTTATAGTTGCTTGGGTTTGCAGTTTAGGGTTTAGGGGAATTATTTAGGGTTTAGGCTTGCTCAGGTTTAGGATTTAAGGGTTAGGGGTTAGGGTTTATGGGTATTGTTTAGGGTTTAGGGGTTTAGGATTTAGAGAGAGAGAGAGGACCGATAGGGAGAGATAGAGGAGACAAAGGGGAGAGATAGGGAGATAGAGAGTGAGTTAAATGTCTAGAGACATAGGGAGAGAGATTGAGAGGTAGAGGGATGATATATATAAGGAGATAGGGGAGAGATACGGAGATAGATGTTTAGAATTACTTGGGTTTAGGGGTTAGGGTTTAAGGGCATTATTTAGGGTTTAGGGGTTTAGGGTTGCTCAAGTTTAGGGTTTAGAGAGAGAGAGAGAGGGGATAGATAGGGAGAGATAGAGGACACCAAGGACATAGGGA